>OY787619.1:9891300-12408800 GCA_963678935.1 Umbilicus rupestris
ATGGCGAGTTACAGCTTCTGCTGTAGCACTCGCCTTATCTTTCTACGGAATTTGTTATTCTGTGCTGAATAAGAAAGACAAATAATTTGTTCACCCAGTTCGGCAACTTGCCTTCATCTGGGCAGGATCACACTCCGATCCTCAAGATTTCACTATCACGGTTTAAAGTACAAAGGACTTTAACCTCTACTTCTCACCAAGGTGAAATCTCTATTCGCAATCTGATCACACAGATTCACTTCGTCCTAGCTACACACTTCCAGTAACAAATAGCTACAGACCTGACTCACAGACTTAGCCTATTCTATAACAATGTGTAGTAGACGGAATGCTACAGCACACTCTGCACCAGAGTTGCTGTACCTTTGGTTGACAACTATTCTAGCACGCTCTGCCAAACGGTCGGTCAATATTGAGCTCTGCAAAATCAGACTTTGCTCCCCCTCTATCAATGACAATCTGTCACTATTGAGTAGCAACGATCAGCTCTTAACAGCCTGTGACAGCACCTGTCCGCAGCCGTTCTCCGAACCACTGATTGATCCCTCAACGAGCTGCTCTCCAGTTGAAATCTGTGGATCAATGCTAGATCAAACTCTACGAGTTCTGATCTCCTCCACGTAATACACAACTCGGTGTGTTCTCTGCCTCTACGCTCTAATTGATCTGCCTCTACGCTCTTCTTATAGATTTATCAAGTAAAGCGTTTTAGAAATCCAATCCTTGGACGACAGGAATCTTCTCTTGGATTCTTGCAAAGTTATTGAAGATTCTGTTTCCTAAATCGAAATTTTGAATCCTTATCCTTTTTGAGTTCCTCCGACCGCGTGATGACATATGCAGACCACTTGATGACGTTTACGATGCACCCTGAACTTCCGCGACCCCTGCAGCACCTCACCGAAGTCTCTCCGTGCGTCTTCAAATTGATCTGTCATTCTACTCTAGCTTGAAATCAACACGGTTTTCTATAAAAGATTCTGTCCTCTTTCTGTTGCCCAGTTTACCTCAGCTTTTGTGGTCCACAGAGTGCTACAGTAGAATCTAGTTCTTTGTTGTTGTACTGTGTTGTTGTTTTGTCAGTCTCTAGCTCCAAATCTTCAGGGATTGCTGTAGCAAAATCTTGTGTTGATTTGTCAAGGGATGCCTTACCTCAACAATCTCCCCCTTGACATTTTGACAAAACTACAACAACACTACTTATGATAACCTAGCATTACTATCTATCTAGCCATCTATGCCTATCAATACAATCTTCTCCCCTTTTTGTCACAAATGACAGGGGCTGCTGTAAAACAACTAATTCAGAAACTAAACACAATCCCAGGGCAGCCATGAGTTCCTCGAACCTAGCTCCATCCAAAGGTTTTGTGAAGATGTCAGCCAGCTGCTTCTCTGTAACTACATGCTTTAGCACAATGTTCTATTTTTCTACCAAGTCTCTGATCAAGTGGTGTCTAATGTCAATGTGTTTGGTTCGTGAATGCTGCACTGGATTCTTGCTAATACTGATGGCACTCATGTTATCATAGTAAATAGTCATAGTGCTCTATTGAACCTCGTATTCTCCCAACATTTGCTTCATCCATATCAGTTGCGCGCAACATCTTCCAGGAGCAATATACTCAACTTCGGCAGTGAATAAGGAGATACTGTTCTCTTTTTTGCTGAACCAGGACACCAGGTTGTTCCCAAGAAAGAAACATCCTCCAGATGTACTCTTCATGTCTTCTGCACAGCCTGCCTAGTCAGCATCACAATACCCTATCAGTTCTGCACTTGTGTTCCTCGTTTACCACAGTCCATAGTTGGTTGAGCCTCCAACATATTTGATGATTCTCTTCACAAGCTACATGTGACTCTCCTTTAGGTAGAATTGATATCTAGCGCATACTCCTACAAAGAATACTCCCCCCTTGCTCTATGACCACCTATCACTGATGGGAGTGAGTCTTCTGCCATCTATGAGTTCCTTAGACACTCACAATGCTCCCTCAACTTGCCGTGATCAGTCAATAAGCACACAACTTCAATTGACCGTCTCCGATCAGGCACTGATCATACTCTCCACATCTCGATCAGTCTCTTCTCCACTCTGTTATGCGAGTGATGATCAATTTAGGTTATGTTCAATTCTTCAATCTGCACTCTTTTGCTCTTCTTAATTGATTGATTGATCCCCCTGCTGCTCTGCCAAGCCTTTTATATGTAACGACTTCCAGGCCCTATCGAAATCAGAATAGGAAGTAGGCTGTTAAAGATAAAGACACCCACCTTTCAAAACATCCTTATCTTTAAGCTAGTAGAATTATCTTGAAGCTGACTCGTTGGGGGTAAGTAGGCGACACTGAGAATATTCCAAACTGACTTTAGAAAGCTTCCGTTGCTGTTCTCTACAATTTTGGGTAGCCTGTTCTTCACGCGGAAACTATTGATCAGGATGCTACAGCTTTTTTCTACACGGGAAGCTGTAGCAACCCCTTGTTCACTCTGCTTTTTCACTCAGGAGGGTTTTGTCAATTTGAATGCCATTACAGTAACAATCTCCCCCTTGACATTTTTGACAAAACCTGATGACCTTTAATGCCGTGAGCTGTTTGCGCTTCTTGTGGAGCCTTCAATCGGTGGCAGATGGGTCCATCTTATCTCCCTCTTTTTCTCAGCAAGGGTGTGGGGTTTCTATAAAGAACTAGGTGGTTAAAACACAGAGACCTAGTGCGGATCTCAGTGTTTCAAATCTAGCCCCATCCAGTGGTTTTGTGAACATGTCTGCCAGCTGCTTGTATGTCACAACATGCTCGAGAACGATGATCTTTTTCTCCACAAGGTCTCTGATAAAGTGATGTCGAATGTCAGTGTGCTTAGACCATGAGTGTTGTACAGGATTCTTGGAAATGGTGATGGCACTCATATTGTCACAGTAGAGGGGCATGACATTTTGCTTCATTCCATATTCTGTCAGCATTTGCTTCATCTAGACCATCTGCTCACAGCAACTCTTAGCAGCAATGTAGTTTTCCCCTACAGTGGACATGAGATGTTTTTTTGCATCTTGCTGAACCAGAACACGAAGTTGTTTCCGAGAAAGAAGCAGCATTCAGACGTGCTCTTTCTTTCTTCTGTGCATCCTGCCCAATCTGCATCACTGTATCCTACCAGATCTGCGCTTGTGTCCTTAATATACCATAGATCATAGTTCACAGTGCCTCCAACATATCTGATGATTCGCTTGACTAGCATCATATGGCTTTCCATCTCATCAGTTTTGTTTTTAAAGATCCACTTGGTTTCTATGATGTTTACCCCTTCTGGTCTAGCCACCAAGTCCCATACATCATGTCTCTCAAATTTTGCTAGCTCTTCTTGGATAGCCATTATCCAGTACTCATCACCTATAGCTTCCTTGAAGTTATTTGGTTCTACACTAGACATAAAACAAGAGTTGCAGATAGATGCACATACGTTGTAATGAGATGATCCTCTAGTTCGTCTCCCCTCTGTTGGATCTCCAATAACATTTGTCAAGGGGTGGTTCTTCTGGATTCTCTTGGGAGGTTGCCTGGTGGAATTATGTGCAGCTTGTGATTGATGGTGTTGTTCATCATTTCTTAGTTCTGAGGCAGTATCTTCAGCAAGTTGATCCAGGGAGTCTGCTATAGCATCCTCTTGGTACCGCTTCTTGTTCAACCCTACTCTGCTTCAGTATGCTGATTTCTGTGTCCAAGTCTTCACCTTCATTGTGAGATGTGGCCTCGGCTTCTACATCTTTTATGACCACATTGGTGGATTCCATTACTGTCTCGGTTAAGCCCGGCTATTGGTTGAGTATCCCAAAAACATCTCTGCGTCGCTTTTTGCATCAAACTTCTTTCCGTATTCCCGATCTCGCAGAATGTAGCATTCACTTCCAAATATATGGAAGTACTTGACAGTGGGCTTCCTCAGATTCCACAGCTTGTCTGTTTGGTTCCCTTCCTGATGTAGACCCGGTTGATGGTGTAGCAAGCGGTGTTCATTGCCTCAGCCTAGAACCTTATTGGCACCTTCTTTGCATGCAGCATGACACCAGCCATCTCCTAGATTGTTCGACTCTTCCATTCTACTATTTTGTTGAGGAGTAATAGGAGATGAATACTGATGAGTAATTCCTCGTTTGCTGCAGAAACTGTCCATGGCTTCGTTTTCAAACTTCTTCCCATGATCACTTCTATTGGCAGCTATTTTGAGATCCTTTTCTTGTTCAAGCCAAGAGGCTAATGTCACAACCACTCTCACCGTGTCGGATTTCTCCCTGATAAAGTCTATCCATGTGTATTTTGTGAAATCGTCAATACATACGAAAGCGTACCTCTTTCTTCCACAACTTTCTACTTCCATCGGTCCCATTAGATCCATGTGTAGCAATTGTAGTGGTCTGGATGTGTTGATGTTTGCAACTCTCGGGTGAGGGACCTTCTTCTGCTTGCCTATCTAACATTCCCCGCAAATGTTGTACACCTCGCCTTTGATTTCTGGGATCCCTCGGACTAATCCGTCAAAAGCAATTTTCTTCAGGGTTCTTAGGTTGATATGCCCCATCCGCTTGTGCCACAGGTTCATCTCTTTCGTGTTGGTCATGAGACAGGTTGGTGAAGGGGTTGTTGTACCAACCTTCAACAGTAGCTGTTGTTCTTCAATCTTGTTCTCTGCATTACACATGTTCCAGATCTATTGAAAACTTGACAAGAGTCTTGAGTGAAGTTTACCCGTCACACAGTTGGCTGATGCTTATGAGGTTTGCCTTTAACTCGTCTACGAGCATTATATTCTTCAGTTTGGGCAAACCTTGAGCATCTAGTGTTCCTTTACCCAACACCCTTCCTTTTAGACAGTTGCCAAAATTCACTAGTTGTTCTGAGCAGGGCTTGATGTTCGTCTGGAATAATCTTTTCCCAGTCATGTGTCCTGAGCAACCGCTATCAAAGTACCAGCTTCCTTCTTTTGTTGACCTTGAAGTGCTGACAAGAGCATACTGTACTAATTTTTTCCATCTCCGTGGTTTACCATAACCGTTCCGGATTGGACAGCTCCTCTAAAGATGTTCCTTTTGACCGCATGAGTAACATCTTCGATTTCTATTTCTTGGCTTTGTCTCAGCTACAGGTGACTGGTACAATGGTTGATGTAGCACCCACTTGTTCAACCTTCTTGATCTCCCCTTTTTAATGGTATTTTCAGATCCTTTGAATGCTCTGAATCTAACTATATTGCATTCATCCTCGCTTTGTCATTATCACTCTATTTGTTGAAAGAGAGTTGTTGCTTTTCTTCTCGGAGCTCTTCTTCTTGTTGCTAGGGCAGTCGGCTTCTCGGTGCCCGTATCCTTTGAGGGTTTTTTTTTCTGCTTAGCTTTTAGCTCCACACTTTTGCTTTTTGATGTGGGATCATCTTTGATCAGTTTCATCTCAAACTGCTTGAGGGATCCTATCAGCTCTTCCATCATCATATGCTTGATGTTCTGAGCTTCTTCGATTGATGTTATCTTCATGTCAAATCTTAGAGGCAGTGATCTGAGCACCTTTTTGATCAGCTTCTCTTCTTATATAGGCTCTCTAAGGGCATGTGCCTCATTTGACAGATCGCAGAGCTTGACATTGAACTCGGTGATTGTTTCATCTTCCAGCATCCTCAAGTTCTCGAATTGAGATGTGATCATCTTCATTCTGGAGGTCTTTACCTTGTCAGTCCCTTCATGTGCTATCTGGAGGATCTCCCAAGCTTGTTTGGCTATGTTATAATTTGAGATCAACCTGAAATTGTTAGCATTAACATCAACAATTATTGCATTAAGGCTTTAGAATTTCTGGTTGCTACAGCTTCCTCTTCAGCTGTCCATGTTGACATTGTCGAAATTATGGTAGTAAAGTTACTAGTCCAATCAGGCTATTCAAACAATATTTATAATCCGAGTGACCTCGGGTTTAACCCAAGAGAAAAGCCTAGATTAGTCTAAAGCTAGCTAGTAATGCTTAATGCTAGTCTACTAAAGTAAAACGGGGGTTTGTCCTCTAGACGAGTGATAGAGCCTAGTTATATGCGCTATTTAGATCTTAACACTGTGCTTGTTTGCATTATTTTGTGTACAAGATTAATGGTTTTCGGTATTTTTGTAATTCAGGATAAAACAGGAGCATAAGTCAGATGTGCGCTAACGGACGTTTTTAGAGACTTGTGCTTAATGCTTAGTTCGTTTACTTATATTAATTCTATGCATATGGGTGATAATTAGTTGTGCGAATAGGAGAAGCCTTGAACCGCAATCTTATTCTAACTGCTCGTTATTGTATGTTAAACTAGCTGATAGCTTGACGGTGACAACTAGAAATAACGCCCTAGGATAATCAGCTGCTACTGTGATAGGATTCGTAGCTGCTTAGACTAGTTTCAGGAATTAATAGCTCATGGACTTTGATCGGAACATGCGCGCACGTTAGGAAGCCTTGATCGGACACTAACTTAAGTAGAACCGCACTGTAGATGTTTAGAGTCGATGATAAGGGATACATTCATAGAGGATTGTCTGTACCGATACTTTTCATAGTCATAGTACCTAAAATCTACTGCCTGCGCACGTATCGGGCAATTCTGCTTTCACTACTGTTCATTCGGGCACCTGCGCAACCCAATCACTCACAACCCTAATTTCGTAAGTTGTAGGTTGCTAGCTAAGACGAGTCTGCACGCTCCTTGTGGGATCGACGCTGACTTAGCCGCTATACTAAGTGGAGAAGGAAGGATTAATTTGACGCGTACAATGACGCGCGATCAAATTTTGGCGCCGTTGCCGGGGAGCAACACATAAGTTTTAACTAGTTCAAGTTTTCTTTTACAGTATTTAGTTATTTCTTTTTATTTTTCATTGGTGTTTCTGCCAGTACGCAATCAACATCAGCTTGCGCAACCTTGAAACAGTTGCGTTGCGCAGATCATAGTTGTGCACCGACAGGGGCAACAACCTAGTTTCTTTTAATTTTATTTTCTTAAGTTTAGAGCAGGGCATGGAGAATAATAGTGTCATCGGCGATAATTTAGGGGACAGAACCCTAGAGGGACCTAACAATGCAAGGGCAGATAACCGCACAGCTCGATTCAGAGAGGAAGTGCAGCGCGAAGTTGAAGCTCGGATGGCCGCTAAGGCAGTATATAATGCGCAACCCGCACAACAGATCGTGCGACGCAGAACAGTGCGCGAGATGTCGGCTCCAATCACAGTCAACCAACCGTGGTGCATAGTGCTTCCACCCGATGGGCATTTTGAACTACGGAGCTCATTCATTCATCATATGCCTAAGTTTCATGGGATGAACAACGAGAACCCAGTCAAGCATGTGCGTGAATTCCTAGTTATCTGCGAGAACATGAAGACCGACGGGGAGAGTGAAGAAGCGCTGAAGCTGAAGGCGTTGCCTTTTTCATTGTGTGATACAGCCAGGCATTGGCTGATGAGCTTACCAGTAGGATCTATTCGCACATGGGAGCAGCTCCAGAAGAAGTTCTTGGATAAGTTCTACCCCATAGCAAACATTGCGCTACTCAGGAGGGAATTGGCCGCACCTAGGCAGGGCGTAGGAGAGTCACTATCTGAGTACTATGAGCGTTTCAGGGAGCTGGAAGCCAACTGGTATAATCATGGCCTGCCCCAAAATGTGCTGATAGAGAATTTCCTGAACGGGCTACAACTGATGGAAATTAGATTGTTAAATGCACGCGCAGGTGGTGACATATGCAACATGTACCCGGTGGATGTATGGTAGATGATCGAGGACTCTGCTGGACAGGTGAGGCACCAATTGACGCTCGAGAACTGCCGTGCGCGCGCTGTGCATCAGGTGGATTCCAGCGCTGAAATAAAGGAAATGAAAGCCATGCTGCAGAAGCTGATGAGTGCGCAAGGCACGCAACTAGTTGCGCCGAAGGCATGCGAGTTCTGTACATCCACTGAGCACAAAACCGACGCATGTCCCACACTTTTCGAGGAATCAGGAGATGTAAATGCTCTAGGAGGATGGGAAAATAGAGGACCGCAGAGGCAGAATCAGCCGCGCTTTGGACTGGCCGCAAATGGATTCAGATGGAGGGAGGACAACAATCTCCAAAGGCAGCCAGCGGAATATCGTGCACCTCAGCAGGCGCAGCAAGCATACAACCCACCGCACAGCCGCAATGACGCACCAGCACAGAATAACCAGCAACCGCGGCGCTCCTTAGAAGACATAGTGGGTCAGTTGGCAGACACCGTGCGTAAGAATGATGAAAAGTATGACAAGAGGTTCGAGTCAATTGAGAAGCAGTTGTCGCAGATTGCTACCATGGTCTATGAGCTGAAAAAGAGCGATGGCAACCTGCCTTCGCAAGTGATTCAAAACCCTAAGGAGGAGTTAACACCGTAACACTGAGGACTGGGCGCACAGTTGGGACGGCTTCGACCGCGAAGGTGCCCGCGCAGCCAGTTGCGCAACCTCAAGAGCCAGAACAGCCGGATGCACAACCAGCCGCGCCAGCTACAAACCAACAGGGGGTGGCACCAGATATGATACAATCAGGAGAAAAGAGTACCAGTCATACTAACGCACTTGCACCTTTTCCTGTGCAGGCACCTTTAGCAAGAAAGGAGGCGATGGACAAGGAGTTATACGAATTATTCAGTAAAGTAGAAATAAACATCCCCCTGATTGAGGCAGTTCGGCAGATTCCCAGATATGCCAAGTTCTTGAAGGAGCTATGCACAAACAAGAGGAGGAAAGGCGAGTGCGCACAAGTAATGCTTAACGTACATGCATCAGCAATTGTGCAACACTAGGTACCACCTAAATGCCGGGATCCAGGTACGTTCACCATACCGTGCACCTTAGGTAAGACCACGGTAAGCAACTGCATGATTGATCTCGGTGCATCTATAAATGTGCTTCCTTACTCCTTGTATGTGTCATTGCACCTTGGTCCACTAAAGCCTGCAGGTCTCACCATCCAATTAGCAGATCGGTCGTGCAAACAACCGACGGGCATGATAGAGGACGTTCTCGTCCGAGTGGGAGAGCTGGTGTTCCCAGCAGATTTCTATGTCTTGGAAATGGAGGGTGAGCCGAGCAAGGGAAGCGCGCAAATCCTACTGGCAGACCGTTTCTAATGACAGCGCGCACAAAGATAGACGTGTGGAAAGGCACGCTCTCAATGGAGGTAGATGGCGAGGAGATTCACTTTAACATTTTTTAGGGGATGCAGCATCCTCATGAGGACGCCACAGTGCACGCATTAGACAGTATGGACGACTTGGCTGCGCATGCGCAGTGTGCGTGCGCAACAGGGGAGCCTGCGCCACTGGCACAGACAGAGATGGAGGCACAAGATGATGAGCTGAGTAGCACACAACCAGTGTCCAGACAGGTATGTGATCTGGTTAATGTTTGCGCTACTAATAAAATCTTGCCTTCTATTGAACAGGCACCCGAGGTTGAGCTGAAGCAATTGCCCGAGCACTTAAAGTACATCTTCCTGGGCAATGAGGACACCCTGCCTGTCATTATAAAGAAAGGATTAGAGGAGGAGCAGGAGGCGCGATTACAGGAGGTGTTGTGCAAGAACCAACGCGCTATAGGATGGACATTAGCTGACCTGCGCGGAGTAAGCCCTGATGTGTGCATGCACAGAATTCTGCTGGAAAATGATGCCAAACCATCTAGGGAACCTCAGTGCAGACTGAATCCGATTATGATGGAGGTAGTGTAGAAGGAGATCCTGAAGCTGCTTGACGCAAGAGTAATATACCCGATTTCAGACAGTAAGTGGGTAAGTCCAGTGCACGTTGTGCCCAAGAAAGGAGGCATCACAGTAGAGGAGAATGCGCAGGGCGAGCTAGTTCCCAAGCGCATACAGACTGGATGGCGCATGTGCATTGACTACAGGAAGCTAAACGCAGTCACGCGCAAGGATCATTTCCCGCTACCATTCATGGACAAGATGCTCGACCGGTTGGCGGGGAAGCCACACTTCTGCTTCTTGGACGGTTACTCAGGGTAAAATCAGATCCCTATTGCTGCGGAGGATCAGGAGAAGACAACCTTTACCTGCCCATTTGGTACCTTTGCGTTCCGGCGCATGTTGTTTGGGCTGTGTAATGCGCCAGGTACGTTCCAACGCTTAGTCATGAGCATTTTCTCTGATATGATTGGTTTATGTATAGAGGTATTCATGGATGACTTCACTGTGCATGGTGAGACTTTTGATGCATGTTTGGATAATCTTGATAGGGTCTTAGCGCGCTGCATTACCAAGAACCTAGTTCTCAATAATGAAAAATGTCACTTTATGGTGTCACATGGAGTAGTACTAGGACATATCGTCTCGCAGGAAGGAATTAACGTCGATAAAGCAAAAATTGATCTTATCTCAAATCTGCCTTATTCTACAGGCGCTTTATTAAAGATTTTTCTAAAATATGTATTCCATTGTCTAACCTCCTTCTAAAGGATGTGTGCTTTGAGTTCACTGATGAGTGCAGGAATGCTTTTGATAAGTTAAAGGATGCGCTGACCAGTGCGCCAGTGATGCGCGCACCAGACTGGAACTTACCATTTGAGCTGATGGGTGATGCTAGTGACTACGTTGTAGGCGCAGTGCTGGGCCAGCGCGAGGATAAAAGGCCGCACGCTATATATTATGCGTCGCGCACACTGGACACTGCGCAGAGGAACTACACCACGACCGAGAAGGAACTTCTGGCAATCGTATTTGCGCTGGAGAAGTTCCGCGCATATGTTCTGGCCGCTAAAGTCACTGTCTACACTGACCACGCTGCTATCCGCTACCTTATGTCCAAAAAAGAGACTAAGCCGCGTTTGATGCGCTGGTTGTGCTGCTTCAAGAGTTCGATTTAGAAATCAAGGATAAGAAGGGAACGGAAAACTGATGCCCGGGAAGCTGCACAGCAAGTGGACGGGACCTTACACAGTCAGAAAGGTTTTCCCATATGGAATAGTCGAGTTAGAGAACGAGCACAAGCATTGCTTTCAGGTCAATGGGCAAAGAGTCAAGAAATACTTGGGAGAACCTTGGGATGAGGCCACGCGCGAAGTTGATTTGGCGGAACCAGAAATAGAGGATGCGCAGGCTGCTGCACCAGAGATACGACCTGATGCACCGGAGGGAGAACTAGGAGCTACTGATTATATATCTTCTCCCTCACTTATTCACCTCGTTACTTATGATGTTGACAGCGCGTCGTCGTGCGCCTCA
The DNA here is from genome assembly GCA_963678935.1 of Umbilicus rupestris. Classification (NCBI taxonomy): domain Eukaryota; kingdom Viridiplantae; phylum Streptophyta; class Magnoliopsida; order Saxifragales; family Crassulaceae; genus Umbilicus; species Umbilicus rupestris. The sequence goes on from OY787619.1 coordinate 9,902,572, forward strand.
AATTTGAATTTGTAACTCCTTTTAACACACTAGCAAGCGGTAAGCAGGGTCGAACCCAAAGAGAGCAAATGAGTCGGAGTTCAAATGGAAGTCACAGAAAAAGGAACACAACTGAGGATATCAATTCAAAGAAAATCAGTTCGGGGAGTGCAATGCAATTAGTTATCACAAATCGAATACATGAATAAGCTAATGAATTCTACCTCAGTCCAACATTCCCGCTAAAGATATGTCGACAATCAAATTCTACCTATTCTTAACCGCTAGGCCTTCGAACAAGTTCAATAGTTACTCGACTTATACCACAAATTGGTTCTACCGCTAGGTTTTCCCCAACAATGCAATCAAGTCAAGTGTAACACAATTGATATCAATCTAGCTCACCGCTAAGCTGCACTAAATTGTCAATCAAGCATTCGTTTCATTCATACAAGGGCAGCAATCCATAGCTCAAATCATGTATTCATGGACCTCAAACCAACTATTGGAATGCAAACCCCAAACTGAAATATTGATTTAGCTACTCATCATATCCATGGTGTACAATAGAAACTAGGTTGAGTCACTACAAACTGAGATAAAACGAAACTGAGCTAAAATACAAATTCGGTGAATAGTGTTTCCGGCCGTGAATAGTGAATTCCGGCCGTGAACAGTAATGAACAGTGACAGTACGTGAACAGTAAAGATGAACAGTAACCGACCGGTCGTGAACAGTGAATTCCGGCCACTTTTCCAGCAGCTTCTCTCTAGAGCTCCTCCACTGCCGTCACTCTCTTCCGTGAATAGTGCTGTCCCAAAAATGGAGTGTTGAAGTGAGATCTTTCTTTTCCTAATTTGTCCATGTCTTAGGTTTAGGGTTTTTTGGGTTGAACCATCTTGATTGAACCACATGTGCTTGAACCAAATCTGATTTCCAATTGGTCTTGGGTGAATGCTTCAAATATGCGATAAAATCCGATGCGATCTTGAACACACCTGCGATACGAAAACACTACAAAAGAGTAATCGATTCACGCAAAATGTAATAAAACTATGAGAATAAATAACTCAATGGAGCGTATAAATACACTCCATCAGATGTGCCACATAATTTTGGCCACACTGACCACCTATCTGTTCCTTTGCGCAGGACTAAAGAAGACATAGCACACACAGATGCACAAGAGCGCGCAGGAGGAAGTGTGGGAGTGGTCACAAACGCGAACTTGAGCAAGTAACGAGGTACTGTCGAGCCAACGACGTTAAACAAAGGCACTTGTTGGGAGGTAACCCGACACGTTTTCCACGTTTTATTTTTACACGTTTTTTTAGGATTTGCATTTTAGCTAGTTCAGTACTTGCATATTTTTTGAGTCACATAGCAATGCGCGAGTCAGTGCGCAGTTCAGTAAGCAGGACATATGCGCAGGTCAGGGAGTATATAAGGGCAGATACTTAGAAAATTCCAGACATTCTGCAATTTCGACCATTAAGAGCTGTGCGCTAGACTTCAGAGAGGTAATTGTATCTGTGCTTCAGTACTTGTTCGGGACGAACAAGGGCAAGTGTGGGGGATTTGATAGAGCCTAGTTATATGCGCTATTTAGATCTTAACACTGTGCTTGTTTGCATTATTTTGTGTACAAGATTACTGGTTTTCGGTATTTTTGTATTTCAAGATAAAACAGGAGCATAAGTCAGATGTGCGCTAACGGACGTTTTTAGAGCGCAATGCACGACCTGCGGAGCTAGCAGCGCAAAAGGAGATAGCTGATTCGGACTACAGTGCGCAAACCGACTGCGCAAAGCAAGTAGCGCAATCAGCGTGCGCAGGATGGCAGAGTTTCTAAATATTGATCTCCTAGATTTGGGAAGTTGCTAAAAGTCTCTCGGGCCAAATCTAAGCATTCCTTGGGCTTCAAGACCACTATATAAGAGGAGGGAACCTAGGGTTTTAAAGAGAGAGAGAGCAGATAGAGAGAAGGACACTCAGCAGCAAAAACACACGAACTACTCCAGCCCAGATTCTGTGCGAACCACCTGCGCCGGCCGAGAATAGCAATCCGCACTTGCGCCGACCTGCTACTTTTCTCTTGCTTCTTTAGTTTTAATTATTATTTCTATGATGTTTGTTTCTAGCATGTCTAGCTAAACACTTTGTATCGGTTGGGCATGATTCTATAAAGTATTTCCTTTGAGACTTGTGCTTAATGCTTAGTTCGTCTACTTATATTAATTCTATGCATATGGGTGATAATTAGTTGTGCGAATAGGAGAAGCCTTGAACCGCAATCTTATTCTAACTGCTCGTTATTGTATGTTAAACTAGCTGATAGCTTGACGGTGACAACTTGGAGTAACGCCCTAGGATAATCAGCTGCTACTGTGATAGGATTCGTAGCTGCTTAGACTAGTTTCAGGAATTAATAGCTCATGGACTTTGATCGGAACATGCGCGCACGTTAGGAAGCCTTGATCGGACACTAACTTAAGTAGAACTGCACTATAGATGTTTAGAGTCGATGATAAGGGATACATTCATAGAGGATTGTCTGTACCGATACTTTTCATAGTCATAGTACCTAAAATCTACTGCCTGCGCACGTATCGTGCAATTCTGCTTTCACTACTGTTCATTCGCGCACCTGCGCAACCCAATCACTCACAACCCCAATTTCATAAGTTGTAGGTTGCTAGCTAAGACGAGTCTGCACGCTCCTTGTGGGATCGACCCTGACTTAGCCGCTATACTAAGTGGAGAAGGAAGGATTAATTTGATGCGTACAACGACGCGCGATCAACGAGGTATCTCTAGTAAGTACTAAAGACAAGTTCAATTTTGTTTTGAAAGAAAGTAATTAAAAAAACTTAGTCGAGATCCTATTTCATCCATAGGCCATGCGATTAGCAACACAAAACAGTAGTACATGCGTAAGATAGTTTGACTGATAGTTCTAATTTAAAGTATCATGCACTCTAGATTCAACTCTCGCTCATTCTCTAGAATGGGAATGATACCTAAGGGACACGGCTCTCAAACCCTTGCTCTATTGAACCGCGTAGAACAAAAGTGAAATTTGCAGCGCCTCTGAGTTACTGATTGTGTACAAGCAATTGCTATAGCAACCTCTTGTACAGTAAGGTAAAATAATGAACAGTGATTTGGTCTCCCAGTTCGGCCAACTGCCTACGTCTGGAGAGGACTATATTCCAGTCCTCAATCTACTAATCTCCAAGGTGCTCCGTACAACACAAATTCGACACACGGCCAACCTCAACTAGTAGATCACACACATCAGAACACCCTATGATTTGTGTCACACACACCTACCCAATTGATTTAAGCTAGAATAGCTACAACTCTGCTCTCCATACTTAGCATATTCTAATTAAACAATCTCACCATAGATTGCTACAGCACACACTTGTGCAACTAGCTTGTGCAGGTTCTGTCCGCGTCACTCCAAAGCCTTCCGCCGAGCCGTACGAGAGATCTTCACTTCGGGATGCTCCCCCTCACTCAATGACTGTCTAACACTAGCGAGAACAGGCCTCCTGCAGATTGTCCGAGCTCCTCCACTCAACAACTCTCTTGCTGCCTACATTGGTCAGCTAACAAGCAAGTCCTGCTCTGAATTGGCCTTCTCAGATCAATCTCTGATCAGACTTTACAAGTCTTCGATCAGCCTTTGCAGCGCTCAGCTCTGCTCTCGGTGGTGATCCAAATCTTCGCACAGCTCTCTGAATATCTCTCTCGGTATATTGCTCTGCTCTTCGATTGTTGAATGGATTCTGTATTGGATCGATTCATTGCTGCTCTGTGCAGCCTCCTTTCAATAGGAACTCTATGCTCCATCTATATCAACTTTTGGAAGTTCCTAAAAGATCTCAACAGGTTCCTATCTCTTACTTTGTAATAGATTTGATTTTCCAATCAAATCTTCAAGCCGTGGCACGAAATCTTCGCTGGGGATATTCTGAGAATATTTGGAAGCCTCCCGTTGCACTGCTACTTAATATCTGGGCAGATTGTCCTTTGCGCCAAATTTGTTATTCTGCTGCTATAGCTCCCTGCTATGGCTTCTGCTGTAGCAACTGCTTGTATACTTTGACTAGTTTTGCACCAACTTTTGTCTTCATACGGGCAGCTGTATCATCTTGCTTTCAATCTTCATAATACTCAACCGACCTGTTGCGATGCTGGGCAGCAATCCTCCGTACGTTTTTTGGGCTGCTCCAAGTTGTTCGGTCTACTGCTGGCTGCTGCAAGGCTTCATGGTATGCTATAACATCTTCTGGAGATTGTCTTCAGAAAGCTTGCTGCAACGGAATGCTATATCATCTTGCTAGATCATCTTCAATTGAGTTTGTCAATGATGCCACATACTTTAAAAATCTCCCCTTTGTCATTTTTGACAAAATCCAAGAACCCTTCTGATCTTAGGCGATACTCATTTTGTCTTCAAACTCCTTCTCTAGCAGCTTCCTCAATTTCTTCAAAACTCATCTCAATTCAAAGACCCTGCTGATCTCAAGCTTTCCCTTAGTTTGTCTTCAGGCTTCTACTCAAGTGGTGTCTTTAGCTAGCTTCTATTGTCACGGGATGGAGTACCAACTTGTTGCTAGTTTGTCAGTCCTTAGAAGAAGGTTCAGCTTCAATCTCCGCGGGATGCTGTAGCAACTTCTTGTGCTGGTTTTGTCAAGGATGTCATTACCTTAATGACGCACGTCGTTGTGTGCGCCAAATTTGTATTTATATCTCCAAGCTTTAGCTAGTGTAGTGGCAAGCAAGGTCGAACCCAAGAGAACTGACTGTGAAGCTATTTCTTGTAAATACTGAACTAAAGGGGGTTTAAGCAAGTCGATTGCAAGAAAGAAAGTGAACAGGTATGAATATCAATTAAGAGAAGTATTCAGTCCAGAGAATTCAGTAGTGACTGTTATCATCGACTTCTAAAGATCGCGATTCTAATCAAACACGTGGTCATTCCGATAAGGGTAACAATCTAGAGTATCCCGACAAAGGTAATACTAAGCCTAGATCCTACTGCTTGCTTCCACAACAAAGCTTCGACAAGAGTTAATAATTAGAATTGATGAACGGATAGTTTCACGACAAAGAATACGCTAACCGTGCAATACAATTCATGCAAATTAAGATCCAAAACTTACGATTGAATAGAAAGAGGCATTAAATCCAAGTCTCAAACATATATGTCACTAACTGAAAATCCTAAACTGAAACAGAAATTTAGTTACTCATAGTCATGACTGAAAAACAAATTAAATTAAAAACAAAAAAAGTACTGTTCACGATCACTGTTCACCGCGGAAAACACCGTTCACTGCCGGAAAGCACTGTTCACGCAAGACTCCGTTTTCTTCCCAAAATTCCGTCCGTTCGTCTCTTCCAAACCCCTGTCGTCCAAAAATGCCGTCTCACTCTGATTACAAAACCCTAATTGAGATCGGGCTCTAAAATTTGATTTCGGGCCGCGGGCCCGATGCTGACGTCATCATAAGCTAACCGCGCCCCATGAAGAGATTATTTTCCGCGCCAGGTGAAGACATTAACTTTAGGCGCGCGATGTTAATGTTTTCGTCGGGCGCAGAACTCACTGAAATGCGCACCCATTTCCTTCAACGTCGATTTTCTCCCTAAAAACACCGTTTTGAGTCGCAAGTGTCTTTTCATGTATTCCGAACACCTGAAATGCAAACAACACTAAGAAGTAACTATTCACATAAAAACATGTCGAAATAGTTGGGTTTAAACGGTTTAGCGAGTCGTATAAATACGCCTCATCACTTAACAATATGCCCCTTTGCATTTTTGACAAAACCTGAGCATCTTCTGCAGGGGCTCCTCTTCTCCCTCCGGAGTTGACTAGCAAAACCTACCACACAATACAAAAAGCAGAACACATCTTCTCCCCTTTTTGTCACAAATGATAAAGGGGGATTCCAGCTAAACTCAGCGAATAGTCCTATGCCTCTTCCCTATCAATAGGAGAGGGGATCCCAGTGTCGCAACATGTACCTCTTTCAATGACTTTGGGGGAATATCTGGTGGCTGCTTGATAGAGCCTAGTTATACACATTATTTAGAGCATAACCCTATGCTTGTTTGCAATATTTTATGAGCAAGATTACTCGTTTCCAATGTTTTTGTATATCAGGTCAGAACGAGTCCTTGAGTCGGATACGCGCTAACAGGCAGCGTTCTAGGAGTGAAAGATCAGCCTGCGGAGCTAGCGGCGCAAACAGAAGAAGAAATGGCGAAAGACAGCAGAGGTGCGCTACCCGATTGCGCCAATCAATGCCGTGCGCCAGGCGCAAAGTCCCAGTGACCAGATTTGGAAGTTGCCAAAAGATGAACTTCCTGGGCACTATTTAAATAAAGAAAGTCTAGGGTTTCAGAGGATGAGAACATCATCACTCAGTGGCATTCCAGAGGCACTGCGCGGCAGAACTGGAAAACACACGGACCTATCAAGGAGAGTTGCGCCAGCCGACTGCGCCAGCCAAGAGAAGACACTGCACGCACTATTTGCTACCGTTTTCTCTGACACAGTAGTTGTTATTTACTATTTTATGATGTTTACCACTAGCATGTCTAGCTAAACACTTAGTGTTGGTCTTACATGAACCTATGATGTATTACCTTTGAGACTTGAGCTTAATGCATAGTTTATTTACTTGTATTAATTCTGTGCGTACTGAGACAGTTAGTTGCATGAGTAGGGGAAGCCTTGAACTGCAATCTTACTTGTGTTGCTTGCTTGTCACCTGTTAAACTAGTTGCATGCGTAGGGGAAGCCTTGAACCGCAAACTTACCGTGACAATTAGGAGTAACGAGTTAGGGTAGGCAGTTGCTACTGTGACAGGATTCGCAGCTGTTTAGTCTAGTTCTAAGGATTAATAGCACATGAACTTTGAACGGAACATGCGCGTGTGTTAGGAAGCCTTTACCGGACACTAACCCAAGTAGGACACAAACTATAGACACTTAGAGTCGATGATAAGGAATGCATTCATAGAGGATTGTCTGCCCAATACTTCTCATAAATATAGTACTTAATCTCTATTGCTTGCGCACGTCTAGTGCAATTCCCCGCGTTACGATATTCGCTGTTACTCGCGCATCGCGCAAAACCCCCAATCACTCACGCAACCCCCGTTTTCTTAAGTGTAGGTTACTGGCTAAGACTCACTGCTTGCTCCCTGTGGAGATCAACCCTTACTTAACCGCTGTACTAGTGGGAGAGGAAGGAATTATATTTGACGCGCACAACGACGCGCGATCAAAATTTGGCGCCGTTGCCGGGGAGCAACACAGCTAAGTCTTAGCTAGCTTACATTTCTCATTTTAGTAACAAGTTATTTCATTTTGTTTTGTTTTCTCGTTGTTGTTTCTGACAGCGCACAATCACATCAGCCTGCGCAACCTTGAAACAGTTGCGCTGCATAGATTCTAGTTGCGCACTGACAGACGCAACAACTTCGTTGCCATTTAATTTCGTTTCTTGAGTTTGGATCAGGACATGGAGGATAACAGTGTGGTTGGAGATAACCTGGGAGACAGAACCCCAGAGGAAGCAAGGGCACATAACCGCGCAGCCCTATTCAGAGAGGAAGTGCAGCGTGAGGTCGACGCACGGACGGCCGCTGAACCATACATTGCGCCACCCGTTCGTCCAGTCGCGAGGCGCAGGACAGTGCGCGAAATGTCAGCCCCACTCACTGTTAACCAGCCATGGTGCATAGTGCTTCCGCCCGACGGACAGTTCGAACTGAGGAGCTCACTCATCCATCACATGCCCAAGTTTCACGGAATGAACAACGAAAATCCAGTCAAGCATGTGCGGGAGTTCCTAATCATTTGCGAGAACATGAAGACCTTGGGGGAGAACGATGAAGCGCTGAAGATGAAGGCGTTCCCATTTTCATTGAGCGATGCAGCCAAACACTGGCTGATGAGCTTACCCGCAGGATCAATCCACACATGGGAGCAGCTGCAGAAGAAATTCTTAGACAAATTTTATCCAGCAGCGAAGATTGCGCTGCTCAGAAGGGAATTGGCCGCGCCAAGGCAAGGCGCAGGGGAGTCTCTGTCAGAATACTACGAGCGTTTCAGGGAGCTAGAAGCCAACTGCTACAATCACGGGCTTCCCCAGAATGTGCTGATAGAGAACTTTCTGAATGGACTGCTGCCCATGGAGCTGCGACTACTGAATGCATGCGCAGGAGGGGACATTTGCAACATGTACCCGGAGGATGCATGGCAGCTGATAGAAGATTCTGCTGGGCAGGTAAGACATCAATTGACACTTGAAAGTAGTCGTAATCGTTCTGTGCATCAGGTAGAGGCAAGCGCTGAGATCAAAGAAATGAAGGCCATGCTACAGAAGCTGATGAGTGCGCATAGCGCACAACCAGTTGCGCCAAAGGTATGTGAATTCTGCAGGTCCACTGAGCACAAGACAGACGAATGCCCAACACTTTTTGAAGAAACTGGAGATGTAAATGCCCTTGGAGGATGGGACAACAGAGGACCGCAAAGGCAGAATCAGCCGCGCTTTGGGCTTGCTGCAAATGAATTCAGATGGAAAGAAGAGAACAATTTCCTGAGACAGCCCACTGATCAGTGCGCGCCACAGCAGACGCAACCAGCTGCGCCTTACAATCCACCGCACCGCCGCAATGACGCACCAGCACAGAACAATCATCAGCCGCGGCGTTCCTTGGAAGATATCATGGGGCAGCTAGCAGACACAGTGCGCAAGAATGACGAAAAGTATGACAAGAGGTTCGAATCCATAGAAAAGCATCTATCACAAATTGCAACCACGGTGTATGAGCTGAAAAAGAGCGATGGCAACCTGCCTTCGCAAGTGATTCAGAACCCTAAGGGAGGAGTTAATGCAGTAACACTGAGGACTGGGCGCACAGTGGGAACAGAGCAGACCGCGCAGGCGCCCGCGCAACCAGTTGCGCAAGTCCCAGATCCAGCAGCTCAGAGTGCGCAACCAGAGCCAGAGGCGCAATCAGAAGCACCAACCACAAACCAGCAGGGCAAAGCGCCAGGTATGTCTCACTCGACAAACAAGGACAAAAATTGTACTAACATACCTGCTCCTTTCCCTGTGCAGGCACCACTGGCGAGAAAAGAAGCACTGGACAAGGAACTATATGAGCTGTTCAGCAAGGTGGAAATCAACATACCTCTCATAGAAGCTATTCGACAGATTCCCAGGTATGCGAAGTTTTTAAAAGAGCTGTGCACAAATAAAAGGAGGGCAGGCGAATGCACACAGGTAATGCTAAATGCGCAGGCCTCAGCAATCGTGCAACAAAAGGTACCACCTAAGTGCCGAGATCCAGGTACATTCACTATCCCTTGCACCTTAGGTAAAACCACGGTAAGCAATTGCATGATCGATTTAGGCGCATCAATCAATTTATTACCATATTCTCTCTATGCGACCTTGCGCCTTGGACCACTAAAACCTGCAGGTCTCACAATTCAGCTAGCAGATAGATCGTGCAAACAACCTGCAGGCATGATAGAAGATGTCCTAGTTCGAGTGGGAGAGCTGGTGTTCCCAGCAGACTTTTATGTGCTCGAAATGGAGGGTGAATCAAGCGCCAGCAGTGCGCAGATCCTCCTGGGCAGACCTTTTCTTATGACCGCGCGCACGAAGATAGACGTGTGGAGGGGCACGCTGTCCATGGAGGTTGATAGGAAAGAAATCTACTTCGACATATTCAAAGGAATGCAGCACCCTCATGAAGACACCACAGTGCACGCGATGGGCAGCATAGACGACTTGGCTGCAGATGCGCAGGGCGAGCTAGTTCCCAAGTGCATTCAGGCTGGATGGCGCATGAGCATTGCGCCAGAGCCGCCACCAGATGCACCAGAGGGAGAACTGGAAACTATCGCTCATCTTTTTTCTCCCTCTTTACCTAACCTCGTTACTTATGATTTATCACATACTATTACCCATGCTGACCACCTTTTCGATCCTTTGCGCAGGACCAAAGAGCACGCAACACATACACAAGCGCGGGGCAACTCAGGAGCAAGAGTGGGGGAGGTCGCTGGCACACTTTCACGCAAGTAACGAGGTACAGTCGAGCCAACGACGTTAAACAAAGGCACTTGTCGGGAGGTAACCCGACACGTTTTTACTTTTACACGTTTTTTCTTATATTCGTTCTTTTTGCATTGCATGCATGTGCGCTCTCCATGCGCTTGAGCTTGAGTCGTGGGGACACGTCTCTGTTCAAGTGTGGGGGGGGCGTCACTCTTACATTTCATGTTTTGAGCATTTTTAGTATAGCTTAGTTTAAGTTGAAGAGAATTAGTAGCAGTAGTGCGCTAAGGTGCAGGATGCGCATGCGCTCCAGCTTGTTTTGCGCTATCCGTATTGCGTGCGCCGTTCTCTACTGTTTTAGCAGAATTTTTTCGTTTTTTTCTGCTCCTGTTAGTTGGGATATACAGGGGATGTGGAGTTGATAGAAATGTTCCAGAGAGGCGGTTAGTCGCTTGTGCTTCGAAGGCGAGGTATATGGTCGAGTGCGCTAGTGGAGGCCGGTGCTTCGCAACCTTCGGAACGAAAGAGCGCGCTCAGTCACGCAGATGCCAAAGGCGAAATACCCAAAGCGTGGCGAGGTGGGAAAACAGACCACCTTCTCTCTGGAAGCCGAGCTAAGGAAAGCGGGCGCGGTTGCAAACGCGTGCGCCGACCGGCGCAGACAGACCAAGGAGGGAGAGCGGAATGAGTTCCATAGCTGCTATCCGAAGGCTGAGACTGGAACTGTTCTGGGAATAAAAATTGGAAAGGAAGCTGTACAAAAGAAACATACCAGCAGATGATTTGCGCAACCAAAGAAATCAGCATGCGCACTACTTAGTACCTGCGTGCGCAAGACCACAAGGATATCATCAAAGGCTCAGGTTCCCAGGAAGTGTGCGAACGAATCACGCACTGGAAGAAGCTCGCGCTAGAAACCATATACCTATCTTCGGAGCGGGAGCTAACAACAAGGAGCCTAAGAAGAGCTATCTCCCAGTCATCCAAAGATCTTCATCCCGGCTGAGAGGTAATGAAATTTCGGGATTATTATATTAGAACTATTGAGTGCAGTTGTGCGCAGGTGATAGAGCAGCACAAGTTGAGCAACTGTGCGTTTTGCGCTAGAATGCAAGGCTGTGCGCTAGTCTCCAGAAAAGGTAATTGTATCCGCGTTTCAGTACTTGTTCGGGACGAACAAGGGGCAAGTGTGGGGGGTTTGATAGAGCCTAGTTATACACATTATTTAGAGCATAACCCTATGCTTGTTTGCAATATTTTATGAGCAAGATTACTCGTTTCCAATGTTTTTGTATATCAGGTCAGAACGAGTCCTTGAGTCGGATACGCGCTAACAGGCAGCGTTCTAGGAGTGAAAGATCAGCCTGCGGAGCTAGCGGCGCAAACAGAAGAAGAAATGGCGAAAGACAGCAGAGGTGCGCTACCCGATTGCCCCAATCAATGCCGTGCGCCAGGCGCAAAGTCCCAGTGACCAGATTTGGAAGTTGCCAAAAGATGAACTTCCTGGGCACTATTTAAACAAAGAAAGTCTAGGGTTTCAGAGGATGAGAACATCATCACTCAGTGGCATTCCAGAGGCACTGCGCGGCAGAACTGGAAAACACACGGACCTGTCAAGGAGAGTTGCGCCAGCCGACTGCGCCAGCCAAGAGAAGACACTGCACGCACTATTTGCTACCGTTTTCTCTGATACAGTAGTTGTTATTTACTATTTTATGATGTTTACCACTAGCATGTCTAGCTAAACACTTAGTGTTGGTCGGGCATGAACCTATGATGTATTACCTTTGAGACTTGAGCTTAATGCATAGTTTATTTACTTGTATTAATTCTGTACGTACTGGGACAATTAGTTGCATGAGTAGGGGAAGCCTTGAACCGCAATCTTACTTGTGTTGCTTGCTTGTCACCTGTTAAACTAGTTGCATGCGTAGGGGAAGCCTTGAACCGCAAACTTACCGTGACAATTAGGAGTAACGAGTTAGGGTAGGCAGTTGCTACTGTGACAGGATTCGCAGCTGTTTAGTCTAGTTCTAAGGATTAATAGCACATGAACTTTGAACGGAACATGCGCGTGTGTTAGGAAGCCTTTACCGGACACTAACCCAAGTAGGACACAAACTATAGACACTTAGAGTCGATCATTACCTGCTTCTCCATCATTACCTGCTTCCGCTTCCGTCTCCAACCCTTTCGAGCTCTGTTGTGTTCAGTAACTCTTTCTTTCCTTCCTGCATTGTTTCGATGTCTTACCCGATCTGCACCAATGTCTTTTGCAATCCTCATTATCCAGTTAGCTATCCCTCTGATAGAGCCTAGTTATATGCGCTATTTAGATCTTAACACTGTGCTTGTTTGCATTATTTTGTGTACAAGATTACTGGTTTTCGGTATTTTTTGTATTTCAGGATGAAACAAGAGCATAAGTCAGATGCGCTAACGGGCGCTTTTAAAGAGCGCAATGCACGACCTACGGAGCTAGCAGCGCAAAAGGAGATAGGATATAGCTGATTCAGACTGCAGTGCGCAAACCAACGGCGCAAAGTGAGTAGCGCAATCAACGTGCGCAGCGAGCCATGCGTAGGATAGCAGCGTTTCTAAATTTTGATAATCATTATCCCTACAAAATCTCCTAGATTTGGAAAGTAGCTAAGATTCTCACGGGCCAAATCTAAGCATTCCTTGGGCTTCAAGACCAGTATATAAAGAGGAGGGAAGCTAGGGTTTGAGAGAGGATATATAGAGAGAGACATATAGCAACAGGTACACACGAGCTCAAGAAAGCCTGCCGTCGAGATTCTGCGCGAACCACTTGCGCCAGCCGAAGAGAGCAACCTGCGATTGCGCCGGCTTGCTACTTTTCCTTGGCTGCTTTAGTTTTACTTATTATTTCTATGATGTTTGCTTCTAGCATGTCTAGCTAAACACCTTGTATCGGTTGGGCATGATTTTATGAAGTCTTTCCTTTGAGACTTGTGTTTAATGCTTAGTTCATCTACTTATATTAATTCTATGCACATGGATGATAATTAGTTGTGCGAATAAGAGAAGCCTTGAACCGCAGTCTTATTCTAACTGCTCGTTATTGTATGTTAAACTGGTTGACAACTTGACGGTGACAATGATAGCGCGTGTCATTGTGCGCGTCAAATTAATCCTTCCTTCTCCACTTAGTATAGCGGCTAAGTCAGGGTCGATTCCACAGGGAGCAAGTAGATTAGCTCTAACTAGTAACCTACACTTACGAAAATTGGGGTGTGAGTGATTGGGTTGCGCAAGTGCGCGAATGACAATAGTTAACGCAGGAATAGCACTAGACGTGCGCAGGCAGTAGAGATTAAGTACTATGACTATGAAAAGTATCGGTGCAGACAATCCTCTATGAATATATTCCTTATCATCGACTCTAAACGTCTATAGTTCGGTTTACTGATGTTAGTGTCCGATCAAGGCTTCCTAACATGTGCGCATGTTCCGATCAAAGTTCGTGAGCTATTAATTCTTGAAACTAGTCTAAGCAGCTACGAATCCTGTCACAGTAGCAACTGATTATCCTAGCGCGTTACTCCTAGTTGTCACCGTCAAGCTACCAACTAGTTTAACATATAACAAACAAGTAGCAAGAGTAAGATTGCGGTTCAAGGCTTCCCCTACTCATGCAACTAGCTGTCAACCGTGTGCACAGAATTAATACAAGCAAACGAACTATGCATTAAGCACTAGTCTCAAAGGAAATACTCATAGAATCATGGCCAACCGATACAAAGCGTTTAGCTAGACATGCTAGTAGCAAACATCATAGAAATAGTAAATAACAACTAAAGTATCCAAGAAAACAGTAACAAGCAGGTGCGTGCCGGTTGCAGTGTCTCGGCTGGCGCAGTCGGCTAGCGCAGGTCCTCTCAGTAGCTCATGTGTTTTTCAGTTCTGCCTCTCTCTCGTGTGCTGTGTTCCTCGATGATGATTCATGTTCAAACCCTAGCCTTCCTCTCTTTATATACTGCTCATGAGGCTCAAGGACGGCCTTGGCAACTTCCAAATCTGATGGTGTCAAGATTTGGAAACACCAATATCCTGCGCATGGCGCACTGCACACATTGGTTAGCGCAATCGGTCTGCGCACCGTAGTCGACTCTGCCACTTCCTATCCTGTTTGCGCTGCTAGCTCCGCAGGCTGTGTGTTGCGCTCCTTAAACGCTGCCTGTTAGCGCGTATCCGACTTAGGCCCTCGTTTCGCCCTGAAATACAAAAACACCGGAAACCAGTAATCTTGTACATAAAATGATGCAGACAAGCATAGTGTTAGGATCTAAATAGCGCGTATAAATAAGCTCTATCAAAACCCCCACACTTGCCCCTTGTTCGTCCCGAACAAGCACTCAAGCACGGATACAATTACCTCTCTGGAGTCTAGCGCACAGTCTTGCACTCTGGCGCGATCCGCACTACTATTTACCTTGCGCTGCTCTATCACCGCGCATCTGCCTTCAACAATTTAATATAATAATTTCGCAATTCGTTACCTCTCAGCTGGGATGAAGATCATTTCGGATGGCTGGGAGATAGCTCTTCATAGGCTCCGGGTTGTCAGCTTTCACTTCGAGGACGGGTATATGGTTAATAGCGCAAGCTTCTTCCGGTGCGTGATTCTTCCCCGCACTTCCTGGGAATCCGAGCCTTTCTGTTGATTTTCTTGTGAACTTTGCGCAAGCTGGTACGTATTTGTGCGCATGCTGATTCTTTTGTAGCGCATATCATTTGCTGGTGTTTTTCTTTTTGTACAGCTTTATCTATGGTTCCTGTGATCCCAGAACGGTGCCAGTCTCGGCCTCCGGATAGCAGCTATGGAACAACGCTCCGCTCTCCCTCCTTGGTCTATCTGCGCAGGTCAGAGCACGCGTTTACACCCGCGCCCGCCTTCCCTCCCTCGACTTCCAGAGGAAAGATGGTCTGTTTTCCCACCTCGCCATGCTTTGGGTGTTCGCCTTCGGCATCTGCGTGGCTGAGCGCGCTCTCTTGTTCCGAAGGTCGCGAAGCACCGGCCTCCACTAGCGCTCTCGACCATATACCTAACCTTCGAAGCAAGAACGACTAACCGCCTCTCTAGAGCTTTTCTGTCAACTCCACATCCCCTGTATATCCCAACTAACAGGAGCAGAAAAAACGAAAAAAAAAATACTAAAACAGTTGATGGCAGCGCATGCAATATGAATAGCGCAATACAAGCTGAACAGTGTGCGCAACCCGCACACAAGCGCACCACTGCTACTATTTTCTTTAACTAAACTAAGCTACACTACAAAGCTGGAAAACGTGAAATGTAAATGTAACGCTCCCCCCCCCCCCCCCCCCCACACTTAAACAGAGACGTGTCCCCACGACTCATGCTCAAGCGCAACGGAGAGCGCACACATGCATGCAAGCAAAACAAAGAATATAAGAAAGAAAAACATATAGTCAGTGCAGCAGCAACATAGTAAGGGGTCACAAAATATTCAACACAATATAGCAAAATTTAGCAACATCGAGCAATAGTTGGTTCAAAAAGATAAGAAATAGGAAACCACCCGAAAGAAATGCGCGCCCCACTGCAGCCCTAGATATCCTCGGAGCTGGACTCAGCCGCGGATCCGTGCGCCTCTTCCTCTGAAGAATCTGTCTCGTACTCGGTACAAGAGGCTGGCGGCACGGCAGAAACGGCGGCGGGCTGAGCCAAGAGGTCGTCCTTTGAGATAGGGTCCCATAGTGAATCTGAGCTGGACCTCTGAACAGAAGGCTGCGCAGGGGGTGCTGCAGGTGCTGGAACTGGGTCTACTGTGGGGGTGGGCTCTACTGCATTGACCGGGGACTGGGTAGGAGGGCTGGCTGGCTGGCGCGGCTCGCTGGGGGATCCTGGAGGCGGCCTACGCAGACTGAGAAGAGGGGGGATAGAATCTCCAAATCTCCACCCTGATGGTGGGCTCATGCTCAGATCTGCCCCCTCTGGCGCTAAATACTCGAGCACGCGCATGACGTTGAACATCATGCGCTGCTCGTCTGATACCACCTCAGGCGCCTCCTCTGGTTGCGCGCTGCTCTCGGCTCTTTGCCTCGGCGCTCTGGCCGGCTGCAGCTGGTAGCACCACTCCAATGTCCCATCCTCTCTCACGGCTACCGCTCTGAGCTACAGCATATGGGCACGGTCCAAGGGAACAGCCGGCACTACTGTGTGCTCGGGCACCTCCGGCTCTCCATGCAACGCACGCAGCAGGTGCGTGATCATTCCGCCACAAGTCAGCGGCCCCTTCGTGCTGACCCGACTCCAATGGACCACCATGTCCGAGACAAACAGCACTTTCTTCCCATAGTAAAAACCCTTCAAAATGTCCATGTCCAGCAAGCTGATCTTCGGCGCACCATTAAAACGCCCGATGATTGCATAGGCGACCATGCGCCTAAGGTAGAACATCCACGGGTCGCGCAGCTCGCATCCTCTGCTGCGCCCCGGGGCAAAAACTGGCCCGGTCGCCATCTCGCGCCACGCCTCCTGATTCGTGTGCGTGTCTATATCCTCCTCACGCACCTTGGCGCACCTCAGCGTGCGCTTCAGCCTCTTGGCCGAGGCAATGTACCAGACTCCTCTGTGCCGGTACCTGATCTCCAGATCGGCCGTCTCCAGTGATGCCAAAAACTCGCATGTATCCCCCTTATCTGTCACGCTGTTGATGTCCAACAGCGCCTCCCAGCCCGCCAGCGCGAGCTTCTCCACAATGAGGTCCTCCATTCCGACCTCGCGCAGGAAGTCCCTACTGATGTACGGGGTCCCGTACATCTCTAGCCTCATGAAGGCTTCAAACTTGCTGGCGAATGATGCTGGGGTCTCTTGATCCTCGGCAGGCTGCATGGTGCGCTAGGGTTCCTCCGGTCAACTACGGTCAAAGCTCCACAAATGCTCAAAAAAAACCAAACACCGACAAATGCGCTGAAATTTTTACCCACAAGTCGCCTAACGTCCGCCTACAAAACCCACTAACCAGAACTCCAAATGGTGCAGGCTATCTAGGGGCGATTTCAAAAATAGGGCAACGCTTCCACCGCACAAACCCTAACTGAATCGGCTCAAATCTGGGGGGAAGGGTTACCTGGTGAGGGTGCGACGGTAAGCTCTGCGATTCTCTCTAAACGGATGCCTTGTTGAGTGCCGGACGGTGAGCGGATGCTGAGGGCGGGAGCTTGCTTGCAACGGTCGACTGTAAAAAATGCTGAAATTTTTCTAAGTCCTGGCCCTTTATACCCCCTGACTGGTGCAGCTGTTCTGCGCACTGAATTTGCGCACTGACCTGCGCACTGCTGCTCGACTAAAAAACTACAAGTCCTAAACTAGCTAAAAGACACTAGAAAACTATATAAAAAAAACGTGTAAAAGTGAAACGTGTCGGGTTACCTCCCGACAAGTGCCTTTGTTTAACGTCGGTAGCTCGACTGTGCCTCGTTACTTGCGTAAAAGTGTGCCAACGACCTCCCCCACACTTGCTCCTGAGTGTCCCTGCGCTCGTGCGTGTGTTGCGTTCTTCTTGTTCCTGCGCAAAGGATCGGAAGGGTGGTCAGCATGGTTAATAGTATGTGATAACTTATAAGTAACGAGGGTAGGTAAAGAGGAAGAAGAAATATGAGCAATAGTTCCCAGTTCTCCCTCTGGTGCATCTGGCGCAGCAACCTGCGCATCTGCTATCTCTGGCTCCGCCAATTCAACTTCGCGCGCTGTGCCATCCCACGGTTCTCTTAAATACTTTTTGACTCTCTGCCCATTGACCTGAAAACGATGCCGGTGCTCGTTTTCTAACTCGATTGTTCCGTAGGGGAAAACCTTGGTAACCGTTTATGCTCCCGTCCATTTGCTGCGCAGCTTCCCAGGCATGAGCTTTAGGCGCGAGGAGAACAATAGTACCTGGTCTCCTGGCTCAAAAGTGCGTCTGAGGATATTTTTGTCATGAAATGCCTTTGTGCGCGCCATGTAATCGCGCAGTCCCTCATATGCATCCAGGCGCAGCTCTTCTAATTCGCTCAGCTCAAATGCGCGCTCCTTACCAGCTTCGTCTAGGTTCAGGTTGCAAACGCGCAATGCCCAGTATGCTTTGTGCTCTAACTCCACTGGTAGGTGGCACGCTTTTCCATAAACCAACCGAAACGGTGAGGTTCCAATTGGTGTCTTATGTGCGGTTCGGTATGCCCATAGCGCATCGTCAAGGCGCTGGCTCCAGTCTTTGCGCGACGGTCTCACAGTTTTCTCCAGGATGCGCTTGATCTCTCGGTTGGAAACCTCGGCCTGTTCATTCGTCTGAGGGTGGTAAGCGGTGGACGTCTTGTGGCGCACTCCATAATGCTTGAACACCTGCGCCACTATCCTATTGGAAAAATGCGTCCCCTGGTCGCTTATGACTGCCTTAGGCACCTCGTACCTGCAAAAAATGTTAGTTCTCAAAAAGTCAGCGACCGTCTTACCATCATCCTTCCGTGTGGCCTTAGCCTAAACCCATTTGGAGACATAATCCACTGCGACCAATATGTACTCATATCCGGAGGATGGAGGAAATGGCCCCATGAAGTCAATCCCCCAAATATCGAATACTTCATCCACTAGAATTGGCGTCTGCGGCATCTCATTGCGCGCTGATATGCCCCCTGTGCGCTGGCACCTGTCACAATTCCTGCAGTGGTTGTACGAGTCACTAAACAAGTGTGGCCAATAGAATCCGCAGTCTAGGATCTTCCTGCTCGTGCGCTTTGGACCAAAGTGTCCTCCACATGCGTGCGCATGACAAAACATCAAAACAGAGTTAATTTCATGGTCAGGCACGCAGCGCCTCAAAATCTGATCAGGTCCTATTCTGAGCATATACGGATCATCCCAAATGTAATACCTGGACTCATGCTTTAATCTCATGCATTGGGTTTTAGTGAAATGAGAAGGAAACGTACCTGTGACCAGGTAATTCGCAATGTGCGCATACCATGGTACCTTACCTGTCAGCGCCATCAGATGCTCGTCAGGGAATGTCTCCGTGATCCACCCTGGCTCCTCTGCTTTCACGATCCTGCTCAAGTGATCCGCCAGTGTGTTCTCCGTCCCCTTCTTATCCTTGACTTCCAAGTCGAATTCCTGAAGTAGGAGCACCCAGCGCATCAGGCGCGGCTTAGTCTCCTTCTTGGACATCAGGTAACGTATTGCTGCGTGGTCTGTGTAGACGATGACCCTGGCGCCTAGAACATATGCGCGGAACTTCTCCAGTGCAAAAACGATTGCTAGAAGTTCCTTTTCCGTGGTGGTGTAGTTCCTCTGCGCAGCGTCCAGTGTGCGCGATGCATAATAAATGGCGTGCGGCTTGTTGTCCACGCGCTGTCCCAGTACTGCACCTACTGCATAGTCGCTTGCGTCACACATCAGTTTAAACGGCAGGATTCAGTCTGGCGCGCGCATCACTGGCGCACTTGTCAGCGCCTCCTTCAGCTTATCAAACGCGGCCCTGCACTCATCAGTAAATTCGAAACACACATCCTTTTGCAAGAGGTTAGACAGGGGTATACAAATCTTAGAAAAATCTTTTATGAAACGCCTGTAAAACCCAGCATGCCCAAGGAATGATTTCACATCGCGCACGTTAGTGGAATAAGGCAGATTAGAAATAAGATCTATTTTGGCCTTATCTACCTTGATCCCCTCCTGCGAGATAATATGTCCTAGTACTACTCCATGCGATACCATGAAATGACATTTCTCATAATTGAGCACTAGGTTTTTTGAAATGCAGCGCGCTAAGACCTTATCAAGATGAGTTAAGCATGCGTCAAAAGTACCTCCGTACACAATAAAATCATCCATGAACACTTCTATGCTTATACCAATCATATCAGAAAAAATGCTCATGACTAGTCTTTGGAACGTACCTGGCGCGTTACACAGCCCAAATGACATGCGCCGAAACGCAAACGTACCGAATGGGCAGTTAAATGTAGTTTTCTCTTGATCCTCCGCAGCTATGGGTATCTGATTGTACCCTGAATACCCGTCCAGGAAGAAAAAGTATGGCTTTCCCGCTAATCGATCTAGCATCTGGTCCATGAAGGGCAGCGGGAAATGGTCCTTGCGCGTGACTGCGTTAAGCTTTCTGTAGTCGATGCACATGCGCCATCCTGTTTGCATGCGCTTGGGAACTAGCTCGCCCTGCGCATTCTCCTCTACTGTGATTCCTCCTTTCTTTGGCACAACGTGCACTGGACTTAACCATTTGCTGTCCGAGATGGGGTAAATGACTCCTGCGTCAAGCAGCTTCAGGATCTCTTCCTGCACCACCTCCATCATATTCGGGTTCAATCTGCGCTGAGGCTCCCTGGATGGTTTGGCACCATCTTCCAATAGAATCCTATGCATGCATACGTCCGGGCTCACTCCGCGCAGGTCAGCAAGTGTCCATCCTATGGCGCGCTGATTCTTGCGCAGCACCTGCTGTAATCGCGCCTCCTGCTCCTCTTCTAATCCTTTCTTTATGATTACCGGCAGGGTGTCCTCATTTCCCAAGAATATGTATTTGAGGTGCTCTGGAGTTGCTTCAGCTCGACCTTGGGTGCCTGTTCAATAGAGGGCAAGATCTTATTAGCAGTGCAGACATTAACTATATCGTGTACCTGTCTGGATGCTGGTTCAGCACTGCTCAGCTCATCCTCTTGCGCATCCAACTCTGCCTGTGCCAGTGTCTCAAATTCTTCTGTTGCGCTTGGACATTGCGCATCTGCAACCAAGTCATCTATGTTGTCCATCGCGTGCACTGTGGCGTCCACATGAGGGTGTTGCATCCCTTTGAATATGTTAAAATGAATTTCCTCGCCATCCACCTCCATTGAGAGCGTACCCCTCCACACGTCTATCTTTGTGCGCGCTGTCATCAGAAATGGTCTGCCCAGTAGGATCTGCGCACTGCCTTTGCTCGACTCACCCTCCATTTCTAGGACATAGAAATCTGCTGGGAACACCAGCTCTCCTACTCGGACAAGGACGTCCTCGATCATGCCCGTCGGTTGCTTGCACGACCGATCTGCTAGCTGAATGGTGAGACCTGCAGGCTTTAGTGGTCCAAGGCGCAATGACGCATATAGGGAATAGGGAAGCACATTTATAGATGCACCTAAGTCAATCATGCAGTTGCTTACTGTGGTCTTACCTAAAGTGCAAGGGATGGTGAACGTACCTAGATCCCGGCATTTAGGTGGTACCTTATGCTGCACGATTGCTGAAGCCTGCGCATTTAGCATTACCTGTGCGCACTCGCCTTTCCTCCTCTTGTTTGTGCACAGCTCCTTTAAAAACTTGGCGTACCTAGGGATTTGCCGAACTGCTTCAATAAGCGGAATGTTTATTTCCACCTTACTGAATAACTCGTAGAGCTCCTTATCAAGCGCTACCTTCCTAGCCGATGGTGCCTGTACAGGGAAAGGTGCAGGTATGTTAGTACGATTCATGCCTTTGTCTTTTGATTGCGCCATACCTGGCGCCTCGCCCTGCTTGCTTGTGGCTGGCACTTCTGGTTGCGCATCTGGCTCTGCTGGATCTGGAGCGTGCGCAACTGGTTACGCGGGCGCCTTTGCGGTCTGCTTTGTTCCTACCGTGCGCCCAGTCCTCAGTGTCACTGCGTTGACTCCTCCCTTGGGATTCTGGATCACTTGCGAAGGCAGGTTGCCATCGCTCTTTTTCAGCTCATACACCATGGTAGCGATTTGTGATAGCTGCTTCTCGATGGACTCGAACCTCTTGTCATACTTCTCATCATTCTTGCGCACTGTGTCTGCTAGCTGCCCCACGATATCTTCTAAGGATCGCCTCGGTTGCTGGTTGTTCTGTGCTGGTGCGTCAGTGCGGCGATGCGGTGGATTGTAGGGCGCAGCTTGCTGCGTCTGCTGTGGTGCGCGCTGATCCGCGGACTGCCTCTGGAAATTGTTTTCCTCCTTCCATCTGAACCCATTTGCGGCTAGTCCAAAACGCGGCTGATTCTGCCTCTGTGGCCCTCTATTATCCCATCCTCCTAGAGCATTGACATCTCCTGATTCTTCAAAAGTGTGGGACACGCATCAGTTTTGTGCTCAGTGGATGTGCAGAACTCACACGCCTTTGGCGTAGCTGGTTGCACCCCCTGCGCATGCATCAACTTCTGCAGCATGGCCTTCATTTCGTTTATCTTAGCGCTTGTTTCTACCTGATGCACAGAACGAGCACGGTTATCTGCTCCTGCATTGTCTGGGGTTCTGTCCTCTAGGTTGTCTCCAACGACACTGTTATCGTCCATAGCCTGTTCTAAATCTCAAAGAAAACGAAATTAAAAGACAACTAAGCTGTCGCGTCTGTCAGTGCGCAACTAGAATCTGCGCAGCGCAACTGTTTCAAGGTTGCGCAGGCTGATGTTGATTGCGCGCTGTCAGAAACAACAACGAGAATAAAGTAAACAGAAACAACTAACTATTGTAAAAGAAAACTTAAGCTGGTTAAAGCTTATCTGTGTTGCGCATCGTTGTGCGCATCAAATTAATCCTTCCTTCTCCACTTAGTATAGCGGCTAAGTCAGGGTCGATTCCACAGGGAGCAAGTAGATTAGCTCTAACTAGTAACCTACACTTACGAAAATTGGGGTGTGAGTGATTGGGTTGCGCAAGTGCGCGAATGACAATAGTTAACGTAGGAATAGCACTAGACGTGCGCAGGCAGTAGAGATTAAGTACTATGACTATGAAAAGTATCGGTGTAGACAATCCTCTATGAATATATTCCTTATCATCGACTCTAAACGTCTATAGTTCGGTTTACTGATGTTAGTGTCCGATTGATAGAGCCTAGTTATACACATTATTTAGGTATAACCCTATGCTTGTTTGCAATATTTCATGAGCAAGATTACTCGTTTCCAATGTTTTTGTATATCAGGTCAGAACGAGTCCTTGAGTCGGATACGCGCTAACAGGCAGCGTTCTAGGAGTGAAAGATCAGCCTGCGGAGCTAGCGGCGCAAACAGAAGAAGAAATGGCGAAAGACAGCAGAGGTGCGCTACCCGATTGCGCCAACCAATGCCGTGCGCTAGGCGCAAAGCCCCAGTGACCAGATTTGGAAGTTGCCGAAAGTTGAACCTCCTATATAAAGGAAGTAAGTCTAGGGTTTCAGAGAGTTCGAAACAACTGTTGTTCCAGAGGCACCAGAGGACGCAAGGAGGCACTGTGCGACAGAACTGGAAAACACACGGACTTATTGAGGAGATCTGCGCCAGCCGACTGCGCCAGCCGAGAGAAGACACTGCACGCACTGTTTGCTACCGTTTTCTTGGATTCAGTAATTGTATTTACTATTTTATGATGTTTACCACTAGCATGTCTAGCTAAACACTTAGTGTTGGTCGGGCATGAACCTATGATGTATTACCTTTGAGACTTGAGCTTAATGCATAGTTTATTTACTTGTATTAATTCTGTGCGTACTGAGACAGTTAGTTGCATGAGTAGGGGAAGCCTTGAACCGCAATTTTACTTGTGTTGCTTGCTTGTCACCTGTTAAACTAGTTGCATGCGTAGGGGAAGCCTTGAACCGCAAACTTACCGTGACAATTAGGAGTAACGAGTTAGGGTAGGCAGTTGCTACTGTGACAGGATTCGCAGCTGTTTAGTCTAGTTCTAGGATTAATAGCACATGAACTTTGAACGGAACATGCGCACGTGTTAGGAAGCCTTTGCCGGACACTAACCCAAGTAAACCGCAAGCTATAGATGTTTAGAGTCGATGATAAGGAATGCATTCATAGAGGATTGTCTGCCCAGCACTTCTCATAAAGATAGTATTTCATCTCTACTGCTTGCGCACGTCTAGTGCAATTTCCTGCGTTACGGTATTCACTGCTACTCGCGCATCGCGCAAAACCCCCAATCACTCACGCAACCCCCGTTTTCTTAAGTGTAGGTTACTGGCTAAGACTCACTGCTTGCTCCCTGTGGAGATCGACCCTTACTTAACCGCTGTACTAGTGGGAGAGGAAGGATTATATTTGACGCGCACGACGACGCGCGATCAAATTTTGGCGCCGTTGCCGGGGGGCAACACAGCTAAGTTTTAGCTAGCTTACATTTCTCATTTTAGTAACTAGTTATTTCATTTTGTTTTGTTTTCTCGTTGTTGTTTCTGACAGCGCACAATCACATCCGCCTGCGCAACCTTGAAACAGTTGCGCTACGCAGATTCTAGTTGCGCACTGACAGACGCAACAACTTCGTTGCCATTTAATTCGTTTCTTGAGTTTGGATCAGGACATGGAGGATAACAGTGTGGTTGGAGATAACCTGGGAGACAGAACCCCAGAGGAAGCAAGGGCACATAACCGCGCAGCCCTATTCAGAGAGGAAGTGCAGCGTGAGGTCGACGCACGGATGGCCGCTGAACCATACATTGCGCCACCCGTTCGTCCAGTCGCGAGGCGCAGGACAGTGCGCGAAATGTCAGCCCCACTCACTGTTAACCAGCCATGGTGCATCGTGCTTCCACCAGGCGGTCACTTCGAGCTAAGGAGCTCACTCATCCATCACATGCCCAAGTTCCACGGGATGAACAATGAAAATCCAGTCAAGCATGTGCGAGAGTTCCTGGTCATTTGCGAAAACATGAAGACCGAAGGGGAAAGCGATGAAGCACTAAAAATGAAAGCATTTCCATTCTCACTAAGTGATACAGCTAGACACTGGCTAATGAATTTACCTGCAGGATCTATTCACACATGGGAGCAGCTGCAGAAGAAGTTCTTAGACAAATTTTATCCAGCAGCGAAGATTGCGCTGCTTAGAAGGGAATTAGCCGCGCCAAGGCAGAGCGCAGGGGAGTCTCTGTCAGAATACTACGAGCGTTTCAGGGAGCTGGAAGCCAACTGCTACAATCACGGGCTTCCCCAGAATGTGCTGATAGAGAACTTTCTGAATGGACTGCTGCCCATGGAGCTGCGACTACTGAATGCATGCGCAGGAGGGGACATTTGCAACATGTACCCGGAGGATGCATGGCAGCTGATAGAAGATTCTGCTGGGCAGGTAAGACATCAATTGACACTTGAAAGTAGTCGTAATCGTTCTGTGCATCAGGTAGAGGCAAGCGCTGAGATCAAAGAAATGAAGGCCATGCTGCAGAAGCTGATGAGTGCGCAGAGCGCACAACCAGTTGCGCCAAAGGTATGTGAATTCTGCAGGTCCACTGAGCACAAGACAGACGAATGCCCAACACTTTTTGAAGAAACTGGAGACGTAAATGCCCTTGGAGGATGGGACAACAGAGGACCGCAGAGGCAGAATCAGCCGCGCTTTGGGCTTGCTGCAAATGGATTCAGATGGAGAGAAGAGAACAATTTCCAGAGGCAGCCCACTGATCAGCGCGCGCCACAGCAGACGCAACAAGCTGCACCCTACAATCCACCGCATCGCCGCACAGACGCACCAGCGCAGACCAATCAGCAACCAAAGCGATCCTTGGAAGATATCATGGGGCAGCTAGCAGACACAGTGCGCAAGAATGACGAAAAATATGACAAGAGGTTCGAATCCATAGAGAAGCATCTATCACAAATTGCAACCACGGTGTATGAGCTAAAAAAGAGCGATGGCAACCTGCCTTCGCAAGTGATTCAGAACCCGAAAGGAGGAGTTAATGCAGTAACACTGAGGACTGGGCGCACAGTGGGAACAGAGCAGACCGCGCAGGCGCCCGCGCAACCAGTTGCGCAAGTCCCAGATCCAGCAGCTCAGAGTGCGCAACCAGAGCCAGAGGCGCAATCAGAAGCGCCAACCACGAACCAGCAGGGCAAAGCGCCAGGTATGTCTCACTCGATAAACAAGGACAAAAATTGTACTAACATACCTGCTCCTTTCCCTGTGCAGGCACCACTGGCGAGAAAGGAAGCACTGGACAAGGAACTATATGAGCTGTTCAGCAAGGTGGAAATCAACATACCTCTCATAGAAGCTATTCGACAGATTCCCAGGTATGCGAAGTTTTTAAAAGAGCTGTGCACAAATAAAAGAAGGACAGGCGAATGCGCACAGGTAATGCTAAATGCGCAGGCCTCAGTAATCGTGCAACAAAAGGTACCACCTAAGTGCCGAGATCCAGGTACATTCACTATCCCTTGCACCTTAGGTAAAACCACGGTAAGCAACTGCATGATCGATTTAGGCGCATCAATCAATTTATTACCATATTCTCTCTATGCGACCTTGCGCCTTGGACCACTAAAACCTGCAGGTCTCACAATTCAGCTAGCAGATAGATCGTGCAAACAACCTGCAGGCATGATAGAAGATGTCCTAGTTCGAGTAGGAGAGCTGGTGTTCCCAGCAGACTTTTATGTGCTCGAAATGGAGGGTGAATCAAGCGCCAGCGGTGCGCAGATCCTCCTAGGCAGACCGTTTCTGATGACTGCGCGCACGAAGATAGACGTGTGGAGGGGCACGCTCTCCATGGAGGTAGATGGCGAAGAAATCCATTTCAACATCTTCGAAGGGATGCAGCACCCACATGAGGACGCTACTGTGCATGCAACGGACAGCTTTGACGATTTAGTCACAGAAGCGCAGTGTGCGAGCGCAACCATAGGACCAGAGCTACTGACACAGGCAGAGCTGGAGGAGCAAGAGGAGGAGCTAAGCAGTGCTGAACCAGCACCCACACAGGTACTTGATATAGTTCATATTTGCACCGCTAACAAAATCTTGCCCTCTATTGAACAGGCACCCAAGATCGAACTGAAGCAACTCCCGGAGCACCTCAAGTACATTTTCTTGGGAGATGAGGACACCCTGCCAGTGATCATCAAGAAGGGATTGGAAAAAGAGCAGGAGGCGCGCTTACAACAGGTGCTGCGCAGGAACCAGCGCGCTATTGGATGGACTCTTGCTGATCTGCGCGGAGTGAGCCCAGACGTGTGCATCCACCGAATTCTGTTGGAAGATGGTGCTAAACCATCCAGGGAGGCTCAGCGCAGGTTAAACCCAAATATGATGGAGGTAGTGCAAAAGGAAGTCCTGAAGTTGCTTGACGCAGGGGTCATTTACCCAATCTCAGACAGCAAATGGGTCAGCCCGGTGCACGTTGTGCCAAAGAAAGGAGGAATCACGGTGGAGGAGAACGCGCAGGGCGAGCTAGTTCCCAAGCGCATACAAACTGGCTGGCGCATGTGCATCGACTACAGGAAGCTGAACGCTGTAACGCGCAAGGACCACTTCCCGCTACCCTTCATGGACCAGATGCTGGATCGCTTGGCAGGTAAGCCTTACTTTTGTTTTTTGGACGGATATTCAGGTTACAATCAGATACCCATAGCTGCGGAGGATCAAGAGAAGACCACGTTCACATGCCCCTTCGTAACGTTTGCGTTTCGGCGTATGTCTTTTGGACTGTGCAACGCGCCAGGTACGTTCCAACGCCTTGTCATGAGCATTTTCTCTGATATGATTGGTATATGCATAGAAGTGTTCATGGATGATTTCACTGTATATGGGAGTACCTTTGATGCATGCTTAACACATCTAGATAAAGTCTTAGCGCGCTGCATCTCTAAGAACTTAGTGCTAAATTACGAAAAATGTCATTTCATGGTGACGCACGGAGTAGTACTAGGTCATATCATTTCAGAGGAGGGTATTAAGGTAGACAAAGCTAAGATAGATATTATTTCTAATCTGCCTTATGCCACCAACGTGCGCGACGTGAAATCGTTCTTAGGGCATGCTGGGTTTTACAGGCGTTTTATTAAGGATTTCTCTAAAATTTGCATACCCCTGTCTAACCTGTTGCAAAAAGACGCGTGCTTCGATTTTACTGATGAGTGCAGGGCGGCGTTCGATAAGCTGAAAGAAGTGCTGACCAGTGCGCCAGTGATGCGCGCACCAGACTGGAACCTGCCATTCGAGCTGATGTGTGACGCAAGTGACTACGCAGTAGGAGCAGTCTTGGGGCAGCGCGAGGACAAGAAGCCGCATGCCATCTACTATGCATCGCGCACACTTGACTCCGCGCAGAAGAATTACACCACCACGGAGAAGGAGCTTCTGGCAATTGTATTTGCGCTGGAGAAGTTCCGAGCATATGTTCTAGGCGCCAGAGTCATCATCTACACGGACCACATTATTTAGGTCATAACCCTATGCTTGTTTGCAATATTTCATGAGCAAGATTACTCGTTTCCAATGTTTTTGTATATCAGGTCAGAACGAGTCCTTGAGTCGGATACGCGCTAACAGGCAGCGTTCTAGGAGTGAAAGATCAGCCTGCGGAGCTAGCGGCGCAAACAGAAGAAGAAATGGCGAAAGACAGCAGAGGTGCGCTACCCGATTGCGCCAACCAATGCCGTGCGCCAGGCGCAAAGCCCCAGTGACCAGATTTGGAAGTTGCCGAAAGTTGAACCTCCTATATAAAGGAAGTAAGTCTAGGGTTTCAGAGAGTTCGAAACAACTGTTGTTCCAGAGGCACCAGAGGACGCAAGGAGGCACTGTGCGGCAGAACTGGAAAACACACGGACTTATTGAGGAGATCTGCGCCAGCCGACTGCGCCAGCCGAGAGAAGACACTGCACGCACTGTTTGCTACCGTTTTCTTGGATTCAGTAGTTGTATTTACTATTTTATGATGTTTACCACTAGCATGTCTAGCTAAACACTTAGTGTTGGTCGGGCATGAACCTATGATGTATTACCTTAGAGACTTGAGCTTAATGCTTAGTTTATTTACTTGTATTAATTCTGTGCGTACTGAGACAGTTAGTTGCATGAGTAGGGGAAGCCTTGAACCGCAATCTTACTTGTGTTGCTTGCTTGTCACCTGTTAAACTAGTTGCATGCGTAGGGGAAGCCTTGAACCGCAAACTTACCGTGACAATTAGGAGTAACGAGTTAGGGTAGGCAGTTGCTACTGTGACAGGATTCGCAGCTGTTTAGTCTAGTTCTAGGATTAATAGCACATGAACTTTGAACGGAACATGCGCACGTGTTAGGAAGCCTTTACCGGACACTAACCCAAGTAAACCGCAAGCTATAGATGTTTAGAGTCGATGATAAGGAATGCATTCATAGAGGATTGTCTGCCCAGCACTTCTCATAAAGATAGTATTTCATCTCTACTGCTTGCGCACGTCTAGTGCAATTTCCTGCGTTACGGTATTCACTGCTACTCGCGCATCGCGCAAAACCCCCAATCACTCACGCAACCCCCGTTTTCTTAAGTGTAGGTTACTGGCTAAGACTCACTGCTTGCTCCCTGTGGAGATCGACCCTTACTTAACCGCTGTACTAGTGGGAGAGGAAGGATTATATTTGACGCGCACGACGACGCGCGATCACCGATCAAGGCTTCCTAACATGTGCGCATGTTCCGATCAAAGTTCGTGAGCTATTAATTCTTGAAACTAGTCTAAGCAGCTACGAATCCTGTCACAGTAGCAACTAATTATCCTAGCGCGTTACTCCTAGTTGTCACCGTCAAGCTACCAACTAGTTTAACATATAACAAACAAGTAGCAAGAGTAAGATTGCGGTTCAAGGCTTCCCCTACTCATGACTCTAGCTGTCAACCGTGTGCACAGAATTAATACAAGCAAACAAACTATGCATTAAGCACTAGTCTCAAAGGAAATACTCATAGAATCATGCCCAACCGATACAAAGCGTTTAGCTAGACATGCTAGTAGAAAACATCATAGAAATAGTAAATAACAACTAAAGTATCCAAGAAAACCGTAACAAGCAGGTGCGTGCAGGTTGCAGTGTCTCGGCTGGCGCAGTCGGCTAGTTCAGGTCCTCTCAGTAGCTCGTGTGTTTTTCAGTTCTGCCTCTCTCTCGTGGGTTGTGTTCCTCGATGATGATTCATGTTCAAACCCTAGCCTTCCTCTCTCTATATACTGCTCATGAGGCCTAAGGACGTCCTTGGCAACTTCCAAATCTGATGGTGTCAAGATTTGGAAACACCAATATCCTGCGCATGGCGCACTGCACACATTGGTTAGCGCAATCGGTCTGCGCACCGTAGTCGACTCTGCCACTTCCTATCCTGTTTGCGCTGCTAGCTCCGCAGGCTGTGTGTTGCGCTCCTTAAACGCTGCCTGTTAGCGCGTATCCGACTTAGGCCCTCGTTTCGCCCTGAAATACAAAAACACCGGAAACCAGTAATCTTGTACACAAAATGATGCAGACAAGCATAGTGTTAGGATCTAAATAGCGCGTATAAATAGGCTCTATCAAACAACTAGGAGTAACACACTAGGATAAGCGGCTACTACTGTGATAGGATTCGTAGTTGCTTAGACTAGTTTCAAGAATTAATAGCTCATGGACTTTGATCGGAACATGCGCGCACGTTAGGAAGCCTTGATCGGACGCTAACTTAAGTAGAACTGCACTATAGATGTTTAGAGTCAATGATAAGGGATACATTCATAGAGGATTGTCTTTACCGATATTTTTCATAGTTATAGTACTTAATATCTACTGCCTGCGCACGTATAGTGCAATTCTGCTTTCACTACTGTTCATTCGCGCACCTGCGCAACCCAATCACTCACAACCCCTAATTTCGTAAGTTGTAGGTTGCTAGCGAAGACGAGTCTGCAAGCTCCTTGTGGGATCGACCCTGACATAGCCGCTGTACTAAGTGGAGAAGGAAGGATTAATTTGACGCGTACAACGACGCGCGATCAGCTGACCACTTCGCTTGTAAACCTTAGCTCTCCTTGTTTTCACCATTTCGAACTATTATCTGAAGTCAGGAATGGCTAATCGCTGAAGTCGTTGGAGATTTTGGAATTCTAGGTCAGAAATAGATACTTCTGGGTTCTTCTTTTCTCGGTCTTTTTCCTTCTTTTTTTTAAACTACCGAACACGTGTCGTCTCCTGAGTGGCCATTCTTTTCTGGAGACAACGTTCAAGAAGTTACAGCTTCAAGTCACCAGAGAGTGCTTCAGCACTCTGTTCAGCTGTCTTTTCTGGAAACAAAATAATTTTTATTGTGAGCTTCCTTTCCTCAGTTCCTGCTTCAGAGGGGATACTTGCCGGCTGTTTCTCAACCCAGCGCTTTTGACACTTGTTTCTTTTCACCTCCACCCAGCGCTTTTGACACTTGTTCTTCTCAAATGTACTTCTGATTTTTGTGGCTGTTGAAGTGTGACATTTGCTTAGTTTTTTTCTATGCCTCCTTCTCTGAGTGAATGCCTTTTCATCACTACTGCAAGTTTCCTACACATGAACAAGATAACCTCGGTTTATCTGCATCTGTGTACTGCAGTATTCATACGTGCTCGGTGGATTCCTTGTTCTAACTCGTCGGTCATTTGATGTTCTGTGAGTCTCCCTTCACACTGTCAGTGTTGGACACTTTCTCTGAAAATATCCTATTTGATCACAAGCATAACATCTCATCTGCTTTGATCTGTGTTTCTAAGAATGTGCCTGATCTAGAGAATGCTTTAGCACTCTCTTGTACTTCTTTTCAGGTACTCTCTCTGGATCAACTGTGACTGAACCTTTCTGAACACTTTCACTTTGATCAATCACTATGGCTTTGACAAATGTAGTTATACTTGTTCCTTCATCACTTTGTTTCCGAGACCTTCAGTCCCACCACCATACCTTTGGTAAGATAGAATCTCATCCAAAATGGATGGCTCTCCTCTGTTTACTTCAGGTGAGATTTTCTACTCACATGCCTTACCAAATGTCTCAGCATCATCTGATTGTTTCTTGGACAGAGAGGTAATGATTCTTTGAAGGTTATCTCTTTCATCTTCCAGATCTGAATCCTTTGACAAGAGTTCTCTGTTGGCTTCAATAAGTTCCTGACACTTTTCTTGCATCAATTTGAATTGATCAGCCATAGTTTCTACTGAATATTCTTCGTCATCACTGCTGTCAGATTCAACAATCCCATAAACAAATTCTGTCTTTATTTCATCTAAATCATCATTACGACATACAGTAGTCCGGGCTAGATTTCCTTTGTGACTAGTCTCCTCTTCACTGTCTTCATCACTCCAGTTAGCTGTGAGAGACTTGTTGTTCTTCTTCTGGTAACTTGGACATTCAATCTGTCTGTGGCCATTTCCCTTGCACTCCCAACACTGGATTCCTTTTTGTTTGTCTTTTTCTTCATCATAGTCTTTGTCAGCATGCTTGTTCTTTCTCTGAGAATTTTCTCCTCTTCGGTTTCTCCCCCTGGATGACTGACCTGAGTATGAAGGTTTCTGGTCCATTCTCTTCATGAACTTTCTAAGGTTTTTGACCAGCAGAGACAGTTGGTGGTTGACATCGTTTGGGACATCCTCTTTCTCTTTTGTATCAGCTTTTAGCCCAAGGTCTTTCCCAGAGAGTAGTGAAGCAGTCTCTGAATCTTTCATCTCTAACTGCCTCAGTGATCCAATAAGCACCTCTAGCCTCATGTTCTTCACATCTTGGGCTTCCTCGATGGCAGTTACCTTCATATCAAACTTCGAGGTCAGAGATCTGAGAACTTTTCTTATCAGCTTCTCCTCCTGAATCGGTTCTCCAAGTGCATGGGCCTCGTTTGATATGTCACATAGTCTGGCATTAAACTCATAGATGGTCTCATCCTTCAGCATCTTCAAGCTTTCAAATCTTGATGTGATCATTTGCATTATGAAGACTATCACTTTTTCTGTTCCCTCATGAACAGTTTCAAGAATCTCTCATGCTTGTTTGGCCGTGTCACAGTTGGAGATCAACCTAAAATTGTTATCATCCACAGCAACAAATATAACATTCAAAGCCTTAGAACTTGCTGATCCTGAGGCTACCTCATCGACAAACCACTTATTTTCGGTTGCTTGTGGGTAACTCCAGCGCTGTCGACGGTCATTGGGGGACCATTCTGATATGACAGTCCTCCAAGCCCTTCCATCATTGGCTTTGATGAAACCCTTGGTTCCAGCCTTCCAGTAGCCATAATTAACTCCCTCGAGCAATGGAGGTTGGCTGGTGCTTTGTCCTTCTTCCATAGTGGCCATATGTATCAGAAACACTCTCCCAGATCACACTCTGTATGTTGAGCGAACGGCTCAGATACCAATTGAAATTCTTCTACATTGCTGATGCGGAGTTATAGCCTCTGGAGTTATAGCTTCTCCTTAAGCACTCTCTATATCTTTCTGGGAAATTACTTGATAGCGCGCGTCGTTGTGCGCGTCAAATTAATCCTTCCTTCTCCACTTAGTATAGCGGCTAAGTCAGGGTCGATTCCATAGGGGGCAAGTAGATTAGCTCTAACTAGTAACCTACACTTACGAAAATTGGGGTGTGAGTGATTGGGTTGCGCAAGTGCGCGAATGACAATAGTTAACGCAGGAATAGCACTAGACGTGCGCAGGCAGTAGAGATTAAGTACTATGACTATGAAAAGTATCGGTGCAGACAATCCTCTATGAATATATTCCTTATCATCGACTCTAAACGTCTATAGTTCGGTTTACTGATGTTAGTGTCCGTTCAAGGCTTCCTAACATGTGCGCATGTTCCGATCAAAGTTCACGAGCTATTAATTCTTAAGACTAGTCTAAGCAGCTACGAATCCTGTCACGGTAGCAACTAATTATCCTAGCGCGTTACTCCTAGTTCTCACCATCAAGCTACCAACTAGTTTAACATATAACAAACAAGTAGCAAGAGTAAGATTGCGGTTCAAGGCTTCCCCTACTCATGCAACTAGCTGTTAACCGTGTGCACAGAATTAATACAAGCAAGAAACTATGCATTAAGCACTAGTCTCAAAGGAAATACTCATAGAATCATGCCCAACCGATACAAAGCGTTTAGCTAGACATGCTAGTAGTAAACATCATAGAAATAGTAAATAACAACTAAAGTATCCAAGAAAACAGTAACAAGCAGGTGCGTGCAGGTTGCAGTGTCTCGGCTGGCGCAGTCGGCTAGCGCAGGTCCTCTCAGTAGCTCGTGTGTTTTTCAGTTCTGCCTCTCTCTCGTGGGCTGTGTTCCTCGATGATGATTCATGTTCAAACCCTAGCCTTCCTCTCTCTGTATACTGCTCATGAGGCCCAAGGACGGCCTTGGCAACTTCCAAATCTGATGGTGTCAAGATTTGGAAACACCAATATCCTGCGCATGGCGCACTGCACACATTGGTGAGCGCAATCGGTCTGCGCACCGTAGTCGACTCTGCCACTTCCTATCCTGTTTGCGCTGCTAGCTCCGCAGGCTCTGTGTTGCGCTCCTTAAACGCTGCCTGTTAGCGCGTATCCGACTTGGGCCCTCGTTTTGCCCTGAAATACAAAAATATCAGAAACCAGTAATCTTGTACACAAAATGATGCAGACAAGCATAGTGTTAGGATCTAAATAGCGCGTATAAATAGGGTCTATCAAACCCCCCACACTTGCCCCTTGTTCGTCCCGAACAAGCACTCAAGCACGGATACAATTACCTCTCTGGAGTCTAGCGCACAGTCTTGCACTCTAGCGCGATCCGCACTACTATTCACCTTGCGCTGCTCTATCACCTGCGCGCATCTGCCTTCAACATTTTAATATAATAATTTCGCAATTCGTTACCTCTCAGCTGGGATGAAGATCATTTCGGATGGCTGGGAGATAGCTCTTCATAGGCTCCGGGTTGTCAGCTGTCACTTCGAGGACGGGTATTTGTGCGCATGCTGATTCTTTTGTAGCGCATATCATTTGCTGGTGTTTTTCTTTTTGTACAGCTTTATCTATGGTTCCTGTGTTCCCAGAACGGTTCAAGTCTCGGCCTCCGGATAGCAGCTATGGAACAACGCTCCGCTCTCCCTCCTTGGTCTATCTGCGCAGGTCAGCGCACGCGTTTACACCCGCGCCCGCCTTCCATCGCTCGACTTCCAGAGGAAAGGTGGTCTGTTTTCCCACCTCGCCACGCTTTGGGTATTCGCCTTCGGCATCTGCGTGGCTGAGCGCGCTCTCTTGTTCTAAAGGTCGCGAAGCACCGGACTCCACTAGCGCTCTCGACCATATACCTAACCTTCGAAGCAAAAACGACTAACCGCATCTCTAGAGCTTTTCTGTCAACTCCACATCCTCTGTATATCCCAACTAACAGGAGCAGAAAAAACGAAAAAAATATACTAAAACAGTTGATAGCAGCGCATGCAATATGAATAGCGCAATACAAGCTGAACAGTGTGCGCAACCCGCACACAAGCGCACCACTGCTACTATTTTCTTTAACTAAACTAAGCTACACTACAAAGCTCGAAAACGTGAAAGGGCGGCGGGCTGAGCCAAGAGGTCGTCCTCTGAGATAGGGTCCCATAGTGAATCTGAGTTGGAACTTATGATGGGATCGGCTTCAAGGGACCTCTAAACAAAAGGCTGTGCAGGGGGAACTGCAGGTGCTGGTACTGGGTCTACTGCGGGGGTGTGCTCTGCTGCTGTGCTTGGCTCTGCTGTATGGACCGGGGACTGGGTAGGAGGGCTGGCTGGCTGGCGCGGCACGCTGGGGGATCATGGAGGCGGCCTACGCAGACTGAGGAGAGAGGGGATAGAATCTCCACCCTGATGGTGGGCTCATGCTCAAATCTGCCCCCTCGGGAGCTAAATACTCGAGCACGCGCATGACGTTCCTCTGGTACCTCCTCAGCCTCTGTCCTGGGGCGGTTTCCTTGTGCACGCGGGAGAGAATCATCAATGGCAATGGTAACTGGCTCCCCCACGGTGCACTGGCCCTCCGACCGCTCCAGTCTGCGCACGAGTCCTCATGCGCCTGACTGGAGGCGCAACTGGCTCTGGGGCCTCTTCCACCTCCCTTTCCTCTGCAGCCTCCTCTGGTTGTGCGCTGCTCTCTGCTCTTTGCCTCGGCGCTCTGGCCGGCTGCAGCTGGTAGCACCACTCCAATGTCCCATCCTCTCTCACGGCTACCGCTCTGAGCTGCAACATATGGGCGCGGTCCAAGGGAACAGCCGGCACTACTGTGTGCTCGGGCACCTCCGGCTCTCCATGCAACGCACGCAGTAGGTGCGTGATCATTCCGCCACAAGTCAGCGGCCCCTTCGTGCTGACCCGACTCCAATGGACCACCATGTCCGAGACAAACAGCACCTTCTTCCCATAGTAAAAACCCTTCAAAATGTCCATGTCCAGCAAGCTGATCTTCGGCGGACCATTAAAACGCCCGATGATTGCATAGGCGACCATGCGCCATAGGTAGAACATCCATGGGTCGCGCAGCTCACGTCCTCGGCTACGCCCCGCGGCAAAAATCGGGCCGATCGCCATCTCGCGCCACGCCTCCTGATTCATGTGCGTGTCTATATCCGCCTCACGCACCTTGGCGCACCTCAGCGTGCGCTTCAGCCTCTTGGCCGAGGCAATGTACCAGACCCCTCTGTGCCGGTACCTTATCTCCAGATCGGCCGTCTCCAGGCAAAAACTCGCATGTATCCTCCTTATCCGCCGCTCTGTTGATGTCCAACAGCGCCTCCCAGCCCGCCAGCGCGAGCTTCTCCACAATGAGGTCCTCCATTCCGATCTCGCGCAGGAAGTCCCTGCTGATGTACGGGGTCCCGTACATCTCCAGCCTCATGAAGGCTTCAAACTTGCTAGCGAATGATGCTGGGGTCGCTTGATCCTCGGCAGGCTGCATGGTGCGCTAGGGTTCCTCCGGTCAACTACGGTCAAAGCTCCACAAATGCCCTGAAATTTTTACCCACAAGTTGCCTAACGTCCGCCTACAAAACCCACTAACCAGAACTCCAAATGGTGCTGGCTATCTAGGGGCGATTTCAAAACTAGGGCAACGCTTCCACCGCACAAACCCTAACTGAATTGGTTCAAATTTGGGGGGAAGGGTTACCTGGTGAGGGTGCGACGGTAAGCTCTGCGATTCTCTCTAAACGGATGCCTTGTTGAGTGTCGGACGGTGAGCGGATGCTGAGGGTGGGAGCTTGCTTGCAACGGTCGACTGTAAAAAATGCTGAAATTTTTCTAAGTCCTGGCACTTTATACCCCCTGACTGACGCAGCTGTTCTGCGCACTGAATTTGCGCACTGACCTGCGCACTGCTGCTCGACTAAAAAATTACAAGTCCTAAACTAGCTAAAAGACACTAGAAAACTATATAAAAAAAAACGTGTAAAAGTGAAACATGTCGGGTTACCTCCCGACAAGTGCCTTTGTTTAACGTCGATGGCTCGACTGTATCTCATTACTTGCGTAAAAGTGTGCCAGCGACCTCCCCCACACTTGCTCCTTAGTGTCCCCGCGCTCGTGCGTGTGTTGCGTTCTTCTTGTTCCTGCGCAAAGGATCGGAAGGGTGGTCAGCATGGTTAATAGTATGTGATAACTTATAAGTAAAGAGGGTAGGTAAAGAGGAAGAAGAAATATGAGCAATATTTCCCAGTTCTCCCTCTGGTGCATCTGGCGCAGCAACCTGCGCATCTGCTATCTCTGGCTCCGCCAATTCAACTTCGCGCGCTGTGCCATCCCACGGTTCTCCTAAATACTTTTTGACTCTCTGCCCATTGACCTGAAAACGATGCCGGTGCTCGTTTTCTAACTCCATTGTTCCGTAGGGGAAAACCTTGGTAACCATGTATGGTCCCGTCCATTTGCTGCGTAGCTTCCCAGGCATGAGCTTTAGCGCGAGGAGAACAATAGTACCTGGTCTCCTCGCTCAAAAGTGCGTCTGAGGATATTTTTGTCATGAAATGCCTTTGTGCGCGCCATGTAATCGCGCAGTCCCTCATATGCATCCAGGCGCAGCTCTTCTAATTCGCTCAGCTCAAATGCGCGCTCCTTACCAGCTTCGTCTAGGTTCAGGTTGCAAACGCGCAATGCCCAGTATGCTTTGTGCTCTAACTCCACTGGTAGGTGGCACGCTTTTCCATAAACCAACCGAAACGGTGAGGTTCCAATTGGTGTCTTATGTGCGGTTCGGTATGCCCATAGCGCATCGTCAAGGCGCTGGCTCCAGTCTTTGCGCGACGGTCTCACAGTTTTCTCCAGGATACGCTTGATCTCTCGGTTGGAAACCTTAGCCTGGCCATTCGTCTGAGGGTGGTAAGCGGTGGACGTCTTGTGGTGCACTCCATAATGCTTGAACACCTGCGCCACTATCCTATTGCAAAAATGCGTCCCCTGGTCGCTTATGACTGCCTTAGGCACCCCGTACCTGGAAAAGATGTTAGTTCTCAAAAAGTCAGCGACCGTCTTACCATCATCCTTCCGGGTGGCCTTAGCCTCAACCCATTTGGAGACATAATCCACTGCGACCAATATGTACTCATATCCGGAGGATGGAGGAAATGTCCCCATGAAGTCAATCCTCCAAATATTGAATACTTCATCCACTAGAATTGGCGTCTGCGGCATCTCATTGCGCGCTGATATGCCCCCTGTGCGCTGGCACCTGTCACAATTCCTGCAGTGGTTGTACGAGTCACTAAACAAGTGTGGCTAATAGAATCCGCAGTCTAGGATCTTTCTGCTCGTGCGCTTTGGACCAAAGTGTCCTCCACATGCGTGCGCATGACAAAACATCAAAACAGAGTTAATTTCATGGTCGGGCACGCAGCGCCTCAAAATCTGATCAGGTCCTATTCTGAGCACATGCGGATCATCCCAAATGTAATACCTGGACTCATGCTTTAATCTCATGCATTGGGTTTTAGTGAAATGAGAAGAAAACGTACCTGTGACCAGGTAATTCACAATGTGCGCATACCATGGTACCTTATCTGTCAGCGCCATCAGATGCTGGTCAGGGAATGTCTCCGTGATCCGCCCTAGCTCCTCTGCTTTCACGATCCTGCTCAAGTGATCCGCGACTGTGTTCTCCGTGCCCTTCTTATCCTTGATTTCCAAGTCGAATTCTTGAAGTAGGAGCACCCAGCGCATCAGGCGCGGCTTAGTCTCCTTTTTGGACATCAGGTAACGTATTGCTGCGTAGTCTGTGTAGAGAATGACCCTGGCGCTTAGAACATATGCGCAGAACTTCTCCAGTGCAAACACGATTGCCAGAAGTTCCTTCTCCGTAGTGGTGTAGTTCCTCTGCGCAGCATCCAGTGTGCGCGATGCATAATAAATGGCGTGCGGCTTCTTGTCCACGCGCTATCCCAGGACTACACCTACTGCATAGTCAATTGCGTCACACATCAGTTCAAACGGAAGGTTCCAGTCTGGCGCGCGCATCACTGGCGCACTTGTCAACGCCTCCTTCAGCTTGTCAAACGCGGCCCTGCACTCATCAGTAAATTTGAAACACACATCCTTTTGTAAGAGGTTAGACAGGGGTATACAAATCTTAGAAAAATCTTTTATGAAACGCCTGTAAAACCCAGCATGCCCAAGGAATGATTTCACATCGCGCACGTTAGTGGAATAAGGCAGATTAGAAATAAGATCTATTTTGGCCTTATCTACCTTGATCCCCTCCTGCGAGATAATATGTCCTAGTACTACTCCATGCGATACCATGAAATGACATTTCTCATAATTGAGCACTAGGTTTTTTGAAATGCAGCGCGCTAAGACCTTATCAAGATGAGTTAAGCATGCGTCAAAGGTACCTCCGTACACAGTAAAATCATCCATGAACACTTCTATGCATATACCAATCATATCAGAAAAAATGCTCATGACTAGTCGTTGGAACGTACCTGGCGCGTTACACAGCCCAAATGACATGAGCCGAAACGCAAACGTACCGAATGGGCAGGTAAACGTAGTTTTCTCTTGATCCTCCGCAGCTATGGGTATCTGATTGTACCCTGAATACCCGTCCAGAAAGCAAAAGTATGGCTTTCCCGCTAATCGATCTAGCATCTGGTCCATGAAGGGCAGTGAGAAATGGTCCTTGCGCGTGAGTGCGTTAAGCTTTCTGTAGTCGATGCACATGTGCCATCCAGTTTGCATGCGCTTGGGAACTAGCTCGCCTTGCACATTCTCCTCTACTGTGATTCCTCCTTTCTTTTGCACAACGTGCACTGGACTTACCCATTTGCTGTCCGAGATGGGGTAAATGACTCCTGCGTCAAGAAGCTTCAGGATCTCCTTCTGCACCACCTCCATCAGGTTCGGGTTCAATCTGTGCTGAGGCTCCCTGGATGGTTTGGCACCATCTTCCAATAGAATCCTATGCATGCATACGTCCGGGCTCACTCCGCGCAGGTCAGCAAGTGTCCATCCTATGGCGCGCTGATTCTTGCGCAGCACCTCCTGCTCCTCTTCTAATCCTTTCTTTATGATTACCGGCAGGGTGTCCTCATTTCCCAAGAATATGTATTTGAGGTGCTCTGGGAGTTGCTTCAGCTCGACCTTGGGTGCCTGTTCAATAGAGGGCAAGATCTTATTAGCAGTGCAGACATTAACTATATCGTGTACCTGTCTGGATGCTGGTTCAGCATTGCTCAGCTCATCCTCTTGCGCCTCCAACTCTGCCTGTGCCAGTGTCTCAGGTTCTTCTGCTGCGCTTGCACATTACGCATCTGCAACCAAGTCATCTATGCTGTCCATCGTGTGCAATGTGGCGTCCTCATGAGGGTGTTGCATTCCTTTGAATATGTCAAAATGAATTTCCTCGCCATTGACCTCCATTGACAGCGTACCCCTCCACACGTCTATCTTTGTGCGCGCTGTCATCAGAAATGGTCTGCCCAGTAGGATCTGCGCACTGCCTTTACTCGACTCACCCTCCATTTCTAGGACATAGAAATCTGCTAGG
This sequence comes from Umbilicus rupestris, assembly GCA_963678935.1. Taxonomy (NCBI): domain Eukaryota; kingdom Viridiplantae; phylum Streptophyta; class Magnoliopsida; order Saxifragales; family Crassulaceae; genus Umbilicus; species Umbilicus rupestris. The sequence continues at coordinate 9,943,399 of OY787619.1, forward strand.
AACACCAGCTCTCTTATTCGGACAAGGACGTCCTCGATCATGCCCGTCGGTTGCTTGCACGACCAATCTGCTAGCTGAATGCTGAGATCTGCAGGCTTTAGTGGTCCAAGGCGTAATGGCGCATACAGGGAATAGGGAAGCACATTTATAGATGCGCCTAAGTCAATCATGCAGTTGCTTACTGTGGTCTTACCTAAAGTGCAGGGGATGGTGAACGTACCTGGATCCCGGCATTTAGGTGGTACCTTATGCTGCATGATAGAGCCTAGTTATACACATTATTTAGGTCATAACCCTATGCTTGTTTGCAATATTTCATGAGCAAGATTACTCGTTTCCAATGTTTTTGTATATCAGGTCAGAACGAGTCCTTGAGTCGGATACGCGCTAACAGGCAGCGTTCTAGGAGTGAAAGATCAGCCTGCGGAGCTAGCGGCGCAAACAGAAGAAGAAATGGCGAAAGACAGCAGAGGTGCGCTACCCGATTGCGCCAACCAATGCCGTGCGCCAGGCGCAAAGTCCCAGTGACCAGATTTGGAAGTTGCCGAAAGTTGAACCTCCTATATAAAGGAAGTAAGTCTAGGGTTTCAGGGAGTTCGAAACAACTGTTGTTCCAGAGGCACCAGAGGACGCAAGGAGGCACTGTGCGGCAGAACTGGAAAACACACGGACTTATTGAGGAGATCTGCGCCAGCCGACTGCGCCAGCCGAGAGAAGACACTGCACGCACTGTTTGCTACCGTTTTCTTGGATTCAGTAGTTGTATTTACTATTTTATGATGTTTACCACTAGCATGTCTAGCTAAACACTTAGTGTTGGTCGGGCATGAACCTATGATGTATTACCTTTGAGACTTGAGCTTAATGCATAGTTTATTTACTTGGATTAATTCTGTGCGTACTGAGACAGTTAGTTGCATGAGTAGGGGAAGCCTTGAACCGCAATCTTACTTGTGTTGCTTGCTTGTCACCTGTTAAACTAGTTGCATGCGTAGGGGAAGCCTTGAACCGCAAACTTACCGTGACAATTAGGAGTAACGAGTTAGGGTAGGCAGTTGCTACTGTGACAGGATTCGCAGCTGTTTAGTCTAGTTCTAGGATTAATAGCACATGAACTTTGAACGGAACATGCGCACGTGTTAGGAAGCCTTTACCGGACACTAACCCAAGTAAACCGCAAGCTATAGATGTTTAGAGTCGATGATAAGGAATGCATTCATAGAGGATTGTCTGCCCAGCACTTCTCATAAAGATAGTATTTCATCTCTACTGCTTGCGCACGTCTAGTGCAATTTCCTGCGTTACGGTATTCACTGCTACTCGCGCATCGCGCAAAACCCCCAATCACTCACGCAACCCCCGTTTTCTTAAGTGTAGGTTACTGGCTAAGACTCACTGCTTGCTCCCTGTGGAGATCGACCCTTACTTAACCGATGTACTAGTGGGAGAGGAAGGATTATATTTGACGCGCACGACGACGCGCGATCAAATTTTGGCGCCGTTGCCGGGGAGCAACACAGCTAAGTTTTAGCTAGCTTACATTTCTCATTTTAGTAACTAGTTATTTCATTTTGTTTTGTTTTCTCGTTGTTGTTTCTGACAGCGCACAATCACATCCGCCTGCGCAACCTTGAAACAGTTGCGCTACGCAGATTCTAGTTGCGCACTGACAGACGCAACAACTTCGTTGCCATTTAATTCGTTTCTTGAGTTTGGATCAGGACATGGAGGATAACAGTGTGGTTGGAGATAACCTGGGAGACAGAACCCCAGAGGAAGCAAGGGCACATAACCGCGCAGCCCTATTCAGAGAGGAAGTGCAGCGTGAGGTCGACGCACGGATGGCCGCTGAACCATACATTGCGCCACCCGTTCGTCCAGTCGCGAGGCGCAGGACAGTGCGCGAAATGTCAGCCCCACTCACTGTTAACCAGCCATGGTGCATCGTGCTTCCACCAGGCGGTCACTTCGAGCTAAGGAGATCACTCATCCATCACATGCCCAAGTTCCACGGGATGAACAATGAAAATCCAGTCAAGCATGTTGCGAGAGTTCCTGGTCATTTGCGAAAACATGAAGACCGAAGGGGAAAGCGATGAAGCACTAAAAATGAAAGCATTTCCATTCTCACTAAGTGATACAGCTAGACACTGGCTAATGAATTTACCTGCAGGATCTATTCACACATGGGAGCAGCTGCAGAAGAAGTTCTTAGACAAATTTTATCCAGCAGCGAAGATTGCGCTGCTCAGAAGGGAATTAGCCGCGCCAAGGCAGAGCGCAGGGGAGTCTCTGTCAGAATACTACGAGCGTTTCAGGGAGCTGGAAGCCAACTGCTACAATCACGGGCTTCCCCAGAATGTGCTGATAGAGAACTTTCTGAATGGACTGCTGCCCATGGAGCTGCGACTACTGAATGCATGCGCAGGAGGGGACATTTGCAACATGTACCCGGAGGATGCATGGCAGCTGATAGAAGATTCTGCTGGGCAGGTAAGACATCAATTGACACTTGAAAGTAGTCGTAATCGTTCTGTGCATCAGGTAGAGGCAAGCGCTGAGATCAAAGAAATGAAGGCCATGCTGCAGAAGCTGATGAGTGCGCAGAGCGCACAACCAGTTGCGCCAAAGGTATGTGAATTCTGCAGGTCCACTGAGCACAAGACAGACGAATGCCCAACACTTTTTGAAGAAACTGGAGACGTAAATGCCCTTGGAGGATGGGACAACAGAGGACCGCAGAGGCAGAATCAGCCGCGCTTTGGGCTTGCTGCAAATGGATTCAGATGGAGAGAAGAGAACAATTTCCAGAGGCAGCCCACTGATCAGCGCGCGCCACAGCAGACGCAACAAGCTGCACCCTACAATCCACCGCATCGCCGCACAGACGCACCAGCGCAGACCAATCAGCAACCAAAGCGATCCTTGGAAGATATCATGGGGCAGCTAGCAGACACAGTGCGCAAGAATGACGAAAAATATGACAAGAGGTTCGAATCCATAGAGAAGCATCTATCACAAATTGCAACCACACTGTATGAGCTAAAAAAGAGCGATGGCAACCTGCCTTCGCAAGTGATTCAGAACCCTAAAGGAGGAGTTAATGCAGTAACACTGAGGACTGGGCGCACAGTGGGAACAGAGCAGACCGCGCAGGCGCCCGCGCAACCAGTTGCGCAAGTCCCAGATCCAGCAGCTCAGAGTGCGCAACCAGAGCCAGAGGCGCAATCAGAAGCGCCAACCACGAACCAGCAGGGCAAAGCGCCAGGTATGTCTCACTCGATAAACAAGGACAAAAATTGTACTAACATACCTGCTCCTTTCCCTGTGCAGGCACCACTGGCGAGAAAAGAAGCACTGGACAAGGAACTATATGAGCTGTTCAGCAAGGTGGAAATCAACATACCTCTCATAGAAGCTATTCGACAGATTCCCAGGTATGCGAAGTTTTTAAAAGAGCTGTGCACAAATAAAAGAAGGACAGGCGAATGCGCACAGGTAATGCTAAATGCGCAGGCCTCAGCAATCGTGCAACAAAAGGTACCACCTAAGTGCCGAGATCCAGGTACATTCACTATCCCTTGCACCTTAGGTAAAACCACGGTAAGCAACTGCATGATCGATTTAGGCGCATCAATCAATTTATTACCATATTCTCTCTATGCGACCTTGCGCCTTGGACCACTAAAACCTGCAGGTCTCACAATTCAGCTAGCAGATAGATCGTGCAAACAACCTGCAGGCATGATAGAAGATGTCCTGGTTCGAGTAGGAGAGCTGGTGTTCCCAGCAGACTTTTATGTGCTCGAAATGGAGGGTGAATCAAGCGCCAGCGGTGCGCAGATCCTCCTAGGCAGACCGTTTCTGATGACTGCGCGCACGAAGATAGACGTGTGGAGGGGCACGCTCTCCATGGAGGTGGATGGCGAAGAAATCCATTTCAACATCTTCGAAGGGATGCAGCACCCACATGAGGACGCTACTGTGCACGCAATGGACAGCTTTGACGATTTAGTCACAGAAGCGCAGTGTGCGAGCGCAACCATAGGACCAGAGCTACTGACACGGGCAGAGCTGGAGGAGCAAGAGGAGGAGCTAAGCAGTGCTGAACCAGCACCCACACAGGTACTTGATATAGTTCATATTTGCACCGCTAACAAAATCTTGCCCTCTATTGAACAGGCACCCAAGATCGAACTGAAGCAACTCCCGGAGCACCTCAAGTACATTTTCTTGGGAGATGAGGACACCCTGCCAGTGATCATCAAGAAGGGATTGGAAAAAGAGCAGGAGGCGCGCTTACAACAGGTGCTGCGCAGGAACCAGCGCGCTATTGGATGGACTCTTGCTGATCTGCGCGGAGTGAGCCCAGACGTGTGCATGCACCGAATTCTGTTGGAAGATGGTGCCAAACCATCCAGGGAGGCTCAGCGCAGGTTAAACCCAAATATGATGGAGGTAGTGCAAAAGGAAGTCCTGAAGTTGCTTGACGCAGGGGTCATTTACCCAATCTCAGACAGCAAATGGGTCAGCCCGGTGCACGTTGTGCCAAAGAAAGGAGGAATCACGGTGGAGGAGAATGCGCAGGGCGAGCTAGTTCCCAAGCGCATACAAACTGGCTGGCGCATGTGCATCGACTACAGGAAGCTGAACGCTGTAACGCGCAAGGACCACTTCCCGCTACCCTTCATGGACCAGATGCTGGATCGCTTGGCAGGTAAGCCTTACTTTTGTTTTTTGGACGGATATTCAGGTTACAATCAGATACCCATAGCTGCGGAGGATCAAGAGAAGACCACGTTCACATGCCCCTTCGGAACGTTTGCGTTACGGCGTATGTCTTTTGGGCTGTGCAACGCGCCAGGTACGTTCCAACGCCTTGTCATGAGCATTTTCTCTGATATGATTGGTATATGCATAGAAGTGTTCATGGATGATTTCACTGTATATGGGAGTACCTTTGATGCATGCTTAACACATCTAGATAAAGTCTTAGCGCGCTGCATCTCTAAGAACTTAGTGCTAAATTACGAAAAATGTCATTTCATGGTGACGCACGGAGTAGTACTAGGTCATATCATTTCAGAGGAGGGTATTAAGGTAGACAAAGCTAAGATAGATATTATTTCTAATCTGCCTTATGCCACCAACGTGCGCGACGTGAAATCGTTCTTAGGGCATGCTGGGTTTTACAGGCGTTTTATTAAGGATTTCTCTAAAATTTGCATACCCCTGTCTAACCTGTTGCAAAAAGACGTGTGCTTCGATTTTACTGATGAGTGCAGGGCGGCGTTCGATAAGCTGAAAGAAGCGCTGACCAGTGCGCCAGTGATGCGCGCACCAGACTGGAACCTGCCATTCGAGCTGATGTGTGACGCAAGTGACTACGCAGTAGGAGCAGTCTTGGGGCAGCGCGAGGACAAGAAGCCGCATGCCATCTACTATGCATCGCGCACACTGGACTCCGTGCAGAAGAATTACACCACCACGGAGAAGGAGCTTCTGGCAATTGTATTTGCGCTGGAGAAGTTCCGAGCATATGTTCTAGGCGCCAGAGTCATCATCTACACGGACCACGCAGCTATCCGCTACCTCATGTCCAAGAAAGAGACCAAGCCGCGCCTGATGCGCTGGGTACTTCTGCTTCAGGAATTCGACTTAGAGATCAAAGATAAGAAGGGCACAGAAAATACCGTCGCTGATCACCTGAGCAGGATCGTAAAGGATGAGGAGCCAGGGCAGATCACGGAGACATTCCCTGACGAGCATCTGATGGCGCTAACAGGTAAGGTACCATGGTATGCGCATATCGCAAATTACCTGGTCACAGGTGCGTTCCCTCCTCATTTCAATAAAACTCAGTGCATGCGATTGAAACATGAGTCCAAGCATTATCTTTGGGATGATCCTTACATGCTTAGAATAGGTCCAGATCGGATATTAAGACGTTGCGTGCCTGACCATGAGATTAATTCTGTGTTGATGTTTTGTCATGCGCACGCCTGTGGAGGACATTTCGGTCCCAAGCGCACGAGCAGGAAGATCTTGGACTGCGGATTCTACTGGCCGCACCTATTCAGAGATGCCTATGACCACTGCAGGAAGTGTGACAGGTGCCAGCGCACTGGAGGAATCTCCGCGCGCAACGAGATGCCGCAGACCCCGATTCTGGTGGACGAAGTGTTCGATGTTTGGGGAATCGACTTCATGGGTCCATTTCCCCCATCTGCCGGCTACGAGTACATACTGGTGGCCGTGGATTACGTATCCAAATGGGTCGAAGCTAAGGCCACGCGCAAGGATGATGGTAAGACTGTCGCTGATTTTCTCAGAACTAACATATTTTGCAGGTACGGAGTGCCTAAGGCAGTTATCAGCGACCAGGGGACGCACTTCTGTAACAGGGTTGTGGCGCAAGTTTTCAAGCACTATGGGGTGCGCCACAAGACGTCCACCGCTTACCATCCGCAGACAAATGGACAGGCCGAAGTTTCTAACAGAGAGATCAAGCGCATCTTGGAAAAGACTGTTAGGCCGTCGCGCAAGGATTGGAGCCAGCGCCTGGATGATGCGCTATGGGCATACCGCACTGCACACAAGACGCCCATTGGAACCTCACCATTCCGGCTGGTCTATGGGAAGGCATGCCACCTGCCAGTAGAGCTCGAGCACAAGGCATATTGGGCTTTACGTATTTGCAACTTGAACTTGGAGGAGGCAGGAAAAGAACGCGCATTTGAGCTGAGCGAACTCGAAGAGCTGCGCCTAGACGCCTATGAGGGACTGCGCGATTACAAAGCGCGCACCAAGGCGTTTCATGACAAGCATATCCTCCGGCGCACATTTGAACCAGGAGACCAGGTACTGTTATTTTCATCGCGCCTGAAGCTCATGCCTGGGAAGTTGCGTAGCAAGTGGACGGGACCATACACCGTCACCAAGGTTTTCCCCTACGGCACAATTGAATTAGAAGACGGGCACCAGCATCATTTTCAGGTTAATGGGCAGAGAGTCAAACGGTACTTGGGTGAACCTTGGGATGGCACAACGCGCAACATTGACTTGGCCGAGCCAGAGATAGTGGACGCGCAGGCTGCTGCGCCAGACGCACCACCAGATGTTTCAGAGGGAGAACTAGCACCCATCGCCTATATCTCCTCTTCCTTTGCATCTACACTCTTTACGAATAATGTATCACATGCTGACCCTCCCTTGTATCCTTTGCGCAGGACCAATGAGATCGTAACACAAGCACTGGCGCAAGGACACTCAGGAGCAAGAGTGGGGGGGGCTGCAGACGCACTTCTTGGCACGTAATGAGGTACCGTCGAGCCAACGACGTTAAACAAAGGCACTTGTCGGGAGGTAACCCGACACGTCTTAATTTGGCACATTTTATTCTGCTTGTTTTGTTTTTTGAGTGTTTTTTTAGTTAGATTAGGGTTTGGTAGTTTTTAGTCACACAAGTGCGCAGGACCGTGCGCCTATCACTGCGCAGGTCCGTTGCGCTAGCCAGAGGGGGGTATATAAGGCCAGACTTAGAAAATTCCCAGCACTTTTTCACTCGACCGTTACACACAAGCTCCCGCCCTCAGACCTCTGCCGTCGATCAGCGCCCAACCCACCGTCCGTCTAGAGAGATTCAAGGACAACACGACCGCACAGCACCCAGGTAACCCCCGATCCCGCTTTGAGCCGCTTCTGTTAGGGTTTGCGCGGAGGAGACAGTTTTTAGGGTTTTGAAATCGCACCAGGCTAGAGTGCGCAGCTTGGAGTGCTGTTTTGTGCGTTGAGTAGGCGACCTGTAGGCGCTCGTTCGGTGCAAGTTTCAGAGGATTCTGGGCAGTTTCGATTTTTTAGGGTTTTGGGGAGCATTGACCGCGATTGACCGGAGCCCAGCGCAAGATGAGACCCGCCGCAGACCAGGTGACCCCAGCGGCCTTCGCTAACAAGTATGCAGCATTCATCAGCCTGGACATGTACGGGACACCGTACATATGCCGAGACTTCCTGCGCGAGGTAGGATTGGAAGACCTCGTGGCGCAGAGGCTAGCGATCGCCGGCTGGGAGGCGCTTATGGACCTCCGCAGCGCGTCAGACCAGGAGGATACGTGTGAGTTCCTGGCGTCTATGGAGGCAGGGGACAGGGAGATCAGATATAGACACAGGGGTGTCTGGTTCATAGCCTCGGAAAGGAGGCTGAGGCGCGCATTCGGGTGCGCCAAGGTGCGTGAGGAGGAGTTAGACACGCACAATAACCAGGAGGCTTGGAGGGACATGGCAACAGGGCCAGCATTCGCCGCGGGGCGCAGCAGGGGCCGAGAGCTGCGTGACCCGTGGCTGTTCTACTTGTGGCGCATAGTCGCCTATGCAGTCATTGGCCGTTTCAACGGCGCGCCAAAGATCAGCCTCCTGGATATGGAGATTTTGACGGGGCTGTATTATGAGCGGAAGGTGCTGTTCATCCTGAACATGGTGCACCATTGGAGCCGCGTCAGCATGAGGGGGCCGCTGACGTGTGGAGGCCTTATCACGCACCTGCTGCGGGCCTTACATGGAGAGCCCGAGGTGCCAGAGCACACCTTGGTGCAGCCTATACCTCTGGACCGCGCCCACATGCTGCAAATCAGGGCGGTAGCCGTTCGGGACGATGGCACACTAGAGTGGTGCTACCGTCTGCAGCCAGCCAGACCACCGCGGGCCAGAGCAGAGAGCAGTGCACAGGGCGCAGCAGCCGCCGCAGCAGCAGCCGCCGCAGCCGCAGCAGATGAAGAGATGGAGGAGGCCCTAGAACCAGAGGTGCCTCTAGTCAGGCGCCCAAGGACCCGGGCGCAGACTGGAGCGCACCAGCGGGCCCGTGCACCACAGGGGGAGCCAGTGACCATTTCCATCGAGGATTCTCCCCCTCGTGCACCTGCCAAGCGCCCAAGGACCGAGACTGAGGAGGCGCCTGAGGAAGCCACTGCCGAGCAGCGCATGTTGTTCAACGTCATGCGCGTGCTCGAATACTTAGCGCCAGAGGGGGCAGATTTAAGTATGAGTCCACCATCCGGGTGGAAATTTGGAGATGCGATTCCCCCTCTCCTCAGCCTGCACCATCCACCTCCTACCCGAACCCCAGAAGCCCCAGCAGCACCTTCTCCAGCTCCAACCCCAGCCCCAGCCCCAGCAGAGCCCGCACCAGAACCAGCAGCCCCAGCAGCAGAGCCCACCCCTGAACCTGAACCAGCACCGGTACCACCACCAGTAGCTTCCCCTGCCCGGCCTTCTGTTCCGGAGTCCCCCATTAACTTTCCTAGCATAGACTCCGATTCCATATGGGAGTCACTTTCCGAGGACGAGCAGCCTGACCCCCTCACCATAGTACCACCAGCCTCCAGCACCGATTCCTTGCAAGATTCTTCAGAGGAGGAGGTGCATGATTCAGAGGCTGATTCTAGCTCGGAGGACTTCTAAGGCCTTGGGCAGGCGCAGTGATTTTCTTTAGGGTGGTGTCTTTTATTTTTGCTGCGTCTAGTTGACTATTATGTGTGCTGAATATTTGTGCCATACATTCTGTGACTCCCTTGCTATATTTTGTGTGACTATTTGTGTTCCCTTTTCTGTTCTTTATTTTCGTTGCATTGCATGCATGTGCGCAGCCTCCGTGCGCTTGAGCTTGAGTCGTGGGGACACGTCTCTGTTCAAGTGTGGGGGGGGGGGGGGGGGGGGCGTTACTCTTACATTTCATGTTTTGAGCATTTTTAGTATAGCTTAGTTTAAGTTGAAGAGAATTAGTAGCAGTAGTGCGCTAAGGTGCAGGATGCGCATGCGCTCCAGCTTGTGTTGCGCTATCCGTATTGCGTGCGCCGTTCTCTACTGTCTTAGCATAATTTTTTCGTTTTTTTTCTGCCCCTGTCAGTTGGGATATACAGGGGATGTGGAGTTGATAGAAATGCTCCAGAGAGGCGGTTAGTCGCTTGTGCTTCGAAGGCGAGGTATATGGTCGAGTGCGCGAGTGGAGGCCGGTGCTTCGCAACCTTCGGAACAAAAGAGCGCGCTCAGTCACGCAGATGCCAAAGGCAAAATACCCAAAGCGTGGCGAGGTGGGAAAACAGACCACCTTCTCTCTGGAAATCCAGCTAAGGAAGGCGGGCGCGGATGTAAACGCGTGCGCTGACCGGCGCAGACAAACCAAGGAGGGAGAGCGGAACGAGTTCCATAGCTGCTATCCAAAGGCTGAGATTGGAACTGTTCTGGGAATGAAACAAATTGGAAAGGAAGCTGTACAAAAGAAAAATACCAGCAGAAGCAGATGATTTGCGTTACAAAGAATCAGCATGCGCACTGCTTAGTACCTGCGTGCGCAAGACCAAAAGGATATCATCAAGGGCTCAGGTTCCCAGGAAGTGTGCGAACGAATCACTCACTGGAAGAAGCTCGCGCAAGAAACCATATACCTATCTTCGGAGCGGGAGCTGACAACCAGGAGCCTAAGAAGAGCTATCTCCCAGTCATCCAAAGATCTTCATCCCGGCTGAGAGGTAATGAAATTTCGGGATTATTATATTAGAACTATTGAGTGCAGTTGTGCGCAGGTGATAGAGCAGCACAAGTTGAGCAACTGTGCATTTTGCGCTAGAATGCAAGGCTGTGCGCTAGTCTCCAGAAAAGGTAATTGTATCCGCGTTTCAGTACTTGTTCGGGACGAACAAGGGGCAAGTGTGGGGGGTTTGATAGAGCCTAGTTATACACATTATTTAGGTCATAACCCTATGCTTGTTTGCAATATTTCATGAGCAAGATTACTCGTTTCCAATGTTTTTGTATATCAGGTCAGAACGAGTCCTTGAGTCGGATACGCGCTAACAGGCAGCGTTCTAGGAGTGAAAGATCAGCCTGCGGAGCTAGCGGCGCAAACAGAAGAAGAAATGGCGAAAGACAGCAGAGGTGCGCTACCCGATTGCGCCAACCAATGCCGTGCGCCAGGCGCAAAGCCCCAGTGACCAGATTTGGAAGTTGCCGAAAGTTGAACCTCCTATATAAAGGAAGTAAGTCTAGGGTTTCAGGGAGTTCGAAACAACTGTTGTTCCAGAGGCACCAGAGGACGCAAGGAGGCACTGTGCGGCAGAACTGGAAAACACACGGACTTATTGAGGAGATCTGCGCCAGCCGACTGCGCCAGCCGAGAGAAGACACTGCACGCACTGTTTGCTACCGTTTTCTTGGATTCAGTAGTTGTATTTACTATTTTATGATGTTTACCACTAGCATGTCTAGCTAAACACTTAGTGTTGGTCGGGCATGAACCTATGATGTATTACCTTTGAGACTTGAGCTTAATGCATAGTTTATTTACTTGTATTAATTCTGTGCGTACTGAGACAGTTAGTTGCATGAGTAGGGGAAGCCTTGAACCGCAATCTTACTTGTGTTGCTTGCTTGTCACCTGTTAAACTAGTTGCATGCGTAGGGGAAGCCTTGAACCGCAAACTTACCGTGACAATTAGGAGTAACGAGTTAGGGTAGGCAGTTGCTACTGTGACAGGATTCGCAGCTGTTTAGTCTAGTTCTAGGATTAATAGCACATGAACTTTGAACGGAACATGCGCACGTGTTAGGAAGCCTTTACCGGACACTAACCCAAGTAAACCGCAAGCTATAGATGTTTAGAGTCGATGATAAGGAATGCATTCATAGAGGATTGTCTGCCCAGCACTTCTCATAAAGATAGTATTTCATCTCTACTGCTTGCGCACGTCTAGTGCAATTTCCTGCGTTACGGTATTCACTGCTACTCGCGCATCGCGCAAAACCCCCAATCACTCACGCAACCCCCGTTTTCTTAAGTGTAGGTTACTGGCTAAGACTCACTGCTTGCTCCCTGTGGAGATCGACCCTTACTTAACCGCTGTACTAGTGGGAGAGGAAGGATTATATTTGACGCGCACGACGACGCGCGATCACTGCACGATTGCCGAGGCCTGCGCATTTAACATTACCTGTGCGCATTTAGCATTGCTGAGTACGATTCATGCCTTTGTCTTTTGATTACGCCATACCTGGTGTCTCGCCCTGCTGGCTTGTGGCTGGCGCTTCTGGTTGCGCATTTGGCTCTGCTGGATGCGCGGGCGCATTTGCGGTCTGCTCTGTTCCTACCGTGCGCCCAGTCCTCAGTGTCACTGCGTTGACTCCTCCCTTGGGATTCTGGATCACTTGCGAAGGCAGGTTGCCATCGCTCTTTTTCAGCTCATACACCGTGGTAGTGATCTGTGATAGCTGCTTCTCGATGGACTCGAACCTCTTGTCATACTTCTCATCATTCTTGTGCACTGTGTCTGCTAGCTGCCCCACGATATCTTCTAAGGATCGCCTCGGTTGCTGGTTGTTCTGTGCTGGTGCGTCAGTGCGGCGATGCGGTTGATTGTAGGGCGCAGCTTGTTGCGTCTGCTGTGGTGCGCGCTGATCCGCGGACTACCTCTGGAAATTGTTTTCCTCCTTCCATCTGAACCCATTTGCGGCCAGTCCAAAACGCGGCTGATTCTGCCTCTGTGGCCCTCTATTATCCCATCCTTTTAGAGCATTGACATCTCCTGATTCCTGGAAAAGTGTGGGACACGCATCGGTTTTGTGCTCAGTGGATGTGCAGAACTCGCACGCCTTTGGCGCAACTGGTTGCGCCCCCTGCGCATGCATCAACTTCTGCAGCATGGCCTTCATTTCCTTTATCTCAGCGCTTGTTTCTACCTGATGCACAGAACGAGCACGACTATTTTCAAGTGTTAGCTGATGTCTTACCTGTCCAGCAGAGTCTTCTATCAGCTGCCACGCATCCTCTGGGTACATGTTGCAAATGTCGCCTCCTGCGCATGCATTCAATAACCTCAGCTCCATGGGCAACAATCCATTCAGGAAATTCTCTATCAGCACATTTTGAGGTAGGCCGTGATTGTAGCAGTTGGCCTCCAGCTCCCTGAAACGCTCATAGTACTCCGATAGTGACTCTCCTGCGCCCTGCATAGGTGCGGCCAGCTCCCTCATGAGTAGCACGATCTTTGCTGCGGGATAGAACTTGTCCAAGAACCTCTTCTGCAGTTGCTCCCATGTGTGAATTGATCCTGCTGGTAAGCTCATCAGCCAATGCCTGGCCGTGTCACACAATGAAAATGGGAACGCTTTCATCTTCAGCGCTTCGTCGCTCTCCCCTTCGGCCTTCATGTTCTCGCAAATGACTAGGAATTCTCGCACATGCTTGACTGGGTTCTCATTGTTCATCCCGTGGAACTTGGGCATGTGATGAATGAGCGAGCTCTTTAGTTCAAAATGACCGTCTGGTGGAAGCACTATGCACCATTGCTGGTTAACCGTGATTGGGGCTGACATCTCGCGCACTGTTCTGCGTCGCGCGGCTTGTCGCGCGGGTGGCGCATTATACACTTCAGCGGCCATCCTTGCTTCAACCTCGCGCTGTACCTCCTCTCTGAACCGAGCTGCGCGGTTATCTGCTCCTGCATTGTCTGGGGTTCTGTCCCCTAGGTTGTCTCCAACGACACTGTTATCCTCCATAGCCTGTTCTAAATCTCAAAGAAAACGAAATTAAAAGACAACTAAGTTGTCGCGTCTGTCAGTGCGCAACTAGAATCTACGCAGCGCAACTGTTTCAAGGTTGCGCCAGGGTCAATTCCGCAGGGAGCAAGTAGATTAGCTCTAACTAGTAACCTACACTTACGAAAATTGGGGTGTGAGTGATTGGGTTGCGCAAGTGCGCGAATGACAATAGTTAACGCAGGAATAGCACTAGACGTGCGCAGGCAGTAGAGATTAAGTACTATGACTATGAAAAGTATCGGTGCAGACAATCCTCTATGAATATATTCCTTATCATCGACTCTAAACGTCTATAGTTCGGTTTACTGATGTTAGTGTCCGATCAAGGCGTCCTAACATGTGTGCATGTTCCGATCAAAGTTCATGAGCTATTAATTCTTAAGACTAGTCTAAGCAGCTACGAATCCTGTCACAGTAGCAACTGATTATCCTAGCGCGTTACTCCTAGTTGTCACCGTCAAGCTACCAACTAGTTTAACATATAACAAACAAGTAGCAAGAGTAAGATTACGGTTCAAGGCTTCCCCTACTCATGCAACTAGCTGTCAACCGTGTGCACAGAATTAATACAAGCAACAAACTATGCATTAAGCACTAGTCTCAAAGGAAATACTCATAGAATCATGCCCAACCGATACAAAGCGTTTAGCTAGACATGCTAGTAGTAAACATCATAGAAATAGTAAATAATAACCAAAGTATCCAAGAAAACAGTAACAAGCAGGTGCGTGCAGGTTGCAGTGTCTCGGTTGGCGCAGTCGGCTAGCGCAGGTCCTCTCAGTAGCTCGTGTGTTTTTCAGTTCTGCCTCTCTCTCGTGTGCTGTGTTCCTCTATGATCGTCTCATGTTCAAACCCTAGCATTCCTCTCTTTATATACTGCTCATGAGGCCCAAGGACGGCCTTGGCAACTTCCAAATCTGATGGTGTCAAGATTTTGAAACACCAATATCCTGCGCATGGCGCACTGCACACATTGGTGAGCGCAATCGGTCTGCGCACCGTAGTCGACTCTGCCACTTCCTATCCTGTTTGCGCTGCTAGCTCCGCAGGCTGTGTGTTGCACTCCTTAAACGCTGCCTGTTAGCGCGTATCCGACTTAGGCCCTCGTTTTGCCCTGAAATATAAAAACACAGGAAACCAGTAATCTTATACACAAAATGATGCAGACAAGCATAGTGTTAGGATCTAAATAGCGCGTATAAATAGGCTCTATCATTACTCTACTGAAGAATAAGAAAGACACAGTGTGTTGGTTCACCTAGTTCGGCAACTTGCCTATGTCTAGAGAGATCCTCAAGATTCCACTATCTCAGTTCGAAGTACAAAGGACTCACACCTCTACTTCTCACCTAGCCGAAATCTAACTCTCAGTCTAAACTCCTAGACAAGCAGCAATCTGAACTCACAGATTCTCTTCATGCAGCCTACACACTCTCAGCCATAAATAGCTACAGCTCTGACTATCAGACTTATCCTATTCTATTATAATATGTAGCTCACGGAATGCTTAAACACACTCTTGAACAAAGTTGATGTATCTTCAGTCAGCGACTCTTCTAGCTCTCCCGCTAGTAGGTCGGACACCCTAAATTCTGCAAACTCAGTCTCTGCTCCCCCTTAATCAATGATAATTTCCGTCACTATTGGGTAGCCTCGATCAATGCTCTGCAGCCCGCGACACTGCCTGTCTGCGGCTGAACACCGAGCTCCGATTGTCCCTTCAACTAGCCGCGCTCCAGTTGAACTCGAGACCAATCCTGAATCGAACTCCACTATTCTGATTCCTTCTGCACACAACACCAGTCTTCGACTCAATGGATTAACCCTGTGACCGTGGTTGATCTCTGTGTGTTTGCTCTATGCACTTTGGCTTTGGTGTCTGATCGTGTGTGTTTTGTGCTGCGTCCCGCCTTCCTTTTCAAGCGCACCAGCCCACCAAAACTGTCAAGGATCATTATCATAATCTTCTCCTAGATTCTAGCAAGTTTGTTGAAGATTCTGTTGCGAAATTTGAACACTTGGGTCTTTATCTTCTTAGACCACATGCTGGCTATTGCTAAGCTCTTGATGATGTCTGCATACCTCTCTAAGCTTCCCTGATGCCATCCGGATCATGTCGGAGCCTCACCGTGCAACGCCAGAATTCTGCTCTAGCTTTGGATCATCACGGAGTGGTGAAGCAGACTCTATCTCTTCAAAGCTATCTTTCTCCCAATTTTCAAATAGTTTCTCAACTTTAGATCTTTAGAGATTATTGTAGTAGCTAAACCCTAACTCAGTTTGGGGATTTTGTATTGCAACGTATGGTTTGAGAAATGTTTCATAAATTAATTTAGTGAATTCATGTTCTCGTATGAATTGCATGCTTCGGTTATCAAGTTAGCATATCATAGAGGTGAAACTGAATTGATATCTATTGTGTGATACTGGATTAACTGCCCTTATTAGCGAAGCCTAGCGGTAGAACCTAATTAGTATTGTTAGTCAAGTAATCGTTAACCTATTCGAGAACTTAGCGGTTAAGATTAGGTATAACATTGGAGTCAACATTAACTTAACAAGATTGTTAGACGAGAACAATAATTTTACTAGTTGATGTGTGTACGATCAATGATTACTAGTTGCAATACATATCTCTGGACTGATTATTTTTGAATTTGATAACAAATATTCTTCTTGAAAACAAACTCCCCGTTAGTTTTAGTAGAACTCTATACTATTTGCTCTCTTTGGGTTCGACCCTACTTATCACTATCTAATAAGAGGTAATATAAATATAATTTTGGCACACATAACGACGTGTCGTCAAATTTTGGCTCCGTTGCCGGGAAGAGCAACGCTCAGTATAGAGTTCTTAGCTTCATTTTTCTTGTTTTGCTTGTTTTGGCGGTGCAGGTAGGTGCAACTTGAGCTACCGGTGTCCGATTAGCTATTATAAAGCGGAACGAGCCTTCGGTTAGAAATCACCAGCTTCGCTCGTGATATAGCTTGTTTTTCGCCAATCGGAGGTCGTTTACTATTTTATTTTTCATTTATTTTTATTTTGATGCATTTTCTTGGTATGTTGAATGCAGAGAGCGTCAATGGCGATGACCACCAGAGCCATGAACATGATCACATCCACAATGAAGTTCCCCCACAGCGAATATTCAATCAAAGACAAAGAGCAGCTCGTCAAAGGATGGCATACCAAGGGCAGAACAGTAGAGGTGGTGCAAGGATGGAGGAGTTTGATGATTATGCCTCACCTCAACCATATGCACGTAAACAAAATGGACAGCCACCACTTCAATATTAATATAGACAACCGGCCCATCATGAGCCAACCATGAGGGAGCTTTCAGCCCTTACATTTCAAAATCAGCTCTGGTTCATCAACACTGACCCGAAAGAAGATAACTTCGAGATCAAAACTGTAGTGGTGCACCATTTACCCAAGTTTGGAGGATTATCGAGAGAAGTCGCAATAAGACATTTACAAGAGTTCACCGGAATCTGCCAAACGTTGAGGTCATAAGCAGCTTCGGAGGAAAGGTTCAAATTAAAAGTATTTCCATTGAGTTTAACTGACCTTCCAAAATCTTGATTTTTGTCTTTGCCTTCAGTAGCATTCGCACATGGGATCAAATGCAAAGGAAATTCCTCGACAAATATTACCCTCCGGCTAAAGCGACTCAAGTAAGGAGAGAGCTGTCCACTACGAGACAAGGACCCAGCGAGTCCATGTACGATTACATGGAAAGATTCAACGCATTGGAACAAAGTTGTTGTAACTTGGGTGTTCCAGAAAGGATGTTGGTGGAGTATTTATCGGATGGATTGAGACCTCTCAAGAGTATGTTATTGAATGCCGCAGCTGGTGGCTCTGTGCTGAACTTGACACCGTCCGAGGTACTTATCTTGATTAATGAGACCGCTGATAGTGCTCGGTTCAGGGAAGAGACTAGTCGAAAGGATGACACTAGCAGGGCAACGAACGTTTCACAGGAGGATTCCAACACCAATCACATGGCCAATGAATTCAAGGAGCTCAAGGAAATGATGCAGAGACTGATGGTTGGGTGATGACGCATATTTATAAGACTCGTTGAACTGTTTAAGCCCAATAATTTTGGTATTTTTTATGTGAACAGTTACTTTTTAGTGTTATTTGCATTTTAAGTGTTCGGAATACATAAAAATTGACTTGTCTTAAAATGGCATTTTTAGAGAGTCGATGCGGAAAAGTGTGCCTCGGTAGACCTTGCTCCGGAAGAACACTTTTGTTTCTCGTGCCAGAGCTTAATGTATCTTTCTGGCGCACATGGTAATGTCAACATGAAGCGTGGCCAACATGAAGGAAATTAAGTGTGCATTCCAGTAGATCCCGCGCCGGAAGAACGCTTTAGTGTTGCGTGCCAGATCTTAATGTCTCTTCCTGGTGCGCTCGCTAAAGTATTTCTCCGGAGCGACCATCACGTGATGACGTCAGCATCGGGCTCACGGCCCGAGGTCAAATTTTGAAAAACCCAATCTCAATTAGGGTTTTCAACACTAAAACAATTAGGAAGAAAAACTTAGTTTTGGGATGGCGGATTATTGGAGAAACAAATAAAAAAGTCAGTAGTGGTGAACAGTGTGCGGCGGTGAACAGTGATTAGCAGTTTTCATAATTTCTAAACTCAGTTTATTTTCATTATTGTTATTAGATGGATTGTCTTAGCTAAACCCTAACCCAGTTTAGGGATTTGTGTTGCAACGTACGATTTGAGATACTTATGGTGCACAACGACGTGCTGTCATTGGGCAGGTGAGTGGAGTCAAGCTTTGTGAGTTTTGCAGTGCTTCAAGCAACAAGACATATGAGTGCCCTACCCTTCAAGAGGATGAGACGGATGACGTGAATGCCATGGGTGGATACTAAAACTTCAACAACAGGCAGGCCTCGAGACAATTTGCACTTGCTTAGAACGGTTTCAGTTGGAGAAACGAAGGAGGATTCCGGCACCAAGGGCAGAACCAGCAGTCGCAGCAGCAACAATCACAGATGTACCGCCCTCCATTTCAGCAACAGGAGAAATACAACGGTCAGCATCAGCAGAGGAGGACTTACAATCAAGCTGCCCAAGCAACGTAAGTTCAGGCAAGTCATTAGAAGAAGTGGTTAACAATTTAGCAACGAGTGTGTAGAATCATCAAGCGAAGACTGATGGTGCACTGGCAGAGTTATCGAAGCATATGTCCCAATTGGCAGCCACCGCGTCCGAGCTCAAGAATGATCAAGAAAATCTACCCTCGCAGACAATTCCTAACCCAAAAGGAAATATTAGTGCATTGATTATGATAAGTGGCAAGAAGCTTGAAGGGGAGCAGACGAGCAGGAATCTGCACATCAGTCCATCGAGCACCGAGGAAGCTGATGACAGCGGGGATAATTTTGAGCCTTCCGTGGAAGCTTTCGAAGAAATTAATTGTGACCCCTCACTTTCATTTTCTATGCTGATATCGAGATCTAAGAAGGATCCAACAGCGTATCAAAATTTACTGGAGTTCTTTAACAAGGTCGAGATCACAATCCCACTCCTTGACGCGATAAAGCGGATCCCAAAATATGCTAAGGCCCTTAAGAAATAGTGCACTAACTAGAGAGGAGAACTGAAACCTGAGCAGGTGAATCTGAGGAAAAACATCTCAGCCTTTCTGCAGTGCCAGGCAGCACAAAAATGTAATCCAGGTACATTTACAATTTCATGCATAATAGATAAATTCAAAATTGATAATTGTATGTTGGATTTAGGTGCATCGGTAAATGTGTTGCCTTACTCTTTATATCGTGCATTGCGTATTGGTCCACTAAAACCCACTGACTTGATTATTCAACTAGCAGATATATCATGTACTAAGCCAGAGGGTACTGTTGTTGACGTGTTAGTGCACGTAGGAAAGCTTGTATTCCTTCATGGTGACCAAAGATGAAATTGATACATTTACTGGTGATCTCTGCATGGAAATAGAAGGAGAAGTAATAATTTAACACGTATAAGTCTATGCAGCACTCACCTAACATTGCAGGAATACGTGCGTTGGATGTCACGGAGAATGCGGCGTTCGAGTCAGATATGCAGTGTGAGGAAGGCATCCAAGTACACAAAAGAAAAACTGATTTGATTCGTGGATTGCGTTTTCCTACTGACCGGCGAGGTATCATGTCTTTCTTAGAATATGCTAGATTTTATCACAGCTTTGTTAGATTTTATCGCAGGTTCGTTAAAGACTTTTGGAAGACAGCATTACTAGTGTCTTGACTGCTACAAAAAGATGCTCCTTTTGGAGAGGATATCCCACCTGATAAGGAGTTCGAGCTGGCTGAGCAGGCAAATCATGGAGGATGAGAGGTATTGTCGAGCCAACGACGTTAAACATGTGCGCTCCTCGGGAGGCAGCCCGATCGTAGTTAGGATTTTTTATTTGTTTCTTTTATTTGAATCTTGCATGAGTACCCTACCCGACGATCTAATTGTACCGTGAGAACACAGTTCGGTTCAATTGTGGGGTGGGGGAGTTAGTATTATGTGTCAGCACGTTTACCTTTATTAACATGCATTAGTAGTAGTTAGAACATTTTGTTTTGTTGGAAGTTGCGATGCTGCTGGTTTTATGAGGTTATATGCTACGATGAAGATGCTGATTTTATGAGATGATATTCCGATTCTATGAGGTTTTGATGTGTATACTTTGCATGATTTCTTCAATTTTGTGATGCTAGTGACTTGATATTATATGTTCTTTTGAGTTGAGATATTACACGGTGTGGAATTAGTAGAAAATGTTCTAGAGGGACTTGACACACGTTCAAAGGTTTAGGGGATTAATCGCGTAGCACACTGAGTTTGTGGAGGTTGGCATTCCGAGTTATGATGAGTGAAACTTTGCAGCGTTTATGCAATGATGGGATGGAAAAAAAACTGTCCTATCTCTTTGATAATGTAGTATGACAGTTTTTGACAAAACCAGCACAAGTGAACAAGCTGCTGCTATAGCCGGAGCTGGTTCAGGATGCTGTAGCATCTGTTCGTCTGCAGCAGCTCGGATCTTTTCGGAAGGAGCTTGGCAGTCCGTCCATTAGCATCAAGGGACTTCCTAAATTCTCAGAGAGAATATTCCAGTAGAGATTCTCAGTTGGCCGAAAAGATTTGTTTGTAGAAGATTAGATTTGCAAATCAAATCTAATCTCCTATAAATTAGAAGACATTGTTGTTTGGATGAAATTGCTAAAAGTGTGAATGGTGATACTTGGTAATCCTATTTATGGGAGGCTGCTCAGGGCGTTGAAGGCATCGAAGTGAAGAGAGCAAACACAGAATACCGTGAGGATAGAATTCGAGTGCGAGGATCTTCAATCATCACCGAGTGCAGAGCGTGAGCGCAGAGCTGAGGTGATTGAAGCAGAGTCTGGTCAGGACTTGCAGAGTCTGATCACAGCTTGATCAGGAAGCCAATTCAGAGCAGCAGTTGCTCGTTGGTTGATCAAGGGAGGCCGCGAAGGTATTGACGAGTGGACGAACTCGGTCAAGTGACTGGGCGGCAAAACTCGCTAGTGGCTGGAGGTCACTGAGTGAGGGGGAGTGCTCCTGAGCATGCAGTGCTCGTGGAGAGGTTCGATCGGATCAGCAGAAGGCTTGGCATCAGCTGTGTGCTATAGCAAGTGTTATAGCAACCTGCAGGTGACTTTGAGTTAATTAGTATAGGCCGAGTTTGTGAGACTGAGTTGCAGCTATTCTGAATTATTTCAAGTCTATAGGTGAGCTATACACAAGTCAGAGCCTGTTCTGATTGTGTGATTAGTTTAGTTCAAGTAGCATAGGTTGCGTTGAGTCGAACCGTGTTGTACTATGGACCTGTGAAACTAGTGGATTAAGGGTTAGAATTTTGCCCTTCCCAGACGTAGGCAGATTGGCCGAACTGGGTGAACAAATTGTTGTTCAGTGTTTTGTCTTGCTGCAAAAGAATCATCGGTACAAGAGTGAGTTTACTGGTAAAAAAATCTAGGGAAGTTCTTGAAAAACATGGAAACAAGGTCTGGTCAGACCTCAACCTCTCGAAGACAATCCAGAAGAGGTGGAGGAAATCAGAGAAGAGCCAAAGAACCAGCCCAAGAAGAAAAAAAGAAAGGCATCCAGTGCTGAAATTGTGAGGGATATGGTTATCGAAAGGCTGACTGTACCAGCAAACCACTGTCAAACTCAAATCAGAAAAACAACGACTCTATGTCAGCAAACTAGAGTGAAGAGGATACTAATCTCAGTGGAGATGAATGTCACATGGCCAGGTCCAGATGCACTCGAAAAGTGGTAAGAAAGAGGTACAAAAATGTGAACAAGGATCTGCTGCAGCAACCTAGGCATCATCTCCACGCTAGTGGAAGAGAGACCTTCTGCAGATATCAAAGGTATTACAAATGTGGTCAGAGTGGACACATTAAGAAAAACTGTCCTTTTACCTTGACTCGTCAGAATCTCCCTAAGATCTCCCGTCAGCAAAGAAGATCCAAGATGATACACATTGCCCTCGTTAGCACAGCTAGAGCAACTCATAAAGAAAGCTGGTACTTTGATAGTGGATGCTCAGGGCACATGATTGGAGAAAGATCCTACCTCACGAATGTTAAGCCTTGCTCAGAGCAATATGTTAAGTTTGGAAATGGGCTGAAAGGTAGAATTCTGGGAAAGGGGACCCTGGCTGTCACAGGACTACCTCCTCTGGAAAATGTCATGCTAGTGGAAGGATTAAAGGCAAATCTCATAAGCATCAGCCAGCTCTGTGATGGGACTCATCAGGTAAAATTCACTCAAACTTCCTGTCAAGTCTACAACAATCTGAGGGAGTGCATATTGCATGGATCCAAATCAAAGAAAAACTGCTATCTTCTCAAAGTTGGTGAAGCTCAATCCTTATCAGCATGTTTGATGACCAGCACAGAAGAAATGAATCTGTGGCATAGGAGGTGGGTCACATCAACCTAAGAACCCTGAAGAAGATTGCAGCAGAATGGTTGGTCAGGGGCGTTCCAGAAATCAAAGGTGAAGTCAGATCTATTTGTGGAGAGTGTCAAATAGGAAAGCAGAAAAAAACCTCTCATTCCAAAACAACCATCATCAATATTGTCAGACCTCTGCACCTGCTACACATGGACCTAATGGGACCAATGGAGGTAGAGAGTCTTGGAAGGAAGAGGTATGCTTTTGTGTGTGTGGATGATTATACAAGATTTACCTGGATTGATTTTATTAGGGATAAATCAGACACAGGGGGAGCTATAGCAACTTTCATCTCTCGTCTTGAGCAACAGAAGAATCTCAGAACCTCATCTATAAGGAGTGATCATGGAAGAGAATTCTAGAATGAATCTGTTGACAAATTATGTAATGACCGGGGGATTACCCATCAATACTCCTCACCGATCACTCCTCAGCAAAATGGTGTTGTGGAGGCAAGAATCGAACCATCCAAGAAATGGCCCGAGTCATGATTCATGCCAAGAAAATTCCTCTGTGCTTTTGGGCTGAAGCAATGAATACTGCGTGGTACATCATCAACCGAGTCACCATTCGAAAGGGGACAAATCAAACATGCTATGAGCTCTGGAATCAGAAGAAGCCTACGGTGAAATACTTTCACATATTTGAAGCGACTGCTACATCTTGAGAGATCGTGAATACCGAAGAAAGCTCGATCCCAAGAGTGACCGTGGAATATTCTTGGGTTATTCAGTCAACAGTCGTGCCTATCGTGTTTACAATGAAAGAACTGGTACAGTGATGGAATCCATCAACGTAGTCATCAATGACATGGAAGGAGAAATCTCCACAATTTCTAAAGATGAAGACTCTGATTCAGAAGGAGGCACAAGTAATCATGACAGAAGTAAATAGGAAACGGTACAAGAAAATGCTACAGCAGATACTGAAGCAGAAAGTCCTGATCGACAAACAGACAACTCAGTTACTAGGCAAGATGACAGAGAACCTCTCCCATCATCGAGACAACCTCCAAAGAAGATACAGAGAAATCATCCACTGGACATTGTAATTAGAAATCCTACAGAAAGGAGAAGAACCAGAAGCTCATCTCTCTTCAGCTCCTGTGACTCGATCTGCAGTTCTTGCTTTATATCTCTTACAGAGCCAAGAAACATCAAAGAAGCAATGAGTGATGATTATTGGCTGCTAGCTATGCAGGAAGAGTTGGCAGAGTTCGAAAGACATGATGTGTGGGACCTTGTTCCCAGACCGGAAGGGACAAACATCATAGGGACCAAGTGGATCTTCAAAAATAAGTTAGATGAAAAAGGAAATGTTACAAGGAACAAGGCCAGACTTGTTGCACAAGGGTACACTCAGATTGAGGGAGTGGATTTTGAAGAAACATTCGCACCTGTTGCTCGATTGGAAGCCATTAGACTTCTCCTGGCTTTATCGTGTCATCTTGGCTTCAAACTCTACCAAATGGATGTCAAGAGTGCCTTCTTAAATGGGGATCTGTCGGAAGAAGTATATGTGGCTCAGCCAAAGGGATTTGAAGACCCTCATCATCCCCATCATGTTTACAAGCTGAAGAAAGCTCTATATGGGCTTAAGCAAGCACCAAGACCCTGGTATGAGCGATTAACCATCTACCTGGAGAAACATGGATATCGAGGAGGAACTGACAAAACTCTCTTTGTAAAAAGAACCAAGTCAGATCTCGTCGTTGCTGAAATTTATGTGGATGACATTGTGTTTGGCTCCAGGTCACAGCGGTTGGTGAAGCAGCTTGTGGAGCAGATGAAACAAGAATTCAAAATGAGCATGGTGGGAGAGCTGTCTTATTTTATGGGTCTAGAAGTAGCTCAGAAAGATGAAGGAATATTCATATCACAGACCAAATATAGTAGGAATCTGGTGAAGAAGTTTCAACTTGATAAAGCCAGCCACAAACGCACTCCTGCGGCAACTCACATCAAGGTTGGCAAAGATGTATCTGAGGTTGAAGTTAATCAGTCCACCTACCGAAGTATGATTGGAAGTCTTTTGTACCTAACTGCTAGCCGCCCAGACATATCCTTCTCAGTTGGAGTGTGTGCTCGTTTCCAAGCCAACCCGAAGGAAAGCCACTTCCAACTAGTAAAGAGGGTCATTCGGTATGTAGCAGGAACAGTGAATTATGGTCTGTGGTACTCGAAGGATACAAATACAAATCTGGTAGGATACAGTGATGCAGACAGGGCTGGTTGTATTGAAGATCGTAAGAGCACTTCTGGAGGGTGCTTCTTCTTGGAAAATACTCGTATCAAAAGCAGAACAGTATTTCCCTCTCCACAGCTGAGGCAGAGTACATTGCCACAGGGAGTTGCTGCGCTCAACTACTCTGGATGAAGCAGATGCTCACTGAGTATGGGATGCCTTAAAATGAAATGGTCTTGTACTATGACAATCTGAGTGCTATCAGCATTTCCAAGAACCCAGTTCAACATTCGAGGACCAAGCATATTGATATCGAACACCACTTCATTCGGGATCTGGTGGAGAAGAAAACAATTGCTCTACAGCATATTGGTACAGAAAGTCAGCTTGCAGACATCTTCACCAAGCCCCTGGATACAGCCAGATTCGAAGCATTGAGATCAGGGTTGGGTCTCTGTGTCATGTCCTCCTGAGCTTTGATGTGTTTCCCTCTTGTCCATTTCTGTCAAAAAGGGTGAGAGTAAATGAGGGCCAGATGAACTGAATTGATGAACTGAACTCTTAGATGTTTTTTTTGCCCTGCGATGCTTAGCTGAGGCCGAGTGTGGTCACATCTTACGTTTACTTTGAAACTGTTATTAAGTAGTTTGATATTTGTTTTTCGCGGAAGACTTCATCTGTAGCCAAGGGTTTTGTCAAAATGCCAAGGGGGAGATTGTTGATGCAGTATGGCAGTCTTTGAGAAAACCAGCACAAGTTAACAAGCGGCTGAACAAGCTGCTGCTATAGCCAGAGCTGGTTCAGGATGCTATAGCATATGTTCGTCTACAGCAGCTCGGATCTTCTCGGACGGAGCTTGGCAGTGCGTCCATTAGCATCAAGGGACTTCCTAAATTCTCAGAGAGAATATTCCAGTAGAGATTCTCAGTTGGCCGAAAAGATTTGTTTGTAGAAGATTAGATTGGCAAATAAAATCTGGGCAGATTGACCTGTTCATCGTCGAAGACAATCCGAGAAAATGATTCTTATCCTATTGAGGCGTGTCATAACTTAAGCTTACTCAAAGTGCTACAACTTCCTAGTTTACATTAAGACATGATTAGAAGGTTTAAAGGGTCAAACGAGCGAGATTCCAGAACTTCAAAGTTGATTCGCCCAAGAGGAATTCAGGCCATAGCGAATCAAAAGTGATTCGCCCAGAGGAATTGATTCGCCCAGCCGCATTACACACGGACACTTTGATTCCACCAACCCTGGTCGAATCACTTTTGGTCCAGTACGAATCAGAAGTGATTCCACCAGCTTCGGAACTCACTACCTGTTTGATTCACCCAAGCCTGCACTAATCAACTGCTCAGCCAGCCCGAATCAGATATGATTCGTGCAGCTTCGGAACACACTGCCACATTGATTCTCCCAACCCTGGGCGAATCACTTGCTAAGCTTGCACGAATCAATATTTGATTCGGTCAAAGATTATCAGCCCGGCCCAAAATCAAAGGTATAAATTAAAAGGGCTTTTTTCTGGAAAAGAATCCTACCGAGCAGCAGCTCTTGCTGGGAAAAACCCCTAGAATAGAGACGCAATTCGGATTGACGCGAAGATTGGTCGGTGAACAGTGCCCGGTGAACAATGATCGATGAACAGTGCACACCGTTTTCATATTTTCTAAACTCTGTTTTCATTATTATTAGATGGATTGTAGTAGCTAAACCCTAACTCAGTTTGGGGATTTTGTATTGCAACATATGGTTTGAGAACTTAAGTTTCATAACTCAATTTAGTGAATTCCTATGCTCGTATGAATTGCATGCTTCAATTATCAAGTTAGCACAGCCTAGCAGTAAAATTAAATTGATATCTAAATTGTAGTAGCCCATAACCTGCTTGCCTGCACTTTCAGCTTGCACCTTATTCGAGCGACACCATTTGGTCTGCATCAGTTATCCGGCCTCAATTATTTTTTTAGCAACAACTCCAATATCTTGTAGTAAAGAAAAGCTATCATTTTTTGTCACCTCATAAATTCAATCCTTGAGTTCTTCTTCAAGCTCCATTAAAGCACACATTGAATTTGGTACAAATCATATCTTGTAGTAGAGAACTCTTGATACAAATCCGCAAGTCAAATTATCTTTGTCTCATTGAATTTGGAGAATGAGTTCTTAGGATTAAGACAGCAAATACAAGTGAGTAATTGAACGTTGTCGAAATTGTGGTAGTAAGAATACTAGTCCAATCACGGTACGCAAACAATATTTATAATACGAGTGACCTCGAGTCTGAACCCAAGAGAAAAGCCTAGATTAGTCTAAAGCTAGCTAGTAATACCTAATGCGAGTCTACTAAATAAAAGGGGCGTTTTCTTCTCTAGGCGAGGTATCTCTAGTGAATACTAAAGACAAGTTCAAAAATTAGTGAAGAAGTAAAGTAATAGAGAAAACATAGTCGGAATCCTATTTCACCCCTAGGTCATGCGATTAGCAATGCAAAATAGAAATATATTCATGAGTTAATTTGGTTGATTATTCTAGGTTAAAGTATCACACATTCTAAATTCAACTCTCGCTCCTTCTCTATAATGGGAATGATACCTAAGTGACACAATTCTCAAACTCTCGCTCTATTGAATCGTGTAGAACAAAAGTCTCCAAATCTCAACCTCTTGGTCTATTGATAGTTAACTAAAGTCCGCTCTATGCTTAGCCTAAGAGATTGCCAATGTCACTCTCGCGCATAAAAGCTATCTAAAATAATCATGCTTGATCTTCTAAACAACCTAAGTTCAATTCTCATTCCATCCCTAGGTGTTTTATCAATTCATGTGTTTCATCAAACACTTGGTGTGCATAGAATTAACATGAAGAACAAGCATAAGAGTTTTCAACCAAACTTCACTCATATAGATAAAAGAACATGTTTTGCATTACAATATAAGCTAAGGGATCCATAAGGATCCCAACTACAATGGAACTACTCACTCATGGTGAGTTTGAAACAAAACATAGTTTTTAATTGAAATTGTTCACCAATTGGATGCAAAGAAGTAGTGGTTGAGTAGAGGGTTGATGTCGAATCTTCAATTGCTTGTGTCTTCTCCAAATCTTCGACAATTCTCCAAGTCGTCCAAGAGAAATCGCCTAGGGTTTTCGAAATTGGAAGATCCTACTCTAAATTCTCCATCTCATTCTACTTATACTTTTCCAAATTTTCAAATTTTACAAGCAGTGCCCGAATCACTTTTGATTCGGGCAAGGCTTGTCGAGTTGATTGGGACAGATTGTCCGAATCGAACACTCAATGTTGTCTCGGGTTGGTCGAATCACTTTGTCCTGGGCGAATCACTTTTGATTCGGTCAACCCTCTATTTGATTCGATCAAAATCCTTGTAGAGCTAAAATGATTAGGGTAGCTCGCTTCTTCCTTGGCCGAATCACTTTTGATTCGGTCAACCTCATATTTGATCAGGTCAAACCCGTCAAGGTTCTCCCCGAGTCAAGTTGATTCGTGCAGCTGAGGGTGATTCGGCCAAGCTGTTGGGCGAATCACTTTTGCAACTTGCCCAATCTTGCTGTTTTTGATCTCGATCGACCGGAATTCATCCAGATTTTCTTCGGACCACTTCATATAGTGTAATTCATATTGTAAACGTGAAATGGACAAAGAAAGCATCAAATGACTTTATAAAATAGCGGAACAAACAAGAAGTAAGGGCAAAAAATATGGACAAATATAAGGTTATTTGTCCGCTTATCAGTAATTCTGTGTTTGACTGTCTAAAGCGATTATCCATCTTTTGACAAATCTGGTCAATTATCTAAAAAAGTAGCTTATCATTAGCACTTTATTGACAAAAATTTAATTCAATAGACAATAGAAATAATATGAAGTACTTGATAACATATATCAACTCTAAAGTGGGAGTCGTTTGTCGCAGCTTAACTCAAACGAAAGCAGCTTTGAACTTTATCTTCCATGTTAACAATGTTAATACCATTTTTGGCACAAAAATTATTTATACCTTCCAAAAGCTCATCCCATCCTGAAATTCACAGCGCCTCTAATAAACTGATTTGTGAACAAGCAGTTGCTACAGCACACTGTTGTTCACCAGTAAACTGCTTCAACAGGAAAGATCAAGGACACAAGTTGTTCACCCAGTTCAGCCAAATTGCCTACGTCTGGGGAGGACTCTTCTCAGTCCTCAATCCACTATTCTCAAGGTTTCCAAGTACCCACGGTTACAACCCACGCAACCTATGCTACTCAACCTTAGGTGGATCCTCGCACACAATCAGAACAGGCTCTGATTTGTGTCTGCACACCCTCTACTAATATCTATCTAGAATAGCTACAGTTATCTTGAACTCAGCCTATTCTAACAATACTCAGATTTTGCAGGGTTGCTATAGCTCTGCTCTCGGTGAAGATTGAAGATTTCCTCGCACACCCAAAATACTCTCTCAGAATTCTGTGTGTGTGTACTCGTTCAGGTTCTCCGCTTCAATAGCCCTTCATCGCTTTGAAGGAACTCTCTTATATATGAGCGTCCACTGCTTCATTATCAGATTACAGCAGTTCCCCTTGCAGCATCAATATCTCCTAATTTCTAGGAGATTAGATTTGATTCGAGATACAAACCACAACTCCTACTTCAGCTAGGAATCTCCACTCTAGAATATTCTCTAGCGCAACTTAGAACCTCTCCTGATGCTCTTAGATGAACTGCCACGCCTTCATTCCAAAGCACAGATTGCTGCTGCACGGACAGACGCTACAGCTCTTCTGAACAAGCTCCTGCTAAAGCTTCTTTCTGCTATAGCTTCTCCTTGTTCACTAGCTCGTTCACTTGTTTGTTTGTGCTGGTTTTGTCAAACACTGCCATACTGCATCATCAATCTCCCCCTTGGCATTTTGACAAAACCCCTTTGAAAGCATCAATCTAAATCCTCCGGAGCTCACTCCCCCTCCCTTTTTCTCCCCCTTTTTGGCACAATTGCCAAGGGGAAGTTCCTTCTTATCTCAAGAGGGCAAGACACAGAGACCCAGAGAAGATCTCAGGTCTCCGAACCGTACTGAGTCCAGAGGTTTAGTAAAGATATCAGCGAGCTGTTTGGCCGACACAACATACTGGAGCGCAATAATTTTGAAATTCGTAGTGTCTTAGTTCGACAGATTCTGTGAACAAGCAGTTGCTGCAGCACACTCTTGTTCACTTAAATATTGTCACAGCAACCAATGAACAAGGCACAGGTTTGTTCACCCAGTTCGGCCAATCTGCCTACGTCTGGGGAGGACTATTCTCCAGTCCTCAATCCACTCAACCAACGGTTCCAAGTACACTAGGTTACAACTCACGCAACCTATGCTACTCAACCTTGTGTGGACCACTCAACACAATCAGAACAAGCTCTGATTTGTGTCTGCACACCCTCTACAATATGTCAATCTAGAAAAGCTACAATCCTCTCAAAGAACTCAGCCTATTCTAAATTACACTACTCAGCAGGGTTGCTGCAGCAACAGCTGAAGCACAATTTCCGCGTCGCTCCAAGGCCTTCTGCCGAGCCGATCGAACCTCTCCAAGAGCGCTGCACACTCTGATTAACTCCCCCTCACTCAGTGACCACCTGCCACTAGTGAGTACTGCCGCACGACACTCGACCGAGCCTTCCACACGTCAGTTCTTCCGCGGCTGCCCTTGATCAACCAACAAGCTCTCCAGCTCTGAATTGGCTTCCAGATCAAGCACGAATCAGACTCTGCAAGTCCTGATTCTCTTCTGCAACTCTCACCTCAGCTCTGCGCTCAACGCTCTGCTCTTGGGTGATGATCGAAGATTTTGTCCGTCGAACACCAAAGATTGTCCTCTCTGAAATCTGTGTATGCCCTCGTGTATCGCTCTGCTTCGATCCCCCTCTTCAGCTCTGAACACCTTCTGCTTAAATAGCAGCACCACTATAAGCTATTTCCAGGTTTAGGCAATTGACCCAACAAGATCAATTATCTCCTAAAATCTAGGAGATTAGATTTGATCATTAACTCCAATGCAAATCTCCTTCTCTGACTAGGAAACCTTGCTGGAAAATACTCCACAATATTTTAGAAATTCTTTAGAGGCAATCCATAGAGATCCCAGCCCTTCTAGACCAACTCAGGAAGCTGCTGCTATCGGACGGTTGAAACAGCCAGTTGAACAAGCTCCTGCTGCAGCATCCCCTGCTGCAGCTGCTGCTAGTTCACTTCTGCTGCCTGCTTGATTATTTGAGCTGCAGCAACTCCTTGTTCATTTGCTCTGGAGTTGTTTGCTGCTGCTGGAATTTCCTAAATGCATTAGGAAACAATCCCATCAATTTTAAGGAAGATCCTCCAAGATCTCTACAAGATCATATCTCCTAATTTGAAGAAGTTTTGATTTTCCAATCAAATCTTCGCTCAACAAATCTGCCCTTGTTCTTGAGAGACACTCCAGAAATATTCTCCTGAATATTCAGCTCTTTGAATTTCTGCTACAGCATTTTAGAAATTCTTCTAAGAGCAAGAACACAACTGCCATACCTTCAAAGCTCACCAAGTACATAACTGCTACTCGGACAGTTGATACAGCACTTGAACCAGCACCTGCTGCAGCATCCCCTGCTGTATCTGCTACTGCTTGTTTGTTTGAGCTGCAGCAGCTCCTTGTTCAC
Source organism: Umbilicus rupestris (assembly GCA_963678935.1). NCBI lineage: Eukaryota > Viridiplantae > Streptophyta > Magnoliopsida > Saxifragales > Crassulaceae > Umbilicus > Umbilicus rupestris. The sequence continues at coordinate 9,974,877 of OY787619.1, forward strand.
ATATGTTGGTTTTGTCAAACCTGCCATACTTGCATCATCAATCTCCCCCTTGGCATTTTGACAAAACCAAAGCACGCTCCGATGAACCGAAAGAAAGAAAAAAAACAAGCACTAATTACTCCAAAAAAAACATTTGAGAGAGTAAGTATAAAAAGGCCACACTAGGCCATAGCATAATGACCACGCAGGGTTAGTAGAAGAAATGTTCATCAACAGTAGCAGTATTAATCTTCTTCTCCCCCTTTTTGTCATAGATGCTCAAGGGGCCTGCTCCTCATCCTCCAGGAACTCCAAGTCTCTGATTAGGCTCCTAATCTGGCCACGCCTGGCATCCCTCCGTTCGGCCTCAGTATCAAGAATGAGCAGCTCAGACCTGAGATGGCTCACAATTCTGGCACGAAGAGCTGGCTGAATGGATGCAGCAGGGGGAAGAGAGTCCTCCAGGGGAGCTGGAGCTGAAGAACCAACCATTAGAAGATCCTCATAAGCAACATCCACGACATGTTTTCCCTTGAATAGCTTGTGATCTACTGTGAAGACCTGCAGCTCCTCAGATAAACCTTCAGAAATCTCACCAAACTCTGGGTGCTGAGAGACCATGATCCCATAGATGAGAGAGGGTAGCACAATAGGCTTGCTGGAGGAGGCACTCCCGGCATGAGTGGCCACCTGAGGGAACATAACACTGCCCAGGCTGATCTTCCTCTTCTTCCCAATAGAGTAGAGAAGGTTAGCAAAGTCTTTGTTAACCTTCCCCCTGTGAGAGCTAGGGATCCAATTTCGAATGCCCAGATGATACAGCAGGGCAAACTTGGAGGTAAGCTCAGCAGCATTGAGGTTAGGACCACCCCACGACAGGCACACTCCCCCTGTCAGAATCTTCGCCACAAACTCTGGCTTAACATCAGTGGGAGCTCTTGCATTCTCAGAAATTCCAAGAAATGCATCAATAATTTCAGGGGTAATAACCACTGACTTACCCCGTACCCAGCTTTTCCCATACTCAGCCGCTCCTTCATCTCCAAATTTCTCCTCCATATTCACAATAAATTCTCTAACCAGAATAATATTGAATCGGTGAGGAAAGGTTAGGGACTTGAGAAGATTTACCTCTGTCAGAAGCTGAATCATAGCAGCTGATCTGTACTTGTCGAGGACCAGTCTCTTCTCATACACAATGTGTTTCCTCTCAACAGCACTCCAGGATTGAGAGGCACTTCTATTTCTGAACCATGTACCTCCCACTGTGAGAGCAGATAAGTCTACCGCTGGAGGTCCTCTCTCAGAAGGTCCACCAAGAGAACCTTCTTCTTCTTCTTCACTGGCTGTTCCTTCACTGCTGGAGACTGGGATCAAGATAGGGGCTTTTCCCTTGTCTGAAAGAGGAGGATGTGCTGTAGCAGGTTCTTGTTCAGGGGACTCAGCAACTGTTTCAACCCCTTCACCAATAATGCCTGGGGACAGGACGAGTGATCTGTACTCCTCTTCTGTAGAGGCTGCTACAGCAGCCTCTGCTGCTTGTTCTTCTTCAGAGGCAACTTCAGTCACAGCCTCTTCTGGCAGCACAGCAGTACTGGAAACAGGTTCTCCATCACGTACCAGCCGCCTCCTCTTCTGGGTTGTTTCTGTGGGAGAAACAGGCTCGTTATGCGACACAGGAAGAGGAGCTGGTTCCCACACCACTACATCCAACCGCTGAGCAGGGTCTTCGTTGCGTGCCTTGGTCCTTCTCTCAGACCTGCCCTGCCTGTCTGCTGCCAGATTCTTCTTCAACCCGCGTGTCTTCACCATTTTTGCAGAGATGTGGAGGGTTTGAGGAGCGCTCAGAGGATGATCGGCAGAGATTTTTGAGAAGCCCTTTTGCTCTTGATCTTTGCCCTAGAAAATATTTACCCGTTATTTTTTTTTCTTTTTGAAGTTGTTAAGACACGTGCCTCCCATGTGCAAATATTTCCCTTTCCATCCTCAGTAACCAACACATGTGAACAAGCTTATTCTTGACCCGGTTGCTATAGCACATGCGAGCTGGTTCACCTGTTCAGTTCAGACTGCAGCATTGCTTGGAGGATCCTCAAGAGGTTCTGATGGAGCTTTCTTCACCCACTTTTGAGACAAACCAGAGTTTTTCTTCTTCTGATCTTCCATCCTCCTGTCTCTTCCTTTGTCATGTTTGGGTTTCCATATCTGTAACGACTGCTGTTTACATTTGTTTTTTGCAATCCAGTGCCCTTGTGTAACAGTCTTAGCAATCCTTCTCTGTGATTCTTTCCAGGAACTGTTTTTCTGAGAAGCAGCAAGAAACGGAGTCTTTATGCAATAAGAGTTGTTCCTGGATTTTACTCTTTCTTTTTCAACTGAGCAGGTTCTGCGCTGCTGCTTCAAATTAGAGTTGATTTTCTGATTCCCAACACTTGTACCAGTACTCTGTTTATTCTGAGTCTTTAGTTTTGTTTTAGAAAAATGATGTGGACGGTGCTGCAGCATCCCCTTGTTCACATGTCTGGTTCCAACTTTGTCTGGAGATTTTGAGGAGCTATCTGAATTCTTCTTCTCATCTGTCTCAACAGCTGAAGCTTTAATGAAAACTGTCCCTCTAGAGCTTTCTTTGCCAGTATATCCAAGCCCTGTTTTCCCTTTTCCAAGTCTTTGGTAAGACAGTATTTCGTCCAGGATATTACTCTGCGGATCAGCTGACTTGACTGTTGCTGGAGAGGACCCAGCAGAAATCTGTCTCCCTGAATCTTCTCTTTTTAGAATAGTAACTCAATTGTCGACTGGGAGTAGACCTTTCCTTCGTTCTTCTTCCAAAAGATTGACTCTGTCAGTCACGGCCTGATTAGTCTGAAGAATTGCCTCACATTGTTTCAGTACCTTCCTCAGAAGATCAGCAAGACTGTCAGATGAGTCTTCTTCATCCTCACTTTCAGAGACTTCAATTCCATAATTAATTTCTACCTTCTTTGGCTCCCTGAGGTTGACATCTGAAACACTTGTCAGCACAACACAGTTCTCTTCATCACTTTCATCAGAGTCACTCCATTTTGCTGTCATGGACTTATTGTTCTTTTTCTCTGAATTCTTGAGAGGTTTGCTTGGACAATCAGCTTCAATGTGTCCATACCCTTCACAATTCCAGCATTGAACACCCTTTTTCATCTCTTTCCTCTCATCTTCATTCTGGGCAGATTCTTTTCCTTTTCTCTTGTTTTCTCCACCTCTTCTGAATTTTCGTGAAGATGAGCTTTGTCCAGTTCTTGAGTCCATGTTTTTCAGAAGTTTTCCTAGGTTCTTGACCATCATACTCAGCTGATCCTCTGCAACTGACTGCTTGGTTTCTGTTTCAGCTCTCAATCCAACATCCTTATCCTTAGGAGTGGCGTCTCCTTTGACCAGTTCATCTCAAATTGTTTGAGAGACCCCATCAGCTCTTACAACTTCATGAATCTGACATTTTGAGCTTCTTCAATGGCTGTCACTTTCATGTCAAATTTTGTGGGCAATGATCTGAGAACCTTTCTGATAAGCTTTTCTTCAGGAATGGGTTCTCCAAGGGCATGAGCTTCATTTGCAAGATCACAGAGTTTAGCATTAAACTCAGTGACTGTTTCTTCATCCAGCATCCTCAGATTCTCCAATTGTGTGGCAATTATCTGGAGTCTTGACAGCTTCACTCTATCAGTTCCTTCATGGGCAGTTTGCAGAATCTCCCATGCTTGTTTGGCCATGTCACAATTTGATATCAACCTGAAATTGTTAGCATCCACTGCAGCAAAAATTGCATTCAAAGCCTTTGAATTACCAGTTGCTGCAGCACCTTCTTCAGCAGTCCACTGCTCTTCAGGTTTTATTCTTGTCACTCCTTGCTCATCCATGGTGATTGGAGGAGATCACTGAACCACAACAGCTCTCCATGTCTTCTCATCGATAGCCCTGAGAAAGGTTTTCATTCTAGCTTTCCAATATCCATAATTGCTCTCTTCCAATAATGGAGGTCTGCTTGTGCTCTGTCCTTCCTTCATTGTCTTGGCTTCTTCAGAGACACTGTAGGATCTTTTAACTCTGTGTGTCGAGTTCCCGCTCTGATACCAATTGAAATTTCACAGCGTCTCACTTAGACATATTTTTGAACTAGCAGTTGCTGCAGCACACTCTTGTTCACAAGAAATAATCTCAGCAAGCAATGAACAAGGCACAGGTTTGTTCACCCAGTTCGGCCAATCTGCCTACGTCTGGGGAGGACTATTCTCCAGTCCTCAATCCACTCAACCAACGGTTCCAAGTACACTAGGTTACAACTCACGCAACCTATGCTACTCAACCTTGTGTGGACCACTCAACACAATCAGAACAAGCTCTGATTTGTGTCTGCACACCCTCTACAATATGTCAATCTAGAATAGCTACAATCCTCTCAAAGAACTCAGCCTATTCTAAATTACACTACTCAGCAGGGTTGCTGCAGCAACAGCTGTAACACACAGCTGAAGCACAATGTCCGCGTTGCTCTAAGGCCTTCTGCCGCGCCGATCGAACCTCTCCAAGAGCGCGGCACACTTTGATTAACTCCCCCTCACTCAGTGACCACCTGCCACTAGTGAGTACTGCCGCACGACACTCGACCGAGCCTTCCACCCGTCAGTTCTTCCGCGGCTGCCCTTGATCAACCAACAAGCTCCCCAGCTCTGAATTGGCTTCCAGATCAAGCACGAATCAGACTCTGCAAGTCCTGATTCTCTTCTGCAACTCTCACCTCAGCTCTGCGCTCAATGCTCTGCTCTTGGGTGATGATCGAAGATTTTGTCCATCGCACACCAAAGATTGTCCTCTCTGAAATCTGTGTATGCCCTCGTGTATCGCTCTGCTTCGATCCCCCTCTTCAGCCATGAACACCTTCTGCTTAAATAGCAGCACCACTATAAGCAATTTCCATGTTTAGGCAATTGACCCAACAAGATCAATTATCTCCTAAAATCTAGGAGATTAGATTTGATCATTAACTCCAATGCAAATCTCCTTCTCTGACTAGGAAACCTTGCTGGAAAATACTCCACAGTATTTTAGAAATTCTTTAGAGGCAATCCATAGAGATCCCAGCCCTTCTGGACCAACTTAGGAAGCTGCTGCTATCGGACGGTTGAAACAGCCAGTTGAACAAGCTCCTGCTGCAGCATCCCCTGCTGCAGCTGCTGCTAGTTCACTTCTGCTGCCTGCTTGATTATTTGAGCTGCAGCAACTCCTTGTTCATTTGCTTTGGAGTTGTTTGCTGCTGCTGGAATTTCCTAAATGCATTAGGAAACAATCCCATCAATTTTAAGGAAGATCCTCCAAGATCTCTACAAGATCATATCTCCTAATTTGAAGAAGTTTTGATTTTCCAATCAAATCTTCGCTCAACAAATCTGCCCTTGTTCTTGAGAGACACTCCAGAAATATTCTCCTGAATATTCAGCTCTTTGAATTTCTGCTACAGCATTTTAGAAATTCTTCTAAGAGCAAGAACACAACTGCCATACCTTCAAAGCTCACCAAGTACATAACTGCTACTCAGACAGTTGATACAGCACTTGAACCAGCACCTGCTGCAGCATCCCCTGCTGTATCTGCTACTGCTTGTTTGTTTGAGCTGCAGCAGCTCCTTGTTCACATATGTTGGTTTTGTCAAACCTGCCATACTTGCATCATCAAATTTTCTTTTCCACCAGGTCTCGGATGAAGTGATGCCGAATGTCAATGTGTTTGGTTCTGCTGTGCTGAACAAGATTCTTGGAGATGCTGATTGCTCTCATGTTATCACAGTAGAGAGTTAGTTCACCTTGATCGAGTCCATACTCGCCCAGCATTTGCTTCATCCACATCATCTGTGCACAGCAGCTCCCAGCTGCTCTGTATTCTGCCTCAGTTGTAGATAGTGAAATGCTGTTTTGTTTCCTACTGAACCATGACACCAGGTTGTTCCCCAGAAAGAAGCAGCCTCCAGAAGTGCTCTTTCTATCCTCGGCACATCCTGCCTAGTCTGCATCACTATATCCCACTAGATTTTCATTTGTATCCTTAGTATTCCATAGGCCATAGTTCACAGTACCTCCAACATATCGAATGATTCGCTTGACCAGCTGCAAGTGACTATCTTTGGGGCAGGCTTGAAATCTAGCACAAACTCCTACAGCAAAGGAGATGTCAGGGCGGCTGGCGGTTAGGTACAATAAGCTCCCAATCATACTTCTGTAGGTGGTCTGACTCACTTCCATTCCATGTTCATCTTCGATGGCTTTGACATGAGTGGCAGCGGGTGTTCGTTTATGACTGGCTTTGTCAAGCCGAAATTTCTGCACAAGATTCTTGCTGTATTTGCTTTGTGCAATAAATATGTCATCTGTTTTCTGGGTGATCTCCAGACCCAGGAAATAAGATAATTCTCCTACCATGCTCATTTGGAATTCCTTCTGCATGTGATCCACAAACTGCTTCACCAGATGCTGAGACTTCGATCCAAAGACAATGTCATCCACATATATCTGGGCAATGATCACATCCGACTTGGTGTTTTTCACAAAAAGAGTTTTGTCAACTCCCCCTCTTTTGTAGCCATGTTTTTCAAGAAAAACGGCCAGCCGCTCGTACCATGCTCGAGAAGCCTGTTTAAGCCCGTACAGAGTTCTCTTTAATTTGTACACATGCTCCGGATGATGAGGATCTTCAAAACCTTTTGGCTGGGAAACATATACTTCTTCAGTGAGGTCTCCGTTTAGAAATGCACTTTTGACATCCATTTGATATAGTTTAAACCCCAGAAAACATGACATAGCTAGAAGCAGACTGATGGCCTCCAGACGAGCGACTGGAGAAAATGTTTCTTCGAAGTCTATCCCCTCAATTTGAGTGTATCCTTGAGCAACAAGCCTGGCTTTGTTTCTTGTGATGTTCCCCTTTTCATCAGTTTTGTTTTTGAAGATCCATTTGGTACCTATAATGTTTACTCCTTTAGGTCTGTCCACCAAGTCCCAAACATCGTGTCTTTCGAATTCTGCTAGTTATTCCTGCATAGCTATCATCCAGAATTCGTCATTCAGGACTTCCTTGAAAGTCTTCGGTTCTATACTGGATAGGAAGCAGGTATTGAGGTAAGCATTGCTTCTGGTTCTCCTTCTTTCTGTCGGATCTCCAATCACATTGGTCAGTGGATGGTTCTTCTGAATCTTCTTTGGAGGCTGCCTGGGTGGAGGATCATGAGTCTCATCATTCTGTTCTTCATGCAGGCTCTCTTGAAGTTCGCCTGTATTTTCTGCTTCAGCACTTGCTATAGCATCATCTGGAGCTGAAGTTTGTTCACTTCTCCTCTGATTGGCAGGGGCATCTTCAAAGTCATAGTCTTCGACATCAGGAACAGTGGAAGACTCTTCTTCAACATCTTTGACTACTACATTTATGGATTCCATCACTGTTTTTGTTCTCTGATTATACACTCGATATGCCCTACTGTTCATTGAATAACCCAGGAAGAACCCAACATCGCTCTTTGGATCAAGCTTCTTCCTGTACTCCCGATCTCTCAGAATGTAGCAGTCACTTCCAAAGATATGAAAGTATTTTACTGTGGGCTTCTTCTGATTCCAGAGCTCATAGCAAGTCTGGTTGGTTCCTTTTCGTATAGTGACTCTGTTGATGATGCAACATGCGGTGTTCATTGCTTCAGCCCAGAATCTCAAACGGATTCTCTTGGCATGAATCATGACTCTGACCATTTCTTGGATTGTCCGATTCTTTCGTTCCACTACACCATTCTGCTGAGGAGTGATTGGAGAAGAAAACTGATGTGAGATACCCTTTTGGCGACAGAACTCATCCACTGCTTCGTTTTCAAACTCTCTGCCATGATCACTGCGAATGTTGGTGATTCTGAGATTTTTCTGTTGCTCCAGACGGGACACCAATAAGACTATCACTTTTACAGTGTCTGATTTTTCTCTGATAAAATCAATCTAAGTGAACCGGGTAAAGTCATCAACGCAGACAAACGCATATCTTTTCTTACTCACACTCTCGACTTCCATAGGACCCATCAGGTCCATGTGTATCAGCTGGAGCGGTCTGGTTGAATTTGTATCTTTAACTTTTGGATGTGAATCCCCTTTTTGTTTTCTAATCTTACATTCTCCACAGATGGAACTTGTCTCACCTTTAATCAGTGGTACTCCTCTGACTAGCCCTTCTGTTGCAATCTTCTTCAGAGTTCTCAAATTGGCATGACCCATCCTTCTGTGCCAGAGATTCATTTCCTCCGCATTAGTTAGCATGCATCTTGGTAAATGAGAGTTTGTATCTACCTTGAGAAGATAGCAGTTGCTTCTCGATCTGGTCCCCTCCATTATACATTCTCCATTCCTGTTGAAGACTTTGCAGGAATCTTTTGTAAACTTCACCTGTTGAGTCCCATCACACAGCTGGCTAATGCTTATGAGGTTCGCCTTCAACCCTTCCACCAGCATCACATTGCTTAGTTCGGGCATCCCTTCAACTGCTAGTGTTCCCTTTCCCAGAACTCTTCCCCTCAGGCCATTTCCAAACTTCACCTGTTGTTCTAGACAAGGGGTTATATTCTTCAAGAAGGATCTTTCTCCCGTCATATGCCCCGAGCAGCCACTGTCAAAATACCAGCTAACCTTGTTCGAGGAACTTGCTGTGCTGATAAGAGAAAGATGTTGAGTTCTCTCATAGTTGAGCTTAGGTGTTCTTCTGGCTGACCCCTGTCTATGGAAAATGCTGATGGACAGTTCCTCCTAATGTGACCTTTGAGCCCGCACCTATAGCATCTTTTACACTTTAATAGTGTCTTGACATGGTGATATAGGGATTGCTGTAGCAGAAGCTGATTCACCCTACCTTGTGTTTTTCTGCCTTTTCTGACTGATCTGGATCTGACCATGTTGCATTCATCTTCACTTAGATCTGTCTCTTCTTCACTCCCGCTGGTAGAAAGAGCATTTTTCTGATTTGCCTTCTTCAGTGGTTTACTAGTACAGTCGACTTGTCGATGACCATATCCTTCACAGTTCCAACACTGAAACCATTTTCTTCTTTCTTTCTTTTCTTCTTCCTCTTCAGCTGATTCTTTGCTCTTTCTCTGATTTCCTCCACCTCTTTTGGATTGTCTTCGAGAAGTTGAGGTCTGCCCTGACCTTGTTCCCATGTTTTTCAAGATCTTTCCGAGATTTTTTACCAGCAGACCCAGTTGATATCAGCTGAGGGTTTCTTTTCATCTGTTTCAGCCTTCAATCCAACATCAGTGTTTGAGCGATCCAACTAATTCTTCCAGCCTCATGTGTCTCACATTTTGAGCTTCTTCAATGGCAGTCACTTTCATGTCAAATCTTGTGGGCAATGATCTGAGTACCTTCCTAATCAGCTTCTCTTCAAGGATAGGTTCTCCAAGGGCATGGGCTTCATTTGCCAGGTCACACAGTTTTGCATTGAACTCAGTGATCGTCTCCTCTTCTAACATGCTCAAATTTTCAAACTGCATAGCAACAATCTGTAATCTTGACAACTTTACTTGATCAGTTCCTTCATGGGCAGTTTGCAGGATCTCCCAAGCTTGCTTGGCCATATCACAGTTTGATATCAACCTGAAATTGTTAGCATCCACCGCAGCAAAGATAGCATTCAGGGCCTTTGAATTACCAGTTGCTGCAGCTCCCTCTTCGGCAGTCCATTGTTCTTCAGGTTTTATACGTGTAACTCCCTGTTCGTCCATGATGATCGGAGGAGACCACTGGACCACAATAGCTCTCCAGGTCTTCTCATCAATGGCCTTGAGAAAAGCCTTCATCCTAGCCTTCCAATATCCATAGTTGCTCTCTTCCAACAATGGAGGCCTGCTCGTACTCTGTCCTTCCTTCATTGTTCCTCGACTTCTTTAGAGACACTGTAGGATCTTTTACTCTGTGTGTTGAGCTCCGGCTCTGATACCAATTGAAATTCACAACGCCTCTAATAAACTGATTTGTGAACAAGCAGTTGCTACAGCACACTCTTGTTCACCAGTAAACTGCTTCAGCAGAAAGATCAAGGACACAAGTTGTTCACCCAGTTCAGCCAAATTGCCTACGTCTGGGGAGGACTCTTCTCAGTCCTCAATCCACTATTCTCAAGGTTTCCAAGTACCCACGGTTACAACCCACGCAACCTATGCTACTCAACCTTAGGTGGATCCTCGTACACAATCAGAACAGGCTCTGATTTGTGTCTGCACACCCTCTACTGATATCTATCTAGAATAGCTACAGTTATCTCGAACTCAGCCTATTCTAACAATACTCAGATTCTGCAGGGTTGCTAAAGCATCTGCTGTAGCACACAGCTGATGCACAAACTGTTCGCGTCGCTCCAAGCCTTCCGCTGAGTCGTTCGAACGATTCCACGAGCGCTGCACACTCTGGAATACTCCCCCTCACTCAGTGACCTCCTGTCACTAGCAAGAGCTTGCCTTTGATCGATTGCCCGAGTTCCTCCACTCGACAATTCCTCTGCGGCCTACCTTGATCAACCAACAAGCACCACTGGTCTGAATTGGCTTCCCGATCAAGCTTGGATCAGACTCTGTAAGTCCTAATCGCCCTCTGCTTCTGTTACCTCAGCTCTGCGCTCACGCTCTGCTCTCGGAGAAGATTGAAGATTTCCTCGCACACCCAAAATACTCTCTCAGAATTCTGTGTGTGTGTACTCGTTCAGGTTCTCCGCTTCAATCGCTCTTCATCGCTCTGAAGGAACTCTCTTATATATGAGCGTTCACTGCTTCATTATCAGATTACAGCAGTTCCCCTTGCAGCATCAATATCTCCTAATTTCTAGGAGATTAGATTTGATTCGAGATACAAACCACAACTCCTACTTCAGCTAGGAATCTCCACTCTGGAATATTCTCTAGTGCAACTTAGAACCTCTCCTGATGCTCTTAGATGAACTGCCACGCCTTCATTCCAAAGCACAAATTGCTGCTGCACGGACAGACGCTACAGCTCTTCTGAACAAGCTCCTGCTAAAGCTTCTTCCTGCTATAGCTTCTCCTTGTTCACTAGCTCGTTCACTTGTTTGTTTCTGCTAGTTTTGTCAAACACTGCCATACTGCATCATCACATCCATTCTCCTGTAATGCTAGCAATCTTGTCTTGGTGTTATGAACTAAACTTACCGCTTCAATATGTTTTGATTCCTTTTTTTACAAGAATTGTGACAAAACATTTATCAATCCTAATACTAGCTTCACCAAGTGAGCAATGAAAACAAATTGAATGAAAACTAATTGGAGTTGGTTAGCAAAACATTGAATGTACATTGCACATGGATTTTCAATCAAGATAAGAGTCTTGGAACCATTAAGTTCACCTCGCATATTAGAAGTTCCATCGTATCCTTGACCTCTTATCTTTGAAAGGCACAATCCATCATTACCAAAGAATTCATCAATCCTCTTTTTAAAAGCTAGTGATGTGGTATCAATAACATGGACAACTCCAACGAAACGTTCCATCACTATTCCAAGGTTGTTTACATATCTTAAAACAATGGCCATTTGCTCTTTGACCGAACAATCCCGAGCCTCATCAACCAATAAAGAAAAGAATTTGTCTCCAATACACTAATGATGGCTTTTATTGACTCGAATCCACACACCTTTACAATATCATTATGAACTGAATGAAAAATAAGGTTGTTATTTCTGGGTGCATTTTCATTCATCACATCTTCAACAACAAGATTTCTTGAACTATACCAATCAAGAATTTCCAAAAAATTTCCTCTATTAAGTGAATCATTCATTTCATCATGGTCCCGAAAAGCTAACTTTTGTTGAAATAGCAATCTAACAACATCAACGACTGTAGTCACCAGTTCGAAAGAAAGAAAATGAAAAAATAATAATAAATAATATAGTATTTAATTAATAAATAATAAAATTCGTTGCGCGTTGCTGGTGATGAGTTACAACGTCTGCTGTAGCACTGACTAATCTTTATTTGGCCGAACCTGAAAGACACTCAACAATTGTTTACCCGGTTTGGCAATTTATCTACGTCTCGGGAGGATACTCTGATCCTCAAGATTCCATTATCACCGCTTGAAGTACAAGGACTCGAAACTCAACCTACGCTAGTTTAACCTCTACTTCTTACCTAGCCGAAATCTTAGCTCACTCTAACCACATAGACTAGCTCGCAGTCTGATCACACAGACTCGCTTTGTGCTACCTACACACTTCCAGTAAAGAATAGCTATAGACCTAAAACATAAACGTAGCCTATCCTATTACAATGTGTAGTAGACGATATGCTACAGCACAATGTCACGAACTTAGATTTTTCCCACTAAGTTGTGCGGCGCTTAGCTAGAACTTTTAACCGACTAGCTAAAAGTTGCTAGATGTGCTAAGACAATAAGAGGACTTGAAAGCTAGAGAGCAAGAGAGCTTGTGAGAGAATGATTTGTATTTCTGAGGTGGTTTAAAGAAAATGACTCCTCCCCTATTTATACACTTAGGCCTCCTCAATGGACGGCCGAGATTAATTCAATTCTAGGACTATTAAATACAAGTCTGGAATATTACAGAATATTTACAAGGGTGGAGACCATTCCACCATCTTCCAGAAGCTTCCAAAGCCTCCACACTCTTCCGGAACTTGGGTTGAGGCTTCCTCCTTTTTGGGCTAATAATCAGGCTGTGGTGGACTAGGTCACTTAGTCCAAATACTTGTCATGGCTCGGTCTTAACCTCCATTTGCAGTCCCAAAAAAAAGGGCCGTGACATCCTCCCCCACCTAATCCGTCGACGTCCTCGAACTCTCGAATTTTATTTTTGAATTGCCAAAGGGACTCGACGGGTTCCCAACTTGCCTCACTTGTTGGTAGCCCTTTCCAAAAGACTAAGTATTGTGTACTCGGAGGATGACTTGGACACCTTTGTACTCTCTTCGATTCGATGTAGTTGACCTCCTTGTCGTATGAAGTGAGGATGGATGGGGATGCTCTAGATGATTCTCCTCTAGAGGGATCCTCCTCGTCTAAATTATACGGCTTCAAGCAACTCACGTGGAAGACGGGGTGGATCTTCTTCAATGTGAATGGTAAGTCGCCCCGATAAGAAGCATTTCCGACCTTTTGTGTGATGGGGTAAGGTCCTTCGTATCTCCTCATGAGACCTTTGTGGAGCATTCCTCTCCTCCTTCTTTGATCGAGGTTGAGTTTGATGAATACCTTGTCACCCACGTGAAACTCCACATGTCTTCGCTTCTTATCTGCCCACTTCTTCATCTTCTTTAACGCCTTGTCCAAGTAAGATCGGGCTACGTCAGCTTATTCATGCCATGCTTTTGCCTCCTTAAACGCAGCTGGACTTCGCCCTGTGTACTTGATAGAGCCTAGTTATATGCGCTATTTAGATCTTAACACTGTGCTTGTTTGCATTATTTTGTGTACAAGATTACTGGTTTTCGGTATTTTTGTATTTCAGGATAAAACAGGAGCATAAGTCAGATGTGCGCTAACGGACGTTTTTAGAGCGTAATGCATGACCTGCGGAGCTAGCAGCGCAAAAGTAGATAGCTGATTCGGACTACAGTGCGCAAACCGACTGCGAGAAGCAAGTAGCGCAATCAGCGTGCGCAGGATGGCAGAGTTTCTAAATATTGATCTCCTAGATTTGGGAAGTTGCTAAAAGTCTCTCGGGCCAAATCTAAGCATTCCTTGGGCTTCAAGACCACTATATAAGAGGAGGGAAGCTAGGGTTTGGAAGGTAGAGAGAGCAGATAGAGAGAAGGACACTCAACAGCAAAAACACACGAACTACTCCGGCCCAGATTCTGCGCGAACCACCTGCGCCAGCCGAGAATAGCAATCCGCACTTGCGCCGACCTGCTACTTTTCTCTTGCTGCTTTAGTTTTAATTATTATTTCTATGATGTTTGTTTCTAGCATGTCTAGCTAAACACTTTGTATCGGTTGGGCATGATTCTATGAAGTATTTCCTTTGAGACTTGTGCTTAATGCTTAGTTCGTCTACTTATATTAATTCTATGCATATGGGTGATAATTAGTTGTGCGAATAGGAGAAGCCTTGAACCGCAATCTTATTCTAACTGCTCGTTATTGTATGTTAAACTAGTTGATAGCTTGACGATGACAACTAGGAGTAACGCACTAGGATAATCAGCTGCTACTTTGATAGGATTCGTAGCTGCTTAGACTAGTTTCAAGAATTAATAGCTCATGGACTTTGATCGGAACATGCGCGCACGTTAGGAAGCCTTGATCGGACACTAACTTAAGTAGAACTGCACTATAGATGTTTAGAGTCGATGATAAGGGATACATTCATAGAGGATTGTCTGTACCGATACTTTTCATAGTCATAGTACCTAAAATCTACTACCTGCGCACGTATCGTGCAATTCTGCTTTCACTACTGTTCATTCGCTCACCTGCGCAACCCAATCACTCACAACCCCAATTTCGTAAGTTGTAGGTTGCTAGCTAAGACGAGTCTGCACGCTCCTTGTGGGATCGACCCTGACTTAGCCGCTATACTAAGTGGAGAAGGAAGGATTAATTTGACGCGTACAACGACGCGCGATCAAATTTTGGCGCCGTTGCCCGGGAGCAACACAGATAAGTTTTAACTAGTTCAAGTTTTCTTTTACAGTAGTTAGTTATTTCTTTTTATTTTTCGTTGGTGTTTCTGCCAGTACGCAATCAACATCAGCCTGCGCAACCTTGAAATAGTAGCGCTGCGCAGATCATAGTTGCTCACCGACAGGGGCAACAACCTAGTTTCTTTTAATTTCGTTTTCTTAAGTTTAGAGCAGGGCATGGAGAATAATAGTGTCATCGGCGATAATTTAGGGGACAGAACCCTAGAGGGACCTAACAATGCAAGGGCAGATAACCACGCAGCTCGGTTCAGAGAGGAAGTGCAGCGCGAAGTTGAAGCTCGGATGGCCGCTGAGGCAGTATATAATGCGCAACCCGCGCAACAGATCGTGCGACGCAGAACAGTGCGCGAGATGTCGGCTCCAATCATAGTCAACCAACCGTGGTGCATAGTGCTTCCACCCGATGGGCATTTTGAACTATGGAGCTCATTCATTCATCATATGCCTAAGTTTCATGGGATGAACAACGAGAACCCAGTCAAGCATGTGCGCGAATTCCTAGTTATCTGCTAGGACATGAAGACTGACGGGGAGAGTGAAGAAGCGCTGAAGCTGAAGGCGTTCCCTTTTTCATTGTGTGATACAGCCAGGCATTGGCTAATGAGCTTACCAGCAGGATCTATTCGCACATGGGAGCAGCTCCAGAAGAATTTCTTGGATAAGTTCTACCCCGCAGCAAAGATTGCGCTACTCAGGAGGGAATTGGCGGCACCTAGGCAGGGCGTAGGAGAGTCACTATCAGAGTACTATGAGCGTTTCAGGGAGCTGGAAGCCAACTGCTATAATCATGGCCTGCCCCAAAATGTGCTGATAGAGAATTTCCTGAATGGGCTACAACCGATGGAACTTAGATTGTTAAATGCATGCGCAGGTGGTGACATTTGCAACATGTACCCGGAGGATGTATGGCAGAGGATCGAGGACTCTGCTGGACAAGTGAGGCATCAATTGACGCTCGAGAACAGCCGTGCGCGCGCGGTGCATCAGGTGGATTCCAGTGCTGAAATAAAGGAAATGAAAGCCATGCTGCAGAAGCTGATGAGTGCGCCGAAGGCATGCGAGTTCTGTACGTCCACTGAGCACAAAACCGACGCATATCCCACACTTTTCGAGGAATCGGGAGATGTAAATGCTCTAGAAGGATGGGACAATAGAGGACCGCAGAGGCAGAATCAGCCGCGCTTTGGACTGGCCGCAAATGGATTCAGATGGAGGGAGGACAGCAATCTCCAAAGGCAGCCAGCGGAATATCGTGCACCTCAGCAGGCGCAGCAAGCATACAACCCACCGCACCGCCGCAACGACGCACCAGCACAGAATAACCAGCAACCGCGGCGCTCCTTAGAAGACATAGTGGGTCATTTGGCAGACACCGTGCGCAAGAATGATGAAAAGTATGACAAGAGGTTCGAGTCAATTGAGAAGCAGTTGTCGCAGATTGCTACCACGGTCTATGAGCTGAAAAAGAGCGATGGCAACCTGCCTTCGCAAGTGATTCAAAACTCTAAGGGAGGAGTTAACGTCGTAACACTGAGGACTGGGCGCACGAAGGTGCCCGTGCAGCCAGTTGCGCAACCTCCAGAGCCAGAACAGCCGG
This sequence comes from Umbilicus rupestris, assembly GCA_963678935.1. NCBI lineage: Eukaryota > Viridiplantae > Streptophyta > Magnoliopsida > Saxifragales > Crassulaceae > Umbilicus > Umbilicus rupestris. The sequence continues at coordinate 9,991,176 of OY787619.1, forward strand.
ATGCGCAACCAGCCGCGCTAGCTACAAACCAACAGGGGGTGGCGCCAGGTATGATACAATCAGGAGAAAAGAGTACCAGTCATACTAACGCACCTGCACCTTTTCCTGTGCAGGCACCTTTAGCAAGAAAGGAGGCGCTGGACAAGGAGTTATACGAATTATTCAGTAAGGTAGAAATAAACATCCCCCTGATTGAGGCAGTTCAGCAGATTCCCAGATATGCCAAGTTCTTTGAGGAGCTGTGCACAAACAAGAGGAGGAAAGGCGAGTGCGCTCAAGTAATGCTTAACGCACATGCATCAGCAATTGTGCAACACAAGGTACCACCTAAATGCTGGGATCCAGGTACGTTCACCATACCGTGCACCTTAGGTAAGACCACGGTAAGCAACTGCATGATTGATCTTGGTGCATCTATAAATGTGCTTCCTTACTCCTTGTATGTGTCATTGCATCTTGGTCCACTAAAGCCTGCAGGTCTCACCATCCAATTAGCAGATCGGTCGTGCAAACAACCGACGGGCATGATAGAGGACATTCTCGTTCGAGTGGGAGAGCTGGTGTTCCCAGCAGATTTCTACGTCATGGAAATGGAGGGTGAGCCGAGCAAAGGAAGTGCGCAAATCCTACTGGGCAAACCGTTTCTAATGACAGCGCGCACAAAGATAGACGTGTGGAAAGGCACGCTCTCAATGGAGGTAGATGGCGAGGAGATTCACTTTAACATTTTTAAGGGGATGCAGCATCCTCATGAGCACGCCACAGTGCACGCATTAGACAGTATGGACGACTTGGTTGTGCATGCGCAGTGTGTGTGCGCAACAGGGGAGCCTGCGCCACTGGCACAGACAGAGATGGAGGCACAAGATGATGAGCTGAGCAGCACAGAACCAGTCTCCAGACAGGTATGTGATCTGGTTAATGTTTGCGCTACTAATAAAATCCTGCCTTCTATTAAACAGGCACCCAAGGTTGAGCTGAAGCAATTGCCCGAGCACTTAAAGTACATCTTCCTGGGCAATGAGGACACCCTGCCTGTCATTATAAAGAAAGGATTAGAGGAGGAGCAGGAGGCGCGATTACAGGAGGTGTTGTGCAAGAACCAACGCGCTATAGGATGGACATTAGCTGACCTGCGCGGAGTAAGCCCTGATGTGTGCATGCACAGAATTCTGCTGGAAAATGATGCCAAACCATCCAGGGAACCTCAGTGCAGACTGAATCCGATTATGATGGAGGTAGTGTAGAAGGAGATCCTGAAGCTGCTTGACGCAAGAGTAATATACCCGATTTCAGACAGTAAGTGGGTAAGTCCAGTGCACGATGTGCCCAAGAAAGGAGGCATCACAGTAGAGGAGAATGCGCAGGGCGAGCTAGTTCCCAAGCGCATACAGACTGGATGGCGCATGTGCATTGACTACAGGAAGCTAAACGCAGTCACGCACAAGGATCATTTCCCGCTACCATTCATGGACTAGATGCTCGACCGGTTGGCGGGGAAGCCACACTTCTGCTTCTTAGACGGTTACTCAGGGTACAATCAGATCCCTATTGTTGCGGAGGATCAGGAGAAGACAACCTTTACCTGCCCATTCGGTACCTTTGCGTTCCGGCGCATGTCGTTTGGGCTGTGTAATGCGCCAGGTACGTTCCAACGCTTAGTCATGAGCATTTTCTCTGATATGATTGGTTTATGTATAGAGGTATTCATGGATGACTTCACTGTACATGGTGAGACTTTTGATGCATGTTTGGATAATCTTGATAGGGTCTTAGCGCGCTGCATTACCAAGAACCTAGTTCTCAATTATGAAAAATGTCACTTTATGGTGTCACATGGAGTAGTACTAGGACATATTGTCTCGCAGGAAGGAATTAAGGTCGATAAAGTAAAAATTGATCTTATCTCAAATCTGCCTTATTCCACTAATGTGCGCGACGTTTAGTCGTTTCTTGGTCATGCAGAGTTCTACAGGCGCTTTATTAAATATTTTTCTAAAATATGTATTCCATTGTCTAACCTCCTTTAAAAGGATGTGTGCTTTGAGTTCACTGATGAGTGCAGGAATGCTTTTGATAAGTTAAAGGATGCGCTGACCAGTGCGCCAGTGATGCGCGCACCAGACTGGAACTTACCATTTGAGCTGATGTGCGATGCTAGTGACTACGCTGTAGGCGCAGTGCTGGGCCAGCGCGTGGATAAAAGGCCGCACGCTATCTATTATGCGTCGCGCACACTGGACACTACGCAGAGGAACTACACCACGACCGAGAAGGAACTTCTGGCAATCATATTTGCGCTAGAGAAGTTCCGCGCATATGTTCTGGGAGCTAAAGTCACTGTCTACACTGACCAACGCTACTATCCGCTACCTGATGTCCAAAAAAGAGACTAAGCCGCGTTTGATGCGCTGGTTGCTGCTGCTCCAAGAGTTCGATTTAGAAATCAAGGATAAGAAGGGAACGGAAAACACTGTTGCTGATCACCTAAGCAGGATAGTGAAGGAAGAGGAGCCAGGGCAGATCACGGAGACATTCCCGGACGAGCACCTGATGGCGCTGAACGGTAAGGTACCATGGTATGCGCATATTGCAAATTACCTGGTCACAGGTGCGTTTCCCCCTCATTTCACTAAAACTCAATGCATGAGGTTAAGACTTGAGTCTATTACGTTTGGGATGATCCGTACATGCTTAGAATAGGCCCTGATCAGATCTTGAGGCGATGTGTGCCTGAACATGAGATGAGCTCTGTTTTGAGATTTTGTCATGCGCACGCGTGCGGAGGACACTTTGGTCCAAAGCGCACGAGCAGGAAAATCCTAGATTGCGGTTTTTACTGGCCGCACTTATTTCGTAACTCATATAACCACTGCAGGGCTTGTGACAGGTGTCAGCGCACATGAAATATCTCAGCGCGCAACTAGATGCCACAAACACCTATACTGGTAGACGAAGTGTTCGACTTGTGGGGAATTGACTTCATGGGGCCGTTTCCGCCATCTTGTGGATACGAGTACATACTAGTTGCGGTGGACTATGTCTCGAAGTGGGTCGAAGCTAAAGCCACGCACAAGGATGATGGTAAAACGGTCGTTGAGTTTTTAAGGACTAACATTTTCTGCAGGTACGGAGTGCCTAAGGCAATAATCAGTGACCAGGGGACGCACTTCTGCAACAGAATAGTGGCGCAAGTACTAAAGCATTATGGGGTGCGCCACAAGACGTCCACTGCATACCATCCTCAAATAAATGGCCAGGCCGAGGTTTCCAACAGAAAATCGTGTTCTGGAGAAAATCGTGAGACCTTCGAGCAAAGACTGGAGCCAGCGGCTGGACGATGCACTTTGGGCATACAGGACTGTGCACAAGACACCGATTGGGACTTCACCATTTCGGTTGGTGTATGGAAAGGCGTGCCACCTACCGGTTGAGTTGGAGCACAAGGCATACTGGGCATTGCGCACTTGCAATCTGAACCTCAATGAGGCTGGTAAGGAGCGCGCATTTGAATTAAGCGAGCTAGAGGAGCTGCGTCTGGATGCATATGACTGGTTGCATGATAACAAAGCCCGCACGAAAGCATTTCACGATAAGTACATCCTCAGACGCACCTTCGAGCTAGGAGACCGGGTGCTGTTGTTCTCCTCGCGCTTAAAACTGATGCCCGGGAAGCTGCGCAGCAAGTGGACGGGACCTTACACAGTCACAAGGGTTTTCCCATATGGAATAGTCGAGTTAGAGAACGAGCGCAAGCATCACTTTCAGGTCAATGGGAAAAGAGTCAAGAAATACTTGGGAGAACCTTGGGATGAGGCCACGCGCGAAGTTGATTTGGCGGAACCAGAAATAGAGGATGCGCAGGCTGCTGCACCAGAGATACGACCTGATGCACCGGAGGGAGAACTAGGAGCTACTGATTATATATCTTCTCCCTCACTTATTCACCTCGTTACTTATGATGTGCCACATAATTTTGGCCACACTAACCACCTATCTGTTCCTTTGCGCAGGACTAAAGAAGACATAGCACACACAGATGCACAAGAGCGCGTAGGAGCAAGTGTGGGAGTGGTCACAAACGCGAATGAGCAAGTAACGAGGTACTGTAGAGCCAACGACGTTAAACAAAGGCACTTGTCGGGAGGTGACCCGACACGTTTTCCACGTTTTATTCTTACACGTTTTATTAGGATTTCCATTTTAGCCAGTTCAGTACTTGCATATTTTTTGAGTCACATAGCAATGCGCGAGTCAGTGCGCAGGTCTGGGGGTATATAAGGGCAGATACTTAGAAAATTCCAGACATTCTGCAATTTCGACCGTTAAGAGCTCTGCACTACTGCCAGCCGATCTTTGCCGTCCGCCCACCGTTTCCAGCGTTCTTTAGTGAGATTTGAAGAGCACAACATCACCAGCGCACTAGGTAACCTCTCATTCCTTATTTCAGTCATTTTAGTGAGGGTTTGGTGAAGGAAGCCGACTGAGGACGTAACCCTAGAATCGAAATCGCACCTAGTTAGCCAGCTCTGTTTGGTGATTTCATTGCTGGGTTTTGTTGACAAGAGTAACGCGCCCATCTGGTAGAAATTTGAGGGTTTAATTCGAAGTTTTGATTTTGGAATCCTAAGTAGAGCGTTGACTACAGTTGACCGCTGCCAATATGAGGCCAGCAGAGGACCAGGACACCCCGGCATCTTTCGCACGAAAGTATGACGCCTTCTGGAGGCTGGACATGTATGGCACCCCGTGCATCAGCAGGGACTTCCTGCGCGAGGTGGGCTTAGAGGACTTGGTCACAGAGAAGCTCGCACAAGCCGGCTGGGAAGCGCTGATGGACATGGATAGCGCGGCCGACAAAGAGGACACTTGTGAGTTCCTGGCGTCCCTGCAGATCGCTGACTTAGAGATCCGATGCCGACACCAAGGGGCGTGGTACATTGCATCGGCCAAGAGGCTGAAGCGCACCCTGCGTTGTGACAAGGTGCGGGAGCAAGATGTGGATACGCACACCAACCAGGAGGCATGGCGCGAGATGGCGCCGGGCAAACTATTTGCCGCTGGGCGCAGCAAAGGGCATGAGTTGCGCGACCCCTGGATGTACTATCTGTGGCGCATGGTCGCGTACGCAGTCATCGGGCGACATAACGGTGCGCCGAAGGTCAGCCTGCTTGATATGGACGTGCTAAAGGGGTTATATTATGGGAAGAAGGTGAGGTTTGTGTCGAACATGGTGGTGCACTAGGAGCGGCTCAGCACCAAGGGCCCGCTTACTTGCGGAGGTGTGATCACGCATTTGCTGTGTGGGCTGCACGGAGAGCCAGAGGTGCCTGAGCACACAGTTGTTCCAGCCGTTCCTCTTGACCGTGCCCAGATGCTGCAGTACCGAGCGGTAACTGCTAAGGAAGATGGGTCATTGGAATGGTGTTACCGGCTGCAGGCTGCTAGGGCACCGAGGCACGCCACAATCAGAGGAGCGCCCGCAGAGAGTAGTGCGCGGCAAGAGGAAGCTGCTGATGAGGAGGAAATGGAGAATGTGGAGGCACCAGTCGTGCAGCCAGCTAGGCGCATGAAGACGCACGCACAGACTGGAGCACGCGCGCGGGCGAGTGGACCGCCAGGGGAAGTTGTGACCATTGACATCAGAGACTCTCCCCCGCGCGCGCAGGCGAAGCGGCGCAGATAGGATTCTAAGGAGGCGCCAGCAGAGCAGCGCATGATGTTTAACGTCATGCGCGTGCTGGAGTACTTGGCGCCCGACGGGGCAGATTTAAGTATCAATCCACCAGCTGGGTGGAAATTTGGAGATCCCATTCCCCCTCTTCTCAGTCTGCGTAGGCCACCTCCAGGGTCACCTTCAGAGCAACGGGAGCCAGCCAGTTCTCCCGCGCAGTCACCAGCCCAATCCTCAGTGCGCACCCCAGTCATGGACCCACTGCACATGCCATCAGAACCCCCTCCGCAACCCTCTGCCCAGATGATCAGATCGCCCTCTGAGGTCACCCCCATCAAAGAGTTAAGTTCAGATTCGATATGGGAGACTGACTCGGAGGAGGAGCCTGCAAACCAGCCCGCAGCAATTTCAGTTGCGCAGCCATCCTCCAACTCTGAGTATGAGACAGAGACAGAGTCCATGGGCGAGGAGGCACAAGGGTCTGCACAGGACTCCAGCTCAGAGGACCTTTAAGGCTGCACAGAGGGCTAGGCACAAATCATTTCGGGTTGTTTTTGTTGCTTTTGAAAACTATCATTGGATATTCTGTTCCTATTTTGTGTGGATATTCTGAGCACTCCTGACCTTGTTTCGTTTGCTGCATTGACTTTGTTTTTCATTTTCATGATACATTTTACTTTTAGTTCTTAGAGGACACGTCTCTGTCTAAGTGTGGGGAGGGGGGGGGGGGGGGCGTTACATTTACATTTCATATTTATCATTGTAGTTTAGCTTAGTTAGTGCAGTATAGGAAATAGCAGTGGTTGTGAGCTTGTGTGCGGATTGCGCACACCTTTCGACTTGTTTTGCCTTATTCATCCTACATGCACTGCCATTAACCGATTTAGTATAATTTTTTTGATTTTTGTCTTTTTAGTTGGGATATTCAAGGGATGTGGAGTTGACAGAAAAAGCTCTAGAAAGGCGGTTAGTCGTTTTTGCTTCGAGAGTAAGGTACATGGCTAAAAGCGCTAGTGGAGGCGGGTGCTTCGCAACCTTCGAAACAATAGAGCGCGCTCAGCCACGTAGATGCCTAAGGCGAATACCCAAAGCGTGGCAAGGTGGGAAAACAGACCACCTTTCCTCTGGAAGTCGAGTGTAGGAAAGTGGGCGCGGGTGTAAACGCGTGTGCTGACCTGCGCAAGTAGACCAAGGAGGGAGAGGGGGGGGGGGGGGGGGGGGTTACATTTACATTTCATATTTATCATTGTAGTTTAGCTTAGTTAGTGCAGTATAGGAAATAGCAGTGGTTGTGAGCTTGTGTGCGGATTGCGCACACCTTTCGACTTGTTTTGCCTTATTCATCCTACATGCACTGCCATTAACCGATTTAGTATATTTTTTTTGATTTTTGTCTTTTTAGTTGGGATATTCAAGGGATGTGGAGTTGACAGAAAAAGCTCTAGAAAGGCAGTTAGTCGTTTTTGCTTCGAGAGTAAGGTACATGGCTAAAAGCGCTAGTGGAGGCGGGTGCTTAGCAACCTTCGAAACAATAGAGCGCGCTCAGCCATGTAGATGCCTAAGGCGAATACCCAAAGCGTGGCAAGGTGGGAAAACAGACCACCTTTCCTCTGGAAGTCGAGTGTAGGAAAGTGGGCGCGGGTGTAAACGCGTGCGCTGACCTGCGCAAGTAGACCAAGGAGGGAGAGCGGGGAGTTGTTCCATAGCTGCTATCCGAAGGCCGAGACTGGAACCGTTCTGGGAATATAAGAAAAGTGGACGAAGCCGTATAAAAGGAAAAAAAACCAGTTGACGATATACGCAAGGAAAAGAAACCAGCGTGCGCACACAACTCCATATCAGCGCATGCGCAAGTCCAAAAGTAAAAATCGTCAAGGACGAAAGGCTTGAGTTCCCAAGAAGCGCGCGAATGAATCACGCACCTGAAGAAACCTGCGCGATTATCCATGTACCAGAAATCGGAGTAGGGACCGACAACCAGGAGCCTATGAAGTGCTATCTCCGAATCATCCGAATTAAATTGCATCCTGGCTGAGAGGTAACACATTTCGAAATTATTATATTAGAATTGTTAAGGGTTTGTGCACGTAGATGATAGAGCAACGCAGGGTAAATCGTTGTGCGGATCGCGCATGAGTATAAGGCTGTGCGCTAGACTTCAGAGAGGTAATTGTATCTGTGCTTCAGTACTTGTTCGGGACGAACAAGGGCAAGTGTGGGGGATTTTATTGAGCCTAGTTATATGCGCTATTTAGATCTTAACACTGTGCTTGTTTGCATTATTTTGTGTACAAGATTACTGGTTTTCGGTATTTTTGTACTTCAGGATAAAACAGGTGCATAAGTCAGATGTGCGCTAACGGACGTTTTTAGAGCGCAATGCACGACCTGCGGAGCTAGCAGCGCAAAAGGAGATAGCTGATTCGGACTACAGTGCGCAAACCGACTGCGCGAAGCAAGTAGCGCAATCAGCGTGCGCAGGATGGCAGAGTTTCTAAATATTGATCTTCTAGATTTGGAAAGTTGCTAAAAGTCTCTCGAGCCAAATCTAAGCATTCCTTGGGCTTCAAGACCATAAGAGGAGGGAAGCTAGGGTTTGGAAGGGAGAGAGAGCAGATAGAGAGAAGGACACTCAGCAGCAAAAACACACGAACTACTCCAGCCCAGATTCTGCGCGAACCACCTGCGCCAGCCGAGAATAGCAATCCGCACTTGCACCGACCTGCTACTTTTCTCTTGCTGCTTTAGTTTTAATTATTATTTCTATGATGTTTGTTTCTAGCATGTCTAGCTAAACACTTTGTGTCGGTTGGGCATGATTCTATGAAGTATTTCCTTTGAGACTTGTGCTTAATGCTTAGTTCGTCTACTTATATTAATTCTATGCATATGGGTGATAATTAGTTGTGCGAATAGGAGAAGCCTTGAACCGCAATCTTATTCTAACTGCTCGTTATTGTATGTTAAACTAGTTGATAGCTTGACGATGACAACTAGGAGTAACCTAGTTGATAGCTTGACGATGACAACTAGGAGTAACGCACTAGGATAATCAGCTGCTACTTTGATAGGATTCGTAGCTGCTTAGACTAGTTTCAAGAATTAATAGCTCATGGACTTTGATCGGAACATGCGCGCACGTTAGGAAGCCTTGATCGGACACTAACTTAAGTAGAACTGCATTATAGATGTTTAGAGTCGATGATAAGGGATACATTCATAGAGGATTGTCTGTACCGATACTTTTCATAGTCATAGTACCTAAAATCTACTACCTGCGCACGTATCGTGCAATTCTGCTTTCACTACTGTTCATTCGCGCACCTGCGCAACCCAATCACTCACAACCCCAATTTCGTAAGTTGTAGGTTGCTAGCTAAGACGAGTCTGCACGCTCCTTGTGGGATCGACCCTGACTTAGCCGCTATACTAAGTGGAGAAGGAAGGATTAATTTGACGCGTACAACGACGCGCGATCAGTACTTCAAAACAAGACTTTGAGGCGTCAAAGGTTGTTTTCCCGTGGCGAGCTCGAATGGACTCCGGTTTGTCGATTCACTCTTCTGCAATTTGTATGAAAACTACTCCACGTCCAAGAGCTTCGCCCAATCCTTCTAGTTGGCACTCACGAAGTGCCGTAAATATAAATCTAATAGCGTGTTGATCCTCTCGGTTTGACCGTCTTTTTACGGATGGAAACTCGTCGAGAAATGTAGCTCTAACCCCATGAGTTTGAAGAGCTCTGTCCAAAACTTTCGCTCACAATCTTACGAGGCAAGCCCCAAAGCTTCACCACGTTCTTGAAGAACAAGAGAGCTGCCTCATCCATCGTGCAATCCCGGGGAGCTGGTATGAAAGTCCCATACTTTGAGAATCTGTCCACGACGACCATGATGCTCCTGAATCCTTCCGACTTCGGCAATGCGCTGATGAAGTCCATACTTACACTCTCCCCACGGTCGGTTAGATATGAGCAGCGGCTCCAAAAGACCCCCGGGCGCTTGACATTCGAGCTTGTCTTGTTGGCTCACAAGTAAAGTCTTTATATATAGCTCGATCTCGTCTCTCATGTTCGGCCAATAGTACTGCGCTTCGTTCAGAGCTCGAGTTTGTCTCTGACCTGGATGGCCTTCTCACTTCGTGTCGTGGCATTCCCGAATGATATCACGCCTAAGCCCTTCACACTTCGGCACGTAGATCCTCCGACCCTTTGTGTTAGGAGTCTTAAAAGGACTAACTCCTAGTCATCCATTAAATCTCATTTCGGCCTTAAAGGTAATATGTATCATTCTAGTTCTTGTTGATCATTATTAGAGAATGAATGTGAGCATGTATTGATAAACTGATTAGGGATGACTTCTTGAGTAATTTCAATGTTTATGTCATGGCATGATAGGAATGATTTGAGTGCTTGCGTATCTTGTTGTTGTTCGAGGACGAACAAGAATAAGTGTGGGGTAGTTTGATGGAGCGTAGTTATACGCTCCATTGAGTTATTTATTCTCATAGTTTTATTACATTTTGCGTGAATCGATTACTCTTTTGTAGTGTTTTCGTATCGCAGGAATGTTCAAGATCGCATTGGAATTTATCGCATATTTGAAGCATTCATCCAAGTTCAAGAAGTCAACAGCAGTCAAAGTCAAAATCAGCTGGTTCAATCAGAAATCAGATGTGGTTCAATGCGATTCATCCTGGTTCAACCCAAAAACCCTAAACCTAAAAGATGGACAAAAGAGGAAAAGAATCCTCACTTCAATCTCACTTCACTAGACACTATTGACAGCTACTATTCACGAGCTACAGTGACAGAGTGGAGGAGAAGGTTGAAGAGCTTGAGAGAGAAGTCGCCGGAATTCACTATTCACGCGGTACTGTTCACTGTTACTATTCATTGTGCTGTTACTATTCACTGTTCACTATTCACGCGGAACACTGTTCACTGCTACTGTTCACGGCCGGAAAACACTATTCATCGAATTTCCATTTTAGTTCAGTTTTGTTCTACTTCAGTTTGTAGCTACTTAACCTAGTGTCTATTGTATACCATGGATATGATGAGTAGCTAAATCAATATTTCAGTTTGGGGTTTGCATTGCAACATTTAGTTTGAGGTCAATGATAACATGATTTGAGCTATTGATTTGCTGCCCTTGTATGAATGAAACGAATGCTTTGATTGTCAATTTAGCGCAGCTTAGCGGTGAGCTAATTTGATATGAATTGTGTTATACTTGACTAGATTGCATTGTTGGGAAAACTTAGCAGTAGAACCAATTTGTGGTATTAGTCGAGTAACTATTGAACTTGTTCGAGAGCCTAGCGGTTAAGAATAGGTAGAATTTGGTGGTCGACATATCTTTAGCGGGAATGTTAGACTGGGGTAGTATTCATTAGTTATACATGTTGTTTGGTCTATGATAACTAGTTGCATTGCATTCCCCGAACTGATTTTCTCTGAATTAATATCCTCAGTTATTCCTTTTTCTGTGACTTTCATTAGAACTCTATCTTACTTGCTCTCTTTGGGTTCGACCCTGCTTACCGCTTGCTAGTGTGTAAATATGAGTTATAAATTCAAATTTGAGGCGCACGACGACGCGCTGTCAGTCGTGCTACGAGTTCTTCGAGAGTGATTTTTTTGATGTCTCTCTGAGGTTGGAGTGCTAGTGTTACTGCATCCCATTTTGAGTTTAGGGCTTGAAGGAAATGATGGGTGATTTTCCACTCGGGGATTCTCCTCTCCTAAGAACTCCATCTGTCCGATATAATCCTGAAATCGTGAGTGAAAGTTAGCAAGGGATTCATTTTTATTCTGAATGGCATTATCATAGTCCTTCATGGCAACTAGGATGCGATTCCTTGTGACATCTTCATTTCTTGAGTATAGCCGTTTGAGAGCATCCCATATCTCTTTGGCTGTTTTGTAATCGGCCTCGCCATATTCTTCTTTGTCCTTAACCTTGGTTGGATCTGTTTTTTCCATTATCGGTATCGGTCCCTTTTCTATAATTCTCCAAAGTTGTCCATATAGGGAGCTTGTATGTGTTTCAAATTGTTCCGCCCATCAATCGTACTCGCCCAGTTTTAGTGTAGGTAGTTTCCAGAACGAGTCATTCACACCAGATGTCATTCTTCCTGCAATGCTAACTCAAAGATCTAAAGACCAGGCTATGATACCAATGATTGGATCGTGGTTAGTATTCCCTAGCGAGTAACAAAGGGTTTTGTTCCTCGACGGGTAGTAAAGCAACGGAAGTAAATTATGCAGAAAGTAATAGACTTGCTCAGCAATTTATAGTGGAAACTCTGGTACCTTAATGATACTTGAGAGAAAAACAACTACCTTCTACCAAGCTAAAAAGATTTGGAAATACTCTTGTATTTAGGTGTTTGGATCGGTTATGTTAGATCCAGACACTTCATGGATCGTGAATGACACATTCTTTGACAAAAACAAGGCAATGTTCTTGGCTGAGACAGGAAGTGAGACAACACCTGTTCAAACAGATAGCAATCAAGATCTGCAAATAAAGCACATCAGCAAGAACATATACTGCAGTTATTACGAAGATCAATCAAGATCTGAAGCTCGTCAGCAAGAATATATACCGCAGATATTACGAAGATATTCTCCTCCAGAATCTGCGCCTAGAATCCCAGATTATGTGCAATCAAAAGATTGGATCTAATCCCAGATTTTATGCCTAGAAGATCATTTGATCCAATCTATTTATGAGAGGCAGGAAGTGTGCTGAAGTGATACGAATTCTAAGAAAAAGAAAAAATGGTAGATCAATGAAGTATTCAGGCGATCTTCATCAGAGTTGGTCGGAAAAGTCGACGGAGCAAGAGCTTGATCGCCAGAAGCTGCAGAACAAAGTTGAACAGACACTGTTTCAGGTCTGATATTCTCGGGAAGAGAATTACCGGTTTGCGGGAGGCAAATCGAGGTGAGAAGAGGTGGATCTCCGTCTGAGGGAGTCAGACGCACTCACATCAAGTCAGTTGCATAGTAGTAACGGTCGGGGATTAGTTACTTAAAGAACTATTGTAATTGGTCTTATATTTGTGAAGTGATTCTCACTTGGGGTTAAAGAGCAACCCCCCCTGAGTAGGCTTGGTGAGCCGAACAGGGTAAACATATCCTGTGTTGTTTATTGTTCTGCATATTGTTTCTATCTCGAACTAACTATCACCGAAACGAAATCTGCTAAAGCTTTCAGAAACAGTTAACAAGCGATCTTGAACAGTCCGAGTCGAACAGACATATAACTTTCAATTGGTATCAGAGCGGGACACTCGCTGTACAGAGTGTGATTCAGGGACTGGAATAGAGTTGTTCAAGATAAGTACATGAGAAGGACAGAACATTACTCGGCCTCCACTCCTTGATGGTTCGAACTACCCATACTAGAAAACGCGCATGAGGGCTTTTATCTAATCGATAGATGATCGAGCATGGAAATCAGTGATCCTCAAGTATGATGCACCAGTGGTCAAGAACACAGATGGAGTAACCTATCCTAAGCCTGAAAGTCAGTGGACATCAGATGAGGATAAAGAGGCTGCAACAAATGCTAAAGCTCTCAATGCGATCTTCAACGCAGTCGAATCAGACATTTTCAGACTAATTTCTACATGTGAAGCAGCAAAAGACGCATGGGAGATACTCGAGACAGCCTTTGAAGGGACGGACAAGGTGAAACAGTCTCGGTTACAGATGGTAACCACCAAGTTTGAAAATCAGAAAATGAAGGAGGAGGAGTCTATTACTGAATTTAATGCGAGATTGATGGACATTTTTAACGAGGCACATGCACTTGGAGAGGCAATCAGCAATGATAAGCTTATCAGAAAAGTTCTGAGGTCACTACCGCCAAAGTATGCTATAAAGGTTACGGCTATTGAGGAAGCTCAGGACGTAAAGGGAATGAACCTGGACATCCTAATGGGATCTTTTCGGACATACGAGATGAAGCTGATATTTGAAGCACCAGAAAAGAAATCTCGTGGAATTGCTCTCAAAAATGAAGCTTTTATAATCGATTGAAGATGAGGGAGAGATGTCAGAACAGATGGCATTACTTGCAAAAAACTTTGGAATTGCTCTCAAAAGTGATTCATAAGAAAGCTGAACCAGCGACAGTTCAACAAATCTAGAACAGACTTCAGAAATCCACTAGACGGGAAGTTCAGAAAAGTAAGAACCACTGAAACTCAAAAAGGAGAAAAAGGCAAAGGAATTCAATGTCGAGAATGTGAAGGTTTGGACACATCCAAGCAGAATGCGACAATACTCTTAAGAAATAGAAAAAGGCTGTTCTGGCTGGATGGGATGGTACTGAGACAGAGGAGTCTGGAACAGAGGAGGAAGAATCCAACTATCTGGCTCTTACAATCGTAACAAAACACGCCAGCACTAAACCTGAACAACCTGAGTCGGACAGTTGTGGTGACAGTGATAGCGACTCAGAAATCACCAAGGAAACCTTTGCTGAAAAATACCAGTTGCTATATGAACAATGGGAGAAGGCTGTGAAAGTTAATTCCAAACTCAGCAAGGACGTGATGGGCTTAAAGGCTAAAAAGTATGAGTTGTCTGAAACAAATAAGAGATTGCAAACAGCACTTGACAAGGAGAAATTGGAACACTCAGAAACAGTGGCTGAATTATCAAGAATAAGAAAGTATGTCAGCATGCTGAACAATGGGACTAAGAAACTTGACTTCATTCTGGGTGCTCAGCGTACAAATAGAGGAAGTCCTAGTCTGGGTTACGAGTATCAAAAGACTAGTGGTAAGACAGTGTTTGTTCAAGCAAATAATTATAATTGTGCAAACGTTGTTCAGCCCAGTCACAGATTTAATAAGCATTGGACAGAGGATAAGCGTGTCTGCTACTTTTGCAAAGCTCAAGGCCACATACAGAGAAAGTGCCCCACATTTCTTGCAAAATATTGCTTGAGAAGATCCGTGCCTGTCCCTAAAACTCATGACAACCATTGCTACGTCGCATACAACTCATCTTCTCACCTTGAGAAGGACCGGTGGTACTTTGACAGTGGCTGTTCAGCCCAAATGACAGGAGAAGCCAGCTATCTGACCAATGTACAGAACTTGGATGGGAGATTTGTTACATTTGGTGATGGGACAAAACGAAAGGTCATTGGTCAAGGTACATTATCTGTTCAAGGGATGCTCTCAACTGACAAAGTGCTCTTTGTGGAAGGCCTTCAAGCCAACTTGCTAAGTACAATTCAGCTGTGTGATGGAAAGCTAAATGTGCAATTCACCAAAGATTCGTGCCAGGTCATCAACAATGAAGGGAAGTGTGTTTTGAGAGGAGTTTGTTCATCAAATAACTGTTATGTGTTGAATTCTGACACAGAGCCTGTCACAGCTCGCTATTTTCTATCTCAGCAGAATGAATTGATTATGTGACACAAGAGGCTGGGACACTTGAATCTCAAGGCCATGAGGCAGATACCTAAACTTGGACTGGTGCGAGGAATACCTGAACTGACAAGAAAAACTAATGCTATGTGTGGTGAATGCAAGATAGGAAAACAGATAAGATAAAAATCAGACACTGTTCGAGCTGTGATTCATCCAATTCTGAGACTGCAACGTGAGAAAGACATAACTCTTATTTCCATTAGAAGGGATCATGTGTATCGCCTCAAAAAGGCCTTGTACAGACTGAAACAGGCGCCCAAAGCATGGTGTGAACATCTCAGGATATTTCTCATTCAACATGGCTATGTGCGAGGGAGATAATACTATGGGTAAAGCACATTCACAAGGATGCCAGGAACTTGGTGAAGAAGTTTGGGTTGGAAAATGCAAGTCATAAGCACACTTATTCTGGAGTCAGCGTGGAACAGATCCTGTACAGAAGCTTGATTGACAGCCTACTCTATCTTAAGAACAGACTCTGTACTACTCAGGAGGAATATACAGCTACAGGAAGCTGTTGCGCCCATATGATTTGGATGAAACATATGCAGGAAGAGTATGGTCTGAAACAGGGGGAGATGACACTGAAACATGTATCCACTAATAAACAGTTAATAGATATTCTCACTAAGGCCTTGAACAATGTTCCGCTTGAAACACTTAGACTCGTCTTGGGTCTATATGTTGTCGACGCATAATCAGGTTCAGGAGGGCTTGACCAGTTTTGAAACAATGCGTAAGGAACTGTTGAACTAGTTAAAGAATTCAAGGGAAGAAGTTTTGGTGTTTTTCTAATAGAGTGGGTGAAACAGAGTCTGAGGCAGAAGACGTGTGACAGGTCATGCATGACGAGGCAATTATGTTCTAGATCCTTTGGAAAGAAGAAATCAGCAAGATTCGAGATTCTGATTGAGAGCATCCAGGTGCCAGCTCCTGTTCAGAAGTCTGCAGCAGTTGAACAGAGCCTGTTTCAAAGGTTCTGACAGTCAGGGGGAGTTGCCTGCCGAGAGGACTGAGACGATTAGCGATAGAAGGCGAAGTCGGTCAAAAGGTCTCTGGTAGACAAGTGTGCAACAGACCTGTTTCAGAGAAGAAAATGTGTGAAGTCTGTTGGCTGAACAATTGACATGCTTCGAGAGTAGCCAATCTGTTGGCTCAGAAAGCTGAGGAGAAGATAGAAATCAGAATTTGGATTGATGCTTGGTCCAAAGTTTGCATTGTCAGGAGAGAGTAAAGATTCGTTGCTGAGACAGTCTCTAGTGGAACAGACTAAGAGATAAGCAGAACAAGGAGTGATGAAGTCCTCTGTTGCAACATGACTGTCTAAGCAAAAAGGGACAGTAGAACAAGGAAAAAAAAGAGTGCATCCACTGAGACAGGGGGAGCAGTGTAATGAAGAAGGGTAAGATCGGTGCCAGGAAGTCCGGGATATCAGAAGTCTAAGTGGAAAGTCTTTGACAAAGGCTGTCGTAATATCAGGAACATGGTTCTGCAACAGAGAGATTGGCAAGAAGTAGAAAATTGCTCAGGAGAGGAGAGTTGTTCAGGAGAATGTTTTGAAGTCCCTGAGGTTTTTCAGGCCATTGAGAAACTATCTCTGATGATGCTTCAGAATGTTTCAGACGATACGTAGCCACCTCTATCTACTCTTGGTTGGTCATTGCCTTGTCATTTTGTGTACAAAAAGGGGGAGTATTATAGCAAATGGCAGCGGGAGTTAGTTTTGTCAAAAAATTGCCAAGGGGGAGATTTGTTAGATCCAGACAGTTCATGGATTGTGAATGGCACATTCTTTGACAAAAACAAGGCAATGTTCTTGGCTGAGATAGAAGGTGAGACAGCACCTGTTCAAACAGATAGCAATCAAGATCTGCAGATGAAGCACATCAGCAAGAACATATACTGCAGTTATTACGAAGATCAATCAAATCTGCATATGAAGCTCGTCATCAAGAACATATACCGCAGATATTACGAAGATATTCTCCTCCAGAATCTGCGCCTAGAATCCCAGATTATGTGCAATCAAAAGATTGGATCTGATCCCAGACTTTATGCCTAGAAGATCATTTGATCCAATTTAATTATGAGAGGCAGGAAGTGTGCTGAAGTGATACGAATTATAAGAAAAAGAAAAAATGGCAGATCAATGAAGTATTCAAGCGATCTTCATCAGAGTTGTTCGAAAAAGTCGACGGAGCAAGAGCTTGATCGCCAGAAGCTGCAAAATAGAGTTGAACAAACACTGTTTCAGGTCTGATATTCTCGGGAAGAGAATTACCGGTTTGCGGGAAACAAATAGAGGTGAGAGAGGTGGATCTTCTGAGGAAGTCAGACGCACTCACATCAAGTCAGTTGCATAGTGGTAACGGTCGGGGATTAGTTACTTAAAGAACTATTGTAATTGATCTTATATTTGTGAAGTGATTCTCACTTGGGGTTCAAGAGCAACCCCCTGAGTAGGCTTGGTGAGCCGAACAGGGTAAACATATCCTATGTCGTTTATTGTTT
This sequence comes from Umbilicus rupestris, assembly GCA_963678935.1. Taxonomy (NCBI): domain Eukaryota; kingdom Viridiplantae; phylum Streptophyta; class Magnoliopsida; order Saxifragales; family Crassulaceae; genus Umbilicus; species Umbilicus rupestris. Next base: position 10,008,820 of record OY787619.1, read on the forward strand.
CGCATACTGTTTCTGTCTCGAACTAACTATCACCAAAACGAAATCTGCTAAAGCTTTCTGAAATAGTTAATAAGCAATTTTGAACAGTTCGAGTTGAACAGACATATAAATTTCAGGTTACATTTGATATTATACCTCTAGCATCCCGACACTCCAGTTCACTGTCTGCTAGGGTATTCTTCTCAGGTTAGCCGCACCACAAGTAGCACTTCCTTTTGACACAGACTACAGCACCGTCTTCAGTTCTTCTGGAGTAGCAAGCTTCTCTTTTCTTGACCTTCTTAGCGGTGTAATCTTTCGAGCCTTAGCTTTTACGCTGTTGGGTGTCAAGGACCTTTTCCACTTCGCTCAATTAGTCGAAAGCCATGCCTTCTCCTTTATCTTGATCTTCTTGGAAAAGCCCCGGATTTGCTTGACCGCAAATCCCAGATTTGTTTGACCACAAATCTTAGATTCCCTTTCCAAATTTGAAATAAAATCTCTTAGATTGTTAAGGATTATCCCATAATAATCTTGGCAATCTTTGACCGAATCTTCTATTCTTTTTCCAAATTTGAAATAGAATCTCTTAGATTGTCAAGGATTATCTCATACTAATCTTAACAATCTTTGACCGGATCTTCTCAATCTAGATCCCTTGTTTTACTCCGCGAATCTTGATTAGAGATTGTAATCTCAGTAGATTTGATCAGCTTCTGACTTGGTATTGTGACGTTCATTCCAGGGATCGTGCCCTGCACATTTAAGTAGCATTATCAGTTGGGTGTTTGTCTCATCAAAAATTTGGAGTGGACATACTCCAACACATTGCAATCACATTCGCAGTAATAGACAAATTAACAAACTCATTCATCTAGGGAAGATTAAAGCATTTGTGTAACGAAAAAAATGAATCAAAGACACAGGTATAAATAAGATATGGTGCAATATGATAAGAATTTTATGGCTATGTATATAGTGGTTCCATTATACTGTAACTCTATTTGACCTTTGTTTCAAGAGAAAAAATCGGTGCAGCCAAACAAAATACATCGATGGTAAAACGATATAGTCTTGAACATAAAACGATTTTCTTTCGTCTAAAACTAACATTTTAAAAATAAAGACCACGTCATGTTGTTAAACACAAACATAAAACCTTTTTTTTATCAGCTGTTTTTTACTTGGCCGCACGGGGTTCGATTCTTGCTTTATTGTGGGCGGCTTTTTGGTGGCTTTAATGGGCTCGTATGGATTAGTAGGTGCTGGCCCTCATGTTATACCTTTTTATCTATATAAATTTTGATTGTTTGTATTGGTTGTTTGTATGCTTTGTGATGGTTGTTTGTATAAGGTTTACTATTAACATTAAATTATTTCATTAAAAAAATCCAAGAGGTCAGGATGCACTTTCTGCTATTATGAAGGATTTGCATCAGAACCCCTTTTGGTGACTATTGACTACCTATAAGATTAACGAAAAATTTTTTTAACTGCCACCTTTTACAAACTTAATTTTCCAAATGCCATCTTTCTCAACTTTGTTTCCAAAATGCCACAACTTCAACAAACCGCTACTGCCAGTAGCGGTTTGTTCCTCGTTGTACACACCAGATAACACATCAGCGCTGATTTGGCACTGATGCGGCAGGATTAGTACAAACCGCTACTGCCAGTAGCGGTTTGTTCTGGATTAAAATCGCGGATCTGCTTTCTTCTCCCCAGTCGAACGAAGCTCCAATTTTCTCTCCCCACTTCGGATCCTCCGTCGCCAGCGAAGCCGTAAGTGAGCTCAGCATCTTCCTTGAGGTAAGGCTCCGATCCAAGCTTCGGTTTTTGTATCAATTTCGCCCAATATACTTCACATGTAAATATGGGGATACCCACTTGAATCCGGCGATTTCTCAGGTGTTCTCCGGTCGTAAGCCAAATACAAGTGAAGCTAAAGCAACCCAAACATCCACCAGGAGGTAAGCTACTGATCAAAGCTTCAATTGTGTCAATTTCACTCAATTTAGGTTTAAGGTTTTGGGGGAAATTGAGTGTGGCTGGATTTTGCTAAGTTTTAGGGTTTAGGGTGTTTCTAAATTTTTTGATTTGTTGATTATGTCTGAAATAAATATTTTGGTTGGATTGCAACTTGTGAAACGAGAATTTGACGTGTTGATTAGGGTGTTGGTCATTGTTTAGTACGTGTGATATATGGTTTGTCTCGGAATCTTGCATGTTAATTTGTATACTTTAGGGTTTAACTCATTACTCGTGCAATTAGGATTGATATGCATATGTGTAGTTGATGATATTTATGTATTTTATTTGGAAGGTAAATTTGGTGATACTATTTGGTAAATGGATAACGAAGAACTTGCTGGAATGGTTATGTCCACATTGGACACGTTTAATGTACCTAATTCGAACGAATATGATCGAGATAATCTGGAAATGTTAGATGCAACCGGTTATGAGGATAACTTTCAGTCGTGGACATCGGCTCAAGTAGAGGATGATGGTGTTAGAGTATTTAATAATACCCTGTGGGATTATCCCGGGTTTAATGATGCGTCTCATTGGATGGATGTAGATGAACATTTAATGGGTAGTAGTGGATTTTCAATGAACTCTCTTCACAAAGGGATGTTATTTGGATCAAAGGAAGACGTGATACATGCATGTCAAAGATATTCAATCGTAAATCGGATTGAATATCAAACGTACAAGTCAGACGGGTGTCGAATGATCCTAAATTGCAGGGACGGGGCTAGTAAGTGCGCGTGGCATGTCCGAGCGGTTAAAAAACCCAAGGCCGCTATGTGGGAGATTACTAGGTATGGAGAGACACATTCTTGCGAGAGAAATATTATTCCAAAAGATAATGTTCACTTCAACAAGTCATTCATTGCAATGGAAATAAGCGGCATTATTAGAGAGAAATTGAGGTTCACTCCGAGGGCTATAAAACAATTGATGTTAAAAAAATTTGGGTATGACATTCCATACTTGAAGGCATGGAAGGCGAGACAAAAGGCTCTGGAGTACCTATTTGGGGATTGGAAGACATCATTTGCGAAGTTGCCCAAGTTTATGAACATTTTGCAGTGCACAAATCCTGGAACCGCTGTGTTTTGGCAAACAACACCCTTGAATAGCGATGAAATCAGCGTGGATCGGGTATTCTGGGCCTTTGCACCGGCTATTGAAGCGTTTGTACATTGCCGCCCCGTAATTTGTATTGATGGGACTCATTTGTATGGTAAATACAAAGGGGTGTTATTAGTTGCTGTGGGGATTGATGCAAATAATCATATCATTCCATTGGCCTATGCATTGGTTGAAAGTGAAAATAATGACAGCTGGAGATGGTTTATGACATGCATAAGGGCCGGGGTAACACAACGGCAGGAGCTTTGGTTATTTCAGATAGGCACATTGGAATTACAAACGCAATGAAAGACGTGGATTGGGCACCACCTAAGGCGTATCATCGTGTTTGTTCCCGACATTTTGTAAGCAATTTTAATATGCGGGTGAAAAATAATCAGTTGAAAGAATTTCTAGCACGCATTGCCCACCAGAATCAGAAGAAGAAATTCGCAAAGCTTTTCTTGGAGTTACGGGAAAAAATATCAGATAATGTTGCTGCACTGAAATGGCTTGATGAACTCCCGGTTGAAAAATGGGCCTTAGCGTATGATGAAAAAGGGAGGAGGTGGGGTTCCATGACAACCAATGCTTCTGAATGTTTCAACAACATCCTACGAGGAGGGCGGGACTTGCCAATTACGGCTCTTGTGCACTACACCTTCAAGCAGGCGAACGATTATTTCACACGGAGACGTGATCAGTACCAAACAGTTCAACGTGTTACTTTTATGTTTGGAAGTTTGAACATCAACTGTTGTTGTTACTTTTATTATTTAACTTTAGTAATGTTGCTTTTGTGATTTCTTTCATAGTATGTTCAATTGTTGTTACACTTCTCAGGTCTTCATATGTGCATTGTCCTCATTTTACGTTTGTTACAGTCATGTCCCGAGGTACTGACGATGGCTCCCAGGACGTGGATTTATCTTCGGTTGTCCACCCAGGACCTATAGACCATTCATTACTGACCTGGCAAGATACGCACCGATGCGGTGCAATATGGGAAAAAGAGGTAATCATTTGAATTAATTCGGTAATGAGCATGTTTTGATCGAATATTTTTGACATGGTGAAACATCTCGCAGGATTTGGGGGTACTGGATATCCGCCGACATAACATGTGGGAGATGGATCCCAAGATTGCAGAGCACATTATGCGGGCTGGATTTTACCCATGGACTACTGTACAGAACATGAAAATTGACCATGGTTTCCTTACGGCATTAGTGGAGAGGTGGAGACCGGAGACGCACACATTTCATCTCAACAACAAGTAAGATCACCCACATGCCACATCCTAGTCACAGAGAGTTGCATGTGATCACCCGGACAAAAGCAAGAAAGGATTGGAGTAGAGAATTGCATGTGTATGTGACGATGTGGCACAATCGGATCCACAGTGTTGTCGGTGGTGAAATCGAGAGTATTATAGACGGTGGGTGTATGGACGACTATTATGCATGGTACAACTCGGTTACCCGCCGATTTATCCAGTCACGCAAGCCTCTAGACAAGCCAGTTCCATACCGACCGACTTCACACGAGGTCCCTTCACATGTAAGTCACTTATTGCTAAACAAATTAAATATGCAAACCTTTGATTGTTTTTTTAAATTAATCATCACTTACAACTTTTCATTTTCACTTTTGCAGGTTCTTTCTTTAGTCCGATCCGGCCGAGCAGCAGCTCAAATCTTTTTAGATGAGGTGTCTGAAAAATCTAAGAATGTAGCGTACGATTTATTTCACACTAGTTACGCTGATCTGGTACAACTTGGAGAGGAGGGTGCTATGGGAATAACGCCGGACATGGTCCAATTTCCTGATGGTACATGCAACTCTCATTCTATCATTACATTTTCTAAATTTGCTCTAATTTGTTTTCCGCATTTTTTCAGATGATCTTCAACCTTCTGAAGAATCTACACAGGAAGAGGAAAATTTGGGTGACCAAGGTCCTTCGCAAGTGACTCAAGTTACTCAACTTCGTAGGAGCACGAGACTAAAAAAACCAGTTAGAAGATCAATTGGTCCAGTGATTCGTTAGATTTTAGTTTGTCATACTTTCCAAAATACTAATAATAAAATGTATCTAGATAATTATGATAATTTTTCGATATTAAACACTACTCTCATAAAATCGAATGTTAATGTGCTAAGTTTGTACAACACAAAAAATGAAACTTATTCACATTTGATGTCAATGAGACACGGTACGTATTTGAGGATTTAATCACAAACCGCTACTCACACTAGCGGTTTGTGATTGAAATAAAACTCAGAACACTGCCACTATAATTCGGCCGAACCTAACATTTGATTCGGGTGCAAACTGACGTCAAGCCGCTACTAGTAGTAGCGGTTTATTGTTGGATTGAAACTCAAACCTCATTGAGACTTTGATTCGGCCGAATCATATTCGATTCGGGTACAAACCGCTACTGGCAGTAGCGATTTGTACTAATCCTGCCGCATCAGTGCCAAATCAGCGCTGATATGTTATCTGGTGTGTATAACGAGGAACAAAACTCTACTGGCAGTAGCGGTTTGTTGAAGTTGTGGCATTTTGGAAACAAAGTTGAGAAAGATGGCATTTGGGAAATTAAGTTTGTAAAAGGTGGCAGTTAAAAAAAAATTTCAAGATTAACCTCAAAAGTAACTCCTGTAAAATTAAGCAATCCATATTTGCAATAGATAATTATAAGAGTACTCGACTAGATGACTTCAACTCTAAGTTTTATAATGATTTCTTATGAATTTCATCTTTCTCAGCCAGTTGCGAGCAATAAGATGGTGTCGGGGTTCAAAGTGTTTACAAATATATTTTAAAGTAGGACGATATTTGGAATTACAAAGAGCACCATTGGCAATTATCTTTAAAAAAAATCATCATACCAATATTTCTCTCATTTATCATTGTACAATATTTTCCCAAATGATCATCTTCATAGTGTGCATATATATCTCGTTCATCTTCAACAATTATGTTGTGCATTATAATGCGTGACAACATGATTTCATTTAAGTGTATCTTCATCCCTCGCAAGAGATGGCTTCCGAATTATAGCAAATCAAGTCTGCAGAACCTCAGATGCTCTCTCAACATCCTTTTGAGCTACTTATTGATATTGAGCAAATAACTTATCTTTACAAGTCTGAAGACATGTGATTGATTGAATGAATGTAGTCCATTTCGAATATATGTCATCAGTAAGTTAATATGCCATGTTATATTGATGAACATTTATAGTAAATTTTACCGGTGGTGCTCGCCCTTCCAAAACATCTTGAAAAATAGGAGATCGGTGCAAAGGTCATTACATGAACCTGGTATTCCGAAGAATGAATGTTAAATCCATAAGTCACGATCTATAACAACTTCAAGAACTAAAGTAGCACAACGCCTACTTTTCCCTGATTGGGCTTTCCATGCTGCTGGAAGGTTTTTCTACTCTCAATGTGTTGGATCGTTAGGTTAGCTTTCCCTCTCAGGTAAGGAAGCAGTGTCTTCCTTGAGAGGTAAGTCAGCAGCGGAATAATAAAGGTAGGAAAATTAAATACGCTTACTCGGTGATTTATGGTGGAAACCTCAGTACTTAATCAAGCAACTGAGTAAAACTATTACCTTCCAGTATCCCCTGGAAGGGTTTGTGAATTGATCGATTATGTATTTAGAATATTCTTGCTAAGTACAAAAGACTAAGCTTCTCACTTCTACACTCCGTACACTCTAATCTTATCTTTGTCACTCTAGCTCAATCCAACCCTCGACCCGATCTAACCCACTCTTGACCGCAAGCGCTCAAGCTTCTGGTGCTCACTTCAAGCTCCGATTCAAGTTGCATGCACTTGCTCTTTCGCTTGCTTTTCTTCCGCTCACTCTCGCTTTCTCTAGCTCCGCGTTCGTCTCTATTGTAGCACCATGGAAACTAGGGTTTTCTTAGATTAGGATCCTCTAATCCCAATCTAATATATCTCTAATCCGAATATTAATCACATCTAATAAAGAAGGAAGGTTAATCTAGTATAATTAGATTTGCTTCCTTAATTATTCAGAGGATATATTTGTTAAGCCCAAAATATATCTCATAATATATTTGGGCTTGATGATAACTTCCCATAAAGTTATCATCAATTATCTTTGGATCTTCTTAGGATATTCTTTAGGATCAATCCAAATCTAATCCTAAAGAATTATTTTCTTAATTTGATAACAACTTCCCATAAAGTTGTTATCAAATATCTTCCGCATATCTTCAAATATCTTTCAAATATCTTTTAAATATCCTCCTGATATTTATCATCAATGAAGTCAAAATCTTTCCTGCACACTAATTAGATTAATTAGTTAAGTGTTTGTTATCATCAAAACCTTAGGAATCCAATAACTTTCCCCTTTTTGATGGTGACAAACATATCTTCGATAAACAGGAAACAATAGAAAATTGTGAGCATAAAATGCGCTGTGTTTCATAAATGTCCTAATCAATTCCCTATCATGTATAACATGTTCAATCATTCCCTATTAGGTGTAGCACCGGTTAGTTCCCCCTCAGAAAAAAAACATGTGTATGGAATTCGATATGTTACTTCCCCCTCAGACTGTGCATTCCCTGTATAACTTCCCCCTTTTGGCATCATCAAAAAGAACAAGTTAAAGACTACACCAATTTAGAACCCCTTTATCAAATCAAAACCGGATGCCATACAAAGTGGCACCAACCGCAAGGCAGGAGGCATAATTTAAGACTAATATAGATAACAGGCAGCCCAAGCTGAGGAACAAAGGAATACCAAGGGACTGGTATAATGAGGCAGAGAAACAAGGAGGGGGTGAACCATAAGAGCATAAACCGATCACCGGGCATCACAAATAATTTCTTGCAGGTTTGCGAACAGGGAGGTACTCATACCCTCCCGCCTCTAAATTCGCTCCATGACAGGTTGACATTCACCTGAGAGATATCTGAATAAGCAGTAGTCTGCATTCCCTCCACCGAGGACACCACCGTGACAGATTTGGATTTTGGAGCCTCCTTTACTCAACTGACCCCAGAGAGGGACGTATACCCCATTTTATCGCATTGATCATTTGTGAATCCTTTATATGCACGGATCTCCTTTCTGCTTGGTGCATGGCGATTAATGAGAATGATTTTTACCACACCGGGATGTGTCATGACTATTCATGCCATGTTTACCCATGTTGCAAATATGTGATGTGTCATGATCTAGGCAAGGTTGATATGTGGCCTCTTTAGTAGGTAAACTCCCTGATTTTGAGAAATGCCAAGGTTTGGTAATCAAATCCCTCAATTCTTTCCAGTTTCCAACAACGTATCCCAAGACTTGATAAGTATGTCCATAGAGTTACTGCTCAGTTTTTCCTTTTTCGATTTATGTTTTCCCTTGTTTTCTCTCCATTTGTTTCTGCTCGATAACTCCTGCTCGAAACTTTCTATTCAGCCCAGATACTCGGTTCGAGCCTTATGGTTCAATCAAGGAGGGGTATGATGCGGTTGAGTTACCCAAATGGTACAAGAGAGGCATCATACAACCAAGAAATTTTAAGTGAGAGAGTACCTCGAGATTGATCGCCCCAGTGTTTGATATGGCAATGGGTCCATAGGGGCGTCAGATTCTGAGCGGCTAAGGTTGGCTTTATCGATCTTCCTTGGCTTATAGAGTGGGATCAACATTCTGGAAGACTCATTAGGTCTAGAAGGAAACTCATCATGTCTTTCTGGAATCAGTGTTAGACAAAAAAATATGATACCTATATGCTTAAGACAATGCAAAAGCTACTAAAAGTGATTAAGAAAAAGGGTTTCAGAATTAAATGCAATCTAGAACAGGTACTTACGTATGTTTTCATAGCCAGTCATTGAAGGAGTATGACAGGGAACACACGTATCTGATGAGGGAAGTCATACCTAGCTCCAGACGCAGTTTTTAAAGGGATCCCTATTCAGGGCTTTGGTGAGGATGTCTGCTACTTGTTCTTCCGTGCGACAAAAGCTCATTGTAACTAGCCCCTTTTCACGCAGAAAATGATAACATAACTCTATGAGTTTACTACATGAGAACTGCACGGGGTCCCTTGAGATATTGATGGCAATGGAATTATCACAAAATATAAGAGAATGATAAATATTGACTCCATAGTCACTTAGCTGTTTGTCAGAAGTTGTAAGTCAGTACGCGGCAGCTACATATCCGGCTTCACTAGTGGATAGGGCAATGGAGTTCTACTTCTTTGATCCCCATGAGGTGAGGCAGGGGCCTAGGAATTGAGTCACTCCTGATGTGGACTTTCGATCGGTTCTGCTTCCAGCATAGTCTCATCTGTAAATCCTGGAAGTCGTAGGTTCCCCCTCTCGAATACCATAGCCAGAGCGCATTTGTACCTTTCAGGTAATGCAGTATCCGCTTTACCACTTCCACATGTGTGTCTCTTGGATCAACCTGAGAACAAGCACATAAGCAAACACTAAACATGATGTCAGGTCTACTATCCATTAGATTAAGTAGTGATCCGATCATTCCTTTATAAAGAGTTGAATTCAAGGTGAGAGAGTTGTCATTCTTTCCCTGGGACTCATTTGGGGACATGGAAGTGTGGTACGTCTAGGAGATGCCCATTCCGAACGTCTTGAGTATTTCCCTGAGACACTTTTGTTGATGGATCCGAGTCCTATCTTGACCTTGTACCACTATACCACCAGTGTATGCTTTTCTTCCCTAAGGGGGAACGGAGTCTTGTCTACCTCTTCTTTTAGATTGCCATTTAGAAAGGCAGTCTTGACGTCCATTTGCTGCAAGATGAAGCCAGGATAAGTAAGATAAAAAAATCAATAGACTATTAAACTGGCGACAGGGCTAAAGGTCTCATCGTAGTCAATTCCTTCTTGCTGATTGTATCATTTGACTAATAGTCACCCCCTGTTTTGGGTTTGTTCTCCTGCTGGAAGTGGTTCTTTGTTCAGGTTGCGTGTCATCCTAAGTCTGTTCCTCGATAGGTACTGAAGCCTCTGCCTCTTCCCCCTGAAATAATGCTTCAGTCTCGTCCCCCTGAGGGAATGCTTCTTCTGTTTCCTCATTATGGTTAGGAACCTAACTGACCTGCTCACCAGTCATTATATTTTCAATATGAAATTTGTCAGACATACTTATCTTTCCCAAACCTGGAACTTTTCCCTTTCTCTTATTTCCGAAGAATATGTACCCTTCGGAGTGTTGTTGGAGTGAGTTGAATCATTCTTGGTTTCTAGTCATGTGTTTTGAGCGGCGCTGTCAATATACCAGGGACGGGACCTCACTCTTACCTGTAAAGGAAATGTCAATGTTTTCATACCCAGACAAGCATGGGCTTACTGGGTTTAGAGAGGAGTTGGAATGTTGTCGGAGTATTGGAAAGTTCAATCTTGATTCTTGGAGAGGTTCTGGATTTTCTGTAGGTAACTGTTCCATAGATATTCCAATTCTTTTCCTCTAGTTTCCTTAACTGGCTGCAGTCTCTCCTGTAGTGACCTTCCTTACCACAATGCCAGCACGTGCGATGATACTTCAGTCCTACATATTTGCTCCTTTCAGCAGGGACATATTTGTTGTTCTTTCTGGCTTGAAGATCAGTGCTGAAAGGTTTTTTGTTCATAGCTTGCTTCTTCTAGATAGCATACACCTTCTTTGCATTGAAGGCAACTGAGTCCTCAGACGAATACCTGTTTGGGGATATGTTACCTGGTAGGGAATTCAGGCAGGAGTAGTTGCATATTTCCTTTGATCTTGTCTCACTGTTTGACTTTGTTTCACGGACAGACTCTTCCTATACCAGGTCGGGTGAAGTGTTTAGAGAAGTTCTTGCGCTGCTCATCGGGTCTTATGCTCTCTTGTTCCTTCATCCATTATTTTTTTCTTTCAGCTTCATCTTCTCTAGTATTTTTTAATGTGCGCATCAGCTCTATATTGTTAGCCTTTAGTTGTGTCATGATGTCTTTCATAAGTTTGATGTTGACCATGAGTTCCTCACAGGTGTGGCAATGATCCTTTTGTGTTTCTTTTTCCATTCTTGTGACATTATGCTCATTTATCCACTGTTCTTTTCTCTCAGTTTCTTCTCGGGCTTCTCTTAAGAAGTGTAGCAGCTCTCTGGTGTCGATCTTTAGCTGTCTCACATTAGTTTCGAGATCTTTAACTTTAAGTAGGTGTAGCACTCATCCTTGCATGTCTCCTTCTCCTTTTCAAGTCTCATTGCTTTATCAGCCCAGAGTGTGTTATTCTCAATCATTCCATCAATTAAGCATCCTTTTCTTCTATGATCTTGCTAGTCGGTCATTCTCCATCACTAAGCCTTTTATTACATCAATGAATTCAGCGTTAGTATAAACAGGGTTATTGAGTGAGGAGGGAGAGGTTACCTCAGAGGTATTTGAGTGAGCCATCAGGCATGCTTCCCTGGTTGATTGATCACCATCGCTGTCATCTTCAAATTCTCCCCAAGTCGCAAGCATGGCTTGATACAGTTCTTTGCCATGTGCCCTTTGCGTTGACAGTGATAACACAAAATATCCTTGTTTCCCTCAGAGGTACGTCTCTGTTCTGGCTTTTTCTTGGCAAAGTTTTGATCGCCATTAATTCTCGTCATCTTGAATGCTCTTGTCGTTTGTCATGTGGTCTAGTCTTCCTCCTCATCATGACCGTCTGTCTGTGGAGGTCAAAGGCCTTTTCGATTTTGAGGGCGATTGAAATACTCTTGTCCGATTCCCGTCTAGCCAGTTTTCTTTCTATGATTCTTGCATTGCTCTGGAGACTCGCAATCAAATCTTCGAGTGTTATCTTTTTTAAAATTTTGCAGCGCCTCTGATTTACAGATTATGTACAAGCAGTTGCTATAGCAGGCTCTTGTACACTCGGATCTTGTGCAGCAAGATGAAACAATGAACAACGATTTGTTCACCCAGTTCGGCCAACTGCCTACATCTGGGGAGGACTGTACTCCAGTCTTCAATCCACTAGTCTCAAAGGTCTCTCATACAACACGGTTCGACTCAACGCAACCTATGCTACTCAATCTTAGCTAGTCAATCACACAATCAGAACAGGCTCTGATTTATGTCTCACACACCTACACACTCGAATTAATTCAGAATAGCTACCCCTTTGATCTCATAGACTCAGCCTATTCTAATTAAATAAAGTCCCCATAGGCTTGCTATAGCACCTGCTGTAGCACACAGCTGGTGCATGTTCTGTCCGCGTCGTTCCAAAGCCTTCTGCTGAGCCGATCGAACTCTCCACGAGCTCTGCACACTCTGGAACGCTCCCCCTCACTCAATGACCTCCTGTCACTAGCGAGACCTAGCCTCCTGCAGATTGTCTGAGTTCCTCCACTCGACAACTCTGCCGCCACCTGCCTTGATCAGCCAACAAGCACGTCCTGCTCTGAATTGGTCTTCTCTGATCAAGCTCTGATCAGACTCTGCAAGTCCTCGATCAGCCTTTGCTCCAACCACTCAGCTATGCGCTCACGCTCTGCTCTCGGTGGTGATCCACTCTCTCCGCTCAAGCAATCTGAATATATCTCTCGGTATATTACTTTTTCATTTTGCTTGGATTCTATCTTTGATGGGATGAATTGTTATTCTACCCAGCCTTCTTTAAATAGAAACTCCTTGCTCCATCAATATCAAATTTAGAAAGCCTTCCCAAAAAGCTCTCCTAGATTCTTGCAAGTTTGTTGAGATTTGATTTCTTAAAACCAACTTTAGAAATCTTATCTTTACCTTGAGCTTGCTGAGTTGTTTGTTACTGCTGGAATTTCCAAAGTTCATTAGGAAACCTTCTAAAACTCCATGCTCCATCAATATCAAATTTAGGAAGATTCCTTAAATATCTCAATAAGATCTTATCTTCTAATTCGTAGGAGATTAGGTTTGTTTTGAGAAACAAATCTTTCCACAATCAAATCATCTCCTGGATACGGGAATCTCCACTGGGAATATTCACTGAGAATACTTAGAAGCTTCTCCAAGATCTCGACAAGATCATATCTCCTATTTTGTAGAAGATTTGATTTCTCATTCAAATCTTTAAGCTTTGGTACCGAATCTTCGCTGGGGATATTCTGAGAATATGGAAGCCTCTCGTTGCACTGCTAGATCATATCTGGTTAGATTGTTCTCCGTGCCAATACTGCTTCTATAGCTCCCTGCTGCAGCTCCTGCTGTAGCAACTGCTTGTTCATTGAGCTTGTTCATTCTGGCTGGATTTGCACAAGCTGCTGTCTTCACATGCTTGCTGTAGCAGACTCTTGTGCACCTTGTAGGAGTTTGTCAATGATGCCACATACCTTAACATTTTTGATATTGCTTTGTGCCTGCAGTGCTAGAGTTACTTCGTCCCACTTGTCATTTAGAGCTTGCAAGAAATGGTGAGTTACTTTCCATTCGGAATGAGTTTCTCCTAGAAGTTCCATCTGACCAACATAGGTTTGAAAGCGGGTATGGAAGTCCTCTAGTGATTAGTTCTTGCCCTGTAGAGCACTTTCGTAGTCTTTTGCAGCAGCGAGGATTCTGTTTTTCTTAATGTCTTCATTCCCTCCGTAAAGTCTCAAGAGTCCATTCCAAATGTCTTGAGTTGTCTTGTACTTTAAGACCTTTTTCAGGTCTCCGGGGGAGAGAGCAGCATACAATACTTTCTTAGCTCTGTAATTCTTTTCTAAGGCTTTGTAGTCGTCGTCCTTATAGTCTTCCTTTTTCTTTTCCTTTGTGGGATTGTTGCTATCCCTAATGGGTATCGGTCCCTGTTTGATTACCCTCCATAGCTGTCCATCTAATGAGCAAATGTGGGCTTCGATTTGTTGGTCCACCAATCGTATTCGCCAGGTTTCAACACTGGTGGCTTCCAAAATGAGTCATTGATTGAGCTGTTTGTGGCCATTTATCCTGCAAAGCTAATACAAATCTAGAGCCTTGGCTCTGATACCATGTGTTGGATCGTTAGGTTAGCTTTCCCTCTCAGGTAAGGAAGCGGTGTCTTCCCTGAGAGGTAAGTCAGCAGCGGAATAATAAATGTAGAAAAATTAAATACGCTTACGCGGTGATTTACAATGGAAACCTCAGTACTTAATCAAGCAATTGAGTAAAACCACTACCTTCCAGTATCCCTTAGAAGGGTTTGTGAATCGATCGGTTCTGTATTTAGGATATTCTTGCTAAGTACACAAGACTAAGCTTCTCACTTGTGCACTCCGTACATTCTCTAATCTTATCTTTGTCACTCTAGCTCAATTCAACCCTCGACCCGATCTAACCCACTCTTGGCCGCAAGCGCTCAAGCTTCTGGTGCTCACTTCAAGCTCTGATTCAAGTTGCACGCACTTGTTCTTTCGCTTGCTTGTCTTCCGCTCACTCTCGCTTTGTCTAGCTCCGCGTTCGTCTCTATTGTAGCACCATGGCTACTAGGGTTTTCTTAGATTAGGATCCTCTAATTCCAATCTAATATATCCCTAATCCGAATATTAATCACATCTAATAAAGAAGGAAGGTTAATATACTATAATTAGATTTGCTTCCTTAATTATTTAGAGGATATATTCGTTAAGCCTAAAATATATCTCATAATATATTTGTGCTTGATGATAACTTTTATAAAGTTATCATCAATTACTTCTGGATCTTCTTAGGATATTCTTTAAGATCAATCCAAATTAATCCTAAAGAATTATCTTCTTGATTTGATAACAACTTCCTCTAAAGTTGTTATCAAATATCTTCTACATATCTTCCAAATGTCTTTTAAATATCCTCCTGATATTTATCATCAATGAAGTCAAAATCTTTCCTGCACACTAATTAGATTAATTAGTTAAGTATTTGTTATCATAAAACCTTAGGAATCCAACACAATGCATACAATTATGCTTCCAATCATTCCCAAAATCTACGTTCTTCACCAATTTGAAGCAACCTTCTCAAATCATCTGAAGTTGGACGTCTCATATGCTTTCATCCAAATTGGTTGATTATATCTTTGGTAAAATTCATAAGTACTAATCGTGTTGTACTTTCACTAATTCGCACATACCCATCAACAGTGCCAACCGTTATTTCATACGCTAACATTCGAAGGGCGGCGGTACACTTTTGTAATGATGATAGACCCAAACGTCCAGGTGCATCCCTTTTTTGTGTAAATCAATCATCATTTGACACGACACCTTCCATAAATCGAAGAAATACATCTCTTCGCATTTGAAATCTAAGTCAAAAAATTCTAATAAGGTATACCGCGCAGTAATCATTGAACAAATGTTTGTGACCTTCTTCTCGGCTCGTTCAGGACGAAATGTATCACCAGTTTCAGTACGTCGTTGTACGACAAAATCATCTACTTCTTGTTCAACTACAGCTCATTTTGATCTTCTTGCATCATCCGAATCAAAGGAACTTGAATAACTAAAATCTAAATTGTAGGAGTTCATCGAATATTTTTAGGTCTGTTTGTTTGGTCTCGTAGCTCCAATGAATTTTCATTTCCTTATTTTAAAGAGTCGAACAATTGAACTCAAGTGGGTACCAATGCACATGTTGTTGTCCTCCAATAGAGGAGAAATTTTTGTGTGTTTAAAATATAGCAAAATGAATCTCTATTTGCGGAGCTCAAAAAAATTTATTGATATATGTGTTTAAAAATTTTGCTTATTCATTTTTCATTCATGGCTTTTTTAAAGTTTTGAATCTCTTTATTTATTCTCAACCAATCAAAACATGATACGTGGCAAGCGGTTTTAAACCAACCAATCGGTGCCATGTGCCAGATAAGTGCCTACTGATTCGGTCGTGCGATCAACAAGTTTTATAGGATGGTGTTTATTTTTTATTAATAAGATTAAAATACATATTGGAGCTATAACCTTTAAATTCTTAACTATCAAGGATGCTATAAGCAAGCATTTATAGTTCCTAAACATACCCAAAAAAAATATTAAGCCTGTTGAAAATGTTTTTCTGGACATGTTGTCATATTAATGGAGATCCAATAGCCTGGAGGGAGCATTATGCTTAGATGGTTTATTGTAGCTCTAGGCCCCATGGATTCATGTTGTTTGGAATGTCCGATTATATCAACTTAGATTTTTAGCTTCTGCTGGCTATGTATTCAGAAAAGGGTAGCAAGGAAAGCCAGAGTCGTCATGTTTCATATGGTGCAAGGCTCATTTTGTGGCGACAATATTCAAGACCGAATTGTGATTGCTAAGAACACAAATACAAATCATCGTAGGTTGGGAAAGTGGTATTTGCTTGTTGAAGACTTGGATAAGTTGGTTTGGTGAAGGGCTTCTTTTTCGGGACTCAGAAAGGGAACCTGAGAATTGAAAGGCCATTCTGAGATGTGTTACATTCTGATGGGAAGTAATTAAACACTTGGGTTTGTTAAAATTTCTCCATAGTTTCATTAATCTGGAGGCGAACTTGCTACGGAAGGGTTGGGATTAAAGATAGACAGTGACGGATATCTAACACGGCAACATAATGAAATGCTCTGGAAACACAACATGGAAGATGTTCAACTGTTAGTGAATGAATGTTTGGACCACAAAGCACTGATTTTAGATGCCCTCCTGTTTTTGGCTTCCGAAACTCTCTGTCAACATCATAAGCATAAGGGGTGATTTATATCTAATGCAGCCAAACTAAATACAGAAATATCAAAACGGTTTAAGTTTGATTTTTTAAAAAAAAGAATCTATTTATTTTTTCTATTCTAATCCAAAACCTGAATCCCTGCTCTGACCCATCAAGAATCGAACCCTTATCACTGAAATATTTGATATTAAAATGACGTGGTTTTATCTTTAAAAATTTCACTTATTACAAATCGAGAACAACAATTTGCAATGGTGTGTTCACGTGCTCTAATGGGATTAACACACTCCTCAGCCCTTTAACTAGCTTTTAGGTGGATGCTTAATGACAACTAATTTATTATTGCTGATTGGAATCTTTTTCGTCGCCCTTAATTACCAGAAACTACCAACATGTGTGGTCCCAAAATAATTAGTAATTACATTGAAAATTACGTGTGAACAACTTGTTTGTACTAATGCGATTTCACTGCATATGTTCTAAATCTGTTAGTAAGCAGTCCACAATTCACGTCAACTGAGTCAGGCATGGATAGATACCTTGCGCAATGTGGAGTCAGTAATCGTCGATCCTTGATACGAACGCTTTGCAGCAAGTTTTATTTGTTTCTAAGAAAAAACGTTAGATTGAGAATATTGCAGCAAATTGCTCGATGGTCCAACTAGTGTGCATGGCGACCTGATCCCGAAAGGAATGTTGGCTTCGCTTCCTCGAAGTTTGATTTGAGTAGGAATAAGCATTAGTAAATAACTGAATATAATTTTTTATATTGCTCCGCTTAATTCATAGTTTTATATGTTGATTATGGAAGGAAAAATTGATGGTCTAAAGAGAGCTCTAATCCGTGATAAGTAAAACATAATGATTTTTACTACAAAATTAATCACTCAATTGTATTATTAATTTTAAGTAAACTGTGAAAGCCGTTTAAAAGACTAAGGGCCACCTTACCATATAGTTTCAAAGAGCCGTTTCTCAAACCTATTTTTTTAACTTAAAAATATTTATATTAATAATTTCATAACTAATTACAAATTATTAAAATTAGATTAATTACAATATTCCAAATCATAAAAAAAAAAATTATTTTCTAATTCAGATGACGGTTTGTCCAGCGGCTCTAGTGTCGCATAACCACTCTATTTTTTGAAAAAAAATTATTTTCTAAATCAGTCAATTATGATGGCACTATAATAATGTGAGGACAGTGGCTGAACGATCACATTACCGTGTTGTTTTATCGCTACCGTTCTCCCTTACATCATATCATTTAACATTACTGACGTCGCCACCGTTCTCCGTTACGCCATCCAAACACTAATGTAAAGTTTTTGCTACGATCTATTTTGTGACAATTTCTGAATCTTTTATTAGATGAGCACGATAAAAAAAGTGAGTGAATGAGGGATAATTAGGGAGGGAATTTAGTAGTGTTCTCTTCTCCGGCAGGCTGAAAGAAAGACATTGAGATGATGGCAGTGGTCCTGGGTGCCGCAATTGTGCTATCTAGATGTTAATTTAGGAAGGATGTTGGACCGTGCTATCTAGATGTTAATTTAGGAAGGATGTTGAGAGAAAGACTTGACGACGAGGGAGTTTCTAGTTTGAATTTTAATTCCAAATATGCAATTACCTTGTGTAACACAGTTTTGATCTTACATTTTTTTTTTAAATAAGAAAATGAAATTACTGTGGTAATTTCCGCCCGAAGCCCATGCCACGGAAATATTTATCTCGCACATTACCTTCGATTTTGTAGCGAAAAGGATAGATTTGAATTGGGAATGACTGCCACATTTTATAGTTTATTTTTCACTAAAATTGTTATGGTTCAAAATGTCGTGCGCGCCCATACCCCTCTGTCCATGCCCAAAACCAAATGAGCATCCTGCGTAGGACAAAAGGAGACATTACAAGCCATCCATTTTTCATTCTAAGGGAACAACGTTTTCTTAATGGTTTACATTTGCATATCCACTAAAGCCTGCCTGTACGGTCGTTTCGACTATATAAAACGAGCAAGTACACAAGTGCTGAAATCGATATCGAACACTCTCAAGTATGCTTTTGTTCTCTGTCTAGGAAAATAATGGTGCAGTCCGGAGATCTCATCATCTATAAAACTTCCAACTAAACATCCATCACGTCCTCCTCGTTGGGTAATTAATTAAGTGGGTAACTATGTGGAGCATAAAGAGCCAAGGCAAGGCTTATGGGGCATTTATCCTTCTCATGCTAATCCATTTTACACAACTTTGTTTCACCTTTTTTGATAAGGAAAATCTTTTGAGCTATCTTCATGTGTTTGGTGGGATATCATGAGCGTGGTTAATTGCTTTATGGTCGTTTTCTTTTTACAACTTGATCAGACATGACTTTTGATTATTCATTGTTAGTAGTGTGAATCCACCGATTTCTTACAGAAGATAAAGAAACTAGTTAGAGTAACGTGTTTATTAGTCATTCTTATTAATGTGAAAGTCAGTTCATATCTCGATTTAGAAATTCTGTCCCATTATTATCTTTCAATACTCGATCTCATATTACCATGGAAACAGAAGAATATGAACAACAAAAAAGAGAATGAATCAATTTTTCTTATGAATGAATTATAACATTTGCATCATGATTATGAGTAAGTAAGTTGTACCACATCGAATCCATTTGCAAACATAAATTACAAGTCTCGAAACCCTCTTACCCGCAAAAGTACTGTAACTAGAATCTTGACAAATTCGAAAGTGTAGAGGTTCTTGATTAATTTGTTACACATTGTGACTATAAACAAGCTCATACTTGTTAGCCGATCATTAAGCATTGAGAATAATTTAACATGCATCTCTTTAGCCACTCACCACAGTATACATCATGCCTGTCATCCAAAAATCAACCCTAAGGGTAGAAGCGTAATTTACCACACTCAAGTGTAGAGAGAGAGAGATCAGTTTTCCCATCTTCTTGCAGAAAATGGAAAGAAGTGGAAGCTGGAAAGCAAATCAAGTCATCGCCAAACATAAACCTCTTGTTTCAGCATTTTGGAAAAAAACTCTTTCAATGTCATTTTCTAACACACTAATCGAAACAACACAATTTAATGAGAAGAAGAAGAAGAATTCAAGATTACTTCAACTCGAAAAAGAAAAAGAAAACTAAAAGAGATGTAGCTTAGTTGCATCAAGCTATAATACGTATAAATGGATTTTGAGTGGTATATATTTTTGGGGTGGGGGGAGGTCTTGCATTGCTTTGTGACTTTCCTAAAGCTAGCAGCTGCAGCAAGAACTGAAGCTCTCTCTCTCTCTCTCTCTCTCTCATCATCAACAGAAACAACAACACTGCTACTGTGTGTGTTGTCTGCTTTCTTCTCTCGCCAGCAACAACAACATCACTCGGCTTATTACAGGTTCTCTTACATATGCATAGACACATAAAAAATCATCATCAATCATATCAGTGATGCTGCTGTGTGTTTTTTCTTCATTTCTAAATAAGAACACACACATGCATATACTAATTTCTTATGTGTGCAATAAAATGATGATTCATTTTTGAGATGTGCTGTTGTTTATGAGAGATCTGAAGATAAATCTGTTCTTGTCAGAACCCTATTTCAGTGTGTCAAGCTCTATTACTGGCCTGCTGTTTTCAAATTCATGCTAAAATCCTTCTTAAGATGCTCTACTCTCACTCGGCTCTTTTTCAAACATTTTGTTGCTGTTTGAAAGGCATACATACAGGTTTATGTAACATGAAAAAGAAATCCATTGTAATTTAAATCTCAAATCAAAAGAAGAAGAAAATCTGGACTTTATGTATAGAATAATCTTGGTTGTTTTAGATCTGTAACAAAAAAAATCTGTTGGATGAAAATGGATGCATACACTGAAAATGAGGTACACAAGGGTTTTGTATTGTAGTCCAGTTTTTCTCTCTTACATTTTTTGTGCTTTGGAACTCAAAGTTCAACTCTAGTAAGTACTCATTCAGCCTTTTGATCCATCATATTTTTATGTGATAGACCTGATAAGCGTCAATGACCTAGTTTGCCTCTCCCATTTGTGTGAAATGGGTCCAGAGAGAGAGAGAATTTGTGGTTTCTTTTTTTTCTTTCTCCCTTGTAGCTAGTTCTTGAAGCAGATTTCTCGCTCCATGTCCCCCAAGCATGCTGTAGTTGATGGGTGTAAGTCCAAGAGTGAAATAAAGGTGGTTAAATTTGGACTAATATATATGAAGAAAGTAGGTAGCAGAGAAGATATATGGGGAGAGGGAAGATTGAGATAAAGAGGATAGAGAACCCTACGAACAGGCAAGTGACCTTCTGCAAGAGAAGAAATGGATTGATGAAGAAAGCTTATGAACTGTCGGTGCTATGCGATGCGGAGGTTGCTCTCATGGTCTTCTCCAACCGTGGCCGCCTCTATGAGTATTCTAACAACAAGTACGCTCACCCCTCAATTTTTCATTTCTCTTGCACAATATACACCATCTCTCTTAGTTAATAATTAAGGCCGGAGTTCATAACATATATGTTTCAAAGCACATCAAAATCTTCAAATAAATAATAATTCAAATGGAGGACGCGAATACCAATAGCTTCTATTCTGAGATGCATTCTTAGTTAAAATAAGAGTTCATATGATATGGTCACATACAAATTATATATGGTACATACTGAATTGCGAGTTTAATTCATTTTAGATAATATACGGGAGAGCTTCTGAGCTTTACTTTTTCCTATAGCGTAAATTAATGTATCTGACATTTGTTCAGCAGCATCAAGTCTACCATTGAGAGGTACAAGAAGGCTTGTTCCGATAGCACAAGTGCCGCCAACACCACTGTCAACAATGCCCAAGTAAATTAGCATACTTTAATTACTCTTCTGTGGCTGCTAGCTGCTTTGCACAATTATTTCAATGTCAACAAACTTTTTGCAGTTCTACCAGCAGGAATCTGTGAAGCTGAAGCAGCAGATACATATCCTTCAAAACACCAATAGGTAAATTTACTCACCACTTGTTACATTCTATGTTTCCATAGAATGTGTTTTTTTTGTTTCTGCGAATAAATAAAGCACACGAACACCAATTAATAAAAGACCAATTTATCAGTTTCTTTTCATCATTTTTCCATTATTTTGAAGAAACTTGATGGGAGAATCATTGGGATCTCTGAATGTAAAGGAGTTGAAACAACTGGAGAATAGACTGGAGCGAGGAATCTCCAGGATTAGATCGAAAAAAGTAAGTAAATAAAGGCTCATCTTCATAATTCCTTCTTATTCTTCTTCTTAATTAATTAAGATGTACGTTTATGTGACAGCATGAAATGCTTCTTGCTGATATCGAGTACCTGCAGAAAAGAGTGAGCTGTTTTTCTTTATGTTCTTTACTTACTTATCGCGAAACGAGAAGTTAACGAAAAATAATGTCCTTGGATTTTTATAGGAGATAGAGCTGGAAAATGAGACTATATGTCTCCGCGCAAAGGTATTTAGCTAGTTTTCATATCTAAGTATGTTACTAGTGTAACTGGTTGAGCAAATGTGTTGACAGATAGCTGAGGTTGAGAGGTTTCAACAAGCAAACATGGAGGCTGCAAATCAAGAATTCAATACTATCCAAGCTTATGTTGCTCGCAACTTCTTTCAACATGACCTGTTAGAGGGCGCAGAAGACGTTAATCAGTTCACTGATCCCAACAAGAAAATCCTCCGCCTCGGGTACTACACACATTTTCTACTCCTTCCTTGCAACCAAATTTTTTGACTTGGTCTCTCATCTTTGATACAGGTGAAAATTGGGAGAAAGCCGTACGACTATCTATCCTCATTGCATCTATCATAAAGGTCCAATAATCGATTCATTAAACCAGCAGATGATATGTGCTTGAATTTGGTGTGGTTTTTAGTAGGTTGTCCTTTGTTGCTACACCATTTTCTTGTCTCAGTTTATTCATAATAACGCGCGCCTTGACGCACCTTGCTCTCATTTTCGCTTCTCTATTTTCGCTCCTCTCGACTCTGCAGGTTGTGTAGGCTTTCTGGGACCGCTCCTGACGTGCCCTCCCAAGACTCTCTAATCCCCTTATGAGTCCTCCCTAACCCGATCATGAGCTTCCTTGTGATACCTTCCAAGACCCGTTATAACCAAAGAACGACTGCAGCTAAAATTTGCAAACAAAATCACAAAAATGATCAACATTGGGCTGTTGAATGTCGAACGCCCACCGTGAAAAAGTATTACTGGGCCGAGTAAATTCGGATTTAATTGAAATAATTAAATTAAATATATTAAATAGAGAGGCATATAATTAATTATTCATCAGTCAAAATTCAACTTAGATTGAATAAGATATTGATGTTCTAAGAGTACTCTAAAATAATGAAAATGTGAGCTCAACTTTTTGGAGTAGAAATACAAGTAATATGCAAGTATCCACGTTCCTTAGAAAGTGAATAATATATATTCATTTTACCTATTTGGTAAGATAGTAACCTAAAACTTTATCAAGAGCAGCACTTAAAGCGATATCACGCAATACAGATTGTCTAAAATATTTTAACTACAGAAAGTCTCACTTGCGTCTTTCTGCATTTTTACGCAGCTGCTCCGTTATCTTCTGGCCTTTTCCCCAACTCTCTCCAGCTTGGTGATTTCTTCATTTGATTTGTTTTGAGCTTTTAGTGCTATGCATTGAGCCGTGATGCCTGCTCTTCAGATAACCATCTCTCAAGCATTTTAGTTATTTATGTTACGACCTAACCAAGAATGAAGGGTGTGAATGGTGTAATTTTGATATTAAAAGGTGTAGTTTTATTGCCATAAAAAATTAAAATTACGTCTTACTATAAACCTAGAGCATAAAACAATGTTACTCATAACTGACTGTAATTTGGTGCACGGCAGTAGGTCTCATTCTAAGTGGAGAGAATAGGAAAAAGAAGTTGATTTCCAAATCTGCGCCTTCGTGTTTCGTTTTAGGCCCTTAGAGCATATGCGCTGCAGTGGTTGGCAGCAAGCGATAGAACATGCGCTCTCAACGGATATATTTAACGGTTCTTTGATCTGCACCGTTAGATTTAATTTAACGGACCAAATTAATGAACCATTAAAAATTCAAAAATTATTAAAATTTTTCCACTAGTTTTGTCTATAAATACAGAATTTTATGTGATCTAAACTCACTCCATTTCACCACAACACATACTTTCAAGCATTTGTCCTTCGCACACCAAAATGACTTGCAATCTCAATTGGGCTACTTCCGAAGATAGACAATTGTGCATATCCAATTGTCGCCAATCGGTTGATCCAATTACCGGAAGCAAACAAAAGAAGAACAAATTATGGGAGAAAATTCACGCCGACTATCAAAGAAATTGGGTTAGAGATGAGCTGAAATTAGCACAACCGAGAGAGCTCAATCCGCGCTTCAATCTCGTATATTCAAGTTGAAGCCACTCTTGGTTTATTGGGGTTCTTGTCTTGCATATACAAAACGAAATTCGGAATCGGGATGTAATTTACAAGATGAGGTTTTATTACATTTTTCCATTATATTGTATTAATCAACTCATTTTGTACACTATGATGATGTATTATACTTAATATCTCATTATATATATTTAGAAAAGGAAAGCTCAAACTCGATTTGTCGTCTAATTTAAAAAAATATTCACACATTTTGAATGTTGGGAAAACGTGAAGGATCATCAAACTTTTGCAACAGTTGAAACTAATACTCCGCCTAGTAATACTTATGAAGCTAGTTCGATGGTTGATGAAGTCCATACAAGTGAGGCACCTACAAACCTGACTTTGAAGAATTGGAATTTTTACACCCGGAAGTAATCCCAGAAGTTCTTCGAGTTCCATTAGACCACCGGAAGTAAAGGCGTCAAAGGAAGCTAGAAGGAAAGGTAAGAAAATTGTTACTTCAACCAATGAAGCACACAAAATGCAGCTTTATTGAGCATTGCAGAAAGTCAAAAACAATATCTCGAGCATAATCAACTACAAATGGAGCGAGACTGGAAAATGCAACAACAACTTCTCGAGCTGAACCAACTAAGAATGGATCGAGAATGGAAAATGCAGCAATATCAATGTAACTTAAAAAAAAAAGGAGGAAGAATCAAGAATCATGCTTATGTATATAGACAAAATGACTCCAAAGTCTAAGAAGTTCTTTTCAAAGAGGAAGGTTGAAATACTCCAACGCGATGATGACGATGATTACAACGAAGCTGGTGGCTCTGATGATTTTGAAAATTGTTACCGTCCATTAAATTTTGATGATTAGAATGACTGTTGCAATTTCAACTTCCTTAAGTATTATGTACTTTTAATTTCTTTAACTAATGTAATTTCTTTCTTTTAGTATCATATAATATCAAAAATAATTTATCATGAATAGTAATAGAAAGTCCTTTTAAAGAATGTTGCGGTGCGCAAAATGTATAAAATGCTATTACTGTTTGATGAATAGTAATACAAACTACTGTTTGAGAACTTGCTGAGCATATAGCATTTGTAGTGGTGCGAATGATCTTATATAGGGAAAATTTTGAACTTTGCCTCATGGCAAAGTCCTTTATTTTTTTGCGATAACATCCAATTTGTTTGACATTTGTCACTTTCTTCACATACCTTTTTTGGCATAAGCGGTATGTGAGAATATTTAAATTCGAAAGTCGAGTTGGATCATACGTGTTGTCCACGTAGGATACCACTTATGCCATAAGCGGTTTCAAGCAGAAACCACATAAGACATATGCGGCTTTTACTTAGACACCAAACTTAGAAGGTTCAGTAAGCTTCGCGTGTAACACTTAAATTACCACCACATGCATCTTTAAACAAACCCCCTATATCACTAGCGGTTTGTACAATAAACCGCTTAATTAGTTGGAGGTTTACTTTCAAACATCTAAGGAACATGATATTCACTATCCATGTACAAAATTAACCATTATTCAAATTCATGAAATATTTATATTCAAGGCATAGCAACTACAATTATTAGAGAGTAATTAGTGTAAATATTCATAAATGTTTAGACTGCAAAAAAGGTTCACTACACGACAATCCAATAGAAAAGTGATTTGGTTTCTTCACTGGTAGTCTACCCTTTCTTAGAAATGCTTCTTTATCATCTCTATCTAAACTACGTAAATTGTGACCGAGTGGTAGGAGGAGCTTTTTGATCAATCAGATTGTCAATTTCTCGAATAAAAAAAAATTAATAGGATACCAAAAAATAATGTAAAAAATTTAAACTTTTGATATTGTTAAAATCTTAGCATCATCTTAAATTTGAATGGGTAGTAGATCGATATTCAAAGCGCTCTCCTTGTCGATGTTCACCAACCACTGAAAAGAGGCATGAGTACTTGATGCTCATATCTGCGCGAGGTGATGCGAGGTTTCTTTTCTCAACTTCTTGGAACGACGAAGAATTATTTTACTGTTCTGTGAATGTTCTAGCTATAAAGAACTTTTGTTATATGTTGTAAGTGGGACCTGGACAAGTCGAGTAAGGGAAAGTCTGCCCACGAGCTAGATCCTCAGGATACACGAGTCACTTTTTGCAATCTGTGATACAGGGATCTCAGAATGTCTCGTAAAGATGTCCATTTACTCTCGTTACCTTCGTAACATATTGTTGTACTTGCGCCACAGGGAGTTAGAAATTGAAATTTACTGCGGGCTGCTAGTAACGAGTTACGTGATTGCTGTTGCACTCTCTGTGTCACTTTTGCAGAACTAAATTCTCTGGCCGAACTTGACAGACACAAGGCGCTTTGTTTACCCAGTTCAGCAACTGCCTACATTTGGGGAGGACAACTCCTGGTCCTCAAGGCTTCACTATATTTGTTAGAGTACAATGAATTCCAAAACTAAGCCACACTCTAGTTTAACCACTACTACTAACCTAGATCCACCTCAGCTCAATCTGATCTCATAGATTAGCTCCCAGTCCGATCCCACAGACTCACTTCGTACTACCTACACACTTCCAATAATGAACAGCTACAGATCTGACGCACAGACTTAACCTATTGATAAGCGGACAAATAACCTTATATATGTCCGTATTTTCCCTGTGACTTCTTGTTTGTTCCCTTATTTTATGAAGTCGTTTGATGTTTTCTTTGCCCATTTCAGGTTAAAAATGCGTATTACACGATACGAAGTGGGCCGAAGAAAATTTGGATGAATTTCAGTCGATTGAGATCAAAAACAGTAAGATTGGGCAAGTTGCAATAGTGATTCTCCCGAATCAAAAGTGATACGCCCAACAGCTTGGCCGAATCACCCTCAGCTGCACGAGTCAACTTGACTCGGAGAGAAACTTGAAGGGTTTGACCGAATCAAAAGTGATTCGGCAGAGAGCGAGCTGCCCGAATCAGTTTAGCTCTATAAGGATTTTGACTGAATCAAATAGAGGGTTGACCGAATCAAAAGTGATTCGCCCAGAATAAAGTGATTCAACCAGCCCGAAACAGCACTAAGTGTTTGATTCGGACACTCTGTCCAAATCAACTCATTAAGCCTTGCCCGAATCACTTTTGATTCGGGAAGTGCGGGTAAAATTTGGAAATCTTGGAAGAGTATAAATAGAATGAGATGCAAATTTAGAAGGGAATCTTCTAGAAATCAGAACCCTAGACGAATTACTCTTGGACGACTTGGAGAATTGTCAAGGATTCGGAGAAGAGACACACAATTGAAGATCCTACATCAACCCTCTACTCAATCCTTACTTGTTTGTCTTCAATTGATGAACAAATTCAATTAAAAACTATGTTTTGTTTCAAACTCACCATGAGTGAGTAGTCCCATTGTAGTTGGGATCCTTTAGGTTAGATTGTAATGTCAGACATGTCCTTTTATCTATATGAGTGAAGTTTGATTGAAGATTCTTATGCTTGTTTTTCATGTTAATTCTATGCACACCAAGTGTTTGACGAAACACATGAATGAGTGTGAATTGATAAAACACCTAGGGATGGAATGAGAATTGAACTTAGGTTGTTTAGAAGATCAAGCATGATTATTTTAGATAGCTTTTGTGCATGAGAGTGACATTGGCAATCTCTTAGGCTAAGCATAGAGCGGACTTTAGTTAACTATCGATAGACCGAGAGGTTGAGATTAGAAGACTTTTGTTCTACACGATTCAATAGAGCGAGAGTTTGAGAATTGTGTCACTTAGGTATCATTCTCATTCTAGAGAAGGAGCGAGAGTTAAATTTAGAATGCGTTTTAGTCTAGAATAATCAATCAAATTTACTCATGAATATATTTCTGTTTTGCAATGCTAATCGTATGACATAAGAGTGAAATAGGATTCCAACTACGTTTTCTCTATTACTGTACTTCTTAACCAAATCTGAACTTGTCTTTAGTATTCACTAGAGATACTTCACCTAGAGGAAAAATCCCTTTTTATTTAGTAGACTCGCATTTGGCATTACTAGCTAGCTTAAGACTAATCTAGGCTTTTCTCTTGGGTTCGACTCGAGCTCACTCGGATTATAAATATTATTTGTGTACCGTGATTGGAATAGTTATTTTACTACCACAATCATACAACGTTCAAAATGACGCCGTTGCCGGGGATTAGCCATTAGAGTAGTTTGCTTTAGTATTGTTTTCGTTAGTCTATTTTTTTCCTTTACTTTGTTGATCGCGATTGCGTACTTGCGTGCTATTCTTGCCTACTTTAATTTAAGTTCACACTTATTAACGCTTTCTTCGATCGCTTGGTAGGTGTTTGAATGCAAACTCGATCGCGCACGAAAAAGGCACAAGAACAAGCTTCCGCTTCAACACCAAATTTTGATACTCCTCTTCCTCAAATTCAGATTGATCACCAAATAACAGAGAATATGGACCAACCACCAGCAAGAATTGCAGATCAACCGAATCTGAGGAGGCTAGGGAATGATATTCGTCCTCAAGAGGACGACGAGAGACCAGTTGGGGAATACATTGCCCCAACCATTAGAAATTATGGATCACCCATATAATTGGAAGAGGGTGAAGATAAAGAATTCGAGATAAAGATGGCGCTTCTTCACATGGTAGCCGCAAATCAATTTGAAGGGTATGGAAACCCTAATGCGCATCTGGCACAATTTACAGAATTATGCCACACCTACAAAGTGCAGGGGATCAAACCGGAGGCCATATACATGAAGGTATTTCTATTCTCGTTAAGTAAAAAAGCCAAGGATTGGCTAATGAGTCCCGAGCCGAATACCTTCCACACTTGGGAAGAACTCGCCCAAGCTTTCCTAATCCAATTCTTCCCGCCGGCAAAGACTAAGAAAATCCGGCACAAAATTTGCCAATTCACACAACAAGATGACTAGAATTTTTACGAGGCATATGAGCCCTTTAAGAAGCTACAAAGAGATTGTCTGCATCACGAGTTTAGCAAATGGCAGCTCATGCAAAGCTTTTATGATGGGATGGATCAAGACGCAAGAAACCATACAGACCAAGCAAGCGGAATGATGGATTTGAGAGCCTCCGATGATTTCAAAATTATTGACAAGATAGCACGGAACTCGCATCAGTGGGGTGGAGAACGAAATCACCTAAAGAAGAAAAGGAAAGAGCATTTGTCAAAAGCAGTGACAAAAGAGGACTTCAATTCCCTAGCAAAAACAGTGAATTCTTTGGCAGTTTCAATTGGAAGTTTAAATCTCAACAAAAAAGGAGACAACCAGTAAGTTTGCGGTATTTGCTCCAGCCCGACGCACAATGATGACTCGTGCACCGCAAAGCACACGGACGAGTATGAGGATATTAATTATTTGGTCAGAAATCAAGGGAGAGAATATGCGCCGCCACAAACTAGCGGTTATCAGCCAAGGAACCCTCCAGCCCATGTGAGATTCCATGAAGATTCGAATTTTCCAAGAAGACCGCCGCTGAATATAGAGCCCAAACCAGCACCGTCAGGGTTTGTACCGAGAAATCAGATTCAAGGAGGCTCCTCCAACACATATCAGCCGAGGAGTAATTATCAAAGCGGAAATTATCAAAGACCAAACAATTTCAGCAATCAAAATAAGGGGACGCACCAAAGGCACGAAGAGAAACTAAGCAACGAGGAGCCGACCCTGATTTCTATTGTTGCCCAGTTGGCCGCGACTCAAACACAACAACAAAAAGACAACCAGCTTATTCAAAGGCTAGAGCAAAATGCTTGAAACGCAGATTGCGCAACAAGCTGGTTCGTCTTCGAAATATCAAGGGAAGCTGCCCTCAAAACCCGATGTGAACTCCTTCGAAATGATTAACACAATTACACTCAAAAGCGGGAGAGTTCTAGAGGAGCCGCAACCAAAGGCCAAGGTGGGAAAGGCAGCAGATGTAGTTGTCGAAGAAGAGTCTTTGCCGCAGAATACAAGTGATATACGGGAGAAGGAAAAGCCGCAATTACCAGCGCCTTATGTGCCGCCAATTTCCTTCCCGCGAAGGCTGAAAAAGAAGAAGGAGGATGCGCATTTCAAGCGCTTTGACGTTGAAAAAGCTGCAGGTGACTTTGTCATTTACTGAGGTACTCACTCAAATGCCTACCCATGCTAAATTTTTGAAAGATATTATGTCTCATAGAAGGGAAATGCATGGTTTGGACCATGTAGCTTTAGATGCAAATTTTAGTGCGATAATTCAGCATGCCATGCCTAGAAAGCTTAGCGATCATGGGTCATTCTCTACTCCTATTTCTAATGGAGAAATTAGCATAACTAGTGCATTGTGTGATTTAGGTGCTAGCATATCTTTAATGTCTTATTCACTTTTTAATAAGCTAGATATGGGGGAATTGACTCCAACCATAGTTAATTTGGGATTAGCGGATTGATGGGGCGTATTTATACGACTCGCTAAACCGTTTAAACCCTACTATTTCGACATGTTTTAATGTGAACAGTTACTTCTTAGTGTTATTTGCATTTCAGGCGTTCAGAATACATGAAAAGAGACTTGCGACTCAAAATGGTGTTTTTAGAGAGCAGAATGCGAAATTCGACAAAGGAGGTGCAACTCAGAGTGTACCGCGCCGTCAGAGAACATTAGTGTCGCGCGCAGGACCTTAATGTCTTCTCCGGGCGCGCGACCTAATGTCTTCTTGGGGCGCGGTCAGCTTATGATGACGTCAGCAATCGGGCCCACGGCCCGAAATCAATTTTTAGAACCCAATCTCAATTAGGGTTTCGGAAAAAAAGAGGAGACGGGAGTTTTCGGAACGACGCAGCAGCTCGGACGCGACGGAGTTTTGGAACAGAACCGGACGGAATTTTTGGAGTTTGGCGTGAACAGTATTTCCTGCGTGAACAGTGGATTCCGACGTGAACAATGTTTCCGGCGTGAACAGTATTTCGAACGATTTTTGATATTCTTAATGTATTTTTCATTTATGACTATGAGTAGCTAAATTTCCGTTTCAGTTTAGGGATTTTTAGTTAGTGGCATTCATGTTTGAGACTTGGATTTAATGCATGTTTCTATTCAATCGTAAGTTCTGGATATTAAATTGCATGAATTGTATTGCACGGTTAGTGTATACTTTGTCGTGAAACTATCCGCTCATCAATTCTGATTATTAACTCTTGTCGAAGCTTTGCCGTGGAAATAAGTAGTAGAATCTAAGCTTAGTATCACCTTTGGCGGGATACTTTAGGTTATTACCTTTGTCGGAGTGACCAAACGTTTGAATAGGATCATATCTTTTGAAGTCGATGATAACAATCACTATTGAATTCCCTGAGCTGAATATTTCTCTCGATTGACATTCACACTTTTTATGCATTCGTTCTTGCGACCATTTATTTAAACCCCCTTTAGTTCAGTATTTACAAAAAATTGCTTCGCAGTCAGTTCTCTTGGGTTCGACCCTTACCTGCCGCTACACTAGCTAAAGCTTGGAGATATAAATTACAAGTTTGGCGCGCACAACGACACGCGTCAAATTTTGGCGCCGTTGTCGGGGAATTGCTACAGTGAAGAGTTTCTTTTTATTTTCTTTTTTTTATACATTTAGTTCTCGATTATTCTTGCGTCATTCTTTTGTGTTGCGGTAAATTGCTCTTTCCAGCATGTTGCACGCAAGTAGTGTTAATGGCGATGGCCGCCAAAACAACAAACAAAATCAGGATCAACAAATTCCACAATTCTATGAAGAGCCTGAGCGAATATTTAGAGCACGCCAGAGGGAATTTCGCGAAAGAGAAGACGGATAGTGCTATTGCGGAGTTATCAAAGCAAATGTCGCAGTTAATCACGGTCGTCAATGAGTTGAAGAATGACCAGGGAAAATTACCATCTCAAACGGTCCCCAACCCGAAGGGAAATGTTAGTGCTATGACTTTGAGGAGAGGGAAGATGCTCAAGGAGCAAACGAAGTCAGGGGATACGGTGCCAGATGAAGACATTACCCAGGCGCGCGAGGACTTAAAGTCTTCTCCAGGCGCGCCGTCAAAGTGTGAAGAGGACGCGGTCAACACAAGGACCGCGCCACAAGAGAACATTATTGCCGCGCCAGAAGAGAACATTAACGATCCGGCGCGGCGGCATAACGTCTTCTCACGGCGCGGTAATCCCTGACCTGAATTCCGAATTTCACCGTACTGACCCTCCTTTGCCATTTCCATTGCAGGTTAAGGCTCCTAGGAAGCAATTGATCGACAAGGAAGTGTGGGATCTCTTCAAAAGGGTTGAAATTAATATTCCCCTACTCGAGGCGATTAAACAGATTCCATGCTACGCTAAATTTCTCAAGGAGTTGTGTACCAACCGCCGCCGTTCAACTCAACCTGAGCAGGTAATGTTTAACGCTAATGTTTCTGCAGTTATTCAAAGAAAGATACCTCCTAAGTGCGGAGACCCAGGTATGTTCACCATCCCTTGTGTTATTGGCAACATTAAAATTGAAAATTGCATGCTTGATCTCGGTGCGTCTATAAATGATTTGCCCTACACTTTGTATTCGAGATTATGTATTGAACCTTTGAAGCCACCTGGACTAACGATTCAATTGGCTGATAGATCCTGTAAGCGACCCGAAGGTATCATAGAAGATGTTTTAGTGCAGGTTGGTGACATGATCTTTCCAGCTGACTTCTACGTGCTCAGAATGGATGGTAGTGACCCGGCTGATCATCCACCTATTTTACTTGGTCGCCCCTTCTTGAAAACGTCAAAGATGAAGGTTGATTGCGACTCTGGGGTGCTGACCATGGAGGTGGAAGACGAGACGATAAAATTTGATTTATTCAAAGCTGTGCAACACCCACCTGAGCACGCGACGGTAAATGCTTTGGATGCATTAGACGATGTGGTATAAGAGACACAAAGCACTAGCAGCGAAGACCTATTGAGGATAGCATTGGAGAGCGCCATTTTTACCTAGGAGGATTCCTACGCTCTCTACGAGGATATACGTGCCATACTTGCACAACTTAATGTTTCTCGTCCTCTGATGCCCAGGTATGAGGTTAATCAAATTCAGTTATTTAAAACTAATTCGTCGTTGCCTTCTTCTGTGCAGGCACCGGTTGTAGAGCTGAAACCTCTTCCTGAGCATTTGAAGTAAGCATTTTTGGGCGAGAATGACACTCTCCCAGTGATCATCAAGAGCGGACTTGAGGATGAGTAAGAGCAGAAGCTCATAGAGGTATTAAAACTAACAAATTGGCTATAGGTTGGATGCTTGGGGACATACGAGGGATAAGCCCGGTGGTGTGCATGCATAGAATTCTGCTAGAAGATGGGGCTAAGCCTTCGAGAGAGCCGCAGCGTCGCTTGAACCCTGTGATGATGGAAGTAGTGCGCAAGGAGGTACAAAAACTTTTAGATGCTGATGTTATTTACCCTATTTCAGATAGCCAATGGGTAAGTCCCGTACATGTGGTGCCGAAAAAGACGGGCATCACAGATGAGAAAAATGAAGCCGGCGAGATGGTGACTACACGTGTCAAGAATGGATGGCGTATGTGGATAGACTACAGGAAATTGAATGCAGTGACGCGTAAGGATCACTTTCCTCTTCCATTTATTGATCAGATGTTGGACAAGCTGGCAAGTAAGCCCTATTTTTGTTTTCTTGATGGTTTTTCGGGCTATAATCAACTCCCTATCGCGCCTGAAGACCAGGATAAAATTACTTTCACATGTCCATTTGGCACTTTTGCATTTAGACGTATGTCTTTTGGTTTGTGCAATGCGCCTGGAACCTTTCAGAGGTTGGTTACCAGTATATTCTCTGACATGATTGGTAATTTTATTGAGATCTTTATGGATGATTTTACGGTGCATGGTGACACTTTTGATGCATGCCTAGACAACTTGAGTAGAGTACTTGAACAGTGCGTGTCTATGAATTTATTGCTGAATTATGAAAAGTGTCATTTTATGGTTAGACATGGTGTGGTCTTAGGGCATATAGTCTCGCATGAGGGGATTCAGGTTGATAAAGAGAAAATAGATTTAATTTCTAGTCTTCCTTACCCTTCTACAGTGCGTGATATTAAATCGTTTCTTGGGCATGCTGGTTTTTATCGTCGTTTTATTAAGGATTTTTTCAAGAAAGCCCTGCCTTTATCTAACCTGTTGCAGAAAGATGTGCCGTTTGAGTTTACAGGTAAGTGCAGGGAGGCATTCGACGAGCTGAAAATTGCTTTAACTAGTGCGCCTATTATTCGAGCACCTGATTGGAGCCAGCCATTCGAGATTATGTGCGATGCCAGCGATTATGCAGTGGGAGCAGTGCTCGGACAGAGAGCAGACAGGAAGCCAGTTGTCATTTACTACGCTTCACGCACCTTGGACGCGGCTCAGAGAAATTATTTCACCACTGAGAAAGAATTACTAGCTGTTGTTTTTGCTTTAGAAAAATTCAGACCTTATTTATTGGGTACTAAAGTAATTGTGTTCTCCGATCATGCAGCTATTAGGTACTTGATGATGAAGAAGGAGGCTAAATCGCGGCTGATTCGTTGGATTTTGCTGCTGCAAGAATTTTTACCTCGAAATCAAGGACAAGAAGGGAGTTGAGAACACAGTTGCTGACCACCTGAGTCGATTAGTGAGGGAGGAAGAAGCTGGGCAGATTACTGAGACATTTCCAGATGAGCACCTCTATGCCATCACAGGTAAAACTCCATGGTACGCTCACATAGTGAACTACCTAGTCGGAGGTAAATGCCCACCTCTTTTTTCTAAAGTCCAATTTTTGAAACTTAAGCATGATGCTAGATATTATATATGGGATGATCCGTTTTTGTGGAAAATAGGCGTAAACCAAATACTTAGGAGATGCATCCCTGATGATGAGATTTCTTCTGTGCTTAGTTTTTGTCATGAGCATGCATGTGGTGGTCATTTTGGCTCTAAAAGAATAGCTAGGAAAATTTTAGACAATGGATTTTATTGGCCGCATATTTTTAAGGACTCATTTGAGCATTGCAAACTGTGTGATAGATGTCAAAGAGTAGGAAACATATCCACTAAAAATGAGATGCCTCAGATGCCTATTGTCGTTGATGAAATGTTTGACATATGGGGCATTGATTTTATGGGTCCATTTCCTTCACATGGTTATTTATACATTTTAGTAGCTGTAGATTATGTGTCTAAGTGGGTAGAAGCTAAGGCTACTCGGCGTGATGATGCTAAAACTGTTGTGGACTTTCTCCGCACTAACATATTTTGCAGACATGGAGTGCCTAAGACTATAATCAGTGATCAGGGGACACATTTCTGCAATAGAATGATGGCTGCCACACTAAAACAATACCATCTTCACCACCGTACATCCACAGCCTATCACCCTCAGACAAATGGCCAAGCTGAAATTTCTAACCGGGAGATCAAAGGTATCCTCGAAAAGATGGTCTAGCCTACACGGAAGGACTGGAGTTTGCGCTTAAATGATGCATTGTGGGCATATAGGACTGCCTACAAGACGCCTATTGGAACCTCTCTTTATCGTTTAGTGTATGACAAGGCCTGCCATTTACCGGTAGAATTGGAGCACAGGGCTTACTGGGCACTTAAGCAGTGCAACATGGATTTGGCAAAGTCTGGTGATAATGTAGTATGGCAGTGTTTGACAAAACCAGCACAAGTGAACAAGAGGTTGCTACAGCACAAGTAAACAAGCAGACCAGCACAAGTGAACTAGCAGCAGCTGCAGCAGGGGATGCTATAGCAGGAGCTTGTTCAAGTGGCTGCATCATCTGTCCGAGAAGCAGCAGCAACCTGAGCTTGTCTAGAAGGGCTGGTAACTCTACGGAGAGCATCTGAAGAATTTCTAAAATGCTGTGGAGTATTTTCCAGTGAGGTTTCCTAGTCAGAGAAGGAGATTTGCATTGTAGATAAAAATCAAATCTAATCTCCTAGATTTTAGGAGATAATTGTTCTTTTTGGAACATTGCTTAAAGCTGGTGCTGCTATTTAAGAAGAAGGGGTTTAGAGCAGAAGGGTTGATCGAAGCTGAGGGATACACGAGTGCATACACAGAATTCAGAGAGAGCAATTTTGGTGTGTGACGGACGATTTCTTCGATCATTACCCGAGAGCAGAGCGTGAGCGCAGAGCTGTGGTGACAGAAGCAGAAGGGAATCAGGACTTGCAGAGTCTGATTCGAGCATAATCTGGAAGCCAATTCAGAGCTGTGGTGCTTGTTGGTTGATCAAGGGCAGCCGCGGAAGAACTGACGGGTGTGTGGCTCGGTCGAGTGTCTAAGCGGTGGTTCTCGCTAGTGGCAGTGGTCACTGAGTGAGGGGAAGTATTCCAGAGTGTGCAGCGCTCGTGGAATCGTTCGAACGGCTCGGCAGAAGGCTTTGGAGCGACGCGGACAATTGTGCTTCAGCTGTGTGTTACAGCAGTTGCTACAGCAACCCTGCTGAGTGAGTGTAGTTTAGAATAGGCTGAGTCTTGAGAAGTCTGTAGCTATTCTAGGTTGACATTTGTAGAGGGTGTGCAGACACAAGTCAGAGCCTGTTCTGATTGTGTCAAGTGATCCACACAAGGTTGAGTAGCATAGGTTGCGTGGAGTTGTAACCGAGTGTACTTGGAGACCTTCGTGTTTAGTGGATTGAGGACTGGAGAATAGTCCTCCCCAGACGTAAGCAGTTGGCCGAACTGGGTGAACAAACTTCTGTCTTGTTCATTGTTTGCTGAGACAATTTCCGAGTGAACAAGAGTGTGTTGCAGCAACTGCTTGTTCACAAATCTGCCTAATTGAGACTCTATGAATTTCAATTGGTATCAGAGCGGGAGCTCGACACACAGAGTAAAAGATCCTACAGTGTCTCTGAAGTAGCCACGATAATGAAGGAAGGACAGAGCACAAGCAGACCTCCATTGTTGGAAGAAAGCAACTATGGATATTGGAAGGCTAGGATGAAAGCCTTTCTCAAGGCCATTGATGAGAAGACCTGGAGAGCAATAATGGTCCAGTGGTCTCCCCCAATTACCATGGATGAACAGGAAGTCACACGGATAAAGCCTGAAGAACAATGGACTGCTGAAGAGGGAGCTGCAACAACTGGTAATTCAAAGGCCCTGAATGCAATTTTTGCTGCAGTTGATGCTAACAATTTCAGGTTGATATCGAATTGTGACATGGCCAAACAAGCGTGGGAAATTCTGCAAACTGCACATGAAGGAACTGATAGAGTGAAGCTGTCAAGACTCCAGATCATTGCTACACAGTTTGAGAATCTGAGAATGCTGGAAGAGGAGACTGTGACTGAGTTTAATGCTAAACTCTGTGATCTTGCAAATGAAGCCCATGCTCTTGGTGAACCCATCCCTGAAGAAAAGCTGATCAGAACGGTTCTCAGATCGCTGCCCACAAGATTTGACATGAAAGTGACGGCCATTGAAGAAGCTCAAAATGTCAGATTTATGAGGCTTGAAGAGTTGATGGGGTCTCTCAAACAATTTGAGATGAAGCTGGTTAAAGAAAACATCACTGCTAAGGACAAGGATGTTGGACTAAAAGCTGAAGCAGAATCCAAGAAGCCAGTTCCAGAAGATCAGCTGAGTATGCTTGTTAAGAACCTTGGAAAGCTCCTGAAGAACATGGAATCCAGAACTGGGAAAAGCTCTTCCTCGCGAAAACAATTCAGAAGGGGTAGTGAAAATAAAAGGAAAGGGAAGGAACCAGCTCAGGATGAAGATGAGAAGAAAGAAATGAAAAAGGGAGTCCAATGCTGGAACTGTGAAGGATATGGACATATTGAGGCTGACTGTCCGAGCAAAACCTTCAAAAATTCAGAGAAAAAGAACAGCAAGTCTCTGACAGCAAAATGGAGTGACTCTGAGGATAGTGATGAAGAAAACTGTGTTGTGCTAACCAGTGTGTCAGATTTCAACCTCAAACAACTAAAGATGGATGAATTTCACTATGGGATTGAAGTATCTGAAAGTGAAGATGAAGAGGGCTCATCGTACAGTCTGATTGAGTATCTTGGGAAGATCCTGAAACAGTGTGAGGCAGCTCTTCAGACAAATCAAGCATTGACTGACAGAGTCAAGGTTCTGGAAGAAGAACGTAGAAAATTTCTCCTCACATCCAACAGTCAAGTAACCATTCTGAAAAGGAAAGACACAGGAAGACAAGTTATTGACACTGGTTCCTCACCAGCAACAGCCAAGGAAACTGACTCTCAGAAAAATATCTTGGATGAAATTTTGTCTTATCAAAGACTTGGAAAAGGGAGAACGGGGGCTTGGGTATACTGGTGAAGAAAGTTCTAGAGGAACAGTTTTCATTAAAGCCTCAGATGCCATGATAGACGAAAAAATTAATACAGGTGAGCTCCCGAAACCTGCAGGGAAAGTTGGAACTAGACAGGGGAACAAGAGGATGCTGCAGCACCTGGCACATCATCCTTCTAAAACAAAGAAGAAGGGTCAGAATAAAAGGAGTTCTTACACAAGTATTGGGAATCAGAAGACTACCTTCAACCTGAAGCAACAGCACAGAACCGCCTCAATTGAAAAAGGGGGACCAAAATCCAGAATCAACACATGCTGCATAGAAACTCCGCACCCAGTTGCTTCCAGAAAGGTTCATTGCAGGATAGAATCACAGAGAAGGATCTCCAGGACTGCTGAACCAGGGCATTGGATTGCTAAAGACAGGAGGAAATCACAGGTTATACAGGTGTGGAAACTCAAACATGACAAACTAAGAGATAGGAGCCTTGAGGGTCGGAAGAGGAGGAACTCTCGACAAACTCAGATATGGGTGAAGAAGTCACCATCAGAACCTGTCAAGGATCCGCCGAGCAAAACTGTCTTCCGGAATGAATAGGTGAACTAGCTCGCGTCTGCTATAGCAACCTGGTCTAAATAAGCTTGTTCATATGTTTTGGTTGCTAAAGATGGGAGAAGGAACATGAGTGGCACGTGATCCAGAAGCTTCAAATTGAAAAAGAAAATAACGGGTAAATCAATTTCTAGGGCAAAGGCAAGTTGAAGGTGCTTCCCAAAAATCAGTACTAATCATCCCCACTGTGCATTCCTCAAATCTTCTACAACCCTGCAACAATGGTGAAGACTCGTGGTTTGAAGAAGAATCTGGCAGCAGACCGACAAGGCAGGTCTGAAAGAAGGACCAAGTCGCGCAATGAAGCCCTTGCTCAGCGACTGGATGTGGTGGTGTGGGAACCATCACCTCTCCCTGTGTCGCACAGCGAGCCCTCTCCACACGAAGGAACTTCGCAGAAGAGGAGGCGCCTGGTACGTGACGGAGAACCTGTATCCAGTACCGCTGTGCTATCTGAAGAGGCTGTGGCTGAGGAAGTCTCTGGAGAAGAACAAGCTACAGAGGATGCTGTAGCAGGTTCTGCAGAAGAAAGGTGCAGAACACTTGTTATGTCCCCGGGCATTGTGGGTGAAGGGGAGGAAACAGTAGCTGAGTCTCCTGAACAAGAACCTGCTGCAGCACATCCTCCTCCTCCCTCAGATAAAGGAAAAGCTCCTATCCTAATCCCAGTCTCCAGCAATGAAGAAGAAGAATCAAGTGAAGAAAATGCAGGTGCTTCTGGTGAACCGTCTGTGAGAGGACCTGCATTGGTAGACACAACTGCAACCACAGTGGGAGGTATTTGGTTCAGAAATAGGAGTGCTTCTCAATCCTGGAGTGCTGTTGACAGGAAGCATATTGTGTCAGAGAAGAGGCTGGACCTGGACAAGTACAGATCAGCAGCAATTATTCAGCTTCTCATTGAGGTAAACCTTCTCAAGTCCCTAACCTTTCC
Organism: Umbilicus rupestris; assembly: GCA_963678935.1. NCBI lineage: Eukaryota > Viridiplantae > Streptophyta > Magnoliopsida > Saxifragales > Crassulaceae > Umbilicus > Umbilicus rupestris. The sequence continues at coordinate 10,048,882 of OY787619.1, forward strand.
ATTCAGATTCAATATAGCTCTGGTGAGGGAATTTATTGTGAATATGGAAGAGAAGTTTGGTGAGGAAGGAGCGGATGAGTTTGGAAGAAGTTGGGTACGGGGTAAGACAATTCTTATTACCCCAGAAAAAATTGATGAATTTCTTGAGATCCATGACAATGCCAGAGCTCCCACTGATGTTCAGCCAGAGATGCTGGCTAAGGTTCTGACAAGGGGAGTGTGCCTGTCTTGGGGAGGTCCCAATCTGAGTGCTGCTGAACTAACCTCCAAGAATGCCTTGCTATATCATCTGGGCATTAGAAACTGGATCCCCAGCTCTCACAGGGGGAAGGTTAGCAAAGCCTTTGCTAACCTTCTCTACTCCATTGGGAAGAGGAGGCGAATTAGCCTGGGCAGTGTGATGTTTCCCCAGCTGGCTACTCATGCCGGCAGCGCTTCCTCTAGCAAGCCCATTGTGCTCCCCTCCCTCATCTATGGGATGATGGTCTCACAGCATCCGGAGCTTGGTGAGATTTCTGAAGGATTATCTGAGGAGCTGCAGGTCTTCACAGTTGATCACAAGTTGTTCAAAGGGAGGCATGCAGTGGACATAGCTTATGAGGATCCACTCCTGGTAGGTGATTCAGCTCCAGCTCCCCTGGAGGATTCTCTTCCCCCTGCTGCAACAATTCAATCAGCCCTCCGTGCCAGAATTGTGAGCCATCTCAGATCTGAGCTGGTCATTCTTGAAGCCGAAGCCAAAAGGAGGGATGCTAGGCGTGGACATATCAGAAGTCTGCTTAGAGACCTGGAGTTCCCGGCAGATGAGGAGCAGGCCCCTTAAGCATCTGTGACAAAAAGGGGGAGAGAAGAAGTAAAATGCTACTGCTGCTACTGATGAACTGTTTTTTTGCTGACCCTGCGTGGTTGTGCTACGGCCGAGTGTGGCCACACCTACTTACTCTCTATTGTTGGATTTTTTTTTTACTTAGAGTATTTAGAGTTTTTTTCTGGTTCATGGGAGAGTGCATATGTTCTAGGGTTTTGTCAAAATGCCAAGGGGGAGATTGATAATGTAGTATGGCAGTGTTTGACAAAACCAGCACAAGTGAACAAGGAGTTGCTACAGCACAAGTAAACAAGCAGACCAGCACAAGTGAACTAGCAGCAGCTGCAGCAGGGGATGCTATAGCAGGAGCTTGTTCAAGTGGCTGCATCATCTGTCCGAGAAGCAGCAGCAACCTGGGCTTGTCTAGAAGGGCTGGCAACTCTACGGAGAGCATCTGAAGAATTTCTAAAATGCTGTGGAGTATTTTCCAGTGAGGTTTCCTAGTCAGAGAAGGAGATTTGCATTGTAGATAAAAATCAAATCTAATCTCCTAGATTTTAGGAGATAATTATTCTTTTTGGGACATTGCCTAAACCTGGACATTGCTTAAAGCTGGTGCTGCTATTTAAGAAGAAGGGGTTTAGAGCAGAAGGGTTGATCGAAGCTGAGGGATACACGAGTGCATACACAGAATTCAGAGAGAGCAATTTTGGTGTGTGACGGACGATTTCTTCGATCATCACCCGAGAGCAGAGCGTGAGCGCAGAGCTGTGGTGACAGAAGCAGAAGGGAATCAGGACTTGCAGAGTCTGATTCGAGCTTGATTTGAAAGCCAATTCAAAGCTGTGGTGCTTGTTGGTTGATCAAGGGCAGCCGCGGAAGAACTGACGGGTGTGTGGCTCGGTCGAGTGTCTAAACGGTGGTTCTCGCTAGTGGCAGGTGGTCATTAAGTGAGGGGGAGTATTCCAGAGTGTGCAGCGCTCGTGGAATCGTTCGAACGGCTCGGCAGAAGGCTTTGGAGCGACGCGGACAATTGTGCTTCAGCTGTGTGTTACAGCAGTTGCTACAGCAACCCTGCTGAGTGAGTGTAGTTTAGAATAGGCTGAGTCTTGAGCAGTCTGTAAGTATTCTAGGTTGACATTTGTAGAGGTGTGCAGACACAAGTGAGAGCCTGTTCTGATTGTGTCAAGTGATCCACACAAGGTTGAGTAGCATAGGTTGCGTGGAGTTGTAACCGAGTGTACTTGGAGACCTTCGTGTTTAGTGGATTGAGGACTGGAGAATAGTCCTCCCCAGACGTAGGCAGTTGGCCGAACTGGGTGAACAAACTTCTATCTTGTTCATTGTTTGCTGAGACAATTTCCGAGTGAACAAGAGTGTGCTGCAGCAACTGCTTGTTCACAAATCTGCCTAATTGAAACGCTGTGAATTTCATCTGGGATGGAGCGCAAGCTGCAATTGAGTGAACTAGAGGAGTTGCGCCTAGAGGCTTATGAGAGCCAATCAGACTACAAGGCGCGGGCTAAGCTCTATCATGACAAGTTCATCCGACGACGGACATTTGAGATTGGCCAGCAGGTACTTTTATATTCATCACGATTACGACTAATGCTTGGCAAGTTGCGTTCTAGATGGACAGGTCCATACACAGTGGCGCGGATTTTCAATCACGGGGCAGTGGAGCTGGAGACGGGATGGCGACCAGTTCAAGGTGAATGGACAACGCGTGAAGCATTACTACGGTGGACCGCAGCCAGAAGCTCAAGAATGCGAGCTAGCCGAGCCCCACAGCGATAACTGAGTTGAGGTACCGTCGAGCCAACGACGTAAAACAAAGGCGCTTTGCGGGAGGCAACCCGATGTTTTTTTTTCTTTTTCTTCTTTCCATTTTAATTCTTAGTGTGTGTCTACTTAGTGTTTCATAGAGTCTTCCCTTTAGAATGCCATTAGGGGTTGAATTGTTTGGGGGCGAATTTGGGGCGTATCTCAGGAGGTACCGTGTCTCCAAGCAACATTACGTACCGCGCCGTAAACATACATTATCTTACGTAATGTCTACAGATGGCGCGGGAGTAATGTTGGCGCGGGGCGGGGACCGTATTTAGCAGGCCGCGTTCCAACCCTACAAGAGTTGGGGCGCGCCTCATAACCCCACTCTCTCCTTTCATTCGATCACTCCTCAACACTCCAGGTTCGAAATCTCGGTTTCACTATATTTTCAGGGCGTTCTCCAACCATTTAAACATTCCAGGTACGTTTTCATTCCATCCCACACTCAATTCGAGCCAAATATTAGATGTTTGTCAAGTTTTGGGAGTTTTAGGGTTTATGTTTGATCCGCAATTTCGGGAAATATTGGATGTTTTTGGTAATTGCAGGTTACTCATACATGTTCTGGGGTACTAGGGTTTTGATTTAGGGTGTTAATTTTGAGTATTGGGGGTTGAAATCTATTAGGGTTCATGGCTGTTCTTCGTTTGAATCTGCAGAAACCGCGCGCCGAGTGAGACCATTATCCGCGCGCCGGTAGCAGACATTAACTCATTGACCGCGCCCCCTAATGTCTTCTTCCGGCGCGCCATTTCCTGACATGCGTTGACTAACATCTTATACACACTTATTTTCGATTTTTTTTTCAGGATGGCACCAAACAGAGAGCCTACATTCAAGGAACTTTACAGACAGATCTCTCAGAAGCAGTGCGGTGCTAGTGCTTTTGTCGACGAAGAGTTCTTACGGGCTAGCGGACTATACGATCGCGTATTATAGTTGCTCACAGGAGCTGGCTGGCCTAGACTCTTGACCATCCGATCAGAGACGGACGTAGAAGACGTCCGGGAGTTTCTAGCATCATTTAACTATGTGCGCAACCTCGGTATCAGGTACAGGCACCGTGGCTAGTATTATTTCACTCCGACCGCAGTTGCGGGATTTATTTGGATGGCAGGTAGATATCTGCAACTGGGAGATGCATGAGTTCCGATTTTACTCTACTTGGCTCGACCTCTCTTCGGATGCGAGGGAGTACAGCCCTAGCGCTAGCAAGGCACGTACTCTTCGTGAGCCGGCCTATTTTTACCTCCAGAAGCTCCTCTCCGGGTGAGACAATGGGGGCGACAAATTGCCCTCATACGAGATGCGTGTGCTACATTGCTGCCATCATCAATTAGCTCTCGATTTTGTTGATGTGTTGGGCAAGTTCTGGAAGAGGAGATTGTCATGTGGAGATATATACTGCGGAGGGCTTATCACCTATATGTTGCGCCGTTTGCATGGTCAGCCCGTCTTGGACTCGCACCATCTTATCCCGCCGACATTTCTTACGCGGGAGGCTTTTGTAGGGATGCGGGCTATCACGACTCATCCGCGGTGGCCTGATCAGTTTGCCTGGTCTTATCATTTGGATCAGAGGTTCCATGACCCGCTACCGACAGGCAGGCGCCGCAGGCAGCCAGCGGTGACAGAGCAGGCTGAGTCGTTAGCTGCCGGCTCCAGGAGAGCCGCGCATAGGAGAGCACCCAGAGATGGTGAGCAGCCACCACCAACCTTCATCCAATCACAGTTGGACGCAGCATTCAACGCCTATAGGGTGTTGGATTATTTCTTGCCGCCTGGGACACAGCCAGTCCCAGCACTACCAAGGTGGGTCCCAGGGCAGCCGATCCCTCCAGAGTACGTGATTGCGCGGGCGTCTCCCTCATCCCCCAGCGGATCCACAGACGGCTCTGCCGAGTTCTAGGGGAGTTTCTGTTTTCTTTCTTCTTTATTTCTTTCTTTGTCATTTTTGTTATTTGGTTGTGTTGCATGACCCGCCCTTGAGCATAAGTCGATCCGTGAGGACACGGCTATGTTCAACAGTGTGGGGTGGGTAGTAGAGTCTGTTGTCAGCACGTTTATCTTTATTAGCATGCATTAGTATTAGCTAGGGTATTTGTTAGAGCACGTTTTTTTCAGATTTGTATGCTACGATGAAGACGCTGTGATTTTATGAGATGATGTTTGATGCTATGAGGTTTTGATATGTATGATTTACATGATTTTTAAAATTTTGTTATACTAGTTACGTGATGTTATATGTTCCTTTGAGTTGAGATATTACAGGATGTGCAGTTGATAGAAATGTCCTAGAGAGACTTGACAAGCATTCGAAGGTTCAGGGGATTAGTCGCGTAGCGCGCTGAGTTTGTGCAGGTTGGCGCTTCAAGTTATGAGGGGTGAGGCTTTCACTCCATCATTGCAGTGTTTATGATGCTAGTTACGTGATATTATATGTTCCTTTGAGTTGAAATATTACAGGATGTGCAGTTGATAGAAATGTCCTAGAGAGACTTGACAAGCATTCGAAGGTTCAGGGGATTAGTCGCGTAGCGCGCTGAGTTTGTGGAGGTTGACGCTTCAAGTTATGAGGGGTGAGACTTTCACTCCATCATTGCAGTGTTTATGCAATGGTGGGAAGGGAAAACAAACCGTCCTATTTCTAGTCCTAGTAACCGGGAATGGGTGGGTAACCCCTATCCTGCCTCGCGCTGAAAGGATGAAGATGAGAAAGAGCGGGAAGCGCTCCATATGCTGCTATTCGAAGGCGATGATTGGAACGGTTCAAAGAAAAAAGAGGGGGACAAGCAATTCACATTGGAGAGCAAAGCTCAAAAGGAAAATTCAGTCAAATGTGAAAGAGAAAAAAATTCAGAAAAAAACAATCGAGTTGAGTGAAGTCTTCGGACCAAACAAAACGAGAAAGTTTCAAAAGCTATCCTACCAAAGAAAAGAATAAAAAAAAGAAGTTGAGTTCCTCATCACTTGGATTTCTCACGTGCCAGAGAAAGCAAACTCAGCGTATGCGCGTGACTATGACCTCGAGCTAAAGAATGGAGTCTGGAGTCTAAAGAGGACTATCTTCCAGTCATCCATTGAATTCCATCTTGGCCTCTCAAGTAACATGTATCACTGAGGTTTCTTGCTGATCATTATTGAAGAATGAATGTGAGCATATATTGATGAACTGATTAGTGACGACGTCTTAAGTAAAGTTAGTGTTTAGTCGTTGGCATGTTAGAATTGCTTTGGTGTCGCGAGTCGTGCTTTTGTTCTTGTTGGGGACGAACAAGTTTAAGTGTGGGGTGGTTTGATGGGGCGTATTTATACGACTCGCTAAACCGTTTAAACATAACTATTGCGACATATTTTTATGTGAACAGTTACTTCTTAGTGTTGTTTGCATTTCAGGCGTTCGGAATACATGAAAAGAGACTTGCGACTCAAAATGGTGTTTTTAGAGAGCGGAATGCGAAATTCGACAAAGGAGGTGCAACTCAGAGTGTACCGCGCCGGCAAAGAACATTAGTGTCGCGCGCCGGACCTTAATGTCTTCTCCGAGTGCGCGACCTAATGTCTTCTTAGGGCACGGTCAGCTTATGATGACGTCAACAATCGGGTCCGCGGCTCGAAATCAATTTTTAAAACCCAATCTCAATTAGGGTTTCGGAAAAACAGAGGAGACGGGAGTTTTCGGAACGACGCAGCAGCTCGGACGCGACGGAGTTTTGGAACAGAACTGGACGGAATTTTTGGAGTTTGGCGTTGACAGTATTTCCTGCGTGAATAGTGGATTCCGACGTGAACAGTGTTTCCGGCATGAACAGTGATTTCGAACGGTTTTTGTTATTCTTTTCAGATTAATGAATTTTTCATTTATGACTATGAGTAGCTAAATTTCCGTTTCAGTTTAGGGATTTTTAGTTAGTGACATTCATGTTTGAGACTTGGATTTAATGCATGTTTCTATTCAATCGTAAATTCTGGATCTTAAATTGCATGAATTGTATTGCACGGTTAGCGTATACTTTGTCGTGAAACTATCCGCTCATCAATTCTAATTATTAAATCTTGTCGAAGCTTTGTCGTGGAAACAAGCAGTAGAATCTAGGCTTAGTATCACCTTTGTCGGGATACTTTAGGTCATTACCTTTATCGGAGTGACCACGCATTTGATTGGAATCGTATCTTTAGAAGTCGATGATAACAGTCACTATTTGAATTCCCTGAACTGAATATTTCTTGTGATTGACATTCACACTTTTCTTACATTCGTTCTTGCGACCATTTACTCAAAACCCCCCTTTACTTCTGTATTTACAGGGAATCGCTTCACGGTCAGTTCTCTTGGGTTCGACCCTTGCTTGCCGCTATAGCTAAGCTTGGAGATATAAATTACAAGTTTGGCGCGCGCAACGACGCGCGTCACGGATCGTTCTTCTCGGGCACCTAAGGGTATCCTAGAAGACGTTCCCATTAAAGTTGGACAATTCTATGTTCCGATTAATTTTTACTTGTTAAACATAGATGAAGATAAGGAAATTCCCATAATCCTAGGTAGATCATGTTTGAACACGGTTGAGACTATTATAGATTGCATGAAAGGTACAATCAAATTAAGTTGGTTGAACATATGATGCGTCATATGTTCGATTAAGTAGTGAAATTAAGCATGCTTAGGACACCTAAGCATTAAGTACAATCAAATTAAGGTACAATTTAAGTATGCTTAATTTCACGACACCTAAGCATGCTTAGTGAAATCAAGGTACAATCAAATTAAGTAGTGAAAAAATCAAATTCGATTTGAAAAGCATGCTTAGGACACCTAGCAATTCTATGGATTGTCACTTGGTTGAACATATGATGCGTATACTATTTTTGATTCTCTTGGTGAACTAACGAGCTTTGAGTATGAGTTGCTTACAAGAGATGAAAAGAGCTCGTCGTTCACATCTCTAATGGAAATCGACGTGGATCCGGCTGACTTTGATGATGGCGCGAATGAAATAAATGATGCGCCAAAAGGTAAGGAATTTGGTGAGGGATCGAAACCTCTTCCACCGAATCTAAGGTATGAATTCTTGGGACCAAATGAGTCTTTATCTGTTATCGTATAAGCTTCATTGAATGATATTGAGACTTCTAAATTGATGAATGTGTTGCATGAATATAAAAGTGCCATTGGGCACTCCGTTGATGATTTGAAGGGGATCAAACCCCAATGTTTGTGTGCATAGAATTTGTTTAGAAGATAATGCGAAGCCCAGTTGTGAGTTCCTTAGGAGTTTAAATCCTAAGTTTTGAGAAGTTGTATTGAAGGAAGTCACAAAGTTACGAAATGCAGGGATTATTTATGTTGTCCCAGATTCTGAGTGGGTGAACTCAATTCATGTGGTGCCTACGCGTACGGTCACGGGGTTGAGAATGTGCGTAGATTATAGGAAGTTAAATTCAGCCACTAAGAAAGATCACTTTTCCATTCCCTTTATAGATCAAATGTTAGAACGTCTAGCGGGGCATGAATATTTCTGTTTTCTTAATGGGTATAGTGGTTTCTTCCAAATTCCTATTCACCTCGATGACCAAGAAAAGACCACGTTTACTTGCCCCTACGACACATTTGCTTATAGGAGAATGCCTTTTGGTCTTTGTAATGCACCGGGAACTTTTCAACGTTGTATGATGTCCATTTTTGCTGAATTTTTAGAAAACTCTATCGAAGTATTTATGGACGATTTTTCTGTGCATGGTTACTCATTTGATTATTGTCTCACAATCTTTTCTCGTGTATTGGCTAGGTGTATTGAGATGGACTTAGTACTAAATGGGGAGAAACCATTTTATGGTCAAAGAAGGCATTATGTTGGGACATCTTGTATCAAAAAGAGGAATTGAGGTCGATAGAGCCAACATTGATATTATTGAAAAGCTGCCACCACCAAGAGACGCGAAAGGAATAAGGAGTTTTCTCGGGCACGCTGGATTTTATAGGAGGTTCATCAAGGACTTCTCGAAAATTGCTAAACCTCTTACTAATCTGCTATGTAATGAGGTAGAATTCAATTTCGATGAACTGTGCCATCAAGCGTTTCAAACGCTAAAGAAAGCTTTGGTGTCTGCGCCGATAATTCAACCACCGAACTGGGAGATTCCATTTGAGCTAATGTGTGATGCTAGCGATAGCAGTATTGGGGCAAAGGGTTGACAAGCGTTTGCACTTGATTTATTATGTGAGTAAAGCCCTTGACCCTACACAAGAAAATTGCTCGATCACAGAAAAAGAAATGCTTGCTATCGTTTATGCCTTCGAGAAATTCAAACAATACTTGATCGGGTCCAAAACTATTGTCTACACGGACCATGCAACGATCAAATATCTTATGGCAAAGAAGGATTGGTCATCAAAGCTCGACGAAACGTTATGGGCTTACCGTACGACGTTTAAGACACCAATCGGTATGTCCCCTTACAGACTTGTGTACGGGAAACCTTGCCATCTCCCTGTGGAACTCGAATATAAAGCGATGCGGGCTGTCAAGAAGCTAAATTTGGATTTGAAATCAGCAGGGGAGAAGAGACTACTCCAGCTTCACGAGCTCGATGAAATCACACTTGACTAGTATGAAAGTGCCAGAATTTATAAGGAAAAAACGAAATTGTGACATTACAAGAAAATTCAGAGGAGGACATTCTCGAAGGGAGATAGCGTTTTGCTTTTCAACTCTACACTTAGACTATTCTTGGGGAAGCTGAAATCAAGGTGGTCGGGACCTTTCAAAGTCGAAAAAGGGTACGAAGATGGCCACTTCGAATTGATGAACAAAGAAGATGAAACTTTCAAAGTGAATGGCCATCGAATCAAAGCGTACCATGGAGACGAGCAAAGCTTGGAGCTTGGAGACTTCAAGCTCAATGATTCTACCTAATTCCCACACTATTGCATGCCACTTGAGAAGGGATCCTCGCAAAGGACTTCTCAAGTGTGTTTCTTATGGATGAGGGACTCAGCTACGTCTTAGCTAAGACGTTAAACTAGGTTGGTGAGTATTTGCGCTTTTGTTTTCTACTTGTTGGTAGTATAGAATCGTTTTGGACTTTGTGTTGCGCCGTGCCCATATTTGATTAGTGGTTTTAGGAATTTTGTGTTTGAATGCACTCGAATTACCCCTCTTGGTTCGATTATCTATTTGTAGTTCGATTTGTGGGGTAATTTGATTTGTGGATGATGGAGCGTATTTATACGATCCATCGAGTTATTTATTCCCATTGTTTAGTTACATTTTGTGTGTGAAAGATTACTTCTTGGTAGTGTTTCGCATCGCAGGTGTATCAAGACCGCTTAGAACTTTATTGCGCATTTGGATGGATATACAGCAAATATGGGCAGATTGACCTATCCGTAGTCGAAGGCTCGCCAAGCGCATGATTCTGATCCGATTGACGCATGTTATACCTTGTTGGAAAGCTAACTCAAGGGGCTACAATTCTATAGTTACGTCCAGATGAGATTCGAAGGTCTAAAGGGTCAAAAAAGCGAGTCTCTGACACTGCAGTGAGTTAGGCGCCGGCAGAGAACATTAGTGTCGCGCCCCGGACCTTAATGTCTTCTCCGCCTGCACTACCTAATGTCTTCTTGGGGCGCGGTCAACTTATGATGATGTTAGCAATCGGGCCCGCGGTCCGAAATCAATTTTTAGAGCCCGATCTCAATTAGGGTTTCGTAATCAAAGAAGAGATAGCAGTTTTGACGAAACAGCAGCTGGGACGAGACAAAGGTTTGGAACAGAGAACCGGACGGAATTTTGGAGTTTGGCGTGAACAGTGTTTCCGGCGTGAACTGTGGACGGCGTGAACAATGTTTCCGGCATGAACAGTGATCGTGAACAGTATTTTCATTCTTTTCAGATTAATGTATTTTTCATTTATGACTATGAGTAGCTAAATTTCTGTTTCAGTTTAGGGATTTTCAGTTAGTGACATTCATGTTTGAGACTTGGATTTAATGCATGTTTATATTCAATCGTAAGTTCTGGATCTCAAATTGCATGAATTGTATTGCACGGTTAACATATACTTTTTCGTGAAACTATCCGCTCATCAATTCTGATTATTAACTCTTGTCGAAGCTTTGCCGTGGAAACAAGTAGTAGAATCTAGGCTTAGTATCACCTTTGGCGGGATACTTTAGGTTATTACATTTGTCGGAGTGACCAAACGTTTGAATAGGATCATATCTTTTGAAGTCGATGATAACAATCACTATTGAATTTCCTGAGCTGAATATGTCTCTCGATTGACATTCACACTTTTTATGCATTCGTTCTTGCGATCATTTATTTAAACCCCCTTTAGTTCAGTATTTACAGGAAATTGCTTCGCAGTCAGTTCTCTTGGGTTCGACCCTTGCTTGCCGCTACACTAGCTAAAAGCTTGGAGATATAAATACAAGTTTGGCGCGCACAACGACGCGCATCAAATTTTGGCGCCGTTACCGGGGAACTGCTACAGTGAAGAGTTTCTTTTCCTTTTCTTTTTTTATACATTTAGTTTTCGATTATTTTTTGTGTTATTTTTGTGTTGCGGTAAATTGCTCTTTCCAGCATGTCGCACACAGGTAGTGTTAATGGTGATGGCCGCCAAAACAATGAACAAAATCAGGATGAACAAATTCCACAATTCTATGAAGAGCCTGAGCGAATATTTAGAGCACACCAGACGGAACCTCGCGTAAGAGAATTTCTGGCTAGGGATGCAGAGCCACGAGCAGGAGGTTTCAATGAGCCTAACCCACCGCCTCAGCAATATGTGCAGCAGCAGCCTTACGGCATCAGCCTTACAGGCGTGCCCACAGACCGGAACCAACGATGAGAGAGCTGTCTGCACCAAACTTTAATGAGCAACCATGGTGCATCAATACTGGCGCAGAAGAGGACGATTTTGAGATAAAGACTGCTGTGGTGCATCACTTACCCAAATTTGGAGGATTACCGGGAGAGGTCGAGACGAGGCATTTATAAGATTTCACCGGAATCTGCCAAACATTGAGACCATACGCAGCTTCGGTGGACAGGTGTAAGCTAAGAATATTTCCTTTGAGTTTAACTGACTTAGCAAAATCGTGGTTTTTGTCTTTGCCTTCAGGAAGTATAAGAACATGGAACCAAATGCAAAGGAAATTCCTCGACAAATATTACCCTCCGGCTAAAGTGACTCAAGTGAGGAGAGAACTGTCAACGATCAAACAAGGACCAAGCGAGTCGATGTATGACTACATGGAGAGGTTCAACTCATTGGAGCAAAGCTGCTGTAGCTTAGGAGTCCCGGAAAGGATGTTGGTGGAATATCTTTTGGATGGATTGAGACCTCTCGAGCGTATGTTATTGGATGCCGCAGCTGGTGGCACAGTGCTGAACTTGACACCGTCTGAGGTACGTAATTTGATTAATGAGACCGCTGAGAGTGCTCGTTTCAGGGAGGAAACTAGTAAGCGAGAGGATACGAGCAGAGCAAGGAATGTATCACAGGCAGACTCCAACACCAATGAGATGGCCAATGAAATCAAGGAGCTCAAGGAAATGATGCGGAGTATGATGGTTGGGCAGAACCAACAGAATCAAATGCAGAATCAGCATCAACAGCAGACCCAGTATTACAGGCCACCATTTCGTCAACAATAAGAGGGTTACAACAATGCTGATCAGTAACAACAAAGGAGAAACTATAATCAGCCAGGTCAGAATAACCCGCTAACCGTTAATGATTTGGCAGTGAATCTTCAACAATTTCAAGCGAAGACAGATGGTGCTATTACGGAATTATGAAAGCAAATGTCACAGTTGATCACGGTCGTTAATGAGTTGAAGATTGACCAGGGAAATTTACCATCCCAAACGATCCCTAACCCGACGGCGAATGTCAGCGCAATTACCTTGAGGCGAGAACAGGAGGCTAAGAGTACAAACGAGGCAATGAGGGAAACGGAGTCAGGGGATACGGCGCCAGATGAAGACATTACCCAGGCGCGCGAGGACTTAAAGTCTTCTCCAGGCGCGCTGTCAAAGTGTGAAGAGGACGCGGTCAACACAAGGACCGCGCCACAAGAGAACATTATTGCCGCGCCAGAAGAGAACATTAACTCCCGGCGCGCAAATATAAAGTCTACTACTGGCGCGGTACCTTCTGACTTGGATTTTGAATTTCGCCATTCTGACCCACCTTTTCCATTTCCTGTGCAGGTATCGAGACTTAGGGAGGATCCAGCAGCGTCTCAAATTTTATTGGAGCTATTCAGCAGAGTTGGGATCACAACACCACTCCTCGACGCAATAAGGCGGATCCCGAAATACGCTAGGGCTCTAAAGGAATTGTGTACTGAACGAGGAGGAGAACTGAAAAACGAGTAGGTAAATCAATGCAAGGTAGCACCCAAATGTGAGGGTCCAGGTACATTCTTAGGTGTTGCGATGCTGCTGATTTCATGCGACTATATGCTGCCAGTTTTTATGCTATGATGAAGATGCTGATTTTATGAGATGATGTTTGATGCTATGAGGTTTTGATGTGTATGATTTGCATGATTTCTAAATTTTTGTGATGCGAGTTACGTGATGTTATATGTGCTTTTGAGTTGAGATATTACAGGATGTGGAGTTGATAGAAAGTGTCCTAGAGGGACTTGACAAACATTCAAAGGTTCAGGGGATTAGTCGCGTAGCGCGCTGAGTTAGTGGAGGTTGGCGTTTCAAGTTATGAGGGGTGAGACTTGCACTCCATCATTGCAGCGTTTATGCAATGGTGGGACGGGAAAACAAACCGTCCTATCTCTAGTCCTAGTAACCGGGAATGGGTGGGTAACCCCTATCCTGCCTCGTGCTGAAAGGATAATGATGAAAAAGAGCGGGATGCGCTCCATATGCTGCTATTCGAAGGCGATGATTGGAACGGTTCAAAGAAAAAAAGGGGGACAAGCAATTCACATTGGAGAGCAAAGCTCAAAAGGAAAATTCAGTCAAATGTGGAAGAGAAAAAAAATTCAGAAAAAAACAATCGAGTTGAATGAAGTCTTCGGACCAAACAAAACAAGAAAGTTCAAAAGCTGTCCTACCAAAGAGAAAAAGAAAAGTTGAGTTCCTCGTAGCTTGGATTTCTCATGTGCCAGAGAAAGCGAAATCAGTGTATGCGCATGACTATGACCTCGAGCTGAAGAATGGAGTCAAAAGTCTAAAGAGGACTATCTCCCAGTCATCCATTGAATTCCATCTTGACTTCTCAGGTAACATGTATCATTACGGTTTCTAGTTGATCATTATTGAAGAATGAATGTGAGCATATATTGATGAACTGATTAGTGAGGACATCGCAAGTAAATTTATTATTTAGTCATTGGCATATTAGAAGTGCTTTGAGTATTGCAAATCTTGTCTTTATTCTTGTTCGGGACGAACAAGTTTAAGTGTGGGGTAGTTTGATGGAGCGTATTTATACGATCCATCGAGTTATTAATTCCTATTATTTAGTTACATTTTGTGTGTGAAAGATTACTTCTTAGTAGTGTTTCGCATCGTAGGTGTATCAAGACAGCTTAGAACTTTATTGCGCATTTGGATGGATATACAGCAAATCTGGGCAGATTGCCCTATCCGTAGTCGAACGCTCGCCAATCGCATGATTCTGATCCGATTGAGGCGTGTTATACCTTGTTGGAAAGCTAACTCAAGGGGCTACAATTCTCTGGCTTACATACAGATGAGATTCGGAGGTCTAGGGGTCAAAAAAGCGAGTCTCTAACACTGCAGTGAGTTAGGGGCCGATAGAGAACATTAGTGTTGCCCGCCGGACCTTAATGTCTTCTCCACCCGCGCTACCTAATGTCTTCTTGGGGCGCGGTCGACTTATGATGACATCAGCAATCGGGCCCGCTGCCCGTAATTAATTTTTAGAGCCCGATCTCAATTAGGGTTTCGTAATCAAAAAAGAGACTACAGTTTTGACGAAACAACAGCTGGGACGAGACAGAGGTTTGGAGCAGAGAACCGGACGGAATTTTGGAGTTTGGCTTGAATAGTGGATTCCGGCGTGAACAATGTTTCCGGCGTGAACAGTGATCGTGAACAGTATTTTCATTCTTTTCAGTTTAATGTATTTTTCAGTATTGACTATGAGTAGCTAAATTTTTGTTTTTGTTTAGGGATTTTCAGTTAGTGACATTCATGTTTGAGACTTGGATTTAATGCATGTTTCTATTCAATCGTAAGTTCTGGATCATAAATTGCATGAATTGTATTGCACGGTTAGCGTATACTTTGTCGTGAAACTATCCGCTCATCAATTCTGATTATTAACTCTTGTCGAAGCTTCGCCGTGGAAACAAGTAGTAGAATCTAGGCTTAGTATCACCTTTGTCGGTATACTTTAGGTTATTACCTTTGTCGGAGTGACCAAACGTTTGAATAAGATCATATCTTTAGAAGTCGATGATAACAGTCACTATTGAATTCCCTAAGCTGAATATTTCTCTCGATTGACATTCACACTTTTCTTACATTCGTTCTTGCGACCATTTACTTAAACCCCCTTTAGTTCAGTATTTACAGGAAATTGCTTCACAGTCAATTCTCTTGGGTTCGACCCTTGCTTGCTGCTATACTAACTAAAAGCTTGGAGATATAAATACAAGTTTGGCGCGCACAATGACGCGCGTCAGTGGATTCTGGTAAATTTTGTAAAAAATTTCATGCGGAGTGGCTGTTAACACACATCAATTGATTCGCCCAAATCAGTTTTCAGCCTTTCCCGAATCACTTTTGATTCAGGCAGCTAAAAACCTCATTGTCCACTGAGTATTTGATTCGGGCGAATCACATTATGGCCACCCCGAATCACTTTTGATTTGGGCAAAGCACGCGAACCCGAATCATATTTGATTCGGATAGTTTGATACTGTTCATATCAGCACTGAGTAAGTGATTCGACCGAATCACTTTTGATTCGGGCAACAACCCTACGCTCACTTCGCCGAATCAAATTCATTCGGGTTTAAATTTCCTTCGTCCAAACGTTGTTATTCTCACATCTCTCCCAAACCCTAAACACCCAACCTCTGTCGCCCACACCCGTAGCCCGCGTCCAACCTGGCCAACCTCAGTCCTTCCGCACAGAAACCTCCGCTGCTTTCGTGCACCTTGCCAACCCATCCGTCCCGCTTCGTCCGATCACTCTCCCTAGTCGCCTCCCATGCACGACTCAGCTCTGATTCGGCCGAATCACTCTCTGCTCTGTCCGACTCCCATGGCTCGCACCAACTTGAACACGGCTAGGAAACCAAAATAGCCACCTACGCGTAAACTTACAGCGGCTTAGAAAGGTAAGGGAATTGCTAAAACTAAGCCCCAAACCAAAACCTGAAATTTCACAGTGTCCTAGTTCAACAGATTTTGTGAACAAGCAGTTGCTGCAGCACACTCTTGTTCACTTAAATATTGTCACAGCAAGCAATGAACAAGGCACAGGTTTGTTCACCCAGTTCGGCCAATCTGCCTACGTCTGGGGAGGACTATTCTCCAGTCCTCAATCCACTCAACCAAAGGTTCCAAGTACACACGGTTACAACTCACGCAACCTATGTTACTCAACCTTGTGTGAACCACTCAACACAATCAGAACAAGCTCTGGTTTGTGTCTGCACACCCTCTACAATATGTCAATCTAGAATAGCTACAATCCTCTCAAAGAACTCAGCCTATTCTAAATTACACTACTCAGCAGGGTTGCTGCAGCAACAGCTGTAACACACAGCTGAAGCACAGTGTCTGCGTCGCTCCAAGGCCTTCTGCCGAGCCGATCGAACCTCTCCAAGAGCGCTGCACACTCTGGATAACTCCCCCTCACTCAGTGACCACCTGCCACTAGTGAGTACTGCCGCACGACACTCGACCGAGCCTTCCACCCGTCAGTTCTTCCGCGGCTGCCCTTGATCAACCAACAAGCTCCTCAGCTCTGAATTGGCTTCCAGATCAAGCACGAATCAGACTCTGCAAGTCCTGATTCTCTTCTGCAATACTCACCACAGCTCTGCGCTCAACGCTCTGCTCACGGGTGATGATCGAAGTAAAACGTCCGTAGCACACCAAAAATCCTCACTCTGAAATCTGTGTCTACACTCGTGTATCCCTCAGCTTCGATCAACCTCTTCAGCCCTGAACCCCTTCTGCTTAAATAGCCGCACCACTTTAAGCAATTTCCAGGTTTAGGCAATTGACCCACAAGATCAATTATCTCCTAAAATCTAGGAGATTAGATTTGATTATTATCTCCAATGCAAATCTTCCTCTCAGACTAGAGAACCTTGCTGGAAAATACTCCATAGCATTTTAGAAATTCTTTTGATGATCTCCGTAGCGATCCCAGCCCTTCTAGACACGCCCAGATTGCTGCTGTTTTTTGGACAGTTGAAACAGCCAGTTGAACTAGCACCTGCTGCAGCATCCCCTGCTGCAGCTGCTGCTAGTTCCCTTCTGCTGGCCTGCTTGATTGTTTGAGCTGCAGCAACTCCTAGTTCACTTATGCTGGTTTTGTCAAACACTGCCATACTTGCATCATCAATCTCCCCCTTGGCATTTTGACAAAACCTTTAGAGCATATGCACTGTCCCATGAACCAGAAAAATACTCTAAATAAAAACATAGAGAGTAAGTAGGTAGAGGCCACACTTGGCCATAGCATGACCACGGAGGGTCAGTAAAAAATAGTGTTCATCAGTAGCTGTTTCAGCAACAAAAAACAACAACTTCTCTCCCCCTTTTTGTCACAGATGCTCAAGGGGCCTGCTCCTCATCCTCCGGGAACTCCAAGTCTCTGTTTAGACTCTTAATCTGGCCACGCCTGGCATCCCTCCGTTTGGCTTCAGCATCAAGAATGAGCAGCTCAGACCTGAGATGGCTCACAATTCTGGCACGAAGAGCTGGCTGAATTGTTGCAGCAGGGGGAAGAGGTTCTTCCAGAAAAGCTGATGCTGAAGAGCCAACCAGAAGAGGATCCTCATATGGAAAATCCACTGCATGCTTTCCTTTGAATAACTTGTGATCTACTGTGAAGACCTGCAGCTCCTCAGATAAGCCTTCAGAAATCTCACCAAGCTCCGGGTGCTGAGAAACCATCATCCCATAGATGAGGGAGGGAAGCACAATGGGCTTGCTGGAGGAAGCACTCCCGGCATGAATGGCCAGCTGAGGAAACATACCACTGCCCAGGCTGATTCTCCTCTTCTTCCCAATAGAGTAGAGAAGGTTAGCAAAGTCTCTGCTAACCTTCCCCCTGTGAGAGCTAGGGATCCAGTTTCTGATGCCCAGATGATACAGCAGGGCATTCTTGGAGGATAGCTCAGCAGCACTGAGGTTTGGACCGCCCCAAGACAGGCACACTCCCCCTGTCAGAACTTTAACCAATATCTCTGGCTGAACAATTGTGGGAGCTCTGGCATTCTCATGGATCCCAAGAAATGCATCAATTTTTTCAGAGGTAATAACCACTGTCTTACCCCTTACCCAACTTTTCCCAAACTCATCCGCTCCTTCTTCTCCAAATTTCTCTTCCATATTCACAACAAATTCCCTAACCAGAGCTATGTTGAATCTGAAGGGAAAGGTTAGGGACTTGAGAAGGTTTACCTCTGAGAGAAGCTGGATCATAGCTGCTGATTTGTACTTGTCCTAGACCAGTCTCTTTTCGGCCACAATGTGCTTCCTTGCAACAGCGCTCCAAGATTGAGACGCACTCCTGTTTCTGAACCAGGTACCTCCCACTGTGAGAGCTGACAAGTCTGCCACTGGAGGTCCTCTTTCAGAAGGTCCACCACGAGAATCTTCTTCTTCTTCACTGGATGTATCTTCACTGCTGGAGACTGGGATGAGGATAGGAGCTTTTCCTTTGTCTGAAGGAGGAAGAGGATGTGCTGCAGCAGGTTCTTGTTCAGGGGACTCAGCAACTGTTTCCTCCCCTTCACCCACAATGCCTGGGGACATAACCAGTGATCTTCACCTTTCTTCTGTAGAACCTGCTACAGCACCCTCTGTACCATGTTCTTCTTCAGCGACTTCCTCAGCCATAGCTTCTTCAGATAGCACAGGGTTACTGGATACAGGTTCTCCGTCACAAACCAGACGCCTCTTTTTCTGCGAAGTTCCTTTAGAAGGAGAGGGCTCGCTGTGCGACACAGGGAGAGGTGTTGGTTCCCACACCACCACATCCAGGCGCTGAGCAGGACCTTCATTGCGTGCCTTGGTCCTTCTTTCAGACCTGCCCTGCCTGTCTGCTGCCAGATTCTTCTTCAAACCACGGGTCTTCACCATTGTTGCAGGGTTGTAGAAGGATTGAAAAACGCACAGTGAATGATCGGGAACAATTTTGAGAAGCGCCTTTCACCTTGAGTTTGCCCTAGAAATTGATTTACCCGTTATTTCCTGAATTTGATATATCCGTTATTTTCCTTTCCATTTGAAGCTTGTTAACACACGTGCCTCACATGTGCCTTCTCCCATCTTTAGCGACCAAAGCATGTGAACAAGCTTATTCTTGACCCAGTTGCTATAGCACATGAGAGCTGGTTCATCTATTCAGTTCAGACTGCACTTTTGCTCGGAGGATCCTTAAGAGGTTCTGGTGGAGATTTCTTCACCCATACTTGAGATAAACCAGAGTTTTTCTTCTTCTGATCTTCCATCCACCTATCTCTTCGTTTGTCATGTTTGGGTTTCCATATCTGTGAAACCTGCTGTTTACATGTGTTTTTAGAAATCCAGTGCCCTTGTGTAACAGTCTTAGCAATCCTTCTCTGTGGTTCTTTCCGGGAACTGTTTTTCTGAGAAGCAGCATGAAACGGAGTCTTTATGCAATATGTGTTGTTCCTGGATTTTACTCTTTCTTTTTCAACTGAGTAGGTTCTGCACTGCTGCTTCAGATTAGAGTTGATCTTCTGATTCCCAAAACTTGTACAGGTACCCTGTTTATTCTGAGTCTTTTGTTTTGTTTGAGAAGAATGTTGTGCCTGATGCTGCAGCATCCTCTTGTTCACATGTCTAGTTCCAACTTTCTCTGCAATTTTTGAAGAGTCATCTGAATTCTTCTTCTCATCTATCTCAACATCTGAGGCTTTAATGAAGACTGTCTCTCTAGAGCTTTCTTCACCAGTATATCCAAGCCCTGTTCTCCCTTTTCCAAGCCTTTGGTAAGACAGAATTTCGTCCAAGATATTTTTCTGGGAGTTGGCAGTCTTGGCGGTTACTGGAGAAGATTCAACGTTGATCTGCCTTCCAGAATCTTCCCTTTTCAGTATGGTAACTTGATTATTGGATGGGAATAGACATTTCCTTCGTTCTTCTTCCAAGAGCTTGACTCTGTCAGTCAGGGCCTGATTGGTCTGAAGAACTCCCTCACATTGTTTCAGTATCTTCCTCAGAAGATCAGCAAAACTGTCAGAGGAGTCCTCTTCATCTTCACTTTCAGAAACTTCAATCCCATAGTGAATTTCTACCTTCTTTAGCTCTTTGAGGTTGACATCTGAAACACTGGTCAGCACAACACAGTTTTCTTCATCACTTTCATCCGAATCACTCCATTTTGCTGTCATGGACTTATTGTTCTTTTTCTCTGGATTTTTGAGGGGTTTGCTTGGGCAGTCAGCCTCAATGTGTCCATACCCTTCACAGTTCCAGCATTGAACTCCCTTTTTCATCTCTTTCTTATCATCTTCATCCTGAGCTGGTTCTTTCCCTTTCTTCTTTCTTTCACTGCCCCTTCTGAATTGTCTTCGCGAGGAAGAGCTTCTCTCAGTTCTGGATTCCATGTTTTTCAGAAACTTCCCAAGGTTCTTAACAAGCATGCTCAACTGATCATCTGGAACTGTCTGCTTGGTTTCTGCTTCAGCTTTCAATCCAACATTCTTGTCCTTGGAAGTAGTGTCTTCTTTGACCAGTTTCATCTCAAATTGTTTGAGAGACCCCATCAGCTCTTCCAACCTCATGAATCTGACATTTTGAGCTTCTTCAATGGCCGTCACTTTCATGTCAAATTTTGTGGGCAGCGATCTGAGAACCTTTCTGATAAGCTTTTCTTCAGGGATGGGTTCACCAAGGGCATGAGCTTCATTTGCAAGATCACAGAGTTTAGCATTAAACTCAGTGACTGTTTCTTCATCCAGCATTCTCAGATTCTCAAATTGTGTGGCGATTATCTGGAGTCTTGATAGCTTCACTCTATCAGTTCCTTCATGGGCAGTTTGCAGAATTTCCCATGCTTGCTTGGCCATGTCACAATTTGAAATAACCCTGAAATTGTTAGCATCCACTGCAGCAAAAATTGCGTTCAAAGCCTTTGAATTACCAGTTGCTGCAGCACCTTCTTCAGCAGTCCATTGCTCTTCAGGTTTTATTCTTGTCACTCCTTGCTCATCCATGGTGATTGGGGGAGACCACTGAACCACAACAGCTCTCCATGTCTTCTCGTCAATAGCCCTGAGAAAGGCTTTCATTCTAGCTTTCCAATATCCATAATTGCTCTCTTCCAATAATGGAGGTCTGCTTGTGCTCTGTCCTTTCTTCATTGTCTTGGCTTCTTCAGAGACACTGTAGGATCTTTTAACTCTGTGTGTCGAGTTCCCGCTCTGATACCAATTGAAATTTCACAGTGTCTTAGTTCGACAGATTCTGTGAACAAGCAGTTGCTGCAGCACACTCTTGTTCACTTAAATATTGTCACAGCAAGCAATGAACAA
The DNA here is from genome assembly GCA_963678935.1 of Umbilicus rupestris. Classification (NCBI taxonomy): domain Eukaryota; kingdom Viridiplantae; phylum Streptophyta; class Magnoliopsida; order Saxifragales; family Crassulaceae; genus Umbilicus; species Umbilicus rupestris. Next base: position 10,070,274 of record OY787619.1, read on the forward strand.
GGCACAGGTTTGTTCACCCAGTTCGGCCAATCTGCCTACGTCTGGGGAGGACTATTCTCCAGTCCTCAATCCACTCAACTGAAGGTTCCAAGTACACTAGGTTACAACTCACGCAACCTATGCTACTCAACCTTATGTGGACCACTCAACACAATCAGAACAAGCTCTGATTTGTGTCTGCACACCCTCTACAATATGTCAATCTAAAATAGCTACAATACTCTCAAAGAACTCAGCCTATTCTAAATTACACTACTCAGCAAGGTTGCTGCAGCAACAGCTGTAACACACAGCTGAAGCACAATGTTCACGTCGCTCCAAGGCCTTCTGCCGAGCCGATCGAACCTCTCCAAGAGCGCTGCACACTCTGGACAACTCCCCCTCACTCATTGACCACCTGCCACTAGTGAGTACTGCCGCACGACACTCGACCGAGCCTTCCACCCGTCAGTTCTTCCGCGGCTGCCCTTGATCAACCAACAAGCTTCCCAGCTCTGAATTGGCTTCCAGATCAAGCACGAATCAGACTCTGCAAGTCCTGATTCTCTTCTGCAATACTCACCACAGCTCTGCGCTCAACGCTCTGCTCTTGGTTGATGATCGAAGTAAACTCCCGTCGCACACCACAAATTGTTCTCCTTGAATTCTGTGTATGCACTCGTGTATCACTCAGCTTCGATCAACCTCTTCAGCCCTGAACTCCTTCTGCTTAAATAGCAGCACCACTTTAAGCAATTTCCAGGTTTAGGCAATTGACCCAACAAGATCAATTATCTCCTAAAATCTAGGAGATTAGATTTGATTATTATCTCCAATGCAAATCTTCCTCTCTGACTAGAGAACCTTGCTGGAAAATACTCCATAGCATTTTAGAAATTCTTTTGATGATCTCTGTAGCGATCCCAGCCCTTCTAGACACGCCCAGATTGCTGCTGTTTTTTGGACAGTTGAAACAGCCAGTTGAACTAGCACCTGCTGCAGCATCCCCTGCTGCAGCTGCTGCTAGTTCCCTTCTGCTGGCCTGCTTGATTGTTTGAGCTGCAGCAACTCCTAGTTCACTTATGCTGGTTTTGTTATGAAATTCGTAGTGTCTTAGTTTGACAGATTTTGTGAACAAGCAGTTGCTGCAGCACACTCTTGTTCACTTAAATATTGTCACAGCAAGCACTGAACAAGGCACAGGTTTGTTCACCCAGTTCGGCCAATCTGCCTACGTCTGGGGAGGACTATTCTCCAGTCCTCAATCCACTCAACCAAAGGTTCCAAGTACACTCGGTTACAACTCACGCAACCTATGCTACTCAACCTTGTGTGGACCACTCAACACAATCAGAACAAGCTCTGATTTGTGTCTGCACACCCTCTACAATATGTCAATCTAGAATAGCTACAATCCTCTCAAAGAACTCAGCCTATTCTAAATTACACTACTCAGCAGGGTTGCTGCAGCAACAGCTGTAACACACAGCTGAAGCACAATGTCCCCGTCGCTCCAAGGCCTTCTGCCGAGCCGATCGAACCTATCCAAGAGCGCTGCACACTCTGGACAACTCCCCCTCACTCAGTGACCACCTGCCACTAGTGAGTAATGCCGCACGACACTCGACCGAGCCTTCCACCCGTCAGTTCTTCCGCGGCTGCCCTTGATCAACCAACAAGCTCCTCAGCTCTGAATTGGCTTCTAGATCAAGCACGAATCAGACTCTGCAAGTCCTGATTCTCTTCTGCAATACTCACCACAGCTCTGCGCTCAACGCTCTGCTCACGGGTGATGATCGAAGTAAAACGTCCGTAGCACACCAAAAATCCTCACTCTGAAATCTGTGTCTACACTCGTGTATCCTTCAGCTTCGATCAACCTCTTAAGCCCTGAACCCCTTCTGCTTAAATAGTCCCACCACTTTAAGCAATTTCCAGGTTTAGGCAATTGACCCACAAGATCAATTATCTCCTAAAATCTAGGAGATTAGATTTGATTCTTCTCTCCAATGCAAATCTCCTTCTCTGACTAGTAAACCTAGCTGGAAAATACTCCATAGCATTTTAGAAATTCTCCAGATGCTCTGCATAAGGTTTCCAGCCCTTACGAACAAGCCCAGACAGCTGCTACTTCTTGGACAGTTGAAACAGCCTGTTGAACAAGCTCCTGCTGCAGCATCCCCTGCTGCAGCTGCTGCTAGTTCACTTCTGCTTGGCTTGCTTGTTCGTTTGAGCTGTAGCAGCTCCTTGTTCACTTATGCTGGTTTTGTCAAACACTGCCATACTTGCATCATCAATCTCCCCCTTGTCATTTTGAAAAAACCTTAGGGCATATGCACTCTCCCGTGAACCAGAAAAAAAAACTCTAAATAAAAATAATAGAGAGTAAGTAAGTGAGGCCACAGATGGCCAAAGCATGACCACGCAGGGTCAGTATAAACAATGTTCATCAGCAGCAGTTCAGCAAAACAAAAACATCTTCTCTCCCCCTTTTTGTCATAGATGCTCAAGGGGCCTGCTCCTCATCCTCCGGGAACTCCAAGTCTCTGATTAGACTCCTAATCTGGCCACGCCTGGCATCCCTCCGTTTGGCCTCAGCATCAAGAATGAGCAGCTCAGACCTGAGATGGCTCATAATTCTGGCACGAAGAGCTGGCTGAATTGTTGCAGCAGGGGGAAGAGATTCCTCCAGGGGAGCTGAAGCTGAAGAACCAACCATTAGAAGATCCTCATAGGCAACATCCACTACATGTTTTCCCTTGAATAGCTTGTGATCTACTGTGAAGACCTGCAGCTCCTCAGATAAACCTTCAGAAATCTCACGAAACGCTGGGTGCTGAGAGACCATGATCCCATAGATGAGAGAGGGTAGCACAATAGGCTTGCTGGAGGAGGCACTCCCGGCATGAGTAGCCACCTGAGGGAACATAACACTACCCAGGCTGATCTTCCTCTTCTTCCCAATAGAATAGAGAAGGTTAGCAAAGTCTTTGTTAACCTTCCCCCTGTGAGAGCTAGGGATCCAGTTTCGAATGCCCAGATGATACAGCAGGACGAACTTGGAGGTAAGTTCAGCAGCATTGAGGTTAGGACCACCCCAAGACAGGCACACTCCCCCTGTCAGAATCTTCGCCACAAATTCTGGCTTAACATCAGTGGGAGCTCTTGCATTCTCAGAAATTCCAAGAAATGCATCAATAATTTCAGGGGTAATAACCACTGACTTACCCCGTACCCAGCTTTTCCCATACTCATCCGCTCCTTCCTCTCCAAATTTCTCCTCCATGTTCACAATAAATTCTCTAACCAGGATAATATTGAATCGGTGAGGAAAGGTTAGGGACTTGAGAAGATTTACCTCTGTCAGAAGCTGAATCATAGCAGCTGATCTGTACTTGTCGTGGACCAGTCTCTTCTCATACACAATGTGTTTTCTCTCAACAGCACTCCAGGATTGAGAAGCGCTTCTATTTCTGAACCATGTACCTCCCACTGTGAGAGCAGACAAGTCTACCGCTGGAGGTCCTCTCTCAGAAGGTCCACCAAGAGAACCTTCTTCTTCTTCTTCACTGGCTGTTCCTTCACTGCTGGAGACTGGGATCAAGATAGGGGCTTTTCCCTTGTCTGAAGGAGGAGGAGGATGTGCTGCAGCAGGTTCTTGTTCAGGAGACTCAGCCCCTGTTTCCACCCCTTCACCAATAATGCCTGGGGACATGACAAGTGATCTGCACTCTTCTTCTGCAGAGGCTGCCACAGCAGCCTCTGCTGCTTGTTCTTCTCCAGAGACAGCTTCAGCCCCAGCCTCTTCTGACAGCACAGCAGTACTGGAGACAGGTTCTCCCTCACGTACCAACCGCCTCCTTTTCTGTGAAGTTCCTTCAGAAGGTGAGGGCTCGCTGTGCGACACAGGGAGAGGTGCTGGTTCCCACACCACCACATCCAGGGGCTGAGCAGGGTCTTCATTGCGAGACTTGGTCCTTCTTTCAGACCTCCCTTGTCGGTCTGCTGCCAGATTCTTCTTCAAACCACGAGTCTTCACCATAGCTGCAGAGTTGTAGAAGGATTGAGGAGCGCACAGAGGATGATCGGCAGTGATTTTGGAAAACCCTTTGCACCTTTGTTTTTACCCTAGAAAATATTTACCCGTTATTTTCTTGAATTTGATATATCCGTTATTCCATTTTAAGCTTGTTAACACACGTGCCTCCCATGTGCCTTCTCCCATTATTAGCGACCAAAATATGTGAACAAGCTTAATTCAAGACCCAGTTGCTATAGCACATGAGAGCTGGTTCACTTATTTAGTTCAGACTGCAGCTTTGCTCGGAGGATCCTTAAGAGATTCTGATGGAACTTTCTTCACCCACACCTGAGATAAACCAGAGTTTTTCCTCTTTTGATCTTCCAGCCTTCCATCTCTTCGTTTGTCATGTTTGGGTTTCCATATCTGTAACACCTGTGATTTACCCTTGTTTTTAGCAATCCAGTGCCCTTGTGCAACCGTCTTAGCAAGCCTCCTCTGTGATTCTTTCAAGCAAAGAGCTTTTTGTGAAGCAGCATGAAACGTAGTCTTTATGCAGCGTGTGCTGATTCTGGATTCTGCTCCCTCTTTTTCATCTGAGCAGATTCTGTGCAGCTGCTTCAGATTTGAGTGGATCTTCTGATTCCCAATACTTGTTCTAGAACTCGGTTTAATCTGAACCTTTTGCTTTGTATTAGGAAAATAATGTGCCCGGTGCTGCAGCATCCCCTTGTTCACATGTCTGGTTCCATCTTTTTCTGCAGTATTTAGGGAGTCTGCTGAATTTCTCATTTCATCTTTCACAGCACTCGAGGCTTTAACAAAAACCGTCCCTCTCGAGCTTTCGTCACCAGTATACCCCAGTCCCATTCTTCCTTTACCAAATCTTTGGAAAGACAGGATCTCATCCAAGATATTTTTCTGGGAAATATCTATCTTGGCTGTTGCTGATGAATCACCAATATCTGTAACCTGTCTTCCAGTGTCTTCCCTTTTCAGAATGGTAACTTGACCGTTGGAGGAGAGAGGACATTTCCTTCGTTCTGCTCCTAAGAGATTGATTCTGTCAGTCAATGCTTGATTTGTCTGAAGGACTGCTTCACACTGTTTGAGTATCTTCTCCAGATAGTCAACAAGTCTGCCAGATAAGTCCTCCTCATCTTCACTGGCAGATGAGTCACCCTCATCTTCACTTTCAGATACTACAATCCCATAGTGAATTTTATCCTTCTTTATCTCCTTGAGGTTAAAATCAGATATACTGGTCAGCACAACACATTTTTCTTCATCACTTTCCTCAGAGTCACTCCATTTTGCTGTCATGGACTTACTGTTCTTTTTCTCTGAGCTCTTGAGGGGTTGGCTTGGACAGTCAGCCTCAATGTGTCCATACCCTTCACAATTCCAGCATTGAACACCCTTTTTTATCTCTTTCCTCTCATCTTCATTCTGAGCAGAATCTTTCCCTTTTCTCTTATTTTCTCCACTACTTCTGAATTTTCGTGAGGATGAGCATTGTCCAGTTCTTGAGTCCATGTTTTTCAGAAGTTTTCCAAGGTTCTTGACAATCATACTCAGCTGATCCTCTGAAACTGTCTGCTTGGTTTCTGTTTCAGCTTTCAATCCAACATCCTTATCCTTAGGAGTGGTGTCTCCTTTAACCAGCTTCATCTCAAATTGTTTGAGAGACCCCATCAGCTCTTCCAACTTCATGAATCTGACATTTTGAGCTTCTTCAATGGCTGTCACTTTCATGTCAAATTTTGTGGGCAACGATCTGAGAACCTTTCTGATAAGCTTTTCTTCAGGAATGGGTTCACCAAGGGCATGAGCTTCATTTGCACGATCACAGAGTTTAGCATTAAACTCAGTGACTGTTTCCTCATCCAGCATCCTCAGATTCTCAAATTGTGTGGCAATTATCTGGAGTATTGACAGCTTCACTCTATCAGTTCCTTCATGGGCAGTTTGCAGAATTTCCCATGCTTGCTTGGCCATGTCACAGTTTGAGATCAACCTGAAATTGTTAGCATCAACTGCAGCAAAAATTGCATTCAGAGCCTTTGAATTACCAGTTGCTGCAGCATCTTCTTCAGCAGTCCATTCTTCTTCAGGTTTAATTCTTGTCACTCCTTGCTCATCCATGGTGATTGGGGGAGACCACTGAACCACAACAGCTCTCCATGTCTTCTCGTCAATAGCCCTGAGAAAGGCTTTCATTCTAGCTTTCCAATATCCATAATTGCTCTCTTCCAATAATGGAGGTCTGCTTGTGCTCTGTCCTTCCTTCATTGTCTTTGCTTCCAGAGACACTGTGTGTCGAGCTCCTGCTCTGATACCAATTGAAATTCGTAGTGTCTTAGTTTGACAGATTCTGTGAACAAGCAGTTGTTGCAGCACACTCTTGTTCACTTAAATATTGTCACAGCAAGCAATGAACAAGGCACAAGTTTGTTCACCCAGTTCGGCCAATCTACCTACGTCTGGGAGGACTATTCTCCAGTCCTCAATCCACTCAACCAAAGGTTCCAAGTACACTCGGTTACAACTCACGCAACCTATGCTACTCAACCTTGTGTGGACCACTCAACACAATCAGAACAAGCTCTGATTTGTGTCTGCACACCCTCTACAATATGTCAATCTAGAATAGCTACAATCCTCTCAAAGAACTCAGCCTATTCTAAATTACACTACTCAGCAGGGTTGCTGCAGCAACAGCTGTAACACACAGCTGAAGCACAATGTCCCCGTCGCTCCAAGGCCTTCTGCCGAGCCGATCGAACCTCTCCAAGAGCGCTGCACACTCTGGATAACTCCCCCTCACTCAGTGACCACCTGCCACTAGTGAGTACTGCCGCACGACACTCGACCGAGCCTTCCACCCGTCAGTTCTTCCGCGGCTGCCCTTGATCAACCAACAAGCTCCTCAGCTCTGAATTGGCTTCCAGATCAAGCACGAATCAGACTCTGCAAGTCCTGATTCTCTTCTGCAATACTCACCACAGCTCTGCGCTCAACGCTCTGCTCACGGGTGATGATCGAAGTAAAACGTCCGTAGCACACCAAAAATCCTCACTCTGAAATCTGTGTCTACACTCTTGTATCCCTCAGCTTCGATCAACCTCTTCAGCCCTGAACCCCTTCTGCTTAAATAGCCGCACCACTTTAAGCAATTTCCAGGTTTAGGCAATTGACCCACAAGATCAATTATCTCCTAAAATCTAGGAGATTAGATTTGATTATTCTCTCCAATGCAAATCTCCTTCTCTGACTAGTAAACCTAGCTGGAAAATACTCCATAGCATTTTAGAAATTCTCCAGATGCTCTGCATAAGGTTTCCAGCCCTTCCGAACAAACCCAGACAGCTGCTACTTCTTGGACAGTTGAAACAGCCTGTTGAACAAGCTCCTGCTGCAGCATCCCCTGCTGCAGCTGCTGCTAGTTCACTTCTGCTTGGCTTGCTTGTTCGTTTGAGCTGTAGCAGCTCCTTGTTCACTTATGCTGGTTTTGTCAAACACTGTCATACTTGCATCATTAGTATTATTGCTATGTACTTTGTTTGATTAGTCCATTTGTATTTTGACGAGCTTCGCCGCGATAATTTTTGCATGACAGATGGTTTTCGAACTTGATTTTTATTCGGCAAGTTTTTCCTTAGAACAACGATTTTGGGCTACACCGAGTTTTTCATTCGGACACACTGGCCGAATCACCTTTTTTCGCCTTGCCCGAATCACTTTTGATTCGGCGAACCCATGCTGTCCGAGCTAAAGTGATTCGACCACCCTGGCCGAATCACTTTCTTTGCCTTGTCTAAATCATTTTTTGATTCAGACAAGCTCATGTTATCCGAACTGATCTGATTCGACCAGGGTGTGGCCGAATCATTTTTTTTGCCATCCCCGAATCAATTGTGACTCGGTCAGTTTTGAGCAGCACTTTTCTCAGTTAACTTTGGAAATTTTTGCAACTTTACTCACATTTGTTCGAAACCTTTTCAAGCACTATATTACACTAGTTCATGGCTTTTGATTCACATGAGCATATCTAAGTAAACTCATCGTATGAATTGTCACACATTGGTTTTCCAAACTTGTGCCTAGCTATATGTTTCGCATGATTTATCTCTAATAGCTACCTGTCTTCATCTGGGAATTCAGGTGCGCTAACTTTTTTCTTGAGTTTCAGATTTATGCAACTAATAGAGCATCATTCACGGATGTGAGCAGATGTGCATTGGGCTACCTCCACACGAGAGAAATTCCTTCGCAACTTTTTCTTTCATTCTTTTACTGTATATTGGTTCGGGACTAAGCAAATTTTTAAGTGTGGGGTGTTTTGCGCTTTCGCTTTTATTTTCTTAACAACATGATTCTATGCTACACATTTACCTTGAGCACATTTTACTCGCATGATTACTGTCATCCTAGCTTTAAGTATTGATCACACGATGCAATGTTTGCTTAGCAATTAAGTAGTATCATAAAAAAAAAATTGGGATGAGTTGTGCTTTGAACTCATGAATCGTATCTTTAAGTCGATTGACATTCTTTGTGATGATTTTATTCAAATGATTCGGTGTTTTGACTAGCTTAGTTCGATTTATTATTAAGCTCTTTCTGTGCATGAAAAATGAAGCTAAAGTTTAGCGAGCACAAAAATAAAATAAAAATGGTTTTCATATAAAATTCTTGTACTTGTTCTTGTTTGCTTTTAGGTGACTTTAGCATTCCTATTTAGCCTTTGCATTTGTTTAGTTCACACTTCATGCTCCATTATATATCACTTAGGCACATTGTCAAGTATTAATTGTGGGATCAAAATAAGTGTTTAAGAAAAAGAAAAAAAATGGCACGAAAAGAAAAAGTTATATTTTTAAGGTTTTACAAATGCCGATGGTTAGGAAGGTAAGTTCCCCTTTGAAAGCATTTGTATAAACACAATCTTTTGGGATCAAGGAAAAGTTTTACATAGGAAGGTAAGTTCCCCCTTGATAGCATTTGTATACACGGAAAAACAAATAAACCCACTTAATTCTTGACTTTGTGCCTATTCCGCAAATTCTTTCGCATGTGTGTGGATAAGACATTTGCATTTTGCTTTTAGGAAGCGTCTGAGGTATGACCCTCGTAATTTATTACTTAAGCATCGCCGGACTCTATCCGTACAGCTTCTAGATGATCAGTCATTCTGCTGTAGCTTCAAATCATCACGGGTTGCTATAGCAGATTATGTCATTTGTCTTTTGCTTAGATTGTCTCAGCCTTTGTGGTCCACAGAGTGCTATAACACTTTCTTGTGCTAGTCGCTTTTTACTTTGTTGTTGTTTTGTCAATCTTCAGATTGTGCAGCTACGATCTTTAAGAAGTGTTGTAGCATCTTCTGCAACATCTTCTTGTGTTGTTTCGTCAAGGATGTCATTCCTCAACATCTATCCCTTAGCATTTTTGACAAAACCACAGCAACACTGTTAGAAAATCTCAGAGACAAGGCAGTTAGTGTTCAATACTGAACTAATACATTCTTCTCCCTCTTTTTGTCACAAATGGTAGGGGCTGTAGCAAAAATTGGAGGTTATTGAGGAACCACACAAAATATTGGGGAAGCTCTGAGTTCCTCGAACGGAGCTCCATCCAATGGTTTTGTAAAAATGTCAGCCAGCTGCTTATCAGTCGTTACATGTTTCAGTATAATAATCTATTTCTCGATCAGGTCTCTGATGAAGTGGTGTTTAATGTCAATGTCTTTGGTTCATGAATGCTGCACCGGATTCTTGCTAATGTTGATGGCACTCATGTTGTCACAGTAAATAATCATATTGCCTTGTTAAACCCCATGTTCACCCAGCATTTGTTTCATTCATATCAATTGAGCGCAATAGCTTCCAGCAGCAATATACTCAGCTTCGGCAGTGGACAAGAAGATATTATTTTGCTTTTTGCTGAACCAGGAAACCAGATTATTTCCAAGAAAGAAACATCCTCCAGATGTACTCTTCATATCTTCTGCACAACCTGCCCAGTCAGCATCACAATAGCCTACCAATTCTGCACTTGTGTTCTTTGTGTACCATAATCCATAATTTGTTTTGCCCCATATATCTGATAAGTCTCTTCACAAGCTGTAGGTGGCTCTATTTTGGGCAGGCTTGATAATTGGCACACACACCTACTGTGAAGGATATCCGGTCGACTGGCAGTATGATACAAAAGGCTTCCAATCATGCTTCTGTACAATATTTGATCAACTGCAATTCAAGCTGCATCCTTGATTGCTTTTGTATAAGTTGCTGCAGGGGTACGTTTGTGGCTGGCCTTGTCCATGTCAAACTTCTTTACCAGGTTTTTTGCATACTTACTTTGAGAAATGAAGATACCATCTTTCTTTTGTGAGATTTGCAGACAGAGAAAGTATGTTAACTCTCCCACCATACTTATTTGGAACTCCATTTGCATGTGCTCTACAAACTGCTTCACCATTCTCTATGAACTGGAAGCAAATACAATATCATCCACATATATTTGTACTATAATGAAGTCTGACATAGTTCTGTGTACGAAGAGTGTCTTGTCCATCCCTCCTCGATCATATCCGTGATTGGTCAGAAATTTAGCCAGTCTTTTATACTAGACTCTGGGGGCTTGCTTTAACTCGTAGAGAGCCTTCTTTAGCTTGTAGACGTGGTTTGTGTTGCGAATATGGCATTTGTGACAAAGCGGAAGCTCCTGAGCGGAAGAAGAGGCTACAACAAACTCTGGTACCAGGAGCTGGTACTTGCAAATGAAGACTGACAAAACAAAAGAGGCAGAAAAAGCTATAGCATCCCCTAACGAATGGAGCTGGTACAAATGATCATAAAGGATCAAGACAAGGGAACCAGAAGAGGCCATAACATCTCCTAAAGATTCAAGGCTAAAGCTAAAGAGAGTATCTTTGTAGCAGCTCATTCTGGAGGAGTTTGGAGGTTGTCTAGGAGATTGCTGTCGGCGTGAAAATAGACAAAGGACGGCTCGAATGATCAGGGAATCTTCAGCAGCGGCGTGGATGAAGGCCAACAAGATAAGGTTTCTAAATTCCGGTGTAGAAAACTGAATCTCAACAACCTTCCAGGAATCCAGGGGAAGATTCGAAAGGTGGAATTATCTGCGAAAGGTGGAATTATACTTTGAGGCTAAACTTGCTGAGGTGCGAAAGCTACATATGCAGAGGCAGAGATGATCGGTTGATTTCTTTCCGATTATTCGCTTCATTCGATGATGAATTTCGCTCCTCTCCCAAAATTTTCATTGTGTTTTTACCACTCTACTCTCATTTTAGGTCAAATTATATTAAATTGAGGCTTTATAGTCCGTTTGGAGCAATATAACGCAAAACAAAAAGATTCAGACCAACAAAGACCAAATCTGAACAGATTGACCTATTCGTCATCAAAGGCTTGCCGAGCACATGATACTTATCCGATTGAGGCATAGAAAATATCTTGTTGGAAAGCTAACTAAAAGGGCTACAACTCTTTAGTTTACACCAAGACCAAATTCGAAGGTTTAGAAGGTCAAAAACGCGAGCAAAGTCAAAACCAAAGTGTTGAGTGAACAGTAGCCCGGTTCATATTTAAACCACGGGTTCAAGGAAGAACCGTCGGTTCACATGTTGAAATGGCAGTTTGGTTTTGAACCGGCCCCAAAGGCAAAAATTCATGATCCACTGAGTTAGCTCGGTTCAATGGAGAACCGGCGGTTGGGTAACAGAACCATCGGTTTGACACCGAACCGGTCCGGAATTGATTTCTAAAATCGGCCCAATAGATTTTGGTATAAATAAGTACCTAAAACCCAGAAAAGAGCATTCTGAACGTGAGCAAGATTTGACCTAATTTTTGAAGAGAGGAAAGACGGCTGAAAACTGCAAGAAGATTAAAGATCGAAGACTCGGCTTCGTAGTGAAGGATTCTTCTATACTTTTCGTTTCTTTTTCTTTAATTCTCTTTAATACATGTATTCTGATTTTATCATCATGATTAATGAGTAGTCGTCTCGTTCCGGGATCCTACGGATCTCATGCTTGTACTCAAAGAATTCATGCGATATTAATAAAACCTTCTGATTATGTTACTGAAGTTCTTTAATTCTACTATTCTTAATTTATCGTTTCTGCATGTCTGACATTGATTGGGATGCTTTCTTGTTAGAACGAAATTAGGTTAAAGACCAAAAAGCTGATTGGGTCTGAGGTAATTAGCTGGATTGAGTAGAATTGATATCGAAACATGATAGCTATACTGTTAATACATGAATCAATAGGGAAGTTGACATTATTTGTCTGAAAACCTTGGGTTTAATAAATCAAAAACTGTTGATAACCCGTGATTGGGCGGCTTGCCTGATGTTATTTGGTTATTTCCATAGTTCCATAATATAATTGAATTGTTTGGATTATTGCATGATTTGTGTGTTAGGCATGGGTGAAGTTTGATTTTGAAATATTGATTTTATTTGTATAATCTTGTTCTTGCGTCAGAATCACTTAGTTAGGTAAATATCACTTCTTCATTATTAGAATAGCTAAACGAAGGTATTATCTTGCATAGTATACATACGTTTTTTGTCCTTGGATTGACCCTTGGTTTACCAAGGTTTATAAATTGTTTTTTACTACAATTTGACCCTTGAAACATATATCTGACAACTATAAAGGGTTAAAAATACGATTGGAGAGACTGAAGCAATGGATATCGAATAACCCACACACACACTGACCAAAGATCATAGTTCGTGGAAAAAGAGAAGTGCTGGAGCAATAGTTGTGTCAGAGCTGAAGAAGTGATCAGGACTAAGTAAGTCTGATCCAGTATTGATTCGAGGGAGTCGACTAGAGCAGAGTCTCGTTGAGAGGCGAACGGTTGACAGTCGTGGAGTGGAGCTTGCGCGAACTGTCCCAGCGTGCTCCATGATAGTGACTGGAGGTCATAGATTGAGGGGGAGTAGAGCCGAGTGTCCGACTATTTAGTAGAGAGTGCTTAGAGAAGTCACGGACAGAAGCATCAGCAACTTGGCGTCAGAAGTTGTTGCAGCAAAATCTGGGTATACTTTGTAATAGGATAGGCTGAGAGTTGCAGAAATGCTAGCTATCTGTTAAAACTAGTTTACCTTATGTAGCTAGTCTGTGTTGACAGATTGAGCCGATATTTCGACTAGGTTAGGAGTAGTGGTGTACTCTAACTGTGATAGTGAAATCCTGAGGACCGAGAGTCATCCTCCCTAGATGTAGCTGTTGCCGAACTGGGTAAACAATTATTTTCATGCTCTTCAGGTTTGGCAGAAGCAAAGCGACAACAATTTACTAGAAAAAGTTGCTGAAGCAAACCGTGGGTTGTCGTCTACAATAACGCAGTGCCAATTTCAATGGTTTGGATGATGAGGATCCTCGAATCCCTTGGGCTAGGCAACATAAACTCCTTCAGTCAGGATTTAATTCAGAAATGCACTCTTGACGTCCATTTGATACAGTTTGAACTTCAGGTGACAGGCCAGGGCAAGGAGTAATCTGATAGCTTCCATGCGAGCAATTGGAGCGAAAGTCTCATCAAAATCTACTCCCTCAATCTGTGTAAACCCTTGAGCTACTAATTTGGCTTTATTCCTTGTGATATTCCCCTTTTCATCGGACTTGTTTTTGTATATCCATTTGGTTACAACGATGTTCACATTGTTCGGACGAGTGACCAAGTCCCACACCTCGTTTCTTTCAAACTCACCAAGTTCTTCTTGCATTGCAGCTATCCATAATTCATCTCTCAGACCCTTTTTAATGTTCTTTGGCTCAGAACTGGACAGGAAACACGAGTTATTGATCATATCACATAGGTTAATGTGGGAGGTACCTCGAGTTCGTCTTCCTTCGGTCAAGCTGCCAATGATGTTGGTTGTGGGATGGTCTTTCTGAATTTTTCTTGGCAGAAGTCTCACTGTGGGGTGTTTTCAGTAGGCACTACAGAATCTGGTTCTGACTCCTCCTCTGAATTTTGATATCAGGTTCTGCTGAAGCAATCTCTGGTACTTCCTCTTGGTCAGCTTCATTAATGATTTGAGGTAGAGGCTGATTTTGGTCTTCTGTATCAGAGGCCTCTTCATTGTCAGAGTGTTGACACTTCTCTTCTAGGTCATTCACAATTACGTTGATGAACTCGATCACAGTACCTGTTCTGTTGTTGAATACATGGTATGCTCTGCTATTTGTTGAGTATCCCAAAAATATCCCTGGATCACTCTTTAGGTCAAGCTCCATTTTGTATTCGCGGTCTCTGAGAATCTAACATTCACTTCCGAAAATGTGAAAGGATCTAACAATGGGTTTGTTCTCCTTCCAGAGCTCATAGCATGTTTTATATGTCCCTCTTCTGATTGACATACGATTAACGATGTATAATGAGGTATTTATTGCTTCGCTCAGAACTTCAGTGGAATTTTTCTTGCATGGATCATAACTCGAGCCATTTCCTGTATTGTTCTATTTTTCCGCTCTACTATCCCATTTTGATGTGGAGTAATGGGTGATGAGTACTGATGTGTGATTCCACGGTTGGTGCAAAACTCATTCATGGCTTCATACTCGAACTCTTTCCCATGATCACTTCTTATAGCGGCTACTCTCAATCCTTTCTCTTGCTCTAGCCGAGTAACTAAGGCCACCACCACCTTCACTGTGTCTGATTTTTCACGCAAAAAATCGATCCATGAGTAGCTGGTGTAATCATCCACACATACAAAAGCGTACCTTTTTCTGCCACAACTCTCCACATCTGTTGGTCTCATAAGATCCATATACAGTAGTTGGAGAGGTCTAGTGGTGCTCATCTCATTGACCTTTGGGTGAGGGATCCTTGTCTTCTTTCCAATTTGGAATTCCCAACACACTATGTTCATCTCTCTTTTGATCTCTGGAATACCACGGATTAATTGATCAGATGCAACTCTTCTTAACGTCCAAAGGTTGAGAAGTCCCAAACTTATATGCCACAGATTCATTTCTTCTGTCTTCGTCAACAGACAGGTTGATACATAGATTGCTGCAACATTCTCTAGTAAATAACAATTGTTGTCTTTAGTATGCATCTTCCCTCTGCATCAAACACTTGATAGATCTTTTGAGCAAAATTTACAAACTGCGTACCATCACATAGCTGGCTAATGCTGATGATATTTGCAGTTAGCCCTTCCACAAGCATCACATTCTTTAACTTAGGCAATCCGTGAACTTCTAGTGTTCCATTTCCGAGGACTTTCCTTTTCAACCCATTTCCAAATGTCACGTCTTGTTTTTTGCAAGGATTAATGCCTGTCAGGTAGGATTTGTTCCCACTCATGT
This sequence comes from Umbilicus rupestris, assembly GCA_963678935.1. Taxonomy (NCBI): domain Eukaryota; kingdom Viridiplantae; phylum Streptophyta; class Magnoliopsida; order Saxifragales; family Crassulaceae; genus Umbilicus; species Umbilicus rupestris. The sequence continues at coordinate 10,085,642 of OY787619.1, forward strand.
GACCAAAGCATCCATTGTCGAAATACCAACTCCTTTTTTTCACAAATCTTGCTGAGTCGTAGCACACATGAGTACGATGATCCATTCCTGATCTACGCCTCAGACAAATGTTTGGGAATTGTTTCTATGGTCTCCAATAATTGTTGAGTAAAGGGCAAGACTTTTGGATGTGACCAACTTCATTGTAGTCAAGACAGTGATGTACAGGAACAAGAAGGTGGCCTTGAACTCGGCAATTCCAGCTCTGTAGAAGGACCATGATTTGAGCTCAGCGGGCTCAAGAAGAGGTGCTGGTGGGGGCGGCTCATTGTAGTCCTTGGTCTGAGCTGAGGTTCCCAATGGCTGCCTCTCACAGTACTTGTTTGCTCCAAGCATCACATCCTCTTCCTTCCCTTCCCTTCCCTTCCCTTCCCTTCCCTTCCATTCTCTCTCTCTCTTTCTAGAGCTTTCAGTACAATAATGTTATGTTGATTTATAGATAAAGAGCCTCGCTTAACGTCTCTCTCCAGGCATCCAACGTTCGAAATGTTTAGATGGGATGATCACAGCCGCGCACTAATCAAAGTGGGGGAGGGACAGCTAAACCAAAATCCGAATGATCTAGAGGCATTTCTGAGTGCTCTCTCTCTCTCTCTTTTTATCTGGGGAAAGTGACAAGACCTCACATAGTGAAAGAGCCAACTGCTACTATTTAAAAATGTCAGCTCTGGCCTGGCATAGCTCCTCGGAGTTGGAGTAACATGATGTGTTTTTTTTTTTTTAATTTCCATTACTCTATCATACACTGCTGCTTTAACAATGTTTGAGTGGATGCTTTTGAACCATCTTTTTATCTAGTTGACAGGATCGACACAAATGCTCGAGCGTCAAGAGAGTTTGAAGTGAAGCTTCTTCTTAAATTTTACAGCATGTTCTCAAATGTATTTAACTTAACTCTTAAGTACTGAAAATTTAAGTTCTAAAGAACAGGCCCTAAGTAGTGTTTATTTAAAATTCCAAATGTTCAGTTTCAGCCATTTTCAATTATTTAAAATGTAAATGCTTCAACTATTAAGACTTATTTTTATATAAAGTTAAATAGAACACTTATAATATATAGCTACAACACATAAATTCTAATATTACATATATGAATATTATAAAAGTACATTCAAGTTTAATCCAATTTCAAATTATATTTAAATATCATCGTCTTTATCTTGATGATTTCGGCTACATTAATCTGTGTTCTAGAATTTGAGACGCTATCATGTCACGTACTTGGTTCATCTATTCTTTTCGATGTGTATCAAATAAGTCAGAATCTGCAATCCCTTACACAAACTCATTAGATAAAATGGATATCAAAAACCTATGCATACGAGTAAAATTATTCAAAGCAACTCTGCAGCCTTGTCGTATCATTCTTTGATTAAACCCTTGACAATTAGTCTCTGGAAGACATTCGACTAAATCATCACAAACACCTAAGAGGAAAAGCGAGCCTCAAAACTCCAAGCAAGAGAAGGGCGTTTCAAAGTTTTTATCAAGTGCATCATCTTCTAAATAGTGTTTATATTTTGAGCCTGTTATATTGAATTTAAAAATTCCAACTGTTCAGTTTTGCGGTTTTGAGTTACTTAAATTTGAATGCTTCAACTATTAATAATTATTTTTTATTTTTTATAAATTAAATTGAACAATTATAAATATATACTAAAAGCATACGTTCTAATTTACATATATGAAATATACAATTACATTCAAATTTAATCCAATTTCAAATCGATTTAAATATCATCATCTTCATCCATGATGATTTTCTACATTATCTGATTTGTGTTCTAGAAATTGAAATGCTATCATGTCGCGCACTTGGTTCATTTGTTTCTTTTGATGTTTATCAAATAAGTCATAATATGCAATTCCTTGCACAAACTCATTAGATAAAATAGATATCAAAAACCTATGCATTCGAATAAAACTATCCAAAGTAAATGTAGCTAAAATGATGTCAAATATGCGCAAATATGACCACTTAAGGCATGACTTAAAGTATCTTCCACATCTTGTTTAAAACATCATATATTCTTTTAATGGTGGTTCGTAAAGATGAATCCGGTCACCTAAATAATTTTTCATGTATTATAATAACTAAGATTACTAGTATTTTTGGAATATTATTTACTAATTCCTATTTACCCGAATCCCCCAACAGAGCCTCTGTTTTGGCTTCATCAGGAATAACGTTTTTTTTTTCTCATTAGACCACGCTCTCTAGTATTAATTTAATTTTAAGGTACAAACTAAATTGTTAAATTTAATGTTACCTTGAGGTGTATGTGGAGAATAATATTTTGCTCGTATATAGTAAATTCCAACACTCATTTCCAATCAGCTACAATAGGACCCCAATCTTTCTAATTTCATGCATAATTGTCATGAACTTCTAACCACAGAAATATTCTCAAACAATCATGTATTCCCCGATGATCATCTAACCCTAATGACCTCGTCTTAAGATGAATCTGACTTCCCTTAAAAATCAAACTCTCTTAAATCTTTTACAAGCCCGAATTCAACAAACCATTTACAACATCCTCAACCCCAAAATCCGTACTCTCAAGTTCTAGTAAATATCCACAATTAAGAAAATAGACTTACATATAAATAGAAGCCTAAGCAACCTCTAAATTCACTTTGATACACCAGTTGATCAGAAAGAGAGCTTTTTTAGTCAACCTAGCCAATATCGAATCGTTTCAGCCTCACCCAGCAGATCCAGATCCGTCCGAAATCCAGCTGAATAACGATTCCGGGTGACTTCTGTGATTTAGTGAACCTGCAGGAGCAAATTGTAATTAATATAAGTATAGGGACTGCTTTGCAAAACATATTCAGGAGGGAGAGTTTGTTATTTAACGAACTCATTCCTCCCATCATTTCCGCAAATCATCTCTCAACCCTGATCTCACCTTCATCTTTCTCCGCCGCTCATGGCGTCGTTCCGGTGACTGAGGCGCTCCTCTTTCACATGGTATCAGACGACCGTTCGGTCCACGACCATCATTCCTCTGTCCGATTTTCGTCAGGCGCAATTCACTTGGCCATGATTTCAATTCTTGATTCTTGATTTTCTAGATCAACCTTTCTGCAATTCCTGATCTCTGTGCTCGTCAATCAACAATTCCAGGTACTGCTGCTACCTCTGTGATAGAGCCTATTTATACGCATTATTTAGATCATAACCCTATGCTTGTTTGCATTATTTTATGTACAAGATTACTGGTTTCCAGTGTTTTTGTATTTCAGGGCAAAACGAGGGCCTAAGCCGGATACGCGCTAACAGGCAGCATTTAGGACGCGCAGCACACAGCCTGCGGAGCTAGCGGCGCAAACAGAAGAAATGGCGAGACACAGCAGAGTTGCGCCGACCAATGCGCTAAGCAGTACGCCGTGCGCCAGGCGCAGAGTCCAGTATTTCCTAATCCCGACATGACCTGATTTGCAAGTTGCCAAGGATGGACCTCTCGAGCAGTATATAAAGGGGAGGAGGTCTAGGGTTTCAAAACAACAATAATAGGAAGAGACGATCATCATCAGAGACACACAGAGCGGCAAACTGGAAAACACACGGACTTGTTGAGAGGACTTGCGCCAGCCGACTGCGCCAGCCGAGAAACATTCTGCACGCACTGTTTGCTACTTGTTTCTCAGATACATTAGTTATTATTTACTATTCTATGATGTTTATCACTAGCATGTCTAGCTAAACGCTTAGTGTTGGTTGGGCATGAATCTATGATGTATTTCCTTTGAGACTTGAGCATAATGCATAGTTTGCTTACTTGTATTAAACTCTGCGCATACGGAGACAGCTAGTTGCATGAGTAGGGGAAGCCTTGAACCGCAATCTTACTCTTGTTGCTTGTTCTTCATATGTTAAACTAGTTGATAGCTTGACGGTGACAACTAGGAGTAACGAGCTAGGGTGATCAGTTGCTACCTTGAACGGATTCGTAGCTGTTTTAGTCTAGTTCTAGAGATTAATAGCACATGAACTTTGAACGGAACATGCGCACGTGTTAGGAAGCCTTGACCAGACACTAACCCAAGTGAAATCAAGCTATAGACATATTAGAGTCAGTGATAAGGAATGCACTCATAGAGGATTGTCTGCTCAATACTTCTCATAGTCATAGTACTTAATCTCTACTGCCTGCGCACGTCTAGTGCAAATTCCCTGCGTTTCACAACTGTTTACTTGCGCATCGCGCAACCCCAAGCAATCACTCACCCCCAATCTTCGTAAGTGTAGGTCACTGGCTAGAACCGAACTACTTGCTCCCTGTGGAGATCGACCCTTACTTAACCGCTGTACTGAGTGGAAGAGGAAGGATTATATTTGACGCGCACAACGACGCGCGATCAAATTTTGGCGCCGTTGCCGGGGAACAACACAGCTAAGTTCTAGTTAGTTTACGTTTTTCCCTTTTAGTAACTAGTTATTTCAGTTTGTTTGGTTTTCGTTGTTGTTTCTGACAGCGCGCAATCACCATTTGCCTGCGCAACCTTGAAACAGTTGCGCTGTGCAGATTCTAGTTACGCACTGACAGACGCAGCAGCATTAGTTATCTTTTAACTTCATTTTTCTTTAAGATTCAGAACAGGTCATGGAAGATAACAGTGTCGTAGGAGACAACTTGGGGGACAGAACCCCAGAGGAAGCAAGGGCGCATAACCGCGCAGCCCTGTTCAGAGAGGAAGTGCAGCGCGAGGTTGAAGCAAGGAGGGCCGCTGAAGTGTATCATGCGCCACCCGTGCAACAGGCCGCGCGACGCAGAACAGTGCGCGAGATGTCAGCCCCTATCACTGTTAACCAGCCATGGTGCATCGTGCTTCCACCAGGCGGTCATTTTGAGCTAAGGAGCTCACTCATCCATCACATGCCCAAGTTCCACGGGATGAACAATGAAAATCCAGTCAAGCATGTGCGAGAGTTCCTAGTCATTTGCGAGAACATGAAGACCGAAGGAGAAAGCGATGAGGCACTGAAAATGAAGGCATTCCCATTTTCACTGTGTGATACAGCCAGACATTGGTTGATGAACTTACCCACAGGATCCATTCACACATGGGAGCAGCTGCAGAAGAAATTCCTGGACAAATTCTATCCCGCAGCAAAGATCGCGCTACTCAGAAGAGAGCTGGCCGCGCCAAGGCAGAGCGCAGGGGAGTCACTGTCAGAATATAACGAGCGTTTCAGGGAGCTAGAGGCCAACTGCTACAATCATGGCCTGCCCCAGAATGTGCTGATAGAGAACTTCCTAAATGGACTGCTGCCCATGGAGCTGAGGTTATTGAACGCATGCGCAGGAGGCGACATTTGCAACATGTACCCAGAGGACGCTTGGCAGCTGATAGAAGACTGCTGGTCAGGTACGACATCAGCTAACACTTGAAAATAGTCGTACTCGTTCTGTGCATCAGGTAGAAACAAGTGCTGAGATCAAGGAAATGAAGGCCATGCTGCAGAAGTTGATGAGTGCGCAGAGCGCACCACCAGTTGCGCCAAAGGTATGTGAATTTTGCAGGTCCACCGAGCACAAGACTGATGAATGTCCCACGCTATTTGAGGAATCTGGAGATGTCAATGCTCTCGGAGGATGGGACAACAGAGGGCCACCGAGGAAGAATCAGCCACGCTTTGGACTGGCAGCAAATGGATTCAGATGGAAGGAGGAGAACAATTTCCAGAGGCAGTCCACAGATCAGCGCGCACCACAGCAGACGCAACAAGCTGCGCCTTACAATCCACCGCATCGCCGCACTGACGCACCAGCACATAACAACCAGTAACCGAGGCGATCGCTGGAAGATATCGTGGGGCAGCTGGCAGACACAGTGCGCAAAAATGACGAGAAATATGACAAGAGGTTCGAGTCCATTGAAAAGCAGCTATCATAGATCGCAACCACGGTATATGAGCTGAAGAAGAGCGATGGCAACCTGCCTTCGCAAGTGATTCAGAACCCCAAAGGAGGAGTCAATGCAGTAACACTGAGGACTGGGCGCACGATAGGAACAGAGCAGACCGCGAAGGCGCCCGCGCAACCAGCTGCGCAAGTCCCAGAATCGACAGAGCAGAATGCGCAACCAGAGCAGAACGCGCAACCTGAAGTGCCAGCCACAAGCCAGCAGGGCGAAGCACCAGGTATAACAGAATTAAAAGACAAGAGCACGAATCGTACTAATATACCTGCACCTTTCCCTGTGCAGGCACCCTTGGCTAGGAAGGAAGCGCAGGACAAAGAGCTCTACGAGTTATTCAGCAAGGTGGAAATCAACATTCCCCTTATTGAAGCAGTTCGGCAGATCCCAAGGTACGCCAAGTTTTTGAAGGAGCTGTGCACGAACAAGCGACGAAAAGGCGAGTGCGTACAGGTAATGTTAAATGCGCAGGCCTCAGCAATCGTGCAACATAAGGTACCACCTAAGTGCCGAGACCCAGGTACATTCACTATCCCATGCACTCTAGGTAAAACCACGGTGAGCAACTGCATGATTGATTTAGGCGCATCCATAAATTTGTTACCATATTCTCTATATGCAACATTGCGCCTTGGACCACTAAAGCTTGCAGGTCTCACCATTCAGCTAGCGGATCGATCGTGCAAACAAACTGCAGGCATGATAGAGGATGTTCTTGTACGCGTAGGAGAGCTGGTGTTCCCAGCAGATTTTTATGTGCGAAATGGAAGGCGAATCGAGCACCAGCAGTGTGCAAATCCTGCTAGGCAGACCATTCCTTATGACCGCACGCACGAAGATAGACGTGTGGAGGGGCACGCTCTCCATGGAAGTGGATGGCGAAGAGATCCATTTCAACATATTCAAAGGAATGCAGCATCCACATGATGACGCCACAGTGCACGCAATGGACAACTTGGATGATTTAGTCACAGATGCGCAGTGCGCAAGCGCAACAGTAGGACCAGAGCCACTGGCACAAGCAGAGTTGGAGGAACAGGAAGACGAGCCGAGCAGTGCTGAACAAGAATCCACACAGGTACATGATATAGTTCATATTTGCACCGCTAATAAAATCTTGCCCTCCATTGAACAGGCACCCAAGGTCGAGCTGAAGCAACTCCCATACCACCTCAAATACATTTTCCTGGGAAGTGAGGACACCCTGCCAGTGATCATCAAGAAAGGATTAGAAGAGGAGCAGGAAATGCGTTTACAGCAGGTGCTGCGCAAGAACCAGCGCGCCATAGGATGGACACTTGCTGACCTGCGCGGAGTGAGCCCAGACGTATGCATGCATAGAATTCTGTTGGAAGATGGTGCCAAACCATCCAGGGAGGCTCAGCGCAGATTAAACCCAAACATGATGGAGGTAGTGCAAAAGGAAATTTTAAAGTTGCGTGACGCAGGAGTCATCTACCCCATCTCAGACAGCAAATGGGTCAGTCCAGTGCACGTTGTGCCTAAGAAGGGAGGAATCACAGTGGAGGAAAATGCGCAGGGCGAGCTAGTTCCCAAGCGCATACAGACTGGATGGCGCATGTGCATTGACTACAGGAAGCTTAACGCAGTGACGCGCAAGGACCATTTCCCGCTACCCTTCATGGATCAGATGTTGGACAGATTAGCAGGTAAGCCCTATTTCTGTTTCTTGGACGGATATTCAGGGTATAATCAGATACCCATAGCTGCGGAGGATCAGGAGAAGACCACGTTCACTTGCCCGTTCGGTACGTTTGCGTTTCGGCGCATGTCATTTGGGCTGTGCAACGCGCCAGGTACGTTCCAACGCTTAGTCATGAGCATTTTCTCTGATATGATTGGTATATGCATAGAAGTGTTCATGGATGATTTTACTGTATATGGAGGTACCTTTGATACATGCTTGACTCATCTAGATAAAGTCTTAGCGCGCTGCATTTCTAAGAACCTAGTGCTCAATTATGAAAAATGTCATTTCATGGTAACGCATGGTGTAGTACTAGGACACATCATCTCAGAGGAGGGGATCAAAGTAGACAAAGCTAAGATAGACCTTATTTCTAATCTACCTTATGCCACTAGCGTGCGCGATGTGAAGTCATTCTTAGGACACGCTGGGTTTTACAGGCGTTTTATCAAAGACTTCTCTAAAATTTGTATTCCCCTGTCTAACCTCTTGCAAAAAGATGTGTGCTTCGATTTTACTGATGAGTGCAGGGCCGCATTTGATAAGCTGAAGGAAGCGCTGACCAGCGCGCCAGTGATGCGCGCGCCAGACTGGAACCTGCCATTTGAGTTAATGTGCGACGCAAGTGATTATGCAGTAGGTGCAGTCTTGGGACAGCGCGTGGACAAGAAGCCGCACGCCATTTACTATGCTTCGCGCACACTGGACGCTGCGCAGAGGAACTACACCACCACGGAGAAGGAGCTTCTGGCAATTGTGTTTGCGCTTGAGAAGTTCCGTGCATATGTTCTAGGCGCCAGGGTCATCGTATACACAGATCACGTAGCCATCCGCTACCTAATGTCCAAGAAGGAGACTAAGCCGCGCCTGATGCGCTGGGTACTCTTACTTCAGGAATTCGACTTGGAGATCAAAGACAAGAAGGGTACGGAGAACACAGTTGCTGACCACCTGAGCAGGATCGTGAAAGAGGAGGAGCCAGGGCAGATCACGGAGACATTCCCTGACGAGCATCTGATGGCGCTGACAGGTAAGGTACCATGGTATGCGCACATTGCGAATTACCTGGTCACAGGTACGTTTCCTCCGCATTTCAATAAAACCCAGTGCATGAGATTAAAACATGAGTCCAAACATTATATTTGGGATGATCCGTATATGCTTAGAATAGGACCTGACCAGATATTGAGGCGCTGCGTGCCTGACCATGAAATTAACTCTGTTTTGCTGTTTTGTCATGCGCACGCATGTGGAGGACATTTTGGTCCCAAGCGCACAAGCAGAAAGGTCCTGGATTGCGGATTTTATTGGCCGCATCTGTTCCGAGACGCATATGATCACTGTAGAAATTGTGATAGGTGCCAGCGCACAGGAGGCATATCAGCGCGCAATGAGATGCCGCAGACACCGATTCTAGTGGATGAAGTATTTGATGTATGGGGCATTGACTTCATGGGGCCATTTCCTCCATCTGCCGGATACGAGTACATTTTAGTGGCAGTAGATTATGTCTCCAAATGGGTCGAAGCTAAGGCCACGCGGAAGGATGATGGTAAGACCGTCGCTGATTTTCTCAAAACTAACATCTTTTGTAGATACGGAGTGCCTAAGGCAGTCATCAGCGACCAGGGGACGCACTTTTGCAACAGGATTGTGGCGCAAGTTTTCAAGCACTATGGAGTGCGCCACAAGACGTCCACTGCCTATCATCCTCAGACAAATGGACAGGCCGAGGTTTCCAACAGAGAGATCAAGCGCATCCTGGAAAAGACTGTCAGACCTTCACGCAAAGATTGGAGCCAGCGCCTGGATGATGCGCTGTGGGCATACCGCACTGCGCATAAGACGCCCATCGGGACTTCACCATTCCGGTTGGTCTACGGAAAAGCGTGCCACCTGCCAGTAGAGCTAGAGCACAAAGCATATTGGGCCTTGCGCATTTGCAACCTGAATCTAGACGAGGCCGGGAAGGAGCGCGCATTTGAGCTCAGCGAATTAGAAGAGCTGCGCTTGGATGCCTATGAGGGATTGCGCGATTACAAGGAGCGGACAAAGGCGTTTCATGACAAGCATATCCTCAGACGCACTTTCACGCCAGGAGACCAGGTATTATTATTCTCATCACGACTTAAGCTCATGCCTGGAAAGCTGCGCAGCAAATGGACAGGACCGTACATAGTCACCAAGGTTTTCCCCTACGGAACAATCGAGTTAGAAAACGAGCACCGGCATCGTTTTCAGGTAAATGGGCAGAGAGTCAAACGGTATCTCGGAGAACCTTGGGATGGTGCAACGCGCGACATTGAGTTGGCAGAACCAGAAATAACAGATGCGCCAAATGCCGCGCCAGAGGCACCACCGGATGTACCAGAGGGAGAACTGGAGACTATTGCTCACATTTCTTCTTCCTCTTCATCCACCCTCGTTACTGCAGATTTCTCACGTATTAACCATGCTGACTTGCTGACTTCCCTTTTTATCCTTTGCGCAGGACTAACACAGCGCAAGCGCAGGATCACTCAGGAGCAAGAGTGAGGGAGGTCACTGGCACACATTTTGGCACGTAACGAGGTACAGTCGAGCCAACGACGTTAAACAAAGGCACTTGTCGGGAGGTAACCCGACTCGTTTTTATTTTCATATGTTTTCTTTTTAGTTTTTCTAGTGTTTTTTTAGGCAGTTTAGGACTTGTTATTTCGTATGCTATATTTGCGCTGCTTTGATTATTATGTTTTTTAGGGTTTTATGTTCTTTACTTTTTTCTTGCATGCGTGTGCGCCGCCTCCGTGCGCTTGAGCTTGAGTCGTGGGGACACGTCTCCGTTTAAGTGTGGGGGGGGGGGGAGCGTTACACTTACATTTCACGTTTTTTGAGCATTTTTAGTATAGCTTAGTTTAATTGAAGGAAACAGTAGCAGTAGTGCGCTGTGTGCGGGTTGCCCGCACTGATCAGCTTGTTTGCACTATACATATTGCGCCGTGCGCTATCAACTGTTTTAGTATATTTTTTTTCGTTTTTTCTGCTCCTGTTAGTTGGGATATACAGGGGATGTGGAGTTGACAGAAACGCTCCAGAGAGGCGGTTAGTCGTTCGCGCTTCAGAGGAAAGGTATATGGTCGAGAGCGCGAGTGGAGGCCAATGCTTCGCGACCTTCGGAACAAGAGAGTGCGCTCAGTCACGCAGATGCCAAAGGCGAAATACCCAAAGCGTGGCGAGGTGGGAAAACAGACCACCTTCCCTCTGGAAGTCGAGCTAAGGAAGGCGGGCGCGGGTGTAAACGCGTGCGCCGACCTGCGCAGATAGACCAAGGAGGGAGAGCGGGGAGGTGTTCCATAGCTGTTATCCGGAGGCCGAGACTGGAACCGTTCTGGGAAGATAGGAACCATAGACAAAGCTGTACGAAAGAAAAATACCAGCAGATGATACGCGCCACAAAAGAATCAGCATGCGCACTAATGAGCACCAGCGTGCGCAAAGACCACAAAGAAAGAAATCATCAAAAAGGCTTGAGTTCCCAGGAAGTGCGCGGAAGAATCACGCATCGGAAGAAGCTTGCGCTGTTAACCATATACCCATCCTCGGAGCAAGAGCTGACAACTTGGAGCCTAGGAAGAGCTATCTCCCAGCCATCCAAAATGATTTTTCATCCCAGCTGAGAGGTAATGAATTTCGAAATTATTATACTTGAAACTGTTGAGAGCAGATGTGCGCAAGTGGTAGAGCAGCGCAGACCGCGCCAGAGTGCAAGACTGTGCGCTAGACTCCAGAGAGGTAATGGTATCCGTGCTTGAGTGCTTGTTCGAGGACGAACAAGGGGCAAGTGTGGGGGGTTTGATAGAGCCTATTTATACGTATTATTTAGATCATAACCCTATGCTTGTTTGCATTATTTTATGTACAAGATTACTGGTTTCCAGTGTTTTTGTATTTCAGGGCAAAACGAGGGCCTAAGCCGGATACGCGCTAACAGGCAGCGTTTAGGACGCGCAGCACACAGCCTGCGGAGCTAGCGGCGCAAACAGAAGAAATGGCGAGACACAGCAGAGTTGCGCCGACCAATGCGCTAAGCAGTACGCCGTGCGCCAGGCGCAGAGTCCAGTATTTCCTAATCCCGACATGACCTGATTTGCAAGTTGCCAAGGATGGACCTCTCGAGCAGTATATAAAGGGGAGGAGGTCTAGGGTTTCAAAACAACAATAATAGGAAGAGACGATCATCATCAGAGACACACAGAGCGGCAAACTGGAAAACACACGGACTTGTTGAGAGGACTTGCGCCAGCCGACTGCGCCAGCCGAGAAACATTCTGCACGCACTGTTTGCTACTTGTTTCTCAGATACATTAGTTATTATTTACTATTCTATGATGTTTATCACTAGCATGTCTAGCTAAACGCTTAGTGTTGGTTGGGCATGAATCTATGATGTATTTCCTTTGAGACTTGAGCATAATGCATAGTTTGCTTACTTGTATTAAACTCTGCGCATACGGAGACAGCTAGTTGCATGAGTAGGGGAAGCCTTGAACCGCAATCTTACTCTTGTTGCTTGTTCTTCATATGTTAAACTAGTTGATAGCTTGACGGTGACAGCTAGGAGTAACGAGCTAGGGTGATCAGTTGCTACCTTGAACGGATTCGTAGCTGTTTTAGTCTAGTTCTAGAGATTAATAGCACATGAACTTTGAACGGAACATGCGCACGTGTTAGGAAGCCTTGACCGGACACTAACCCAAGTGAAATCAAGCTATAGACATATTAGAGTCAGTGATAAGGAATGCACTTATAGAGGATTGTCTGCCCAATACTTCTCATAGTCATAGTACTTAATCTCTACTGCCTGCGCACGTCTAGTGCAAATTCCCTGCGTTTCACAACTGTTTACTTGCGCATCGCGCAACCCTAAGCAATCACTCACCCCCAATCTTCGTAAGTGTAGGTCACTGGCTAGAACCGAACTACTTGCTCCCTGTGGAGATCGACCCTTACTTAACCGCTGTACTGAGTGGAAGAGGAAGGATTATATTTGACGCGCACAACGACGCGCGATCACTCTGCTTTACATCAATTCGTTATCAAATATGGCATTCCTGCAATCCGATCCTTTATACATTCCGCAAAATGATTCAAGTGGAGTATCTCTAGTATCAAAACCTTTGATCGGCGCCAGCAACTATGTTGTTTGACGTAAATCCATGGAAGTAGCGCTGGGTTGTAAATCCAAGCTATCTTTCATCCAAGGCAAGTATGGAAGACCTGAGGATGAAGAAGGATCACAAAAATGAGATAGGTGCAATAATTTCGTGTTTTCATGGCTTATAAACACTGTTTCACCAGAGATTTCAGCATCTATCATCCATTCAAAAGATTCAATAGAGGCTTGGGCAGATGTCAAAGAACGCTTCTCCACATCTAATGGCCCTAGAATGTTTTCACTACAAGAAGAAATCTACGCCTTAAAACAGGAAGAACTCAGCGTTGACACATACTATGGGAAATTGGTTCAGCTTTGGGGTGAAGAGAACACATTAAGCCAACAAGATTTATGTGTTTTGGGTTCTCCGTGCAAATCTACAAAGTGTATGATTGAAAAGAAGACTGCTGACAGGATTATGAAATTCTTAATGGGTCTAAATGAAGCACACTTTCAACTGAGAACACAGATCCTAACAATGAAACCACTGCCATCCTTAAAAGAGGTCTATGCAATGCTTGTTCAGGATGAAATGCAGAAAGGTATGCACATGACCACTTACCAAGATGGTTCTGCAATGTATGCTGGACAGAACAATTCCAATCAATTACTTAATTCCAGCACTGCTCAATCTGAATATAAGCCACGAAATAAAGATTAGAAGGCAGCAAATCCATCCTCATATAGTCATTACTTGGTCAATTCCTTGGTCATACTAAAGAAACATGCTATAGATTACATGGTTATACTAAAGAAACATGCCAAGCAATGAGACATCAATTCCTTGGTCATACTAAAGAAACATGCTATAGATTACATGGTTATTCTCCAGGCCATAGATCTAACAAAGGCAAAAGCAACAAGCACTCAGCAAACAATGTCATTACTGAGCAGAATACAGATGAGAACAAGCCTACTACAAGTATCACATGCCTTACGTCTTATAATATTTCAAAAGATAATTGGATCATCTATAGTGGTGCAACTGACCAAATTACGCCTCATCAAAATTTGCTGCATGATATAAAGCATCTAGATAGGCCCTACAAGGTCTTGATGCCAAATGGTAATCAGGTTATAGTATCTTATAAAGGAAAATGTTCTCTGAACAAATACATCACTCTACATGATGTCCTTCTAGTGCCTGATATTAGATTCAATCTAATAAGTGTTGGAATGCTGATTAGTGACTCTAAAGTTTCAGTTCATTTTACTGACAAAGGATGTTATCTCCAGGATCCAAAACTAGAGATTTCACTATGGATTGGTAATTCTTCACAAAGTCTTATATCATTTCCAGCCTAAGGAGCCAAGTAAATGTCTCACAGCGACTGCTGCTGAAAATTCTACTGTTCTATGGCACAACAGACTTGGGCACGTTTCATTCTGAAAACTATCGATTAGTTTCAAAAGATACATTTCAGATGAACTGCAGAAACATGATAATGTTCATTGTTCAGTGTGTTCTCTAGCTAAGCAGCAACGATTACCATTTCCTATTAGTACTTCTGCAAGCACTGATTTGTTTCAACTAATGACATATGGGGTCCTCACAAGGCTCCTACACTAAGTGGTGCTCAATATTTTCTTACTATAGTTGAAGACATGTCTAGATTTACATGGACATTTCTTATGACTAGTAAATCTGAGGCTGTTGACAAAATGATCAATTTTTTCAAGCTAGTCTCTACTCAGTTTGATAAGAAAATCAAAATCCTACGTTCTGACAATGGGCAGGAATTCCTAAGTAAAAGAGTAACTCAGTTCTTGGAATCAGAAGGTTGCTTACAACAAACATCATGTACATACACTCCACAGCAGAATGGAATTGTTGAGAGAAAGCATAAACACTTACTTGAAGTTGCAAGAGCCTTGAAATTTCAATCCAATATTCCAATATGCTTCTGGGGGGATTGTATATTGACTGCAACCTACATAATAAACAGGATTCATTCATCAGTTTTGGAGAACAAAGCTCCCTATGAGGTGCTTTTCAATAAAACTCCAGTACTTGATCATATGAGAGTTTTTGGTTGCTTATACTATGTAGTAAACCTAAATCCTGCTAGAAGAAAATTTGATCCTAGATCAAAACCTTGTGCTTTTATTGGCTACCCTACTGCCCAAAAATGATATAAAATCCTTGACCTGAACTATCATGAAGTTTTAGTCTCTAGGGATGTTATCTTCCATGAAACCATATTCCCCTTCAAACTCTCTTTTTCAGCCAATACCCTCATTCGTCCATTCCTATTCCTGAACTCACAGACCCTGCCACATATACTTCCCAGCCACATATCTTTTCCCATCCATTTATTCCTATCCAAGCAGAAAATATTCCCCTCCCTGAACTTAATTCCAATATCCCAGACATTCCCAATCCTAATCTCAATGACATTCCCATAAATACATCTATTCCCATTCCTACACATAATCCACTTCCTACTCCTACTGATATTCCCAACCATCCACCAGATATTCCACCAATCCCATCACCCACCAGAAAATCTTCTAGAATTAGAAAGCCATCAATTAAACTTAGAGAATTCATTTGCTCCCCAGCCTACCGGAACTATACCTTACAAATTTCTTCTGATATTGAACCAACTAGCTATGCCCAGGCATCCAAAGATCCCCTCTGGATGGATGCCATGAAGGCTGAACTTCAATCCCCGGAAGATAACAAAACATGGGATATCAAAACTCTGCCTGAAGGGAAAAATAGTGTTGGTTGCAAGTGGATCTATAAAATCAAAAGAAGGTATGATGGGTCGCTTAGTAGCTAAAGCTCGCTTAGTAGCTAAAGGGTTCACATAACAAGAGGGACTTGACTACCAAGAAACTTTCTCACATGTGGTAAAATTACCTACGGTACGAACTGTTTTAGCTATTGCCTCAACAAAACAATGGCCCATTTACCAACTTGATGTAAACAATGTTTTCTTACATGGCACTTTGGATGAGAAGGTCTATATGAGCCTTCCTACTGATTTCTACAAATCTGATAGAGCAAAAGGCAGGGTTTGCATACTCTTAAAAAGTCTATACGGCTTAAAGCAAGCATCCAGACAATGGTTTAATAAAATTAGTGAAGCCTTGGTTTCATATGGCTTTAAAGCAAACCTACGTGATTATTCCTTATTCACTCTATCAAAGGATGGTGACTTCATAATATTGCTAGTCTACGTTGATGATGTTCTTATTACAGGAACCACTTCTTCACTCATATCAGATATCAAAAGTTTCATTCATTCTAAGTTCAAGATCAAAGACCTTGGGCATGTTCACTATTTTTTGGGGATAGAGGTTGCAAGATCATCTAAAGGCCTTTTTCTAAATCAGAGGAAGTACACTTTGGATTTGATTAGTGAGGCTGGTATGCTAGGTTGCAAACCATCTACTAAACCATGAACACAAAACAAAAATGGCTATAACTACTGCCCCTATACTCAGTGACCCAACTGCTTATAGAAGATTGGTGGGACGTTTGATTTATCTCAATGTTGCTAGACCTGCTATAACATTCTCCGTAAAGGTTCTAAGCCAATTTATGCAAGAGGAACATTTGCAAGCAGCCTACAAAGGTCTACGTTACCTGAAATCAGCTTCAGCTCAAGGGCTATTCTATCCAGCTTCTTCCTCTCTAACTCTAGCTGCCTATTATGACTCAGATTGGGCAGCATGTCCAGCATCTCGCCGCTTGGTTACTGAATATGCTATCCAACTGGGGCAGTCCTTGGTTTCCTAGAAGACAAAGAAACAAAAAATTATCTCAGCTTCAGCATCTGAAGCAGAGTACAGATCGATGTCTCAGACAACTAGAAAAATTGTGTGGCACACCGGGTTACTCTCAGATCTCCATATTCCATCTCGAACCCCGATTCCTGTTTACTGTGACAACCATTCGGCGCTGCACATCACAAGGAACCTAGTCTTCCACGAGCAAACTAAGCATGTCGAAATCGACTGCCATATAGTTCGCTAGCAACTTGTATCGGGTCTCATCAGTCCGCAATTCGTCCCGACCTCTGCTCAGCTGGCCGATTTATCCACGAAGCCGGTGGCGTCTGACATCTTGGTCCGACTCAGCTCCAAGCTCAATTGCTGCAATATCCTTCACGCCTTGAGCTTGTGGGGGTGTCGAATCGTCTCAGCCTAAGCCATCAGAACCAGATCCAGATCCGTTCGAAATCAAGCTGAATATCGATTACGGGTGACTTCTGTAGTTTAGTGAACTTGTAGGAGCAAATTATAATTAATATAAGTATAGGTACTGATTTGTAAAACATATTCAGGTGAGAGAGTTTGTTATTTAACGAACTCATTCCTCCCCTGATCATAAACAACAAATCATTTCCGCAAATCGTCTCAACCCTGACCTCACCTTCATCTTGCTCCGCCGCTCATGATGTCGTTCCGCTGACTCAGGCACTCCTCTTTGACAGCCAAGCTGATCCAATAAACCAAAGAAAACCTACATTTAAAACCATGATAAAAATTGAGCCCCTTCAGGTCAACTACTAATCAAACACATGGCAATGAGAAGTGAGTTGTAGGCGCCATTTACGTCAGCGAATTGGAGCAACCAAGAGCGCAAGTTGACAATTTTCAAACAATCTATTGCCTTTATACTATTTGTTTTTTTGGCGTGGGATCAATACACATCTTTTACCGTATGAGGGCATATGCAGCCGTTTGCTCTTCCAAAAAGTTCTCGATCAGCAATTTCCACTCAAGCAATTTCTTTCTCCCCCAGCAATTCTAAAGGGGCAATTCTCAGTAAATCTCAAGCATCAATTTCTCCTCCGCATGCTCCAGGAGCATTCGCCCAAGAAATTTCTTCCTCCTTCAGCATTTCTTCTCGTCAAGCATTCATCGCTGCACACAAAAATGAAGAAATCGCGTGCTGATTGCTGAAGGAGAAACTGACCGGTGCATATGCTCTAAGCCCAACCCAACAAACAATTTTTGGCCCAAATATACAAATGTATTAAAGATGTAAAAAGGAACATATAATTGTAAAATTCAAATATTACCTTTGTTCAAGTACAATGCGTGAACTAAACTCAACCAAACGCCTGAAAAGTAACATTGTATTTGAATTATACAAATGTCTTTAAATTTCTAAATGTTATATTTATTTCAGTTGGTTTTCGTCAAATTTAATTAAATTCAGCTTAATTCAATTTCAGTTCAAAAGAACACATCCTAACTAGTATTTTTATATTTGCCAAATCAATGATTTTATAAGCAGCATTATTATATGTTACATGAGTACATAAATAGCATTATTATATGTTACATGAGATCTTCTGACGACTTCTATAAACTATTTTGATTGTCAATATTATATAGTTAGATCTTTGACATATAAAAAATTGATCAATTTCAATTCTTGTTTGTTTGAAATTGGTATGGAAAAATAATATCTTGTTTATAGCTCCTATGGTATGTTAGCCAATGGTGTAGATGCTCCTATATCACACCCTGATGAACGTAATGGTGCAGAGTTGAGTAAATTCATTCCAAATCTTCATTGTTATAATGATGCTACATCTATGTGACAATGTCCCATTGACTAGACATTCAAGGTTACAATTTTATAACATAGATATTGTAGTTCTCAACCTTTTGATCTCATCATGTTGATGTATGCGGGACATTTAGTAAACGAATGGATACCCATTTAATATATTACCTCACTTTTTTTATCAATATGATCATAAGACTATACTTCTTATCTTCATCAGGGGCTAACTACTTTCTCACCTTGGTAGATGACCGCTCAAGAATCACATGGACTTTTCAGATGAAAGTCTGAGGTTGCTGATCACATTCTTCATTTCTTTGTGATGGCTTGTACTCAGTTTGGAAGAAATATCAAAATGATTATTAAATTCGCAGCGCCTCTGAGTGCAGATTGTATACAAGCATTTATTATAGCACACTCTTGTACCAACGGATCTTGTGCAGCAAGATAGAAAAATGAACAGCTATTTGTTCACCCAATTCGGCCAAGTGCCTACCTCTGGGAAAAACTGAAGCTCAGTCTCTCAATACACTAGTCTCAAGGTCTGTTATACAACACGATTCGACTCCACGCAACCTATGCTACTCAACCTTAGCTAGTCGATCACACACAATCAGAACACCCACTAACTTGTGTCTCACACACCTACACACTTGAATTAATTTAGAATAGCTATTCTACTAATCTCACAGACTCAGCCTATTCTAATTAATACAATGCTACCGTAGGTTTGCTATAGCACCCGTTGTAGCAACTAGCTGGTGCAAGTTCTGTCCGCTATGTTCCAAAGCCTTCCGCTGAGCCGCTCAAACTCTGTCATGAGTGCTCTTCACACTGGGATGCCCCCCTCACTCAGGAACCGCCTGTCACTAGCGAGAATAGGCCTTCTGCAGATTGTCCGAGTTCCTCCACTGACAACTCTCCTGCCGCCTTCCTTGATCAGCCAACAAGCAAGCCCTTCTCCGATCAAGCTCTGATCAAGTCTTCGATCAGCCTCTGCTCTAACCACTCAGCTCTGCGCTCATGCTCTGCCCTTGGTGGTGATCCAATCTCTCCGCTCAAGCACTCTGAATATATCTCTCGGTATATTGCTCTGCTTATTGATTGTTGAACGGATGGATTCTTTATTCGATGGATGCTTTGCTGCTCTGCCCAGCCTTCTTTAAATAGGAACTCCATGCTCCATCAATACCAAATTTAGGAAGCCTTCTGATAGAGCCTATTTATACGCATTATTTAGATCATAATCCTATGCTTGTTTGCATTATTTTATGTACAAGATTGCTGGTTTCCAGTGTTTTTGTATTTCAGGGCAAAACGAGGGCCTAAGCCGGATACGCGCTAACAGGCAGCGTTTAGGACGCGCAGCACACAGCCTGCGGAGCTAGCGGCGCAAACATGAGAAATGGCGAGACACAGCAGAGTTGCGCCGACCAATGCGCTAAGCAGTACGCCGTGCGCCAGGCGCAGAGTCCAGTATTTCCTAATCCCGACATGACCAGATTTGGAAGTTGCCAAGGATGGACCTCTCGAGCAGTATATAAAGGGGAGGAGGTCTAGGGTTTAAAAACAACAACAATAATAGGAAGAGACGATCATCATCAGAGACACACAGAGCGGCAAACTGGAAAACACACGGACTTATTGAGAGGACTTGCGCCAGCCGACTGCGCCAGCCGAGAAACATTCTGCACGCACTATTTGCTACTTGTTTCTCAGATACATTAGTTATTATTTACTATTCTATGATGTTTATCACTAGCATGTCTAGCTAAACGCTTAGTGTTGGTTGGGCATGAATCTATGATGTATTTCCTTTGAGACTTGAGCATAATGCATAGTTTGCTTACTTGTATTAAACTCTGCGCATACGGAGACAGCTAGTTGCATGAGTAGGGGAAGCCTTGAACCGCAATTTTACTCTTGTTGCTTGTTCGTCATATGTTAAACTAGTTGATAGCTTGACGGTGACAACTAGGAGTAACGAGCTAGGGTGATCAGTTGCTACCTTGAACGGATTCGTAGCTGTTTTAGTCAAGTTCTAGAGATTAATAGCACATGAACTTTGAACGGAACATGCGCACGTGTTAGGAAGCCTTGACCGGACACTAACCCAAGTGAAATCAAGCTATAGACATATTAGAGTCAGTGATAAGGAATGCACTCATAGAGGATTGTCTGCCCAATACTTCTCATAGTCATAGTACTTAATCTCTACTGCCTGCGCACGTCTAGTGCAAATTCCCTGCGTTTCAC
Organism: Umbilicus rupestris; assembly: GCA_963678935.1. NCBI lineage: Eukaryota > Viridiplantae > Streptophyta > Magnoliopsida > Saxifragales > Crassulaceae > Umbilicus > Umbilicus rupestris. The sequence continues at coordinate 10,106,300 of OY787619.1, forward strand.
AACTGTTTACTTGCGCATCGCGCAACCCTAAGCAATCACTCACCCCCAATCTTCGTAAGTGTAGGTCACTGGCTAGAACCGAACTACTTGCTCCCTGTGGAGATCGACCCTTACTTAACCGCTGTACTGAGTGGAAGAGGAAGGATTATATTTGACGCGCACAACGACGCGCGATCACCTTCCAAAAGGATCTTCTAGATTCTTACAAGATTGTTGAGATTTTATTTCCTAAAACCAATGTTAGAAATCCTATCTTTACCTTGAGCTTGCTGAGTTGTTTGTTGCTGCTGGAATTTCCTAAATCCATTAGAGCATCTCCAATGGGTTAGATAAAATGATTGGCTAAAATATATTATTATATTAATTATGTATCATTTAGATTATGAAAAATAATTTGTGCTCCAATGGGGTTATGCATAATGGTTATGTATATTTAGAAATCAAATTTCAATGGCTATAATTCAAAACCTTATCTCTTCATCCTTCCACTCTCTACTCTTCATCCATACACTCTCATATCCTCATCCCGACACTCTCCTCCCTTCAATTTTATCAAGGTTGGCAAAGATAATATTAGGGACAAACAAGGTCATATTCAACTGCAAAATGATCTTATCGAGCATGTTTGGCAAATATATGGTGCTTACCAAGACTGATGCGGCGGCCTCCCTTTTGAAATTATGCAGTGCCTTTATGTGTGAACATTTTTTTTATGTTGTAGTGTGAATTTTTTTTTTTATGAACATTATATGATATGCAGTGTCTACTTTTTTTTTTTTGGATGAGCATATTAGTATGTGCTTCATGTCATACTAATATTTAAGAGACATAGTTTCTGAAATAAACAATAAGTTCTTTATATAACAATCAATCCCAAGCCAGTGAACCAAACTGATCAACAAGTGAATCAATCCCAAGCCTTCTCTAGCATCATCATCATTATCAAAAAAGGAATCTTCAATTGGCATTTGAACAAAATGCAATATACATTGATCTTTGGTTTTCTTTGGTTTTTGTGGCCACATGCTCTGCAATCTCATTCCAGTTTTCTTTATAAAGCTTCAGTACTTCAAGCAGAAGTAGAGTCTCCTGGTCGGTCCATGTACCACTACTTAAGCCAGGAGCCTCAGCAGGTTCCATGAGAACGAAATCAAACAACAACATATCAGAGCCAAACTATCCATTGTTGAAACATTCAGTACAAAGGTCAAAATCTGCCTGTGAAACAACAATGACACCGATAAGAAACAGAAGTAGATGGCCTAGGGCCAAGCCTTAATAAAAGGAAATGTGTCGCCAGTAAAAAAAAAAAAAAAATTGGCGGTGATTCATATACATAAATTTAAGAGGAATCCATCATAAGGTAAAGGAAAAGCATGCTCTCATTACTTGAACACAACTAACTCCTAAAAATGTTATAAAAATAAACTGCAAGTTTATGTACAAATTTTGTTCAATTTCATAAAGCAGTCCTACAGATGTTCTGGAATACACGAACATTCAAGGTTACATATCTTCAAAGTTTGAGTCTTAAGATCTTCATCCTTTTAGCCTTAGTCCCTTACTTAGGGGTCAGGCATACAGATAAATACAAAATTATATTGTCCTTCAATAACATTAAAATGCTACAATATCTACAAAGAGAATCATAAAATTTATGTCTGACATACACAATGTCTTATCAAGCTACCATTAGTAATCGCCGGGGTTAGAAATAACCTAGTGAATAAATCAATCTATGGCCTAATCCCTGATTGGAAAATCGTATTCCTATAAACTATCAAAATAAGAAACTAGGAAATCGACCAACCTGCTTTTGGCAATGATAGCGCTTGCGGGAACAATCAGTGGAACATGAGTTGCAGTGGTACTCAACTGCTGGGCCTTCAGGTTTCACTGATTCATCAGGAATGTTGGCTCCGCAAATAATTTGGGCGTCAGAGGTGTTGGAGTAGTAGGTTTCTGAACTACTGGTGGGCACCACTGCATGGTTTCAATTTCCATGTATGTGCGGGGATTTCGATTCTCTAATTTCCCATAGAAAAACGATGACAAAAGGGATTGGACTGTCAATTCAACGTCCATATAGCACTTGATGGACGTAAATTCAAATGGGATTTGAAGGTGGATTGACACCTTTGAGCATTGAAGGCCCCGCGAGAAGGGATTCTAGCAAAGGACTTCTCGCGAGTGATTTCTATTGGCCGCTTTGCTGAGTCTTGCCAAGACGTTAAACTAGGCCTTGACGGGAAGTAACCCGGTTTGTAAGTTTTTATATTTGTTTTGGTTAGCTAAATTTGTGCATTACATGACATGATGCGTGATTTGTGTGCTCCCAACTCAAGTGTTTAGTTCTTTTTCTGATTGATTTATATTTCTATTTTTATCGCTTAGGGACTAAGCTTGCTCTTAAGTGTGGAGTGTTTAGAGCGCATAATCACTCTTGCCATGTATTGCATTTTAGTTAGGTTGATAGGCATGTTAGTTTAAGAACACTTGCACGCTCAAATTATCTATGGCTTGTTGTTAACTTTCTCACGCTCAAATTAGCTATTTGAGCTACGCCGGTTATCTGTTCATCCTATTTGAGTTTGTGTTTAGAATCTGAAATAGTTCGTTCGAGTGTGTATTCTTTGGAGTTAATATTATTACTATCTTTTGTCTATCATATGTCTCATACACTTCTGAAAGCATGCTTCGAACTTGATACTTATAGGCATCGGTCTTAAATTAATTTTTTTTGAAAACTTAAGCATTGTTGTGATTCCCGATGACTTTAGTTCTCTTATTATGTATTCTCGTGTATGTTGTTACTCACACACACCCGCCTTCACTTTTTATACTTTGTCAAGCTTTAAGTGTGGAGTCCCTCGAATGAGAGGGACAAAAAGAACGTAAAAAGAGGACACAAAATAGGCCCCAACAAAAGTTTTCTATGAAAAAAAAAAGGAGAAATAAAATGCAAAGGAATGGAAGAAAAGTTCCTCCTTGAGCATAATAAGGCCGCAGGCCATTAGACACTCCACCTTAAGCTTGACATTGTGTATTATACCACTTGTTTATTGTGTATGATTGCATCATGTATTGGAAGTCATATAAGATGAGTTAAGGAACGACCCTTGTGATTGCACGGAATCATTGACTTGCTTATGCAATTTTCGTAAAATGCCAAGCCAAGCTCTTCTTCTCTTATGAGTTATAAAGTCTGGACTTTAAGATTTGAGAATGAGCTTTGCGCCAAGAGCCTGTGGACTATCCCTAGATAGCATAGGTGAATGGCGGGCATGCTTTGTGTAACCTGGATTTATGTTTCGGATGCCTAGCTTGAAAAGGATGTTAAGACACGTGGTTAGTCATTTGATGGTTTTAATACCGACTTGTTTGAGTGCAACATCTTGTTTGAACTATCAAGGTTTGAAAACTCATTTAAAGATAGATTGACTTGGATGTTGGCTTAGCGCATTAGTTTGAGATTGTTGCAATAATGCTGTCACTTTTTAGCACCCATTTCATGCATTCATATAGGGCACCTGCATTAGGAATTTGTAGGTATTCCCTCTTCTGAAAACCTTCACGAGAGTAAACTCGTCCACTAGGATAGCCTAGGAGTTTAAAGGCTTGATGCATATGCTAAATGCATCCGTGATTCCTACGAAAGTGAGTTAGGACTTGCATATCTTAGGATATTAGTTTAGTTAGTATAGATCGCATAAACTTGATTGATACTTGCACTGAGTTTCTCTGCTACTCATTGTACATTTTATCGGGACGAACAAATTCTAAGTGTGGAGTGTTTTGATCGATTGATTTCTTACCGATTATTCGCTTCATTCGATGATGAATTTCGCTCCTCTCCCGAACTTTTCATTGTGTTTTCACCACTCTACTCTATGTACCAGGGACTACTCCTCACTTCCTCCTGCAAAAGTAAAGTTAGTTTTTACGAACCCAGACAAGCTTGGACTTACTGGGTTTCGAAATAGAAGTAGGAATAGCAACAATATCAGTGATATGGGAAGGGTTGGTTAGATCAATCTTCTTCCTAGAAGTTATTCTGGGTTTGCCTCTAGGTGCACAGACTCCTTTGAGGGAAAGGGTGTTCACGGTGGACTTAGGTATAGGAGCTGATGTGTTTCTTTGGCGGGGTTCCCTGGTCCTGTTCTAGTGAACGGGTGTCCTGTTCCAGTGACCGAGCTCCTTAATTCTGTTCACGTGAACTGGCTTCTGTGTCCTGTTCCTGTGAACGGGTTCCTTACCCCATTTCCTGTTTTGACTTTTTCTGTTGTCATAACTCCTCATCTTTTCGATCAGTCTCTTTTTCTCAGGACAGGTTGAGAGAACATGTCCTACCTTTCCACAGTGCCAACACAGAGTGTGATCTTTCAAGCGTACATACTTGCTCTGTCCATGGGAATGGACATGTTCTTTATCCTTACTTGAAAGTCAATGGACGGTGGTTCTTTGTTGCTAGCGTACTTCTTCCACATCTTGTAGGCAGGTTCGTTGTCTCTTGTGAACGGGTGTGGCTGCGCTGATGGAGAACCTTCCTTTGATTTTTTCTCGTCCTTCGTTGTTGTGGACGGGTTCGTGACAGCAATGGTTCCGTTCGATCCTAAACTTGGGCGTAACCGGTCCTTGAAGTCCATTTTAAAGGTTTTGACTTTGTTTTCCATCAGCCATTTAGATTTCCTTATCTCCTCATCGGCTTTGAGGATTTTTAGCTCCTCGGTCATTATCTCCTTCTCGGTCTCCAGATAGTGTACCCGTCCTTTGAGTACCTCGATCTGCTTCTCCTGCTCCTTCCATTTGGTTATCAACATTTCATTCTCATTCCTTAGGAGTTGGATTTCTTTGGTGTGATCTTTGCAGGTACTAAGTGTCTCGTTCAGTTCGTTCTCTAGCTCCCTAGCCTTCCCTACCCATAAGTTGTTGTTTTCTTCAAGGCCTTCAACCAGTTCTCTATGATGTTCTATTTCTTCCAGTAGCTCTTCATTTTTGGTCTGTTGTACAACACGATTCGACTCCACGCAACCTATGCTACTCAACTAAGCTAGTCGATCACACACAATCAGAACACTTTCTGCTTGTGTCTCACACACCTACACACTTGAATTAATTTAGAATAGCTATTCTACTGATCCCACAGACTCAGCATATTCTAATTAAAACAATGCTACCGTAGGTTTGCTATAGCACCCATTGTAGTAACTAGCTGGTGCAAGTTCTGTCCGCTATGCTCAAAAGCCTTCCGCTGAGCCGCTCGAACTCTGTCGTGAGTGCTCCTCACACTGGGATGCTTCCCCTCACTCAGTGATCGCCTGTCACTAGCGAGAATAGGCCTTCTACAGATGTCCGAGTTCCTCCACTCGACAACTCTCCTGCCGCCTTCCTTGATTAGCCAACAAGCAAGCCCTGCTCTTAATTGCCCTTCTCTGATCAAGCTCTGATCAAGTCTTCGATCAGCCTCTGCTCTAACCACTCAGCTCTTCGCTCACGCTCTGCCCTTGGTGGCTCTTCGCTCACGCTCTGCCCTTGGTGGTGATCCAATCTCTCCGCTCAAGCACTCTGAATATATCTCTCGGTATATTGTTCTGCTCTTTGATTGTTGAATGGATGGATTATTTATTCAATGGATGCTTTGCTGCTCTGCCTAGCCTCCTTTAAATAGGAACTACATGCTCCATCAATACCAAATTTAGGAAGCCTTCCAAAAGGATCTTCTAGATTCTTGTAAGATTGTTGAGATTTGATTTCCTAAAATCAATGTTAGAAATCTTATCTTTACCTTGAGCTTGCTAAGTTGTTTGTTGCTGCTAGAATTTCCTAAACCCATTAGGAAACAATCCAAAACTTATCTCTTACTTTGTATGATACTCATCTTTCAAAAGATCCTTATCTTCAAGATGACCGTAATCTCCACTGAAAATATTCTGACAGATGCTCTGGAATCTTCCAGTTGCTTAGCACTTCATATTTGGCCAGATTGTTCTTCACGTCAATACTGCTGCTACAGCTCCCTGCTACAGCAATTGCTTGTTCACTGAGCTTGTTTATTCTTGCTGGTTTTGCACCAGCTTTTGTCTTCACACGGACAGCTGTATCATCTTGTTTTCAATCTTCACGATACTCTACCGACCTGTTGCGATGCTGGCAGCAACCTTCTGTATGTTCTTTGGGCTACTCCAAGTTGATCGGCATGCTATTGGCTCTTGGAATCTTCTAAATTGCATTTAGAAAGCTTCCGTTGCTCTTCTCTTCAATTCTTGGCAGTTTGTTCTTCACACGAAAAACTGCTATTTAGGATACTACAGCTCTCTACTACACAGGTTGCTGCAGCAACACCTTGTGCACTCTGCTTGTTCACTCTGGAACGCTCTGCACCAGCTGCTATCTTCACATGCTTGCTGTAGCAGACTCTTGTCCATCTTGTAGGAGTTTGTCAATGATATCACATACATTAACATATTAGAACAAATAATAGACCAGAATTCTTCAACAACGATTTCAGTGTTTTCTTCAAAGAAAAAGGGTGGTTGCATCAATCCATTTATGTGTTTATACTTAAACGGCACAACAAAATAGTTTAGTTAAAGAAAATATATGTATATACTTGCAATTGCTAGGGTACACTCAAGATCTCCGATTCATGTTCAAATATGAACAAAAATTAGAATTGCCCTGTCGAAGAAACTCAACATCGGATCTGCCGTGTCTGAGTTTAGACTTCATTTTGCCCTATTTTTAAGAGACAGGTATGTCTTGTTAAGATCGGTCTCTTGAAAAAATAGATGAGTTGGCATCAATTTGCTGACGTATATGAGCTCTTTCCGCGCAGAAACGATCCCAACTCACCTGTTTTCTCAAGAGACCGGTCTTAACAAGACCAGCCTCATAAAAAATAGGACAAAACTGAAAGTATAAAATCAAACAGAGCAGATCCGATATTGAGTTTTTGAAACAATTATTTTTCGTGGAAAAGAAGGCATTCAAAGGGAAAACTGCGTCTACAAGGTTTACTCACATAACTACTGATGGTAATCAGAGCATTGTTCTTTGGGAGCCTGTCGCAGTGAGAACTCAATAAGTAAGGATTCCATTCGCATCATTCATCACTACAGGACGATATGTGTCCATAGACATAACATACGTCGCAGATCCTAGTCATCTGCAGCATATGGGCAGTCCAACAGCCAATGAATACCTCTACTTGACAGTTGACAATTGACTCCTACTTCCGCACAATGGTGAATTTAGAGCTAACAAAGACATAACTCGATGCTCAATCTTCAACAGCTTAATTCATTAACATTCTTAAGATATTTGTTTAGCTACATAGAGGCAAGCAGATTTTATTACCAGATATACGAACCTGAAACTTCTAACCAGTGCAAAAATCCTTGTGCAATCTTTCGCAATCGACCAAGTAGGCAAACCCATACGCCAGGTTCATCAACGTGGCCTCATGCAGCTCCACATTCACCGTGGCCGTGGCATCAGTCGAGAAAAACACCCTAAACCCTCTGACAAACGCCTCACGTGCCGTCGTCTCGCAACACAAATTGGTCATCACACCAGCAACAATCACCTCCTCAGCTCCCATCTCCCTCAGCCTCTCCTCCAACTTCGTGTTTCGAAACGCGCTGTACGTGTTCTTCTCCACCGCATCATCGCCCGCCTTCCTCCTCCTCGCCGCTTCAACCTCCGGCATCAGCTCCGCGTCCTCGGTCCCGTCGATGATGAGATCGTTCCACCACTCTCCGAGCATCCCGTGGTCGGATGGAGACTTGTGGCAGTGGCGAGTGAAGATGACTGGGATCGACGCGCTTCGGCAGAGGTCTATTGTGGTGAGGAGGTGAGGTAAGATCGGCTTCGCGATTGCTGAGAAGTGATTCTGGACGTCGATAACTAGAAGCACGGATTTCTTCGGGTCGGGGCTCCGTCGACGGGTTTCGTATTTTCTGTACGACGCCATCGGAGAAATTCGCAGACAAGGAAGGAGTAAGCAGTGATCTTAAAAACAATCATCCAATTTTTGTCTGTTCACATTATATAATTTTTTTTTTGCAAATTATAATTAATAATACTTTGAATTATAATTTAAATATTTCAAACAATAATAATTTTACATTTGGTTGACAAAATATTTGAGGATGTGAAAATCATTGCACACAATTATTATTGTCAATTAAATTACTTGGCATAAATCTTCAACGAATTAAATTATTCAAATTAAGTGGGTACTATTACACATAGTTCTTGTTCTAAATCAAATTACTTGACATAAAATTATAACAAGTTAAACTCAAACATAAACATTGACACAAACTTACAGAAATGAACTAGTCGAACTTACAAGAGTTGAGACTTAGGAGTGTGGCGAGTGAGGCATGTATAGTAGAGTTTAGTTTAGGTGTAGAAAAAGGCTAAAGTTGGTGTCGCTGCTGAGCTTTTATTTGGTTGGGTTTCAAATATGAACCCAAGTCCAAACATTGGGCTCTCGGACTGGACTTCTCATGTAGCATTTTGCCTATACTTGTCGTTTGGAGATCTCTATACATGGTAGTAACTTCAATTCTTTATTTTTTACTTTTTATTTTTGAATGAATTGTGGTTGTGTCTAGTTTGATTCATAAGTTTGATCATTTTGTTGATATTATCCGGTGTGGATATCCTATCCTATACAAATATCACATTAGGAGAAGTAATAAACATACATTCCTCATTTTTCAAGAGTGTTTAATTATAAATTGCTGTTCATTTTTGTGAGTGCATATTTGGCATTGGACTAAAACTGTACAACTCAGATGTTCAAGATGTTGTCCAAGCAACCAGTGCAACATTCCCGGACAAAGCATGTAGACATTCGACATCATTTCATCCGCGAGCTAGTTGAACAGAGAGTGATTAGCCTGTCTCACATCTCAACGGAACAACAAGTGGCTGATATCTTTACCAAGGCGTTGGATTACTCTCTCTTTGAAGCTCACCATTCTTCTCTGAACTTATGTGCTTCCCCACATTGAATCTGGACGTGTCTCAAAGAGGTATTCCCAATGTTCAAATTTTATTTATTTTTTAGCGGGAACCTCTTGTAACAGGATGGTGACACGTGACATACAACGCACACTTGAGAGACCATTCACCTGCTGGGCTTCATACATTGACTCACCTATACATAAAAGGGGCACACTATTTTCCCCAAATCTCTACGGCTTTGTTCTCTGTTTCTCAACCCTAGAAATCAAGAAAGCTCCGATTCATCTTCAAATTAGTCGAAAATGGTGCGCACCAGAGGGAGCAAGACTCAATCGGCGACGAGGTCTGGGTCATCCAGGACCGCAGCCCCCTCTAACTCCCTGGACGATGACGTTCCCTTGTTCCGTTTTACATCTCGCCGACCCTGGACCCGACTGTCCCAGACGGTCCCTCACTCTCCCACTTCGACGAGTTCCGGGCACATCCATCCATCCGACTCTTCCCCCAACGACGATGTGGTCATCGTGGAACCTGCCAGTCCTCTGCATGAAGATGGGGTCAACAGAACCACAAGAGGGCCATCCACTGCGTCTCCACCGTTGGTGCCTGTACCAGATCCTGTCCCGACACCCTCCAGTGTCTCTATGAGTGCTCCAGATCCAGTGGTTGTTCCAGAACCTCCTATTGAAGAATTGCCTGTTGATTCTGTGACTCATGGCTCCTCTCCCACTATTCAAGATTTATTCAGCGCCATGGCACCTGTCCGAAAGCCTACTCGGCAGAAGACAGTGGGGAGAAAAGGCGGCGTCAAACTTCCTGAAGACTCGCCTCCAGTGTCCGACCCACTGCCTGAACAAGCTCCACCTGCCCCTGCTACCATGAAGCCAGTGGCTCAAAAACGCAAAATCTCGTTAGCACAGGGCAGCAGCCGGACTACCAAGAAGAAGAAGAAGACCAAGGTAGCTTCTGCTGGAATTATTGTTGATAACATCTGGTTTGCAGAGGCTCATTGTGCCCAGCGCTGGGCAGCAGTAACCAAGAGGAAAGTCATTGCTGAAAAACTTATGAATCCTGAGAAGTATGCTGCCCCTGCTATTCTTGATATTCTTCACCAGACAAGCATGTATGGAACTGTGTCGTTGGCTCGTCGATACGATGAGTGTCTTGTTAGAGAGCTTATTGCCAACCTGCCACCTCAGTTTGGAGATTCTTCAAGTGTTGACTATGGTGTTCTCAGGGCACGAGGTAAGTTCTTGTCAATTACAGCTGCACATATCAATGATTTTTTTGATATTGAGATAGAGGATGGAGAGTTGTTGGAGGATGATTTTGATTTGATTGCCCGCACACTCACTGGCGCCACCCGGCTTATGTGGACCGACCTCACTATTCCATCTGCTGAACTGTCCACCAAGCACTCATTGTTGTATCATATCGGGCATCACAATTGGTTCCCTACACATCATAGTGGATCAGTTAACAAAGAGGTAGGAAGACTCCTCTGTGCTCTGGGGCTGGGACACTCGGTCAATTTTGGTCAGGTTGTGTTCAACAACTTGTCGGCACATGCAACTTCTACACGAGAACAGCATCCGATTGGATTTCCTTCTCTCTTATATAATATGTTCACTACTGCTCATCCTGATTTGAAGGCCCCTGATCATATCTCTCTTCACCGGCCCTGTACCATCATGCTGATTACAAGCTCTTCATTGGCTGGCATCTCAATGATCTTGGTGCTGATCCTAAAGATGTTCCCGAGGATCCTTTGCCAGCATCCGCTCCTGTCCCTGAGGCCATATGGGCCCGTGCAATACTTCAGCTGGAGACCATTGCCAATTTTCTCACTGCAGAAATCAAACGGCTCACGGTGCAGCGGGCGCACATTACGAACCTCCTCAGGGATATGAAGTATCCGGTCCAGTCTCCGGAGGAGTGATGCTCACCTTGGCATTTTCACGAAACCAGGGGGAGAAGGTATTATGATGATGTGGTTTGGGATAATGTTGCCGTCATTGTCGTTGTTTTTCTTTTTGATTTTCGTACAAGTATTGGACATCTGTTGAACTATGTGGAACTGTTGAAGTGAAGTAGACGATTATGCTGGTTGGTTGATTTGAGTTCAAGAGCCTGTTTCATATGAGGTTTTGATGCAAATGCCAAAGGGGGAGATTGTGAGTGCATATGTGGCGTCTTGCACAAAACCTGTTCAAGAAGTTGTCCTGACAGTACTGTTCAACTCTCTTCACTACTAAATAGCAGCAATATTGATACGAAGTTAAAGATCAAGTTATGGATAATGAAGATATGCTTATCTTCAGGATCCTAACTTATATTATTGAGAGCATCATTATCAAAACAAATCATCATGAAACCTTTGGTTTAGAGATCACAACAACTCACAAGAAAAGTGGAGCTGCTAGGGTTTATGCATATATATATTGGAGAGATACAGCCGGAAGCGGTAGCGCGACAATTATCCTTGAAGAACGAAATTACACCCTGTGAGCTGCGACCTCAGAGTGAGTAGCGTAGCATTCTTTTGTTCAGTAGCTAGTTGTGGGAAGTGACGGGAGGTCTCACATTCAGGGGGAGCCTGAGTGTCGATCACTAGTGCATATCTGGAAAAATCTGGCAGTCCGAGAAAATAGGAGATTACAACAAACCAGAAGATAAAATTGCAGATTTATAAGGAGATTACAACAAACAGGAATCAGGTGCAACAAACAAATCCAAGTCAACATCAAATCTCAACAAACTATTCAAAGGATATTCAAAGGAATAAATCTCAACAATCTTTGTGGATTTGGTGGCTGCAATTCAATATAAATACGAGCATCACACAGCTATGAAGATGGGCTTCCTGTGAGAGATACCGTGAGCTGAAACCGGAGAGATTGTCAAAGGCATCCAATCTTGATCTATCAACAACAACAAGAAATTCACTTCGGGAGAAGGGCTGTGACAGTGGGAAGTGACGGGAGGTCTCACATTCAGGGGGAGCCTGAGTGTCGATCACTAGTAGATGAGTAGAGGTTAGAATAGGGAGGGAGTCCGTTGTTCTGTAACGTCCTTGTACTTGATCGTAAACTAGTGGATCGGTTCCCACGGGCTTGGGATAAGCCCCCCAGACGTAGGCTGATTTATAGCCGAACTGGGTCACCATTCTTTGTGTCCTTAGCAGTAGGTTTTATCTCTGTCACTTTAATCCGCTGCGTAACTTGTTCAAGGAAGAAATCCGCACAACAAGTTGGACAAGTTCTAATCATCCTGCGATCAGCAATTTCAATTTTCTTCAAAATAAATTAAAAAAATACTGTCAAAGCTCAAAGAGCGAAAGACACCTAAAGTTAGCGTCGATTCATTTTCTTCAAAATAAATTAAAAAAATACTGTCAAAGCTCAAAGAGCGAAAGACACCTAATATTAGCATCGATTTAGTTATAGATTCGGGCTTCGGGCAACCATTCGTCGAATCAAACGACTAGATGGCTAAAGCGTATGATCTTACGACAAGAGCACACAAAACCACCACGACAACTAATTGTGACTAGTGGTGACGACGCCATAATAACATGGATCGTCATAAATGATAGAAGTTATAAAATTAGAAATTCTTGAATTACTTTAAACCTTAAAATAATTTTCTTTTAAGTTATCAGCAAAAACTTATAACCCATTTGTTTTTATTAGAATGGCTAAGTAGATAACATAATTTCATCTAGTACGCAAATATTTTTCTCTCTTATGTTCGACTTGGATTCATTCTATTTATCTAACTATAATTTGACCCATAAAAATCTACTTTGAAACTATGAAAGGGGAAAATTAGGCATGTTAGGATGATTCTAATCTGATTGTTCGACAACTTCTGGATGCAAGCCAATTCTAAATGGTCATGAACAATACAAAAAAATGCATATATATCAAGACAACGAGATGCAAGACCAGTCATTTATAGAGTTATCATGAATGTCACCTCCTTTGACAAAAACATTAGACTAGGTGTTCCAAACCCGCAACTTGATTAATCGTCGCATGATGAAAGTGTGAAAGATGGGAGTATGGTGGATTAAAACGTTATGAAGTAGAATAACTATAAATGTCGGAACTACTGGGGGAATTGTAATAATTTGTGTGCGGTTAATAAAAAATATTTGAAATTTAGTAAACGGTAAAAAATCAGAGTAAGGAGTCGAGGATCGTTAGATGATCTCCCTTAGTTAATGGATTCCGATGGTACAATGATTCTGCGGCTTTCTTCTGAATTGCTTGTCAAACTATCTTATGCTTTTGACTAACATTAGGACTTTGAAACAATTCAAAGATTGAGAAAACTTGAAACAACGGGCTAAGGACTTTAGGTAGGACCGTTGAGAGGAGTACGTGTCGTGGTTTTCCAGTTGATTTCAAAATGAAGAGAAAGCTTCTCTTTTTATAGGCTTTGAGTAGTAAGCACCAGGAGTCGCCTCCCTTCTAAGTCAGGAGTCAAACATCGCCTGAGTGCACATTAATGCTCTTAAAAGTCATTTATTCACTCAAGCGTCGCCTTAACAATGAGCCTCAGGCGATGCCTTAACCTTAAATGCAATTAAATGTATTAATGTCATTCAGGCAGCGCCTTAACATTCAGCCTCAGGCAACGCCACAACTTTAAATGCCATTACATTTATTAAACACCTCGTTTGATCTCAAAACTCAGGCGACGCTTGAATCTTCAGGCATCGCTTCCAAGTTATGTTGAGGAGCCTCCCCCTCAACTTGCATTTTGAATTAAAAGTTTGAATACAAAAAATGCCTATCCACGTGCGACTAAATCAATCCACTAATTGTGTCCAGTATGTCGCGGGTACACCCATTTGACCCATGTTCCAAACACGAATCAGCTCGTCCTTTGACCCCTGCACAATCGCGTGTCCTCCTTGGTTACTATTTTACCAAGTAGGTAGAATGAGTTTATATTTAGACTCACATTCTATTCACTTTCCAAGAATGTGGGATACTTGCACATTACTTATATTCTCTTCAATAAGGTTGGGTGCTCTATTCTTAATAGACTCGCATGTCCATTATTTTATACCAATATTTGAGCACCAATATCTTATTCAACTTAACTTGTATTTTAGGTTATGAATAATCGATTTTATACTTGTTGTCTCAAGGTATTTAATAACAAATAATCTCAATCCGAGATGTACTTCACCTTACTTTTGGCTCATAAAATAAGGTCGCACCACCATTTTCTTCACACTAATCACACATTATTTCAACAGCAACAACTGATAGATTTTTTCCGAGAAACGTGCGGGTAACCTATCCATCTTCAAGTTCAATTTAGTTTCTTTCAGCCCGTGAAATTGACATTTTCAGTTTCACCAATTTTTTGGTCAACCACTATTGTCATATGTGATTTGAGGGAGGAAACTCATAAGAAAATATCATCTTCATTTCATATATGATGAAATTTAATAGAAAAGCGTCATCTAAATGTTGCACTTTAGATGACAATTTACAAATAATGTAGTGTTTTGTTCTAATTATAAATGATGTTTTCATAAAGTACTGTGTGTGATGAATAAATAGATAGTACTTCTTAGAAACCACTGCCAATGTGGGTTTCAAGAAAAAAAAAGGTCGTCTTATGTTCATAATATATCGTGCTTTTTTAAAATAAGTTCTGTTTTTGTTCATGATAAAAACATTGTCTAAGGTCTAAACAATATATTGCGCTTTTTAGAGATTAAAGTGGGTCGGCATGTGGGTTGAATAAAGTAGAAAAATTTGGATCCAACCAGACACGAACGAGATGGGTCGGGCTAGGCCGGGCTTACCCATAAGTTGAGCCCAAGTCGAACCCACTGGTTGGACCCGCCAGTTGGATATTTGTTTTAAAAAATATTTTTTAAAAAAACTTGTACATATATGTTTATATAAATTACATTTAAAAATAATATTAAATTAAATTAAAGTATAAAATAACAATTATTATCGTATTTTTATTTTAAAACCCACTCATTTGTTAAATGGGAGCCACACTTCCTGGCTCCCATTCGAAGACGATTTTGATATTTTTTTGACAAATCATATTTCTGACACCATTTCTTGTCAAGTTAGTGTGTATGTGGCGCCTTCGGACCAAATCCCTTTTGCCTAAGGTAGCTTGAAGAACAAATCGCATTTGTTAGTTTGTTCTTGAAAACAAATAAGGCGATTTGAAACACCGTGTTTGAATATAGATAAAGCTGCCTTTCCCACAAATTCAAAAGGAACTTTTAGTTATATATAATCATTAAAACATATTTTAGTTTTATAACATATTTAAAAGAATGTCTAGTTGTATATAAAATATGTAGATCGGCCAACTAGATTTGCTACCGAAAACTTTAAATGTGTTTTTATGATTGATAAAACATTGGAAAAATATTACAAAGCTTCTAAATTTATAAATAATATTAGACACCAATAGCCAAAGCCTGATACAAAATCTAAATCAAGACTTTACAAATAGTTCGTATTTACCATAGCCTTAGACCATTTGGCCATAAAAGATAATAAATTATTATTCTTTTTCATCTCCAGTTTCATAATCAAATTTGTTCTATTGTCTTTTTCTTTTCTTTTTTAGTAGCGAGACATTCTTTTAGATAACTGCACATTTCAGTTGTATTATTATTCAACCATGTTCTTTTGTCATTCAACACCTTTGTATCTGCATGAGAAAAATTGCTTTGGATGCCATAAATGACATCGAAACAGCCAGTAGGTCCCTAGCCATGACAGATAGTATACGCCAAGTATGGTCGTTTACCTTTCACCACGCCAACAAATCCAATTTTGGACCTATTGGATACTCGGTCCGGGACAAATAAAATCGAAGTTCTTTGTCAGGTGTTTGATTGAAAGGAGTTACTACACTCACAAAGTGGGTTGCCTTTTATAAGCTTGTCATTGATTCAAGTTCAATTCAATTTCCTTCAGCCCTTGAAACTGTAATTAAACCCATTTTACTGTAGTGAAACCCAATTCACTATAGCGAAACCAAATTTACTATATTGAATTTTGATGTTCTAAACACACAAAGTGCATCGAATTTAAGTTATGAATGTAATACACTTAAATATATTTTTTTGGAAAGTGCATTGTTAATATCCATTGTTAAAGTGAATTGTTACATATATGTTCAAATAAACTAGTAAAGTACAAATAGTAGCAAAGTGCATTGCTACATATTATATGAAATCCTTCAAAGACCTAAAGTACATTGCTACATATATGCTCAAATAAACTAGCAAATTAGAATATATATAGTATCAAAAGTGCATTACCCAATACTATGCACAAATCTTCTAAAATCATAAAATGCATTAAGTGCATTGCTATAAATAGTTGGATTGTATCAAAATGAATTAAAATTTGATTGAAATGATATTGTGAATAGTGACAAACATGATGGAAGAGGGAGATGAAAGAAAAAGACATGATTTTGAAAAGATGAATGGGTAAACTCAAATGTCCTTTCTAGTTCATTTTAAATTGCAAGTTCAACTAATAGTAGTAATGGACACATGGCAATATGTGGATTGTTGGATCTTTTGATCGAAAGACTAAAATATGACCTTAGGGGTGCCTTATTGGAGTGGCTCATTTGAGCCCTCCTTTATATAAATATGGAGTGGATCAAATAAGAACAACTTTTTATGCTAAGAAGTAAGAACCAATCCTACCCGAAAGCCCATCAGGGCGTAGTCTAATGGCAAAAGGTGTTAGATAAATAAGCACAGTATACAAGAGTTCGTAAATAACCGTGTACACAACACTGAAGTTACTGAAGTAAGAAGTACAAAACCAGAATGATGTTGAAGCTTGCTCGGCAATCTCTTTAAAGCTGAATTGCCTCCCTTACGTGCTGGGTGTGGTTAGGCAATTGGCTTCCCAGGATACGACAACGGAACCTCAATCTGATTGCACTAATCAGTTGAAGCGAAAGGATTGCAGCCTTCACACTACCACCAAAGCAAACTCAAAACGAAGAACTT
This sequence comes from Umbilicus rupestris, assembly GCA_963678935.1. NCBI lineage: Eukaryota > Viridiplantae > Streptophyta > Magnoliopsida > Saxifragales > Crassulaceae > Umbilicus > Umbilicus rupestris. Next base: position 10,123,311 of record OY787619.1, read on the forward strand.
TGAAATAAAACGAGAGAAGATTGTTGTTGTTTTCTGGATGATTTCAAAGGAGAATGCAACCCTCCTTATATAGTGATGGAGAGCCAACCCCTCACGCCCCTTCCACTCCATCTTCCCGTAACCTCCCAAAAGTAAATGGAGAGAAACGGCTAGAGATTAAAAGAGGAACTTGGACCAACTCTTTTGATCTTTAAAGGAGTCTAAATCTTTTGATCTTCAACGAAAAACAAAACTACGTCGTTTTGTTTCTTAACCAATTTGCATGTTACATAGTTGATATCCTCTACATAAATCACATAGTGACTTAGAAGAAATGCAAAATTAAGCTGTCATCTCGCACCCCGATTGGAGCTACATTCGTGTTCGTAACATGCGGGCGCACACAAGTTTCTTCACTTTTTCGGCGAAATCGGGTCGTGATTCCCCCCCCCCCCCTGGGCGCCCGCGTAGGTGTTGGAAAATAGCTTTGTTTAACAACTTATACATGTCAACAACATGTTTATATAAGAAGTTACACATTTTGCTTCATCCCACCAATGTGGGATATCAACCAAGTGAAAACACAAAGCCTTGACATCCATTCCCAATGAACTCAAACTTTGCATGTTTTCTATGCATCTTGGAGTATCGATATCTCATTCGATATTTGATCAATTTCGGCGTTCGAATAGTCGATCTTATAGTACACCTTGCAAGGATTTTTATCAAGATCTTAACTATTCAATTCGATGTATAAACGACACCGACATTGGCTCATGAAAATAAGAGACACTCATTTTCTTCACACCTTGAAAATCCAAAAATTTCCAACAATCCCCCACATGAAGAAAATCGATAAGTGAAAACAAATCAAGACTCTACACTGGTGGTGATAGTTTCTGCGGCCAATATCTGCAAAGGATAGGTGGGCACAACCTTTGAACCTTCCCTTGAAAGATATGCATTCTTTACTGACTATTCAGTAGACGCGATGTCTTTGAACTGTTCGTCTTATTGTGTAAATGACGTACACATCTTCCACAGATATTGTCCTGGCATACATCCATTTCTCATGGGTGGATTTCATTATGGCCCTGAAACCCCTGTCTGGTTCTGCGAGAGTTGCTAAAGAATTAAGCCTACATAATTCTCCTTTGAAGCGGCCACACTTCTCTCTCGCATAGGTGATTTCTAATATGGTAATCCTGCATTACCCTATTTGGAATTCTCAATTCCAACTCCACAGAATCATTAAAAGCTTTAAGCTTAACCTCATACAGGAATCACTGATTATTAAGGAATGGGTCTGGGGTTTTACCCCCCACAGTGATCTCACTTCGTCTCAGCAAAGAGGTTGTCCCATTGAACCAAGTTCTTGGGATCTCCAGTCATCATGGTTGGGTTTTTCCTTTTACATTGACTTATTTCATTAGGGCTTCAATCCCATTCCTTTAGCTGACTTCTCTACTAGGTCCCGATTTAACCCTTTGGTTAGCGGATCCGCAATGTTCTCTTTGGACCTTACATAGTCAATACTAATGACTCCTGTAGAGAGCAGCTGTCTAATGGTATTATGTCGTCGACGGATATGTCTAGACTTACCATTATACAGGACATTTTGTGCCCGTCCAATAGCTGACTGATTATCGCAATGTAAGCATATTGCCGGCACAGGTTTTGTCCACTCTGGAATATCCTCCACAAAATTTCTTAACCATTCAGCTTCTTCACCACATTTATCTAATGCGACAAACTCAGCTTCCATTGTGGATCTGGTTATCACAGTTTGCTTAGAGGATTTCCAAGATATAGCAGCACCTGCTAAAGTAAATACATAACCACTCGTGGCTTTCGAATCTTTTATATCTGAAATCCAACTGTCATCACTAAATCCTTCAATGACTCTAGGATCTCGGGTATAGTGTAACCCATATTCCCGAGTGAATCGTAGATACTTCAGTACTCTCACGATTGCTTCCCAGTGTTCTAATCCTGGATTATTTGTATACCTTGCAAGTGTGCTTACGGTATAAGCTATGTCTGGTCTAGTACAATTCATTAAGTACATCAGACTGCCTATCACCCTGGCATATTCTAATTGATTGACACTTTCTTTCTTATTTTTAGACAAGTGTCTTGAAGTATCAATTGGAGTTCTAGACACACCGGAACTCTCTTTTCCAAACTTGTCCAGAATTTTGTCCACGTAATGCGACTGACTTAATTTGAGACCATATGTTGTTCGTGTAATTTTGATTCCCAAAATGACATCAGCCAGTCCCAAATCTTTCATATCAAACTTAGAGTTTAATACGGCTTTCGTTGATTTCACCATGCCTTCATTGCTTCCCACAATAAGCATATCATCAACGTACAAACACAAAATCACATATCCATGATTAGTGTTCTTAATGTATACACATTTGTCACACTCGTTGATTTTAAAACCATTTGACATCATCACACTGTCAAATTTTTCATGCCACTTTTTTGGCGCTTGTTTTAGACCATAGAGAGACTTAACAAGTCTGCAAACTTTACTCTCTTGTCCTGGCACAACACAACCCTCAGGTTGTTCCATATATATTTCTTCCTCTAATTCTCCATTGAGAAATGCAGTTTTTACATCCATTTGATGAATTTCCAAATTGCGCAATGCCGCAAGGGCAATTATCATTCTAATGGAAGTAATTCTTGTCACTGGAGAAAATGTATCAAAGTAGTCTAGACCTTCTTTCTGTCTATACCCTTTGACTACAAGTCTCGCTTTATACTTATCTATTGTGCCATCCACCTTCATCTTCCTAGTAAATACCCACCTAGAACTCAGTGGTTTATTTCCAGGAGGAAGATTTACTAACTCTCATGTATGATTCTGCATAATGGAGTCAATTTCGCTTCTTATGGCTTCTTTCCATAAGAGACCCTCAATAGAGTTTACAGCCTCCTTATATGTTCGAGGTTCTGCCTCAAGCATATACGTTAAGAAATCAGGACCAAAAGACTTTTCGACTCTCACTCGCTTGCTGCGTCTTAGATCTTCTGAATCATACTCATTCTCAGGTTCATCTTTCTGAATTTGAGATGATTCTCCAATTTCTTCAGGAGGTGATTCCTGGTTAGGAGGATCCAAATTACTCACCATACCTTTGTATGGAAATTCACGTTCATAAAACCACACATTCTTTGATTCCAAAATATCATTCTTATGAATATTTGGATTCTGTGATTTATAAACCAGGAATCGATATGAACGTGAGAGTTAAAAGATCAAGATTGTGGGCTCAAAAAATTCATAATTAAAATTCAATCTAATTATTTATTAAATAATAAAAGAGCACTCTTGGTCATTTTTGATTTGATTAAAAACCCTATGTTAATGATATCTTAAGATTGATTCCTGATCGCAATCTTCGATCGGAGCTCTTCAATCCTTCTTTTCCTTCTCCTCCTTCTAAATTAGATTCAGATGCTTGACTCGATTTTACTCAACAGTTTGGATTTAAATTTTATTTGATCAGATTTGGTTTTGATCTTGTTTATCCAACTCTTCTTCCCCGCTCTATTCTCTAAGAAATGAGTACTATATTTCGGATATTGGTTGATTGTCTAATTGGTGTTTCATTATTCATCTTGTTTCATAAGTTAAAAATGCTGCACGTTAATTTGGAGTGTGGTCTCTTTGTTTGTTCATCTTTGTAGCTCATTTGTGTTCATATACATTGTTCACATGTGAGTACAATTAATATATGTACAAAAATTCAATGAATTATAATTTTTTACTTATGAGCATAAAAAAAAATTATCTGTGTTCATCAAGGAGCTCATGTCGAATTTGAAAAACAGAAAAATGGAATGCGTTTCATCAAAATTCATCAATGAACATTAATAACATTCCGATAAATGTTAGTGTTATTCACTATAAGTATTTTATGAATATTTGAGTTGTTCATGAATTTCCTTTAATATTCATCAGTTAAGAATGATCAATACAAATTTGCACAAAACTCAAGTGAATAATAATTCATATCGATGATCATACACAATGTTCATATCTATTCGTGTGATCATATCTTCTGTTTTTGTGCCATTCTTCAATCTGTTAAATCAAAACACATTTTGATTAGATTTTCTTATCTCTTGTTGTTTTGCCATTATACAATTAGCACAAAATACAATTTGATTATATTCTTATCTCCTAATTTGGTTGACAATACATCATTAAATCAAATATACTTTCTACATATCAATCAATCAGATTTTAATTCTCATTATATGCTCAAATTAATTTGGATTCCAAATTGTACCTAGCTAATTACATGCGCCCTATCATGTGGATTATAAAAATTAATTTATATACAATGTGTCATATGTGTTCATGGATGAACATATATGATGTTCATCTGTATTCATCAAAATTTTCATATTTGTTCATCGATAAAGTTAAATAATCAACTTCGAAAATATAAATCTGTAGAAAATCAAGTGAATAATAAATTTATATTGATGAACATGTACAATTTTTATATGTGTTCCTCTCAATCTTCACCCGTGTTGAATGATGAACTTAAATATTTAAAATGGAAAATAAAAATCTGCTAATATATATATATATATACATACATATATATAGGAGCTTTCAAAAGAGGTTACCTTGAAGAAAACGTCCGACGAGAGTCGTTGGAGCTACGCCAGATCAAGATTGAGATCGAGAGAAGAAAGCCCCAATTTCGAAGCAAAGCAATCTTCCTGTATTTTCATTAATTGTGAAACACTGGCGCAAAAATCTGTTTTAAACAGATTTTTGCAAGTTGTAGGAAAATACACTTTGACCCCTTTTGTTGACATAGTGTACACTATACAAACTTTATTATTACACGTAGGTCCTTAGATGTTTCCTCAATTATAATTCAATCCCTGAGCACAATCCTGCGCAGTCTTCTAGCCTGGATCAGCGGAGAAGCTCGCACGTCGTCAGGAGCAGAAGCTCCAATACCCCCGCTCAAGCTCAACGTGTGAAGACGATTTGAAACGTTGAGCTTGTGACATAGCCGGAGAAGATGATCAGAGGAAAGAGCCTTTGTGAACAAGTCAGCTGGTTGTTCCGCTGTAGGAATGAAGCACAGCTTGATGAACCCAGAAGTCATGTGTTGCCGGACAACATGACAATCCAACTCAACGTGCTTTGTACGCTCGTGGAAGACAGGATTTCGAGCAATGTGTATAGCAGCATTGTTGTCACAATAAAGCGGCACGGGTGCAGAGACTTTAACCAGCAAATCCTCTAACAAGCGAGCAACCCAGACCAATTCGCAGTAGGTGTGAGCCATGGCACGATACTCAGCTTCAGCGGAGGACCGGGACACAACAGCTTGCTTTTTAGTTTTCCAGGATATGAGAGCAGTCCCAAGAGTGACACTATATCCAGAGATTGACCGTCTTGTTAAAGGGCAGGCACCCCAGTCAGCATCACAATATGCAGTGAGATCAAGAGACTGACGGCTAGGGTAAAAGAGACCTTGAGCAGGAGCAGATTTGATGTAACGAAGGACTTTGTGAGCAGCACGCAGGTGATCTTCAGTAGGCTGATTCATAAATTGACTCAATATGTGAATTGAGTAAGTAAGGTCTGGTCTGGTATTGGTAAGATAAATGAGTTGCCCAACAAGTCTCCTGTAAGGGCTCAGATCAGATAAGCTGGGGGCCGAGGATAAGCTGAGCTTGTGCTTGGTGTCCATAGGTAAGATGGAAGGCTTGCAAGCCAGAAGGCCAGATTCAGACAGAAGCTCCAATGCATATTTTCGTTGATTCAGAAATAAGCCATCAGGGGATCGAGCTACTTCAAAGCCAAGGAAGTAACGAAGCTGCCCCAGATCTTTGATCTTGAATTCATCATGAATAAAGCACTTGACAGATTGAATCAGAGTAGAGCATGTACCGGTGATTATCACATCATCAACATAAACCAGGAGAGCCAGAAAATCAGTACCTTTCTTGTAAGTGAATAAGGAATAATCATTCAGGCTTTGTTCGAAACCAAAGCTGAGAAGGGAGTCACTAAATCTGGCGAACCATTGACGAGGAGCCTGTTTTAAGCCATAAAGGCTTTTTAGCAATTTGCATACCTTTCCTTCAGATTTCTCAGATTTGAAGAAACCAGGCGGCAATATCATGTAAACTTCCTCCTCAAGGTTACCATGAAGAAAGGCATTGTTGACATCAAGCTGATTCAAAGGCCAACCGTTTGAGGTAGCTATAGCAAGAAAAGCTCTCACAGTGTTCATCTTTACTACAGCAGCAAGGTTTCATGATAATCTAAGCCTTCCATTTGGGTGAAACCCTTTGCCACTAATCGAGCTTTGTATCTTTCCACGGAGCCATCAGAATGTCTTTTAATTTTGTATACCCATTTACTCCCAACTGGATTCTTTCCTGCAGGAACATCAGTAATTTCCCCAAGTACTTTTGTCTTGAAGAGCTTGCAGTTCAGTCTGCATGGCCTGCTTCCATAAGGGATCTTTACGGGTTTGAGAATAGCAAGTGGGTTCAGAATCTGAAATCACTTGCAAGGCAAAATGTTGAAATTGATCAGAACAGTTGGAGTATTGGACATAAGAATTAATAGGATATAATGTCTTGGAAGATGGAACAGCATTGCACACAAAATCTTGAAGAGCAGCTGGAGGTCTACAAGTTCTGGTAGATCTTTTAATTATATCACCAGAAGTTGTCCGAGTGTCAGGAGCAGTAGCAATATGAAGAAGAGGATCACTAGGCACTGATTGTCCAATGATGTATCTGTACTTGAACACTATGGTAATACAATAGAACTTGGCTGAGCAGATTTAGCTTGATGATCAGCATAAGGAAATTTGTGCTCAACAAAGCAGACATCTCTGGCAATATATACAACTTGAGAATCAAGAGCAAGGAACTTGTACCCCTTTTGGCCAAAAGGGTATCCCAAGAAAATGCAGGGAATAGCTTTTGGAGAAAAATTTGATTTCCCAGGAGAATTGGCAGTCATATAACATAAACAGCCAAAGCACCTCATGTGATCATAAGCTGGTTTTCTTTGAAAAAGAACTTCTAAGGGAGTTTTCCCTAGAAGAACACGAGAGGGCAGCCTGTTGATGATGTAAGTAGCTGTAAGAATGCAATCTCCCCATAAACAATCAGGGACTTCTGATTGAATTTTCAAGGCTCGAGCAACTTCCAGTAAACATCTATGTTTTCTTTCATCTATCCCATTTTGTTGCGGACTATACATGCAAGAGGTTTGCTGAAGACATCCCTTTGAGGCCAAAAAATTTGTAACTTTGAGACTGAGAAATTCTGCTCCATTGTCTGACCTCACTGTTTTGACTCGGTGACCAAACTGAGTAAGTACCATCAAGTAGAATTTAATTAAGTGATCACCAGCTTCACCCTTGGTAGCCATCAGGTAAGTCCAGGTAAGTCTGGACTTATCTTCCACAATTGTTAAGAAGTATTTAGCACCTGATATGGTAGCTGTCTGATGAGGCCCCCAGATATCAACATGAATTAACTCAAATAGAACAAAACTGGTAGTTATGCTATTTGAAAAAGGTAATCTGGTCTGTCTTGCTTGAGGACATATAGAACAGTGTATCAAAGAATTTTTACAACTCAAATCTAGAAAATTCAGTCTTAGCACATCAGACAATTTATTGTATGGAACATGCCCCAATCTGCTATGCCATATTTTTGCCATCTTTGTATCATTTTTGGTAGTCAAGCACCTTACAGGAATGTTGGATTTGAACTGGTACAGCCCATCAATCAGATCACCAGTCCCTAGTAAAATCTGCTTTGCATGATCCTGTATACAACATCTCATTTCAGCAAACTCCACATTGAGTTTGGAAGTTCCTATCAACTTGGCAACTGAAATCAGGTTGAATTTAATACTAGGGACCAATAGAACACCAAATAACTTGATATGCTTGTTTAACTCACAGTGACCAGTATGTGTTACTTGAACTTTTTCTCCATTTGGCATAAGAACGCTATAGGGAACTTTGAGTTTGATGATATCAGATAATAAATGATCATGTGAAGTAATATGATCAGTAGCACCACTGTCTATCATCCAGGTATTCTGACTCATTTTTGATAATGAGAAACAAGATATACCTGCCATATGACTATGCGTTTGATCATCCTCATCATTCAAAAGCATCATGAGCCTGGTGAGTTGATCCTGAGTAATTTTCAATGAGCTAATTTGGACTGCAGTTTGTTCTGGCAAGTCTTTTCCTTCTTTTTCACTTGACCCTGCATTAGACAAATCATTTTTGACATTGTTTATGCTTCTGTTCCCTTTTCCAGGACCACCATTACCTTTGGCAAATTTATGCCCTGCTGGATAACCATGCAATTTATAGCAGCTTTCTCTGGTATGACCTTGAAATTGACAGTAAGTGCAGAATAAATTTCTTTTGTTTCTGTTCTGAGAGTTTGCATTTTTTCTTGACTGTCTTTGGTTGTTGTTCGAATTTTGTGAGTCTTGTGAGGGCTGTACGGCATACATTGCAGACACTTCAGGTTGAGATGATCTTTTTATTTTCCTCTGAGTCTCATCCTGAATTAATATGTTGTAAATTTCAGCAAGGGATGGAGAAGGTTTCATTTGAAGAATGTTTGATCTCACTGTCACAAGAGGTAGCAATGCTTTCCATAATATTCTTCATTCAGCCCCATAAGAAACTTCATTCTTCTATCCCTCATTTTTCTGCTAACAAGACATTTTGTGGCCTTGCATTGCTCACCTAAATCACAAGCTTCTTCTTCTGTCAGTGCATTCTCTTCACCCCAAAGCTGGATGAGCTTTCCATAATAGATAGCAATGCTTGATTCACCTTGCATTAACATCGTAATTTCTTGCTGAATGGTAAACACACTGGAATCATTTGATCCAGCAAATCTTGAACGCAAATCTGCCCAAGCATCCATAGAGTCTCTCGAGTGAATCAGCGAGGCACCTATTTCTTGAGATACTGAGTTGATGATCCAAGATAAGACTACATTGTTACACATGTCTCACCTAGCCAATTGATAGGGATCAGAAGGCCTTGGAAAATGACCTTGAACAAAACCTAACTTCATTTTTACCCCAAACACCATTTCCATCGACTTCAAGGAATGAAACTGTTTGCGCCGGTTAAAACCTGTGTAACTAATGAAACTCCTACGTTTTCATTGCTACTAACAAACAGAGGATCATCCGAGGGAAGAAGATTGGTCGTAGATGACGCGGCAGACATTGTTGTAAACACTGAAGAGCAAAACACAAGCAATAATGGATTCCGACAACAGATTGCTGAGAGAAGGAAGGCTTACCCGATCTTTGACTTCTGCTCTGATACCATGAAGAAAACGTCCGACGAGAGTCGCCGGAGCTACGCCAGATCAAGATTGAGATCGAGAGAAGAAAGCCCTAATTTCGGAGCAAAGCAATCTTCCTGTATTTTCATTAATTGTGAAACACAGGCGCAAAAATCTGTTTAAAACAGATTTTTGCAAGTTGTAGGAAAATACACTTTGACCCCTTTTGTTGACCTAGTGTACACTATACAAACTTTATTATTACACGTAGGTCCTTAGATGTTTCCTCAATTATAATTCAATCCCTGAGCACAATCCTGCGCAGTTTTCTAGCCTGGATCAGCTGAAGCCGGAGAAGCTCGCACATCGTCAGAAGCAGAAGCTCCAATATACCTCAATAAGGTACATCCTTAAGATCCTTTTCAAGCTTTTAGATCAAAAGATCCAACAACCCACATATTGCCACATGTCCACCAATATACACACTAATAGTTAAGCTTCCAATTTGAAATGAACTAAAAATGGCATTTGAGTCACTAATCATTCATCTTTTCCCAATCACATGTCATTTTCTTTAATCTTTCTTCTATCATGTGTCTCTCTATTCACAATACTATTTCAATCAAATTTTAATTCATTTTAACAAATTATTTATAGCATTACACTCAATGCACTTTAAGATTTTAAAAGATTTGGATATATTTTTTTTTGGCAATGCGCGCTAATTGCACTTTAAGCAACACACTTCTTATGTAGATTTTAGAGGATATGGGCAATGCACTTTTTCTCCTTATGTCGTAATTTGCTAATTTATTATATGTAACAATGCACTTTAGATCTTTGGAAAATTTTCACATATATGTAGCAATGCACTTACCAAAATAAAATTATATTTAAGTGCATTACATTAATATTTTCAAAATTTAATATCGTAAAATAGGTTTTGCTACTGTAAATGGATTTCACTGCGGTGAAAGTTTAATGAGATTTGGTGGTAGAGAGAAAATTAAAGTACAAATACGCTCCTACTCCCTTTCATGCCAAAAAGATACTCATTTGACTCTTTCCTTCAATGTCACTAGGCAATATGTTAGACATTTAATCACATGGCTCATAAAGTAGAGAGAAGTACCTTTTTAGCGGGGCTCATTTGAGCGCATATATATATAGATTTTAGGGGAGAAATTAGGCATGTCCAATAAGGTGTATTGAGTGCATTGCTATAAATAATTGAATTAAAATTTGATCGAAATAATATTGTGAATAGTGAATGTGAGGAAAGATGAATGGGTAAATACTCAAACGTCCTTTCTAGTTCATTTCAAATTAGAAGTTCAACTCAATATGGGAGCAGTAGTGAACATATAACAATATATGTGTTGTTGGATTTTCTGAATAAAAGTCTAGAAAGGCCTTAGGGATGTACCTTATTGGGGTAGCCTCATTTGAGTGATATATATATATATATATATATGACGGATCCTTTGAGACTAGCAAACTTTTTGAGACGGTGAGACATAATCTTATCAATTGGATCCTATGATCTAAGTTTTTCTCAAATTGATACTTGACAATCTAATAAATTAACTTAATGAATGCGAAAGAGCAATCGACGGAAGTCTCTAAGGTTCTTACTGTCGTAAAACAAGATTCTAAGACTAGCAATGACGAGAATCGAAGCAGGTGGAGTGATCGGAAGTACATTGTGGTTATTAGCGTCATCATCTTTATCTTCTTCACCATCGAGCCCAAGTTGCCATAGAGATAGAGTCTCAACTTCTTCGTATCAATTTTTTAAAAGTTAGATCGCTTTCGTATGTTTTATCATGCTAAACATATGAGTCGGTTAAAAAGGAAAGATAAGATCGTGATAAAAGATAAGGTTGATTTTTAAATTAAAAGCCATTTTATTAGTTAATAATGAATTAAATTAATCTTAATTATGAAATAATCTCAACCATGAGGTTGTTAGATCTTGTGGTCCATAATGGTTCTTAGTTCATATTTTAAAAATTGGTTTCTGTTTGATTCACTTCCTTTATTTAAATATATATCTATATGTGTGTGTGCGCGTGCGCTCAATTGAGGCCTCCCTTATAAAGTATATCTCTAATATAATTTGTGAGTCATTTGATCAAATGGCTCACAAATCGACATGTGGCGTTAGACTAAAGTATGAAATGTTATTTTTAGACTAAAGTATGACATGTGGCGTTAGACTAAAGTTAGACATTTTGTGTTAGCTTTTGTCCTTTTATTACTTTTGAAGGGTTTTAATAATTGAGAAATGAATTTTGATAGGATTTATTTATTTTGTCTAAAAAGCATTGGATATTATGAATTTTGATTCTTGAAATATGAGTTTTAAAACTACATTTGTTTGTACATAAAGTGTATTGGCATTATTCCTTAAAACTCTCATAAGAAAGAGCGTTAACTCTCAAATGCTTTAAAAATATAAAGTGCATTACTACATGCATATTGAAAAGCTTTAAGAGTATAAATGCATTGATATATGTATGTCCAAATGTCAAAAAAACCTAAAGTTCATATATATGAGATTTTATTCTTGTATATTAAAGTGCATTGCCGGTTGTGTTACAAAAGTATTGAAAAGAGAAAAAATTATCCATAGTGGGACACATGGCACATTATGAGTTGAGTGAAAATAATGAGAGAGATCGAGAAATGCAGATGATTACAGAGAAAAAGATAAAATAAGGATTAGAGAGAGAAACTTTATAGATAAAAGTCAAATTTTATCTTTTTGACCAATTTGTTATTTCAAAAGTAATGTTTAATGAGTGACATATATCTGATTGTGAATCATTTAATCAAATGATCAAATGACTCACAAAGTACCTTAAAAATACATCTCATTGGATCGTATGATTTAAGTGTATGTCAAACTGACACATGGGATTTTAATAAATTAACTTAAGAAATGCAAAAGGGCAAAATGTAATGATTAAATATATTAATCCATATTTATTACTCGTAATTTACTCAAATATATTCTAATAAATTTACGAAAATCACAAACTAACATATTAAATATTAATAATAATTCAAAAACAAATAAATATATTTTATAATGTAAATTTGCTTCCTTATTTTAAACTAAATAAAATTTTATTTTATTATTATATTGATATATTTTTATTCACAATGCACTTTATTTTCTATGTTATTTAACTTTATTAATGCAGTTTCTTGATATATATTACTTTTATAACTCGCTATGAGACAATTACAAATGAGAGATCGTCAAACAGCTAAAACATATCTAAATGTAATCATCCCTTAAAAGGAATCCATCAGTTAAAGCCTTCTGCGAAACAAAGGATAACTTCTGCCTCAAAATAGAAAGCGCTGCTGGTGCCTCCATACCTCTATCCTCAGCCCATCTCGCTGCCACGGTTCTGATCAGCTGATCTGCTTGCTCCCAAAAACCTCCTAATGATTCCATGATAAAAGGCACAAACATAAGACCGTTGGCTAAACAACCACCCCGTACTTAGAGATTTTCTTCTCCTCTGTCCCCTAGCTGCCTCCCCTGACTCTAGTCATACCCCTCCCCCACAAAAGGGGAGACAATGGACATCCACACAAAGATCTCTACCTCCATCCCATGCCGGCACAAAATGTCCGCCGGCTTCTCTACTCTATCCAGAAGACCAGCTACCTCCAGCCTAGGTCCTAAATTAGTCTCCTTGAAAAAGGTGAACAAAGCGTCTATCGTTGCGCTTGCCTCCGAATCCTCCCTCCCTCCCCCGGACAATGAGAGTCGTGATCACCGGCCGCATCAGAAGTGTGCAAACCTCTACAAGCCGCACAAGCGCAAGAACAACTTTGATGATTAAAGTGAATCGACATGTTTACGTTTTTGATGAATTTTATTTTTAAGTAATGCAATTTATTTTATTTTATAAGTAAAATCACTAAATATGAACAACTTTTATTTTGATATCAAATGCATTTTTCTTATAAATTAAATTGCAACATCGTACTTATTATTTATTTAATTCTCATTATCAATAAAATTTATGGTTAGATTAAAGTGCAACAAAGTGTCAAATATTTTTAACGCACTTCAAATTTTCAAATAATGCACTATGGATTTAAAATATTTTATCCATAATTATATATATTGTGCATTTTTTATGTAAAAATTAAAGTGAATGTAAATAATGTTTTAGCACACTTAAAATATAAAATTATTTTAAATAATACACTTTCAAAATTAAAATAATACACCTTAATTTTAAATTTTATAAAAAATAATTAAATTGTATAATCTTATTGGACTATATCTCTTTTCAAATAAGATAATCTTTAATTAAATTTTAATTAAATAAAATTTTAAAATCACCCTTCTTAATATATTCAATAATTAAATATAGTTTTTTTTACAAAATATTTACAAACATTGATTAGATTTCATATAGCAGTTTATTGATTGTTTCGCAATCTCAAAGATTTGGGTCTGTCTCATTTAATCTTATATATATATATATATCTCAAACGAGGTTATTCTAATAAGGTACATTCCTAAGGTCCTTTTCTAGACTTAGGATCACCCACATATTACCATGTGTCTACTTAGCCCTCGGCAATATAAATCAGGGTCGATCGGGCTGAAAAAAAACTGGTCCGATTGTATATTTCGAGCCGGGCCAATTAAAAAATTATTGGCCCATGGACTGCCCATTGGCTCGATTTGTAGAGGCCCGGGCTGGACCTGGCCCGGCCCATGATAAAATTAATTTTTTTTTTTTACTTCTGATGTTGTTTCAGACCTGACTAGACTTTACAGACTCACGTCGTCATTTAGATCCATTTTTGAACCTCCTCCCAACATTACAGACGCTGAGTAAATTTTTTTTTTTACAAAATCTTAGCCTATTACAACTTTATGCTACACAACTTATTACAAATATGATAACATATGAACAAAATAATACAACGCATTGCTGCACAAAAATTGTAATGCTAGACACCACATAGGTGATAGGTTGGTACTGAGAATTGAGCAACGAGGTGGAAAGGGCTAAGGCGAAGCGGATCTATCTGCTGCAAAGTCCGTTGGCATTTAGGGTCTCTGTCATCACAAACAACATGAAAAGTACACTAACATTGTAACTAAATTACATCAGGTTCTATGAATAGAACCACAAAAAGCTAACCTATTACATTGTAATATCACTGGTTCTACAAACAGAACCACAAAAAGGTAGCCTATTACATTGTCATATCAATGGTTATACAAACAGAACCACAAAAAACTAACCTATATTTACATTATAATATCGCAGGTTCTACAAACAGAACCACAAAAAGTGATGATGATCATAATAATTATAACAAGCACAATAGCTAGCTATTAGGCTAGAAATTCATAACATTTCGTGCCAAAGACCTTATCTGTACCACAAAAAAATTAGTAGAACCACAAAAAATCAGTAGGCCATAAAATGATGACAATTCATGCCAAGTCATAACAATTGTAACAATTCAATCCAAATCAGTAGGTAGTACCACAAAAAGTCAAATAGTAGCTAGTACCACTTTCTAATATCAATTCAAAAGTGGAGATGATCAAGGACATTACAAAACAGTTGCACTTACTGGTTACACAAAATCAGTTTTACCAACATTAACATCAGAATTATCATGCAAATCATCATCTTCTAATAACCAATCTGGCTTGCTAGCCCTAGCGTTCATTAACTCTTCAGCAGCAGTTTCCTTAGCTGCTACATCTTGTTTCCTAGACTTAGACGACGACCAATCCTTCAAACAAATTAATGCTTCAATAGTGGTAGGACTAAGTGAAATCCTTTTCTCAGATACAACCCTGCCTCCAGCAGAGAAAGCAGCCTCTGGAGCCACTGTAGAGGCAGGGACACTTAATAAAGCTCTAGCCATGACAAATAATACGGCATACATATTGTTGTTTGCATTACACAAAGCCAAAATATTAAATACTATTTTTATCAACATCTAAGGTGTCAAGTTCTAAATAAATTTGCAAGTCAGTAAATGCACCACTACTATTTACTTTAACTCTATTTAATTTAGCCATAGAAGCTAGAGCACCAATAGGAATATTGACATCAATAGGTTGAGATTCAACAACAGTAGATGGAAGAACAGAATGGTCAGTACTCATTGAAGAGGAAGCATCAAGTAAATTCTCCTTATAAATGTCACATACTTGATGTAAAACTGACTTAACATACGCAACTTTCATTTCTATGTCTAATGGATCCATATCATACAAACTCAACCAAGTCTCAATTGCTAAAACCTTAAAATGAGGATCCATAATAGTTGCCAAACAAAAAATAATAGGAAACTCAGCCCAATATTTATTAAATTTCAGTTTCATGGTATCTAATACATGCTTGAAAGCATCAAGAGGCTCGTAAGTAAATGTGGCATAAATATCAACTACGCTATTTATTACTTTATTAGAAGTGGGAGAATATACACCGCTGCAAACTTTAGTAGTTGAACTAAAGATTGACAAAAAATTCAGACACAAAGAAGTAAGAAGCCAATCATGCTCAGTTGAGACAGTGATAGAACAATTTATAGACTCGTTAACTTTTTGACAATATTTATGCATGACAGTTTTAGTAGCAACTTTCAAAAGATCATATGTACTATTCCACCTATGTAGCACATCATTATCAATGTTACGCCTATTTAAGTGACACTCAGAACAAGAATTAATCCACATCTCATGAAGAAGTTGTTTTGAAATATTTGTAAGCATGGGGCCCAACAAGTTGTGCAATAAGAAAATCATTGCTAAATGCATTATCTAAAGTTAAAGTGAACACTTTATCATGCAATTGCCAAGCTATCATATCTTCTTACACATGCCTAGCCAAGTTGTCACCCGTATGAGGATATTCAACCATTCTGAATGGCAAAATTCTTTTCTGCATGTTACAATCATCATCTATCCAATGTGTAGTTAGACTCATATATCCCTTTTTTTTTGCCTAGATGACCACATATCAGATGTGAAACATATATTGCCCTTAAATGATTTAAAGTAGGCAACCAGATCTGATTTGCATGCATTAAACATTTTCATGACATCTTGTTTACATGTATAACTAGAAAACTTTTAAAATTGAGGTGTTAACCCTCTCTGAACCATACCCACAAAATCATGTGCATCAACAAACGTGAAAGGCAGTTCTGCTCTAATAATAAAGTCCACTATTTCAGACTTGGCTCAATCATTATCAAATTAAAAATTAGATACAATCTCACCCTTATCTTTTGCAAGCAACATCTGATTTCTAACATTAGTCCTTACCGCAACAGCAGTTAAATGTGTCTTAACATGCCTAGACAAATGAGAAGTACCAGAATTATCAGAGCACACAAGCTTCACACTACAAATATTACATTTAGGATTCCGAATTTTTCCCATTTAATAATTCCTCATCAAGTTTAACAAAATAGTTCCAAACATTAGAAGTGGTTTTACATGTAAATGTTGGTGTGTTACTAGGAATTGAAGAGTGTAACACTACTGGACTCAGGTCTTTCATCATTACTCGAACAAAATGTTTCCATATTTAACAAGAAATAGTAACAAGCATTTACTAAACAACAAGCATCATCTGATGAACATGCAAACTCCAAGAAGCCAACAACATAACATAAAGAGGGAAATAAAAAAGCATTGATATAAATCCAAGCAGCCTTAAACACAAACAGTTAATGCAAGTTAACAGCAATAAACATTACCTCAATAACTTACTAGTTAAGTGCAGTGGACACTACCATTAAATACCTTAATATCAAGCACAAACACCTCAACTCATTACAGCTCACACAATAACATTACACATACAAAAGTATAACAAACAGATAGGAACTTTTCATACACAGTTAGCACCCGTTGAGATTGTTTATGAAATTCGCAGCGCCTCTGATAAACAGATTTGTGAACAAGCAGTTGCTACAGCACACTCTTGTTCACCCGGAAACTGTTTCAGCAAGAATGAACAAGGACAAGGTTTGTTCACCCAGTTCAGCCAATTGCCTACGTCTGGGGAGGACTCTTCTCAGTCCTCAATCCACTAATTTCAAGGTTTCCAAGTACACACGGTTACAACCCACGCAACCTATGCTACTCAACCTTAGGTGGATCCTCGTACACAATCAGAACAGGCTCTGACTTGTGTCTGCACACCCTCTACTGATATCTAT
Organism: Umbilicus rupestris; assembly: GCA_963678935.1. Lineage (NCBI taxonomy): Eukaryota > Viridiplantae > Streptophyta > Magnoliopsida > Saxifragales > Crassulaceae > Umbilicus > Umbilicus rupestris. Next base: position 10,140,876 of record OY787619.1, read on the forward strand.
CTAGAATAGCTACTGTCTCCTCGAAACTCAGCCTATTCTAAACAATACTCAGATTCTGCAGGGTTGCTATAGCATCTGCGTAGCACACAACTGATGCACAAACTGTCCGCGTCACTCCAAGCCTTCCGCTGAGCCGTTCGAACGATTCCACGAGCGCTGCACACTCTGGAATACTCCCCCTCACTCAGTGACCTCCTGTCACCAGCGAGCATTGCCGCCCAGACACTCGACCGAGTCACTCACCCGTCAGTTCTTCAGCGGCTGCCCTTGATCAACCAACAAGCACTCTCTGCTCTGAATTGGCTTCCAGATCAAGCTTGGATCAGACTACGCAAGTCCTGATCACCTTCTGCTTCTGTCACCACAGCTCTGCGCTCACGCTCTACTCTCGGTGATAATCGAAGACTTCGTTCGCACACCAAAATTACTCTCTCGGAATTCTGTGTGTTCTCGCTTTCAGCTCTCTTCTTTGATCAACCTTCATTGCTCTGAAGGGTCTTCTTTATATAGGAGCGCCCACTTCCATCATTATCAGATTAAGCTCCAAAAGCAAAAACCCCTAATTTGTAGGAGGTTAGATTTGATTGGCAAATCTAATCTTCTACAATTAATTCTTCTTCTTCAGCTGGGAATCTCTAGTGGAATATTCTCTGCAGCAACTCTGAACCTCCTCTGATGCTCTTCGAAGGACTGCCACGCCCTATTTCCAAAGACCCAAGTTGCTGCTACTCGGACCGACGCTACAGCTCTTCTGAACAAGCTTCTGTTATAGCTCTCTCTCCTGCTATAGCTGCTCCTTGTTCACTGGTCTTGTTCACATAAGCTGGACTCCTGCTATAGCAGCATCTTGTTCACTTGCTTGTTCACTTGTGCTGGTTTTGTCAAACACTGCCATGCTGCATCATCAGTTTAAAAATAAGCTAGACATTTTAGATTAAAGGTTTTAATGTACACATGAGATACTGAGATTATTAGCACATAAAAATAATTAGAACATCAGTGAAGTCAGTGGAGCTAAATGAATGAAGTTATCTGATTTCAGTGAAAATAAATGGAACATTAGAAAATAATTAGCACAAAAACCTGTAATAATGTACTGATTTCACACACCAATGCATTATATCTAAAATAATGTAGACAACGTGAGTGAATGTAATTGAGTGAAGTCATCTGATTTCACAAGCTAATTGAGTGAAGCTAAATGTACACAAATAATTAATAATGTACACATCAATTGATTATTTCACAAAATATGTACTGATTTCACACAGCAAAGCATACCAGATACCTAAATAAGTGAATCATGTAACATCAAAAAAATAAAGCAAAGTGAGTGAAGCTAAACATACCAGATAGCAGATAGAGTTTGACAGTTCAAACTTCACCAACGATTGACGAAGCACTATTTATCCCCAGACGCCATCAACTAAGTACCTCTAGGAAAAAAAAATATGTAGTAAAAATTACAACGGAACAACAAAACTTCAGTACAAAACTATAAACTAACTACATACCATAGCAGATCCAGAGCGAGCCGTGGATGCAGCTCGGTGCGAGCAATGAGTCGCTCGCTGGTAACGCCCGCTCGAGAGGCGGAGTGTTTGACGCGACGCCGCCAGTGAGGAGGGAGAAGGAGAACCGAGCGGTGGACAAAGGGAAGACCGGAAGAGTGACGCGCAGGGGCAGCGGATTCGGGGCTTCGGCTTCCTTCGACTTGTTTGTTTTCTTTTCTCGGATTAGGGTTTCACAAACCCAGCGACGGCATTTTTTTTCTCGAGTCGGGCAATTAGCCCGCGGGCTTAGTTCGGGCCAGGCCGCCGAGCCGATTCGGACTTGTCTTATTGGCCTGAGCCCGGCCATTTCTAATCGGGCTAGGCTTCCGTACGGGCCGGGTCGAGTCTCAAGCGTGTGGGCCAGTTGTTGAGACTTATGTCTACTACCATTCTCGCTATTAGGCTATCAACAATGGCAAATGCATTCAACACCCTATTTTATCACTTTTTAACACTCCACGTCATCTTCTCTATCTTCCACCTAATCATTCAACACACATTCAAACAATGATATTGTTTAATAAAATTCAACACTCTACCCCACAACTTTTTTTTATCTTCTTTTATTTTCTTCATAGTTTTTGTAATTACAACTCAATAAAAATTATCATTTTGCATTCAACACAAAATAATTAATAGTAAAATAAATTATATATATTCTTTTTTATTTTTAATATTTTTATTTCATCAATTAAAATTTTTTATATCATTGCATCTTGTAAGAAATAAAGACGAGAAATATGGATAGACATTATTAAAATAAATACACAACGACTTAGAAATATATTTAATAACGAAACATTCCGAATTTTGCCCATATGTGTTTGACTAGATCTGCTTGCAATGCGTGATGTGCGTTTGAATCATGCATCTCGGATCTAGCACGCACATGATTTGCGAATGCCGGTAACACCTTAGTCGAGAATTGTTGTTGTGTATTAGACCCACTCGCCTCAAATTGATCATAATCGGTCCAGTGTGAGCATATGTATCTCGTTCATCCTCAACAATCATACACGACCTCATGATGATAGCCAAATCGGCTATGTCCCACATGCAAGCTAGTTCGCGAATGATTTTAAATCGAGCCTGTAACACTCCAAATGCACGTTCGATGTCCTTCCGATATCCCTCCTGATATTTTGCAAATAACTTATCTGGTTCACTTTGAGGAAGTCTTATTGATTTGACGAAAGTCGGATAAGAAGGGTAAATTCCGTCAGCTAGATAGTATGCCATGTCATATGGACGTTGATTCACGAAGAAATTCACTCTTGGAGTATTGCCCTGTTCAACATCATCGAATACTGGTGAATGGTCTAGAACGTTTATATCGTTCTGTATTCCTAGACATCCAAAAATGGCATGCCATATCCATAGATCATGAGAGGCAACTACTTCAAGAATAACAGTGGTGGTTCCCTTATCTCCTCGAGTAAATTGACCTTCCCACGCTATAGTACAATTTTTCAATTCCCAATACTCTCAATCATCCCTGGGAACCCCCGCATTTCACTAACGTACAATATTCTTTGCATGTCATCTTGAGTTGGGGCTCTTAGATACTCTTGCTCATACAATCTTATGATCCCTTTATAGAATCTACGCAAGCACTCCAATGCTGTAGTACCTCCTATTTTGATGTACTCATCGACTGCATCGGCCGCCACACCATAGGCTAACATTTGTATTGTTGTGGTACATTTTCCTAATGGATATATACCTTCTTTATTCGTTGCGTCTACTCTTTGGGTGAAGTAATTGTCACTGTTTGATAGGTCCTCAACGACCTGAGGAAAACATGCTTTCGCATCCGATATCGCCGTCGAAACATTGCATCATCATATGTAGGTTGATCATCAAAGTAGTCGTCAGTCAGTCTTTTGTTCGCAGCAGCATGATCTCTTTTGCAATGTTTTATCTTGCTACAGCGCATAGTCTTCCTCTATTTTGTTTTGACGCTCCCTAAACTGGTTGAGGATATACATCTCTTCGATTTCAGACTTTCTTTTGTAAGCTTCGATATCAAAAGGAAATTCGGATGGATCCAATGATATTTTTTGTAAGATTAGATTTATGACACTAGTACATTAATCGGAGAAGGAGTACCCATTTATAAGAAATTGAGTGGCTGAAACCGACAGATTCAAAAAAAATAATGAAATATGATTAAATAAGAGATAAGAATTGGATTCTCTCATTAGAAATCGAAAGTCAAGGATTGCATTAATAAAAAGGATCACGGAATACTGACAAACTTCCATTATTAAAGTAGAGACTGACAATACAACATTAAAGAAGACATCGAGAACACAAAATTAAAGAAGACATTAACAACACAACATTAATTTCCAAATAGATCGTTGCTCAACTTCTCCAACAGCTCTTTGCTCCGGTCATCGAGATGTTCCTTTGAACTTAGCTTCATAAATATCTTCATCTTCTTCGCTTCAGTTCGTTCTTTCATCAATTGGTTTGCCTCTTCTTGCGTTATGGCTATTTCCAATCGTTCTAACTCTTGCTCCTTAAATTGTTTAAATTCATTCCACTCTTCATTGACCACTTCCAAGGTTGCGCCCTTGCCTTTCTTTATACCCTTTTTTTGTTGCATCCCTCCCCATTGGACGAGCACCAGATCCGACAGAGTTCGAGTCACTTGCATCACTTTCGCGGGCTCTCTTAGATCCGCTGCTTTCAGAACCAGTATTTCCTTCTACCTGACTACCATAACGTGGATGATCACGGACAGCGAGCCATTCTAACATTAAATTAAGATGTCCACTTGAATATAGTTCATTTGCTTTGGCCAATACATCATTATCTAATCACTCACTTTGTTGCATACGCTTAGCGTTATCCTACGCACCAATCCATTTGTCCAGTATTTTGTTGATGTAGTTGTAATGATTTCTGCACAAAACTTCATCACGTGGAGGATCAAACGAGCAATGCTCGTTACAAAGCTCGGCAATTTTACCCCAATATGATTCACTTTTTTGGTTTCTGCCAACAACACTGTCGGTTCCATATTTAATCCACCCACTAAGTAGCACCAAATTTTGATCGGTGGTCCATTTAGGCTTTTTCGACGAGAATGAGTTGAATCTCCTGCAATTGGAGTGGCTTCATTAGCACTGCTCATACCACCAAGAGCCATTTCCTATTGGAGTAGATGAATAATAAGGTGGTGCTTGAGATGAATATGTCATCATTGATCCATAATATGGACGAAAATTTGGAGCAGATGAAGGCTTGATGAAATTTGGTGCAAACCCATATTTTGGAGTATTTTGTTGGCTGGAATGTTGATTTTGAAACTGATAACTGTGGGGATTTGGGTAGACAAAGGAATTATTATTGGGATCCATTTCGCTAAAAAGAAGGGTTTGATGGAGAAGAAAGAGTTTTTTCTGTGTCTAAATCAAATGAAGCGAGTATGTATTTATAGGGCATAAAAAAATGAATTTTGGTATAAAAATTAAAAAAATTAAAATTTAATTACTATGAACTATTTGACGTCAAATAATTTGGATTGTATAAAAATCTAAAAAAAGTCAGTCAACCAATAAACAATGAACACATGGCTTATCATTATTCCAGCCAACCGGACCTTGCCACATGTCACACCTGGTCCCCACGACATCTTCATTCAACGTTTTGAATCAAATCAACACCAAATAATTCATGTCATTTTCAACAACCCGATTAAACCTATTCAACTCTTAATCACTAATTCAACACCTCCATTGTAACTAGTCTTAGTTAAACTTCAAATTTGAAATGAACTAGACAAGGCATTTTGAGTCTTTACCATTCATCTTTTCTTAATCACATGTTATTTAATTTCTTTCTTGCATCATGTGTCTCCCTATTCACAGTATTATTTCGATCAAATTTCAATTGCTTTTAACATCATCCAACTATTTATAGCAATGCACTCTAGGATTTTAGAAGATTTGGCCAATGCACTTTATGCAGCACAATATGTAGATTTTACAAGATTTGGGTAATGCAATTTTGCTACTATATGTCATTATTTTCTAGTTTATTTCATCATATATGTATCAATACACTCTAGGTCTTTTGAAGAATTCACATAATATGTAGCATGCATTTTGTTACTATTTATACTTTGCTAGTTTATTTGAACATAAATGTAGAATGCACTTTAACACAACATTTTTCAAAAACAAATCTAATATTTTAAGTGCATTAGATATATAACTTAAACTCAATGCACTTTTGTGTCTTTAGAACATCAAAGTTCAATATAGTAAAATGGCTTTTGCTATAATTAAATAGATTTCGCTATAATGAAATGGGTTTCGATGTGAAATGAGTTTTGTTACAGTGAAAGCTTGATGAGATTTGATTGAAGAGAGAAATTTAAGTGCAAATTGACTCTACTACTCTTTGATATCAAAAGATGCTCATTTGATTCCTTTCTTCAATATCACTTGATAATATGTGCGTCATTTGATCAAATGAATTACAAAGTGCCTTAGTGAGTTCCCCTATATATGGATCATTATAAGAACCACAACTTAAAATAAGAATTAAGAACAATTATGGACCACGAGATCAAACAATCTTATGGCTGGGATTATTTCATAACTTGTTGTTAATGAATTATTAATGACTTTTGGGAACCAAGCTGTTGTCGGTACGAGCTGATAAGTCTCTAACTAATTTTGATTATGTTATTATGTTGTTTAAAGAGGAGAAGATTCAATATATACAATGTTCATCTATGTTCCTTAAAATTTTTATCTATGTTCATATAGGGCCGCAAGCGAGTTGATACACTTGTGAACAACTCACGAACAAATTCGGTCAAAACTCAGTCATAGCTCAGCTTGATTTTAAACGAGCCAAGTACGAACATGATACTTATGCTCGTTTATTAAACGAGCCAAGCTTGAACAAAGTGGTACTCGGCTCGTACAGACTCGCGAACAACTCATTTATTTGTTCGATTAAAGCCCGTTTATAAATTCGATTAAAGCTCGTAAGTATACATTTATTTATTCATTTAAACTCGATTAGTCATTCAATTGAGTTCTAAGTTGAAGAATGCCTACTTTTTTAGTCATCCAAACGATTCGTCTCCTAGTCATTTTTGTTGCTATGATGACGAAGGTTGAAGATGATGCCAAAAACGAGTCATCCAAACGATTCGTCTCCTAGTCATTGTTCCGTTTTAAAGTTCGTTGCTAAAAAAATACACTTCAACTATAATGAAGTAAACTATTCGTTTAAAGCTCGAGCTCGTTTCGAACTCGTGAAAATTAAACAAGTCAAGCTCGAACATATGTTTTTTAAGTTCGTGATTACTCGGCTCGAGCTCGTAAAAAAATTAACAAGCCGAGCTTGGACACTATGACGCTCGACTCGACTCGACTCGTTTGCAACCCTATGTTCATCACTGAACATATAAAATGTATATAAATCTGCAGAAAAATAAGTGAATATAATGTTTATATTTATGAATATATACAATGTTATCTATATCCGTCAAATTTTGTATCATCGCAATGAGCATTAATTACTCTCCGATGAATATTTGTATTGTGTATTCGCACATTTTGAGGAATTCATTCGTGTTCATCAATTTTTCGTTTGTAATCAATGAAGAACATAAATAATCTATTTTGAAAATATAAATATATAAAAAATCTAAGTGAATAATATATTTATAACGATGAACATATACAATATTCATTTGCATTCATCAAATTTTATATAGATACAACTTACAAGCAATTAATTGATTACTAATTTCAATGAATATTTATAGTAAATTTCAATGAAAAGTAACGTGTGAGCATAGAATACTAGAGATTGAATTAACAATAAGAGCTGTAGTGACTGCGGGTGAAAGGATGGTGGAGATGAGATCAAATTAGTAAGAGCGACTGCCATGACTGATTACAAATCAACGGTTGTCGCCGGACACATCTGAATTGCTTCACACCGTCGTCGCAATCCACCTCCGTCCCTTCCGATGAACTTCGGCCAAATAGAGATTTGTTTTATCTTTGAAATCCGTTCTCAACGGGAATCAACGATTTGAAACCACTCTCGTTCCTCTAACGATTTTGGCAGTGATGAGTTAACATTAATTGAGTAAATACCCTAAAATTAACATTAGTTCACAAAGCAAGTCATAATTTGTTTGTAATTACAAATTTATCCAACTATCTCTCCCATTGATTATAAAGAATCAATGACCCAAATTAATTCTTATTTTAGAACAAGTTCCTACCGAAACTGCCCCTATATATATCGTATAAATAAATATACAAGCACATTAGACATGATTTAATTTTCATATACATGTCGTATGCTACATGATAATACCTAGTCTGAATTACAAAAACTTGAAGAAATAAAGGGAAGCTGCTATCACATGCTCATGGCCTTGGATGGAGTCTCCGGTTCGCCTTCTTGCAGCTCCCCATCAGCTGTTTTATCCTACCAAAACATGAAATTTCATCAAATAAAGCTAAAAGTAGCCGCCAACATACAATTTTAATCTGAAATCGGTTAAAAATGGAATGTCCTTCAAATTGATCATGATCGGAAAAGAGTATGCAGTGATCCGTATGTAGGTTTCTTTGACAGGTACGAAACGGGAGTTGTTTATTATTATTGCATCCATCCATTAAATGCAAAACGTACCATGGTGTCACTGAATTTGCTTTGGGAAAGGTACTGGTCCAACGCGCCATCACCACGAAGGATCTTACCTCCACATCCTGGTGAACTGACAGTCCCTACAGACTCTTCGTCCACAACAACAGCATCGACCTTTTCATCTCCTGTCTTGACATCTGGAATCTGCAAATTCAGACAACATTATGATTGAGGTAGTCCAAATGAATAATTAGAAAAGAATGACAGCTTGTTGACTGGAGCTTAAGTTGGCAGTTGTGTATCTACCTCGTACATGGCTTCCGTCAAAAGATTTTCTATTATTGCCCTTAATCCCCTGGCACCGGTATTCTTAACCATGGCCTTCTTTGCAATCAATCGTAAGGCTTTCTCAGTAAAATGTAGTTTTACCTGCAAAGTTGAGGTATGGACAGTAATTTAGGAGGCCAGATAATGTGAGCGCGTTCTTAGAACAATAGCACAGACAAAACAAAGGAAATGATTCTTACACCATTCATGCTGAAAAGTTTCTTATACTGCTTTCCGAGAGCATTCTTTGGTTCCGTGAGTACCTGTCGAAATAAAAATAAACCCAATAAAGTGTAAGTCTGAAAGTAAATGCTGGAAAAATCAGTTAAAACAATTGTGCAAGTCCGTAATCACTAGCTTCACAAAATAAAGATAATAATTAACGACAAGAACTTCTATTGCAATGCAAGAAGACATCAAGCAGAAGTTGCACTATATTTATGTGGTCAAATATGCCCGCAACAAGTCAACAGTGCAATGATATTAGTAAGAAGAAAGCTGCCTATATATTGCTCAAGTAGCCTCAACTATTTCTGCATCTGGTGGTTCCTGACCATTATTGACTTACAACATAGGAAGATATGGGACTCCATATTTGATTAAATTCAAGCAACAATGGATTGCTCAAAATCGCCAGTGACGTGACCACCTTACTATGAGCATATACATTTAGGAGGACTTTTATCAATTGTTTCACAACATTGCCGCAACACAAGAACAAACATATATGCCACAAGAACAAAAACGTATAGCTTAACTCTATGTTTTGATTCTGCTATGTGGTATTTTTACCTGCACAAGCTGGTCCTCGGTCAGAGCAGATAAACTAACTAGAATGGGAAAGCGACCTACAAATTCTGGTATAAGTCCATATGCAATCAGATCACTGCTTTCAACCTACAATGAAAAAACAGCTTTTATGAAAATGTGTACATTAAACTTGCTATGGACAAAACATGTCTCAATACTACGAGTTTAATGAGATAGCAACAAGGATCCCAGTGAAAGTGTGAATCGCATTTATATGAGGAGCAAGTCAGAAATTTATTCCTACAGATTCCAACAATGATGACGTCACAACGGCATTAGTCCCCCCACCAGTTCTCATGTTAGCACGCACAGGTGCTCCAAAGCCTATTGAAGAGTCCTGCCGTCTGGTTGAAGCAAAACACATGGTACTCAGAAAGAGATAAGTGCTAGTTTAAAGAGGTTGGGTACTTACAGGACTGGCTAGTACCTCTCGGAAATGGTCTTTTCTAGGTCAATAAAGGCTCCGCCGCATATGAATAATATATCTTTTGTATCAATCTGATGGCCATTGTGTCAACGCGCCAAAATATATTAGGATACCAACAACAACAAAAAAGATGACCTATGGTGTTACCATTTCCCCCCTAAGAAGTGTTATTATTATGGGAAAATGGAAACCAAAGTACCTGAATATTATCACCCCGAGGATGCTTTCTTGCTCCCTTTTCCGGAACATTAACAATCTGCACAAAAAAGGTGTATGAGTTATTAAGAATACTGGCGTCAAACACCATTAATATTGTTCTTCCAACAGCAAATTGACTCTTTTATTCCTAAGTGCATCTGCTTGAAGGCTTGACGACAATTTTTTGTGGGTAATCTCATAACTTAGAAAACATATTCAAGCTAAAGGTCCCATAGCCTTAATGCCGTACTTAAGTATTTCTCCCAGATCTTCATAACTGATGGTTTCAGACCCTGTCAGTCTCACCAAACTTGATTTTACATCATTTAACTACTAGACATGTGGTTATTCTAGACGTACTTGGTGTTTAACAGTGTCAGATAACACAATGTTGACTGGGTAGGCGGGAAAGCTTCAATTTGTCCATTAAGATGCCGAAGAAGAGGCTGGATACTTCTTCATTGAAATAGCAGAAAAATTGGAATGGCTAGCACAAACTATATGTAGCAAGATTTCACCCTCTCATAGTGTAGAATGTGGCATACCAATTTCATTAGCGTGCTTTATTCTTTTTGGTTGCCATTGATGGGTAATCAAAAGGATTAGCTTGTCTAGGTAGTGTGAGTGATGCTGTATCTCACCAACTTTTTTGAGTTTTCATGTAATGAGTTGAGCAAGTGTTTTCATAACATGGATCCTCCTGGACAAAATCTTTAACACATAAAGAAACAAAAGACAAAGTTTGGTGGCCTATCCCAGAAATTGTTCTTTGCAATAATAACACAATAGGAATATATACTGTAATTCCTAGTTGCCTAGAAAACATTTGTTTTGAACCTAAATGAAAGCCTAAATCCTAATAAGTGAAGTTTCTGATTGACTACTACATAATCGTGATGATGGGGACACCAGACTTGACCCAGAAAAAAAAAATTATATTTGATCCATTTAAGAATCGCTCAACTTATAATCAACAGTCCATTGTCCATTGATCAAGAGTAAAAACGGGGAGTTACACAATGCGAAAAATAAAAAAAGGAAAAATTATTGCATGCATAACAAACTGACTTACTGTTCCTTCCAGCATTTTCAGCAAAGCCTGCTGGACACCTTCTCCAGAAACATCTCGGCTGATATTAATGCTCTCAGCCTTTTTTGTTATTTTATCGACTTCATCAATGTAGACCATTCCCTGCTGAGCCGCTTGTACGTTAAAGTCAGCAACCTGGTGACAAGTCATACGTTAAATGCTGACATTTTACTGAATAGTAATATTTCAACAAGTCTGCAGTAAAATACATTGCATTAGAAAATCATTTTAAAGACCTGGAACTGTGGAAGCATCAGAATAACAGAAAATATAAAGAATGTGTAACCATGATATATTTTCTAACAAATGAAAGCGTACAAGCTTTAAAGATAAAAATAACATTTATTCTAATAACTTAAAAGTTGAAGGGTGAAACACATCAATATTAGTCAGTGCGTGTCTAAGGTACAATGATTGAATAAACAACATGAATGTTGAAAGCTGAGGTTTTCATAGTGCACTATGAAAGTAACAAGGGGAAGAAATAGAAGAAGAGCCAACCGCGAGAAGCTTGTACAATATGGACTCAACATCTTCTCCAACATAGCCAGCCTGCAGAAATTACAAAATCTCAAATATCTTACGAAGAAGATTCTGATTTGAAACCTTTGAAATTTACGAGGCAGCACCCATCTTGCTCACATTTAGTCAACTGTTTGGATATAATATTACATCACTAGATCTATCTAGGAAATTTATTGTACACTGTGAACAAAGTAAGTAAAAGTCTCAAATTCAAAATTAAACACAACTACCTTGAATCCTATGTTTTTACATATCCATGTATGGAGCCAATAAAGTATATGCATAAATTCATACTAGCCTCAGCTCATTAAGTGATACAACAAGAGTACCAACAAATCAACAAGGACAATGGTGTTAATCTCAAGCATATCATAAGACAACTAATAAGCCATATCTGAAAACAGCACTTGCCTGTGTCAAGGTTGTCGCATCAGCAATGACAAAAGGTACATTCACGAACCGAGCAAGAGTTTTCGCAAGTAGAGTTTTTCCTGGATACAGAAAATATCACCAAACAAGAAAATTGGTCTGTCTGTCAAGTGTCACCACGATGTTCGCTGTATGCCAAGACGCTGTTTCTATCTAATGCATCAAGACAACTAATAATAGCCAGACCTGAGCCAGTTGGCCCCATTAGGAGCACGTTGCTCTTTTCTAGTTCAATATTAGCATCATCAGCATCGACTGTAAATGAGTCTTCTGGTTCTGATCCTGATCCTGACCTAAATAGTACAGAAAATTTAGAATCAACTTGTTCATTTAGCTTAAATATTAAACAGAAATGCAAAACCACAAAATGCAGAAGGACAAAAAAGTGCCACCAATGTTCAATCACTGGAGCATGCTGAGAACACAAGGGCCAGAAAAACAAAAGTGAAGAGACTTAACCCATTTGGAGATGATGCATGGTAGATTCTTTTGTAGTGGTTGTAAACAGCCACACTGAGGACCTGTAAAATTAGCATCCAACACTTACCCATCAGAATCTCACTTTAGTTTTAATCTTACAAAATGGAAATTCAAGGACACTTTGTTTACCGCAAAACTGTGAGCATACAACTACAAAAATCGAGTCTTCCTATGATCCATGGAGTTATTGACTTGAAATATAATATGCCAAGTTGCTTACAGGTCATGTTGCATCATAAGTAACATATATCACTCAGATCACTGGATTTCTTGTACCACAAAAAATCATATGCTTAGAGGCCAAATAACAAGTACTGAAAATCTCATGATCAATAAACCCAGAAAGACAGATAAAGCATAATACTTGGTAACTAACCCAGTCTGTCATAACTATGAGAAACATGCATAGAGATATTATAGATACAAGACAAAGACACATTTCAATTGCAGCACGGTCCGTATCTAATACAATATCTTGATGCCAAAAACGCGATCACACTACTCCACAGAAGATAGCTCTAAATTCATTTAACAGCCACAACACAGGTTAGATGCAAAGATGGCAAACCTTCTTAGCTCGCTCCTGGCCAATAACAAACTTATCAAGTCCTTTACAAATCTCCTTCGGCGTGGGCAAATCCTTTCCCAAATTCGACCCACCCCAACCCTTCTCATCCCCAAAATCATCTCCACCACCACTTCCACCAACCGGTCCTGAAGCTCTGACATAATTAACTCCTGGGGCAAATGGCGGCCCAGGGGGTGTATGCACAGCAAGCTCACTGCTGGGAGATGGAGGTGGCGGTGGCCAGTTCTCTGGTGGCTCGCCTCCATGGCAGCTCAACGTCTTGGACAAGAAGACCCTCAGGCTATTTTCCCAATCTAACTGATCAGCACTTCTCTTCTTCTCACCTACAGCATCATCATCAATCCGGCCACTCTTGAAAAGCCTGGATTCAGGGCCAAAGGTAGCAAGTTTATTAAGATCTGAATTGTAGTGAATTGTGCTGGGAAGAAGGAAAGTGGGGGGAATAAATCCATTGGAGAGGAACTTATAATCGTCCGTATTCAAAGAAGCAGGTGAATTGTCAACCCTAATCGACCCCCGACGGAAGCGCTCATGCACCCCAATCATGGAATCACGATTTCGCGACCGCGACCAGGACCACATGTGTCGACGGTGACACAAGGCGCTGTAAAGACCCATTTCGCGAACCCTTTTGGACATCCAAACTGCAGACATCCTATGGTTGCACACACACAGTTTTAAGTATATCGACGAGCTACTGCGGCGATTGGATAGGATAGTTAAGACCCGACACTTATCGGCGTCATAGGAGATGAATCGGTACCCCAGTGGCGTGCGTGATGGTGCAGCCAGCGGCAAGCAAGCAGCAACAGATTGGATGATGGGAAAGAGGAGAATCTTTCTTGGGGTCTTGTGTAATATATGAAATGAATCGTAAAGGGGGCGACCAGACGATGAGGATAAGAAGAGAGGAGAAGAAGAAGAAGAAGAATCGACAAGGTAATATGAGCCCTTGGATTGGATTGGGTTTTTTAGTTAAAGAAAACACGACAGACGAGAGTTTAGAAACTCTAAGATGCAGATAATTTTACTAGTAAACTATTCTCCTTCGGATCATTTTGCCCATTTCCGTATCATTTAATTCAAACACTTACATTTCACATAATTAAAAGTTAAATATTATATCAAGGCACACTTTTTGATAGATATATCATATTTATTAAATCAAATGCAAATGTCATTAAAAATACTAGTCATGCATTCCATTTAAAATATATATATCACGTCACTATTGTTTATTAATTTAGTTGTGCATTTTTTAATAATCAGTTATTATTTAGTTGATAATGTTGTAGTTTTTATATGATATTTGAGTTGAAAAAATCTATAATCTGACACTTCAGTAGAGAGAACCTTTGCATACAAATCTCGAGTCTATGGATAGATATGTTAAACATATAGTTTAAAGGAGAAATGATTGTTACAGATTGGAATGTAAGGGCATCCGCACTCATATATATGATATATGTTACAAGATTAAGTTCTCAGACAGTAATTTTTATTACTATTTATTAAAAAATAACAGCATTTTATACATTTTGCGCACCGTAACATTCTCTAAGAGAACTTTCTGTTACTATTAAAAAAAACAGATTTTTTCACTAGATTGATTGTACATAAGTTATTGATCAATAATTGAGCAAGATTTCGATAAGATTTCGTTCCAATTAGTACAATATACGTGTATAGAGGGATGATATTTAAAACTCTATAAACAGTCGCATGCTCTGTCGCTTGCTGCCAGGCAATCGAGACACCATTGTCAAATACAGGCGCGTTGCATGCCATTTTAATAGTAGATAGCAGCAAGCCACTGCGACGTTGCCATTTTTTTGGCAGCGCTGCATATTCTCTAAGACCTTTAATTGGCCATGGCTCTGAAATTATCATCTTGAAGAGGCTTCAATGAAACAACATAATCTCAATTCCTGAAAAGCATGAAATTGATAGGATCGTGATTAGTAATAACACCCTAGGTATAGGAACTGTTAGGAACCTAAACTTAGTTGGCAGGTACGTGTACCTCAGAGTATCAATGCACAGCGGAATTCGTCTAAAGATTATTTTATTAATCTATAGACTGTACAAATACTTACACTATTCGTACACAAGTAATAGTATCGCTAACTATCACAAAATCAAGTCACCTAAGCCTGATGATCCCGGATCACCAATCGCGACTTCCAGAGACAAGTCCCTCCAACGATTCCCCGAATCGTCCACTCGTCTCCCCGACTCCAAAGGCTAGCTCTTGATGCACGGATGGCTTACTCAAGCTTCTGCTCTCCTTCCCTTGATTCGTGCGTGTGTTGCTTGGTTGCTTTATTCATCTCCTTTTAATATGCAACCAATGTTTCGATCAGGTTCACGACCTCCGAGATTTTCGTATCAAATCTGGATCTTCGAGATTCTCGTTATCAAATCACGATCTTCTAGATTTTCGTATCAAATCTGGATCTTCGAGATTCTCGTTATCAAATCACGATCTCCGAGATTCTCGCAACTTCTCGGTTGACTCGGTTCTGACTCCATTTCCTTCAAGTCGCTCTGTGTCCAACACAGGTTCTTGTCCCTCGCCTGACTCTCTGACTTAGAGTCCTTCTGTCCATCAGATGTTCACATCCTGGCACAGGTTCCTACACACTCAACTTAAAGTGTTAGTCGAGTGTTGTCATCATCAAAACCACATGGGGTACATGATCCTCAAGATCGAACAATTTCCCCCTTTTTGATGATGACAAAACACTCAGAGACACGACATAAGCTCAACCACAAGCAATACTAGTTATCTACCCACTGAATCATAAATGGGAACAATTCCCCCTAAGCCCAAGCAAGGACTTGCAAGTAGTATCAAGAACAGATACCTGACATGATTCCCCCTGGATAGGTAGCCTACTAACTCTTCCCCCTTTTGGCATCATCAAATAAGGGTTAGATAGTTAAAACACATTAGCCATCAATAGAGTTAGTCAAAACATGCAATAAAATTGAAATCATGCAAACTTCAAAATTAACTGCAAAATGTCACGAGTGCATAAAGAGTTCAGGGAAAAACGAAAGGATTAATGCGGTGGGGAGCAAGGAATGGATGAGTCTATGATGGCGAAGAGTATTGGCATTCTCTGATTCAGGTTATTGAACCTGACCCAGATACGAAGTTCCCAACCCTGACAATCTCTGTCACCGCCTTATCGACTGCTTTCTTCACGTCACCAAACTCTGAGTTCAGCCGTGCCATCCTTTCCTTCAACTCCAAGATCCCATCCTCGATCTTTTGAAGTTTCCGCTCCACACTAACCTTTTCTTCATCATGAGGTTCCTGAACCTCAGCTTCATTTCCCTCATCGAACAGTCCACCATCCAGCTTTACAGGGTCCCAAACCCATCCATCTTTCTCTTCGGGAGACAGGAGCGAGAAGGCTAGACTCGCTTTTCGGTGGGCTTGACTTTAGCCGCCCTCCTCTTTGACTAAACAGTGGTCTCGAGGATCTTGACCTCCTCACTGTCCTCCGAGGCGGCATCCTTCTCGGATTCCCCCATCATGGTCTGAGGTGTTGCCTTAGTCCTCATCTCTTCCAGCTCCTCCAGAGCTCTTTGAATGAGGGCCTCTGAAGCATCCACTCCCTCGGTGCTTTCTTCAGGATTCGGTTCCTTATCCGAACCATCCTGGTTCTCAACCTCCACCTCATCAGGCGGACTACTGACCTCCTCAGCAACTATCTCATCCAGATCCGCTCTCAACCGCGTTTACCCAAATACGCGTCTCCGTTGTATCTAGACAGGTATCTGACATGTATTGGCCTGACTGGTATACATACCTCAGTGTTTACTCAAGTACCTGGATCTGATCTCTGACCTGAACAAGTGATTGTCATACCCATACCTTTTCATAGACTCCTCAAGGGGCGTTGTGATGGATCGGCTTAACCGTAAGGGTTTATAGTGTAAAACATCACAACTGAAATCACTCAAATGAAATCACACAAATTATTACCTCGAGTGAATTTTTCGAGTCTCAAATAGGCATGTGGCTAAGGTGGCTGAGTACACTTCCTTCATGCGGTTTGTGAGGTTCAAGATCCGGAAGGTACATAGGCTAGAAATAACATATTTCGAGCACAAATATGACAATTTCACATTTAATCGAGAAGTAAGACATGCAATCAATTTATCACACATTGACAGGATCGCATACCTCAGGCTAACATGCATAACTACTCTACCCCACTCTAACCAATCATTGGGGGTTAAGTTAGAGGTACCTCACTGAGTAGATATCATGCCAAGCGCCATCCTGAACTTCTCGAAAGGCTCCCTGCCTAGAGCCTTGGTGAAAATGTCCGCCACTTGTTCTTCAGTCCTGCAGGTCTCCATAGAAACAAGTCCCTTTTCTACACAATCCCTAATAAAATGATGTTTAATTTCTATGTGCTTCATCCTACTGTGATGTACTGGGTTCTTAGCAACACAGATAGCACTGGTATTATCACAATAAATAGGGATTTGATCAAAGAAAAGATTGAAATCACTTAGCTGGTTCCTCAACCAGAGGAGTTGCGCACAACATGAACCTGCGGAAACATACTCGGCCTCCGTTGTGGACAAAGCTACTGAGTTCTGTTTCTTGGATCCCCATGAGACAAGACATGATCCAAAGTACTGAGCCATGCCAGATGTGGACTTCCTGTCAGCTTGATCACCGGCGTAATCTGCGTCGGTGTATCCTTCCAGAGTCAGGGACTTGTACCTCGGATACCACAGAACCAGTTTCTTGGTTCCCTTCAAGTACCTCAGAATCCTCTTCACAGCCTTCACGTGTGATTCCCTTGGATCTGCTTGGTACCTGGCACAAACATAAACACTAAACATTATATCGGGACGACTTGCAGCTAGGTAAAGAAGTGAACCTATCATCCCCCTGTAAAGTGTTGGATCTGTCCTTGGTGAGTTCTCGTCCCTGGACACAGAGTTGCTGGTAGAACTCGGAGTAGTCGAGGGTTTTGACTGATCAAGTCCATACTTCTTGACTACCTCGGACAGATACCTCTCCTGATGTATCCGAGTCCCATTTGACTCCTGCTGTATCTGAAGCCCCATGAAATAAGTAAGTTCTCCAACCATACTCATTTCAAATTCACTCTCCATAAGCTCAGTGAATTTCTTGACCAATTCCTCATTGGTCGGCCCGAAGACTATGTCGTCTACATAGACCTGCACCACCAAGAGATGCTTCTTCGTCCTTAGAAGAAACAACGTCTTATCCACGGCTCCCCGCTCATATCCATGAGCTATGAGAAAGTCTGATAACCTCTCATACCACGCTCTAGGTGCCTGCTTTAATCCATAAAGCGCCTTGTCAAGGACATATACCTGGTCTGGATGCTCTGGGTCTTCGAACCCTAGAGTTTGCTTCACGTACACCTCCTCCTTGAGGTTTCTGTTCAGGAACGCCGTCTTCACGTCCATCTGATGGAGCTTGAATCCATGCTGGACTGAATAAGCAATGAGCAATCTGATAGCCTCCAATCTTGCTACCGGTGCGAAGGTCTCATCGAAATTGATGCCTTCCTGTTGATTGTACCCCTGTACTACCAACCGAGCCTTGTTCCGAACAATAGCTCCCTTCTCATCTCGCTTATTCCTGAAGACCCAACGAGTACCTATCACCTTCCTCTTGTCCGGTCTAGGTACAAGTCTCTAAACCTTGTTCCTCTCGAACTGATGCAACTCCTCATGCATCGCCTGAACCCAGTCAGGATCCTTAAGGGCATCCTCGACTGTCTTAGGTTCCATCAGGGACACGAACGCAGTCTGAACTCGTTCCCCCTGAAACGCAGAATAACAATGAAAATCTCGAAGTCTAGTATTAGGTTGACTAACCCGAGTACTTCTTCTCAGTGGAATCACATCTCCTATGGCTTCCGCATCATTGTTATCACCCTTAGATACTTGATCTGGTTCAAGTACCTGACTCTGATCCTCATGCTGTTCATCCGGTACTTGTACCTCGGCTGGATCTTCATCAGCAACACCTGGATCCTGATCAGCTTCCTCCTGATCCCCATCCGCACCCTCTTGTGCTGGAACATCAACACCTCCTTGTGTTGAAACACCTTCTGTGTTGTCTGCATCTGGTCGTGCTAACACAAAGATTTCCTCAGCAGGTTCCTGTCTGACCCGAACCTCCACAGGTTCCTGAACCTCTGCAGGATTCCCTGGCATGACACTCTCGTCAAAGACCACGTGTACACTTTCTTCGACTGTCCTAGTCTTCTTGTTGTACACCTTGTAGGCTTTACTATGTGCTGAATACCCTACGAACACCCCTTCGTCGCTCCTCGGATCAAACTTCCCAAGTTGATCTTTCCCATTGTTGTGAATGAAGCACCTGCACCCAAATACTCTCAAGTGAAATATGTTAGGTTTGCGTATCTTCAACAACTCATACAGAGTTTTATTTAGAAGCGGCCTTAAGTAGGCTCTGTTCAGCACATAACACGCCGTGTTCATCGCCTCTCCCCAAAATCTCTTGGGTAGACCACTTTCCAGCAACATGGTCCTGGTCATATCTTCCAGGGTCCTGTTCTTCTGCTCGACTACCCCATTCTGCTGTGGAGTCCTTGGCACTGAAAAGTTGTGTTGAACACCTTGACAAGCACACCACCTTATGAACTTTGCGTTGTCGAACTCGGTACCATGATCCGACCTGATACTCTTGAGTTTCTGAACAAGTGACGTCTCAACTGCCTTGGCCCAAGCTTCGAATTCCTCAAATACCTGAGTCTTAGAAGACAGAAATATTGTCCACGTGAACCTGGAATAATCATCAACCAGTACGAACACGTACTTGTTCCTTCCTATGGACTGAGTCCTCATTGGCCCGCATAAATCCATATGCACCAACTCCAAAGGTCTACTGGTACTCACTACCTTCTTTGGTTGAAATGAGGTTCTCGTCTGCTCACCCCTGGTACAAGCAACACATACCTGATCGGGTACATGTCCCACCTCTGGTAAACCGGGAACAAGTTCCAGTCTCTGGAGCTTCCTCATTAACCTCAGATTCACATGACCAAGACGTCTGTGCCATAAGTTAGAGTCATCTATCCTTGATGACAAGCAGAGGTACTCATCCGGATCCCACTCTGGATCGGTCTTGTACACTTCATTCTCAACCGTGCCATTGAGAAGAAACTTACTTGTCCTCAGAGACTTCACATAGCACCCATTAGTGGTAAAAACAACTTTGTTATTCCCACCTTGACAAAGTTGAAATACACTAAGTAAATCAAACTTCAAGTTGTGAACTAAATTCACACCATCAATACTAACCTTCTTATTTAAACTAACCATACCTGTTCCGAAGATCTCACCTTTACTTCTATTTCCAAAAGTAATGGAACCTCCGGAATGCTGCTGCAGAGAAGAGAAATGGTCCATCCTTCCAGTCATGTGACTTGAGCACCCGCTGTCTACATACCAGGGACCTGTTCCTCTCTCCACCTGCACACAAACAATCAGTTCTTACTAACCCAAATTAGCTTTGCCTTTTTGGGTTTATCAGAACTAAAATTAACACAAGTAACAGGTTTGGAAGAATTCAAATTGGTATTAGTTTTGACAGTTTGATCTTGCCGGGTACGCGTTCCTCGCTTGGAACCACCTGGTTTCTGATCCTTCTCTTTGGAGGCTTGCCTAGCAGTACACTTTGCCCAAAAGTGTCCCTCCTTTCCACAGTGAAAACAGATCTTCTTCCCTCGGAAGCTCACCTTATCAGCAAGCTTTTCCTTTTGCTTGCTGAAGTTAATGCCAGCTGGTTTCTGACCTTGAGCATTATTTGCCTAGATATGGTAACCCTTACCATATGTCTTAGCCTCGTCTTGGAGATCCACCTTTACCCGTGGAGTACTCCTGGGCTCTCCAGCTTTCTGAACTCTCTTTGCAATGGTCACATCTCCATAACCCAGACCTGGTTTAGACTTCTTTGTTCCCTGAACATTCGTCTTCACCTTAACATCAGGTTCATATACCTGCAATCTCGAAATACCCCTTTGTTTCCCAACGAGTTCCCTCTGAATTTGCCGAATCTTGGCAGACTTCTCACCAATTTGAGCATCTTGCTCAGCAATAATATTAGTCAACTCATCATTTTTATCACAAAGACTTTTAATAATGAGTAGCAAATCAGCACGTGATTTAAAATCAGAAGGTTTAGAGGAAAGAGTTACATCTGATGTTGATGACCTTCCCTTGGCCATAAGACACAAGTTCCTCCCTGAGGACTTGTTCCCGTACAGACTCCCCGAGTCACTGTCCTCTTCTGAATCTCCCCATGCTGCGATCATTGCCCTCTTGTCCTTTGATTTCTCATCGTTGGATTTCTCCTTATTGGACTTATCCTTCTCTTTCTTCCAGCAATCTTTGGCAAAATGACCCTTTTTACCACAATAGAAGCATTCGTCATCCTTCTTTGCAGTGCGCTTTGAAGAAGAGTTCTTCGAATTGAGTTTCTGGTTCGCGACCCTCAATGCCTTTGTCAGAAGCACCAAATCAGATTTGTCTTCTGCTTTTGTTTCAGACTCAAGCTCTTTTCCTTTGGACTTCTTGGACTTTACTTTCTCACTAACCAATGCAATCTGTTTTGCTGCTCTCTGAGGTTCACGTCCCTCCAGCCTGCATTTCTCAATAAGCATGTTGCTTTCGAGCTTAGAGACCAGATCTTCTAGAGCGATTCTCTTTGTATCAGGAAGAGCAGTCAAAGTCCTTGAAATATCATCCCATTCTGGAGTAAGTCCCTGTAGGAAGTGATGAGTGACCTCCCAATTCTTATACTCCTTTCCCAGTCTTGACAGAGTTGATAGACATCCTTGAACCCTTGAGTGATAACCATGTATCGACTCGTCCTTAGCTTGACGAAGACTATTATACTTCATCCGAGCAGTGAGGATCCTATTCCTCCTAACGTCTGCAGAACCATCATAGATTCTCCTGAGAGCATCCCAGACCTCTGACGGGTCTGTGTAGATCAGGACCTTAGCAAGATCTCCTGGTTCCAGTGCTGAATGAAGTACCTTCATTGCTTGAGCGTTCTTTTGAAGCTTCTTAAAGTCCTCAGTAGTGTAAAGCGCTCGTGCTTTCTCCTTGGTTTTGTCTTCATCACCCATGATGAGTTGTCTACCCTGCTCGATGATCTGCCAGACCTCGCTATCCAATGAGAGGACATGTTCCTCAAATCTGATAGCCCATGAGTCATATTCTCCTGCCTTCAATTTTGGAGGGGTTGCAAATGAATCACCTGACATACCTGCAATGCTAATCAAAATTTAGAACCAGCGGCTCTGATACCAATTGATAGGATCGTGATTAGTAATAACACCCTAGGTATAGGAACTGTTAGGAACCTAAACTTAGTTGGTTGGTACGTGTACCTCAGAGTATCAATGCACAGCGGAATTCGTCTAAAGATTATTTTATTAATCTATAGACTGTACAAATACTTACACTATTCGTATACAAGTAATAGTATCGCTAACTATCACAAAATCAAGTCACCTAAGCCTGATGATCCCGGATCACCAATCGCGACTTCCAGAGACAAGTCCCTCCAACGGTTCCCCGAATCGTCCACTCGTCTCCCACACTCCAAAGGCTAGCTCTTGATGCACGGATGGCTTACTCAAGCTTCTGCTCTCCTTCCCTTGATTCGTGCGTGTGTTGCTTGGTTGCTTTATTCATCTCCTTTTAATATGCAACCAATGTTTCGATCAGGTTCACGACCTCCGAGATTTTCGTATCAAATCTGGATCTTTGAGATTCTCGTTATCAAATCACGATCTTCTAGATTTTCGTATCAAATCTGGATCTTCGAGATTCTCGTTATCAAATCACGATCTCCGAGATTCTCGCAACTTCTCGGTTGACTCGGTTCTGACTTCATTTCCTTCAAGTCGCTCTGTGTCCAACACAGGTTCTTGTCCCTCGCCTGACTCTCTGACTTAGAGTCCTTCTGTCCATCAGATGTTCACATCCTGGCACAGGTTCCTACACACTCAACTTAAAGTGTTAGTCGAGTGTTGTCATCATCAAAACCACATGGGGTACATGATCCTCAGGATCCAACAATGAAATACTTCAACAAGGAACTTAATGGGTTCCTCTCAAACTAATGAGAATTAGGAGAGGGTGATATAAAAAGTTGTTTCCCTTTGTTTTAAAAAAATTACATTTTTTTCAACAAATTGCTATGGTCAATAGTAATATGTTCAATTTTAACAATTGATTGTTTAACAAGCGTCTACTTTGCATCGTACATGGCGAAATGAACAAATCATTATTGGTAGGGTTGGTTTCACCCGTATTTTGGTCAAACACTATTGTCATTAGTGATTCGAGGGGAAAACAAAACTCAGAGAAAAAAACATTTTTATTTCATATCCAATGAAAATTATACAAAAGCATCATCTTTAAATGTTGCATTTTAGATGAAAATTTACAAATAATGCAGTATTTTGTTCTAAGGGTCTTTTTTTTTTAAATTGAACTTATTTACTTAATTATTTAACTTAATTTAAGTACTTAACATCAATATTAAATTTAACATCATTATATTCTCTTTCACCACTATTCCATGATGAGACAATAACTTAAATTGTTTAATTTAATATAACTTATTTAATGAAATTTTTAAGTTCAAAATACTGGGAATAAGTATTTTTATCTAAATTATATTTATAAATAATGTTAAATATAAACATACAATAACAATTATTATGTAATTTTATTTAAAACCCCGCTCATTTATTTAATAGGAGCCAAACTTCCTAGATCGGGGGAATTACACATCAATGACTAATGTCTGACACAAACTCTAAGTCAAAACTTTATAAATAGTTTACCCTTACAATAGCTTAGGGCCAATTGGTCATAAAAAAAATGCTAAAAAGACAATGACAATAAAATAGTATTCTTGTTCATCTTCAGTTTCATGATCAAAATTTGTTCTATTGTCTTGTTTTCTTCTTTAGCAAATGCACATTTTAATGGTATTGTCACTCAAGCGTGATCTTTTATCATCCAACACCTTTGTACTTACAGAAAAGCTTTGGATGCCACATTTGACATCAGAGCGGTTAGTATGTCCCTAGTCATGATAGAAAGTATAAGCCTAGTATGCCCGTTTATCTTTCAACCCGCCAACAAATCCAATTTTGGGTCTATTAGAGGCTCGGTCCATGACAATTAAAATTTAACTTCATTGCAGTTTGAAATCCACGTGTTTGATTGAAAGGAGGTACTACATTCACTCGTGGCTTGCTCTTTATAGGTTTGCCATTGATACAGTACAAAATATTCCTCACAAACAAAAGACACATTAGTTGTGCCTTGTTGTGAGGACAAATCACAATCGAAACCTACTTCGCAACATACAAGTCATATAAATCAAATACATCATCATAAACTTATTCTTTAATACACGTAATCTTCTTATTCAAACCAAGTGCTATATATAGTTGTTCAACTAAATAAAATGAAATAATCTTCTAATATTTCTTAAAAGTTTCTCCCATGAGAGAGCAATGTCAACATAAAAATTTGAATTTCTATATTTTTGAAAATATGTAGACATAGTAAATAACTGAAATAATAAAAAAGGAGAAGTGTGAAAATAAGTACCACCTAATTTGTTAGCAGCAACATAAAAAATTTCTAAATATGAATGAATCAATTTGGCATTATGCCAATTTTCTTCATCAATTGAATTTTAAAAGTTTCTTTCATTCCAAAAACTTATAATAACATCTTTATATGGTACACAACATTTAAGCATATTTTGAGTCGAATCTAGTGATCACGTCTAGAGAAAATCATTTATACCACAAGTTATGAAATTTACAAAGATCTTTAAACTCTTGCTTACGATGACCATTTAAGTGCACCTCTAATTTTCCATGTGTCGCTTCATATTTCTAAGCCCGATTGCACACACAAATTAATAATATGACATACACATCTAATAGGAAATAATTTACCACCAAAAATGGGTTTGAGGAGTGAGATTAAATGAGTGAGGATAATATAATTACAAGATGCATTGTTCAAATGATATTGAAAAAACTTTTCTAATAATCCAAACCCATTTATTCTATGAAAAGTCCCGTATGTGGATGTTTCATAGGTTTAAATATAAAAAAAAAAAAAAATTTGCATCAACCAATCATTATCAATCTAATGTCAAGTTAGACAAATATATTCATATTCAAAAGAGAAAGTCCAAATATCACACGGCAGAGAAATCATACATTTCATATCTAAAATGTATTAATTATTTTTTAAAAGATTAAATGTATGAAAAGGAATTTCTCGAACAGTTTTCTTGAAACCCCTTAAAATATGTTTGTAAATATTTTTTAATAAAAACAATAAACTTTGGACCATCGCCCATTAAAACAGGTTGTCTGGCCTCTATTATATTTAGCTAGGCTGGTCCGAACTTTAGCTTCTAAGTAATGTCATGTTGGTCCCGATTGTTCATTCAGTTGTGTACTACCAGTTCCGACGAACTCGCAAGCAAAAACAGTTTTGTTAAGGTATTTGGCATCCTTTAAAAAATATGTAAAAGGTGATCTAGCGAGATGCAACAACAACATGTGGAGACAGCAGCTGGAGCATTTAAGATTACAAAACGTCTACAAGTTGATCTATGATAGCAGCTGGAGCATCGTGAAGGCCAGCATTCGCAGACTTTCGGGAGCCTTCCAAATTCAAAGGATCAGCTTTTGGCGATTGTTTCCTAATTATTTTAGGAAATTTTAGCAGC
This sequence comes from Umbilicus rupestris, assembly GCA_963678935.1. Classification (NCBI taxonomy): domain Eukaryota; kingdom Viridiplantae; phylum Streptophyta; class Magnoliopsida; order Saxifragales; family Crassulaceae; genus Umbilicus; species Umbilicus rupestris. The sequence continues at coordinate 10,166,760 of OY787619.1, forward strand.
AACAGACTACTCAAACAACTCAGCAAGCTTGAGTTAAAGATGGTTCCAAAAGGGGTTTTGGAAAGAATGTTGTTACAACAATATCTCAACAAACTCCTAAGATCTTAGGATAAATCATGGACTGCTAAAAGAAGTTTGAAAAGCATCTAAATCCTAGTAGGACAAGGATTAAAGAAATCCTTCAAGGGCTGCCACTATATAAGGGCAGCGCCTCTACGAAAGAAAAGAACACACACACACACAAAGAAAGGGCGATAAGCAAAGAACGAAGAGCTAGAGTGTGTTGTCACGGCTAAAGCGGAGAGAGATCAGGACTGGATGAGTCTGATCGGTGCTTGATCAACAAGTTCAACTAGAGGGGAGACTCGTTGAAGATCAAGTACATACGACGTTGGAGAAACGTCACGGGAGGTAGTCACGGACGATCGGAGTGCACAACATCTCCTTACGCTGAGTGGAGGTCACTGATCAAGAGGAGCGTCACCGAAGTTGTGAGAACTAGCGGAAGTCAGATTGAAGCAGCTGAAAGAGCTCGGAGAATCTGAGGTAGAGCAACTTGATACTATAAGTTGCTATAACATCCTGTCGTATTGCATTGTTTTAGAGTATGCTAAGTCTGTGTGATCATAGCTGAGCATTCTATTACTGGAGTATGTTGACAGTGTAAGCTAATCTGTGTGATCAGACTGAGCGTAGATTCAAAGCTAGGTTAGAAGTAAAGGTTGCACCAGCGTAGGCTGAGTTCTATTATCCTTGCACTAGAAACGGTGCTTAGTGAAATCTTGAGGACTAAAGAGATGTCCCCAGACGTAGGCGATTGCCGAACTGGGTGAACAAAGTGCTTGTGTCTTTCAGGTTCAGCCTAAATACAGAAATTCCGCAAAGTGACCCAGAGGTTGCTATAACAACCTGTTGATACAAGTCACCAGCAGCGCTCGTAATTTCAAATTTAATTGAACTAATAATCCAATTCTGATTAATTTTTAGTAATATGCCTCGAAAATGTAGCCATACTCCCTCACACTAGAATTTTATACTCTTGTCCACATTATTGCACTTGGCACATCGTGCATTATCCTTCTAAATTATTTCAAAGCAAACCGAAACAGAATATTTATCCGCGTTTTTCATTTCATCTAGAGGTATAGGTGGACGATGGTGTCACGGTGTGAGTACTATATAATGAGTTTGGAGTTTCTTCGGTCTTCAAAAAAATTATTCACACGTTCAGTATTTTCCACCTCATTCTCTAGGAAAAAAGATATTCAAAATTATATAAATTAAAACTTTTCATAGTAATGCAACAAATACAACAACAATTAATAATTATTAGGAAAATAAAATATACCGAAATGGAGATTTGATTTCACTACTGTTTGAACATTAAGACTTGAACACTTGAGAATAAGAGAGGTTGTAGAGAGTTGTTGGTGTGGTAAATATGATCTGAGGATGTTGTATTTATAGAATTTAGAAATGAAGTCAAATGTATGATTTTTTTTCATTTTCAACGGCTATATTTTTTGAATTTTAGCCTGCGGGTTAGGTTTTTTTGAATTTCCAACGACTATGTTTTTGAATGTTGGCATGTAGGTTTGTGTTTTTCGAATTTCAAATGGGTATATTTTTAATTTTTAGTTCGTGGGTCAAACTCGTGGGCTAAGCCCGTGGAACGAGTGTGCTGCGTCAGGGATAGGGCGGGTCGAACTCGTGCTGATTCTAATTTTTTAAATTTGACTTAGCTCGATCCGCGAGCCATAACCCACCATACTTTACATATATGTTGATGTGTACAAGTTGGGCAGCCCACAAGTTTTGCTACCAACTTCCATCTCTAGCGCTTTCTATGAAGCGTGGTCTCGATGAAGAATAGACGATGCTACTTGAAATCCTGTCAATATTTTTTTCGGGTAAGACTACATTTCAAAGAAAAAAAACGATGTTTTATGTTGATAGTAAACAATAATTTTTAAAAAGAGACAATGTCTTATGTACATAATATAAACGACACTTTTAGGAAAAAAATATTAACTTGTGTCTAAATATTTGATGATTATATGTTGAAAATAAAAAAACCTAAGTGAAATTTTTTCTAAATGCAAATTTATTGTAAAAATTTGAATGTCAATAAACTCATTATTCCCAACTGCCTTTTACGAATAGAATAAATATTTGTTTGATGCGCCTTCACTTCTTTTCAACATTGAAAGTATATGAACTCTTTTTTCTTTTTCTACAACATACATACTTTGAATTTTCCTTATCTATACATCAAGTAAATAAATAATTGTAAAACATAAAGTGTAGAGTTCAATTTAATGTACATAACGAAATGCTTATCTCATCTTGCAAATTACTTCCGGAACATTTCTTCTTGGGTAGGAAACGCAAGAACCCTAATAAACCAAACTTGACTTCAACTTGGCCAAAATAGAAGCACGTAAGCCTTGAGATCTAGCAATCATCATAGGCTCATTTTCAACTATAACCCAATTTTACTAAAAATCTGAATAAAATTTTCCCCACAATTTGTTAACCTTCTATCTATTTCCAGAAATAAGATCAACAAATTGAAGATAGTAAGATACCCATATTTGTTCATCTTCCGACATAAATTGATTGGTAAATTTTTTGGAAAAAATAAAACTTTGGTGATGAAAAATATTATATGGTTATGGAAGAGATGAATTGGTGATAGTTGTGTCTGGAATGATATATTTATAGATAAAATGTAGGGAGTTTCAAAATTGATTTCTTTGAATTTTTATACCGTTGGGATTTTTGGACGGTTTAGTTCAAAATTCGAGTTTATGGTGATTAAGTGCGACACACAATAGGTAAACTTGCCCTAGCTCTAGCGCGTGTCTTTCATGTTTATAATACAATGTAAATTTTATTTAAGTAAAATTAAATCATTTTAATATTCAAGCTAAATTATTTTATTATCATTATATTTGGCTCGCTTACACCTAATGTGTACCAGTTAGAGATGGAAGTGGGTTGGCCTACGGGCCACGGGTCGAAATGTCATAATGTATGCGGGTTAGGGTAGGTCGAGTTTGGTTAAAAACCAAGTCAGCCCACTTGCCACGAGCGAGCTGGGTCGAGCTGACCGTGGGTTGAGTCTACGAGTTGAGTGCACGAGACCCAAGAATTGGAATTTTTATTATAAAAATATTTAGGGTTTATGATTATGGTTTTGAGAATTGTACTCGTACATATAATATTTTTTTTATCTTGATTATATTTGGAAGATAATATTAAAATAATTGTGAGTACAAAATAGTAATTATCTTTTTATTTTATTTAGAAACCTTCTTATTTATTAAATGGAAGCCAAACATCCTGACTTGCAGGAAGTACACTCTAATGGCAAAGCCTAACACAAACTCTAAATTGGAACTTTATAAATAGTTGAGTCTTACAGTAGCCTAGGGCCAATTGATCATAAAACATGCTAAAAATGTAATGATATATTATTATAATTCATCTTCATTTTCATAATCAAAATTTTTTTACTGTCTTTTTATCTTCTTTCGACAGCGAGCCAATCTTTTAGACAAATACACATTTCAATTGAATTATCATTCAATTGTGATCTTTTGTCATCCAATACCCTTGTACCCGAAGAAAAATAAGCTTCAGATGCCACAATTGATATCGAAGCAGTTAGTAGGTCCCTAGTCATGACAGATAATATAAGCCAAGTATGGCCGTTTACCTTCCACCATGCCAACAAATCCAGTTTTGGATCTATTAGAGGCTCGGATCAAGATAAATAAAATTGAAGCTCATTGTAATTTAAACTCCCCACGTTTGATTAAAATGAGGTACTACACTCACATGTGTCTTGCCTTTTATAGGCTTGCCATTGATATAAGCAAAATCTTCCTCCCAAACTAATGAGACATGAGTTGTATCTTGTTGTGAGGATGAGCCACAATCGGACCTACTTTTGCACAACACAAATCATATAAATCAAAGAAAGCATCATAAATTTGTTGCTTAATACAACAAATATCATTATTCAAACCAAGTGTTAGATATACTTGTTCAACAAAATATTGTACACCCGTCACCTTGCATCCAAGATCCATACAAGAGGCTAAGCAACCAATCAAAGAGATATTCTTCCAATATTTTTAAAATTTTGCTTCCATAGGAGAGCAAATGTCAACATAAAAACCTGAACTTCTATATTTTTGAAAACATATAGACATAGTAAATAATTGGTGTAATACAAAGGAGAAGTGGCAAAACAAGTGCCACCTAAATTGTTAGCAGCAACATAAAAAACTTTCTAAATATGAAAGAATCAATTCGGCCTTATGCCAATCTTCTTCATCGACTAAATTTTGAAAGTTTCTTTCATTCCAAAAACTTGTAGTAACATCTATATAAGGGAGACAACATTTAAGCAAATCTTGAGTCAACTTCCATCTATGATCACATCTAGAGAAAATTGTTTATACCACAAGTTATGAAATTTACAAAGATCTTTAAATTCTTGCTTACGATGATCATTCAATTGAATATATTTAAGTGCACCTCTAATTTTCTTTATGTGTGGCTTCATAATTTATAAGCTGGACTGCACACACAAATTAATAATATGACACAAAATTATTAATATGACATGCACATCTAATATTAAATAATTTACCACCAAGAATTTATTTGAGGCGGATGATTAAATGCGAGACCGCAACACTATTATTAGATGCATTGTCAAAAAACTTTTCACCTAATCCAAACTCATTTACAAAATTTTCAATCATATGTACTACAAAAAGTCTCGTATGTGGATGCTTATAGGTTTAAACATAAGAATTCTTTTTTGCATCACCCAACCATGATCAATGCAATGTCCAGTTAGAAAATATATTCATATCCAAAAAAAAAAGTTCAATTATCAGACGTTAGAGAAATCATGTATTTCATATCTAAAAACATATTAATTAGCATTTATTTTTTAAGGTTAAATGTGCGAAGAGCATCTTCTCGAATAGTTTTCTTGAAACCCCCTTAAAAATATGATTGTAAATATTTGTTAATAAAATTAATAAACTTAGGATCATCACCCATTGAAGGTTGTTCGGCCTCTATTATATATTTAGGTAGACCAATATGAAATTTACCTCTATTATAACGCCATGTTGGTCCCGTTCACAAGGTTGTGCACTATCATTTCGGACGGACTCACCAACTAAAATAGTTTGATTGGAATCAATAACCCATTCAAATGAATTTTAGCAATATGCCTAGAAAACATACTCGTACCACCCTCCCACTGAAATTTTATACTCTTGTCCACATTTGACACATCTTACATTATCCTTCCTAATAATTTCAGAATAAACTCAACAGAATATTTATATGTGTTCATATTCTCTTCAAGGTGAAGGTGGATAGTGATGTGACAGTGTGAGTATTCGATAATGAGTTTGGAATTTTCTCAATCCTCGAAACACTATCCATACGTTCACTGTTTTCCACCTCATTCTCATCATTGAGAAAAGATATTCAAAATTATATATATTAAATTTTCATAGTAATTATGCAAAAAATACAATAATAATTAATAACTAAATAGCAAAATGAAATATACCGAAATGGAGATTTAAACTTGAAGATTTGATTTCCTCCTTATTTGCAAAATTGAGACTTGAGCATTTGAGAACAAGAGAAGTTTTAAAGGGTTGTTGGTGAATAAAATAGGATACACGGATGAGGTATTTATAGAATTTAGGAATGAGTGCAAAAGTTTGAAGTTTTGATATTTTTGAACTTTCAACGATTATATTTTTGAATGTTAGCTTGTGGGTCGGGCGAGCTGAGTCAAGCCTGGGGTGGGCCGAATCCGGATTGTTCGAAAAAATTTTATGACTGACCCAGCTCGATCTGTAAACTATAATTCACCCTACTAGATGCACATATTGATGTGTATAGGCTGGAATGGATCGGGTCAGCGGCTCTACCTGATGCAACCATTATATTTTTCCAATAATTTTCTTAATCAAAGAAAACAAACGTGACCTGATGTTTATATATATATATATATATATATATATATATATATATATTCATCCTTATAATTTATAAAAAATAATTATAAATGAAATGTCAACGTTCTTAGATGTTAAAATGGGCCATGTCTGAGACAGCCCAACGTTCTTAGATGAATCGAAGCAGCTGCAACCCTAAAGCCATCTACTGGCATTGCGTATCGTTCTTACTGCAACGTATGCTTGCTTTACAGACCATCGTATATATAAACAAAGCTTGAAGCTTTTGTCTCCAACCTCCTTCTCCTCCGTAAAACGAGCTTAATCAGTTCTCCAATCCCCACGGTAAGTCGGCCTATATATCAGTTTCCATCTTCCATAACTCCCTGTTACGTAATTACTGTCGAAATTGGTTGATTTGGATATGTATGAAGTGTGTCTATTTTCAAATCTGTGGTTTGATTATCTGCAGGATATAAATCTGTTGGAGGTTTGAGAAATGCTTGTGCTGTTCGAGACACCGGCGGGATTTGCACTGTTCAAAGTGCTGAGTGAAGGCAAGCTAGCTCAAGTTGAGGTGAGATATGTTGATTGATTGATCTTCTTTTTTTAGCTGTAGTTTCAATTGGTTGCGTTGTTGATGTTGTTAACAGGATATATGGAAGGAGTTTGCCACTGCAGAGTCAGCTAGGAAGGTACTCAAATTTCTTCCACTGAGTGCTTGAATATGATCAAGTATACATATAAAGATTATTCATCATACTGGTATATGTAACTCAATTTATTTTAGGCTTTATGCAAGTTTGGGTATTTTAACCAGGAACTATTATGTCTAGAGTCAGGCACTGGTTAGATTGTAATCAATCTCTAGCTAAAAGTCCTCTAGAAGCCTACCTCTGCTTTTTCTTCTTTTATTTTTCATTCCTTCTGAGATGACATGGTATATTCGTCGGTTGCTATTGAAATGCTACCAATGGTTTTTGATGAACTAGTAACATTATCGATTAATATGAATTTGTTTCTGGTGGCTTTTTTTTGCGATCATCAGAGATTGTGGTGTTGATATATATATATTTTTTATATTTGAAATGCATCAGGTGGTGAAGTTGAAAGCATTTTCAAAATTTGAGAACACGCAAGAGGCTCTTTCAGCAGCAACCTTATTGATTGACAGCAAGCCCAGCAAAGATTTAAGGAAGTTCTTGCGAGCACATTGTGACAATGAAACATTGGCTGTAGCTGACTCTAAACTTGGGAATGCAATAAAGGAGAAACTTGTATGGTCCTAGCTTGGCCTATCTTGAATGAAAACTAAGGCGCCTTATTGGTTTCCTGATTAGGTGGTTATTTTCTCATACAAGCTACTTTGTCTTTCTACAGAAAATAGATTGTGTTCACAACCAAGCTATCATGGAGCTGATCAGGGGTCTGAGAAGTCAAATGACTGAACTGATATCTGGTTTAGCTGCTCAGGATCTTGCACCCATGAGTTTGGGGTTATCTCATAGTCTCTCTAGATACAAGCTGAAATTCAGCCCTGACAAGGTCTTAATCCCTTCCATTAGAAACAAATATCATGTCTCGTTTTGAATTATCTTACTTTTTTTAGGGGATCTTTGAATGGTGGTTGTGGTATCACTTATCAGTCCAGTAAAGCTTCTTAATGCTGATACAGTTTTGCTGTTTTAGGTGGATACCATGATCATTCAAGCCATTGGCTTGTTGGATGATCTTGACAAGGAGCTTAACACTTATGCAATGAGGGTCAAGGAATGGTATGGATGGCACTTTCCAGAGCTTGTGAAGATTGTGTCTGACAACATTCTTTATGCTAAAACAGTGAAGCTGACGGGCGACCGTGTTAATGCTGCTAAACTTGATTTCTCGGAGGTAAGGATTTTATTTACATGAGAATGTCTAAATTTGTCCAATGCTAGATCTGTGATTCAATAAAGTTTTGATCTTAGCAGCTAGAACATATAGTTCTCTAGCACTGATCCCTTCAATTATTGCCTGCCTAGAATCAGAAATAACATGTAAATGCCAGGATCCTTTCTTTGGTACACTAAGAATACATTGTTAATGGTTTGTAAGAATAAAGAAGATATAATGAGATTGGAGAATGCAATGTTTTTGGAGAGCTGAGCAAAGTAATTTATTGCTCGTGTACTTGTTAATAGGTACTGCCAGAAGATGTGGAGGCTGACCTTAAAGAGGCAGCCCTGATTTCCATGGGGACTGAAGTTAGTGATTTGGATCTAATGAATATCAAAGACCTTTGCAATCAAGTTCTGTCTCTGTCGGAGTATAGGGCTCAACTGTATGATTACTTGAAGAACAGGATGAATACTATTGCTCCAAATTTGACTGCTCTTGTTGGTGAACTTGTCGGTGCACGGCTTATTGCTCACGGAGGAAGCTTGATGAACCTCGCCAAGCAGCCTGGAAGCACAGTCCAGATTCTTGGTGCAGAGAAAGCCCTCTTCCGAGCTTTGAAGACTAAACACGCCACTCCTAAGTATGGTCTGATCTACCATGCTGCCTTGATTGGCCGAGCAGCCCCAAAACACAAAGGAAAAATATCCAGATCTCTTGCTGCCAAAGCAGCATTAGCTATCAGATGTGATGCCTTGGGAGATAATGAGGATAGCTCTATGGGTATTGAAAGTCGCCTAAAGGTACCATAATATGCTTTAGTTGTTTTCTATCTCGCAATGCACACAAAACTGTTTTGCGGTTAGCGGCATTTCTCTCTGCAGCTGGAAGCGAGATTGAGAAATCTTGAAGGCGGAGAGTTAAGTAAATCTGCTGGTTATGCTAAAGGAAAACCCAAGATTGAGTTCTATGACAAGGATCGTAAGCAGGGTTCTGGAGGCATAATTACACCAGCTAAGGTGAAAGAATTTTTTTGGTTCTATTTCGATCATTGTGACTTTCTTTTCTTCTTCTTTTGTTTATATCATGTATAAAGCCAAACTAATGACCAAGTACTTCATGCAGACTTACAATCCTGCGGCTGATTCTCTTATGAGGCGATCTCCCGACTCTTCAGTTGAACAGTCGGAGTTGACCCCAGCTGAGGACGCTAAAGAGAAGAAAAAGAACAAATCCGAATCAAAAGCTGAAACACCGGATATCAAAGTTACCACGAAGAAAGAAAAAAAGGCGAAAAAGCAATCAACAAAAGAGAAAACCCCTAAGATCAAAAGTGAGTCCCAAGAAGCAACGACAAATGAGAAAAAGAAGAAGAGAAAACACTCCGCAGTTGAAGATGACGGCCAAACACCCAGCAAAAAGGACAAGAAAAAGAAGGTTAAAATTCAGGATTGAGAATTTTTGGTCCAGGATAGTGATCATAACCTCGTGGCAGTTTTGGACAATGTTAGTAGTGTTTTTCCGGTAAAATCTCCCAGTTTCTCCGAATGTATAATAACGGTATTTGAGCTTAAGACTACATTTTTCATCAGATTGAGCAGGGAGAATGGCTTTTTTAGCTTGTACAAAGTGTTTCAAAATTTGGCTAATTGAAGGTTGTGGTTGTCAAAAGTATGCTAAACATGTTTTTCTTTCCCGAACAAATTTCTGATATTTTTAACTTGAAACTAAAAGAAGAATGAAACCTAAACGAGAATTCCTTCCCCACAAACAAAACATACTTGAAATGATCCGCAAGGGGACTGCCAGCGTTTTGTATGTTTCCACGGGGAGGTTATATTCGGCAACAAGGTGGTTGACCTCTACTTTTGTGTCTATTACTTAGTTGTCCTCGAATGTTTAAGTGACAACAAGGATGCATCTATTGGAAAGCCCTCAAACATGCACTGCCCATTTGTACACGATTGTTTGTTTGTAATCTTCCTCTCCTTTTTATTATTTAAAATTTTGATAAATAAGTTAGCTGAAGTTAATGAAGGGTGATAGGGTAGAAAGTGGGAGGGAGGTGGAGGTGTGTGGGGTGATGTGGAATTGATGTCATTGGTGATGTGATGAATGGTAGTAGTGAATATGAATGTGACGATCAAGAAATCAGGATATTCAGGGAAGGAAATCAACATTATTCATAGACTATTATATCATTATGATAGGAATCAACTTTGAGAGGATTTGGTCTTGGCTGTCCTCTGGCTGACATTATGCGATTGTGACCTTGTCCTGATGACTTGTCTACTGATTGCTCTCACATTAGGGGAGGAAGATAACGCTTAAGGTGTACGCGTCTCGGTATCTATGCTATCCGAGCGCCTACTGGTCGGGAGCTGTGCCCGCTCTCCTGATGAGCCCATGGGAAGACGAAACCAGTATGGCAAGTCGATGAAGGATTCGAGGGAATTAGTCGAGAACTCAACATATTACCTTCTTTTTTTTTCGTTGGGATATATTTTTAGCATTGGTTTAGGACGTAGACTCATTTTCTTTCCATTTCATTGATATAGGATCAATTTTAGTTTATCTCATGTATATATTTGTACCGTCATCATTTTGACAGAACCAACATGGAAATAATATTAGCTCCTGTTGTCTTTTCTTCATGGTAAAAGAGCAAGTTCACGGTCAAATAGCTTCCGCATAATCTTCCATTACCCCACATACGTCACTATCTCCAACCATGTCAAAAAAGGATGGTGAAGCGTCTGAAACAAGATCGTCCAAATCAAAAATGGTAGAAGCAATGTCTCCATATTTTATCTGATAACCTCAACCTTGTATTCACCGGCAGTCTCCTTACCAATAGCAATTACACGGATTTGGCAGACGAGATGAGCAACGCCCTTTACGCAAAAAATAAATTTGATTTTGTCGATGAATCGATCCCTATTTCGAACCAGGATTGGTGGAAGTATCTTTGTAGAGAAGGTGCAGCGCAAATTTGGGGGTGGCTTCATAGCTTAATGGAGGAAGAAATTTCTTTGAGCGTAAAACATGCCAAAACTGCTCATGAGGTGTGGGAAGACCTTGAAGAGCGTTTGGAGAGTGAAAGTGCGCTTAGAGTGATTGAGTTGAAGCGTGAGATAACACTCACATGTCAAAAAGGATTGTCGATCTTAGCTTACTACACAAAACTGAAAGGTTTGTGGGACGAAGTCCAATCCATCTCCCCAATCTTCAAGTGTAAATGTAATTGAAAGGCTATTCAAAATAACGGGAGAACGAGAAATAAAGAAAGACAATTGAAAACAAAAGGGCACTAAGGCTACACATGTTTGTTGGTGACATTCCCTTTCCAAGTAAACATGAGATGAATATGCAAGCCTTGCCAAAAAAAATTCTAGTCATGCAGAAGGTTCGGTCTATGTTGATGGTAAAGATAGACAAAAAATAAATTTTGCTAGTAAGAAAAATAATTTTAACCATGTATAATTTATTCCGGAGCCACCGAACACATTGCATAGATAGCAGGGTGCTCGAAAATGAAATGAAAAAAAAATTATGAGATGCCCATAAAATAGCAAATGGTGACGTAGTACCGGTTCAAAGTGTTAGCGATACAAATTTACCGAATGGATTGAAACTTACTAGAGTTCTAAACATTCATAAATTTAAGTGCAATTCACTTTCGGCTAGCCAGCTAACGAAAGATTTGAATTGTGCTCTCATTTTCTTCCAACTTGTTGTGCTTACAGGACTTACCTTCAAGGAAACTGATTGGAGTGGGTAGGCATTTCGAGGATCTTTATTGTTTGGAGCCGTGGTCAAAGAAGGCATGGCTATATCAGTGACCGTATGTTGGGACATGTGGGGACATGTCCTCAGCAGTTTTGATGGAACAAACATAAGTAGAATATTCTTGCATATCTATGATTATTAGATTTCATTATCTTTTAGATTATGCATATCTATGATTGTTAGATTTCTAAATCTTTTAGATTTTGCATATCCTTGGATTCTACATTCGAAATTTATAATGGATGCATATCTTTTGTGATTTAGAAATAAAAGGGATATTCGAAATATTGTTAGGATTCTATTGTAGATATTTCATAATCTTAATTCACATACTTAGAAATATCTATTATCTTTTTCTTGTTATTATCTCTTTGGTTTTCTTGATTGGGAAGCAAAAGATTTAAACACAAGTTAGAAATCCTAGCAATATAAATAGAGCTTCAAAGTCTGAAATCAAGATATCGGTCTACAGAAGAAAACTTGAAATTTTTGGAGAGGTCGATCTGCGGTTTACGAGCTGTTGCACGTCGTTGCGTCTGAGGAAGGGTCCGATAAACCAGTCCAGTGAGCTGTTGCATAAACGCAAAGGGGAAGAGTCCGCAAGAGAAGTCCGGTTGATTCTCGAAAAGATAGAAGGTGGGTCTAGGGCGAATTGGAGATTCGGGTGCTATTCAACTTGTCTAGTCTTTTGTGAAAAGTATATCGGTACACTGCAATAAAAGACTGCTTCTCAAAATCCTTTCAGTAAAAGCTGAAAGGTAGTGGTTTTTCTCTAAGTACAACCACTAGAGTTTCCATTATAAATCTGTGTACGAGTCCCTTACTCTGCTTTTCTGCATTATATTACTTATCCGCTGTGCAAACTGAACTTGGGGACACGTCCACAGTGAACCCAAGTGAAACTTAAGCTAACCTACGATCCAACAAGTGGTATCAGAGCCCTGTGCTCTAGATTTTTGTTAGCTTTGCAGGAATATGGGATCAAACGGAGACTCGTTCTAGAAGCCACCCATGCTGAAGGTTGGCCAGTACGATTGGTGGGTACGGGAGATGGAAGCTCATGTATGTTCGCTGGATGGACAGGTCTGGAGGGTCATTGAACAAGGGCCGTATATGATTATGGACAAGACCGATTCAACCAAAGAAAAGGATAGAAAAGACTATGACGATGCTAACTACAAGGCCCTGGAAAAGAACAGCCGAGCAATTAAGGTGATCCTCCAAGCACTATCCGATGGAGATAGGAAAATTGCAATCACTCATAAAACCGCAAAGGATATGTGGACGGCACTGAGGAACCTGTACTCAGGGAATGTACACGTTCAAAGAAACAGAATACTCACGGCCTCAAAGGATTACGAGAAGGCTGTCCAGGGAAGAGACGAGTCCCTTGAGGATTTCTTCTCAAGATTTAAAGGATACGTGGGCCAGCTGCTGTTTCTTGGAGAACAGATCCTCGACTGGAAGGTTACACACCAGTTCCTAGGAGCACTGAACTCGAAGTGGGATGCCATGTCTATTGCCTTCCAAGATCAAAGCGACATCAAAACCATCACCCTGGAAGAGCTGGTTGCTCGCCTACAGAGCAATGCTGGAATTCATCAACGGAAGGTTGAGCGTAGAGAACCTAGTAAGGACAGGTCCATCGCCCTGAAAATTGAAAGAGCATTTGAGCTAGCCCAATCTGGTGAGCCCCTAGAGGAGGATGACCCTGACATCGCCCTATTGACGAGAGCATTTAGGATGAACAGCTTCAAACTAGAGAGCAAGGTAGACGCCAAAGAATCCAAAGCTTCAACCTTTAAATGCTTTCGATGCGAAAAGAAAGGACACATGGCAAAGGACTGCTGTGTGAAGCTGAAGGACGTCATCAAACCCACCAGAATAGACAAGCTATTGCTGCATGGGGAGCATCAGACGAAGAAAGCGAGGACGAAACTTCTGAGGAAGGACTGTGCATGATGGCTCACTCTGAGGACCTATCCGCAGAGGTACTTTCTGACCCTTCTATTCCTAAAAATACTAAACTGTCTCTTACTTTAAAAGTTATGGTAACCAAGAATGAAGAGCTGCTGGAAGAGATAGAACAGAACAGAGAGCTGTTTGCAGGGCTTGAAGAGAACAACAACTTATGGGCAGGGAAGGCTAAAGAGCTAGAGGACGAATTGAACGAGACGCTCTGTATCTGCAAAGACCATACCAAAGAAATCCAGCTCCTGAGAAATGAGAATGAAAAGCTGATAACCGAACGGAAGGAGCAAGAAAAGCAGATCAAGGCACTCAGAGGACAGGTACACGATTTGGAGTTCGAAAAAGAGGTAATGACCGAGGAGCTAAAATTCATCAAAGCCGATGAGGAGATAAGGAAATCTAAGTGGCTGATGGAAAACAAAGTCAAAATCCTTGAAACGGACTTCAAGGACCGGTTACGCCCAGGGTTAGGATTAAACGGACCCATTGCTGCCACGAACCCGTCCACAACAGAGAAGGACAAGAAAAAATCAAAGAAAGGAACTCCTTCAGCGCAGCTACACCCGTTCACAAGAGACAACGAACCAGCCTACAAGATGTGGAAGAAGCAAGCCAGCAACAAGGAACCACCTTCCATTGACTTTCAAGCAAGGATAGAGAACAGGTCCATTCCCCCTGGACGAAGCAAGTATGTACGCTTGAAAAACCACACTGTGTGCTGGCACTGTGGAAAGGTAGGACACGTTCTCTCATCATGCCCTGAGAAAAGGAGACTGGTCGAAAAGATGAGGAATTATGCCAGATCTGACAAAGGAAAAAAGTAGAACGGGAGCAGGGGTAAGGAACCCGTCCACTGGAACAAGACACCCGTTCACAGAAACAGGACCAAAGAACACCGTTACAAGAATGCATCAGGATCTGTACCTAAGTCTTCTGTGAACACTCTTTCCCTCAGAGGAGTCCGTGCACCTAGAGGCAAATCAGGATGACTCCCAGGAAAAAGATTGATCTAACAAACCCTTCCCATACCATTGATATTGTTGCTACTTGTGCTTTTATTTCAAAACCCAGTAAGCCCAAGCTTGTCTGGGTTTGTAAAAACTAATGTTAAATTCTGTAGGAGGAAGTGAGGAGCAGTCCCTGACGGGAAGCATGGACTGGTTCACCTCACTTCAGCAACATACCGGAGGAAACGTGTCCTTCGGTAACAAAACATCCGGTAAGATATTTGGCTTGGGAAAGGTACGTATTTCAGATAATGTTGAAATTGACAATGTAAGTCTTGTGGACAATCTGAAATTTGATTTGCTAAGCATCTCTCAATTATGCCAAAAGGGATACAAAGTCACCTTTACTGCTATGATTGTGTGGTTGAGTGTATGCGCACAGGAAGGGTGATTTTGAAGGGAATATGCCAGAACAAAGTCTACAAAGTGGACCCTTCCTTTGTACCAGATGGAGAAATGTGCTTGTCATCAATCACAGAGGAGACGGCTCTATGGCACAAAAGATTTGGACATGCAAATCTATGACTCTTGTCCACACTCGTCAAAAAAGACTTGGTTAGAGGGATGCCAAAGGTGGATGATAGCCCCCATTCCATATGCAGCTCATGTACACTGGGCAAGCAAGCTAAGTCCTCGTTTAAATCCAAGGGAGCGGTAAGTACCACCAGACCACTAAAGTTGGTCCACATGGACATGTGCGGACCTGTCCGCACTAAAAGCCGGGGAGGTAACAGATATGTATTAGTCATTGTTGATGATTATTCTAGATACACTTGGACTTAATTTTTGCCATCCAAGGATGAAGTGTTTGCAGAATTTGAAACATGGCTGTTAATTATGGAGAACCTACTGGACACGTCCCTTGCATCAGTCCGCACTGACCATGGAACTGAGTTTGAAAACTCTCAATTTCTTATTTTATGCAGAAAAAAGGGTATCTCCCATAACTTTTCAGGTCCCCGCACTTCTCAACAGAATGGGGTCGTAGAAAGAAAGAATAGAACATTGGAGAACATGACTAGAACCCTTTTGATCGATAGTGGACTTCCTAAAAGCTTCTCGACAGAAGCACTAAGCTCAACTTGCTACGTATTGAACCGAGCTTTATCTGCGGAAGTTTTTGGACAAGACACAATGAGCTACTCAGAGGACGGAAGCCCAACGTGTCCCATCTCAGAATCTTTGGCTGCAAGGTATTCGTCCACAACAACGGAAGGGACAACTTAGGGAAGTTTGATCCTAGAGGTGATGAAGGAACATTTGTGGGCTACTCCCCCCACAGTAGAGCCTACAAAGTGTATAACCTATGGCTTCGTAAGGTGGAAGAAAGCATACACGTCGTCTTCGATGAGCAAACCATGGGAGGGAACCTTGTAAAGGACGGGAAACATACTCCTCTACAGTTCGAGGAAGAGTTCTCTCTCACGGAGACAGTACCTGTGGACAGGTACCATGGAGTTTCTGATATGGATTCACCAGAGGCAACGGGAATGTCCTCAGGGGGAACTGAATAGTTGGAAACTGTGGAAGAGGAACCAGTCCCTGAGCAAGATCAGACTCCAGAGCACGGACCGGTACCCAATGAAGAAACTGAGGACACGTCCACTGAAGACATTCAGGAAATAGTGGGTCCTCGAAGGACTGATCGTGACAGGATACCGTCCAGACGACTCGAAGGCTACGAGGTGTTCTGCTCTCAAGTTGAGAATCCGTCCACAGACAGTACATCCCAAGACATAGAGTCAACCCACATGCACGGACAGATCGAACAGGTATGTACATCTAATGCTTTTGTGTCTCTTTTAGAACCTAAGAAGGTTTCGGAAGCCCTCAAAGATCCAGAGTGGGTGAACGCAATGCAAGAGGAGTTGCATCAATTTGAAAGGAGCAAGGTCTGGAGACTGGTCCCTAGACCCAAAGATCGCACTATCATTGGGACCAAATGGGTATTCCGAAACAAGCTTGATGACTGGGGAAGGGTAGTCAGAAATAAAGCAAGACCTGTTGTGAAAGGGTACAATCAACAAGAAGGAATCGACTACGATGAGACCTTTGCCCCGGTTGCCAGGTTAGAAGCCATACGGTTGTTAATTGCTTATTCTACTTATCATGGTTTCAAACTGTAGCAAATGGACGTAAAGACAGCCTTCCTCAACGGAGTCTTAAAGGAGGAAGTGTACGTTGAGCAGACTCCAGGGTTTGAGGACCCGTCAATGGCTGATTATGTTTACATTTTGGACAAGGCCCTGTATGGACTGAAGCAGGCACCACGTGCATGGTACGAAAGACTATCCCAATTTTTGATGGCACATGGATATGTCCGAGGACTGGTAGATCAAACCCTAGTTCTATATAGGGAAGGGAAGCATACCTTAGTAGTTCAAATATACGTTGATGATATTATTTTTGGTTCCACTAACGATGCTTTGGTCAAAAAGTTTACAGATTTAATGGCGAGTGAATTCGAGATGAGCATGATGGGAGAACTAAAATTCTTCCTAGGACTTCAAGTCTCACAGGAAAAGGACGGCATTCGAAGCAAACGAAACATATCTAGCGTAGTCCATTGACCAATTGAACCCACTACCAAATTCAGAGGTATATCCTTCACTTAATAAGCCTAAGTACTTTCATCGAGCAGTAAAAGATGAGCAGTGGCGTGAGGCGAAGAAAAGGGAGATTCAAGCTTTGCAAGATAATGGAAATTGGACACTGGAACCACTTCCTCCATGAAAGAAGGCCATCGATTTAATATTGTGTTATAAAATCAAATACAAGCCTAATGGCGAAATCGAGAGATAGAAAACACGATTGGTGACAAAAGGTTTACATATGAATGGATAGATTTTCATTAAACATTTGCACCCAACGCAAAACTTGTCAGGATGAGGAGTCTTATTGTTATGGCAACTAAGAAAAATTGGACGATGTAATAGTTGGATGTCAATAATGTATTTTCTCATGGCGACTTAGTGTAAGACGTGTGTATGAAAATACCGCATAGATTTTCAAAGCGAGGAGAAATTCGAATTTGCAAGTTAAAGAAGTCACTATGTGGGTTGCGGCAAGCTTCGAGGAATTGATATCAAATATTTACTCGAGCTTTGATCAACATTAGGTTTTCTCACTCTTGAGCGAATCACTCTTTATTATCTTCAGAGAAAGAAAACATTACGTTGCAGCCCTTGTTTATATCGATGGTGTCATTCTAGTGGGAAATGATGATAACAAGATTGCTAGTGTGAAAGACTATTTGAGCAACCTTTATAGTATAAATGATTTGGGTCCCTTAAAATATTTTCTTGGAATAGAAGTTTCCCGCTCTAAAGATAATGTAGTTTTGCCAAAGAAAATACATGCTTGATGTTTTGAAAGAAAGCGGTCTTCATGGGATTCGCCCAAGTGAATTACATAAGGAGCAAAATTTGAAGTTAACTAACGACAATGGTAGCCCTCTTGTTAAGGTATGCGACATCATTGCCAAACTCCTACAAAATGCACAAGAGTCTGCTACAACAAGCATGTGAAGACAACAGCTGGTGCAGAGCGTTCCAGAGTGAACAAGCAGAGTGCACAAGGCATTGCTACAACAATCTATGTAGCAGAGAGGTGTAACATCCTAAATAGCAGATTTCTCTGT
This sequence comes from Umbilicus rupestris, assembly GCA_963678935.1. Lineage (NCBI taxonomy): Eukaryota > Viridiplantae > Streptophyta > Magnoliopsida > Saxifragales > Crassulaceae > Umbilicus > Umbilicus rupestris. The sequence goes on from OY787619.1 coordinate 10,185,047, forward strand.
GAAGTACAAGCTGCCCAGAATTGAATAGAAGAGAAACGGAAGCTTTCTATATGCAATTTAGAAGATTCTCAAAGTCAATAGCATGCCGATCAACTTGGAGCAGTACAAAGAACGTACGGAGGGTTGCTGGCAGCATCGCAACAGGTCGGTAGAGTATCGTGAAGATTGAAAGCAAAATGATACAGCTGCCCGTGTGAAGATAGCAGCTGCTGCAAAACCAGCCAGAGTGAACAAGCTTAGTGTACAAGCAGGTGCTACAGCAGGAGCTGTAGCAGCAGAGCAGGAGTTTTGGCACGAAGAATAACCTGCCCAGATATGAAGTAGCAGTGCAACGGGAGGCTTCTAAATATTCTCAGAATATCCCAAAGAAGATTCCGTGCCACAACTTGAAGATTTGATTAGAAAATCAAATCTCCTAAAAAGTAGGAGATAAGGATCTTGTTGAGATCTTTTAGGAACTTCCTAAATTTGATATTGATGGAGCATGGAGTTCCTATTTAAAGGAGGTTGTGGAGAGCAGCAATCCATCCATCATAGATAGAATCCAAGCACAAAGATAGAGCAATATACCGAGAGACATATTCAGAGTGCTAGAGGCGAGAGATTGATCACCACCGAGAGAAGAGCTGACTGGTTGAAGCAGAGGCTGATTGAGACTTGTAGAGTCTGATCAGAGCTTGATCAGAGAAGACCAATTCAGAGCAGGAATTGCTTGTTGGTTGGTCAAGGTTGGCAGCGGCAGAGTTATCGAGTGGAGGAACTCGGGCAATCTACAGGAGGCCAGGTCTCGCTAGTGACAGGAGGTCACTGAGTGAGGGGGAGTTGTCTGGAATGTGCAGCGCTCGTGGACTAGTTCAATTGGCTCGGCGGAAGGCTTTGGAGCGACGCGGACAGAACCTGCACCAGCTAGTTGCTACAGCGAATGCTATAGCAAACCTACGGTCACGTTGTATTAATTAGAATAGGCTGAGTCTGTAGGATCAGAGGTCGAGCTATACCGAATTAATTCAAGTGAGTAGGAGTGTGTGAAACACAAGTCAGAGCATGTTCTGATTGTGTGTGATCGACTAGCTAAGGTTGAGTAGCATAGGCTGCGTGGAGTCAAACCGTGTTGTACAACAGACCTTGAGATTTGTGAATTGAAAGAGTGAGGTTCAGTCTTTCCCAGAGGTAGGCACTTGGCCGAACTGGGTGAACAAATCGCTGTTCATTATTTTATCTTGCTGAACAAGATCCGTTGGTACAAAAGTGTGTTATAGCAACTGTTTGTACACAATCTGCACTCAAAGGCGCTGCGAAGATTTCACTCTAGTTGACGCTCCTCAGTATGGAAGGTTAATTGGTCGAATTCTATATTTAATCGTCACTCGTCCATATATCTAATTTGTTGTGAATTATCTGAGTCAATTTATTAGTACTCCTCCACACACATATGGAGGCACCATGCGTATTCTTCGATTTCTCAAACCCACAGCGGGCCAAAGACTATTCCTTCCTGTAAATAATAATTTTCAAATTAAGGCTATTGTGATGCCGATTGGGGTGGATGTACTATGTCAAGACGCTCATGCTCTGTGTTAAGGTATGTGGCATCATTGGCAAACTCCTACAAGGTACACAAGAGTCTGCTTCAGCAAGCATGTGAAGATGACAGTTGGTGCAGAGCGTTCCAGAGTGAACAAGCAAAGTGCACAAGGCGTTGCTATAGCAACCTGTGTTTAGCATCCTAAATAGCAGATTTCCGTGTGAAGAACAAGCTGCCCAGAATTGAAGAAAATTAGCAACGGAAGCTTTCTAAATGCAATTTAGCAGATTGTCAGAGTCAGTAGCATGTTGATCAACTTGGAGCAGCCCAAAGAACGTATGGAGGGTTGTTGCCTGCATCGCAACAGGTCGGTAGAGTATCGTGAATATTGAAAGCAAGATGATACAGCTGCTCGTGTGAAGACAGCCGCTGGTGCAAAACCAGCCAGAGTGAACAAGCAGTTGTTATAGCAGGAGCTGTAGCAGCAGTATTGGTGCGAAGAACAATCTGGCCAGATATGAAGCCGCAGAGCAACGGGAAGATTCCAGAGCATCTGTCAGAACATTCTTAGTGGAGATTGCGGCCTATAAGTTATCTTGAAGATATGGATCGAAGGTGGGTATCCTACAAAGTAGGAGATAAGTTTTGGAAGGTTTCCTAATAGACTTAGAAAATTCCAGCAGCAACAAACAACTCAGCAAACTCAAGGTAAAAATAAGATTTCTAACATTGGTTTTAGGAAATCAAATCTCAATAAACTTGCAAGAATCTAGGAGAGCTTTTTGGAAGGCTTCCTAAATTTAATATTGATGGAGCATGGAGTTCCTATTTAAAGGAGGCTGGGGAGAGCAGCAAAGCATCCATCCATCCAACATAGAATCAAGCACACAGACAGAATCCGAGCACCTGAGATTGCAGAGTGAAAATCAGAAGAGTTGTGTGGAAGATTGGATCACCACCGTGAGCAGAGCTGAGTGGTTAAGTGCAGAGGCTGATCGAAGACTTGTAGAGTCTGATCAGAGCTTGATCGGAGAAGGCCAATTCAAAGCAGGATTCGCTTGTTGGTTGATCAAGGAAGGCGGTAGGAGAGTTGTCGAGTGGAGGAACTCGGACAATCTGCAGAAGGCCTATTCTCCCTAGTGACAGGCGGTCACTGAGTGAGGGGGAGCATCCCAGTGTGAGGAGCACTCACGACAACATTTGAGCAGCTCAACTTAAGGCTTTGGAGCGAAGCGGACAGAACCTGTACAAGCTAGTTGTACAACGGGTGCTATAGCAAACGTACGGTCACGTTGTACTAATTAGAATAGGCTAAAGTCTGTGGGATCGGAGGTAGAGCTATTCTGAATTGGTTCAAGTGAGTAGGTGTGAGTGAAACACAAGTCAAAGTGTGTTCTGATTGTGTGTGATCGACTAGCTAAGGTTGAGTAGCATAGATTGCGTGGAGTCGAACCGTGTTGTACAACAGACCTTGAGACTAGTTAATTGAAAGACTGAGGTTCAGACTTTCCCAGAGGTAGGCACTTGGCCGAACTGGGTGAACAAATCGCTGTTCATTATTTTATCTTGCTGAAAAAGATCCGTCGGTACAAGAGTGTGCTATAGTAACTGCTTGTACACAATCTGTAACTCAGAGGCGCTGCGAATTTCACTTTGAATATTTTATCACATCAGTTGGTGCCTCAATCTCATGGCGTACAAATAAATAGTTAGTCGTATCTCGTTCTTTTGCTGAAACAGAATATAGAGCAACGACGACTACTGAGTGCGATTCTTTGGCTTTGGTGGTTATTAAAGGACATTGAAGCGGCTCAAACCATATCTACTATCCTTTTCTATGACAACCAAGCGGCCCTTCTATTGCTAACAATCACTTGTTTTATGAAAGAACATAGCATGTTGAGATGGATTGTCACTTAGTTCGAGAATGTGTTGAATCCAAAGAAATTCTTCCATGCAAATCTCGACGGAATATCAAGTTGCGGATCTTTTTATGAAGCTCTATGGGTAACACGCTTTCGATTCCTTGTCGACAAGTTGGGCGTTTGTAAGCTTAACATGTCAAGTTGAGGTGGAGTGAAGGAAATCAAGAAATCAGCACTAATTATGGAAGGAAATCAGCACCATTCATAGACTATTATGTCATTATCTTTTTTCTCATTGGGATAATATCTTCTCAACATTGCTCTATTATTGTATCAATTTTAGTGTGTCGCATATATATATTTGTACACCTTCTAATCATTTTAACAGAACCAATATGGAAACAATATTAGCTCCTGTTGTGCCTTTTCTTTAAACTGTTAAGATAATGATATATCAATAATGAATTAAGTACTTTAAATTTAGTAAAGTTAACTAATGTAATTTAGTAAAAAAATTCAGTCACTTAGAACAGACAATGGAATCATGTTGCTTTTACACAAATATTCAAACAAAATATGCAAACAAAATATGCACATACGCAATCTCAATCATCCTTGTTTATGTTGTTCTTCTCGACATTAACTATATGCATTTAAACACGACGTAGGAATAAGAAATTGAAATTTTTTCCCTTTTACCACTTTTCAAACTTTCTTAACTTTCATGTCATTCTTTTGAAAATATTTCTAGATGTGTCATATTTTGAGCATACCGCTACTGCCAACAACGATAAACTAAAGAAGTAATAATTTTCAAGAGATTGCATGTTGAAGGGATAATTTGAGTAGGGAGAGTGAAGACATGGATGAATTAACTAAATTTGTTAGGAAGGAATTTTGTTAAATAGGAAGGAACTTTGTTAAGAGTTAGGAAGTTCAATGTTGGCATATGAACTTCGGCTAGTTTACATTTCTATCATTGCAAATATTTAGTTTATTTTTAATTGTTAGATAATTAATCATTGTAAAAAAGAGTAAATTGACAAAATTATCTTTTCAAACATTTATAACGATTCCTCAACACATCGCCATTTAATTTTTTTCTTCTAGAATCTAATTTCAAGCAGAATAAAGATATAAGTACATGTTGTCATTTCCATCTTGACATCATTGTCTATGAATTCCCCATTAGCTATCAAAGTTATTGATGGATATACGTACGAGTAATTACTTTGAAGCTCCTCGCGCCACTCCTCTGTCTTAGTTGTTTGTTTTCTCTTTTTTTGAACAATTTATTTACTTTTCCTCTAAGGATTCTTCTATTTGTAGAGAAAAGATATGTGGTGGATTTTCAACCTACAATCTAACATGAAGCTAAAATATTACTGAATGACCCATCACACTTGTCGAAAATACTTGCATACAATTTATATCATGAATCATTCAAGGAGTTGGTTGACATTGGCGAGGAGAAAGCTTTGGATATTGATCCAACGCTCATTCTGTTTTCAAGTGTTTGTAAAATTTTAGCAATATCAAAAATTTAAATTATTTATATTACTTTTGTGACGCCTATTTTTTTTCTTGATTGTAGACTCCGACGAAAAATTCCTCATATCACTCAATGATGCAGAAGCATTGCAATGAAAGGGCACATGATCTAGGAAGAGACCAAATCTCTTTTTGTTTAGATAGAAGTATAGTGAAACTTTTTTAATTATATTGTTTAACATTTACCAATGTTACTAAGAACTACTCTATGATAATTGTGTTTAAAAACACTTGTTTATTTACTATGCCTATTGAATCTATAATAATTCATTCATTGCAATACCAAAAATCAATTTTAGTTGAATTGTTGATATTTGTATACGGGCAATTAATTTTCTTTTATGTTGAACAGCAAACCGCCTATAAAACACGTGGTTTAAGTATAGATTGACACTATTGTAATTTAGGCATTACACTTGGTACCTACTGAGTTATCTGAGTTAGTTTTTACATAAAACCACTTATGTAATAGGCGATTTGTATTTCAAATTGCTAATAAAACAGGGTGCTACAGGTTCTCCTTCACGTAAGCTTTTAAAAGCCAAACTTCTTCACATACTGGCTATGTCTTCCCCTTAATCCTGCTGTAGACGTGTTTGAAACATCACTTTTACAAAATCAACGATTAAGAGGAACAAAATAGAGAAAGGGCACATGACTTTGAAAAATCAGGTAAAACCAATTTTTTTTTTCTTTACTTTCAAAAATAGTCATAAAGATAATAAATCAACACAAAATAACATCTCAGGCTCTGTTCTTTTGACTTTAAGTCAGTTACTTAAGTATTTAATTTAATTTAACTTAAGTACTTAACTTATTATTCATCACCACAACTCACCACCAGCACCACTATCACCACCACCACAAACCACCACCATTACCACAACACTTCTAAAATCACAACAATCCACCACCAATAAAAATAATAATTAATATACGTAATTTAAATTTATTTAATTTAATTTAAAATTTAAAAAATTTAAATGTAAAAAACAGGACCTTACTAACGGGCTCCATGGGCTTGTTAGCTATTCTATAGTTTTGAGTGGCCATAGTGTGAATTTATCCCACGTGGATTAATACCAAATGGCATCTTCTTATTGGTATGATGACACGAAAATAAATCAATTCTTATTTCCAAAACAATGTTGATTTCATTCTTTAATAATTACAATTTCATCCCACAACTTATATTAAATTCCCTTTCGAACTTATAAAATATTCGCACCCCGAGAAGTGAGAATCTCGCAGTCTCCGATCGTCTTCTGAGTCAAAACTCCCTATCTCTCTCGCCGCCGACAAATCGAACCGAACGAGACGCTGCTGCCGCTGACGAGGAATAGACGGCGAAGAAATGCATTCCTTCCTTTACAGGCTAAATGCGCTGCTGACTTTCTCCCTCACCATCCTCGCGCTCATCTGCGGGTTGGCCTCTTTCTCCGACAATTTCAACAACCCCTCTCCTTCCGTCGATATTCAGGTACGCTTCCTCTTAAGATACGGCGAATATTGATTTGTGAATTTCGCGAAACCCTAGGGTTTGATGTCTTTTTACTGGACCGAATTGATGATGTCGTTTGTTATTTTTCTCATTTAGGTTTTGAACGTCAATTGGTTTCACAAGCAGAATGGAAACGATGAGGTGATTATTAGTTTTTTATTTATGAAAAAATCTGTTCAGTGGAGCTAATTTATGTGTTCTGGTTATCAAATCTAGGGTGAACAGTTTTCTGATAATGCCAGTTGATAGATCTGTTTCGTTTTGTTGTTCTACATTATTAAAATATTTTTCCTTTCAGTTAAGCCAATTCAGCTTAGGAGAGTGACCAGTTTCTATTTATTTATTTTTATTATAGGTGAGCTTGACGTTGAATGTCACAGCGGATCTGCGGTCTTTGTTTACCTGGAACACTAAGCAGGTTCGAATATTTACAAAGGGTTGTCATTTTTCACTTATGTTTTTTGTGGGTTGTTGCTACATGCTACTAGATTGACGGTTCCCATTTTCATTGATTGTTTTGGGAGCTGCCCCATTATGTTAAAACATGAAAGCCAAGTGTTTGTGGAGTCATATATTTGACCATTTGTGAGCTGTACTTTTAATCCGCGGAAGAGCTGTATGTGATGATACACAGTGTTTTCGCTTTTAAATTTAGTTTTTAATAGCAGGTGGCGGCATGTTATTTAGAATGTTGTACCTTTATCTCCATTAAATTTCAGATAGGATTAATTTGGACTTCTGGTAGGTGATAGTCATTGCCACACTCTTCTTCTTTTTGCTTTTTTCGTGCCTGTGACGCACTTTGTTAATACTATTTAAACTCAAGTCCTTACTTTAAGGGATAAGAGACTTTCATTTTATGCACAATCTTGATTCATTGACCAGTTGGTTTTACAAACTACATTTTGGAACTTTATGTTTAGCTGTATGATTACATTATCTCTTATTGTTTAGTTGTTGTGCATGTCAATTCTTTCTTGCAGATATTCGTGTTTGTAGCTGCAGAATATGAAACTCCAAAGCATGCTTTAAACCAGGTAACCTGTGGTTGCATTTTACAATATATCAGACAAGCATCCTTGTTATGGCTGAATAATATACACTTGTTGCTAAGCTTAACTAGGTGTGATTATGGAGATCGTCTTTTAAAAAATAGCACATCAATCATTTACACACCGAGTCCATCGATACTTCGAGAGATTTATGTCAAACTGGCACTTCTTGTATTTTGGATTGTCTGGGCACAACCACACAACTTACATTTGTTTACTGTGACCGCATGCTGTTTTCTGATCAAAATTGGTGACAACAGATATCACTCTGGGATGGTATTATACCCTCAAAGGATTATGCACTTTTTGGAGTACAAATTGCCAACAAGTATCGCTTCACTGATCAGGTCAGCACTCTGTCTGGTGCTCATATTTATTCATTAATGCAAGTTGAATCTTGTACGGCTAGAATGCATATAAAAACTTCCTTATAATAACTCATTCTACATGTACAGGGTAGCAATCTCCGTGGTAAACCATTCAACCTGACTTTACACTGGCATGTCATGCCCAAAACCGGCAAGATGTTTGCTGATAAGATTGTCAAGAGTGGCTATCAATTGCCCGATGCATACATATAAAGAGATCTTTCATGCTCGCTGCTTTGATGTATAACACTAGACTCGAATTATGAAATACATGGAAATGTATGAACCAAAAGTTTTGAGGAGAGTTTATTTGCTTATATACTTCTCCTCTCAATTTACTAAATTCTCTAGAATTAAAGGCAGTATTTATGTGCCAGTACCTGGTAGGCCTTGCTAACCGGCCGGATCGGGTTTTAGAGAGTCTTAGCTCGGTCTGCTCGTAATGAAAGATCGAGGCAAGCCCACAGAAAATATGAGATTCCGAGGGCTGGCTGAGGGCCGAATCTTACTTCGACCCCAACGGGCCGGGCTAGAATAATAAAATTTTGAATTTGTTTTTAGTCATGTACGTAGACCATTCATTAGTTGTACTTCACTAAAAAGTGATATGAGATATAAAAGCTATAGCAAAATAACTCCCTTAAACTAACTGTTGATGCTCATCGATTGAAATGCTGCTGCAATGAACTGTAAAGACATGGTTTGCTTTATGTACTATTTCGAAAGTCAATCAAAATTGTTTTGGGACAAAAGAAATTAAAATAAAGGCGTCTGAAATCTGTTAGGAACTTCTCAAATGACCTTCAAATGACTTGTATTATTGACTAGCAAATTGATACAATCAACACTAATGTCTGATTTCCACCCTTGTACCGGAAAGTGGAACTAGGCCTTCGAAATCACACTACTACTCCTCCTACGAAAATAAAATACTCACGATCAAATTCTGATGATTAAAAATGATGAAACACAGGTTTATATACTCCTAAAGTGACCTTTGAAGGTCAGAGAGACATTGCTTTTGAAATGGTGAATGATAAGGGCACAACTTCTCAAGAGATAATCGCACCATTTGGGAGAAAACTGCATTCCTTCACTAGCTGATCTGCTCCCTTGCTACTGCTGCCACTGGAGACGTCAAACACGTCCAACACACTCCCTTGGCTTCCCCTTGAGCTCCTAAAAGTAGCTAGGTCAGTTGTCCAGTTGAGCTTATCACTTCCCCCGAGCTGCCGAACTAGCTCCCCTCCTAGATGCATGACTAGCTTTCCTCCTGGATGCCTGACTAGTTAGTGAGCTGAGCTGACTTCCTCCATTGCTTGAGTTGCTGTCAAGGTTGGTTCAGGTCCTTGAGCTTCTTCTAGAGCGGCTCCAGCTGGCCCAAGCCCACCTAAGCACTCTCGAACAGCTACAACCATGTCCAACTCAATTACCTCCGAAAGTTTTGTCTTCAGCTTTTCTGCCAAGTCTTTCTCTGACTTTTGGACATTTGCTTTTGCTTTTGAACTGCTCTCCTTTATCTGAGACACATCTGCCAAGGTTGTCCCACATTGTTACGAATTCATGAGTGTTGTTGTGTATAGCTAAATAATAAATTAGTTCCAAAGTTGACATCACCCTATGCGACACTTGTCGGCCTTCTTCTTTGATAACCTTAAACTCTAAATATTAAATAAAATTCGATACTTTAATAAAAGTCATATCCATCGTCGGTTAAACCATCACCAAACCTTTATACTTGTGCGCTAAAGGTTGGCAATTCAAACCCTGGCAATAAATCCAACTGATGAACATAAAACCCTCACAATAGCGCCTTTCTAGTGTTGCGATTTTAATATACTAAATGATTCCTCTTTGTGGGCTCCATCGGGTTCGAGCCGGGCCAAAGCCTAAGCCTGCTTGTCGCGCTGGACTTTCTGACGGGTTTATTTTGGATTGGGCCGGGCTTGAGCCTCGGACGTCCGATTGACCAAGGGCCTTTCAGTTCTTTAAGCTGTTTGCGGACCCTTAGAACTTTGACCACCAAAACATTATGCAGCGGGCCATCTTTTGCTCTTGGCTAGCAGCAAGCCAGAGAGCATGTGCTCCCAACGGCTACATCTAATGGTTCTTTGATCTGAATCGTTATAATCAATTAAACAATTTAAAAAGTAAAAAAAATCAAGATAAATTAACTTTCAGTTGTCTCATATTTTTGTCTATAAATATAAAATTTTAGGTACTCCTTGTTCACTTCAATTTTACTCTAGCAAATATTTTCTAACATTTGTCTCTTCCACATCCAAATGACTTCCAATATCTATTGATCTACTTCTGAAAATGTACAATTGTGCATATTCTATTGCCGTCAATTCGTTGATCCAATTTCCGGGAGCAAACAAAAGGTGAACAAATTATGGGAAAAGATTCATGCCTACTATCAACGAAATTGGGTTAGAGATAAGTATGAAATTCTGATCTCAGCACATGATAAGCACATGAGCCATATGCCAACATCCGTACAACAATGGTCATCTTTAGCTCTGGCAGGAGGCCAAACACATCGACGACATCACGCCGGATGCCAATAGTTATCATGGTTGCAAAGTTTAATCTTGATACGACCGAATAAGTTGTTACTCATTCGGTACCTCCGCCGGAAGTCTGATTCAGAGAAAATTGGACGCTCCTCAAAGTAATCTTCTAAAAGGTTTTGTCCCCTAGGACCTCTCTGCCTTTGTCAGTTTGGCCGTCGAGGAGGCGGCGCTTCGTTCCCACCACCTACAGTTGCTACGATTACGGCTCATAACGAACGAGTTAGCCCTCTCATCTCGCTGCTCTCCGTCTCTGTTGGTACATTCGAAAACTCTCACTAAAATCGGAGGGATTCATTGCACAAACAAAGGTGGAGAAGGTGTGAATGCAATTGAAGGTCAAACTTGTTTTATAGTATTTCAAATATTATCCTTCTATACACGTGTCTTGTACTAATTGGAACGAAATCTCATCTAAACCTTGCTTAATTATTGATCAATCACTCATTTACAATCAAACTAGTGAAAAAAATCCAATTTTTTTCTTGAATAGTAACAGAAAATCCTTGTAGAGAATGTTACAGTCCGCAAAATGTATAAATTACTGTAACTGTTTGATGAATAATAATAAAGATTACTTTATGAGAGCTTTCTCTTGTAACATATATCTTATCTATGGGTGCGTATGCCCTTGGTGCCTGATAATGAAAATGACCCCGACCAAGTTTGATTCTAACACGCGTAGAATGTTTTTTTAAATTTAAAGTTTTAGTAGTTTGTTTTAGACCAATTTTGTAATATTAGCATTCACATTTCAATTAGTTTCAAAATTTCAATTCAACAAAACATAGCCGGTTTTATTTTTGCAAAATCTGAGGATGAAAAGAAAATTGTAAAAATAATTTTTCATATTTAGTCTTTATAAAAAAATAAAAGAAAACTTTTACCTATAACTTTAAAAAGTTATTTTCCAAATTATTTTTATTTAATTTTTACGCTTAATTTTCGAATATCGAAACGGACCTACAAGGCTACACTGTGCTTTCTTGTTTGGGCTGTGCACTTGGGTAAAAGTGAAGCGAAGCAGCTCGTAGATCTAGCTGAAGTTCCAGCTAGAGAAGAAATAAGCAGCACAGCACAGAACAGATAGATACTCAATTCGCTCTAAGTCAATCTGATCTCAGCTCAAATCAATTCAAGTCGTCTTTTTCTCACTCTAAACTAAATTTTATCGCGCTTGCATTTATTCCACAAACGCCTTCTGATTCATGTAATTTTTCTGTATTCTAGGGTTTCTTAAGCCAGACAGATCGAGAGACACAAACTGGTGCTCGGATCAGCTACATCCAGGTACCAAAAAGAAAAAAACCCTGATAATTCTATCGTAATTAGGTTTTATTTGTAGTTGATTTAGCTTTGCTTGGTAGTTGATTTGGTTGGAGGTTTGGAGGGTTCTTGAAATTCAGTAGACATGGATGTTGTTGCCGATCCTGTTTTCTTGATTGACGAAAGTTTCTTCACTCTTAATAGATTTTTGGTCAGGTGTCAAATTACTGAGATTTGTTCTATCCTAGTTTACTGGAGTGTTAGAATTACTTGTAATTTGTACGATGATTGCTTCAATTGGTGCAAGGGAACTATGACCCATTCAAAAGGTGACACTCTTCTTTTTTATCCATGATTGAAGGGACAGAATTTGATATTGAGTTTTAAATTTTAATTAGAGATGGTTGAACAGCAAATACTTATCTTGTTTTCACAGATCCAAGTTTTTATATCCTAGTTGCTGATCAGGTGTTGGATAAATGGGAAGTTGAAAGTTATATTGACCTGATAACCTTGTTGTTTTGCAATTGGATGGGGAAAAACTACGGTGTTGAAGAATAAGTTGAAAATTTTTGAGATAATTTAAGTAACTTAGGACATCCCTCTTATTTGGCAAGAGGAAGCTGTGTGCCCTACTCAAGTAATGATAAAACATGTTACTTGTATTAGGCTTTGTGTATGGATTTCGGGATAGGTATCAAGAAGCATGCCATTTGTATTTCATAATCAAAATTTGACATATGCGTTTTTTTCTTCACATGTTGAATATTTTTGTTCATGATTTCAACCTGTCATCCTGTCAAACCGAACATGAATATTTCCAATTAATCTTAGATGGGAACTTGGAGTTGTTCTCAGTCTAATGCATATTGTGGTTGACTAACACAAATTGGTTTTGTTTAAATAGTCTTCGACACCTTAAAAATCTGCTTGTGGATAATATTTGAGTTTAAAACTTTAGCTGCTACAATGTCTTAACTTCCTGTTGCATCATTTGAAAGCTTATGTTTTCGAGTAAACTTGCACGATGGATTTTACTGATCGAGTGTGGATGTCAAGTTGACACCGAGTTTCAGTTATACGTTTGACTATATAATGGTGTCTACGTTGTCAAGTCAACCACCGCTGCATTTTGATTGTAGGTCTCTGAAATATATCAACTACAATGCATATGATTATCCATGGGTTGCTTTATTTTTTATTTTCGTTATATGCAGGAGCCTTTATTCGTGTTGTGAAAGACTATTATGGATCATCAAGGTCAAGGACAGCAGCCGGCGATGGGTACAGTGGATAACACTGCTCAAATGTCATATGCCATGCCACCTTACCAGCCTAATCAAATGACTGGAGCTGCTCCTGGGGCAGCATCTGCCCAGGCTGGAGGACAGCTTCCACAGCATCAACTTGCCTACCAGCACATTAACCCACTGCAACAACAACAGCTCCAACAGCAACTTCAATCCTTCTGGGCAAACCAGCACCAAGAAATTGAAAGGGTTACAGATTTCAAGAATCACAGCCTTCCCTTGGCTCGGATCAAGAAGATCATGAAAGCAGATGAGGATGTGCGAATGATATCTGCAGAAGCGCCAGTGATCTTTGCCAGGGCTTGTGAGATGTTCATATTTGAGTTAACTCTGCGTTCGTGGAATCACACTGAGGAGAACAAGAGGAGAACTTTGCAAAAGAATGACATTGCTGCAGCGATTGGGAGGACGGATATCTTTGACTTTCTTGTTGACATTGTCCCTAGGGAAGATCTTAAAGATGAGATGCTCGGCTCAATTCCAAGGGGCTCAATTCCCATTGGAGCCCCAGCTGATATGCTCCCTTATCCATACATGCCTATGCAGCACATGCCACAAGTGGGAACTCCAGGGATGATTTTGGGTAAGCCCATGATGGACCCATCTATGTATGCCCAACATCCACATCCTTACATGGCTCCGCAGATGTGGCCACAGCCTCAACAACAACAACAACAAGAACAGTCCTCTTCAGATCAGTGAATTCCTCATTCAGCAGATAAAGGTAGTTTGTTTATCTTGAATAAGTTGTGTTTCGTCTGTACAATATACGGACTCTAAAAAACATTTTTCATGCTTAGGGATCGGATGGTGACGAAGTTGGAATTCTGCTGCGCAACTTGATAATGGAAAGAGAGAAATGGTCAAGATCTTAACTTAACTTAGATTTTTCTTAAATAATGTATGCTAGCAAAGAATGGTGAATTTGCACAGCATAGCCTTGCTGTATACCTGGTTTGGACTTAAATGTTCACTGTATCTGTAACTTTGTGGTGTTGTGTAAGAATTTTACTTGGCCTGTTCCTTGCTTTCGTTAAGTAACTGCTTTTTTTTTTTTTTTTTTTTTTGAAGTCCTACCATCTCCTCCTTTTCAGGAGCTGCATGAGAAAAAACCTTAGATTTGTCCAGGTTTTGAGTTTCGCATTCTGAAATAAGGTGTTTGAGTTTGAATTTGAATTTCTTGCCTATTTTAAAAAGATGTCTTTTGAAGGTCGTTCTCCTTGAAATAGTGCAACAATGAAGCACAAATACCATATTTCAGAAAGGGAAACTTAAAACTAGGACAAATTTAGTTTATTCTTCTTAAAAAAACATGATTTGACCCGAATTTACAAAATGTTGCCCGCATTTAGTAAAATAGTAGTAATATTTTTCTAGTTTTTCTTTAAGTTTCATGTTTCTTCAACTTCAGATTAATGAATATGAGAAGTCGAGAAAAAACAGCAGTTTCGTTACAAATTAGGGCAACGACCAACATATTACAAGGGCTTGAAAATAAAATTGTAGATAGTTATTATAGGTCACCTTACAGTTCAATACCGGAAGCTATAATTGGGCAAAGGAAAGTTGCTGAAATTTAACCAAATTCACTATGAGGGTTAAAAGCATACCTAAAGTGACGAGTAGTATGAGGGTTGAGTTCGGACCTAGTGCTTGAAATCCGGCTCCGACTAGGTTTGGCGGATTAAGCTCGGCCTGAAAGATTTAAGTTCCGGACCAAGTAATCTTAGCCTACAGCCCTACTTGTTGCCTCCTCCCATACCTAAACTAAAATATAATAAACTCCTCGCCTCACACCCTCTCTCTCTTGTCACTTCTAAGTACTTCAAACATACTAACCATAGCCCTCTGTTGGATCTTTGAGTTTTGATAATGACAAACACTTAGCTAATAAATAACCACTAAGTGTGCAAGTGAAAATACCAAAAGGGCGACTGAGTTTTGCTTCAGGGAAGGTTAAGAGGAACTCATGGAGGAGTACAGACAATGTAACCCAGAAAACAAGGCGAGATACAAGTCGGGAAAGAATCCAGCAGATATTCGATTATCCTTCAGAGATAGTCGAATACTTCCAATATAGTATGAGATATACACTAAATCTCTTAGATTATCTCTTCTTTAAATAAGGAAAACAAATTAAGTCTTGATTCTTTATTTAATTAAGAGATATCTGATGGAGATTCGGATTAAGGCTGATTTGGGAATCTGAAGATGGCATACCAATCAGGTGCATTAATCCAAGATACTCAGAAGATCACGTGCTGCCCTTTTAAGTAACCGAGCCTGAGGTTGCGGAAGTGTAATCGAGGTGTAGGCGAATTGGGTGTGAACTTGGAAGAGAAGCGCGTGACCTCGGAAGGTTTTGAACGGTCGAGTTCAAAAGTGATAGAAGGATTGTCCGAGAGCCAGATTGAGTCAAGGAGAGACAAAAGAACAACATATACGTTGGAGGCGATAAGTGGTTCATATTGTATTTGACAAGAGATCTGAATAAAGTGACGACCCATCTTTCACAAATCCTTCCAGCAAACACTGAAAGGTAGTGGTTGTACTCATTGCTTGTTTGGCATTGAGGTTTCCACTATAAATAGTGAGTATTCTTATTATTCTTAATTTCGCTGCTATTATTGAGTTACCCACTGCATTACCTCTCTGGTAACTCAACTTGAACCTTTATTGCAATACCTCTCGAGTAACCCAAAATTGAGTTACTCAAGAAGGAACGCTAGCTAACGATCCAACAATTGGTATCAAAGCGAAACACTCTAGATTTTGAAGTTAGCTTTGCAGAAAAATGACCTCAATCAGTGATTCCTTCTGGAAACCCCCTGTGCTGAAGCCTGGAGAATATGATTGTTGAACTCAACAGATCGAAGCGCATATTTGCTCACTAGATGGATAGTTATGGAGGGTAATTGAGCAATGACCGTTACCCATCAAGGACACTAAAGATCCGACTAAGGACAAAGAAAAGAAGGACTACAAGGTCTTGGAACAGAACAATTGTGCTAAGAAAGTGCTCTATGCTACTCTCTCTCCCGGAGATCTCAAGAAAGTCATGAAATACAAGACAACCAAGAAAATCTAGAATGGATTGTGCAGATTGTATGGAGGAAATGAGGACATCAAGAGAAACAGAATATTGGTTGCATCCAAGGACTATGAGAATGCCCTGCAAGGGAAGGCAGAATCTCTTGAAGATTTCCACACCCGGTTCCAAACTTACGTAGGACAGATGGAGTTTTTGGGAGAGGAAATACCTGAGTGGAAAGTCACGCACCAATTCCTTCAAGCACTGAGCCTCAAGTGGGATGACGTTACCCTAGCCCTGCAGACGCAAAGCAACATAAAGAGGATTACCCTTGAGGAACTGGTGGCTAAACTACAGAGCCACGCTGGAATCATTGAAAGGAAAATGGCTAGGCGTGAACCCGACCGCTCAAAATCCATTGCACGCAAAATAGAGAGGGCATTTGACATCTCTCAAAATGACCAACCAGATGAGGATGAAGAAACTGCTCTCATGACCAGAGCTTTCAGAGTGGCTTCCCTTAGAGGGAACAGAGGTCCTTCCAAGTTCAAACACTGGAAGGTAGTGGTTCTACTCATTGCTTGTTTGGCATTGAGGTTTCCACTATAAATAGTGAGTATTCTTATTATTCTTAATTCCGTTGCTATTATTGAGTTACCCACTGCATTACCTCTCTGGTAGCTCAACCTGAACCTTTACTGCAATACCTCTCGAGTAACCCAAAACTGAGTTACTTAAGAGAGAAAACTAACTAACCATCCAACACCTTCCATCTCTAATTTCTCTCTTTGCGTGCTCCCTCTTCAGCTATCGCCCCTCCTCAACCCTCTTCACCCCAACCCTTTCCAATTCTCTTCACTCCCCATAAGCCATGTTTTCTATTTTGTATTTTTCATTCTTATCTTTTGATTTATCACCCGAGGCTCTTGTTGTGGATTTGATGAACGGAAGGGCAAACATGCCAAATTAGTTGTTGTTGATGCCCATACTTATGTTCATGGGTCTGTCACTTGAACTTATGTTAAATGCTTGTCCATTTTGACTTTTGATAGACTTATTTACTAGTTGTAACTTTTGATTTTGTTATTATAAATATTTATTATAATAAGATTTATATTCGTTTGATAATAGAATTATAATTTTTTTTTGCTGATTCAAGGTATGTTCTTTTGTACTGAAAAAAGTTACTGATATTTATTACTTTACACATATTTATTGATATTTACTATATATACTTATACTTATTTATTTACTTATATGTACTTATTATTTATTATTATTCCATATTGGTTTGTGGTGGTGGTGGTGTGATGATGGTGGTGTGGGTGTGGGTGTGGGTCTGAGTGTGGGTGTGGGTTTGTGGTGGTGGTAGTGGTGGTGTTGTGATGGTGCCGTGTGGGTGAAAAAGATGATGAATAGTGGTGGTGTTGTATGGTGGTTGTGGTGTTGGTGTTTTGTTATGATGTTGTGGTGATTGTGTTGTATTGTGATGTTGTGTTGCTGGTGTGTGGGTGAAAGAGATGATGAATAGTAATTGTAGTGTGTGGATGATGTTGGAAATTTTTTCAAAACTGCAACGTTTTGGCAAGTTTGTTCCAATAATGCCACGCTTTTGAACTTACTTTCCAAAATGTCACTTTTTTCACAAACCGCTACTAGGAATAGCGGTTTGACCAAAATACTATCAAACTGATACTCGTAATAGCAGTTTGACCAGCAATTCCAATATAGGGAGCAGCAAGCCCAACACCAAGAGCCATTCTCATCACCTTCACCATATAATCAATAATCTTCTGCACCCGATCTTTCCTCCACCTTGAGTTCTTACGCCGGCTCGTGCAAGACAGGGTCGTCCGCCTTCACAATATCCGATAGCATCTGCTTATTCCCTCTGATACCCAGCAACCAGCCGGCTATGAGAATGTAGCTTCTCTGGGGCCCGAAGCTGTCAGAAAATGGCGGGATGTCGGGTGGAATGAACCCCGTTTAGAAATGTGTATTTGAGTTGAGGGCGACGAGCGGGTGGAGGAGTTGATGTGAAAATCGCATAAGATTGAACCGGGGAATCCTGAGGCGTATTTCGGTCAACGGACTCGCTCAAGAATCAGGTGAAGCCAGCCTTTGTGAAGGATATGCGAATTGCGAAGAGGCTGTATACAGAGTTCAAGGTGGAGATCAATGGCTTAACGGTTCCTTCTCAGCATCAGTGGACAAAAACCGCTATTACGAGTGGCTGTTTGATATTATTTTGATCTTGTGTCCAAATCATCACTCAGTCAATATTTTAATTTTAAAAAATACAAATCATTGCGGTTTGTAGAAAAAAAATGATATTTTGGGAATTAAGTTCAAAAATATGACATTATTGAAATAAACTTATCAAAACGTGACTGTTCTAAAATTTTTGCATGGTATTGAGATGTGAGGAGGTTGATGAAAGAATAATGAATAATTATATTTACTCATAATATTTATTTACACTTGTTAATAAGTACTTGTATAAGAAATATACATTAAAAATTTCAGATTTGGCATTAGCAGTAGCAGCCAGATTACATGTATTAGAAAAAAATGGAGGCGAGAGCTCGAGCTCCGGGTAAGATCATACTCTCCGGCGAACACGCCGTCGTCCACGGATCTGCCGCCATCGCCGCCTCCATTGACCTTTACACCTACGCTTCTCTCCGCTTCCCAACCATTTCTCGTACATCTTTGTCTCCTAATAGATAGCATCATGCATTTGTTGATTTGGGATTTTTGACCTTTCTGATGGATTGCAGTGGTCGTGTGAATGTCAATTTAGTTGTTGTTTTTTTGTGATGGATGTGCTCTGAAATTGATTGAAGTTATGTGGAAGAGATCAACGTGTGTTTGATGTTGGTTTTCAGAAAGTGATGATGCAGTGAAGCTACAGCTTAAGGATATTGGACTTGAATTTTCATGGCCCATCCAGAAAATTAAGGACGCGCTGCCTGAAAGTTCTACTCCCATCTCCTCAGCTCCCAAATCTTGTACGCTAGAGTCTCTTGAATCTATTGCAGCTTTGGTGGAAGAGCAGAATATACCTGAAGCAAAAATTGGACTAGCTTCTGGAGTGTCGGCTTTTTTGTGGCTGTACACATCTATCCAGGGGTGAGTGGTTGATAGTTTTTATTCTATGTCTCTTAGTTTGGTTCTCATGTGGCATCATTTTTGTTGTAGGTATAAACCTGCGACTGTGGTGGTCACTTCTGAGCTTCCATTAGGTTCAGGTTTGGGTTCTTCTGCTTCGTTTTGTGTCTCCCTTTCTGCTGCGCTTCTCTCTTTATCGGAGTCAATTAGCTTGGATATCGGAAGCCAAGGTTGGATTTCGCCCGGCGAGGATGATCTGGACTTGATCAACAAGTGGGCTTTTGAAGGAGAGAAAATTATTCACGGGAAACCTTCTGGAATCGACAATACAGTTAGTACATATGGTAAGGAACCTTGTTCAGAGGTAAAAATATGTGCATACTTGCTTTTGGTAGCAAGTACAAATTTTATTATTTCTTGGTCTTTCTTACTGTAAGGTGTTGGGCGCGCAATGAAAATTACACATTGTCTTCACTCACTCACATACAAATCACAGAGTGCAAACACATCATCATAAATAAGAATAAAAGGAGACACAATATTTTTAACGTGGTTCGACGTCCACGGTTTCCAAAATAAATAAATATGTATTATAAGAATGGATGCCTTCTGCTTAACATTCTTGAACACAATCCTCACATGTAGGTTTTCCTAACCTGAAAGCCTACAAAACAAGGTGATATGTTTTATCTAACAAAAAACCTACAAAAACGACACATCCCTCTCTACATGAATGTTCTAACACGAGAACTCTTCTCAGGAGTCACTCTCCATAGTTTACCAATCTCATGACTAGGACATTCTATTTATAGTACTAATCCTACCAAAACTAGTAATTGGAAACTTACCTAAAATAGAATTCTTAATTTATCTCAAGCTTCCATAGCTTCAGGTTTTAGAAATCTAGTCAAATCTCAACAAATCCCCCCTTGATCAGAATTTCAAAAATCTTCCCAATCTTTTTCTTTTACACCATCTTTACTTGTAAAAGTTTCAAAATTGACGAGTGTATTCTTTCCATCTTCAACTTCAAGCTTTTCAAATCTTCTTCAAGCTTGTAATGGAATGAACTCTTGATCCAAATAAATATAAGTGGTCCACATGCTTCATCTTTGTCAACTTGTATCGTCATCATCATAGTTAACGCACTAGGTCATGTTTCAAATCTTCTTCACTAGTCACATCCATCAATCTTCTAATTATTCTCATCAATTTTCATTACTTGTGTCTTTCGCCTGGCAACATCAATTATGTGTACAGGTGTAACTTTTCTCAATCGTGAGTACTCCATAAACTATTAACAAGGCCCAAACGAACAATCGGCTCTGACACCACTTGTTGGCGCGCAGTGGAAATTGCACGTTGTCTTCCCTCACTCACATACGAATCACACAGTACAAACACATCATTATACGTAAGAATAAAAGAGACAATATTTTTAATGTGGTTCGATTCTCAACAATAGCCCCATGTCCACGGTTTCCAATGTAAATAAATATGCATTACAAGAATGGACGGCATCTGCTCAACATTCTTGAATACAATCCTCACATGTAGTTTTTCCTAGAAGCCTACTACAAATCAGAGTCTCTCAGGAGTGTCTCGATGGCTTACAAATCTCATGACTATGACATTCTATTTATAGTATATAGTAATTAAAAACCTACCAAAAATAGAAATTCAAGTGTATCTCGTTCTTCCATATCTTCAGGTTTTAGAATCCAGCCAAATCTCATCATAAGGCACAACACTAATTCCTTTCTCATGTGATTAGTAAAAAAAAAGGTGTAAGAAACAAAAACAATTTACTGTAGAACTAGAAGACACTATTGTACAATAAATGTTGGTTCTGGCCGGAAAATTTTGAATGAAAGTAGAAAGTTAAATTATCCTTGGTTATTGTCATAAAAGATGCTTTACACTATTCTTTGTCTGTCCTGGTTTGATTTTTGTTTTTGTCTACTGAGCCCTCTGAATATTTTGATGTGCGATTTTACTTTTCCAGTAGCTACATAATTTTAAACCAATTAGTTCAACAAATTTACTGAAAGTATATGCTACAGGAAATGTGATCAAATTCAAGTCAGGTAATTTAACCCGTATTGAGTCCCAGATGCCACTCAAAATGCTTGTTACAAATACAAAGGTTGAAAGAAACACAAAGGCATTAGTTGCTGGTGTCTCGGAAAGAGCATTGAGGCATCCAGATGCCATGACGTCTGTATTTAATGCTGTTGAATCTATCAGTAATGAGTTAGCAAAAATAATTGAGTCTCCAGTTCTGGACGACCTTTCTATAACTGGGAAAGAAGAGAAGATTGAGGAGCTGATGGAAATGAACCAAGGTCTGCTCCAGTGCATGGGGGTCAGCCATGCTGCAATAGAAACCGTGCTTCAGACAACACTTAAGTACAAGCTAGCATCCAAGCTCACAGGTGCTGGTGGTGGAGGGTGTGTTCTTACCTTGTTGCCCACCTGTATCCTTATCCGTCTGTGGAGCTTTTCTTTATTGGTGCCTTTCTGCTGATTTTTTCCTTTTGAGTTCTTCATTAATATTTTTTAGTTAGAGTCACAAGAATAGCGTAACAGTAGCTGCTAAAAGGTTAGAGTACTTAGTCATATGGCCGGTAAAAAGTAGATTACATAGGACAGTGTGGAAAGCCCACTTCTTCCTAAATCATTTAATCTCATGGTAGATGTGACAATTTTGGATGCTCAAGGCTGGTGATTGACTTCTTGATCACACAAAAGCATAGTTGCAGTAATAATCAGTAGACAAGTGGGCACTGGATTCTGTCATCTGGTGAACTCACAAGTCACGCATTGGTTAAAATTATTGTTAATTGTGGACTATTGATTTACCTTAACAAATGATTAGTACTGTCCAACTCCATTGCAGAAAAAGTGATGGCAGAGCTTGAATCATGTGGTTTTGAGTGCTCAAGTGCTGGCACTGGCGGCAAAGGTGTGGAAATTTGCTCTGAAGTGTCTCTTGATTCCTAGATCTTGTTTTGCAGGCGATCCAACTGTGAGTTGGATAAGATAAATGTGCATCTGTTACATCAGCACTGTTACGTTCCCTTATAACAACTCAGGCTCCAGCTACACAGGCAAGGCAGAGAAGACCTTCTACAAGATACCCTACGCAGGAATATGCCAAATAAATACAGTACTGAATTCTATGACCTGAGTGGGCAAAGTTGTTAGATGGCAGAGCAGTACTATAAGGGTGTAGTACATTCAGTTCAACTGTGCTATATAAGCACACACTCGTGCAAAAATAATCAACAAGTTATTACAGTTTAATCCATATCCTCTACATTCTTCTCCCTTTCACAAGTATTTCTTCTCCTCTAGCACCAGTTCGGACATGGGATTGTATCAACTGGTGCTTTTTCATTGAGAGCTGACCATGCCGTACGCTTGTAGTGCTACCATTGCAGAGACAATCACGGCAATCACCAACAGTGTGACTGATCTTAGTGGCCGCACCCATCTTCTGGAGGAACTAGCCCAAAACCAAGATAGATCAACTAACCCAAACTCAGGAAACCAAGTTTGAGCAAATAATGAGCATGACGGAGAGGATGCATAGCTCCATCTTGAAGACAAAGCAATACCCAAGGATACATAAACAGCCCATTTTTCCTAACCACCCCCTCCACAACGTACAATGGCTTCACACTCAGCACCACCATTGTTGCCTACACCAACCCATCCTCCCATCATCACATCGCCGTACGACCACCCATACCAAATCCCTTTCACAGTGAAGCCAACCCAACAGATTGCACATATTCATTACAACAATAACCAACCACATACACGCTTACGGTGCCTGGAACTGGAAGTACCACATTCGATGGAGAAGGAGCGGAAGGGTGATTATTTCAGATTGAAAGGTACTTCGACTTGCACACAACACATCCTGATCAAAAATTAGTTTTAGCTACTTTTCATTTAACAGGGGAAGCCACTTCGCCGGTATCAATGGATGTATGCAACTAGACAAATCAGTACCTGAAAAGCTTTAGCAAGGGATATCAAGCTTCGTTTTGGCCATCATATTTTTAGAATGCAGAAGTCACACTTAACAAACTCCACTAGACGTTGACAGTAGCCACATACATTGCAGATTTTGAACGCCTGTCAATCCGCACCCTATAGCTCACTGCAGATAACTTGTTGAACCGTTTTATTATCAGTTTGCGAAATTTTTGTAGAACTGTCTTGTTTTGGCAACTTTGCTTTTGATATACGGTACTTTCCGAAAACGTTTTTGGTTTGCACTGTTTTTTAAGCGACCGGTTTTAACAAAACCAGTCGGTTCGATTCTCTCCTGCGGCCGGTCTTGTCACCGGTTTGTAAAAGACCTGCTGATTAGAAAAATTATAGGGCCGGTCTTAATAAGACCGGCCGCTCGATAACAAACCCGCTTGCCAGTTCTTTTTCCTCCTCTCCTCTCCCTCTAATCTCTTCCAGACAATCGGCGAGCGGACCTGTGGGCATTCACAGGCTGTTCGTTTCCAATCTTCATCAGCTTAATCATCCAATTTGGAGGTAAGTAGTGGGGCGTATTTTTTGTGAAAGAATTTTAGGGTTTAGGTTAGAATTGGGCAGGCGCGGTGGTGGTAGGGTGAGGGTTTTGGCCATCCCGACTATTTCCTCTGCTGCTGATTGAGGCGAATTTGCATTTAGGGTTACGGTAGATTATGTGTAGATTAATTTGGTTTTAGGGTTAGGATTATGTGTATATTAAGGTAGAAATGCAAATTATGTGTATTTTTAGGGTTATGTGTATTTGCTGAAATGCAGGTTATGTGTAGTTTTACTTTTAGTTTGGTGAAATGTGTATTTGATTAGGTTATATATGTTATATGTTTAGATTATGAGGGGAATTCTGTTATATATGTTGTATAATTAGGTTAATTGTTGTAGGTATTTTTGTTGTTCAGAGTTTAGGATTTGATTAGGTTATATATGTTTAGATTATGAGGAGAATTCTGTTATATATGTTGTATGATTAGGTTATATATGGTATATGTTTAGGTTATGAGGGGAATTCTGTTATATATGTTGTATGATTAGGTTAATTGTTGTAGATAATTTTTGTTGTTCAGAGTTTAGGGTTTGATTAGGTTATATATGTTATATGTTTAGGTTATGAGGGGAATTCTGTTATATATGTTGTAGGATTAGGTTTGTAGGTAATTTTTGTTGTTTAGAGTTTGGGTTTAGGATTATATGAGGAGAGTTTATATATGTTGTTATTGTTTAGGGTTTGGATTCACAATTTGAGTATGATTTATGGTTTGTTTCGATTCGACAATCACATTGTATGAAGTTGACGATTTATTGGGACATTTTGAAATTGTTAATTATACATATTGTACAGATGGATATTGACGACATTGACCAGCCTGGACCCATCTATCGTTCAATCCTTACACAACAACGTACACATCGGTTGCAAGAAGTTTGGAACGATCGGATTAGTAATCATACTCACAAGACGAATTTATTCAATATGTAATTATTTTTGTGATTCATTCCAGGCTGGTAAAGTTGTAAAGATGGTACATCAAAGGATGTGGGAGATGAACCATCATATTCTCCCCTACATAGTCACAGCAGGATTTCTACAATGGAAGCAAGTCCAAAATATGGAGGCTGATTGGGCTTTGTTGACGGCGTTGGTTGAGCGGTGGAGGCAGGAGAGCCACACATTCCATCTAAAGACCGGAGAGGCTACTATTACCCTCCAGGATGTGGGACTCCTTACTGGGTTTCCCATTGAAGGCAATGTGATTACAGGTAATGTGGACAAGGATTGGAAGGAATTAAGCATAAGATTATTGGGCGCATACCCGGAGTGTCCGAGGTCGCCTTCATTGGCCAAGAGGAGATGGTTTGTCGAAAACATGAGTCAGATACCAGTTGACGCATCGGATGAAGTAGTGAAGATGCATGCCAGAGCATACATATTGTGCATGATAGGGTCATCCCTGATGCCCAATCTATCAGGGGACAGGATTTCCCTGCACAACCTTCCACTGACCTCGACACGATCAGCTCATATAGGTGGGGGAGCGCAGTGCTTACGTATTTGTACAGACATATGTGCAGCGCGGCACGCGAAGGGCACAAACAGATGGGTGGCTGCATAATTTTGTTGCAGCTGTGGAGCTGGGAAAGAATCCCCATAGGTTGTTCTAAAGATTCAGTCGGACTTTGCAACCGATGAATGTGGACATGGATCCGTATTTGCGAGGAGCGTGGTCATACACGTAAGTGCAAGTGATTATGTTAACATATGTTGAACTACTTATGATGTAGATTAAAATTGTCTTCTAATTGATGCGCAGGAAATGGTATGAACCGAAGTCGTATATGGAGATACCACATGGGTCATTGGTTTGGGCTATCGGGACCAATTGGAACGAATGAGCCAAAGTGATTTTGTTGGATTTCATACGACGAAGAGGTATTACTATTACTTAACCCGAATTCTATTGAAGGCCGTTTGAGTCGGTGGTCGGAGGTACCATTGGTTTGCTTTAACATAGTAGAGTGGCATCATCCGTCGAGAGTTGGTGATCGGAGCACGTCGTCGCTGGGTTTGTAATTCTGACGTGGCGGAAGAGCCTGACCATGATTATCGGACCTGGTACTCAACCACTACTCGCCGCTTCATCCAGCCAAGATTCGACTAGTCACAACCATACAGGCCTAATGCCCAGAGCGTACCAACACTGTAAGTAAAATTCAGAATTGTGCATATTTCATAATACACATACTGTGCGTCATCTAACCATGTTGTCAACTAGGTCCGGACGTTGGTGCTCCATGCTAAGACAGCTGCAGAAATGTTCGTTCACCCTATGTGTCATGATGACCTACGGTTGAGTTCTCACCGCATATTCCACTCCGCGTACGAACTGGTAAGGCTAGGGGAGCCTGACGCGTTCGATATAGACCCCGCTTCCATTCATTTCGATGGAGGTATATATTAACGACTCGGTATACTATGTGTTGTTTCATTATTGTTTAATGATTAATGTGTTTCCATCCGTAGTTCACATCGACGGATACGATGATGATGAGGATGTGACACCTCTTTACTCGCAACGCGGAGAGGGTTCGAGTCAGGCGGAGCCATCACAACCTAGATATGATAAACTGGTTAGGGATAGAAGGGCTCCAAATCGTCTGTCTTATAGTAGATCTCGATGATAATCTTGTTTAGCTTACAACTAGATTTGCCTACAAACACTTCGAATTACAATGACTTCTTATATATCAAACTTGTCTTGATGGACATGATCTTCTGTTATGCCCTGTTGTAAGACCGCATTTATGCCCTCCCCTCTGTCCTTGGCTGCTGGATTCCCCATAGTCCATCTCATTGTGTCTTCGCCTCGACGGTTGGCGTCCAACTTATATCTCGCCTGAAGCCGGGTACCGGGAAGTGCTGCAACCGGTCCACTTTCATCCAATGATGTTTGTTGCCAATAACGCAAAAGGTTGACCTCCATGTCGCATTGTACACGTCTATTGTATAGTGTTGATCGTCAAATCCATGGTATGACATAATCTGACTTTTGCACACTACTATGACGTGAGAACATGGATAATGGAATGCTTCCCATTTCCAGCAAGTGCACGTACCATCTTCTAGTTTAACCGCATGTGTGTGATGTTTCTGGAATGTTGTCACTTAGAATACACCTCTCGCTCTGTCAAACACTTGGACTCTGTGGTACTTTGCTTTATCCTTAATATCTCTTAACTTCATCTCTACCTTAGGTAAGAAGCTTCCGACCGCATTCTGATATTCATCTCGTCGCTAGCAGAAGTATGTATTATACTATATGAAAGAGAACTGGACAAGAGCACATATCGGAAGATCTCGACCACCCTTCAAAATATTGTTAAAACACTCACTAGCATTGATCGTCATCGATCCCCATTTACTGCCACCCTCATCATAAGCTAATGAGCACCTTGAAAACGGAATGCCATTTAACCATTCCAGAACCTCTGGTTTATCACGCAACAAGCCACGCAATTCTTCGTACTCTCTATCAAACTTGATCTTTTGCCTCTGATGTGCAATGTGGCCGAGTTTCTTTTTCAAAATGCTGTCCTTCACTTTGATGTTGAAGTTACTCTGTAGATGTCTGATACATACCCTATGATAAGCCCGAGGAGCAGCCCAGTCTGGGTCCTGCATCGCCGCAATGATGCCTTTGTGTCTATCAGAAATGACGCGCAACCCATCACGGTCTGTTACGCTGTCCCGTATACACTGCATAAACCATTTCCAACAGGAATTGTTCTCGCTCTCAACCAAAACGAATGCAACAGGAAAAATATGGTTGTTCGTGTCGAGGCCTACGACGACAAGTAATTTGCCATCGTACTTCCCGTAAAAATGAGTACCATCAACACATAACACGGGACGACAATGACGAAAACCTTCAATTGTTGGACCAAAAGCCCAAAATACACGATGTACGATCATCTAGTCATTCTGCTCGTCTACTGTTCGAACCCATTTAATAACTATGTCAGAATTTATTTCCTGTAATGCGTCCATGAATCCGGGCAATCTTCCAAATGATTCATCCCAACCGCGAATAGATTTTTCAGAGCCTGTTGCCTGGCCTGCCAAGCCTGCAAATACCGAATTTCATAATCATAATCTTTGAATATTCTGACTCTTATCTCCCCAGGAGATAATCTCAACCTTTCATTAATGACATCGCCAATCTCGCTTGCTATAAAATGTCGGGTTAGGTGCACATATGACTTTGTCATTTGATCGTTGTCGCATGTATGATCCCCTCTGTATTTACGAACCTCCTAGTATGAATAATTTTTTTTCATTGCAATCCTTATTCGCCAAGGACAGATCTTCTCACCTTGTTGACAATGAAGTACCAATAACCGTGGTTCTGATTCCTTGGTCAAATATTGGACACGGTTTAATATTGAAAACTCTTGGATTGCGTAAATTGCTTCTGAAATTCGCAGCGCCTCTGATAAGCAGATTCGTGAACAAGCAGTTGCTACAGCACACCCTTGTTCACCAGAAATCTGTTTCAGCAATGATGACCAAGGGAACACAATTGTTCACCCAGTTCGGCCAACTGCCTACGTCTGGGGAGGACTGAACTCCAGTCCACTAATCTCAAAAGTCTCCAAGTACACATGGTTACAACTCCACGCAACCTATGCTACTCAACCTTAAGTGGATCCACGAACACAATCAGAACAGGCTCTGACTTGTGTCTACAACCTCTCCTGATATCTATCTAGAATAGCTACTGTCTCCTCGAAACTCAGCCTATTCTAAACAATACTCAGATTCTGCAGGGTTGCTATAGCATCTGCTGTAGCACACAGTTGATGCACAAATTGTCCGCGTCGCTCCGAAGCCTTCCGCTGAGCCGTTCAAACGATTCCACGAGCGCTGCACACTCTGGAATACTCCCCCTCACATAGTGACCTCCTGCCACTAGCGAGAGCTGGCCTTCTACCGATTGCCCGAGTCCCTCCACTCGACAATTCCTCCTCGGCCTTCCTTGATCAACCAACAAGCACTGCTGCTCTGAATTGGCTTCCAGATCAAGCTTGGATCAGACTACGCAAGTCCTGATCACCCTCTGCTTCAGTCACCACAGCTCTACGCTCACGCTCTGCTCTTGGTGAAAATCGAAGATCTAGTTCGCACACCAAAAATACTCTCTCAGAATTATGTGTGTGTGTTCTTGTTCTCGCTCTCTACTTCGATCAGCCTTTTCTCTAACCACTCAACTCTGCGCTCACCTCTGCTCTTGGTGGTGATCCAATCTCTCCGCTCTAGCACTCTGAATATATCTCTCAGTATATTACTCTGCTCTCGTTGTGCTTGGATTCTATCTTGGATGGATACTTTGCTGCTCTGCCCAGCCTCCTTTAAATAGGAACTCCATGCTCCATCAATATCAAATTTAGGAAGCCTTCCAAAAGGCTCTCCTAGATTCCTTAAAGATCTCAACAAGATCTTATCTCCTAACTCCAAACAAATCTTCTCCAAATAAATCTTCACTAGAATATTCTCTCTGAATATTTAGAAGCTCCTCGAAGATCTCAACAAGATCATATCTGGGCAGATTATTCTTTGCGCCAATACTGCTGCTACAGCTCCTGCTGTAGCAACTGCTTGTTCACTATGGCTGGTTTTGCACCAGTAGTTGTCTTCACACGGGCAGCTGCATCATCTTGCTCTCTATCTTCACGATACTCTACCAACCTGTTGCGATACTGGCAGCAATCCTCCGTACGTTCTTTGGGCTGGTCCAAGTCAAACGGCATGCTATTGACTGTAGGAATTGCATTTAGAAAGCTTTCGTTGCTCTTCTCTTCAATTCTGGGCAGCTTGTGCTTCACACGAAAATATGCTATTTAGGATGCTCCAGCTCTCTACTACACAGGTTGTTGTAGCAATGCCTTGTGCACTCTGCTTGGTCATTCTGGAACGCTCTGCATCAGCTGCTGTCTTCACACGTTTGCTGTAGCAGACTCTTGTGCATCTTATAGGAGTTTGTCAATAATGCGATATACATTAACAATCTCCTCCTTGGCATTTTGACAAACTCCAAAGATCCTTCTGATCAGTGGCGGATTCAGGGGGGGGCTAGGGGGGGCACGTGCCCCCCCCTCCCCTAAACGCAAATTTTTTTTTTTTTAAATATCACTCCACTCGGCCCAACTCCCAAGCCCAATTCCAGTCAGTGATTAGTGAATACGCCTCTTCAAACGCAAATACGCACTCTACTGCTCCAGTCTCCAGTCAGTGAAGCCGAAGCGTGAAGCCGAAAGCCCCAACCTCCGACTCCGAGTCCCCAGCAGCTTGCTCCATCACCTGCCGTCGTTCTGAGGTAAGGTTAAATTTATACTGCACTCACTCTCAAGTCTCAGTGTCTCACCCCCTTTCAATTTGATTCGCCCGAATCATTCCGCTTTCAAATTGATTCGGGCGAATTAAAATGTATGCATAAGCTTGGTCGAATCAATTGATTCGGGCAAGCTTCAAAGTGATTCGGGCGAGTCAAATACTCAGTGTGCAATCGAGCTGGGCGAATCACTTGATTTGACCAAGCTTATGAGTGATTCGGGCGAGTCAAATGTGTCACTGCCGATCACTTTGAAGCAAATTCTTTGACCTCCTTTTATGAATTTCTACTATATTTTAACAATGTTTCATAAGCTATTTTAATGTTGTTCTTATTGAAATTTATTTTATTGTATTTTTGTGTGGACTAGGTAATACAAATATGGATAAATTTGTAGTGCGCCGTAAGAGAGGATTAGAATCTAGTGTTGAACCTCCTTTGGATAATCATGTTGAATCCGAAATTGTTGCGAATATTCCTCTTCAACTTGAAAATTTTATTGATGAAGAGGTTGGTGCTTCGGGTGAAAAAAGAGACCGGACAAAGAATGATAGTGATGATTTTATTATCATGAGTGATCCGGCACTAAGGTTACCGATCAATCAATACGATCATTTAGTAAGAGACAACGTCCGGAGGGCTTATGTAGTTCAAGGTCCGTGTCAACCACATTCACATATTTTTCCAAAAACGAACTTGGGAAATACGTTGAGGTGCTTTCGAAGTGAGTGGTTTACGAAATGGGAATGGTTGGAGTATAGCGTGTCTAAAGATGGAGCATTTTGCTTTTGGTGTTATCTTTTTAGTGGAGATAGCCGAAATGATGTATTTGTGAAGCAAGAATTTCGAAATTGGAAAAAAGCTACCATCAAATTTAAAGAGCATGTTGGCGATATGGGTAGTGTACACAATAATGCCAAGACATTATTTTTCACTTTCAAGGATCAAAGACATAGTTTGGTGAGAAAGATATCTTCCGGAAGTCGAGCTTTGGAAGTTGCATACCGTACTCGTTTGACCGCGGTTGTTGATGTTGTTCGATTGCTTATTCAACAAGGGTTAGCTTTTAGAGGTCACGATGAAATGGAAACTTCACTCAATAAAGGAAACTTTTTAGAAATTCTAAATTGGTATAGTTCAAGAAATGATGAAGTTGGAAAGGTGATGAATGAGAATGCGCCGGGAAATAATAAACTTATTTGTCATTCAATTCAAAAGGATATTGCAAGAGCATGTGGATATTTGACAACAAAAGCCATTATTAGTGAGATTGGAAATAAATTCTTTTCTTTATTGGTTGATGAGGCACGTGATTGCTCGATCAAAGAGCAAATGGCTATAGTCTTGCGATATGTCAACGATGATGGAATTGTGATGGAGCGTTTCATTGGACTCGTTCATGTTGTCGATACTACATCACAAGCTTTAAAAAGAGGAATCGATGAAATCTTTTATAAGAATGGATTGTCTCTTTCTAGACTTAGAGGTCAAGGATATGATGGAGCTTCTAATATGCGAGGTGAGCTTAATAGATTGAAGACACTTATCTTGAATGAAAATCCAAGTGCAAGGTATATTCATTGTTTTGCACATCAACTCCAATTAGTTATTGTGGCCATTGCTCAAAGCAATCGATTTGTGAGTGATTTTTTTGAATATTTATCTATGGTCATAAATATGGTTGGTGCTTCGTGCAAAAGAAAGGATGAATTTCGACAAAAACAACATGAACACTTGGTAGAGATGTTAGCCAATGGTGAAGTTTCTACGGGAAAAGGATTGAATCAAGAATCAAGTTTGGCTCGTCCGGGCTCTACTCGTTGGGGTTCACACTACACATCAATTGTTCGTCTCTTATCTTTGTGGTCATCAACCATCGAAGTTCTTGGAAATATATTTGATGATGGAACCGATTACAAAACTAGAGGATTTGCTTCTAGCTTGGTTCATAAAACAGAAAGTTATCAATTTGTTTTCATTGCTCACTTGATGAAGCTAGTATTGGGAATGACAAACACTTTGTCACAATTCTTGCAAAAAAAAGATCAAAATATTATGGAGGCCGTTAGTTTGATTCGGAATACCAAAACAAGATTGATGGAGTTGAGGGAAAATGGATGGAAGGATCTTTTACAATCCGTGAATGACTTTTGTGTCAAATTTCATATTGACATTCTCAATATGGAAGATGAAGTCAAAAGTCGCTTTCGCGCTACAAAAAATGACTTCCACTTTCGAATTGATATATATTATCAGGTATTTTTTTTAATATTCTACTTTTTGTGTTGAAGTATTTTTTATAATCATACGTTAATATTATAAAATATATTTTATAGGTGATTGATCGCATTAGTCAAGAGATGGAGAATCGCTTTTCTGAGTCAAACACAGAATTACTCACTTGTATCGGATGTCTTGATCCTAAGAACTCATTCTCCAACTTTAAAGCGTCAAACATAATTCACCTTGCGGAGCTTTATCCACAGGAGTTCTCCAAGTGTGCTTTGATGGAGTTGGAAGAAGAACTTAAAGGTTGGATTTATGAGATGAGAGAAAATGATACATTTTTAAAGATACAAGACATTAAAGATGTGGCCAGAAAGATGGTTGAGATCGGTTATCATACTGCATTTCCCTTGGTATATCGCATTATTGAGTTGATTTTAGTGCTACCGGTTGCGACAGCTACAGTTGAAAGAGCTTTTTCTGCAATGAAGATTGTTAAGACGGATTTGCGTAACAAAATTGGAGATGAGTTTCTCAATGATTGTTTAGTGTGTTACATTGAGAGGGATGTGTTTAAGAGCATCGACAATGAAGTTATAATGCGCTATTTTCAGGACATGAGGACTCGCAAACAAATTCTACCTTCTTTACCGCCTTCGGAGGCAAAGTGACATAGTATTAGTGACTATTTAGCTATAACATCCTTTTGAATTTTGATGACTACTTAAATTAAAAATTTATGTTTCATTTTCATTTTATATGAAGTAAAATGTTTCAAACTCTGAATGTCTTTTTGTAAAAGATATATACTATCATATGAAATTTTTCGCCCCCCCTTTATTGAGCGGCTGGATCCGCCACTGCTTCTGATCTTGGGCAATCCTCATCTCGTCTTCAGACTCCTTCTCTAACAGCTTCCTCGGCTTCTTCAGGATTCATCCCAATTCAAGGACTCAAGCTATCCCTAGCTTGTCTTCTGACTTCTTCTCAAGTGGTATCTTCAGATAGTTTCTGCTATCATCGGATGGTGTACCAACTTCTTGCTCATTGTTCTTTTGTCAGTCTTTTGAAGAAGCTCCAACTTCAATCTTCACGGGATGCTGTAGCAACTTCTTGCTCAGATTTTGTCAAGGATGTCATTACCTTAACAATCTCCCCCTTGACATTTTCGACAAAACCTCCTGAGCATCTTCTGCAGGTCTCCTCTTCTCCGTCTGGGGTCGACTGGCAAAACCTACCAACACAATGCAAACAGCAGAACATATCTTCTCCCCCTTTTTGTCACAAATGATAAAGGGGGCCTCAAGCTAAACTCAGCGAATAGGCCAACGCCTCTTCTCCATCCACCGAAGAAGGGGAACTCTTGTTAAGTATATCTTGCACCAGTAGTTGTCTCAGTATGTGCCTCTTCCAATTACTTTGGGGGAATATCTGGTGGCTGCTTCTCCACCCATACTTGTACTGGTTTTCTAATACACTGCTTTCGAGCTCTGTTATGTCCAGCAACTCTTTCTTTCCTTTCGGCATTGTTTCGTTCTCTCACCCGATCTGTGCCAGTGTACTTTGCAATCTTCATTCTCCATTTCATTGTCCCTCCAATGTATCTGATGTTTCCGCTTAATACTGGATACTTACTTTCCTTCATCGGCTTTGATGAGCTGGAGGTCACATGCGTCCCACGTCTGATCCTTGGCCTCATCTGGCTTTGTCCGTCTGTGGGCAATCTCTGAGGTCTTCAATACTTATTCAGGATCGGGCGTCTCCTCTGAATGTGTCTCTTCTGATCACAAAAATAACATCTGCAGCCATCGCTTTTGGCCTTCTTCTCAGCTACAGGTTGTTGACCCAGAGGTTGCTGTAGCATCCTCTTGTTCATCCTTCTAGGCACCTTCTTTTGAACGGGTTTCTGGGACAAGACCGGTTTCTCCACGGCAATCCCAGCATCTTCTGGCTCCGTAGCTTTGATAAATACTATCATCCCAGTATTTTCTTCACCCGTGTATCCAAGACCAGAGTAGCCACCTCCATATCTTTGGCTTGCTAGTATATCTTCAAGAGTGCTTGAGCCACTGTTAAGCATCTTTGCTGTCTTCCTGTAGAGGTTGAGCTCTTCCTTCTCTGCAGTAAACTTCTCTTCTTGTTGGGCAGCCTGATCCGTAAGAGAAGTGATCGTCTTCCGCAGCTCCTCTTGTTTTTCTTCCAGGTCTGATACTTTGGCAGTCAATCCTTTGTTGATCTCGATGACACGCAGCCACTCTTCGTGGACTCCTCAGTGATTTCCTCATCATCACTACTGTCTGACTCCTCAACACCATGAACAATCACTTCCTGTGTTGAAACAGTGTTCTTTATATTAGCTGCAGTTATCAGAGCAACATTGCTCGTTTCCTCAGAGTCTTCTTCACTGGCTTCATTTCTCCAGTTTGCAGCAGAAGTCTTGTTCCTTTCATGAGTCGCCTGGAGGATCTCCCATGCTTGCTTGGAAATTTCACATTCGGAGATTAGCCTGAAATTATTTGCGTTAACAGCAGCAAATATCGCGTTCAAGGCTTTGGAGTTAATGGTTGCTACAGCTTCTTCTTCAGCTGTCCATGTCTTCTCTGGTTTTTCCCGTGTAACTCCTTTATCGTCCATGGTTAGTGGGTGTGACTACCCAGACACTACTGCTCTCCAAGTCTTCTCATCCATCGCCTTTAGGAAAGCCTTCATTCTCGCCTTCCAACAACTATAATTTCCATCTTCCAGTAGGGGCAGCCGACTTGTGCTTTGTCTCTCTTTCATCTTCGCTTGATGAACTCAGCAAGGCGCACAGGATCTTTACTCTGTGTGTCGAGTTCCCACTCTGATACCAATTGAAATTCGCAGCGCCTCTGATAAACAGATTCGTGAACAAGCAGTTGCTACAGCACACCCTTGTTCACCAGAAATCTGTTTCAGCAATGATGACCAAGGAACAATAATTGTTCACCCAGTTCGGCCAACTGCCTACGTCTGGGGAGGACTGAACTCCAGTTCTTAATCCACTAATCTCAAAAGTCTCCAAGTACACATGGTTACAACTCCACGCAACCTATGCTACTCAACCTTAAGTGGATCCACGAACACAATCAGAACAGGCTCTGACTTGTGTCTACAACCTCTCCTGATATCTATCTAGAATAGCTACTGTCTCCTCGAAACTTAGCCTATTCTAAACAATACTCAGATTCTGCAGGGTTGCTATAGCATCTGCTGTAGCACACAGTTGATGCACAAATTGTCCGCGTCGCTCCGAAGCCTTCCGCTGAGCCGTTCGAACGATTCCACGAGCGCTGCACACTCTGAAATACTCCCCCTCACACAGTGACCTCCTGCCACTAGCGAGAGCTGGCCTTCTACCGATTGCCCGAGTCCCTCCACTCGACAATTCCTCCTCAGCCTTCCTTGATCAACCAACAAGCACTGCTGCTCTGAATTGGCTTCCAGATCAAGCTTGGATCAGACTACGCAAGTCCTGATCACCCTCTGCTTCAGTCACCATAGCTCTGCGCTCACGCTCTGCTCTTGGTGAAAATCGAAGATCTAGTTCGCACACCAAAAATACTCTCTCGAAATTCTGTGTGTGTGTTCTTGTTCTCGCTCTCTACTTCGATCAACCTTTTCTCTAACGACTCAGCTCTGCGCTCACGCTCTGCTATCAGTGGTGATCCAATCTCTCCGCTCTAGCACTCTGAATATATCTCTCGGTATATTACTCTGCTCTCTTTGTGCTTGGATTTTATCTTGGATGGATACTTTGCTGCTCTGCCCAGCCTCATTTAAATAGGAACTCCATGCTCCATCAATATCAAATTTAGGAAGCCTTCCAAAAGGCTCTCCTAGATTCCTTAAAGATCTCAATAAGATCTTATCTCCTAATTTGTAGGAGATTAGATTTAATTTGCAAATCTAATCTTCTCCAAACAAATCTTCACTGGAATATTCTCTCTGAATATTTAGAAGCTCCTCCAAGATCTCAACAAGATCATATCTGGGCAGATTATTCTTTGCGCCAATACTGCTGCTACAGCTCCTGCTGTAGCAACTGCTTGTTCACTATGGCTGGTTTTGCACCAGTAGTTGTCTTCACACGGGCAGCTGCATCATCTTACTCTCTATCTTCACGATACTCTACCAACCTGTTGCGATGCTGGCAACAATCCTCCGTACGTTCTTTGGGCTGGTCCAAGTCAAACGGCATGCTATTGACTGTGGGAATTGCATTTAGAAAGCTTTCGTTGCTCTTCTCTTCAATTCTGGGCAGCTTGTGCTTCACACGAAAATCTGCTATTTAGGATGTTCCAGCTCTCTACTACTTAGGTTGCTGTAGCAATGCCTTGTGCACTTTGCTTGGTCATTCTGGAACGCTCTGCATCAGCTGCTGTCTTCACACGTTTGCTGTAGCAGACTCTTGTGCACCTTGTAGGAGTTTGTCAATGATGCCATATACATTAACAATCTCCCCTTTGCGCTAAATGTTACTCCGACACCAACTATCGAAATCCGTCCATAGTTACCACCTAAATATTCATCAATAGAGTTATTCGCGTTCCACGCCGATATATCACTGAGTGCAGGAATATCCCCACACATTCGGGTTCGGGAACCGGAAAAACCTCCTCTGTATCTAATTCTTCAAGGAATTCCATTTCTTCTCGGTCAAACTCGTCCATCACTGGCATTTCAAGATTGGATCTGAATCCATATTATCCATATATGTTACTTTCCCTTAAAAGTTAACAGATAATTTCACTTCTCCAAATTACATCAACCTAAAATTACCAAATCGCCAAACTAATGTACATACTATTCAAACCATCGATAACATGCTCACACACTTTCAGATCCAATGTATTACATACAGTCACAAACATACCATACATACATTAACTTAGAATGATCTTTACCTAAAGCCACCTTTCACACCAGTCACATCTTCAAATCATGGACAGAGAGGGGATGTCGGTAGGGAGGAAGAAGAATAGAAAGAAGGAAGAGGAAGGAGGAGAGGAGGAGAAGGAACTGGCCGCGAGTTTCTTATCAACAAGCGGCCGGTATTAATAAGACCGACAGTATAAAGTTTCTAACTAGCTGTTCTTTTTCAAAACCGGCCGGTTAAAAAGCACAACTAAATGACCTAACATCAATAATATTTGTATGAGGCCGGTCTTGTAAAAACAGGCCGGTTGGAAAATCAAACCGGCTGGTCGTAATAAGAACGGCCGCAGGAGAAAATCGAACCGATCGGTTTTGTTAAAACCGGTCGTTTAAAAAACAGGGCAAACCAAAAACGTTTTTGAAAAGTGCCGTATATCAAAAACAAAGTTGCCAAAACAAGGCAGTTCTGAAAAATTTTCTCAGTTTGCGTGATGACGTCCGCCGTGAACTCATTTTGTTACATCTAGCCAACCTCCAAGCAACCATGGGAATAGTGCGGGTGGCAGAACAGAAGCTAAGCGCATACATGGATTGGCTAGACAAACCAATACTCCCTCGAACCACACAAGTTCATTCCATCGGACCAACTCCCTCTACCCACCGTTCCAGCCAAGGTAGATCACTCGCTGGCCTCCCTATTAAGAAATAGACAATAACAAAGATGGCTGCCTAGTGAGAAAAGGGTCTTTGTTGCAACTGCGACGAAAAATTTATGCCCAATGAATCGTCCTATTTTAGTGTTTCCTACTGGAGGAAGAAGACGAAGAGGAGCCTGAAAAGAAAGAATCAATTACGGTTGAATCAGATTTCCAAGCAAATTTCCAAAGTACAACAAACCCAACCAACCTGGAACCGTAACTGAAATCCCTAGTCTAACACTCTTGCAAAGGTTGTGTCGACTTCAATGTTCTACCCACTCTTAATCGCCAAGTTCTCGAATAGATTAACGATTACTCGGCTAACAATACCAATTAGGTGCTACCGATAGGCTTCACTAATAGGGCAATCAATCCAGTATTACGCCATAGATATCAATTCAGTTTCATCGCTAGGCTAAGCTAACTTGATGATCAAGGCATGCAATTCATAAAAGAACATTAATTCACTAAATCGAATTATGAAACATAGATCTCAAACCATACATTGCAATGCAAATCCCCAAACTGAGTTAGGGTTTAGCTACTAATACAATCCATCTAATATTAACGAAAAAAAGAGTTTAGAAAATACGACTTGCCGCACTGTTCTTGTGCTGCTGCTGACTTCTGTCTCCGACTTGTGATGATCTTTGGTCTAGGGTTTTTTTCTAGGAGCCTCTATGAATTTTTCCATCTCAATCTATTTATACCCATTGATTTGACCGGATTAATCCGTCTTTTGACCGAATCAACTTTGATTCGTGCAGGCTCATTAATTGATTCGACCAGGGTTGGTCGAATCCAAGTCTCAGTGTGTTACGAAGCTGGGGGAATCAATTTTGCTGTTGTGATATTCTCACTTGATTTTGCCCTCTTGCATTCCCGAGTGATTGAGCGAGGCCTAGAATGCTTTAAATACGCAAGAAAACTCCACAACGGTCTTGATACACATGCGATGCGAAAGAAGTAATCTATCACACGCAAAATGCAACTAAACAATGGGAATAAATAACTTTATGGATCATATAAATACGCTCCATCAAACTACCCCGCACTTATCGTTGTTCGTCCCCGAACAAGAATAAAATCAAGACTTGCAAACATTCAGGTCACATTTGTCACGGCAAAGACTAAACACTGAATCTACTCAAGATGTCTTCACTAATCAGTTTGTTATAGGTATGACATCCCTTGACAAAACTGCACAAGATTCTACTTCAACAATCCCTGAAGATTTGAAGCTGGAGCACAATCGGAAGAAAGGGCGAGATAGAATAACCAAGCACAAGGATCTGCTACAGCACTTTATGGATCACAAAAGCTGTGGCAAACTGGACAAAAGAAAAAGGCAGATTCTGCTTCAGCAACCCGTGTTGATTTGAAGCTAGAGCAAACTGAGCAAGTATCTTGAAGATTCACGGAGTGGCCTTGGGAAGATACTATATGAGTCGCGGAAGTTCAGGATGCGCCACAATCATCATCAAGTTTTTTGCAGATGTCGTTACATAGTTGGAAGAAAACTTAAAAGATATGGATCCTAAAGTCCGATTTAGGAAACATAATTTTCAACAACCTTGTAAGAATTTAAGAAGAGATTCTGATAATGATGGGCACGAATTTAAGCTGGTCCTCCCGAGATGGCAGACTTCAAACAAAATTTTTGTCATGGCCTCCCCGTATCTACAACTTATTGGTTGGGCACTCCCGGCCTCTTTCTACAGTAGGTAACTTATTCTAAGCTATTTAAATCCCTGTCTTAAAACTAAAGATGTTTCTGCTTAAGAACCAATATTTATCCAAGACAAATAAGACCACATTTGGTCTTAAGGTTATCTTAGCCACGCAGGGCTGCAAACGACAGAAACATATGCACATTTCTCCCTTTTACATTCAAAAGACAGTTTTCATCTCATGCATTAGGGAGGGAGGGGGGGGGGGGGGCTTCAATCAGCATCCTCATCATTAGCAGAGGCAACATCCTCATCATTAGTAGAGGCAGCATCCTCTTCTTGGTACTCCAGCATCCTAATCTGATCTGAGCCCTTCTGGCAGTGAACTTCTTCACTTCTGCTGTAATTAGATTCAGCTCAGTCTTGAGATGGCTCACAATTCTGGCTTTGAGGGCAGCTTGTATAGATGAACCACGGGCATCCTTATCTTCTCTAGGAGATGGGACAGAAGGTGGTGCACCCAGTAGGGGATCCTCTTGTGCAATGTCCACCACATGCTTTCCCTTGAAAAGTTTGTGATCTACCACAAACACTTGCAGCTCTTCTGACATCCCTTTTGAAACAGACTTTAACTCCGGATGTTGTCCAATGATCAGTTCATAAATGAGGGAGGGAAGAACAATGGCTTGAGTAGACTTGGTGCAGCCAGCATGTGCTGCAATCTGAGGGAACATCACCTGACCCATATTTACTCTTCTTCATTTCCCAATGGTGTATAGAAGATCTCCAAAGTCTCTGCTGACCTTTCCTCTGTGGGAGCTAGGAATCCAGTTTCTATGCCAAGATTGTAAAGTAATGCATATTTTGATGATAGCTCCGAAGCATACAAGTTTGGTGTTGCCCAGGTCCTGTACAACCCACCTGTAAGAATACTAGCAAGGACCTCTGGATCGACAATAGCTAGCCCCCTTGACTCATTGCTTATCCTCACATATTCATTTATCTTTTCCGAAGTGATCAGAATCATCTTCCCTCTTACCCAGCTTCTCCCATAATTGACACCCTTCTCAGCATCAAACTCATCCTCCATACTTGCCACAAACTCCCTACCCAATGAAATACTGAACTTCTTAGGAAAGGTTAGAGTTCTCAGAAGATTTACCTCAGTTAGAAGCTGGATGATTGCAGCAGATTTGTATCTTCCAGGGACCATCCTCTTCTCAGGTACAATTGTCTTCTTTTCCATAGTTCCCCATGAGTCTCATGCAGACATGCTCCAGAGCCAGATGCCTCTTACAGTGACTCTTCTTTGATTTCTGACAGAGAGGGCTGCATCTCAGATGGTCTAAGTGATGGTTCTCCACCGTTAGTACCTTCAGTGTCACCAGAAACCTCTTCTTTTTCACTAATTGTGTCTGGAATGATGATGGGGGACTTTCCTTTGTTTGCTGGTGGTGGAGGAGTTGCTTCAGCAGTTTCTTGTTCAAACTGCTCCTCTGACCACGAGTCCTCGGAGTCTTCAACTGAGCTAAAGGTTAAGGCTACAGCTCTCCTAGGCTCTTCTATTCTTTGGGTTGCTGCAGCAACCTCTGTAGCTCGTTCACCACTGAGGGAGTCCTCTTCTATTTCAGCGGCTACCTCTTCTTCATGTGTTGTTGCAGCGGCCAGTGGTACTCCATCTCGCACAAGCCTCCTCTTTTTGTTTGAGGGTTCCCCTGACGGTGTAGTTCTGCACTGAGCCTCAGTCCCCCTTGTACCACTGGCTTGGCAGATGGCTGCCAAGCTTTTCTTCAACCCACTGGTGCGCCCCATTGTCAGTTTTGTGCTGTGAACGGAAATGGCTGGCGTTCTTCAGGAAGGAGTCGACGGACGTTGCTCACCAATTGTGGCCTATAAAAAATTGATTTATTTGCTTTTCTTCTCAATAGCAGCACGTGCCTTGCACATGTCCCTTCTTTCTTAAGCAACCAAATATTTTTGTGCAAGCTCCTTTCCCGTGCCAGGTTGCTATAGCAACTTGAGCTTGTACCACTTAGTGATTTGTACCATTCACTATATCAGGCGGTTTCTCGTGAACTCCTGATGATTGTTTCCTCACCCATACTTGAGTTGGTTTGCATCTCCACTGCTTCCGACTATAGTTGTGTTCAAACCTACTTTCTCTCCTTCCGGCATTGTTTCGTTGTCTCACCCGATCCGTGTTAGTGTCCATTGCAATCCTCATTCTCCAGTTCATTGTCCCTCTGACGTATCTGATGTTTTCGCTCAATGATAGAGCGTATTTATACGCTCCATTGAGTTATTT
The DNA here is from genome assembly GCA_963678935.1 of Umbilicus rupestris. Classification (NCBI taxonomy): domain Eukaryota; kingdom Viridiplantae; phylum Streptophyta; class Magnoliopsida; order Saxifragales; family Crassulaceae; genus Umbilicus; species Umbilicus rupestris. The sequence continues at coordinate 10,226,935 of OY787619.1, forward strand.
ATTTCCATAGTCTTATAACATTTTGCGTGAATCGATTACTCTTTTGTAGTGTTTTCGTATCGCAGGTGTGTTCAAAATCGCATTGGATTTTATCGCATATTTGAAGCATTCATCCAAGATCAAGAAGTCAACAACAGTCAAAGTCAACAACAGTCAACTGTGTTGGTTCAATTAGAAATCAGATGTGGTTCAGCAGATGTGGTTCAATGTGGTTCAACCCAAAAACCCTAAACCTAAGAGATGGACAAAAGAGGAAAAGAATCCTCTCACTATGGACAGACACTATTGACAGCTACTATTCACGAGCTACAGTGACGGAGTGGAGGAGAAGATTGAAGAGCTACCGGAATTCACTATTCACGCGCGGTTACTGTTCACTGTTACTGTTCATTTTATACTGTTCACTATTCAAGCCGGAACACTGTTCACTGTTACTATTACTATTACTATTCACGCCGGAACACTGTTCAGGGCCGGATTTTATTTTGGTTCAGTTCTTGTTCTTTAACTTATTGTAGTGTAATGAACTCAGTTTTATTGTATTCCATGGATGATATGAGTAGCTAAATCAATATTTCAGTTTGGGGATTTATAATGCAACAATGGTTTGAGATCAATGAATGAATGTTTGAGCTAGTGATTTTATTGCCCTCGTTTGTATGAACTGAATGCGTTGATTGTCAATTTAGTGCAGCTTAGCGGTGAGCTAATTTGATATCAATTGTGTTATACTTGACTGGAATGCATAATTAGTTAAGCTTAGCGGTGGAACTAATTTGTGGTCTCAGTCGGATAACTATTGAACTTGTTCGAAAGCCTAGCGGTTAAGAATCGGTAGAATTTGATTGTCGACATATCTTTAGCGGGAATGTTGGACTGAGGCAGAATTCATTAGTTTATGTATGTATTCGATCTATGATAACTAGTTGCATTGTATTCCCCGAACTGATTTTCTCTGAATTGATATCCTCAGTTTGTTCCTTTTTCTGTGACTTTCATTAGAACTCTATCTTACTTGCTCTCTTTGGGTTCGATCCTACTTACCGCTTGCTAGTGTGTTAACAGGAGTTACAAATACAAATTTGAGGCGCACGACGACGCGCTGTCACTCAACACTGGGTAGTTGCTTTCCTTCATCGGCCATGCTGCGTTAAAGGAACCTTATTTGTCACCTTTGATCTTTGGCTTCTCCAGGAGGTATCTAGTAATGGTTGATCTCCGAGATCTCCCATACTTTTTTAGGATCGAGCATCTTCTCTCGATGTGACCCTCCTGATCACAAAGATAGCATCTGCGACTTTTTCTCCTGGGTTTCTTTTCTGCTATAGGAGATTGATACAGCGGTTGTTATAGCATCCCCTTGTTCAGATTTCAAAATTTTTCTTTCACCATTGGTCTTTCTGTTTCCAGATCCCTGATGTTCTCTTCTTCCTTCACCAGTGTATCCGAGATCCATCCTTCCTCCTCCAAACCTCTGATAGGAAAGAATTTCATCCAGTATATTGTTTTGAGTTTCAAGCATCTTTTCTGTTTGTTGAAGGGTGTTGGGATCACTCTTCTCGGCGGTGGGTTCTTCTTCTTTTGGCTGAGAGACTAGCTTAATGAGTGATGAAATTTTGTCAAATAGCTATTCACGCTCTTCTTCTAGAGTGGTCACTCTGTTAGTTAATCCTCTGTTTATGTGTAAGGCTTCTTCACACTTCTGAAAGATGATTCCTAGATTCTCTACTAGGTTTTCTTCTATGACTTCCTCATTTTCACTATATGATACTTCAATCCCATAGTTGAACTCTTTCTTCATTGAATTTTTAGAATCAGAATTGAAAATAGTATATAACACAATATAATTCTCCTCCTCACTTTCCTCAGAATCTCCATCACTCCACTTGGCTGTTAGAGAGTTGCTGCTCTTTTTCTCAGAATCCTTCAATGATTTGCTAGGGTAGTCAGCTTCTCGATGTCCATAACCTTCACAATTCCAGCATTAGATACCTTTCTTTTTCTTTTTCTTCTCATCCTCATCCTGGGCTTGTTCCTTCCCCTTTCTCTACTTTTCACTACCCTTCTTGGTTTGTCTTCAAGGATTTGAGCTCTGGTCAAATCTTGATTCCATTTTTTTTCAAGAGCCTCCCAAAGTTTTTTACCAGCAGACCTAGTTGATCGTCAGTTGAAGGCTTCTTCTTTTCTGTTTCAGCTTTTAGACCAACACTCTTGCTTTTGTCATGTGTATCATCCTTGATCAACTTCATCTCAAACTGTTTGAGGGATCCTATCAGTTCCTTCAGCCGCATATGCTTGACATTCTAAGCTTCTTCAATGGCTTTTACCTTCATGTCAAATCTGGAGGGTAATGATCTGAGAACTTTCCTTATCAGATTCTCTTCGGGAATTGGTTCTCCGAGGGCATGAGCTTCATTTGACAGATCGCACAGCTTAGCATTGAACTCTATGATGGACTCCTCCTCTTGCATCTTTAAGCTCTCAAACTGAGAAGTGATAATCTGCATTCTTGATGTCTTTACTTTATTAGTTCTGATGATGCAGTATGGCAGTGTTTGACAAAACCAGCTCTAGTGAACAAGGAGCAGCTTCAGCAGGAGATGTTGTAGCAGGAGCTTGTTCAAGTTGCTACAACATCTGTCCGAGAAGCAGCAGCAACCTGGCCTTGGCTAGAAGGTCTGGCAGCTCTGCGGAGAACACCAGAAGAATATTTTAAAGTGTTGTGGAGAATATTCCAGTGGGTATTCCTAGCTAGAGAAGGAGATTTGTGTTGGAGATCAGAAACAAATCTAATCTCCTAAAAATTAGGAGATAATTGTTTTTTTGGGACATTGCTAAATTCTGTTCTTGCTTAAAGCTGGTGCTGCTATTTAAGAGAGAGGAGTCTAGAGCAGAAAGATTGATCGAAGCTGAGGGATACACGAGTGCATACACAAAATTCAGAGAGAGCAATTTTGGTGTGCGACGGACGAGTTCTTCGATCATCACCCGAGAGCAGAGCATGAGCGCAGAGCTGTGGTCATAGAAGGAGAAGGAGATCAGGACTTGCGTAGTCTGATCCGAGCTTGATCTGGAAGCCAATTCAGAGCAGTGGTGCTTGTTGGTTGATCAAGGGCAGCCGCGGAAAAACTGACGAGTGAGTGGCTCGGTCGAGTGTCTAAGCGGCAGTTCTCGCTAGTGGCAGGAGGTCACTGAGTGAGGGGGAGTATTCCAGAGTGTGCAGCACTCGTGGAATCGTTCGATCGGCTCGGCAGAAGGCTTTGGAGCGACGCGGACATTTGTGCATCAGCTGTGTGCTACAGCAGTTGTTACAGCAACCCTGCAGAGTTGATTGTAGTTTAGAATAGGCTGAGTGTCGGGGAGACAGTAGCTATTCTAGATTGACATTTGTAGAGGGTGTGCAGACACAAGTCAGAGCCTGTTCTGATTGTGTCGAGTGATCCACACAAGGTTGAGTAGCATAGGTTGCGTGGAGTTGTAACCGAGTGTACTTGGAGACCTCTGTGATTAGTGGATTGAGGACTGGAGAATAGTCCTCCCCAGACGTAGGCAGTTGGCCGAACTGGGTGAACAAACTTCTGTCTTGTTCATTGTTTTCTGAGACATTTCCGAGTGAACAAGAGTGTGCTGCAGAAATCAGTCTGTCAAGAGATGCTGCGAATTACAAGTTCCTTCATGAGAAGTCTGGAGAATCTCCCAAGCTCGTTTAGCAATGTCGCAGTTGGAAATCAATCTGAAGTTGCTAGCGTCTACAGCAGTAAAAATAGCATTTAGAGCTTTTGAGTTACCAGTTGCTATAGCTTCCTCTTTGTCAGTCAATTCCTCCTCTGGTTTCTTCCTGGTGACTCCCCTCTGATAAGTTATCAAGGGAGGGGACCATTCCGCCACAACAGCTCTCCAAGTCTTCTCATCAATAGCTTTGAGAAAAGCTTTCATTCTAGCCTTCCAATACCCATAGTTGCTTTCTTCCAACAGAGGTGGCTGGCTCGTACTCTGACCTTCCTTCATTGTTTCTTGCTCTTCTCAGCTAGGCGCTCAGGATCTCTTCTCTGTGTGTCGAGTTCTCACTCTGATACCAATTGAAATTTACAGTGCCTCACAGATATGGGTAGTGTACAAGCAGTTGCTATAAGAACCTCTTGTAAAGACGGTTCTTCTGCCGCACAGAAAAATAATGAACGGTGATTTGTTCACCCAGTTCAGCCAACTGCCTAGGTCTGGGGAGGACTATGCTCTAGTCCTCAATTCACTAGTCTCCAAGGTACTCCGTAGAACACAGATTCGACACACGACCAACCTATGCTACCCAACCTCAACTAGTAGATCACACACAATCAGAACACCCTCTGATTTGTGTCACACACACCTACACAATTGATTTAACCCAGAATAGCTACAACTCTACTCTCCAGACTTAGCCTATTCTAAATAAACAATCTCACCATAGGTTGCTATAGCACACGCTTATGCAACTAGCTTGTGCAGGTTTTGTCCGTGTCGCTCCAAAGCCTTCCGCTGAGCCGCTCGAACTCTATTTTGAGAGATCCTCACTCCGGGATGCTCCGCCTCACTCAGTGACTGCTTGTCACTAGTGAGAACATGCCTTCTACAGATTGCCCGAATTCCTCCACTTGACATCTCTCCAACCGCCTACCTTGATCAGCCAACAATCAAGTCCTGCTCTGAATTAGCCTTCTTCGATCAAGCACTAACCCGACTGTACCAGTATTTGATCAGCCTTTGCTCCAACCACTCTGCTCTGCGCTCACGCTCTGCTCACGGATGTGATCCAATTCTCCGCACGACACTCTAAATCTCTCTCAGTGTTTTCTAAATATTTTGGTGCTTGGTTTCTCTATTGGATGGATTCCGCTGCTCTGCCCACTCATATCTAAAAATAAACTCCGTGCACACCTACATCAACTTTAGGAAGTTCCTGAAAAAGATCTCAATAAGATCATATCTCCTACTTTGTAGGAGATTTGATTTCCCAATCAAATATTCAAGCTCTGGCACATAATCTTCACTGAGATATTCTAAGAATATTTGGAAGCCTCCCGTTGCACATCTACATCATATTTGGAAAGATTTCTCTTTGCGTATATACTGCTTCTGCTGTAGCAACTGCTTTTTCACTGAGCTTATACACTCTGGCAGGTTTTGTCAATTGAACGCCATTTGCATCGTTATTTGTTCCACTTGCATGAGTATCCATTTCGACGATCTAATTGTATCGCGAGGACACGATGCAGTTCAAGTGTGGGGTGGGGAAGTTAGTGACGTGTAATATTTTTGTACTCCAAATTCAATGAATATGAAGTTCCAATGCAGGTCAAAAACAATTTGTAAACCGCAGTATTTCGGGTCGTCCAAGAAGTAAACTAAGCTTATGCACTACGTAACATCTAGTTTTGTTTAGCTACTCAATTTGTGAATTGATTTTCTGTAATGATTTGGATTAAAACAAGCAAGCTAAGGTTAAATTGCCAAATTTCAAGAAGATTCCAAGGTTGATTTCACTTGCCTAGTGTTTTCTAATAAAGTGACAAAGATGAATGGATGATTGAAGACTATAGAGGTTATGAATAGATCAATCTTCTAAATTAGCTTTCGCTCAAATTTGATTATCAATCTATTACGGAAGTCGAATCGCAATCTCTCAATATATTGATTCGCTCTAACTTCCTCCACTAATCACAAACCGTCGATATGATGATCAATAAAAGAGTTCGGATTAAGCTAACCTTACCTCTAACTTATCTCTTACGCTACTTTCGTATGTCAATAAGATCAAAGCCGGTTTTACTCTCGTCTTTCCTAAGTATGTATCTCTCAATAACGTACTTAAGTTAAAACGGAATTCATGCTGGCATTCTTTCCAACATCTAGCATGCATAACTTGACATACTTGAGTAAAACCGTAATCCATCAACCATCCACCTAAACTTTCGTTTGGAACATCATCACAATACTTTGAACACACTAGACAAGATTCATCAAACCTTGGAATTAGGGGGATTACTCACAATACATGGAAAATGATTTCATTGGTTTCATAGATAAAGAACGAGTTACAAATCCAATTCTCTAACGAAAACAATAGATTACAACCATGCACTCGAGTAACAAGGGGTTGAAACACCTCTTTTCTTCCTCCTTTTCTTCTCTGGTTCGTGCCCTTTTTCGCCCCCCCCCCCAGCTCGTCCTATCCCGTCCAATCTAATCTGCACCTTCTTTTCCTCTCCATCCCTTCAAATTTTATGAAAATAAGCTAAGCTGTCCGTATCGGTCGTATCAATACGGTCGATACGACCGATACGATATTATCCACTCCCTACGGTCGATACGACCTCAGCTGGAAAATCGAAGATTCACCACGGTCGTATCGACCGTGCCCAACGTATAAATATGGGCAGTCCGGGAGATACGGTCAGTACGGGCTTGGGCAATTTGACATATTCCTCAACTCTTTTGCATGCAGTTGCCTCTAACTTTACTCTCCATGGCGCCTGAGCAGATTGGCCCTGAAACAAGAAGGAGAGAGTGCATAATGGTCATAATACTCCAAAAATGAACGAAAACAACCAATAAACACAAGCGAGAATCGGTCGGGAATCCAACCGATCAAACACTCCATACTTAATTTGATCGTCTCGAGCAAACAATCAGGACATGTTATATTATATTCAAGACTCTCTATCCCAACTTAAGCTTTGAATAATAGAGTGATGACCACCAAAGCACGGGCTTCACGAACTCTAGCCCCACACCTCACACTAACATTTCAAACAAATTGCAATCAAAGAGTTTTCGAGTGTCGTAAGAATACATGAGGGCACACACTCAAGAAGATCAGTACTAGAGCCAACCAAAACCAAATCTCGCCATCTATTCATTTTCAAGGCAAAGCATTCGAAACAAGGGTTTATACACAACATGCAGAACTCATATCCAAGCCTTGGACTTTGCATCACAATTCATAAGGAAAGAGGAGTTCGGCAAAAATTGATTTTCAAAAACAGTCATAAACCAATTGATGCTTACGTGCTAACACAAGGGTCATTCTCTAGTATAGCATGCTAGCACACAAGCAAATTATAGACTTGCACAAAAATGATATGGCGGGTAGGCATAAAGTCAAGCTCTTACTATTTCTTTGTTTTTTCTCTCTTTTTTTTTTCTCAAGGCTTTCGAGGAGGAACTTTTCTTCCTAACCCCGGCCTTCTTTGTTTTTTTCATCATTTTTTTCATTGGGTGCAAATACTTTCAAGGGGGAACTTTTCTTCCTAACCCTCGGCATTGCAACTAGACTCGCACAATAAGAACTTGACAATAAGCCCAAAGAGAGGTTGAGGATGCGCAAGCAACAATTACGAGAAGCTAAGCATGCAAACAAGAGTCACCTAAAAGCAATCTCAAGGTTTATGCATTATGTAAATGATTTAAAAAAGTGCAAGCTACACCAAGGTCCAAAGCAAGCAATGAAAAATTCCTAGAATGCGAGATAGGCAACGGATAACAATAATAATGACTCACAAGAAGGCGCGATCATGAGAACTTACTCGGCCCTAGGCTCTAAATCAGCAAAATGAAAGAGGCTAGATGCGACATGTGAAACTCGAGCATGTTGATCCCAAGCTTTAAAGAAGTGAAACACTCTTATAACAATATGCATAGTATGGAATCAACGAATATTTTGCACCAACCTCTCAATGCATATTCAAGCAAGTTAATTAATGAAACACTCAATTAATATGCACCAGCCACTCCACACTTAAAAAATAAAGCTTAGTCCCTAAGCGTAAAAATTAAGAACAAGAAGAATGCATAGGAACTCCCCTAGTGAGCGTGGCCATTTCGTGCTAGAGTCAACATATTGCTGCCACCGTGATGACCTGAAAATGGAATAGAGGTGGATAAATATAGCACAATCAAGTTCATCAAATTCATCGCCAAAATGAGATATGAAACATATATATCTATGACAATGAAATAGCCCTCACGATGAGATTTAAACAGTTCAGAATTCCATAAGGACACAAAACAACAACAAGCAAATGTCCACAACCAACATAGCCAAAAATAGCCACCAAGAGCAGTCAAGTCAATATAGCATGGCACCCAATGGTAGTCACTCAGCGCCGCTCTGGGAAGGTCCGGCATCATCATCACTCGGGCCGGTCCATGGCATAGGATCTTGCGGCTCAAAAGTCTCGGATCCGGGAGTAGCAGGAGGTGGTGGAAAATCATGAATTCCTCCGGCTTGAAGTAAAGCGGTGATAGCCCTGGTCGTCCACTCCTGAGAGCGCATAAGATAGTCTAGCTGGGGACTGTAGTCCGGAGCTTGATGTGTGGGCTGAGTATCCTCTTGCACCGCTGATGGTGGATGCACAGTCTCGTGTCGGCGCTTCGAAGCACGACCAGCCGCTGCAGAAGGGTCATCTGTCCTATGATACCATGTACCATTGGGTAACACCATCCGCCTTTGCCTAAGAGCGGCAAATCCAAAACTAGGAACATGCCCGGGGCGACCGGTGGAAGTTCATAGCGAAAAGCTTCGGCGAGCGCAGTAATGAAGCCGCCACCACCAAGAACGTATCTCTGATCATTGTTTTGGAACTCTTCAAAGCGGAAGGTCAAGTATGATATAACGTCAAACTCCACGCCCTTATCAAGTGCGATGAGGAGGTCCAAATCCTGTTGAGACACTTTCGTCCCACCTTCAACATGCGGATTGAGTGATGTCGCAATGATACGATGCATATATTTCCATTCCGCATCTCTAATGCACGTGGAGGGTGGGCTAGGAGTGAACATCACGTCTTGCCTGGATAACTTCCGCCAGAATTCTGTCCGCTCAGTGTCACTAACCACAGGAATAGTACCCTCCAAAGGAAATCCCAGGATGTCATGGAGTTCCTCTCTGGATAGGTGGCGCTCTTCATTCCCCAATTGAAATTTCCAAGCAGTCACCCTCTGCCCTTTGATCACAGCTTCAAAGGAAGCAATAAACTCAAGGACCATGTTTTTATGAGTCGGCCATTTTGCTCCCACAAGTATCCCAAGGCCGAATCGCAGCAGCCGGTTATTAACTGAATCAAAGATGGAGAACTTGTGCATTGCCGTTAAGTCGGGCATGGAGGTGGGCACAATTTCCTTCTTTCCATCGAGGATGCACTGAAGCCGCTCCGTGGACCTTGGATTGATGAACTTATATGTCTTAGGGAATGGAGGAGGCAAACCGGGGCGGCGAGCAATGTTCTTCTTCCTGCCGGTCATGGGCTGTTTTGTAGGTGGCATTTTGGTTGAGGAGCTGGGAAACGAGCTGAGGGCTGAGGTCGAGTAGTTGGGAATTGTGCGGTAAGTGTGCGAAGCTGCTGCCTTGTGGAGAGTCGATGGAGCTGTTGTGGAGTTTGGGTTGAAGAGGGCTGAGTGCGGCGCTAGGGTTAGAGTAGGGCGGTCGAGTGACGGAGAACTGAGTAGGGGCTGAGCAGCTGGTCGAGGTCGCTGGCCAAGGTCGTGACGGCTTGGAGTGAGGGCGGAGTGAGGACCGAGCAGGCGACTGGCTAGGAGGTCACTGGGAATGTGGCTCTAGTGTGGTAGTCGCGCGTGGGGATCTGGGCCGCTGCTGGTCGAGCGGCCGGTGCGGAGCGGTGGTCGCGCGAGGGTGGAGAAGGTTTTGGGTAATTTGGGGAAATCGCGATTTCAAAATCTGAAATCGCGATTTAAGTCAACTAACAGCCGATGGATCGTATCGATACGGTCGGTACGACCGACTCGACCGATACGAATATATCCACTCCGCACGGTCGATACGACCTCCGTGGAGATTACCTGGACCGTATCGATCGTGTCCATACGACCCAGCCGAACCAAGATGATGTCGAGAAGAACTAAACCCCAAACACAGAAATAAAATAAGAAGACTAAGATGCAAGCCAAACACATGACTCCTAACGTAACTAAAAGAAGAAGAAAAACAAAAACAAAAGCAAGAAACAAGAGGAACTCACAGAGCGGGTTACTTCCCGAAAAGGCCTAATTTATAGTCTTGGCGAGACGTAGCTAATGGCTCGCAGGATCAATCCAAATGGTAGCTCACATAGCCTACCTCTTTTTCTAGCCTGCGATACAATTTAATCTGATACCCATTAACCTTAAACAACTCCCCTTCAGAATTTAAAAGCTCCACATGCCCATCATCAAATACTTTATGAACATGAAAAGGGCCCGACCACCTAGTTCTTAACTTACCGGGAAAGAGTCTCAATCTTGAATTGAACAAAAGGACTTGGTCTCCTTGTTTGAAGCTCTTCCTCACCAGCTTCCTATCATGCCATCTCTTCGTTCTTTCCTTGTAGAGGAGCGCGTTGTCATAAGCATCCAAGCGACTCTCGTCCAATTCATTCAATTGTAACAACCGCTTCTCTCCTGCAGCACGTAAATCAAAGTTCAATCGTGTAATTGCCCAAAAAGTCTTATGCTGCAACTCAACAGGAAGATGACATGCTTTTCCATAAATCAATCGATATGGAGACATTCCATTGGGGGTTTTAAATGCAGTACGGTATGCCCAAAGTGCATCATCAGAAGCCCAATCCTTTCTAGACCAACTAACCGTTTTCTCAAGAATAACTTTGATTTCCCTATTCGAAACTTCCACTTGCCCGCTAGTCTGTGGGTGATAAGTGATGATGCTGTATGGCATTGTTTGACAAAACCAGCTCAAGTGATCAAGGAGCAGCTACAGCAGAGGATGCTATAGCAGGAGCTTGTTCAAGTTTGCTGCATCATCTGTCCGAGAAGCAGCAGTGTCCTGGGCCTTTGGCTAGAAGGCCTGGCAGCCCTGCGGAGAGCTTCAGAAGAATTTCTAAGTTGCTGCCAAGAATATTCCAGTGGGGAATTCCTAGCTAGAGAAGGAGATTTGTGTTGAAGATCAAAATCAAATCTAATCTCCTAAATTTTAGGAGATAATTGTTCTTTTTGGGACATTGCTAAATTCGGTTCTTGGCTGAAGCGGGAGTGGCTTTTAAGGCAGAACGCGACAGAGCAGAAAGGTTGATCGAAGTTAAGGGATACACGAGTGCATACACAGAATTAAAAGAGAGCAATTTTGGTGTGCGACGGACGAGTTCTTCGATGATCACCCGAGAGCAGAGCGCGAGCGCAGAGCTGTGGTGACAGGAGCAGAAGGAGATCAGGACTTGCGTAGTCTGATCCGAGCTTTATCAGGGAAGCCAATTCAGAGCAGTGGTGCTTGTTGGTTGATCAAAGGTTGCCGCGGAAGAACTGACGAGTGTGTGGCTCGGTCGAGTATCTAAGCGGCAGTTCTCGCTAGTGGCAGGAGGTCACTGAGTGAGGGGGAGTATTCCAGAGTGTGCAGCGCTCGTGGAATCGTTCGATCGGCTCGGCAGAAGGCTTTGGAGCGACGCGGACAATTGTGCATCAGCTGTGTGCTACAGCAGTTGCTACAGCAACCCTGTTGGGTGAGTGTAGTTTAGAATAGGCTGAGTTTCGGGGAGACAGTAACTATTCTAGATTGACATTTGTAGAGGGTGTGCAGACACAAGTCAGAGCCTGTTCTGATTGTGCCCAGTGATCAACACAAGGTTGAGTAGCATAGGTTGCGTGGAGTTGTAACCGAGTGTACTTGGAGACCTTTGTGTTTAGTGGATTGAGGACTGGAGAATAGTCCTCCCTAGACGTAGGCAGTTGGCAGAACTGGGTGAACAAACTTCACTCTTGTTTATTGTGTGCTGAGACAATTTCTGAGTGAACAAGAGTGTGCTGCAGCAACTGCTTGTTCACAAATCTGTCTGACTGAGACACTGCGAATTTCAATAAGGAGTGGCAATCTTATGGTAAACACTATACTTTCTCAGCAGAGCTTCAAAATTCTTCTCCTTAAAATGAGACCCTCCATCACTAATAATCATACGCGGTACGCCAAATCTAGGGAAAATAATATTCCTAAATAGCTTTGTAACAACTTTAGCATCACAAGTAGAAGAGGCTACGACTTCTACCCACTTAGACACATAGTCTATAGCTACTAGAATATACGAGTTTCCAAAGGAGGTGGGAAAGGGACCCATAAAATCTATCCCCCAAACATCAAAAATCTCAACCTTTTGAATAGAATGTTGGGGCATCTCATTGCGCTTAGAAATATTACTACTCCTTTGGAAACTATCACATCTCTTGGCGTATTCGTAGGAATCCTTGAAAAGTGAGGGCCAATATAATCCACACTGGAGAACTCGTGATGCAGTCTTGTTTCCACTACCATGCCCACCATAGGGAGAATCATGACATTGAGCAAGAATGCTCATCATGTCCTCCTCAGCCACACAAGTCCGATAAATTCCATCTGCACAAAGTCTATAGAGGTAAGGCTCATCCCAGTAATACTTTTTCACATCATGCAGAAACTTCTTCTTCCTGTGATGACTAAGATCAGTAGGAAGTAGGCCACAAACCAAATAATTCATATAATCTACATACCAAGGAGCTGCTTGCAGCTCCACTCCCATTAAGCTCTCTCCTATGAACGAATCATCTATGGGAGTTGCTGCCACCCTAGCTTGGGGATCTTCTTCTAACCTAGAGAGATGATCAGCTACTAGGTTCTCTACCCCTTTCTTTTCCTTAATGAGAATGTCAAATTCTTGGAGTAGGAGTACCCACCTAATCAATCTAGGCTTAGAATCTTTCTTAGCTATGAGGTACTTGTTGGCAGCATGATCGGTATAGACTATGGTATCTTCGCAGCGTCTCAGTTAGACAGATTTTGTGAACAAGCAGTTGCTACAGCACACTCTTGTTCACTCGGAAATTGTCTCAGCACACAATGAACAAGACAGAAGTTTGTTCACCCAGTTCGGCCAACTGCCTACGTCTGGGGAGGACATTTCTCCAGTCCTCAATCCACTAAACACAACGGTCTCCAAGTACACTCGGTTACAACTCCACGCAACCTATGCTATTCAACCTTGTGTGGATCACTGGACACAATCAGAACAGGCTCTGACTTGTGTCTGCACACCCTCTACAAATGTCAATCTAGAATAGCTACAGTCTTCTCAAAACTCAGCTTATTCTGAACTACACTCACTCAGCAGGGTTGCTGCAGCAACTGTTGTAACACACAGCTGATGCACAATTTGTCCGCGTCGCTCCAAAGCCTTCCGCTGAGCCGATCGAACGACTCCACGAGCACTGCACACTCTGGAATACTCCCCCTCACTCAGTGACCACCTGCCACTAGCGAGAACTGCCGCTTAGACACTCGACCGAGCCGCACACTCGTCAGTTCTTTCGCGGCTGCCCTTGAACAACCAACAAGCACCACTGCTCTGAATTGGCTTCCAGATCAAGCTCGAATCAGACTCTGCAAGTCCTGATCCCCTTCTGCTTCTGTCACCACAGCTCTGCGCTCACGCTCTGTTCTCGGGAGATGATCGAAGAATTCGTCCGTCGCACACCAAAATTGCTCTCTCTAAATTCTGTGTATGCACTCGTGTATCCCTCAGCTTCGATCAACCACTCAGCTCTGAACACCTTTCGCTTAAATAGCAGCACTAGCTTTAAGCAAGACCAAGTTTAAGCAATGTCCCAAAAAGAACAATTATCTCCTAAAATTTAGGAGATTAGATTTGATTTTGATCTTCAACACAAATCTCCTTCTCTGGCTAGGAAACCCCACTGGAATATTCTCCACAGCACTTTAGACAATCTTCTGATGTTCTCCATAGAACTCCCAGCCCTTCTAATCAAGCCCAGGTCGCTGCTGCTTCTCGGACAGATGATGCAGCCACTTGAACAAGCTCCTGCTATAGCATCCCCTGCTGAAGCTGCTGCTTGTTCACTTGTGCTGTAGCTGCTCCTTGTTCATTTGTGCTGGTTTTGTCAAACACTGCCATACTACATCATCAGTATCTAATCCTACAAGGTATTGTCTGAATTTTTCAACGGCAAACACGATGGCAAGCATCTCTTTTTTAGTGGTGGTGTAGTTGGTGGGTTTGGTCAAGGACTTTACTAGCATAGTAAATAGCGTGTAGCTTCTTATCAACTCGTTGACCTAACACGGCACCTACTGCATATTCACTTGCATCACACATAAGTTCAAACGGGAGTTCCCAATTGGGAGGCTGAATAATAGGAGTGGAGGTCAAGGCGTCTTTAAGCCTAGTGTAGGCTTCAAAACAAGCATCATTAAAATGGAAATCAACATCATGGCATAAGAGATTAGTGAGGGGTCTAGCTATCTTGGAAAAATCCCTAATGAAACGCCTATAAAACCCAGCATGACCCAGAAAACTCCTAATCCCCTTAACATCCCTAGGAGGTGGAAGTTTGGCTATGATCTATCTTAGCTGGATCTACTTCTATCCCTCGGTTGGAAACTAGATGTCCCAAGACTATACCCTCTTGCACCATAAAATGACATTTTTCCCAGTTAAGCACTAAATCAGTCTCAATACATCTCTCAAGAACATGGGAAAGGTTAAGAAGGCAATGATCAAAAGAAGACCCGTAAACCGAGAAGTCATCAATGAAGACTTCCATCTCCGTTTCTATAAGATCAGAAAAGATTGCCATCATGCATCTTTGAAAAGTTGCAGGAGCGTTACAAAGTCCAAATGGCATTCTCCTATAAGCGAAAGTCCCATAAAGACAAGTAAACGTCGTCTTCTCCTGATCTTGTGGATGAATGGGTATCTGGAAAAACCCACTGTATCCGTCAAGATAATAGAAGAAGCTATGATTGGCTAATCTCTCTAGCATTTGATCAATAAATGGAAGAGGGAAGTGATCTTTTCTTGTAGCCTTATTCAACTTACGGTAATCGATACCCATACGCCAACCAGTAACGGTTTGTGTAGGTATCAATTCATTCCGCTCATTAGGCACAACAGTAAATCCTCCCTTCTTCGGGACAACATGGATTGGGCTAACCCAGTTTGAATCAGGAATAGAAAAGATAATGCCAGCGTCCAACATTTTCATAATCTCCTTCTTCACTACCTCACTCAAATTGGGATTCAACCTACGTTAATGTTCCTTGGATGATCTAGCCTCATCTTCTAACTGAATCCTATGCATGCAAATACTAAGACTTATACCGGTAAGATCATCAATTGAATATCCTAAAGCTTTCTTATACTTCCTAAGAACATGCAACAACCTAGAAGTCTCATCCCCATTCAAAGCAGAATTCACAATCACCGGATACGCTGAATTTTCATCAAGGAATTCATACCTTAAGCTTGCCGGTAGAGCTTTGAGCTCTACCTTGCAAGACTCCTTACCTTCTTGGACCATCTTCGAGATCTTTCTCCCCTTATCCTCTTCCGTGCTGCCTTCTCCCAAATCAATAGCCCTCATGCTATGCTCATTAGTATCTTCAAAACTCAAAGGGTTAGATGAAGATAAAACACAATGATCTATCAAATCACATGAGCTAATACGATTGCAATCAAATCATGAGCATGGTGTCTTGCATGACTTTTCTAGACTAAATGCAATCTCTTCTTCACTAATATGCAACACAAGTGAGCCATGTCTAACATCAATCACGGCTCCAGCGGTAGCTAGAAATGGTCTACCTAAAATGATCGGTACTTCCTTATCTTCCTCCATCTCTAAAACAATAAAGTCAACGGGAATGTAGAAATTCCCTACTCTAATGGGAACGTCTTCAAGAACTCCTTTAGGAAATCTTGAAGAGCGATCCGCCAATCTCAAACAAATAGATGTAGGAGTAAGTTCACAAAGATCTAGCTTTTTGCAAAGTGAATAAGGCATAAGAGAAATGCTAGCTCCTAGATCACACAGTGCACGCTCGATGATAACATTACCAATATTGATAGGGATGGCAAAACTACCCGGATCTCCTAACTTCTTAGGTAATGCATTTTGAACTACGGCACTACATATCTCATTCAATGCAACAGTTTCATGCACATCAATCCTACGCTTTTGAGAAACGATATCTTTTAAAAACTTTGCGTAAAGGGACTTGAGAGATTACCTCCGTGAAGGGCAGCGTTACCTGAAACTTTGTTAGCACATCCGAGAATCTCTTGAAGTGAGCTTCCTTGTTGCTCTTAGCTAGCCGCTGTGGAAATGGCACTTTAGGCTTATATACAGGTACCTCGACAGCTACATCTCTCTCAACCGGTGTGGGTTCAACCACTTCTACATCAGGTTCTTCAGCTGTATCCTTCTCCTTCTCTGATTTCTCATCCAAGACCACCCTTGGCTTGGAGGCACGCGTTTTAGCGCTAGCGGGGTCTATCACTATACGACTTCTTATAGTGATGGCGCTATAAGATTCATTATTACCCATGTCTGGCTTTGAAGGAAGCTTACCATGTGATCTTGACGAAGAAGCTGCCTGTTGTGCAATTTGTGTCTCCAAACGTTTGTTGTGAATGGCAAGTTCATCGATTTTTGCATTCAACTTCTCTTGACCCGCGACAAGTTGAGCAAGGATGGCCTCCATGGTGGGATTAGAGCTGCTCGAAAAAGCCTGAGGCGGTGCTTGTGCTTGGTACTCTTGAGAAGGTTGGTTTTGATAGTTGTTTGAGTATTGCATCGGTCCTTGGTTTCTACTATAGTTCCCTTGCCCCTGCTGATTGTTCCAAGCAAAATTTTGACTTCTTTGATTTGTTTGAAATCTCTGGTTGCTTTGGTACTGTCTAGGTTGAAATCCAGGAGGGGTAGGTTCTTGGGTTTTGTAGAAGAAGTTCGGATGGTTTCGACTGCTAGGATGATAAGCGGGATTCGCACTTGATCCATAAGCACCTACATTTTGTCTACCCATGAAGTTAACATCTTCGTTGTTGATTCCACCTTCTAGGGGCATTGTGAGTGGACAATAGGTTGAATCATGGTCTAGTGATGCGCAAATCTCACACCCTCCTGCTGACGAAGAACTACCGACCTGATTTGCATTAAAGTTACCAATAATAGTGATCAAGGCATCAAACTTCTTTGACAACGCTCCAATAGCGTCATTTGTGTGCACAACAAAGGTTGACTGAGTGTTGGAGTGTTTCCGTGGGTTGGATCTTTCACTTATCCATCTATGAGCGTTGCTGGACATCTTCTCAATAATTCTTTCACCATCCTCCGGTGTGTGATCCATAAGAGATCCTCCAGCTCCTTGATCAATAGTAGCTCGCACATCATAGTCCAACCCATTATAAAATGATTGAACGACAAGCCACTTGGGCAAACCATGATGTGGGCATGCCCTCATTAAACCCTTGAAGCGTCCCAAGCTTCATAAAAAGTCTCACCCTGCTTTTGTCCAAAGTTGCTGATGTTGGTTCTATACTGAGCCGTTTTCCCTGGTGGAAAATACTGAATCAAGAACGCCTGTGCCAAGTCATCCCAAGTACTGAAAGTCCCGGGATTGTGGCTCCACAACCATTCCTTAGCTTTTCCCGCTAGTGAGAAGGGGAAAACTCTGAGACAACCGCATCTCTTGAAACTCCATTGATCCTGAATGTATTCAGCAGCTGAAGAAATGAATTCAGGTGGGCGCTTGGGTTTTCATTCGGAAGTCCCGAGAAAGGCGAGTTGGAAGCCAAGGCCAGCAGCGCCGGTTTGATATCATAATTATTGGCAATCACTACTGGGTATGTAATTGGTGATTGTAACGTGGTCATGGTTGGGAATGTGTAATCCCTCATAGTTCTTGGCTCTCCCTGTACCTCTCGTCGCTGATATCGACCTTGGTCAGGCAAGTCCGGGATCCTTGGAATAAGTACTTCTCGAGGAGGATCATTCGCATTGTTCCTTTGTTGTTCTATTTCTGGTGTCTTATTCTCCTTAGGTGAGACCGCTTTCTTTGACTCACTCCTGCTACTGGTTGCTGCAAGAGGAGTTGAGTGACTCAAATCTGGATTCTTTTTCTTGTTGATTCCGCTCTTAGACCGGGTTTGCATCCAAACAATAGAGAACCCTGAAATCTATCACAAACAAAAACAACCGTGAAAGCACAAGTGGGATAGGGAAAATAAAAGTACTGAAATTTAAAATGAGTAGTCTAAACAATTCGCTAAATTTAATCTAATGACAAGCTAACTCGTTACTCCCCAGGAACGGCGCCATTTTGACGTGTAATATTTTTATACTCCAAATTCAATGAATATGAAGTTCCAATGCAGGTCAAAAACAATTTGTAAACCGCAGTATTTCGGGTCGTCCATGGAGTAAACTAAGCTAATGCACTACCTAACATCTAGTTTTGTTTAGCTACTCAATTTGTGAATTGATTTTTTGTAATGATTTGGATTAAAACAAGCAAGCTAAGGTTAAATTGCCAAATTTCAAGAAGATTCCAAGGTTGATTTCACGTGCCTAGTGTTTTCTAATAACGTGACAAAGATGAATGGATGATTGAAGACTATAGAGGTTATGAATAGATCAATCTTCTAAATTAGCTTTCGCTCAAATTTGATTATCAATCTATTACGGAAGTCGAATCTCAATCTCTCAATATATTGATTCACTCTAACTTCCTCCACTAATCACAAACCGTCGATATGATGATCAGTAAAAGAGTTCGGATTAAGCTAACCTAACCTCTAACTTATCTCTTTACGCTACTTTCGTATGTCAATAAGATCAAAGCCGGTTTTACTCTCGTCTTTCCTAAGTATGTATCTCTCAATAACGTACTTAAGTTAAAACGGATTTCATGCTGGCATTCTTTCCAACATCTAGCATGCATAACTTGACATACTTGAGTAAAACCGTAATCCATCAACCATCCACCTAAACTTTCGTTTGGAACATCATCACAATACTTTGAACACACTAGACAAGATTCATCAAACTTTGGAATTAGGGGGATTACTCATAATACATGGAAAATGATTTCATTGCTTTCATAGATAAAGAACGAGTTACAAATCCAATTCTCTAATGAAAACAATAGATTACAACCATGCACTCGAGTAACAAGGGATCGAAACACCTCTTTTCTTCCTCCTTTTCTTCTCTGGTTCGTGCCCTTTTTCGCCCCCCAGCTTGTCCTATCCCGTCCAATCTAATCTGCACCTTCTTTTCCTCTCCATCCCTTCAAATTCTATGAAAATAAGCTGAGCTGTCCGTATCGGTCGTATCGTATCAATACGGTCGATACAACCGATACGATCTTATCCACTCCCTACGGTCGATACGACCTCAGCTGGAAAATCGAAGATTCGACACGGTCGTATCGACCGTGCCGAACGTATAAATACGGGCAGTTCGGGAGAACGGTCAGTACGGGCTTGGGCAATTTGACATATTCCTCGACTCTTTTGCATGCAGTTGCCTCTAACTTTACTCTTCATGGCGCCTGAGCAGATTGGCCCTGAAAAAGAAGGAGAGAGTGCATAATGGTCATAATACTCCAAAAATGAACGAAAACAACCAATAAACACAAGCGAGAATCGGTCGGGAATCCAACCGATCACATCCCCTAGGTCACCACAACATAAGGTCCATCTCAAAAACCATGGTATGATGGTGACAAGATAGTTGGTAGGCTTAATTATTAAGCAATCACAAACACCTCTCACAATCGATGTGGGATAAATTGGGGCGTTACAGTAACCCCCACTTAAATCCTCCTAACGTCCTCGTTAGGGCACACAGAACAGATCACATGATCGTCCCTCCATTCGGTGACTTCTGTCACCTACTGCGGAGGATCGGCTCTAATACCATTTGTAACGATCCGATCCGAGCCATTATAAGCATAGACTATGAAATTCGCAGCGCCTCTGAGTTGCAGATTGTGTACAAGCAGTTGTTGTAGCACACTCTTGTACTGACGGATCTTTTGCAGCAATATAAAATAATGAACAGCGATTTGTTCACCCAGTTCGGCCAAGTGCCTACCTCTGGGAAAGCCTGAACCTCAGTCTTTCAATTTACTAGTCTCAAAGTCTGTTGTATAACACGGTTCAACTCCACGCAACCTATGCTACTCAACCTTAGCTAGTCGATCACACACAATCAGAACACACTCTGACTTGTGTTTCACACACACCTACTCACTTGAACCAATTCAGAATAGCTCTACCTCTGATCCCACAGACTCAGCCTATTCTAATTAGTACAACGTGACCGTAGGTTTGCTATAGCACTCGCTGTAGCAACTAGCTGGTGCAGGTTCTGTCCGCGTCGCTCCAAAGCTTTCCGCCGAGCCGATCGAACTCTTCCACGAGCGCTACACACTCTGAATGCCTCCCCCTCACTCAGTGACCGTCTATCACTAGCGAGACCTGGTCTTCTGCAAATTGTCCGAGTTCCTCCACTCCACAATTCCTCTGCAGCTCGTCCTGCTTTGAATTGGTTTCTATGATCAAGCTTTGATCAGACTCTGCAAGTCTCGATCAGCCTCTGCTATTAACCACTCAGCTCTGCTCTCACGATCTGCTTACGGTGGTGATCCAATCTCTTCGCTCTAGCACTCTGAATATATCTCTCGGTATATTGCTCTATCTTTGTGCTTAGATTCTATCTTGGATGGATGGCTCCTTTGCTGCTCTGCGCAGCCTTCTTTAAATAGCAACTCCATGCTCCATCAATATCAAATTTAGGAAGTTCCTAAAAGATCTCAACAAATCCTTATCTTCTACTTTTTAGGAAATTTGAAGTTCCTAAAAGATCTCAACAAGATCCTTATCTTCTACTTTTTGGGAGATTTGATTTCCCAATCAAATTTTCAAGTTGTGGCACAGAATCTTCTTTGGGGATATTCTGAAAATATTTAGAAGCCTCCCGTTGTACTGGTACTTCATATCTGGGCAGATTATTCTTCGTGCCAAAACTGCTGCGCTGCTGCTACAGCTCCCTGCTATAGCTCCTGCTGTAGCAACTGCTTATACTCTAAGCTTGTTCACTCTGTCTGGTTTTGCACCAGCTGCTGTCTTCACACGGGTAGATGTATCATCTTGCTTTCAATCTTCACGATACTCTATCGACCTGTTGCGATGCTGGCAGCAACCCTCCGTACGTTTCTTTCGGCTGGTCCAAGTTGATCGGCATGCTATTGACTTTGGGAATCTTCTAAATTTCATGACAGCTTCCGTTGCTTTTCTCTTCAATTCTGGATAGCTTGTTCTTCACACGGAAATCTACTATTTAGGATGCTACAGCTCTCTGCTACACAGGTTGTTGTAGCAACGCTTTGTGCACTCTGCTTGTTCACTCTGGAACGCTCTGCACCAGCTGTTATCTTCACATGCTTGTTGTAGCAGACTCTTGTGCACCTTGTAGG
Source organism: Umbilicus rupestris (assembly GCA_963678935.1). Classification (NCBI taxonomy): domain Eukaryota; kingdom Viridiplantae; phylum Streptophyta; class Magnoliopsida; order Saxifragales; family Crassulaceae; genus Umbilicus; species Umbilicus rupestris. Next base: position 10,248,224 of record OY787619.1, read on the forward strand.
AGTTTGTCAATGATGCCACATACCTTAACAGACTATTCCAACTGTCTCTTGTCACCGCCATCCCCTAGGTCACCACAACCTAGGGTCCATTTCCAAAATCATGGTATGTTGGTGACAAGATAGTTAGTAGACTTACTTATTAAGCAATCACAAACACCTCTCACAATCGATGTGGGATAAATTGAAGCGTTACATACACCCCCACTTTAGTCCTCCTAACGTCCTCGTTGGGGCACACAGAACATATCACATGATCGTCCCTCCATTCGGTGACCTCTGTCACCTACTGCGGAGGGTTGGCTCTGATACCATTTGTAATGACCCGACCGAAAGGTCGGTCCGAGCCGTTATAAGTATAGTTTGTCTCAATTGTCTCTTGTCACCGAAATCCCCTAGGTCACCACAACATAAGGTCCATCTCAAAAATCATGGTGTGTTGGTGACAAGATAGTTTGTAGGCTTACTTAATAAGCAATTACAAACATCTCTCACAATCGATGTGGGGTAAATTAGAACTGTATGGTAACACCAAACAAGATGAGTTGTGAGAAGTCTCATATTGAAATAAACAAAAATAGAGATCCCCAAAAAAGAAGAATCCTAGCCCAAGACAATCTAGCCTCTTCTTTCTTTTCCCAATCTTACCCTTCACACCAACCCTATATCCACTTTTCCTTGAGAACGTTAGCCTTTTGTATTTCTGGCAATGTTCGCCCTCAGTCATTGGATCTCCACGCCTCTGAACGAATAGGATGAAATATTCGCCCTCAATCGTTGGATATCTACGCGTTTGAACGGACATGACGATGGACTCAAGAACCACCCAACCGCTGAAATGCTCCACGTTCAACGGTAAGAAAGAAAGTAAGGGATATTAGTGAGAATAGTGGATTATTATTTATTTATTAATACTCTCATTTATACATTCATATGCTCTATATAGGATCATCGACATGCCTTGTGTTGTACATGTAGCTAATATCTTTTATACATTCCCTCCCCGTTGTGCTCCGCAACAATTAGACAGTCTTGGGTCCTTAGCTTTGATCCTCCAGTGATGATCAGCCAACTGAGCTCGCCTTGCTACCCCGCGCCACATCTTAATTCGTTCATCCATCTTCCTAGTGAGGCCGCAGTAAGGCCTCAAGATGTCTGACATATTGTCGTAAACCCTCCACCATCTCTCATGCACCATGTCGCTCGCATACACTTGATAATTCTCCATGTCCCAGTTACAGTCATAATCTCTGTAACACGCCCATGGCTTTAGTCCCAAGTAATGTATGGCGAATCTGTCACCAGGAATCACACGCTGCTTATAATCCTCGTACTTCTCGAACATCTTCAAGGCATTGATCTTAGCAGGCCATCTATGCCACCATGTAAAAACCTCATTCAAAAGCCCTTGGTCACCTCCGTTGTGTGAAATTATCTCACCACTCTTCCTCACCAGAGTTTCGAACATGCATTCCGACGGCTCCACTAGCATCACTCCAGAATTGAACCGCATTTGATCATTTCTAGAAGCTGAGAGCTGAGGATGCTGGAAGAAATGATCAATGTTGTGAACCACTTTGAGGTCCGAGTCAATGAACATCACCTTGTCATATTCAGTCAGCTGCCACACTCTCAGCTTGCTGTAGTTCCACTCATTGTATGCGCCTTTTATAGCATTGGGGCAGCGGATGCGGCGGATGAGCTTGATCTTCCACCCTGCTGCCCTCAGGCCGCGCATGGAATGCGCGCTTATGGAGTTGTCAGCTAGAAGGATTAGGTCCTTGGTTGAGTTTGTTTGCTTTATGCTTTGTGCTAGGGCTATGGCCCCACATACGTATTCTTCTGAGGAGTGCAGGAGTGTCGCATAGGCTTCTCTTGCATTCTCGACGTTATTCCCTTTGTCAACTACAAGTGTAATTTCATAAATATTGAGATTATTTCTCATTTGTGACAAAAGCTACTACGAAGACTATGTTCTTTATCAGCTTAAATTTTAATAAATAAGTTAAGTTCAATTAAATAAATTTAAGTTAATATCTCATAGTCAAATATTTATGAAAGTGAATAAGATGAAATTAAATTAAATACTTAGGTTAAATACTTAAGTGAATAATTTCAGTTCAAAAGAACGGCCTCTAATTATAGTTTCAGCTACACCACTATGAAAAATGTACATGCGCTAGGGTAACAACTAGCTTACGATTATAAAGGTCTGTTTTTTTTAGCTGAACTTATTTACTTACGAGTTTAACTTAACTTAAGCACTTAACATCAGCATTTAATTTAACAACATTGTATTCAGTTTCACCGGTACTCCATTATAAGATGGTAACTTAAATTTACTTAACTTACTAATCGAAATTTTAAATTTTAAAAAAGAGGGCCTAAATTCAAATGGATTTAAAAACAAATAAAGCCGACTTTGGCAACAACAAAAAAACCTCATACCTAGCACACAGAATAATGTAGGGTAATTACCCCTTGTTTGTATAAGATCATATTATTGTGTAATTCGAATTGACAAATTAACCTACTTCTCAAAAACCTCGTACCACTCGTAAACCACATCTACAACTCCAACATGATAACACAAAACTGCAATCATGATATGTCTAATAGGGTTTTAGTTACAGGCAAGGGATCAATCTAGCGCAGATGAACTCGAATATACAGAAGACTATTAGGATCGAACCTTGGTTTATTGCAAGATCGCCAAGGCTAAGAGGAGCAAGTTGGCATGACCCAAATGGCATTTCCATGTTTTGCTTCAACTTCTTCAAGTTAGGTTTGTAAATCCAGAAACCATCACCTTTCCACATAACATCGTCACACTTGAAAAGCTCCAACATGGGCTCACATTGTCCGGTGAACACCACAAACGCCGCCCGGTCATTGACCTCGTCGCCATTTTTTGTGGCAAGATCAGCCACTATCAAGTTTACTTGCAACCTGAAGACATCCCTAATCGATCCCCTCACCCTCACTAACCCTAACACCACATGGAGATGTAGCCACCAGAACATCCACCTTCTTGTACCGGCTCTCCTCCACTGCCATAGGGATATCAGGGCATGTGGGCGGTGGACCGTACTTCACCTCCTCGTCGATCCACTCCGGATAAAGCTCCTCCCAAAGCAAATCTTCCCTCACTTTATCAAACTTGATATGAAAAGTTTCCAACACACGAGGATCCTCCAAAAACCCTACTTCCTCTACCTCCTCCATGTTCACCAGCCCCAGTCTGATCCTCGTCTTGCCCAGCTCCTCCGCCACTATATCTAACCATTGGGCTCGTTTTGGTCCAATCTTGACGTCGGGGCTGATCTCAGACGCCTCATTTGGCACGAGCGTTGTGGGCTTGAATGAAAATGTGGTAAGAATGAAAATGATCAAGGAAACAAAGAAGAGGAAGAAAATGGAGAGCTGTTGAGACCTGCGTACTGAATTTGGCTTAGAACCCATCATTGTGCTAGCTCATCCGAATCAGCATTCGAACAAAACCAAAACATGCAGCGATACTCTCTCTCTCTCTCTCTCTATATATATATATGTAAGAATTTGGTGTGTGTGTACGTACGCACGTCTGGTGATTTTATTGTTGTTGTACAAAGTATATTTATTCGTGTACAAAAATCACATATTTTGTCTTAAACTTGATGGGGTTTTCTCTCTTTCTTTTCAATAATTAAAACCTCTTGACATTTGGCAAACTCAAACATTTTCACAGTATTATAAAAATATATCTTACTTGTTTGATTTGAGAAAACTAATTAACATTGAAAATTATCAAAAATTAATCCTGATTTATTTAACACTAAAATTAACATTTGATTCAATCCTTCTTCATGTAATAATCGCATATCTCCGGGTTTGACACAACAAGCTTAATTTACATATTAATTACTTCATGATGTTCTAAGATAATGAACAAAGAGAGAAAGAATAAATAATTAGTTAATAAAATATAACTTGTTTAGTACTCGTATCGAAATTGCTGGCGTGTATTTCTTGGGTTTGGCAATTCTGATCAACGTGTGTTCTACTAACGCTGGTGTATAAGTCATATATATCATTGCTCTCGTCCACTAAGGAGCTATATCACATATGACTCTTATCTATAAATTTTATTTATTATTTTACTTTTTCATAAATTTCAACATGGGATTATTTCGGGATGTAATTATAGGCCAGATTATCACACAGTAAATTGATTTAAAAAAATCACAGTAAATTGTAAACTTTCCAATTTATCAAATGCTTAACAATAAATAAAACTGCCATCTTAATGAAAGAAAAAAACTCGGTTAATGGAGTTTTATATAAAACCAAAATGGTGGGATGAGGATGTCGTTCAAAATAAAGCTCGGGGACAACAACTCACCTGTTGTTCTATTGCACAATATAGATCTTAATTTGTATTGCACAATCAAGCTTTTGCTACTGAAAACGTTCTTTTATGCTACCCAATTTCATACAAGATCAATGAACTCAGTTTTAGGCCTCAGTCAATCAAGCATCAACAAGAACACAGCTTACACAAAGCAGGCATGAATTGTTCACGCAGTTCAGGCAAGGCCCTACGTCTGCGGAGTCGGTCTTTTTTAGTCGCCTTCGCACCAACCAGCCGAGCACCTCAAGAAAGACGCTCAGCGCTACAATGTAGCTGGCTCTCCTCTGCTACAACATTCAGCCACAAGCTCCGGCAGCACAAACCCAAAAAATCACTCGAAAGCTTCACAACTCTCACGGTTAGCTCTCTGCGTTTTCTTACTTCTTGCTCTCGAGTTTTTCCTCAATCTGTTTTCAATTTTCGTGCCCTAAAAAACTCAGCCCCAAAGCTATATATACTGCCACAGAACTCTGTGTTTCACTCAACTAAAGTCTAAACTAAAATCAGCCATTTTGGCCCAAAGACTAAAGCCTAAAAACAGTCCTGACTTCTAAACAGCTTACTAAAGTGAGCTAACTAAACCTATTACAAAACAGCACATGCACAACAATGCCCAAGCTTGGATTATCTTTCAACAAATTCACCCTCCTAACCCAAGCTGGAAAAAAACAAAAAAGAAAAATAACCTAAACTTGCGTGATCAAGCACTTCTAATAGAAACTTTGATAGCAAAACTGAGATAGAGACTTTTCCAGACCTTCATCAGCTCAAATCATCATCAAGATGTTTCAAGGACATGAAGTTTGTCCTTGCAAAAATTAAATTTATCAGTCGGCACGATTTTAGTACCGAAATCAGCAGGGTTAAGTTCACCTGAAATTTTCTCAACAATAATTGACTTAGATTGAATTTTATCTCTAATAAAATGTAATCTAACAAGAATGTGTTTAGTTCGTTCATGATACACAGGTTCTTTACATAAGTACAATGCACTTTGACTATCAATATGAACAATAGGAACATTAACAACACCAAGCAATTCACTCAGCAACCCTTGGAGCCAAATGGCTTCCTTTACTGCCTCTGTGGCAGCAATATACTCTGCCTCAGTTGAGGCCAGAGCCACAATAGGCTGTAATTGAGATTTCCAACTAATACAATTACCAACCCACACAAAATAAAAGGCAGAAGTAGATTTTCTATTGTCCTTATTGCTAGCATAGTCAGAATCAACACACCCAACAATATCATGCGCAGAATCATACTCAGAATAAGACAAACCATATTTTTCAATATCAGCCAAATATCTCAGCAAATATCTCATAGCTAACCAGTGTTTTTCACCAGGTTTACTCATGTATCTACTCAAAACACTGATAGCAAAAGCCAAATCTGGCCTAGCATAACTAATCCTATAACTACGTCATACGGGACATTAATCATTTTATCTCTCTAAGCCTCACTAGCAGGGCAGTCATTGTTTGAAAAAATTAAGTGAGCTTTTAAAGGAATGGGGGCAAACTTTGCACCTTTCATGGAAAATTTTTCTAAGACTTTATTCAAATACTCAGATTGATGTAAGAAAACCTTCCTAGTTTTTCTATCCCTGAAAATGGTCACACCAAGATCTTTTGTGCATCCCCAAGATCCTTCTTATCAAAATGTGACTTCAAAGAATTTTTCATTTCAACAATGTGAGACTTAGAATTACAAATATCATCAACATACAGCAAGACATAAAGGGGATTCTTGGTTTTTATGCCTTTAAAGTAGAGACAAATATCATAGTTACTTCTGGAAAAATTCAAAGACAACATACAAGCATCAAACTTCTTGTTCCATTGTCTAGCGGACTGTTTGACTCCATGAATTGATTTTATCAGCAAGCAAACATGATTAGAATAGTTTTTATCAACAAAACCAACTGGATGTCTCATAAAAATCGTCTCGTTTAAATCTCCATATAAAAACGCCATTTTTACATCCATTTGTTGAATTTCTAAGTCAAACACGGCAGCCATTGCAAGCACTAATCTTAAAGTCTTATATTTTACCACAGGTGTAAACATCTCAGTGTAGTCTACCTCTTCCTTTTGGGAAAATCCATTTGCAACTAGCCTACCCTTAAATCTTGGTGGGTCTGTTTTATAAACTCACTTACAACTTGACTCAATCCAACCCTTAACACTACTCTATTCACTATTGAGCTTGACGATAAGAATTCAATTGCTCTCACGTAGAAGTTCTTTGATTGGCTCGCTCTATCCTTCTTTTCTTCAATCGACATCTTTTCTTGCCTTCACTTTTCTTCTTTTTAAAACTCTTTTCCAAAGATTCAGCCGTCATCAGTGCTAGGATCGAGTGTGATTTGGATTATCTCAATCCTAATCAATTCCGACATTAATATGATATCTCTTAAGGTTGGAAAGTTAATCAATCAATGATAGATTTGTTTCCAAGTCAAGAGAGAATCATATTTGTTGTCATCCAGAATATATCCCATAATATATTCTGGATTGATTACATCTTCCCATAAAGTTGTTATCATTATTCTCTGGATTCTCTTCATTTATTGTGAATCCACTTGAGTATCTTTGCAAGAAAATCTTTTGTGTTCAGTGCATTTAATGCAACTTTCCTGCGCATTAAATGCAATCATTAGCTAAGTGTTTGTAATCATCAAAACCTCGGAATCCAACAAGTTCCTTCGTGACCAGATTAGTTCTTCCCTTATTTTGATGCTTTAATTGTTTTCCCTTGTATTTGCCATCATTCGTTGAACGGTCTTTTTATTTCTTTGTACACTAGTTTGCATATTCTCCTTTAATACTTTTACTATAAGTTATTGCCTGGGTTTAGCAATCTAAGCCAGTAAAACTACTTTCTCTGGTATTTAGTAATTTGTTCGCATGATAGTTTATGTGCTCTCTTCTTGTTGAGTTGAGCTGCTACTTATTATTCACTTGTTAACTCCAAATTGCTTAGCCACCTATGGAACCTTGCCAATTATGATAGATTATAAATTATACATTCATAACCAGCGTGTAGCATCAAATTATTGGACGATCCTAGGTACTTATTTAGATTTGCATATATTATTTGACTACAGCGTACCCTTAAAAATATAACTCTTTGCTTGCTATAGAGGTGAAAAATACCGTTGATCATGCTTTTTTTTATATCTCTTCAAGGCTGGCCGCTCCATGGATCTTAAAACTAGTTGTTGGATCTTTATTGCTCGTTAGGTATAGATCTTGGTCAATTGTTGTTTCGATGTATGATAGGATCGTGATTAGTAATAACACCCTAGGTATAGGAACTGTTAGGAACCTAAACTTAGTTGGCAGGTACGTGTACCTCAGAATATCAATGCACAGCGAAATTCGTCTAAAGATTATTGTATTAATCTATAGACTGTACAAATACTTACAATATTCGTACACAAGTAATAGTATCGCTAACTATCACAAAACCAAGTCACCTAAGCCTGATGATCCCGGATCACCAATCGCGACTTCCAAAGACAAGTCCCTCCAACGATTCCCCAAATCGTCCACTCGTCTCTCACACTCCAAAGGCTAGCTCTTGATGCACGGATGGCTTACTCAAGCTTCTGCTATCCTTCCCTAGATCCGTACGTGTGACTCCCGTGCTCTGTCTTTGGTTACTTCATTCCTCTCCATTTAATATGCAACCAATGTTTAGATCAGGTTCACAACCTCCGAGATTTTCGGCTTCTTTCCTTAAATCTCTCCAACAATCTCTATGACTCGGTCCACCTCTTTGGCTTCGTCACACGAGTTTGTTGGTCTCTTATCACGTTGTCCGTGATTCTCTCAACTGATCGACTTACTCGGTTCTGACTTCAAGTCCCTCTGTGTCCAACACAGGTTCTTGTCCCTCACTCAACTCTCTGATTTAGAGTCCTTCTGTCCATTCGATGATCCCATCCTGGTACAGGTTCCTACACACTTAACTTAAAGTGTTAGTCGAGTGTTGTCATCATCAAAATCACACGGGGTACATGATCCTCAGGATCCAACAATTTCCCCCTAAGCCCAAGCAAGGACTTGCAAGTAGTATCAAGAACAGATACCTGACATGATTCCCCCTAGATAGATATCCCACTAACTCTTCCCCCTTTTGGCATCATCAAATAAGGGTTAGATAGTTAAAACACATTAGCCATCAATAGAGTTAGTCAAAACATGCAATAAAATTGAAATCATGCAAACTTCAAAATTAAATGCAAAATATCAAGAGTGCAAAGTTCAGGGAAAAACAAAAAGATTAATGCGGTGGGGATCAAAGATAGGGTTAAGTCTAAGAGGGTGTTGGGTAGCAGCATTCACAAATTCAGGTATGCAGACCTGTTCCAGACACTAGGTTCATGACCGTCCTAATCATATCCTTGATTTCTCCTAGCTCTGAGTGCACCAACACAATTTCTCCCTTTAGCTCCCCAACACTGACTTCGATCTGTTGAAGCCTCTCCTCAATAGTAGCCTTCTTTTCAGTTTGAGGATCCTGCTCCTCCAGAACGTCCTCAAGAACTTGTTCCCCAATCTGTTTCGTGGGATCCCGAACCCACCCACTGGCATCTTCAAAAATTAGTCCCATTTTCTTGAACATTGTTGGCTCAAACTTCTTCACCACTGGAACCTCGTCAACAGGGTTCCCGTACACTTGATGAAACTCAAGAATCTGCTTGATGATGCGGGCAAATCCAACCATTTTACATGAGCGCATGTATTCAATTTGGTGAATGATCGGCTTGGGAAGGTTTACCTTCTCCTTCTTCAACAGCTTATCCAAAATTAGAACATCCTCCAGCTGAACAAAACTGGTCTTTGATCCTCTTTGCAAAAAATTTGTCACAAATAGCTTGTGTAGGATCTTTACCTTTGCTGACATGTGTTTGGTTGGAACTTTTCCAGGTTCGGCAGTCCCACAAACCCGTTCCTGAATTACATACCGGTCCTCCTCCTCAGCAGGCCACGATCCTTTGATAAACTGACCATAGCCAGTGTGGGGGATATTCAGAATGTGGGACAAGTCCAAGCTTGAGACTCTCAACTCTTCTCCTCCAAATTTGAAATCCAAGTACACAATGTTCCCTTTGATCTCTTTTGAAATATCCTTGTAGAATTCAAGGACAGCTGCTGGACTTACTTTCTCCTCCGTCTCAAATAGATTCTCCCAACCTTGAGCCTTGAGTAGCTCAAATACTTCATCAAGCTTTTGATCTTTAAACCACTGAGTTGTACATTCCATTTCCTCTAAAGTTTCTCTTGTGGGTAACTTTGGTTTCTTTGAGGCCGAGGGAGCTGGATCCACCTCTTCACTAATCACTTCCTTATTCTCCTTTTTTCTCTTCGAGAGACAAGAACGAGATGGCTGGATTCGCTTGGCAGTGGGATTGATTTTGGCTGTCCTCCTTTTTGACTGAACTGGGGTCTCGAGAATCTGAATTTCCTCACTGTCCTCCTCACTGTCCTCAGATATGGCATTCTTCTCGGAAGCCTTCGTCATTGTCTGAGGTGTTGCTACTTTCCCCAGCTTTACCAATTCTTGCAAAGTCATTTGAAGAAGAGTCTCTGAAGCATCAATTTCCCTGGTACTCGTCTCCGGATGGGGTTTCTTTAGTGAACCCTTCTTGTTCACAACACCCACTTTGTCACAAGACGCCTTAGCGCCCTCATTGACCTCCTCACTGATTGAGTTCTCTTCTGAACCCTCAGTGACCCCCTTCTCATGGCTACCTACAGGAACCAAATCCCCTTTTGGGACCCCCAAAACATCATCAAACACAACATCCCCTCCTGGGACCTCCAACACATCATCAACAACCGCGTCCCCTCCTGGGACCTCCAAAACATCATCAACAACCGCATCCCCTCCTGGGACCTCCAAAACAGGTTTATCATCCATTATTTGAGCATGAGATGTAGAAAGCTTACCCGCAGTTTCAAGGGTTGAGACTTCTACTGCTTCCTCTCCAGTGTTCACCGCTTCAGGAACAGCCGCTGGAGTTTGAACGGTTGCTGCCACTGCTGGAGACAAGTTCTCCAAGTTTTCTGAAGTAGCATCTTCACGCACAGCTTTGTTGTTGATGGATTCCATGGCGATTTTTGAGAGTTCGAGGCTGAGTTTCTCAAGGCAGATTTTAGGGTTTCCTCACTGAGTGTTGATGAGACCCTTAAGAACCAAATTTTGGATTTCCTCAAATTTCGGGCTTTGAATAATTATCAGAAACTTTGAACTCACCCATTTTCACAATAATTACCGAAGTTCATGTCCCAAGCGTGTTTTTCCAAAAGACGCTTCTCCTTTGAATCTGGACTAGTACTTTTCTGACTGGTACACATCCCTCAGTGTTCACTCAAGTACCTGGATCTGATCTCTGACCTGAACAAGTGAATGTCATACCCATACCTTTTCATAGACTCCTCAAGGGGCGTTATGATGGATCGGCTTAACCGAAAGGGTTATAAAATGTAAAAACATCACAACTGAAATCACTCATTTAAATCACACAAGATTTACCTCGAGTAGATTTTTCAAGTCTCAAATGGGTATATGGCTAAGGTGGCTTAGTACACTTCCTTCATGCGGTTTGTGAGGTTCAAGATCCGGAAGGTACATAGGCTAGGAATGAAAGAAATTTCAGCACAAACATGACATTTTCACATTTAATCAAGAAGTAAGACATGCAATCAACTTATCACACATTGACAGGATCGCATACCTCAGGCTAACATGCATAACTACTCTACCCCTACTCTAACCAATCATTTGGGGGTTAAGTTAGAGGTACCTCACTGAGTAGATATCATGCCAAGCGCCATCCTGAACTTCTCGAAAGACTCCCTGCCTAGAGCCTTGGTGAAAATGTCCGCCACTTGTTCTTCAGTCCTGCAGGTCTCCATAGAAACAAGTCCCTTTTCTACACAATCCCTAATAAAGTGATGTTTAATTTCTATGTGCTTCATCCTACTGTGATGTACTGGATTTTTAGCAACACAGATAGCACTGGTATTATCACAATAAATAGGGATTTGATCAAAGAAAAGGTTGAAATCACTTAGCTGGTTCCTCATCCAGAGGAGTTGCGCACAACATGAACCTGCCGCAACATACTCGGCCTCCGTTGTGGACAAAGCTACTGAATTCTGTTTCTTGGACCCCCATGAGACTAGACAAGACCCAAAGTACTGAGCCATGCCAGATGTGGACTTCCTGTCAGCTCGATCACCCGCGTAATCCGCGTCGGTATATCCTTCCAGAGTCAGGGACTTGTACCTCGGATACCACAGAACCAGTTTCTTGGTTCCCTTCAAGTACCTCAGAATCCTCTTCACAGCCTTCACGTGTGATTCCCTTGGATCTGCTTGGTACCTGGCACAAACACAAACACTAAACATTATATCGGGACGACTTGCAGTTAGGTAAAGAAGTGAACCTATCATCCCCCTGTAAAGTGTTGGATCTGTCTTTGGTGAGCTCTCGTCCCTGGTCAATGAGACACTGGTAGAACTCGGAGTAGTCGAGGGCTTTGACTGATCAAGTCCATACTTCTTGACTACCTCGGACAAATACCTCTCCTGATGTATCCGAGTCCCATTTGACTCCTGCTGGATCTGAAGCCCCAAGAAATAAGTAAGTTCTCCAACCATACTCATTTCAAATTCACTCTCCATAAGCTCAGTGAATTTCTTAACCAACTCGTCGCTGGTTGACCCGAAGACTATGTCGTCTACATAGACCTGCACCACCAAGAGATGCTTCTTCGTCCTTAGAAGAAACAACGTCTTATCCACGGCTCCCCGCTCATATCCATGAGCTATGAGAAAGTCTGATAACCTCTCATACCACGCTCTAGGTACCTGCTTTAATCCATAAAGCGCCTTGTCAAGGATATATACCTGGTCTGGATGCTCTGGGTCTTCGAACCCTGGAGTCTGCTTCACGTATACCTCCTCCTTGAGGTTTCCGTTCAGGAACGCCGTCTTCACGTCCATCTGATGGAGCTTGAATCCATGCTGGACAGAATAAGCAATGAACAATCTGATAGCCTCCAATCTTGCTACCGGTGCGAAGGTCTCATCATAATCGATGCCTTCCTGTTGATTGTACCCCTGTACTACCAATCGAGCCTTGTTCCGAACAATAGCTCCCTTCTCATCTTGCTTATTCCTGAAGACCCAACGAGTACCTATCACCTTCCTCTTGTCCGGTCTAGGTACAAGTCTCCACACCTTGTTCCTCTCGAACTGATGCAGCTCCTCATGCATCGCCTGAACCCAGTCGGGATCCTTGAGTGCATCCAAAACTGTCTTGGGTTCCATCAGGGACACGAACGCAGTCTGAACTCGTTCCCCCTGAAACGCAGAATAACAATAAAAACCTCGAAGTCTAGTATTAGATTGACTAACCCGAGTACTTCTTCTCAGTGGAATCACATCTCCTATGGCTTCCACTTCATTGTTATTGCCCACAGATACTTGATCTGGTTCAAGTACCTGACTCTGATCCTCATGCTGTTCATCCATTACCTGTACCTCGGCTGGATCATCAGCAACACCTGGACCCTGATCAGCTTCCTCCTGATCCTCATCAGCACCCTCTTGTGCTGGAACATCAACACCTCCTTGGGTTGAAACTCCTTCTGTGTTATCTGCATCTGGCCGTGCTAACACAAAGATTTCCTCTGCAGGTTCCTGACTGACCTGAACCTCCACAGGTTCCTGAACCTCTGCAGGATTCCCTGGCATGACACTCTCGTCAAAAACCACGTGTACACTTTCTTCGACTGTCCTAGTCTTCTTGTTGTACACCTTGTAGGCTTTACTGTGTGCTGAATACCCTACAAACACCCCTTCATCGCTCCTCGGATCAAATTTCCCAAGTTGATCTTTCCCATTGTTGTGAATGAAGCACCTGCACCCAAATACTCTCAAGTGAAATATGTTAGGTTTGCGTACCTTCAACAACTCATATGGAGTTTTATTCAGAAGCGGCCTTAAGTAGGCTCTGTTCAGCACATAACACGCCGTGTTCATCGCCTCTCCCCAAAATCTCTTGGGTAGACCACTTTCCAGCAACATAGTCCTGGTCATATCTTCCAGGGTCCTGTTCTTCCGCTCAACTACCCCATTCTGCTGTGGAGTCCTCGGGGCTGAAAAGTTGTGTTGAACACCTTGCCTAGCACACCAGCTTATGAACTTTGCGTTGTCGAACTCAGTACCATGATCTGACCTGATACTCTTGAGTTTCTGAACAAGTGACGTCTCTACCGCCTTGGCCCAAGATTCGAATTCCTCAAATACCTGAGTCTTAGAAGACAGAAATATTGTCCACGTGAACCTGGAATAATCATCAACCAATACGAACACGTACCTGTTCCCTCCTATGGACTGAGTCCTCATTGGCCCGCATAAATCCATATGCACCAACTCCAAAGGTCGACTGGTACTCACTGCCTTCTTTGGCTGAAATGAGGTTCTCGTCTGCTTACCCCTGGTACAAGCAACACATACCTGATCTGGTACATGTCCCACCTCTGGTAAACCACGAACAAGTTCCAGTCTCTGGAGTTTCCTCATTAACTTCAGATTAACATGTCCAAGACGCCTGTGCCATAAGCTGGAGTCATCAGTTCTAGATGACAGGCAGAGGTACTCATCCGGATCCCATTCTGGATCAGTCTTGTATACTCCATTTTCAACCGTGCCTTTGAGAAGAATCTTACCTGTACTCAGAGACTTCACATAGCACTCATTAGTGGTGAAAACAACCTTGTTGTTCCCCCCTTGACAAAGTTGAAATACACTAAGTAAATCAAACTTTAAATTGTGAACTAAATTCACACCATCAATACTAACCTTCTTATTTAAACTTACCATACCTGTTCCGAAGATCTCACCTTTACTTCTATTTCCAAAAGTAATGGAACCTCCAGAATGCTGCTGCAGAGAAGAGAAATGGTCCATCCTTCCAGTCATGTGATTTGAGCACCCGCTGTCTACATACCAGGGACCTGTTCCTCTCTCCACCTGCACACAAACAATCAGTTCTTAGGAACCCAAATTGGCTTAGCCTTTTTGGGTTTCCTATGTGAATTAGAATCAACACAGGTAATGAGTTTTGAAGAATTAGTAGTTGATTTGACAGTAGGATCTCTCCGGGTACTTGTTCCTAGCATGGAACCACCGGGTCTCTGAACCTTGTCTTTGGAGGTTTGCCTCGCAGAACACTTTGCCCAAAAGTGTCCCTCCTTCCCACAGTGGAAACAGATCTTCTTCCTTCTGAAATTTTCCTTATCAGAGATCTTTTTTTTTTTTTTGCTGAAATTTATGCCGGCTGGTCTATGTCCCTGAGCGAACTTTGTCCAAATATGGTAACCCTTACCATATGTCTTAGCCTCATCTCCGAGATCCACCTTTATCCGTGGAGTACTCCTGGGCTCTCTAGCTTTCTGAGCTCTCCTTGCGATGGTAACATCACCATAACCCAGACCTAGTTTGGGCTTCTTTGTTCTGTGAACATTTGCCTTCGCCTTGACACCGGGTTCATGTACCTGCAGTCTGGAAACACCCCTTTGTTTCCCGACAAGTTCCCTCTGAAGTTGCCGAATCTTGGCAGACTTCTCAACAATTTGAACATCTTTTTCAGCAATAATATCAGTTAACTCATCATATTTATCACAAAGACTTTGAATGATAAGCAATAAATCGTCACGTGATTTAAAAACTGATGACTTAGAGGAATGTTTTACCTCTGCTATAGATGACCCTCCCTTGGCCATAAGACACAAGTTCCTTCGTGAGGACTTGTTCCTGCACTGACTCTCCGAGTCACTGTCCTCTTCCGAGTCACCCCATGTAGCGATCATTGCCCTCTTATCTTTTGATTTTTCATCAGTTGATTTCTCCTTGTTGGACTTGTCCTTCTGTTTCTTCCAACAATCCTTGGCAAAATGACCCTTTTTGCCACAATAAAAACACTCATCAGTCTTCTTTGTAGTGCGCTTTGAAGATGAACTCTTCGGATTGAACTTCAGGTTCGCGACCTTCAGTGCCTTAGTCAGAAGTACCAACTCAGATTGGTCTCCTGTTTTTCCTTCCGACTCAATCTCTTTCCCTTTGGACTTCTTGGACTTTCCTTTCTCAGTAACCAATGCAATCTGCTTTGCTGCTCTCTGAGGTTCACGTCCCTCCAGCTTGCATTTCTCAATAAGCATACTGCTTTCAAGCTTAGAGACCAGATCTTCTAGTGTCATTCTTTTTGTATCAGGAAGAGCAGATAAAGTCCTTGAAATGTCATCCCATTCTGGAGTAAGTCCCTGTAGGAAGTGATGAGTAACCTCCCAATTCTCAAGCTCCTTTCCAAGTCTTGTGAGAGTTGATAGACATCCTTGAAACCTTGAGTGATAGACATGTATCGACTCGTCTTTAGCTTGACGAAGACTATTGTACTTCATTTGAGCAGAGAGGATCCTATTCCTCATGACGTCTGCAGAACCAACATAGATTCTCCTGAGAGCATTCCAGACATCTGACGAGTCTGTGTAGATCAGGACCTTGGCAAGATCTCCTGGTTCCAGTGCTGCATGAAGCACTTTCATAGCCTGAGCATTCTTTTGAAGCTTCTTGAAGTCCGCGGTAGTGTAAAGCGCTCGTGCTTTTTCCATGGTTTTGTCATCATCATCCATGATGAGTTGTTTACCTTGCTCGCTAATCTGCCAGACCTCGCCATCCAGTGAGAGGACATGATCCTCAAATCTGACAGCCCAAGAGTCATATTCGCCTGCCTTCAATTTTGGAGGGGTTGCAAACGAATCACCTGACATACCTACAATGCTAATCAAAATCTAAACCAGCGGCTCTGATACCAATTGATAGGATCGTGATTAGTAATAACACCCTAGGTATAGGAACTGTTAGGAACCTAAACTTAGTTGGCAGGTACGTGTACCTCAGAATATCAATGCACAGCGGAATTCGTCTAAAGATTATTGTATTAATCTATAGACTGTACAAATACTTACAATATTCGTACACAAGTAATAGTATCGCTAACTATCACAAAACCAAGTCACCTAAGCCTGATGATCCCGGATCACCAATCGCGACTTCCAAAGACAAGTCCCTCCAACGATTCCCCAAATCGTCCACTCGTCTCTCACACTCCAAAGGCTAGCTCTTGATGCACGGATGGCTTACTCAAGCTTCTGCTATCCTTCCCTTGATCCGTACGTGTGACTCCCGTGCTCTGTCTTTGGTTGCTTCATTCCTCTCCATTTAATATGCAACCAATGTTTAGATCAGGTTCACAACCTCCGAGATTTTCGGCTTCTTTCCTTAAATCTCTCCAACAATCTCTATGACTCGGTCCACCTCTTTGGCTTCGTCACACGAGTTTGTTGGTCTCTTATCACGTTGTCCGTGATTCTCTCAACTGATCGACTTACTCGGTTCTGACTTCAAGTCCCTCTGTGTCCAACACAGGTTCTTGTCCCTCACTCAACTCTCTGATTTAGAGTCCTTCTGTCCATTCGATGATCCCATCCTGGTACAGGTTCCTACACACTTAATTTAAAGTGTTAGTCGAGTATTGTCATCATCAAAATCACACGGGGTACATGATCCTCAGGATCCAACAATGTATGAATCTCTTTCATGTAGCTTAGATCCAATTGTAGACCCTTCCTCCCTTGCTCTTCTATTTTGGCTATGTGATCAATATCATTTTTTAAGCTCCTAAATCCATTTGACCCATGTGTTTTGGATGTGCCACATATTTTACTGACTTGGCGGGTTGTGCTGACTAGGCGTGTCTTGCTGACTAGGCAAGTCATGTTGGGCTAACTCCTTGGGTCGGGCCGGGTCACTAGTGCGGGCATCCTTTGCATGGGTCTGTCTGCTGGTGCGAGCATCCATAGGCGCGCTAGGTCATCTCCAAAAAAAACCTCATTATCGCTTGTTGAATCTGCCCGAGCCTCGTAGTTCTTCGCCCGGGCATGGGTGGAATTCCCTTGGGTCTTTTGTTGATTCTCGCCTGTCCTTGGTTCTTACGACTTCCATGAGACTTATAAGTTATTTTTGAGCCTTAACTTTCAGGATTCCATCAATACTCTCCTCTAAAAGTTCAACCTTGCCCTCAAAGTCATAGTCATTGATTTTTTTTTGTCAATGTCTTTTATAGCGTCGTGCTCGGCCATCCTCCTCCACTTGATTAGGACTTTTCGGCCATTTGTCCCTTCCCTTATTCCTCTGGGCCCTCAAGCTCATATATATGATGGAATCCTCCGAACCATTTTAGTAGTCGGACTCTATTCAGATATGACGGCCCATCTACTTTTTGTAGCTGCGAGACACGGAATATCTGGTGTATTTGTGGCTCTTTAAGCAGTTGCTCGAGCTTAAATGGCCATTGTACTTTGGCGCCAGCTTGTAGTTGTCTTGCCTTGCAACTATTTGTTGTCTCTCGGGTTGGAGCTTGACATAGACATAGTCCCCCCCACCTTGTAGTTCTCGTCCATTTGGTGCTTGTTCTTTCGTTCCTTCATAGCCGTTGTGCGCTCCGTAAGTGATCCTTCTAGTCGTTCAGCATTTGATCCATGTCTAGTAGTGTTTCCTCCACTTGTTCAATTAGACAAGAGCCCTTCTCGTATGGCACTAGTCTGGATGGGTCGCGCCCGGAGAATGGAGTGCTTAGATTCACGGTGTGGAAGGAGATCTTGAATGGCTTCCTCGACGGTAGTAAGTATCCCATCCATGCATGTTATTTTCTCCTCAACCGAGGAGTATCTTTCCTTCAAGTCGGACAATCTTGTTTAAATGCCTTTCATAAGATATTTGAGAGCACTCATCTCTTGATCCATGACAGCCAACTTCTCGTCATCACTAGCTTTCTTGTCGTCATGGTCTCCAAGAATGCATGTGTGCTCCGAATACCAATACTTATGAACCCGGAAACACGAGATTTATTGAATTGCAACGTAAGTAAAGACAAGTAATAATTTCCAAGTTAACCACTTGTAACCAAGGTTGAAAACCCCCAAGAAGTATCGCCCAACTAAAACAAAGATAACTAAGATAAATCTAGCGAGACAAATCGCTCTTAGCTAACCCGTGGCGAATCACCTTATAAATGTGTTCCAAATCAAAAATATGAGATATGGTAGAGGTTTCTTTTTATAGCTCTCCAAGGTTGGCTGGTCCATGAATCTTAAAACTAGCCGTTGGAGCTTTATTGCTCCTTAGATCTAGATCTTGGTCAGCTGTTGTTCCGGTGCATGAATCTCCTTAATGTTGCTTAGATCTACTTGTTGACCCTTGCTCTTCTATTTTGGCCATGTGGTCAATATCATCTTTAAAGCTTCATATATATTTGACTAATGTGTTATTGATGTGCCACATACTTTACTAACTTATGGAGTGTGTTGATTAGGCGTGGCTTGATAACTAGGCGAGCCATGTTGGGTTGACTCCTTGGGTCGAATCAGGCCACAGTGTGGGCTGGTTTGCTGGTGCATACATCCTTGGGCGCGCTGGGCCATCTCCGAAAAACCTCAACATCGCTAGGTGGAGTTTCCAGGGGTCCTTCGTGATTCTCGCCTTTCCTTAGTTCTTGCCTTCCGAGGGCTAGGCTTCGCTGGGACTTTTAGGTGATTTTGGGGCCTTAACTTCCACGGTTCCATACCGCTACGGGTGTAAGTATCAAGCCGCTGTTTGAAATTATAATTTACCACATGTATGCCACGTAGTACCACGCAAAGTCGGAATCATCCATCAGGACAGCAGCCCGAAACCCTAAATATTGCAAACGATGACAAAACTAGAATTATTTTTTGATCAACTGTATTGGACTATAGAGATTGAAAGGCTAGCTATAAACAAGAGCAAGCTAATGATTTTGTGGTCCAATTCAAAGGCTTTGAGATTTGGGCATGTTTCTCAAAACTTCGTACACAAACATGGTTGAAGGAGCTGCCAATTCAGCGGCTTGTCTATAACAGACCAAGGAGGGTATAACTTATTGTTCCTCAATAGAAATACTTATCTCGGCTATAAGCCTTGATTTACTTAATCCTGGGAAAATCGATTCAGATTATGTACCAGCACAAGTAATACTCTAAACTTTCTTGTATAGAAACTCTGAAATTACTTTGAATTGATTTCCATTTTGTTCCGAACAAAACAACACAAAATCTCTTGCATACGCATCACTCTTTGACCAATGGCACACACTGAATTAAGGAATGCAAGTGCCATAAACAATTAAGTTCAGAGAGAGAACACAAGTAACCTATGACCTCTTTGATTAGCAGTAGGCATGTAAGATTTCAGATATATTATCAACCAACTCAACATCATTACTCCTGCTCTTGTTTCACTTTACTCGATTTGCTGGTTTTACCGGATGAGCCACCAGAAAAAGTAAGGCCACTATTACCCCTTTTGGATTCTTGTGCTGATCTGTCTGCTGAGCCCATTGATTGTCTTTTTCTTGAAGATCTGGAAGGGGTGTCCGCTTGAGACACCGCGCTACGTTGCCTGCTACTACGTGAGGAATTCGTTTGCTTGCTCCAACCATTTTGCGTCGTCATAAGAGTACTTCGTGACATGGAGGGGCCATTACGGGAATAGGCATACTTCACAGTCCTTTCGTATAATTCTCTATCACGCTCTTCTTTCACTTTGTCGGGGTCGTACACCGAGAGCTCAACAGGCTCAGGATAATGAACAAAAGAAACACGTCGTGAGATCTTCCCAACTGCCATAATTTTATTTAAGGTCAGTAAAAAAACAAAATCTCAAGTGCAACAAAAAATTATATTTGCAGACCATAAATTGCTCTAATACAACTTAAACTGTTAACCCAGACCAGCGACAAGTATCCCATTATGTGCAACGGTTTACTCTTAATCGCACAAATGAGATAAAACACAAAATATATTTACATCACGCAAGAGATTGAAACGGCCTGTTGTTTCAAAATACATACCGACTTTTGATTCTGATGCAGAAGATACAAAAACTGTTGCATCTGCGTCTAGAGATTTGAAGCTGACTACTTCATACTCTTTTCCTGCAATGGTACAATTTAATAAAGGATTGCAGTGACTAAATCCTTTAATCCCAAAATCACATGGTAATCACAATGAATGTTGATACAACATCCACATTATAAGCTGAGATAAACAGTGCTGCCAAAAAGTGCATGTTAAGACCCATACTTACCCGACGTGCCTGTAAAAGTGCCCAAACTTCCATCCTGATGAAGCTGAAGAGACACTTCTTGCCCATCAAAATCCAGATCCTGTAATACTCAACGAACAGCCTCAGTCGGACACCAAGTAAAGTCATGAATTTGACCCGCATGAATAAACAAACACTAATCCCTTGTACCAAACTCCAATACCACTAAAGTAAAAGTGATTCATAAAAAGTAACTTAAAATCTGACAGCCCCATCCAACTGTCATGCACAAAGGGAAAAAAAATGGCAAGCAAGCGGTTTTCGTGAGCTAAACCTTAAGACAAAGAGGGAATGCTACATATAATTGTAGACATAGAAATCAATAATTCAGTCTGAACATCCATAATAACTGTTGACAAACTCTGAGTTAACAAACAGGATCATAATATGTGTATCAAACAATACATGTATAAGTATTTGCACAATGAATCAAGTGAACAACACCAGAAATATAAGACTGCATACTTGCTTATAAGGCCACTGAATGAGCCATAGCTCAGTGGAATCTGACAAGTCCAGATCAATTAACGGCTCGCACTGATCCTTTTCAAATTCAGGCTGAGACTTGTCTCCTTCATCGGCAGCCATTCTCGCACACCCTGCAACACAATCAATCAAATAAATAAAGTTCAAAATTACATGACCTGTTTGCTGAACACTAAAATTAAATAGTAGAAAAGGAGAGAGCTCGGATTACCTGAGTTGAGTGGAGGTAGCGGATCTGGTTTCGATCCAGGTCGGAGCTTCGACTGGCGCTGTAGTCTTTCTCTCTCTCTCTCTCTGCTTTTCTTACGTTCTGTTCTGGCGCTGTAGGGTTATTTTTATTAGGCATCATGAACGAACCCTACAATAGGATTATTTGTATATACGTAATTCATGAGGGGCCAAAACGAAATACGAAAAATTAGACTTTTGGACGGATGGTTCAATTTGACGAACCAGTGAACTGACCTCGGATCGACGGTTCGGGATGAGGGATAAAGTGCGTTTACCTGAAAATTGTAGTCGCATATTACGACAAGCGCAGGGCTCTATCTGCGTTATCTATCGAATCTTACCAGATCATACATATATGTATGATTCCATCGTCCAAAAAGCAAGATAAGGTCTAAAAAACTCAACACTGTCTGAAACGAAATAAGCCGACTAGGACTTGCAAACAACAGAAAATCAATGAGCTCACTTTTGCAAGGATTGAAATAAATTTTTCCCCTGCATTTTATAAGCAAGTGAATTTTATTTAGTATAACAAACCACAAAGAAGTATCAAACCTGATTACAACTTTTATACTCGAAATAAAGATAACAGCCTTACATACAGTTAGCATTCCATGAGATCGAATCAAGTCTTCTCCACACTTTTTTTGTTTTGACACAATTGCAAATTCCTGAAAATCACCAACTAAGCACTTGGAAGTTCCCTTCCTTTCATTCCGGTACTCATTAAAGGCACTGAATACTTTAAGTGGTGGTTTTCAGTTGGTTACTCCTCGGCCGTTTGGGAGAAGTTGACCGATAAATGCAGTCAAATCCTCTGAAATTCACTCATTTGGTAACGAGTCAAAATGCTCTCTCTCTGCATCTAGCACGCCCTAAAAACCAAAAAGAAAGAGTCACGGAGATGAAAAAAGCTCCGACAGATGGCTTGCAAGTAATAATACATGTAGTTTGGCCACGGAGGAGATGTTTCAGAGAACCTTAATGATCTTGATTGCTGATTCCTTGTGTAAAACTTCATTGTACTCATGACAGGCCAAACTCTGTATAAATTAAACCCAATATATTATTAACAAAAAGGTGTGCATAGAAATCAAGAGGGTGAGATTTAGAGGCAGACTTGAACGCAGTATGGACAACCAACTTCACTAGAGCAGCTACATGCAGTGAGCAGCTCCAGGGCAGCCTTTAAGAGCTCAGTAAAAACAGGCTGAACCTGGCATAATCATAAATGCTAACATGAGCACAAAGATTTAAGGCAAAAGTTAGGGGTTAAATCCAGGTTATTTTTAAAAATCTATAATAACCTGAACCAATTATTATCCAAGAAAAGAGGATACCCTGAGAAAGAAAGAATCATTTAGTGTATCTGTAAAACTTTCAACTAACCTGAGCTGCAACACCAGTGCCTCCAGGATGCTGGTCATATAATAGAATTCTTTCGGGGATGTAACGGTTATCATGAGGATTAGCACATTCTGGCACCAAATCAGACAAATTGCAGACAACAAATCTACACAAAGAGAATCACTGTTCATTTACAGTTCAAGCACTAGCTATATCATCAGTTGAATTAAAATATTCATGAAATGAATCAATGTTTAAACTTGGATGAAAGTCAAATCACTTGCTAGCATGCAGTGTGTAACTCAGATGCTAATCGTGAGCATCAACTAATCCACATATTGCTACCAAGCTCTATCATCAGCTTCATGCATATGATATAAGTTAGCCGCGTACAAAGGAACTACACTCAAAACAGCATGACAAGCGGCATGCAAGCCTCCGCGGAAGTTGTCCACCTCTTTTTTGATCAACTGTGGAACTCTAATCCAAGCAGACTGTCAGACAACATTTTGTCAAAATTACAAATCAAATGCAAAATGTCCATCCACAAGTCATAAATCTAAAAACACCTGTGATTCATATGAAAATGTTGGAAGTGAAAGTTCTTTTTGATCAATAACCACATTTCTTCCTTTCAAAATTTGATTGAATGCGAACCAAGTGGTGGTTATTTTGCATTTTCCAGCTAGTGCAGTTGTCCTTAACAATCGGCTCTGCACAGCGCTGGCTGGATATATCTGAAAAAGAACAGTTTCATCAGGGAACAAAGACGATTACCATGGTATCATGAATTTTGTATACATTTTAAAGACTTCACACACCAAAATAAATGGCCTTCACATTAGTCAAGTAAATAAGAACATCATGATGATTTTCATTTACTAAAGTTCACGATGAATTAAGAGATCCGTAATGGCTCATAGGACACAGCAACATAAGATTTGGGAGCATCAGTTCTGCAATCTAACAAAAAGAGCCAAAGACCAAGTGACAATATTTTAGAAACAACATACAGAGTTACCGCCAATAACATGGATATCAGTGTAAGAGCGAGGCTGTGTGAAGTACTTCGTGTCAGCTCTTTGACACCAAGCAATTTTACTTGAGATATCCAAATCGGTGACCAAATAGGTCATACCTTGATTCATGTAAACAGCACCCTCGTATACCTATATAATTAAAGTAGGATAATCAGATGAGTTCAAAGCCACTTTAAAACCAAAAAAAAAAAAAATTGCTTTTAGGATCTCATTATGAAAGGCTGTTTTGGCTAACTTCTGTACTAAGTAAATGTTACCTGAAAGAAGGCCCTGCTTTCCTCTATTTCTTCAAGAACCTCACCTCTTTGTTTATCCATAACTTTGTACTTCTCTGTCTCTATGGCTCGTATGCTGACTGCTTGAGAAGGCTTTTTCTGGTATAAAGCAGAAAGCTAAAATTAACACAATGTAAAGTGCTTTTATTTAAAGCAGACAAAAATGAACTGCATGCAAATATTAGATTTTCATATCAGAGTCCGTACATCATGCCCAATATAGGTCCAAATCCTAGCATTAGAATCACGTGATGGATCACAAGTTATATATCCTTTTTCTTTCAGTAACATAATTCCACTGTTTATACCAGAACCAAAATATTTTCCATCAGAATGGGAATGTAATGGATGCTCAAGAGCAGCACAAGCCAAATGCTGTGCCATCACCTACATTTGGAGAGATTCGTTGAAGTATATTAACTACCAAAATGTGAAAGGATTACAAAAAAAAAATATTCACTAATCAGGGAAGTGAGGCAGGAACCTGCTGGTTTTGAGAATCAACATGACAACACTCGACAGGGCTCCCAAACAGTTTCAATGGATGTTTCATAAAATACTGATCTAGAGGATCCTGAAAAGATACATATACTGCCAGAGATGGCTTTCCTCTTCTTCCAGCCCGCCCAGCTTGCTGCCAAAGGCTTCAGTATGAAAGTAAATAAACTCAGTATGAGAATCAAAGGTAACTGCACGTCGAAAGAACGATAAACAATTGCTGTACCTTGCAATACTACCAGGAAACCCGAGATGAAGAGTAACATCAATGTGTCCAACATCAATTCCTAACTCGAGGGCATTTGTTGCGACAATACCACGAAGTTTCCCACCAAAGAAATCACTCTCTATTCTTCTCCTGTCCTGTCCAATGACAAAATAGCATAAAATGTGAACCATTGAAGGTAGATGGAATGTGAAATCTGTGAATAACTGATTGACACAATGAGCCATAACATATCAATAAGAAGAATCACACAAGACAGGACTATCATTTACTTTGAGCAGAAATCTGTGGACTACTAAGTACTAACCTCTGCAGTGTATCCACCACGATAAGAACAAATAGAGTCGGCCAATTCAGTGCTTATTTCTTCAAGAATCGCATGACTAAAAAATGAATAAGCACACAAAATATTTCCATTAAGATAGAATCAGTGTATCAGGATCATACACTTTCTTTTAAGTTAAGGAAGATAAGAACTTAAGTCCCCGAGGACACTCTCTAAATTTAACCTTTCCGTTCTAGAGATAAAAGTCTTAACTGGCCTAACATGAACCTGCCCAACAGCAATTGATAGCACTATCAGTTTCTTGCTAATGACTTGTTGATTTCATTTTTGACAGTTACATATTCTCATTCACACATATTTATGATACTTCATTGAATATAATATGAAAGAACTTTTAAAATAATATTTCTTACGTACGTGTAGTATAAAACAAGTTCGCAGAGCTTGCGAGATTTGCAGAATGTAATGCTCCGCAGTCCATGCTGAACCATTTCTGCAAAAAGGCGTGAAACTTCCAAAATAGAGCTGCAAATCATGTGCAAGATATCAAGCATGTATAAGTTCACAAATAAAATAAGATACCCTTTTAACTGTAACACAAGTCAGCCAGCAGGTGTGAACCCATCTGTTTAATAAAAGGTGAGTTCAAAATGTCACTTTAACAGTAAACCGTGAACTTTTTGTATCGCAACTCTTGACCAGCAAAAACAAGCCAATATTAAAATTCTATTATGCAAAGGAGGGAGATCCCAAAATTCTGTCAATAATGTACCTTGGACGTGTCTCTTCTTTTTGATCCATTGATCCACTAGCACCAGTGCTTTCCCCAATTGCATTATGCTCCTAAATTCATTTAGCAAATGTGAATCTGTTTGACAACCATGTGAAACAAGAGAAAGCGTGAAGCTGGAAAAGGACATACAACTTTTGGATGCTGACTGGGATCCCAAAGGATAAAGAATTTCTCACCGGAAGGACTGCCATCATTTTGAATTACGTGCAGTGATTCCAAATTTACGAGTTCCTATGGCACACGAAAAAGAGTGTTACCAAAGTTCCTATAGAATGAAAACAAACTTGTGAGAGTCCAAATAAAAAAAGACCAATGGCACGAAACATCCAAGGAATAGAAAAGGCACAACAAGATTCAGTGATCTGTCATATTATGCCTTGAGCTAATGCAATCAGTGTTTACACCGACATGAAAAAAGAATCTTTCCAAGACACCTTACCATAGCGTGATCACGGGGGTTCGCTAAAGTTGCGGTGCATAACACAAATGATGGACTGGTACCATACACTGCACAATAAGAGTAGAGAGAGTGTGTTCAGATTGTGGAGAAGAGAAAAGATTAAACCTGCAATAAGAATTGGATAGTCTCTAGCCAAAATTAAATAGGGGGCATGCACCATGGGAACAAAGCCGACATAGTCTTCTCAATATGAGTGCAGTATGACATCCAAATGCTCCCTTGTAAGCATGGGCTTCATCAATTACTACAAAACTGTGTTTATTGTTGGTTAACTTCAAAGAATAAAATGTTACTTTAAATTGTCCATATTCAGAAACATCTAGAGCCAACAACGTAACATTTATCGGACAACAATTTTATACAGACGTATGGGATAGCATATGCCGTGATAAAACCATGCAGAGAATCAAAACAAGGGTTAACATCTGGAACTATAGATCGGAAAATGACTATTTCTGTTGGGTGGTTTCTTCTTTTAGTTTCTAATACGGAGTGGTTTCTTGGCTTCTAAAATGTAAATCCATATTCCCTGCGTAGCTACTAACATTTTTAACAATATGTGTATCAACGTCAAGTAAATAAAAATCTACAATAAAAGCAGTTTGCACGCTGATCAAGAACATGCAGAGAGGATGTAAACAGATAGTCATGGTGAAAAGAAAAAATTATCAAGTCAAAATTACTACCGGAGGTTTGACAGTATCCGTTTAAATTGATGATGATATGGCAAGATTGACGCATGCAACATATCAGGATTCGTAATCAGCTGTAAAACAAAATAGAGCACATCAACATCAATGTGAAAAGACAAGATTAAATTTGAAAACATACAGAGAAACAATATAATTATATACCAGTCTAGAATGATCACGCAGCCGCAGCCTTTCAGCTCGAGAGGTATCACCGTCGTATATACCAACATGAAGTCCCACATCAAATCCTTCAGTCATTGACAATAAAGCACGTAATTGATCTTGTGCTAAGGCCTTCACCAAAGTTAGAATTGGAACAGTGATGAGGTAGAGATATACATTGCAATGTGTACTACATATAAGACCAATTATTACATGACCTCAAACTAACCTTTGTTGGAAATATATAAAGGGCGCAAGAAGACAAATATGTTGATAATGCTTCGAGGACAGGCAGATTGTAACAAAGGGATTTTCCACTCGACGTCATTGTGGCTACAACGACATTATTTCCAGCAAGTGACGATTTTATGGATTCCGCCTAACAATTTCACATGCTATTCAAATCAGTAACTTAAGTAATAATAATAGTTTAAAACTAAGTAGAAGTATAGCAAAATATCTACTTGATGACTAAATAACTTGTCGATCCCAAGATGCTTAATCGCAGAATAAATGTTTTGTGAGAGATCCTCTGGAATATTCACATAATTGGCCTTCCGAGCCCGAATGGTCTCAACATGCTTCATCTGCAGCACAAAAGGCCCTAGTAGCATTAATTACAGGTCATGTTCCAATTAAGTTTCTTTAACAAAGATGGACTGTCAATAGAATCCAAAAGGTAATCAAATCAAAGGAAAGCCATGTCTCTGATGAAGAAATGTCAGATACTAAATAATTGTACTACTATCCAACACAATAGAGTGTAGGTTACACCACAAACCTGGCCTTCAGATCCCATGCTGTGCCTTAGATGTTCTATCATTTGACTTGCAGATAATTGCTGTACATTCTGCAGTTTCAATAAGTATTTCTTAGAAGAAACGAACATTATGCTTCAAATTTAGAGGTATGTAAAATGCTCCAAGAGTGATAAGAAATATATGGTACACACACAGCAATTATCTCGGCTAGATGACGATGGTTGCTTTCTCTTTTTTGTTTTATTTTTTTGTACAGTGCTATGCTTGTCTCCCTCCTTGACAAATTTACATAAATCATCCAAGGAAAATGTTTGGAGCCCATTTTTACAGCCCCTTTCCTGAATCATCCACAAAAAGCAAGATACTAAACGTAGTAAAAGATAGATAACAAATATCACAATTCGAGAATTAGCCGGATAAAAGAAATGGACGAATTGAAAAAACATGCAACTAGCTTGTTTTTTTTCTTTTGTAAAATAATAACATCTGCATCCTTTTGGCATTTAAATTCGCTAATTTCAAAATATGTGTCTTATGGCATCCTTTATCCTATTGGAGCCACATAAACTAACTAAATAATATGATATTTCAGCTGCCGAGGAAGGAAACCAACAAACCATTAACGA
This sequence comes from Umbilicus rupestris, assembly GCA_963678935.1. Taxonomy (NCBI): domain Eukaryota; kingdom Viridiplantae; phylum Streptophyta; class Magnoliopsida; order Saxifragales; family Crassulaceae; genus Umbilicus; species Umbilicus rupestris. The sequence continues at coordinate 10,276,759 of OY787619.1, forward strand.
TTTTACTAAATTCGACAGGCTTGTCTTAAAATAAGTTTCCTTTGTCTTCAGTCTATCGACAATTTGGGAGATAGGCATACGTCTTCTAGCTACACATTGAAGATTGGAAATAGAATTAGAGTAATTACAAATACTTGTGATTTGGGATGCAACAGAACTTCTAACTACCTCTTTTTGTTTTAATTTCAGCTTTGCCGTTTTGTTCTCCTTCTCTATGTGAACCTTTCAATACAATAATCTTGAATTTGGCAGGTTTGTGTTCTCCCACCTTATTAACAAAACAAACCACCTGAAGACAAGAATCAAATGATAAGCCAGGCTGTCGAAAAAAGGAATAAAAGTTGGAATAATCAAACAATAATTTAATGGTTGCACCAATCTGAGAGTAAACTGAGGGATTTGTTTAAGTTTAACTTACAAGCAGAAAACAAGCCACAGATTTGAAATGAATAGTATTCTACGATGTCTGACCTTAGGACACAAAAGAGAGAGCGAATCCAGGTTCTCAATACCAATTCGTAGCCCAAAGTTCTCAAGGAGCACCAACACTTCGGTTACAAAATCCCACGTCGTTTCTTGACATTGTTGTTGGAGATGAGCAGAAACTATGTTTAAGAACGTAAAGGCTTTCAAGACTGCTTTCAACCATGACGGACATAAACATGATCTTCTATCATTCTTGTTACTTAATGATTCAAAATCATTCAATAACCTGGATTTTCTATACCATAGGCACTCTCCAAAGTCCTGATCAGAGAGACAATCTACCATCTCCAAAACTCTAACTAGTATTTTACAGTTCTCTCCTAAAAGAACATTCTTGTTATGCGACTGCAATATGTTCACAATGAGGTCATCTCTGAGCCCCTCCTCGCTTCTACATGTTTTCTCAGTGACAAAAGTACTAAAATCTTCTGCCGTCGCTCCTGAACCTGGATTCCCTCTCCCAGAAGAGCGCTCATTCGCACAATTTGAAATGTCACGAAGATCAGACACGTCATTCATAATATCCTGCCACGCTAAATCCGCTACACTAACTGATGATCTATTTTCAACACCCTGATCCTTTTCAGCTACAAGATCACTCAACTGCTGAGTTTTCTTCATGTCTTTCTTGATAAAAGGAATAACGACAACGAAGCTCCCTCGACCAATGGCCTGACAATCTAACCTGGTTTTCAAGTTTAGCTTTGTCCCCTGAAATTTTTTTTAAAAAATATTAATATATGATTGACTGTTTAAGGTCTCAAAACCAACATTTATAATGAAAATTATCCTCATTTGCCATTTTGGCCATCTTTCTTCCTATTCTTCTATCCTTTTGAAAATGTTCCCCATATACCATCCTTTGCACAAAACGCCAGTGGAATTTGTTATTTGTCCTTTTTTTTCTGACCTGGAGCGTTGCTAGCATTCGAATCAGAAATTAGGTCATACAGCCGCTTGACAAACGGAGATTTGTGTGTTTACAAACAATACTGACAGTTTGAAAAAGGTGGCGTATGTATGGGGAACATTTTCAAAAGAATGGTAGACGGGGGAACAGAATTTTCGATCCATCGCAAACGAGGAAATATTTCCATCACATGTCATAACTAAGCATTACAGAACCAAAATGTCACCACCTTGAAGTAGAGATGAAAGTTGGGATACTCCGAGGCAGGTTTGAACTTCTGCTTCAATAGCTCCTTGAGGTCCTCGACAGTTTTGTTCACTGCAATCGAAACAGTAGTCGATTCTCCCGTCAAGCTTCGAACCTCCAAATCTCTCTCCTCATCCTCCTCGGCCATATTTTCTTACTCACAACTTCCTGTAACTGGATCGGCGCTTCAATTTGGGATTCAATCACAAGATGAATACAAACGAATCAATCCGAATGCGGTTCTGCAAAACTTTCAATCATGTGGGCAAGAAAAACAAAGCCCTAATTTCATGTGTACGGCGTCGTTAGGATCTTGTGACCGACATTTCCCATTCCCGCCAATTGGAGAAAAAAATTTCAAACCTGCCACGTTTTTTAATTACCATTTTGAATTTACTTTTTAAAATGTTTTTTTATATCAAATGAGTAATTTTGCATTTTTAAAAATTAAATTACTGATTCGATGATAATTTGGTGTTGACTTTATAAGTTCAACACAAATCGTTATTCGTAGTAACGATTTATTCAAAATAAAATCAAACAACTACTACAAATAAGATTTATGATCCTCATCGATCCATTATTAATCAGGGGGGAGGATATCATGTTTGGGAGGTTTGAGAATGTGAGGATGATTAAAAAGGCAAATCTGATGACTTATCAAGGGCCACCTATGGTGGCTAATACGCTTCACGTGGCCGCGACTTGCTCAAGGAAAGTGGGGAGTGTTGGATTAAATTGAATGAAATTTCAATTATATCAATGATGGAACATGTAGATAAAGCTTTGTGAATACATTATATTTAATGAAGTATTACTATTAATGGAAGGCATGCATCATTATTGTTATATTGAATCAAGTGTTAGTTTAATTCAATATAAAGTAAATGAAGTAACACTATCAATTATCTAATTAATTAGTGCATCAACTTAGTTTAATCAATTCAATTTGATTCAATGCGAAGATTATAAATCGAATGATTACAAGTAATTCAAAGTAGAACGGAATAACGATACAAGCAAACCAGAATCAGTTGAGGCTCGTTAGACGATTTCCTTAAAGCTTTTATTGCCGTCCCACCGGGTGCAAGGAAAGGGCAAGAGCTTCCCAGGATACAACAACTTGTGAGTGTGTACCTCTTTGCACTACAAGGTAACACTCCGGCGAATCAAACTTGTGCAAGCCACTATCACCAAAGAAATACTCAAAGGGTATGAAGAACTCAAAGGGAAAAGCAGCCGGCTATCAAGGGAGGAGATGTTGGAAATGAGAGATGTTATTGTGTGAGTTGATGATTTCCAAGCCTCATTTGCACCTCCTTTTATAGGGGAGGATGGGGCAACCCATCATAATGACCTTGTGAATGCTAAAGGTCCTCTTAAAGGCACCAAAATGAATGTTCCAAGTCCCTTCATTTCACAAGATTAAAATCAAATTTTCAATGCTCTTGAAAAGATGAAAAGGTCTTTCATAAGTGCATAGCCATTATCATGCTACCTCTTCATGTTTTCCATGCTAATGGAAAACAAATAGCCCACAAAAATTATGACAATGTCATAACTAAGATAAGCCTCTATGTCTTCTAAGGCTTTTCACTTGACCTTTGTAAATGCTCTCCATAACTTTGAGCATTTCATTTCATTCATTTTGGCTTCAATTTGGACATGTAAGTAATTGATTTTGTCCTTTCATTTGTAGGACTTTAAATCCAATTAAATACTTTTCTCATATAAATATGGTCACACCACATTTTCTTCACACTTCTTCACCAAATTTTCCAACAATCCCCCACATGAAGAAAATCATGGGGTGAGAATAAAATCAAGACTCGACTCGATATGGTGATAGTTTCTTCGGTCAATATTTGTATAGGATAGGTGGGCAAAGCCTTTGAACCTTCCCTCGAAAGACATATCTTCTTTACTGACTATTCAGTAGACGCGATGTCCTTGAACTGTTCGTCGTATAATGTAAACGAAACACATATCTTCCACAAATATATTCCTGACACAAGTTCAGTTCTCATGGTTGGGTTCTTTTCTGGCCATGAAACCCCTGCCTGGTTCTGTGAGAGTTTTGAAAGAATTGGGCCCCATTAATTCTTCTTAGAAGCGGCCTCACTTCTATCTCACATAGGTGATTCTTTATTTCAAGTAGTCCCGCATTACTTGTCGGAATCTCAACATCCGAGGTCTAAAAATCATTAAAAGCTTCAAGCTTAACCTCGTGCGGGAGTCACCAATTTAAACAAAGAATGGGAACGGGGGTTAACCCCCTCAGTGACCGCACATAGTCTCAGCAGTTAGGTTGTCCCTTTGAACCAAGATCTTGGGATCTCCAGTCAGCATGGTTGGGTTTCCTTTGCCTTGACTTTATTTATCCAAGGGCTTAAGTCCCATCCCTCTAGACGTCTTCTCTACTTGGTCCCTACTTAACCCTTTGGTTAATGGATCTGCAATATTGTCTTTGGACCTTACATAGTCAATACTAATGACTCCTGAAGAGAGAAGTTGTCTAATGGTATTATGTCGTCGACGTATATGTCGTGACTTACCATTATACATCACACTTTGTGCCCTTCCAATTGCAGATTGGTTGTCACAATATAAACATATTGATGGCACAGGTGTTGTCCATTTTGGAATATCCTCTACAAAATTTCTTAGCCACTCAGCTTCTTCGCCACATTTATCTAATGCAACGAATTCAGCTTCCATAGTGGATCTAGTTATCACAGTTTGTTTAGAGGACTTCCAAGTCACTGCAGCACCTCCCAGAGTGAATACATATCCACTTGTCGCTTTTGAATCTTGTATATCAGATATCCAACTTGCATCAGTGAAACCTTCAATGACTTCCGGATATCTGGTATAATGTAGACCATAATCACGAGTAAATCGTAAGTACCTTAGTACTCTCACGATTGCTTTCCAGTGTTCCGATCCTGGATTACTCGTATATCTAGCAAGTCTACTTACAGTATAGGCAATGTCAGGTCTAGTACAATTCATTAAGTACATTAGACTACCTATGACTCTCGCATATTCCACTTGGGAGATACTTTGTCCTTTGTTTTTAGACAAGTGTTGACTGATGTCAATTGGAGTTCTGGATATTCCCAAACTGTCATTTCCGAACTTATCTAGGATCTTCTCGACGTAATGTGATTGACTTAAGACAAGTCCATCATTAGTCCGTGTAATCTTGATACCTAGAATTACATCAGCTAGTCCCAAATCTTTCATATCAAATTTAGAGTTTAATATAGCCTTTGTGGACTTAATCAGGTCATCATTGCTTCCCACAATGAGCATGTCGTCAACATATAAACACAGAATCACATAACCATGTTCTGTGTTTTTAATATAAACACATTTATCACACTCGTTGATCTTAAACCCATTTGACATCATCACAGAGTCAAATTTCTCATGCCACTGCTTTGGGGCTTGTTTTAGGCCATACAGAGATTTTACAAGTCTACAAACTTTCCTCTCTTGACCAGGCTCTATACAACCCTCGGGTTGTTCCATATAGATTTCTTCCTCAAGATCGCCATTGAGAAAAGCTGTTTTCACATCCATTTGATGTATTTCTAAATTACGTAAAGCCGCAATTGCTATTATCATCCTTATGGAAGTGATTCTCGTCACAGGAGAATATGTATCAAAATAGTCAAGACCTTCCTTTTGTCTATAACCTTTGATTACAAGTCTTGCCTTGTATTTATCGATAGTGCCATCCACTTTCATCTTCCTGGTGAAGACCCACTTAGAACCTAGTGTTTTACTTCCAGGAGGAAGATCAACCAATTCCCATGTATGATTTTGCAAGATAGAATCAATTTCACTCCTTATGGCTTCTTTCCATAAGTGACCCTCAACTGAGTTTGTAGCCTCTTTGTAAGTTCGAGGTTCAGCTTCGAGCATATATGTTAGAAAATCAGTACCAAATGATTTTTCTATCCTTGTTCGCTTGCTTCGTCTAGGTTCTACTGATTCTACATCATTTCCAGAGATATCATCTCGTTCTTGAGTTATTTCCTCAATATCTTCAAATAACTGATGAGATGAACCCAATTCATCTTCCTTAGACTTATAAGGAAATACTTGTTCAAAGAACGAAGCATTCTTTGATTCCAAGATGGAATTTTTGTGTATATCAGGATTTTTTGATTCATACACAAGGAATCTATACGCATTACTGTTTTGCGCATAACCAATGAATATACAATCAACGGTTTTTGGTCCTATCCTCATTCGCTTAGGACCGGGAGCCATTACCTTAGCAAGACACCCCCACACTCGCAAGTATTTATAGGAAGGCTTGCTTCCTTTAAATAGCTCATATGGAGACTTCTCTTCCTGTTTGCGAGGTACCTTATTTAAAAGATAATTCGCTGATAAGATGGCTTCCCCCCACATTCCATGGGGTAACCCAGAGCTTAACAACATTGCATTCATCATCTCTTTTAGAGTACGGTTCTTTCGTTCTGCAATGCCGTTTGATTGAGGCGAGTATGGTGGAGTTACTTCATGAATAATTCCGTATTGTGCACAGAAGGCCCCAAACGGTTCTACATATTCACCTCCACGGTCACTTCTCAACCTCTTTATCTTTTTGTTGAGTTGGTTCTCAACTTCTAATTTGTACATGGAAAACTTTTCAATTGCCTCATCTTTGCTTTTAAGCAAATATACATAACAATATTTTGTACTATCATCAATGAATGTCACAAAATATTTGTTACCACCTCTAGTTGGCATGAATTTTAAGTCGCATAGGTCACTATGGATTAATTCAAGGGGTTCGGTTTTTCTTTCAACACTGTGAAATGAGGTTCTCGTTAATTTTGCTTCAACACAAGATTCACACTTGTGTTTGGAATCTATATGAGATTTGGGTATACACTCCAAATTCATTAGTTTCCTTATTGTGTCATAATTTACGTGGCCTAATCTTTTATGCCATAAATTAGAGGACTCAAGCAAATAAACGGAAGAATTATTTTTATTGATATTTTTGGGTTTGATAGCTATTACATTCATCTTCCACATGCCATCCTTTACATAACCTCTTCCCAAATACATACCGTTCTTTGTGAGAACAATTTTCTAGGACTCAAATACCATCTTAAATCCATGGTTATCTAGCAGTGTCCCAGAGATCAAATTCTTCCTTACATCGGGCACATAGAGAACCTCTGTAAGCTTCAGCTCCTTGCCTGATGTCAGCTTCAGGACTACTATACCCTTCCCCTTGATCTCAGAAGTGGCAGAATTGCCCATGTACAACTTCTCTCCAGCCTCACTCAGCTCTAATTTGGAGAACGCATTCTTATCCGAGCAAATGCGGCGGGTTGCTCCTGTGTCCAGCCACCACTCCTTGGGATTAGAATCCACCAAGTTCAGCTCAGAGATAACAGCTACCAGAAAGTCTTCTTCAGCTTCGGCTGAGTTGACTTCCTTCTTTTGCTTCCTTGGAGGCTTCTTACAGTCAGCTGCTCGGTGACCCTCTTTGTCACAGTTGAAACATTTTCCCGGAAACTTGGGTGATTGCCTTTTCTTGAACACTCCACCCTTAGCTGCTAACTTGTTAGAGGGTTTCTTCCTCTTTGAGCTCGCACCATGCTCCACTAAGTTTGCCCTCTCTGATGGTGCTTTGAACCTCTTATCAGAGCCACGGTTGTCTTCCTCAATTCGAAGACGAACCACAAGGTCTTCAAAACTCATCTCCTTTCGCTTGTGCTTGAGATAGTTTTTGAATTCCTTCCACCCCGAAGGTAACTTCTCAATGACTGAGGCAACTTGGAAGGATTCACTTATGTGCATCCCCTCCGCATGAATCTCATGGATTATCAGTCGCAGCTCTTGCACTTGACTTACTACCGTTTTAGAATCTACCATCATGAACTCCAGGAAGCGACCCACAATGTATTTCTTAGACCCGGCATCCTCAGTTCGGTATTTCTTATCCAATGACTCCCAGAGCTCCTTGGCTGAGCGTTTGGTACTGTACACATTGTACAGTGCGTCATTTAAGCTGTTCATGACATAGTTTCGACACAGATAGTCAGAATCTTTCCAAGCACTATATGCCATGAACACTTGTGAGTCAGTTTCATCCTCCTTGTAAGTAGGTGGATCTTCGGTTAGGAACCGAGCCAACCCAATGGTGGTCAGGTAGAAGTGCATCTTCTGTTGCCATCTCTTAAAGTTCAGTCCTGTGAACTTCTCAGGCCTTTCGGCCGGCATCACTGGGGTGGGCACTCGTGCCACTGACCCGCTTGAAATTGAACCCGCAGGTCCATTCCCGGCCATAGCCGTCATCATTGGGGTGTTACTAGGCACAACACCAGGTGTGGGCAACACTGTTGGAACCACAGTTGGCAACACTACAGGAGCAACCGGGATGTTGGCATCAATGTCCATACTTTGATTTGTGGTTTGGTTTTCCATGTCTACAAAAGACCAACTAGTTAGCAATCTTGAAATATAAATTGTACTCACACTTTTATCTACACAAAGTAAAAGCTTTAAGATTGTTGGATTAAATTGAATGAAATTTCAATTATATCAATGATGGAACATGTAGATAAAGCTTTGTGAATACATTATATTTAATGAAGTATTACTATTAATGGAAGGCATGCATCATTATTGTTATATTGAATCAAGTGTTAGTTTAATTCAATATAAAGTAAATGAAGTAACACTATCAATTATCTAATTAATTAGTGCATCAACTTAGTTTAATCAATTCAATTTGATTCAATGCGAAGATTATAAATCGAATGATTACAAGTAATTCAAAGTAGAACGGAATAACGATACAAGCAAACCAGAATCAGTTGAGGCTCGTTAGACGATTTCCTTAAAGCTTTTATTGCCGTCCCACCGGGTGCAAGGAAAGGGCAAGAGCTTCCCAGGATACAACAACTTGTGAGTGTGTACCTCTTTGCACTACAAGGTAACACTCCGGCGAATCAAACTTGTGCAAGCCACTATCACCAAAGAAATACTCAAAGGGTATGAAGAACTCAAAGGGAAAAGCAGCCGGCTATCAAGGGAGGAGATGTTGGAAATGAGAGATGTTGTTGTGTGAGTTGATGATTTCCAAGCCTCATTTGCACCTCCTTTTATAGGGGAGGATGGGGCAACCCATCATAATGACCTTGTGAATGCCAAAGGTCCTCTTAAAGGCACCAAAATGAATGTTCCAAGTCCCTTCATTTCACAAGATTAAAATCAAATTTTCAATGCTCTTGAAAAGATGAAAAGGTCTTTCATAAGTGCATAGCCATTATCATGCTACCTCTTCATGTTTTCCATGCTAATGGAAAACAAATAGCCCACAAAAATTATGACAATGTCATAACTAAGATAAGCCTCTATGTCTTCTAAGGCTTTTCACTTGACCTTTGTAAATGCTCTCCATAACTTTGAGCATTTCATTTCATTCATTTTGGCTTCAATTTGGACATGTAAGTAATTGATTTTGTCCTTTCATTTGTAGGACTTTAAATCCAATTAAATACTTTTCTCATATAAATATGGTCACACCACATTTTCTTCACACTTCTTCACCAAATTTTCCAACAGGGAGTGGGATTGGTTTATCAATTTTAGTGCGACTGATTATCCACCAGTGACTCAGGTGAGCTGATTTGACTCAGATTGATTATTTTAATAAAAATGGATTTGCTTTGCTGTTTTTGTCTGGAGATTTTGATAGTGGTTGCTCACCTTTGATTCTAAAAACGACAAGCGCAAGTTAAGTAACTGATGAGCGTAAGTGAGCGTCAAATCATTATTTAGTTTGTAATTTAATTTCCAAAAATGTACAATGTGGAAAAGTGTGAAGTAAGGGTGTGTTGTTTGTGTTTATTTATTTTATACTAATATTTATTACTTTATTTATATTTAGTAACTACTGAGCAGCCAAGTGAGCGTCAAATCATTATTTAGTTTGTAATTTAATTTCTAAAAATGTACAATGTGGAAAAGTGTGAAGTAAGGGTGTGTTGTTTGTGTTTATATTTTATACTAATATTTATTACTTTATTTATATTTATTTATAAATATTTATAAATATTTATATATACTTATAAGTATTATAATTACTTATATGTACATTAATTATTATTATTTATAGTAGTGGTGGTGTTATGGTAGTGGTGGTAGTGTGGTGGGATGGTGTTATGGTTGGAGTGGTGATATTTTCGTTGGGATGGTAGTGGTGTGTGGATGAAAGAGATGATGAATAATGGTGGTGGTGTGTTGATGAATAATGGTGACATTGTTGTTATGATGGTGATGGTGATGATGATGATGAGTAGCGGTGGTGGTGATGATGAATAGTGATAGTGGTGTGTTGATGAAAAAGATGATGAATAGTAGTTGTTGGATCATTAGGTTAGCATAAGTTTAACTTGGGTTCACTGTGAACGTGTCCCCAAGTACAGTTTGCACAGCGGATAAATAATATAATGCAGAAAGATAAAGTAAGGGACTCGTACACAGTAATTTATAGTGAAAACTCTAGTACAACCAATACTCAAAGAAAAACCACTACCTTTCAGATTTCACCGAAAGGATTTTGAGAAGCAGTCTTTTATTGCAGTGTACCGATATACTTTTCGCAAAAGACTAGACAAGTTGAATAGCAACCGAATCTCCAATTCGCCCTAGACCCACCTTCTATCTTCTATGAATCAACCGGACTGCTCTGCGGACGCTTCCCCTTTGCGTTATTCAGCAGCTCACAAGACTGGTCTATTGGACCCTCCTCAGACGCAGCAACGTGCAGCAGCTCGAAAACGCAGATCGACCTCACCAAAAATTCTGAATTCTCTTTTGTAGACCGACATCTTGATTTGAGACTTTGAAGCTCTATTTATAGTGCTAGGATCTCTATCTTTTGTTGGATCTTCTTGCTTCCTAATCAAGAAACTAAAAAGATAATAACAAGATAAAAGATAAAAATATTTCTAAATATTGGAAATATGGTTACGAAATATTTAAAAGAGAATCATAACAATATTTCGAATATTTTTAGATTACTTAATTATCTCGTTTCTAAATATCAACAAATATGTATCTAATCAATATAGATTTAGAAATCTAATAATAAGTAATGCAAGAATATTCTGCTGCTTAGCTTGGTGTTTGTTACATCAAAATCTACCGGGTACATGTCTCAACAGTAGTGATGGTGATGAATAGTGGTGGTGTCATTATAATGGTGGTGGTGATGAATAGTGGTGGTGTGTTGTGAAAGATATGATGAATAATGGTGATAGTGGTGGTGATGATGAATAGTGGTGGTTGTGGTTATGATAAATAATGTTAGTGATTTGTTGATGAAAAATATATGAATATTGTTAATGATGGTGAAAAAAATAATGAATATTTATATTTATTTTTATGTATTTAAATTTATTTATAAATATTTATATGAATCGAAAACAATATACAGCTTAAGTTTAACAACGTGGTGGTTTTGAAAATTTTTCCGAGTCGGATTGTTCACTTCCACAATCGGCGGCTTCTCGAAATAGAGAGACGCTGATAGAGCGAGAAAGCGAGGCCATGGAGTTCGGGCTGAGCGGGAATGCACTGAAGATGTTCGCTCGGGCAGTCACTTGCCTGGCGCGCGTAGGAAACGAGCTCGCCATTCAAGCATCTTCTTCACAGGTAAGTTTCCCTCCAATCGGCATCATTTGCGGCTATCGTGCTGTTGTACCTGGATTTGAACTTCAATTGATGTTTAGTGCGATCTGTTGCGTTTCTGGTACCGGATTTAGGTTCATGTGGTTTATTTAGGGTTTCAAAAGTACTCTAAAAGTTTGTCCTTCCTATTCGATATATTACTGAACTTCACATGAGTTACTCTGATTCAGAAATGCAGAACTTTGAATAGCAAGCAATTGCATCATATTGAGTATTATACTAGACTGATAATACCATCAGTTTCTGATGTTTGCATATTTACTTAATTACTGCATGAATACAATATTTTGATCATTCTGTGAGGATTTCAATTTATTACATGGTTTGCCGGAAACTTGATTATGTCTACCTTGATTGTGCTACATACACCTGACATTGAAGCTCATTCAATGATGTTGAATTTTTGTATCTGCAGATAGCTTTCCACACACTGAACGCATCACGTTCGGCTTATCAATCTATAACAATTAAACCTGATTTGTTTGACGTGTATAAAGTCGTTTGTTCTGAAGTGAAGTGCAGTTTGCTTTTGAAGGTACATGTGGGTTTGTTTAATCGTGTTTTATAAAAGTGGGTCACCTTGCGGCTATATAACGAAACTGCTTGTGTTTAGGCCATCTGTGCTGTTCTCAGGACACCTATTACAAACATTGATACTCTATCTGTACATTTGCCTGATCCTGATGCATCCAAAGTCCAGTGGACATTACTTTGCCTTAATGGTAAACTTGTTCTCACTTCTCTCTCATGTCTTGTCCACCTTGGAACTTTGAGTTTAGGCTTTGTGATAACTTACTTCAGCCTTAAATATGTGGGTGCATAGAAGTTGATTGCCTGATAGTGATAGCTTGACGATTCTCTCAGATTATTATATTATCCTTTTGTCACATATGAAACTTTTATGACAATTCTTTTTTGTTGCATTCACTTTGACAATTATTACGAATTAGGAATTTATTTCCATGTTTATTTAAATATTATGCAAGTTAAGAATAAATTTGGTATAAATTTCCTAGGAATATGCATGAGTTACTGCTCTAGTATGTTGCTAGTGGTTTGTCTTATTGGAGTTAGAGTGCAAAATAGTCACTGTTAAATCAAACATGAATTAAGTCCTTTATTGCCATGAAGTTTGAAGTCTTGCGCTGTGTAACTGGTCCCTCTGTGACAGTGCATTTGGACATCTATGGAGCTTAACAGTGTTATATTTCCTTCAGGAATGAAAAAATCGTATTGGATTACATGCAATGTTGAACCAGACATACACCATTTGGCTCTTGATAGAAGAAAATTCCCCAGTGACCTAATAGTTAGGCCTCGGGATCTCAATAGATTGCTTGCCAACTTTCAGTCGTCTCTTCAAGAGATCACAATCATCGCAACTGATCCGAACTCATTGCCTTCTGATTCTGCTAATGACATAGGTGGAAAAGCTGTTGAACTGAGAAGCTATGTTGACCCAACGAAAGGTAATACATTTTATGTGTTTTCTCTGCTTTCCTCTTTGTCCCTGAACCCTGAATTGATAGTTTTCATGCATCATTTAATCACAGATAATGATTCATCACTTCACACTCAGCTGTGGATAAATCCTGCAGAGGAGTTTGTGCATTATTTTCACTCTAGAGACCCTATAGATGTGACATTTGCTGTGAAAGAATTAAAGGTGCTACAGTTCATGGGCGTGATTTGAGCTGTGTAATATTAGAAGCACTACAGACTTGTTCTGTGCCCATGCTTCTGCTTTTATTTAATCTCCTGATAAACCATGCTATTGCAGCCACACATACTGCGTTATGTGTTTCATATGGCAGCTCTCATACTTCTAGTTACATGAATTCAAACATAACATGCTTTCATTATCTCTGCTTGAAACTTTTTTGACTTTTGATTTATTTATTATTATTTTAATACAGGCTTTTGTGTCCTTCTGCGAGGCATGTGAAGTTGATATTCACTTATATTTGGACAAAGCGGGCGAGTAGGTTTCTCTATGGACTTAACCCATGTTTTTTGTTTCTTGCATATATCGACATTTATTCCAACTTTAAAATTTTCTAATGGTAATTACATTTTTGTAACGGGAACAGGCCTATTTTAATGGCACCAAAGTTTGGATTTGATGATGCTTGCAGCTCCAACTTTGATGCAACACTTGTACTTGCAACAATGCTTCAATCACAATTACACGGAGGGCATACCTCCGAACTGTCCCCGGGTGCTCGTGTGCAGTCTGGTCGGGGTAGTGGTTTTGGCCAACAACATGGAGGTGCTATAGAAAATGTTTCCGAGCGTCCATCTGATCACACAAAAATATGGTCTGAATTATCAGGTAGCGGGCTGTTTTTTTTTTTTTTTTTTTGCACCAATGAGGAAGACTGGATCGTCTCATAATAAACATCTTAAAGAGTGCTACTCCAAACAGGAAGTGGTGCTATAAGTGGCAGTGGTGCAGAAGGTAGGAAGGCCCAGGAGGAAGCACACGTAAATGCAGACCAGCAGAGGGAAGTTCAAAGAATCATTTCAATGTGTATATCAAAAGACGGCTCTGTTGCAGGATGTCGTGCTGCCAGTCCGACGCCGTATCCTCTACTTGCCTCTTTATATCTTTATGCAGGATATTCCTTTTGATTTTTTGTTATAAGCGTGTTGCGTGGCAGATTGCAAATAGGATCATTTGGAAGAAGGATTAAAAAGTGTGTTAAGGTCAATACAAAAACATGATTTTCTTAATTAAACTCTTCAGCGTACATCCCTTGGAGACTAATTGTTTCAGCACTCATGGTCTGTATACATAAATGATTTCCTTCTGTAGCTTCATTATGATTCTTTTTAACCATGTGACTTTTCTTTTCCTCTTACTTTTTTTATATTTCTATTTTCAGATAATGCAAATAACAATGGCCGGGCATTCTCACAATCACAACATCATCCTAGCAATTGGGTAGAAGTAGATGATAATGACGACGATGGAGATGATGACACTGAGTTGTGTGTTCAGTCAACCCCTCCATACTATGAAGAGCAATAGCGTCTCCTTTCACCCTCTATGTACCACCTGTAAGGTTCATATATTGGTTATCATTTCTATAGATTATTAGAATTCCTTCATAACTTGAATGTGCTTGGATGAATACAAATTAATGAAATTTCCAACTGTGAAGAATATTCTCTCTTTTTTAAAGTATGAGGCTACTTATTTCCACAATCAACATCTACCATGACAGCACATAAAACAATCGTTTGAATTCATAGCTGGAATCCAATCTAGTTTTCTCAAGTCAGAAAAACCAAACATGATTTCGTAGCAACGTCACATTTGTTTATCGTTTTTGACTAAATTTTACGTGGCATATCTTCGGCATCTGGTTTTACACAGTTGAATTACTTGATAGTAAAGTTTCTACTTCATATTTGCAGTTAAAAAGCTGTAAAGGGTGATAGAGGAAGAGAAGCTGAATGACTTAAGTTGATGCGTCTGCAATATTTTTGCTTTTGCGGACAACCATAGGCGGGTGTGAGTTAAAATGGGATTCATAAATCTCTGACTAGCTTCTTTTAAGGTTCTTTACCAGTCATAAATGTATCTGAGTTTTAACTAATACGGTATTATATATAGTATATGTTACTTCAGTTGGGATTAGGACTTGCAAAAGAAAAGGCTGTTGGTCCTCTGATTATTGGATATGAGCAAACATATCCTGATTGTCGTTATCCTTAAACTTCACTAAACTGCTTTTAAGTTTATTGTCACTAGCTAGTTGATATTGTCTGAAATCATTGATGTGCATGCTTGACTAAAATCATATTGGTAGGAATTGCTTCCTGCAAAGGAGAACCTCAACTAATGAATTGCCTCGTATTTACATGGCTAAACTGTTTCAGGAAATTTGTTTCCCCTCTGAGCATGTTGATTTATCCATATGCATCAGTGTTTGTGAAGTTAGATTAGAGAAGAGCATTGTGAAACAAAACAACAGCTAGTATCTCCCACAGCTCATGATCTGCTTCTGCCATGGATAAAATGAATTTTCATTGATGAAGGTTGTGGTTGTTGAGTATGAGTGTGTGGTGCTTCAAAAATGCTAGAACATTTATATTATATATGCTGCTTATACTCTTCTTTTGAACTCTGTCATGTCTACATTTCATAATGTAGCTGCTGAAAGGGGTAGGGTTACTTAAATAAATGTAGTTTGTTGGACAATAAAAGCCTATATCGTAGGTACGAATCCAACTTTTCATATGCTACTAGTACCAGCTATGTGTATTGGTTGTGGCCTGTTGGTATGAGAATTTAGAAAAGGGGTCGACGGGTTGAAATTTTAATTGTTGGGTTCAATTCAGCAATTCATTTACTTTTAGTTACGTCAAGTTAATATAAATTTCAATTCAGTTCTTTGCTGTTGCCTTTTGTTGTTTTTCATTATATATGGTTGGCTGGTATGGTTTCCAAATGACAACTGTTGTTGATTTGTTGGAGCTGCTGCTACTTTTGTTACGCGTAAACATCCTTTTCCTTTTCTTTCATTTCTTTTTTGAATTACATTTAATAGTTTAAATGGTTCCTTTAAATAGATAGAAACCTATAATTAATTTATGATGAGGGCAGTAAATAGACAGAACAGACTATGCTTATAGTTTATCGATGTGGATGATGGTGTCACTTCACTTTCTCTAAGTAATCATATTAATGAGCTTAAATGCTCCCTGATCTCGTGATGCCAAGAGGATCATAGACGAGATGAACCAGATTATATTGATTGAAGTTCAGATTAGCCTATTATCAACCAAGTTTAATCGCATGCATATTTCACAGTTTGTATGCATCAATCAGACCGAGTGAGGTTCTGGTAAAACTTGAATCAAAAAGTCAAATTTTAGAATAAATACAAAGGGTTTGGCTCATTTGTAATGTACTAAAGCGCCAATCACGCCCTCGGCCAAAACCGGTGATAAACACTCAGTGTTCTTTTATTAGAGCATTCTAATATCTAATTTCTCATTATAATCTCTAAGAGCATGTGCAGCGGTCACTTTCTTTTCCAGCAATCAACAAGCGAATTGCTCCATTTTTGTGTGCAGCGGTGAATGCTTGATGAGAAGAAATGCCGGAGGATGAATAAATTTTTCGGACGAATGCTCTTAGAGCACGCAGAGGAAAAATTGGTGTTTGAGATTTGTAGCAATTACTGAGAATTGCTGAAAGAGGAAGAAATTGATTGATGGAAAAATTGCTGGTCGAGAATTTTCTGGACGAACAAACCGCTACATATGTCTTAATTTCTTTACTTATCAATAAAATTATTCTCCAGGCTTATGGGGTCGCGACACTTGATGATCGTAATCACATATGTGTGCACGGATCGACTCGTGACTTCAATTGAATTTTGATTATCCAACTTTTTTCTAACTCAAAAATTTATGAATGATTAAATTTTGTACTTCTTTTTGTTGTTGTTATAATAGATCATCAGTGGAAATGCTTCTAATATTTATTAAAAAAATTGGTGATCAATCTCTCTAATCTCAAAATTCCACAGCCTGTCGTCACTCAACTAGCCGTGTCTGAATGGCATTTCTGTGATATTATACAAACCCAGTCCCGTTTTCGATTCCTTCTTCTCTCTCTCTCTTCATATTAAACTCTCTCCCTCTTCATCTCTCTCAAATTCAACACTCCCTGTTCTGCATCCATACGCTCCGCCGAACAGCGCACGCGCAAATCGGATTTCCAACCTTCATCAATGACGAACGCTGCTCTGCACACCGCAACGCTCCTCCTTCTCCTCTTCGCATCAACCGCCAGCCGACTAGTCTCATCATCATCGTCCTCCGGCGCCGATCTCCACGCGGCGGAGCTCTTCGGCTGGATGCCGTCCAGATCCACCTGCCAAGGAACCATAGCCGATTGCTTAGCCGATGAACAAGACGTAGAGTTCGACCTCGACTCCGAGTCCAACCGCCGCATCCTCGCTACCACCAGCTACATCAGCTACGGCGCGCTCAGCCGTAACCGAGTCCCTTGCTCACGCCGCGGCGCGTCGTACTACAACTGCCAGGCTGGAGCGCAGGCCAATCCTTACAGGCGCGGTTGCAGCACCATCACACGCTGCAGAAGCTGAGAATTTCCGAGTAATCGATTTCTGCTCTCTCCATTTTTTTCTCTTTTTATTATTATTAATAGGAATCGGTGTATGTGTGTTTTGGATTATGGCGTATAGCTCCTCAAACTTTATTTGATTCAGCCATATGAATTGAGTCATCTCCATGGAAAAAGAAAACCAATTCTATTGAATTGATTTACTGGGAAATGGAAGTGAATTGCAGCCTAGGGTTTTGGTTTCTGTGAATTGATTGTGATATCATTTTGTGTTATGATTTCAATAAGATTATTGTTCGACTAATTTGTGGTAAGGTTTACATAAGTATTTGATTATTAAAAAAATAGGTCATTTTAATATGAAAGCTACATTTATTTATTTATCTCTTACTTTTTCATTTTAGTAATTTTATCTTCTGTTGTTGTGTTGAAATTGGGTGGAGCAGATTTGGATCCAAATTGTGGATTGTACTTTGTTAGATGAAACAAAGGGCATTATCTGTCACATGTGCTCTAGTCTGTTAAGTTTTGATACTCTACAAATCCAGCAAATATGGTGGGGAAGCATATTTAAAGCTGAATTAAATGACAATTTTCATTAAATTTGGTCAGCTGGTAATGTGGGGTTTGGATTCAATTTTCACGCTTGATATATTATTATCATCAGATTGGATATTAGCTGCTTAGATTATGAGCAAAAAAATACTAATGAAAATATCAAATGGATAGGCCTGTTTTTAATATCAGAAACTAGGGAATTGGGCAGTGAAAGGTGAGCAGCCCTTTTGGTGAATGATAAAGCTGGTAGCATGTGCATAATGAGACTTAAAGTTTGTGTGGATTATTGAATTGATGTTGATGGCTCCGTGTTAGAACAAGCAGCCCTTAGCAAATGGTCCGCGGGCCAAAAGCTCAGTTCGGCCTTTTTAAAGTCCGACTTGGGCCCGGCCCGACAGGCATGAGCCAGGGCTTAAAATTTTTAAGTTCGGCCCGGTCAAAGCCCGTTGATTTCTTTCGCGATTTTGGTTAATTTGATCGGGCCGGGTCTGGCTAGCCCGGCCCGTCGCGGCCCAAAATTATTCGGGCTTTCAGGGCCTGACGGTCCAATTTTTTTTAAAAAGTCCGACCTGGCCAGACCCGATTTTGTTCACGGGCCGTCTAGGGCTTGGTTGGTGAAATATGGTCAAGCCCGGCCCAATGCCGAGGGCTACAAGCAAGCATATCATGATTATTAATTCTCTTATCATTCTAATAAGCAGATAATTAAATGTGCCTGAATACATTAATGAATGGATTCAATTTGATCCGCAAGCAAATGTATGTCCTCCCTCCTGGCTGGACCATGGCTGCTTTCAACTTTCTTCTATTCTAGCTTTTATTTGTTCCCAAATGAAAAGCAAAACTCAAAATAAGTAAATGGGAACGAAAAACTTGTCCAACGGTGACCTTCCTCCCAGCCCAGCCCAACCCATTTTAATAGTATATACTCAGCTACTTTAAATGATCCCAGGATAAAATACTTTTATAACGGTTCAGAAAATAAGTTTTATATTGAAGTGTAATATTAATGCTTCTAAGTTTATATATGTTAAATTAGGAGTGTTGTGTATATAGAGTTAATCAGACAGTTTGCAGGTTACGCTAGAAGTTTATTAACTGTTATTAGATAAGTTGTAAGAAAAACTCAGAAGTTTATTATATAGATAAAAAAAAAAAAGTAGAAAAGGTGCCCCTGTTCTTTTGCACCACAATATCTGAGTTTTGGTTTGCTGCGTTCTTTGATTCTCTACAACATTTGGTATCAGAGCTTGGTTAACGATGACGGATAGAACAAAAACCTCATCACCTCCTCCATCGCTGGTACAAGTAAGTAATGTAGGAGCCGGTAGTAGTGGAGAACTTGTAGTGCAGAAAGTAATAAAGGAGGTGGCGTCATCAATGCGCTACCCCATGCTCTCCCGCAGCAATTATGGAGATTGGGCGCTGCTAATGAGAGTGAACTTGCAGGCGCAAGGATTGTGGGAAACAATCGAGCAAGGGACAGCGGAATACAAGGAGGACCGAATGGCTCTCGCAGCTATCTTCCAAGCTGTGCCCTCCGAAATGCTCGCGATGTTGGCTGTGAAAGGCACGACAAAAAAAGCGTGGGACGCTATTAAAACAATGAGGATAGGAGTAGAACGCGTACGTGAGGCAAAGGCGCAAACACTCCGAGGAGAATTTGAATCCATGAAATTCAAAGAAGGTGAAACGATCGATGATTTTACAGTAAGACTAACTGGTGTAGTTAGTAATCTTCAACTCTTGGGTAGAAAAATTGAAGACGAAGTTGTTGTCAAGAAGTTTCTACGAGTTGTTCCACCTCGATAATCACAAGTAGCGATTTCGATAGAGACGTTGATTGACTTGAAGACATTGTCAATTGAGGAACTAACTGGGAGATTGAAAGCAGCAGAAGAACGGTTTGAGATTGGTAGCAATGCTGGTGATAGATTGCTTATGACTAAGGAAGAGTGGTTGGCTAAGTCAAAGCAAAAACAACATAAGGAAGGGATTTTCAGTGGGGATAGAACCTCAAAGCATGAAGATGCTAGTCGTGGGAGGCGAGGTAGGCACCGAGGACGAGGTAGAGATTCTGGTAATCGTGGTGGAAGAGCGACTGAGACGCAGCAATCTGGTCGTGACAAACTGAGGTGCTACAATTGTAATAAAATTGGACATTTTGCTAGGGATTGTTGCAAACCACGCTGTGAATAGCGAGATGAAATGAACTTGGCTAAAGATGATGATTAAGAACCAACCTTATTAATGGCTAACCAAGAGGAGAATGTAGATTTAGATGCTATCGATGAGAAAGGAGAATGGTATGTTGATTCCGACGCTAGTAATCATATGATCGGGTGTAAATCAATGTTTGCTTATCTTGATGAAACTGCACATGGTAGAGTAAAGTTTGGTGATGGTTCAACAGTGATGATTGAAGGGAAAGGGACAATTATGTTTGAGAGTAAAAATGACGAACACAAAGTACTAACTGAAGTGTTCTACATACCTGAACTCAGGAGTAACATCATGAATTTAGGGCGCTTGGATGAGAATGGATGCAAGGTAGTAATTGAGGATGAAAATTTGTGCATATTTGATCAACAAAGGACTTTATTGGTTCGAGTACCTAGATCGGGTAACAGATTGTATAAGTTACCATTAAGCTTATCAACACCCGTCTGTTTGTTGGCAAAGTTAGGGGATCATTCATGGATGTGGCATGCGAGATTCGGTCATTTAAATTTTCAATCATTGTGCAAGATGAGTTCAAAAGACTTGGTCGATGGTTTTCCCCTCATACAACAAGGTGATAAACTATGTGATGGGTGTGTGTTGGGCAGACAACATCGTAGTTCATTTCCAACATCAACTAATTTTCGAGCTAGCAAAAGGCTAGAATTGGTACATGGAGATATTTGTGGTCCTTTCTCTCCTCCAACTCCAGGTGACAAAAGGTATTTTTTGTTAATGGTTGATGATTATAGTCGTTACATGTGGTTTGAAACATTAGTAAGCAAGTCTGATGTATTCAAAGCTTTCAAGAAAATAGTTATTATGGTTGAAAATGAAGCTGATGCGCGTCTTAACATGTTTAGAAGTGACAGAGGAGGAGAATTCAATTCGGATGAATTCAAGTTGTTTTGTGATTCTAAGAGTATTAAGAGACAATTTACTGCACCATATACGCCCCAGCAAAACGGAGTAGTCGAATGAAGAAATCAAATAATAGTGGAGATGGCGCGCTGTATGTTGAAAAGTAAGGGTGTCCCATTAGAGTTTTGGGGTGAAGCATCCATGACTACAGTGTACATTCTAAATTGAAGCTTTTCGAGAAGTCTTGCAGGTTTGACTCTCTTTCAAGCATGGTATAGTAGAAAACCTAATGTGCATTATTTTCGCACGTTTGGCTGTTTGGCAATGATGAAGAAATTAGGTCCTGGAAGCTCTAAACTAACGAACAGATCCATAAAGACTGTGTTTATTGGCTATGAAGAAGGCTCCAAAGCATACAGAGTTTATGATCCAGTGACAAAGAAACTACATGTGACTAGAGATGTTGCATTTGACGAGCAACAACAATGGAACTGGAATGAGCATTCAGATTATGAGCACTGTGAAGAAGATACCTTTACTGTGAAATATATTACCAGATATCAAGAAAAGCAACAGTTAAATGCAGAGGGCAGTGATGATCCAAATGTAGAAGTTGTTTCCCCACTAAGTGACATTTCAAAAGATTCAGAAGGAGTACCATTAAGGTATAGATTGTTGTCAGATATACGCGGAAACTTCTAAATGCGACAATTAAGAAATGAGTGGTTTGTGCATGATGGGAGTAGAAGAACCTACAAGTGTAGAGTGTGCTTTAGAGGATCCTTGTTGGAAGAGAGCAATGGAGGAAGAATTAAAATCTATTGATGATAATGCAACTTGGGAGCTGACCAATTTACCTCAGGGACACAAACCTATTGGTTTGAAGTGGGTTTTTAAGATAAAAAAGGATCCAGATGGCAAAGTAGTTAAATATAAAGCGAGGCTAGTGGAAAAAGGATATGTACAGAAATCTGGTGTTGATTTTGATGAAGTATATGCTCCTGTAGCACGGTTAGAATCACTGAAACTGTTGGTGGCTTTGGCCGCACATAGAGGATGGCAAATGCATCACATGGACGTCAAATCGGCTTTTCTGAATGGTGAATTAATAGGCGAAGTTTATGTTCTTCATCCTCGAGGGTATGTGAACAAAAACAAGCCTAATATGGTGTTGACATTACACAAGGCGCTCTATTGTCTTCGACAAGCACCGAGGGATTGGAATCTGAAGTTAGATAAGTCACTTATTTGATTTGGTTTTTCAAAGTCTCCCCTGGGACATGCAGTTTTTACAATGACTCAGGAAGACTCATCATTGATAGTTGGAGTTTATGTAGATGATCTCATCATCATTGGGCCGCGAGCCGACACCATCACAAGTTTCAAAGAACATATGAAGAAGATGTTTAGCATGAGTCACTTGGGTCTATTAAGTTACTATCTTGGCATTGAGGTGCATCAAATGACCAACCATTTAGTCAAAGTTCTTATGCAAGTAAAATTCTGGAAGCATCGGGTATGTTGAAATGCAACCCCTGTTTAACTCCTTTAGAAAGCAGGTTGAAGTTGTCAAAGAATGATGGAAGTCATGTAGTTGATATAACTGAGTTCAAGAAAATCATTGGATGTTTAAGGTATTTGGTGAATACTAAACCAGACATAACTCATTCAGTGGGCCTTGTTAGTAGATATCAACAAAATCCTACAACTCAACATCTTGCAGCAGCTAAGCATATATTGAGATACATAAGAGGCACAAGAAATTTTGGTTGTTTTTACAAATATGGAGAAGGGTCAGAAGTTTAGTTATTGGGGTATTGTGATAGTGATTACGCAGGGGATTTAGATGATCGTAAAAGCACGGCTGGTTCAGCATTTTACTTAGGTAAAAATCTGATTACATGGTCATCTCATAAACAGAAAATAGTGACCTTGTCTACTTGTGAAGCCGAGTACGTAGCAGCGACAGTGGCAGCTTGTCAAGCTATTTGGTTGAAGAGACTCTTGCATGATATTTCCGGAATTGAGTTGAAGACAGTAAAACTTTTGTTGGATAATAAATCGGCAATAACATTGAGTAAGAATCCGGTGAACCATGATCAGACAAAACACATTGACACCAGGTATCATTTCTTGCTTTAATGTGTGGAGAAGAATGAGCTGACATGGAATTATGTTTGGACCGATGACCAGCTAGCAGATATTCTCACCAAGTCTTTAGGAAGAATCAAGTTCAGGAACTTGCGTGACAGATTGGGGATAATTGATGTCAAGAATGTGCAGCAAGATTAATGAGGTGTAATATTGCTGGTTCTAAGTTTATATATGTTAAATTAGGAGTATTGTGTATGTATAGTTAATCAGACAGTTTGCAGGTTACGCTAGAAGTTTATTAACTGTTATTAGATAAGGTTGTAAGAAAAACTCAGAAGTTTATATATAGATTAAAAAAAAAGCAGAAAAGGTGCCTCTATTCTTTTGCACCACAATATCTGAGTTTTGGTTTGCTGCGTTCTTTTGTTCTCTACAACACATATCATACATGCGATCTAAGTTTTTTGCAAACTATTGAGAGATAGATTCATGATCTCGAACAAAACATAATACAACCAAGAATCACTCCAAACAGAGTATTGTGTCACTAGGTACAAGTTGACAACAAAGACAACCATATCGGATTCTATTGATTCAAATTTTGATTCTTAATTTCAATACATTTTCATGACTACTAATAATGAATTAGAATATGGTGTTCTCTATACAGTTAGAAAGATAACTTCGAGTTAGATTTCTGCTTAAGAACGATATTCCAAAGCTTAGTTCTAGGTCTAAGTGTAGTCCTTAATCCAATTAAGTTAATTCTTGTACTCTACACTTGATCAAATCAACACAAGCAACTCAGGACATGCAACAATTGTTTACACAGTTCACCCTACGTCCGTGGAATCTTTGGCGGGAGGTTCAGCCCAAGCTCAATCAATACAAAATTTAAGAACAACACAAATCATATCCAAGAACCTCCGATCACTCACACAGTTTAGGCTATCAAACTAGCAAGTTAAAATGAACACAACTGGTGAAATCGTGTGTGTGTGTGATTAATCTTGTTTCAGTTAATCTGCAAGGTTACTTTGTAGGACAAGTTTCAACTGCAACAAAATTAGTGCGAAATGTAAAAATAGAACACACGATATGCTACCCAGTTCGGCACAACAACCTATGTCACGAGGACTTGTCCAAAGTCCAAGGAGAGCAATTCACTATGTGAGCTTAGTGTACAAAGTACAATGCTTATCGAAACACACCCAAGCTCAATCGATCTTACTTTTACACCTCTATTGAGCGCAAACTAACCACCGAGTTGGTATTGCCTATATCCTCTACAACCAAATATCTTCCTCTAGAATATCTGAGATTTCCACCTGAAACTTCCTAGTGACTGCCGCAGCAATGGTGGTGTGAACGTCTGGAACGTTGATAAACTTTGGCCGATGCAACGCTTCCGATGAGAACTCCGCTACAATGAAGACTAGCACGGGATTGTGGAATTCTCTGGTCGACGACATCTATGTATCTTCTTAGTGTATATTCTTGTCGAAGTGCATACCGAATGCAAACCCTAGGCACTCAATTTATAGCCTAGGTTTTCTTATTTAAATTTGGTAATCAAAGCTCACCACCAAGATTTTGATTCTATCTTTTCAAATATTTGATCTTCCTTGCTAAACAAGTTGCCATCCAATCCTTAGAAGATCCCAATAACCGACTTGAATATTTCATCTGTATCTTATCAATATACCTCAAATATCTCAGATCTCGATATGCAGCGCTATTTATGAAAGTAGGTTATACGTCTGCCAGCGCATCTTGTTCCACTTGACGACGGCTTGAACAACATACAATAATTTTGACAAAACACATGCCACACATAATCTACCTACAACAAACTGAAAATTCCTTGGAGATGCAGCACCAAGAAGTAGCAACCAAGGGGCTTGCGACTAGTTTCTCAACTACCCTTGTGAATCTTTCACGCACCAGCTATTATAAGCTACTCGACTTAGGATTTCTTCAATTCGTGATTGTCGACGCAGACCACGCGCAACGCTTTGTAGCAACTCTTGTTCAAGGTAGCTCCAAGAATCTCAATCTCTAACATTACAAGGGAGCATCTATGAGAGCTTGTGACCTTTGGGACCTAAACCCCCAAATTTCAGATGCCTTATATCTTTCAAAACTCAAGTCCAAATATATATTAGTCACGCTACAGAACATAATGTTTTGCTCTTTCTACCAAAAATGGAAAAACTTCACACTTGCTCCAAAATGACGACGCTGTTCTTTTTTTATCACCTTGATCAAAACAACAACCACTTGTTTCTTCTTTAGCCAGAAAATCCCTGCAGCTTCAAACTCATTTTTAGAAAATCCTAAACTAAATACAAGTGTACAAATGAAAACTCAACTCACTTGTCATTGTGAAGGGCTTTCCTGCAAAAAAGTAAATTTGTTAGTGGGCACAATCTTAGTACCAAACTGAGCAGGGTTTGTCTATCCTTGAGTTTTGTTGACAACAATAGACTTGAATTCCACTTTGTCTCTAATAAAGTAAAATATAAAATTAATATGCATGGTTCTCTCATGATACATTGGATCCTTGCACAAATATAAAGCACTCTAACTATAGGCACTAAGCTATTTCCACTGACTTCCATGATAATGCCCTACAACCAGATAGCCTCTTTCAAGGCTCTTGTTGCAACATTGTGTTAAGGATTGTGGCATCCTTGATAAAATAATTTCAAGTCGATCATACACAAGCAACACGTCAAATTTAATTGGTATCAGAGTGGGTTACTCAACGCACTGAGTGGAATCTGGACGTGTTGTTAACAACTAAGACCAAGATGGAGGAAGGACAAAGAACAAGCAGACCTCCGTTTCTTGAAGGAGGAAACTATGGATACTGGAAGGCTCAAATGAAAGCGTTTCTGAAGGCCATAGATGAGAAAGCGTGGAGAGCTACAATTTCAAAATGGGTGCATCCACTGGTGATAGTCAGCGCTGGAGTAGCTAAGAAGAAATCTGAAGATCTATGGACTGCTGGAGAAGAAGTTGTAGCATCCGGGAACTCCAAAGCTCTCAATGCCATATTTGCTGCAGTAGATGCCAACAACTTCAGGTTGATATCAAACTGCGATGTTGCTAAACAGGCATGGGACATTATTGAGACTGCCCAGGAGGGCACAAACAAAGTTAAGACATCAAGGATCCAGATGATCATCAAAGTTTGAGAACCTGAAGATTCATGAAAACCATGAAAAACTTCAATGCAAGGCTATGCGACATGTCAAACGAAGCTCATGCTTCGTAGAGCCTATGAAAGAAGAAAAACTTGTCTGCAAGGTGCTCAAATCACTGCCTCTAAGATTTGCCATGAAAGTCACTGCAATAGAGGAAGCTCAAGACATCAAGAACATGAGATTGAAAGCATTGATCGGCTCACTAAAGCAATTTGAGATGAAGCTGCTAGAAGAAGTTTCACCATCCTGCGGGAAGAGCATTGGACTAAAAGATGAAACAGATGAGAAGCAAGGAGCTCCAGGGGAGATGATGCAACAACTTGCACTGCTGGCCAAAATTTTCGGAAAGATTATGGAGAAACTTGACAAAAAACTTTCATATACGGGTAAACCTTATTGTGCTAGAAATCAGTCTAGAAGAGGAGGAAACTTCCCAAGAAGAAATAGGAATGTTGATCAAAGTAGTGAAGAGCGGAAGGACAAATAGAAGAGAATTCGCTGCTGGAGATATGAAGGTCTCAGTCACAGGCAATCAGAATGTCCTAGCAACCAAAAGAAGATCAACAAGTCCTATGCTGCCAAATGGAGTGATGAAGACTCAGAGGACAGTGAGCATGAAGCTAATTCTTGGAACAATCTGGCTCTAGCATTTGTAGTAGACGTCAACTTTGAAAGCAAAGTTTCCGTCCAGAATCCTTCAGATTCAGAGTGCAGCAATGATGAAGAACTCATAGAGGAAAGCCTTCCTAAAACCTTTGCCCTGATGCATCAAAAGTGGCTGGAAGTGATTAAAATCAACAAGGATCTGAATACCAAGGTATCTCGTCTAGAAGATGAAAAAGAAGATTTATAGGAAGCTGTGGAAGCCCTGAAGTCTGAGAAGAATTACCTAAACCAGACCAAGCTCCTGCTATAGCATCCCCTGCTGTAGCTGCTCCTCCTTGTTCACTTGTGCTGGTTTTGTCAAACACTGCCATACTACATCATCACTTTCTCTATTATTTACATCTTGGACCATATTTTATCTTGTCTTTAGTATTCACTAAAGATACCTCGCATAGAAAAAACCCCCCTTTATTTAGTAGACTTACATGAGGCATTACTAGCTATCTTTAGACTAATCTAGGCTTTTTTCTTGGGTTCAACTCGAGGTCACTCGGATATAAATATTGTTTGAACACCGTTATTGGACTAGTATTTTTACTACCGCAATAACCACAGCGTTTCAAAATGGCGCCGTTGCCGGGGATTAGCCTTTAGACTAGTTTGCTATTTAGTATTGCTTTAGTTAGTCTACTTTATTTTTTTTCTTTACTTTGTTGATCGTGATTGCGTGATATTCTTGCCTACTTTAATTTAAGTTCACATTTACTAACGCTTTCTTCGATCGCTTGGTAGGTGTTTGAATGCGAACTCGATCGCACACGAAAAAGGCACAAGAACAAGCTTCCGCGTCAACACCAAATTTTGATACCCCCCTTTCCTCAAATTCAAGTTGATCAGCAAATAATGGAGAATATGGACCAACCACCAGCAAGAATTGCAGATCAACCGAATCCGAGGAGGATAGGGAATGCCGCTCGTCCGCAAGAGGATGATGAGAGACCGGTGGGGTAATACATTGCCCCAACCATTGGATATTATAGATCACCCATTTATTTGGAAGAGGGTGACGATAAGGAATTCGAAATAAAATCGGCGCTTCTCCACATGGTAGCCCCGAATCAATTTGAAGGGTATGGAAACCCTAATGCGCATTTAGCACAATTCACAGAATTATGTCGCACTTACAAAGTGCAGGGAATCAGACCGGAGGCCATATATATGAAGGTATTTCCATTCTCGCTAAGCGAAAAAGCCAAGGATTGGCTAATGAGTCACGAGCCGAATACCTTCCACACATGGGACAACTTGCCCAAGCCTTCCTAATTCAATTCTTCCCGCCGACAAAGACTAAGAAAATCCGAGATAGAATATGCCAATTCACACAACAAGATGGCGAGAATTTTCATGAGGCATATGAGCGCTTCAAAGAGCTACAAAGAGATTGTCCGCATCACGGATTCAACAAATGGCAGCTCATGCAAACCTTCTATGATGGAATGGATCAAGACGCGAGAAACCATATGGACCAACCTAGCGAAGGAGCAGTGATGGACTTTAGAGCCTCAGATGGATTCAAGATTATTGATAAAATCGCGCTGAATTCACATCAATGGGGTGGAGAAAGGAACCACCTAAAAAAGAAAGGGAAGAAGCATACCTCCAAAGCCGTAACGAAAGAAGATTTCAATTCCCTAGCAAAGACTGTGAATTCCTTGGCAGCTTCAATTGGAAATTTAAACCTCAACAAAAAGAGAGAAAACCAGCAAGTTGGCGGTATTTGTTCTAGCCCTGCGCATGATGATGACTCGTGCACCGCAAAGCACGCAGACGAGTATGAGGATATTAATTACTTGGTCCGAAATCAAGGGAGAGAATATGCGCCACCGCAAGCTAGCGGTTATCAGAACGAACCCTCAAGCCCATGTGAGATTCCATGAAGATCCGAATTTTCTAAGAAGACCGCCGCTAAATATAAAACCCAAACCAGCGCCGCCAGGATTTGTTCCAAGAAATCAGAATCAAGGAGCTCCCTCCAACACATATCAGCCGAGGAATAATTATCAAAGTGGAAATTACCAAAGACCAAACAATTTCAGCCATCAAAATCAAGGAACGCACCAAAGGCACGAAGAGAAACAAAGCAACGAGGAGCCGTCCCTGATTTCTATTGTTGCCCAGTTGGCCGCAACTCAAGCCCAGCAATAAAAAGACAACCAACTTATTCTTCAAAGGCTAGATCAATTGCAAGCACACAATAAAATGCTCGTAATGCAGATTAAGCAACAAGCTGGCTCGTCTTCGAAATATCAAGGGAAGCTGCCCTCGCAACCCAATGTGAACGCCTCCGAGACGGTTAACGTAATTACACTCAAGAGTGGGAGAGTTCTAGAGGAACCGCAGCCAAAGGCCAAAGTGGGAAAGGCAGCAGATGAAGCTGTCGAAGAAGAGTCTTTGCCGCAGAATTTGAGTGATGTACGGGAGAAGGAAAAGCCGCAGGAGCCAACACCTTATGTGCCTCCGATTCCCTTCCCTCAAAGGCTGAAAAAGAAGAAGAAGGATGCGCATTTCAAGTGCTTTGCGGAGATGCTGAAAAAGCTGCAAGTGATTTTGCCATTTACGGAGGTACTCACTCAAATGCCTACCTATGCTAAATTTTTGAAAGATATTATGTCTCATAGAAGAGAAATGCATGATTTAGACCATGTGGCTTTAGACGCAAATTGTAGTGCTATAATTCAGCGTGCCATGCTTAGGAAGCTTAGCGATCATGGGTCATTTTCTATTCCTATTTCTATAGGAGAAATTAGCATAGCTAGTGCATTGTGTGATTTAGGTTCTAGCATATCTTTAATGCCTTTATTCACTTTTTAATAAGCTAGATATGGGGGAATTGACTCCAACCACGGTTAATTTGAGATTAGTGGATCTTTCTTCTCGGGCATCTAAGGGTATCCTAGAAGACGTTCCCACTAAGGTTGGACAATTTTATGTTCCGGTTGATTTTTACTTGTTAGACATGGATGAAGATAAGGAAATCCCCATAATTCTAGGTAGACCATTTTTGAACACGGTTAAGGCTATTATAGATTGCGGGAAAGATACAATCAAAGTAAATTTTGGTAGTGAAAAGATCAAATTCGATTTGAAAAGCATGCTTAGGACACCTAGTAATTCTATGGATTGTCACTTGATTAAATCATATGATGCGTATAATGTTTTTGACTCTCTTGGAGAACTAACGAGCTTTGAGTATGAGCTACTTGTACAAAAGAAAAATAGCTCGCTGTTCGCCTCTATCATGGAATTGATGAGGGCCCCGCCGAGTTTAATGATGGTGCGAACGAAA
Source organism: Umbilicus rupestris (assembly GCA_963678935.1). NCBI lineage: Eukaryota > Viridiplantae > Streptophyta > Magnoliopsida > Saxifragales > Crassulaceae > Umbilicus > Umbilicus rupestris. The sequence continues at coordinate 10,307,130 of OY787619.1, forward strand.
TAAATAATTCGCCAAAAGGTAAGGAATTCGGCGAGGGGTTGAAACCTCTTCCACCGAATCTAAGGTATGAATTCTTGGGACTGAACGAATCTTTACCTGTTATCGTAGAAGCTTCTTTGAATGATGTTGAAACTTCTAAATTGATGAATGTGTTACATGAATATAAAAGTGCCATTGGGCACTCCATTAATGATTTGAAGGGGATTAACCCCGATGTTTGCATGCATAGAATTCGTTTAGAAGATAATGCGAAGCCTAGTCGTGAGTTCCTTAGGCGTTTAAATCCTAAGCTAGGAAAAGTTGTATTGAAATTACAAAATGCAGGGATTATTTATGCTGTCCCAGATTCTGAATGGGTGAGCCCAATTCTGTGGTGCCTAAAAAGGCCGGGCTCACCGTGGTTAGAAATGAGAAGAATGAGTTGATATCTACGCGTACGGTCACGGGGTGGAGAATGTGCGTAGACTATAGGAAGTTAAATTCAGCCACTAAGAAAGATCACTTTCCCATTCCTTTTCTATATCAAATGTTAGAACGTCTAGCGGGACATGAATATTTCTGCTTTCTTGATGGGTATAGTGGCTTCTTTCAAATTCCTATCCACCTCGATGACCAAGAAAAAACCATATTTACCTGCCCCTACGGATCATTTGCATATAGGAGGATGCGCTTTGGTCTTTGTAATGCACCGGGAACTTTTCAACGTGGCATGATGTCCATTTTTGCTGAGTTTTTAGAGACTTCTATGGAAGCATTTATGGACGATTTTTCTGTGCATGGCTACTCATTTGATGATTGTCTCACAAATTTTTCTCGTGTGTTGGCTAGGTGTATTGAGATGGACTGATCGCGCGTCGTTGTACGCGTCAAATTAATCCTTCCTTCTCCACTTAGTATAGCGGCTAAGTCAGGGTCGATCCCACAAGGAGCAAGCAGACTCGTTCTAGCTAGTAACCTACAACTTACGAAAATTGGGTTGTGAGTGATTGGGTTGCGCAGGTGCGCGAAGGATTAGTAGTGAAAGCCGAATTTGCACTAGACGTGCGCAGGCAGTAGAGATTAAGTACTATGACTATGAAAAGTATCGGTGCAGACAATCCTCTATGAATTTATTCCTTATCATCGACTCTAAACTTCTATAGTTCGATTTACTGAAGTTAGTGTCCGACCAAGGCTTCCTAACATGTGCGCATGTTCCGATCAAAGTTCATGAGCTATTAATTCTTGAAACTAGTCTAAGCAGCTACGAATCCTGTCACAGTAGCAACTGATTATCCTAGCGCGTTACTCCTAGTTGTCACCGTCAAGCTACCAACTAGTTTAACATATAACAGACAAGTAGTAAGAGTAAGATTGCGGTTCAAGGCTTCCCCTACTCATGCAACTAGCTGTCAACCGTGTGCACAGAATTAATACAAGCAAACAAACTATGCATTAAACACAAGTCTCAAAGGAAATACTCATAGAATCATGCCCAACCGATACAAAGCGTTTAGCTAGACATGCTAGTAGTAAACATCATAGAAATAGTAAATAAAAGCTAAAGTATCCAAGAAAACAGTAACAAGTAGGTGCGTGCAGGTTGCTGTGTCTCGGCTCGCGCAGTCGCCTAGCGTAGGTCCTCGCAGCAGCTCGTGTGTTTTTCAGTTCTGGCTCTCTCTCCTCGATGTCTGATCTCTTTTCAAACCCTAGCCTTCCTCTCTTTATATACTGCTCATGAGGACAATCTTGGCAACTTACAAATCCTATGGTGTTCAAGATTTGGAAACACCAACATCCTGCGCATGGCTCACTGTGCACGCTGGTTAGCGCACCGCATTCTAAATCTGCCACTTCCTATCCTGTCTGCGCTGCTAGCTCCGCAGGCTGTGTGTTGCGCTCCTTAAACGCACCTATTAGCACGCATCCGACTTAGGCTCTTGTTTTGTCCTGGAATACAAAAACACCGGAAACCAGTAATCTTGTACACAAAATAATGCAAACAAGCATAGTGTTAAGATCTAAATAGAGCGTATAAATAGGCTCTATCAAACCCCCCACACTTGCCCTTGTTCGTCCCGAACAAGCACTCAAGCACGGATACAATTACCTCTCCGGAGTCTAGCGCACAGTCTTGCACTCTGGCGCGATCTGCACAACCGTACACCCTGCGTTGCTCTATCACCTGCGCGCATCTGCCTTCAACAGTTTAATATAACAATTTCGAAATTCGTTACCTCTCAGCTGGGATGGAGATTATTTCGGATGGCTGGGAGATAGCTCTTCATATGCTCCGGGTTGTCAGCCTTTTCTTCGAGTACGGGTATATGGTTAATAGCGCAAGCTTCTTCTGGCACGTGATTCTTTCGCGCACTTCCTGGGAACTCGAGCCTTCTCGATGATTTTCTTGTGAACTTGCGCATGCTGGTACGGAGTTGTGCGCATGCTGGTTTCTTTAGCGCATATCATCTGCTGGTATTTTTTTCTTTTTGTACAGCTTTATCTACAGTTCCTGTGTTCCCAGAACGGTTCCAGTCTCGGCCTCCGGAAAGCAGCTATGGAACAACGCTCCGCTCTCTCTCCTTGATCTATTTGCGCAGGTCGGCGCACGCGTTTACACCCGCGCCCGCCTTCCCTAGCTCGACTTCCAGAGGAAAGGTGGTCTGTTTTCCCACCTCGCCACGCTTTGGGTATTCGCCTTCGGCATCTGCGTGGCTTAGCACGCTCTATTGTTCCGAAGGTCGCGAAGCACCGGCCTCCACTAGCGCTCTCGACCATATACCTTACCTTCGAAGCAAAAACGACTAACCGCCTCTCTAGAGCTTTTCTGTCAACTCCACATCCCCTGTATATCCCAACTACAAGGAGCAGAAAAAACGAAAAAAAAATACTAAACTGAAATTTCACAGCGTCTCACTTAGACAGATTTGTGAACTAGCAGTTGCTGCAGCACACTCTTGTTCACAAGAAATAATCTCAGCAAGCAATGAACAAAGGCACAGGTTTGTTCACCCAGTTCGGCCAAACTGCCTACATCTGGGGAGGACTATTCTCCAGTCCTCAATCCACTCAACCAAAGGTCCCAAGCACACTCGGTTACAACGCATGCAACCTATGCTACTTTAACCCCGTGTGGATCACACAACACAATCAGAACAAGCTCTGATTTGTGTCAGCACACCCTCTACAGTATGTCAGTCTAGAATAGCTACAATCCTCTCAAAGAACTTAGCCTATTCTATACTACACTACTCAGCAGAGTTGCTGCAGCAACAGCTGTAACACACAGCTGAAGCACAATGTCCGCGTCGCTCCAAGGCCTTCTGCCGAGCCGATCGAACCACTCGAAGAGCGCTGCACACTCTGAGTAACTCCCCCTCACTCAGTGACCACCTGCCACTAGTGAGTTCTTCCGCACGAACCTCGACCGAGCCTTCCACCCGTCAGTTCTTCCGCGGCTGCCTTTGATCAACCAACAAGCTCCACAGCTCTGAATTGGCTTCCAGATCAATGCACAAATCAGTCTCTGCAAGACCTGATTCTCTTCTGCAATGCTCACCACAGCTCTGCGCTCATTGCTCTGCCCGTGTGTGTTTGATCGAAGAACAACGTCCGTAGCACCAAAAAATCCTCACTCTGAAATCTGTGTCTACTCTCGTGTATCACTCAGCTTCGATCCCCCCTTCAGCCCTAACACCTTCTGCTTAAATACCCACACCACTTTAAGCAGTTTCCAGGTTTAGGCCATTGACCCACAAGATCAATTATCTCCTAAAATCTAGGAGATTAGATTTGATTAATATCTTCAATGCAAATCTCCTTCTCTGACCAGTAAACTTTGCTGGAAAATGCTCAACAGCATTTTACAAATTCTTCTAAGAGAAAGAACACAACTGCCATACCTTCAAAACGCACCCAGCACAAAACTTCGATTTGGACAGTTGATACAGCACTTGAACCAGCACCTGCTGTAGCACCCCCTGCTGTATCTGCTCCTGCTTGTTTGTTTGAGCTGCAGCAGCTCCTTGTTCACATATGTTGGTTTTGTCAATCCTGCCATACTAGCATCATCAATCTCCCCCTTGGCATTTTGACAAAACCACCAGATATCAATCTTGAGAAATTCTCCTCTACTTCTTAGCCTGCTCTTTCTCCTCCCCCTTTTTGGAATAAATGACAAGGGGGGTGTGGCAGGGAGAACTTATGGGGGCAACACACAGAGCCCTAGAGAGGCTCTCAGATCTTCAAACCGGGCTGCATCCAGAGCTTTGGTGAAGATATTAGCAAGCTGTTTGGCAGTCACAACATGCTGGAGCGAGATAACTTTCTTTTCAACAAGATCACGAATGAAGTGATGACGAATGTCAATGTGCTTAGTTCTGCTGTGCTGAACCGGGTTCTTGGATATGCTGATGGCACTCATATTGTCACAGTAGAGAGTCATTTCATTTTGAGCAATCCCATACTCACTCAGCATTTGCTTCATCCACAACATTTGTGCACAGCAGCTACCAGCAGCAATGTACTCAGCCTCGGCAGTGGATAGGGAAATGCTATTCTATTTTCTGCTGAACTAAGAGACCAGGTTATTCCCCAAGAAGAAACATCCTCCCGAAGTGCTCTTCCTGTCCTCTGAGCAACCTGCCCAGTCTGCATCACTGTATCCGACCAGATTTGCATTTGTGTCTTTAGTGTACCACAAGCCATAGTCCACAGTGCCACCGACATACCGAATGATGCGCTTGACCAACTGCAGATGACTGTCTCTGGGACAGGCTTGAAATCTGGCTTAGACTCCTACGACATAGGAAATGTCAGGGCGGCTGGCAGTTAGATAAAGCAAGCTCCCAATCATGCTTCGGTAGACAGTCTGACTCACTTCCAAACCATGCTCGTCTTTGATGGCTTTCACATGAGTGGCAGCAGAAGTTCGCTTGTGGCTTGCTGAATCTAGCTGGAATTTCTTCACAAGAGACTTGCTGTATTTACTTTGAGCAATGAAGATCCCATCCTTTTTCTGCGTAATCTCCAAACCAAGAAAGTATGAAAGTTCTCCTACCATGCTCATTTGAAATTCTTGCTGCATGTGATGCACAAACTGCTTCACCAGGTGCTGGGACTTTGATCCAAAGACAATATCATCCACATATATTTGAGCAATGATCACATCAGACTGAGTTCTTTTGACAAACAAGGTTTTGTCAGCTCCCCCTCGGTTGTAGCCATGTTCTTCCAGGAAAACTGTCAACCGCTCATACCATGCCCGAGGAGCCTGTTTAAGTCCATATAAGGCTTTCTTCAGTTTATACACCTGTTCTGGATGATGAGGATCTTCAAAACCTTTTGGTTGAGAGACATAAACTTCTTCAGAGAGATCTCCATTCAAGAACGCACTTTTAACATCCATTTGATATAATTTGAACCCCAGGCAGCAAGACATTGCTAGAAGCAGTCTGATAGCCTCCAGACGAGCTACTGGAGCAAATGTTTCATCAAAGTCTAGACCCTCAATCTGAGAATATCCCTGGGCAACCAGTCTGGCTTTATTTCGTGTAATGTTGCCCTTTTCATCAGTTTTGTTTTTGAACACCCATTTTGTGCCTATGATGTTTACCCCATTTGGTCTGTCTACCAGATCCCAAACATCGTGTCTTTCAAACTCTGCCAATTCCTCCTGCATAGCCATAATCCAGAATTCATCACTCATGGCCTCCTTGAAATTCTTTGGTTCAATGCTGGACATGAAACATGTATTGAGATAGGCATGACTTCTGGTTCTTTTTCTGTCTGAGGGATTCCCAATCACATTTGTCAAGGGATGATCCTTCAGTATCTTCTTTGGGGGCTGTCTTGAAGGAGGATCAGGAGCCTCAGTGTGAAGATCATCAGACAGGCTTTCTGATTGGTCATCTGGAATTTCTGCTTCAGCTTTCAATCCAACATTTTTGTCCTTGGAAGTGGTGTCCTCTTTGACCAGTTTCATCTCAAATTGTTTGAGAGACCCCATCAGCTCTTCCAACCTCATGAACCTGACATTTTGCGCTTCTTCAATAGCTGTCACTTTCATGTCGAATTTTGTGGGCAATGATCTGAGAACCTTTCTGATAAGCTTTTCTTCAGGGATGGGCTCACCAAGAGCATGAGCTTCATTTGCAAGATCACAGAGTTTAGCATTAAACTCAGTGACTGTTTCTTCATCCAGCATCCTCAGATTCTCAAATTGTGTGGCAATTATCTGGAGTCTTGACAGCTTCACTCTATCAGTTCCTTCATGGGCAGTTTGCAGAATCTCCCATGCTTGCTTGGCCATGCCACAGTTTGAGATCAACCTGAAATTGTTAGCATCAACTGCAGCATAAATTGCATTCAGAGCCTTTGAATTACCAGTTGCTGCAGCACCTTCTTCAGCAGTCCACTGCTCTTCAGGTTTTATTCTTGTCACTCCTTGCTCATCCATGGTGATTGAAGGAGACCACTGAACCACAACATGTCTTCTCATCAATAGCCCTGAGAAAGGCTTTCATTCTAGCTTTCCAATATCCATAATTGCTCTCTTCCAATAATGGAGGTCTGCTTGTGCTCTGTCCTTCCTTCATTGTCTTGGCTTCTTCAGAGACACTGTAGGATCTTTTAAGTATGTGTGTCGAGTTCCTGCTCTGATACCAATTGAAATTTCACAGCGTCTCACTTAGACAGATTTGTGAACTAGCAGTTGCTGCAGCACACTCTTGTTCACAAGAAATAATCTCAGCAAGCAATGAACAAAGGCACAGGTTTGTTCACCCAGTTCGGCCAAACTGCCTACGTCTGGGGAGGACTATTCTCCAGTCCTCAATCCACTCAACCAAAGGTCCCAAGCACACTCGGTTACAACGCATGCAACCTATGCTACTTTAACCCCGTGTGGATCACACAACACAATCAGAACAAGCTCTGATTTGTGTCAGCACACCCTCTACAGTATGTCAGTCTAGAATAGCTACAATCCTCTCAAAGAACTTAGCCTATTCTATACTACACTACTCAGCAGAGTTGCTGCAGCAACAGCTGTAACACACAGCTGAAGCACAATGTCCGCGTCGCTCCAAGGCCTTCTGCCGAGCCGATCGAACCACTCGAAGAGCGCTGCACACTCTGAGTAACTCCCCCTCACTCAGTGACCACCTGCCACTAGTGAGTTCTTCCGCACGAACCTCGACCGAGCCTTCCACCCGTCAGTTCTTCCGCGGCTGCCTTTGATCAACCAACAAGCTCCACAGCTCTGAATTGGCTTCCAGATCAATGCACAAATCAGTCTCTGCAAGACCTGATTCTCTTCTGCAATGCTCACCACAGCTCTGCGCTCAACGCTCTGCCCGTGTGTGTTTGATCGAAGAACAACGTCCGTAGCACCAAAAAATCCTCACTCTGAAATCTGTGTCTACTCTCGTGTATCACTCAGCTTCGATCCCCCCTTCAGCCCTAACACCTTCTGCTTAAATACCCACACCACTTTAAGCAGTTTCCAAGTTTAGGCCATTGACCCACAAGATCAATTATCTCCTAAAATCTAGGAGATTAGATTTGATTAATATCTTCAATGCAAATCTCCTTCTCTGACCAGTAAACTTTGCTGGAAAATGCTCAACAGCATTTTACAAATTCTTCTAAGAGAAAGAACACAACTGCCATACCTTCAAAACGAACCCAGCACAAAACTTCGATTTGGACAGTTGATACAGCACTTGAACCAGCACCTGCTGCAGCACCCCCTGCTGTATCTGCTCCTGCTTGTTTGTTTGAGCTGCAGCAGCTCCTTGTTCACATATGTTGGTTTTGTCAATCCTGCCATACTAGCATCATCATAAACAGTTGATAGCAGCGCATGCAGAATGAATAGGGCAATACAAGCCGAGAAGTGTGCGCAACCCGCAAACTAGCGCACCACTGCTACTATTCTCTTCAACTAAACTAACCTACACTACAAAGCTAAAAAAAACGTGAAATGTAAATGCAACGCTCCCCCCCACACTTAAACAGAGACGTGTCCCCACGACTCATGCTCAAGCGCAACGGAGAGCGCACACATGCATGCAAGCAAAAAAAAGAACATAAGAAAGAAAAACATATAGTCAGCGCAGCAAAGACATAGTCAGGAGTTTACGAAATGTTCAGCACAATATAGCAATATAACATCGAGCAATAGTTTTCAAAAAGATAAGAAACCACCCGAAAGAAATGAGCGCCCTCCCTGCGTCCTAGACATCCTCGGAGCTGGACTCAGCCGAGGATCCGTGCGCCTCCTCATCCGTGGAACCTGTCTCGAATTCTGAACTGGAGGCTGGCGGTACGACAGAAACTGCGGCGGGCTGAGTCAAGAGATCGTCCTCCGGGATAGGGTCCCATATTGAATCTGAGCTCGAACCAATGATGGGATCGCCCTCAGAGGACCTCTGTATAGAAGGCTGCGCAGGGGGTGCTGCTGGTGCTGGTACCGGGTCTACTTCTGGGGTGAGTACTGCTGAATGGACCGGGGATTGGGCAGGAGGGCTGGCTGGCTTGCGCTGCTCGCTGGGGGACCCTGGAGGCGGCCTACGCAGACTGAGGAGAGGGGGGGATAGAATCTCCAAATCTCCACCCTGATGGTGGACTTACGCTCAGGTCTGCCCCCTCTGGCGCTAAATACTCTAGCACGCGCATGACGTTGAACATCATGTGCTGCTCCTCTGATACCTCCTCAGGCGCCTCCTCTGCCTCTGTTCTGGGGCGCTTTCCCTGTGCACGCGGGGGAGAATCATCAATGGCTATGGTAACTGGCTCCCCCTGCTGCACACTCGCCCTCCGGAGCGCTCCAGTCTGCGCACGAGTCCTCATGCGCCGGACTGGAGGCGCAACTGGCTCTGGGGCCTCTTCCATCTCCCTTTCCTCAACGGCCTCTTCTGGCTGTGCGCTGCTCTTTGCTCTGTACCTTGGCACTCTGGCCGGCTGCAGCTGGTAGCACCATTCCAAGGACCCGTCCTCTCTCGCGGCCACCGCTCTGAGCTACAGCATATGGGCACGGTCCAGGGGAACGGCTGGCACTACCGTGTGCTCGGGCACTTCCGGCTCTCCATGCAGCGCATGCAGCAGGTGCGTGATCATTCCTACGCAAGTCAGCAGCCCTTTGGTGCTGACCCGACTCCAATGCACCACCATGTTTGAGACAAACAGCACCTTCTTCCCATAATAGAACCCCTTCAATATATCCATGTCCAGCAGGCTGATCTTGGGCGCACCATTAAAGCGCCCGATGATTGCATAGGCGACCATGCGCCAGAGGTAGAACATCCACGGGTCGCGCAACTCGCGTCCTCGGCTGCGCCCCGTTGCAAAAAACTTGGCCGGTCGCCATCTCACGCCACGCCTCCTGATTTATGTGCGTGTCTATATCCTCCTCACGCACCTTGGCGCACCTCAGTGTGCGCTTCAGCTTCTTGGCCGAGGCTATATACCAGACCCCTCTGTGCCGGTATCTAATCTCCAAGTCGGCCGTCTCCAGCGATGCCAAGAACTCACACGCATCCTCCTTATCAGCTGCGCTGTTGATCTCCAACAGCGCCTCCCAGCCCGCCAGCACGAGCTTCTCCACAATGAGTTCCTCCAACTCGACTTCGCGCAGGAAGTCCCTGCTGATGTACGGGGTCCCGTGCATCTCCAGTCGCATGAAGGCGTCAAATTTGCTGGCGAATGACGCTGGGGTCTCTTGATCCTCCTCGGGCCTCATGGTGCGCTGGTGTTCCTCTGGTCAAATACGGTGAAAGCTCAACAAATGCCCAAAAATCCAAACTCCGACGAACGCCCTGAAACTGTCACCTACAGGTCGCCTATCCTCCGCCTACAAAATCCACTTCCCAAAACTCCAAATTGTGCGGTCGAACTAGGTGCGATTTCAAATCTAGGGCAACTCCTCTATCGCACAAAACCCTACTGAATCGGCTCAAACTGAAGGGAAGGGTTACCTGGTGTGTGTGTGACGGTAAGCTCTTCAAATCTTTCTAAACAGAGGCCTGGTTAATTGCCGGACGGTGAGCGGAGGCTGAGGGCAGGAGCGTTCTTGCAACGGTCGAATGTGAAAATGCTGAAATTTTTCTAAGTCCTGGCCTTTTATACCCCCTGTCCGGCGCATCTATTATGCGCACTGAATTTGCGCACTGACCTATGCACTGCTGCGCGACTAAAAATTACAAGTCCTAAACTAGCTAAAAACACTAAAAACTATATAAAAAAACGTGTAAAAGTAAAACGTGTCGGGTTACCTCCCGGCAAGTGCCTTTGTTTAACGTCGTTGGCTCGACCGTACCTCGTTACTTGCTTCAAAATGTGCCAGTGACCCCCCCCACTCTTGCTCCTGAGTGACCCTGCGCTCGTGTGTGCGTTGCGTTCTTCTTAGTCCTGCGCAAAGGATCGGAAGGGTGGTCAGCATGGTTAATATCATGTAACAAATCAATAGTAACGAGGTTAGTTAATGAGGGAGAAGAAATATGAGCAATAGTTCCCAGTTCTCCCTCAGGTGCCTCTGGTGGCGACTCTGGCGCAGCAACCTGCGCATCTTCTATTTCTGGCTCTGCCAGGTCAACTTCGCGCGCTGTGCCATCCCAAGGTTCTCCCAAATACTTTTTGACTCGCTGCCCATTGACCTGAAAACGATGCTGGTGCTCGTTTTCTAACTCGATTGTTCCGTAAGGGAAAACCTTGGTAACCGTGTATGGTCCCGTCCATTTGCTGCGCAGCTTCCCAGGCATTAGCTTTACGCGCGAGGAAAATAATAGTACCTGGTCTCCTGGCTCAAAGGTGCGTCTGCGGATGTTTTTGTCGTGAAATGCCTTTGTGCGCGCCTTGTAGTCACGCAGCCCCTCATATGCATCCAGGCGCAGCTCCTCTAACTCGCTTAGCTCAAATGCGTGCGCGTCCATTTTTCATAATTGAGCACTAGGTTTTTTGAAATGCAGCGCGCTAAGACCTTATCAAGATGAGTTAAGCATGCGTCAAAGGTACCTCCGTACACAGTAAAATCATCCATGAACACCTCAATGCATACACCAATCATATCAGAAAAGATGCTCATGACTAGACGTTGGAACGTACCTGGCGTGTTACACAGTCCAAACGACATGCGCCGAAACACAAACGTACCGAATGGGCAGGTAAACGTAGTTTTCTCTTGATCCTCTGCAGTAATGGGTATCTGATTGTACCCTGAGTACCCGTCCAGGAAGCAAAAGTATGGCTTCCCCGCTAATCGATCTAGCATCTGGTCCATGAAGGGCAGCGGAAAATGATCCTTGCGCGTGACTGCGTTAAGCTTTCTGTAGTCGATGCACTTGCGCCATCCAGTTTGAATGCGCTTGGGAACTAGCTCGCCCTGCGCATTCTCCTCTACTGTGATTCCTCCTTTCTTCGGCACAACGTGCACTGGACTTACCCATTTGCTGTCCGAGATTGGGTAAATGACTCCTGCGTCAAGCAGCTTCAGGATCTCTTTCTGCACCACCTGCGTCAACCGCGCCTCCTGCTCCTCTTCTAATCCTTTCTTTATGATTACCGGCAGGGTGTCCTCATTTCCCAGGAATATGTATTTGAGGTGCTCGGGGAGTTGCTTCAGCTCGACCTTCGGTGCCTGTTCAATAGAGGGCAAGATTTTATTAGCAGTGCAGACATTAACTATATCGTGTACCTGTTTGGATACTGGTTCAGCACTGCTCAGCTCATCCTCATGCACCTCCATCTCTGCCTGTGTCAGCGGCTCAAATCCTTCCGTTGCGCTTACACATTGCGCATCTGCAACCAAGTCGTCTATGCTGTCCAACGCGTGCACTGTGGCGTCCTCATGAGGGTGCTGCATCCCTTTAAATATGTTAAAGTGAATTTCCTCGCCATCGACTTCCATGGAGAGCGTACCCCTCCACACGTCTATCTTTGTGCGCGCTTTCATCAGAAATGGTTTGCTAATAGGATCTGCGCACTTCCTTTGCTCGACTCACCCTCCATTTCTAGGACATAGAAATCTGCTGGGAACACCAGCTCTCCTACTCGGACGAGGACGTCCTCTATCATGCCCATCGGTTGTTTGCACGACCGATCTACTAGTTGAATGGTGAGACCTGCAGGCTTTAGTGGTCCATGGCGCAATGACGCATATAAGGAATAGGGAAGCACATTTATAGATGCGCCTAAGTCAATCATGCAGTTGCTTACTGTGGTCTTACCTAAAGTGCATGGAATGGTGAACGTACCTGGATCTCGGCATTTAGGTGGTACCTTATGTTGCACGATTGCTGAAGCTTGCGCATTTAGCATTACTTGTGCGCACTCACCTTTCCTCCTCTTGTTTGTGCACAGCTCCTTTAAGAACTTGGCGTACCTAGGGATCTGCCGAACTGCTTCAATAAGGGAATGTTTATTTCCACCTTACTGAATAACTCGTAGAGCTCCTTATCAAGGGGTTCTTTCCAAGCCAATGGCGCCTGTACAGGGAAAGGTGCAGGTATGTTAGTACGATTCATGTCTTTGTCTTTCGATTGCGCCGTACCTGGCGCCTCGCCCTGCTGGCTTGTGGCTTGCGCTGTTGATTGCGCATCTGGCTCTGCTGGTTCTGGAGCTTGCGCAACTGGTTGCGCGGGCGCTTTCGCGGTCTGCTCTGTTCCTACCGTGCGCCCAGTCCTCAGTGTCACTGCGTTGACTCCTCCCTTGGGATTCTGGATCACTTGCGAAGGCAGGTTTCCATCGCTCTTTTTCAGCTCATACACCGTGGTAGCTATCTCTGACAGCTGCTTTTCAATGGACTCGAACCTCTTGTCATACTTCCCATCATTCTTGTGCACTGTGTCTGCTAGCTAGCCCACGATATCTTCTAAGGATCGCCGTGGCTGCTGGTTATTTTGCGCTGGTGCATCAGTGCGGCGATGCGGTGGATTGTAGGGCGCAGCTTGTTGCGTCTTTTGTGGTGCGCGCTGCTCCGCGGACTGCCTCTGGAAATTATTGTCCTCCTTCCATCTGAACCCATTTGCGGCTAGTCCAAAACTCTGCTGATTCTGCCTCTGCGGCCCTCTATTGTCCCGTCCTCCTAGAGCATTGACATCTCCCGATTCCTTGAAAAGTGTGGGACATGCATCTGTTTTGTGCTCAGTGGATGTACAGAACTCGCATGCCTTTAGCGCAGCTGGTTGCGCCCCTTGCGCATGCATCAACTTTTGCAGCATGGCCTTCATCTCCTTTATCTCAGCGCTTGTTTCTACCTGATGCACAGAACGAGCACGACTATTCTCAAGCGTTAGCTGATGTCTTACCTATCTAGCAGAGTCTTCTATCAGCTGCCACGCGTCCTCTGGGTACATGTTGCAAATGTCGCCTCCTGCGCATGCATTCAATAATCTCAGCTCCATTGGTAGCAATCCGTTCAGGAAATTCTCTATCAGCACATTCTGGGGCAGGCCGTGATTGTAGCAGTTAGCCTCCAGCTCCCTGAAACGCTCATAATACTCTGATAGTGATTCTCCTGCGCCCTGCCTAGGTGCTGCCAACTCCCTCCTGAGTAGCGCGATCTTGGCTGCAGGATAGAACTTGTCCAAGAACTTCTTCTGAAGCTGCTCCCATGTGTGAATAGATCCTGCTGGTAAGCTCATCAGCCAATGCCTGGCCGTATCACACAATGAAAAAGGGAATGCCTTCATCTTCAGCGCTTCGTCGCTCTCCCCCTCGCCCTTCGTGTTTTTGCAAATAACTAGGAATTCTCGCACATGCTTGACTGGGTTCTCGTTGTTCATCCCGTGAAACTTGGGCATGTGATGAATGAGCGAGCTCCTTAGCTCAAAATGACCGTCTGGTGGAAGCACTATGCACCATGGCTGGTTAACCGTGATTGGAGCTGACATCTCGCGCACTGTTCTACGTCGCGCGACCTGTCGCGCGGGTGGCGCATTATACATTTCAGCAGCCATCCTTGCTTCAACTTCGCGCTGCACTTCCTCTCTGAACCGAACTGCACGGTTATCTGCTCCTGCATTGTCTGGGGTTTTGTCCCCTAAGTTATCTCCAACGACACTGTTATCCTCCATGACCTGTTCTATATCTCAAAGAAAACGAAATTAAAAGACAACTAAGCTGTCGCGTCTGTCAGTGCGCAACTATACCCTGCGCAGCGCAACTGTTTCAACTATACCCGCGCGCAAATGTTGATTGCGCGCTGTCAGAAACAACAACGAGGAAAATAAAGCAAACAGAAATAACTAACTACTGTAGAAGAAAACTTAAACTAGTTAAAGCTTATCTGTGTTGCTCCCCGGCAACGGCGCCAAAATTTGATCGCGCGTCGTTGTACGCGTCAAATTAATCCTTCCTTCTCCACTTAGTATTGCGGCTAAGTCAGGGTCGATCCCACAAGGAGCAAGCAGACTCGTTCTAGCTAGTAACCTACAACTTACGAAAATTGGGTTGTGAGTGATTGGGTTGCGCAGGTGCGCGAATAAACAGTAGTGAAAGCAGAATTTGCACCAGACGTGCGCAGGGAGTAGAGATTAAGTACTATGACTATGAAAAGTATCGGTGCAGACAATCCTCTATGAATGTATTCCTTATCATCGACTCTAAACGTCTATAGTTCGATTTACTGAAGTTAGTGTCCGATCAAGGCTTCCTAACATGTGCGCATGTTCCGATCAAAGTTCTTGAGCTATTAATTCTTGAAACTAGTCTAAGCAGCTACGAATCCTGTCACAGTAGCAACTGATTATCCTAGCGCGTTACTCCTAGTTGTCACCGTCAAGCTACCAACTAGTTTAACATATAACAGACAAGTAGTAAGAGTAAGATTCCGATCATAGAATCATGCCCAACCGATACAAAGCGTTTAGCTAGACATGCTAGTAGTAAACATCATAGAAATAGTAAATAAAAGCTAAAGTATCCAAGAAAACAGTAACAAGTAGGTGCGTGCAGGTTGCTGTGTCTCGGCTCGCGCAGTCGGCTAGCGTAGGTCCTCGCAGCAGCTCGTGTGTTTTTCAGTTCTGGCTCTCTCTCCTCGATGTCTGATCTCTTTTCAAACCCTAGCCTTCCTCTCTTTATATACTGCTGATAGAGCCTATTTATACACACTATTTAGATCCTAACCCTATGCTTGTTTGCATTATTTTGTGTACAAGATTACTGGTTTCCAGTGTTTTTGTATTTCAGGGCGAAACGAGGGCCTGAGTCGGATACGCGCTAACAGGCAGCGTTTAAGGAGCGCAACACACAGCCTGCGGAGCTAGCAGCGCAAGCAGGATAGGAAGTGGCAGAGTCGACTATGGTGCGCAGACCGATTGCGCTAACCAATGTGTGCAGTGCGCCATGCGCAAGATAGTGGTGTTTTCAAATCTTGACACCACCAGATTTGGAAGTTACCAAGGTTGGGCCTCTTGAGCAGTATATTAAGAGAGGAAGGCTAGGGTTTGAGAGAGCATCAATAGCACCAAGAGAGGACCACAGCACACGAGAGAGCGGCATAACAGAAAAACACACGAGCCTACTGAGAGGACCTGCGCTAGCCGACTGCGCCAGCCGAGACACTGCAACCTGCACGCACCTGCTCGTTGCTATTTTCTTGGATACTTTAGATATTATTTACTGTTCCTATGATGTTTACTACTAGCATGTCTAGCTAAACGCGTAGTATCGGTTGGGTATGAATCTATGAGTATTTCCTTTGAGACTTGAGCTTAATGCTTAGTTTGTTTGCTTATATTAATTCTGTGCAAACTGTTGACAGCTAGTTGCATGAGTAGGGGAAGCCTTGAACCGCAATCTTACTCTTGCTACTTGTTTGTTATATGTTAAACTAGTTGAATAGCTTGACGGTGACAACTAGGAGTAACGCGCTAGGATAATCAGTTGCTACTGTGACAGGATTCGTAGCTGCTTAGACTAGTTTCAAGAATTAATAGCTCATGAACTTTGATCGGAACATGCGCACATGTTGGGAAGCCTTGATCGGACACTAACATCAGTAAACCAAACTATAGACGTTTAGAGTCGGTGATAAGGAATACACTCATAGAGGATTGTCTGCGCCGATACTTTTCATAGTCATAGTACTTAATCTCTACTGCCTGCGCACGTCTGGTGCAATTCCTGCGTTAACTATTGTCACTCGCGCACTTGCGCAACCCAATCACTCACACCCCCCAGTTTTCGTAAGTGCAGGTTACTAGTTAAAGCTAATCTGCTTGCTCCCTGTGGAATCGACCCTGACTTAACCGCTATACTAAGTGGAGAAGAAAGGAATTAATTTGACGCGCACAACGACGCGCTATCAAATTTTGGCGCCGTTGCCGGGGACCAACACAGATAAGCTTTAATTAGCTTAAGTTTTCTTTTACATTAGTTATTTTATTTCTGTTTGCTTTATTCTAGTTGTTGTTTCTGACAGCGCGCAATCAACATCAGCCTGTGCAACCTTGAAACAGTTGCGCTGCTCAGATTCTAATTGCGCACTTACAGACGCAATAGCTTAGTTTTCTTTTAATTTCGTTTTTTGTGAGATTTAGAACAGGTTATGGAGGATAACAGTGTCGTTGGAGATAACTTAGGGGACAGAACCCCAGAGGATGCGAGGGCACATAACCGCGCAGCCCTGTTCAGAGAGGAAGTGCAGCACGAGGTTGAAGCAAGGATGGCCGCTGAAGTGTATAATGCGCCACCAGCGCGACAAGCCGCGCGACGCAGAACAGTGCACGACATGTCAGCCCCAATCACGGTTAACCAGCCATGGTGCATAGTGCTTCCACCAGACGGTCATTTTGAACTCAGGAGCTCGCTCATTCATCACATGCCCAAGTTCCACGGGATGAACAACGAGAACCCAGTCAAGCATGTGCGAGAATTCCTAGTTATTTGCGAGAACATGAAGGCCGAAGGGGAGAGCGACGAAGTGCTAAAGATGAAAGCGTTCCCATTTTCACTGTGTGACACGGCCAGGCATTGGCTGATGAGCTTACCAGCAGGATCAATTCACACATGGGAGCAGCTGCAGAAGAAGTTCTTGGACGAGTTCTATCCCGCAGCCAAGATCGCGCTACTCAGGAGGGAGCTGGCCGCACCTAAGCAGGGCGCAGGAGAGTCACTATCAGAGTATTATGAGCGTTTCAGGGAGCTGGAGGCCAACTGCTACAATCACGGCCTGCCTCAAAATGTGCTGATAGAGAATTTCCTGAATGGATTGCTGCCCATGGAGCTGAGATTATTGAATGCATGCGCAGGAGGCGACATCTGCAACATGTACCCAGAAGACGCGTGGCAGCTGATAGAAGACTCTGCTGGGCAGGTAAGACATCAGCTAGCACTTGAAAATAGTCGTGCTCGTTCTGTGCATCAGGTAGAAACAAGCGCGGAGATAAAGGAAATGAAGGCCATGCTACAGAAGTTGATGCATGCGCAGGGAGCGCAACCAGCCGCGCCAAAGGTATGCGAGTTCTGCACGTCCACTGAGCACAAAACCGATGCGTGTCTGATCGCGCGTCGTCGTGCGCGTCAAATATAATCCTTCCTCTCCCACTAGTATAGCGGTTAAGTAAGGGTCTATCTCCACAGGGAGCAAGTAGTAAGTCTTTAGCTAGTAACCTACACTTACGAATATGGGGGGTTGTATGAGTGATTGGGGGTTTTGCGCGATGCGCGAGTAGCAGTGAATATCGTAACGCAGGAAATTGCACTAGACGTGCACAAGCAGTATAGATGAGATACTATGTTTATGAGAAGTACTGGGCAGACAATCCTCTATGAATGCATTCCTTATCATCAACTCTAAATGTCTATAGTTTGTGTCTTACTTGGGTTAGTGTCCGGTAAAGGCTTCCTAACACACGCGCATGTTCCGTTCAAAGTTCATGTGCTATTAATCCTAGAACTAGACTAAACAGCTGCGAATCCTGTCACAGTAGCAACTGCTTACCCTAACTCGTTACTCCTAGTTGTCACGATAAGTTTGCGGTTCAAGGCTTCCCCTACTCATGCAACTAGTTTAACATAGGACAAGCAAGCAACACAAATAGGATTGCGGTTCAAGGCTTCCCCTACTTATGCAACTAACTGTCTTAGTATGCGCAGGATTAATACAAATAAGTAAACTACGGATTAAGCTCAAGTCTCAAAGGTAATACATCATAGATTCATGCCCGACCAACACTAAGTGTTTAGCTAGACATGCTAGTGGTAAACATCATAAAATAGTAAATAACAACTACTGTATCAGAGAAAACGGTAGCAAATAGTGCGTGCAGTGTCTTCTCTTGGCTGGCGCAGTCGGCTGGCGCAACTCTCCTTGACAGGTCCGTGTGTTTTCCAGTTCTGCCGCGCAGTGCCTCTGGAATGCCACTGAGTGATGATGTTACGATCCCCTGAAACCCTAGACTTTCTTTGTTTAAATAGTGCCCAGGAAGTTCATCTTTTGGCAACTTCCAAATCTGGTCACTGGGACTTTGCGCCTGGCGCACGGCATTGATTGGCGCAATCGGGTAGCGCACCTCTGCTGTCTTTCGCCATTCCTTCTTCTGTTTGCGCCGCTAGCTCCGCAGGCTGATCTTTCACTCCTAGAACGCTGCCTGTTAGCGCGTATCCGACTCAAGGACTCGTTTTGACCTGATACACAAAAACATTGGAAACGAGTAATCTTGCTCTTGAAATATTGCAAACAAGCATAGGGTTATGATCTAAATAATGTGTACAAATAGGCTCTATCAGTGTCCCACACTTTTCGAGGAATCAGGAGATGTCAATGCTCTAGGAGGATGGGATAATAGAGGACCACAGAGGCAGAATCAGCCGCGTTTTGGACTAGCCGCAAATGGGTTCAGATGGAAGGAGGAAAACAATTTCCAAAGGCAGTCCGCGGAGCAGCGCGCACCACAGCAGACGCAACAAGCTGCGCCCTACAATCCACCGCATTGCCGCACTGAAGCACCAGCACAGAACAACCAGCAGCCGAGGCGATCCTTAGAAGATATCGTGGGGCAGCTAGCAGACATAGTGCGCAAGAATGATGAGAAGTATGACAAGAGGTTCTAATCCATTGAGAAGCAGCTATCACAGATCGCTACCACAGTGTATGAGCTGAAAAAGAGCGATGGCAACCTGCCTTCGCAAGTAATCCAGAATCCCCCAAGGGAGGAGTCAACGCAGTGACACTGAGGACTGGGCGCACGGTAGGAACAGAGCAGACCGCAAAGGTGCCCGCGCAACCAGTTGCGCAAGTCCCAGATCCAACAGAGCAGAATGCGCAACCAGAGCAAGATGCACAACCAGAAGCGCCAGCCACAAGCCAGCATGGCGAGGCGCCAGGTATGGCGCAATCAAAAGACAAAGGCATGAATCGTACTAACATACCTGCACCTTTCCCTGTACAGGCACCATCATCTAGGAAGGAAGCGCTTGATAAGGAGCTCTACGAGTTATTCAGTAAGGTGGAAATAAACATTCCCCTTATTGAAGCAGTTCGGCAGATTCCTAGGTACGCCAAGTTTTTAAAGGAGCTGTGCATAAACAAGAGGAGGAAAGGCGAGTGCGCACAGGGAATGCTAAATGCGCAGGCCTCAGCGATCGTGCAGCATAAGGTACCACCTAAATGCCGAGATCCAGGTACGTTCACCATCCCCTGCACTTTAGGTAAGACCACAGTAAGCAATTGCATGATTGACTTAGGCGCATCTATAAATGTGCTACCCTATTCTCTATATGCGTCATTGCGCCTTGGACCACTAAAGCCTGCAGATCTCACCATTCAGCTAGCTGATCGGTCATGCAAGCAACCAACGGGCATGATCGAGGACGTCTTTGTCCGAGTAGGAGAGCTGGTGTTCCCATCAGATTTCTATGTTCTAGAAATGGAGGGTGAGTCGAGCAAAGGCAGTGCGCAGATCCTACTGGGCAGACCATTTCTGATGACAGCGCGCACCAAGATAGACGTGTGGAGGGGTACGCTCTCAATGGAGGTTGACGGCGAGGAGATTCATTTTAATATATTCAAAGGGATGCAGCACCCTCATGAGGACGCCACAGTGCACGCAATGGACAGCATAGATGACTTGGTTGTAGATGCGCAATGTGCAAGCGCAACAGAAGAACCTGAAACACTGGCACAGGAAGAGTTGGAGGTGCAAGAGGATGAGCTGAGCAGTGCTGAACCAGCATCCAGACAGGTACACGATATAGTTAATGTCTGCACTGCTAATAAAATCTTGCCCTCTATTGAACAGGCACCCAAGGTCGAGCTGAAGCAACTCCCAGAGCACCTCAAATACATATTCTTGGGAAATGAGGACACCCTGCCAGTAATCATAAAGAAAGGATTGGAAGAGGAGCATGAGGCGCGATTACAGCAGGTGCTGCGCAAGAACCAGCGCGCCATAGGATGGACACTTGCTGACCTGCGCGGAGTGAGCCCGGACGTATGCATGCATAGGATTCTATTGGAAGATGGTGCCAAACCATCCAGGGAGCCTCAGCGCAGATTGAACCCGAACATGATGGAGGTGGTGCAGAAAGAGATCCTGAAGCTGCTTGACGCAGGAGTCATTTACCCAATCTCGGACAGCAAATGGGTAAGTCCAGTGCACGTTGTGCCGAAGAAAGGAGGAATCACAATAGAGGAGAATGCGCAGGGCGAGCTAGTTGCCAAGCGCATGCAAACTGGATGGCGCATGTGCATTGACTACAGAAAGCTTAACGCAGTCACGCGCAAGGATCACGCCAGGTACGTTCCAACGTTTAGTCATGAGCATCTTTTCTGATATGATTGGTATATGCATAGAGGTGTTCATGGATGATTTTACTATGTACGGAGGTACCTTTGACGCATGCTTAACTCATCTTGATAAGGTCTTAGCGCGCTGCATTTCAAAAAACCTAGTGCTCAATTATGAAAAATGTCATTTTATGGTATCACATGGAGTAGTACTAGGACATATTATCTCGCAGGAGGGGATCAAGGTAGATAAGGCCAAAATAGATCTTATTTCTAATCTGCCTTATTCCACTAACGTGCGCGATGTGAAATCATTCCTTGGGCATGCTGGGTTTTACAGGCGTTTCATAAAAGATTTTTCTAAGATTTGTATACCCCTTTCTAACCTCTTGCAAAAGGATGTGTGTTTCGAATTTACTGATGAGTGCAGGGCCGCATTTGATAAACTTAAGGAGGCGCTGACCAGTGCGCCAGTGATGCGCGCGCCAGACTGGAACCTGCCATTTGAACTGATGTGCGACGCAAGCGACTATGCAGTAGGTGCAGTCCTGGGACAGCGAGTGGATAAGAAGCCGCACGCCATTTATTATGCATCGCGCACACTGGACGCTGCGCAGAGGAACTACACCACCAAGGAGAAGGAGCTTCTGGCAATTTTGTTTGCACTGGAGAAGTTCCGCACATATGTTCTTGGCGCCAGAGTCATCGTCTACATAGACCACGCAGCAATCCGGTACCTAATGTCCAAGAAGGAGACTAAGCCGCGCCTGATGCGCTGGGTGCTCCTACTTCAGGAATTCGACTTGGAAATCAAAGATAAGAAGGGCACGGAGAACACAGTCGCTGACCACCTGAGCAGGATCGTGAAAGCAGAGGAGCCAGGGCGAATCACGGAGACATTCCCTAACGAGCATCTGATGGCGCTGACAGGTAAGGTACCATGGTATGCGCACATTGCGAATTACTTGGTAACGGGTACGTTTCCTCCTCATTTCACTAAAACCCAATGCATGAGATTAAAGCATGAGTCCAGGCATTACATTTGAGATGATCCGTATATGCTCAGAATAGGACCTGATCAGATTTTGAGGCGATGCGTGCCTGACCATGAAATTAACTCTGTTTTGATGTTTTGTCATGCGCACGCATGTGGAAGACACTTTGGTCCAAAGCGCACGAGCAGAAAGATCCTGGATTGCGGATTTTATTGGCCACACTTGTTTAGTGACTTGTATAACCACTGCAGGAACTGTGACAGGTGCCAGCGCACAGGGGGCATATCAGCGCGCAATGAGATGCCGCAGACTCCAATTCTAGTGGATGAAGTATTCGACATTTGGGGAATTGACTTCATGGGGCCATTTCCTCCATCTTCCGGATATGAGTATATATTGGTCGCGGTAGATTATGTCTCCAAATGGGTTGAGGCCAAGGCTACCCGGAAGGATGATGGTAAGACGGTCGCTGATTTTTTGAGAACTAACATTTTCTGCAGGTACGGAGTGCCTAAGGCAGTCATAAGCGACCAAGGGACGCATTTTTGCAACAGGATAGTGGCGCAGGTATTCAAGCATTATGGAGTGCGCCACAAGACGTCCACCGCTTACCACCCTCAGACGAATGGCCAGGTTGAGGTTTCCAACAGAGAGATCAAGCGTATCCTGGAGAAAACTGTGAGACCGTTGCGCAAAGACTGGAGCCAGCGCCTTGATGATGCGCTGTGGGCATACCGAACCGCACATAAGACACCAATTGGGACTTCACCGTTTCGGTTGGTTTATGGAAAAGCGTGCCACCTGCCAGTGGAGTTAGAGCACAAAGCATATTGGGCATTGCGCGTTTGCAACTTGAACCTAGACGAGGCTGGTAAGGAGCGCGCATTTGAGCTAAGCGAATTAGAAGAGCTGCGCCTGGATGCATATGAGGGACTGCGCGATTACAAGGCGCGCACAAAGGCATTTCATGACAAAAATATCCTCAGACGCACGTTTGAGCCAGGAGACCAGGTACTATTGTTCTCCTCGCGCCTAAAGCTCATGCCTGGGAAGCTGCGCAGCAAATGGACGGGACCATATACGGTTACCAAGGTTTTCCCCTACGGAACAATCGAGTTAGAAAACGAGCACCGGCATCGTTTTTAGGTCAATGGGCAGAGAGTCAAAAAGTATTTAGGAGAACCTTGGGATGGCACAACGCGCGAAGTTGAATTGGCAGAGCCAGAGATAGCAGATGCGCAGGTCGCTGCGCCAGAACCGCCACCAGATGCACCAGAGGAAGAACTTGGAACTATTGCTCATATTTCTTCTTTCTCTTTACCTAACCTCGTTACTTATGATTTATCACATACTTTTAACCATGCTGATCACCCTTCCGATCCTTTGCGCAGGAACAAGAAGAACGCAACACACGCACGAGCGCGGGGTCACTCAGGAGCAAGAGTGGGGGAGGTCACTGGTACACTTTCACGCAAGTAACGAGGTACAGTCGAGCCAACGACGTTAAACAAAGGCACTTGTCGGGAGGTAACCCGACACGTTTTACTTTTACATGTTTTTCTTTTAGTTTTTTCTAGTGTCTTTTAGCTAGTTTAGGACTTGTAGTTTTTTTAGTCGCGCAGCAGTGCGCAATTCAGTGCGCAGAGCAGCTGCGCCAGACAGGGGGGTATATAAGGACGGTACTGACGTGCGTCGTTGTGCGCGCCAAACTTGTATTTATAATTCCAAGCTCTAGCTAGTGTAGCGGCAAGCAAGGGTCGAACCCCAGAGAACTGACTGTGAAGCGGTTTTCTGTGAATACGGAACTAAAGGGGGGGTTTTGAGTGAGTGGTCGCGAGAACGAATGTAATAAAAGTGTGAAAGTCAATCGAGAGAAATATTCAGCTCAGGGAATTCAATAGTGACTGTTGTCATCGACTTCTAAAGATACGATTCTAATCAAATGCGTGGTCACTCCGACAAAGGTAATGACCTGAAGTATCCCGACAAAGGTGATACTAAGCCTAGATTCTACTACTTGTTTCCACGACAAAGCTTCGACAAGAGTTAATAATCAGAATTGATGAGCGGATAGTTTCACGACAAAGTAAACGCTAACCGTACAATACAATTCAGGCAAATTAAGATCCAGAACTTACGAATGAATAGAAATATGCATTAAATCCAAGTCTCAAACATGAATGTCACTAATTGAAAACCCTAAACTGAAACAGAAGTTTAGCTACTCATATTCATAACTGCAAAATACATTAAACTGAAAGGATTAACAAAAACTGTTCGGAATTACTATTCATCGCCGGAAAATACTGTTCACTACCGGAAAGTACTGTTCACGCCGGAATCGCTGTTCACGCAATCTCCAAAATTCCGTACGTCCTTCGTCAAACCTCCGTCGTCCCAAAACTTTTCTGTCGTCGTAAAACTTTTTTTGTCGTCGTAAACTTCCGAAACCCTAATTGAGATCGGGCTGTAAAATTGATTTCGGGCCGCGGGCCCGATTGCTGACGTCATCATAAACCTAGCGCGCCCCATGAAGACATTATGTCGCGCTCCCGAAGAATACATTAACGCTCGGCGCGCGACACTAATGTTGCCTGCTGGCGCGCGACTCACTGCAATGCACACCCATTTCCGTCAATGCCGATTTCTTCCATAAAAACACCGTTTTGAGCCGCAAGTCTCTTCTCATGTATTCTGAACACCTGAAATGCAAACAACACTAAGAGGTAACTGTTCACATCAAAACATGTCGAAATAGTTGGGTATAAATGGTTTAGCGAGTCGTGTAAATACTCCCCATCAGTACTTAGAAAAATTTCAGCACTTTTCACACTCGACCGTTGCAAGAAGCTCCCGCCCTCAGCATCCGCTCACCGTCCGGCACTCAACACAGCTTCCGTTTAGAGAGATTTGAGGAGCATACAGTCGCACACTCACCAGGTAACCCTTCCCCTCAGATTTGAGCCGATTGAGTTAGGGTTTGTGCGATAAGTGGAGTGCCCTAGGTCTGAAATCGCACTGAGCTAGCGTGCACCATTTGGAGTTTTGGTTAGGGGGTTTTGTAGGCGGACAATAGGCGATCAATTGGTGAGAATTTCAGGGCATTTGGCAGAGTTTTGAATTTTTGAACATTTGTGAGCGTTGACCTTAGTTGACCGGAGGAACCCTAGCGCACAATGCAGCCTGCCAAGGATCAAGCGACCCCAGCTTCTTTCGCCAGCAAGTATGATGCCTTTCTGAGGCTGGAGATGTACGGGACTCCGTACATCAGCAAGGAGTTCCCGCGAGAGGTCGGAATGGAGGACCTCATTATGGAGAGGCTCGCGCTGGCGGGCTGGGAGGCGCTGTTGGAGATCAACAGCGCAGCAGACAAAGAGGATACCTGTGAGTTTTTGGCGTCACTGGAGACGGCTGATCTGGAGATAAGGTATCGGCACAGAGGAGTCTGGTACATTGCCTCGGCTAAGAGGCTGAAGCGCACGCTGAGGTGCGCAAAGGTGCGTGAGGAGGATATAGACACGCACACGAATCAGGAGGCGTGGCGCGAGATGGCGACCGGCCTAGTTTTTGCCGCGGGGCGCAGCCGAGGACGCGAGCTGCGCGACCCGTGGATGTTCTACCTTTGGCGCATGGTCGCCTATGCCATCATCGGGCGCTTCAATGGTGCGCCCAAGATCAGCTTATTGGACATGGAGATTTTGAAGGGTTTTTACTATGGGAAGAAGGTGCTGTTTGTCTTGAACATGGTGATCCATTGGAGTCGGGTCAGCACGAAGGGGCCGCTGACTTGTGGAGGAATGATAACGCACCTGCTACGTGCGTTGCATGGAGAGCCTGAGGTGCCCGAGCACACAGTAGTGCCGGCTGTTCCCCTGGACCGCGCCCATATGCTGCAGCTCAGAGCGGTAGCCGGGAGAGAGGATGGGACATTGGAGTGGTGTTACCAGCTGTAGCCGGCCAGAGCGCCGAGGCAAAGAGCAGAAAGCAGCACGCAAGCAGAGGAGGCTGCGGAGGAAATGGAGAGGGACGAGGCCCCAGAACCAGTTGCGCCTCCAGTCAGGCGCATGAGGACTCGTGCGCAGACTGGAGCGCGCCGGAGGGCCAGTGCACCGCAGGGGGAGCCAGTTACCATTGCCATTGATGATTCTCCCCCGCGTGCACAAGGAAAGCGCCCCAGAACAGAGGCAGAGGAGGCGCCTGAGGAGGTACCAGAGGAGCGGCGCATGATGTTCAACGTCATGCGCGTGCTCGAGTATTTAGCGCCCGAGGGGGCAGATTTGAGCATGAGCCCACCATCAGGGTGGAGATTTGGAGATGCTATTCCCCCTCTCCTCAGCCTGCGCAGGCCGCCCCCAGGATCCCCCAGCGAGCCGCGCCAGCCAGCCAGCCCTCCTATCCAGTCCCCAGTGCATACAGCAGCGCCAGCCCCAGCAGCAGACACAGATCCATCACCTGCAGCACCCCCTGCACAGCCTTCTCTTCAGAGGTCCCCTGAAGCCGATCCCATCATAAGTTCCAGCTCAGATTCACTATGGGATCCTATCTCAGAGGACGACCTCGTGACTCAGCCCGCCGCCATTTCTGTAGTGCCGCTAGCCTCCAGCACCGAGTATGTGACTGATACTTCAGATGAGGAGGCGCACAGATCAGCGGCTGAGTCCAGCTCCGAGGACATCTAGGGCTGCAGTGGGGCGCGCATTTCTTTCGGGTGGTTTTCTTTCTTATCTTTTTGAAAACTGTTGCTATATGTTGCTGAATATTGTGCTGAATATTTTGTGACCGCCTTGCTATATTGTTGCTGCGCTGACTATATGTTTTCTTATGTTCTTTGTTTTGCTTGCATGCTGTGTGCGCTCTCCGTTGCGCTTGAGCTTGAGTCGTGGGGACACGTCTCTGTTTAAGTTTGGGGGGGGGGGAGCGTTACATTTACATTTTACATTTCACGTTTTTTTTGAGCTGTGTAGTATAGCTTAGTTTAGTTGAAGGAAATAGTAGCAGTAGTGCGCTTGTGTGCGGGTTGCGCACACTGTTCAGCTTGTATTGCGCTACTCATATTGCATTGCGCTGCTATCAACTGTTTTAGTATATTTTTTTCTTTTTTTCCGCTCCTGTTAGTTGGGATATACAGGGGATGTGGAGTTGACAGAAACGCTCTAGAGAGGCGGTTAGTCGTTTGAGCTTCGAAGGTGAGGTATATGGTCGAGAGCGCTAGTGGAGGCCGGTGCTTCGCAACCTTCGGAACAAGAGAGCGCGCTCAGCCACGCAGATGCCGAAGGCGAATACCCAAAGCGTGGCGAGGTGGGAAAACAGACCACCTTTCCTCTGGTAGTCGAGCGAGGGAAGGCGGGCGCGGATGTAAACGCGTGCGCTGACCTGCGCAAATAGACCAAGGAGGAAGAGCGGAGCGTTGTTCCATAGCTGCTATCCGGAGGCCGAGACTGGAACCGTTTTGGGAACATAGGAACCATAGATAAAGCTGTACAAAAAAAGAAAGACACCAGCAAATGATATGCGCTACAAAAGAATCACCATGCCCACAAATACGTACCAGCGTGCGCAAATTCATAAGAAAATCATCAAGAAGGCTTGAGTTCCCAGGAAGTGCGCTGAAGAATCATTGCACCGGAAGAAGCTTGCGCTGTTAACCATATACCCGTCCTCGGAGTAAAAGCTGACAACCAGGAGCCTATGAAGAGCTATCTCCCAGCCATCAGAAATGATCTTCATCCCAGCTGAGAGGTAACGAATTTCGAAAATTGTTATATTAAAACTGTTGAAGGCAGATGCGCGCAGGTGCTAGAGCAACGCAAGGTGAATGGTAGTGCAGATCGCGCTAGAGTGCAAGACTGTGCGCTAGACTCCAGAGAGGTAATTGTATCCGTGCTAGAGTGCTTGTTCGGACGAACAAGGGGCAAGTGTGGGGGGTTTGATAGAGCCTATTTATACACACTATTTAGATCCTAACCCTATGCTTGTTTGCATTATTTTGTGTACAAGATTACTGGTTTCCAGTGTTTTTGTATTTCAGGGCGAAACGAGGGCCTAAGTCGGATACGCACTAACAGGCAGTGTTTAAGGACCGCAACACATAGCCTGCGGAGCTAGCAGCGCAAACAGGATAGGAAGTGGCAGAGTCGACTGCGGTGCGCAGACCGATTGCGCTAACCAATGTGCAGTGCGCCATGCGCAGATTAGTGGTGTTTCCAAATCTTGACACCACCAGATTTGAAAGTTACCAAGGTTGGGCCTCTTGAGCAGTATATAAAGAGAGGAAGGCTAGGGTTTGAGAGAGCATCAATAGCACCAAGAGAGGACCACAGCACACGAGAGAGCGGCAGAACAGAAAAACACACGAGCCTACTGAGAGGACCTGCTCTAGCCGACTGCGCCAGCCGAGACACTGCAACCTGCACGCACCTGTTCGTTGCTGTTTTCTTGGATACTTTAGATATTATTTACTGTTTCTATGATGTTTACTACTAGCATGTCTAGCTAAACGCGTAGTATCGGTTGGGCATGAATCTATGAGTATTTCCTTTGAGACTTGAGCTTAATGCTTAGTTTGTTTGCTTATATTAATTCTGTGCAAACTGTTGACAGCTAGTTGCACGAGTAGGGGAAGCCTTGAACCGCAATCTTACTCTTGCTACTTGTTTGTTATATGTTAAACTAGTTGAATAGCTTGACGGTGACAACTAGGAGTAACGCGCTAGGATAATCAGTTGCTACTGTGACAGGATTCGTAGCTGCTTAGACTAGTTTCAAGAATTAATAGCTCATGAACTTTGATCGGAACATGCGCACATGTTGGGAAGCCTTGATCGGACACTAACATCAGTAAACCAAACTATAGACGTTTAGAGTCGGTGATAAGGAATACACTCATAGAGGATTGTCTGCACCGATACTTTTCATAGTCATAGTACTTAATCTCTACTGCCTGTGCACGTCTGGTGCAATTCCTGCGTTAACTATTGTCACTCGCGCACTTGCGCAACCCAATCACTCACACCCCCCAGTTTTCGTAAGTGCAGGTTACTAGTTAAAGCTAATCTGCTTGCCCCCTGTGGAATCGACCCTGACTTAACCGCTATACTAAGTGGAGAAGGAAGGAATTAATTTGACGCGCACAACGACGCGCTATCAACTGCTCATGAGGACAATCTTGGCAACTTCCAAATCCTATGGTGTTCAAGATTTGAAAACACCAACATCCTGCGCATGGCTCACTGCGCACGCTGGTTAGCGCAGTTGGTTAGCGCACCGCACTCTGAATCTGCCACTTCCTATCCTGTCTACGCTGCTAGCTCCGCAGGCTGTGTGTTGCGCTCCTTAAACGCGCCTATTAGCACGCATCCGACTTAGGCTCTTGTTTTGTCCTGGAATACAAAAACACCGGAAACCAGTAATCTTGCACACAAAATAATGCAAACAAGCAGAGTGTTAAGATCTAAATAGCGCGTATAAATAGGCTCTATCATGGACCTAGTACCAAATTGGGAGAAATGCCATTTTATGGTCAAAGAAGGCATTATGTTGGGACACCTTGTGTCAAAAAGAGGAATTGAGGTCGATAGGGCCAAAATCGATGTAATTGAGAAGCTGCCACCGCCGATAGATGCGAAAGGAATAAGGAGTTTCCTCGGGCACGCTGAATTTTATAGGAGGTTCATCAAGGACTTCTCGAAAATTGCTAAACCTCTTACAAATCTGCTATGTAATGAGGTAGAATTTAATTTTGATGAACCGTGCCATCAAGCGTTTCAAACGCTAAAGACAGCTTTGGTGTCCGCCCCGATAATTCAACCACCGAATTGGGAAATTCCATTTGAACTAATGTGCGACGCTAGCGATAGCGCTATTGGAGCGGTATTGGGTCAAAGGAAGAAATTTCTCCATGACGTGAACCGTTATTATTGGGATGAGCCATTTCTTTATAGGCTATGCAATGATGGGTTATACCGGTCATGCATCGCGGAGGATGATCAAAAAGATATTTTGTGAAGCTGCCACTCTTCCCCATATGGTGGACATGGCTCTAGCTCCAAAACAGCCGCGAAGGTTCTAAAATGCGGTTTTTATTGGCCTAACTTGTCTAAGGATGCGTATGAATTTGTAAAATCTTGTGACACATGCCAATGTACGGGAAATATTTCTAAGCGTGACGAGATGCCATAGAAGCGAATCCTTGAGGTTGAAATATTTGATGTTTGGGGGATAGACTTCATGGGACCGTTCCCATCATCAAATGGGAACATATATATTTTGGTTGCCGTTGATTATGTCTCCAAATGGGTGGAAGCCGTCGCTGCTCCTTCTTGTGATGCTAATGTGGTAAAGAGACTTTTCACCAAAATAATATTTTCAAGGTTCGCTGCGCCAAGGACAGTGATTGGCGATAATGGATCGCACTTTAAAGAAAAACAGTTCATGGCATTACTCCGAAAATATGGTGTCTACCACAAGATAGCGACGCCGTATCACCCTCAAACCAGCGGGCAAGTTGAAGTCTCTAATCGCGAGATCAAGGCAATATTGGAGAAAACGGTTAGTAGTTCTCCCAAGGATTGGTCGTCAAAGCTTGATGAAGCATTATGGGCTTACCGAACTGCGTTTAAGACACCAATCGGTATGTCCCCTTATAGACTCGTGTACGGGAAACCTTGCCATCTCCCCGTGGAACTCGAATATAAAGCCATGTGGGCTGCAAAGAAGCTGAAGTTCGACTTGAAATCAACAGGGGAAAAGAGGCTGCTCCAGCCTAATGAGCTAGATGAAATCAGACTTGACTCATATGAAAATGCCAGAATTTATAAGGATACGGTCGAATCAGAAAGTGATTTGGCCAAATGCCCGAATCAGTTTAGCTCTACAAGGATCTTGACTGAATCAAATACGGGTTGAGCGAATCAAAAAATGATTCGGCTAGGACAAAGTGATTCGCCCAGCTCGAAACATCACTGAGTAAATGATTCGGACACCCTATCCGAATCAGTTTTTTAAGCCTTGCCCGAATCAAGTGATTCGGACACTGCGGGTGAAATTTGGAAATTTTCAAAGGGTATTGATGATGTAGTATGGCAGTATTTGACAAAACCAGCACAAGTGAACAAGAAGCAGCTACAGCTCAAGTGAACAAGGAGCAGCTACAACAGAAGATGCTATAGCAGGAGCTTGTTCAAGTGGCTGCAACATCTGTTCGAGAAGCAGCAGCAACCTGGGCTTGGGTAGAAGGCTTGGCAGCTTTGCGGAGAACACCAGAAGAATATTTTAAAGTGCTGTGGAGAATATTCCAGTGGGGTTTCCTAGCTTGAGAAGGAGATTTGTGTTGAAGATCAAAATCAAATCAAATCTCCTAAATTTTAGGAGATAATTGTTCCTTTTGGGACATTGCTTATTTCTGGTCTTGCTTAAAGCTGGTGCTGCTATTTAAGAGAAAGGAGTTCAGAGCAGAGAGATTGATCGAACCTGAGGGATACACGAGTGCATACACAGAATTCAGAGAGCAATTTTGGTGTGCGACGGACGAGTTCTTCGATCATCACCCGAGAGTAGAGCGTGAGCGCAGAGCTGTGGTGACAGAAGGAGAAGGAGATCAGGACTTGCGTAGTTTGATCTGAGCTTGATCTGGAAGCCAATTCAGAGAAGTGGTGCTTGTTGGTTGATCAAGGGCAGCCGCGGAAGAACTGACGAGTGAGTGGCTCGGTCAAGGGACTAAGCGGCAGTTCTCGCTAGTGGCAGGAGGTTACTGAGCGACGGGGAGTATTCCAGAGTGTGCAGCGCTCGTGGAATCGTTCGATCGGCTCGGCAGAAGGCTTTGGAGCGACGCGGACAATTGTGCATCAGCTGTGTGCTACGGCAGTTGCTGCAGCAACCCTGCTGAGTGAGTGTAGTTTAGAATAGGCTGAGTTTCGGAGAGACAGTAGCTATTCTAGATTGACATTTGTAGAGGGTGTGCAGACATAAGTCAGAGCCTGTTCTGATTGTGTCCAGTGATCCACACAAGGTTGAGTAGCATAGGTTGCGTGGAGTTGTAACCGAGTGTACTTGGAGACCTTTGTGGTTAGTGGATTGAGGACTGGAAAATTGTCCTCCCCAGACGTAGGCAGTTGGCCGAACTGGATGAACAAACTTCTGTCTTGTTCATTGTTTGCTGAGACAATTTCCGAGTGAACAAGAGTGTGCTGCAACAACTGCTTGTTCA
Organism: Umbilicus rupestris; assembly: GCA_963678935.1. Classification (NCBI taxonomy): domain Eukaryota; kingdom Viridiplantae; phylum Streptophyta; class Magnoliopsida; order Saxifragales; family Crassulaceae; genus Umbilicus; species Umbilicus rupestris. The sequence continues at coordinate 10,339,036 of OY787619.1, forward strand.
CAAATCTGTCTGACTGAGACACTGCGAATTTCAATTGGTTGCCTCCCAATCCTGGAGTGCTGTTGAGAGGAAGCACATTGTGACTGAAAAGAGACTGGACCTAGACAAGTACAAATCAGCCGCCATTATCCAGCTTCTCACTGAGGTAAACCTTCTCAGGTGCTTGACTTACCCATTCAGATTCAATATAGCCCTTGTTAGGGAATTTATTGTGAATATGGAAGAGAAATTTGGTGAGGAAGGAGGAGTTGAGTTTGGAAAGAGTTGGGTGCGGGGTAAGACAGTTTTTATTACCCCTGAAAAAATCGATGAGTTTCTTGAGATCCATGAAAATGCCAGAGCGCCCACGGATGTCCAGCCAGAGATGCTGGCTAAGGTTCTGACAGGAGGGGTCTGTCTGTCTTGGGGTGGCCCAAACCTTAGTGCTGCTGAACTCACCTCCAAAAATGCCATGCTGTATCATTTGGGCATTAGAAACTGGATCCCTAGCTCTCACACGGGGAAGGTTAGCAGAGCCTTTGCTAACCTTCTCTACTGTATTGGGAAAAGGAGGAAAATCAGTCTGGGCAGTGTGATGTTTCCTCAGCTGGCTACTCATGCTGGCAACGCTTCCTCCAGCAAGCCCATCGTGCTAACCTCCCTCATCTATGGGATGATGGTCTCACAGCATCCGGAGCTTGGTGAGATTTCTGAAGGTTTATCCGATGAGCTGCACGTCTTTACAGTAGACCACAAATTGTTTAAAGGGAAACATGCAGTGGACATTGCCTATGAGGATCCGCTCTTGGTTGGTGCTTCAGCCCCCGCTCCTCTGGAGGAATCCCTTCCCCCTGCTGCAACGATTCTGATAATGTAGTATGGCAGTGTTTGACAAAACCAGCACAAGTGAACAAGGAGTTGCTACAGCACAAGTAAACAAGCAGACCAGCACAAGTGAACTAGCAGCAGCTGCAGCAGGGGATGCTATAGCAGAAGCTTGTTCAAGTGGCAGCAGCGTCCTGGGCTTGTCTAGAAGGGCTGGAAACTCTACGGAGATCATCAGAAGAATTTCTAAAATGCTGTGGAGATTTTTCCAGTGAGGTTTCCTACCCAGAGCAGGAGTTTTGCATTGTAGATAAAAATCAAATCTAATCTCCTAGATTTTAGGAGATAATTGTTCTTTTTGGGACATTACCTAAACCTGGACATTGCTTAAAGCTGGTGCTGCTATTTAAGAAGAAGGGGTTTAGAGCAGAAGGGTTGATCGAAGCTGAGGGATACACGAGTGCATACACAGAATTCAGAGAGAGCAATTTTGGTGTATGACGGACGAATTCTTCGATCATCACCCGAGATTAGAGCGTGAGGGCAGAGCTGTGGTGACAGAAGCAGAAGGGAATCAGGATTGTAGAGTCTGATTCGAGCTTGATCTGGAAGCCAATTCAGAGCAGTGGTGCTTGTTGGTTGATCAAGGGCAGCTGCGGAAGAACTGACGGGTGTGTGGCTCGGTCGAGTGTCTAAGCGGCAGTACTCGCTAGTGGCAGGGGGTCACTGAGTGAGGGGGAGTATTCCAGAGTGTGCAGCGCTCGTGGAATCTTTCGAACGGCTCGGCAGAAGGCTTTGGAACGACGCGGACAATTGTGCTTCAGCTTTGTGTTACAGCAGTTGCTACAGCAACCCTGCTGAGTGAGTGTAGTTTAGAATAGGCTGAGTCTTGAGAAGTCTGTAGCTATTCTAGGTTGACATTTGTAGAGGGTGTGCAGACACAAGTCAGAGCCTGTTCTGATTGTGTCAAGTGATCCACACAAGGTTGAGTAGCATAGGTTGCGTGGAGTTGTAACCGAGTGTACTTGGAGACCTCTGTGATTAGTGGATTGAGGAATTGAGAATAGTCCTCCCCAGACGTAGGCAGTTGGCCGAACTGGGTGAACAAACTTCTGTCTTGTTCATTGTGTGCTGAGACAATTTCCGAGTGAACAAGAGTGTGCTGCAGCAACTGCTTGTTCATAAATCTGCCTAATTGAGATGCTGTGAATTTTAATTGGTATCAGAGCGGGAGCTCGACACACAGAGTAAAAGATCCTACAGTGTCTCTGAAGTAGCCACGACAATGAAGGAAGGACAGAGCACAAGCAGACCTCCATTGTTGGAAGAAAGCAACTATGGATATTGGAAGACTAGGATGAAAGCCTTTCTCAAGGCCATTGATGAGAAGACCTGGAGAGCAATAATGGTCCAGTGGTCTCCCCCAATTACTATGGATGAACAGGGAGTCACACGGATTAAGCCTGAAGAACAATGGACTGCTGAAGAGGGAGCTGCAGCAACTGGTAATTCAAAGGCCCTGAATGCAATTTTTGCTGCAGTTGATGCTAACAATTTCAGGTTGATATCGAATTGTGACATGGCCAAACAAGCGTGGGAAATTCTGCAAACTGCACATGAAGGAACTGATAGAGTGAAGCTGTCAAGACTCCAGATCATTGCTACACAGTTTGAGAATCTGAGAATGCTGGAAGAGGAGACTGTGACTGAGTTTAATGCTAAACTCTGTGATCTTGCAAATGAAGCTCATGCTCTTGGTGAACCCATCCCTGAAGAAAAGCTGATCAGAAAGGTTCTCAGATCGCTGCCCACAAGATTTGACATGAAAGTGACGGCCATTGAAGAAGCTCAGAATGTTAGATTTATGAGGCTTGAAGAGTTGATGGGGTCTCTCAAACAATTTGAGATGAAGCTGGTTAAAGAAAACATCACTGTTAAGGACAAGGATGTTGGACTAAAAGCTGAAGCAGAATCCAAGAAGCCAGTTCCAGATGATCAGCTGAGTATGCTTGTTAAGAATCTTGGAAAGCTCCTGAAGAACATGGAATCCAGAATCGGGAAAAGCTCTTCCTCGCGAAAACAATTCAGAAGGGGCCGTGAAAATAACAGGAAAGGGAAGGAACGGGCTCAGAATGAAGACGAAAAGAAAGAAATGAAGAAGGGAGTCCAATGCTGGAACTGTGCAGGCTACGGTCATCGACAAATCAACTGCACTAGCAAACCGATGAAAAAGAGGGCTCTCTCTGCCAGTGGAAGTGAAGACGAGAAAGATCTGACTGAAGATGAATGCAACTTGGCGAGATACAGGTCAGTCAGAAGAGGCAGAAAAACACAAGGAAGATTGAATCAGGACTTGCTACAGCAACCTCTGTATCACCGTAACAAGAGAGCTTCAAAGTATAAAAAATGTTACAGCTGCGGTCGCAAAGGTCACATAAAAAGAAACTGTTCCTCAGCTCATGCCGGAATAGCTTCAGCCAGGGAACCTGTCAGGCAGAATCATGCGCAGACTCAGCTCCTCGCTCTTGTCAGCACAGCTAGCACCTCGGACAAGATAAGCTGGTACTTTGACAGTGGTTGTTCAGGACACATGACAGGAGAAAGATCCTTCTTGAAAAACATTACACCCTGTTTGGAACAACGGGTGAAGTTTGGTAACGGCCTAAAAGGAAGAGTTCTGGGAAAGGGAACTTTGGCAGTTGAAGGAATGCCGAGCCTGAGCAATGTTCTTCTAGTGGAAGGGATAAAGGCAAATCTCATAAGCATTAGTCAGCTGTGTGATGGGACCAAACAGGTAAAATTTACGAAAGACTCATGCCAAGTCCTTTGATAAATCTGGAAAATGTATAATGGAAGGAGCCAGATCAAAAAGTAACTGTTATCTTCTCAATGTGAGTTCAAACTCACCGGTTCAGAAATGTATGCTGACAAAGGCCGAGGAAATGATTCTATGGCACAGAAGGATGGGGCATGTTAACCTGAGAACTCTGAAGAGAATTGCCACAGAAGGTCTAGTCAGAGGCATACCGCTGCTAAAAGGGGAGACAGACTCTATCTGTGGAGACTGTCAGATTGGGAAACAAAAGAAGGCTTCGCATACAAGAGTCAAAGATATTGGTACTACCAGGCCTCTACAGTTGATTCACATGGATCTGATGGGACCAATGGAAGTCGAGAGTCTGGGCAGAAAAAGGTATGCATTTGTCTGCGTTGATGACTACTCCAGATTCACCTGGATTGATTTTATCAGAGAAAAATCAGATACTGTGAGAGTTATTGTGTCACTGGTGTCTCGTTTAGAGCAAGAGAAAAACCTCAGAATCAGCAGCATTCGCAGTGATCATGGCAGGGAATTTGAAAACAAAGATATGGATGATTTCTGTCGACAAAGGGGTATCTCACATCAATACTCCTCTCCCATTACCCCTCAGCAGAATGGTGTAGTGGAACGAAAGAATCGAACAATCCAAGAAATGGCCAGAGTCATGATCCATGCTAAGAGGGTTCCCCTGAAATTCTGGGCAGAGGCCATGAATACCGCATGTTACATCATAAATAGAGTCACCTTACGGAGAGGAACCAACCAGACCTGCTATGAGCTCTGGAATCAGAAGAAGCCCACGGTTAAATACTTTCACGTCTTTGGAAGTGACTGCTTTATTCTAAGAGATCGGGAGTATAGGCAGAAACTTGACCCAAAAAGTGATCCTGGTCTGTTTTTGGGCTACTCAACAAACAGCAAAGCTTATCGAGTCTACAACCAGCGGACACATACAGTAATGGAATCCATAAATGTTGTTGTCAACGATGCTGAAGAAGTGCCTCCCTCTGATTCTGTCACTGATGATGAAGACTCTGATCTTGAGGAGGTGTCTGTCAGTCAGAACAGAAGTGAACAAGCTGTGGCTCCAGAAGATGCTACAGCAAGTGCTGAAGCAGAAAACCCAGGTATACAATTAGAAAACATGTCTGAAGATGTGAACTCTGAGACTTCTAATCCTCCTTCAAGGCAGCCTCCGAAGAAGATTCAGAAGAATCATCCCCTGACAAATGTAATTGGAGACCCGTCAGAAAGAAGAAGAACCAGAAGCCATGCTTACCTCAATACATGTTTTATGTCCAGCATTGAACCTAAGAATTTCAAGGAAGCCATGAGTGATGAATTCTGGATAATGGCGATGCAGGAAGAATTGGCAGAGTTTGAAAGACATGATGTTTGGGATCTGGTAGACAGACCAAATGGAGTAACTATTATAGGCACAAAGTGGGTGTTCAAAAACAAAACTGATGAAAAAGGCAACATTACAAGAAATAAAGCCAAACTGGTTGGCCAGGGCTATTCTCAGATTGAGGGTATAGACTTTGAAGAAACATTTGCTCCAGTGGCTCGCCTGGAGGCCATCAGACTTCTTCTAGCAATGTCTTGTTTCCTGGGGTTCAAACTATATCAAATGGATGTTAAAAGTGCGTTCCTGAATGGAGACCTCTCTGAAGAAGTCTATGTCTCTCAGCCAAAAGGTTTTGAAGATCCTCATCACCCAGAGCATGTATATAAATTGAAGAAAGCCTTATACGGACTGAAACAGGCTCCTCGGGCATGGTATGAGAGGTTGACAGTGTTCTTAGAAAAACATGGCTACAAACGAGGGGGAGCTGACAAAACTCTATTTGTCAAAAGAACTCAAACAGATGTGATCATTGCTCAAATATATGTGGATGATATAGTCTTTGGATCAAAGTCTCAGCACCTGGTGAAGCAGTTTGTGAATCACATGCATCAAGAATTTCAAATGAGCATGGTAGGAGAACTGTCATACTTCCTTGGTCTGGAGATTACCCAGAAAGAAGATGACATCTTTATTGGTCAAAGCAAATACAGCAAGAATCTTGTGCAGAAATTCCAGCTAGATAAGGCCAGTCACAAACGAACTCCTGCTGCCACTCATGTTAAAGCCATTAAAGATGAGCACGGTATGGAAGTGAGTCAAACTATCTACAGAAGTATGATTGGGAGTTTGCTATACCTGACTGCCAGCCGCCCTGACATTTCCTTTACAGTAGGAGTCTGTGCCAGATTTCAAGCTTGTCCCAAAGATAGTCACTTGCAGTTGGTCAAGCGCATCATTCGTGATGCAGACTGGGCAGGATGCTCAGAGGACAGGAAGAGCACTTCGGGAGGATGTTTCTTCCTAGGAAATAACCTGGTCTCTTGGTTCAGCAGGAAACAAAACAGCATTTCTCTATCCAATGCCGAGGCTGAATACATAGCTGCTGGGAGCTGCTGTGCACAAATGCTGTGGATGAAGCAAATGCTGAGTGAGTATGGGATTGCTCAAGATGAAATGACCCTCTACTGTGACAACATGAGTGCTGATAATGTAGTATGGCAGTGTTTGACAAAACCAGCACAAGTGAACAAGGAGCTGCTACAGCACAAGTGACCAAGCAGACCAGCAGAAGTGAACTAGCAGCAGCTGCAGCAGGGGATGCTATAGCAGGAGCTTGTTCAACTGGCTAGTGCATCTGTCCGAGAAGCAGCAGCTACCTGGGCTTGTATCGAAGGGCTGGAATCTCTACAGAGAGCATCTGAAGAATTTCTAAATTACTATGGAGTATTTTCCAGTGAGGTTTACTAGTCAGAGAAAAGGATTTGCATTGAAGATAAAGATCAAATCTAATCTCCTAGATTTTAGGAGATAATTGTTCCTTTTGGGACATTGCCTAAACCTGGACATTGCTTAAAGCTGGTGCTCCTATTTAAGCGAGAGATGTTCAGAGCTGAGAGGTTGATCGAAGCTGAGGGATACACGAGTGCATACACAGAATTCAGAGAGAGCAATTCTTGGTGTGCGACGGACGAAATCTTCGATCATCACCCGAGAGCAGAGCGTGAGCGCAGAGCTGTGGTGATAGAAGCAGAAGGTGGTCAGGACTTGCAGAGTCTGATCCAAGCTTGATCTGGAAGCCAATTCAGAGCTGGGTGCTTGTTGGTTGATCAAGGACAGCCGCGGAAGAACTGACGGGTGGTTGGCTCGGTCAAGTGTCGTGCGGCAGTACTCGCTAGTGGCAGGTGGTCACTGAGTGAGGGGGAGTATTCCAGAGTGTGCAGCGCTCGTGGAATCTTTCGAACGGCTCGGCAGAAGGCTTTGGAGCGACGCGGACAATTGTGCTTCAGCTGTGTGTTACAGACGTTGCTACAGCAACCCTGCTGAGTGAGTGTAGTTTAGAATAGGCTGAGTCTTGAGAAGTCTGTAGCTATTCTAGATTGACATTTGTAGAGGGTGTGCAGACACAAGTCAGAGCCTGTTCTGATTGTGTCAAGTGATCCACACAAGGTTGAGTAGCATAGGTTGCGTGGAGTTGTAACCGAGTGTACTTGGAGACCTCTGTGATTAGTGGATTGAGGAATCGAGAATAGTCCTCCCCAGACGTAGGCAGTTGGCCGAACTGGGTGAACAAACTTCTGTCTTGTTCATTGTGTGCTGAGACAATTTCCGAGTGAACAAGAGTGTGCTGCAGCAACTGCTTGTTCATAAATCTGCCTAATTGAGATGCTGTGAATTTCAATTGGTATCAGAGCGGGAGCTCGACACACAGAGTAAAAGATCCTACAGTGTCTCTGAAGTAGCCACGACAATGAAGGAAGGACAGAGCACAAGCAGACCTCCATTGTTGGAAGAAAGCAACTATGGATATTGGAAGGCTAGGATGAAAGCCTTTCTCAAGGCCATTGATGAGAAGACCTGGAGAGCAATAATGGTCCAGTGGTCTCCCCCAATTACTATGGATGAACAGGGAGTCACACGGATTAAGCCTGAAGAACAATGGACTGCTGAAGAGGGAGCTGTAGCAACTGGTAATTCAAAGGCCCTGAATGCAATTTTTGCTGAAGTTGATGCTAACAATTTCAGGTTGATATCGAATTGTGACATGGCCAAACAAGCGTGGGAAATTCTGCAAACTGCACATGAAGGAACTGATAGAGTGAAGCTGTCAAGACTCCAGATCATTGCTACACAGTTTGAGAATCTGAGAATGCTGGAAGAGGAGACTGTGACTGAGTTTAATGCTAAACTCTGTGATCTTGCAAATGAAGCTCATGCTCTTGGTGAACCCATCCCTGAAGAAAAGCTGATCAGAAAGGTTCTCAGATCGCTGCCCACAAGATTTGACATGAAAGTGACGGCCATTGAAGAAGCTCAGAATGTTAGATTTATGAGGCTTGAAGAGTTGATGGGGTCTCTCAAACAATTTGAGATGAAGCTGGTTAAAGAAAACATCACTGTTAAGGACAAGGATGTTGGACTAAAAGCTGAAGCAGAATCCAAGAAGCCAGTTCCAGATGATCAGCTGAGTATGCTTGTTAAGAATCTTGGAAAGCTCCTGAAGAACATGGAATCCAGAATCGGGAAAAGCTCTTCCTCGCGAAAACAATTCAGAAGGGGCCGTGAAAATAACAGGAAAGGGAAGGAACGGGCTCAGAATGAAGACGAAAAGAAAGAAATGAAGAAGGGAGTCCAATGCTGGAATTGTGCAGGCTACGGTCATCGACAAATCAACTGCACTAGCAAACCGATGAAAAAGAGGGCTCTCTCTGCCAGTGGAAGTGAAGACGAGAAAGATCTGACTGAAGATGAATGCAACTTGGCCAGATACAGGTCAGTCAGAAGAGGCAGAAAAACACAAGGAAGATTGAATCAGGACTTGCTACAGCAACCTCTGTATCACCGTAACAAGAGAGCTTCAAAGTATAAAAAATGTTACAGCTGCGGTCGCAAAGGTCACATAAAAAGAAACTGTTCCTCAGCTCATGCCGGAATAGCTTCAGCCAGGGAACCTGTCAGGCAGAATCATGCGCAGACTCAGCTCCTCGCTCTTGTCAGCACAGCTAGCACCTCGGACAAGATAAGCTGGTACTTTGACAGTGGTTGTTCAGGACACATGACAGGAGAAAGATCCTTCTTGAAAAACATTACACCCTGTTTGGAACAACGGGTGAAGTTTGGTAACGGCCTAAAAGGAAGAGTTCTGGGAAAGGGAACTTTGGCAGTTGAAGGAATGCCGAGCCTGAGCAATGTTCTTCTAGTGGAAGGGATAAAGGCAAATCTCATAAGCATTAGTCAGCTGTGTGATGGGACCAAACAGGTAAAATTTACGAAAGACTCATGCCAAGTCCTTGATAAATCTGGAAAATGTATAATGGAAGGAGCCAGATCAAAAAGTAACTGTTATCTTCTCAATGTGAGTTCAAACTCACCGGTTCAGAAATGTATGCTGACAAAGGCCGAGGAAATGATTCTATGGCACAGAAGGATGGGGCATGTTAACCTGAGAACTCTGAAGAGAATTGCCACAGAAGGTCTAGTCAGAGGCATACCGCTGCTAAAAGGGGAGACAGACTCTATCTGTGGAGACTGTCAGATTGGGAAACAAAAGAAGGCTTCGCATCCAAGAGTCAAAGATATTGGTACTACCAGGCCTCTACAGTTGATTCACATGGATCTGATGGGACCAATGGAAGTCGAGAGTCTGGGCAGAAAAAGGTATGCATTTGTCTGCGTTGATGACTACTCCAGATTCACCTGGATTGATTTTATCAGAGAAAAATCAGATACTGTGAGAGTTATTGTGTCACTGGTGTCTCGTTTAGAGCAAGAGAAAAACCTCAGAATCAGCAGCATTCGCAGTGATCATGGCAGGGAATTTGAAAACAAAGATATGGATGATTTCTGTCGACAAAGGGGTATCTCACATAAGTAGGGGAAGCCTTGAACCGCAATCCTATTTGTGTTGCTTGCTTGTCCTATGTTAAACTAGTTGCATGAGTAGGGGAAGCCTTGAACCGCAAACTTATCGTGACAACTAGGAGTAACGAGTTAGGGTAAGCAGTTGCTACTGTGACAGGATTCGCAGCTATTTAGTCTAGTTCTAGGATTAATAGCACATGAACTTTGAACGGAACATGCGCGTGTGTTAGGAAGCCTTTACCGGACACTAACCCAAGTAAGACACAAACTATAGACATTTAGAGTCGATGATAAGGAATGCATTCATAGAGGATTGTCTGCCCAGTACTTCTCATAAACATAGTATCTCATCTATACTGCTTGCGCACGTCTAGTGCAATTTCCTGCGTTACGATATTCACTGGTACTCGCGCATCGCGCAAAACCCCCAATCACTCATACAACCCCCCGTCTTCGTAAGTGTAGGTTACTAGCTAAAGACTTACTACTTGCTCCCTGTGGAGATCGACCCTTACTTAACCGCTGTACTAGTGGGAGAGGAAGGATTATATTTGACGCGCACGACGACGCGCGATCAAATTTTGGCGCCGTTGCCGGGGAGCAACACAGCTAAGTTTTAGCTAGCTTACATTTTCATTTTTTAGTAACTAGTTATTTCATTTTTGTCTTGTTTTCTCGTTGTTGTTTCTGACAGCGCGCAATCACATCAGCCTGCGCAACCTTGAAACAGTTGCGCTGCGCAGATTCTAGTTGCGCTCTGACAGACGCAACAACCTCGTTGTTTTTGATTTCGTTTTCTTGAGTTTCAGAACAGGTCATGGAGGATAACAGTGTGGTAGGAGATAACCACGGGGACAGAACCCCAGAGGATGTAAGGGCAGAGATCCGCGCAGCTCGGTTCAGAGAGGAAGTGCAGCGCGAGGTCGAAGCACGGATGGCCGCTGAGCTGTACAATGCGCCACCCGTCCGTCCAGCCGCGCGACGCAGGACCGTGCGCGAGATGTCAGCACCCATCACTGTTAACCAGCCATGGTGTATCGTGCTTCCGCCAGACGGTCACTTTGAGCTAAGGAGCTCGCTCATCCATCACATGCCTAAGTTTCACGGGATGAACAATGAAAATCCAGTCAAGCACGTGCGAGAGTTCCTAGTTATTTGCGAGAACATGAAGACCGACGGGGAGAATGATGAAGCGCTGAAAATGAAGGCATTTCCATTTTTGTTGTGTGATACGGCTAAGCATTGGCTAATGAATTTACCTGCAGGATCAATTCACACATGGGAGCAGCTGCAGAAGAAATTCTTAGACAAATTCTATCCTGCAGCAAAGATTGCGCTGCTCAGAAGGGAATTAGCCGCGCCAAGGCAAGGCGCAGGGGAGTCTCTGTCAGAATACTACGAGCGTTTCAGGGAGCTAGAAGCCAACTGCTACAATCACGGGCTGCCCCAGAATGTGCTGATAGAGAACTTTCTGAATGGACTGCTGCCCATGGAGCTGCGACTACTGAATGCATGCGCAGGAGGGGACATTTGCAACATGTACCCGGAGGATGCATGGCAGCTCATAGAAGATTCTGCTGGGCAGGTAAGACATCAATTGACACTTGAAAGTAGCCGTAATCGTTCTGTGCATCAGGTAGAAACAAGCGCTGAGATCAAAGAAATGAAGGCCATGCTGCAGAAACTGATGAGTGCGCAGAGCGCACAACCAGTTGCGCCAAAAGTATGTGAATTCTGCAGGTCGACTGAGCACAAGACGGACGAATGCCCAACACTTTTTGAAGAAACTGGAGATGTAAATGCCCTTGGAGGATGGGACAATAGAGGACCGCAAAGGCAGAATCAGCCGCGCTTTGGGCTTGCTGCAAATGGATTCAGATGGAAAGAAGAGAACAATTTCCAGAGACAGCCCACTGATCAGCGCGCGCCACAGCAGACGCAACCAGCTGCGCCTTACAATCCACCGCACCGACGCAATGACGCACCAGCACAGAACAATCAGCAGCCGCGGCGTTCCTTGGAAGATATCATGGGGCAGCTAGCAGATACAGTGCGCAAGAATGACGAAAAATATGACAAGAGGTTCGAGTCGATAGAAAAGCATCTATCACAAATTGCAACCACGGTGTATGAGCTGAAAAAGAGCGATGGCAACCTGCCTTCGCAAGTGATTCAGAACCCTAAAGGAGGAGTCAATGCAGTAACACTGAGGACAGGGCGCACAGTAGGAATAGAGCAAACCGCGCAGGCGCCCGCGCAACCAGTTGCGCAAGTCCTAGATCCAGCAGCTCAGAATGCGCAACCAGAGCAAGATGCGCAACCGGAAGCGCCAGCTACGAACCAGCAGGGCAATGCGCCAGGTATGTCCCACTCGACAAACAAGGACAAAAATTGTACTAACATACCTGCTCCTTTCCCTGTGCAGGCACCACTAGCGAGAAAAGAAGCGCTGGACAAGGAACTTTATGAGCTGTTCAGCAAGGTGGAAATCAACATACCTCTCATAGAAGCTATTCGACAGATTCCCAGGTATGCGAAGTTTTTAAAAGGGCTGTGCACAAACAAGCGAAGGAAAGGCAAGTGCGCACAGGTAATGCTAAATGCGCAGGCCTCAGCGATCGTGCAACAAAAGGTACCACCTAAGTGCCGAGATCCAGGTACATTCACTATCCCTTGCACCCTAGGAAAAACCACGGTAAGCAACTGCATGATCGATTTGGGCGCATCAATCAATTTATTACCATATTCTCTCTATGCGACATTGCGCCTTGGACCACTAAAACCTGCAGGTCTCACAATTCAGCTAGCAGATAGATCGTGCAAACAACCTGCAGGCATGATAGAGGATGTCCTAGTTCGAGTAGGAGAGCTGGTGTTTCCAGCAGACTTTTATGTGCTCGAAATGGAGGGTGAATCAAGCGCCAGCGGTGCGCAGATCCTCCTAGGCAGACCGTTTCTGATGACCGCGCGCACGAAGATAGACGTGTGGAGGGGCACACTCTCCATGGAGGTAGATGGCGAAGAAATCCATTTCAACATCTTCGAAGGGATGCAGCACCCATATGAGGACGCTACCGTGCACGCAATGGACAGCATTGACGATTTAGTCACAGAAGCGCAGTGTGCGAGCGCAACCATAGGACCAGAGCTACTGACACAGGCAGAGCCGGAGGAGCAAGAGGAGGAGCTAAGCAGTGCTGAACCAGCACCCACACAGGCACTTGATATAGTTCATATTTGCACCGCTAACAAAATCTTGCCCTCTATTGAACAGGCACCCAAGATCGAACTGAAGCAACTCCCAGAGCACCTCAAGTACATTTTCTTGGGAGATGAGGACACCCTGCCAGTGATCATCAAGAAGGGATTGGAAGAGGAGCAGAAGGCGCGCTTACAGCAGGTGCTGCGCAGGAACCAGCGCGCGATAGGATGGACTCTTGCGGATCTGCGCGGAGTGAGCCCAGACGTGTGCATGCACAGAATTCTGTTGGAAGATGGTGCTAAACCATCCAGGGAGGCTCAGCGCAGGTTAAACCCAAATATGATGGAGGTAGTGCAAAAGGAAGTCCTGAAGTTGCTTGACGCCGGGGTCATTTACCCAATCTCAGACAGCAAATGGGTTAGCCCGGTGCATGTTGTGCCAAAGAAAGGAGGAATCACGGTGGAAGAGAATGCGCAGGGCGAGCTAGTTCCCAAACGCATTCAAACTGGCTGGCGCATGTGCATCGACTACAGGAAGCTGAACGCCGTAACGCGCAAGGACCACTTCCCGCTACCCTTCATGGACCAGATGCTGGATCGCTTGGCAGGTAAGCCTTACTTTTGTTTTTTAGACGGATATTCAGGGTACAATCAGATACCCATAGCTGCGGAGGATCAGGAGAAGACCACGTTCACATGCCCCTTCGGAACATTTGCGTTTCGGCGCATGTCTTTTGGGCTGTGCAACGCGCCAGGTACGTTCCAACGCCTTGTCATGAGCATTTTCTCTGATATGATTGGTATATGCATAGAAGTGTTCATGGATGATTTCACTGTATATGGAAGTACCTTTGATGCATGCTTAACCCATCTAGATAAAGTCTTAGCGCGCTGCATCTCTAAGAACTTAGTGCTAAATTACGAAAAATGTCATTTCATGGTAACGCACGGAGTAGTACTAGGTCATATCATTTCAGAGGAGGGTATTAAGGTAGACAAAGCTAAGATAGATATTATTTCTAATCTGCCTTATGCCACCAATGTGCGCGACGTGAAATCGTTCTTAGGGCATGCTGGGTTTTACAGGCGTTTTATTAAGGATTTCTCTAAAATTTGCATACCCCTGTCTAACCTGTTGCAAAAAGATGTGTGCTTCGATTTTACTGATGAGTGCAGGGCGGCGTTCGATAAGCTGAAGGAAGCGCTGACCAGTGCGCCAGTGATGCGCGCACCAGACTGGAACCTGCCGTTTGAGCTGATGTGTGACGCAAGTGACTACGCAGTAGGAGCAGTCTTGGGGCAGCGCGTGGACAAGAAGCCGCATGCCATCTACTATGCATCGCGCACACTGGACTCTGCGCAGAAGAACTACACCACCACGGAGAAGGAGCTTCTGGCAATTGTTTTTGCGCTGGAGAAGTTCTGAGCATATGTTCTAGGCGCCAGAGTCATCATTTACACTGACCACGCAGCCATCCGCTACCTCATGTCCAAAAAGGAAACCAAGCCGCACCTGATGCGCTGGGTGCTTCTGCTTCAGGAATTCGATGTGGAGATCAAAGATAAAAAGGGCACGGAGAATACAGTCGCTGATCACCTGAGCAGGATCGTAAAGGAGGAGGAGCCAGAGCAGATCAAGGAGACATTCCCTGACGAGCACCTGATGGCGCTGACAGGTAAGGTACCATGGTATGCGCATATCGCAAATTATCTGGTTACAGGTGCGTTCCCTCCTCATTTCAATAAAACTCAGTGCATGCGATTAAAACATGAGTCCAAGCATTATCTTTGGGATGGTCCTTACATGCTTAGAATAGGTCCAGATCAGATATTAAGGCGTTGCGTACCGGACCATGAGATTAACTCTGTTTTGATGTTTTGTCATGCGCACGCATGTGGATGGCACTTTGGACCTAAGCGCACGAGCAGGAAAATCTTGGACTGCGGATTCTACTGGCCGCACCTATTCAGAGACGCATATAACCACTGCAGGAATTGCGAGATGCCGCAGACCCCGATTCTGGTGGATGAAGTGTTCGATGTTTGGGGAATCGACTTCATGGGTCCATTTCCCCCATCTGCCGGCTACGAGTACATACTGGTGGTCGTGGATTACGTATCCAAATGGGTCGAAGCTAAGGCCACGCGCAAGGATGATGGTAAGACTGTCGCTGATTTTCTCAGAACTAACATATTTTGCAGGTACGGAGTGCCTAAGGCAGTTATCAGCGACCAGGGGACGCACTTCTGCAACAGGGTTGTGGCGCAAGTTTTCAAGCACTACGGGGTGCGCCACAAGACGTCCACCGCTTACCATCCGCAGACAAATGGACAGGCCGAAGTTTCTAACAGAGAGATCAAGCGCATCTTGGAAAAGACTGTGAGGCCGTCGCGCAAGGATTGGAGCCAGCGCCTGGATGATGCGCTATGGGCATACCGCACTGCACATAAGACGCCCATTGGAACCTCACCATTCCGGCTGGTCTATGGGAAGGCATGCCACCTGCCAGTAGAGCTCGAGCACAAGGCATATTGGGCCTTACGTATTTGCAACCTGAACCTGGATGAGGCAGGAAAAGAGCGCGCATTTGAGCTGAGCGAACTAGAAGAGTTGCGCCTGGACGCCTATGAGGGACTGCGCGATTACAAGGAGCGCACCAAAGCATTTCACGACAAGCATATCCTCCGGCGCACGTTTGAACCAGGAGATCAGGTATTATTGTTTTCATCCCGCCTGAAGCTCATGCCTGGAAAGTTGCGCAGCAAGTGGACGGGACCATACACCGTCACCAAGGTTTTCCCCTACGGAACAATCGAGTTAGAAGACGAGCACCAGCATCGTTTTCAGGTTAACGGGCAGAGAGTCAAACAGTACTTGGGAGAACCTTGGGATGGCGCGGCACGCAACATTGACTTGGCCGAGCCAGAGATAGTGGACGCGCAAGCTGCTGCGCCAGACGCACCACCAGATGCCTCAGAGGGAGAACTAGCAACCATCGCCTATATCTCTTCTTCCTCTGCATCTACCCTCGTTACTAATAATGTATCACATGCTGACCTTCCATTTTATCCTTTGCGCAGGACCAATGAGATCGCAACACAAGCACTGGCGCAGGGACACTCAGGAGCAAGAGTGGGGGAGGCTGCAGACGCACTTCTTGGCACGTGACGAGGTACCGTCGAGCCAACGACGTTAAACAAAGGCACTTGTCGGGAGGTAACCCGACACGTTTTATTTTGGCATGTTTTATTCTGCTTGTTTTGTTTTTTTTTTTTTGAGTGTTTTTAGCTAGTTTAGGATTTGGTAGTTTTTAGTCACACGAGTGCGCAGGACCGTGCGCCTATCCATG
The DNA here is from genome assembly GCA_963678935.1 of Umbilicus rupestris. Lineage (NCBI taxonomy): Eukaryota > Viridiplantae > Streptophyta > Magnoliopsida > Saxifragales > Crassulaceae > Umbilicus > Umbilicus rupestris. Next base: position 10,355,138 of record OY787619.1, read on the forward strand.
CGCAGGTCAGTTGCGCTAGCCAAAGGGGGGTATATAAGGCAGGACTTAGAAAAATTCCAGCACTTTTTTCACTCGATCAGTGGTACCGCCTTCCTCCAGCACTGAGTACGTGACGGATTCTTCAGAGGAGGAGACGCATGATTCAGAGGCTGATTCTAGCTCGGAGGACTTCTAAGGCCGAGGGCAGGCGCATTGATTTTCTTTAGGGTGGTGTCTTTTATTTTGCTGCGACTAGTGACTATTATGTGTGCTGAATATTTGTGCCCTACACTCTGTGACTCCCTTGCTATATTTTGTGTGACTATTTGCTTGCATTCTTATGTTCTTTATTTTCGTTGCATTGCATGCATGTGCGCGTTCTCCATGCGCTTGAGCTTGAGTCGTGGGGACACGTCTCTGTTCAAGTGTGGGGGAGGCGTTACAATTACATTTCATGTTTTTTGAGCATGTTTTTAGTATATCTTAGTTTAAGTTGAAGAGAATAGTAGCAGTAGTGCGCTAAGGTGCAGGATGCGCATGCGCTCCAGCTTGTTTTGCGCTATCCGTATTGCGTGCGCTGCTACCTACTGTTTTAGTATAATTTTTTTCCTTTTTTTGCTCCTGTTAGTTGGGATATGCAGGGGATGTGGAGTTGACAGAAATGCTCCAGAGAGGCGGTTAGTCGCTTTTGCTTCGAAGGCGAGGTATATGGTCGAGAGCGCTAGTGGAGGCCGGTGCTTCGCAGCCTTCGGGACAAAAGAGCGCGCTCAGTCACGCAGATGCCAAAGGAAAAATACCCAAAGCGTGGCGAGGTGGGAAAACAGACCACCTTCTCTCTGGAAGCCGAGCTAAGGAAAGCGGGCGCGGTTGCAAATGCGTGCGCCGACCTGCGCATACAGACCAAGGAGGGAGAGCGGAGCGAGTTCCATAGCTGCTATCTGAAGGCTGAGACTGGAACTGTTCTGGGAATATTAAAAATAAATTGCAGAGAAAGCTGTTCAAAAGAAAAATACCAGCAGATGATACGCACTACAAAAGAATCAGCATGCGCACAAGCATCAAACATGCGCAAAGACCATAAGGAAATCATCAGAAGGCTCAGGTTCCCAGGAAGTGCGCGAACGAATCACGCACTGGAAGAAGCTGCGTTATCTACCATATACCTATCTTCGGAGTAGGAGCTGGCAGCCAGGAGCCTAAGAAGAGCTATCTCCCAGCCATCCAAAAATCTTCATCCCGGCTGAGAGGTAATGAAATTTCGGAATTATTATATTAGAACTGTTGAGTGCAGTTGTGCGCAGATGATAGAGCAGTGCGAGTTGAGCAATTGCGCATTCGCATCAGAGTGCAAGACTGTGCGCTAGACTCCAGAAAAGGTAATTGTATCCGCGCTCAGTGCTTGTTCGGGACGAACAAGGGGCAAGTGTGGGGGGTTTGATAGAGCCTATTTGTACACATTATTTAGATCATAACCCTATGCTTGTTTGCAATATTTCATGAGCAAGATTACTCGTTTCCAATGTTTTTGTGTATCAGGTCAAAACGAGTCCTTGAGTCGGATACGCGCTAACAGGCAGCGTTCTAGGAGTGAAAGATCAGCCTGCGGAGCTAGCGGCGCAAACAGAAGAAGAAATGGCGAAAGACAGCAGAGGTGCGCTACCCGATTGCGCCAATCAATGCCGTGCGCCAGGCGCAAAGTCCCAGTGACCAGATTTGGAAGTTGCCAAAAGATGAACTTCCTGGGCACTATTTAAACAAAGAAAGTCTAGGGTTTCAGGGGATCGTAACATCATCACTCAGTGGCATTCCAGAGGCACTTCGCGGCAGAACTGGAAAACACACGGACCTGTCAAGGAGAGTTGCGCCAGCCGACTGCGCCAGCCAAGAGAAGACACTGCACGCACTATTTGCTACCGTTTTCTCTGATACAGTAGTTGTTATTTACTATTTTATGATGTTTACCACTAGCATGTCTAGCTAAACACTTAGTGTTGGTCGGGCATGAATCTATGATGTATTACCTTTGAGACTTGAGCTTAATGCGTAGTTTACTTATTTGTATTAATCCTGCGCATACTGAGACAGTTAGTTGCATAAGTAGGGGAAGCCTTGAACCGGAATCCTATTTGTGTTGCTTGCTTGTCCTATGTTAAACTAGTTGCATGAGTAGGGGAAGCCTTGAACCGCAAACTTATCGTGACAACTAGGAGTAACGAGTTAGGGTAAGCAGTTGCTACTGTGACAGGATTCGCAGCTGTTTAGTCTAGTTCTAGGATTAATAGCAAATGAACTTTGAACGGAACATGCGCGTGTGTTAGGAAGCCTTTACCGGACACTAACCCAAGTAAGACACAAACTATAGACATTTAGAGTCGATGATAAGGAATGCATTCATAGAGGATTGTCTGCCCAGTACTTCTCATAAACATAGTATCTCATCTATACTGCTTGCGCACGTCTAGTGCAATTTCCTGCGTTACGATATTCACTGCTACTCGCGCATCGCGCAAAACACCCAATCACTCATACAACCCCCCGTCTTCGTAAGTGTAGGTTACTAGCTAAAGACTTACTACTTGCTCCCTGTGGAGATCGACCCTTACTTAACCGCTGTACTAGTGGGAGAGGAAGGATTATATTTGACGCGCACGACGACGCGCGATCAGTACTCCTCTCCCATTACCCCTCAGCAGAATGGTGTAGTGGAACGAAAGAATCGAACAATCCAAGAAATGGCCAGAGTCATGATCCATGCTAAGAGGGTTCCCCTGAAATTCTGGGCAGAGGCCATGAATACCGCATGTTACATCATAAATAGAGTCACCTTACGGAGAGGAACCAACCAGACCTGCTATGAGCTCTGGAATCAGAAGAAGCCCACGGTTAAATACTTTCACGTCTTTGGAAGTGACTGCTTTATTCTAAGAGATCGGGAGTATAGGCAGAAACTTGACCCAAAAAGTGATCCTGGTCTGTTTTTGGGCTACTCAACAAACAGCAGAGCTTATCGAGTCTACAACCAGCGGACACATACAGTAATGGAATCCATAAATGTTGTTGTCAACGATGCTGAAGAAGTGCCTCCCTCTGATTCTGTCACTGATGATGAAGACTCTGATCTTGAGGAGGTGTCTGTCAGTCAGAACAGAAGTGAACAAGCTGTGGCTCCAGAAGATGCTACAGCAAGTGCTGAAGCAGAAAACCCAGGTATACAATTAGAAAACATGTCTGAAGATGTGAACTCTGAGACTTCTAATCCTCCTTCAAGGCAGCCTCCGAAGAAGATTCAGAAGAATCATCCCCTGACAAATGTAATTGGAGACTCGTCAGAAAGAAGAAGAACCAGAAGCCATGCTTACCTCAATACATGTTTTATGTCCAGCATTGAACCTAAGAATTTCAAGGAAGCCATGAGTGATGAATTCTGGATAATGGCGATGCAGGAAGAATTGGCAGAGTTTGAAAGACATGATGTTTGGGATCTGGTAGACAGACCAAATGGAGTAACTATTATAGGCACAAAGTGGGTGTTCAAAAACAAAACTGATGAAAAAGGCAACATTACAAGAAATAAAGCCAAACTGGTTGGCCAGGGCTATTCTCAGATTGAGGGTATAGACTTTGAAGAAACATTTGCTCCAGTGGCTCGCCTGGAGGCCATCAGACTTCTTCTAGCAATGTCTTGTTTCCTGGGGTTCAAACTATATCAAATGGATGTTAAAAGTGCGTTCCTGAATGGAGACCTCTCTGAAGAAGTCTATGTCTCTCAGCCAAAAGGTTTTGAAGATCCTCATCACCCAGAGCATGTATATAAATTGAAGAAAGCCTTATACGGACTGAAACAGGCTCCTCGGGCATGGTATGAGAGGTTGACAGTGTTCTTAGAAAAACATGGCTACAAACGAGGGGGAGCTGACAAAACTCTATTTGTCAAAAGAACTCAAACAGATGTGATCATTGCTCAAATATATGTGGATGATATAGTCTTTGGATCAAAGTCTCAGCACCTGGTGAAGCAGTTTGTGAATCACATGCAGCAAGAATTTCAAATGAGCATGGTAGGAGAACTGTCATACTTCCTTGGTCTGGAGATTACCCAGAAAGAAGATGACATCTTTATTGCTCAAAGCAAATACAACAAGAATCTTGTGCAGAAATTCCAGCTAGATAAGGCCAGTCACAAACGAACTCCTGCTGCCACTCATGTTAAAGCCATTAAAGATGAGCACGGTATGGAAGTGAGTCAGACTATCTACAGAAGTATGATTGGGAGTTTGCTATACCTGACTGCCAGCCGCCCTGACATTTCCTTTGCAGTAGGAGTCTGTGCCAGATTTCAAGCTTGTCCCAAAGATAGTCACTTACAGTTCGTCAAGCGCATCATTCGTGATGCAGACTGGGCAGGATGCTCAGAGGACAGGAAGAGCACTTCGGGAGGATGTTTCTTCCTAGGAAATAACCTGGTCTCTTGGTTCAGCAGGAAACAAAATAGCATTTCTCTATCCAATGCCGAGGCTGAATACATAGCTGCTGGGAGCTGCTGTGCACAAATGCTGTGGATGAAGCAAATGCTGAGTGAGTATGGGATTGCTCAAGATGAAATGACCCTCTACTGTGACAACATGAGTGCTGATAATGTAGTATGGCAGTGTTTGACAAAACCAGCACAAGTGAACAAGGAGCTGCTACAGCACAAGTGACCAAGCAGACCAACAGAAGTGAACTAGCAGCAGCTGCAGCAGGGGATGCTATAGCAGGAGCTTGTTCAACTGGCTAGTGCATCTGTCCGAGAAGCAGCAGCTACCTGGGCTTGTATCGAAGGGCTGGAATCTCTACAGAGAGCATCTGAAGAATTTCTAAATTACTATGGAGTATTTTCCAGTGAGGTTTACTAGTCAGAGAAGGAGATTTGCATTGAAGATAAAGATCAAATCTAATCTCCTAGATTTTAGGAGATAATTGTTCCTTTTGGGACATTGCCTAAACCTGGACATTGCTTAAAGCTGGTGCTCCTATTTAAGCGAGAGATGTTCAGAGCTGAGAGGTTGATCGAAGCTGAGGGATACACGAGTGCATACACAGAATTCAGAGAGAGCAATTCTTGGTGTGCGACGGACGAAATCTTCGATCATCACCCGAGAGCAGAGCGTGAGCTCAGAGCTGTGGTGATAGAAGCAGAAGGTGGTCAGGACTTGCAGAGTCTGATCCAAGCTTGATCTGGAAGCCAATTCAGAGCTGGGTGCTTGTTGGTTGATCAAGGACAGCCGCGGAAGAACTGACGGGTGGTTGGCTCGGTCAAGTGTCATGCGGCAGTACTCGCTAGTGGCAGGTGGTCACTGAGTGAGGGGGAGTATTCCAGAGTGTGCAGTGCTTGTGGAATCGTTCGAACGGCTCGGCAGAAGGCTTTGGAGCGACGCGGACAAATTGTGCTTCAGCTGTGTGTTACAGCAGTTGCTACAGCAACCCTGCTGAGTGAGTGTAGTTTAGAATAGGCTGAGTCTTGAGAAGTTTGTAGCTATTCTAGATTGACATTTGTAGAGGGTGTGCAGACACAAGTCAGAGCTTGTTCTGATTGTGTTGAGTGATCCACACAAGGTTGAGTAGCATAGGTTGCGTGAGTTGTAACCGAGTGTTCTTGGAGACCTTTGTTTTGAATGGATTGAGGACTGGAGAAGAGTCCTCCCCAGACGTAGGCAGTTGGCCGAACTGGGTGAACAAACTTTGTCTTGTTCATTGTTTGTTGAGACAATTTCCGAGTGAACAAGAGTGTGCTGCAGCAACTGCTTGTTCACAAATCTGCCTAATTGAGACACTGTGAAATTTCAAGTGCCATCAGCATATCTAAGAATCCTGTTCAGCACAGCAGAACCAAGCACATTGACATTCGTCATCACTTCATCCGTGATCTTGTTGAAAAGAATATCATTGCGCTACAGCATGTGGTGTCTGCCAAACAACTTGCTGATATCTTCACAAAAGCTCTGGATGCAGCCCGGTTCGAAGACCTGCGAGCCTCTCTGGGGCTCTGTGTTTTACCTCCATAGGACGGCCAGGAGACCGCCCCCTTGTCATCTTTTCCAAAAAGGGGGAGGAGACGATAAGGAGAAGAAGGAGAGGTTAAGAAACTTTATTCTGGAAATAAACTCTCTGAAGGTTTTGTCAAAATGCCAAGGGGGAGATTGATAATGTAGTATGGCAGTGTTTGACAAAACCAGCACAAGTGAACAAGGAGTTGCTACAGCACAAGTAAACAAGCAGACCAGAACAAGTGAACTAGCAGCAGCTGCAGCAGGGGTTGCTATAGCAGGAGCTTGTTCAAGTGGCTGCATCATCTGACGAAGAAGCAGCAGCGTCCTGGGCTTGTCTAGAAGGGCTGGAAACTCTACGGAGATCATCAGAAGAATTTCTAAAATGCTGTGGAGATTTTTCCAGTGAGGTTTCCTACCCAGAAAAGGAGTTTTGCATTGTAGATAAAAATCAAATCAAATCTCCTAGATTTTAGGAGATAATTGTTCTTTTTGGGACATTGCCTAAACCTAGACATTGCTTAAAGCTGGTGCTGCTATTTAAGAAGAAGGGGTTTAGAGCATAAGGGTTGATCGAAGCTGAGGGATACACGAGTGCATACACAGAATTCAGAGAGAGCAATTTTGGTGTGTGACGGACGAATTCTTCGATCATCACCCGAGAGCAGAGCGTGAGCGCAGAGCTGTGGTGACAGAAGCAGAAGGGAATCAGGACTTGTAGAGTCTGATTCGAGCTTGATCTGGAAGCCAATTCAGAGCAGTGGTGCTTGTTGGTTGATCAAGGGCAGCCGCGGAAGAACTGACGGGTGTGTGGCTCGGTCGAGTGTCTAAGCGGTGGTTCTCGCTAGTGGCAGGTGGTCACTGGGTGAGGGGGAGTATTCCAGAGTGTGCAGCGCTCGTGGAATCGTTCGAACGGCTCGGCAGAAGGCTTTGGAGCGACGCAGACAATTGTGCTTCAGCTGTGTGTTACAGCAGTTGTTACAGCAACCCTGCTGAGTGAGTGGAGTTTAGAATAGGCTGAGTCTTGAGAAGTCTGTAGCTATTCTAGATTGACATTTGTAGAGGGTGTGCAGACACAAGTCAGAGCCTGTTCTGATTGTGTCAAGTGATCCACACAAGGTTGAGTAGCATAGGTTGCGTGGAGTTGTAACCGAGTGTACTTGGAGACCTCTGTGATTAGTGGATTGAGGACTTGAGAATTGTCCTCCCCAGACGTAGGCAGTTGGCCGAACTGGGTGAACAAACTTCTATCTTGTTCATTGTTTGCTGAGACAATTTCCGAGTGAACAAGAGTGTGCTGCAGCAACTGCTTGTTCATAAATCTGCCTAATTGAGACGCTGTGAATTTCAGATTCAATCAGCTCTCCGTGCCAGAATTGTGAGCCATCTCAGGTCTGAGCAGCTCACTCTTGAAGCCAAAGCAAAAAGGAGGGATGCTAGGCGCGGTCAGATCAAGAGTCTCCTCAGAGACCTGGAGTTCCCGGCGGATGAAGAGCAGGCCCCTTGAGCATCTGTGCCAAAAAAGGGGATAGTAAATATTTACTGCTACTGATGAACTTTGTTTTTTTGGCCCTGCGTGGTCTAGCTAAGGCCGAGTGTGGCCACCTCTTACTCTTATGTTGAATTTTTTTTTCGTTTAGAGTATTTTCTGGTTCATGGAAGTGTGCATCAGTGTTCTAGGGTTTTGTCAAAATGCCAAGGGGGAGATTGATAATATAGTATGGCAGTGTTTGACAAAACCAGCACAAGTGAACAAGAAGCAGCTACATCTCAAGTGAACAAGGAGCAGCTACAGCAGGGGATGCTATAGCAGAAGCTTGTTCAAGTGGCTGCAACATCTGTCCGAGAAGCAGCAGCAACCTGGGCTTGACTAGAAGGCCTGGCAGCTTTGCGGAGAACACCAGAAGAATATTTTAAAGTGCTGTGGAGAATATTCCAGTGGGGTTTCCTAGCTTGAGAAGGAGATTTGTGTTGAAGATCAAAATCAAATCTAATCTCCTAAATTTTAGGAGATAATTGTTCCTTTTGGGACATTGCTTATTTCTGGTGCTGCTATTTAAGAGAAAGGAGTTCAGAGCAGGGAGATTTATCGAAGCTGAGGGATACACAAGTGCATACACAGAATTCAGAGAGCAATTTTGGTGTGCGACGGACGAGTTCTTCTATCATCACCCGAGAGCAGAGCGTGAGCGCAGAGCTGTGGTGACAGAAGGAGAAGGAGATCAAGACTTGCGTAGTCTGATCTGAGCTTGATCTGGAAGCCAATTCAGAGCAGTGGTGCTTGTTGGTTGATCAAGGGCAGCCGCGGAAGAACTGACGAGTGAGTGGCTCGGTCGAGTGTCTAAGCGGCAGTTCTCGCTAGTGGCAGGAGGTCATTGAGTGAGGGGGAGTATTTCAGAGTGTGCAGCGCTCGTGGAATCGTTAGATCGGCTCGGCAGAAGGCTTTGGAGCGACGCGGACAATTGTGCATCAGCTGTGCTACAGCAGTTGCTACAGCAACCCTGCTGAGTGAGTGTAGTTTAGAATAGGCTTAGTTTCGGGGAGACAGTAGCTATTCTAGATTGACATTTGTAGAGGGTGTGCAGACACAAGTCAGAGCCTATTCTGATTGTGTCCAGTGATCCACACAAGGTTGAGTAGCATAGGTTGCGTGGAGTTGTAATCGAGTGTACTTGGAGACCTTTGTGGTTTGTGGATTGAGGACTGGAAAATTATCCTCCCCAGAGGTAGGCAGTTGGCCGAACTGGGTGAACAAACTTCTGTCTTGTTCATTGTTTGCTGAGACAATTTCCGAGTGAACAAGAGTGTGCTGCAGCAACTTTCTGTTCACAAATCTGTCTGACTGAGACACTGCGAATTTCAGGTATAAATAGAATGAGATGTAAAATTAGAAGGGCTCTCTTCCAGAATTCAAAACCTAAGGCGATTGGCTCTTGGAGAAGTTGGAGAATTGTCAAGGATTGAAGGAAGAGTCACGCAATTGGAGATCCTACATCAACCCTCTACTCATCCACTACTCTTTTGCATCCAATTGGTGAACAATTTCAATTTGAATATCATGCTTTGTTTCAAACTCACCATGAGTGAGTAATCCCATTGTAGTTGGGATCCTTATGAATCCTTTAGGTTTGATTGTAATGCAAGACTTGTCTTTTTATCTATATGAATGAAGTTTGGTTGAAAATTCTCTTGCTTGTTCTTCATATCAAATTTGTGCACACCAAGTGTTTGACGAAATACCTAAGTCAATACGAATTGGTAGAACACCTAAGGATGGAATGAGAGTTGAACCTAGGTTGTTTAGAAGATTGAGCATGTTAATTTTAGGTTGCGTTTGTGCGCGAGAGTGACATACGCATTCCACTAGGCTAAGTATTAAGCGACTTTAGTTAACTATCAATAGACCGAGAGGTTGAGATTAGGAGACTATGTTCTACACGATTCTACATAGCGAGAGTTTGAGAATTGTGTCACTTAAGTGTCATTCCCATTCTAGAGAAGGAGAGAGAGTTAAATTTAGAATGCGTGATACTTTAGCCTAGAATAATAACCTAATTTAACTCATGAATATATTCCTGTTTTGCATTGCTAATCGCATGACCTAGGGGTGAAGTAGGATTCCGACTACGTTTTCTCTATTACTTTACTTCTTCGCAAATTTGATCTTGTCTTTAGTACTTGCCAGAGATACCTCGCATAGAGGAAAACTCCTATTTTATTTAGTAGACTCGCATTAAGCATTACTAATTAGCTTTAGACTAATCTAGGCTTTTCTCTTGGGTCCGACTCGAGGTCACTCGGATTATAAATATGTTTGAACAACGTGATTTGACTAGTATTTATACTACCACAATTTCGATAATGTTCAAAATGGCGCCGTTGCCGGGGAATAGCCAGTAGACTAGTTTGCTTTTTAGTATTGGTTTAGTTAGTCTACTTTTTTTCCTTTACTTTATTGATCGTGATTGCGTGTTTGCGTGCCATTCTTGCCTACTTTTATTTAAGTTCACACTTATTAACGCTTTCTTCGATCGCTTGGTAGGTCTTTCAATGCAAACTCGATCGCGCACGAAAAAGGCACAACAACAAGCTTTCACGTCAACATCAAATGTTGATACTCCTCTTCCTCAAATTCAAGTTGATCAACGAATAATGTAGAATATGAATCAACCACCAGCAAGAATTGCGGATCAACCGAACCCGAGGAGGCTAGGGAATGCTACTCGTCCCCAAGAGGATGATGAGAGACCGGTTGGGGAATACATTGCCCCAGCCATTGAACATTATGGATCACCCATTTATTTGGAAGAGGGTGACGATAAATAATTCGAAATAAAGTCGACACTTCTCCACATGGTAGCCGTGAATCAATTTGAAAGGTATGGAAACCCTAATGCGCATTTAACACAATTTACAAAATTATGCCCTACTTACAAAGTGGAGGGGATCAAACTAGAGGCCATATACATGAAGGTATTTCCATTCTCGCTAAGTGGAAAAGCCAAGGATTGGCTGATGAGTCACGAGCCGAATACCTTCCGCACTTGGGAAGAACTGGCCCAAGCTTTCCTCATCCATTTCTTCCCACCGGCAAAAACTAAGAATATCCGAGACAGAATTTGCCAATTCACACAACAAGATGACGAGAATTTTCACGAGGCATATGAGCGTTTCAAGGAGCTACAAAGAGATTGTCCGCATCACGGGTTCTGCAAATGGCAACTCATGCAAAGTTTTTATGATGGTACGAATCAAGATGTAAAAAACTATATGGACCAAGCGAGCGGAGGGGCAATGATGGATTTGAGAGCCTCCGATGGTTTCAATATTATTGACAAGATAGCGCGGAACTCGCATCAGTGGGGTGGAGAAAAAAATCACCTAAAGAAGAAAGGGAAAGAGCATTCATCAAAAGGCATGACAAAAGAAGATTTCAATTCCCTAGCAAAAACGGTGAATTCTTTGGCAGCTTCAATTGGTATTTAAATCTCAACAAAAAGAGAGACAACCACCAAGTTTGCGGTATTTGTTCTAGCCCGGCGCATAATGATGACTCGTGCACCGCAAAGCACGCCGACGAGTATGAGGATATTAATTACTTGGTAAGAGACCAGGGTAGAGAATACGCGCCACCGCAAGCTAGCGGTTATCAGCCGAGGAACCCTCCAGCCCATGTGAGATTCCATGAAGATCCGAATTTTCCGAGAAGAGCGCCGCTGAATATAGAGCCCAAACCAGCACCGCCAGGGTTTGTTTCGAGAAATCAGATTCATGGAGCCCCTTCCAACACATATCAGTCGAGAAGTAGTTATCAAAGCGGAAATTATTAAAGACCAAACAATTTCAGCCATCAAAATCAGGGGACGCACCAAAGGCACGAAGAGAAACAAAGCAACGAGGAGTCGTCCCTGATTTCTATTGTTGCCCATTTGGCCGCGACTCAAGCACAGCAGCAAAAAGACAACCAGCTTATTCTTCAAAGGCTAGATCAATTGCAGGAGCACAACAAAATGCTTGAAATGCAGATTGCGCAACAAGCTGGTTCGTCTCTGAAATATCAGAAAAGCTGCCCTCGCAACCCTATGTGAACTCCTCCGAGACGATTAACGCAATTACACTCAAGAGCGGGAGAGTAAATGCTAGCATATCTTTAATGCTAGTGCATTATGTGATCTAGGTGCTAGCAATGTGTGATCTAGATGCTAGCATATCTTTACACGCAATTACACTAGTGCATTGTGTGATCTAGGTGCTAGCATATCTTTAATGCTAGCACGGTTAACTTAGATCTGGGGGAATTGACTCCAACCACGGTTAACTTGAGATTAGCGGATCGTTCTTCTCGGGCACCTAAGGGTATCCTAGAAGAAGTTCCCATTAAAGTTGAACAATTTTATGTTCCGGTTGATTTTTACGTGTTAGACATGGATGAAGATAAGGAAATTTTCATAATCCTAGGTAGACCATTTTTGAACACGGTGAAGGCTATTATTGATTACGGGAAAGGTACAGTCGAATTAAATTTTGTAGTGAAAAGATTAAATTCGATTTGAAAAGCATGCTTAGGACACCTAGCAATTCTATGGATTGTAACTTGATTGAATCATATGATGCGTATAATGTTTTTGAATCTCTTGGTGAACTAACTAGCTTTGAGTATGAGCTACTTGTACAAAAGAAAAATAGCTCGTTGTTCGCCTCTATCATGGAAATTGATGAGGACCCCGCCGAGTTTAATGATGGTGCGAAAGAAATAAATGATTCGCCAAAAGGTAAGGAATTCGGTGAGGGGTTGAAACCTCTTCCACCGAATCTAAGGTATGAATTCTTGGGACTGAACGAATCTTTACCTGTTATCGTAGAAGCTTCTTTGAATGATATTGAGACTTCTAAATTGATGAATGTGTTGCATGAATATAAAAGTGCCATTGGGAACTCCTTTGATGATTTGAAGGGGATTAACCCCGATGTGTGCATGCATAGAATTCGTTTAAAAGATAATGCGAAGCCCAGTCGTGAATTCCTTAGGCGTTTAAATCCTAAGTTATGAGAAGTTGTATTGAAGGAAGTCACAAAATTGCGCAATGCAGGTATTATTTATGCTGTCCCAGATTCTGAGTGGGTGAACCCAATTCATGTGGTGCCAAAAAAGGGCGGGCTCACCGTGGTTAGAAATGAGAAAAATGAGTTGATACCTACGCGTACGGTCACGGAGTGGAGGATGTGCGTAGATTATAGGAAGTTAAATTCAGCCACTAAGAAGGATCACTTTCCCATCCCCTTTATATATCAAATGTTAGAACGTCTAGCGGGGCATGAATATTTTTGTTTTCTTGATGGGTATAGTGGTTTCTTTCAAATTTCTATTCACCCTGATGATCAAGAAAAGACCACATTTACTTGCCACTACGACACATTTGCTTATAGAAGGATGCCTTTTGGTCTTTGTAATGCACCGGGAACTTTCCAACGTTGTATGATGTCCATTTTTGCTGAATTTTTAGAGAATTCTATGGAAGTATTTATGGACAATTTTTCTGTGCATGGTTACTCATTTGATGATTGTCTCACAAATTTGTCTCGTGTGTTGGCTAGGTGTATTGAGATGGACCTCGTACTAAATTGGGAGAAATGACATTATATGGTCAAAGAAGGCATTGTGTTGGGACATCTTGTATCAAAAAGAGGAATTGAGGTCGATAGAGCCAAAATTGATGTTATTGAGAAGTTGCCACCACCAAGAGACGCGAAGGGAATGAGGAGTTTCCTCGGGCACGCTGGATTTTATAGGAGGTTCATCAAGGACTTCTCGAAAATTGCTAAACCTCTTATAAATCTACTATGTAATGAGGTTGAGTTCAATTTCGATGAACCATGCCATCAAGCATTTCGAACGCTCAAGAAAGCGTTGGTGTCTGCCCTAATTATTCAACCGCCGATCTGGGACATTCTATTTGAACTGATGTGTGACGCTAGTGATAGCGCTATTGGAGCGGTATTGGGTCAAAGGGTCGACAAGCGTCTGCACGGGATTTATTATGTGAGTAAAGCCCTTGACGATACACAAGAAAATTACTCGACCACAGAAAAATAAATGCTTGCTATCGTTTATGCCTTCGAGAAATTCAGTCAATACTTTATCGGGTCCAAATCAATTATCTACACGGGCCATGCAGCGATCAAATATCTAATGGCAAAGAAGGAGGCGAAGCCTAGACCAATCCGCTGGATTCCCCTCTTACAAGAGTTCGACGTGGAAATCAAGGATAAGAAGGGAGTTGAAAATGTGGTCGCGGATCACCTATCGAGGCTTGAGCAAATCAGTGGATGTGGTGAAGAATGTGCCAATTGAAGACTCTTTCATCGAAGAATATTTACTGAGCATTGAGACGACGCAAGCCCCCTGGTATGCTGATTTTGTGAATTTTTGTGGTATTCTACCGGAAGGGGCGAATCACAATCAAAGGAAGAAATTCCTTCATGACGTGAATCGTTATTATTGGGATGAGCCATTTCTCTATAGGCTATGTGCTGATGGATTATATCTGTCATGCATCGCGGAGGATGATCAGAAGGGAATTCTAAAAAACTGCCACTCTTCCCCATATGGTGGACATGGTTCTAGCTCCAAAACAGCCGCGAAGGTCTTACAATGCTGTTTTTATTGGCCTACGTTGTCTAAGGACGCGTATGAATTTGTGAAGTCTTGTGACGCATGCCAACGTACGGGAAATATTTCTAAACGTGACGAGATGCCGTAGAAGGGAAACCTAAAGGTTGAAATATTTGATGTTTGGAGGATAGACTTCATGGGGCCGTTCCCATCATCAAATGGGAACAAATATATTCTGGTCGCTGTTGATTATGTCTCCAAATGGGTGGAGGCCATCGCTGCGCCTTCTTATGATGCTAATGTGGTAAAGAGACTTTTCACCAAAATAATATTTCCAAGGTTCGATGCATCGAGAACAGTGATCTGCGATAATGGATCACTCTTTAAAGGAAAGCAGTTCGAGGCATTGCTCCGAAAATATGGTGTCTACCACAAGATAGCGACGCCGTTGATCGCGCGTCGTTGTACGCGTCAAATTAATCCTTCCTTCTCCACTTAGTACAGCGGCTAAGTCAGGGTCGATCCCACAAGGAGCGTGCAGACTCGTCTTAGCTAGCAACCTACAACTTACGAAATTGGGGGTTGTGAGTGATTGGGTCGCGCAGGTGCGCGAATGAACAGTAGTGAAAGCAAAATTGCACAATACGTGCGCGGGCAGTAGATATTAAGTACTATGACTATGAAAAGTATCGGTAAAGACAATCCTCTATGAATGTATCCCTTATCATCGACTCTAAACATCTATAGTGCAGTTCTACTTAAGTTAGTGTCCGATCAAGGCTTCCTAACGTGCGCGCATGTTCCGATCAAAGTTCATGAGCTATTCATTCCTGAAACTAGTCTAAGCAACTACGAATCCTATCACAATAGTAGCTGATTATCCTAGTGTGTTACTCCTAGTTGTCACCGTCAAGTTATCAACCAATTTAACATGCAATAACGAGCAGTTAGAATAAGATTGCGGTTCAAGGCTTCTCTTATTCGCACAACTAATTATCACCCATGTGCATAGAATTAATATAAGTAGACGAACTAAGCATTAAACACAGGTCTCAGAGGAAATACTTCATAGAATCATGCCCAACCGATACAAGGTGTTTAGCTAGACATGCTAGAAACAAACATCATAGAAATAATAAATAAAACTAAAGCAGCCAAGGAAAAGTAGCAGGTCGGTGCAATTGCGGGTTGCTGTTTTCGGCTGGCGCAAGTGGTTCGCGCAGAATCTTGGCGGCAGAATTCCTGTAGCTCGTGTGTTTTTGCTACTATGTCCTCTATATCTTCCAATCCCTAGCTTCCCTCCTCTTATATACTGGTCTTGAAGCCCAAGGAAAGCTTAGATTAGGCCCGAGAGAATCTTAGCTACTTCCCAAATCTAGGAGATTTGGTAGAGATAATGCTGATCAAAATTTAGAAACTCTGCTATCCTGCGCATGGCTCGCTGCGCACGTTGATTGCGCTACTCACTTCGCGCAGTCGGTTTGCGCACTGCAGTCCGAATCAGCTATGTCCTATCTCCTTTTGCGCTGCTAGCTCCGCAGGTCGTGCATTGCGCCCTTTAAAAGCGCCCGTTAGCGCACATCTGACTTATGCTCCTGTTTTATCCTGAAATACAAAAATACCAAAAACCAGTAATCTTGTACACAAAATAATGCAAACAAGCACAGTGTAAGATCTAAATAGCGCATATAACTAGGCTCTATCAATCCCCCACACTTGCCCTTGTTCGTCCCGAACAAGTACTGAAGCACAGACACAATTACCTCTCTGAAGTCTAGCGCACAGCCTTACACTCATGCGCGATCTGCACATCGGTTCACCCTGCACTGCTCTATCACCTTCGCGCATGATGAGCGGACAAATAACCTTATATTTGTCCATATTTTCCCCTTACTTCTTGTTTGTTTCCCTATTTTATAAAGTCACTTGATGTTTTCTTTGCCCATTTCAGGTTAAAAATGTATATTACATGATATGAAGTGGTGTGAAGAAAATCTGGATGAATTCTAAAATTTTATTACTTAAGCATCCAGATTTGTACGAGTGAATTCTAAAATTTTCATTGTCAAAACTCCTCTTCTCTTACGGTTTATCACGTATAGTCTAAAACTTGAGAACGAGTTTATTGTCTTCAGCTTCTGAACTTGCCCTTAGCAAGCATATGTGATTGATTTGACAAAATTTTTGTGCTAGCGACGCTTTTCTTCATACTACTTGCATAGGAAATTGAGCGGAAATTTGAATTTGACGAATGCTAGGTTGATATCGATTCTATGAGTATTTATTGTCACATTGAAGTGAATGATCCTTAGAGTTTGCATGAAGTGAATGATTTGCACAACTCTATTATTATTTGAGGTGATAGTGAACTACTTGCTTAGCTAGCTATATTTGGATTTTGAACTCTCATGGATGATTGCAAATGGGATTTGTGAGTATTCCTTTTCTGAAAACTCTCACGAGACTTCAACTCGTCCGCTAGGGTAATCTAGAGGTTTAAAGGCTTGATGCATACGCTAAATGCATTCGTAATTCGTACGACAGTGAGTTAGGAGTAGATTAATTTTCTTTGTTTAAGTTTTCTTTAGTTAGGTTACATGAGTAGGAGGTTGATGTGTTTCATGTGCGTAAGATTAGCTACGTGCTTTGATATTGCCATATATGATCTAGCATCTTACTCTCCGCTTGACTTATGCACATATTTGTTCGGGACGAACAAGACTTAAGTGTGGGGTGTTTTGATGAGCGGACAAATAACCTTATATTTGTCCATATTTTCCCCTTACTTCTTGTTTCTTTCCCTATTTTATAAAGTCACTTGATATTTTATTTGCCCATTTCAGGTTAAAAATGTATATTACATTATATGAAGTGGTGTGAAGAAAATCTGGATGAATTCTAGTCGATCGAGAGCAAAAGAGAGCAAAATCAAGCAAAAGGCTAGTTTGATTCGTCCATGATTGACCTATTCAGCTTCGAAGGCTCGCCGAGCACACGTTTCTTATCCGATTAAGGCGTTTCATGTCTTGTTGGAAAGATAACTCAAAGGTCTACAACTTCATAGTTTACATCAAGACATAATTCGAAGGTTTAAGGGGTCAAAACAGGCGAGAATTCCAGCGCTACAAAGTTGATTCTCCCAAAGAGGAATTCAGGATAGGCCGAATCACTTTTGATTCGGCCAAAGAAAAGTGATTCGGGCAAGCATGATACTTCATTACAGCACTGAACAGATGATTCGCACGAATCAACTCAAGGCTTGCCCTAATCAAAGTTGATTCGGGGAGAATTCGCCTGTAGATCAAATCTGGGCAGACTGACCTGTTTATCTTCGAAGGCTTGCCGAGCGCGCGATTCTTATCCGATTGGGACGTTCTATAGCTTGTTGGAAAGGTAATTCAAAGATCTACAACTTCCTAGTTTACGTCAAGACGTAAATCAAAGGTTTAAAGTGTCAAACAAGCGAGTTGCTAACGCAGCAGAAGTGATTCGGACACCCTGTCCGAATCAACTTACTAAGCCTTGTCCGAATTACTTGATTCGGGCAGTGAGTGTAAATGTTGGAAAAGGTATAAATAGAATGAGATGCAAGTTAAAAAGAGAGCTTCCATATTTTTTGCAACCCTAGGCGATTGGAACTCGAAGAAGATGAAGCTTGCTTGAAGATTGAAGCTTGGATAGAAGATTCTACATCAACTTCTCTTAAACCCTTTACCCTTTGTATTTACATTCATGTCTCATTTAGTTTTCATGTATTTGTGCACACTCATTATGAATGAGTCACGAAATAAGTGCGGCCAATAAAAACCGCAATCTAGGATTTTCCTGCTCGTGGGCTTTGGACCAAAGTGTCCTCCGCACGCATGCGCATGACAAAATCTCAAAATAGAGCTCATCTCATGATCAGGCACACATCGCCTCAAGATCTGATCAGGGCCTATTCTAAGCATGTACGGATCATCCCAAACGTAATATTTAGACTCATGTTTTAACCTCATGCATTGAGCTTTAGTGAATTGAGGAGGAAACGCACCTGTGACCAGGTAATTTGCAATATGCGCATACCATGGTACCTTACCATTCAGCGCCATCAGGTGCTCGTTAGGGAATGCCTACATGATCTGCCCTGGCTCCTCTTCTTTCACTATCTTGCTTAGGTGATCAGCAACATTGTTTTCCGTTCCCTTCTTATCCTTGATCACTAAATCGAACTCTTGGAGCAGAAGCAACCAGTACATCAAGCACGGCTTAGTCTCTTTCTTGGACATCAGGTAACGGATTGCAGCGTGGTCAGTGTAGACCACGACTCTAGCGCCCAGAACATATGCGCGGAACTTCTTCAGCGTAGATACGATTGCCAGAAGCTCCTTCTCAGTCGTGGTGTAGTTCCTCTGCGCGGTGTCCAGTGTGCGCGGCGCATAATAAATAGCGTGCGGCCTCTTATCCACGCGCTGACCCAATACTGCACCTACAGTGTAGTCACTTGCATCACACATCAGCTCAAAGGGTAAGTTCCAGTCTGGTGCGCGCATCACTGGCGCACTGGTCAGCGCATCCTTCAACTTATCAAAAGCATTCCTGCACTCATCAGTGAACTCAAAACACACATCCTTTTGAAGGAGGTTAGACAATGGAATACATATTTTAGAAAAATCTTTTATAAAGCGCCTGTAGAACCTTGCATGCCCAAGAAACGACTTAACGTCACGGACATTAGTGGAATAAGGCAGATTTGAGATAAGATCTATTTTTGCTTTATCAACCTTAATTCCTTCCTGTGAGATAATATGTCCTAGTACTACTCCATGTGACACCATAAAGTGACATTTTTCATAATTGAGAACTAGGTTCTTGGTAATGCAGCGCGCTAAGACCCAATCAAGATTATCTAAACATGCATCAAAAGTCTCACGATGCACAGTGAAGTCATCCATGAATACCTCTATACATAAACCAATCATATCAGATAAAATGCTCATGACTAAGCGTTGGAACGTACCTGGTGCATTACACAACCCCGCCGGAACGCAAAGGTACCGAATGGGCAGGTAAAGGTTGTCTTCTCCTGATCCTCTGCAGCTATAGGTATCTGATTGTACCTTGAGTAACCGTCCAGGAAGCAAAAGTGCGGTTTCCCTGCCAAACGGTCGAGCATCTGGTCCATGAACGGTAGCGGGAAATGATCCTTGCGCGTGACTGCATTTAGCTTCCTGTAGTCAATGCACATGCGCCATCCAGTCTGTATGCGCTTGGGAACTAGCTCGCCCTGCGCATTTTCCTCTACTGTGATGCCTCCTTTCTTGGGTACAACATGCACTAGACTTACCCACTTACTTTCTGAGATCGGGTATATTACTCCTGCGTCAAGCAGCTTCAGGATCTCCTTCTGCACTACCTCCATCATAATCGGGTTCAGTCTGCGCTGAGGTTCCCTGGATGGTTTGGCATCATTTTCTAGCAGAATTCTGTGCATGCACACATCAGGGCTTACTCCGTGCAGGTCAGCTAATGTCCACCCTATAGCGTGCTGGTTCTTGCACAACACCTCCTGTAATCGCGCCTCCTACTCCTCCTCTAATCCTTTCTTTATAATGACAGGCAGGGTGTCCTCATTGCCCAGGAAGATGTACTTTAAGTGCTCGGGCAGTTGCTTCAGCTCAACCTTGGGTGCCTGATCAATAGAAGGCAGGATTTTATTAGTAGCGCAAACATTAACCAGATCATATACCTGCCTGGGCACTGGTTCTGTGCTGCTCAGCTCATCATCATGTGCCTCCATCTCTGTCTGTGTTAGTGGCGCAGGCTCCCCTGTTGCGCACGCACACTGCGCATGCGCAACCAAGTCGTCCATACTATCCAACGCGTGCACTGTGGCGTCCTCATGAGGATGCTGCATCCCCTTAAAAATGTTAAAGTGAATCTCCTCGCCATCTACCTCCATTGAGAGAGTTCCTTTCCACACGTCTATCTTTGTGCGCGTTGTCATCAGAAATGGTCTGCCCAGTAGGATTTGCGCGCTTCCCTTGCTCGGCTCACCTTCCATTTCCAAGATGTAGAAATCTGCTGGGAACACCAGCTCTCCTACTTGGACGAGAACGTCCTCTATCATGCCCGTCGGTTGTTTGCACGACCGATCTGCTAATTGAATGGTGAGACCTGCAGGCTTTAGTGGACCGATCTGCAATGACACAGACAAGGAGTAAGGAAGCACATTTATAGATGCACCGAGATCAATCATGCAGTTGCTTACCGTGGTCTTACCTAAGGTGCACGGTATGGTGAACGTACCTGGATCCCGGCATTTAGGTGGTACCTTGTGTTGCACAATTGCTGATGCATGCGCGTTAAGCATTACTTGTGCGCACTTGCCTTTCCTCCTCTTATTTGTGCACAGCTCCTTCAAGAACGTGGCGTATCTGGGGATCTGCCGAACTGCCTCAATCAGGGGAATGTTTATTTCCACCATACTGAATAATTCATATAGCTCCTTGTCTAGCGCCTCCTTCCTTGCTAAAGGTGCCTGCACAGGAAAAGGTGCAGGTGCGTTAGTATGATCGGCTGGTTGCGCATCCGCCTGTGCTGGCTCTGGAGGTTGCGCAACTGGCTGCGTGGGCACCTTCACGGTCGGAGCTGTCCTAACTGTGCGCCCAGTCCTCAACGTTACGGCGTTGACTCCTCCCTTAGGGTTTTGAATCACTTGCGAAAGTAGGTTGCGATCGCTCTTTTTCAGCTCATAAACCGTGGTAGCAATCTGCGACAACTGCTTCTCAATTCACTCGAACCTCTTGTCATACTTTTCATCATCTTGCGCACAGTGTCTGCTAACTGACCCACTATGTCTTCTAAGGAGCGCCGTGATTGCTGGTTATTCTGTGCTGGTGCGTCATTGCGGCGGTGCGGTGGGTTGTATACTTGCTGCGCCTGCTGTGGTTTGCGATATTCTGCGGGCTGCCTTTGGAGATTGCTGTCTTCCCTCCATCTGAATCCAATTGCGGCTAATCCAAAGCGCGGTTGATTCTGCCTCTGCGATCCTCTATTGTCCCATCCTCCTAGAGCATTTACATCTCCTGATTCCTCGAAAAGTGTGGGACATGCATCGGTTTTGTGCTCAGTGGACGTACAGAACTCGCATGCCTTCGGCACAACTGGTTGCGTGCCTTGCGCACTCATGAGCTTCTGTAGCATGGCTTTCACCTCCTTTATTTCAGCACTGGAATCCACCTGATGCACAGCGTGCGCACGACTGTTCTCGAGCCTTAATTGATGCCTCACCTGTCCAGCAGAGTCCTCTATCATCTGCCATACATCCTCCGGGTACATGTTGCATATGTCACCGCCTGCGCATGCATTCAACAATCTAAGTTCCATCGGTTGTAGCCCGTTCAGGAAATTCTCTATCAGCACATTTTGGGGCAGGCCATGATTATAGCAGTTGGCTTCTAGCTCCCTGAAACGCTCATAGTACTCTTGTAGTGACTCTCCTACGCCCTGCCTAGGCGCAGCCAATTCCCTCCTGAGTAGCGAGATCTTAGCTGCGGGGTAGAACTTGTCCAAGAACTTCTTCTGGAGCTGCTCCCATGTGCGAATAGATCCTCTGGTAAGCTCATCAGCCAATGCCTGGCTGTATCACTCAATGAAAAAGGGAACGCCTTCAGCTTCAGCGCTTCTTCACTCTCCCCATCGGTCTTCATGTTCTCGCAGATAACTAGGAACTCGCACACATGCTTGACCGGGTTCTCGTTGTTCATCCCATGAAACTGAGGCATATAATGAATGAATGAGCTCCGTAGTTCGAAATGCCCATCGGGTGGAAGTACTATGCACCAAGGTTGGTTGACTGTGATTGGAGCCGACATTTCGCGCACTGTTCTGCGTCGCACGATCTGCTACACGGGTTGCGCATTATACACTGCTTCAGCGGCCATCCGAGCTTTAACTTCGCGCTGTACTTCCTCTCTGAATCGAGCTGCGCGGTTATCTGCCCTTGCATTGTTAGGTCCCTCTGGGGTTCTGTCCCCTAAGTTATCGCCAATGACACTATTATTCTCCATGCCCTGTTCTAAACATAAAGAAAACGAAATTAAAAGACAACTAGGTTGTTGCCCCTGTCGGTGCGCAACTATGATCTGCGCAGCGCAACAGTTTGAAGGTTGCGCAGGTTGATGTTGATTGCGTACTGGCAGAAACACCAACAAAAAATAAAAAAGAAATAACTAACTACTGTAAAAGAAAACTTGAATTAGTTAAAACTTATATGTGTTGCTCCCCGGCAACGGCGCCAAAATTTGATCTCGCGTCGTTGTACGCGTCAAATTAATCCTTCCTTCTCCACTTAGTACAGCGGCTAAGTCAGGGTCGATCCCACAAGGAGCGTGCAGACTCGTCTTAGCTAGCAACCTACAACTTATGAAATTGGGGTTGTGAGTGATTGGGTCGCGCAGGTGCGCGAATGAACAGTAGTGAAAGCAGAATTGCATGATACGTGCGCGGGCAGTAGATATTAAGTACTATGACTATGAGAAGTATCGGTAAAGACAATCCTCTATGAAAGTATCCCTTATCATCGACTCTATAGTGCAGTTTTACTTAAGTTAGTGTCCGATCAAGGCTTCCTAACGTGCGCGCATGTTCCGATCAAAGTCCATGAGCTATTAATTCCTGAAACTAGTCTAAGCAGCTACGAATCCTATCACAGTAGTAGCTGAGTATTCTAGTGTGTTACTCCTAGTTGTCACCGTCAAGTTATCAACTAGTTTAACATACAATAACAAGCAGTTAGAATAAGATTGCGGTTCAAGGCTTCTCTTATCCGCACAATTAATTATCACCCATGTGCATAGAATTAATATAAGTAGATGAACTAAGCATTAAACACAAGTCTCAAAGGAAATACTTCATAGAATCATGCCCAACCGATACAAGGTGTTTAGCTAGACATGCTAGAAACAAACGTCATAGAAATAATAAATAAAACTAAAGCAGCCAAGGAAAAGTAGCAGGTCGGCGCAGTTGCAGGTTGCTGTTTTCGGCTGGCGCAGGTGGTTCGCGCAGAATCTCAGCTGGAGCTCGTGTGTTTTTGCTGCTATGTGTCCCTCTCTCTATATGTCTTCTGTCTCTTCCAAACCCTAGCTTCCCTCCTCTTATATACTGGTCTTGAAGCCCAAGGAATGCTTAGATTTGGCCCGAGAGAATCTGAGCTACTTCCCAAATCTAGGAGATAATGATGATCAAAATTTAGAAACTCTGCTATCCTGCGCATGGCTCGCTGCGCACGTTGATTGCGCTACTCGCTTCGCGCACTGCAGTCCGAATCAGTTATCTCCTATCTCCTTTTTCGCTGCTAGCTCCCCAGGTCGTGCACTGTGCTCTCTAAAAGCGTCCGTTAGCGCACATCTGACTTATGCTCCTGTTTTATCCTGAAATACAAAAATACCGAAAACCAGTAATCTTGTACACAAAATAATGCAAACAAGCACAGTGTTAAGATCTAAATAGCGCATATAACTAGGCTCTATCAGCAGTCCTCACGCCAACTTACCCGGATCGCTCCACACTACGTGAGCTCAATGTCTTTGATGAAATTAGTCATTATCTCAGTATTAGTCAATTTCACTATCTTTTGATGGATGATCCGGGCACCTATCTGCGGCTGGTTAAAGAATTTATGGCCTATTTTCTGCTACTTGGGAGGATGGCGAAGCTAATACGTTCTATAAGGGTAAGAGGGAACGCAACATTCACTTTTGGAATTTCCGGTTAGGCGGACAGGCTTTTAGATTAGACACCCAGGATGTCGCGACCACCTTTGGGTGTGCTAAGTATGGGGAGTACCCGTTATTTAAAGGCAACCAGCGGTACGAGTTCTGGAAGATAATTACTGGACAGGACATCTTCTTCACACCTCCTCAGCCAGCATCGATGATTCAGTCTCCGATCTGGCGGCTAATTCACCATTTCATTGCGACCTCCATTCACATCTGCAAGGATGGTGGCAGGTATGTGAACACTGCTGATATAGGCCTCATGCTTCAAATTCATTTCAGACTAGAGGTTTGCATCGTCCACGACTTAACACTTCAGTTCGAGTCCTATCAGATTTCACAATACAAGGGGCGTACCTTAGGTGGGGGATCATTTATTAGGCTTCTCACGAAGCACTTGGGCTTCATTTTAGACCAAGGCACACCTCTGCCAAAGAAGTTACTCGACTGGGAAGGTCTTCAAAAGATGCACATGATAAACCCCAAGACGCGTGAATGGATTGTTCGTAAGGATATGCGAAAGAAATTGGAGCAGCGGATTGCGAACAACGAAAAGAGCATGGGGCTCCTCGGCTGGCCACACCGCCTAAATCAGCTGGCGAGCAGTCTCCTGCACCAGAATCTGCACCTGTCCATACCTTCAAGCCCATTCCAGAATTTATACCATCTTCCACTGCCCCTCCTCCCGTGCAGCCTGAGACGAGCGTATACGAGGACATGAGGTTGATGAGCGCCAGTTTGGACTCCCTTTCAGACTCTTACACGGTGCTCATCCGCTCCCACGAGGTACTATCCACCCTTGTCCATGATTTTGTCGCATGGCAAGTAGGTGTCATGGGACGCATGGCAGCTCATTTGGGTATTGCAGATATTCCACCTCCGCCAGCACCATTTTCTCAGCCACCGCCTTAGCCGACTATGCCGCTTGTAAATACGAGCGATGACTCTATTTCAGCGATGGTTGAAGGTAGAGTTGGTAAGGCTCTTTGCCGTGATTTTATTTGCATGTCATGTGTGTTTCGAACTTATGTTGCTTTTGTTTGGCAGATTTTTCCTTTTTGACCAATGATTCGGATTAAGCTATGATCATCACTGCTATTTTGATTCGGAAGAATCACCTTTTTTCCTTGCCCGAATCACGTTTGATTCGGGGACCCTAATGCTATCCGAGCAAGTTTGATTCGACCACCCTGGCCGAATACTTTCTTTGCCTTGCCTGAATCACTTTTGATTCGGGCAAGCTCATGTTATCCAAAATGATTTGATTTGACCAGGGTGTGGCCGAATCAATTTTTTTGCCTTCCCCGAATCAATTGTGATTCTGGCAGTTTTGAGCAGCACTGTTCTAAGTTCACTTTGGAAATTTTTGCAACTTTGCTCGCATTTATTCGAAACATTTTTCAAGCATTATAATACACTAGTTCATGGCTTTTGACATTGAGCATATCCAAGTAACCTCACCGTATGAATTGTCGCACACTTGTTTTCCAATCTTTTGCCTAGCTACATATTTCACATTGATTTATCTTTAATAGCTAGCTGTTTTCATTTATGATTTTAGGTGTTGCGCTAACCTTTTCTTGGGTTTCAGATGTAGTGCACCTGAGTAGAGCACCATTCACGGATTTGAGCGGACGCACATTTAGCTACCTCCACACGAGAGAAGTTCCTTTGCAACTTTCTCTTTACTATTCTTTATTCTTTATATTGCTTAGGGACTAAGCAAACTTTTAAGTGTGGGGTGTTTTGCGCTTTCGCTTTTATTTTCTTGACAACGTGATTCTATGCTACAGATTTATTTTGCGCACATTATACTCACATGATTGCTTTCATCCTAGCTTTAAATATTGATCACACGAAGTAATGTTTGCTAAGCACTTAAGTAGTATCATTTAAAATTTTTTTGGAATGAGTTGTGCTTTAAATTCATGAATCATATCTTTAAGTCGATTGACATTCTTTGTGATGATTTTATTCACATGATTCGGTGTTTTGACTAGCTTAGTTCGATTTATTTTTAAGCTCTTTCCGCGCATGAAAACTGAAGCTAAGTTTAGCGAGCACAAAAATAAAATAAAAATAGTTTTCATATAAAACCTTGTACTTGCTCTTGTTTGCTTTTAGGTGACTTTACCATTCCTATTTAGTCTTTGCATTTGTTTAGCTCACACTTCATGCTCCATTATATCTCACTTAGGCACATTGTCAAGTATTAAGTGTGGGGTCAAATAAAGTGCTTGCGAAAAGAAAAAAAAGAGAGAGGCACAAGAAAGAAAAAATTTTATTTTTAAGATTTTACAAATGCCGAGGGTTAGGAAGGTAAGTTTGTATAAACACAAAAATATTATTTGTTTGTTTTTTGGGTCAAGGAAAAGTTTTACAAATGCCGAAGGTTAGGAAGGTAAGTTGCCCCTTGAAAGCATTTGTATAAACGCAAGAAAAATATTAAACACACTTAATTCTTGACTTTGTGCCTATTCCGCAAATTCTTTCGCATGTGTGTGAGTAAGGCATTTGCATTTTGCTTTTAGGAAGTGTCTAAGGTATGACTCTTGTAATTTATTACTTAAGCATCAAGATTTGTACAAGTGAATTTTTAAAATTTTCAATGTCGAAACTCCTCTTCTCTTACGGATTATGACGTATAGTCTAAAACTTGGGAATGAGTTTGTTGTCATGAGCTTATGGACTTGCCCTTAGCAAGCATGTGTGATTGACTCGATATATTTTTTGTGTAAGCGACGCTTTTCTTCATACTACTTGCATAGGAAATTGAGAGACAATTTGAATTTGACGAATGCTAGTCTTGATATCGATTCTATGAATATTTGTCGTCACAATGAAGTGAATGATCCTTAGAGTTTGCGTGAAGTGAATGATTTGCAAAACTTTATTATTACGTGGGCCGATAAAGAACTACTTGCTTTGCAAACTATATTTGGATTTTGAACTCTTATTGATGATTGCGAGTAGGTTTTGTGAGTATTCCTATTCTGAAAACTCTCACGAGACTATAACTCTTCCACTAGGGTAGCCTAGGGGTTTAAAGGCTTGATGCATACGCTAAATGCATCCGTGATTCCTACGAAAGTGAGTTAGGAGTAGATTAATTTTCTGTGTTTAGTTATTTTTTTTGCTATGTTACATGAGTAGGGGATGGATGTGTTATATGTGCGTAAGTTTTGCTACATGCTTTGATATTGTCATATATGATTTAGCATCTTACTCTCCGCTTGACTTGTGCATATACTTGAGTGTGGGGTGTTTTGATGAGCGGACAAATGACCTTGTATTTGTCCACATTTCCCCGTTACTTCTTGTTTGTTCCGTTATTTTATAAAGTCGTTTGATGCTTTCTTTGTCCATTTCAGGTTGAAAATGCGTACTACATGATATGAAGTGACTCAAAGAAAATCTGGATGAATTCCGGTAGATTGAGAGCAAGATTGAGGTAAGCTGAAAAAGTGACTCGCCCAGGCACAATCTGACTCGACCAGATGGGTGTCGGAGTCAGATTTGATTCGGACAAGGCTTGGCGGATCTGCCCTCTCCAGCTGCGCGGATCAATCTGACTCGAGGAGAAGTTTGAGAGGCTTACAAAAGTGATTCCGGCAAGAATAAGTGCTCCGCCCGGATCAATTTGGCTCTATAAGGATTTTTGACCGAGTCAAACAAAGCTTGACCGAATCAAAAGTCATTCGGCCAAGGAAGACCGACTCGCCCAGCTAAGAAACTGCACTGAGTACTTGATTCGGACACCCTGTCCAAATCAACTGAACAAGGCTTGTCCGAATCAACTAATACACGCACGGCGGGCAATCTGGTAATTTTTCGGAATAATATAAATAAGAAAGAGATGCAAATTCAGAAGGGCTTCTTCCAATTCTGAAAACCCTTGGCGATCACTCTTGCACGACTGAGAGACTTGTCGAAGATTTGGAGAAGACACACGCAATTGAAGATCCTACATCAACCCTCTACTCAACCACTACTTCTTTGCATCCAATTGGTGAACCATTTCAATTAAAAATCATGTTTTGTTTCAAACTCACCATGAGTGAGTAGTCCCATTGTAGTTGGGATCCTTATGGATCCTTTAGGTTAGATTGTAATGCAAGACATGTTCTTTTATCTATATGAGTGAAGTTTGGTTGAAAATTCTTATGCTTGTTCTTCATGTTAATTCTGTGCACACCAAGTGTTTGACGAAACACATGAATGAGTATGAATAAAACACCTAGGGATGGAACGAGAGTTGAACTTAGGTTGTTTAGAAGATCAAGCATGATCATTTTGGATAGCTTTTGTGCGCGAGAGTGACATTGGCAATCTCTTAGGCTAAGCATAGAGCGGACTTTAGTTAACTATCAATAGACCGAGAGGTTGAGATTAGGAGACTTTTGTTATACACGATTCAATAGAGAGAGAGTTTGAGAATTGTGTCACTTAGGTGTCATTCCCATTCTAGAGAAGGAGCGAGAGTTGAGTTTAGAATGCGTGATACTTTAGCCTAGAATAATCAAGCAAATTAACTCATGAATATATTTCTTTTTTGCATTGCTAATCGCATGACCTAGGGGTGACGTAGGATTCCGACTATGTTTTCTCTATTACTTTACTTCTTCACAAATTTGATCTTGTCTTTAGTACTTGCTAGAGATACCTCGCATAGAGGAAAAATCCTTTTTATTTAGTAGACTCGCATTAAGCATTACTAGCTAGCTTTAGACTAATCTAGGGTTTTCTCTTGGGTTCGACTCGAGGTTACTTGGATTATAAATATTGTTTGAACACCGTGATTGGACTTGTATTTATACTACCATAATTTCGACAACGTTCAGCGAGTAGTCTTTTTAGTTCTGGAATCCTACGGATCCCATGTCTGTAACATGATTTCATGTGATTTGTATGAACATCAGTTTTAGTCTAATGCAAGTTTATGTTTTTCGATCCTATTATACTTCATTCTACCGTTTTATTATTGTTGATTGTAATGACTGCATGTTAGAAACAAACTAGGTTAGATGCCAAAAAGATGAATGGGTCTGAGGCAATTAACTAGATCAAGTAGGATTGATATCGATTCGTGGCAGCTACGTTGGTAGTACGCTAATCGGTAGTAGAGTTGATTTCTTGATCTGAAAACCCTAGGTCTCATAAATCGAAACTGCTAATTATTCGTGATTGGGCGGCGTTTAACAGTTTAGATTAATTCAGGTGATGATCCGTGATTGGGCGGCTCACTTGATGTCAATTAGGTTATTTTCAAAACTGTGTTGCATGACTATATGATGTGACTGTGCATGAATTATGTTGCGAGCCTGGGTGAAGTTTGATCTTGGAATTATCTTCTCTGATCGAATCAACCGTTAGAATTTAGGATAATCAGAATAAGTAGAACAAAATCCAGAATTGCTATTATGAGTAGCTGAACACATTGTTTGATAGCTAGTATATACACGCGCCTGTTCCTAGATCGACCATTGGCTTACCAAGGTCTATGAATTATTTTTGACCATAATTTGACCCCTGATACTTATATCTGACAACTATAAAGGGTTAAAAATACGCATTGTCAGCCGTTGCCGGGGAACAACGTCTAAATGTGTTATTAGTTTTTAGCACACATAGTTTAGAACTATTCCATTATTTTACTGCAATTGTTTTTAGTACTCAACATCTATTTTCTTGGGTATTGCAGGAGCATCCTAGTACATGCCACGGAAAACGCAAAAAGAACAAGAAAAAGCAGCAAGAACCAGTCTTTAGTGCTGACGAGGAAGACTTTCCTCTTAATCAACTCAGAAACAGAGTAGTTCAGAGGTTGAGACTATAGGAAGTTCCAATGGATCTAGGACAATTGGTAGAGAACAATAAGAATGATAATCGAAACGCTCCCTGAAATAACAATAACAATGTTCAACAACTAGCCCGGAGAACACTAAAGGATTACATCCTGCCAACTACTGTAGGGTATCAGTCGGCTATTACTGCCCCAAATATTGAAGCCAACACCTTTGAGATAAAAACTAGGCTATTTCAGATGGTGACTGCAAATTCTTATATGGGGAGGATGAATGAAGACCCTCACCAGCACTTGCAGCGCTTTATAGAGATTTGCAACACTATAAAGATAAATGGAGTCTCTCAAGATGCTTTTTACTTAAGGTTGTTTCTGTTCTCTCTGACAGATAAAGCTCGTCGATGGTTAGACAGTGAGGTTAAAGGGAAATTGCGTTCTTTTGATGAGCTTGCCAATGCTTTCCTGAACCAATATTTCCCACCGTCCAGGACAGCTTATTACAAAAACAAGATCGTGACATTCAGGTCCATGGATGGAGAGAGCTTATATGAAGCTTGGCAAAGGTTCAAGGAATTAATGCATTTGTGTCCTCACCATAATTTGGCTACCATGACAATTGTCCACACATTCTATGTGGGAGTTGATCAATCTGTCAGGAGCCAGCTGGATCAAGCAGCTGGAGACACATTCTGTGAATTGGATGTTAATGAGGCCTATGATTTGATAGAGAAAATAGCTCAGAACGCGCACTTGTGGGCAAGTGACCGTGCTGCCTCTCGGGATAGAAAGGGAGCTCATGATCTCTACTCCGCGGAGTCATATGAAGTGATAAGTAAATTGGCGCAGAAGATAGATGGCATATCAGCTCAATTAGGAGCTATGGGAGTTGGCTCTTCAGTGGCTAATGTTTCGCACACACCCAACCAATCTGTCTACTGCGAAATCTGTGGGTCACCAGCACATAATTCTGAATTCTGGCCAGTGATAGTCTCTGAAAGCAGCAACATGGTTGAAGACGCAAATTTTGTGGGTAGAAATCAGGGAAACAGTTTCGTACCCGGTTCAGCTTTGAACCCCACATATAATCTGAACAACAGGTTCCATCCAAATTTCTCCTACAAAAACAATAACCCTGCTCCCCTGGTTTTCAGCAGAAGCAACAACACCCCTTATCAACCGAGGAATAAATATCAGGCACAAAACTAGCAGCAACAATTTCAGTCGCAGGGCACAGGGAATTCAAACATGGAGTCGATGCTAGCAGAATTCTTGGCCCAACAAGCCAAAAAGAATTAGGAGACCGCTTGACGGCACGTTGTTGTGCGCATAAAAGTTAAATTTTTAATAACTATTTACTAGCTAGTGATAAGCAGGGTCGAACCAAAAGGAGAACAATTAGTCTAAAGTTCTACTAACAGTTGTCACGATAAAAAGGGGGCTATAGGAAGAATGTTTTTTATTAAATTCAGAGAAAATCAGTTCAGGGATATGCATTGCAACTGGTAATCATCGATTGAAACATGCATCAATTAGTAAAACTACTGTTCCTAGTCTAACAATCATGCTTAGGTAATGTTGACTTCATGTTCTATCTACCATAGACAGCTAAGTTCTCAAGTAGATGTAATATCTATCCTCTTAGTTATCAGTACTAGTTCAACCGCTAGGTTTACGCTAATATTAGACTAATAGAATATCATGCACTGCTAGCCTAACTAAATCACCGCTAAGTTCCTCCAATCAAATATACAAACATGCCATTAAGTTCAAGAATAGGAATTCACTGAATTGAAGTATGAAACATAAGTATTTCAAACCATTCGTTGCAACACAAATCCCAAACCAAATTAGGATTTAGCTACTACTATTCATCTAAAACAATAACGAAAATAAACTGAGTTCAGAAATTACGAAAACTGTGAACAGTACTTCCGACGATGAACAGTAAACATGATGAATAGTAAACGATGAACAGTATTTTCGGCGATGGATGGTGCTTCCGCCTCAATTCCGGTGTGTTGCTGCAGCCGTCGCTTCTCTTCTCTATCTCTCATTTGCGCCTCCCAGGTCTGTATTTATATGTGAACCATGCGGGCTTCTAAATTTGAACTCGGGTCGCGGGCCCAATGCTGACGTCATCAAATGCTCGTCGCTCTGGAAGAAGATATTAATAGCGCGCCCAAAAGAGACATTATTAGCGCGCCGGAAAAGAGACATTAAGCACACTAAAGTCTTCTTCTGGCGCGGTATCTTTTAAATTGCACACTCAACTTCCATCAATGCCAATTTCTGCATCGACTCTCTAAAAACGCCATTTAAAACACGAATCTCTATTCCGAACGCCTGAAATGCAAACAACACTAAAAAAACTGTTCACATACAAAAATGCCAAAATTGCTGGGCTTAAACGGTTCGATGAGTCGTATAAATATGCCTCATCACCGCTACAAGATTTCAAGAGACCTCAATATTTCAGGCAACAAACGCTAGAATTGACGATTTAGCTAAGACAGTTGACTAGCTGGCGACTCAAAACAAAATGTTAAATAGTTAAGTTGCTCAACAAGCTAAGAGTGCCGCAAGGGAACCTGGAAAGCTACCATCAAAACCAGATCCTAACCCCTAGAGATGACCATGCTATAACACTCAGAGGTGCGAAACATTTAGAAATGCTACCAGAAAAGCCTAAGAAATTAGTGGACGCTCCTGCATAATGGCTGGTTACTGAGGCAAACGGAAAAGAACCTCGAGAGGCTGAAATTTTTGAAAATCAGTAACCCCTTTGCCATATAAACCCCCTGTTCCATTCCCTCAGCGGCTGAAAGCTACCAGGACAGACAAGGTCTTCAGACAATTTGTTGATCGAGTTAGGACTCTCTACATCACACGACCACTCACTGATGCCATTACCTAGATTCCCACCTAAAAGTTATACGTCTATTCTACTTGGGCTGTTCCAGATCACTTTTTAACTGTTTCACAAAGCTTTAACAGATTGCATTTTGGTGATTGTTAGTTGCAACGGAAACAGTATGAAGAACAGTAGATGACACAGAATATGTTTACCCTGTTCAGCTCACCGAGCCTACTCAGAGGGGGTAACTCAGAACCCCAAGTGGAAATCACTTCACAATGTATACAATCAAGTACAATAGATCTTTAAGTAACTCAACGCCCTTGGTTACCACTATGTAGTTGAAGTATTATGAGTGCGTCTGACTCCCTCAGACGAAGATCCTTCTCATCCCACAACGATTAGCTTCCCGCAAATCGGTGATTCTCTTCCCGATAATATCAGACCTGGAACTCATTCTGTTCAACGTTCTCTTAAGCTTACTCCGATCAACCTTTTAGCACGGTGGCTGGATTCTGACATTATCTGAAGTTGATTGCCGATCTGCAGCTCTCATCCACTCTGCCGTTCTGATTAGATGACTTCTTTTTCGATGATCACACTTGATTATTTCGATCTCGCATAAATAGATTTAGGTATGTAATCTTTGATTTTGCTTTCCTAATGCAGAATGGATCCAATCTTTGGCGTGCATAATCTGAAAGAATATTTTCATCGAATATCCCAAAATATATCTTTGTTGTCGCAAGTATATTCCCAGAATATTTGCAGATCTCATTCGCAAAATATTTGCTGATCTCGATGAATATACTTGCATACGCCTGTCGCAGCCATCCCTGTCTCACTGTCTGTTACAGCCTTGTTGATCCCTTGTCAAAAACATGACATTTAAGAGTCCATGAACTGCTGGACTTAACATTCTCCCCCTTGGCATTTTGTTGACAAAACTTCATCATCATAGGTGGCGAATGGCATGTATGTATCGAGTGCCGTCTTCTCCCTTTCATTATACTCCCTCTTTTTGTAAATAAAATCGACAAGGATATATATGAGTGGCTTCGCATCCTCTGCAACACATTTCTGATAGGGTGGTCACTTCTCGAACTTCCCGGCACCAATCTTGCCTTCTTCATGACACTTCTCCCCCTTTCTCAGTGGCTGCACTCTCCTTTTTCCTTGTTCTACCGTCCCTTTTTGCTTAGACAATCGTGCTGCAACAGAGGACTTCATCACTCCTTGTTCTGCTTATCTGTCTCACCAACTGACTCAGATTCAGTGATCTTTGAAGAAAAGTTGACTGGAACGGTCTCAGCATCACCCATCTGCCTCTTAGTCTGTTCCACCAGAGACTGTCTCAGCAACGAATCTTTACTCTCTTCTGACAATGCATACTTTGGACCTAGCAGCACTCCAAATTCCGATCTCTATCTTCTCCTCAGCTTTCTGAGCAAACAGCTTGGCTGACCTTTTTCTGACCAACAGACTTCACACATTTTCTTCTTTTAAACAGGTCTATTTCATACATGTCTGCCAGAGACCTTTTGACCGACTTCGCCTTCTGTCAACTCCCCCTGACTCTTAGAACCTTTGAAACGGATTAAGTTCAACTGCTGCAGACTTCTGAACTGAAGGCTTATCCAAGAGCTTCTTCTTTTCTCCGGAGCTTTCACCTGGATGCACTGCGAATATATAGGAGCTAATTAGGAATTCAAAACACAAGTTTCAAAGAATTAGAAATCTCAATCAGACTCTCGGATCTTGCTGATCTCTTCTTTC
The DNA here is from genome assembly GCA_963678935.1 of Umbilicus rupestris. Taxonomy (NCBI): domain Eukaryota; kingdom Viridiplantae; phylum Streptophyta; class Magnoliopsida; order Saxifragales; family Crassulaceae; genus Umbilicus; species Umbilicus rupestris. The sequence goes on from OY787619.1 coordinate 10,389,450, forward strand.
CAAAACAAATCTTCCTTTAAGTATCCAAGTTTCAATACACTTCGTCTGGCTCAGACTCTGTCTCACCCATCATACTAGATAAACACCAGAACTTCTCTCCCTGAATTCTGTAACCAGTTCAATAGATTCTTGTACAATGAATAGGAACTGGTCCAGCTTTTCTGGATCTGACTTAAGTGTTCACAACACATAGACCCAATACGAGTCTAAGTGTTTCAAACTGAGCATTGTTCAAGGCTTTAGTGAAAATAACTGCTAGCTGTCCATCGATGGATACATTTTTTAGAGTGATGATCTTCTGTTCAACCAATTCACGAATGAAGTGATGCTTGATGTCTTTTGAAATGTTGATTGTACTCAAGTTGTCATAGAATAAAGTCATCTCCCTCTATTTCAGACCATACTCTTTCAGCGTCTGTTTCACACTTGCCAAGTGACTTTCATTGGGGTTAGCCTGGTACCTAGCACATACTCCAACAACATAACAAATGTCGGGTTGACTGGCAGTGAGATAGGGTAGGTTGCCGATCATGCTCCTGTACAGGTTCTGTTCCACACTGACTCTGCTGATCATGCTACTTTACAGGTTCTGTTCCACACTAACTTCAGATTCATCTTTTGTGATTTTCACGTGTGCAGCGGCAGGAGTGTGCTTATGGCTAGCATTTTCATATCCGAACTTCTTCACCAAGTTCCTAGCATACTTGCATCTGTAGCGGCAGTAGATCATCTCACCCACATACTCATTTGTAATTCACTTTGCATCTGTTTAACAAACTGATCCACCAACTTTTGTGAACGAGATCCAAATACTATGTCAACCACATAGATTTGCGCAATGATGAATTCCTTTTGCACGTGCTTCACAAATAGAGTCTTGTCTTCTCCCCCTCGCACATAGCCATGTTGAACGAGAAACACCGTGAGACGTTCATACCATGCTTTGGGCACTAGTTTTAATCCGTACAAGGCCTTTTTGAGACAATACACATGACCCATTCCTTAGGCTGATCATTCAGCTGCGAATCCCCAATAATGTTGGTCATCGGATGATTTGGCAGAATACGCTGTGGTGGTTGGTGCGCTGGAATCTAATCTAGTTTTGAGTCTGATACATGTTCAACATTCTGGATTGCTGTTACAGATTCTGAAACACATGTCTGTTCCACCTAAGAGGATCTGCTTGTTCCAACATCTGTACAGACATAGTCATCTTCATCAGTTCTGATCAAATGGTCGCAGTATTGAACAACCACATTTATCGATTTCACAATAGTTCGTGACTTCATGATGTAGGCGCGATACGCTCGATTGTTAACAGAACAACCTAGAAGTATTCATTCACTGCTGCGAGGGTCAAACTTCCTCTTGTATTCTCCACACATAACATCAATCTTTCCTTTCAGTTCAGGTATTCCTCGCACCAGTCCATGTTTAAAATCTGCCTTAAAGCCTTGAGATTCAAGTGTCTCAGCCGCTTGTGCCAAAGAATCAGTTCATCTTGTTTAGACAGAAAATAGTGAGCTGTGACAAGCTCTGTGTTAGAATTCAGCAGATAACAGTTATTGATGAACGTGCTCCTCTCAAAACACACTTTTCTACACTGTTGATGACCTGGCATGAATTCTTGGTGAATTTGACATTTAGCTTTCCATCGCACAGTTGGCTTATACTTAGTAGATTGGCTTGAAGGCCTTCCACAAGGATCACATTTTTTATTGTAAGCATCCCTCGAACTAATAATGTAACCTAACCAATGACCTTTCCTTTTGGCCTATCACCAAATGTAACAGATCTCCCATCCAAGTTCTGTACATCGGTCAGGTAGCTGGCTTTTCCTGCCATGCGGGCTGAACAACCACCGTCAAAGTACCACCGGCCCTTCTCAAGTTGAGAAGATGAGTTGTATGCGACGTAGGAATGGTTGTCATGAATTTTTGAGACAAGCACGGATCTTCTCAATCGATATTTTGCAAGAAATGTGGGGCACTTTCTCTGGATGTGGCCTTGAGCTTTGCAAAAGTAGCAGATACGCTCGTCCTCTGTCCAACGCTTATTAAATCTGTGAATGAGATGAACATTTTTAGCATGTTAGAATTTTTAGCTTGAACAAACACTGTCTTACCATTTGTCTTTTGGTACTCATTGCCCAAACCAGGACTTACAAGATTTGTACGTTGAGCACCCAAGATAGAATCAAGTTTCTTTGTTCCATTGTGCAACATACTGATGTACTTTCTTACTCGTGACAACTCTGTCACAGCCTCTGAGTGTTCCAACTTTTCCTTGTCAAGTGTTGTTTGCAACTTTTATTTGTTTCCGACAACTCATATTTTTCAGCCTTTAGGCTTACCACTTGTTTGCATAGTTTGGAATTAGCTTTCACAGCTTCCCCCCATTGTTCATACAAGGCCCTGTATTTTTCAGCAAATGGTCCTTTGGTGATTTGTGTGTAACTATCACTGTCACTGCAACTGTCTGATTCTGATCTTTCTGGTTCAGCACTGGCAACATCTGTCACGGTTGTAAGAGCCAGATAATTTGATTCTTCCTCCTTTGTTTCAGACTCCTCTGTCTCAGTACCATCCCATCCAGCCAGAACAACCCTTTTCTATTTCTTAAAAGTATTGGCGCATTCTTCTTGGATGTGTCCAAAGCCGTCACCTTTTTCTCCCTTGGAATCTCAGTAGTTATATTTTTTCTGAATTTTCCATCTTGTCGTGTTCATCAATCTGATCCACCAACTTCTATCCAATGATGAATTCATTCTGAACGTGCTTCACAATCAGAGTCTTGTATTCTCCCCCTCGCACATAGCCATGTTCCAGATCACTTTTTAACTGTTTCACAAAACTTTAACAGATTGCATTTTGGTGATTGTTAGTTGCAATGGAAACAGTATGAAGAACAGTAGATGACACAAGATATGTTTACCCTGTTCAGCTCACCGAGCCTACTCAGGGGAGGGGGGGGGGGGGGGGGGTTACTCGGAACCCCAAGTGGAAATCACTTCACAAGGTATACAATCAAGTACAATAGATCTTTAAGTAACTCAACTCCCTTGGTTACCACTATGTAATTGAAGTATTGTGAGTGCGTCTGACTCCCTCAGACGGAGATCCTTCTCATCCCACCTCGATTTGCCTCCCGCAAATCGGTGATTCTCTTCCCGAGAATATCAGACCTGGAACTTAGTCTATTCAACATTCTCTTAAGCTTACTCTAATCCGCCTTTTAGCTCGGCGGCTGGATTCTGACTTTATCTGAATTTGATGGCCAATCTGCAGCTCTCGTCCACTCTGCCGTTCTGATCAGATGACTTCTTTTTCGATGATCACACTTGATTATTCCAATCTCGCTTAAATAGATTTAGGTATGTAATCTTTATTTTGCTTTCCTAATGCAGAACAGATCCAATCTTTGGCGTGCATAATCTGGAAGAACATTTCTATCAAATATCCCAGAATATATCTTTGTTGTCGGAAGTATATTTGCAAAATATTTATAGATCTCATTCGTAGAATATTGGCTGATGTCGATGAATTCACTTGAACACGCCTGTCGCAGCCATCCTTGTCTCAATGTCTGTTACAGCCTTGGAGATCCCTTCTAAAAAACATTCCATTCAAGAGTCCATGAACTGCTGGACATAACACCACCTACGCCAAATTCATGAAAGACATACTCAGTGGGAAGAGGAAGATCGATGAGGAGGAAACTGTGACACTAAGCAAGAAGTGTAGCGAAGCCATCTAGCAAGCCCTGCCACCCAAGCTTCAAGATCCAGAGAGTTTTTCTATCTCTTGTAACATTGGTGGCATTACTATTAAGCGTGTTTTATGTGACCTAGGTGCTAGTGTTTCTATTATGACCTACTCCCTCTATGTTAACATCTCTATACACCTAGCGGATCGTTTATCGAGACTCCTGAGAGGTATCTTAGTAGATGTTCCAGCTAAAGTAGGGAATGTCTATATTCCGGTTGATTTCATTGTATTAGAAATTGCAGAAGATAAGGATATCCCTATTATTCTTGGTAGGGCTTTCTTGCGTACTGCTGGTGTGGTTATTGATGTTAAGAGAGGATCCCTAGCTTTAAACGTAGGCAGTGGTTATTAGAAATTGCAAAAGATAAGGATATCCCTGTAGTGTTTTACATGCCCAATATTTGTAAAGGCCCTAGCCTGACTTCTGATTACAGTTTTTTGATTTACATGAGCCAAAATTTTCTACTACACTAATCAATCTTAGTTCATATAGCAGGAGAGCAGGCTGTCCCATCCCTATGGATCTATACGCGATTGATCTTGAGGGGTGTTAGGATCGCACTAACAATTACGAAACAAGAACACGAAATAATCAACAATGAAAAACGAAAAACGCAGAAACGAGATTTATAGTGGTTCTCTCCCAATATAGAAGGTACGTCCACTCGCTGCTTTCAGGCTCAATCCAGTGTAATCACCTCGCCAGAAGGTTGTTACACACTCAGAATCGCCTCCCGCACGCACTCTGATTTCTGATTACAACCATATGACGGCCGACACACCGTATAAAAGAAAACTAGGGTTTTTGGACCGACGCAATACGACCCATACGAACCGCTACGACCTCCGTGGAGATATGGAATCCCGTACTGATCGTATTGCCCGTATCAGTACGGGCAATACGACCTGTACGACCGTCGCTGTCACCTCTGAAAATGTGCAAATTTTCCAGCTTAGGTCGATCAGCTTCCAGCTCTACGTAGGATCTCAGTAGTGCGTCTGTGCAGATTAGGCTTCACACTCAACAAGGGGAACACGGCCAAAAATTCTGAATCAAAGGAAGGGGAGTCAGGTAAGGAATTTTGCAAGGTGGAATTAAAACCTCTGCCCGCAAGTCTCAGGTATGAATTTCTCAGCTCCAACTCCACCTTTCCTGTAATCATAAACGCAGCATTGACTGATGTAGAAACCAAGAAATTGCTTGATGTCCTGAGACAATTTCGAAAAGCTTTAGGCTATTCGATTGACGACTTGACTGGTATTAGCCCTGACATTTGCATGCACATGATTCATTTAGAGGAAGATATAAAACCCACTAGGGAGGCATTGACGCACCTAAATCCTAAGTTGAATGATGTAGTGAAGAAAGAAATTTTGAAATTACTAGATGTTGGCATCATTTACTCTATTGCTGATAGCGAATGGGTTAGTCCCGTTCATGTTGTGCCTAAGAAAGGTGGATTGACTGTAGTGCGCAATGAGAAAAAAGATTTGATTTCTACTCGTACAGTAACTGGTTGGCGCATGTGCATTGATTATAGAAAGTTAAATAAGGCAACTCGCAAGGATCACTTCCCTTACATCCCTCCTACGGGAATGAGTACAGGTCGATCAGCTTCCAGCTCTGCGTAGGGTCTCAGTAGTGCGTCTGTGCAGATTAGGCTTCACACTCAATAATTTCCCACTTGAAGACTAATCTCTGTCACATGTCTTCAAGCTTGCAAGCAGCGACTCTACTCATCCCTCGAGGAGTGATAAGCGGATAATGATCTTACATTTGTCCGTATTTTCACTTTACTTTAGATATTTTATTTAGTTATTTTATAAAGTCATTTGATAATTTCTTTGTCCATTTCAGGGTGAAAATGCGTACTACATGATAAGAAGTGGTCCGAAGAAAATCTGGTTGAATTCCGATCGATCGAGAGCAAAAACGAGCAAAATTGAGCAAAAGGCAAAAGTGAGTCGGCCACCCTTGGCAGAATGACCTGTTCCTCTTCAAATGCTTTCCTAGCACGTGATGCTTATCCGATCGAGGCGTGCTATAGCTTGCTGGAAAGCTAATTCAAAGGGTCAAAAAGGCACGATTCTAGCACTGCAAAAGCGATTCGCCCGGATTAGTTTGGCTCTACAAGGGTTTGACCGAATCATTTGAAGGTTTGACTGAATTAAAAGTGATTCGGCCAGCCATGAAACAGCACTGAGGTATTGATTTGGCCGAATCAACTCAAGGCCTGCCCGAATCACTTGATTCCGGGAGAGTTCGCCTGAAGATTAAATCTGGGCAGATTGACCTCTTCACCTTCGAAGGCTTGCCGAGCGCATGATTCTTATCCGATTGGGGCTATAGCTTGTTGAAAAGATAATTCAAAGGGCTACAATTTTGTAGTTTACGTCAAAACGTAATTCGAATGTTTAAAGGGTCAAAAAGGCAAAATTCTAGCACTGCAAAGTTGATTCGGGCACTGCGGGTGATTTGGTAATTTCCAGAAACAGTATAAATAGAACAAGAGGAGAAAAATCAAGGTGTGCCTTGGGGTGCCTAGGGTTCCTCTCATGGGACGAAACCCTAATTGGAGAACATGAAGAATTGTCAAGAATTCGGAGAAGACATCATCAATTGAAGACTCTACATCAACCCTTTACTCATTCTCTAAACTCTACTTCCATACTACTTTACTTTCTTTACTTTTCCTTGTTGAACTAGTTCATTATGTCTTGTTTCAAACTCATCATGAGTGACACATGAGTGAGTAGTTGTATAGTAGTTGGGATTCTTATGGATCCCTTAGGTTAGATTATAATGCAAAACATGTTTTTTTCATCTATATGAATGAAGTTTGGTTGAAAATTCTCATGCTTTCTCTTCATATCAATTTTGTGTACACCAAGTGTTTGACGAAAAGAATGAATGAGTACAAATTAGTAGAACACCTAGGGATGGAATGAGAGTTGAACCTAGGTTGTTTAGAAGATTGAGCATGTTAATTTTGTTGCGTTTGTGTGCGAGAGTGACATACGCATTCCACTAGGCTAAGTATTGAGCGACTTTAGTTAACGATCAATAGACTGAGAGTTGAGATTAGTAGACTTTTGTTCTACGCGGTTCAATAGAGCGAGAGTTTGAGAACCACACTATTTAGGTATTATTCCCATTCTAGAGAAGGAGCGAGAGTTGAATTTAGAATGTGTGATACCTTAGCCTAGAGCCATCACTCGAATTTACTAATGATTTAGACAAGTTTTGTATTGTTAATCGCATGACCTAGGGGTGAAGTAGGATTCCGACTACGCTTTCTCTCTTACTTTACGTCTTCACATATTTCATCTTGTCTTTAGTACTTGCTAGAGATACGTCGCATAGAGGAAAAGCCTCCTTTTTATTTAGTAGACTTGCATTAGGCATTACTAGCTAGCTTTAGACTAATGTAGGCTTTTCTCTTGGGTTTGACTCGAGGTCACTCGGATTATAAATATTATTTGAACACTGTGATTGGACTAGTATTTTTACTACCACAACCACCACAGCGTTTCAAGGAGCCCCACTGAAGTTGCACACAACTTCAGCTTCTCGTTCGGCACGACCTTTGTCAACATATCAGCAGGATTCTGACTCACCGCGATCTTCTCCAGCACTAGCAGCTTGTTCTCAAGGGCTGACCTGATGAAGTGATACCGAAGCTGAATGTGCTTCGTCCGGGCATGATAGACTGGGTTCTTCGCCAAGTGAATGGCGTTCTGGCTGTCAAAATGTAGAATACTACCTTCTTGATTGTGGTTCAGCTCTTGTAGGAAAGACTGAAGCCAAATCATCTCCTTTGTAGCTTCTGTCAAGGCAACATACTCGGCCTCGCAACTGGATAACGCAATAATTTTCTGCAACTTTGAAACCCAACAAATTGCTGTACCTCCAAATGTGTAGACATAACTGGAGGTGCTCTTTCTACTGTCAACATCACCACCGTTGTCAGCATCAACAAACCCTTCAATACCCTGATCTGATTTACGAAAGCACAAGGCAAGACTCGAACTGCCTTTGAGGTATCTGAAGATCCACTTCACTACTTCCCAATGTTGTTTGCTGGGATTACTCATAAACCGGCTAACAACTCCCACTGCATGTGCAATATCAGGTCTTGTACATACCATCGCATACATCAGACTTCCAATAGCTGAAGCGTAAGGTATCTTGTCCATCTCTGCCCTCTCTTCCTCGGTCACCGGTGAGTCATTCTTGGACAACTGAAAATGACTACCCAACGGAGTTCCAACCGACTTCGCATCTTCCATGTTAAACTTCTTGATGACCTTTTTCACATATTCTTCTTGTGAAAGTTTCAGCCCCTCTTTGCTTCTTGTAATCTTCATTCCAAGGATTTGCTTTGCAGCCCCGAGATCTTTCATTGTGAACCGTCGACAATCTCTTCTTGAGCTTTGCAATCTCATGAAAATCTGCTCCAACAATCAGCATATCATCAACATAGAGAAGTAGAATAATAAACGAATTCTTTAACCTCTTGAAGTAGCAATAGTGATCAGTCTCGCATCTCACGAACTCGGTCCTCTTCATGAAACTGTCGAACTTCTTGTACCACTGTCTTGGAGCTTGCTTCAAACCGTACAAACTCTTCTTAAGTTTGCACACCAACTTCTCTTTGCCTTTGACCTCAAAGCCTTCCGGTTGCTGCATGTAAATCTCTTCCTCCAACTCACCATGAAAGAAGGCTGTCTTCACATCCATTTGTTGAAGGTACGGATTTTCCTTTGCCACTAAGCCAAGAACTGTACGAATGGTCACCATCTTGACTACCGGAGAGAAGATCTCAGTGTAGTCAATCCCTTCTTTCAGCTGGAACCCTTTAACAACCAAACGAGCTTTGTAACGTTTGCTTCCATCGTGCTCCTCTTTTATCTGATACACCCATTTGTTGTGCAATACGACCCATAAGCCATTATCCAACCGCTACGATTGATACGACCTCCGTGGAGATATGGAATCCCATACTGGTCGTATTGCCTGTATCAGTACGGGCAATCCGACCCGTACGACCGTCGCTGTCACCTCTGAAAATGTGCAAATTTTCCAGCTCAGGTCGATCAGCTTCCAGCTCTGCGTAGGGTCTCAGTAGTGCGTCTGTGGAGATTAAGCTTCACACTCAACAAGGGGAACACGGCCGAAAATTCTGAATCAAACGAAGGGGAGTTAGGTAAGGAATTTTGCAAGGTGGAATTAAAACCTTTGCCCGCAAGTCTCAGGTATGAATTTCTCAGCTCCAACTCCACCTTTCCTGTAATCATAAACGCAGCATTGACTAATGTAGAAACCAAGAAATTGCTTGATGTCCTGAGACAATTTCGAAAAACTTTAGGCTATTCGATTGACGACTTGACTGGTATTAGCCCTGACATTTGCATGCACATGATTCATTTAGAGTGATGATGTAGTATGGCAGTGTTTGACAAAACCAGCACAAGTGAACAAGGAGCAGCTACAGCACAAGTGAACAAAGAGCAGCTACAGCAGGGGATGCTATAGCAGGAGCTTGTTCAAGTGGCTGCAACATCTGTCCATGAAGCAGCAGCAACCTGGGCTTGGCTAGAAGGCCTGGCAGCTTTGCGGAGAACACCAAAAGAATATTTTAGAGTGCTGTGGAGAATATTCCAGTGGGGTTTCCTAGCTTGAGAAGGAGATTTGTGTTGAAGATCAAAATCAAATCTAATCTCCTAAATTTTAGGAGATAATTGTTCTTTTTGGGACATTGCTTATTTCTGGTCTTGCTTAAAGCGGTGCTGCTATTTAAGGGAAAGGAGTTCAGTGCAGAGAGGTTGATCGAAGCTGAGGGATACACGAGTGCATACACAGAATTCAGAGAGCAATTTTGGTGTGCGACGGACGAGTTCTTCGATCATCACCCGAGAGCAGAGCGTGAGCGCAGAGCTGTGGTGACAGAAGTAGAAGGAGATCAGGACTTGCGTAGTCTGATCCGAGCTTGATCAGGGAAGCCAATTCAGAGCAGTGGTGCTTGTTGGTTGATCAAGGGCAGCCGCGGAAGAACTGACGAGTGTGTGGCTCGGCCGAGTGTCTAAGCGGCAGTTCTCGCTAGTGGCAGGAGGTCACTGAGTGAGGGGGAGTATTCCAGAGTGTGCAGCGCTCGTGGAATCGTTCGATCGGCTCGGCAGAAGGCTTTGGAGCGACGCGGACGATTGTGCATCAGCTGTGTGCTACAGCAACCCTGCAGAGTTGAGTGTAGTTTAGAATAGGCTGAGTTTCGGGGAGACAGTAGCTATTCTAGATTGACATTTGTAGAGGGTGTGCAGACACAAGTCAGAGCTTGTTCTGATTGTGTCGAGTGATCCACACAAGGTTGAGTAGCATAGGTTGTGTGGAGTTGTAACCGAGTGTACTTGGAGACCTTTGTGTTTAGTGGATTGAGGACTGGAGAATAGTCCTCCCCAGACGTAGGCAGTTGGCCGAACTGGGTGAACAAACTTTTGTCTTGTTCATTGTTTGCTGAGACAATTTCCGAGTGAACAAGAGTGTGCTGCAGCAACTTCTTGTTCACAAATCTGTCTGTCAAGAGGCGTTGCGAATTTCAATTGGTATCAGAGCGGGAGCTCAACACACAGAGTAAAAGATCCTACAGTGTCTCTGAAGATTCCACGACAATGAAGGAAGGACAGAGCACAAGCAGACCTCCATTGTTGGAAGAAAGCAACTATGGATATTGGAAGGCTAGGATGAAAGCCTTTCTCAAGGCCATTGATGAGAAGACCTGGAGAGCTATCATGGTCCAGTGGTCTCCCCCAATCACCATGGATGAACAGGGAGTCACACAGATAAAGCCTGAAGAACACTGGACTGCTGAAGAGGGAGCTGCAGCAACTGGTAATTCAAAGGCTTTGAATGCGATTTTTGCTGCAGTTGATGCTAACAATTTCAGGCTGATATCAAATTGTGACATGGCCAAACAAGCTTGGGAAATTCTGCAAACTGCACATGAAGGAACTGATAGAGTAAAGCTGTCAAGATTACAGATCATTGCCACACAGTTTGAGAATCTCAGAATGCTGGAAGAGGAGACTGTCACTGAGTTTAATGCTAAACTCTGTGATCTTGCAAATGAAGCCCATGCTCTTGGTGAACCTATCCCTCAAGAGAAGCTGATCAGGAAGGTACTCAGATCGCTGCCCACAAGATTTGACATGAAAGTGACAGCCATTGAAGAAGCTCAAAATGTCAGATTCATGAGACTGGAAGAGTTGATGGGATCCCTCAAACAGTTTGAGATGAAACTGGTTAAAGAGGACATCACTCCTAAGGACAAGAATATTGGACTGAAGGCTGAAACAAAAGCTAAGAAGCCAGTTCCAGATGATCAGCTGAGTATGCTAGTCAAGAACCTTGGAAAGCTCCTGAAGAACATGGACTCAAGAACTGGGAAAAGCTCATCCTCGCGAAAACAATTCAGAAGGGGTGGTGAAAATAAAAGAGAAGGGAAGGAACCTGCTCAGAATGAAGATGAGAAGAAAGAAATGAAAAAGGGGGTCCAATGCTGGAACTGTGAAGGGTATGGACATTTTGAGGCTGACTGTCCGAGCAAACCCCTCAAAAACTCAGAGAAAAAGAACAACAAGTCCCTGACAGCAAAATGGAGTGACTCTGAGGAAAGTGATGAAGAAAACTGTGTTGTGCTAACCAATGTGTCAGATTTCAACCTCAAAGAGCTAAAGAAGGATGAATTTCACTATGGGATTGAAGTATCCGAAAGTGAAGATGAAGAGGACTCATCTGGCAGCCTTATTGACTATCTGGGGAAGATTCTCAAACAGTGTGAGGCAGCCCTTCAGACGAATCAGGCATTGACTGACAGAGTCAAGCTTCTGGAAGAAGAACAAAGGAAATTTCTCTCCTCATCCAACAGTCAAGTTACCATTCTAAAAAGGGAAGACACAGAAAGCCAAGTCACTGACATTGGTTTCTCACCAGCAACAGCCAAGGCAGTGGATTCTCAGAAAAATATCTTGGATGAAATTTTGTCTTATCAAAGACTTGGAAAAGGGAGAACGGGGCTTGGATATACTGGTGAAGAAAGCTCTAGAGGAACAGTTTTCATTAAAGCCTCGGATGCTATGATATATGAAAAGAATAATACAGATGATTTTCCAAAACCTGCAGGGAAAGATGGAACTAGACACGTGAACAAGAGGATGCTGCAGCACCTGGCGCATCATCCTTTTAAAACCAAGCCAAAGCCTCAGAATAAAAGGAGTTCTTGCACAAGTATTTGGAATCAGAAGATATCCTCCAACCTGAAGCGGCAGCAGAGAACCTCCTCAGCTGGCAAAGGGGGAACGAAATCCAGAGCCAACACATGCTGCATAAAGACTCCTTGCCTAGTAGTTTCGGGAAATGCTTACTACTGGAAAGAATCACAAAGGAAGATCTCTAAGATCGCTGCACCAGGGCACTGGAAAGCTAAAGACAGGAGAAAACCACAGCTAATACAGGTGTGGAAACCCAAATATGACAAACGAAGAGACAGGAGTCCTGAGAGTCAGAAGAGGAAGAACTCTAGACAAACCCAGGTATGGGTGAAGAAATCACCATGAGAACCTCTCAAGGATCCGCCAAGCAAAGCTGTCTTCCGGAATGAGTAGGTGAACTAGCTCGCGTCTGCTATAGCAACCTGGTCAGAATAAGCTTGTTCACATGTTTTGGTTGCTAAAGCTGGGAGAAGGCACATGTGGGGCACGTGATCCAGAAGCTTCAAATTGAAAAAGAAAAATAACGGGTAAATCAACTTCTAGGGCAAAGACAAGTTGAAGGCGTTTCCCCAAAATCCTTGCTGATCATCCTCACTGTGCGTTCCTCAAATCATCTACAAACCCGCAACAATGGTGAAGACTCGCGGTTTGAAGAAGAATCTGGCAGCAGATCGACAAGGCAGGTCTGAAAGGAGGTCTAAGTCGCGCACTGAAGAGCCTGCTCAGCGTCTAGACGTGGTGGTGTGGGAACCCTCACCTCTCCCTGTGTCACACAGCGATCCTTCTCCACAAGAAGGAACTTCGCAGAAAAAGAGGCGCCTGGTACGTGACGGGGAACCTGTATCCAGTGCAGCAGTATTGGCTGAAGAGGCTGTGCTTGAAGAAGTCTCGGGAGAAGAACAAGCTATAGAGGATGCTGTAGCAGGTTCTGCTGAAGAGAGGTGCAGAACTCTTGTTATGTCTCCTGGCATTGTGGGTGAAGGGGAGGAGATAGAAGCTGAGTCTCCTGAACAAGAACCTGCTGCAGCACATCCTCCTCCACCCTCAGACAAAGGAAAAGCCCCTATCCTAATTCCTGTCTCCAGCAGTGAAGAAGAATCCAGTGAAGAAGAAGAAGGTACTACTGGTGAACCATCTGAGAGAGGACCTGCAGTGGCAGACTCAACTGCAATCACAGTAGGGGATATCTGGTTCAGAAATAGAAGTGCCTCCCAATCCTGGAGTGCTGTTGAGAGGAAGCACATTGTGACTGAAAAGAGACTGGACCTAGACAAGTACAAATCAGCCGCCATTATCCAGCTTCTCACTGAGGTAAACCTTCTCAAGTCCCTGACTTACCCATTCAGATTCAATATAGCCCTTGTTAGGGAATTTATTGTGAATATGGAAGAGAAATTTGGTGAGGAAGGAGGAGTTGAGTTTGGAAAGAGTTGGGTGCGGGGTAAGACAGTTTCTATTACCCCTGAAAAAATCGATGAGTTTCTTGAGATCCATGAAAATGCCAGAGCGCCCACGGATGTCCAGCCAGAGATGCTGGCTAAGGTTCTGACAGGAGGGGTCTGTCTGTCTTGGGGTGGCCCAAACCTTAGTGCTGCTGAACTCACCTCCAAAAATGCCCTGCTGTATCATTTGGGCATTAGAAACTGGATCCCCAGCTCTCATAGGGGGAAGGTTAGCAGAGCCTTTGCTAACCTTCTCTACTCTATTGGGAAAAGGAGGAGAATCAGTCTGGGCAGTGTGATGTTTCCCCAGCTGGCTACTCATGTTGGCAGCGCCTCCTCCAGCAAGCCCATCGTGCTACCCTCCCTCATCTATGGGATGATGGTCTCACAGCATCCGGAGCTTGGTGAGATTTCTGAAGGTTTATCTGAGGAGCTGCAGGTTTTTACAGTGGACCACAAATTGTTCAAAGGGAAACATGCAGTGGACATAGCTTATGAAGATCCACTCTTGGTTGGTGCCTCAGCCCCAGTTCCTCTGGAGGAATCCCTTCCCCCTGCCGCAACAATTCAATCAGCTCTCCGTGCCAGAATAGTGAGCCATCTCAGGTCTGAGCTGCTCACTCTTGAAGCCGAAGCAAAAAGGAGGGATGCTAGGCGCGGCCAGATCAGAAGTCTGCTCAGAGACCTGGAGTTCCCGGCGGATGAGGAGCAGGCCCCTTGAGCATCTGTGACAAAAAGGGGGAGAGAAAGTAAAATGCTGCTACTGATGAACTGATGTTTTTTTTGGTTGACCCTGCATGGTCGTGCTACGGCTGAGTGTGGCCACCTCTTACTCTCTTGTTGAATTCCTTTTTTCATTTAGAGTATTTACTGGTTCATGGAAGTGTGCATAAGTGTTCTAGGGTTTTGTCAAAATGCCAAGGGGGAGATTGATGATGTAGTATGGCAGTGTTTGACAAAACCAGCACAAGTGAACAAGGAGCAGCTACAGCACAAGTGAACAAGGAGCAGCTACAGCACAAGTGAACAAGGAGCAGCTACAGCAGGGGATGCTATAGCAGGAGCTTGTTCAAGTGGCTGCAACATCTGTCCATGAAGCAGCAGCAACCTGGGCTTGGCTAGAAGGCCTGGCAGCTTTGCGGAGAACACCAAAAGAATATTTTAAAGTGCTGTGGAGAATATTCCTGTGGGGTTTCCTAGCTTGAGAAGGAGATTTGTGTTGAAGATCAAAATCAAATCTAATCTCCTAAATTTTAGGAGATAATTGTTCTTTTTGGGACATTGCTTATTTCTGGTCTTGCTTAAAGCTGGTGCTGCTATTTAAGGGAAAGGAGTTCAGAGCAGAGAGGTTGATCGAAGCTGAGGAATACACGAGTGCATACACAGAATTCAGAGAGAGGAATTTTTTGGGTGTGCGACGGACGAGTTCTTCGATCATCACCCGAGAGCAGAGCGTGAGCGCAGAGCTGTGGTGACAGAAGAAGAAGGAGATCAGGACTTGCGTAGCCTGATCCGAGCTTGATCAGGGAAGCCAATTCAGAGCAGTGGTGCTTGTTGGTTGACCAAGGGCAGCCGCGGAAGAACTGACGAGTGTGTGGCTCGGTCGAGTGTCTAAGCGGCAGTTCTCGCTAGTGGCAGGAGGTCACTGAGTGAGAGGGAGTATTCCAGAGTGTGCAGCGCTCGTGGAATCGTTCGATCGGCTCGGCAGAAGGCTTTGGAGCGACGTGGACAATTGTGCGTCAGCTGTGTGCCACAGCAACCCTGCAGAGTTGAGTGTAGTTTAGAATAGGCTGAGTTTCGGGGAGACAGTAGCTATTCTAGATTGACATTTGTAGAGGGTGTGCAGACATAAGTCAGAGCTTGTTCTGATTGTGTCGAGTGATCCACACAAGGTTGAGTAGCATAGGTTGCGTGGAGTTGTAACCGAGTGTACTTGGAGACCTTTGTGTTTAGTGGATTGAGGACTGGAGAATAGTCCTCCCCAGACGTAGGCAGTTGGCCGAACTGGGTGAACAAACTTCTGTCTTGTTCATTGTTTGCTGAGACAATTTTCGAGTGAACAAGAGTGTGCTGCAGCAACTGCTTGTTCACAAATCTGTCTGTCAAGAGGCGTTGCGAATTTCATAGGGGATGATATAAAACCCACTAGGGAGGCATTGACGCACCTAAATCCTAAGTTGAATGATGTAGTGAAGAAAGAAATTTTAAAATTACTAGATGTTGGCATCATTTATTTTATTGCTGATAGCGAATGGGTTAGTCCCGTTCATGTTGTGCCTAAGAAAGGTGGATTGACTGTAGTGCACAATGAGAAAAAAGATTCGATTTCTACTCGTACAGTAACTGGTTGGCGCATGTGCACTGATTATAGAAAGTTAAATAAGGCAACTCGCAAGGATCACTTCCCCTACATCCCTCCTACGGGAGTCAGTATATTCTCGTAGTTGTTGACTACATGTCCAAATGGGTAGAAGCGGTGGCTTCCCCTACATGTGACACCAAGGTTGTGATTAATCTCTTCCAACGAGTCATTTTTCCTCATTTTGGAGTTCCCAAAACAGTCATCAGTGTTGGTGGCTCTCACTTCAAGGAACGGAATTTCGAGACCCTTCTGAAGAAATATGGTGTGAATGACGGCACGTCGTTGTGTGCGCCAAATTATATTTATAATCTCCAACTTTGACCGATGGGCTGTGCACAGCATGGGTAACACACAATATGTAGGCAGCGGACCTAACAACAAAGTACTGTCTCCTCTATAACCTAGCAATGAAGAACTGGATACCCAACTCACATAGGGGCAAGGTGAGCAAACCTATGTGAAATTCTGTTGCGTTGCTGATGCGAAGTTATAGCTTATGCTTAAGCACTCTTTGTATCTTTCTGCGGAACTATTCTACTGACAAAATAAGAAAGACACAGTATTTATTCACCCAGTTCGCCAACTTGCCTACGTCTGGGGAGGATGCTCCGATCCTCAAGATTCCACTATCTCGGTTTAAAGTACAAGGACTCACACCTCTACTTCTCACCTAGCTGAAATCTAACACTCAGTCTAATCTGCTAGACTAGCTAGCAATCTGAACTCAAAGATTTTTTTCGTGCAGCCTACACACTCTCGGTAATAAATAGTACAGTACTGCCTTTTTAGACTTAGCCTATTCTATTACAATGTGTAACTCACGGAATGCTTAAGCACACTCTTCACCAGAGTTGCTGTATCTTCAGTCAATGACACTCCAAGCTCTCCCGCCAAGTAGTCGGACACTCTGAATTCTTCACACTCAGACTCAGCCCCCCCTCAATCTATGACTCAATCAGTCACTATTGGGTAGCTTTGATCAATGCTCCGCAGCCCCCGACAATGCCTGTCCGCGGCTGATCACCGAGCTCCTGACTGTTCCTTTAACGAGCAGCACTCCAGTTGAACTCCAAACCAGTCCGGAATCAAACTCCACGAGTTTTGATTCCCTCAACACCACATGCCTCTTCAACTAAATATATAGAACCCTGCTATCATAAGTTGATCTTTGTGTGCTCTCAGTGTGCGCTCGGGTTTCTCTCTTGATCGCATGTTCTGTGCGTCCCCATCTTTCTTTTCAAGCTTTTCAGCACACCAAAAATGCCAAAGATCATTATCAGAATATTCCTCCTAGGTTCTAGCATGTTTGTTGGAGATTCCGTTGCCAAATTTGAAATCTTGGATTGTATCTTCCTAGTCCATGTACTAGCATTTGCTGAGCTCTTGATGACGTCTGCATACCTCTCTAAGCTTCCCCGATGCCAGCCATATCACACTGGAGCCTTACCGTGCAATGCCAAGATTCTGCTCTAGCTCTAGATCATCACATAGTGCTGAAATAGACTCTATTTCTTTAAAGTTGTCTCTCGCCTAGTCTTCAAATAGTGTCTCAGCTTCAGATCTTCAGGGATTGCTGAAGCAGACTCTGGCTCTTTGTTGTGTTGTTTTGTCAGTCTTTAGATAGTTGTCTAGCCACCAAACTCCAGGGAGTGCTTCAACAGTCTCTTGAGCAGTTTTGTCAAGGATGTCATATCCTCAACACTATGGGGCAGCTGTGTACGCAGTTGGTCAAAGGGTAAATTGTTCTTGAAAAGATCATACTTCCCCATATCGCCCCGTGACAATCGTAAGTTTTAACCCTTTATAGTTGTCAAATATAAGTTTTAGGGGTCAAATTGTAGCCAAAAATAATTTATAGACCTTGGTAAGCCAAGGGTCGATCCTAGGAACAAGCGCGTGTATATACTAGCTAGCAATCAATGTGTTCTGCTACTCTTCTGGGTTTGTTCTAATTATCCTAGTTAATGTAGCTAGCGGTTGATTCGATCAGAGAAAATAATTCCAAGATCGAACTTCACCCATGCTCGCAACACAATTCATGTAATCAGTCACACCATATAGTCATGTAAAATAGCTTTGAATATAATCCAAATTGACATCAGGTGAGCCGCCCATTCACAGATCATCACCTGAATTAATCTACACTATTGAACGTCGCCCAATCACGGATTATCAACAGTTTCAATTTAGTAAGCCTAGGGTTTCCAGACAAAGGATGTCAACTTTCCTATCGATTCATGTACTAACAATATAGCTACTATGTTTCGACTTCAACTCTACTCAATCCGGTTAATTACCTCAGACCCAATTATCTTTTTGGTCCTTAACCTAATTTCGTTCTAACATGCAATCATCCCAATCAATGATGTTCGTACAAATCACATGATAGAATTGAAAAACATAATAGAATGAAGAATAATAGAATTGAAAAACATAAACTTGCATTAGACTAAACTGATGTTCGTACAAATCACATGAAATCAGGTTACACACATGGGATCCGTAGGATCCCATAACTAAAGTAACTACTTGCTACTCATGGTGATTACTACCAACACATGAATGAAGAGAAAATAGAACGAAGAACCAGTGACGATGATCTTCACTCCAAGCTTGTCTCTTCTCTCTTGCTTTGTTCTCCCAATCGTCCAACCCCTATGAATGAGCCCTAGATCTCTATTTATACTACAAATCAATTGGGCTGATTTTTAGAAATTAATTCACGGGCCGATTTAGTGTCAAACCGGTGGTTCAGTTTCAAAACTCCCGGTTCAACTTGTAAACCGTCGGTTCTACATTGAACCGGCCTGTCTCAGAGAATCATGAAATTTTTCCTTTGAGGCCGGTTCAAAACCAAACCGCCGGTTTGACCAGTGAACCGGCGGTTCTTCCTTGAACCGGGCTACTGTTCACGCAGCATTGTAAATCTGACTTTTCTTGCGTTTTTGACCATCTAAACCTTCGAATTACGTCTTGTAGTAAACTACAATATTGTAGCTCTTTGAGTTAGCTTTACAACAAGATATATCATGCCTCAATCGGATAAGAATCATGTTCTAGGAAAGCCTTTGATGGCGAATAGGTCAATCTGCCCAGATTTGGCCTGTATTCGTTTGAATCTTCGTGTTTTTCCTTAGTTTACTCCAAACGGACTAAAAAGCCTCGATATGATATAATTTGACCTGAAATGAGAGTAGAGTGGTAAAAACACAATGAAAAGTTCGGGACCGGAGTGAAATTCATCATCGAATGAAGAGAATAATTGGTAAGAAATCAACCGATCAAAACACTCCAAACTTAGAATTTGTTCGTCCCAAACAAATATAAAATGTGAAATTCGCTGTGTCTCAGTTCGACAGATTTGTGAACAAGCAGTTGCTGCAGCACACTCTTGTTCACTCGGAAATTGTCTCAGCAAACAATGAACAAGACAGAAGTTTGTTCACCCAGTTCGGCCAATTGCCTACGTCTGGGGAGGACTATTCTCCAGTCCTCAATCCACTCAAAAACAAAGGTCTTCAAGTATACTCGGTTACAACTCACGCAACCTATGCTACTCAACCTTGTGTGGATCACTCAACACAATCAGAACAAGCTCTAACTTGTGTCTGCACACCATCTACAATATGTCAATCTAGAATAGCTTCAGACTTCTCAAAGAACTCAGCCTATTCTAAACTACACTCACTCAGCAGGGTTGTTGTAGCAACTGCTGTAACACACAGCTGTAGCACAATTTGTCTGCGTCGCTCCAAGGCCTTCCACCAAGCCGATCGAACGATTCCACGAGCGCTGCACACTCTGATATACTCCCCCTCACTCAGTGACCACCTGCCACTAGCGAGTACTGTCGCACGACACTTGACCGAGCCAACCACCCGTCAGTTCTTCCGTGGCTATCCTTGAACAACCAACAAGCACCCAGCTCTGAATTGGCTTCTAGATCAAGCTTGGATCAGACTCTGCAAGTCCTGACAACCTTCTGCTTCTATCACCACAGCTCTGCGCTCACACTCTGCTCTCGGGTGATGATCAAAGATTTCGTCCGTCGCACACCAAGAATTGCTCTCTCTGAATTCTGTGTATGCACTCGTGTATCCCTCAGCTTCGATCAATCATACTGCTCTAAACCTCTTCTTCTTAAATAGCAGCACCAGCTTTAAGCAATGTCCAGGTTTAGGCAATGTCCCAAAAAGAACAATTATCTCCTAAAATCTAGGAGATTAGATTTCATCTTCATCTTCAATGCAAAACTCCTCTGACTAGTAAACCTCACTGGAAAAAACTCCACAGCATATTAGAAATTCTTCAGATGCTCTCCGCAGAGTTTCCAGCCCTTTTAGACACTCCCAGGTTGCTGCTGCTTCTCAGATAGATGATGCAGCTAGTTGAACAAGCTCCTGCTGTAGCATCCCCTCCTGCAGCTGCTGCTAGTTCACTTATGTTGGCCTGCTTGTTTACTTGTGCTGCAGCAACTCCTTGGTCACTTGTGCTAGTTTTGTCAAACACTGCCATACTACATTATCAATCTCCCCCTTGGCATTACACAAGCACTCTCCCATGAACCAAAAAAAACTCTAAATAAGAAAGATCCAACAATAGAGAGTAAGTAGTAAGTAGGTGTGGCCACACTCGGCCATAGCACAACCACGCAGGGTCAGCAAAAATACTGCAAGAACAATCTTCTCTCCCCCTTTTTGTCACAGATGCTCAAGGGGCCTGCTCCTCATCTGCCGGGAACTCCAGGTCTCTGAGGAGGCTTCTGATCTGTCCACGCCTAGCATCCCTCCGTTTGGCTTCTGCTTCAAGAATGACCAGCTCCGATCTGAGATGGCTCACAATTCTGGCGTGAAGGGCTGATTGTATTGTTGCAGCGGGAGGAAGAGCATCCTCCAGAGGAGCTAGAGCTGAATCACCTACCAGAAGAAGATCCTCATAAGCAATGTCCACTGCATGCTTCCCTTTGAACAGCTTGTGATCAACTGTGAAGACCTGCAGTTCCTTAGATAGTCCTTCAGCAATCTCACCAAGCTCCGGATGCTGTGAGACCATCATCCCATAGATGAGGGAGGGGAGCACAAGGGCTTGCTGGAGGAAGCGCTGCCGGCATGAGTAGCCAGCTGGGGAAACATCACACTGCCCAAGCTAATGCGCCTTCTTTTCCCAATGGAGTAGAGAAGGTTAGCAAAGGCTTTGCTAACCTTCCCCTTGTGAGAGCTAGGGATCCAGTTTCTGATGCCCAGATGATATAGCAAGGCATTCTTGGAGGTCAGTTCAGCAGCACTCAGATTGGGACCTCCCCAAGACAGGCACACTCCCCCTGTCAGAACCTTAGCCAACATCTCTGGCTGAACATCAGTGGGAGCTCTGGCATTCTCATGGATCCCAAGGAATTCATCAATTCTTTCAGGGGTAATAAAAATTGCCTTTCCCTGTACCCAACTTCTTCCATACTCATCCGCTCCTTCCTCTCCAAACTTCTCTTCCATATTTACAATAAATTCCCTAACCATAGCTATATTGAATCTGAATGGAAAGGTTAGGGACTTGAGCAGGTTTACCTCTGTGAGAAGCTGAATGATTGCTGCTGATCTGTACTTGTCTAAGTCCAGCCTCTTCTCTGACACAATATGCTTCCTCTCAACAGCACTCCAGGATTGAGAAGCACTCCTATTTCTGAACCAAATACCTCCCACGGTGGTTGCAGTTGTGTCTACCAATGCAGGTCCTCTCACAGACGGTTCACCAGGAGCACCTGCATTTTCTTCACTTGATTCTTCTTCTTCACTGCTGGAAACTGGGACTAGGATAGGAGCTTTTCCTTTGTCTGATGGAGGGGGAGGATGTGTTGCAGCAGGTTCTTGTTCAGGAGACTCAGCAACTGTTTCCTCCCCTTCACCCACAATGCCTGGGGACATAACAAGAGTTCTGCACTCTTCTTCTGCAGAACCTGCTACAGCATCTACTGTAGCACGTTCTTCTTCAGAGACTTCCTCAGTCACAGCCTCTTCAGGTAGCACAGCGGCACTGGAGACAGGTTCTCCGTCACGTACCAGGCGCCTCCTTTTCTGCGATGTTCCTTCGTGTGGGGAGGGCTCTCTGTGCGACACAGGGAGAGGAGCTGGTTCCCACACCACCACATCCAGTTGCTGAGCAGGGGCTTCATTGCGCGACTTGGTCCTTCTTTCAGACCTGCCTTGTCGGTCTGCTGCCAGATTCTTCTTCAACCCGCGCGTCTTCACCATTGCAGCTAGATTGCAGACGGTTTGAGGAGCGTACAGAGGATGATCGGCAACGATTTTGGGAAGCGCTTTGCACCTTGTCTTTGCCCTAGAAAACGATTTACCCGTTATTTCCTTTTTCATTTTTGAAGTTGTTAGATCACGTGCCTCACATGTGCCTTCTCCCATCGTTAGTGATAGAGCCTATTTATACGCATTATTTAGATCATAACCCTATGTTTGTTTGCATTATTTTATGTAAAAGATTACTGGTTTCCAGTGTTTTTGTATTGCAGGGCAAAACAAGGGCCTAAGTCGGATACGCGCTAACAGACAGCGTTTAGGACGCGCATCACACAGCCTGCGGAGCTAGCGGCGCAAACAGAAGAATTGGCAGAGTCGACCACGGTGCGCTAACCGATTGCGCTAAGCAACATACCGTGCGCCAGGCGCAGATGGTGGTGTTTCCAAATCCTGACACGACCAGATTTGGAAGTTGCCAAGGATGAGCCTCTGAGCAGTATATAAAGAAGAGAAGGAGGATAGGGTTAAGAGAGAATTATTAGGATTCACAATTCGTACACCAAGGAGGCACTGCGCAGCAGGACTGGAAAACACACGAGCTTGTTGAGAGGATCTGCGCTAGCCGACCGCGCCAGCCAAGACTGCAACCTCCACGCACTGTTTGCTATTGTTTTCCTGGACACTTTAGTTATTATTTACTGTTTCTATGATGTTTATCACTAGCATGTCTAGCTAAACGCTTAGTATCGGTTGGGCATGAATCTATGAGTATTTCCTTTGAGACTTGCGCTTAATGCATAGCTTGCTTGCTTATATTAATTATGTGCACATTACTGGCAGCTTGTTACATGAGTAGGGGAAGCCTTGAACCGCAATCTTACTCTTGTTGCTTGTTGTTGTTTGTTAAACTAGTTGAATAGCCTGACGGTGCCAACTAGGAGTAACGCGCTAGGATAGGCAATTACTACCTTGATCGGATTCGTAGTTGTTTAGTCTAGTGTAAGAATTAATAGCACATGAACTTTGATCGGAACATGCGCACATGTTAGGAAGCCTTGATCGGACACTAACATTAGCAAACCAAACTATAGACATTTAGAGTCGATGATAAGGAATACACTCATAGAGGATTGTCTGCGCCGATACTTCTCATAGTCATAGTACTTAATCTCTACTGCCTGCGCACGTCTAGTGCAATTTCCTGCGTTTACAACTGTTTACTCGCGCATCGCGCAACCATGATCACTCACCCCCCCAATCTTCGTAAGTGTAGGTCACTGGTTAAAACTGAACTGCTTGCTCCCTGTGGAGATCGACCCTTACTTAACCGCTGTACTAGTGGAAGAGGAAGGATTAATTTGACGCATACAACAACGCGCGATCAGTTAGCAACCAAAACATGTGAATAAGCTCATTCTGACCAGGTTGCTATAGCAGACGCAAGCTGGTTCACCTACTCATTTCAGACGACAGCTTTGCTCAGAGGATCCTTAAGAGGTTCGGGAGGAGATTTCTTCACCCATACCTGAGATAAGCTAGAGTTTCTCCTCTTCTGTCCCTCCAGCCTTCTATCTCTTCCTTTGTCATGTTTGGGTTTCCATACCTATAAAACATGTGATTTTCCCTTGTCTTTAGCGATCCAGTGTCCTTGTGCAGTAGTCTTAGCGATCCTCCTCTGCAATTCTTTCCTGCAAAGAGCTTTTCCTGAAGCAACATGATACGGAGTCTTTATGCAGCATGTGTTGGTTCTGGATTTTGCTCCCCCTTTTTCAACTGGGGAGGTTCTGTGCTGCTGCTTCAGATTGGAGGTAATCTTCTGATTCCCAACTCTTGTACAAGAACCCCTTTTATTCTGAGCCTTTTGCTTTGTTTTAGAAGAATGATGTGCCCGGTGCTGCAGCATCCTCTTGTTCACATGTCTAGTTCTATCTTTTTCTGTAGGTTTTGAGGAGTCAACTGAATTATTCTTTTCATCTATCACAGCATCCGAGGCTTTAATAAAAACTGTTCCTCTGGAGCTTTCTTCACCAGTATACCCAATCCCTGTTCTTCCTTTTCCAAATCTTTGGTAAGACAGAATTTCGTCCAAGATATTTTTCTGAGAGTCGGCTGTCTTGGCGGTTGCTGGGGAAGAGCCAACAGTGATCTGTCTTCCAGAGTCTTCCCTTTTCAGTATGGTAACTTGACTATTGGATGAGGAGAAACATTTCCTTCGTTCTTCTTCCAAGAGA
Organism: Umbilicus rupestris; assembly: GCA_963678935.1. NCBI lineage: Eukaryota > Viridiplantae > Streptophyta > Magnoliopsida > Saxifragales > Crassulaceae > Umbilicus > Umbilicus rupestris. The sequence goes on from OY787619.1 coordinate 10,413,762, forward strand.
TTGACTCTGTCAGTTAGAGCTAGATTGGTCTGAAGTACTGCCTCACACTGTTTGAGTATCTTCCCCAGATAGTCCACAAGTCTGTCAGATGAGTCCTCTTCCTCTTCACTTTCGGATACTTCAATCCCATAGTTAAATTCTCCCTTTTTTAGCTCTTTGAGGTTGAAATCTGATACACTGGTTAGCACAACACAGTTTTCTTCATCACTTTCCTTAGAATCACTCCATTTTGCTGTCATTGACTTGCTGCTCTTTTTCTCTGAGCTCTTGAGGGTTTTTCTTGGACAGTCAGCCTCAACATGTTCATACCCTTCACAGTTCCAGCATTGGACTCCCTTTTTCGTGTCTTTCCTCTCATCTTCATTCTGAGCAGGTTCTTTCCCTTTCCTTTTATTTTCTCCACCTCTTCTGAATTTTCGTGAGGATGAGCTTTGCCCAGTTCTTGAGTCCATGTTCTTCAGAAGCTTTCCAAGGTTCTTGACAAGCATACTCAGTTGATCATCTGGACTTGCCTTCTTGGCTTCTGTTTCAGCTTTTAGACCAACATTCTTATCCTTAGAAGTGCTGTCTTCTTTAACTAGTTTCATCTCAAATTGTTTGAGAGACCCCATTAACTCTTCCAACCTCATGAATCTGACATTTTGAGCTTCTTCAATGGCCGTCACTTTCATGTCAAATTTTGTGGGCAGCGATCTGAGAACCTTTCTGATCAGCTTCTCTTCAGGGATAGGTTCACCAAGGGCATGGGCTTCATTTGCAAGATCACAGAGTTTAGCATTAAACTCAGTGACAGTCTCCTCTTCCAGCATTCTCAGATTCTCAAACTGTGTAGCAATGATCTGGAGTCTTGACAGCTTCACTCTATCAGTTCCTTCATGTGCAGTTTGCAGAATTTCCCATGCTTGTTTGGCCATGTCACAATTCGATATCAGCCTGAAATTGTTAGCATCAACTGCAGCAAAAATTGCATTCAGGGCCTTTGAATTACCAGTTGCTGCAGCTCCCTCTTCAGCAGTCCATTGTTCTTCAGGCTTTATCCGTGTGACTCCTTGTTCATCCATGGTGATTGGGGGAGACCACTGGACCACAATTGCTCTCCATGTCTTCTCATCAATGGCCTTGAGAAAGGCTTTCATCCTAGCCTTCCAATATCCGTAGTTGCTTTCTTCCAATAATGGGGGTCTGCTTGTACTCTGTCCTTCCTTCATTGTCGTGGCTTCTTCAGAGACACTGTAGGATCTTTTTACTCTGTGTGTTGAGCTCCGGCTCTGATACCAATTGAAATTCGCTGTGTCTCAGTTCGACAGATTTGTGAACAAGCAGTTGCTGCAGCACACCAAGAATTGCTCTCTCTGAATTCTGTGTATGCACTCGTGTATCCCTCAGCTTCGATCAATCATACTGCTCTAAACCTCTTCTTCTTAAATAGCAGCACCAGCTTTAAGCAATGTCCAGGTTTAGGCAATGTCCCAAAAAGAACAATTATCTCCTAAAATCTAGGAGATTAGATTTGATCTTCATCTTCAATGCAAAACTCCTTCTCTGACTAGTAAACCTCACTGGAAAAAAACTCCACAGCACATTAGAAATTCTTCAGATGCTCTCCGCAGAGTTTCCAGCCCTTTTAGACACTCCCAGGTTGCTGCTGCTTCTCAGACAGATGATGCAGCCAGTTGAACAAGCTCCTGCTGTAGCATCCCCTGCTGCAGCTGCTGCTAGTTCACTTCTGCTGGCCTGCTTGTTTACTTGTGCTGCAGCAACTCCTTGGTCACTTGTGCTAGTTTTGTCAAACACTGCCATACTACATTATCAAAATGTACAATGAGTAGCAGAGAAACTTAGTGCAAGTACCAATCAAGTTCATGCGATCTACACTAACTAAACTAATATCCTAAGATATGCAAGTCCTAACTCACTTTTGTAGGAATCACGGGTGCATTTAGCGTATGCATCAAGCCTTTAAACCCCTAAGCTACCCTAGTGGACGAGTTATAGTCTCGTGAAGGTTTTCAGAAGAGGGAGTACCTACAAATCGCTAATGCCGGTGTCCTATATGAATGCATGAAATGGGTGCTCAAAAGTGATACCATTGTTGCAACAATCTCAAACTAATGCGCTAAGCCAACATCCAAGTCAAACTATCTTCACCTTCATAGTTCAAACAAGATGTTGCACTCAAACAAGTCGGTATCAAAATCATCAAATGACTAACCACGTGTCATAACATCTTTTTGAAGTTAGGCCTCCGAAACATGAATCCAGGTTACACAAAACGTGCCTGCCATTCACCTATGCTATCTAGGGATAGTCCGCGGGCTCTTGGCAAAAAGCTCATTCTCAAGTCTAAAAGTCCGGACCTTATAACCCATAAGAGAAGAGGAGCTTGGCTTAGCATTTTATAAAAATTGCATAAGCAAGTCAATGATTCCGTGCAAGCACAAGGGTCGTTCCTTAACTCATCTTATATGACTTCCATACATGATGCAATCACACACAATAAACAAATGGTATAATACACAATCTCAAGCTTAAGATGGAGTATCTAATGGCCTTCGGCCTTATTATGCTTAAGGAGGAACTTTTCTTCCATTCCTTTGCATTTTATATTTTTTCATAAATATTTTTTTCCGTTGGAGCCTATTTTGCGCCCTCTTTTGACTTTCTTTTTGTCTCTCTCGTTTGAGGGATTCGACACTTAAAGCTTGACAAAGTATAAAAAGTGAAGGCGGGTGTGTGTGAGTAACAACATACGCGAGAATACATGATAAGAGAACTAAAGTCACCGGGAATCACAAACAATGCTTAAGTTTTCAAAAAAAATTAATTTAAGACCGGTGCCTATAAGTATCAAGTTCGAAGCATGCTTTCAAAAGTGTATGGGACATACGGTAGACAAAAGATAGTAATAATATTAACTCCAAAGAATACACACTTGTACAAACTATTTCAAGTTCTAAACACAAGCTCAAATAGGATGAACAGATAACCGGCGTAGCTCATAAAGAGTGAGAAAGTTAACAACAAGCTATAGATAATTTGAGTGTGCACGTATTCTTAAACTAACATGCCTATCAATCTAACTAAAATGCAGTACATGGCAAGAGTGATTATGTGCTCTCAAACACTCCACACTTAAGAGCAAGCTTAGTCCCTAAGCGATAAACATAGAAATAAATATCAACCAGAAAAAGAACTAAACACTTAAGTTGAGAGCATATAAATCACGCATCATGTCATGTAATGCACAAATTTAGCTAACTAAAACAAATATAAAAACTTACAGAACGGGTTACTTCCCGTCAAGGGCTAGTTTAAAGTCTTGGCAAGACTCAGCAAAGTGCCCACTAGAAATCACTCGCGAGAATTCCTTTGCTAGAATCCCTTCTCGCGGGGACTTCAATGCTCAAAGGTGTCAATCCACCGTCAAATCCCATTTGAATTTACGTCCATCGAGTGCTACATGGACGTTGAATTGACAGTCCAATCCCTTTATAGATATAAGAACCTTGAGAACCAAGGGATTGTAGGAGCTTCTTCTCGACAGTTTCAAAAAATATGGCAAGAACCTTAGAAACTTATCCGGCAGTGGTGCAAGAAGATATACGTCTTCACTACATGCTCCATATCCAATTGGCACGTTTCCTGTGAGTTCTTCGGTTAGTAACTCAGGTGCCAATATATCTGAAGCTCTCTTCACTAACACATCCATATGCATGCAAAGATATTCTTTAGTTGAATTCAAATACAAATCAACGAAGTCCTCATAATTTTGATTTTGTGGTGTCTCAAAGTGCTCCATCTCTTCCATTTCATCACCATGGTCATTCACATCATTGGGAAATAAGGATGAAGGAGAAAATGCTTCATAAAAATAAACTTCTTGATGGCTGGCCACTTCCATCTCGATGTCATTGTCTATGAATTCCTTGGTCGCCTCTGGTTTCCAGAAAAAGGATGTCAACTTACCTATCGATTCATGTACTAACAATATAGCTACCATGTTTCGACATCAACTCTACTCAATCCGGTTAATTACCTCAGACCCAATCATCTTTTTGGTCCTTAACCTAATTTCGTTCTAACATGCAGTCATCCCAATCAATGATCGACAATGATAAAACGGTAGAATGAAGCATAATAGAATTGAAAAACATAAACTTGCATTAGACTAAACTAATGTTCGTACAAATTACATGAAATTAAGTTACAAGCATGGGATCCGTAGGATCCCAGAACTAAAGAAACTACTCGCTACTCATGGTGATTACTACCAACACAAGAATGAAGAGAAAATAGAACGAAGAACCAGTGACGATGATCTTCACTCCAAGCTTGTCTCTTCTCTCTTCCTTTCGTTCTCCCAATCGTCCAAACCCTGTGAATGAGCCCTGGATATCTATTTATACTACAAATCAATTAGGCTGATTTTTAGAAATTATTTCACGGGCCGGTTTAGTGTCAAACCGGTGGTTCAGTTTCCAAACCGCCGGTTCAACTTGTAAACCGCCGGTCCTACATTGAACCGGCCTGTCTCAGAGAATCATGAAATTTTGCTTTTGGGGCCGGTTTAAAACCAAACCGCCGGTTTGACCAGTGAACAGGCGGTTCTTCCTTGAACCGGGCTACTGTTCACTAAGCATTGTAAATGTGAATTTTCTTGCTTTTTGACCATCTAAACCTTCGAATTACGTCTTGTGGTAAACTACAATGTTGTAGCTCTTTGAGTTAGCTTTCCAAAAAGATATAGCACGCCTCAATCGGATAAGAATCATGTTATAGGCAAGTCTTTGATGGAGAATAGGTCAATCTGCCCAGATTTGGTCTTTATTCGTTTGAATCTTTGTGTTTTTCCTTATTTTGCTCCAAACGGACTACAAAGTCTCGAATTTGACCTGAAATGAGAGTAAGTGATAAAAACACAATGAATAGTTCGGGACCGGAGTGAAATTCATCATCGAATGAAGCGAATAATCGGTAAGAAATCAACCGATCACCCTACATGCCGGTTCTTCAAAAGCAAATCAACGCATTGTTTTTCCCTTACTCATCTATGAGCTGATCACCTCTCAGAACCCGGCGCTCAAGGTGCAGGCCGATGGCTTATCTGAAGAGCCTTAGGTTTTCGTGGTGGAACACAAATTATTCAAGGGAAAACATATACGGTGGATGACTCAGAACCAAGTACCGAAATCTCCCCCGAAGAGTCTCCCATTTCTCCTTAACCAGCTCGGGCACCTCCGAAGAAAATCCAGAAGGATCATCCTCAAACAAATGTCATCGGTGATCCCACTGAAGGGAGACGAACACGAGGTACCTCTCACATCAGTTTATGTGATATGATCAATAACTCTTACTTATTGTTCAACGATGAACCAAAGAACATCAAAGAAGCCTTGACAGATGAATTCTGGATAGCTGTAATGCAAGAAGAACTCGCTGAGTTCGAAAGAAATGATGTGTGGTACCTGGTGCCACGACCTGTATGGGTGAACATCATTTGAACAAAGTGATGTACAAAAACAAGACTGAAGGAGTGGACACATTACAAGGAACAAAGCCAGACTAGTTGCTCAAGGGTACAGTCAAATTGAAGGAGTGGACTTCGATGAGACCTTTGCCCCAGTATCCCGAATGGAAGCCGAAATTTTCTGCGCGCTACTGGTGAAGAGTTACATAGGTTGTTGTAGCACTCTCTGTATCACTTTGCGGAATTTGTTTCTCTGACCGAACCTGAAAGACATCATCCATTTGATCACCCAGTTCAGCAATTACCTACGTCTGGGGAGGACAACTCCAGGTCCTCAAGGTTCCACTATTCACGGATATAGTACACTGGATTCCAGAAACATAACCAACGCTTATTTTAACCACTACTTCTAACCTAGTCAAACCTTAGCTCAATCTGATCACACATATTAGCTCTCAGCATGATCCCATAGACTCGATTCGTAGTACCTACACACTTCCAGTAACGAACAGCTACAGACCTAACGCTGAGACTTAGGCTATTCTATTATAATGTGTAGTAGACAAAATGCTATAGCAATCTCTGTAGTAGAATTGTTGTAACTTCAGCCGACGACTCTTCCAACACGCTCTGCCAAACAGCCGGACTTCTACTGAGTTCTTCTAACCCAGACCTTGCTCCCCCTCGATTAATGACCATTGTCACTATCAGATCGAAGCGATCAGCTCTCAACAACATGTATCAACACTTGTCTGCAGTTATTCTCTGAAGCAACTGATTGATCCTTGAATGAGCCATGCTCTAGTTGAGTCCTATGGATCAATGCTAGATCAAATTCAGCAAGTTCTGATCTCCTCTGAGCTCTACACAACTTAGCAAAACTACCTCGTTAGTCATTGCTCTTCGCCCATGGGTTTATATCTCGTTGTGTGTTCTCTCTTCTTTGATTGATTTTTCAAGGAACTGCCTCTACATTGCTCTTACAACTTCATCGATGATCATCTTTTGGAAAAACTCGTTGCCTTTGAATTCCTAGGATTGCTCAGCATCTCTTGAATCTTCTCCTAGATTCTTGCGGAGTTGTTGAGATTTGGTTTTCTAAATCAGAATTTAGAAACCTTATCTTTTCTTGGTTGCTTCCACTTGCGCGATGACGTCTGCTGATCACTTGAGGACAATTGCAGTGCTCCATGAACCTTTGCGATACCGGCAGCATCTCTTCGGACTCTCTCCGTGCAGCTTCATGATGATTGTCCATTCTTCTCTAGCTACAAATCATCACGAAGTGCTATAGCAGATTCTGTCATTTGTCTTTTGCCCAGCATCCCTAGCTTTTGTGGTCCACAGAGTGCTATAATACTTTCTTGTGCTTGTCATTGTACTTTGTTGTTGTTTTGTGTATCTTCAGATTGTGCTCCAGCAACGTTCTGCAGGGAGTGTTGTAGCATCTATTTATGCATTTTTGTCAAGGATGTCTGATAGAGCCTATTTATACACATTATTTAGATCCTAACCCTATGCTTGTTTGCATTATTTTGTGTACAAGATTACTGGTTTCCAGTGTTTTTGTATTTCAGGGCAAAACAAGGGCCTAAGTCGGATACGCGCTAACAGGCAGCGTTTAGGACGCACATCACACAAGCCTGCGGAGCTAGCGGCGCAAACAGAAGAATTGGCAGAATCGACCACGGTGCGCTAACCGATTGCGCTAACCAAGATGCCGTGCGCCATGCGCAGATGGTGGTGTTTCCAAATCCTGACACCACCAGATTTGGAAGTTGCCTAGGATGAGCCTCTGAGCAGTATATAAAGAAGAGAAGAAGGCTAGGGTTTCATCATCATATCATAATTCAGAGAGAGAGCGACAGGATCAAAAACACACGAGCTTGCTGAGAGAACCTGCGCTAGCCGACTGCGCCAGCCGAGACTGCAACCTGCACGCACTGTTTGCTATTGTTTTCTTGGACACTTTAGACATTATTTACTGTTTCTATGATGTTTACTACTAGCATGTCTAGCTAAACGCTTAGTATCGGTTGGGCATGAATCTATGAGTATTTCCTTTGAGACTTGTGCTTAATGCATAGCTTGTTTGCTTATATTAATTCTGTGCACAATGTTGACAGCTAGTTGCATGAGTACGGGAAGCCTTGAACCGCAATCTTACTCTTGTTGCTTGTTTGTTATATGTTAAACTAGTTGAATAGCCTGACGGTGACGACTAGGAGTAACGCGCTAGGATAATCAGTTGCTACTGTGACAGGATTCGCAGCTGCTTAGACTAGTCTTAAGAATTAATAGCTCATGAACTTTGATCGGAACATGCGCACATGTTGGGAAGCCTTGATCGGACACTAACATTAGCAAACCAAACTATAGACATTTAGAGTCGATGATAGGGAATACACTCATAGAGGATTGTCTGCGCCGATACTTTTCATAGTCATAGTACTTAATCTCTACTGCCTGCGCACGTCTAGTGCAATTCCTGCGTTTACTACAGTTTACTCGCGCATCGCGCAACCCCAATCACTCACACCCCCCGTTTTCGTAAGTGCAGGATACTAGTTAAAGCTAATCTACTGCTTCCTTGTGGATTTGACCCCGACTTAACCGCTGTACTAAGTGGAAGAGGAAGGAATTAATTTGACGCGCACAACGACACGTGCATCAATGTCATACCTAAATAGAAGCTATTAGATTACTGCTTGCCCTTGCCTGCCATTTTAAAGTTCAAATTGTATCAAATGGATGTGAAGAGTGCCTTCTTGAATGGAGTCCTATCTGAGAAAGTTTATGTAGCCCAGCTCAAAGGTTTTGAAGACCCCCATTGTCCCGACCATGTTTTCAAGCTAAAGAAAGCTCTCTATAGATTAAAGCTGAGCTTGGTATGAAATGGCTGACCATCTTTCTGACTGAGCACGGGTATGATCGTGGAGGGGTAGATAAGACCCTCTTCGTCCGCAGAAAAAACATAGATTTTGTTATAGCTCAGATATATGTAGATGACATTGTGTTTGCTTTGGGATCCCAGAAGATGGTGAAGCAGTTTGTGGGTCACATGCAAACGGAATTCCAAATGAGCATGGTTGGTGAGCTAATTTACTTCCTTGGGTTTGCAAGTCTATCAAAAAGAGGATGATATATTTATATCTCAAAGCAAATATGATAAGAATTTGGTGAAGAAGTTTGGTATGGACACTGCAAGTCACAAACAAACACATGCTGCCACCCATTCAAAGGCAATCAAAGATGAAACAGAAGCTGCAATTGATCAAACGTTGTACAGAAGCATGATTGGGAGTCTACTCTACTTAATTGCCAGCAGACCAGACATATCCTATGATGTAAGCGTGTGTACAAGATACCAAGCCAATCCAAAAGAAAGCCATCTTCTATTGGTCAAAAGATTCATCAGGTATGTTGGAGGCACGATGGGGTATGATTTATGGTACATCAGGGACACAAGTGCTAAATTAGTTGGGTACTATGATGCTGACTGGGCAGGCTATGTAGAAGACTAAAAAGTACCTGTAGAAAATTTTTCTTTCTTGAAAAATAACCTAACCTAGTTTCGTGGTTTAGCAAGAAACAGAATAGTATATCTCTTTCCACTGCCAAAGCAGAATACATAGCAGCAGGCAGCAGCTGTGCCCAGATGTTATGGATGAAGCAGATGATGAGTGAATACAACGTGCAACAAAATACTATGACCCTCTACTGTGATAATATGTGTTGAGGTGTTGCATCCCTTGACAAAACTGCATTAGATTCTGGTTCAGCACTCCTTAAAGATTTGAAGCTGGAGCACAATCTGAAGAATAGGCGAGATACATCAACCAAGCACAAGGATCTGCTACAGCACTCTGTGGACCACAATAGCTGAGGCAAACTGGGCAACGGACAAATGACAGATTCTGCTATAGCAAGCCGTGTTGATCTGAAGCTAGAGCAGAATGGGAAAGTGTCCTGAAGATGCACGAAGAATGTCCAGAGAGGTGCTGCCAGAGTCATAGAGGCTCAAGGAGCTTAGCAAACATCATCAAGTGGTCTGCAGTTATCATCACACGGCGGGAAGAGATGCAGATTGATAAGGTTTCTAAATTCAGATTTAGGCAACCTTATCTCAACAACTTTGCAAGAATCTAGAAGGAGATTCAGATAATGATGTGCTGCTTTATGAATCGTAAGGCAACCAAGTTTCGGTCAGAGATGCTTGATGAATCTATGAAAGAAGCGCAGAGAAAAAACGAAAAGGCCTTTAAGGCATCTTCTACTTCGACTTCTTTCTCGCACACAACAGTAACATGCTCCTTAACAATATTTTCATCAGTCACAATACTATTAGTTGGCAAAACATCGATTACATCAACTAATCAATAAGAGCAGGGCTATCTATGACATTTTCCAAATTTAATGACTTGGAAACACTTTTCCAAATTGAAGTGTGTATCTAGGTTTTTATGTACTAATTGGATGGTGAATAAAAGAAACAAGCAAGATAGACTGTGGGCTGCGGATGAAGAATAAAATTCATCTGTTGGAGGTGTTTAGTTGGTTTCCGATTACGATTAAATATTTTTGACAGCGTTACATATGAACCAGGTAATGATAGATAATCAGTCATTCAGGGAATAGACAAGGGTTGCAAAGAAATTGATATTGTATCTAGTTTCTGTTTGTTCGGCTGAAAAGGATAGTGCACGGTTAAAACTTTGATTCTGAGTTTGTGATGTACTTCTTTTCAAGTTTTCAGCACCGCTGAACTCACAAAACGTTGCTGATTCATTGCAAAATTTCAACCTCAAAAAGGCTGATGTGCAGAAAGCACTCGATAACCTGGCTGATAGTGGAAAGATTTTGTTCAAAGAGTATGGGAAGAAAAAGATCTATCTGGCTTGTCCAGATCAGTTTGACATTCCAAACAGTGAAGATCTTAGGCACGTGAAATAAGACAATATGGACTTAGAAAAACAGTTAGAGGAATATTATAAGACGATTAGTGAGGTGGATGGAGGCACCGTCCTATTTACTCTCTATGTGCATCAATTTAAAGTCATATATTTGGAGCGCTGATCATCCATCATTTGTTCTATATATATGCTAATGACTCTACTGATTCTGTGTAATGTGTAAATTATTAATGTATTCACTCATGGCAGCAATCAAAGTACTGACTAGTCTAATGCTACAAGAAACACATACCAGTGGGAAGCAAAAGATCTACCTGAATCATCAGGATCTGTTTCATATTCCAAACAGTGAAGAGCGTAGCTGCTTGAAGGAAGACAATCTGGAGTTACAAAAACAGTTAGAAGAACAAAGTAAGCTGATCAGTGAGGTGGAGGGAGGTACAGTCCTATTTACTATTTGTGTGGATTGAAATTCATATAGTTGGTGCACTGATCATGAGACATTGTCATCCTTTGTTCTCTTAATATGTTAATAACACTACTGATTCTCGTCTATATGTAACTTCATAATTTATTTCCTCATGGCAGAAAACAAAGATCTACTGTCTGATCTATCACTACTAGATATACATACCAATGAGGTAACAATAGCGATTTTAAACATGAGAAGAAGTTTCGGTTATTGTGATGCATTTTTTTTGTGGCTGGTTGTTTTTTACTAAATAGTTTTTCAGGATACGTTTTGTGAAATCCATGTTTTAGTTGGAATTTTGATCATGTTTATCTTGATTTTAATGCGCGTATTGAATGTTGAATTCCTGAAACAACCAAGATAGAGTGTTTACGCTGTGGATGAAGAATAAAATTCATCAGATGGAGGTACTTAGTTGCTGATGATTGCAGTTAAAGATTGTCATGGAAAATGCTTCTGTGGGGGCGAAACATGTGAACTGGATAAACATGTTGAATGGATGGTTGCTAAATTTTTTTAAATTAGATCTGGTTTTTGTTAGGTTGGTTGCAAAGATTAGTGTACATTTATGAAATAACATGTTGTAAATTTTGATATGAGCCTGTGATTTTCTTCCTGTCAGCAAAATAAGCCTCTGATCTCACATAATGTTGCTGATATCCTGCAAAAGTTGAACCTTGAAAAGGCTCATGTGCAGAAAACACTTGGTAATCTGGCTGAAAGTGGGAGGATTTCGTTGAAGGAGTATGGGAAGCCAAAGATCTATCCGGCTCATAGGATCAGTTTGGTATTCCAAACAATGAAGATCTTAGCCAAATGAAAGAAGATAACGTGGAGTTAGAAAAACAGTTAGAGGAACAAAATAAGCTGATTAGTGGGGTGGAGGGAGGTACAGTCCTATTTACTATCGTTTGCGTTAAGTGAAAGTGATATTTTTGATACACTGATTATCTGCCATTCTCATCATTTTCTCCGCTTATGTGTTGTAATGGCCATATAATGTGTGACTTCTAAATGTATTTGCCCATGGCAGAAATGAAAGGTCAGCAGTCTAATGTAATGCTACCAGAAATGTATACCAATGAGGTATCATCATTAGTGATTTTTGGACCTTAGAAGTTGTTTTTGATTTCTCTGATGTATTTCATTTTATTTTTGTGGCTGGTTGTGTTTTCAGAATAATTTTTCTTAGGATAGAAATTGTGAAATCCATGTTTCAGTTGGATATGTGTATTTCGGTTTTTATGTAGTAATCGGATAATGAATTCATGAAACAAACAAGCTAGCTAGTGTGACCTGTGGATGAAGAATGAAATTTATCAGTTAGAGGCGCCTAATTGGCTGCTGATTGTAATTTAGGATCTTTGACATATGTGCAGATCAAGCATTATGGAAAATGCGTATACTTATGGACTGAACAAAGATAGATGTAGCAGCTCAGTAAATAGACAAGGGTTGCGAAAATTTGAATTTATATCTGGTTTTTATATGTTCAGTTGTAAAGGTTTGTGTGTATACCATGAAGTATATTTTGATTCTTGATTTACTTTTTTCAGCACGCTAAGCTGCTGAATTCACGAAATATTGTTGATTCCCTGCAAATGTTCAACCTCAAAAAGTCTGCTGTCCAGAAAGCACTTGATAACCAGGGTGATAGTGGGAAGATGTGGTTGGAGTATGAGAAGCCAAAGATCTATCTGGATGGTCAGGATCGTTTTGATATTCCAAACAGTGAAGTGCTTAGCTGCTTGACGGAACAGGATGCAGGGTTCCAAACACTATCTGAAGAACATAAGAACCTGATCAGTGAGATTGCTCTCTCCTCGGCAGAGTATGTGATGGGCGATATACTCATTGAGAAAATAAAAAAGCTTTCGGTCAAATCACTTCTACGCTTCAAGGCTGTAGGTAAGCGGTGGAAGGGAAAACATTGAGAATCGTAGATTCGTCATGGAGCACTATTTAGCAGTAGCCGTGCGTTCTGCTTCAAGTAGCATTAATACGTTAACGATCATGATAAAGTGCTTTCTCCCTACATTGTCTATGAGCGGCTGGTCATGATTCCACTCCTTTGCCCATAATTACTTATGGAATTGGATTTTGGATCATGTTACGGTGTTTTCTGCACATTCAGTTACCGGGGAACTGTGATTGGTTTCTTAAACAGAGGACCATATTATGCGTGGTAGAGTTTTGGTTTTGGGTGTGTTTTCATGGATGGGCCATGGATTTCAGAGTTTTGAGGCTGATACGTGACCGGCGCGATAATTTGTAATTTCAGATTTACTCCGCACGTACAAGCTGTTGGGACATATTTGAAATTGACTTTTCGAAGCAAATTATAAGTCGCAGTGGAGTTCACTTGTAAGGGATTATTCATTGGTTGGCAGTCATCTGAAACAGAATTTATTTTCACATTTGACATGGATAGGCTAGGGTGTGGGAAAATCGAATTACCTCCAGCCATGGGTTTACCTCATCAGTCAAAAGTTTTATCCAGTGAACATGGAATGTTTATCTGTAGTGTACCCGACACTTGGAGAAGCTTGGGTCCTGAAGGATGATTGGGTGAGGCAATGTTTACCTCGAGTGGAATGTTTTGAGAAAGTAATTGGTCACTCGAACGAAAGAGAGGGAATATTGTTCACAGAAATATCAGCACTGGACAGTTTGGCCTCCATAGCACTGGAGTAGCTTGATAGGCTGTTGCATTTGTTGTCATTGATATTTTTTTATTACGTGATGCACAGGTGGTAGAAAAAGAAACCCGGCTTAGTTTGGTGGAGCTAAGAGAGTAGGATTAAGTGAGTAGGATCGAGACGTTGATGTTGGATTCTTTGCAATTCACTCAATGGACAAGGCTACCCAATTCAATATCTACCGAGAATCCCAACCCTGAAATTCACCTCTCATTCCATTCTAGTTGATAATACAAGGCTAGTAAGTCTGCATTTGTTAGAAATTTCTGCTACTTGGATTTAAGTTTTCATGTTTAGTCTTGATAAAGTCGAGTGACAGTTGTAACAGTTGTAAATCTGTGTAGCCTGACTGGCTGATGCTGGCCACTTGTAGGCTGGCTTATTTTGTTTCAGCAGACTGATGAATTTCATTCTTCATCCACAATTTACACACATACTAGCTTATTGCTTATGTCATGAATTCACCCCCCAAAGCCTCCAGATACACAAATAATCAAAGTTTCCAAATTTTTATCCTCACAAGAAAAGTAACAACTTCTAATTACTTCATTGACCAAGTTAAGTACAATATTCAAAGGAGAAAAGTTCAATTAGCTACAATCTCTCATCTGGGATCTTTTACCCGCAAGTAAGGCCGTTGATTTGATTTATTTCTTACTGCGATCCACCCCGTCCCAGTGTCTTCCTGGCGTAATGCCGTACCGGTTGGGTGCAGCGACCAAACCCCGTCTGAGCCAGCTGTTGTCCGGAGTATCGGGAGGCAGCTGGTTCTTCTTCTTGGATTTGTGAAACATGGCCATGGGATCACCCCATCTTTGTCGCTGTCTTAGAAATTCATCATCGTCCTCCTCCTCTGGAAGGCTCTTCTCCGGAGACTCCTCCTTTATGGAACACCGTTGAATAAGATACTCCTCTTTACTTGTAGGTTTTCCTGTTTGGCGATCACGATATACAGCCTGCGGAGGATATGGATATTGTGTATGTGAGGATCGGAGTGTCATTCTGGTTTGCTCAGCGAATTCCTTGGCTGTGAATAAGCCGCCACATTTTGTCATCTCCATTAGCTTCCTTGCGATGCGTTTGTTAATTTGACCGCTTTCTTCCTGTATAAATAGAATCCTATAACCGACTCAATAGTTACTAAATTTTCCTCATTTCTAAATTTTAGAAATTTTCTTAGAAACAAAACAAAACACGATCAAACTCACCTCGATCAATCCCGGCTCTTGAGCCGCTCAACCCTTTGCTGATCAATCTGCACAACCAGCCAGCCTGGTCACCGAGAACAGAATCCAGTAAAAGACCAGCGCGGCGGCGATCAGGAGCGCGTTCCTCTGCCTCTTCATCATGCTCTTCTGGAGGCGGAGGTACTCGGAGGGCGAGCACGATTCTCCCATTCCTGCGCCATTTTTTCGGTGGAGAAAGAAAACCCTAGATCTGCATATTTGGGGATTTTTTTTTGGCAAAAGCCGATTTTGTTGGTTGTTGTCAAAAAATCGAGATGAACACGTGGCGGTATTTCGCGCCATGTGCTGTGATGGTTCTGATGTATACGTGGAGTTTCAAAATTTTGTAGCGTTAAATATTATTGTAGAAGAAGCTAATTGGCTAAGTTTGAACGATGTAATAACAGTACTCAACCGAAAACTGTTGAACCGAATTAAACCCATAGTTTTGGTTTAAAATTTTAATTGTTAAGAGTTTTTGTTTAAAATGTAGTGCACCAAGAAAGCTTCTTAACTTGGTTTGGACTGTTTCGATTTTACAAGTTTCGGTTCGTTATTTCTTCAAAATCATGGTTGGTTTGAACCAAACCCACGCAGAAGTGCTGACCCGGTGAGGTGGCTAAAATTAATTAGACATTCATTTCATATTCCATAAGGTTCAACAAAAGGAGTGAAAAGGAATACAACAAGTACCTGGGCAGCTGTTTCCATTCTCGAATCCAATTTTTATTTTTGTTTTGTAATTATAATACAAAATTTAAATAATTTCAAAAAAAATATTTTGATGAAAAAAAAACATATTATTTAGAAATAATTAGAATAAAAAATTATGCATATTATGAACTCATAACGCAAAATAACACGACGCTACTTTTGATTTTAATTTATTGTACTATACTGGATCTCATTGAGAATATGACCTTAACAAGTTATTTATTCAAGTATTCAAGTCAATATTTTCATATTTGATTTTAGCATTAACCACCATTAAGTAGTATGAGAATAAAATAATTAATTAAATTTACTTAATTATTTGAAATTTTAAATGATAAAAAACGGAGCTTGGGGAAATCCAACTATTCTTGTATTAACTTAAGTTAGCTAAATTAAATATTAATTTTTGTATAAAAAAAAGTAATGGACGACTTTAAATTAAATATTAATTTTTGTATAAAAAAAAGTAATGGACGACTTTAAAATAAATTACTAACTTTTGCTAAAAAATATTTTTATTATTTACATAATTATTAAATTTAGTTAATTAGCAGAATTTTCAATTTTTCATCGGCACGTGTCCACAACTTCAAAACCCTAGCTCCCCCAGCCCAGCCAGGTAGATCCTCTAACCTCCTCCTCCCATTCCCGCACGCTTCAATTGCCAGTTATGGCTACCAGTTGCCACGAATTGGTTGTGTTCCCTCATTTATATTGACATCTCGGTAAAACAGGATATCTCCATTTTAATCAATTGATTATAGACTATTTCGGATTGTTCAGAGTTGTTCCTTGGTTTATTGTTGACTAATGTTAGTCTGTATCAAAGGAACGGAAGAAAAAGTCATTTTTAAGCATAATAAGATCGAAGGCTATTAGAGTTTCAATCTTAAGTTTAATATTGTATATTATATCATTTATTTATTATGTATGAATGCATCATGTATCAGAAGCCATGCATGATGAGTTAAGGAACGATTCTTGTGCTTGCACCGAATCATTAACTTATTTATGTAATTTTTATAAAATGACAAGCCAAACTCCTTTCTTTACGGATTAAAGCCTAGACTTTAAGACTTCGTAATGAGCTTTGCACCAGAACCCATGAACTATCCATGAATGGTGGACATGTCTTGTGTAACTGGAATTTATGTTTCAAAAGCATTGCGAGAAAAAAATGTTAACATGAGTGGCTAGTCATTTGTTGGTTTTGATATTTACTTGTTTGAATGCAACATCTTGTTTGAACGATAACGGTTTGAAAACTCATTTGAAGGGTTGATTTGGATATTGGGTTGTCGCATGAATATGAGATTGTTGCAATAATACTGTAAATTTGAGCACCCATTTCATGCATTTAAATCGGCTGATTGCATTTGAGTATTGTAGGTATTTGCTTTTCCGAAAACCTTCACGATACTATAACTTGTCCACTAAGGTAGCCTAAGAGTTTAAAAGCTTGATGCATATGCTAATGCATTCGTGATTCCTATGAAAGTGAGTTAGAATTAACCAATTTTTTTCTTTTATTATATAAGTTAGCACTAATCACATAAAATGTGAATGGATAACTAAAAGTATATGGTTGTGAATCATAAATGATGATATATTTTGTCATTTATATCATTGCCATGAGCTAAATATTTATTCAGGGCTAATACATTCTAAGTGTGGAGTGTTCTGATCGATCGATTTAGTGACTAATTATACTCTCAATCACAATAGAATTTCTTTCGGTTTTTGGACTTTTCATTTTACTTTTTACTCTTTTTTAAGTCAAAGTTTATTAAATTGAAGCCTGGAGTTTGTTTAGAGCCAAAAAGGGTAATACACTAAGGCAAAAACAGGCCAAAATCCGGGTGGAATGACTTATTCGTTTTTGGAGGCTTACCGAGAGCACAAAAACTATCCGACTGAGACGTGTCATAATTTGTTAGAAAGCTAACTCAAATGAATACAACTTGAAAGTTTAAACTTAAACAAAATTTAAAATTAAACTGTCAAATCATTAAGGTAACCGAAATTAGAATAAGATAAGCAATCTAAGAAGGCCCACCTTGAGTCGAAACGGTGCCCTAGTCCAAGCAAACGGACATCTCGACAAAAAAGGCGACCGAACCTAGAAAATGATGATCTCCTAACCTAATTCGCCTCAAAAAGCGAAATGGTGTGTTTTGAAAGCGTACCTGCACCTCCCTTATGCAAGACTCAGTTTCAGTGTCGGAGTAATCCAAACGAGAGATTTCATATTCGATTCCAATTCAAGCCCAATTTTATTATAAATAGAAATTCCAAAGACCTAAAATAATATTCTAAACTTGTGGTAAGATTATGTTTAATTCTTGAAGAGAGAAAGATGACTCAAGACTACGAGAGATTGAAGATCTATTTCATAGTGAAGGATTCTTCTTTATCAACTCTTTTCATGTGTGTAGATATTGTTGAGGCTATGACATCCTTGATAAAACTGCTCTAGAGACTCCAGAAGCACTCCCTGGAAATCGGTGGCTGGAGCATAATCTGAAGACTCACAAAACAACAACAACAACAAAGAGCCAGAGTCTGCTTCAGCAATCCCTTAAGATCTGAAGCTGAGACACTATTTGAAGACTGGGCGAGAGACAGCTTTGAAGAGACAGAGTCTGCTTCAGCACTCCGTTGTGATCCAGAGCTAGAGCAGAATTCTGGCGTTGCACGGTGAGGCTCGGGATGGTTTCGGGGAAGCTCAGAGAGGTATGCAGACGTCATCAAGAGCTCAACAAATGCCAGCACGTGGTCTAAGAAGATAAAAATCCAAGAGTTCAAATTTGGCAAAGGAATCTTCAACAAACTTGCTAGAATTCTGATAATGATCCTTGGCATTTTTGGTGAGCTGGTGTGCTTCAAAAGGAAGACGGGAACGCAGCACAGAACACACAGACGACCAGAGAGATCACGAGCGTACACATAGAGATCAACCACGATAGCAGGGTATATCCTTTGAGTTGAAGACTAGAGTGGTGTGTAGAAGGAATCAAAACTCGTGGAGTCTGATTCAGGACTGATTCAGAGTTCAACTGGAGCGCTGCTTGTTGAAGGAACAGTCTGAGCTAGGTGATCAGCCGCGGACAGTCAGTGTCGTGGGCTACGGAGCATTGATCGGGCTGCCTATTAGTGACGGAGAGTGTCATTGATTGAGGGGGAGCAGAGACTGAGTTTGTAAAACTCAGGGTGTCCGACTTTTTGGCGGGAGAGCTAGAAGAATCGCTGATTGAAGATACAACAACTCTGGTAAGAGTGTGCTGAAGCATTTCGTGAGCCACATATTATAATAGAATAAACTAAGTCTGAGAGTCAGAGTTGTAGCTATTCATTGCTGAGAGTGTGCAGGTTGCACGAAGAGAATATGTGAGTTCAAATTGCAAGCTAGTCTAGAAGATTAGACTGAGCGTTAGATTTTGGCTAGGTGAGAAGTAGAGGTGTGAGTCATTGTACTTCGAACTGAGATAGTGGAATCTGGAGCATCAGCAACGCATCAGAATTTCAATTGGTATCACAGCCGTTTGCTCAACCTACAGAGTGTGACCCGGGAGGGTGTTGTTGATACATATGACCACTATGAAAGAAAGACAAAGAACCAGCCGACTTCTATTGATCGAGGGAGTTAACTATGGGTACTGGAAGGCTCGAATGAAGGCTTTCATCAAAGCCATCGATGAAAGGGCTTTGACGGCTGTCATATCAGAATGGTGCCCCCCCCCCAATGACCTTCAACAACGCTGGAGTTATCCACTAGCAACCTAAAAACAAGTGGACCATCGATGAGGTAGCCTCATCATCAGGAAATTCTAAAGCTTTGAGTGATATATTTGCTGCTCGAAAAAATTTTCAAAACTGCCACGTTTTTAAAATTTGATTCCAAAAATGCCACGATTTTGAATTTACTTCCCAAATGTCACTTGTTTTTATTATTAAACCGCTACTCAAAGTAGCGGTTTGTGCATTTTTAAAAATTAAATTGCTGACTGGATGATGATTTGACAGTGACTTGGCTAGCTCAACACAAACACTTGACCTCTCTACGACCACCATTCCTCATCTCTCTCTCTCTCTTAAAACTGTTCGCATTGAGCGATTGGTTCAACTAGAAGAAGAAGAAGATTCACAATCGAAGTTCAATTTCTAAAATCTCTCCTTCCTCAACCATGTTTTCTTTGAGCCGGAGCAGCTCCCTGGTAAGATCTGACCCTTTTCCATCCCATTCCTTAGTATCACTCTTCTTCCCAGCAATTTCATCTTCAAATCTCAGTTTATTGGAAGCAACGCCACCCGAACCCTAACTCAACCCAAGCCCTAAAATCCGCAATCTTCGAACATAAACCAACAAATCTACTCGAACCTTCTCCACTTCCCCTCCTCCACTCCCGATATCAATTCGAAGCTCTATTCCATTCGATTCCGTCGAGGGCCGTGTGTCCTTGCTTTTGGATTTAATCTTGTCCGATGAGAAGCACAAATCGCTATTTGTAGTAACAGTTTGACTTTAATTTGGTCAAACCGCTACTACGAATAGTAGTTTGCGGTGAGCTAGCCAATTCAGGGTCAAATCATCACCTAGTCAATAATTAATTTTTTTTAAAAAGTACACATTACTACTCAGAATAGCGATTTGATGAAAAAAATAACATTTTGAGATGAACGTGATGACACTTTTGAAATCAAATTTATAAAAGATGATGTTGGGAGAAGTCGGTTTGAATGGTGCTTGTGCTCCTTAGTTTCGAGAGATGATGGATTCGCCTTTGAGGTTACCTTGTTTGACAACTTCGGTAAAGTAGTAATTGAACTTGGATTCAAGTAATATCGTGTAATCACTTTCCGAATAAGTATTTCAGCCCTTATATGAAAGCCAAGGGTGTCCTGAAATCTGAACTGGGATAATATTGCCGATGCACTACTTGTTATGGCTTGTAAACAAGTAGCAAAGTTAGAGTAAGTAGAGAGAGTGTTGGAGTATGTCCACTCCATGTTTTTGATGAGACAAAACCCAACTAATAATGCTACTTGAGTGTGCGGGGAACGATCCCTGGAACGGACATCGCAACATGAAAGCAGGAGGCTGATAAAATCTCTAAGATTACGATCTCTATCTAGATTCTCGGAGCAAAATAAGGATCAAGATTGAGAAGATTCGATCAAAGATTGTCAAGATTATTATGGGATAATCCTTGACAATCTATGAGAGTCAATTCCAAATTTGGAAGGTGAATCTGGGATTTGTTGCCCAACAAATCTGAGATTTGCAGTTGAGCAAATCTAGGGGGTTTTCCAAGGAGATCAGTATAAAAGAGAAGGCAGAGCTTTCGACTAAAGTAGCGAATTAGAAAAGGTCTTTGACACCCATCAGCGTAACAGCTAAGGCTCGGAAGACTACACCGCCAAGAAGTTGAGAAAGGAGAAGCTTGCTACTTTAGAGGGAACTAAAGTTGGCTCTGTAGTCTGTGTCAAAAGAGAAGTGCTACTTGTGGCGGCTGCCTCTTAGAGAATACCTCAGCAAACAGTGAACTAGTGTCTGGTTGCTTGTGGTATAACATCAAGTGTAACCGATCAAACACCTAAATACAAGAGTATTTCGAAATCCTTCTAACTTGCTAGAAGGTAGTGGTTTTTCTCTCAGGTATCATTTAAAGCACTTGAGTTTCTACTATAAATCACTGAGCAAGTCTATTTACTTTCTGCATAATTTACTTCCGCTGCTTTGTTACCTGGTGAAGAACAAAACCCTTTGTTACTCACTACGGAACACTAACCACGATCCAACAAAGAGCAATAACACAAGCATTTGAGTTTTATCGGATTGTGTTTGTATCCTTTTTGATCACGCAAAAGTGAGGAATTCGTCCTCCTTTTATAGGAATGAAATGGCATGAGCAAAGGATGTGTTCTTTTCAGCAAGTATCGCTCCCAATAAGACATTAGCACCGCTTCGGAAGAAGAACTTACACACTTAATGTGTTCTTGGAGAGCGCTACTTAATGTTGCCTTGAGACGCGGAAAAAGGCGCTCCTCAAGAACACATTAGTACCGCTTCAAAAGAAAATATTACACACATAATTTGCCTTGGATCGTACTTCTTAATGTTGCCTTACAGCGCCTTATGTTCTGTTTATAAATACAAATTTCGCTCATAACCATCCTTTTACATATACTAATATTTTATCTCACAATAATTAACCCTAAAATGCTAACGGATGATGGGGATAAAAATTTCTCCACCAATCGAGTTCGTTACTCGTCCCTACCTGTCCACGCGCAGCCCTAGGCAGAGCACACACAATACGCTATCTCTTCTTCCTCCGCTACGCCATGGCGACTTGCTTGCAGCTCCCCATGCCCGCCCCAATCTCTTCCTCCTCTTCGTCTTCCTCCGCCTCCTCAGCAAGACGCCGCTTCATCGCTACTAATTGCGTAATCGGAAGCAAGGCGAGGATTCCGGTCCCTCCGCTAAACCCTAACGACCCATTTCTCTCCAAACTCTCCTCTTTTGCCGCCACTGTTCCTCCTGAGGCGCTATACAATCGCCCTTCCGATCCTGACAACCCGCCTTATCTCGACTTGTTCGACTCCCCGACGCTCATGGCCACTCCAGCTCAGGTCATGTCCGTTTCTCTTCATTTCTATATTTTTTTGGTGAATCTTGTAATTGTTGTGCCTTGATTGTCAGTTTGCTGCTTTGTTTGGAATTCATGCCATATTTTTTTGTTGTAATATATTTTTTTTGTTATACTTATTGATAGGTTTATTTGTTAATGATGAAGTAGAGCTATTCCCTCATTGTACTTTGAGGATGGAGATATTTTTATACCTGGGGATTATGATATGTGATGGAGGAATTAAAAGATGTATTCTTAATCTGTAAAATGTTTTTGGACAGAAAAGTGTATTGTATAGTATTCATTCAAGAAGAGGATATAAAGGTAAGTCCAGAACCTCAACTAATTATTGAAATTATGTAAATGGACAGGTGGAAAGATCTGTTTCATATAATGAGCACAGACCTAGAAGGCCACCTCCCGACTTACCGTCCTTGCTTCTCCATGGGCGTATTGTTTACATTGGCATGCCGGTGAGTGGTAATTGTGAATCATTGTAATAAATTGGAGCAGTGAAAGATGGGTCTGGGGGGTGTTTATGCCAGCATACTTATACCACCCACAATGACAGACAGCACTATGTGGGGTAGTACTTAATGGAAATGAGTTCTGTAATATTTTCATTTGCTGGCAGCCATGGGTTCGCTTACTGGTCTCACATTCTTTTTCTCTTGTGTGTTGATTGAATGCATTTTGTTGTAATTAGCTGGTGCCAGCAGTTACAGAGCTTGTTTGTGCGGAGTTAATGTACCTGCAATGGATGGATCCTAAAGAGCCAATATATATTTATATTAACTCTACCGGAACAACCCGTGATGATGGTGAAACAGTGAGTATTTACATGATGCTACATGAAATATATTTCCTGTCTACTTTTTTTGTAAATGACTCATGGTACCTATTTATGGCGTATATTACTTGGGAATAGTTGTCTAACACATTCATCACTTTGGGTACTTAGTGAGGGTGTGTTCTTTCGGTTTACATTGAGTTGAATTGATTTGAACTAAGATGAATTGAATTAAAAAAATTTGCAAGTCAAAAATAGTGAGAACATTAAGTTCGTTGAACTGATCTCCTTTTTTATTTTGGCACACAAAATATTGAGCTGAACTGAAGATTAAAATTTAATTCAAAAAGAATACACCTAATCTATGCTTATGAGAATGTAGTAATAGTTGGGAAATCTGACCAGTGCATAATTCTTTCATTCTCATGCTTAATTTTCAAACAATCAACATGTAGGTCGGGATGGAGACTGAAGGTTTTGCTATATATGATGCCATGATGCAGCTAAAGAATGAGGTTTGTCTCCTAACACTACGTTTTATTGTGGATGACTGGTCCTTGATAGGAGCCAATGTTCACATTTTTAACATTTTTTCCTTCTTCATGAACAAGGGCCACTGTAATCGTATTTTGTAGTGGTCAGTAGTCACTGTAAGTGCTTGTTCGTGGTTATATTTCATGGGCATCAAGCCTTAAGGTGCTTGTATGTCTGTGATAAATATTTTACTAACTGATGCAAGTTGTTACATTAACGAAAGAACCTTATGACCTGATGCTATTGGCTCCATAATAGAACTATCAAAATTTTGATCTTTGATTCATGCCTTTTCGTATTCACTTGAACAGAATGAACACGTTATGTCATGTTAGATGAAGCCTCATGATAAATGTATTGTTTTTTTCATATGAAGATACATACAGTGGCAGTTGGTGCTGCAATAGGCCAGGCGTGCCTCCTGCTTGCTGCAGGAACTAAGGGTAAACGGTTTATGATGCCACACGCCAAAGGTAAGCAGCTTTATGTAAGCTGTCATTGTCACTTGTAAACTGCTAACATATATCTTCTTCTCATGGAAGTATGGGTTTTGGTTTTTGTCCTGTCTCTCTTCTAGCTATGATACAACAACCTCGTGTCCCGTCATCTGGGCTGATGCCAGCCAGTGATGTTCTTATTCGTGCAAAAGAGGTTAGCCATGTATTTTATTGAGTTTTATATATTTTTTTGTCTTCGAATTTTTAGTAGCTTTGACGTACTGTTGCTAACCGCATAATATGATAGACTTCTATTTTTTTCGTTTCTTGTTTTGATCTGAGTATCTAGGCAATGATGTCTTCTATTGATGACCATCCTTTAGAGCTTTAGACAAGATTCTGGAAATCTAAACTTAAGACAGAAAATGCAGGGTAAAGTCTTTATTTTCTGTCAGTGTACAAAACCCTACATATTAATGTTAAGGGAATCATGTGGGGTTGCTACCAGCCGTAGGCTCTCTTTTCTAATGGTTGCAGTTGATTCATTCTGAGAATTATCTGGATGACCCTTGATTGGCAGGGTGTCAGGGAGAATTTTTGTAAATAAAGGAGAATCATGTCGAGCTTTTCTCAATTTTGTATGCATCATTTCTTTCCGTTGCCCAAAAGAGACGGCGGAAACTAAATTACAACTAAACAAAAAATTTCTCAAGGTGTAAATTTTAGCTTTGGATGTATACAAAGTTTTCTGAGTCGTTATCTTGCAGGTGATAACAAACAGAGACACACTTGTGGATCTTCTTGCCAAACATACAGGAAATGTAAGTTTCATTAGTACTTCCACTAATCAGTATGTAGACTTCTTTTTAAACATATTTCCCTGTTTTTCATTATGTCAGGAGCGGGAGAAGGTAGCAACTGTGATGAAAAGACCATTTTACATGAACTGTAGAAAAGCAAAACAATTCGGTGTCATTGACAAGGTATCCTTCTTACACAGCATTATGATATATGAGCCTGCGGTTTTATCACTTAAACAACAGTTGACACTGTTCTTGGTCTGACTATCAGATTTTGTGGCGTGGCCAAGAAAAGATAATGGCAGATGCTGCCGCTCCAGAGGAATGGGACAAGGGCGCCGGGATACGAGTCGCCGATCCTTTGTAAACCTCCGAGTCAAACTCAACATCTCCATTTGGCACTATTCGTTTATGAGCAAACCAGCTTATATATGGAAAAACACATGGGAGACAAGTCTGTTGTAGATTTCTCTGAAACAAGGTGGTCAATTATCATAAAGGGTGAACCATAGCTACTCCCCATTGTGGAAGCTGCTAGAACTAGTATTCTTTGATTAGTAGTATAATGCGCTTAGTATCCGAACGACGTCGTTTGTTTTTTCAACCATCCTGTACTGCGCCGTTTTAGGTTATTACGTTGCTTCGTGTCGCACACGGTAGGGCTAAAAATCCAGCAAGCCTGCCTGCGCCGCCCGTTGTCGGTTCGTTGGAATTCAATTCAATAGCGCTAGGTGTCTCGCTTGATCTCAACCTCTGCATACGAATGGCGACGTCGTCAATTTGGATTGACCGCAAGGAAGTATGGAGAAGCAAGGCCAGGGACTTCCAACTCCGACTTCGCAACAGGTTCAGAGTCGTTGTCACAGATCGCCGTAACAGGCCGATTTTCAACACTGATGGTTACTTCTCTTCCACCGCACAGAGGTGGCTTCACCGCTTTCATGATTTCCGGAGAGAGTCACTGCCTTCATCGAAGGTCTTCTATCGAAAAAGAGGTGATTGTTCTTCAATGCAGTTTCTCTTATCTATTCTTGTAAGCTGAGTTGCGCAGGATTACTAGAAAAAGTGTCAACTCACAGCCTAAAATTATGGATAATTTGAAATGGATTTCTGCAACAAAGAATGTTAGACTACACCGGAAAGTATTTTGTGTGATGTTTGCACATATTTGAAATTGGATTATTAAAAGGCATTGATTTGATTACACATTTGATGCAGACCTGATAGTTTGCGACATATGGAAACTGGGGAAGGGGTAGAAGGGAACCGGGAGAGAAATGGTGAAGAAGTAAAACCGAGTGAGATAGAGAACGAATTAGTTCATTGACATATTTCGTTCTTTACAACTCTAATTCTTAACTGAGACGTTAAATAACTTAATAAACTCCTCACTGCTCATATTATTCCTCCTTTCTGCATGTATCAGCATTTGCTATGTGAATAGATATTCCCGGGCTAATTTTGATAGAATGGACATTGTAGTTGTCAGTCTGTCAACTTTCTTATCTTTATATATTTACTGAGATTGAATCTAAAGTTGTTACGTATGTAATGTTTTTTGAACAGTAATCATGGATGTAAATGAAGAAGAAGATTCTACCCTGTTCCGCATGCTTCAAGCAGTGGCAGTTCCTGTCATTGGAAATGCTTGCCATGTGTTCATGAATGGCCTAAATCGTGTCCGTGTATGTGGAACACTTCTGTTTTTGTTTATTTATGCTATTTTCATCCCCTTTACCTTTCTTTTGGGACCAAGGCGTTTGTTTTGTCGATACTGCAGGTGTATGGTGCGGAACATTTGCACGAGGCATTGCAAAACAGACCCAAAAATAAGCCTCTTTTGACTGTATGTCTACTGTATTGTTTACATATCTGCACTTTTATCTAAATTTCTTGGAAAAGTGGCATAGAAGCAGCTTGGCATGCTGTGAAATGCAGGTGAGCAACCATGTTGCTGCAGTAGATGATCCGTTTGTCATTTCCGCATTACTTCCGCCCAGTGTGTTGTTAGACGCGCATAACTTGAGATGGACTCTTTGTGCATCTGACCGATGTTTCACCAATCCTGTGACATCTGCCTTCTTCCGGTGTGTTAAAGTTTTACCTGTTTCACGGGGCGAGGGGATCTATCAAATGGTACGTCTATTGTCTTGAAAGGTGTTGAGAAATCAAGTTTTGCTTTTACATTTTGACTTAGAAAATCATTGGCAGTGGCTTTTGTGATCTTGGTGCCACTCACTTAGATCATGATTTGATAACACGTACCAAAGTGAGCCACTTTTTCTGAAGTAAAATAAGGTAGAGAAAATCATTCTCTTTCATAATTAGGTAATGATAATAATGATAACAACAACAACAACAACAACAACAACAACAACAATAATAATAAGATAACAATAATAATAAAAGTAAGAATAGAAAAACTTACCAGTTTAATTCTTTTCTTTTCAAGCAATTATGTGACATGCATCTGTAATGACCTCAGGGTATCGACAGGGCAATTCTAAAGCTAAACAGTGGTGGTTGGGTTCATATTTTCCCAGAAGGTAGTCGATCTCGAGATGGTGGTAAGACCATGGGGTCTGCCAAAAAAGGCGTAGCGAGGTATGATTTTACAAAATTAATGCAAAAATGCTCTTTAAAGTTAATTTTTGTTATAATGACTGTTAGATTGCTCACTTGATGCAATTCAAAAAACATGTTTCTATCTTCTGTTGCAGCTTATTTCACTTGCTCTTTCGTTCTCTTGTCACTTCCATTTTTCCCTTATAAAGAAGCTGTATACTATTAAATGAGTGTAGCTTTTGTGTTTTTGTCAAGCATTGCTCAGGTAAGGAAAACTTTTGGCATTTACTGGGTTGTGTATTTTGGTATCTCTTTTCCAGGTTGGTAATGGATGCAGATAATATTCCTATAGTCATTCCTTTTGTGCATACTGGAATGCAAGATATAATGCCTGTTGGAGCGAAAATCCCCAGAATTGGCAAGGAGGTAGGGACTAAAAGATTCTACTTGTTTATAAATGGGAACCTTTCTGCCTTCTTCATCATATTTTGAAGTTTTAACTGATTTTTGTATTCATAGCCTACAGTTGTCACGTCTTCTAGTCATGATTAAAAAAGGTTTTCCTGATGAACAAAGACCCAACCTTTCCTGGTCTCCTGAGAACGCTTGCCTAAACTTTGTTTTCATTGGTAGTTTAATGCTTTCATCCATGATTAGTGCAAATACCAATGAAGCGCCAAATTGCTGCAGTTGCACCTGTTTCATATAATATCTATTATACAAAGTAGTATTAGGAAAACATCTTCCTGATTATACACCGTGAAAGACGTTACACAACCTGGTGTCATGCTAGTGGGTGACTCTTGCTAGTTGCTACATGTGGTAAAACATGCTACTTAACGCCGAGTTTGTCTGTTTACAGTTTCAAGTTCTAACTTAATATTATTGCAGGTGACTGTAATTGTAGGCCACCCTATTCATTTTGATGATCTACTGCAAGAGGAGACCATC
This sequence comes from Umbilicus rupestris, assembly GCA_963678935.1. Lineage (NCBI taxonomy): Eukaryota > Viridiplantae > Streptophyta > Magnoliopsida > Saxifragales > Crassulaceae > Umbilicus > Umbilicus rupestris. The sequence continues at coordinate 10,441,962 of OY787619.1, forward strand.
CATGATGTACCTAGAGGGAAACTGTATGATGCTGTATCACTGAGGATCGGTCAAAGACTGCAAGAGTTGAAGGCACAAGTAGATAAGATAGCATTGGAACAGTCCTTGGTAGCAACACATTGTCATCCTATACCAGAAGGAGAAAGAGTGGCTGGCATCTTGCATCAGGTCGATTGGGAATCATTTGGCATGGAAAGTTTTATGGTCTCTAGAAACACCGTCGAACACAGAAGAGAATGGCACTTGCTGCAGCAATCAGGTCTTCGTCATCCGGTTGAGCCCAGCAATCCTGCTTCTGATGACAGGTTCTCCAGGACAGGCTTTTCTTATGAAGGTGGGATCATGTCACGGATCCGTAGATATGTCAACCCAACTGAACTCATGGGGTTTGCAGCGAGAGGCTTATTTCTCAATTCTGGAGAAACTGAGTATCGCCCACAAGTTCAGATAGTTCAGCCCCTGAGGGCTTGGAAACAGTATTTAGCAGCTAGTTTACAGCAGCAATGGAATGCTTGTTAACACTCGTAAATATAAGATAACAGTGACTGACTGTACTCCACGCGCTGTATGAACATTTTAAGAACAATTTTGTTAGAGTTTGACGTATCACCAGTGTTTGCTTAAATAATAAGGACGTGTTCTTTTGTAATGATCTGAATTGAAACTAAATAAATTAAGTGTTAATTTTAAATAAACTAATTGAACTTAACGATTACAATTTTAAATTCAAAAAACAGGCAAGTCTCTTTCTACAAGACAAATTACTTATCATACTAAAAATTAAGTTTTATCTTAGCAAATACTCAAAAATAGGATATTGGTAATCTAAGAGAGTTCTTCTTTATGTATATCTAAAATGGTTATTCACTTTTGTGTCATTATGAATGTTGAAGAAGTATGACATCCTTGACAAAACAACACAAAAATCTGCTACAGCACTTCCCGAAGATTTGTAGCTGGAGCACAATCTGAGGTAATGATCTGAGCACCTTGCGGATGAGTTTTTCTTCCTTCATTGGTTCTCCGAGTGCATGAGCTTCATTTGATAGATCACATAGCCTCGCATTAAAGTCAGTTATGGTTTTTTCTTCATCATCCTCAGGTTCTCAAACTTTGAGATGATCATTTGGATCCTCGACGTTTTAACTATGTGTGTGCCCTCATGAGTTGTCTCCAAAATATCTCAAGTTTGTTTAGCAACACCGCAGTATGAGATAAGGCTCTGTTCTTTAGACCTTAACTTATACTTAACTTAACTTAACTTAATTTAACTGAACTTAACTTAATTTAACTGAACTTAACTTAACTTAAGTACTTTTACAAACATATTTTTATGGTGGTGGTGGTGTGGTTGGGATGGTGGGTTGGGGTTGTGGTGGTGGGGGTGTTGGTGGTGGTGGGGGTTGTGGTGGTGGGTTGGGATGGTGGTGGTGTGGTGGTGTTGTTGGGGTTGTGGTGGTGGTGGTGTGGTTGGGGTGGTGGGTTGGTGGTGGTGGTGATGATGGTGGTGTGGTTGGGGTGGTGGGTTGGGGTGGTGGTGTGGTGGTGTTGTTGGGGTTGTGGTGGTGGTGGTGTGGTTGGGGTGGTGGGTTGGTGGTGGTGGTGATGATGGTGGAGTGGTTGGGGTGGTGGTGATGGTGGTGTGGTTAGGGTGGTGAGTTGGGATGGTGGTGAAGGTGATGGTGTGGTTGGGGTGGAGGTGGTGGGTTGGGGTGGTGGTGGTGATGTGGTTAGGGTGGTGGTGGTGTGGTTGGGTGGTGGTGGTGGGTTGGGGTTGTTAGGGTGGTGGTGTGGTTGGGATGGTGGTGGTGGTGGGGTGTGGTTGGGGTGGTGGTGGTGATGTGGTTAGGGTGGTGGTGGTGGATTGGGGTGATGGTGTGGTGGGTTGAGGTGGTGTGGTCTTAACTTAACTTAACTTAGTTTAACTTAACTTAGCTTAATTTAACTTAACTTACCTTAACTTTACTTAACTTACCTTAACTTTACTTAATTTAACTTAAGTGCTGAAAATTTAATGTCTAAAGAACAGAGCCTAAGTCTAAAGTAGTTTGCATCTAGTGCAGCAAATATGCCTTTGAGAGCCTTTCATTTTCCGGATGCTATAGCTTCTTCTTTAGTAGTCCATCGATCTTCTGATTTCTTCTGTGCTACTCTTGTATCGTTTATCACCAGAGGATGCACCCGTTCTGATATCAAAGCTCTCCAAGCCTTTTCGTCTATGGCCTTCAAGAATGCTTTCTTGCGTGCTTTCCAATATTCATAATTTCCTTCTTCAAGCAACGGTGGTTAGCTGGTGCTTTGTCCTTCTTTCATATTCGGCTTAGCTGTCGCAACACGTCGATTCCACTATGTGTGTCGAGTAACCCGCTCTGATACCAATTAAAATTGATGTGTTGCTGGTGTCTGGATTAGTCAGGTTATTATACCGACCTACTAGGATAATTGCGGAATCAAGTAGCTAAGACAAAAGCTTAAATCACACAAGCAATTGATCACTCAGTTCGGCCAGTGCCTATGTTTGGGGGGACTTCTCTCCAGTCCAAAGATTCCACTATAACTGGTTAAAGTACAAAGGTACCAGTTCTCAGCCTATGCTAGAAGAGCCTTTACTTCTAACCTAGCAATAATCTCTGCTCAGTCTGATTACACAGACTAGCCTATTCTATCAACTACACATCACAGGGTATGACAAGATGTTATAACAACTTACTTGGTCAAGCTGCTCTTTAGTAGCAGGATGCTACAATAACTTACTTAGTCAAGTTGCTCTTCAATAGCACAGGTCTCAGACTCTCCGCTCTCTTTCAAATGCTTAGTCTGGCCTCCGCGAGTTCTCACAACTTTGATGACGCTCCTCCTTGATCAATGACCTCCAATCAGTATTTGGGAAACTAACTCTGCACTTTGATCAATCGGTCTCTAGCTGGACATCGGTGATTCTCCAAAGCACAAGTACTTGATCTTCAACGAGACTTCTCTCCAGTTGAACTCGATGATCAAGCTTTGATCACAATAACTCAATCTTGATTTCTCTCAAGCTTCCGGAGTGATCGCTCTCTAGCTCTTCACTCTAGGCTTATCTTTTTTCCTTTCTTAATTTATTAATAGATTTATTCTTCCCAACGAGTCACTGCCCTTATATATTGGTAGCCTCTGGTAGATTATGGAAATCCTAGTCCTCCTAGGACTTAGGAAGACTTCCCAAAATCTTTCCAACCAACGAATCTTCTCCACGATCTTCGCAAGTTGTTACACAAGATTATTATAGCAATTATATCCTAAAACCTCTTAGGAAACTTATAGATCTTCTACGGATCTTTCCAAGGCGAATGGTAATTTTTTTGCGGCACAAATTTCCTAAAACCATTTAGAAAACTTTGTCGGATTAGTAACTTTGATCGTCCGCCGATTGTCTTCAGGATGACTGCCTTCAGGTTGCTCCAGCTCTCTGCTTCACTGCTTGCTGTAGTAGCTGCCCTTGTCCCCTTTATATAGTAGATATCCAGCCCCTTTGCCTTGAATAATGGTCTCTCTTTAATGACCCTCCTTAACAAGGACCTTGAAGGCTTTGGCCCCATGACTCCCCTTGAGTACCCCATCTTTATGTGTGTATTCAGCGCTGGTAGACTGCATTTCATCCTAGGGCAGCAATTTGAAGGAATCCTATGTTGGTCAAGATGCTTCTCTATGCTTTTGAGGGCCATTGACTCTTTCAGCCCACTTTCATTTGGTCCATGAATTTCACCATTGGCTGGCCCGACCTGCCCCTCATTAAGAATTGAACCAAGCAACTCTTTGGTTCAATCAAAACCACTTGAGTATTTCCCATCTCTCTTGCTCTCGACAAAGTCTTTGCTCCTTTTATTCCCGAATGATTGAATGAGGCCTAGAATGCTCTATTTGCGCAATAAAACTCCAAAGATCCCGATACACCTGCAATGCAAAACACTATAAAAAGGGTATTCTGTCACACACAAAATGCAACTAAAGAATGGGAATAAATAAATAACTTGATGGAACATAGAAATACGCTCCATCAAACTACCTCACACTTATCCTTGTTTGTCCCTGAAAAAGAACAAGACTCGAACACTCAAATTACTCCTATCATGCCAAAGACTAAACACTGAGTTTACTCGAGATGTCTTCTCTGATCAGTTCATCAACATATACTCACACTCATTCTTCAATACTGATTAGCAAGAAACTAAAATGATACATGTTACCCTTAAGACAGAGATGGAATTTAATGGATGACTGGGAGTTAGTCCTCTTTAGACTCTAGACTCCATTCTTAAACTCAAAGCCATAGCCACGCTTCCACATCGAACTTGCTTTCTCTGGCACGTGATAAATCCAAGTTATGAGGAACTCAACCTTGCCCTTTTTTTAAGATCAGCTCCTAAAACTTTCTTATCTTTTTTAGTCCGAAGACTTTACTCAACTCGATTGTCTTGTCTTCTTTTCGAGCTTTGCTCCTCAATATGAATTGCTTGTCTCTTTTTTTCTCTTTTTTTTTATTCTTCTCTCCAAAAGGTTCCGATTATAGCTTTCGAATAGCAACATATGGAATGTGTCCCGCTCTTTTCCATCATTGTCCTTTCAGCGCGAGGCAAGATAGAGGTTTCCCACCCATTCCCGATTACTTAGATTAGAGATAAGACATTTTGTTTCCCCGTCCCACCACTTGCATAAACACTGCAACGGTGGAGTGAAAGTTTCACCCCTCATAACTTGGAATGCCAACCTCCAACTCAACGTGCCATGTGACTAATCCTCTGAACCTTCGAAAGTGTGTCAAGTCCCTCTAGAATATTTTTTTCAACTCCACATCTTGTAATATCTCAATTCAAAAGAACCTAGAACATCAAGTCACTAGCATCACAATATTTCAAAAACCATGTGAAGCATACACATCAAAACTTCATAGAATAGAACATTATCCCACTAAACAAACGTGCCGACACAGTATGCTGACTTTCCCACCCCACACTTGAACCGAGCTATGTCCTCACGGTACGACTCGAGCATTGAGATGGGTACTTACGCAAGACTCGAAATAAAAATAATAAAATGATGTGATATAAATAACTATTCCCCTAGTGGCCCTCCAGAGGAGGCTGCCGCATTTACTCAGGTGATATGTGAGTCCCACATTCTGCCAAAAATCACCTGAAAACATGAGAACCACAAGCACTAAAGAGTGCTTTTGTTAATGTACCATAGTTAACTTAAACTAAAGTGACTTAATAACATAAAAATTAAATCCTAACTACACTTGGGCTGCCTCCCAGGGAGCGTACTTGTTTAACGTCGATGGCTCGACGATGCCCCACATCATTCATCTCTTACCGGCACGGCTAACTGGAACTGCCCATCAGGTGGAATAACCTCTCCATGATAATGCTTAACTCTTTGTCCGTTCATAACAAACTTTTCTCCAGTACTAGGCTTTTCAAGCTCTAGAGCTCCGTGACTGAAAATTTTCGCCACCGTATATGGATCTGTCTAACGAGAACGCAACTTTCCAGGCATTAGTTTAAGTTTGGATGAAAATATCAATACCTTTTGTCCAACGTCGAATGAGCGTCTGAGAATGAATTTATCATTGTAAAGCTTAGTTCGCGCTTTGTAGTCTGATTGGCTCTCATAGGCCTCTAAGTCCATTCAATAAATGCACTAGCCAAGTTGAAGTTACATGACTTAATTGCCTAATAAGCTATGTGTTCTACCGCAACCGGCAAGTGACAAGCTTTGCCATAAACGAGTCTGAATGGAGAGGTCCCAGTAGGCATCTTATAGGTTCCATTGGCCAACAATGCTTCATTCAACCTTGTGGACCAGTCATTCCTTGAAAGCTTAACCATTTTCTCCAGAATTGACTTGATTTCCCTGTTGGAGATTTCTGCTTGCCCATTTGTTTGTGGATGGTAGGCTGTCGATACTTGGTGATGCAGTCCAAATTGCTTAAATACCACCACCATCTATATGTTGCAGAAGTGTGATCCTTGATCACTTATCACTGCTTTCGGCACTCCATACCTATAAAAAATGTTAGTACGCAAGAAATTCACAACAGATTTTCCATCATCATTTCTAGTGGCCTTAGCGTCCACCCATTTCAAGATATAATCCACAACAACCAAAATGTATTGATAACCATAAGAAATAGGAAACGGTCCCATAATATCTATGCCCCATATATTAAAAGACTTCATCAACAAGTATCGGATTTTGAGACAATTTCATTCACAGCAGAAATGTTTCCTACCATCTGGCATCTATCACAGTTCTTACAATGGTCATAAGCATCTCTAAACAAATGAGGCCGAAAGAATTCTCTATCCAAAATCTTCCCAACGATTCTCTTGGAACCAAAATGGCCACCACAAGCATATTCATGATAAAAAGACAAAATTGATGAGATCTCATTTTCTGGCACACATCTTTTAATTATTTGATCAACGACAATCGTCCACAAATAAAGATCATCCCATATAATATTTAGAATCATGCTTGAGTTTTAATCCTTGAGCTCTATTGAGAAATGAAGAGAACTTACCTCCCACCAGGTAGTAACTATGTTAGCATACCATGGTGTCTTTATATGCACAGCGAAAAGATGTTCATCAGGAAATGTCTCCGTTAATGCCACCGCGTCCTCCTCCTTGATTATTCTGCTCAGGTGGTCAGCTACCGTGTTCTAGATCCCCTTCTTGTCCTTGATTTCAACGTCGAATTCCTGGAGTAGTAGGATCCATCAGATGAGTCGTGGCTTTGACTCCTTCTTGGCCATCAAGTGGCTAATTGCTGCATGATCAAAAAATACAATAACCTTAGAGTCAAGTAAGTAAGAACGAAATTTTTCAAGAGCAAACACAACAGATAAAAGCTCCTTCTCTGTGGTGGAATAATTTTTCTGTGCAGCGTCTAGAGTCCTAGACGCATAATGATTCACCACAAACTTCTTATCCTTCCGTTGTCCAAGCACCACATGAACAACATAATCGCTCGCATCACACATAACCTCAAAGGGTTGGGTTCAATATGTTGCTTGCATTATTGGTGCACTCGTCAAGGCTGTCTTGAGTTCTTCGAAAGCTGCCTTGCACTCATCATTAAAATCAAAAGGAACATCTCTCTGCAACAATCGAGACAGTGGCAATGCTGTCTTGGAAAAGTCTTTAACAAACCTGCGATAAAATCATGCATGTCCTAAGAAAGACTTGATACCACGTTGGTCAGTAGGATAAAGCAATCCACGAATTAAATCAATTTTCACTTTACATACTTGGATGCCTTCCTCAGAAACATAATGTCCTAAGAAAACGCCATGTGTGACCATGAAATGACACTTCTCGTAATTAAGCACCAAATTCATCTCAATACAACGTGTGAGTACCCTATCTAAATTATGTAAACATTAGTCAAAAGTATTTCCATAGACGGTGAAGTCGTCCATGAACACTTCTATACAATCACTTATCAAATCAGAAAATATGCTCATGACAACACGTTGAAAAGTACCATGTGCATTATACAACCCGAAAGACATGCGCCTAAATGAAAACATACCGAAAGGGCATGTGAGTGTTGTCTTTTCTTGGTCCTCAGCTACAATGGGGATCTAATTGTACCCATAAAATACATCAAGAAAACAAAAATAAGGCTTATCTGCAAGCCTGTCCAACATTTGGGCGATGAATGGCAGTGGGAAATGATCCTTTCGTGTTGCTGCATTTAGCTTTTAATAATCGATATACATATGCTAGCCATTCTACTCTTTTTGGTATCGGCTCTTGTCATTTATCTCCATTGTAATTCCGATTTTCTTGGGCACCACATGCACAGAGCTCACCCATTCACTATCAGTTATTGGATAGATCACATCGGCTTCTAGTAGTTTCTGCACTTCTTTTTGGACAACCTCCATCATTAGTGGGTTTAAGCAACGTTGTGGTTGTCTCACAGGTTTTGCTCCTTCCTCCAATAAAATCCGATGCATACATATTGTTGGACTAATTCCTTTAATGTCAGCCAATGTCCATCCTATCGCAGTCTTGTGCTCTTTTAGTACTCGCGCCAATCTTTCTTCTTGATCTCCCTCAAGTCCTCTCTTAATAATAACTTGCAAGGTCTCGCCTTCTCCCAAGAAAGTGTACTTTAAATGCTCCAATAAAATTGTATCTCAGGAGCCTGCACAACAGAAGGAACAAGCGTAGTTTTACTGCATAAATTAATTGTATTGACTTCATTCCTGGGGGTGAGTGGTGCATCTTCTCGTAGCATTCGATCAATGTCACTGGTGTCATGGATGAACCGCTCAGCAGATGCCTTGGTGTCCACTGCCTCTCTCAGGATTCACTTCAATATATCCTCCCCAAACGGTATATCTGACTCGAGTGCCGCAGCATCAATGAGGTCCAAAGCCTGTATCCCTGTAATGTCTGGTGGGTATTGCATAGACTTATAGATATTAAATTTAACTACTTCCCCATCTACCTATGGAGAGATCACCAGTGTATGTATCAATCTTTGTCTTCGCGGTCTCTATAAAGGGTCTCCCAAGCAAGACTGGTAAAGAATCTATCGTTCCCTCGTCCTCCATTTTCATCACATAGAAATCTGCAACAATACCCTCTAGCTTAGTATATGATCTATCTGCTAGTTGAATGGTCAAATTAGTGGGTCTTAGAGGACCAATATGCAATGCTCGATATAAGACGTAAGGTAACACATTAATTGATGCATCTAAATCCAACATACAATCATCCACTTTTACTTTACAATTAAGCATGAAATTGTAAATGTACTTGTATCCTTATATTTTTGTGCTACCTTACACTGAAAAATGGCCGAGATGTTCTTCCTCAAATTCACTTGCTCGTGTTTTAGTCCTCCTCTACGATTAGTGCGCAAAGAACTTAGCATATCTTGGGATTTGTTTTATCGCGTCAAGGAGTGGGATTGTGATTTCGACTTTGCTAAACAACTCCAATAACTCTTGATCCACTTCCAGATTCCTCTTATGTCTCTATACCTTCATAGGAAATGGAAGTGGGGGATTAGAACTCACTTTTCCAAAATTTCTGGCAGAGGCGCCCGTGGACCCTGAAGCATTTTCCTCCACGGATGGTTCTGAACTTTCTCTTTTGTCTACACCCTCCGCGGGGTTCGCTGGACCAATTTTCAGATTGCTGCTCATCTGCTCCCCTTCAAGTTTTTTGCCACTTCTCAAAGTCAATGCACTAATATCTCCTTTTGGATTGAGAATTGTCTACGAGGGAAGCTTTCCTTTATCATTCTTGAGCTCACACACAGTAGCAGCCAATTAAGACATGTGCTTTGACAACTCGGCTAATGCACCATCGGTCTTTGCTTGATTATTCTGCACATTCGTCACAAACTCCTTAACCACTTCTTCTAATGATTTGTTTGAGTTCACATTACTCGAGCCAGCTTGGTTGTAATTCCGCCTCTGTTGATATTGGCCATTAGCATTAACATTGTACCTCTTCTGTTGTTGAAATGTAGGGCGGTAAGGCTGTGCTTGTTGCTGGTTTTGTCCTTGGTTGTTCTGGAATCCTCCTTTTCTCCAATTGAATCCATTCGCTGCAAGTCCAAATTGCCTAGGTGCTTGCATATTGTTGAAGTTCTGGAACCCTCCCATGGCATTCACCTCAACTGTCTCATCATCATGAAGGGTAGGGCATTGATCTATTTTGTGGCTTACAGCACCACAGAATTCATAAGGTTTAACCCCATTCACCTGCCCAACCATCATTTTCTACATAACTTCTTTGAGTTCCTTGATTTCATTAATCATTTGACTAGTGTTGGGATCCATCTGTGAAACATTCTTCATTCAGCTAGTGTCGTCCCTTCGACCAGTTTCCTCTCTGAACCGAGCACTTTCAAAAATCTTAGTGATTAACGCCCGCACCTCAGTCGGTGTCAAGTTCAATATTGTGCCACCAGCTGCGGCATCCAATAACACACTCTCAAGAGGTCTCAATCCGTCCAACAAGTACTCTACAAGCATTTTCTCCGGAACACCCAAATTACAACAACTTTGTTCCAATGCGTTAAATATCTCCATGTAATCATACATAGACTCGATGGGTCCTTGAATTATGGTAGAAAACTTTCTCCTTACTTGAGTAGCCTTCGCAGGAGGATAGTATTTATCAAGGAACTTCCTCTGCATCTGATCCCAAGTGTGAATACTCCCTGAAGGTAAAGACAAGAACCTGGTTTTTGCAAGGTCAGTTAAAGTCACTGGAAAGACCTTCAATTTGAACCTTTCCTCTGAGGCGGCATAGGGACTCAAAGTCTGACAAATTCAATTGAATTCCTGCAGATGTCTGGTTGCAACCTCTTCTGGCAGCCCTCCCAATTTTAGAAGATGATGAACCATTGCAAATTTTACCTCAAAGTTGTCTTCCTCTGGGTCAGTATTTATGCATCATGGCTGATTATGAAATGTGGGAGCTGAGAGCTCCCTCATCGTGGGCTCCGATCTGTATGGCTACCTATACCGCTAACGTGCGTATAGTTCAGGTTGTGGTTGAGTTGGAGGGTACTCATCAAACTCCTCCATCCTTTCACCTCTATTGTTGTGTCCCTGAAATGCCATCCATTGACGAGCTGCTTCTCTTTGTTTCTGATTGAAAACTCTTCCAGGCTCGTCATAGAACGGTGGTACAACTTATGGTGGTATTACATCGTTGACCCGATTATGTTCACTGTTCTAACTGCCATCACTATTAACGCTTCTTGCATTAGACATACCGAAGCGTAGTAAAATGTAGAAAATATTACACCTAATTATACTAAAACAAACTAAAACTTAAAACTGAAAAACACACTTCAAGTTTGATACTAAGTATTGCCCTCCCTGGCATCGGCACCAAAATTTGACAACACGTCGTTGGGTGTTGCAAGCTTAAATTTATTAAGATTTACTACACTAGCAAGTGGTAAGTATGGTCGTACCGAGAGAGAGCAATCAGTCTAGAATCCTACTCTTAACTAATAGAGGGTTGTTCTCAAGAAGTGTTTAGAGTTTATCAAATCCAAAAAAAAAAAAAAAATCAGTTTAGGGAATGCACTCCAACTAGTAATCATCGATCAAGTATGCATCAGCTAGTGAACGACTAGTCTCGAGTTTCACATACTCTTAACCGCTAGGTTCTCGAATAGATTTAACAATGACTAGACTAACAACACTAAACTAGTTCTACCGCTAAGCTTCACTACCATGGCAAAGCAATCTAGTATCATGCAATTGACATCAATCTAGTTTAACTGTTAGGCTATTCTAAACCGTCAATCACATGCGTTTCAAACGAAGAGCAGAAATTCACTAAACCAAATCATGAATCCATAGATCTCAAACTGAGCGTTGCAATGTAAATCCCTAAATTGAGTAGGTTTAGTTACTACTACAATCCATCAAGTTTAATGAAAATACTAAGTTTAGAGAATAAGAAATCTGTCACAAAGGTTGTAGGCGCTGAGAGGCAAGTTCCGTTGGGGCTCTTCTAATGATCCTCCTTCCGTTGTCACTCCGTGATGGAGAGAAGGTGCCCTTGTCCCCTTTATATAGTAGCTATAAAGCCCCTTTACCTTGAGTAACGGTCGCTCTTTAATGACCCTCCTTAAGGGGGACCTTGAAGGCTTCGACCCCTTGACTCCCCTTGAGTAATAGCCCCATCTTTATGTGTGTATTCAGCGGTGGTGAACTGCATTTCATCCTAGGGCAACAACTTGAAGGAATCCTATGTTGGTCAAGATGCTTCTCTATGCTTTTGAAGGCCATTGACTCTTCAAGCCCACTTTCATTTAGTCCATGAATTTCACCATTGGCTGGCCCGACTTGCCCCTCATTAACAATTGAACCAAGCAACTCTTTGGTTCAATCAAAAACCACCTGAGTGTTTCCCTTCTCTCTTGCTCTCGACAAATTGGGCAATAAAACTCCAAAGTGATCCCGATAGACTTGCGATGCAAAACACTACAAAAAGGTAATTTGTCACATGCAAAATGCAACTAAAAAATGAGTAACTCGATGGAACGTAGAAATATGCTCCATCAATAGTTTGACCATTGAAGTGGTTCCCAGAATAGCAGCATGAAAGGTTGGCCATTAGCTAAGAAGTCCTAATCAAATAGAAAAGGTTGGCCGAGAATGACGAAACGTGGAAACCCATGGAAGACATCAAGGAGCAATTTCCTAACTTCCGCCTTGAGGGCAAGGTCGAACATTTAGGAGGGAATTATTGTTAAGACCTCAGAAGACGTGGTCCGAGGCATTGCAAGAATTCCCGGGGGAGCCCGAGGTTTTCCACAAAGGCACGGGTGCGACCCAATAAGACCCGTGCAATATCAAGAATTCGTGTCGAAGATTTCCAAGCACGACCGAATAATCTCGAGGAGAGCCGCATTAAACGCCCAAAGAGGGCTGGTTAGGCCTGCACATCTACCTTGGATTGTGCCGATCAGGCATAGGCAATGCGGCCCGGGCAGCCCACCTCACTTGGAGCACATTTTGCACATCTAAGGAAAGAAAGAATAAGGCTGGAGATCCAAGGAGAGTTGATGATCCAATTGACAGCATGGGTGAAAGAACTAGGCAAAGGGAGCAAACCTCAAGAACCATGAAGGGAGATGCATACACCTAATAGAAGAAGGGAGATCCCAAAGAAGATCATCCCATGCCCAAGCCACCCTAAGGCGAACAGCTCTTTGGAGATCCATGGAGTGGCCATCACTAGGCTCCCCTAAGAGCCTATATAAGGAGCCTCAATCCACAAGTCTCACACATCTTGACTTCCATTTGAAAACACATTTGTTAAGCGATCCGCCTTGGCTAGATAGAGAGTGATATGTGTTACCCCACCAAACCACGTGGAGCTAGATAATCCGCGTAGGGGCGCGCGCCAGCAGATTGCATCCACCAGATATCCATCGCGTGATTTTCTGGCAATTCGGAGTTGGGACAGCTATAGGAGGCGAGATTGAATCTTGAATGCGGAAGTAACTAACTCAGAAGGAATGTTGCAATACATGGAGTACACGCAGTACGTACTGCATAATTTGTTTCAACCCTTTATATAGAAGGATGAAGAATCAAATAGGGAGAATATACCTGAATCATCTATCCATTCTATCTCTCGTCATCTCCTCCTTCCTCCCTTTCTCTCTCTCATTCTCAACCCCAATTCTCTGCTCCATCAATTTGCCTCTTCTAGATTTTTGTTAGTTTCTGTGATCCGTCATTGTTACCCTTCTCAATCTAATTACAAGGGTTGTTTGGGAATTTGTCTAATTTATATTCTTGTCCGGTGCAATTCAATAAACCACACATTTTGGGTCCTATTAATCTTATCCTCACGATCTCCATGACTGTGAACTTCTATGTAGTGATTTCTTTTCTTCTCCAACCCACCAGATGGAGTATTTAGCTTGAATGGCCATATAAGAGCTCCTCAATAATCTGAAAATCTAAATGATTGAAAATAAAGTAAGTGGTTTTCCTCACATTGGGTTTCAAGAAAAACCTCCATAATTTGACTGTTACATTGTTACTAATTCACCAACCAACTTCAAAATTTTGGAATCATCCCTCTCCTTTAACAAGTTATCCATTGTCAGGATTGAACATTTCTCTTCAATATTCAAAGTTCGAATAACTGATGCATCTTGATTTTGATTTACACATACCTCTTTGGATTTGATATTTACCATAAGGATCCTTGATTCCCAAGTGTAGAGTCGGGTCCAAATAAAGCCTAATTAAATTCTAACTTAAAATTTCAGACTTGTAAGTTTTTAATATTCAAATTAAATATGATATTTGTAGGAACTTTTATCTATCCCCGAAACTCTGAACCCCCAAATTAACCAATCTAACAGATTTCAGAATGGAACAATAAAGAACAAGTACACCTGGATTTTTCCCGTGGTTCGGTTCAAAAGAACCTACATCCACGTTGAGCTCTTCGCTGAGCTCGGTCTGCACTATCAATGGAATCCGGCGAACACCGTCTGTTACAACCTCACTTCTCTCCTTCTCTTCACTAGTTATTACAGCCCTCAACACAGGGCAAAGCAGGGACGCAGCCCTCACCACAATCTCAACTGGATTGCACAACAACAACAAGAGAAAGCACGGAGAAGATTCAAGCTTCGCAGAGCCTGTTTCGGGAAAGAGAGGAAGCAAGAACAGATACAATCCAGATCTGATTTTTCTTCGTAACCTACCCTAAGGCAGCTTCAGCCTTTTTAGATGAAACGACGCAGTCTGCCTTTCTTCTAGATTCATCTCAGCCGCTCATCTGACACCTTTAAATTCAGCCGTTGGATGAAAGCCTAACCATTTAGCAACAGCCCAGCAATAGCGATGCAGCTTTGTCGTCGCTGAAGGCCTTGATTCACCAACATTCTCCACCTGAATCACGGCAGCCAGCAGCAACCAACTTCTGGAGAAGATAAGTGCAAACCGAACTCAACATTTCATTGCTCCACCTGCACCACAGATCACTCAATGCACAACAAATTCAAGCAGTGCTTGAACTTGACGTTAGTCACAATCTTGGTACCAAAATCAGCTGGATTATCACAAGTATCTACTTTAAACAACTTAACAATTCCAGCAGCAAGTAATTCCCTAATATAATGGAACTTAACATCAATATGTTTAGTCCTTTCATGGTACACATGATTCTTACTTAAATGTATTGCAGATTGGCTATCAGAAAATATCAGCACATGTTTATCTAACAGACAAGCCTCTTTTAATAGCCCTTTCAACCAAACAGCTTCTTTAACAGCATCACATAATGCTACATATTCAGATTCAGTAGTTGATAACGCAACTAAGGGTTGAAGCTGAGATTTCCATGCAATGCAATTTAAACCCAAAGTAAAGCAGTAACTAGTTGTAGACTTCCTAGAATCCTTATCCCCCGCAAAATCAGCATCTACAAATCCCATTAACTCACAATCATTTGTTCTATTCCCATAACATAGCCCAACACCCACAGTTCCAGCAATATATGCAATCACACATTTTAAAGCATGCCAGTGTTCCATACCAGGATTTGACATATATCGACTAAGCAAAGATATAGCAAAAGACAAATCTGGCCTAGTACTTATCATTGCATGCATTAAAGAACCAATAGCATTGGCATAAGGAATACCTTCCATTTTCAATACCTCAGATCTGGAACTGGGACATTGAGACCTGCTAAGAATAAAATGAGGAGACAATGGTATGGGAACTGATTTACAAGACATGTCACCAAATTTTCTGACTATCTTCTCTAAGTATGGTTTCTGGTGAAGCTTAAGAAAATTATTACTCCTATTTCTATCAATGACCATGCCCAAAATCTTTTTAGCATTACCTAAATCCTTCATATCAAAAGCAGAATTCAGGTCAGCCTTTAATCGACCTATTATGGCAGCAGACTTGCTAATTAAAAGCATGTCGTCTACATATAATAGAATATAAACAAGCACATCATTAACAGCAGAGAAATAGAAACAATTATCAAAGTTGCTTCTAGTAAAACCAATACTTAACACATATGAATCAAATTTCTTATACCATTGTCTAGGGCTTTGTTTCAAGCCATAAAGGGATTTTTTCAGAAAACATACATGCTCAGGGAATTTTTCACTCACAAAACCTTCTGGCTGTCTCATGAAAATTTTCTCCTCTAATTCACCATGCAAAAATGATGTCTTAACATCTAATTGTTCTAAATCTAAATCATGGCAAGCAACAAAAGATAGCAGCATTCTGATAGTCTTAAATTTAACAACAGGAGAAAATATTTCATTATAATCTACCCCTTCCCGCTGAGTATACCCCTTAGCCACTAACCTAGCCTTATATCTAGGAGGATCAGTCTCACTCATGCCCTCTTTTAGCTTAAACAACCACCTACACTCCACCACTTTCTGGGAACTAGGTTTCTCTACTAGGATCCAGGTCTTATTGACCTTAAGAGAGTTCATTTCATCTCTCATAGCCTCAAGCCACTTCTCACTATCAGTGGAGTTCATGGCTTCTAAGAAAGTTTCAGGTTCGGAGGAGGTGATCCTATCTGCAGCTAAAAGGGCACTATAGACTAAGTCAGTTTCAGAGAACCTAGCTGGAGGTCTTATTTCTCTCCTAGTCCTATCTCTGGCTAACTGGTAGTTCTCTAACTCACTATGAGTGGACTCTGGCAGGCTATGTGCTAGGTCGCTAGGGCTGGGATTTATCTCAGTTGTCCCTTGACTATTTCCTAGCTCAGGATCATAGGGACTTGCCTCATGGGTAGGGTCTAAGTCATCAGCAGGCTGGGGCTCATCTATAAGGGATGGTAAGCTAGGGGCAGGCTCCACCTCAACTGAGATTTGTGTAGGTACTGGGTCAGTAGGCCTATCCTGATCAAAGCTAGGCTGACTCTTAAAGAGAAAAGATTTTTCATCAAAGATAACATCTCTACTAATGATAATCTTTACCCCTCTAGCCTCCCTATCTAATAATCTATACCCTTTCACCCCATGCTGCTGCTGGTAACCTAGGAACACACACCTAATTGACCTAGGATCTAATTTACCCTCCCTAGTATGGGCGTAAGCAGCACATCCAAAAGTCCTAAGGTGTCCTAAGTCTGGCATCCTACCTGACCAAATTTCTAAAGGGCACTTAAATGCTAAATTCCTATTAGGGCTCCTATTCACTAAATAACATGCAGTGGACAGTGCCTCCCCCCAAAAAGCCTTTGGGAGCCCTGAGGTAAATAATAAGGCCCTGACTTTCTCTAATAAAGTCCTATTAAACCTCTCAGCAACCCCATTTTGCTGAGGGGTAGCCCTAACAGTTCTATGCCGCAATATACCATGCTCTTTACAAAAAGAATCAAACTCAGCATTACAGAACTCAAGTCCATTATCAGTTCTAAGCACTTTAACAGATTTACATGTCTGATTTTCTTCAAGCAATTTCCATTCTCTAAATTTCAGAAATGTCTCATTTTTAGACTTAAGCAAAAAAGTCCACACCATGCGAGAGAAATCATCAACAATGCTTAAAAAATATCTATTTCCCCCATGTGATTCATAATTTTCAGGACCCCATAAATCAGCATGCACATATTCTAATATACCTTTAGACAAATGAATACCCTTAGCAAAACTTTTCCTATGTTGTCTAGCTAATACACAACATTCACAAAAAGGTAATTTATTAATAGAAACCTTGCCTAGCATACCTCGCTTACCTAACTCAGTGAGCCCTTTCTCGCTCATGTGCCCAAGCCTCAAATGCCAGGTATTGATTTCTGCAGGGTTAGTAGCTGTGTACAAAGATACATTGAAATGACAGCCATCTAAAATATAAAGGGCAGACATTCTAGTACCAGTCAAAATCAATTTATTACCTTTGTACACCTTTAACTTACCACTATCTGCACAATACCTGCACCCATTTTCCTCCAATGCACCCAGGGATATCAGGTTCCTCTTTAGTCCAGGAACAAATCTTACATTGGACAGGGTTAGTAGCTTACCAGATTCTGTTTTTAAATTAACAGAACCAACACCAATAATATCACACACATGATTATTAGCCATATACACTCTTTCATTAGTGACCTCAATCAAATTATCAAACCATTCTTTTCTAGGGCACATATGAAATGAGCAACCAGAATCTAACACCCAATTTTCAGAGTATGAATTATCAGAAACATTCAAAACTTCAGGCAGGTCAGAGTCATTTTCAGGCACAGAAACAGCATTAGTCTCAGAATTAGCATTTGCTTTATTTTTAGCCAACCATTTATAGCAGTTTTTCCTTAAATGACCCAACTTACCGCAATGATAACATTTCCTAGATTCAGTCTGGTTTTTAGTGTCATTTTTATTATTGGGTTTAGCAGGCTTATCAATATTTGAGGACTTAGGTCTAGCATGCAAATTATTCCTGGGTTTACTCTTAACAAATAAATTTGCACCAGATTTAATCTTATAGTTTTTTAACTCAATTTCCCTAGTCCTCAATGCAGTACACAGCACATCATAATTAGGCACAGTTCCTGAGTATTGAAAAACATTTTTCACCACATGATAATTTTCAGGCATAGCATTCATCAAGATCATAACCAAGCTAGTATCATCTAAAGCATGCGGGGTTCCTTTTAACATCAAAGTTTGCTTAAGAAAATCATCCAGGTTTTCATCTATAGTTTTAGCAGTGTCCATTCTATATGAAAACAGAGAACCCTTAAGATACACCAAGTTAGGAGCATCTAACGTAGAAAATAAAGAATTCAATCTTTCCCAGAGTTGAAGAGGGTTCTCACACTCACATACCTTTCTGATAACATTGTCAGAGAGGCTGAGTATAATGATATTGAACGCCTCCTCATTGATTTCTTGTTTCCTCTTCTTCTGTTCTTCACTCCACTTTTCTTCCCGAGCCTCCAAGGCCACCAACACCTTGTGGTGCGACAAGAGGGCTCTCATCTTGAGCTGCCACACTCCAAAGTCAGTCTTGCCGTCAAATGGTGCAATCTCCATACGGCCACCAGTCATGACAGCTCGCAAGAAAGACAACAAACAGAAGTGAGTTTGTTTTTACCAAAAAACCACAGCACCAGAGGGCTCAGGATATACAAGATCACTGAACCTTGCTCCTGATACCACTGTAGGAACTTTTATCTATCCCCGAAACTCTGAACCCCCAAATTAACCAATCTAACAGATTTCAGAATGGAACAATAAAGAACAAGTACACCTGGATTTTTCCCGTGGTTCGGTTCAAAAGAACCTACATCCACGTTGAGCTCTTCGCTGAGCTCGGTCTGCACTATCAATGGAATCCGGCGAACACCGTCTGTTACAACCTCACTTCTCTCCTTCTCTTCACTAGTTATTACAGCCCTCAACACGGGGCAAAGCAGGGACGCAGCCCTCACCACAATCTCAACTGGATTGCACAACAACAACAAGAGAAAGCACGGAGAAGATTCAAGCTTCGCAGAGCCTGTTTCGGGAAAGAGAGGAAGCAAGAACAGATACAATCCAGATCTGATTTTTCTTCGTAACCTAACCCTAAGGCAGCTTCAGCCTTTTTAGATGAAACGACGCAGTCTGCCTTTCTTCTAGATTCATCTCAGCCGCTCATCTGACACCTTTAAATTCAGCCGTTGGATGAAAGCCTAACCATTTAGCAACAGCCCAGCAATAGCGATGCAGCTTTGTCGTCGCTGAAGGCCTTGATTCACCAACAATATTTTATACTTCCCTAGTGCTTGGCGGTGTGGGACAATCATAATAAATAGCTTCCAACATTGTCCTCTTCATTTATGATTCGACACACAAGCATACACTACAATTACTAGTAAGCAAGAGTCAACATCTATGCTAACATCATTCCTCTTGAAGGCGACACCAGACATATGCATCATTTTACAGGTGGAAGGTAACCTACAAGACTCTATGAGGAGGAACATCATATTCATAATCTACATAAATTTTAGTTCATATCCTAAAATAGTTTAATATAGAGTCCTCCATAATTATATCATTTGTGCGTATAGATTTACCAATCACTTAGCACAACTTATCAAGGAGGTTCCGCTCCATTAAATGAGCTTTCATCCCTAAAACTGTAACTGAGGCAGGGAGCACATAAATGGATCCAACGTTATAAGGTTTTTGTTTTTAACCGCTTATCCATTATGCATTGTCTTTAACATAATAACAATATTACTTTAAAAGTCTAACGTATCAAATGAAAATAGCACAACACAATTGAATGAATCATAAACTTATGTCATAAAGAAAGCTGGCATAAACTAAGGTTCGTAGAGTTCTAAAAACAAATAATTAGTCACGCACCTTGAATAATAAGCTACATCAAGAAGGAGAAGAACAAGTGTGTGGAGATGGGCCATCAGGGCGTGGTTTATATGCAAAAGAGACATTAAGCATTTCAATGAATTAGGATTCGATTCCTAATGGACCAGAGCATGAATTGTGTTGGTTGGGGTGGAGGGTTTGTGGTAGAATAGATAAACAAAACTCAAAAAAGTGTGGAGAGGGGAGTGTAAAAGGTGAAATGCTATCACGAGATTTTCTCTCATCCTCCTCTTTACTCTCGCCGTCTTTTTTTATGTGGATGACTCATCGTCCTCTCAAAGCCTCATCTCACTCTCTCAAATACGCAGTGGACTGTACCGTGATATGATATTCACTATTCTGAAATAGCCAATCTCAGAGTTAATGGAATGGGAATGATGAGCTTTGTTTATAATGTTGAATGTGTACGAGGTTTGGACCGAGTATAGGGTGGATTGGAGGCATTGTCCTGTGTATTGTTTCAGGTGACTCAAAATCAGATAAAAGGGGCAATTGCCATGGTGGATTTTCGGTCGTCCTGCTTATGTTCTGATTACCAATAACGAGAGGTCCAAGTTGGATTCGAAATCCAAGAAATGAATTTTTCTGGGATTTGAGAAAGGTGTGAAAGGTTTCAAGCTATAGGATCTTGTGGCTAAGAAGAGGGTGATCTGTCGAGATATTGTTTTCGATGAGCAGAGTATGATACAGCAGATGATGTCAGAGCAAGAGCATGTAGTTATTGAGGCTGATACCGGTTCAGAAAGAGCATGGGGGGAATCTAGTGAGTTCAGTACAAGAGCAGTAAGTTCAGATGAGCAGTCAGAGAAGGCTGTTGAGGCAGATGATAGGCGGCAAGCAGAGAGTATTGCTTCCAATAGACAAAGGCGTGTTATCAAGCCACCAGTCAGATTCGGATACGAAGACATGGTCAATTACGCTCTTGTAGTTGGCACAGATGATCCATCTAGTTTTCAAGAGGCTATTACTAGTCAGGAGAAAGAGAGTCTAAGTAAGAATCATACTTGGGAACTTATCCCTCTTCCAAAGGGCAAGAAGGCTGTTGGATGCAAGTGGGTTTTCAAATAGAAACCAGGACATTCGGAAAAGGAGCTAGTAAAGTTCAAAGCGAGACTAGTAGCAAAGGGTTACTCACATAAGAAGGGGGTTAATTATGACGAGATCTTCTCTCCTGTGGTACGTCGCACTTCTATCAGAATTATGTTGGCATTGGTAGCTAGCTGGACTTGCATCTTGAGCAGATGGATGTAAAAACAGCTTTTCTTCATGGAAATTTAGAGGAGGAGATTTACTTGGAGCAACCGGAAGGGTCTCAAACCAGGGGAGGAGAAACTTGTATGTAGATTAAAGAAGTTCTTAAACTGATTAAAGCAAGCTCCATGGCAGTGGTACAAGCGGTTTGACTCGTACATGTTGAAGATTGGCTACCAAAGATGTGAGTATGATTGATGTGTCTATGTCAAGTATGTTGATAATCATTCCCTTATATTCCTGATGTTTTATGTTGATGATATGCTCATCGTTGGGAGCAACATGGATGATATTGTGGAGCTGAAAGACTTATTGGGAAGAGAGCTTGATATGAAGGATTTGGGTGCAACTAAGAAGATCATTGGAATGGAGATTCGCAGAGATAGAAGCTCTAGGAGATTATGGTTATCTCAAAAGAGTTACATAGAGAAGGTCATAGACAGATTTGACATGAGTATGTCAAAACCGGTGTCCACACCTTTGGCAAACCACTTCAAGCTCTCATCAGTTCAGTGTCCTAACACAAATGAAGAAATCAGATATGACACAAGTTCCTTATGCAAGTGCAGTTGGATGTCTGATGTATGTCATGGTCTGCATAAGACCTAACCTAGCACAAGCTGTCAGCCAAGTCAGCAAGTACATGTCTAATCCTGGAAGGGTTCACTGGAATGCAGTGAAGTGGATTCTCAGGTATTTGAAGGGTACCGCTGACCGTGGTCTTATGTCTGGTGGTCAAATGGGTGGTACTTCGGTGGTTGAATATGTTGATTCAGACTGCACTTGGAGAGCCGATCAGCAATGAAAAGCTTGTCAGAAAAGTTCTGAGGTCACTTCCACAGAAATACGCAATGAAAGTGACAGTTATTGAGGAAGCCCAAGACATAAAGGGAATGAGGCTTGACATCCTAATGGGATCCCTTCAGACATTTGAAATTAAACTAACATCTGAAGCTCATGAAAAGAAATCTCGGGGAACAGCTTTCAAAAGTGAAACATCAGAATCTGTTAAAGATAAGGAGAAACTGAAACACTCAGAAGCTGTGACAGAGTTGTCAAGAATAAGAAAATATGTCAGTATGATGAACAATGGGACAAAGAAACTTGATTCTATCTTGGGTGCTTAGCGTACGAATCGTGGGAGTCCTGATTTGAGCTATGAGCATCAGAAGAAGACTTGTAATAAGACTGTGTTTGTTCAAGATAATAATCCTAATTATGCTAACAGTGTTCATCCAAATCACAGATTTAATAAGCGTTGGATAAAGGGCAAGCGCATCTGCCATTTTTGCAAAGCTCAAGGCCACATCCAGAGAAAGTGCCCCAAATTTCGTGCAAAATATTGTCTACAAAAGTTTGTGCCCATCTCAAAGACTTACACCAATCATTGCTACGTCGAATACAGCTCATCTAGTCACCTTGAGAAGGACCAGTGGTACTTCGACAGTGGCTGTTCATCCCACATGACCGGAGAAGCCAGCTATCTGACCAATGTACAAAACCTGGATGGGAGATTTGTTACATTTGGTGATGGGACAAAACGAAAGGTCATTGGTCAAGGTACATTATCAGTTCGAGGGATGCCTACAATCAAAAATGTGCTTCTTGTGGAAGGCCTTCAAGCCAGCTTACTAAGTATAAGCCAACTGTGCGATGGAAAGCTGATTGTCCAACTCACCCAGGATTCATGCCAAATTATCAGCAGTGAAGGGAAGTATGTTTTGAGAGAAGTTCGTTCATCAAATAATTGTTATCTGTTGAATTTTGAGACAGAGCTTGTCACAGCTCGCTGTTTTCTGTCTCAGCAGGATGAACTAATTCTGTGGCATAAGAGGCTGGGACACTTGAATCTCAAGACATTGAGATAGATATCTAAACATGGTCTAGTGCGAGGAATACCAGAATTAAAGGGAAAGACAGGTGCCATGTGTGGTGAATGCAAGATAGGAAAACAGACAAAAGGTCTTCTCACTCTGGAACGAATCAGATCCGTACAACCAGAATTCTTGAACTGTTACACATGAACTTGAAGGGTCCCATGCAGACCAAAAGCATTGGTGGTAAGATCTACTCTAGTCTGTGTTGATGATTTTTCCCTTTTTACCTGAACTGTGTTTCTCAGATAAAAATTAGACACTGTTCAAGCTGTGATTCACTTGATTCTGAGACTCCAACGTGAAAAAGGCACAACTCTGATTGCAATCAGGATTGACCATGGTAAGGAATTTGAGAACAACGATATGGAAGAATTCTGTCTAAAACAGGGCATACTTCATCAGTTCTCAGCACCCATAACGCCTCAACAAAATGGAGTAGCTGAAAGAAATAATTGTACCCTTCTAGAGATGATGCTGGTCATGATTCATGGAAAAGGGCTGGCTCTCACTTTCTGGGCAGAAGCGATCAACACTGCCTGTTACGCCCTGAATAGAGTCTTTATTCGCCCTGGAACACACAACAGAGTCCTTACTGTTGTGGAGTCAATTAACGTGGCGATTTCAACACTCAGGTTATTCGATCAGCACAGAAGATGATGTTGCCTGTCCTGATTCAGAAACTAGTCAGAATCTGTACCAGAAATTCAGGATGATGAACATGTATCTGATACAGAACCAGAGCCAGATCTAGCTACTCAACCATCGCAGCGTATTCTGCAAAATCATCCAATGACCAACATTTTTGGGGATCTGCAACGAATGAAGAAGTATATGTTGCTCAGCCTAAGGGCTTTGAAGACACACATCTCCCGGATCATGTGTATCGTCTCAAAAAGGCCTTGTACATACTGAAACAGGCGCCCAAAGCATGGTATGAGCGTCTCAGGATATTTCTCGTTCAACATGGCTATGTGCGAGAGGAAGAATACAAGACTCTATTTGTGAAGCACGTTCAGAAGGAATTCATCATTGCGCAAATCGATGTGGCTGTCATAGTATTTGGATATCGATCACAGAAGTTGGTGGATCAAATTACTGAACATATGCAGATTGAATTTGATGAGTATGATGGGTGAGATGATCTACTTTCTTGGTCTGCAAGTGTCTCAGAAATCAGATGGAGTATTTGTGACATAGAGCAAGTATGCTAGGAACTTGGTGAAGAAGTTCAGATTGGAAAATGTCAGCCATAAGCACACTCCTGCCACTACACATGTAAAAATTACAAAAGATGAATCTGGAGTCAGTTTGCAACAAACCCAGTACAGGAGCATGATCGGCAGCCTACTCCATCTCACTGCCAGTCGACCCAACATTTGTTATGCTGTTAGAGTATGTGCTAGGTACCAGGCTCACCCCAAAGAAAGTCACTTGGCAAGTGTGAAACAGATGCTGGAAGAGTATGGTCTGAAATAAGGGGAGATGACTTTATTCTGTGACAACTTGAGTGCATTCAACATTTCGAAGGATCCTGTTCAGCATTCCAGAACCAAACAAATTGACATCAAGCATCACCACATTCGTGAGTTGGTTGAACAAAAGATCATTACTCTGAAATAGGTATCCACCGATGGACAGCTAGCAGACATTTTCATTAAAGCCTTGAACAGTACTCAGTTTGAAACACTTAGACTCGCCTTGGGTCTATGTGTTGTTGACATTTAGTCAAGTTCAGATATGCTTGACCAGTTCTAGAACAATGCTTAAGGAACTGATAAACTTGTTAAGCATCTCGAGGCAGAGATTCTGATGTCTGTCTCTCATGTTGGGTGAAGCAGAGTCTGAGGCAGAGCTGTATGACAGATCATATGTTCTAGATACTTTGGAAAGAAGAAATCAGCAAGATCCGAGACTCAGATTGAGGTTTATATTGTTTTGGAATTTGAGTTTTTGAATTTCTAATTCGCTCCTATATATTCACAGAGCATCCAGGTGAAAGCTCCAAGTGCCAAAAAGGGGCAGAGAAAAGAAGAAGAAGCCCTCGAATAAGCCTTCATTCCGAAATCTGTAACAGTTAAACCTGAACCAGCCTCGAAGAACATCCAGGTGAAAGCTCCAAGTGCCAAAAAGGGGCAGAGAAAAGAAGAAGAAGCCCTCGAATAAGCCTTCATTCCAAAATCTGTAACAGTTAAACCTGAACCAGCCTCGAAGGTGAGCCTTATTATTGATTCGTCTATGATTATGCCTGTAGTGGAGGCCGATAAACCAGAGGGTGTTGTGATGAAGAAGGAGGTTGGAGTTGTTGATAATGGGAGCAAATCTAAGGAAGATCAAGTGGCTACAAGTTCTAGGTCAGGAGGAGTTGCCTGCAGAAGACTGAGACGACTCAGCGATAGAAGGCGAAGTCGGTCAAAAGGCCTCTGACAGACAAGTCTGAAACAGACCTATTCCAAAGAAGAAAATGTGTGAAGTCTGTTGTTTAGAAAAAGGGTCAGGCCTCGAGATAAGCCAAGCTATTTGTTCAGAAGATTGAGAAGAAGGTAAAGGATGCAGAATTTGGGTTCAAAGTATGCATTGTCACGAGAGAGTAAGGATTCGGCTGCTGAGACAGTCTCTGGTGAAGTAGACAAAGACGCAGATGGGTGGCGCTGAGGCCGTTCAAGTCAGTTTTCCTCTAAAGATCACTGAACCTGCGTCAGTTGCTGAGATAGATAAACAGAATGAGCAAGTGATGGAGTCCTCTGTTCCAACACCACTGTCTAAGCAAAATGGGACAATCGAACAAGACAAAAGAAGAGTGTGACCACTGAGACAGGGGGAGCAGTGTCAAGAAGAAGGGAAAGATTGGTTTCAGGAAGTCCTAGAAGTGACCACCCTATAAGAAATCTGGATCTACTCATAGTGGAGAGTCTCCGACAAAGGCTGTCATGGTATCAGGAGTATGGTTCTGCAACACTGAGGGTGGTAAGAAGTGAAAGATTGTTCAGGAGAGTATTTTGAAGTCACTAAAGTTGTCAAGGACATTGAGAATGAAGGAAGCAAAGACACCCCTATACTGTTTTGATTGGAATGTATATCCCTGTCATTTTTGTTTGCAAAAAGGAGGAGTATTATTGCAAATTCGGCACTCAGTATATACATCGCCATTCGCGCCTTATGAAGAGCGAGTTTTGTCAAAAAAAATGCCAAGGGGAAGAATGTTAGATCCAGGTGGTTCATGGATCTTGATTGGCATGCATTTTTGACAAACAAAGACCTCGGCTGTGACAGAATGTGTAATAGTATCTGTCAGTCAGGAGCTGTAGCAATATCAGTCGGAGATATGCGAATATAGTGTATCATCAAAGCAATATTTGAAAGATATTCCGAAGATATTCTCTCCTGGATTCGGGGCTCCGAAGATTAGATTCTGCTTTATTCAGATTGGATTCGCTCCGGAATATGGAAAGTATGATCGAACATTATCTCATTTCCAAAGATGAAAGATAGCGAATATAGTGTATCATCAAAGCAATATTTGAAAGATATTTCGAAGATATTCTCTCCTGGATTTGGGGCTCCGAAGATCAGATTCTGCGTTATTCAGATTGGATTCGGGGAGAAGGTGTAACAGTATTTGTCAGACAGGAGCTGTAGCAATATCGTCTTAGATATGCTAATATAGTGTCTCATCAAAACAATATTTGAAAGATATTCCGAAGATGTTCTCTCCTGGATTCGGGGCTCCGAAGATCAGATTCTGCGTTATTCAGATTGGATTCGCTCCGCAATATGGAAAGTATGATCGAACATTATCTCCTTTCCAAAGATGAAAGATAGCGGATCTATTCTATTTATGCGGAGCTGGAAGATTACAGAAGGAATCACGACGACTGAAATTATTGAACAGAGACAGAAAAGCTACTGACCGGCGATCATCATTTGAGACAGTAAGAAAATCGACAAAGCTAGAGCATCATCGCCGTGAGCTGAAGAAAAACGTTGAACAGACTGTGTTTCAGGTCTGACATTCTCGGGAAGAGAATTACCGATTTGCAGGAGGCAAATCGAGGTGGAAAGAGAAGGATCTCCATCTAAGAGATTCAAACGCACTCACGGTGAATCAACTACATAGTGGTAACCAAGGGAGTTGTGTTATTTAAAGATCTATTGTACTTGATCATATACATTGTGAAGTGATTTCCACTTGGGGTTCCGAGAAACCCCTGAGTAGGCTCGGTGAGCTGAACAGGGTAAACACATCTTGTGTCGTTTACTGTTCTTCGTACTGTTTCTATTTCAACTAACAAACATCAAATCACAATCTGTTAAAGCTTTGTGGAACAGTTAACAAGTGATCTGGGACAGCCCGAATAGAACAGACGTATAACTTTCAACACATACATTGAATAAGAAAATCCTAAAAACTTTGACTCTAATCGTTCATCTTCATTCACAGCACGTACCATTCACTCAGGAGAAGTCTAGACTTTGGAGGATTGCATGCTCTTCACTCAGGATGTCAGGAGTTTGGTGTTTAAGGGAATAAATTCGAACGACGTCCGAACCGGGTGTAATGGATACTCCATTTCTATCCCGACGTCTATGTTCAAGTATTTTTAGTCTCAAACATCAAGAGAAACATAAAAACAGAAAATAATATTGGGAAACGATACATAGTCCATCAAAAATATAAAAAATAATGCAGTAAGTGTTTTCTTTCCTATCAAATGGAAATTGAATTCGAACTATTTGAGTCACCAAACTACCAATATTTGAGTTCCAACTATCAAAAATTACGAGCAGCGGACAAAATAAAAAAGAAATTATGATTTTTGAACTTTGAAGGGCGTACCGGGTACGGATTAGCTCTTTTAATCAACCAAGTGAATTACTAGAGAAATAATACATCAAACTGATTTGTGGGATGTTAGAAAAGAGAGATCAATTTAGCTAGAGGTTAGGTTCGGGGCACAGTTCACTTGATTGACTAAAATAGTTAACTTGAAGGTTAAGAAATTCATCATTTGTTTACTTGAAATTTGGTTAGTTTGAAATGTAATTAGAAAAATGATGATTTCCAAAGATGAATATTCAAAGTAAATGGTTGCGTCATCAAATTGCAGTGTTTGGCAGTATGGTAGTTGTTACTGGGAAGCAACCAATTCACAACCATTTATCACAATTAAATCCGCACCGTCATCATCCTTCTTCACATGCATTGTTTCAATGCTCTTACACAATACTTTGTTTTTCTATTGCAAACCAAAATTCAATATAATCGAATTAGTCATTGGTAGAAAGTACGAACAATAAAGAATGCATTTGTCAACAAAATAAAACAGTTATAATATCTAAGAAATGATTTGAATTATACTTAGTTAGGATGAAATTAATTTATTATATATTTTGTTTGTGCACATATTTCATTACTATTAGCTGTCCAATCAAATAACTATTTTTTTCAAATTGCTTGAATATGAAAAAAAGGTCAAAATTTAAAAATAGAAGATTTTTTTTTTATGGACGATGTACAATTCATCTTCAGTTCAGAGAGAGCAATTTTAGGTAAATATTGATACATTTTAAGCACAATCCACGCATGACACTTTACTAAGTCGCACGCATGACACTTTTCTACCGCAGGGACGAAGAAAGACTTCCACACTTAATGCCGAGAATATGTGCCTCCAGATGGAATCGAATTGGTGCCCATTTGGTTGTAAGCCAAGAGCTTCGCCAGTTGATCCACTGTCTGTTCGGCAAAATAGAAGGCATATTTATACATCATAATCAATGAATATATATACGAGTAGATATAAAAACCTATTATTAAATATATTTACTCGTTTAAATAAAATAAGCATTAAAGAAAACTTTTTAAAATAATATTTTATCACAAAGTTGAATTGAATTAGTGTAACTAACATCCAATCACAAAAAATGTTATGAAACTTAAATAATAATTATACTTTAAATTTAACACATGTTGACATTTTAGTTCGAGTTACAATCATTTAAATTAAGCAATTTAATCTCATACAAAATAGTGCACTTCATTTACATGTCATTTGAGAAACTATTATATTGACACAAATGTTTAAATTCATGTTACTTAATTTTCGTATAGTTTCACACAATTTTATATAACAAACATTATTTATATTAAAATATTAAAAGTGGAATGAGATTCAGTGCAGCGCAACAAAATGTAACCAGTTATAATGCGACATTGTTTTATGTTCTGAGTTTATAATACGATGATATTTTTAAAATTATTTTCCTAAAAAAAACTATACAGTTTTAACTTCAAACTATAATTTTGTTATTGCTTTATTTGGCTTGACTTCACTAGTTCCAAATCAATCAAAAGTCTCAAACATTTTAAAAAAATATTTAATGCCTTACCAAATACTAAGATATTTTCAATAATGACTTTTTAAAACTATAACTCGACATATATCAAATAGATCAATTATTTCTCATGATGTTACATAATTTACTAAGAGGGTTTTTTCTCTCAAGGAAACTATATCAATTGAAAATAAGTATTGGAGTCTCATTTCATTATAAGCGTGTTTGCTGAATACATATATAACCATCAAAGTGTCTTACTTATTATTTTAAACGTTATAGAAATTTTAAGTAAAGTGAAACAAACCTAAATTCAAAATTGTAATTGATTCGCAAGTTCTCATCTATTATGATATTTAAATGAATATAAAATTGAAATAACACCACGCAAGATTGTGAAATCCAAAAGTAGTATTTGCCTAAAAATGTAGGAGATTTATTTTGTTATGTTGCCTAACATTGATAAGATGAAATATGAATAGTAAACTTATTGAATAAAAACATTGTAATAGTTCCATAAAATTTAAATATCTTCTGATATTAGTTTTCATATATAACTTCTTTTATTAATTTTGAAATGATAACTTGATTCATTTCATTTGAATAGATGACACGTATGTTGACAGATGGCCAACTATAATAATTATATCATGCAACTTTCAAAGATGATTAATTTTTTCCCTATTCCATGGTAGAAATATAAATATGCAATAACTATACAAAAACTTTGTTTCATTATATTTCGTCATGTCACGTCATGTCACAAAATAAAATAAAATAGAATTATACATAATCATAAAATTGTCAAAAGGGTATAGATTGACTTTTTGAAAGCAAAAAAGTAACCAAATTGAATGATACAAAACTAAAATATTGTAGTTTTGATATTAATATGACATACTTTTATCTTAAGAAAAAAATAGAGAAGAGAATAGGAATAGAAATATTATTATTATTATTATTGTTATTATTACAGCTTGAGGAGCTTTCTTCTACGCCACTTTTACTTGCATACACCACAACAATCTCAGACAACATAAAATACAAAGAAACAGAAAAAAAATTTCTTGTTCAATTTTCCCACCATTTTTCACTCCTCCTCGCAGCTTCCCTTTGCTTCGATTCACGTCATCAATTTCGACGCTGCGATGGACTTGAACCGGCTTCCTGATGACCACGGAGGTGCTGGAGCAGGAGGAGGAGGAAGCGGCGCGCTGGAGTCCGAATCTGTTGTTTTCTGCTCAATCTGTCTCGAGCCGGCTTCCAAAAACGTCGAGCGAACTGTTGTTAAGCTCAAATGCAAGCACAAATTTCACCTCGGTCTGTTATCTTTTTTTTTCTTCTTTTGTTTCTTTTTAGTGGATTTTAGTCTTTATTAATTCTTGAGCAGTTTGGAGGGGTTTAGCTGCAGGCGTGGTGGATTTTGATGGCGAGGGATTTAGGGTTTGGATAATTCCTGATGTGGGTTGGATGAATTTAGAGCCTTTTCACGTGGATGAGAATGTGCCTAGAATTTGAAAGTTGTTGAATTTAATTGAGGTGTTTCAGGTGGTCCAATTGATTTATTGTGGGTCTTTGTGTGGATTTTCTTGTGAAGTAATCAAGGTGAGGAGAACTTTAATTTGGATCTTTGGAGTTGTTACTGCCGTTTATGTGCATGTTATCAGAACATGCATCACGTCAAGATGTCAAAAATTGGTCGCAAATTGTAATTGTTGGATTTGTTTTCTTATTGTGTTGTAGGCTATTTCTGCCGCAATCTGTTACAGAACTTTATTGGGTGTTTCTGATTTAAAAAGGGGCGAAATGTATTATTTCATCCAAGTTGACCTTAGAGAGGTTTAGCCTTGATTTGGAGTTAGAGCAGATGGGATTTGGAATCGGGAGTAAGGGTTAATATAGTAGACTTCACCGATGATTATGAATATTAGTATAATGCAATGCAGGGGTATTCTATGCATCCGTTTGTTAAAAAAATGTCTGTTATGATGTATCAGCTCATCTGTTGCTGATGCTGCCCTCATTGTTCTAAAGCTTTTGTATTATGGCATATCATATGTTCATTTTCGACTTTAACTTGCTGTTTTTGTCAGATTTACTTAGATACTACGCGGTGTCTTGTGGTATCTTATTTATAATTTACTGTCCCATGTATACTTAATTCTTTGTTGAATGGTTCAGACTGTATAGGATCGGCTTTCAATGCAAAGAGAGAAATGGAATGCCCAAACTGTCGCAAACTTGAAAAAGGAGAATGGCGGTTTGAGACAGGACATGTTCCCACAACAGATGAAGACGATGACGAGATGATTAGTCAAAGCTACTTATCTCCCATGGTACACAGATTCTTTCCTTTCAATCAAATGTGAATACTTGTTGATATATAAATTCAGTACACCTGCTATTAAACTACCTAAAGTGTACCTGCATTAAACCGTTGGGAGTTATTGTTCAATGGTTGGTCGTTACCATAAATAAGATATTCATATTTTAGTTCAGGCATTTTAGTTAAGAAAGCGAATTTAGTGGTTTTGTTGCATGCCATTCAAATTGGAAATGCGTTACTGTTTTTTCACTGTGCAAATAAAATCGTGCCAGACGTAGACAATGTGCAACATAAGGCTTTGATTCGCCTTTTCATTTCATTTGACTATTTTGTATTGTTTATTTTCCAAATATATACATATACATACATATATTGGTTTAAAGTTTAACGGGACTCTATTCTGATTATAACTGCCGACTAGGAACATGTGCTGACTTTACAGTTCCTTACATGCTATTATTTCAGCTCAATGGGCCTGGTTTTGAAATGGTTCTTTTGCGATTCAGGTTACCTTACAGTGGTGTCCCTACAATGATGTCGCACCAATCCCTGTGAATTTTAAGTAAGTGGTACATCGGTAGCTTGCCACTGATCACTTAAACTGAATTATGCATCATGAATCTTTATTGTGGACAAATGACTTCTAAGCTAATTAAGTGTTGCTTACAATGATAGTTGCCAACTTGCCATAATTCTTGAAACCGACAGTTGGTCTTCTTACATATTCTTCTTTAGGATATTTGTCTTGTCATTGTTATCGGGTAAGATTGCGCGTCTGACATTGATCGGTATGAACTTGTATATTTCTTGTTGCCTTTGCTGCTAATGTACTATGTCTGTGTCCACTGATACCCAAGCTTATCTTGTTACTCATGGGATTGTAGAAGAGCATACCAAAGTAACTGCTGACAAAAATGTTGGATGTTCTTTTATTTTGTAAAGCTTAACACTATTCAGTGTCTAGGAACAATAAGGTTGTTAGTTCTTGTTACTCTATCTATTTTCTACATTTTAAAACTGAAACTGTGAAGTATCCAACCACATTAATTTTCTCCGTTTTTTTTGCTGCGCCTATTTATTAATGTGAAGTTTAAAACTGTTTAGTATCTACATCTAAACCACTAAACTCGCTTTCTTATCTAAAATGTTATAAACACTACGTGATATTTGGAATTTTTTTTTTCTGGTCCTGTTGCTTTCTTATTCTGAACTGGAGTGAATTATGCTTCCTGACGATTGTTTTTCCTTTTCAATCTTTCAGTGAAGGGAACTATTTTGCTGGAAATTGTAAGGCTCTGTTCTTTTCTTGTGTAATAATCAGTACAGGAATTTCATATTCATAGTAAAAAGAAAACAGAAGTTTTATGTTAGGGGTGGACTAAATGTTATTTATGTAGAACTTACAGTGCAACTATGCTTCTAGCTCAACCACTTTTTTTCGTTTTGTCAGATACTCATGCTTCTGTCCATCAGTGGAACGTACCCTTTGTACCAGCTGAGGGTCAGGTTCTTGCACCTGCATATGGATTTCAAGGTATGGACGCACAGTACCATGGTTTGCCCTTCCCTACGGCAACCTTAGGAAGCCACATTAATGGAGCTGACCAAAACCCGATTTCCTCACCAGCACATTCATTCCCTGCTCCGCAAAGGTAATTTTGTTACCAGCATGTGCCTCCTTATTTCATTTGTCACTCACAATGCGAAGTTTTTATCAGACCAAATATTTTTATGGTATTTACTGCAATTCCATTTCAAATGTCAGCACATATTATCGAGGCGTGCAGCCTGGAGCTTATACAGTCATGCCATCACTTCAACAACAATACTATCAGCTTTACAATGCTCCAATGCCAAATCACCCAGCTCGAGCCGTTTCTGAACAACATGGACCAGTGTCTGTGAATGGTTTTCATCACATCAGTTCACGGAATCTGCGCCCAGGTTTCTTCATCCGTCCAGCAGCCACCCCTCAGCAAAATTTCACAGAAGCAGGGTTTCCTACGTCGATCGAGAACTTACCAAGTCAAGGCAGGGAAATAGTTCAGCCAGCTAACAGTTTCCGTAACAGAGGACATCAACATTGAGGACATCAAACAAGATGGATGAATCAGCCATGAATCTCTGCTGAGTAAAGAACAACATCATTGCCCATGAATCATGCTATAAATATTATGGTCCACCTGGTCAATGTTGGCAAGCCCAACACCAGTTTTGGTACCTAAAACCAATTAGACTATGAGTTCCAATAATTACCTGTTTACTGTGTGCCTTTTAAGATGGTTTAAAACCTTTTGGGGAGATTTATAAATTTTGGAGGCACATGCCTGGTTTGTGGCATTATATACTTATGGTTTCTCATTTTGGTCTCTACAAGAATCAGCATTGACGCTACTGCTGCAAATCTTATAATATATGTGACATACCCTACTGCTTTGAGAAAATACTTACATTTTTGATATCTGATTTATTTTTTAATTTTTTGCAAACATTAATAGTTCTACTACCATTACATAAAAACAAGCCGACAAGCATTAAATTATACTACATGTTTTTATTGATATTGCAACTTACAAAGTCGGATTTTATTATTAGATCGTTCGGACAAATGTACAAAAGAGAAATTTGAACTCACTCTTTACCCATGTGCATAACATCACCTATAAGATTCCCCTATTTATATTAGAGCTCTTCTCAAATCGAGGGATATGATCACTTTGAACATATGACTACAATTAGCCACTCTATAAAGTTTTGTATAATATTTTTGTCCATCTATTTTCATACTTTTCCCCCACTTCTCTATATTTCTCTACAAAAATTTTCTTCTTGGGTTGAACTTCTCATTCTTTAATCATCTTCATTTTGAACTTTTATGTAATTTAGCTAATTAGGCATAATAGTTTTATACTTTCTTTCTGGTTGTCTTTCGTGCTCCATAATTTTAAGTCCAAAATGATGGCACTTTATGTAAGAACAGAAGTTAATTGAATAAAAGTTAATCTCATGATTTTTAATCTTCAAATCAAACTTAAAAATTAACTAACTTTAATATGTTTTTTATTGATTGATTTATAAAGTTGGGAAAATATGTATTAAGTGTGAAGAAAATTGTGGTGTGGCCCATTTTGTGAGCCAAAATTGAGAGTGGAATACACCTCAGATTGAAATGAATTAATCATAATTCAATACATTGAGATGAGAAGTATAAAATTGATTATTCATAAGCCAAAATCCAAGTAAAGTGAATGAGATATTGATGATCAAAAAGTGGTCTGATATAATGGAAATATGAATCCATACAGAATTGAATACTCACCCTTGTAGACTGGAAATACAAGCAATGTGAAAGTATCCACATTGCTTCGAAAGTGACTAGAATGTAAGCTTAATATAAATTCATTCTACCTACTTTGTAAGATAGTAACCAAGGAGGCTCTGCAAGAGTTATAAATCACAAGCCGATTCTTTTTCAGAACGTGGTCTAAAGGGTGCGTACGGGACGCAAATGGTGGATCGATTTAGTCGCATGTAGATATGCCCATTTTGCACTTATTTCTACTCATATTTTTAGTATGAGCATGCAATTTGATGCGAAACCTAAACATAACTTGGAGGCGACGCATGAAGGTCTAAGCGTCGCTTGGGTTTGGACTTAAGCAAGGCATCGCTTGAAGCTTAAGTGTCGAGGCGACGGCTGGGTGACATGAAGTCATTTAAATATCATTTAAGGTCGAGGCGTCGCATGAAGCTTAATTGTCGAGGCAATGCTTGGGTGTCCATTAATACATTTAATGTTATTTAAGGTCGAGGCGTCGAAATGCGTCGAAATTCATGCACAGCCCCATTATCTCTAGCAGGTTCATATGGCCTTTCGTGTGCCTTACAAGAATTGGGACTAGATTTTTCTTGACCTCCAAATAGTGCACATTATGACAGTCCCGCACTCTTGTTGGCTTTCTCGGCCACCTTCTCATCCTCCACAAGTGCGCCAAAGACATCCTCTAGTCCCCCGGGTCGAAGGACTCTAACTCCTTTTTGGATAATTGGTTTGATACCCTTCATGAGGTGGCCCTTGAGTACTTCATTGGTCATCGCCCCAAGTCCTCAGATAAGGCCTCAAAATGGTTGCGGTAGGAAGCCATCATAGCCTCTTGGGTGAGGGCGAAGAACTCATGCACTTTCCTTCCGAGTTGGCCTTGGAACCTCTCCAGTAAGCTTTGTGGAGCTCTGCCCATGACTAGAAGCGTCGTTGAGCTTTGTGCCAGTCAAAACACATGAAGGCTTTGCAGTCCAAAAATATCACCGACCTAATCATTATATGAATTGTCTATTAGTCAAAAATATATATATGGAAATACATATCTCATAATCATATGTATCACTGATATCTCAGGATATGCGATATATAGCTTAGTTGTTGCTGCTAATATATATCTCAGAATATCATTATATAATCAAAAATTATCTCAGGATTTGCTGTTAACAAATGTGATTGCTTCGGTTTCTCCATTAATCGACTGATAAGTCAAACTGCGTATATAATATATAGTTTACTTGACGTCAAGTAGCAAAGACTTCCAATTAAGCTTTTGAAGTGGGATTTACCAACTCTCCAATACCTTATAACATTAATCCTATTCTTTCAAACTTCAAAATTTTAATGATATCATTCGCACATTTCTTTTGTGAAATAAAGTTTCTCCTATCAGCTTACTCAAGCTCGATGACTAGAAGTAGGACATTAGTTCCATGTTAGTTTTATCAAACTGATGAGACGTCACATCTTGAAACTCGATTAGCAATTCCTTCCTATATTCGTCGTGTTTACTTCATCATCTCGGGTGATAGTGTAATCTTAAAAATGAACTTGTGGTAATCTTCGTCATGCTCAAAGACTACTGGACTTCTGATATTGATTTGTCAAGTGAATCAAGTAGTGTGTCTGTCTTCCACAGACTCCTCAATAACTATACTAAAATGTTTGTTATCTTTTTAAGATCAATCTTAGACCTCATCTTTAGTAAACCATACATCTTGTTTGATAATTAATTAGTAGTGATGGGCCGTACAACTTATAACCTTTCATATAAGTACTATATATTCAATGGAGATACATCATTTAATCTTGTCAGCCAGCTTCCTCCGCTACTGATTCATGCCAAAATACTCGAGACAAGATACACCTGCTTCATAATACTCCAAGCTTCGTGTGGTGTCTTTCATTGACCCGCATTTTTGGGACACTGGTTGAGTAAGAATACTGCATATGTTATAACTTCTGCCAAACATATCTTCGATAGCTTCTTGATTTTCAACATGTTTATGATCATTTCAAATATAATTTAATAAGCCATGCCATTTTGGTAAGGTATGTAATTTGCAGCCAATTATCACCTTATTACTATATCATTGTAGTAGTTAGAGAATTAGCTAAAAGTAAATTCTCCTCAATCTGATCACAGTGTCTCGAGAGCATAACCAATTTGTTTTCAACAACAGTCTTAAAGTCTTTATACATCCTGAAAGCCTCTGAATTTTGTGGCGCCCAAATCTTTCTCGGAAAAATCATCCACTAATGCCAAGTGTCTGCATCCACCAAAAGATTCTATCTCCACTAGACCACATAAATCCTTATAAGCCAGGTCCAATGGTTAGTTATGTTGGATCGTTAGTTAGCGTTTCCCCTTAAGTAACTCAGTTTTGGGTTACCCGAGAGGTAATGCAGTGAAAATTCAGATCGAGTTACCCGAGAGGTAATGCAGCAGGTAACTCAACAACAGCAGCGAAATTGAAAATAATGAAATTAATAAGAATTAAGAATACTTACGACTTAGAGTGGAAACCGCAATGCTTAATTAACCATAGATTAAAACCACTACCTTCCAGTATCCGCTGGAAGGATTTTTGAAAGACGGATCACCGTTTTATTTAGATGTCTTATAAAGTACAAAACAAATAACTTGTCGCCTCCAGCCAGGCTATTCTTTTGTCACTCCTTAACTCAATCTGATTTTTGGACAATGCTTCTTTCCCTCTTGAACTTGTGCCTTCAAGATCTCAGAGTTCACGTCTTGCTTGCTTAATTCGTCGTCATTCTTGTTCACCTCGAAGACATCTTTCGCAACCTCTAGCTTTGTTACTTAAAAGAGCAGCGCATGATCTCCCGAATACTTTGGATTGATGCACTTGATTTGCACGCCAGCATTTAGGTTTCCAAATCTGCCTCAATTCATATCTCAATCAGATATCCCTTATTTAAGATAAGGAAAGCAAATCAAGTTTGTTTCCTTATTTAAATGAGGAGATAATCTTGTAGATCTAATGTATATCCCATAATATACATTAAATGCATTCAAATATCGCTGAAAGATATTAGAATATTTTCTAGATTCTTTCCTGATTCGTGTCTCGCCTTATTTCTAGGACCACACTGTCTTTACTGTCATCATGTTCCCTCATGAGTTCCTCTTGCCTTCCCCGAGGCGGAACTCAATTTTTGTGGTTTTTTTGCACACTCATTATTCTTTGTTAGTTGAGTGTTTGTCATCACCAAAACATAAGGGTTCAACAATATTCCCCCTTTCGATGATGAGAAACACTCCTTTGATAAGAGCAGAAAATCACATGCATGGGTGATGTACCGGGTATTAGTGTTCTTTGTCATGTGATTCAGATAGGCTAAAGCTAAGTACCGTTCCCCCTAAGAAAAGCTAAGCATCATTCCTAAGAAAAACAACCAGAATACAAGTAATGACTTCCCCCTCAAGTTATGCAGTCTTCCCTTATTGTTCTTCCCCCTTTTGGCATCATAGAAAAGGACATCAGACATTAGAAGATAAACATAAGCACAAGAAATACTTTATAGTTCATCAAAGTTAAGGTGCCAAATGCAATGGCACTAGATCGTAGAGGCAAAAGAGAGTCAGCAAGAATAAAATGAAATGCACAGCAAGGAACAATAAAAGTTCATGAAAAGAAGGAAATGATGTGTTGGGAGGTCAAGGAGGGGGTTGAACCATGAGAGTGGCGCCGTCTATTAGGGGCGGTAATCATGAAAGAGCTCCTTAAGTCGTTCCAACAGTATATGTTCAACATACTTGAGCTAGGTGGTCAGCTCGGTGATTCGCTCCCTATCCTCCAAGTGATTCCTTAAAATCCGATCAGATTTCCCCATGCTATCTTCTATTTTTCCAATACGATTTTCCAACGTAGAAATGTTTGTGCCATGGTTGTGATTAGCCCTTCCAGTCTCAGGGTGGCTGCTAGGATAGGTGAGAGATTTTCAACCGATTCTTTCTGAGCGGAGCTTTGTACACCCTTACGTGTTTGACTGAGGGAGTCCGAGCGAGTTTGTCGACTGGGGATTTTACACATTCCTTGCTTCAGCCGGTGCCTGGCCCAAAGGTCCATCCCATGGCACTGAAATTCTCCTCCCGGAAGCTCTCCCAGGCTGCGACCTCTTTTCGTAGATTGTACACATGACATTTTTCAAAAATTGTCTTGACGACCCCTGGATAAGGGAGAATGTGTCTCCCGATGGTCCGGATGTATGCCATGGGCAGCATCATGCTTTTGGGGAGATTAATAGGGTTCCTTTGGAGGAGCTGATCCAGAAGCAGGTAGTTGAGAACCTGGATCACATTGTGCTTGCCTTGTCTGGGGATGACATTGCTGCATACTACTCTGTGTAGTGTCCTGTGAACTACTCCCATGGTTGCAGTGCCCCCACTGCTAATGGACGCATGGGGTTCCTCACTTATCCTTGCTGCAACGAGTTGAAGTGCTTTCTTCAGTGTTCTGGGCCATCTGCCCTTGGTGTACTCATCATAGCCATCATGAGAAATACCAACCCAACTCCCCAGCTGCTTGCTGGTGCTCCCTACACTGAGAAGGATCCAATCAGAGTGCCGGACCGCGCGTCGAGCTGAAAGGACCCATAGAGCTCTCTGACCAGCGCCTCATCCACTAAGGGACGGTCCCGAAAGAGGGAGGTCCAGCCTTGAGTGTTGAAGGCTTCTGCCACCTCTACCAGTTGGTGGTCCACCAGAAACTCAAAATTCAGAGCCAGTGCCGGGATTATGGCTCTCCCGGACATGTCCATGACTTCAATTCCAGCATCCTCTGGATTCATTGTATGTGCCTCTTTTTTGTCCGCGGACTCAGGCTTTTTCACTTTGCTTAACTATGAGCTCTTCCTTGAGCCAGAGGCGGTCGATGTTGGGGGGAGTTTTTTTTTCTTTGAGGTTGGTGGTTGCGGCCGATCGGGTCTTTTGGCGGGACGAGGCGGAGGGGAGGTTTTGTTGTGCTCCAACAATCTCGCAGTCGTCCTCTGCATCGGACGATTGCGTCGTAGATTAAGCTTGATTTGCGCTAGCCGAGAAGATTCCCTCATCTAACCATCCTTGAGCTTTTAGTTTTGCAACGAGGGAGGCTAGGCAGAGGCGGGTAGATTTGATGAAGAGGCCATTTCAGGAACTAGGGTTTCGTTTGAGACCTGAGAGATATGCTTAAGTGATGATGCGATTTCTCTTTCTGGACCTTTTAAATGGTGAACTCCTTCTCAGTTTGGAAGCCCAACATGTTTGCTTTATCAAATCCCACGAATCTTTCAACCTCAATATCTTTGCTTGTCAAACCCCATAAAATCTTTCCACTTGGCAAAGAGTTTTCGGTAATTATGACTGGCACCGAGTGAAGTTTGGTCCAATAAGATGGATCATCTTTTGAGGAGAGAGAAAGTTAAAGGATATCAACGACCGCTCTTCACCGGGGCAATTAAAACTGATGCATGCGATAAATTCCCGCCTCTAGCAATATTTCTGGTTCAGATAACTTTCTGATTTTAAAATTCAAAAGTCTTTGAGTGGCAGCGATTAAGGTTCTCCTTCAAGTCACCTGCCCATTCATAGTTGGTCCAAGTCTCATGGTTCGTCAAGGTGTGGATGTGACACGGTGGGTAACCCAAATGGTTCAATGAGTGTCACACAAAAACAAGATCATGACATATAAAATAGTCCTGACGTACCTTATGCTAGGGAGCTCCGAAATAGGGCAAGGGTTGTTAGGAGCATCTAGAATAAGCCGGCTTGGGTTGGTCTTGAAGGACTCCTTGACTTTCATGATGTGGGTGCAAATTAGTGGAGTCCTTTCTTATGGTCTAAAAAAAAGGACTTATAGTGCATTTCAAGTATACCCTAACTACTTTCTAACAACTCAACTATAAAGTATTATGCAATGTTGGTAGACTTGTTAGTGAGGAAAACAAAGTGCGTTTTGTGCTTGGGTTTATGTCATGTCTAGGCATACTCGAATCTAGCCAATGATCGGAGAAACTTCAATAGTAGATGCATACCTAGTCAAGAGAAATCATACCTAGTTCCATGCGCTGTTTTTCGAAGGATTCCCGATGCAGTGTTTTGTGAAAATATCTACTACTTAATCACCAGTGGGGTATGTATTCCATCTTGATCAACACTTTCTCCACACAGTCACGTAAAAAGTGATAAAGAATTTCAATATGTTTGATGCGTGAAAACTGCACAGGATCCTTAGAGATGCTGATAGCAATAGTGTTATCACACAATATAACATAATGATGGATTAAAACACCAAAATCACTTAGTTATTGCATTAACCATAGAAGTTGAGCACAGCATGCTGCACCAGCAACGTATGCTGCTTCAGCAGTGGAAAGGGCCACAGAATTCTGTTTCTTTAAACCCTACGATATAAGGCAAGGTCCGAGAAACTGAGTCATTCCTGATGTGGATTTTCGATCAAACCTACACCCTGCGTAGTCTACGTCCGTATATCCTATGAGTTTCAAGTCTCCTTCTCTGGGATATCAAAGACATAGATTGTCTGTCCCTCTGAGATATCTCAGTATCCTTTTCACTACCTTGACGTGTGTTTCTCTTGGATCATTTTGTTACCAGGCACACAAACAGACGCTGAAAAAAATGTCAGGTCTACTCGCAGTAAGATATAATAGAGATCCAATCATCCCTCTGTAGAGGGTAGGGTCTACAGCTGCCAAGTTTTCATCCTTTCTGAGGGAGTCATTCGGAGACATAACCTTTTACTACGAGCCGGGCTTTGTTCCTTACGATCACCCCTTTGTCGTCCACCTTGTTTCAAAAGACCCATTTTGTTCCAATCACCTTCAGGTTTGCTGGTCTGGGAACTAGCGTCCATACTTTGTTTCTCTTAAACTGATTCAATTCCTCTTGCATGGCGCTTACCCAGTCAGAATCCGTCGAGGCATCCTTTACAGTCTTAGGTTCTGCAAGAGAGACAAAAGTTACACTTCTACCAACCAGTGCTAAATTACTGGGAGTGTCAAGTACCTGCTATTGTGACTCCTTGTTCTCGGTCCAGCATTTGTTGAGTTGTTTCTGTTTCAGCTGATTCTTTAGCGATTGGAAAACTAACCTGCTCTTCTTCAGAAGGGACTTCTCCAAACTCTTCCTCCTCGAGGGCAGGTTCGATGACTTCCTTGGTAGGGATGGCTTCAAAGGTTTCCTCTTGTGTTCCTTCTCGCTGATAGTCCTTTTTCCAAAACTGCTGAACTTCGTCTTCCTCCAGAAGAGGTTCTGAATTTGGCTCTTCTATGAGGTCACCCGCCATGATGTTCTCATCAAAGGTAACATGTATACTTTCCTCAATCTTTCCAAGCCTTTTGTTGTACACTTTATAGGCTTTTCTGTTTGTTGAGTAGCCAATGAATATGCCCTAATCACCCCGTGGATCGAATTTTCCCAGGTTCTCCTTTTTGTTATTGTGGACATAGCATTTGCAACCGAAAACCTTCAAATGAGATACATTTGGTTTCCTTCCGAGGAGTAGTTCATAAGGAGTCTTCCCCAGCATGTGTCGCAGAGAGGCTCGATTCAGGATGTGACTTGCAGCGTATACTGCCTCTGCCCAGAAGTTCTTAGGGACTAAGCTGGCAACAAGCATTGCCCTTGTCATGTTTTTCGTAGTTCTATTTATTCTCTCCACCACACCGTTCTGCTGGGGGGTTATAGGGGAAGAGAAGTTGTGACTGATACCCCTGCTTCTTCAAAGAGAGATGAATCTCGAGTTTTTTAACTCGGTTTCAATGTCAGCTCTTATAGATGTAACATGTCGTTCTATTCTATTTTCAATTAATCTTAGCCACACTACAAATTTTGTATACATTTCTTACTTAGAGGAGAGAAATAATGTCCATGTGAATCTAGAATAGTCATCAATAATTATCAAGACATACTTGTTACCTTCTATGCTCAGGATATTCACCGGGACACAGAGATCCATATGAATCAGCTCAAGGGGAGTAGTTGTGCTTACTTGTGTTTAGATTTAAAGGATGATCTCTTTTGCTTTCCCCTTGCGCAAGCATCACAAACGTAGTCTGTTTTGCTTTCTACCTTTGCCAGTCCATCTATCAGATTTTTCCTATAGAGTTTGGATAGTAGCTTCAGGCAGACGCGTCCGAATCTTCTGTGCCATATCAGGGTGTCAGTTGACAGACAGACTTCCTCGTCAGGTATGAAGTACGGGTCCACTATATAGTTCATTTCGGCGTACTCCACGCAGAACGGTCTTTCATGTACTTAGACATCTCAGGAAACGTTCATTAGAGTTAAAGATGACCTGGTTCTCCCTGTTCACGCATAAATGAGATCCACTCAAAAGATTATAATGAAGATTTTCGACTAAGGTTACGTTATCGATGTGAATTTTGTGAGAGATGCTTACGTTCCATGTACCGACCACCTTTCCTTTGCCCTTGTTTCCGAAGAATATGTATCCTCCAGAGATTCCCTTAAGAGTGATGAACCACCCTTGGTTTCCTGTCATATGCCTTGAGCATGCACTATCAATGTACCAGGGTTCTGTCATCGCACCTCCTTGAAAAGGAAATTTTAATTTTTTTGTACCAAGACAAACTTGGCTTTGTTGGGTTTAGAGGAAATAGTACGAATATAACAAGTATCGGATAAGTCAATTTTAATCTTTGGGGTGTTTCGTGGTTCTCCCATCCTTGAATTTGAGTGGTGTCGAGGTTGAGTGTACTTGTGCTGAGTTCCCTGTGAGGGAACCCTTTGTGTCCTTCTCCGAGTTCCCTCAAGGGGAGTTCTAGCTTTCTTTGGAGCACCTTTACCATAAGTTTGTTGGACCTTTTCTTTTATCCATTTCCATTTGGGACAGTCTCTCTTGTAGTGTTGATCGCGCGTCGTTGTGCGCGTCAAATATAATTCCTTCCTCTCCCACTAGTACAGCGGTTAAGTAAGGGTCGATCTCCACAGGGAGCAAGCAGTGAGTTTTAGCCAGTAACCTACACTTAAGAAAACGGGGGTTGCGTGAGTGATTGGGGGTTTTGCGCGATGCGCGAGTAACAGCGAATATCGTAACGCGGGGAATTGCACTAGACGTGCGCAAGCAGTAGAGATGAGATACTATATTTATGAGAAGTATTGGGCAGACAATCCTCTATGAATGCATTCCTTATCATCGACTCCAAACATCTATAGCTTGTGTTTTACTTGGGTTAGTGTCCGGTAAAGGCTTCCTAACACGTGCGCATGTTCCGTTCAAAGTTCATGTGCTATTAATCCTTAGAACTAGACTAAACAGCTGCGAATCCTGTCACAGTAGCAACTGCCTACCCTAACTCGTTACTCCTAATTGTCACGGTAAGTTTGCGGTTCAAGGCTTCCCCTACGCATGCAACTAGTTTAACAGGTGACAAGCAAGCAACACAAGTAAGATTGCGGTTCAAGGCTTCCCCTACTCATGCAACTAACTGTCTCAGTACGCACAGAATTAATACAAGTAAATAAACTATGCATTAAGCTCAAGTCTCAAAGGTAATACATCATAGGTTCATGCCCGACCAACACTAAGTGTTTAGCTAGACATGCTAGTGGTAAACATCATAAAATAGTAAATAACAACTACTGTATCAGAGAAAACGGTAGCAAATAGTGCGTGCAGTGTCTTCTCTTGGCTAGCGCAGTCGGCTGGCGCAACTCTCCTTGACAGGTCCGTCTGTTTTCCAGTTCTGCCGCGCAGTGCCTCTGGAATGCCACTGAGTGATGATGTTCCGATCTCCTGAAACCCTAGACTTTCTTTGTTTAAATAGTGCCCAGGAAGTTCATCTTT
The DNA here is from genome assembly GCA_963678935.1 of Umbilicus rupestris. Taxonomy (NCBI): domain Eukaryota; kingdom Viridiplantae; phylum Streptophyta; class Magnoliopsida; order Saxifragales; family Crassulaceae; genus Umbilicus; species Umbilicus rupestris. The sequence goes on from OY787619.1 coordinate 10,486,827, forward strand.
TGGCAACTTCCAAATCTGGTCACTGGGACTTTGCGCCTGGCGCACGGCATTGATTGGCGCAATCGGGTAGCGCACCTCTGCTGTCTTTCGCCATTTCTTCTTCTGTTTGCGCCGCTAGCTCCACAGGCTGATCTTTCACTCCTAGAACGCTGCCTGTTAGCGCGTATCCGACTTAAGGACTCGTTCTGACCTGATATACAAAAACATTGGAAACGAGTAATCTTGCTCATAAAATATTGCAAACAAGCATAGGGTTATGATCTAAATAATGTGTATAACTAGGCTCTATCAAACCCCCCACACTTGCCCCTTGTTCGTCCCGAACAAGTACTGAAACGCGGATACAATTACCTTTTCTGGAGACTAGCGCACAGCCTTGCATTCTAGCGCAAAATGCACAGTTGCTCAACTTGTGCTGCTCTATCACCTGCGCACAACTGCACTCAATAGTTCTAATATAATAATCCCGAAATTTCATTACCTCTCAGCCGGGATGAAGATCTTTGGATGACTGGGAGATAGCTCTTCTTAGGCTCCTGGTTGTCAGCTCCCGCTCCGAAGATAGGTATATGGTTTCTTGCGCGAGCTTCTTCCAGTGCGTGATTCGTTCGCACACTTCCTGGGAACCTGAGCCTTTGATGATATCCTTTGTGGTTCTTGCGCACGCAGGTACTAAGTAGTGCGCATGCTGATTCTTTGTAACGCAAATCATCTGCTTCTGCTGGTACTTTTTTCTTTTGTACAGCTTCCTTTCCAATTTGTTTCATTCCCAGAACAGTTCCAATCTCAGCCTTCGGATAGCAGCTATGGAACTCGTTCCGCTCTCCCTCCTTGGTCTGTCTGCGCCGGTCGGCGCACGCGTTTGCAACCGCGCCCGCTTTCCTTAGCTCGGCTTCCAGAGAGAAGGTGGTCTGTTTTCCCACCTCGCCACGCTTTGGGTATTTCGCCTTTGGCATCTGCGTGACTGAGCGCGCTCTTTTGTTCCGAAGGTTGCGAAGCACCGGCCTCCACTAGCGCACTCGACCATATACCTCGCCTTCGAAGCACAAGCGACTAACCGCCTCTCTGGAGCATTTCTATCAACTCCACATCCCCTGTATATCCCAACTAACAGGAGCAGAAAAAAACGAAAAAATTATGCTAAAACAGTAGAGAACGGCGCACGCAATACGGATAGCGCAAAACAAGCTGGAGCGCATGCGCATCCTGCACCTTAGCGCACTACTGCTACTAATTCTCTTCAACTTAAACTAAGCTATACTAAAAATGCTCAAAAACATGAAATGTAAGAGTAACGCCCCCCCCCCCCCCCCCCCCACACTTGAACAGAGACGTGTCCCCACGACTCAAGCTCAAGCGCACGGAGGCGGCGCACATGCATGCAATGCAACGAAAATAAAGAACATAAGAGTGAACACAAATAGTCACACAAAATATAGCAAGGGAGTCACAGAATGTAGGGCACAAATATTCAGCACACATAATAGTCAACTAGACGCAGCAAAATAAAAGACACCACCCTAAAGAAAATCACTGCGCCTGCCCTCGGCCTTAGAAGTCCTCTGAGCTAGAATCAGCCTCTGAATCATGCGCCTCCTCCTCGGAAGTATCCGTCACGTACTCAGTGCTGGAGGAGGGCGGTACCACTGAAAGGGCAGGAGGCTGTGCTGCGAGGTCATCCTCGGAAAGTGACTCCCATATGGAATCGGAGTCTACGCTGGGAAAGTTAATGGGGGACTCCGGAACAGAAGGCCGGGCAGGGGAAGCTGCTGGTGGGTGTACTGGTTCGGGTTCAGGGGTGGGTTCTGCTGCTGGCGCTGGTGCGGGTGGGCGCACTGGAGACTGAGGAGGGCTGGCTGGCTGGGCTGGGGTTCTGGTAGGAGGAGGATGGTGGAGGCTAAGGAGAGGGGGAATGGGGTCTCCAAATTTCCACCCTGATGGTGGGCTCATGTTTAAATCCGCCCCCTCGGGCGCCAAGTATTCAAGCACGCGCATGACGTTGAACATCATGCGCTGCTCTACTGATGCTGCTTCGGGCGCCCCCTCCTCGGGCTCAGTCCTTGGGCGCTTTCCAGGGGCACGCGGGGGAGAGTCCTCGATGGAAATGGTCACTGGCTCCCCCGGTGGTGCCCTCGCCCTTCTCTGCGCCCCAGTCTGCGCGCGGGTCCTTGCGCGCCTGACTAGAGGCACCTCTGGTTCTAAGGCCTCCTCCATCTCTTCATCAGCGGCGGCTGCGGCTGCGGTTGCTGCGCCTGCTGCTGCGCCCTGCGCACTGCTCTCTGCTCTGGGCCGCGGTGTTCTGGCCGGCTGCAGGCGGTAGCACCACTCTAGTGTGCCATCGTCCCGTACAGCTACCGCCCTGATTTGCAGCATGTAGGCGCGGTCCAGAGGTATAGCCTGCACCAAGGTGTGTTCTGGCACCTCGGGCTCTCCATGTAAGGCCCGCAGCAAGTGCGTGATAAGGCCTCCACACGTCAGCGGCCCCCTCATGCTGACTCGGCTTCAATGATGCACCATGTTCAGGATGAACAGCACCTTCCGCCCATAATAAAGCCCCTTCAAAATCTCCATATCCAGGAGGCTGATCTTTGGTGCGCCGTTGAAACGGCCAATGACTGTGTAGGCCACGATGCGCCATAAGTAGAACAGCCATGGGTCGCGCAGCTCTCGGCCCCTGCTGCGCCCCGCGGCGAATGCTGGCCCTGTTGCCATGTCCCGCCAAGCCTCCTGGTTATTGTGCGTGTCTAACTCCTCCTCACGCACCTTGGCGCACCCGAATGCGCGCCTCAGCCTCCTTTCCGAGGCTATGAACCAGACACCCCTGTGTCTATATCTGATCTCCCTGTCCCCTGCCTCCAGAGACGCCAGGAACTCACACGTATCTTCCTGGTCTGATGCGCTGCGGAGGTCCATTAGCGCCTCCCAGCCGGCAATCGCTAGCCTCTGCGCCACGAGGTCCTCTAATCCTACCTCGCGCAGGAAATCTCGGCAGATGTACGGTGTCCCGTACATGTCCAGGCTGATGAACGCTGCATACTTGTTAGCGAAAGCCGCTGGGGTCTCCTGGTCTGTGGCGGGTCTCATCTTGCGCCGGGCTCCGGTCAATCGCGGTCAATGCTCCCCAAAACCCTAAGAATCGAAACTGCCCAGAATCCTCTGAAACTTGCACCGAACGAGCGCCTACTGGTCGCCTACTCAACGCACAAAACAGCACTCCAAGCCGCGCACTCTAGCTTGGTGCGATTTCAAAACCCTAAAAACTGTCTCCTCCGCGCAAACCCTAACAGAAGCGGCTCAAAGCGGAATCGGGGGGTTACCTGGGTGCTGTGCGGTCGTGTTGTCCTTGAATCCCTCTAGACGGACGGTGGGTTGGGCGCTGATCGACAGCAGAGGTCTGAAGGCGGAAGCTCGTGTGCAACGGTCGAGTGAAAAGTGCTGGGAATTTTTCTAAGTCTGGCCTTATATACCCCCCTCTGGCTAGCGCAACTGACCTGCGCATTGATAGGCGCACGGTCCTGCGCACTTGTGTGACTAAAAAAACTACAAAACCCTAAACTAGCTAAAAACACTCAAAAAAAAGAAACAAAACAAGCAGAATAAAATGTGCCAAAATAAAACGTGTCGGGTTACCTCCCGACAAGTGCCTTTGTTTAACGTCGTTGGCTCGACGGTACCTCGTTACGTGCCAAGAAGTGCGTCTGCAGCCTCCCCCACTCTTGCTCCTGAGTGTCCTTGCGCCAGTGCTTGTGTTACGATCTCATTGGTCCTGCGCAAATGATAAAAGGGAAGGTCAGCATGTGATACATTATTCGTAATGAGGGTAGATGCAGAGGAAGAGGAGATATAGGCGATGGGTGCTAGTTCTCCCTCTGAAGCATCTGGTGGTGCGTCTGGCGCAGCAGCTTGCGCGTCCACTATCTCTGGCTCGGCCAAGTCAATGTTGCGTGCTGCGCCATCCCAAGGTTCGCCCAAGTACCGTTTGACTCTCTGCCCGTTAACCTGAAAACGATGCTGGTGCCCGTCTTCTAATTCAATTGTGCCGTAGGGGAAAACCTTGGTGACGGTGTATGGTCCCGTCCACTTGCTGCGCAACTTCCCAGGCATGAGCTTCAGGCGTGATGAAAATAATAATACCTGAACGCCTGGTTCAAATGTGCACCGGAGGATATGCTTGTCATGAAACGCCTTGGTGCGCGCTTTGTAATCGCGCAGTCCCTCATAGGCGTCCAGGCGCAGTTCTTCTAGTTCGCTCAGCTCAAATGCGCGTTCTTTTCCTGCCTCATCCAAGTTCAAGTTGCAAATACGTAAGGCCCAATATGCCTTGTGCTCGAGCTCTACTGGCAGGTGGCATGCCTTCCCATAGACCAGCCGGAATGGTGAGGTTCCAATGGGCGTTTTGTGTGCAGTGCGGTATGCCCATAGCGCATCATCCAGGCGCTGGCTCCAATCCTTGCGCGACGGCCTCACAGTCTTTTCCAAGATGCGCTTGATCTCTCTGTTAGAAACTTCGGCCTGTCCATTTGTCTGCGGATGGTAAGCGGTGGACGTCTTGTGGCGCACCCCATAGTGCTTGAAAACTTGTGCCACAACCCTGTTGCAGAAGTGCGTCCCCTGGTCGCTGATAACTGCCTTAGGCACTCCGTACCTGCAAAATATGTTAGTTCTGAGAAAATCAGCGACAGTCTTACCATCATCCTTGCGCGTGGCCTTAGCTTCGACCCATTTGGATACGTAATCCACGGCCACCAGTATGTACTCGTAGCCGGCAGATGGGGGAAATGGACCCATGAAGTCGATTCCCCAAACATCGAACACTTCATCCACCAAAATCGGGGTCTGCGGCATCTCGTTGCGCGCGGAGATTCCTCCAGTGCGCTGGCACCTGTCGCACTTCCTGCAGTGGTCATAGGCATCTCTGAATAGGTGCGGCCAGTAGAATCCGCAGTCCAAGATCTTCCTGCTCGTGCGCTTGGGACCGAAATGTCCTCCACAGGCGTGCGCATGACAAAACATCAACACAGAGTTAATCTCATGGTCAGGCACGCAACGTCTTAATATCCGATCTGGACCTATTCTAAGCATGTAAGGATCATCCCAAAGGTAATGCTTGGACTCATGTTTCAATCGCATGCACTGAGTTTTATTGAAATGAGGAGGGAACGCACCTGTGACCAGGTAATTTGCGATATGCGCATACCATGGTACCTTACCTGTTAGCGCCATCAGATGCTCGTCAGGGAATGTCTCCTTGATCTGCCCTGGCTCCTCATCCTTTACGATCCTGCTCAGGTGATCAGCGACGGTATTTTCCGTGCCCTTCTTATCTTTGATCTCTAAGTCGAATTCCTGAAGCAGAAGTACCCAGCGCATCAGGCGCGGCTTGGTCTCTTTTTTGGACATGAGGTAGCGGATAGCTGCGTGGTCCGTGTAGATGATGACTCTGGCGCGTAGAACATATGCTCGGAACTTCTCCAGCGCAAATACAATTGCCAGAAGCTCCTTCTCCGTGGTGGTGTAGTTCTTCTGCGCGGAGTCCAGTGTGCGCGATGCATAGTAGATGGCATGCGGCTTCTTGTCCTCGCGCTGCCCCAAGACTGCTCCTACTGCGTAGTCACTTGCGTCACACATCAGCTCGAATGGCAGGTTCCAGTCTGGTGCGCGCATCACTGGCGCACTGGTCAGCGCTTCTTTCAGCTTATCGAACGCCGCCCTGCACTCATCAGTAAAATCGAAGCACACGTCTTTTTGCAACAGGTTAGACAGGGGTATGCAAATTTTAGAGAAATCCTTAATAAAACGCCTGTAAAACCCAGCATGCCCTAAGAACGATTTCACGTCGCGCACGTTGGTGGCATAAGGCAGATTAGAAATAATATCTATCTTAGCTTTGTCTACCTTAATACCCTCCTCTGAAATGATATGACCTAGTACTACTCCGTGCGTTACCATGAAATGACATTTTTCGTAATTTAGCACTAAGTTCTTAGAGATGCAGCGCGCTAAGACTTTATCTAGATGTGTTAAGCATGCATCAAAGGTACTCCCATATACAGTGAAATCATCCATGAACACTTCTATGCATATACCAATCATATCAGAGAAAATGCTCATGACGAGGCGTTGGAACGTACCTGGCGCGTTGCACAGCCCAAAAGACATACGCCGAAACGCAAATGTTCCGAAGGGGCATGTGAACGTGGTCTTCTCTTGATCCTCCGCAGCTATGGGTATCTGATTGTAACCTGAATATCCGTCCAAAAAACAAAAGTAAGGCTTACCTGCCAAGCGATCCAGCATCTGGTCCATGAAGGGTAGCGGGAAGTGGTCCTTGCGCGTTACAGCGTTCAGCTTCCTGTAGTCGATGCACATGCGCCAGCCAGTTTGTATGCGCTTGGGAACTAGCTCGCCCTGCGCATTCTCCTCCACCGTGATTCCTCCTTTCTTTGGCACAACGTGCACCGGGCTGACCCATTTGCTGTCTGAGATTGGGTAAATGACCCCTGCGTCAAGCAACTTCAGGACTTCCTTTTGCACTACCTCCATCATATTTGGGTTTAATCTGCGCTGAGCCTCCCTGGATGGTTTGGCACCATCTTCCAACAGAATTCGGTGCATGCACACGTCTGGGCTCACTCCGCGCAGATCAGCAAGAGTCCATCCAATAGCGCGCTGGTTCCTGCGCAGCACCTGTTGTAAGCGCGCCTCCTGCTCTTTTTCCAATCCCTTCTTGATGATCACTGGTAGGGTGTCCTCATCTCCCAAGAAAATGTACTTGAGGTGCTCCGGGAGTTGCTTCAGTTCGATCTTGGGTGCCTGTTCAATAGAGGGCAAGATTTTGTTAGCGGTGCAAATATGAACTATATCAAGTGCCTGTGCGGGTGCTGGTTAAGCACTGCTTAGCTCCTCCTCTTGCTCCTCCAGCTCTGCCTGTGTCAGTAGCTCTGGTCCTATGGTTGCGCTCGCACACTGCGCTTCTGTGACTAAATCGTCAAAGCTGTCCATTGCGTGCACAGTAGCGTCCTCATGTGGGTGCTGCATCCCTTCGAAGATGTTGAAATGGATTTCTTCGCCATCTACCTCCATGGAGAGCGTGCCCCTCCACACGTCTATCTTCGTGCGCGCAGTCATCAGAAACGGTCTGCCTAGGAGGATCTGCGCACCGCTGGCGCTTGATTCACCCTCCATTTCGAGCACATAAAAGTCTGCTGGGAACACCAGCTCTCCCACTCGAACTAGGACATCTTCTATCATGCCTGCAGGTTGTTTGCACGATCTATCTGCTAGCTGAATTGTGAGACCTGCAGGTTTTAGTGGTCCAAGGTGCAAGGTCGCATAGAGAGAATATGGTAATAAATTGATTGATGCGCCTAAATCGATCATGCAATTGCTTACCGTGGTTTTACCTAAGGTGCAAGGGATAGTGAATGTACCTGGATCTCGGCACTTAGGTGGTACCTTTTGTTGCACGATTGCTGAGGCCTGCGCATTTAGCATTACCTGTGCGCATTCGCCTGTCCTCCTTTTATTTGTGCACAGCTCTTTTAAAAACTTCGCATACCTGGGAATCTGTCGAATAGCTTCTATGAGAGGTATGTTGATTTCCACCTTGCTGAACAGCTCATATAGTTCCTTGTCCAGTGCTTCTTTTCTCGCCAGTGGTGCCTGCACAGGGAAAGGAGCAGGTATGTTAGTACAATTTTTGTCCTTGTTTGTCGAGTGAGACATACCTGGCGCTTTGCCCTGCTGGTTCGTGGTTGGCGCTTCTGATTGCGCCTCTGGCTCTGGTTGCGCACTCTGAGCTGCTGGATCTGGGACTTGCGCAACTGGTTGCGCGGGCGCCTGCGCGGTCTGCTCTGTTCCCACTGTGCGCCCAGTCCTCAGTGTTACTGCATTAACTCCTCCCTTAGGGTTCTGAATCACTTGCGAAGGCAGGTTGCCATCGCTCTTTTTCAGCTCATACACCGTGGTTGCAATTTGTGATAGATGCTTTTCTATGGATTCGAACCTCTTGTCATACTTTTCGTCATTCTTGCGCACTGTGTCTGCTAGCTGCCCCATGATATCTTCCAAGGATCGCTTTGGTTGCTGATTGTTCTGCGCTGGTGCGTCTGTGCGGCGATGTGGTGGATTGTAGGGTGCAGCTTGTTGCGTCTGCTGTGGAGCGCGCTGATCAGTGGGCTGCCTCTGGAAATTGTTCTCTTCTCTCCATCTGAATCCATTTGCAGCAAGCCCAAAGCGCGGCTGATTCTGCCTCTGCGGTCCTCTGTTGTCCCATCCTCCAAGGGCATTTACATCTCCAGTTTCTTCAAAAAGTGTTGGGCATTCGTCTGTCTTGTGCTCAGTGGACTTGCAGAATTCACATACCTTTGGCGCAACTGGTTGTGCGCTCTGCGCACTCATCAGCTTCTGTAGCATGGCCTTCATTTCTTTGATCTCAGCGCTTGCCTCTACCTGATGCACAGAACGATTACGACTACTTTCAAGTGTCAATTGATGTCTTACCTGCCCAGCAGAATCTTCTATCAGCTGCCATGCATCCTCCGGGTACATGTTGCAAATGTCCCCTCCTGCGCATGCATTCAGTAGTCGCAGCTCCATGGGCAGCAGTCCATTCAGAAAGTTCTCTATCAGCACATTCTGGGGAAGCCCGTGATTGTAGCAGTTGGCTTCTAGCTCCCTGAAACGCTCGTAGTATTCTGACAGAGACTCCCCTGCGCCTTGCCTTGGCGCGGCCAATTCCCTTCTGAGCAGCGCAATCTTCGCTGCTGGATAAAATTTGTCTAAGAATTTCTTCTGCAGCTGCTCCCATGTGTGGATTGATCCTGCGGGTAGGCTCATCAGCCAGTGTTTGGCTGCATCGCTCAATGAAAATGGGAACGCCTTCATCTTCAGCGCTTCATCGTTCTCCCCCAAGGTCTTCATGTTCTCGCAAATGATTAGGAACTCCCGCACATGCTTGACTGGATTTTCGTTGTTCATTCCGTGAAACTTGGGCATGTGATGGATGAGTGAGCTCCTCAGTTCGAACTGTCCGTTGGGCGGAAGCACTATGCACCATGGCTGGTTAACAGTGAGTGGGGCTGACATTTCGCGCACTGTCCTGCGCCTCGCGACTGGACGAACGGGTGGCGCAATGTATGGTTCAGCGGCCATCCGTGCGTCGACCTCACGCTGCACTTCCTCTCTGAATAGGGCTGCGCGGTTATGTGCCCTTGCTTCCTCTGGGGTTCTGTCTCCCAGGTTATCTCCAACCACACTGTTATCCTCCATGTCCTGATCCAAACTCAAGAAACGAAATTAAATGGCAACGAAGTTGTTGCGTCTGTCAGTGCGCAACTAGAATCTGCGCAGCGCAACTGTTTCAAGGTTGCGCAGGCTGATGTGATTGTGCGCTGTCAGAAACAACAACGAGAAAACAAAACAAAATGAAATAACTAGTTACTAAAATGAGAAATGTAAGCTAGCTAAAACTTAGCTGTGTTGCTCCCCGGCAACGGCGCCAAAATTTGATCGCGCGTCGTTGTGCGCGTCAAATATAATTCCTTCCTCTCCCACTAGTACAGCGATTAAGTAAGGGTCGATCTCCACAGGGAGCAAGCAGTGAGTTTTAGCCAGTAACCTACACTTAAGAAAACGGGGGTTGTGTGAGTGATTGGGGGTTTTGCGCGATGCGCGAGTAACAGCGAATATCGTAACGCGGGGAATTGCACTAGACGTGCGCAAGCAGTAGAGATGAGATACTATATTTATGAGAAGTATTGGGCAGACAATCCTCTATGAATGCATTCCTTATCATCGACTCCAAACATCTATAGCTTGTGTTTTACTTGGGTTAGTGTCCGGTAAAGGCTTCCTAACACGTGCGCATGTTCCGTTCAAAGTTCATGTGCTATTAATCCTTAGAACTAGACTAAACAGCTGCGAATCCTGTCACAGTAGCAACTGCCTACCCTAACTCGTTACTCCTAATTGTCACGGTAAGTTTGCGGTTCAAGGCTTCCCCTACGCATGCAACTAGTTTAACAGGTGACAAGCAAGCAACACAAGTAAGATTGCGGTTCAAGGCTTCCCCTACTCATGCAACTAACTGTCTCAGTACGCACAGAATTAATACAAGTAAATAAACTATGCATTAAGCTCAAGTCTCAAAGGTAATACATCATAGGTTCATGCCCGACCAACACTAAGTGTTTAGCTAGACATGCTAGTGGTAAACATCATAAAATAGTAAATAACAACTACTGTATCAGAGAAAACGGTAGCAAATAGTGCGTGCAGTGTCTTCTCTTGGCTGGCGCAGTCGGCTGGCGCAACTCTCCTTGACAGGTCCGTCTGTTTTCCAGTTCTGCCGCGCAGTGCCTCTGGAATGCCACTGAGTGATGATGTTCCGATCTCCTGAAACCCTAGACTTTCTTTGTTTAAATAGTGCCCAGGAAGTTCATCTTTTGGCAACTTCCAAATCTGGTCACTGGGACTTTGCGCCTGGCGCACGGCATTGATTGGCGCAATCGGGTAGCGCACCTCTGCTGTCTTTCGCCATTTCTTCTTCTGTTTGCGCCGCTAGCTCCGCAGGCTGATCTTTCACTCCTAGAACGCTGCCTGTTAGCGCGTATCCGACTTAAGGACTCGTTCTGACCTGATATACAAAAACATTGGAAACGAGTAATCTTGCTCATAAAATATTGCAAACAAGCATAGGGTTATGATCTAAATAATGCGTATAACTAGGCTCTATCAAGTGTCCTTCCAGTCCATAGTGCCAACATACTCGATGACATTTCAGACCCGCATATTTGCTTCTCCCAGCGGGAACTGACTTATTGTTCTTACGAGCCAAGAGATCTATCTTGGGAGGGTGCTGGCTCATACTCTGTCTCATCCAGATTTGATATGCTTTCTTTGCATCAAAAGGAACACACTGCTCAGTAGGGTTACTCCAATCTCCGAGCTTTCACCTTTCCACGAGGGTTTTGACCAGCATCAATACAGGGTTCCTTTCCAAGTTTGGTTCTTGCTGACTAAGTTAAAGAGCCTAGTGCCTCTCCTTCACTGTTGTATCCTAATCCAGATCTGATAAATCTTTTCGCAGAGTTCTTGCTTTCCTCTTCCAATTTAAGAGAAGCTTTCTCTTTGATCAGCCTTTCTCTTATCTTTTCCTCGCTCGCTCTGGCATTCTGCAGGGAGTGAAGTTAACTTCGCGTTGTCAGATTCTAGTTGAGTCGCTTTATTTCGAAGTGTTATTGCTTCGCTGAAGCTTTCCTCACAGGTGACGCATTCGTGCTTGTGGGGAGTCTTTTTGGCTTCCAGTTCCATAACCTTTTCAGTCCACTCTTGAATTTTCTGTTCCTTTTTGGCTGTTTTCTCATCTCTCTTTGCGATGGTCCTTTTCAGCTTGTCATTCTTTGTTAACAGTCCTCTTAAGACTTCAATATAGTCAGAGTCAGAATATTCTAGATCATCAAATTGGTCATAATGGATTACCTCAGAGGTGCATGACTGAAACGTTGTGCTTGTTGTGGTAGTATAAATACTAGTCCAATCACGGTGTTCAAACAATATTTATAATCCGAGTGACCTCGAGTCGAACCCAAGAGAAAAGCCTAGATTAGTCTAAAGCTAGCTAGTAATGCTAAATGCAAGTCTACTAAATAAAAAGGGAGTTTTACCTCTATGCGAGGTATCTCTAGTGAATACTAAAGACAAGTTCAAAATTGGTGTGAAGTAAAGTAATAGAAAAAACATAGGCGGAATCCTATTTCACCCATAAGTCATGCGATTAGCAACACAAAACTTGTCTAAATCATGAGTAAATTCAAGTGAGGGTTCTAGGCTAAGGTATCACACATTGTAAATTCAATTCTCGCTCCTTCTCTAGAATGGGAATGATACCTAAGTGACACAATTCTCAAACTCTCGCTCTACTGAATCGTGTAGAACAAAAGTCTCCTAATCTCAGCCTCTCGGTCTATTGATAGTTAACTAAAGTCTGCTCTATGCTTAGCCTAAGAGATTGCCAATGTCACTCTCGCGCACAAAAGCAACCTAAAATAATCATGCTTGATCTCCTAAACAACCTAAGTTCAACTCTCATTCCATCCCTAGGTGTTTTATCAATTCATACTCACTTAGGTATTTCGTCAAACACTTGGTGTGCACAAAATTGATATGAAGAACAAGCATAAGAATTTTCAACCAAACTTCATTCATATAGATAAAAAGACAAGTCTTGCATTACAATCAAACCTAAGGGATCCATATGAATCCCTACTACTAAACAACTACTCACTCATGTGTCACTCATGGTGAGTTTGAAACAAGACATAATGAAATTGAATAATAAGGAAAAGTAGAGTAGTAGAGAAGTAGGGATGAGTAAAGGGTTGATGTAGAATCTTTAATTGATGATGTCTTCTTCGAATTCTCCAAGTTCTCCAATTAGGGTTTCGTCCCATGAGAGGAACCCTAGGCGCCGGAGGCACTTCAAGGCCCTCTTTAATGTTTCCCATCTGTTTTCTATTTATACTTACCCGCCGTGCCCGAATCAAAAGTGATTCGGGCAAGCTTAATGAGTTGATTCGGACAGAGTGTCTGAATCACTTCTGCTGCGTTAGAGTCTTGCTTATTTGACCCTTTAAACCTTCGAATCACGTCTTTGAATTAGCTTTCCAACAAGCTATGGCACGCCTCAATCGAATAAGAATCGCGCGCTCGGCAAGCCTTCGATGATGAACAGGTCAATCTGCCCCAGATTTGATCTTCAGGCGAACTCTCCCCGAATCAAGTGATTCGGGCAGGCCTTGAGTTGATTCGGCCGAATCAATACCTCAGTGTTTTTTCATGGCTGGCCGAATCACTTATTCCTGTCCGAGTCACTTTTAATTCAGTCAAACCTTCAATTGATTCGGTCAAACCCTTGTAGAGCCAAACTTATCCGGGTTAATCGCTTTTGCAGTGCTAGAATCTCGCCTTTTTGACCCTTCAAAATTAGAATTACGTCTTGATGTAAACTACAAAGTTGTAGCCCTTTGAATCAGCTTTCCTACAAGCTATAGCACGCCTCGATCGAATAAGTATCACGTGCTCGGGAAGCATTTGAAGAGGAACAGGTCACTCTGCCAAGGGTGGCCAACTCACTTTTGCCTTTTGCTCAATTTTGCTCGTTTTTGCTATCGATCGATCGGAATTCGACCAGATTTTTTTCGGACAAGAGGTAAGGGGAAAATCATGGACAAATATAAGGTCATTTGTCCGCTTGTCAATGACCCAGCCATAGAGTAGCCTTCTCTCGCAGGTGTTTCTTCGTCGTTGTCTGGATCCGACTCCCCCCATGAGGTGAGTATAACTTGTCTAGTCTTCTGCGCTGGAGGTTCTCCTCTCTTCTTGCTTCAGCAGTCTAACGAGTGATGTCTTTTCTTCTGGCAGTGATAACATACCAAATCCTTATCTTTGGGTCTTCCGAGCTTCTGATCGGGTTTAGTCTTGGGGGGTCCTCCATTTCCTCTGAGAGTAGTCATTCTAAAAGCTCTGGACATAACAGCAGTTTCTTCATCCTCATCTGGTTGGTCATTTTGGGAGATGTCAAATGCCCTCTCTATCTTGAGTGCAATGGATTTGGAGTGGTCAGGTCCACGCCTAGCAATCTTCCTTTCATTGATTCCAGCATGGCTCTATAGTTTAGCCACCAGTTTCTCAAGGATAATCCTCTTTATGTTGCTTCGCGCCTGTAGAGTTAGGGTAACGCCATCGCACTATGATTTCAGTGCTTGGAGGAATTGGTGTGTGACTTTGCACTCAGGTAGTTTTTCTCCCAGAAACTCCATTTGTCCTAGTAAGTTTGGAAGCGGGTATGGAAGTCTTCCAGAGATTTTGCCTTCCCTTGCAGGGCGTTCTCATAGTCCTTTGATGTTGTTAATATTCTGTTTCTCTTGATATCCTCATTTCCTCCATACAGCCTGCTCAATTCATCCCAGATTTCCTTGGCAGTCTTGTATTTCATGACTTTCTTGAGATCTCCGGGGGGAGAGAGCAGCATAGAGCACCTTCTTGGCTCGATTGTTTTTCTTCAAGGCCTTGTAGTCCTCATCTTTGTAGTCTTCTTTCTTTTATTCTTTAGTTGGATCTGTAGCATCCTTGATGGGTAATGGTCATTGCTCAATTACCCCCCATAATTGTCCATCCAGTGCAAATATGTGCTTCGATATGTTGAGTCCACCAATCATATTCTCCAGTTCAACATAGAAGGTTTCCAGAAGGAATCACTGATTGAATTGCTCGAGGCCTTTTAACTGCAAAGCTAACTTCAAAATCTATAGCGTCTGGCTCTGATACCAAATGTTGGATCGTCAGTTAGCATTTCTTCTTAAGTAACTCAGTTTTGAGTTACCCGAGAGGTAATGCAATGAAAGTTAAGATCGAGTTACCCGAGAGGTAATGCAATGAAAGTTAAGATCGAGTTACCCGAGAGGTAATGCAGCGGGTAACTCAACAACAGCAACGGAATTGAAAATAATGAAATTAATAAGAATTATGAATACTCAAGATTTATAGTGGAATCCTCAATGCTTAATTAAGCAGAGAGTAAAACCACTACCTTCCAGTATCCGCTGGAAGGATTTTTGAAAGACGGATCGTCGTTTTATTTAGATGTCTTGTCAAGTACAAAACAAACAACTTGTCGCATCCAGCGGCAAGGTTATTCTTTTATCTCTCCTTGACTCAATCTAACTTTTGCACAATGCTTCTTTCCCTCTTGAACCTGTCCATTCAAGATCTCAGAGTTCACGTCTTGTTTGCTTAATTCGCCATAGTTCTTGTTCACCTCGAAGACATCTTTTGCAACCTTTAGCTTGGTTACTTAAAAGAGCAGCGGGTGATCTCCCGGATACTTTGGATTGATGCACTTGATTTGCGCACCACCATTCAGGTTTCCAAATCTGCCTCAATCCATATCTCAATCAATATCCCTTATTTAAGATAAGGAAAGCAAATCAAGTTTGTTTCCTAAGAGATAATCTTGGAGATCTAATGTATATCCCATAATATACATTAGATACATTCAAATATCCCTGAAAGTTATTCGAATATTTACTAGATTTTTTCCTGATTCGTGTCTCGCCTTGTTTCCAGGACCACGCTGTCTTAACCATCATCATGTTCCCTCATGAGTTTCCTCTTGCCTTCTCGAGGCGGAACTTAATTGCCCACTTTGTGTTTTTCCTGTACACTCATTATTCTTTGTTAGTTGAGTATTTGTCATCACCAAAACATAAGAATTCAACAAGTTCACTGATCTTGCATTTCTGTGTTCTGTCATTTTGTCGTCATTCTATCATCATTCTTTTAGTTGCCAAATAACTTTAATTGTTGAAATTTTCAATGACCGAATTTGAGAGACCACAATAAATTATTTTTTCTTACTATTGCCTAAAAATTCATTTAAACTCCATTCGGAGAATTCACTCGAATAGTCGGGAAGAACTCCATTGGAACCTTGTCAATGATCTTTCAATTTTTGCTGTCAATTTTCATCTGCTCCCCGGAAACAATCAAAACAATCATTGTTTCAAATCAGGGAAAGAAAATATTTGATAAGTTAGAGGGATGGAAACGAATACCTTAAAACCATAGTGCCACAAATACAATTTCCTAAAAATATCATCCGAGGAAAAGAACGTCTAGCCAACCACAGCCGAGCACGTGCAACCCTAACATATGGAATCAATCCATTAACATGGCCCCACCCGTATAAATCAAAACCATATCCTCAATAATTATCCCCCTAAATGCCACGTCATCCTCCATCATCAGATCTGCATCAACGGCTGAGATCGTAACGAGATGCTCGACGTTCAAGGCCTCGCCCCACTTATAAAATCAGCTTCACACTTCACCATCTGCCCAGAATTAAATATCTCAACGATGGGTCTTCTGGATAAGCTTTGGGACGATACCGTCGCCGGACCTCGACCTGACTTCGGCCTCGGCAAGCTCAGAAAACACTCCACCTTCTCATCCCGATCCCCCTCCTCCAAAGGTCACCCCGTTAATAATAATACTCATCGATAAAATTTAGATATAAAACCTGATCGGATGATGAATTTGCGGGTTCATTTCTCGATTCCGATCTGCGAAACGTGATGTGTTTGGGGAAGAAATCGGGCAGGGTTTGATTCGGTAGTGACTTTTGTTTTTGCAGAAATGGATGTGGCGATGGATAGCGGAGAAGAGACGACGCCTAGAGTGACTAGGAGTATCATGATTGTGAGGCCGCCCGGGGTTCAGACCAGCGGATCTGCTCCGTCCTCACCTGCCGGATCCACTCCGCCCGTTTCTCCATTTTCAGGTACATCCTTATCCCAGGGGTAGTGTTGTCTTTTTGTGTTCATCTGATTGATGAGGATTAGACTATAGGGTTCTGTTGACCAACACTTTCATCTGGTTACTTAAGCTGTTACCCTAATCAATTAATATAGTTATAATTTTAGGAATTTTATTATTAGGAAAATTGTTTTGCTGGAGCAAAGCTAAGTTTTTGAACCAACCCATAATGAACTTCTTCTTCTCTGTAGATTTATAAGAATGATGCTATGCTGGTTTTGACTAGATCATAGTTAAGTTGTGCGAATTAATGGCTTGTTGATTGGCATAATTTGGGAATTGGAATTAGGTGGTTGAAAACTGAGCATGGGTTGTGTAGATTTTGAGTTATGATGGTGTGGAGTTATGAATGATATTTAGGGGGGAGGGAAACCTTTCGATTTCGCAGAATGTCAACATCGGATGCATGCGAGAAGGCGAGTGGGATGGGAGCAAGGGGACCAACTTCTCCTTATGATGTGTGAGCTATGATAATGTTCTACTTTGTCTTGACTTATGGGCTGCCGTTGACACAGTATGAATGAACTCTTCCTGCATTTTGATGTGACGTGTTCCTGGTTGTGAAGCTGTTTAGTGTGCGATGAAGCTGTCTTTCTGGTGCACTGTTGGTTTGTAGATTAGTAACACTGCTTTGGAGAGTGGTATGTACATGGAGCTTCTTCCTCTTTCGCTGTGAATCTGTGGCCTGTTTGGTTTTGCCAGTCTCCTTTGTTAATGCAATAAATCCTTTCTGTGTTTCTTGCCATAACTTGCCACTACTTTGATGGTATTGCTATGCTACTTATGTCATCTTAATGTGTAGATATTAATTCGAATAAATTCCATACTAGTGTAGGAGAAATAATGAGATATAGATGATAATATCATATCCCAGGTCTTTCATGATGTACAACTTGCAGATCGGTGATATATTTTACATTTTACTTTACCTTGAAGTGAAGGGTCGAATGCAGATATATATCTGTGTTAATGAATAATTATTCCAATTGTTATCAAGTTACTCATGACGCGTCCTACCTACTAGGATAATTTAGGAACACAGCTCAATAATTTAGTTGAATCATTGTAAGAGTTGGGCATAAGAATGACTTTGAAATAAGTTAATGATATGAAAGACTTAATTTAATTTAACTTAAATTACAAAACTTAATTATAGTCATCTTAACTTAAATAATTAACTTATTGCTTGAAATTAGTACATTTTTGAATCTGTAGCTATGGTGTTATTCAATTATTTCATTACATTGTAAAGGTGATGCTTCATCCTTTCAACTCTCAGTAAAATTAATGTACTTATGAATCCATCTCACCACAGTTAATATCACCCCTTTTTCTTTTTTTTTTCAATTAATCTAGAAATGTGCAAAATTTCTACTCATCATTTCTCTCCTTCATTTAGGGTTCCGCTATTTTATCTTATGAGTTGCTGTAAAGGAGGAGTGATTTTAAAATATTCAATTTACATCAAAAAAGTTGAATGAATCAAGTGGGAGAGCAAAATTATGCAACTCAGTACTGACAATAGCCCCCGGCAATAGGCCGGGCCAGGCCAGTCCGATTTTTAATAAATTCGGGACCGTTCGGGTTGAAAAAACAGGCTCATTTGTATATTTTGGGCTGGACCAATTAAAAAATTATTGCCCGTGAGCTGCCAGTCGGCCCGATTTGCATAGGGCCGGCCCGGATTCAGCTCGGCCCATGATAAAATTAGCACAAATATTGAATCTTAATAAAATAAATCTACTTCTGATGTTGTTTCAGACCAGACTAGACTTTACAGCCTCACGTCGTCATTTAGACCCACTTTCTAACCTCCTCCCAACATTACAAACCCTGAGTAATTTTTTTTACAAATTGTTAGCTTATGACAAACTTTAATGCTACACAATATGCTACACAACTTATTACAAATATGATAATATATGAACAAATATTACAACGCATGGCTGCACAAAAAAATTAATGCTAGACCTGCAAAGTCCATTGGCATATAGGGTTTCTGTCATCACAAACAACATCAAAAGTACACTGACATTTTAACTAAATTACACCAAGTTCTATGAATAGACTCACAAAAAGCTAACATATTACATTGTAATATCAATGGTTCTACAAACATAACCACAAAAAGCTAACCTATTACATATTTACTTGTAATATAGCAGGTTCTACAAACAGAACCATAAAAAGTGATGATGATCATAACAATTATAACAGACACAACAACTAGCTATTAGGCCAGAAATCATAACAATTCATACCAAAGATCTTAGCTTAGCTAGTACCACACAAAAATCGGTAGAATAGAAAATCAGTAAGCCACAATTGTAACAATTCAGATTCAAATCAGTAGATAGTACCACAAAAATCAAACAGTAGCTAGT
The DNA here is from genome assembly GCA_963678935.1 of Umbilicus rupestris. Taxonomy (NCBI): domain Eukaryota; kingdom Viridiplantae; phylum Streptophyta; class Magnoliopsida; order Saxifragales; family Crassulaceae; genus Umbilicus; species Umbilicus rupestris. The sequence goes on from OY787619.1 coordinate 10,505,588, forward strand.
ATTACTTTCTAATATCAATTCAAAAGTGGAGATGGTCAAGAACATTAAAAAACAGTTGCACTTACTGGCTGCACAAAATCAGTTTCACCAACAATAGCATAAGAATTATCATGCAAATCATCATCTTTTAATAACCAATCTGGCCTAATAACAGGTAGGCCTACTGGCCTATTACTTTCTAAGGCAGTTCTGCTCTAATAACAAAGTCCACTATTTCAGACCTGGCTCTATCATTATCAAATTGAAAATTAGATACAATCTCACCCTTATCTTTTGCAAGCAACATCTGATTTCTAACATTAGTCCCTACCGCAACAGCAGTTAAATGTGTCTTAGCATGCCTAGACAGATGAGAAGTACCAAAATTACCAGACCACACAAGCTTCACACTACAAATACTACATTTAGCCATCTGAATTTATTTCCCATTTAATAATTCATCATCAAGTTTAACAAAATAGTTCCAAACATTAGAAGTGGTTTTACTTGTAAATGTTGGTGTGTTACTAGGAATTGAAGAGGGTGTAACATTACTGAACTCAGGTCTTTTATCATTACTCGAACAAAATGTTTCCATGTTTAACAGGAAATGGTAACAAACATTTACCAAACAACAAGCATCATCTGATGAACATGCAAACTCCAAGCAGCCAACAACATAACATAAAGAGGGAAATAAAAAAGCATTGATAAATATTCAAACAACCTTAAACACACACAGTTAAGTGCAAGTTAACAACAATAAATATTACCTACCAGTTAAGTGCAATGCACATTAACATTAAATATTTTAATACCAAACACAAACACCTCAACTCATTACAGCTCACACAATAACATTACACCTACAAAAGTATAACAAACAGTTAGGAACTTTTCATACACAATTAGCACTCAAACAATTAGAGATTGTTTAAACATAAGCTAGACATTTCAGATTAAAGGTTCTAATGTACACATGAGATACCAGCATAATTAGCACATAGATAGTAATTTGACAGCATATTTAGCACATAGACAACAATTTGAATCCCGAATCCTCTGCATGGATCTATAACATTGCCTTGACCATAACAAACTGAACTTCATTTTATAACGGTTCAACTCCACCATTAATAAATAAACCAATTTTTCTTACTCCATAAGCTTTTTTAGTAGGTTACGTCATAACATGATAAAAACAACATGACCTACAAGATTTTCATATATATAAAGTCAGTGATGATTATTACCTGGACTTGAATAACTGATGATAACATTATATAAAAAGAATGCATAACTCTTGTAATAAAACAAATCTAGTATTTCGAGCAATTCAGATAGAAAGTATCTTTATCATCTGAACTAACACTATGGCCTTGAGTGAGGATAATCAATTCTGAATGTCGGAATCGCCCAATTTCTTCTCTAAGTGTGAGTGAATGAATGAGTGACTAGCTATCGAAATACATCATTAAAGAGCATGTTTCAGTTCAACCGATCTCAGTTCCAAGTTCGCTCAACAACATTTAGACATCAATCTTATAACCTTATTTCTGCAGCCATCTTCGCCTTTCATCAGATTTACATCACCTAAAAAATTATAACTGTAACTTCAGTACAAACTACTTACCATAACAGATCTAGAGACGCTCGTTGGTAACGGCCGCTCAAGAGGTGGAGACGTGGAGTGGTTGACACGACGCCGCCGTGAGGAGGGAGAAGGAGAACCGTGCGGTGGACAAAGGGAAGCGGCAGCGGAAGAGTGATGCGCAAAGGAGGGAGCGGCAGCGGATTCGGGGCGTCGGCTTCCTTCGACTGTTTTCTCGGATTAGGTTTAGGGTTTCACAACCCGAGCGACAGCATGCCAGCTTTTGCTTTCTCGGGTCGGGCAATTAGTGGTCGCGCTTAGTTCGGGCCGAATCGGGCTAATTTTATTGGTCTTGAACCCGACCCTTTCTAATCGGGCTAGACTTCAGATGGACGTCTGTATAGGCCGGGTCTCAAGTCCACAGATCAAAATCGGATCAACGGACCTCGCGGGCCAATTGCCGAGAGCTAACTGACAATGAATTAAAAGATGTCATGGACAACTTTTAAATTACAATATGAAAGTCACTATAAGAAAAATGAATGCATAACTCAAAATAGTCTTATAGGTAAGAAGTTGAGGCTTAGCCTTTTACCTGGGTCATGGTCATCACTTAAGCCAAAGTGAATCCTTGCACAACTAATAGTCTGTTCTTTTAACCTTAAATTATTTACTTGAATACTTTACTTAATTTAATTTAATTCATCACCACCACAACAACCACCACCCCACCCCACTACATTAACATCATGTTTGCACTGGTCTTCGAGATACGTTTGCACGGAATGAAATTCACCATCTTCGAGAACCGATCAACCACCACATAGATAGAATCCGAACCACACTGAGTTCGGGGAAGAGCAAGGACAAAATTCATGCTAATGTCGGACCAAGGCTGAGTTGGGATGGGCAGCGGCATGTAGAGTTCTGTGTTGGTCGCTGCTCCCTTCGCCAGTTGGCATATGCGACAACGCTGAAAAAATCTACCCACTTCCTTGCGCATAGACGGCCAATAGTAAGATGTCGTAAGGAGCTGAAATGTGCGATCACGACCCACATGGTCCTCGTTATGTAGCTCCTGAATCAACTGGAGGCGCAAGCTGCAATCTGGGATGCACAACTGAACGCCATGAAAGAGAAACCCATCCTCCACTACGAACTCAGAGGAAGCCTCGCCTTGCTGAATCTCAGTCAGGACATGGGAAAAGAAAGGGTCAGCAATATATAAGTCCACAAAAGACTCAAAATTGGGTACCGCAACTCGCAATTCAGCAAGCAAACTATGTCGTCGACTCAACTCATCAGCCACTCGATTTGACACCCCTGCCTTGTGTTTTATCACGAAGGTAAACTGCTGCAGGTAGAAGAGCCACGAACCATGCCTATGTGAAACCTTGTCCTGGCTGCCAAGGTGCCTCAAAGAATCATGGTCCGTATACAACACGAACTCTCGCTGAAACAGATAGTGGCGTCAATGCTTAACTGCCTGAATAACAACATATAACTCGTGTTGAACCGCAACTTAGAGCCCAAAAGTTTCTCGCTGAAGTACGCAACTGGTCTGCCCGACTGACTAAGGACAGCGCCGATACCCACATCACAATGAAGCTCAAAAGGCTGAGTAAAATCCGAGAGTACCAAGATCGGGGTAGAAGTTAAGCGTCGCTTAACTTCCACGAAGGCTGCCTCTGCATCGTCTATCCAAGTGAATTTACTGTCCTTCATGCAGTCCATGACTAGGGCCATAATCCCGCTGAAATGAGGAATAAGGTGGCGATAAAAGGAAGCCAAACTGTGAAAGTTGCGTACCTCGGTGATGGAATTCGGTCTCGGCCATTACTCGATTTCTACAACCTTATTCGGATCTGCATGAAGCCCATTCCGAGATACCACATAACCCGAAAAGTTCACAGAATCTGTTAATGTATATGGCATCATTGACAAACTCCTACAAGTGCACAAGAGTCTGCTACAGCAAACGTGTGAAGGCAGCAGCTGATGCAGAGTGTTCCAAAATGACCAAGCGGAGTGCACAAGGCATTATGATTAAGGAATGCGCAGGTTTCCAAGGGGGAGTCTTGGGCGTGAAGAGTACTCATCTCTTATCTAAATGAGGCATGCTATATATTGTTGGAAAGCTTACTTGAAGGACTACAACTTTGTAGTTTGCACCGAGACGTGATTCGAAGGTTTCGGATGTCAAAAACGCAAGCAAAGTCAGAATCGAACAACGGGTGGACAAGCAGCCCGGTTCTGAGTGGAACCGGTGGTTTCCTTGTGAGAACCGCCGGTTTGCACATGGAACCGGCGGTTTGGGTCCTGAACCGGTCCCGAAGGCAAAATATCGAGATTCTCTGAAAAGGGCCAGTTCCAAAGTGGAACCTACAGTTTGTAAGTGGAACCGGCAGTTCCACAATGAAACCGCCGGTTCATAGCCAAACCGGGCAGCAAATCAATTCAGTCTATTTTCATTTAATTGGACGCTTTTGGGAGAACACGAACACAAGAGAGAAGAGGATAGCTGGGAGCTGTAGCAGCAGTATTGGCGCAAAGAATAATCTGCCCAGACATGATCTTGTTGAGATCCTGGAGGGTGCTTTAGCAGGAGCGTTCCTGCTGAGATCCTGGAAGGAGCAGCTACAGTAGGAGATGCTATAGCAGGAGCTTGTTCAAGTTGCTGCAGCATCTGTCCGAGTTGCAGCAGCAACCTGGGCCTTTGGCAAGAAGGCCTGGCAGCCTTGTTGAGAGCATCAGAAGAATGTCTAAGGTGCTGCCAAGAATATTCCAGTGGGAAATTCCTACCTAGAAAAGGAGATTTGTTTTGGAGATCAAATCAAATCTAATCTTCTAAAAATTAGGAGATAATTGTTTCTTTTTGGGGGATTGCTAAATTCTGTTCTGGATTGAAGCTGGCGTTGTTTTTAAGGAAGAACAGGTCAGAGCAGAGAGGGTGATCGAAGCTGAGGGATACACGAGTGCATACGCAGAATTCAGAGAGAGCAATTTTGGTGTGCGACGAGTTCTTCGATCATCACTCGAAAGCAGAGCGTGAGCGCAGAGCTGTGGTGACAGAAGCAGAAGGAGATCAGGACTTGCGTAGTCTGATCTGAGCTTGTTCTGGAAGCCAATTCAGAGCAGTGGTGCTTGTTGGTTGATCAAGGAAGCCCGTGGAAGAACTGACGGGTGTGTGGCTCGGTCGAGTGTCTAGGCGGCAGTTCTTGCTAGTGGCAGGTGGTCACTGAGCAAGGGGGAGTATTCCAGAGTGTGCAGCGCTCGTGGAATCGTTCGATCGGCAACTGTGTTCTCTTGCCCTTCTTATCCTTGATCTCCAGGTCGAATTCCTGCAGTAGGAGCACCCAGCGCATCAGGCGCGGCTTAGTTTCTTTCTTGGACATTAGGTACCGGATGGCTGCGTGGTCTGTGTATATGATGACCCTGGCGCCTAGAACATATGCACGGAACTTCTCTAGCGCAAACACAATTGCCAGAAGCTCCTTCTCCGTGGTGGTGTAGTTCCTCTGCGCAGCGTCCAGTGTGCGCGATGCATAATAGATGGCGTGCGGTTTCTTGTCCACTCGCTGCCCCAGGACTGCACCTACTGCATAATCGCTTGCGTCGCACATCAGTTCAAATGGCAGGCTCCAGTCTGGTGCGCGCATCACTGGCGCACTGGTCAGCGCCTCCTTCAGCTTATCGAACGCGGTCCTGCACTCATCAGTAAAATCGAAGCACACATCCTTTTGCAAGAAGTTAGACAGGGGAATACAGATTTTAGAGAAGTCTTTTATAAATCGCCTGTAAAATCCGGCGTGCCCTAAGAATGACTTCACATCGCGCACGCTAGTGGCATAAGGTAGATTAGAAATAAGGCTATCTTAGCTTTGTCTACCTTGATCCCCTCCTCTGAGATAATGTGTCCTAGCACTACACCATGCGTTACCATGAAATGGCATTTTTCATAATTAAGCACTAGGTTCTTAGAAATACAGCGCGCTAAGACCTTATCTAGATGAGTTAAGCACGCATCAAAGGTACCTTCATATACAGTAAAATCATCCATGAACACTTCTATGCATATACCAATCATATCAGAGAAAATGCTCATGACAAGTCATTGGAACGTACCTGGCGCGTTGCACAGCCCAAATGACATGCGCTGAAACGCAAATGTACCGAACGGGCAGGTGAACGTTGTCTTCTCTTGATCCTCCGCAGCTATGGGTATCTGATTGTACCCTGAATATCCGTCCAAGAAACAAAAATAGGGCTTACCTGCTAATCTGTCCAGCATCTGATCCATAAAGGGTAGCGGGAAATGGTCCTTGCGCGTTACTGCGTTAAGCTTCCTGTAGTCGATGCACATGCGCCATCCAGTCTGGATGCGCTTGGGAACTAGCTCGCCCTGCGCATTCTCTTCCACTGTGATTCCTCCCTTCTTAGGCACAACGTGCACTGGACTGACCCATTTACTGTCCGAGATGGGGTAGATGACTCCTGCGTCAAACAACTTTAGAATTTCCTTCTGCACTACCTCCATCATATTTGGGTTCAATCTGCGCTGAGCCTCTCTGGATGGTTTGGCACCATCTTCCAAAGAATTCTATGCATGCATACGTCTGAGCTCACTCCACGCAGATCTGCCAATGTCCATCCTATAGCGCGCTGGTTCCTGCGCAGCACCTGCTGTAAACGCACTTCCTGCTCCTCTTCTAATCCTTTCTTTATGATCACTGGCAGGGTGTCCTCATTTCCCAAGAAAATGTATTTGAGGTGCTCTGGCAATTGCTTCAGCTCGACCTTGGGTGCCTGTTCAATAGAGGGCAAGATTTTATTGGCAGTGCAAATATGAACTAAATCGTGTACCTGTCTGAGTTCTGGTTCAGCACTGCTCAGTTCCTCGTCCTGCTCCTCCAACTCTGTCTGTGCCAGTAGCTCTGGTCCTATTGTTGCGCTTGCGCATTGCGCATCCGTGACTAAATCATCTAAGCTGTCCATTGCGTGCACTGTGGCGTCCTTATGTGGGTGCTGCATCCCCTTGAATATATTGAAATGGATTTCTTCGCCGTCAACCTCCATGGAAAGCGTGCCCCTCCACACGTCTATCTTTGTGCGCGCGGTCATCAGAAAAGGTCTGCCCAGTAGGATCTGCGCACTGCTGGTGCTTGATTCACCCTCCATTTCCAGCACATAAAAATCTGCTGGAAACACCAGCTCTCCTGCTCGCACAAGAACATCCTCGATCATGCCTGCAGGTTGTTTGCAAGACCGATCTGCTAGCTGAATAGTGAGGCCTGCAGGCTTTAGTGGTCCAAGGCGCAATGTCGTATATAAGGAATAAGGTAACAAATTGATGGATGCGCCTAAATCAATCATGCAGTTGCTCACTGTGGTCTTACCTAAAGTGCAAGGGATAGTGAACGTACGTGGGTCTCGGCACTTAGGTGGTACCTTATGTTGCACGATCGCTGAGGCCTGCGCATTGAGCATTACCTGTGCGCATTCGCCTTTCCTCCTCTTGTTTGTGCACAGCTCCTTTAAAAACTTGGCGTACCTGGGAATCTGCCGAACTGCTTCGATAAGGGGAATGTTGATTTCCACCTTGCTGAATAACTCGTATAGTTCCTTGTCCAGCGCTTCCTTTCTAGCCGATGGTGCCTGCATAGGAAAAGGTGCAGGTATATTAGTACGATTCGTGCCCTTGTCTTTTAATTGCGTTATACCTGGCGCTTCGCCCTGCTGGCTTGTGACTGGCACTTCTGGTTGCGCGTCTTGCTCTGGTTGCGCATTCTGTTCTGCTTGATCTGGGACTTGCGCAGCTGGTTGCGCGGGCGCCTTCGAGGTCTGCTCTGCTCCTATTGTGCGCCCAGTCCTCAATGTCACTGCATTGACTCCTCCTTTGGGGTTCTGAATCACTTGCGAAGGCAGGTTGCCATCGCTCTTTTTCAGCTCATACACCGTGGTGGCGATCTGTGATAGCTGCTTTTCAATGGACTCGAACCTCTTGTCATACTTCTCGTCATTTTTGCGCACCGTGTCTGCTAGCTGCCCCACGATATCTTCCAAAGATCGCCTCGGTTGCTGGTTGTTGTGCGCTGGTGCGTCAGTGCGGCGATGCGGTGGATTGTAGGGCGCAACTTGTTGCGTCTGCTGGGTGCGCGCTGATCTGTGGACTGCCTCTGGAAATTGTTCTCCTCTTTCCATCTGAATCCATTTGCTGTCAGTCCAAAGCGCGGCTGATTCTGCCTCTGTGGTCCTCTGTTATCCCATCCTCCAAGAGCATTGACATCTCCAGATTCCTCGAAAAGTGTGGGACACTCATCAGTTTTGTGTTCGGTTGACCTGCAGAATTCACATACTTTTGGCGCAACTGGTTGTGCGCTTTGCGCACTCATCAATTTCTGCAGCATGGCCTTCATTTCCTTGATCTCAGCGCTTGTTTCTACCTGATGCACAGAACGAATACGACTATTTTCAAGTGTTAGCTGATGTCTTACCTGACCAGCAGAGTCTTCTATCAGCTGCCACGCGTCTTCTGGATACATGTTGCAAATGTCGCCTCCTGCGCATGCGTTCAATAACCTCAGCTCCATGGGTATCAATCCATTCAGGAAGTTCTCTATCAGCACATTCTGGGGTAGGCCATGATTGTAGCAGTTGGCCTCTAGCTCCCTGAAACGCTCGTAATATTCTGACAGTGACTCTCCTGCGCTCTGCCTCGGCGCGGCCAGTTCTCTCCTGAGTAGCGCGATCTTTGCTGCTGGATAGAATTTGTCCAGGAACTTCTTCTGCAGCTGCTCCCATGTGTGAATTGATCCTGCGGGTAAGTTCATCAACCAATGTCTGGCTGTATCACACAGTGAAAATGGGAATGCCTTCATCTTCAGCGCCTCATCGCTCTCCCCTTCGGTCTTCATGTTCTCGCAAATGACTAGGAACTCTCGCACATGCTTGACTGGATTTTCATTGTTCATCCCGTGGAACTTGGGCATGTGATGAATGAGCGAGCTTCTTAGTTCAAAATGACCGCCTGGCGGAAGCACGATGCACCATGGCTGGTTAACTGTGAGTGGGGCTGACATCTCGCGCACTGTTCTGCGTCCCGCGGCCTGTTGCACGGGTGGCGCATGATACACTTCGCGGCCCTCCTTGCTTCAACCTCGCGCTGCACTTCCTCTCTGAACAGGGCTGCGCGGTTGTGTGCTCTTGCTTCCTCTGGGGTTCTGTCCCCTAAGTTGTCCCCAACGACACTGTTATCCTCCATGACCTATTCTAAATCTCAAAGAAAACGAAATTAAAAGATAACTAATGCTGCTGCGTCTGTCAGTGCGCAACTAGAATCTGCGCAGCGCAACTGTTTCAAGGTTGTGCAGGCTGATGGTGATTGCGCGCTGTCAGAAACAACAACGAGAAAACAAAACAAACTGAAAATAGCTAGTTACTAAAAAAGAAAAAACGTAAACTAGCTATAACTTAGCTGTGTTGCTCCCCGGCAACGGCGCCAAAATTTGATCGCGCGTCGTTGTGCGCGTCAAATTAATTCCTTCCTCTTCCACTAGTACAACGGTTAAGTAAGGGTCGATCTCTACAGGGAGCAAGCAGTTTAGTTTTAGCCAGTAACCTACACTTCCGAAGATTGGGGGTGAGTGATCGGGGTTGCGCGATGCGCAAGTAAACAGTGGTATCGTAACGCAGGAAATTGCACTAGACGTGCACAGACAATAGAGATTAAGTACTATGACTTATGAGAAGTATCGGCGCAGACAATCCTCTATGAGTGTATTCCTTATCATCGACTCTAAATGTCTATAGCTCGATTTGCTAATGTTAGTGTCCGATCAAGGCTTCCTAACATGTGCGCATGTTCCGATCAAAGTTCATGTGCTATTAATTCTTACACTAGACTAAACAACTACGAATCCGATCAAGGTAGTAATTGCCTACCCTAGCGCGTTACTCCTAGTTGGCACCGTCAGGCTATTCAACTAGTTTAACAGACAACAACAAGTGACAAGAGTAAGATTGCGGTTCAAGGCTTCCCCTACTCATGTAACAAGCTGCCAGTAATGTGCACAGAATTAATATAAGCAAGCAAGCTATACATTAAGCGCAAGTCTCAAAAGGAAATACTCATAGATTCATGTCCAACCGATACTAAGCGTTTAGCTAGACATGCTAGTGATAAACATCATAGAAATAGTAAATAATAACTAAAGTGTCCAAGAAAACAATAGCAAACAGTGCGTGCAGGTTGCTGTCTTGGCTGGCGCAGATCCTCTCAATAAGCTCGTGTGTTTTCCAGTCATGCTGCGCAGTGCCTCCTGGGTCTACGAATTGTGAGTCCTGAGAATCGTCTGTGTGTCTCTTGTAACCCTAGCCTCCTTCTCTTCTTTATATACTGCTCAGAGGCTCACTCTTGGCAACTTCCAAATCTGGTCGTGTCAGGATTTGGAAACACCAACATCTGCGCCTGGCGCACGGCATCTGCTTAGCGCAATCGGTTAGCGCACCGTGGTCGACTTTGCCAATTCTTCTGTTTGCGCCGCTAGCTCCGCAGGCTGTGTGATGCGCGTCCTAAACGCTGCCTGTTAGCGCGTATCCGACTTAGGCCCTCGTTTTGCCCTGAAATACAAAAACACTGGAAACCAATAATCTTGTACACAAAATATTGCAAACAAGCACAGGGTTATGATCTAAATAATGTGTATAAATAGGCTCTATCACAGACACAAGTCAGAGCCTGTTCTGATTGTGTCCAGTGATCCACACAAGGTTGAGTAGCATAGGTTGCGTGGAGTTGTAACCGAGTGTACTTGAAGACCTTTGTGATTAGTGGATTGAGGACTGGAGAATAGTCCTCCCCAGACGTAGGCAGTTGGCCGAACTGGGTGAACAAACTTCTGTCTTGTTCATTGTTTTGCTGAGACAATTTCCGAGTGAACAAGAGCGTGCTGCAGCAACTGCTTGTTCACAAATCTGTCTGTCAAGAGACACTGCGAATTTCAGAATCAGTTAAGAACGTACACTTCGCCGTGGCAGCAAAGAACTTGTCCCGTCGCAGCACCAACAACACTTCTCGCAAGTGATCTAAATGCACAATAGGGTTAGCACTATAAATCAGGATATCATCAAAGTAAACAACCACGAATTTCCCAATAAAAGGGTGCAAAGCTTGATTCATGATGCGAATAAAAGTGCTGGGTGCATTAGAGAGGCCAAACGGCATCACCAGCCACTCGAATAGGCCCTCGTGCGTCTTAAACGCTGTCTTCCAATCATCCCCCGGTCGAATACGAATCTGATGGTAACCACTCTTCAAATCCAGCTTGCTAAACACACAAGCACCGCTCAACTGATCCAACAAGTCGTCAAGACGAGGAATAGGAAATCGATAACGCACTGTAATCTTGTTGATCGCGCGACTATCCACGCACATCCGCCAAGTGCCATCTTTCTTAGGGGTAAGAAGGGCAGGTACGGGGCAAGGACTAGGGCTTTAATGAATGTGACCTTTGAACAGCAGCCGCTGACGCCTAAGGCCTCACTGGAAGTAGCACAATTTTCTTACCGCGAAACAGGAAAGAGTACGTGTTGGCACGCCCATCATGAATGACAGCGTGATCATATTTCCAGGGACGAACAAATAACAAATGACAAGCATCCACAGGAACCACATCACAATGAATCTCATCGCAATAAGTAGGGCCGATCGAAAAAGACACTTGCACACGTTTAGAAACCGTGACATCAGTACCTTTACTAAGCCACGCAAGCTTGTATTGCTTCGGATGACTCTCCATGGACAGCCCCAACTTGGATACCGCAACCTCCGAAATTATGTTCTCGCAACTCCCTGCATCAATAATGAAAGTGCAGACTTTTCCCCCCCGATCGTGCAAGTCGATTGGAAAAGGTTATTTTGTAGCCACTCAGATTGCTCAGAAGCGCGAGGGGTTAGAAAAGTACGCTTCAACATTAAAACAGGTCCAACATCGCCTGTTACCTCCTCAATCTCCTCCGTATCATCACCATAATCATCGAAAACTGGGGGACCCTCTGAGGCTGCAACAACAGCATCACTCGCATCATTGGCGAAAAAGCCGCATGACCCCAGGATGTCTTGCGACACTCTGAAGCTCTATGACCGGGTTGGCCACAACTGAAACACTGAAAGCCTCCACTGCCACGTCCTTGGGCAGCCACCGCTTGACTGCGAACTGGTGGGAATAACTCAGAAGGACGGGGAATCGAGGGAGTAACCGCTGAAATCGAGGGTTGTCGAGACCTCCTAGTCGAACGCCGCCGCAGCAGCTGCTTCTCTGTTTGGGACGCACGCTAGTGAGCCTCGGATACCGACATCGGGTCAAACATATTCAGCACATCCTGCAACTGAAGACATAGGCCACCAATATACCGTGAAACCAACTGAATGGGGGATTCATTGAGATCAATCTGAGACAACATTTAATAAAAATCAGTGGTGTTATCTTCTACCGAACGAGAACTCTACAGCAAATTATGAAAACGCTGGTACAGCTCCCTCTCAAAGTTAAAAGGAAGAAACGCAACTTTGATGTGTTTCTTGAACTTATCCCACACGGAGATCTTCTCCTTCCCAGCATGAGCACAAGTCTTCTTCAACTGCTGTTACCAAGCCTGTGCGCGACCCCGCAATAAGATAGCAACCAGTGAAACACGATGGTCCTCCGGAACTTCCTTGAAGTCCAAAATCTCCTTAACCTGAACAAGCCAATCGATGAACTCCTCCGCTTTAAAGTTGCCATCAAACTTTGGAATGTCAACCTTAAAACCGGACTCCCAACGACGGTCCTGCCGAACAGCTCTGAACGGGTTGGCCTCCCCACCAATACCAGCCGCAACATTAGGACGTCTAGCAAGGAGGTCGTCCATCCGATATGTCACAAAAACCAACTGCCGACGCAACTCAGCGTTATCTCTCACCAGATCGTCATTGACTGCGTTGATCCTCCGATTCTCCTCTTCAAGGGCTGCCTCTTCCACGACTAGACGCCTTTGTTTAGGAGCCATCTACACAGGAACGACTGTAAACTGATACGCTCTGGTGCAGCGCATGTGGGCAAAGGATGATGATGCTTGAACTCGAAGCCTAGCCACGAATTACAAGCTGTATAGAGAGAACTCTAAAATTTTATTAATTCCAAAACTGTTTTCCCTACTACATTGGCTCTGTTTATATAGTAAACAGAACATACTAATTAGGAAACAGAAAATCTAACCAACCAAATCTAATTTCGAAAATAAAGAAATCTATCTAAAAACATTAAAAATTAAAAAAAAAGGAAAACACTCTGGATGGGCCCAGAAGCCCACGGGTCATGAGCGAAGCTGATGATTTTGGACTGCGTCGTCGCGCTCTTCGAGGTATTACACGACCCAATCGGACTCTGCGGCGCTCCCTCTCGCTAACGTGCACCGCCTGCTAACGTGCACCTTAGGATGGTTCTTCGTATACTGTAGCGCTAGTCGCTCCGTATCACATCACAACCACCACACAACCACATTATCATCACCACCACCAGCACACTACCACCACCCCCACAACAACATATCCACACCACCAATACAAAAACAATACCACCACCCCAGTACCTTAACATCACAATCACAATATCACCACCACCACCACCAGAAAAACACTACCACCACCACAACACAACAACAACAACCCACCACCATAAAAACACTACACCACCACAACACAACAATAATCCACCACCAACCAACACAACAACAACCCACCGCCACCACAACACCACCACTCCACTACCACTACCACCCCCACTACCTTACCATCACAACCACCACACAACCATATTATCACCATCACCACACAACCACAATATCACCACCATCACAACACCATACCACCACCCCCACAACAACACATCCACCACCACTACCACTCCATTACCACTACCACCACAACACATTCACACCACCACCACCAACACCACCACCACTCCACTACCACCACCACCCCACTATCTTAACATCACAACCACAATAACATTATCACAACAACAACATACTACCAATTAAAAGTAATAATTAATATATTTAACTTAACTTAATTTAAATTTACTTAACTTAACTTATTTACTTAAAATTTAAGTGCAAAAGAATAGGGCTAAGGAGGACGAGGTAGATGATGATGATGATCATGTTCTAGATCTTTGATTGCTTGACGCCAGAAGCCTAGCCTCCTATCTCGTACTTTGTAGTTTTCCTTTTTGTTAGGACATATAAGGACATGTACCCAGCAGGTTTTGATGGAACAAGTACCAAGCTAAGCAGATGGACAATTAGACAGAAAGAGTTGAATACTGCGTAGAACGAAGTCTGTGGCGTAATAGAATATTCCTGAATTTCTTATTATTAAGTTTCTAAAACTGTATTGATTAGATAAATATCTTTTGATATTTAGAAACGAGATAATTAAGTAATCTAGGAAATATTCGAAATATTGTTAGGATATTCTTTTAGATATATCGTAACCATAATTCAAATATTTAGAAATATCTAATATCTTTTATCATCTTGTTATTATCTTTTTGATTTCTTAATTAGGAAGCAAGAAGATTTGATACAAGATAAAGATGGAAATCCTAACACTATAAATAGAGCTTCAAAGTCTCAAATCAAGTTGCGGGTCAACATAAGAGAGTTCAGAATTTTGGTGAGGTCAATCTGTGTTTTTCGAGCTGCTGCACGTTGCTGCGACTGAGGAAGGGTCCGATAGACCAGTCTAGTGAGCTGCTGAATAACGCAAAGGGGAAGCGTCCGCAGGGCATTCCGGTTGATTCATAGAAGATAGAAGGTGGGTCTAGGGCGAATTGAAGATTCGGGTGCTATTAAACTTGTCTACTCTTTTGTGAAAAGTATATCGGTACATTGCAATAAAAGACTGCTTCTCAAATCCTTTCAGTGAAATCTGAAAGTGGTTTTTCTCTGAGTACAAGTTGTACTAGAGTTTCTACTATAAATTGATGTGTATGAGTTCCTTACTTTACCTTTCTGCATTACATTATTTATCCGCTGTGCAAACTGTACTTGGGGACACTTCCACAATGAACCCAAGTTAAACTTAAGTTAACCTAACGATCCAACACTTTTGATATCTTGTAAATATGTTTATGTCACTCGTCTCAAAATGTCCGCGATCATTCATCCTTTTGGTCACTCTTGTAGAGTAAAGTACTTTGTTAAGCATGATCAGATGCTAGTTTCTCCTTAATGTCACCAGAAACTGGAACAATATTTTTGCATTTAGGAAGAAGTTTTGGATGTAAGAGACGAATATCTTGATTTCAATGGCGGATGAGTCTTTGTTCGAACATCCGCACATGTTTGCTCCTCAATAAAGTTCTCTAGGAGTAATTTCTGTTACTATTCATTAAATAGTAATAGCATTCTGCACAATTTATGCACTCATGACATTTTCCATGAGAATTTATCTTACTATTCATGAAATAAAATAAAATTTTGAAAACATTTATTTCTTTTTTTGAAATATTAGTGAATTATTGATCTAGATTGCGATAAGATTTTTGGCCAATTAACAAGTTTCAAATGATTTGAAAATTTTCAGAGGATAATCTAATCGTCGCGACAAAAATGATAGTAATTTGAAAAGTACTCGTCATGATGGTTCCCTTTTTCATCGTTGTCTTCATCTTCTTCTTCCTTGTACTGTCGAAGAATTGCAGCCTTCCTCTTTGAAAAGTATCTCTTGGACTTTGGGGTCATTAACTCCGTATTCATTTGCATAATCTTTGTGTCTTCTGCCATTATTCTTACACTCGCGTCGTGTTCTTGCATTTTGTTACCATTTGCTTTTGAGCAAGCTTGATTGCTTTTGTTGGATAGCCAATTATTTTTTTTGGTTGTTCGCAATGGTTTGCAAAGCATCATTGTAGTTACTAGATGAACTTGCAATCTTTTTACCCTTTCTTCTAGCTTCTTTAGCCGCTTTTATTCCCGGCAGTCTTATCGGACTATATGAACTTCTAAGATTACTTTCGGGGGTAGAAAATTCCGGATCTTCAAAAGTAGGATTTGAAAGTCGCTGGTGCTAGACCAGTAATGTCCCAGTTGCGGAATATAGATTTAGTTAGGTTTGATGGTCAGTCTATATCTGGGTGATGTCTAGACAGTGCAAGAAATTAACAAGACAGAAAAATAGATGGCACAGAATTGGTCATCCGGTTCGGGACAACGTGTCCGTACATCCGGGGGGCTTCCCGAGCCCAGCGGTGAAATAATTCACTAAGTAGAATCAACGAGTACAAGGTTTGTAGACTCCCTCTACCCAAGGTCCACTGTACCCAATACCAGGTTTTCCTTTCCCACAGCTTTGTCCCTCCAATATAGTATTAAGACGGTCTGTTCCAGAGTTCATCATGTTCATAGACTTCTGCATTCTGCTCAACTCTGACTTTGTAGCGTTGTGATTATCCTTATCATCTTCCAGTTTCTTTTCAGCGAAATCAAGATTCATCTTGCATTGCTCCAGTGCTGAACGACTCAAGGTTAGTTCCAGCTGAATCTGCTCCTTCTCTGCTTTCAGACTAGTCACTGTCTGGATAAGGGCTGCATTTTCATTTAGAGCACCTTCCCACTCAACATACATCAGTTTGAACTGTCTCTTTAACCCTTCTTCGGATAAGTCCACCTGAATGTCATCACAGTTCACATCATCATCAACTTTCGGCTCTCCTAAGTCAGTAAGATCCTTTGTGACAGCAGTTAATGCCACAACCTTTCCTTCCCCATCTGAGTCAGAGTCACTCCATGTCGCCAAAAAGGATTGCTTTTTCTTTTTCTTCAGGGTATTAGCACATTCAGACTGGATGTGCCCGTATCCTTCACACTCACGGCAGTGAATTTTCTTCCTTAGATCAGCTCTCTGATCTTTCTCACCCTCAGATTCCTTGTTCTTTCTCACATTCTGATCTCGTTGATTCTGTGGGTAGAATTTGTTGGCTGGTTTATGTCTGGGAAATGACTTGTTCATCTGCAGGAATCTACCAAACTGTTTAGCCAGGAAAACAAACTCATCTTCCTCCTCTTTATCAGAATCAGATTCTACAGCAACCTCAGCTTTTAGTCCCACACTCCGTGGTTTCTTCTCTGTCTCAAGAGTGTTAAGCTTCATTTCGAACGTTCTAAGGGAACCCATCAGAACCTCCAGCGATAGACTAGTCACGTCCTGGGCTTCCTCAATCGCTGTAACTTTCATCTCAAATCTGGGGGGCAGCGATCTCAGAACCTTTCTCACCAAATCTTCATTGTTCATGAGTTTCCCGAGAGAGGCAGACTCATTCACAATGTCCATCAGCCTACCATTGAACTCAGCAATGGTTTCATTCTCCTGCATCCTCAGAGACTCAAATTTGGAAGTTAGCATTTGAAATCTAGAAATTTTAACCTTCTCCGTACCTTCATAAGCAGTTTGCAGAATGTCCCAAGCAGTCTTGGCGGCTTCTGCGGTGGAAATCAACCTGAAGTTGTTCTCATCCACGGCTGAGAATATAGCATTCAAGGCACGAGAATTTGCTGTACTGGCCTTCTTCTCTTCATCATTCCACAAAGCCTCAACTTTCTTCTCAGGTTGGCCAGTCATATCCATGATCATCGGATGTGTCCACTTTTTCCCCACTGAGGCCCACGCATTCTCATCCAGAGATCTAATAAACGCTCTCATGCGTGCCTTCCAATATCCATAATTCTGTCCTTCAAGGAGTGAAGGACGTCCAACACTGTGACCCTCCTTCATACTCATTGCAATACCTCAAGATCGTCTCCTGTATATTGGAGTGCGGCTCTGATACCACTTGAAAGTCGCTGGTGCTAGACCAGTAATGTCCCAGTTGCGGAATATAGATTTAGTTAGGTTTGATGGTCAGTCTATATCTGGGTGATGTCTAGACAGTGACAAGAAATTAACAAGATAGAAAAATAGATGGACACACAGAATTGGTCACCCGGTTCGGGACAACGTGTCCGTACATCCTGGGGGCTTCCCGAGCCCAGCGGTGAAATAATTCACTAAGTAGAATCAACGAGTACAAGGTTTCTAGACTCCCTCTACCCAACCACTACTCTACTCTACAAGAATTATTATTCAAGTCCCCTTGAACGTAGTTCACACTACTCGACCGCCTCGACTATCTCCCGACTGCCGGTTCACACCTCTCCTCCCGAAAGGCTCAGATTGCGTCTCACACAGTACGATCCAGTTCACCACCAGCAAGATAATCCCGTCGTCTGAATGCGTAGTGTCTTGCCGGATTTCTTCTCAGCTCTGATCAAGAATTCTACTCTCTGATATTCTAATCTCTCTCTTAATGAATTCCCCAAAATGCAAGTCTACTCCGTATCTCTTTATATAGCCATAACGACTTACCAAAAAGCGGTTAGACGAATATTTCCTTATCTCTTCATTATCTCCTATATTTTAGGAAATATTCTCTAAACCAATATATCACATATATCCTCCTTTGAATATCTCTCTTGATTTCCAAATATCTGTTATCAATCATAACCGATCCTCCTATATATTTGGCCATCAGAATCCCAACAATATATTCAATCTTTGATATTCTTCATTCAAGGTAGGTTTACGACTCGCTAGTCACTGACTAGACTGTGAAGCTGTTTTGTCCAAAATATCCACAAAGACAAACATACCCTCCGTACGAACAACAGGATTCATATTTATTTCACTTGTATGCACTTTGAAATTTCTTCTGCGTTGTTGAAGCGGAGATATAGCTTTTGCTTAAGCACTCTCTGTATCTTTCTGCGGATCTACTCTACTGAAGAATAAAAAAGACGTAGTATGTTTGTTCACCCAGTTCGGCAACTTGCCTACGTTTGGGGAGGATGCTCTGATCCTCAAGATTCCACTATCACAGTTTGAAGTACCAGGATTCACACCTCTACTTCTCACCTAGCTGAAATCTAAAGCTCAGTCTAATCTCCTAGACTAGCAAGCAGTCTGATCACATAGACTCTCTTTGTACAGCCTACACACTCTCAGCAATAAATAGCGATAGTTCTACCTCCCAAACTCAGCTTATTCTATTACAGTGTATAGCTCACGAACTTCTTAAGCGCACTCTTCACCAAAGTTGATATATCTTCAGTCCCCGATACTCCAAGCTCTCCCACCAAGTAGTCGGACCCTCTGAGTTATTCAAACTCAGCCTTAGCTTCCCCTCAATCAATGACACACTCTGTCAATATTGGGTAGCCTCGATCACTACTCCTCAGCCGGCGACACTGCCTGTCCGCGGCTGATCACCGAGCTCCTGACTGTTCCTCCAACGAGCAGCGCTCCAGTTGAACTCAGAACAAGTCCAGAATCAAACTCCACGAGTTCTGATTCCTCTGTGCAATACAAGCCTTTAACTCAGTGTATAAAACCCTGCTACCGTGAGTTAATCTCTCTGTGTGCACTTCTTTTTGCGCTCTGTGTTTTCTCTCTGATTGTGTATTGTGCGGTTGCCCTCTACACTTCTTTTTAAGGCATTCACACCCCCAAAAGCGTCAAGCATCAATATCAGAATCTTACTCCTAGATTCTAGTTGAAGATTCTGTTATCAAATTTGAACCCCTTGGATTTTTATCTTTTTGAGCACGTACTGGCAACTACTGAGCTCTTGATGACATCTGCATACCAAGCTGAGCTTCCCTGATGCCAGCTGGATCAAGTCGGAGTCTCAACGTGAAACGCCGGCCTATTCTACTTTTTGCTCTAAACCATCAAAGAGTGCTGAAGCAGATTCTGTCTCTTCATACCTATCTCTTGCCCATTCTTCAAATAGTGTCTCAGTTTCAGATCTTCAGGGATTGCTGAGGCATACTCTGGCTCTTTGTTGTTGTTTTGTCAGTCTTCAGATTGTGCTCCAGCCACCGATCTTCAGGGAGTGCTTCACCAGTCTCTTGACCAGCTTTGTCAAAGATGGCATATCCTCAACACGCTTCTTCAATGGAAGGACTACCTTCATATGCGTAATTCGGTGGAGGAATGGGTTGGGTAGGAGCAAATATTTGGTGCGTCTTAACTTGTTCCCAACATTCAAAGTGTATGAATGTTTTCTTTCGGTCCGCAACGTTCACAGTTTGAGCTTTGCGAATCTATATATTAAAAATATATGTTATAGATGATGGAGCTTTAAACAACTACACAAATACTTTATTCAAAAACATACTTCGTCTTGCAAATTACCGCCGGATTCCGGATTTCTTCTTCCGTGGAAAATACATGCACCCCAAAAAATCAAATTGGGCTTCAACTTTGACCATCGAGAACTAAGCGCCGACTGAGATCTTGGTTCGGTAGACATAAGTACTTCATTCTTACCCAACGTTCAATTTACACAAAAATCAGCGTGAATTTTTTCTCACTATCTATCTTTTCTTTGTTTGTTGCCCGAAATTGAATCGACGGATTGCCGACAATAAGATATGCATAATTGCACGTCTTCGGACATACACCAATTAGTTGCGGCACTCATTGTTGAAAAAAATCCAACCTTGAGTGATAATATGAGAGAGAAGCAAAAATATATTATTCTGAAATTTTGGTGTATATTGAGATCGACATGAGAGTTCAATTTATAAGAAAAAAATTATAGCCCCTAGGTTAGTTTTCCAACAAGCTATGGCACGCCTCAGTCGGATATGATTCCTATGTTCGGTAAGCCTTCGACGACGAACAAGTCAATCTGCCCATATTTGGTCTATATTCGTCTAAATGCGCAATAAAGTTTCAAAGCGGTCTTGATACACCTGTGATGCGAAACACTACAAATAAGTAATCTATCACACGCAAAATGCAACTAAACAATGAGAATAAACATCTCGATAGATCATATAAATACGTTCCACCACCACCACAATAACCCACCACCATTACCACAACAATGACCCACCACCCACCACCACCATCACCATCATCACAATCACAACACCACCACCACCACCACCACCAACACCACCACCACCATCATATATCACAATATCACACCACCACCACAATAACCCACCATCATTATCACAACACTTCTAAAATCACAACAACCCACCATCACAAAAGTAACACACCGCCAATAAAAATAATAATTAATTTAATTTAATTTAAATACTTAAAATTTAAGTACAAAAAAACATGGCCTACTCAAAATAGTCTTATATGTAAGAAGTTGAGGCTCAGCCTTCTGCCTGGGTCATGGTCATCACTTATGCCAAAGTGAATCCTCGCACAACTAAGGAGGGCGAGATAGATGATGATGATGATCAAGTTCTGGTTCTTTGATTGCTTGCCACCAGTAGCCTAGCCTCCTATCTTGTACTTTGTAGTTTTCCTTTTAAGATCTTGTAAATATGTTTATGTCACTCCGGTCAAAATGTCCGCGATCATTCATCCTTTTGGTCATTCTTGCTGAGTAAAGTACTTTGTTAAGCATGATCAGACGCTAGTTTCGCCTTAATGTCAACAGAAACAGAGAGACAGATGCTTACTGGAACAATATTTTTGCATTTAGGAAGTTTTGGATGTAAGAGGGGAATATCTTGATTTCAATGACTGATGAATCTTTGTTATGTTGTTTACATTCTGACAACAGATTGAACGCACAGAAAAGTAAGAGAACTCACTTCCTTCATTTTTCATAGCCTATTTAAATTGTACTTGTTTGTGATTCAAGTCACAAAATGACACTGCCAATATTTCCTTAAAATTGAAATCAAATGCTTTCGTCCGTTTCAATTCTTCTTCATGTCATCGTCTACTTCTTTAGTACTAAGAACTATAGCTTGCAGCTCGTAAGAGCTTAGCGACATTGCCTTGATGATCTTCGTCATGCCATTCTCACCAGGAATAGTATTTTGTTTTGGCATCTTGGGAAGGCTCAGATCCTTGTAGAGCTTGCTCTTGGTTGAGTTACTCCTTTGCATTTCCAGCTCCTCATTTGAGACCAAGTAACTTGATCCTTTCTCCTCATCGTCTTCTTCGTCACTGGCTGATGTTTTTCTGCATTTGCTGTAAATTGCGTACAGGATCAGCTGAGCCGTGCCTAAGAAAAATCCTATCAGATTCGGTACCTGCAAATTTATTTCTGATTATATGCCCCATAGAGATTTTTTTGTTAAATGTTCTGAGCACTTCTATTCTTATCTGAGAAATAGTAGGTGGCCGAATTGAGCTTACCCCGACGTAAAAGTCCCTGACTACAACTGCATAAATTGTCCAAACACCAGCATTGATGAAGAGGAAAAATGAAAGGAAGAATGGCATGTACTCGACGCTCTTCGTCCTCACTACCGTCCGCTGAAAGAACATTCGAAAAAAAGGGTCAGTACCAAATTTCAGTTACTAAAAAGATTCATGGAAAATGGCTTTTGTGAATATATTTACTCTGCAGGTACATAGAAATTTTCTTTCTTACCATGACAGCCAGAGGTGCTGCATACATGGCTATAGTCAATGCAGCACACAAAATCCCCACAACGGTAAGTCGCAGGTTCCCATGGAGCCCTACCAGGGCGACGGCAACCACCACGCCAAACGCTCCGATGTTTAGAATTCCAACAAGCTTCATCAGTGAAACCTGAAATCCAAAGCTTAAGAATTTCATCAATACAACTTTTTTTTTATGTTCTTCATTAATTGTAAGACAATGTTGTTGACATTTTTACAGCATACCCTTTTGTCCTTGGGAGCGTAGACGAGGAACAACGTAACGTATATCATCTCGAGAACGGTACCAGCCCCGTTGACAGTGTAAATGAGCAAGCCCCCTGGCTTGAGGATGCCATAGAATGTCCATAGAGATGTGCTTAGTAAGGTAGTTATGTATGGAATAGCTTTGTAGTCTTGGATTGATTTCTTCTTGATTATTCCTCGAAACGTCCCGCTGCGCACATTTCAATCATTTTAACATCAAAACTACACTGTTTAGGTATCGATATATTTTAACTACATTGGATTTATAAGCCTGTATTTTTGAAATGAAAAAAGATGAGGTCAAAAGACCCTACATGTTGAAAAAAGGGTTAAAAAGTGGATCATGCAAATACATGATAAGATTGGAAACAATGTGGTGCAAAGGTAACATCAAAGTTCTAGAAGAAGCAACCTAAATGGAATTATTGTAGAGAAAGTGTTATGACTCTTTTTCAATTCAACTTTGACCTAATCATTTAATTTGGTGTCTGTCTAATCTTATGTTTGATTCACCCAAAAGGTTGGTTAACTTTCAATGATTTTGGTACACGCAATTCAATTGAAAAGTGACACCAATCAGACAATTATGCAATATATACTATTAACAACCCAATGTATATGATCATGATTCTGCATTTTTTCGTATACAAATTGTTGAATTTAATGCACTTTTAGAGTTAATGGTACATTATGTGGATTAAGATTTCAATCATGCCAAATGCAAGCAATGTAAAAATGACATAGTTTCATCTCATAATAAATTGTAAAACTACGTCGTACTGTTAAACGTAAAAATAAAATGTGTAGCTTTATTAGTTAGTGATTGTTTTTTGTTTCTGATTTTACATTATGTGTGCTAAATATCCTCATTTTAATCCAACTTTTACAATAAGGATTAATTTTTAAATTCTCAAAATATTAGAGAGCTCTCTTCGAAGCATCATCTGTATATAACATTTGTGAATAATTATTGATAGACTCATATATGATTTGTGTACTTACATTGGTGAGGCAAAAACCAAAATGGAGATCACATTGCCTGCAAAATAAACCAAAAAGGATTAAGAAACAAAACAAGGGTTTTTCGATATATTGATTACATTTAAAGTCGAAGGCCTTCGACGTTCCAATTGAAATAATACCATCTGACATGTCCCGACATAAAAAAAAGGAGAAGGATGGTAGCTTACCAATAAGGCCGATTATAAGACTCAAGGCAGGCATTTGTGAAGAGATGAGAGTTGCTGCACTGCTGAGGGTTTTGCTAAGAAAAATGGGAGTTGAAGGCGGAGAAAGATGATCACAGTTGCTGCAATATGATGAAGAAGAAAGACAAGTGTGGAAAGCTTGTGGTTGTAAGTCTGCAGCTATAAATAAATACAACTTTTCCAGCCATTTCTACACAATCGTTGGATTCATGACACGTTTTAGTACACATGTTGTGCAACTTTATTGCTGATATTGTGGACCACCCTACCCCTTTATTAGTTGATACTTTCTTGCCTTTTAAAATATCAATTTTTTTTAAGAATGCTCTTTTGTTTCCAAATTTAAGTCCTAAGGCATCCCTTCTTTCTCAATTTAGTTTTCAAAATATCTCTTTTTGGATGTGTTTAAATTGAGAAGAAGCGCAGTCACGCTTTTAATTTTAAAATATTAATACTATATTTTTGACACACAAACTAGACTGTCGATCCCATCATGAAAAGTGCTTATAGTCTTAGGCCCGTTTTGAATAGCACTGGAGGAAAAGAGAGATATTTTGAAAACTAAATTGATAGAAAAAGGGTACGTTAGAAATTAAATTTCGAAAAAAAGGCATTCTGAAAAAAAGATATTCTAAAAACACTCAATATATGGAAATGTTTGTAGTTGTTTCACATTTTCATTTTTTGTCACTTTTTAGATAAATTGTGACTATCGTTTACGGTTTATTATATTTTTCGTTAGAAAATCTTACTCAACGCTGACGTAGCGCCAACCATGACAAGTTTGAGACTAAATCATAAACCATGTATTTTAAATTTTCTATCAGTAGTAAAACATGGGGTCAGGTTATCAAGTTTGAGGACTAGGGACTTGTTCGTTTGGACTTAAATTTTAATTGTTCATTTCAATTAATTTTAGTTACATTCAATTTTTTAGTTACATTCAATTTCAAATCAAAATGAATTCAATTTAATTTCAGGTTAAAACAACGCATCGTAAATTATGAAAATATTCAAACTAAGCCAATATCTCTCTCTCTCAATGTATATGTGTCATTAAGTAAATTTTAGATTATCATAAGTAGATATTCAGAGTGTTGTGAATGTGTCACTTCAAATAGAATTGCGTGATTAGACCCAATTTGTTACAAATCAAGAAAGTAGTTGACACATTTTGCTTATTAAAAATAGAATTGCGTGATTAGACCCAATTTGTTACAAATCAAGAAAGTAATTGACACATTTTGCTTATTAAATAATAAATAGTTTTCATTAGATAGAGGGAAAAGAAAATCCCAAGCTGAAAAGTGATTGATAGATAGATCCGTGATGCAGTTGAGTATTAATAGATTCTTGTTGGTATATGATTTTAAAGTTCACTCAGTTATAAAGTTTCCCATGTTGCGTCTATCAATATCAATTATAATTTTTATGTTTAAATGATATAATTTTATATGGGAAAAAAATCATGTGATATGAATAATGTGTGATATTTGTTTTTTTTTTTTAAATATAATCATATCCTTCATTCTTTTATGTATTTAGAAAGCATTCTTGTTTTCAACATCAATTAAATACAATTATTCTTATAATTCAATATGAGACAATTATAAATGAGGATCCAAAACAAAAAAAGAAACGACGGACTAACCGGACCAACTCGATCAGTTAAATGAAACCGCATTCCATATTTCAATGGGTCTTCTTCATTGCCCCCTTAGGATGTTTCCTACATTGAAAGTGTTTCTTACATTTTATGTTATTTGGGATGAACATAGATAATTGATTTCCGTGTATGTTGCGTGTGGCACGACACTCACCACTCCTAATCTTAATTTTTTTGAATTCGTATGAACAAAAGAGTGGTGATGATACTATAGAACACTCATTATCAATTGTTTAACATCTTACTTCATTTAAGAGTCATTCTAGACGTATTAGTGTCAAGAAATTGGTCGTCTAGCCCGTTTAGACAGCATCTTATTTCTAGATACGATCCGATTTTGTTCAAATTTATTGTCAATGGATCATTTCATTCTTGACTGCCTAGACAGTTTGAGCAATGTCAAAACCGCTGATTTCTTGAACACTAACATATGGACTTATATGGGCCACGAACGGAGAAAAATTGACCGGTCTTTTACCGTTTTATATAAGTTTTTTGATATTATGAACAGTAAAGTACTTATATAATTCGTTTTCCGTATTTTGAGGTCTAGTCTTTTTTTCGTTCTGAAGTATTCGTAATTGAAATTTTTCAAAGGAGGTTCATTCATATTCGAATAAGCTGACTTTCGACTTATTCAATGATTCTCGTTGTCTTGATGAAGTTGGGCAAGGAGAGTGTCTTAAGAATGGATCCTATGCTAGTCCAATTTCCTAATGATATGTTGTAAGCCAGCAATTTCCTAAAATGTTTTTTAAGTAACATCTTTTTTACAAATAGTGATGATGGCCGGTCTCAAATTGAGAATGAATCGGGAAGGTGCAAACGAGCTAGAAAACATATTCAGAATTGAATATGACCCGTAGTTTGTTGCCCGTTGTTTTTTAGGACACTTTTGACTGGCTGTTAATCTTGGCATGTAACCGAATATGGATAATTAGGAACGACTATTAAAAGCAGCACTTCGACAAAATAAAACAGTGAAAAACGCAACGAATCAGGAAGGCATCGCATCTTCGTACAACATCAAATGAAGTTCTTTGTACACCATAAACTTGCCAATTAATCTTAAAGTACAGCAAAGAAGAACACTGAGTTATCCGGTGAGGCTTTTAATGACAAATCTTACATAGATTTACCTTTAGCTTCTGGGAACACCGTTTCCAAACATTTCTCTAGTATTACCCTGTTTTGGTAGCTTCAAAAACATACATAAATACCAAATGAATTCGAGAAACTTCCAGCACTTAGGTCACAAACATCGTACACCAAATGTCCTCACCATGCGCATCATGTGCCATTCGTGCATGCAAGTGTGACAAAATATTTTCAGAAAGCATATACCACCACTGACATGATTTCGGTGACACCACCATAGTGGCACTTAAAATTACATATTTTGTTATCTTTGACCATATCAGCACAACCAATAAAATCTGTCGGAAATTTTCTTGTTGATGCTCCACAGGTCAGTCACAGCTAGCATTTAAAAACTTCAATAGTTCATTGCGATTGTTTTCAGCCTGTTTATCCTCCTTTGATTTATCAACCTTGAGAAGAATCTACATCGTCAAAAGAAGGATGATCAATAACTCGACACTGTCTTTGACATTTTAAGGAACTGATTAAAAACAGCCTACCTTTTTGCCAGAGACTGAACTACGGCGTACAATATCTTCCTTATCACGTCCTAGAAACTGAAAAATGAGAATAAAAGATTGAATAAAATTAAATGATAAAACTTTTTTCGTAAGAAATTTTGAGGTAATCAAATTGTAATTTTCTTCTGTATAAAAATATCATTCTACCTTGGACAGCTGTACAGGACCCGCACTTTTCTCATCCATCTACATATAGCTCCCATTGTAAAGACAATCCGCCCACACACAACATCCAGCAAGGTCAACAACAATGAGCCCGCCAGACATCAAATCGCAGACCCAGCTCCAATTTCGAAGAGCCATTTTGTAGAAGGCAGAAAATAACATAAGCATCTCATATTCACATTTTATCTAAGTGGATTGGTAAAATACACGGACAGGTAGACTAATATTAAAAATAAAATTTAAAATTTCAGTACCACCAGTGGGAAAGAAATTTAATGAAGGGAACACAAGTAACATACATAAGACTGTCACACAATTCAAAGCTTGATGTACTTTGTTCTGTAGGCAAAAACAGTAGATTTGTAGGGACCTATGTTACTATCTAGGAAGCACCTAGTAAGTTTACATGTACGGATACGATACGACCGATTGTCAAATTTGAAAAATAAGAAGTACACATATTTGGGGGATACATTAGTTTTTAATTCCATAAATATCAATTAAATCTAGAGCATCATAATTTGTATTACCCACATTTTCCTTAATGGAGAATAGTATAGCCTCAGAAGTTTGTAATTTCAAGCACTCCAACATCATAAAATGAATCGAAGTTAAAGTCTAATTATTCATTACTTATAACATGGCCCCACAGTATCCTAACACAGTATCCAAAAAGTATCCCTGAAGTATTCACAAAATAACAGTTATAACAAATTAATAAAATAGTCGGATACAGAATTGGTATCCAATATTTGCAACGCAGTATCTGCGGAGTATCCCAACTATATACGACATGGATACAGGAATACACAACCTTTTGAAGTTACATGCTTCCTAGGTTACTATTAAATATTATAGTAGCGTCTCACGAAATAGACAACTGCAGTCATTTAATCTCCATTCAGTTCTCTAGAATTTCTTAAGTCAGCCAATTGATAAATAACACTTTGAGTTCAATAATTAATATTTGAAACCTGGACTCTTATAACTTTGATAAAAAAAAAGGTCATCCCTTCTTGCATTCCACACCAAAGCTAAAAGTAAAACAATATTGGAAGCGCAAGACAAATTAAAAATGAAAACTGCCTACCTCCTTTAGCTTCTTCTTCTTTTGATGTTTATCGTGACGACTTTTGCCTTTAACCTTGTTCTTGTCCTTGGACTGAAGATAATAATAAATGAAAAAGAACTCATTGAAACAGAATTCAAGCAGACAATGAAGAGCAACTATACAACCATAGCTGTAAATACCTTTTTTTCTTTCTCACTTCTCTTATGCCTCTTCAACCCACTAGATTTCTTTTCGTTGTCCGAGCTGCCATTCACATGTATCTTATTAATGTCAATTAGTAGCAAAAAGGGTTGTTCAATAGTTCAGCACATTGTTTCCTAATTATCACGAGT
Source organism: Umbilicus rupestris (assembly GCA_963678935.1). NCBI lineage: Eukaryota > Viridiplantae > Streptophyta > Magnoliopsida > Saxifragales > Crassulaceae > Umbilicus > Umbilicus rupestris. The sequence goes on from OY787619.1 coordinate 10,534,032, forward strand.
AATTTTTAGTATGAAAAAGCAAGCAAGCAATCCAATCACAAGCACGGATTACTCAAAGAAGGTAATGTCACTATAAATTGCTGACTCAACACTACATATTTTCAACACGGATTTCGAAAAACGAAAGCATACAAAATAGATTGTCTGAAGTGCAAAAACAGTTGAGAACAACATATCACATGATGATTTTATAGCACAAAAGCTTCATTGGGGAGACTAAGCCTGGGAAGCAACCACTAGTTTTGAAACTTGAATCTAAAGGTGTATACAGAAAATCTGCTAAATTAGAAGCGAAATAAGCAACGAAGAGCAATGAAACGACGACATTTTCAACAACAAAACCCTAAGAAAGTTTTATTCCCAATTCAATCAATACCTGTAAGCATCAGAGGAAGATGAGTCATAATCAGAGGAATGGCTGTGGTGAGGTTTACGCTTGCGCTTGGAGCTGCTGGATCGATGATGCTTTTTCCGGATCTTGAGGTCGACTTTGTCCTTCTGGTGATGGCGATGACGTTGTCTGTGACGCGTGCGGCGAGAGGAGGAAGAGTCGGATGAGGAGGAAGATGAGAGTGAGGTACCGGAGGACGATGAGGCCGCCATGGAGACGAGGAGAAGTTAAGCCTGGATTTTGAGGTACGATACGAGGTCAGCACGTTACGCTACTACGACGCCTTTGTGCGAAATTAATAAAATTGAACCATCAATCCTCGATCAGACCAAACCGACCGACCGACCTTATTTAAAGGCCAAAATCCAGTTCTGAAACCAATCTGTTGTGCTTCTTTTGGAATTAATATAAATTTGTTAATGCCGAATTAGATTTATAAATATGGGAAAGACTTGCAAGTCATTATCACCCCCGGGAGAAATGGGAAATTTTTTTAAAGTACTTTTCTTTAGCTTGTTTTCTTTTTATTCGGTTTGCAAAAATGTTTCATATATATAAGATGATTTTAGAAAAAACTGTTAATTTTAACGGCCTCAACTGCCAAATTAGAACTTATATGGTGTTGAAGTGACAGTGTGTCAATTAAAGGAGTTATAAGAATCTTAATCGTATCTTCATTTGTAATTATCTCATATTAAATTATAAGAATGAATATATATTAAAGGCGGTGTTTTAATCGCATCTTAATCGAATTAAAAACATTTAGTTGATTTCTTCACTATGCGCTTTGTCCAGATATCTATCACAACTTCTTCATATGTTTCATCATTTCGATTATAAATTGATTTATTCGTCTGCTTGATCTGCTCATAACTCTCTTTATCTTTAAATACATAAAACTCCTTAATCCAATTACATCAGGTACGACTATCTCAAGATTGTGTAGCGTATGGTTCAGTCCATGCTTCACGCAACCGGTTCAAATATGTTGGAAGTTAAGAGTAGACTAATTGACTCTCATGTTCGGAAAATAATTGGCAAAGTTGTAAACATTTTGGAAGAAAGCTTCATCACGAAGGCAATTCTTTGTTGGGATACGGATTTTGTGATATTGTTCCATATCGCACTTTATATCTCACCTAAAATTTGGACTTAATACAAGTCGTGTTTTGGATCAGAATGAGACTAAGGTCATAATTTTCTATGATCGCATTATATTGTTAAATATTGACGGTTACAGAAAAGAATTTTAAACTTTTGTCTTGTTGAAAACCATAAAAATGAAAAGAAAGATCAAGAGATGTTTATTGAAAGAGTGTTTACCGCTACAGTTGATAATGCGAGCTCAAATGATTCAGCTATTGCATATCTTAAGAAGAAATTTAGATGCTAGGAGTGGGTTAGTGTGTGGTGGTAAATATTTGCACATGAGGTGTTGTGCTCATATTTTAAGTTCCATTGTGAATGAAGGTATAAAGGAGCAACAACCTTCAATTGATGGAATTAGGAATGCAGTACGATATGTTAGTCTTCTCCCCAAAGAATTAAGAGATTTGAAGATTGCATCGAGGCCGAAATGATTATGTCTAAAAGCCTTGTGTGCTTGGCTGTCCCAACCAGGTGGAATTCTACTTACATGATGTTGGAGCATACTGAGAAGTATAAAACTGCATTTGACAGGATTTATGATCAAGAGTCAGATTATCATAAGTGGTTCCGTGAAGATGAGAAAGAGAAAAAGAAAGTTAGTCCTCTAGTAAATTATGATTGGCAGAATTTTATGATATTTATTCAGTTTTTACTTCTTTATGAGATGGCATTGCGCTTTTCAGGTTCTTTGCATGCATCAGAATGTTCTCATGAAATTGCATCAATACAATCTTCTTTGACGTCGTGGAGCGATTATCAGTTTAAACTCTTGGGGTCCATGACTTTCTCTATGAGGGAAAAATATGACAAGTATTGGGGACTATTGAAAAGTTCAACCCAGTGTTGTTCGTTGCGGTTGTCTTGGATCCTTACTACAAATTTGATTATGTCATGAAAACGATTTATCCTTAACCTGAACCCAATTTCAGTCCAATTCCTCAAGAACACAAACTGTTTAAACCTAACTCAATCAACCGATCAAGAACAGCAAGCAAACAGTACGCAAGACATAGCAAAATTGTTCACGCAGTTCAGGCAAAGCCCTACGTCTGCGGAGCCTCGGGTCCGAGGAGACTCAACTCAAAATCCACTATCAAAGAGCCAAGAACAAGATCACCAGTTCGAGTACCCAAGAACAACAGAACAATCTGCTCTATTACAAACAATCAAGAGCCCAAACTATAGCAGAGAAGACTTCCCTGAAGTCTTCAAAACAGCTGCCTCTCGAGTCCTCTTCTCCCGAAGCAGCCACCGCAGATTCCAGTGAATGCACCAGCCTCAACTTGGCTCCTCGCAACACTGCAGCGCTCCTCAGCAAGAGAACTCTCAATAGCCACCAAACCAAAGCACTCCACCAGCAACAATCTCTGGAAGCTCTCACGAAGATTCTGCGATTTCTCGATTTCTTGCTCTCGAAATCTTGCTTCTCAAAAATCAGAATTTTTTCGTGCCCTAGAAAGCTAAGCCAGCAAGCCTTTTATACTCACTCAAAACTCAGCGTTTCACTAAGCTTACCCTCAAACTAACACTGCCGTTTTACATTTTTAACTTACTGACTCAAGGCTTAAACACTTTACAGACTCAATGAAAACCAACCAGTTTGGATTACATCTAACATGTCACTTGAAGTTTAGATGATACATATGATAGAGATTAGGCCGTCAAAATGTTTACTTTGGTTAAAAAGCACTTCGGATGATGTTTGTGACTTTCATGCACATGAAGTTTCTAAAAACAGAAAGTGAAGATGTCGTAGATGCTCCCAAGAGTGCAAACACAAATGAAATTTTTAAAAGATCATCCAATGCCAAATTTATTTATAATAGGAAGTAATCATAGAAAAGACATAAATATAAGCGACCTTTAAAAAATATGATCTCCAGAGATATTTGGAAGAAAATGTTGTTGATGACATTGTCAATCCTCATTTTGATTTTTTAAACTGGTAGAAGGTAAATTCTCCAAATTACAAAATTCTTTCTGTAATGGCTTATGATATACTTGTTATCCCAATTTCTACTGTCGCATCAGAGTCTTGTTTTAGCACCAGTGGACGTGTATTTGATGCTTTTCGCAGTTCTTTATTGTCCAGAATGGCAGAAGCTCTCATTTACATTTAAAATTGGTTGAACTCTACTAGCCTAAATTTGATCAGTTTGATAGCACTGATAAGATTGTTGATGGTGAATTTGCTACTATATTTATTTCTTAAATATGCTTTTATGAATTGTCATTTTATATGAAGTAAATTTATTTCTTTGTGCAGATGTTGCTGCTAGGGCCTAGGCTCTTGTGTCTTAAACGGAAGAGGAAATGGCCAACACATTTTGCTTTCTTGAGTATTATTTAAGTTTGAATCTTGAAAGTATTTATGTTTGATAAGTATTGTTGGATGTCTTAAACTTTGAAAGTCTACTTTAAATTTAAATTTGAAATTATATTTTCAGTATTAGTTGTATAGAGTAATTATTTTATAAGTTTATATAATTATAATGGTTTTCATGTCTAGGGCCTGATTAGGATTCACTTAAGGGACCCAGCCAATATTTGAGAACGGGTTAGGATTCTAATAAATGACCCTATCAATATTTCAGCCCCTACCCTCTATATAGGATCCTACTAACCGTTTTGTTCCGGAACTGAGTCTTCCGGTTCAATGTTAACGAACCGGTTTGATATTAAGTTGAATTGAATAAATGCAATTCAGGTCGAATTACATTGTCAAAGGACGGTGAGGTGGGCTCGAATTTCTATTAGCAGGATTTCGAAGGACGGTGAGTTACAGTATCTAGGAATCCTTAGGAAAAATTCCTTAGTTGGGTTTTTGATTTCACTGCCTAATATGTGTAAAGAAGTTGAGTGTATTTGGCAATTTTGTTCCATACGCATCCACACGCTCCTTGATCAACGTAGGGTTTGATGTCTCATTAATTTGTTGTAACGTGGTTTCTGGGAATGGAGGCTTAAGAGGTTGTTGTGTGAAGTAGGTATAATGTATAGGGGGTGATAGGATCGTGATTAGTAGTAACACACTAGGTATAGAAACTTGTTAGGAACCTAAACTTAGTTGGCAGGTATATGTACCTCAGAGTATAAATGCACAGCGGAAATACGTCTCAAGATTATTTTATTAATCTAGAGATTGTATAAATACTTACAGCTATTTGTACACTTGTAATAGTGTTGCTAACTATCACAAAACAAGTCACCCAAGCCTGATGATCCCGGATCACCAATCGCGACTTCCTGAGACAAGTACCTCCAACGATTCCGAATCGTCCACTTCGTCTCGCACACTCTGTGGCTTGCTCGAGTATTCTGCTGCTCTGCACTCTCCTCAAGCTCTGCACAACTCAGCTCAGCTCCACTTCGCTTGATTCGTTTGCTCCACACACCCCCTCTGTAGGTTGCTTCTTGGTTCCTTTCAAATAGACAACCAACGGTTATGTGCAGTAACGGTCAAGTTCACGACCTCCAACTGCCTCCGAGATTCTCGTCCCACGTCCTCGAATCTCTCCAACAAACTCCATGACTTGGTCCACCTCCTTGGCGACGTCAAATGAGTTCGTCATTTGTCCAACGTCTCTTCTCATGTCTCAACTGCTCGGTTGACTCGGTTTCGACTTTATTTCCTTCAAGTCCTTCTGTGTCCAACACAGGTTCTTGTCCCTCGCCTGACTCTCTGACTTAGAGTCCTTCTGTCCTACACACTTAACTTAAAGTGTTAGTCGAGTGTTGTCATCATCAAAACCACATGGGGTACATGATCCTCAGGATCTAACAGGTGGACTAATACAGGAGTTGCGTTTGTAATGTTTAATGAAATGCTTCAATGAACTTATTCTAGAAGAATGTGATTCTAGTGCATGTGAATCCAGTTGAGGTGTGAAGGTTTTGGGTTGGTAATGGAATAATGGATTCATAGGTATTGGGTGGAGTAATATATTCACAGTGATTTTTTATGTTCTCTATAGTAAACTGCAGAAAGACGTGTATGCAGTTTTAAGCTGGGACGGATCTAGGGCTATAGCCCAAATAGTTTTCAGCTCTTCAAATTTTTTTATATATTTTTTTATTCTGAATTGGCGAGTGGGGAGTCGAAGGCTATAGCCCAAGCAGGGATGGTTCTGTTCCGCGCCGGAAGAAAGAAGCAGTGGCGTCATTGAAGCTCGGAAAAGTGAACAGGAATCATCTAAGTGTACGTAATGATCTTTTGAGTTTCAGTGTTGTTGCATTGTGCTTTGGTTCTCGATTGCAAATTGCCAAGCCCTAGATCCGTCTTCGGTTTCCATTGCGTTGTCTTCTGGTCTCATGTTATTTGTTGATGCGCATAGATTTGGAATTGGAAGGACCGAGTCGCTGGATCCGTCTTCGGTTTTGGAAGATTCTCAGTCCCCAGCAATTGTTAAGTTTATGCAATTGAGGTTGTCGGAAACTTGCTTTGTTGGTGTCGTTGTGAATGTTATCTAATGCAATTGTTGTGGAGGTTTAAGGTTTAGGATGGAATCACCGAATCAGGAAGTGGTTTCTATTTGTTCGTGTTGTAGGTGTTGATTAGGTAAATGCAGAGGGGATGGTGGTCTACTATGGATGGTTTTGACTGCTATGTTTGTCTTTATTTTTGATGTGTTTACTGTTGAGTGAAACTGCTATGTTTGAAAATCATTTTATCAGTGAGTTAACATTATTAGAGTTCATTTTATGTTTGAATCATTTATCTGTGTGCGGTTACATTATAATGTTGAACTATATGTTTGCTTCATTCTTTTTTAAAAGAAAATTTTGGAGTGGCTTTATATAAGGATCATCAAATTTTATGTCCTTATATTAGCAATTGTGTGTTTTCATAAAGATTAGTATGTTAAAATTTAGAAAATTTAGAAAATTATAAAATTTTAATATACATTTAATTTTACGATTTCCATTATTTTGATTTGCCGCTTCCCAGTTTCTTGTGTTTTCCGTTTCAGTTTTACATAGGTATGCAAAAGAAAGTACAAGTAGTAGTATTGACTATTTGAGAATTGTTTTAAAACTTTAGAATATACCCACTGATTTAGTATGCTTGAAATAGTCGTAGGTAAAATTGCTTTGAATTAAGCGCATTTAAGAATCAAGGTTGTTTTTTTAGATTTCATATATTTTGTATAATTTTAAAGGATTTTGATTTTTGTCTTCTTGTAATATATTTTGAATTTTGAATGAATGAAACAGTGATGGGAATGAGCCTCCCATTTTGTTCGTACAAAAAAATAGCCCTACATGATTTGAAATCCTGGCTCCGCCCCTGATTTTAAGCTGTTCTGAGTCATCTGGTAATCAGTTGTCCAGGATAATTTTTGAATTGAAGAGGTAGGAATGGATCACTAGTATGGCACTGTTTCAGACTACAGTCTTAGAATGGGATCTAGTTAAAACTATCATAACCGGACATTGTAAAACATATTCTCTACATGGGCAGAGCCAGAAAATAAAATACTGAGTGAGCAAATATTCAAAAATCACATTTTTAGGTGTTATTGTTTTTTTCTCATTTTTGGGGAGGCCTTTGTATATATTTAGAACTTTATAGGACACATTAATATTGAAACATTGAAATATTTTCTTTTGAGTTGGGTCAAGTAGCTATAAAGTGGCTTGTTGGATCGTGGTTAGTGTTCCCTAGTGAGTAACAAAGGGTTTTGTTCCTCACCAGGTAACAAAGCAGCGGAAACAGATTATGCAGAAAACTAAATAGACTTGCTCAGTGATTTATAGTGGAAACTCCAGTACCTTAAATGACACCTGAGAGAAAAACCACTACCTTCTAGCAAGCTAGAAGGATTTCGAAATACTCTTGTATTTAGGTGTTTGATCGGTTACACTTAATGTTATACCACAAGCAATCAGACATTCCAGTTCACTGCTTGCTGGGGTATTCTCCAAGAGACAGCCGCACCACAAGTAGCACTTCTCCTTTTGACACAGACTACAGAGCCGTCTTCAGTTCCCTCTAGAGTAGCGAGCTTCTCCTTTCTCGAGCTTCTAAGCGGTGTAGTCTTCCGAGCCTTAACTTTTACGCCGTTGGGTGTCAAGGACTTTTTCCACTTCACTGATTGCTTCGAAAGCACTATTTCTCTTTTATCTTCACCTCCTTGGAAAAGCCCCCCGATTTGCTCAACCGCAAATCCCAGATTTGTTCAACTGCCAATCACAGATTTGCTCAACCACAAATTCCAGATTTGTTGGGCTGCAAATCTCAGATCCACCTTCCAAATTTGGAATTGAATCTCTTAGATTATCAAGGATTATCACATAATAATCTTGATAATCTTTAACCGGATTTTCTCAATCTTGATCCTTATTTTGCTCCGAGAATCTAGTTAGAGATCGTAATCTCAGAGATTCTATCAGATCCTGCTTTCGTGTTGCAATGTCCGTTTCAGGGATCGTTCCCTGCACACTCAAGTAGCATTATCAGTTGGGTGTTTGTCTCATCAAAAACTTGGAGTGGACATACTCCAACAATTTCCTCCTTTTTGATGATGACAAACACCCTCAACAATAAAACTGAAATCACCAATCGTTTACAACTAGCATTCCCCATTGTGTTCCCCCTCAGTTGTTTACACTCTACACCTAGTGTTTGTTTCCACCTAGCATTCCCCATTGTTCTTACTCAGTACAGTTCCCCCTTAGAAAAGCATGGATATCAGTATATATGATTTCCCCCTTAGGTCATGCGCCGTCTCTATAACCTTTCCCCTTTTGGCATCATCAAAACGCCCGGTCATGAAAAAGTAAGCATGAATAATAGACTAACGGACGTAAGACAATTAAACTAAAACAGCCTGAGACCAAATCTGAGACAGATAGGGCAATGACCAGTTCACAAAGCACCAACCGAGAGCATACCCCCAAGTTCACGATAGAGAAAAGTAAGAACAAAATAAGCCAAAAAAAGAGTTAGGATAATGTAGCTGGGAATAAAGAGGATAATCAGTCGGATAACCGTTCAAGAGTCAGTTGGTTCATCAGGGACCAAAGGAGCTAGCGAAGGAGGGCTGCTGGATTATGGTGTTGGTCTTAGTGTTCCCCTGCTTGGTTTCCATGGTCTCACTTTCTTCTGGTTCTTAGATTTGCTTTTCTACAGCTGGTTAAGTACGAATCCACATGACCCTTCCTGTCTAACGGATTTCATCTTTCTCAGATTACTTTCATCTAGAGAGCGGTTGCAGGTTACCTTGTCCGTGCGTTCTCTATTCCTCTCTTTTTTTTGTTCCTTTTTTTGTTTTGTTTTCTTTCCTTTTTAGCTTTTCGAGGAGGACACAGTTCTGGATAAGAATGGTGTTCCGCTTTTGTTCCCTTCGGAGAACCTTGCTATTTTCCTTTTTCTTAAATATCCACCAAAGACTCCCGCTCTGTTTCTGAAAGTAGTCAGCCAACTATTTTCCTTTGCTCTCGTGAATTGCAAGATATAGTCTTTCCTTGATTTTCTCGACTTTGTTCCTTCTGTTTCAACCAGCCCTTGAGGATTATCTATTGAGATGTCACATATTCAATCCAAGGAAATCATACCTAGCTCAAGTCGCAGCTTTTCAAAGGATTCTCTGTTGAGTGCCTTGGTGAATATGTCAGCGATTTGTTCCTTAGTCCCCCTTTTTTTTTTAAAGTGTCTTAGTGATTATGTTATCACACACTATATGAACAGAAGCAAATGAAATACCATAGTCACTTAGCTGTTATTTGAGCCATAGGAGTTGGGTTCTCCTCTACTTCTGGTGTCCGTTCCGTCTGAGGTAACACATGTCGTTATTCTTCTGGATTTTCCTCCTGTGTTCCCCCTGTTTTCCTCTTGTACATCCACCGCAAACATTAGTTGCGTGATTATCTGCCTTAGACAGCCCGCTCACCAGCTCTTGATGGTGAAGTTTGGCAATGAGGGGGGAAGCTGGCATGTTCAAACTGCTTGTGCCAGAGTTGTGGAGTCATCATTCATTGTGGCGAGGCAAAGTTCCTCCTCAGAAACAAAGGAGGGATCCACCTTGGAGACTGTGTTCTCGCACTTTTTCTTCAAGAGAGTCTTCCCATTTTGACAAAGCTAACCCGAAGACTTCTTCTTTGCTTTTGTTTCCGAAGGTGATGGATCCTCCAGAGTGTTGTCGGAGAGAAGCAAACCATTCTTGTATTCTGTCATGTGACCTGAGCAGGCGCTGTTGATATACCATGAACAGTTTCTCCCTCCAACCTGCACAAGAGAAGGTTAGTTCTTACGAACCCAAATAAGTTTGGGTTGGTTAGTACTGTGATATGTGTAAAATTTTCTCTTTTTGATACGGATCCCTGAGTTTCCTGATTGTGGGGCATGCCTGGCCTTTACCTTTTCATCTAGGATCTTTCGGAGGGAACACTCTCTTCTGTAGTGTCCTGCTTGACCGCAGTGCCAGCATATCCTGTGACATTTAAGATCCACATATTTGCTTTGTCCTGTCCATATGGATTTGTTTGCTATTCTCGAGTGGAAGTCTATGTGGGAAGATTTCTTGCTATTAGTCTGTTTGAGCCACATGGCATATGCCTTTCCTCCGTTCCAGGGAACTATACTATCGCTGGGGGGAGAGTTCCCTCCTTTTTGAGTGATATTTTGTTCCCTCCTGACCCGGTTCTTTGTCTCGATCTGGCTCTCCTTGCTTGCTGCGATTCTTTGAGGGCATGTCATCATTTCTTCCTGAGTATCCCAACCCTGGTCTTGATACAAAGCGGGTAGAGAAGTCCTTTCTCACCTCTTCAACCTTGGAGTCGGTGTGTTCCCTGAGCCATACTTGTTTCTTGTCCTCGTCACTTACTTGGAGTATCTCATGTTTCTTTCTCAGTTCGGCATTTTCTGATTCCAAGCGAGCAACCTCCTTTTCCAGGGATTGAATCTTTCTCTTCAGCTCATCTTCTTTGTGATTGTATGACTGTCTTCTTCTTCCAGCTTCATTGCTTTGGCGGACCGTAGTTCACTGTTTTCTGTGAGACCTGTGATGAACTCTTCCTGTTCTTCTATAGTTTCACTAAGGTCGACGTTCTTTTGTGCTAAGTTTTTCACGATAGACATCAATTGAGAGTTAGTTTTACCAATCAAGTATGAAAGAGGGTCAGGGTTACTTACCTCATGTGATGGAGTTTCATCTGTCGCCGTTATGCACAATTCCTTTGAGTGTTCATCCTCTTCACTTTCCTCCTCAGATTCTCCCCATGCAGCCATCATTACCTTACTATCTTTTTGAGTGGGTGGTTCTCCTGCCTTCTTGCTGAAACAGTCCTTGACCCAGTGTCCTTTCTTCTGACAGTGGTAGTATACAAGGTCTCTGTTTGATCGCTTCCCCTTGAAGGAACGAAGATTTGCGTTCCCTGCCATTTTGAGAGCTCTGGTCAGTAAGGCCATAGTTTCATCCTCATGTTCTTCCTTGTCATCTGTTTGGGCAAGCTCAAAGGCTTTCTCAATTTTCAGCTCTATGGATTGGTCGTTTTCTGGTTCGCGCCTTGCAACCTTTCGCTGATGTATCCCATCATTGCTTTGGAGTCGTGCAACAAGTTCTTTAAGAGTAATTTCTTTGATGTCTTTCTGAGCTTGGAGAGCTAGTGTTACCGCGTCCCATTTCGAGTTTAAGGCTTGAAGGAAGTGGTGAGTGATCTTCCACTCTGGGATTTCTTCTCCTAGAAACTCCATTTGTCCAATGTACCCCTGAAATCGTGAATGAAAGTCAGCAAGGGATTCATTTTTACCTTGGATGGTGTTGTCGTAGTCCCTCATGGCAGCGAGGATGCGATTTCTTTTGACATCCTCATTTCCTGAATATAGTCGTTTTGAGTGCGTCCCATATTTCTTTGGCTGTTTTGTACCGAAGCATTTTCTTCAGATCTCCTGGTCCCAATGCCATGTGGAGCACCTTCTTGGCTCTACTGTTCTTTTCAAGTATCTTGTAGTCAGCATTCGTATATTCTTCCCTGTCCTTAACCTTGGTTGAATCTTTTGTGTCCATTATAGGTATCGATCCCTTCTCTATAATTCTCCAAAGTTGTCCATCCAGGGAACATGTGTGAGCTTCGAACTGTTCCGCCCACCAGTCATACTCTCCCGATTTCAGTGTGAGTGGTTTCCAGAAGGAGTCAATCTGAGTCGTCATTTTTCCTGCAATGCTAGTTCAAAAATCTAGAGACAAGACTCTAATACCAATTGTTGGATCGTGGTTAGTGTTCCCTAGTGTGTAACAAAGGGTTCTGTTCCTCACCAGGTAACAAAGCAGCGGAAATAGATTATGCAGAAAACTAAATAGACTTGCTCAGTGATTTATAGTGGAAACTCCAGTACCTTAAATGATACTGAGAGAAAAACCACTACCTTCTAGCAAGCTAGAAGGATTTCGAAATACTCTTGTATTTAGGTGTTTGATCGGTTACACTTAATGTTATACCACAAGCAATCAGACATTCCAGTTCACTGCTTGCTGGGGTATTCTCCAAGAGACAGCCGCACCACAAGTAGCACTTCTCCTTTTGACACAGACTACAGAGCCGTCTTCAGTTCCCTCTAGAGTAGCGAGCTTCTCCTTTCTCGAGCTTCTAAGCGGTGTAGTCTTCCGAGCCTTAGCTTTTACGTCGTTGGGTGTCAAGGACTTTTTCCACTTCACTGATTGCTTCGAAAGCACTATTTCTCTTTTATCTTCACCTCCTTGGAAAAGCCCCCCGATTTGCTCAACCGCAAATCCCAGATTTGCTCAACCGCCAATCACAGATTTGCTTAACCACAAATCCCAGATTTGTTGGGCTGCAAATCTGAGATCCACCTTCCAAATTTGGAATTGAATCTCTTAGATTATCAAGAATTATCCCATAATAACCTTGATAATCTTTAACCGGATCTTCTCAATCTTGATCTTTATTTTGCTCAGAGAATCTAGTTAGAGATCGTAATCTCAGAGATTCTATCAGATCCTGTTTTGGGGTTGCAATGTCCGTTTCAGGGATCGTTCCCTGCACACTCAAGTAGCATTATCAGTTGGGTGTTTGTCTCATCAAAAACTTGGAATGGACATACTCCAACATGGCTCAATCCTTGGCGAGACTATGCATTGTATTGAAAATATGTTGAAATGATAAATGATCTATTTGCAAGGGAAATGAGGCTATAGTTGTGGATTAGAACATAACTGCAAGCCTTTAAAATGGAAGCCTAAATCAGTTTTACAAGTTTGAGCTACAGATTGAACAATATATGCTAGGGTTCTCTAATATCAAAGCCATGCTACAGAGTTTTAATGTATAAAAGCAGCTCATATTTTTGGCATCGAGTTACATGAGTAGTTATGAGCTTGAGATGATTTGGAGCGCTTCAAAAGCATTTTGTGATTGTTTTTTTATTTCAAGTTTAAAAGATCCTTATAAAAGAACTTATCATCTGTTACACAATCTAATTTTTACATTTAGAAACAGGATGGCTCACAAAATGACTATAAGCTACATACAAAACCATCTGAATCTAAACCTAGTTGTAAAACAATTACATATTATGAGTTCATCGTTTATTAGTTCATTAAGTTAGCTAAAGTAAATTATGATGGCATGCAGGTTTCCGTTGCATTCAATGGAAAACAATGCCCTACAACCAGGTACACTGGTTTCCCTATCACAGCTGCATCCTTACTCTCAATACTTCAAGCAAGAATGATTATTGAGTGCCTCAAATTATAATTAGGTGATATTGTTGTTGAATAATATTTTATCCGTGCCTTTATTTCCCTCATGCTATGCTTCAAGAGTATCATGTTGAGACAGCGATTGTAGATGGAGGTTTCACACTCAGCACCTGAGGGACCTTACTTTTAGAAACGGCTCCATCTCCAGCCTCACAATCAGGTAACTAACTACTTCTAGGGCCGCTTCTAAAACTTGTATTGGTATCCACGCATCTTTGGGTTGATCATCACATATATGCTTATAACACCAACCTACTCAGTCATTTTCTCTACTCCCATATCTTTGTACTATTTAGTGGTGAATCAATTCACAATATAATTTCCTTCATGCCAGTCCAGTTGCTAACATGCTCATATTGATCAACCAATGCTTGAACATGTTGGAAGGAACACTCAACACTGCATGTTTTGTAGGTGATTGTGGAAACATTGGACCTGCCTGCAGTCAACAGTGGCCTCTTGAAAAAGGAGATTGTTAGAATGATTAATCTTTGGTTTTAAGTACTGGGATCATTATTATCATTCCATCATCCCTTTGACAGTAGGCTCCTCCAAAGTCCTAGTGATAGGATCCAATTCAAGAGATATGCTTTATAATGTTGGGGCTATGAATGGAGCACTGGAAAATCATGCATCAACTAGATTGGTTTTCTTAATGTACCAATGATCCCAACTTGGTATCCAAATACCCTTCACCTTCACCCACTCTATTGCCACTTATATATTACTTTGGTATGGTTGTAGGTCACTTGCATAGGCCGCGCATGAAATATAATGTGATGTTGTTTGTGTTCTGAGTTTATAATACAACATAATTTTTATTTTTAAAATTTTTTGTTATGCGAAAATTATGTTGTTTTAATATCAAAATTATACTGTTTTTTATATCATTGCATATGATTTTGATGCATCAGATCTGGAACCACATGTATAGTGAAAGATACCACACAGGCTAATGCACAACTTGATGCCATCAAGAGGCACCATATTGTAGGAGGTTAGATGAAACTAGCTTGTCCTAAAACTTGTCTGTTTTGATAAACCTAGTCACTAGCTGCCTGTGTTTGAAACATAAATATTCCCTTGATGATGGAAAAGTCCCAAATTTGGCGAAAATGGGTCAGCATGAGATGTTTGTTAGTATTGATTTTTCCCCATTATAGTATGTATGACCTAGTTGGATGATGAAATGGAGTCCCATGATCATCCTAGAGTTGTAGGATTAGGCACGGATTAAAAGCGCATCCACCATTCACCTAATCATATTAATAAATAAAACTAAAAAATATTTGCAAGATAATTCAGTTTGTTAAACATTTTCGGAGTGCAAGTCTACTGGGATTATAAATGATGATTTTGTTTATAATTTGATGGAATTACTGTTATTTTGTGTCCTAATATATAAAACTAGGTAGATTTGTTTTAAACAAACATTTTCGAATAAAACTATTTCATTTTACTATCAAAATTACATAATTTTATTATCAATCTATTTGATTTATCTGACAGAATTATTAATTCAACATGAACAAATCAATTTAGATTTAAAGTGAAATTTGGTAGGAAGCTGATGTGTTTGGTTGTGGGTCCTACCTACCACATTGTAATAAGTAATTATTGTGACATTGATTGGTGGATAATTAGTGACCTAATTTATCATCCAATGAGCGAAGGTCACTATCTCGTGCACCGCCCCAAATATTATTGTTGGTCGCTACGTGTCCGTTTCTAACTCGTCTACTGTTGAAAACGACATCACGCTTATTCACTTTTTGTCTTTACCTGCCGACCCAGCAGAATTTATATTATTACAAAATTGAGACTTTACAAGACAGTGTATGTAGTAAAAAAAAAATTTTTTTGTTTAAGATTTATAATATGATATAAATTTTTATTTTTAAATATTTCTTTCAATAAAATTACATCATTTTTACATGAAAAATATATTGATTTGATTTGACATATTTAGTTCGACCGAATAGAATCTAAATATGATTTGGTGATATCATCATCACTATGCGACAATAATTATATTTCTTCTTATAAATTTTTTTCTTCATAATTTTCATGATAGTGACATATTAATTTTCATTCTCCTCTTTTAAATATTTTCATTAAGTGGAAAGACGATAAATGAAATTCTATATTTGACTTGTTTGTACTGAATTTAAATTGTACAAAGCAATGATGAATGATTTTTAAATGGAAAACTGCATTGATGGATTTAATGTGAGGCAATAACAATAAAGTGATGGAATACTATTACGAGGATGACCAAATCAAGAACACATGTTTTGAATTGATAGCTGTTGCCTACTGGCTATGAGCAGATTTTGTTTTAAAAGTTAGTGAATTTGGGCCCTTGTACATTTCCATCCACATCCCAAAATCAAAACCTAGTAAGCTATATACTAACGTTTTGCATATGCTTCTTAAAATTTCACTTTTCCGTACCATCGGAATTGTGTAGTGTCCATCCATACCGGTGTTAAATAAATCGGTATCATAATCTATTTAGACGGTCTATTTCAAAAATCAGGCCTGATTTTACCAAATGCAAATTGAGTCACTCGATTTTTGGTCGTCTGATTTTTTGAACATTGACTTATGTATAGAGAATAAAGTTTTTAATATTTAATACTAATTGTTTTTAGTAGAGTTATGAATTGTTTTAATGTTGTTAGCAAAAATGTTGATATTTGCTTTACATTTTAAAGATAATATCTATTTGTTTTTTTGGTAGTATTAATACTACAATTTAGAGGTATATAACGTCTTTTATGACCTTGATCCATACCTATATTCAAAAGTAAGTTTATATAAGCTTCAATATTCGATTCTGATCATATTCTGACGGACAACCATAATTTTTACATAACACATGTGGAATGATGTTTATGTTCTAACCACAACTGAATCGGTTTGACCATGTGTCCCGTGTTAAGAATAATTTTCATGCGGTACCAAGTGAACTGGTTTCTTATTATTATAATTAACTTTCAGTTCACGTAATAATTAACTAGCTGCTAATGTCCAAATCCATAGTTTTAAAGGAAAAGAAACTTTAAGGATAATTAATAAGCTTATCACAATTGCCGTACATCGTGTGGGATTATCTTAGGTTTCCCTTATAATAGTATTGTATCGTTATCGACTCAGGTTAACGTGTGCCCCAAGTTACCAAATATTCAATTTCTGTCAATTATGTAGTTTTTTAATGATGATCAATGTAAGTCAATATAAACGTAATGGAGTGGAAAATAAATATATAAATAAATGCTTAATTATCTTGAAAATATTAAAATAATATTGTTTATATTCATTGTTCAATAAAATGGCCGCCCTTCAACATTGGATTAAGCTAGCCAGCTCATTAAGACTTGACAGTATTTGGTAAGGATTGTGATGCCATTATAAACCGAAACAGGTATATAACAAACAAAAATGGTGGCGGATGCCCATGACTAATGACTACATTCAAATGCCAGTTCGTTACTTTAGCCAACTAGTTGAGATATACATGTTGGAATAATGTAAAAAAAATAAAAAAATTGTTGGTCATAGTTAAATACTTTGAATTAATAGTGGATTACACCTCATATATAATTGAATTAATCATTGTTAAATATCTTGAGATAAGAGATATATTATAAGCCAAAATCCAAGTTAGATTGAATGATGTATTCATGGTCAAAGAGCGATCTAAAATAATTGAAATGTGAGTACATTAAGAATAGAACAAACAACCTTGTGGAGTAAAAATACAAGCAATGTGCAAGTATCCCGCAGTGCTTGGAAAATAAATAGAATGTAACTTTATATTTAAATTCATTTTATCTACTTGGTAAGATGAAAATGAATAGAATGTATTCATTTTATTTACTTGGATAATAATAGAGTAGAATGTTACTCTCTCTACGCGCTGGTGACTTATGAACATATAAGTTGAGGCGGCACCTCAACATAACTTGGAAGCAATACCTTAAGGTTCAGGAGTAGCCTAGATTTGGTGCTTAAGCGAGGCCATATGTGAGTGACCATTAATTAAGTTTAAAGACAATTAAGGTTGAGACGTCGCTTAAGGCTCAATGTCGAGGCGACGCCTAGATAATTTAATTGCTTTTAAGAGCAGTAACGAGCACTCAAGCATCACCTGACACCAAATGAGGCGACGCTTTGGTCGTTACTTCTCAAAGCTTATAAAAGAGAAGTCGTTCTCTTCATTTGGAAGAGGAGGTAAGGCGTGAGAAATTCGATGTGTCAAATTTCAAGAGGTGTCAACAAAAAATATTGTTCTACTTGATGACCTTAGGATTGACCCAATTTTTAACCAAAGATCATCCATATCCATCGGAGAAAGAGACCGACCCTCAGATTTGCATGGTGTTCAACGCATGGGGAGATTCAGATTATTTTTATCGCAATTATGTTATGAAGTGCCTTATAGACTCATTGTATAACATGTACAATGTCAAACGCTTCTCTAAGGAGCTTTGGGAGTCTTTAGACCATAAGCATAGAACTAAGGGTGCAGACTTCAAGAAATATATTTTGGGCCGCTTCCTTGAGTTCAATATGGTGGATTTAAAGACTCTAGTCAATCAAGTGCAAGAAATGCAGCTGATCATCCTTGAAATTCATGTCGAAGGGATGGTGATCAGTGAATCATTTTAAGTTCCTCGATCATCGTGAATTTGCCTCCAGGGTGGAAAGAGGTCAAGAACTACCTTAAGCACAAGTGAAAGGGAGATGAGTCTTGAAAACCTGATGGTTCGTCTTTTGGATCTAGGAAGACAACCGAGGATTTGATAGAAAGTTAAAGACCCAATCGGAGAGAGCTAAGGTGTAGAACACGGTGGGTGCTCGAAGCTGAACGCACCCTCTAAGATTGGACCAAAGGAGAAAGCCTTCAAAAAGAAGCAACAACCCAAGTTTTTAGGTAAATTGTTCAATTATGACAAAGACGACCACAAGGTGACTTACTGCAAAAAACCAAAGAAGAAAGAGAAGTCAATGCAGTCAAGGTGGATGTAGACTTTTTGGCGGCAGTGATATCCGAGCTCAACCTGATGGATTCAAATCCAGAGTGACATGAAAAATTTGACAGCGTGATGATGTCAAATGGTTTCAAAATCAACAAATGCGACAAATGTGTATACATTAAAAATACTGAACAAGTTATGTAATTTTGTATTTATATATTGATGGCACCTTTATTGTGGGAAGCAGTGATCACATGATTAAGTTTACAAAGTCTTCATTGAAATCTAAGTTCGATATGAAAGATTTGGGACTAGCTAATGTAATTTGAAGTATTAAAGTTACATGGATGACTGAGGAACTTGTTCTAAATCAGTCATACTATGTTGATAAAATCTTAGAAAACCTTGGAAAAGATAGCTCCGGTGTATCTAGAAGTCCAACTGACATAAGTCAGGACTTGTTTGAAAACAAGGCAGAAAGCATCTCCCAAGTGAAATATGCAAGATGGATAGACAGTCTAATGTACTTAATGTATTGTAATATACCCGATATTGCCTACATTGGAAGTAGACTTGCAACATAATCTTGGATAAGAACACTAGAAAAAATTAGTGAGAATACTAAGGTATATATGATTCAATCGTAATTATGGTTTACACTATACCAGATATCCTACTGCCGTTTAGGGTTTCATCGATATAATTGAATTAATCATGATTAAATACCTTGAGATGAGAGGTATATAATTGATTATACATAAGCCAAAATGTAAATGGAATTGAATGAGATATTATTGCTCAAAGAGTGGTATAAAATAATAGAAATTTGAGTCCATTAAACTCAACATTGTGGATAGAAATATAAGCATATGTGCAGGTATCCCTCATTGTTTGGAAAGTGAATAGAATGTAAGTTTATATATAAACTCATTCTACCTACTTGGTAGGATGATAACCAAAGAGACTCTCTACGCGCCGGTGCGCAGGGGTGCAAATCACGAGCCGATTCGAGTTCAGAACATGAGTCCAATGGGTGCGCTCGTGACGTAAAGGACGCGAATGGTGAACCATGTTAGACAAGCCTCTTTTGTAATTTTTTATACTCAAATTTTAATTTTGAACATACAAGTTGAGGCAACACCTCAACATAACTTGTAAGTGACGCATTATGGTCCATGTGATGTGGTGCTTAAGGGAGGTGGGGCCTAACTGACCAATACTTACGTTTAATCGCATTTAAGGTTAAGTCGTCGCCTCAAGCTTCAAGTTGTGGTGACACCTGAGTGATCTTTAATACATTTAATGACATTTAAGATTGAGGAATCGTCTGAGGCTCAATGTCGAGGCGACGATTGGGTAGTTTAATGGCTTTTAAAAACACTAACACGCACTCAAGCGTCGTCTGACACCAAATGAGGCGACGCCTTGGGCGTTACTTCTTAAAGCGTATAAAAGAGAACTCATTTTCTTCATTTCTATATCAACTTAAAAATCAAAAATAAACCCTCATCTTCAACTGTCTTCCCTGGAGAGTTAGCCGGCTATTTTTGAGTTTTCACTCTCTTTGAGCTTTCAAGTCGTGGTGATAGCAAAAAACAAAGTCACTTTGCCTAAAACAAGTTATGTGGTGCAAGAAGAGTTGCTCGAGAGTCTTTGTATCTTGGGAAGCGGTTGACCAAGGTTCCCGTCACCGAAGGGAGACCTATAATGCTTTAAGAAGATTGTGTAACGCATCGACTCCTATTTACTTTGATTTATGTAATTTAGTTAATTTAATATTTAATTTCTTTTACTTATCGGACACAATTGTTATAATTTTGCGCACCAATACATTCCAAGTTGCTTAGTGAACACATCACTTGGCATTTGGAGAAGTCTATAGTTTTTTTTTTTTTTTTAAAGAAGACATTAGAGAAATATTTTCGTAAAATGAAATAATTTACGTAAGTTTTTTGACGATGAAAGGTTATTTTTGAGAAAAAATATAAAATTTTTTGTCAAAATTTTTTTATATTGGGTTTCAGCTACATGTATTGGCAATGTCATAAGCTTGTATTATGGCGATAAGATGTCACATGGGGTCCCTTTATTTGCATATTTGAATGGTAAAAATATCTTTAAGTATGAAGCATTGTAGCCTGGAGAGTTGGAAATAATTTGCGCCACATGTTCCATCTTAGGTATATAAATTCGTGTGGGTGTGGCTAAACCAAACTAAACACATGATTGAGAAACGTCAAACAAATCTCTTGTTTCTGTGACGTGCTCAGAGAAGCTACACTCTTGCATTCTGTCTTTTACACACACCACCATTTCATTTCCTCTTTCTATTCTGCTCCCATCTCTCTTAAAATCTTTCACCTCAAAATCACAATAACAAAACGAAGAATCATCATCATCATGGAGTTTCATCCATCCTATTCAACTTCTCCAATAATGGGTTTCCAAGATCTTAGCCACACCCTCTTGATTCTGGTCAAACTCTGACCTTCAGCTCTCTCTTAGGCTGCCCAAGCCTCCTCTGATCAAAGTTGTAAGTTTTATTTTGAAATTTTCAACTTTGATGCAGATTCATTTTCAGTATCTGGAGAAGGTTGTGTGGTGTTTGATGTGGGATCATCATCAGACTTTGATTTGAACACTCATGTTTTCTTCAGAATACAAATTTTGATTTTGAATTTGTCTTGATGTTTTCTGACATACCCAGTTGGCTAATTGTCATTTTCTGGCAAAAAGATTGGAACTTTAGCTCAACTTGCATATAGTTTTGTTGATTTGCTGAGGGTTGGAAATCCAAGTAAGCATAAGAATATTATTCTCTGCAAACAATGTGTCTCCAATCTTGAAGCAGTTGTCGGAATCAAAATGTTCTTCTCTTGTTGAGTCCTTTAGCGCGGATCATTACTTATACCATTGAAAAAGTTGGCGTTTTTGGTTGTGCATTTATATGTTTTTCTGCTTCAGAATTTGATGGGTATATTTGTTTTTTGTGCAGTGAGGGTTGGTGGTGGCTGACTGGCTGGTCAGGATCGTGTCGTTAAGAAGGAGAGGCGGAGAGGTAGATGGGTCAGTTTTCAGACATGTTTAGCGGGCTGGCAAGGACTTTGTCGATGAAAAGGGGGAAGACCATGGAAACTTGTGGTAAAAGAGAGTGTGTGGAAACAATGGTGAAGGATGCCAAGAGGAGCGCGAAGATCCTACGCTCTTCCGGTGTGGTAAATGTCGATGGATCACAGAATTTTGCCTCGCTTTTTTCCAGGAGGGGCGAGAAAGGAGCTAATCAGGACTGTCTGGTTGCGTGGGAGGTACGTTCTATCGTGTGCACTCACTCAAACAGCAATATGTTCCATTGCATACTCCTTTCCGCATTTAAATGTATATCGAGCGGTTTGTTTGGATCCAGGAATTCGGGTGCCAAGAGGACATGATGTTTTGTGGGGTGTTCGACGGTCATGGACAATGGGGACATTTTGTGGCGAAAAGGGTCAGAGAATCTATGCCTGCTTCCTTGCTATGCCATTGGCAAGAGACTCTTGCTCGTACATCCAGCCACGACGATTCTGAGAACAAACAACATAAGTTCAATTTATGGAAACAATCATTCATCAAGACTTGTGCTGCCATTGATCAGGAGCTTGCACTGCAACGAAAATTCGACTCATGTTACAGCGGAACCACTGCCTTGTCAATTGTCAGACAGGTACAAATAATTTTATCAGCCGCAGAATTTTGTCCCTTGTCTAATTTGTGATGTGCTCACTAATTTGTTGTTTTTAGGGAGATATGCTGATCATTGCCAATGTTGGCGACTCACGAGCAGTCCTAGCCAGCACTTCGGACGATGGAAGTCTAGCAGCTGTTCAGCTCACTGTAGATTTCAAACCAAACATACCTCGTTAGTTCAGACCCTCATACTCACCTAAGCCATAGTTTTATGTATTTTGTTTCAATCACTGATTACCGGAGTGTGTCTGCGCAGAGGAAGCTGAGAGAATAACCGAGTGCAACGGACGAGTCTTCTGCCTCGACGATGAGCCAGGTGTTTATAGAGTGTGGCTTCCTGACGGGGAGTCTCCGGGGCTGGCCATGTCCAGAGCTTTGGGAGATTATTGTGTCAAAAGCCATGGACTGATCTCAGTGCCTGATGTGACGCAACGACTCATCACCGGAAGAGACCAATTCGTCATTCTTGCAACTGATGGGGTATGCGCATCTGATGATCATTGCATTGCACATTTTTTTTGGTTTTGTTTTTGCCTTGGGGATGAAGAATGTGTGATCCTTGCAGGTGTGGGATGTTATCTCAAACCAGGAAGCAGTTGAAATAGTGTCATCAGCAACGGACAGGGCCGAGTCGGGGAAGCGTCTAGTGGAATGCGCAGCTCGTGCGTGGAAGCGTAAAAGGCGAGGATATGCAACAGATGACATCTCAGCCATCTGCCTCTTCTTCCACTCCTAGCCTTCATCTCATCAGATCAAACCAGAAGACAGAAGCTTGTAAATTTGAAGCTGTGATCGGAAACTCCATTTCAATATCAAAATGTCTTCAGAAGCTTAGGGCATATGCAGCGGTAAGTTCTACACCAGCCATTTCTCCCTCGTCGAGCAATTTCTCCATCGACGAGAAATTCTCAAAGAACAATTCTTAGCAAATGCTTCAATTCTCAAGTAGCAACTTCTCCGTCGCTTCAGCAATCTTCCAAAAAGTTTTTCCTCTTCAAGCATTCCTTTTTACCGAACAATCGCCATTGCACACAAATTAAAGCAATCGCTTTCTAATTGCTCTTAGAAAAATCGATCGGTGCATACGCTCTTCTAACCAAATCCCATTTCTAGTAATATTATCAGATTGCTATAACCTTGTCCGACCAGTAATGTTATTCCACGCGATAGCACAAACCAAAATTGGCTGGGCGGGAAAAAGAAAAAGAAAATTGGGGTTTGGCATAAGCGGTCTGTGGCGTGGAAAGAGAAAAAGGAAACCTCGAATCAAATATAAAATTAATTGGTTAAAAACTTGGGGACTGAAAACCCTAAGCCCGGTTGCCGACCGCGGCCGCCACAGCTCCGATCGATTTTCTCAGCAATTGAACGCGAGCGACGTACCACTCATCCGGGGCTGAACTGATTCCTTGTTCACCATGTCAACGTTTGCCAAACCGGAGAATGCATTGAAGCGAGCGGAAGGTGATGATTTCATTATTCTCTACTTGTTGTTTTCTAATTCTCTGTTTTCTGTTCGTGTATCTGGAATTTTGTTATATGCCCAAGGATTTAATGAAGTTTGGCATATAATGATTGCAGAGTTGATCAATGTGGGGCAGAAACAGGATGCTTTACAAACTCTTCATGATCTCATCACCTCTAAGAGGCACAGAAATTGGCAGAAAACGCTTGAGAAGATTATGTTCAAGTATGTTGAACTCTGCGTTGAAATGAGGAAGGGTAGGTATGCCAAGGATGGATTGATTCAATATCGAATAGTCTGTCAGCAAGTAAATGTGACTTCTTTGGAGGAAGTGATCAAGCATTTCATGCATCTATCAACTGAGAAAGCTGATCAGGCGCGCACTCAGGCTCAAGAATTGGAAGAAGCTCTGGATGTAGATGATCTCGAAGCTGACAGAAGGCCAGAAGATCTCATGCTCAGTTATGTCAGTGGTGAAAAGGGTAAAGAAAGGTCAGACCGCGAACTTGTAACCCCTTGGTTCAAGTTCTTATGGGAGACCTACAGAACAGTGCTTGATATATTGCGTAACAACTCAAAGCTGGAGGCACTTTATGCGGTAAAGATCGAGGCAATTCTGTCTGTTTTACCATAGATGACGATACTCGTTACTCATTCTTTTGGATTTCATTTCATGTGTTTGCTTTGCCACTGGTTTACAAGTTACATTGGGAATCAAAAGAGATAGAATTGGTGTTCTGACAAGTGCAGTATTTTATTTTACACCCTA
Organism: Umbilicus rupestris; assembly: GCA_963678935.1. Classification (NCBI taxonomy): domain Eukaryota; kingdom Viridiplantae; phylum Streptophyta; class Magnoliopsida; order Saxifragales; family Crassulaceae; genus Umbilicus; species Umbilicus rupestris. The sequence continues at coordinate 10,558,231 of OY787619.1, forward strand.
AGCGAAGATAAAAAAACAGTTATAATGGTGTCATTTCTTCTTTGTTTTACGCAGATGACAGCTCACCGAGCCTTCCAGTTTTGCAAGCAGTATAAGAGAGCAACTGAGTTCCGCAGATTGTGTGAAATCATAAGGAATCATCTTGTGAATTTGAACAAATACAGAGACCAGAGAGACCGACCTGATCTATCCGCTTCTGAGAGCCTGCAGCTCTATCTTGACACAAGAATGGAGCAGCTAAAAATTGCGACTGAACTTGAACTATGGCAGGTTTATATGCTAAACTTTTGCTTTTAATGGCTGTTATTAATCTTATTTTCTTTTTCTATTCATTAGACTGGTGTCTAATTGTTGTCTTTCAGTAATGTTTTGTTTTTGAAATCATGCCACACTTCAATACGTTCATGTCTAGCATTTAAAGGTTGCTTTATTACTGTCTGTTCTCTTGCGAAATGTAAAATGAAAGGCTTCTTTAAAGGCCGTGTTCTCATTTTTTTTAGTCTTCTTTTGCTAATGCCTTCTTTATTATTCCTACAGGAAGCATTTCGCTCAGTTGAAGATATTCATGGTCTTATGTGCATGGTCAAGAAAACTCCAAAATCCTCACTGATGGTGGTCTATTATGCCAAGTTGACTGAGATATTTAGGATTTCCTCTAGTCACCTCTACCATGCTTATGCATGGCTGAAGCTGTTCACTCTTCAGAAGAACTTTAACAAGAATTTGAGCCAGAAAGATTTGCAGTTGATAGCTTCATCGGTAGTCTTGGCAGCTCTTTCCGTGACTCCATATGACGATACTCACGGTGCTTCCCACATGGAATTAGAGAATGAGAAAGAAAAGAACCTTAGGATGGGAAATCTAATTGGATTTAACCTTGACCCCAAGTCCGACAGTAGAGAAGTGGTAATAAATCGTATTTGGTTGTATAGTCATTAGCTTGCTGTTGAAATAATATTTGTAATTCTTTTTTTCCTATTTGCAGCTGTCACGGTCATCCCTTATTTCAGAATTGGTACGTCCTCAGTATCTCTTTTGAGATTTATTTGCTCTAATTTATCTGGTAACTTTGTGCTCATTTCTAGGAGGTGTTCTTTGTTTCATTGACAATTTGAATGGTGCATCATTTTTGATCTTATAATATGTGTTAGTTTCCTTTGTGCGCTATTTTGGCAGACATACGCAATGTAGTCCAAGCAAAATGCCTAAATGACCTCACGTTACTATTCCTGCAGGTTTCTAAGGGAGTTATGAATTGTGCGACTCAAGAAGTTAAAGACCTCTACAACCTCTTGGAGCACGAGTTCCTTCCCTTGGATCTTACTTCAAAAGTTCAGCCTCTACTGACCAGGATTTCAAAAGTTGGGGGGAAACTTGCTTCAGCCCCTTCAGTGCCTGAGATTCAACTTTTTCAGTACATGCCTGCACTGGAAAAGCTCACCACCTTGAGGTTGCTTCAGCAGGTGTCCTACTATGAACAGCTCTATTCTATTTACTAGTTTGTCATTTGCTTTGGATGTTAAAATATTCATTGTTCGTGCTGTGTTTTCCAGGTGTCACAAGTGTATCAGACTATGAAGATAGAAAGTTTGTCAAAGATTATTCCTTTCTTTGATTTCTCTATTGTGGAGAAGATCTTTGTTGATGCAGTAAGGCAGAATTTCCTATCTTTGAAAGTTGTTCACATGAAAGGAGTTGTCGTGTTTGGAAGCCAGGTAAATAATTTCTGGATATTGCTTTCCCTTTACTGTAATGTATTATTTGGGCTGTGAGAGGTTACGGTTTTATATGTGTTTATCTAGTTCACGTTTTCCTTGAAATCCGCATATTTCTTTTATGAAAATCCTTCTTCTTCTACTTTGAATGGGTTTAATATATATTTTTTGTACCTCCTAGTTGATTGAATTTGGCTGTCATCCATCAATTAGGAATGTTTATTTTCCAACTTTCAGATGGTTATGGTAAACTGTCATTTGGTTGTTTACATTAATATGTAAACTGAGAAGCTTAATGTGGCTTTAATTAGGGTCTCGAAGCTGATGGACTTCGTGATCACTTGAGTGTATTTGCTGAGTCACTGAACCGGGCAAGAGCCCAGATATATCCTCCTGCTAAGAAAGCTTCAAAGCTAGCTGAAATCCTTCCAGGCCTTTCGGAGACTGTAGATAAGGAACACAAAAGACTTCTAGCTCGAAAATCAATCATTGAGAAACGCAAAGAAGCACAAGAAATGCAGCTTTTGGAAATGGTACTCTCATATTATTATGTATAGATGTCATTCGGGCTTTCATAATTGTTAATGGTATACACTTATTGTGTAAATTGAACGTTTACATCACAGGAACGCGAAGAAGAGACAAAGAGGTTGAGGCTTCAAAAACTTACTGAAGAAGCAGAGCAGAAAAGGCTTGCTGCTGAGTATGAACGAAGGAAGAACCAGAGAATCCTAAAGGATATTGAGGAACGAGAACTCGAAGAGGCACAAGCTATGCTTCAGGAGGCTGAAAAGCGTGGAAAGAAGAAGGGAAAGAAGCCAATACTTGAGGGTGTAAGTCAAATATTATCACAGCTGATACATCTTCTTTCATATGAAACTGTGGGTGTTTAGATCTCAACGTATCGTCACAAATTCAGGAGAAAGTAACAAAGCAAAGTCTTCTAGAGCTTGCTCGTACCGAGCATCTGCGGGAGAGGCAAGAAATGGAAAAGAAGCTACAAAAGCTGGCTAAAAACATGGATTATCTTGAAAGAGCGAAAAGGGAGGAGGAGGCTCCATTAATAACAGGTGCTTTTCAAAGACGGCTGGTGGAAGAGAAGGTGCTCCACGAGCGACTACAACAGGTATTTTAGTTATTGTATTCTATGTGAGCGCAAGAATACTGCCAAGCAACTTTATATTATGCGGTTCAACTATGCAGCAAGAAGTTGAACTTAGCATGCTGCGTCATGATGGAGACTTGAAGGAGAAGCAAAGGCTAAGCAGGATGCTGAAAAATAAGGTAAGCAGGCTTATGGGAGCATCCTCTATCCAACCATGATCAGATGCTGCATCATGGTCCAGCTTCGAGGATTTGGTGTCATTGAATCAGTTGTTTGTTTTACTATGCAGAACATATTTCAGGAACGTGTGCTGAGTCGTCGTCAATCAGAATACGATCAAGTGAGAGCAGATGCAAGGGAGCAGGTGAGGCAAATGAAGAAGGCTCAGAAAGAAGCCAGAGAGACTCGGCGGAAATTGTTGTATTACTTGAGAGTAGAGGAGGAAAGACGAAGAAGGGCTCGTGAGGAAGAAGAGGCTCGGAAACGTGAAGGTAGAATTTATGTCTGCTTCTTTCTGATTCCTCTCATAACTGAGGTTCTTTATAATACTTTTTTATAAGTCTATGAGGCCTTTATCTCTTCTTCTTTTTAAAATATTGATCTATCAACCATTTAATGCCATTGATTACATAAACTGTTTTTATTCAATGTTTCTTGGATGGACAGAGGAAGAGAAGCGTAAAAAAGAAGAAGCTGAGCGCATGGCAAAACTAGATGAGATAGCTGAGAAGCAAAGACAAAGGGAGAGGGAAATAGAAGAGAGAGCTAGACTGCAAAGAGAAGCTTTGTTGGGGAAGGCAACTGCGCCTAAGCCCTTGGACCTTGGCGTTGCAAGGTCTGCAGAGCCTCAGATCGCTGCAGCAACAGCAGCCGCTGCAGCTCCAGCCCCAGCTCCCACACCCGGGAAGTATGTGCCTAAGCATCGCCGTGCAGAAGTGTCATCTCAAGCTCCACCCTCAGAGCCTGACAGATGGAGCTCAGGCCGAGGAGATGACCGAGGTGGAGATAGATGGCGCAGTGATGGAGGTGGTGGTTCTAAACCAACAACCTGGTCCGCGTCCAGAACTTCTCGCTGATTGTTGCTAGATTTTTGGCCTCATCCGGAGCAAGGTGGCTTTTGTTTTCCTTTGCATTTTTGACATAAGTATGTTGAGCAGCAAAGTACTTTATGCTTTTATGTATGCGTGAACTTGTACCAATTTCAGATTGAGTTTGAATGGAACGTCGTCGGTATGAACCCATTCTCGAGGCTTGTGTCTTTACTATTGTTGTTTCTTTCAAGTGTCATCTGTTTGAGCCTGACATCGAACTGTGCTTTTTTCTGATTTTGGGATAATTCAATACTGGAAAATGGAGTTCCAGGTTGATATAATATTTACTACAAAAGTGTATTTGACGGGAAATGAAATGATGGATTCATCTAGAAATTTGTTATCTGTCTCAAAAAAAACAAGACAATATATTCTCCAGCACAATACTATGAATCCTTGTACTCTTTACTTACAAATTCTTTCAAGCCGTTAGCAATCATACGCCTACCATCATATACGAGGGCGGGAAAGCAAGCCCTTTTTGTCAGTACAGCCGAGCACAGCTCATCCCTTTCTTAACCAAATGTACCGAATGTAGCATGAGATAAGGTCACTGCCCACACTGCTAGGGGATAAAACAAATTATAATAATATTGATATTTACTGCTACCTTACTGGGTACTTTGTTGTGTGCCGAATGATTATTTCGGATTCTCATGTCTTTTTCCTTCCATGGCATCTTTCTTTTTCCTACAAACTGTGCAGAGAAAGGGGCCTTCTGGAGCTTGTGTGAAAACGGTGTCACAGTTTAGCGATAAATCATCACCCGGTTGTTCATCGGCTTGGCAGACTGCACATCTCAAAAGTCCTGAGTTTGCATCAACCGGAGCGTCTTTACCCAACCTGAAAAACCAAACAGGATGCTGAATTACTGTACAAATGAAACGTAAGTTGAATGTAACAAGGAGAAAATGGATGTGTTTTGACTTGAGAGAAACTGGTTTACAGCATCAAACAGTAGAGATGACGGTTGGTTGAAGAAAACTGCCAAATAACACTAACCTTTCAGCAAGCATAGCAGATCCCTCCTCGAACAACTCTTCGACAGCTCCAACAGCAGATAGTTTGTTATTTGATTTGTTAATGGAGTTGTGCAATTTCTTTCCGAAGATCCATGCAGAGAGCTTGTTCTGCTTGCTCCTAGGTGGTGGAGGCAAGGCAGGATAATCAGAAGGGGTTATATCAACAACTAAGCAAGTCGTGTCATCCTTGAGACCCCTTGATCGCAGGGCCTCCTGAATAGTAGAGCACGTCAGAAATTAGAATTAGCACCTATTTCTCGTAAATAACTAGTAGTAGTAATAATAATTACAAAACTAGTGATGCTGATACTCATTTACCTTGACTACTAGCTTTGCGGCGATCTCAGCAGGTAAACCACGACAAGCCTTGGCCGCCTGCTCAGATGATAGAGCATCCCAGATTCCATCAGAAGCAATGATAAGTCGCCCTCCGACACTTGGAAGCTAAATCAAAATGTAATTATACATCAAATGCTTGCAAAAGAAAAGAGACAAACTTGCATAGGTTAGTTAGGAAAGATGCCTTCTTCCACTCACCTTTACTTGCTTAACATGGGGTATGGGTACTATGAACTCTCCCACATCGGTATCCCCAATAGATCTCGAAAGACACAACCCACCAGGCCAACATCGGAGGGGACCAACCTGCAATACAGCATTAAACACTCAACATCAGAAAGTTATATGTAAGAAAAATGATGATCATTTTGTTTGGATAACCCTTGAGAACATGACAACAGGTCTAACTAATACCTCATTACCACCAAAGACATTGAGCCTCCCTACTTCACCCCCGCTTGCAGTGACACGCTCTCTTTCTTCAACATTCTCTTCTAATCTGTGATCAACGGTCAAAAGAGAAACAACACCCCCTTGAGTGTCCAAAATACATCGTGAATCCCCAACAGAAGCGACAGTTATAGTCCATCCATCTATTACAACAAAAGTAACCGTTGTCCCAGAAGTTTCACCTGCAACTCATTACTAGGATCAGTAAGACAACATCATATGCACTGGCAGTAAGAAATAAAATATCTCAGGCTATAGCTAGAGGTATGCCTTTCTGCTGAAACTCTATGTCGGTCTTAACAAAACCGGCAACGAGCGCTCGAGGAAGTGCTTGGAGCCATTCGTCTCTAGTGCTCCCTTGTGGAATCGCACTGACAATGTTATTCAGTAACTTTTCTTTTGCATAAATAGCAGCTGATATGCCGTTATGTCCGTCAAATATCTACAATAAGTTAACAGTTAGGAATGTATGCAGTAGGCTTCTATACAAGTTCCCGGGGCACTAACAGGGGCTTGCCAAATTAGAACCATCCCACGTGTACTTCTTTAATCTATCAAATAGAAAACAGTAATACAAAAATTAGCCAAATCAATCCCTAAGTATGTGAAACAAGTACCGCAAATACAGAAAATGAGGATGAAGGATCTCCCGGGGCCCTTTCACAATCGAGTTTCACCAAAAAGTAGTCCTCTCCCTTTTTAGCCAGAGCAGCATTCCCATATTTAATCAACGGCCTCTCAACTGTCCCCTTCTTCCTAAACTCACGGCCAATCAAAGTACCAAGCGGAACAGGAGGAGCCTTCATCCTTGAAACGTCAGCTCGACTCATCTTAATCTTTTTTCCAACATTTGAATTCCTGCAGTACAAAAGAGACAAATTCATCAACAAAACAAACAAAATACAGAAGCACATCCATCATCAAATCATCACAACCACAAATCCCAAAACATATCACAAACCAGCCAATCCCCTAAGCCAGAAAGTCAAGACTCCTCAAGATTACCTCTTTGACAAATATCCCTAATACTGGGACTCGGTTGCAAAAGTCACATTCATTTTTACATTACATCCATGAGCCGAGAAATCAGAGTCTGGATTTATTGCCATAACTAACCAATTCAACAAATTCCTGAGTCAAGCTGTGAACAGATCAAGGCCAGCTCACAAAGTAATAATAAAATTTAAAAAGCCTCCATACATGCTCAATCAATCACAACACACATGTAATGAAATATAAAAACACCAAATCCAATAGTAGAGACTAAATTCAACCAAAAATCGTGGTAAATAAGAGAGCATTTTTTTAAAATAAATAAATAAAACTTGTCATCTGCAGAACTGGAGTAATGGTACGATCAACGAAGCTTAGAAAAACGAATCTGAGAACAACGGATAAAATGAAGCGAATCGTGGTGTAGTACCTCACCGCGGAGCAGGCAATGCAAGTGCAAGAACAGATCGAGTGGTAGACGAAATTGAATAGCTCAGATTTGAGGTGAAAGCGGACTCGAAACCCTAAGCAATTGAGAGAGAGAGAAAGATGAAGATTCGATGAGAGAGAGTGGCGGAAATGGAGAGCGAGACGTACGTCGAGTGAGCGAGCGAGCGAGAAGAGAAGCCTTAATTACTTTTGTACCCTCGGGGAGTTTATACATCTCTTCTTTTTTGTTTGTTCTCAATTTATATTAGATAAAATGTTTTTTTTAATAAATAAAATGGACTGTTAAAATAAAATGTTTCTCTCTATCAAATCTAAATTCTTTCATTTTACTTAATTAACAAGATAGCCTCTAAATGTAGATGCGGTGAATTTTCAACTTGTCAATCTCTTCGTCATCTTTTCATCACTGGGCAAGTTGCCTCCAAGTTTTTGGAGAGAGTCAGTAGCCTTTTTGATGACTACAAGCTCTGCTCGCTTCATCAGATACGGTACTTTTGGTTTTATAAGGCCAACATCGAGTTTTTTATTGACTGTATTAAATTTGCTATGGTCTGTTTTGGGTTGTGGGAGCTTTGGCGTTTTAGAAATCATGTAATTCATGATTCGGGATCTTTTGATGTTTGGCAACACACCAGTCAAGCTTTTATCAACATCACCCCGCTAATTAAAAAGTCGCATAGACCATCCATGATCTCAGATGACATTTTGAGAGTTCGTCACATTCGTACTCTAGTGAAGGCTCTAAGTAGCTCTCCATGGGTCACTTGGCGCGCTTTGCATAGAGGTTATACTCTTTCTATTGCTTATAACGCGAAGGGTGAGGATCATTTCAGAGCTTTTATTGTTCGTAACGATAAGGGTGAGTCAGATTGCTTATCGCTTCCTAGTCTCCAATTTTATCAAAGGCATTATAGATGTGGTGGCCATAGCAACAGAGCAAGGTTACCGTATCGAAGCTGTCCAAAGTTCGCACCCAAACATCTCTTTTTTGATCGATAATACAGGACCTTGTCCATGGTCTCTTGTCTCCTTCCGGGATAAGGCTTGTAGTCTTAACTTGAACTTCATTCGAGTATGTGTCGCAGCTAACAAACCTGCTATTGACTTAGCTAATAGTGACTTGTTGGGTACTTTTCGATCCTGTCTTCCACAACAGGTGCGCGCTAGTCTCATTAGCGACAGAAGTCGGCTGTCCAACTTATGTAGTTCACCACGTATGCTTATCTCATCTCGTAGTAGTCTTAGTTTGATATCTCTCCATGCGTGACTCGTCCTTCTATCAGCCGGTTCAGGTTTTTTGAACCTTGCTAATAAAAGTTAAAAAAAAAAAACTTAATTAACAACAACCTCGACGACCATTTTGTCTTAAAATCATAAAATGCACCTACTTTTAAATCATAATTAGAACCCTCAATTCTAACCCAAAATTTGGAAGGAATAAAATAAAATTGAAAATAAATGGAAAAATGATTTTTCATACAAAATAATAAGAAAAAATTTCTAGTATATTTCATATATTTATTTATTTCATTTGTAATTCATGTGATGTAATATTATATTCTTCAGTTAGGAGATAAACTTGAAGAATCACTCTCTAATGGTGGTACATTCACTCACTCTTAATCTGTCCATGTGATGTAATATTATATCTTTAGGCACGTTTGATTCTTGAAAAATTAGAGGAATGAAGGAAAATTATTTTTGTATTTAATTTGTCATGAAAAATAAAACAAAATAAAAAACTAATTCACAAACAATCGGAACCTTATTTTCCATTTCATTTTCATTCCCCTAATTTTTCCAAGATCCACCCGTTTGGTTCTTGGAAAATTTAAGTGATAGAAAAATAATTTGAAAGAAAATTTTATGTGCTTGGTTTGTTATGAAAAATGAAAAAAAAAATACAAATTTATCCGTATAACTTTCATTGTCAACTTGTTTTCCATTTCATTTTCTTTCCACTCAATTTTCGACAATGCAAATATTACCTCTGAGAAATTAAATTTTATAGATTCAAAAACTCTAATTGCACTAAATACACAAACTTTAACTGCTCCGTCTTTATGCTAGAAGACCAATTGAAGTTACGCGCTTAAGTTTCTCAAATGTAACGCTCTTTGTAGACACACTTCTTGCTTTCACTTAATTCTCAAGTCATAATTGTTCATCATCTAATTAAGACAGTATGCAAAGATATCTCTGATTTGAATATGCTTGGTCCTCAAAATCCTTGGCAACGAATATGACGCTGTCACTAATTCCTCCAAACAATTGTGTCATTTTCTTTCTAACCTCTAATTTGTAATTTGTGCGTCCGAAGATCGTCACATTTGTTAGATCTCCGATGGATGTATCATGGAAAGCTACCACGGCATATTATTTGTTACTTTTTAAGTGAATATCCGATTTTGTAAAAACCATAATATACAGAATTGAACCGGTATTTAAAGCATAATAAAGCTTATCATATAGTCTTCTTTCTCCTTTAACTCGGATGAGTGATTCTTACCGAGTCTGAAGTAACATTCCAAGGCTTTGCCAACCAGTTGCCCTTCCCATAAGAAACATATCAGAGTATCTTTTTTATACACTCTAATTATAAAATCTCAACATACATTGGCTTTGAAGCTCCTAAATCTTTCATTAAAAAGTGCTTTGTAATTTGCTTATTGATGTTATTTGATAATGTTGTATGATATTCGATTGACAAAACCAACACAAGCGAACAAGCTCAGTGCTCAAGCAACAGCTATAGCAGCATATCAGCATTCTTCTTGGAGAGCTTTCAAAGGATGAACAAGAAGCAGCAGAGTGACGGGGAGCTTCTAATTACTCAGAGAAAATATCCCAGTGAAGATTCCCGTATCCAGGTGAAGATTTGGTTGGGGAAGATTTGTTTCTCCAATCAAATCTAATCTTCTACAAATTAGGAGATATTGTTGCTTTAAGAAACTTCCAAAAGTGTAATTCGGTTGCTGAACAGTTGAGTACTTAAGGAGGGCAAGGTCAGTGCAGAAAGTGCTCGTGGAGAATAGGAAAAGCTTGAGAGCACATACACATAGAGTCTACATTCCGCAACTAGAGTCGGGGAGTCACGAAGAGCACCCATCCATCCTTCTTTCTCCTAACTAGTAATAACTTCTTTAAAACTGAATGGATCATCTCTGCCAACTACAAGAGCGTAATATACCATTTCTTCGTATCTGAATCTGACTGGTGGCTTGATAACACGCCTCTGCCTGTTGGAAGGAATATTCTGCTTGCCGTCTAGCATCTGCCTCAACAGACTGCTCATATGTACTTACTGCTCTAGTACTGAACTCACTAGATTCCCTTTGTGCTCTTCTTGCTCTGACATCTTCTGTTGCAGCATGCTCTGCTCTCGAAAAAAATATCTCGACTGATCACCCTCTTCTTAGCCACAGGATCCCATAAATTGAAACCTTTCACACCTTTCTCAAATCCCAGAAAGATGCATTTCTTGGATTTCGAATCTGACTTGGACCTCTCGTCATTGGGAATCAGAACATAAGCAGGACAATCGAAAATCCTCAAGTTTGATATATCAATATCTATCCCAGTCCATACCTCTTCAACTGCCTTTCCTTCAAGAGAGCTCCTTGGTGATCTATTGATGCAATAGACCACTATGTTTACTGCTTCAGCCCAGAATTTTTTTGGGAGCCTTGCATTCAACCTCAAACACTTTGCCTTCTCAGTAATAGAACAGTTCATTCTTTCACTAACACCATTTTGTTGTGGTGTCTTTCTCACTGTAAAGTGCCTCTGAATACCATGCTCCTCGCAAAACTTCTGGAATTCTGAATCAATATACTCGGTGCCATTATCCGATCGCAGATACTTCACCTTCCTTCTCGTTTGATTCTCTACTTCGGCATTCCAAAGTTTGAACTTTGCAAAGACTTAAGATTTATGCTTCATGATGTAAACCCAAACTTTCCTGGAATAGTCATCAATAAAGATGACATAGTGTCTTGCTCCTTTCAATGGCTGCTCCCTGGTTGGCCCCTGATCGGTTGATTTACTTATTGATTATTCATCCACTCGATGATGAATTTCGCTTCTTTCCCGAACATTTCTTTGTATTTTTACCACTTCACTCTCGTTTCAGGACAAATCACGCCAAGCTACAGCCTTGTCAGAGCAAAACAGAGAGAATCACAAGATTCAGATAGATATGATCGAAGAATGTGCAGATTTACCTGTCCTTGGTCTTGGCCTCGCTGAGCGCGCAATTCTTATCCGATCGAGGCTTGCTATGGCTTTCTGGATAGCTAACTCGAAGAGCTACAACATTGTAGTTTACACTGAGATGTGATCGAAGGTTTGAATGGTCTAAAAATACGAGCAAAGTCAGGATCAGAGTCTGAGTGAACAAGCAGCCCGGTTCTGTGAAGAATCGGCGGTCCATAAAATGAACCAGCGGTTTAAACATGAAACCGCCGGTTTTGGTCCTGAACCGGCCCCGAAGACAAAATATCGAGATTCTCTGAAACTGGCCGGTTCGATGAGAAACCGGCGGTTTGAACATTGGAACCGTCGGTTTTAAACCGAACCGGGCCGCAAATCAGTTTTGGAAATCAGCCCAATTACTTTCAGTATAAATAGGAATCGAGGGCTCGTTCACAGGAGTTGGACGATTTTGGAGAACGAACGCAAGAGAGAAGAGGATAGCTTGGAGTGAAGATCGTCGTCACGGGTTCTTCGTTCTTTATTCTCTTCATTCTTGTATTGGTGGTAATCCCGATGCGTAGCGAGTAGTTTATTTAGTTCTGGGATTCTACGGATCCCATGCCTGTAATCTGATTTCATGTGATTTGTACAAACATCAGTTTTAGTCTAATGCAAGTTTATGTTTTCAATTCCATTATGCTTCATTCTATCGTTTTACCATTGTTGATCATTGATTGGGATGACTACATGTTAGAACGAAACTAGGTTAGATGCCAAAAAGATGAATGGGTCTGAGGCAGTTAACTAGAACAAATAGGATTGATGTCGAGACATGGTAGCTATATTGTTAGTACATGAATCGATAGGAGAGTTGACATATTTTGTCTGGAAACCTTTGTGTCTAATAAATCGAAACTGTTGATAATCCATAATTGGGCGGCGTTCAATAGTGTAGATTAATTCAGGTGATGATCCGTGAATGGGCTCATCTGATGTCAGTTTAGGTTATTTGCAAAGCTATTTTGCATGACTATATGATGTGACTGATTGCATGAATCGTGTTGCGAGCATGGGTGAAGTTCGATCTTGGAATTATTTTCTGTGATCGAATAACTGTTAGTATTTAGGATAATTTGGACAATTAGGAATATTTAGAACTAAACTCAGAATTTCCATTAGGAGTAGCTGAACATATTGTTTGCTAGCTAGTATATATACGCGCCTGATGGATCGACCCTTGGCTTACCAAGGTCTATAAATTGTTTTTGACTACAATTTGACCCCTGAAACTTATATCTGACATCTATAAAGGGTTAAAAATACGAATGTCAGCCCCTACATGTCAGAATGCACATAGTCTAAAAGATCTTTTGTGGTGTGTTGACCTGTCTTGAAAGATACTTTGGACTGTGATGATGCAAGTATGGCAGGTTTGACAAAACCAACATATGTGAACAAGGAGCTGCTGCAGCTCAAACAAACAAGCAGTAGCAGATACAGTAGGGGATGCTGCAGCAGGTGCTGGTTCAAGTGCTGTATCAACTGTCCGAGTAGCAGTTACGTACTTGGTAAGTTTTGAAGGTATGGCAGTTGTGTTCTTGCTCTTAGAAGAATTTCTAAAATGCTGTTGAGCATATTCCAGCAAGGTTTACTGGTCAGAGGAAGGAGATTTGCATTGAAGATATTAATCAAATCTAATCTCCTAGATTTTAGGAGATAATTGATCTTGAGGATCAATGGCCTAAACCTGGAAACTGCTTAAAGTGGTGTGGGTATTTAAACAGAAGGTGTTAGGGCTGAAGAGGGTGATCGAAGCTGAGTGATACACGAGAGTAGACACAGATTTCAGAGAAGGAACTTTCTGGGTGCTACGGACGTTGTTCTTCGATCAAACACACACGGGCAGAGCGTTGAGCGCAGAGCTGTGGTGAGCATTGCAGAAGAGAATCAGGTCTTGCAGAGACTGATTTGTGCATTGATCTGGAAGCCAATTCAGAGCTTTGGAGCTTGTTGGTTGATCAAAGGCAGCCGCGGAAGAACTGACGGGTGGAAGACTCGTTCGAGGTTCATGCGGAAGAACTCACTAGTGGCAGGTGGTCACTGAGTGAGGGGGAGTTACTCAGAGTGTGCAGCGCTCTTGGAGAGGTTCGATCGGCTCGGCAGAAGGCCTTGGAGCGACGCGGACATTGTGCTTCAGCTGTGTGTTACAGCTGTTGCTGCAGCAACTCTGCTGAGTAGTGTAGTATAGAATAGGCTAAGTTCTTTGAGAGGATTGTAGCTATTCTAGACTGACATACTGTAGAGGGTGTGCTGACACAAATCAGAGCTTGTTCTGATTGTGTTGTGTGATCCACACGGGGTTAAAGTAGCATAGGTTGCGTGCGTTGTAACCGAGTGTGCTTGGGACCTTTGATTGAGTGGATTGAGGACTGGAGAATAGTCCTCCCCAGACGTAGGCAGTTTGGCCGAACTGGGTGAACAAACCTGTGCCTTTGTTCATTGCTTGCTGAGATTATTTCTTGTGAACAAGAGTGTGCTGCAGCAACTACTAGTTCACAAATCTGTCTAAGTGAGACGCTGTGAAATTTCAATTGGTATCAGAGCGGGAACTCGACACACAGAGTTAAAAGATCCTACAGTGTCTCTGAAGAAGCCAAGACAATGAAGGAAGGACAGAGCACAAGCAGACATCCATTATTGGAAGAGAGCAATTATGGATATTGGAAAGCTAGAATGAAAGCCTTTCTCAGGGCTATTGATGAGAAGACATGGAGAGCTGTTGTGGTTCAGTGGTCTCCTCCAATTACCATGGATGAGCAAGGAGTGACAAGAATAAAACCTGAAGAGCAGTGGACTGCTGAAGAAGGTGCTGCAGCAACTGGTAATTCAAAGGCTCTGAATGCAATTTTTGCTGCAGTTGATGCTAACAATTTCAGGTTGATCTCAAACTGTGACATGGCCAAGCAAGCATGGGAGATTCTGCAAACTGCCCATGAAGGAACTGATAGAGTGAAGCTGTCAAGACTCCAGATAATTGCCACACAATTTGAGAATCTGAGGATGCTGGATGAAGAAATAGTCACTGAGTTTAATGCTAAACTCTGTGATCTTGCAAATGAAGCTCATGCTCTTGGTGAGCCCATCCCTGAAGAAAAGCTTATCAGAAAGGTTCTCAGATCATTGCCCACAAAATTCGACATGAAAGTGACAGCTATTGAAGAAGCGCAAAATGTCAGGTTCATGAGGTTGGAAGAGCTGATGGGATCTCTCAAACAATTTGAGATGAAACTGGTCAAAAATGTTGGAAGAGCTGATGAAACTTCCAAGGACAAAAATGTTGGATTGAAAGCTGAAGCAGAAATCAAGCAGACAGTTCCAGATGATCAGATGAGCATGCTTGTTAAGAACCTTGGGAAGCTTCTGAAAAACATGGAATCCAGAACTGAGAGAAGCTCTTCCTCGCGAAGACAATTCAGAAGGGGCAGTGAACGAAAGAGGAAAGGGAAAGAACCAGTTCAGGATGAAGATGATAAGAAAGAGATGAAAAAGGGAGTTCAATGCTGGAACTGTGAAGGGTATGGACACATTGAGGCTGATTGTCCAAGCAAACCCCTCAAAAATTCAGAGAAGAAGAACAATAAGTCCATGACAGCAAAATGGAGTGACTCTGATGAAAGTGATGAAGAGAACTGTGTTGTGCTGACAAGTGTTTCAGATGTCAACCTCAGGGAGCCAAAGAAGGTAGAAATTCATTATGGAATTGAAGTCTCTGAAAGTGAGGATGAAGAAGACTCATCTGACAGTCTTGCTGATCTTCTGAGGAAGGTACTGAAACAATGTGAGGCAGTTCTTCAGACTAATCAGGCCGTGACTGACAGAGTCAATCTTTTGGAAGAAGAACGAAGGAAAGGTCTACTCCCATTCGACAATCGAGTTACTATTCTAAAAAGAGAAGATTCAGGGAGATAGATTTCTGCTGGGTCCTCTCCAGCAACAGTCAAGTCAGCTGATCCGCAGAGTAATATCCTGGACGAAATACTGTCTTACCAAAGACTTGGAAAAGGGAAAACAGGGCTTGGATATACTGGCGAAGAAAGCTCTAGAGGGACAGTTTTCATTAAAGCTTCAGCTGTTGAGACAGATGAGAAGAAGAATTCAGATAGCTCCTCAAAATCTCCAGACAAAGTTGGAATCAGACATGTGAACAAGGGGATGTTGCAGCACCGTGCACATCATTTTTCTAAAACAAAACTAAAGACTCAGAATAAACAGAGTACTGGTACAAGTGTTGGGAATCAGAAAATCAACTCTAATTTGAAGCAGCAACGCAGAACCTGCTCAGTTGAAAAAGAAAGAGTAAAATCCAGGAACAACTCTTATTGCATAAAGACTCCGTTTCTTGCTGTTTCTCAGAAAAACAGTTCCTGGAAAGAATCACAGAGAAGGATTGCTAAGACTGTTACACAAGGGCACTGGATTGCAAAAAACAAATGTAAACAGCAGTCGTTACAGATATGGAAACCCAAACATGACAAAGGAAGAGACAGGAGGATGGAAGATCAGAAGAAGAAAAACTCTGGTTTGTCTCAAAAATGGGTGAAGAAAGCTCCATCAAAACCTCTTGAGGATCCTCCAAGCAATGCTGCAGTCTGAACTGAACAGGTGAACCAGCTCGCATGTGCTATAGCAACCGGGTCAAGAATAAGCTTGTTCACATGTGTTGGTTACTGAGGATGGAAAGGGAAATATTTGCACATGGGAGGCACGTGTCTTAACAACTTCAAAAGGAAAAAGAAAATAACGGGTAAATATTTTCTAGGGCAAAGATCAAGAGCAAAAGGGCTTCTCAAAAATCTTTGCCGATCATCCTCTGAGCGCTCCTCAAACCCTCCACATCTCTGCAAAAATGGTGAAGACACGCGGGTTGAAGAAGAATCTGGCAGCAGACAGGCAGGGCAGGTCTGAGAGAAGGACCAAGGCACGCAACGAAGACCCTGCTCAGCGGTTGGATGTAGTGGTGTGGGAACCAGCTCCTCTTCCTGTGTCGCATAACGAGCCTGTTTCTCCCACAGAAACAACCCAGAAGAGGAGGCGGCTGGTACGTGATGGAGAACCTGTTTCCAGTACTGCTGTGCTGCCAGAAGAGGCTGTGACTGAAGTTGCCTCTGAAGAAGAACAAGCAGCAGAGGCTGCTGTAGTAGCCTCCGCAGAAGAAGAGTGCAGATCGCTGGTCATGTCCCCAGGCATTATTGGTGAAGGGGTGGAAACAGGGGCTGAGTCTCCTGAACAGGAACCTGCTGCAGCACATCCTCCTCCTCCTTCAGACAAGGGAAAAGCCCCTATCTTGATCCCAGTCTCCAGCAGTGAAGGAACAGCCAGTGAAGAAGAAGAAGAAGGTTCTCTTGGTGGACCTTCTGAGAGAAGACCTCCAGCGATTGACTTATCTGCTCTCACAGTGGGAGGTACATGGTTCAGAAATAGAAGTGCCTCTCAATCCTGGAGTGCTGTTGAGAGGAAACACATTGTGTATGAGAAGAGACTGGTCCTCGACAAGTACAGATCAGCTGCTATGATTCAGCTTCTGACAGAGGTAAATCTTCTCAAGTCCCTAACCTTTCCTCATCGATTCAATATTATTCTGGTTAGAGAATTTATTGTGAATATGGAGGAGAAATTTGGAGATGAAGGAGCGGCTGAGTATGGGAAAAGCTGGGTACGGGGTAAGTCAGTGGTTATTACCCCTGAAATTATTGATGCTTTTCTTGGAATCTCTGAGAATGCAAGAGCTCCCACTGATGTTAAGCCAGAGTTTGTGGCGAAGATTCTGACAGGGGGAGTGTGCCTGTCGTGGGGTGGTCCTAACCTCAATGCTGCTGAGCTTACCTCCAAGTTTGCCCTGCTGTATCATCTGGGCATTCGAAATTGGATCCCTAGCTCTCACAGGGGGAAGGTTAACAAAGACTTTGCTAACCTTCTCTACTCTATTGGGAAGAAGAGGAAGATCAGCCTGGGCAGTGTTATGTTCCCTCAGGTGGCCACTCATGCCGGGAGTGCCTCCTCCAGCAAGCCTATTGTGCTACCCTCTCTCATCTATGGGATCATGGTCTCTCAGCACCCAGAGTTTGGTGAGATCCCTGAAGGTTTATCTGAGGAGCTGCAGGTCTTCACAGTAGATCACAAGCTATTCAAGGGAAAACATGTCGTGGATGTTGCTTATGAGGATCTTCTAATGGTTGGTTCTTCAGCTCCAGCTCCCCTGGAGGACTCTCTTCCCCCTGCTGCATCCATTCAGCCAGCTCTTCGTGCCAGAATTGTGAGCCATCTCAGGTCTGAGCTGCTCATTCTTGATACTGAGGCCAAACGGAGGGATGCCAGGCGTGGCCAGATTAGGAGCCTAATCAGAGACTTGGAGTTCCTGGAGGATGAGGAGCAGGCCTCTTGAGCATCTATGACAAAAAGGGGGAGAAGAAGATTAATACTGCTACTGTTGATGAACATTTCTTCTACTGACCCTGCGTGGTCATTATGCTATGGCCGAGTGTGGCCTTTTATACTTACTCTCTCAAATGTTTTTTTTGGAGTAATTAGTGCTTGTTTTTTTTCTTTCGGTTCATCGGAGCGTGCTTTGGTTTTGTCAAAATGCCAAGGGGGAGATTGATGATGCAAGTATGGCAGGTTTGACAAAACCAACATATGTGAACAAGGAGCTGCTGCAGCTCAAACAAACAAGCAGTAGCAGATACAGCAGGGGATGCTGCAGCAGGTGCTGGTTCAAGTGCTGTATCAACTGTCCGAGTAGCAGTTATGTACTTGGTAAGTTTTGAAGGTATGGCAGTTGTGTTCTTGCTCTTAGAAGAATTTCTAAAATGCTGTTGAGCATATTCCAGCAAGGTTTACTAGTCAGAGGAAGGAGATTTGCATTGAAGATATTAATCAAATCTAATCTCTTAGATTTTAGGAGATAATTGATCTTGAGGATCAATGGCCTAAACCTGGAAACTGCTTAAAGTGGTGTGGGTATTTAAACAGAAGGTGTTAGGGCTGAAGAGGGTGATCGAAGCTGAGTGATACACGAGAGTAGACACAGATTTCAGAGAAGGAACTTTCTGGGTGCTACGGACGTTGTTCTTCGATCAAACACACACGGGCAGAGCGTTGAGCGCAAAGCTGTGGTGAGCATTGCAGAAGAGAATCAGGTCTTGCAGAGACTGATTTGTGCATTGATCTGGAAGCCAATTCAGAGCTTTGGAGCTTGTTGGTTGATCAAAGGCAGCCGCGGAAGAACTGACGGGTGGAAGACTCGTTCGAGGTTCGTGCGGAAGAACTCACTAGTGGCAGGTGGTCACTGAGTGAGGGGGAGTTACTCAGAGTGTGCAGCGCTCTTGGAGAGGTTCGATCGGCTCGGCAGAAGGCCTTGGAGCGACGCGGACATTGTGCTTCAGCTGTGTGTTACAGCTGTTGCTGCAGCAACTCTGCTGAGTAGTGTAGTATAGAATAGGCTAAGTTCTTTGAGAGGATTGTAGCTATTCTAGACTGACATACTGTAGAGGGTGTGCTGACACAAATCAGAGCTTGTTCTGATTGTGTTGTGTGATCCACACGGGGTTAAAGTAGCATAGGTTGCGTGCGTTGTAACCGAGTGTGCTTGGGACCTTTGATTGAGTGGATTGAGGACTGGAGAATAGTCCTCCCCAGACGTAGGCAGTTTGGCCGAACTGGGTGAACAAACCTGTGCCTTTGTTCATTGCTTGCTGAGATTATTTCTTGTGAACAAGAGTGTGCTGCAGCAACTGCTAGTTCACAAATCTGTCTAAGTGAGACGCTGTGAAATTTCAGACTGCTTCCCCAAGAGACCTCTTTTGTGCAATTCAGTCAAGCCATGTTATCCAATGTGTCCCAGGCGTAGATGCCATAGAGCTGTGCTATCAGATTCAGATACTGCAGCTGCAACTCCATCTACAACAGTACTCCCTATCAGTCGATAGACTCTCCCTGCTGTAATCTGACCTTTCATCACTGTTATAGCTCCCTTGCTTACTTTCAAACAACATGTGTCTGACTTATACTCGAACCCATTCACATGTAAAGTGCCTAACGAGATCAGATTCTTTTTAGAGCTGGAATATGGCGGACCTTAGTTAATGTTATGATGATGTCGTCATGCATACGCACCTTGATCTGTCCAATACCCACGATGCCACATGTCTTATTGTCTCCCAATCGAACAGAGCCCAAGTTTCCAGATTCATATATTTCGTACCATTCCATATGTGGTGTCATATGGAATGAACATCCTGAATCCACGAAGATTGCTCTGCTTTGAGAGTAATCGCCCCTTTATTTGATTTTGAATCACCCGTAACAGATAGCCTTCGTATCATCCAAGTACAATAGTAAAATAACATACGAACTATCAAAATGATTGACATATTCATAATAATAACAGTAATAATAATGATTTGTCTCAAGTCTTATGTCAATCAAACTATATCTAAAACACATGCAAAAATTTGGAAAAGGAAATTTACTAATAAGTATAATAAGAAGTTACATGATAAATTATAAATATGCTTAGATTTTAAGCATCAGTTTACTGTTGTATAATTATTGTGTGTCCCCATTTTACATATGATCATTACTTGGTAGGTTAAAACATAGAGTGTGAAATTTGACGCGCTGCTAGTGTCTGGATCAGACAAGTTGCTATAGTAACCTTCTACGACAACTGCGGAATTAAGTAGCTAAAATCGAACCTGAAAGATTCAAGCACTTTGGTTACCCAGTTCGGTCAGTGCCTACCTCTTGAGAGGACTTCTCTCCAGTCCCCAATATTCTATTATTCCTGGTTAAAGTACAAAGGTACCAGTACTCAGTCTATGCTAGAACAACCTCTATTTCTAATTTAGCTAGAATCTTCACTCGGTCTAATTACAAAGACTAGAGTACACTGTCAACTATTCAACACAATGTAGTAACATATTTAGTCTATTCTTCGACAAAGTCTTATGACAGGATGCTATAGCAACTTACTAATACAAGATGCTCTTCCGTATCATCTACCTCAGATTCTCCGAGCTCTCCCAGCTACTGAATCTGATTTCCGTGAGTTCACACACGTGACGCTCCCCCTTGCTCAGTGACCTCCAGTCAGTGCTCGGGTACGTAGCTCTGCACTTTGATCCTCTGCATTCAGATCAACGGCGGCGCTTCTCCAAAGACGTGTACTTGATCTTCAGCGGGACTCCACTCCAGTTGAACCCAGTGATCAAGAGTCGATCAGACTCATCCAGTCTTGATCTCTCTCAGCATTTCCTAGTGATAACACTCTAGCTCTTGGCTTATTGCCCTTGCTTGTGCTTTCTTTGATTGATCTTTTGATGTCTTCTACCCATCGAGCCACTGCCTTATATACTGTCAGCCTTTGATAGATTATAGGAATCCTAGCCTCACAAGGATTTATCAGATTTAGAACACTTTCTTAATCCCTTTTTGCAATCCCGATCTATTCCAAGATCTTAACAAGTTGTTGAGATTTGGTTGTAACAACTTATTTCCTAAAAGAAATTTAGGAACACTATCTTCTCCAAGATCTTCACAAGTTGTTGTGAAATTTGGTTACAACAACTTCTTTCGTAAAACCAATTTAGGAATCATATCTTCTTCAATATCTTCTCCAAGATAATTGGTAATTCTATTGCAGCAACTATTTTCTAAATGCATTTAAGAAACTTCCTCCGATCAGCGACCATCCGCTGATTGTCTTCAGGTTACTTCAGCTACTTGTTGTACTGCTTGCTATAGCAACTGTCAGATCAAGTTGCATGGATTTTTTGTCAAGGATGACACACTCCTTAACAATCTCTCCTTTGACATTTATTACAAAATTCAAGGACTTTAATGAACGTCTTCAGATTGCTCTACTGACTGTCTTCAGGTTGCTCCAGCTACTTGCTTCACAGATTGTTATAGCAACTTGGCAGATCAACTTGCAGTAGCTTTGTCAAGGATGCCAATGTCCTTAACAATCTCCCCTTTGACATTTTGACAAAATTCAAAAGCTCTGATGAACGTCTTCAGATTGCTTCGCTAGTTGTTATTTCAGGTTACTCCAGCTACTTGCTTCACGGGTTATTGTAGCAATTTGCCAAATCAACTTGCAATGTTTTGTCAATGATGCCACAAACCTTAAACAATCTCTCCCTTGGTATTTTTGATAAAATCCAGGAACTCTGATGAACGACTTCAGATTGCTCCGTTGACTGTGTTTAGGTTCACTGCCTTTAGGTTGCTCCAGCTACTTGCTTCACGGATTGCTGTAGCTACTCGCCAGATCAACTTGCGGTAGTTTTGTCAAGAATGCCACAATCTTTCACTTGTCATTTTTGATAAAATCCAGGGCCTTTGATGAATGACTTCAGATTGCTCATCTGATTGTCTTCCGGTTGCTCTAGCTACTTTCTTCACATGTTGTTAAAGTTACTCGCAAGATCAACTTGCGCAAGTTTGCCAAGAATACCACAATCCTTAAAAAAGTGATTTCGTATAAATGAAACTTCAATCTATTTATTTTTGCCCTAAATGTAATTTTACAGTATATCTCATTAGGTATAAATCTCAATTTCAAATTATGATTGTGGTCCGGAACTTAATGACTTGAAGCACACATGTTAGAGACTTCAGTCAGGTGACAAAACTTGATTTGAAACCACAACTTGTTTTTTTCGCACAATAGTATTTTTTGCAATATGTTGTCGATTTAAAACTACGACTTTTATGGTCTTTATAATAAAGATTTATCGTATGTTTTGGTAGAGGACAAACGTTACCAAATTGAAACAAATCTGTAGTTTTTGTTATTGATTAGGAGCGGCATGATGAAGGGGTGAAACATGGAACTAATCTCAACAATGTCCACATCAAAACAGCATCAGCAGTAATGTGTTGTCAATTTAAATGTCTTATTTGAATTTTCCTCCAGTTCCAAGTAACTATTATTACTTAATAGTTAATATTCAGAAAAACATTACATTACATATATAATTTGGTGGAGTCATCATTTAGGATTCAATCTGTCTTTACGCCAGCCAGCTACATGACAACATTAGACGTCTACGATAATGATGTGGCCATGTGCACTTGATAACGCGGCCATGTGCTTATTGGGCTTTTGCCAGGGTCTGTAAACTAGCTGGACAGCATATTACTCTAAAACTTACTTTTGCCTCTATTTATTTCTAATATTTTTTTAAAACAATTTGATCAATTATGAAGTTAGGTTCCATTTAGCATTTTGGAAGTTTGTTGAGCAATAAAATGAAATCTACAATAATGTAAATTTAATCTTTGAAACTTGATTCTGGCAAGGTATAAACATTTCACTAAAATATTAGAATTGATCGTTAACTCTGCCACTCAACTAAACTCTATCCAGGTCACTTCATAGGAGATTAACTTCTTCCGTCAAAGTCAAAATTGTATCATTTTCTATTTGGTCCGCTCTTTATATTGTAATTTTCATCTCGCCTAATTGATTCCTAGCTCGGTCATCAAAATGTAATAGTAGGACGTACTTCTAGTCGGCTCAGACATAGACACATATTCTAATCGGGTAAGGCTTATATGCTTGTCTGATAATCGTTAAATATTTTAACGTGTAGTATTATAGTGAACAGTGTAAATCATAATTTTTCTATTTTTAACCTATACCTCCGTTCGTTTAACACTCAACAATTTAAACCCTAAGAGCATCCGCACCAATTGAAGAAGTTCTATCTCATTGAGAAATTTCTCGACAAGCAATTCCTGTTACTATTCAACAAACAGTAATACCAATCTATACATTTTATGCACCCATAACTATCTCGAGAAGATATTTCTATTACTATTCACATTTTTTAATAATTTTTAATTTTGATAAATTAAAATTTTAAGTTAATCTACACATTTTTTTGGATAATAAAAAAAACATATTTTCATATGTTTTCGAGTTTTTTCATATTTGTTTAAATTAAATTCCGTTGAAAATAAATCTGACCCGTTACATCAGATATTTCTCTTCTCCCCTGTCACGTGCAAAGCACGTGGCCTTCTCCTTCCTCCTTCCCTTTTCTCTCTCCTCCATCCAGATCGATCTGCTGGACGACCTCGGCGAGATCGTCCTCCAGATCGTTCGATCTCCTCCGCATCTATCTCTTCATCGCTGCATTTGAAGTTGAGGAGAACGATCTTAAAGTGAGGTATATCGTTCTCAATTAGAGATAGATCCCAAACGGGTGCAAATGCCCTAAGAGCATCTCCAACCCTGTTATCTAAACAGGCCCATTAGGTATAATAGCCCAAATTATATCAAAATTTTACAATTGTCATTCTCCAACGCAGATCTGACATTTTTTATAATTTTAGAGAATTAATCCGTCCATCGCCAAATCTGTCGTCCATCTTCCAATCGCTATCCCATTTTTCTTGTTGTTGGAGGTGATGAGCGGACAAATAACCTTATGTTTGTCCGTTTTTTCACTTTACTTCTTGTTCGTTCCATTATTTTATAAAGTCATTTGATGTTATCTTTGTCCATTTTAGGTTGAAAATGTGTCCTACATGATATGAAGTGGTCCAAAGAAGTTTCGGATGAATTCTAGTCGATCGAGAGCAAAATAGAGCAAAAGGCAAATTTGATTCCCCCAGGCTAGTTTGATTCATCCAAACTGATTGACCTATTCATCTTCGAAGGCTCTCTGAGCATACGATTCTTATCCGATTGAGGCGTGCCATATCTTGTTGGAAAGCTAACTCAAAGGGCTACAACTTCATAGTTTATATCAAGACCTAATTCGAAGGTTTAAAGGGTCAAAACAGGTGAGATTCTAGCACTGCAAAGTTGATTCGCCCAAAAAGGAATTCAGGCTAGGCCGAATCAGTTTTGATTCGGCCAAAGAGAAGTGATTCGCCCAGCTCCGAAACAGCACTGAGAGTTTGATTCGGGCACTCTGTCGGCTCATTAAGCCTTGCCCGAATCACTTTTGATTCGGGCACGACGGCTAAATAAAAATAGGTTAAAGATTGGAAAAATTAGATAGAGCCTTGGGGTGCCTCCGGCACTTAGGGTTCCTCCTTGAGACAAAACCCTAAATCGAAAACTTGGAGAATTGTCAAGGATTTGGAGAAGACACACAACAATTGAAGATTCGATACCAACCCTTTACTCATTCCCTACTACTCTACTTCCTTTATTTTTCCTTGTTATTCAATTTCATTATGTTTTGTTTCAAACTCACCATGAGTGACACATGAGTGAGTAGTTATTTAGTAGTAGGGATTCTTATGGATCCCTTAGGTTAGATTGTAATGCAAAACATGCAATTTTATTATGAATGAGGTTTTTGTATTGAAAATTCCCATGCTTTATCTTCATGTTAATTTTATGCACACCAAGTGTTTGACGAAACACATGAATGAGTATGAATTGATAAAACACTTAGGGATGGAACGAGAGTTGAACTTAGGTTGTTTAGAAGATCAAACATGATTATTTTAGATAGCGTTTGTGCACGAGATTGACATTCACATTCTATTAGGCTAAGCATAGAGCGGACTTTAGTTAACTATCAATAGACCGAGAGGTTGAGATTATGAGACTTTTGTTCTACACGGTTCAATAGAGCGAGAGTTTGAGAATTGTGTCACTTAGGTATCATTCACATTCTAGAGAAGGAGCGAAAGTTGAATTTAGTGCGTGTTACTTTAGTCTAGAATAATTAATCAAATTAACTCATGAATATATTTCTGTTTTGCATTGCTAATTGCATGACTTAGGGGTGAAATAGGATTCCGACTACGTTTTCCCTATTATTTTACTTCCACCTAAATTTGAACTTGTCTTTAGTATTCACTGGTGACGCCTCGTTTAGAGGACAAACCCCCGTTTTTATTTAGTAGACTCGCATTAAGCATTACTAGCTAGCTTTAGACTAATCTAGGTTTTTCTCTTGGGTTCGACTTGAGGTCACTCGGATTATAAATATTGTTTGAACACCGTAATTGGACTAGTATTTTTACTATCATAATTTCGACAACGTTTCAAAATGGTGCCATTACCGAGGATTAGCTATTAGTCTAGTTTGCTTTTTAGTATTGCTTTAGTTAGTCTACTTCAATTTTTTTCTTTACTTTGTTGATCGTGATTGCATATTTGCGTGCTATTCTTGCTTACTTTGATTTAAGTTCACACTTATTGATGCTTTCTCTGATTGTTTGGTAGGTGTTTGAATGAAAACCAAAGCACACACGAAAAAGGCATAAGAACAAGCCTCCACATCAACGCAAGAGCAGAAATTGCCAGATTTTGATACTCCTTCTCCTCAATTTCCCATTGATCAATTACCAACAGAAATTATGGATCAACCGAATCTTAGGAGGGAAGGAAATGCGGCTCTTCGGCAAGAGGAATATGAGAGACCGGTTGGAGCTTGGAGACTTCAAGCTCGACGACTCCACTTGATTCCCACATTATCGACGCATGCCACTTGAGAAGAGATCCTCGCAAAGGACTTCTCAAGTGTGTTTCTTATGAAGAAGGGAATCGGCTACATCTTAGCCAAGACGTTAAACTAGGCTGGTGAGTATTTGCGCTTTTATTTCTACTTGTTGGTAGTATAGAATTGTTGTGGACTTTGGTAGCGATTTTAGGAATTTTTGTGTTTGAGTGCACTCGAATTACCCCTCTGGTGTGATTTTCGATATGTAGAAGTTATAAGTGTTGGGTAATCCATTGATGTTTAGGTTGCTTCTATGTTTGTCATGACTTGTGTTGGTATTCTTGTTACGTAATTTGCTTGACTAGTCCATTTATATTTTGATGCGCTTCGTCGTGATATTTATTTTTTGCATGACAGATGGTTTTCGGACATGTATGGTTTTTATTTGGCAGTTTTTTTTTCCTTAGAACAAACTGAGTGTTTGATTCGGACTCACTGGCCGAGTCATAATTTTTTCCTTGCCCGAATCAGTTTTGATTCGGGGAAGCTCAAGCTATCCAAACTAGTTTGAGTCGGACACTCTAGCCGAATCAATATTTTTGCCTTGCCCGAATCACTTTTGATTTGGACAAGCTCACGATATCCTAATTGCTTTGATTCCACCAGGGTGTGGCCGGATCACATTTTGAGCAGCCCGAATCAATTATAATTCGTGCAGTTTTGAGCAACACTGTTTTAGGTTGACTTTAGAAAATTTTGCAACTTTACTCGCATTTGTTCGAAACTTTTTCAAGCACTATAATACACTAGTCCATGACTCTTGATTTACACAAGCATATCTAAGTAAACTCATCGTTTGAATTGTCGCGCATTTGTTTTCCAATCTTTCGCTTAGCGATATGTTTCGCATTGATTTATCTCTAATAGCTAGCTGTTTTAATTTGTGAATTCAGGTGTTACGCTAACATTTTTCTTGAGTTTCAGATTTAATGCAACTGATTAGAGCATCATTCACGGATGTGAGCGGAAGCACATTTGGCTACCTCCACACGAGAGAAGTTCCTTCGAAACTTTCTCTTTACTTCTTTTACTTTACATTGCTTAGGGACTAAGCAAATTTTTGAGTGTTTGGTGTTTTGCGTTTATGCTTTTATTTTCTTAACAACATGATTCTATGCTACATACTTCCTATGCGCGCATTATACTCGCATGATTGCTATCATCCTAGCTTTAACTATTGATCACACAGAGTAATGTTTGCTAAGCAGTTAAGTAATATCATTTTAAAAAAATTTGGTATGAGTTGTGCTTTGAATTCATGAATCGTATCTTTAAGTCGATTGACATTCTTTATGATGATTTTATTCATATGATTTAGTATTTTGACTAGCTTATTTCGATTTATTGAGCTCTTTCCGTGCATGAAGAATGAAGTTAAGTCTAGCAAGCACAAAAATAAAATAAAAAAAATTTTCATATAAAAATCTCATACTTGTTCTTGTTTGCTTTTAGGTCACTTTAGTATTCCTATTTAGCCTTTGCATTTGTTTAGCTCACATTTCATGCTCCATTATATATCACTTAGGCACACTGTCAAGTATTAAGTATAGGGTCAAATAAAGTGTTTGCAAAAAAGGCGCAAGAAAGAAAAAAATTATATTTTAAGGTTTTACAAATGCCGAGGGTTAGGAAGGTAAGTTCCTCTTGAAAGCATTTGTAGAAACACAAAAATATTATTTGTTTGTTTTTTTGGGTCAAGGAAAAGTTTTACAAATGCTGAGGGTTAGGAAGGTAAGTTCCTCCTTGAAAGTCAAAAGGGACGTCAAACATCTCAGCGACTAGGGTTCGATTCCTTATAGGGCCAGAGCAGGGGCTCTGGTGGGGAGTTTTGGGGTAGAATAGGAAAATTTAAAATTTAAAAATTTTAAAAAAAGTTCCCCTTGAAAGCATTTGTATAAACGCAAGAAAAATATTAAACACACTTAATTATTGACTTTGTGCATATTCTACAAATTATTTCACATGTGTGTGAGTAAGGCATTTGCATTTCGCTTTTAGGAAGTGTCTAAGGTATGACCCTCGTAATTTATTACTTAAGCATCAAAATTTGTACGAGTGAATTTTAAATTTCAATGTCGAAACTCCTCTTCTCTTACGGATTATGACTTAAAGTCTAAAACTTAAGAATGAGTTTGTTGTCATGAGCTTATGGACTTGCAAGCATATGTGATTGACTTGACAAAATTTTTGTGTAAGCGACGATTTTCTTCATACTACTTGCATAGGAAATTGAGTGATAATTTGAATTTGAAGAATGCTAGTTTTGATATCGATTCTATGAATATTTATTGTCGCAATGAAGTGAATGATTCTTAGAGTTTGCGTGAAGTTAATGACTTGCACAACTTTATTATTATGTGGGCTGATAAAGAACTACTTGCTTAGCAAACTATATTTGGATTTTGAACTCTTATGGATGATTGTGAGTAGGCTTCGTGAGTATTCTAATTCTGAAAACTCTTATGAGACTATAACTCGTCCACTAGGGTAGCTTAGGGGTTTAAAGGCTTGATGCATACGCTAAATGCATCCGTGATTCCTACGACAGTGAGTTAGGGGATTGATGTGTTTTATGTGCGTAAGATTTGCTACGTGCTTTGATATTGTCATATATGATTTAGCATCTTACTATCTGCTTGACTTGTGCATATACTTGTTCGGGACGAACAAGACTTAAGTGTGGGGTGTTTTGATGAGCGGACAAATAACCTTATGTTTGTCCGTGTTTTCACTTTACTTCTTGTTCGTTCCGGTATTTTATAAAGTCATTTGATGTTTTCTTTGTCCATTTTAGGTTAAAAATGCGTACTATATGATATGAAGTGGTCCGAAGAAGTTTCGGGTGAATTCTAGTCGATCGAGAGCAAAATCAAGCAAAAGGCAGATTTGATTCACCCACGCTAGTTTGATTCGTCAAGGCTGATTGACCGATTCATCTTCAAAGGCTCGCCGAGTACACGATTCTTATCCGATAGAGGCATACCATATCTTGTTGGAAAGTTAACTCAAAGGACTACAACTTCATAGTTTACATCAAGACGTAATTCAAAGGTTTAAAGGGTCAAAATAGGCGAGATTCTAGCACTACAAAGTTGATATGCTCAAAGAGGAATTCAGGCTAGGCCGAATCAGTCTTGATTCGGCCAAAGAGAAGTGATTCGCCTAGCTCCGAAATAGCATTGAGAGTTTGATTTGGGCACTCTGTCGGAATCAACTCATTAAGCCTTTCCTGAATCACTTTTAATTCGGGCACGACTGCTAAATATAAATAGGTTAAAGACCGAAAAAATTAGATAGAGCCTTGGGGTGCCTCCGGCACCTAGGGTTCCTCCTTGGGACAAAACCCTAAATCGAAAACTTGGAGAATTGTGAAGGATTTGGAGAAGACACACAACAATTGAAGATTCGACACCAACCATTTACTCATTCCCTACCACTCTACTTCCTTTATTTTTCCTTGTTATTCAATTTTGATGATGCAAGTATGGCAGTGTTTGACAAAACTAGCATATGTGAACAAGGAGCTGCTGCAGCTCAAACAATCAAGCAGACCAGCAGAAGTAAACAAGCAGCAGATGCAGCAGGGGATGCTGCAGCAGGTGCTGGTTCAAGTGCTGGTTTATCTGTCCGAGTAGCAGCTTTGTGCTGAGTTCGTTCTGGAGGTATGGCAGTTGTGTTCTTGCTCTTAGAAGTTTTTCTAAAATGCTGCTGAGCATTTTCCAGCAAGGTTTGCTAGTCAGAGAAGGAGATTTGCATTGAGGATATTAATCAAATCTAATCTCCTAGATTATAGGAGATAATTGATCTTGTGGGTCAATTGCCTAAACCTGGAAATTGCTTAAAGTGGTGTGGGTATTTAAGCAGAAGGTTTGAGGGCTGAAGAGGTTGATCGAAGCTGAGTGATACACGAGAGTAGACACAGATTTCAGAGAGAGGATTTTTTGGGTGCTACGGACGTTGTTCTTCGATCAAACACACACGGGCAGAGCGTTGAGCGCAGAGCTGTGGTGTGCATTGCAGAAGAGAATCAGGTCTTGCAAAGACTGATTCGTGCATTGATCTGGAAGCCAATTCAGAGCTGGTGAGCTTGTTGGTTGATCAAGAGGCAGCCGCGGGAGAACTGACGGGTGGAAGGCTCGGTGGAGGTTCGTGCGGAAGAACTCACTAGTGACAGGTGGTCACTGAGTGAGGGGGAGTTACTCAGAGTGTGCAGCGCTCTTGGAGTGGTTCGATCGGCTCGGCAGAAGGCCTTGGAGCGACGCGGACAGTGTGCTTCAGCTGTGTGTTACAGCTGTTGCTGCAGCAACCCTGCTGAGTAGTGTAGAATAGAATAGGCTGAGTTCTTTGAGAGGATTGTAGCTATTCTAGACTGACATATTGTAGAGGGTGTGCTGGCACAAATCAGAGCTTGTTCTGATTGTGCTGAGTAGTCAACAAGAGGTTGAGTAGCATAGGTTGCGTGCGTTGTAACCTAGTGTACTTGGAACCTTTGGTTGAGTGGATTGAGGACTGGAGAATAGTCCTCCCCAGACGTAGAAAGATTGGCCGAACTGGGTGAACAAACTTGTGCATTGTTTGTTGCTTGCTGAGATTAATTCTTGTGAACAAGAGTGTGCTGCAGCAACTGCTTGTTCACAAATCTGCCGGATTGAGACACTGTGAAATTTCAATTGGTATCAGAGCAGGAACTCGACACACAGAGTTAAAAGATCCTACAGTGTCTCTGAAGAAGCCAAGACAATGAAGGAAGGACAGAGCACAAGTAGACCTCCACTATTGGAAGAGAGCAATTATGGTTATTGGAAAGCTAGGATGAAGGCCTTTCTCAGGGCCATTGACGAGAAGACATGGAGAGCTGTTGTGATTCAGTGGTCTCCCCCAATCACCATAGATGAGCAAGGAGTGACAAGAATAAAACCTGAAGAGCAGTGGACTGTTGAAGAAGGTGCTGCAGCAACTGGTAATTCAAAGGCTTTGAATGCAATTTTTGCTGCAGTTGATGCTAACAATTTCAGATTGATATCAAACTGTGATTTGGCCAAGCAAGCATGGGAGATTCTGCAAACTGCCCATGAAGGAACTGATAGAGTGAAGCTATCAAGACTCCAGATTATTGCCACACAATTTGAGAATCTGAGGATGCTGGATGAAGAAACAGTCACTGAGTTTAATGCTAAACTCTGTGATCTTGCAAATGAAGCTCATGCTCTTGGAGAGCCCATCCCTGAAGAAAAGCTTATCCGAAAGGTTCTCAGATCATTGCCCACAAAATTCGACATGAAAGTGACAGCCATTGAAGAAGCACAAAATGTCAGATTCATGAGGTTGGAAGAGCTGATGGGGTCTCTCAAACAATTTGAGATGAAGCTGGTTAAAGGAGACACCACTCCTAAGGATAAGAACATTGGATTGAAAGTTGAAGCAGAAATCAAGCAGACAGGTTCAGAGGAGCAGCTGAGTATGATTGTCAAGAACCTAGGAAAACTTCTGAAAAAAATGGACTCAAGAACTAGACAAAGCTCATCCTCACGAAAGTTCAGAAGAGGTGGAGAAAATCAAAGGAAAGGAAAGGAACCGGCTCAGAGTGAAGACGGAAAGAAAGAAGTGAAGAAAGGAGTCCAATGCTGGAATTGCGCAGGCTACGGTCATCGACAAATCAACTGCACCAGCAAACGGATGAAAAAGAATGCTCTCTCTGCTAGTGGAAGTGAAGATGAGAAAGAGCTGAGTGAAGATGAATGCAACATGGCCAGATACAAGTCTGCTAGAAGAGTCACAAAAACACTCAAAAGATTGAACCAGGACCTGCTTCAGCAACCTCTACATCACAGTTACAAGAGAGCTTCGAAGTTTAAAAAATGCTACAACTGTGGTGGCAAAGGGCATATTCGAAGAAACTGTTTCTCAGCTAGTGCCAGAACAGCATCACCCAGGAAATCTGTCAGGCAGAAACATGCGCAGACTCAGCTTCTCGCTCTTGTGAGCACAGCTAGCCCCTCGGACAAGATCAGCTGGTACTTTGACAGTGGCTGTTCAGGTCATATGACAGGAGAAAGATCCTTTCTGAAGAACATTACTCCCTGTCTGGAACAACGTGTGAAGTTTGGTAATGGTCTGAAAGGAAGAGTTCTGGGAAGAGGAACTTTGGCTGTGGAAGGAATGCCAAGGCTGAGCAATGTGCTTTTGGTGGAAGGGTTAAAGGCTAATCTCATCAGCATCAGCCAGCTGTGTGATGGGACCAAACAAGTCAAGTTTACAAAAGACTCATGTCAAGTTCTTGACAAATCTGGAAAGTGCATAATGGAAGGAGCAAGATCCAAGAGCAATTGTTACCTTCTCAATGTGAGTTCAAACTCACGGATTCAGAAATGTATGCTGACAAAGGCCGAGGAAATGACCTTATGGCACAAAAGGATGGGACATGTTAACCTGAGAACCCTTAAGAGAATTGCCACAGAAGGGCTGGTCAGAGGAATTCCATTGCTGAAGGGAGAGACAGACTCCATCTGTGGAGACTGTCAGATTGGAAAACAGAAGAAGGCCTCACATCCTCGAGTCAAAGATATTGGTACCACCAGGCCTCTTCAGCTGATTCACATGGATCTAATGGGACCAATGGAGGTCGAGAGCCTAGGCAAGAAGAGGTATGCATTTGTCTGTGTTGACGACTACTCTAGATTCACTTGGATCGATTTTATCAGAGAAAAATCAGATACTGTGAGTATCATTGTGTCTCTGGTGTCTCGGCTAGAGCAAGAGAAGAATCTCAGAATCAGCAGCATTCGCAGTGATCATGGCAGAGAATTTGAAAACAAAGACATGGATGAATTCTGTAAGCAAAGGGGTATAACACATCAGTACTCCTCTCCCATTACGCCTCAGCAAAATGGTGTGGTGGAGCGGAAGAATCGAACAATACAAGAAATGGCCAGAGTGATGATCCATGCTAAGAGGATTCCTCTGAAATTCTGGGCTGAGGCCATGAATACTGCATGCTACATCATCAATAGAGTCACCTTGCGGAGGGGAACCAAGCAGACCTGCTATGAGCTCTGGAATCAGAAAAAACCCATGGTTAAGTACTTCCATATCTTTGGAAGTGACTGCTTCATTCTGAGAGACCGGGAGTATAGGAAGAAACTTGATCCGAAGAGTGATCCTGGAATGTTCTTGGGTTACTCAACAAACAGCAGGGCATATCGTGTTTTCAACCAGCGAACAAAGACTGTCATGGAGTCCATAAATGTGATTGTAAACGATACAGATGAAGCATCTATCTCTGATTCTGACACTGATGAAGAAGACTCCGATCCTGAAGAAATGCCTGATAGACAGTCCCGAAGTGAACAAGCCGCTGCCTCAGCAGATGCTACAGCAAGTACTGAAGCAGAAATTCCAGATGACCAATCAGAAAGCCTGTCTGACGATTTTCACACTGAGGCTCCCGATCCACCTTCAAGGCAGCCCCCAAGGAAGATACAGAAGGATCATCCCTTGACTAATGTGATTGGGGATCCCTCAGACAGAAGAAGAACCAGAAGTCATGCCTACCTCAATACATGTTTCATGTCCAGCATTGAACCAAAGAATTTCAAGGAGGCCATGAGTGATGAATTCTGGGTTATGGCTATGCAGGAGGAATTGGCAGAGTTTGAAAGACACGAAGTTTGGGATCTGGTAGACAGACCAATAGGGGTGAACATTATAGGCACAAAATGGGTGTTCAAAAACAAAACTGATGAAAAGGGCAACATTACACGGAATAAAGCCAGACTGGTTGCCCAGGGATATTCTCAGATTGAGGGTCTAGACTTTGATGAAACATTTGCTCCAGTAGCTCGCCTGGAGGCTATCAGACTGCTGCTTGCAATGTCTTGTTGCCTGGGGTTCAAGTTATATCAAATGGATGTTAAGAGTGCGTTCTTGAACGGAGATCTCACTGAAGAAGTTTATGTCTCTCAACCAAAAGGCTTTGAAGATCCTTATCATCCAGAACAGGTGTACAAGTTGAAGAAAGCTTTATATGGACTAAAACAAGCTCCTCGGGCATGGTATGAGCGGTTGACAGTTTTCTTGGAAAAACATGGCTACAACCGAGGGGGAGCTGACAAAACCTTGTTTATCAAAAGAACTCAGTCTGATGTGATTATTGCTCAAATATATGTGGATGATATTGTCTTTGGATCCAAGTCCCAGCTTCTGGTGAAGCAGTTTGTGAAACACATGCAGCAAGAATTTCAAATGAGCATGGTGGGAGAACTTTCATATTTTCTTGGTTTGGAGATTACTCAGAAAATGGATGGGATCTTTATTGCTCAAAGTAAATACAGCAAGTCTCTTGTGAAGAAATTCCAGCTCGACTCAGCAAGTCACAAGTGTACTCCTGCTGCCACTCATGTGAAAGCCATCAAAGACGAGCACGGTTTGGAAGTGAGTCAGACTGTCTACAGAAGCATGATTGGGAGCTTGCTTTATCTGACTGCCAGCCGCCCTGACATTTCCTATGCAGTAGGAGTCTGCGCCAGATTTCAGGCCTGTCCCAGAGACAGTCATATGCAGTTGGTTAAGCGTATCATTCGGTATGTCGGCGGGACGGTGGGCTATGGCTTGTGGTACACTAAAGACACAAAGGCTAAGCTGGTCGGATACAGTGATGCAGACTGGGCAGGGTGCTCAGAGGACAGAAAGAGCACTTCGGGTGGATGTTTCTTCTTGGGGAATAACCTGGTCTCTTGGTTCAGCAGAAAACAGAATAGCATTTCTCTATCCACTGCCGAGGTTGAGTACATTGCTGCTGGGAGCTGTTGAGCACAAATGTTGTGGATGAAGCAAATGCTGAGTGAGTATGGGATTGCTCAAGATGAAATGACTCTCTACTGCGACAATATGAGTGCCATCAGCATATCCAAGAACCCGGTTCAGCACAGCAGAACTAAGCACATTGACATCCGTCATCACTTCATTCGTGATCTTGTTGAAAAGAATGTTATCTCGCTCCAACATGTTGTGTCCGCCAAACAGCTTGTTGATATCTTCACCAAAGCTCTGGATGCAGCCCGGTTTGAAGATCTGAGAGCCTCTCTAGGGCTCTATGTGTTGCCCCCATAAGTCCTCCCAGCCAACAAACCCCCTAGTCATTTATTCCAAAAAGGGGGAGGAGAAAGAGCAGGCTGAGAAGTGGAGTCTAAGAAGTGGTTTTTGTCAAAATGCCAAGGGGGAGATTGATGATGCAAGTATGGCAGTGTTTGACAAAACCAGCATATGTGAACAAGGAGCTGCTGCAGCTCAAACAATCAAGCAGACCAGCAGAAGTAAACCAGCAGCAGATGCAGCAGGGGATGCTGCAGCAGGTGCTGGTTCAAGTGCTGGTTCATCTGTCCGAGTAGCAGCTTTGTGCTGAGTTCGTTCTAGAGGTATGGCAGTTGTGTTCTTGCTCTTAGAAGTTTTTCTAAAATGCTGCTGAGCATTTTCCAGCAAGGTTTGCTAGTCAGAGAAGGAGATTTGCATTGAAGATATTAATCAAATCTAATCTCCTAGATTTTAGGAGATAATTGATCTTGTGGGTCAATTGCCTAAACCTGGAAATTGCTTAAAGTGGTGTGGGTATTTAAGCAGAAGGTTTGAGGGCTGAAGAGGTTGATCGAAGCTGAGTGATACACGAGAGTAGACACAGATTTCAGAGAGAGGATTTTCTGGGTGCTACGGACGTTGTTCTTCGATCAAACACACACGGGCAGAGCGTTGAGCGCAGAGCTGTGGTGTGCATTGCAGAAGAGAATCAGGTCTTGCAAAGACTGATTCGTGCATTGATCTGGAAGCCAATTCAGAGCTGGTGAGCTTGTTGGTTGATCAAGAGGCAGCCGCGGGAGAACTGACGGGTGGAAGGCTCGGTGGAGGTTCGTGCGGAAGAACTCACTAGTGACAGGTGGTCACTGAGTGAGGGGGAGTTACTCAGAGTGTGCAGCGCTCTTGGAGTGGTTCGATCGGATCGGCAGAAGGCCTTGGAGCGACGCGGACAGTGTGCTTCAGCTGTGTGCTACAGCTGTTGCTGCAGCAACCCTGCTGAGTAGTGTAGAATAGAATAGGCTGAGTTCTTTGAGAGGATTGTAGCTATTCTAGACTGACATATTGTAGAGGGTGTGCTGGCACAAATCAGAGCTTGTTCTGATTGTGCTGAGTAGTCAACAAGAGGTTGAGTAGCATAGGTTGCGTGCGTTGTAACCTATTGTACTTGGAACCTTTGGTTGAGTGGATTGAGGACTGGAGAATAGTCCTCCCCAGACGTAGGCAGATTGGCCGAACTGGGTGAACAAACTTGTGCATTGTTTGTTGCTTGCTGAGATTAATTCTTGTGAACAAGAGTGTGCTGCAGCAACTGCTTGTTCACAAATCTGCCGGATTGAGACACTGTGAAATTTCAAATTTCATTATGTTTTGCTTCAAACTCACCATGAGTGACACATGAGCGAGTAGTTGTTTAGTAGTAGGGATTCTTATGGATCCCTTAGGTTAGATTGTAATGCAAAACATGCAATTTTATTATGAATGAGGTTTTTGGATTAAAAATTCCCATGCTTTATCTTCATGTTAATTTTATGCACACCAATTATTTGACGAAACACATGAATAGTATGAATTGGTAAAACACTTAGGGATGGAACGAGAGTTGAACTTAGGTTGTTTAGAAGATCAAGCATGATTATTTTAGATAGCGTTTGTGCACGAGAGTGACATTCGCATTCTATTAGGCCAAGCATAGAGCAGACTTTAGTTAACTATCAATAGACCGAGAGGTTGAGATTATGAGACTTTTGTTCTCCATGGTTCAATAGAGCGAGAGTTTGAGAATTGTGTCATTTAGGTATCATTCACATTCTAGAGAAGGAGCGAGAGTTGAATTTAGAATGCGTGATACTTTAGCCTAGAATAATTAATCAAATTAACTCATGAATATATTTTTGTTTTGCATTGCTAATTGCATGACCTAGGGGTGAAATAGGATTCCGACTACATTTTCTCTATTATTTTACTTCCACCTAAATTTGAACTTGTCTTTAGTATTCACTGGAGACGCCTCGTTTAGAGGACAAACCCCCGTTTTTATTTAGTAGACTCGCATTAAGCATTAAGCTTTAGACTAATCTAGGCTTTTCTTTTGGGTTCGACTCGAGGTCACTCGGATTATAAATATTGTTTGAACATCGTGATTGGACTAGTATTTTTACTTCCACAATTTCGACAACGTTTCAGGAGGCGATGATTTAGAGCATTTGCAAACGACTTTCAGCAATAGCAACACTCTCGGGGACGGCTCAATCTCTTCCTTTAGGGCTCAGCCTCTCTTCTCTCTTCGATTCGCCGGTTCAGATTTGCAATATCAAGGTCAGTTGGTCGAATGAGATTCAGGTTTAGAGTTATATTCTTAGGGTTAAGGATTATAGCTTGGTGATTTCTGGGCTTGGTTTATTTTGAGTTGTGAAAGGTTTGAGCTTTGGATTGAGGGGAATAAAATGGTAGGAATATGAGATGGGGTAGGAAGCACTTGGCTGGAATCTGATCCTTAATGTATTGGCTCATTCTTGTGATATGATATAGGAACTACAAATCACTGTCTCCGTATTATGAACATCCCGTAGTTTTGACTGTCGAAGCTCAGGTAATATACTTTGGCTTTTAATACACATCTTTTGTCTTTAGTGTAATTATAGTTACTTCAATAGTTGGTTGTATGAATGTAGTCATGGCAACTTTGATCGTAAATGTTGTTTTCTGCTCAGGCTAATATGTTGGACATTTGCAAGGTGCACTCAGTAAGAATCTATTCTTGAAGGTAATGTTGATGTCAGTCATTTGAGCATTTAATTGCTTGACCTTTTGATGGGATCACTTACTATAATTTATCACAATTACTCAATATCTTAATGCTGAAGCGCAGGACAAGAAACAACGATACTACATTGTTTCTGCCTTTTCAGATACCAAATTGGATCTGAAAGGTCAAATTGTTTAAGTCTTTGTATTTTAATAAAAAAAATTTAGTAGCCTTCATATCAACATTTGTGCCATCTGCAGCTGTATATTTATTTTTAAATCATTTGCGAGATACTTACGGGTTCTGAATTGGTAGTAGTTGCTTGATGGATATTAATTTGTGAACTATGTAGTTGTTGATGTACGTTAATTGGTTTGTGATAATGTTCTTGGCTGATTATGAGTTGTATTTTAGCACTCGTTACCTTTGTGGGATATTTGTTTGATTATTGAGTTCTGTTGATCCATTGTTTCTAGACTTTTTAAAAATATTCCGGTGAGCTGAGATAGTGGAAGAGTATCTTGTAATATGTTCTTGTGATATGAGAAGTGTTGGATCCAGATGCTTATGCTATGTTGGGATTTCATTATCTATAAACTCCTTTTCCTGCAGGTCCTAAAGGCTGAATATTAGCCTGCATATATGATCTCTCACTTTGATTTCCATACTATATGTTGTTTTTTTTGTAAATGAAATAAAGCTGATTTCCATACTTAAAGGCTGTTCATTGTGGCTAAGTTGCATGAATTTGTGTTTGCAGTTGTTGAATTTGTGGCTGAGTTGGGTTGCAGGTGAACTTATACATTTGTACGGAGGACACATCATTCACGCAATTTCTTAATGAAGGTCGATGCGAAGACAGTGAATATATGAGCTCTCAACCGAATTTATCGCAGAAAAAGGACGTTCAAAGAATTTCTCTATACAAGAAGACATGTTGCTCATATATGCATGGAAAAATGTTAGTTTGGACCCATAAAGGGTAACAATCAAACGCAAACCAGCTATTGAAGTAGAATTGCAAACTATTTTGACGAGCACAAATCATTCCAAAGTGAAAGAACTCCAACAGCTTTGACTAATCGATGATCCACTATACAAAAATGTGTAAGCAAGTTTCAAGGATTCTATAATCAAATAGAGGGAAGAAATCAAAGTGGAATAGGTGAAACAGACAAGGTATGAAATTAAACCTTTTGGTGTCTTTTTTGGTATTGACATTGTTCAAAGCTTTGCACTATATATAATTGCACTATGGAGATGTATTAAAGTCTACAAGGTAGTGCATTCCCATTCTCGCACTGTTGGACAGAGTTGCGAAATTCGCCAAAGTTTGCCTCAAATATGACCAAGAAAAAAAGTAAGAGCACCCCCAAATGAGAGCCTACATACTATCGGATCCTCACAAAGTTCTATGAGTGTCAATTGTGAGCAAGAGGATGAAGAAGGATTGGAACGCCCAATGGGAAGAAAGGCTGCCCAAAAAAGGAAAAAAATGGATGCTGAGCCACGTGATGAAGCATCAAATGCTTTTTAGAGAAATGAGAGACCATATGTTTACTTCTGCTAATAAGAGACGAGATAAATATGATGTCATGGTAAAGATAGAAGAGGAACATCTTGCACTAAAAAGAAAGCAAGTAACAATCAATGAAACAAGGGAGAAGCGGGAGCAAGAAATGTATGAAGTTTCCATCATGGCTATCGACACAATCAATATGGAGCCACAAATGGCTAGTATCTATAATTTAGTTAAATCTGAAATTTTAAGAAAAAGACTGTAGATGCTTAACTTCAATCTTGGTTGTCATCAAATCTTTTTATTGTGGCGCTTTGGAATTTTTTTTGATATATAATTGTTGAATCAAACGCCTAAAAATATAAATATTGTTTGTACATGATAGGCATTGGAATTATAGCCATTGAAATTTGATTTCTAAATATACATAACCATTATGCATAATCCCATCGTAGCACAAACTATTTTTCATCATTTAAATTATACATACCCAATATAATAGTATATTTTAGCCAATCATTTTACATAACATCCTTGAAGATGCTCTAAGAGCCTCTCCAATGGGTTATGTAAAAAGCCCAATATGTAAAAAAAAGCCTCGCTGTCATTAGAAAATACAGATTTAAATAGCTATCGTCTTCTCCAACGCACGAAGGACAGTAGCTATAATTTTACATAAAGAAAATCATCTTCGCCAAATCTACAGCAGATCGCTTCATCGCTATTTTCTGATTTCTCTTCTTCTTCTTTCCACAAGTCGTCGTCTCGATTCCTCTCTGCGTGTGTCCGCCACCCTTCGCTGTGTGTCAAAGGTGAGATATTCATACTCAAAAGTTGATTGCTATTCTAGGATTAATTGTGCTGTTTATGGATTTGGGGTTTCGGGGTTGATTCTGAAGAGGGGTTTGCTCCGATGCGTTTCTTCTTCATGCGACTTCCAGTTGGTTCATTCAATCTGTTTGTAGGGTTGGTGGTTTTGGGAATTTGATTTTGCTGCTGTTGAGTTTTATTTTATTTAGGGTTAATGGTCCCAATTTACACTATTCTGATATATGGCCAGGATTAGGGAATGTGATTTTACTGAAGTTGAGTTCTATTTTATTTAGGGTTTATGGTGTTTTGGGAGTCTAGTAATTTC
Organism: Umbilicus rupestris; assembly: GCA_963678935.1. Classification (NCBI taxonomy): domain Eukaryota; kingdom Viridiplantae; phylum Streptophyta; class Magnoliopsida; order Saxifragales; family Crassulaceae; genus Umbilicus; species Umbilicus rupestris. Next base: position 10,598,593 of record OY787619.1, read on the forward strand.
CCGATTTTGAGGGGTTTTTGCGGTTCTGAAGAAAAAATTGGAATGGGGATTGTTGAGTAGTAAGATTTAAAAAGGGATGGATTTGAGGGTAGGTGTTTCAGATGTCAGCATATGATAATTCATTATATGTTGGTATGTGGTGCGATATTAGTTGAGACTAAAGTTGAATGATGTTATTGTGTTGTAAAACATGTCTGATTTGTTTGGATGTTGGCATTGGAGTGGAGTAAGGGGATTATGTGGTCAACAGGTTTTTGATTCATTCAAATTCTTATTTCACATTGCCTTTGGGAAGTTAGCTGGTATGGCGATGAGCTGCTCAGAATTCTGTAATTCTTATTTCACATTGCCTTTTTAACTTATTTCAGATACATTTGTACGGAATGGACACATCATTCACACAACTTCTTAATGAAGGCCAATGCGAAGATAGTGAATATATGGGCTCTCAGTCGTATTTGCCGCAGAAAAAAGGACGTTCAAATAATTTCTCTATACAAGAAGACATGTTACTCATATCTGCATGGGAAAATGTTAGTTTGGACCCCATAAAGGGCAACAATCAAACGCAAACAAGCTATTGAAGTAGAATTGCAAACTATTTTGACGAGCACAAATCATTCCAAAGTGAAAGAACTCCAACAGCTTTGACTAATCGATGGTGCACTATACAAAAATGTGTAAGCAAGTTTCAAGGATTTTATAATCAAATAGAAGGAAGAAATCAAAGCGGAATAGGTGAAGCAGACAAGGTATGAAATTTGAACCTTTTAGTGTCTTTTTCGGTATTGACTTTGTTCAAAGTATCGCACTATATATAATTGCACTTATTTTTTGTCAGGTGCGTCAAGCTATGGAGATGTATCAAAGTCTACAAGGCAGTGCATTCCCATTCTCGCACTGTTGGACTGAGTTGCGAAATTCGCCAAAATTTGCTTCAAATATGTTCAAGAAAAAAGTAAGAGCACCCCCAAATGAGAGCCTACATACTATCGGATCCTCTCAAAGTCCAATGAGTGTCAATTGTGAGCAAGAGGATGATGAAAAACTGGAATGCCCAATTGGAAGAAAGGCTGCCAAAAAAGAAAAAGAATGGATTCTGAGTCCCGTAATGAAGCATCAAATGCTTTTTTTACAGAAATGAAAGACCATATGTCTACTTCTGCTAATAAGAGACGAGAAGAATATGAGGCCATGGTAAAGATAGAAGAAGAACATCTGGCACTAAAAAGAAAGCAAGTAATGATCAATGAAACAAGAGAGAAGCGGGAGCAACAAATGTATGAAGCTTCCATCATGGCTACCGATACAAACGATATGGAGCCACAAATGGCTAGCTTCTACAATTCACTAAAGGCAGAAATTTTAGGAAAAAAAGACTGTAGTTGCTTAACTTCATTTTTTTGGTTGGCATATATTATCCATTGAACTTTTTTGTTGTGGTGATTTGGAATTTTGTGGTATAGATGATTGTTGAATCATAACTGGATATGTAGGAGTGCTAGAAAAATAATCACGATAAAGTCTAGCATGACCTTCTTCTCTATCGCGTTTAATAACACGGTGGCTCATTGAAGATCCACCACGGCGTGGTGACAACTCCTCATTCTGACTTTCACAATGATGTTGAGCAACAATAGCCGTTGTTTGTAGTTCTTCATCCTTCATCCTCATCTTCAACCATTTTCGTAGATTATGTGGCATGACTTTGGTAAAATTAAAGGGAGGAGAGTGTCGGATAAACTAGGAAAATAGTTCAAACCGAACTATATCAAACACTCAAATAAAAACTTGCTGTAAGGTAGAGAGAAGAAAGCTGAGGGAATGATTTTCTTATTCGGCATGCATCTCTGTTTATAGCATACTCGAGCGCAAGAGCATGTGAGCTTCTTTTGTTTTCTTGTGTTTTTTTCTTTGGTTGCAGACCTTTTTTTTCTTTTATTGCAGGAAACTTTACTTTTGTTTTTCCTTTGTGTAGCATACTCGAGCGCAGGAGCATGTGAGCTTCTTTTGTTTTCTTGTGTTTTTTTCTTTGGTTGCAGATCTTTTTTTCTTTTGTTCAGGAAACTTTACTTTTGTTTTTCCTTTGTGTGGGACCCACTAAGCATCCCACGTTGATGAGATAAAATTTTGAATTATAGTCATTGAAATTTGATTTCTAGATATACATAACCAATATGCATAACCCCATTGGAGAACAAACTATTTTTCATCATCTAAATTATACATAACCAATAGAATATTATATTTTAGCTAATGGGGTTGGAGATGCTCTAATAAGTAGTAATTAAAATATTGTTCTCATGTTGTAAAATCCTAATAGTTGCTTTATCATAGTTGTTTTTTCTATTCTCAGTCTAATATTATAAATTGTAAGGTCTTCATAGTTGCTTCATCATCGATTTCATGCTGAAAGTAAAGAAGGTTTTTTTATATTCCTGAAGCATTTGATTAGAGATGGTGTTCACGAATGAAGTGGACATAAGATTCCATATTATTTCTTTATTTAGTTTGGTGATGTTTTTAACATTAGCAAGGATTTTGAAATTGTACTTTGTAGGATTTAATTTGGTTGTTATCTTATAATTTGTAAGTTTTTCTTACACTTAGATTATTGTAACGAGTTGGCCCCACGGTTGATCCAGCCCCGACAAATCGGCCGCGATTGGATAGGATTTTCAACCCGAATTGGTGGGACGGATTTGCCCGATTTTCTGGGTAGAAAATAATCCGGTCTGAACCTAGACTTGTACATTTTTGCTATCCTATATTGTTTTTTCCTAAAATTTAAGGTTCACTTTGATTCTTGAAAAGTTTGAGGGATAAAAAGAAATTTGATGAAAAAGTGTTTCTGTGTGTGTTTGGTTTGTCATTGAAAATGAAAATAAAATAAAAGAATACATTACGAACTTTTCATGAAAAATTTATTTTCAAACTTGTTTTTCATTCCACTAAAAATTTCAAGATCTAAACGTGAGCGTGTATAGTTATTTTGAATTTAAATTCATTTTTTATTTGACAGAAATAATGTTAATTATAATACTAATTAAGTTAAATTTTAGAGTTCGTACAGACCAAATGTGTAACAAGTTACAGGGCCCAAGGTGTATGTCTATTTGGCCCACTCGCGCTTATATTTAGTTTATTGAAGTCAAATCTATCACTAGGCTTTAGCCCACCGTTGGCCCAATAGAGCCCACAATTCCTAATTATTTTGACCTCACAAAATGACACAATTAATTTATTAAATCAAATTTAAATTTTAGGTAAGATGCATGCAATCAAAAACTATGTCATTTTGCAAATAAAACTATATTTTCATAAAAGTTTCCAATATGACATTTCCTAGACCTTTATCACCAAAAACAAATTCGATGATCAAATTGGCTAAAACCGTTCTTTTTGTGTTTTGAACTTATTCATTCAATTATTCATCACATAGAACTCTCGTTTGCTTGTTTTAGGCATGCATCATATTTTACGAAATAATCATACTGTTAAAAACAGTCTAAAAGAAGAATATGATTTACCAAGAAACTTGGAACTACTTAATAAGTGGCCAATTCCTAAAATTGAACCTAAAATTATTTATAAGATGGGTATGTTTGAGAAACTCGGTTTAAAACAGATAGTTAAAACTACAGAAGAGACTATTCCTCTTTATTCAGATGAAATGATAATTAAATTACTAGATAACAGTGATTTACTGGAATATCAGACAAATTATAAATTTATTCATATTGGACTTGTACAAATTGCCTTCAAACCCTTGACTTTGGAAGGATTACCAGAGAGCTTTATAGCTGCTCTGAGAGATGGACGGAACCTGACCTGGAATAAATCATTAATTGGACTTATACAGACTAGTTTGGCCCATGGACCAGTATATTTTGACGTTTATCCGAACCTTCAATTATCATTAACGGACAATAATATCTTGGACTCATTGACATTAAATGTTAAAACACATGGTTATAATTATAAACCAGGCACGGAAGTCATGGCTATTTGTTATAGAATTTATTATAAACCATTATTTACTTTAAATCCTCATTGTAGAATAATGGACAAATCACTTAATGAAACTATTCTCATAGAAAATAATTTCAGTAAATCTAATATTACGACTAGACGTAAAATTAAATGGGAAGAAATAACTTTTCCTGAAAATTGGACTTTAGAACAGACTATACCTTCTCAATCTGCTGTCCAGAAAGAATTAGTAAATGTTATACAGACACCTAAAGGATCTGTCACTCTTCAATTTGCAAATGATCATACATCATCATCCTTAAGACATAATAGGTCTTGTTCAATGCATTCTTTCATATCGCCTTTAGATGAACAACTTTATAACCCGTCTAGAGCATCTACATCTCAGATAAGAGATACGGATTATGAAAAAATTGAAAGATTAATTATTGACAAAAATAATATTCTCAAAGGATTAAATAGTAGTTCTTTCCAAAATAGAGACCCAGAAATAACTGAGTCTGAAATGAACTTTTCTATTTAATGAATACATATATTTATGATTTCAATCCTGGATCCCAGGAAAGGAAAATTATTAATATTGAATTTAATTCATCTGAATGGGAACCATTTAGAATATGGTTTTTTAAGAATTTTAATAGAAAAGAACAAACAGAATTTCAAGAAGAGTTTTATAAATTCTGTATTAAAACCAACAAAATAACATTTTTTGTTCCTTGGTTTATTTCCACGTATCTAGAACAGTATGTTAATGTTCTTGAAAGAAGTTATAAACTCAATAATGGAAATATATTAAAACAGGTTTATCCCCCTCATAATGCTTTTCAAATTGAAAGGAATGGTAGGAATCATAATTTTACAGCTTTTAATAAGTTACTAGAAAATGATACTCTTGCAGTAATTTGTAAACATATTAATCATGTGTATGAACAATGTAATTATACAAATCTGTATCTTAATGTTTTAGGAGAACAGATTACTGCTCTTTATAATAGAGTAGAACAAATTATTAATACCATTGACAAAATCCAACCTATAAATGAAATTCCAAAAAATAAGGATAAGGAAGTTGAAATTGCTATTCCCAGTATTCAACCACCTCCTGAAATAACAGGGTTTAAATTAAAACCAATGAAAGAATTAGAAAGCTTTCTCGATGAAAAGTTTAAAACATTAAAAATTAATACTCTAGGTACTATAGATAAAAAGTTTAGAGAAGAGTTAATAGAAAACACTGATTATAAACAAGTTTATAAAGATCAGATTAATAAGATCACTAAATGGGCAGATAAACCCATTTCGGGAAAATATTATTATCGCAGACCAACACCTGTTGATGTTATGATTGAAGAAACTAATAAAGTTATATCTAATAGTTATAGTGGTAGTCATATCTACGAATGGAATATCGATGGATTTGCATACAATCAAATTCATAATACCATTCATAGGATGCTTATGTATTCAAGTATCTGTAAGACTAATGGTAATACAGATAAAACCATAGCTATGCTAATAACATCAGGATTTACAGGCCAGTTAAAAGGCTGGTGGGATAATTATTTAACTCCTGAAGAAAAATTGAATATTCTTAGTACTGTTAAACAAGAAAATAATGAAACCAAAGAAGACGCAGTTTATACACTAGCTATTAACATCATTGAACATTTCACCGGTAGATATACCGAAAACAGTGAAAATACTCGGACACTGTTACAAAATCTTAGGTGTAAAACACTTACAGATTTTAGGTGGTATAAAGACACTTTTCTCAGTAGAGTTATGGAATTACCTGCGTGTAATAGTACTCACTGGAAGTCTAAATTCATAGATGGTCTTCCTAACTTATTTGCTGATAGAGTTAGAAATGATCTAAGACAGAATTATAACCAAATTCCCTATGAAAATTATACTTATGGGAAACTAATTGGTATCTGTACTCAGGAAGGACTAGCCCTCTGTAGTCAGATTAAATTGGATAAACAATTGAAACGCCAATACTTGGCTGAGAAACACCAACTAGGTCAATTCTGTGATCAGTTTGCTATGGACAAACCTTCGACTAGTAATAATAGAAAACATAGAAAGACATCCAAAGATGATAATCTTCATTACAAAAAGAAGAAAAAACTATTATAACGTAGGGATTATAAACACTATTATAAGAAAAAACGCAATAATGATAGATCATTAACCTGTAGTAAATGTGGCAGATATGGCCATAGCCAGGAAACTTGTTGGGTAAGAAAAAAGATTAATAATCTAGAAACGGATGATAAGATGAAAGATATTCTTTCTAAAATTATGCTAGATTCAGATAAAGAATCAAGTTCAGATTCTAGTAAATCCTCAACTGATATTAATGAAGAATTAAACATTCTTGATAATGAATCAATAATATCTAGTTCAGATTCAGAATGCGAGCCTTGCACATTAGGCCAATCTTGCCTAAAAAATAAAACTCATAGTTCAGGAGAAAAAGAATTATATTCACTTCTCTCCCAATTTCAGGATCTAAAGATCAATGTTTTAAAACATAATGATGTTTTAGAAGTCTTAAAAATTATTAAGGATCCCGAATTGAGGTCTAAAATAATTGATCAAATTGAAAACACTCCTAGTACTTCTAGCAGTCGGGAATTAAGAAGTCAAAGAAACTCTGAACCTTATATGATGTCTGAAGTTTATAAAAGAATCAGACAAAAGAAGATAGAAGAGAATCCTACTTCTACTAATGATCTGATAATTGAAATTAAACATCTAAAAGATGAAATTCAAGATTTAAAATCTGAGAATAGAAAATTAGATTATAGAATTTCAAAAATTGAAGAAAACATATTTGAAGAAGTTAAACCTCCTTCGGATAATATGGTTAATCATTCTGATAATGAAGATGGTAATATTAACCATCAACAATTTCTATCTACCTTAGAAATGGTTATTAGCCAAAAATGGCACGTCAGAATTAAACTCCTTATTGACAACTATTATTCTCAAAATTTTATAGCTCTGGTTGATAGTGGAGCAGATCATAATGTCATACATGAAGGATTAATTCCGACAAGATATTTTCATAAGACAACTAATACATTGTCTCATGCAGGTGGTGATTATTTGAAAATTAATTTCAAATTGCCAAAAGCAAAAATATGCATAAATAATAAGTGCATTCAGACAAGTTTTTTACTTGCTAAAAATATAACAAATCAAGTTATACTTGGTACACCATTTTTAGAAAAAATCTATCCTTTAAAACAAGTTGATAACAAAGGTATTATAGGAACTTTTGAAGGAAATGATATATCCTTAGAATTCATTTCTGAACCCTTCACGAAGGTTTTACATAATATCTATGATAACCTATCCTTAAAGAAAAACCAATTATATTTTCTTAAACATGAACTTAGCCTATTGACTATTGAAGAAAGGCTTAAAAACCCTAAATTGGAAAATAAGGTTAAAATTTTAATCAACCAATTCTCTCTAGATATATGTAGTGACCATCCAAATGCTTTTTGGGATAGAAAGAAACATATTGTTTCACTCCCTTATGAGGATAATTTCACTGAAAATCAGATTCCTACTAAAGCAAGACCGTGTCAAATGAACACTGAATATCTCCAGTTATGTAAAAAAGAAATTGATTCCTTATTACATAAAAGACTTATAAGTCCTTCACAATCTGCATGGTCATATACTGCTTTTTATGTTAATAAAAATGCAGAAAATGAACGAGGTGTTCCGATATTAGTTATAAATTATAAACCCCTTAATAAGATTTTAAAATGGATTAGGTATCCTATTCCTAATAAAAAAGACCTTTTAGATAGACTGTATGATTCTATCATATTTTCAAAGTTTGATTTAAAATCAGGATATTGGCAAATTCAGATTAATAAGTCAGATAAATATAAAATTGCATTTAATGTACCGACAGGGCAATATGAATGAAATGTTATGTCATTCGGATTGAAAAATGCTCCTTCGGAATTTCAGAAGATTATGAATGATATATTCAACCCTTATAGTGAATTCATAATTGTTTACATAGATGATATTCTGGTATATTCTAAAGATATTGAAACACATTTCAAGCATTTAAATATGTTCAAAACCATTGTTTTAAAAAATGGCTTGGTAATATCTAAACCAAAAATGACTTTATTTCAGACAAATGTTAGATTCTTAGGTCATAACATTGAAAAAGGAAATATAATTCCTATAAATAGAAGCATTGAATTTGCAGATAAATTTCCTGACATCATTACGGATAAAACCCAACTCCAAAGATTTTTAAGGAGTCTCAATTATATCTCAGCATATTATGAGAACCTTGCTCAGGATACGTCTGTCTTATATGATATGTTAAAAAAGACGCCGAAACCTTGGACAGAACAGCATACTAAGGCTGTAAGATAAATTAAAGATAAAGTAAAGGTTTTACCTTGCTTAATGCTGACAAACCCAAATTGGGATAAAATTATTGAAACAGATGCATCAGAATTAGGACACGGTGGATTTCTTAAACAAATTAATCCAGATAGTAAACAAGAATATCTTGTAAGATTTCATTCTGGAAAATGGAACAATGCCCAAAACAATTATGCAACTGTGGCAAAAGAATTTCTTGCTATTGTTAAATGTGTCTTAAAATTCCAAGATGATTTATATAATCAAAAATTCATAATAAAAACAGATTGCCAAGCTGCTAAATTTATGTTTCAAAAAGATTTTAAACATGATGTGTCAAAACAAATGTTTGCTAGATGGGAGGCACATCTTGCCCCTTTTGATTTTGATATATTATATAAGAAAGGAGAAGAAAATAGTCTTCCCGACTTCATAACCCGAGAATACATTCGCTAATTTTGCAGGTATGCATTCTCCAGGCGAAGGATCTTCCTCTTATAAGGGAAGAGGCAGAAGTTCTTTCTCTTATAGAGGAAGAGGCAGAAGCACAGAAAATATTCTGGCCCAACAAAGAGGCAGAAGGCTTATAGCAGCAAACCTGTCTAATGACAGGGAATACCAGGAATATCTGGCATTCAGAAGGACAAGGGAAGGTAATAATCCTCCTAATACCTCCCTAGGTAACAATCCTCCTAGCCCATCATATGCCTCAGTTATAGCAAATGAGGATGAAGACTACATTCATCAGGATTATATCCTCAATAATAAACAGGAAGTTATACTTCTACTTGAGGAGAAAGACTCCAAATGGAAAGAGGAGCCAGAACATTTAATGACCAGATATCTGGGGAAAGAATGCTTTCCAGCAAGGGCTTATAAAGTCCGACAATATTATGAGAGAATACTATCACAGAATGGCTGTGATATTCAGCATTTCCCCAATGGAGGACAGCCTGAAATTTATAATTTCAGCAAAATTGTGATCAAAAGGATTATATCCATTGAAGATTGGGGAATTTCGCCCCTCACTGCAAAGGAATTTTGTTATCCTCAAAACTCCAATCCCATTAAATACAATTATTGGGATTACGTGGATGCCTTCAACAAAGTTCTCTTATATGAGAATGCAAAGAAAAGACATTCATGGTTTTTAAAAATTTGCTCAGAAGTTTATAACTTCGAAATCCCATTATGGTTCATTAGATGGTGGCAATATTTTGGCACCAATGAGAATATCCTTCCAGCTGAATGGAAGATGAAATATGCTAAGTGGGTGAATATTTCACCAAGAGTCATTGATAATGACAAGAAAGAATGCTTTCTGGATGGAGCATCTTCCCTCTTCTTCTTTATGGAATTTTCTATTCCATGGATTTGGGCATGGACCCCAAATTTCGGTTATACCGATGAACTCATTCCCTGCCTTAAAAGAATGGCATTCTCAACTATACCCATTAAATGGCTATAACTGAGGCATAGGATGGGCTAGGATGGGCTATAACTGAGGCATAGGATGGGCTAAATTCTCAACAATCCCATTAAATGTAGTCTTCATCCTCATTTGCTATAACTGAGGCATAGGATGGGCTAGGAGGATTGTTACCTAGGGAGGTATTAGGAGGATTATTACCTTCCCTTGTCCTTCTGAATGCCAGATATTCCTGGTATTCCCTGTCATTAGACAGGTTTGCTGCTATAAGCCTTCTGCCTCTTTGTTGGGCCAGAATATTTTCTGTGCTTCTGCCTCTTCCTCTATAAGAGAAAGAACTTCTGCCTCTTCCCCTATAAGAGGAAGATCCTTCGCCTGGAGAATGCATACCTGCAAAATTAGCGAATGTATTCTCGGGTTAGGAAGTCGGGAAGACTATTTTCTTCTCCTTTCTTATATAATATATCAAAATCAAAAGGGGCAAGATGTGCCTGCCATCTACAAACATTTGTTTTGACACATCATGTTTAAAATCTTTTTGAAACATAAATTTAGCAGCTTGGCAATCTGTTTTTATTATGAATTTTTGATTATATAAATCATCTTGGAATTTTAAGACACATTTAACAATAGCAAGAAATTCTTTTGCCACAGTTGCATAATTTTTTTGGGCATTGTTCCATTTTCCAGAATGAAATCTTACAAGATATTCTTGTTTACTATCTGGATTAATTTGTTTAAGAATTCCACCGTATCCTAATTCTGATGCATCTGTTTCAATGATTTTATCCCAATTTGGGTTTGTCAGCATTAAGCAAGGTAAAACCTTTACTTTATCTTTAATTTTTCTTACAGCCTTAGTATGCTGTTCTGTCCAAGGTTTCGGCGTCTTTTTTAACCTATCATATAAGACAGACGTATCCTGAGCAAAGTTCTCATAATATGCTGAGATATAATTGAGACTCCCTAAAAATCTTTGGAGTTGGGTTTTATCCGTAATGATGTCAGGAAATTTATCTGCAAATTCAATGCTTCTATTTATAGGAATTATATTTCCTTTTTCAATGTTATGACCTAAGAATCTAACATTTGTCTGAAACAAAGTCATTTTTGGTTTAGATATTACCAAGCCATTTTTTAAAACAATGGTTTTGAACATATTTAAATGCTTGAAATGTGTTTCAATATCTTTAGAATATACCAGAATATCATCTATGTAAACAATTATGAATTCACTATAAGGGTTGAATATATCATTCATAATCTTCTGAAATTCCGAAGGAGCATTTTTCAATCCGAATGACATAACATTTCATTCATATTGCCCTGTCGGTACATTAAATGCAATTTTATATTTATCTGACTTATTAATCTGAATTTGCCAATATCCTGATTTTAAATCAAACTTTGAAAATATGATAGAATCATACAGTCTATCTAAAAGGTCTTTTTTATTAGGAATAGGATACCTAATCCATTTTAAAATCTTATTAAGGGGTTTATAATTTATAACTAATATCGGAACACCTCGTTCATTTTCTGCATTTTTATTAACATAAAAAGCAGTATATGACCATGCAGATTGTGAAGGACTTATAAGTCTTTTATGTAATAAGGAATCAATTTCTTTTTTACATAACTGGAGATATTCAGTGTTCATTTGACACGGTCTTGCTTTAGTAGGAATCTGATTTTCAGTGAAATTATCCTCATAAGGGAGTGAAACAATATGTTTCTTTCTATCCCAAAAAGCATTTGGATGGTCACTACATATATCTAGAGAGAATTGGTTGATTAAAATTTTAACCTTATTTTCCAATTTAGGGTTTTTAAGCCTTTCTTCAATAGTCAATAGGCTAAGTTCATGTTTAAGAAAATATAATTGGTTTTTCTTTAAGGATAGGTTATCATAGATATTATGTAAAACCTTCGTGAAGGGTTCAGAAATGAATTCTAAGGATATATCATTTCCTTCAAAAGTTCCTATAATACCTTTGTTATCAACTTGTTTTAAAGGATAGATTTTTTCTAAAAATGGTGTACCAAGTATAACTTGATTTGTTATATTTTTAGCAAGTAAAAAACTTGTCTGAATGCACTTATTATTTATGCATATTTTTGCTTTTGGCAATTTGAAATTAATTTTCAAATAATCACCACCTGCATGAGACAATGTATTAGTTGTCTTATGAAAATATCTTGTCGGAATTAATCCTTCATGTATGACATTATGATCTGCTCCACTATCAACCAGAGCTATAAAATTTTGAGAATAATAGTTGTCAATAAGGAGTTTAATTCTGACGTGCCATTTTTGGCTAATAACCATTTCTAAGGTAGATAGAAATTGTTGATGGTTAATATTACCATCTTCATTATCAGAATGATTAACCATATTATCCGAAGGAGGTTTAACTTCTTCAAATATGTTTTCTTCAATTTTTGAAATTCTATAATCTAATTTTCTATTCTCAGATTTTAAATCTTGAATTTCATCTTTTAGATGTTTAATTTCAATTATCAGATCATTAGTAGAAGTAGGATTCTCTTCTATCTTCTTTTGTCTGATTCTTTTATAAACTTCAGACATCATATAAGGTTCAGAGTTTCTTTGACTTCTTAATTCCCGACTGCTAGAAGTACTAGGAGTGTTTTCAATTTGATCAATTATTTTAGACCTCAATTCGGGATCCTTAATAATTTTTAAGACTTCTAAAACATCATTATGTTTTAAAACATTGATCTTTAGATCCTGAAATTGGGAGAGAAGTGAATATAATTCTTTTTCTCCTGAACTATGAGTTTTATTTTTTAGGCAAGATTGGCCTAATGTGCAAGGCTCGCATTCTGAATCTGAACTAGATATTATTGATTCATTATCAAGAATGTTTAATTCTTCATTAATATCAGTTGAGGATTTACTAGAATCTGAACTTGATTCTTTATCTGAATCTAGCATAATTTTAGAAAGAATATCTTTCATCTTATCATCCGTTTCTAGATTATTAATCTTTTTTCTTACCCAACAAGTTTCCTGGCTATGGCCATATCTGCCACATTTACTACAGGTTAATGATCTATCATTATTGCGTTTTTTCTTATAATAGTGTTTATAATCCCTACGTTATAATAGTTTTTTCTTCTTTTGTAATGAAGATTATCATCTTTGGATGTCTTTCTATGTTTTCTATTATTACTAGTCGAAGGTTTGTCCATAGCAAACTGATCACAGAATTGACCTAGTTGGTGTTTCTCAGCCAAGTTTTGGCGTTTCAATTGTTTATCCAATTTAATCTGACTACAGAGGGCTAGTCCTTCCTGAGTACAGATACCAATTAGTTTCCCATAAGTATAATTTTCATAGGGAATTTGGTTATAATTCTATCTTAGAACATTTCTAACTCTATCAGCAAATAAGTTAGGAAGACCATCTATGAATTTAGACTTCCAGTGAGTACTATTACACTCAGGTAATTCCATAACTCCACTGAGAAAAGTGTCTTTATACCACCTAAAATCTGTAAGTGTTTTACACCTAAGATTTTGTAACAGTGTCCTAGTATTTTCACTATTTTCGGTATATCTACCCGTGAAATGTTCAATGATGTTAATAGCTAGTGTATAAACTGCGTCTTCTTTGATTTCATTATTTTCAGAATTAGCTCCAGTATGGAAATATGCATAACCATTGTCGGAATATATTAAGGCATTAAAGATGATAAACTCTATAAGCTATTTAATGGGTATAGTTGAGAATGCCATTCTTTTAAGGCGGGGAATGAGGGTATAACCGAAATTTGGGGTCCATGTCCAAATCCATGGAATAGAAAATTCCATAAAGAAGAAGAGGGAAGATGCTCCATCCAGAAAGCATTCTTTCTTGTCATTATCAATGACTCTTGGTGAAATATTCACCCACTTAGCATATTTCTTCTTCCATTCAGCTGGAAGGATATTCTCATTGGTGCCAAAATATTGCCACCATCTAATGAACCATAATGGGATTTCGAAGTTATAAACTTCTGAGCAAATTTTTAAAAACCACGAATGCCTTTTCTTTGCATTCTCATATAAGAGAACTTTGTTGAAGGCATCCACGTAATCCCAATAATTGTATTTAATGGGATTGGAGTTTTGAGGATAACAAAATTCCTTTGCAGTGAGGGGCGAAATTCCCCAATCTTCAATGGATATAATCCTTTTGATCACAATTTTGCTGAAATTATAAATTTCAGGCTGTCCTCCAGTGGGGAAATGCTGAATATCACAGCCATTCTGTGATAGTATTCTCTCATATGTATTCTCGGGTTAGGAAGTCGGGAAGACTATTTTCTTCTCCTTTCTTATATAATATATCAAAATCAAAAGGGGCAAGATGTGCCTGCCATCTAGCAAACATTTGTTTTGACACATCATGTTTAAAATCTTTTTGAAACATAAATTTGGCAGCTTGGCAATCTGTTTTTATTATGAATTTTTGATTATATAAATCATCTTGGAATTTTAAGACACATTTAACAATAGTAAGAAATTCTTTTGCCACAGTTGCATAATTTTTTTGGGCATTGTTCCATTTTCCAGAATGAAATCTTACAAGATATTCTTGTTTACTATCTGGATTAATTTGTTTAAGAATTCCACCGTATCCTAATTCTGATGCATCTGTTTCAATGATTTTATCCCAATTTGGGTTTGTCAGCATTAAGCAAGGTAAAACCTTTACTTTATCTTTAATTTTTCTTACAGCCTTAGTATGCTGTTCTGTCCAAGGTTTCTTCGTCTTTTTTAACCTATCATATAAGACAGACGTATCCTGAGCAAGTTTAATGATCTTATTAATCTGATCTTTATAAACTTGTTTATAATCAGTGTTTTCTATTAACTCTTCTCCAATTATTTAATTTGACATAAATATTTAGTTTACCATCATTATATTCATTTTCATTAATATCTAAACAATAATTTAAATTCATTTAACTTAAAATAATTGAATTTAATTTATTTACTTAAAATTTAAGGGATGAAGAACATGCATAAATACAATTTATATAAAGAGCTTATTTATGGGAATTGTTCCTATAACGGTAGGCAAAGGAATTCAAAATTTTACTAAACGGAAATTGGATCGATTGAACCGAGTTATAAATCGAACCGATCGTCTGCTCAATCACACGCGTAATAAAAGCTCTTTGCGGTGCGCAAACGCGAGTAAGCCAATTGAACCAAAGATTATTATTAAATTGAATATGAATAAATAAATAAATAAGAAACTGGGGAAAAACATACGAAACCCGAGGAAGGCCAAATTCCATTTTCGGCGTCCGGTGGGCGACAGAGAATCCTCGTGACTCTCAGGTAGTGGCTTGCATCATAATCATCAATAATATCGTCTTCTCCTGATCGAATATTGTCAATTCGTACAAATCGTTGTCCAATTCGGGGAGATTTTGTGATTTTTATTCAGCCGGAATGAGTCTTTTGGGAATTTGTTGAACGGTTGGGGCGATTTGCGGTTTTAATTATTGATATAGTGCACTTTCTGGCGTGATCGTGATGTATTCTACGAATTGGATTAATTTGGTAGGTTTTTGTGTGTTTATTGTTGTTAAATGAGCGCGATTTGATTTTGTGTTTTGATGGTTTTATTTATTTATATAAATTTCAGATTTCAGTTGGAATATGAGTGTGCATGTTATATTTTGAACTGATTTGTTATCTGGGTAGGTTTTGCACTTGGCTTGAATGATTTGATAATCTAGGGCTTTGTGTTTTCATTGTTGTTGTGTTTTTTTTTTACTTGCTGTTTATGGCAGTAGGGAAGTCGGGATTTGTGATTTGTGGCTATTATGGATTTCCCTTTTTCTTGAGATTGTTGTTAGTGGATCACTGAAAGGGGATATAGTTGGATGACGCGGTGTTATGATATCTGGTTATCGGGGAAGTTGATGGTATCAATTTGAGTTGATGTAGTTTTTCTAAAGTTTTGAAGTGTATATTTTAGGTTCTGAAGAGATGAAGCGGGCTAGAAGTGGAAAGACTGGGTCAAAAGGCAAAGTCTCTGATGATTCAGATGAGGATTATATGGTGGAAGAGGACGAAGATTATGTGGTTGAAGAAGATGAAGAAAAGCTTTTGTCTAATGAAGAGGAAGATGAAGATGAGGAAGAGGAGCAACAATATTGCAGTGATTCATTTGGCAATGATGATAAATTGGTGGATAAATTTGAAGATTATGGAGAAAAGGAGGAAATTAGTAAAACTGCTAGATCGAAACGTATGCGAGAGAAATTGGGCACAGTGACATCCAACAATCGCAGAATTGTACAAAGAACGCACGAGGAATCTGATGACGATGATCAAACTGCGAAGTTGGAAGTTCCTGAAGAAGAGTTGGCTGAAGTTACTAGATCAAAACGTACTAGGAATTGTTTGGATCTGAAGAATCTGCACACTAAAACAATAAATAATAGAAGATATGAACATCGAGAAATGGATGACAACGATTACAATGTTGATCTGGAGGAAGTTGATGAGGATCAAAAAGAGAAGTTTAAAGTTTTTGAAGAAGAGGAAGAGGTGAGTGAAACTAGATCAACTAATAGGAGTTGTTTGAACCACAAGAAATTGCGCACAAAAACATCCAATAATAGAAGAATTGGACATGGAAAAATTGATGATGAGGATTATTGCATCGATGAAGAGGAGGACGAAGATGACGAGGAGTTTACGCTTGATGAATCTGTCAGTCTTGAAGAAGAAGAATTTGACGAGGAGGAAGAAATGGTGGTCAAGAAAGTAAAGCAGAATAACAAGGTAATTAAAACAACGTTCAAGAAAACGTCATCTGTTTCCAGGAATAAGAGTAAGAGGACTGTTAGAGTTGCAAACAGAACAGGTAAGAAAAGAAAGAAAAGTTCCAGTTTAAGAAGGAAATTAGGATCAGAGGACGATGAAGATGGTGAGTACTATGAAAATGGAGATTTTATTAATAAACAGGTAAGGAGTACTAAGAAGAAGCGACACTGTGGAACAAGAAAATTTACAATTCAGTCTGATTCAGACTTTGTGGATTCTGGACCATCAGAGGCAGAGTTCACAATATCTGAGGAAGAAAGAGAACAAGTCAGAGAAGCCAGTAACATCTGCCGAGTTTTGACTGTTTCTTTGAGGAGTTCGTGCTCTAATAAAATTCAGGGCAATGAGTCATTTGCAAGAAAGCCATTTGTTACAAAAGATAAGAAGAAGATTCAAGAGGTGGTTAAACAGGTGTGTGGGATTTGTTTCTCAGAGGAAGGAAAGAATACTGTGAGGGGAACATTGAATTGCTGCAGTCATTACTTTTGCTTCACATGCATTTTAGAGTGGTCAAAAGTGGAGTCTCGTTGCCCGTTATGTAAGCAGAGATTTCTGACAATTAGTAAGCCTGCCAAAGCAATTGCAGGAATTGCTTTAAGAGATGTAGTGTTGCAGGTTCCGCAGCGAGATCAGGTGTGGTTACTTTTTTCATTGTCCATTGCCATACAGGAAAACAACCATGCCTTTTCTTTTTATATTGGATTACGTTTGTTTTGTTCATTACTTTATCGGTATTTGGTTTGAATCTAGGTTTACCAACCAACCGAAGAAGAAATAAGGGGCTATCTTGATCCATATGAAAATGTGATATGTACTGAATGCCACGAAGGTGGAGATGATGAGCTCATGTTGCTTTGCGACTTGTGTGATTCTCCGGCACACACCTACTGTGTTGGTCTTGGACAGGAAGTGCCCGAGGGTAATTGGTATTGTGAAGGGTGCAGGCCTGTTTCATTGGGAGCATCGAATAATCAAGCTCAGGATTCCATAACCGGGCAAAGGAATTTATTTCACAGACTATCTTCTTTCGATGTCATTCCAGATGATTTTGATGGTTCAGTGTCTACACCATATCCACAAGGATTTGGTAGTTTTCCATCACCTAGGTATTTTAGTGGAGGGATTCAAGCTCCTTCCCCTAGATCTGGAACAGGGGTGGTGACTGTATCAGGAAGACGTCATATTCATCGTCAAATACAGTCTATGTTTTCTAGTCATAGGACTAGGCAAACAGCAGAGGCTCTTTTTGATATCTCAGCGAGCATCTCTCTGGGCGATCAAAGTTACAGCATGCGCAGGACATCTCCACCTACAGGAACACCTGGAGTAGGTACTTCCTTTTATACTCCTTTGATTATAGAGTCTCATGATCTACCCACTCCACAAAATATGCAGTTCTTACCGGTGAGATCTAATCATTTGGAGGCTCAGATGGTTCTTGATACAACTCCAATACCTGGTGACAGCCATATCCAAGGAACATTTAGACCGTCAAACATCTCAACATTGCACAATGTACAACCTTCTCATTTGAGCATTATGACAAACGTAGGATGTGATTACCATTTGTCCTCTTCCTCCTTGGGAGAGGGAAGAAATTTTTCCTTAGGGGAACAAGTGAAGCCCTTGGTTCAGAACTATTTGATAAGCATGCCCATCACATCATCTTTAGGTATGTAGTGGTTTCTTCTTATTCTATTAACTTAATTTTTGATTTTAGGTTGTGAAATCGAAATGGAAGGTTGTGCAACTGAATCTTCTTTATGTAAACTGTGTTATGGTTGTAATTCACTACAGATATAGACTTCTTATTATCAATTCCAATTAGTGATATGTCCGATACACATAACCAGCTTGTTTCAGTTATAGTAAAATGCATGTATGCATTTAGGACCCCAAACAAAAACGGGTCATTTTGTTCGTTGTCCAACATGATAGGTCGTCATCATGCATATCTCTAATTGTGTATGTAGCTGGTCTCTATTCATGAATGTCAGTTAGAATAACATGATTTCTTTATTGATCCTCAGATACAGGCACTGTTGAAGAAATTGCAAAAAAATCCACCAACACGATTTTAGCTGCATGTGGATATCAACATCATCCAACTGATGTAATCCCTATGGCGCCCCCCCAAGCCCGCTGCATCCACATTGAAGATCCATTGATACACGGCAGTCCGATTAAAGGTCATTGCAATTCTTGCTATAATAATTTTGTGAAGGAAGTAGTGAAGACCATTATGAATTCGAGGTTACCTCCCTTCCTACATGTCAGAAACTGAGGCCTCTGCTTATAACCATCAAGAAGTTCTTTTGATGGGACTCGCATGCCCAACTTCTCCGGTACTGGTAACTGGTAGCAATTGCTTGTAAGTTCTGATGATGCTCATATTCTCAGTGCTCAATTCATAATATTTATGATGTGATGTGATTTTTGAGGCCTTTTATAAATTATGAGGAAGTTTACGAGTGTTAAGGCCGGAAAATAAGACCCCTAAAATCAGTTATAACTGATGCGGATGAAGCATGATGATTATAGCTGATGTATTAAATTAAATTTAGTGTACTTTATTTAATTGCGCGCTTAAAATTGACAGAAAAGTTAAAAGAAGTGGAAAGACGAAGCATATCTCTACTACTCTATGGATAGCTACACTAATCAAATTATTTAGATAGACATGTCTTGTTTCTTCCTTTCAAACTCACTTGAATACGAATTGGATTTTATGAATATTCACTCATATTCATCACTTTGATTCCTGCACATGCATCAAAACTAACAGCAACAACCGGATGAAGAAACTAATGAACATAAGCAAGAAAAAATCGAATTAATATCAATGTATATTTAGCAAGCATAAAACTAATAGGTATTCTTTAAAATTTGATAATATTTTATTTATGAAAATTAATATTTTGTTTCAAGTTTGAAATTAATTTCACCTCATTCAAACTAATATCAATTCAGATTATTGCTCTCATAAAATATCAAGAAAATTAAAAATCAGTTATGAGTGTACATTTAATTAAATGCTTTAATTAAATCTACAGATGATTTGAAAATATATTTCGGCTTTAATTTTATTTGAGTTAATTGATATCAATTTTTTAATGCAATTTAATTCTTTTTAAATTGAATTAATTTAGATAATACTAATTAATTATTGTACCATATCCAAAATATTGATTGCAGTCATAGATTTAGGTCCCCTTCTTTTGCATTTAAATTTTTAGTAAATATTAAATTAAGTTATGTGAAGTTAAATTTAGTACATTAATGATTTTATTATTATTACATATTGATAGGTGGTGGGAATGGATTGGGTGGGTTGTGGTGGGATGCGAGGTCAATGGTGTGAGTGAGTTGTGGGTGTAACTGGGTTGTGGTGGTGGGTGGTATTGTGGTGGTGGTGTATGGTGGGATTTGAGTGGGTGATATGAGTTGAGATTGTGGTGGGATTTGGATGGGTGGTGGTGGTGTAATTTTGGAAATGTGGTAGGTTGTTATGGTGGTGGGTTCCAGTGGGTGGTGTTTTGGTGGTAGTGAGATTGAGGTGGGCGGTGTGATTTGGGATTGATGTGAGATTTGGATGGGTGGTGATGGAATTGTGGTAGGTGGTTGGATTGAGATGGGTGGCTATGACTGTGGAGTTGCCGTGGGTGGTGTTGTGGTGGTGGTGGTGGGATTGGGTGGTTGTGTCGGTGGGATTGTAGTGGATGGTTATGGTGGTGAGAGAATTGTGGTGGGTGGAAGAGATGATGAATAATAGTTTGAGTACTTAAGTTAAGTACTTTAGTACATAAGTTTAATTAAAAAACATATTCTTTCTCGGAGAATCTGAGGTAGAGCAACTTGATAGGGTAGGTTGCTATATCATCCTGTCGTAACACATTGTTTTAGAATAGGCCGAGTCTGTGTGATTAGTACTATAACATTCTATTACTGGATTGTGTTGATAGTGTACGTACGCTAGTCTGTGTGATAAGATTGAGTGGAGATTCTAGCTAGGTTAGAAGTATAGGTTGTTCTAGCATAGGCTGAGAACTGAAGCCTTTGTACTTTAACCAGTAATAGTTGAATCTTAAGGACTGAGAGTAGTCTTCCCCAGACGTAGGTATTGGCCGAACTGGGTGAACAAAGTGCTTTATTTGTTAGGTTCGGACTTGGCAAGATAATTCAACAAAGTGTCGTAAGAGGATGCTATAGCATTCTGCTTGGTTTAAGTTGAATCTTGATGCTAGCGCGTCGAAATTTCACCTACAAATCCTAAATGCAGCTATCATATATGAATGCATGAAATGGATTCTCTAAAATCACGAAAATTATACAACAATCTCAAACTCAGGTGCCAAACCAAAATACAAATCAAACTACCTTCTAATAAGTTTTCAAACCTTCATAGCTCGAACAAAATGTTGCACTCAAAAAGCAATATCAAAAAATGACAAACCATGTGTCTACATATCTTTTTCAAGCTATGCATTCAAAATATGGATTCAAATTATACAAACGTGCCCGCCATTCACCTATGCTATATAGAAATAATCCATAGGATCTTGACGCAAAACTCATTTTCAAGTCTTAAAGTTTGGACTTTAACCCATAAGAGAAGAGAAGCTTGGCTAGGCATTTTATTTAAAAAAAATGCATAAACAAGTCAGTGATTTCGTGCAAGCACAAGAGTCGTTTCTTAACTCATCTTATATGACTTCCAATACATGATGCGTTCAAACATAATAAACAAGTGGTATACCACACAATGTCAAGCTTAACTTGTAATAGCTAATGGATGTCGACCTTATTCTGTTTAACGATGAACTTTTCTTCATTTCCTTTTTTTTTCTTTCAATTTTTTTTGTTGGGGCCTATTTTGGGCCCTCTTTTAAATTTATTTTTATCCCTCTCCTTATAGGGCTGCACACTTAAAAGCCTGAAATAGTATAAAAACGTGGAGGCGGGTGTGTGCGGGTAACAACATGAATGACAATATATCATAAGAGAACTAAAGTCACCAAGAATCACAAACAATGCTTACGTTTTCAAAAAGATGAATTTAAGACATGTACCTACTATTATCAAATCAAAACATGCTTTCAAAAATGCATAGGATACAGTCAGGCAAAAGATAGTGATGATATTAGCTCAAAGAATGCGTACTCGTAGCAACTAATTCAGGTTCTAAACTCAGAATCAAATAGGATGAAGCGTCAATTAGCATAGCCTCATAAAGAATGATAAAGTTAACAATAAGTCTTAGATAATTTGAGCATGTAAGTGTTCCTAAACTTATATATTTATATCAATCTAACTAATATGCAATGTATGATAATGAGGAAGTGACTTTGTGCAATCAAACAACCACACTAAAGAACAAGCTTAGTCCTTAAGCGATAAAAATAGAAATAGGTATCAACCACAACAAGCACTTCACATTTAAGTTGAGAGCATATAAGTCACACATTATGTCAAGAAATGCACAAACCTAACTACTTGAAACAAATATAAAAACTTACAAATCGGTTTACTTTCCGTTAAGGCTTAGTTTAACGTCTTGACAAGATTTAGCAAACCGTCCAATAAAAATCACTTGGGAGTAGTCATTTTCTAGAATCCTTTCTTGCAGGGCCTTAAAATGCTTAAAGACGTCAGTCCACCTTAAAATCACATTTGAATTTACGTCCATGAAGTGCAATATGGACATTGAATTTAGAATCCAATCCTTTTATAAGTATAAGTCCTTAAGAACCAATGGATTGTAAGAGCTTCTTCTCGAGAGTTCAAGAAACATGGCAAGAACCTTATAAACTTATCCGGCAATGGTGCAAGAAGATATACATCTTCAGTTTATGCTTCATATCCAATTGGCATGCTTCTCATGAGCTCTTCAACTAGTAACTCAAGTGCTAATATAATTGAAACTCTCTTCACTATCACATACATATGTATGCAAGGATATTCTTTAGTTGAATTCAAATAAGCGTCAACAAAGTCTATGTACTTTTCATCTCGTGGTGCATAAGAATCGCACATAGTGGAGGGGGAGGCATCTTCTTGTTTCAAGACCGTCACTTATTCAGTACACGAGTAATCATCCATGTACTCATAATAAACTTGGACAACCCTTCTACTGAACTCCTGTAGCGCATCATCACGGTCGTCCCCCACGTTAATGGGAAATAAAGGTGAAGCGGCGGGCACTTCTCAAACTTGAACATCTTGATGGCTGGTCACTTCCATCTTGACGTCATCCTCTATGAGTTCTCAAGTCGCGCTCAGAGTTCTTGATGAAAAGATCTCAAGATGCTAGGGTGTTAGTTCTTCGATCCTTTTAAGCATCTCTTCTCTTAACTCGTAAAAAGTTTTTCCATCTGCAAGTATAATGAAACTTGTGATGGACATTCTTAATACTGCTCGTCTTCATAATAGTGCTCTCTCAAGTCTCATTAATGAACCATAGTTGCTTTCCTAATTTCACTTACATGATTATTTCTTATGATCACGCTCTGCACAATAAGAACTAGGTTGAGGGGGAGAACGAGCATAACCATCTCTTCTAACTTGAGGTTCTCATCCAAGCATCCTTTCTCGTAACTTAGGGTCATCACTGTCCGAGACCTCTATTAAACTAAGATTTTCTTTGAAGAGCAATTCCCGCAAAGTCTCCTTTTTCGGTTATGGTGTAGGATAAGAATTTTGTTCATCAACGAGAAGATGTCGATCATTGCTCCAAGATTGAGTATATTGAGGTGTTAAACAGCGTTGCTCGTCCCATGAGCTTCCTTCACACGTACGTGCCTAGTTGATTGTACAAATACATCCTCGTAATTAAAGATAAACATGTGATTAGTGGAGGATAAAATTATACAAACTACACAAAAGAAAATAAATAATATTTTCAAGAATAGTCTAGACTCTAGCACAATCTAAACTAATAACACACTAATTCATTGCTTCCCGTCATCGGTGCAATTTTGCTAAAATTTTAACCCTATATATAGTCAATTTATGTTTCAAGAGTCAAATTGTAGTCAAACAGAATTAATAACCTTGGTAAATCCAAGGGTCGATCCAATGAGCAAACACGTGTCTATATTATTCAAGATAGTGTGTTTGTTTAGCTATTCTAATTAAGAAAAAGTGGTAATTACCTAAGTGATTCTAATACAAGAACAAGATTATGTAGATAAAAGCAATATTCTAAAAATAAAACTTCATCCGTGTATACCATTTAATTAATGAAACAAAATATATAATCACTCATATCATACGATGAATAGGAATAAACCATGTGTGTTATAAGTACGCCATAAACTCCTGAATCATTACTTTTCGCAACACATTTTGTACTTCGATTGTTCCTAATTATTAATAGTCAATCAACATTGTTAACAAGTAATTACGTTAGGAACACATTAAGAATGTATTTTTCAAAACTCCCCTACCAAATCATATACTACCAACATAGCTACTATGGTTAGATCTAAATCGTACATAATCTCAGTTACCTTAACTATGGTGATATTTGTTCTTAACATAATTATCCTTGACGATAAATTAGCATAGAACATGGCGTCAAACGATGCGGGATCAAACACATACATAGAACTTAAAGCAAAAACTATATTTCATTGCATGAAAAGAGTTGATACAACAAGAGATCCATAAAATTCTGTGATAAGATGACTACACAATACACATTATTATAAAACCAGAATACATATATAAAAAAAAATAAAAGATAACGAAACCGAATGTAGAGAGGAAGTATTCTCTACGAACCCGAGTCTTTGACCTTTAATCTTTAATCTTCTTTGAGTCTTTAGTTGTCTTTCCTCTTTTTAGAAAGTAGGTCTAGTACTGCCCAAGTTCAGAATTCCGATTTTAGGTCCTTGAGTTTCTATTTATAAAGCAAGATCTGGGCTTCAGAGTCCAGCATCCGTATAGACCCAGTACGGCTGTACCATATGTCGGTATTGCCGTACTGTTCTTCGAAGCAATACCGGCAATACAGACTCCCAATTAACTCAATGGCTTTCAACCCGTATTGGCCATACTAATTTTTTGTGGTACGGCCATACTGACTGGTGTTATTGCTATATCCCACAATGAGTTTAAGCTACGAACCCACTACTTATTTTCAGCCCATACTAGTCCTTGGGTCTTGTTCACACATGCAGTCTTTGATTGCTATTTTGAACGTCTTAGCCTTCGATTTTGGTCTCATTATTTTCAAGACTTGTAGCTCTTTGAATTAACTTTTTAATGATATATAGCTTATTCCAATAGAATATTCCATGTGTGCTCGACAAACCTTTGAATGTAAGAAGGTTAGTCTGGCTTGACTTTTGGCATGTTTTCCCCAAATCTTTGCATACTACCTTGTTTTACTCCAAATGACCTTCAAAGATTCTATTTAATAAAATTTCACCTAAATGCCCGGAAAACAAACTAAAATCTATTGTAAATGAATGAATATTTCATTGATAAATCGACTGATCATAGCCCACATTACTTGGAAAGTGACTAGAATGTAAGTTTATATATATATCCATCTACATACTTGGTAAGATAGTAACCAAGGAGGCTCTTTCTATGTGTGGGTGCAAATCACGAGTTGATTTGAGTTCAGAACGGGGTCCAATGGGTGCACCCGCGAAGTACGACACGCGAATGGTGGACCAATTTAGTCGCATGTGGACAGATCCCTTTTGCACTTATTTCTACTTAAATTGTTAGTTTGAGCATGAAAGTTGAGGCGACACCTCAACATAACTTGGGCGCAACACATTAAGGTCCAGGCGTCGCCTGGATTTTGACTTAAGCAAGGTGTCGTCTGGAGCTTAAATGTCAAAACGATGTCTGAGTGACTTCGACATTTATGCATTTAAATGTCATTTAAGATCGAAGTGTCTCCTAGATTTTAAATGTCGAGGCAATGTATGAGTGACAAAATTAACATATTTAATATCATTTAAGGTGGAGGCATCGTCTGGAGGTTTAATGTCGAGTGATCAGTCAATTTATCGACTAAATATTCACTCGTTTATAATGGATTTTATTTATTTATCCAGACTTTTTATTGTCATTTTACTACGATATTAGGTCAAATTTTACCAAATTGAAGCTTTGTAGTCCATTTGGAGCAAAATAAGGCTAAACACAAAGATTTAAACGAAAACATACCAAATATGGGAAGATTGACCTATTTATCTTCAAAGGCTTGCCGAGCGCATCCTTTTTTTGATTGAGGTGTGCCATATCTTTTTAGATATATAAGTCACAACTTCTTAGTTTAAAGGAACATCAAATTCGAAGTTCTACAGAATCAAACAAGCGAGATAAGTCAGAATCATCGTGTTGAGTGACCAAAAGTTTGGTTCGAGACCAAACCGCTGGGTCATAGACAGAACCGCCAATTTAGGTTGGAACCGGCTAAAAATATGATTTTTCGAGAGCCTCTGAGGTGTGCCGGTTCAGAGACCAACCGGCGGTTGGACAAGTCAACCACTGGTTTGAGACTGAACCAAGCCTGACAAAATTTCTTAATTTGACAAAGCCAATTAGATATCCAAAGACCTAAAATTAGCATTCTGGACCTAAGCAAGATTTAACCTAATTGAAAAGAAAAAAAAAGGCTCAAGACTCCAAGAAGATTAACGATCGGAGATTCGGCTTCGTAGAGAAGATTTTTTCTCTACCTTCGGTTTCTTTCTTTGATTCTCTTTTTATATATGTATTCTGATTTTATTACCATGAGAAGTGAGTAATCGTCTTATTCTGGGATCTTATGAATCCCATGCATGTGATCAATAGTTCATGTGATCTTAATATAACCTTTTGATTATGTTAATGGTTCTTTTAATTCATTTGATCTTAATTCATGGTTCTTGCATGATTGCGATTGAATGTGATGCTTTCTTGTTAGAATGAAAATAGGTTAAAAAATAAAAAAGATGACTGAGTGAGGTAATTAACATGATAGATATATAGTTAGTACATGACTTGATAGGGAAGTTGACATTGTTTGTCTGAAAATCCTAAGCTTAATAAATCAAAAGTGCTGATAATCCGTGACTGGGCGACATTCAACAGTCTAGATTAATTTAAGCAATGATCCGTGATTGGGCGGCTCACCTGATGTTATTAGGTTTTTTCTATAACTCTATAGATTGATTGAATTGTTAGAATTATTGCATGATTTGTATGTTAGGCATGAGTGAATTTTGATTCTGGAATATTGGATTTATTTGCATAATCTTATTTTTGTGTCAGAATCACTTAGTTAAGTAATCATAACTTTTTCTTTATTATAGACAAGCATTTGCTTCTTGGATTGACCCTTGGACTTACCAAGGTTATAAAGTTTTTTTTTTTTACTGCAATCTGACTCCTAAAAAATACATACTTGACGACTATAAAGGGTTAAAAATATGTTTGTTAAAATGACACCGTTGTCGGGGATCAATGAATTAGTGTGTTATTAGTTTAGATTGTGTAAGAATCTAGACTATTCTTGTAAATATGTTTTTTTATATAATTATCTTTCACTAATCACCTGTTTATCTCAAATTGCGAGATGTATTCATACAATCAACAAGGCACATACTCGAGTGGAGGAAGCTTATGAGACGAACAACGCTTTTTAGCACCTCAATATACTTCATCTTGGAATAATGGTCAACATCTCTTTGTGGATGAACTAAATTCTTATCCTGCGCCACAACCGAGAAAAGAGATTTTGCAGGAATTGCTCTTCAAGGCAAATCGTGGTTTAATAGAATTCTCGGGTAGCAATGACGTTGAGCTAAGAGCAAGGATGCTTGGATGGGAACGACCCTTGACATTGTGTATTTTATTGTGTGTGATTGCAAGTATTGAAAGTCATATAAGAGGAGTCAAAGAATGATCCTTTGCTTGCATGGAATCATTGACTTGCTTATCCAATTTTTATAAAATGTCAAGCCAACCTCCTCTTCTCTTATGGGCTAAAGTCTGAACTTTAAGACTTGAAAATGAGCTTTGCACCAAGAGCTCATGGACAATCCCTAGTAGCATAGGTGAATGACGGGCACATTTTGTGTAACTGGAATTTTTGTTTCAAACACATTGCTAGGAAAAGATGTTAAGACACATGGTTAGTTGTTTGCTGAATTTGGTATTGACTTGTTCGAATATGACATCTTGTTTGAACAATGATGGTTTGAAAACTATATGATGATAGTTTGATTTGGATAGTAGTTTGCACATGAATATGAGATTATTGCAATAATGCTGTGAATTTTTGAGCACCCATTTCATGCATTCATATACGGTAACGTCATTTGAAATTTGTAGGTATTCCTTTTTTCTGAAAACCTTCATGAGACTATAACTCGTTCAGTAGGGTCAGGCCCGTACCTCATTTTTTATGGGCCCATGAGTGATGGGCCCGTAGAAATTTATATGTTGGAACAGGGTCCAATGGGTGCACCCACGACGTAAGAGATGGGAATGATGGACCGATTAAGTCGCATGAGGACATGCCTTTTTAACACTTATTTCTACTCAAAATTTTTGTTAGAGCATGCAAGTTGAAGTGACACCTCAACATAACTTGTGAGCGACGCATGAAGGTCCAGACATCGCCTAAGTTTAGACTTCAGCAAGGTATCACTTGGAGCTTAATATAGCGGCGATGCTTGAGTGACTTTAATGCATTTAAAGATCATTTGAGGTCAAGGCGTCACCTATAGGCTCAATGTCGCGCGACACCTGAATGCATTATTGGTTAACGAGTATTGAGGCATCGTCTGACATCAAATGAATGAGGCATTGCCTCGTTTAGAAGCGAGGCAATACCTAGGGTGTTACTTTTCCAATAATATAAAATGAGAAGTTCCTCTTCATTTGCAAACACACCAAAAACATACAATCTCATACACTCTCTAGCAGTCCTCTCTAAAGAGCTAGCTGGCGGTTTTTTGAGGTCTCTCCCTCTCTTTAAGTTTTCTAAAGTCTTGATGATAATCAAAGACACAAGAAAGTTCGACGAGCAATTCTTTGATGCAAGAAGAAAGATTGTCGAGTCATTGTATCATGGGAAGCGATTGACCAAGAATCCCAGCACCAAAGACAGGCCACGTTTTAAGGAGATTGTCGAGTGAGCCTTGACTCCTCCTTATTTGGTTTTGTATAGTTTATTTAATTTCAATCATTTAATTTCTTATTTATCGCACACATATTGTTGAATTTTCATTCAACAAAGGTCGACTGATTTGGTAAAGAATAATGACTTTCATTCCTTTTTTTTTTGTGTGTCCTGAATTTGATGTTTGAATTGAACCTTAATAATATTTCACGCTGATTTTGTGAAATCTGAGTTTGAGAATTTGGTTGATATTTAAGAATTGAGCAAGTCATGATATATGATAAACGTTAACAATCTGATTGATTTGCTAAGAGATCACAACTTTTTTGTTTTGCCAATGGGTTTGATGTTTGAGTGAAAGGCCTGTTTTAATTTGGAACTGATTCGGGATAATTTGTGTTTGGGATTTTGTGGGTACTTGGGGACTTAAACGACGTTAGCCGTAGCTTCATACTCATTATGGTGATTTTTTTAAAAAAAATTTGCGAGTTAATAGGATTTTTGTTTGTCTTTTGAAACATTTTTTTATTGTTAAATAACTCTGTAAAAGGCGTAAAGCATGAGCCTCGAATTCTAAAATTTTCAAGATTTTTTTAGCCCTACTTAATTTGAAATCCTAATTCCACCTTCGGTGGTAGTGATGCGATTAGTGGTGGTAGCTATTGGGTGGTTGGGTCGGTGGATGGAAGAAGCGGTGGTTGTAGTTGTGAAGTGGGTGGACAGGTGGTGGTTGTGGTGACGATGATAAATAATATTTTTTTAAAATTAAATATTAAAATTAAATTGAGCATTTGAAAAACTCAATACAAAAGGTCAAGCCCTTTTTTTAATCCTAAAAAGTCGTAAAGATGGAAATGTTGATTAATTTACATTCGGAAGTCATAAAGGAGAGGGCACCGATTCAAAGATAATGCTTAAAATTTTTAATAAATATTTTAAATTAAATATTTCATTAAAAAAGTTCAATTCAATATTAATATGCGGAGAATACATTAATACAACCTTGTTTCACTGATGTAGATGATGATGATGTCCAATTGCAGTTTTTTAATTCCCTGCATAAAGTGGGTGCTGAAGCACATGTAGAGATCAGATGAGTGCATAATAAATATAACAAGTACAACAATATCAAGGGAGGGTTGTTTGTTACAGAAGCACTTCTTGGGTTCTTTCTTTCACTTTTTTGAATCCATCAACTCTGAGGCCTTGAAACATCTTTCCAGGAGACCAGACACAGGAAGTTGCAAGTCAAATGTCATCCTCTGGAGAATCAATGCTAGAGTGTTCACGTCGGACATGGCCCTATGAGCTGAGCCAACTAGCGGAATCTGATAATGCTCTCGAAGAGCTTGTAGGTTGACCGGCGTCTTAGAAGCGTGGCCTATTAACACAAGGGATGTACATTTACCTCTACAGAATCTTAAACCACATGCATCTAATTGAATAAAAAGGATTAAAGCAAACCTCCAGCCTTCATCAGTTCACGCGCTAGAGGAAGTGTGTCCATGAATAGCCAATCAGAAGGAACTTCTGCGGAGCAACGGGTCATTTCGTTTATCAAAAAGGGAACATCAAATACCCGAGCATTATGAGCAACCAACATAACATAACCCCCAGGCTTTTGCCTGCTTTTTACGTACTGCAACAGAATCGGGACCAATTCCTCCATCCTGTTAGAAAAACGACACATAATAAGATACAAAAGTTCAAATGCTACACGCGCTTACCATCTTCAGATACAAAAAACATTACGCAAAGCGCACTAAACAAAGTAACCTGCCACAACAAGTATAATAAAGAATATACACGAGTTAGCTTTTCAAATAAACAGAACAAGAACATATGTGACTGGGAAGTAGGTACCTTGGGACCTCCGGTCTGTTAACCATATGTGTTGTAATGCCATGTATATGGGAATTAAGCACTTTGCAATTAGGATTTACTAACGTCTGGAATGTGCTGTTTCCTCCTCCAGAGATATCCTGAATTGCAACTTCGATAATCCTGTCCTTCTGCCTGTGGCAGCCACTAGTCTCAAGGTCAAAAACAAGAGTAGTCACGAGGCTGGCTATGTTTTTTTTATCAGAAATCTGCTGTCGAATATCACAAATTGTTTGAAGCTCTACTGTCTCTAATGTATTCACATTCTTCACTGTGCTTGTCAAAACCTTTGTTTCTAATATATCACGGTTTATGTTGCCAAGTTCCATGTTCTGCTTATTCTTATTATGTCCCTCTGATTTAGTGGATAGGGGTCTTCTAACCCATCTTCTACTGTTTTCTCCATCAACATGGTAAGTAGTAGCTCCAACTAATTGGAAGCCATAATTTCTCCTACAGGTTCTGCTCAATTCATGGAAGCTCCCCCAATAACCATTTGCAAGTGTATGCAGTTTGCATTTGGGCGCTTGGACTATAGAAAAACACATTGTTATGGTCCTCATTTAAGCTAAATGCTGAGTTGACTAGATCCTGAAAATTTTCTGTTGTTGCATCTAAACATGCCGTCTCAACCTGCATGTCATCTGGATGTCAGTAGAACAAACTAAGCATATTTCCAACAGTTATTGATAACTAAATATTCAGAAAAACTGATATTGCATGAACTTCAGAGAAACTATTCACATTGCTCGAGTTTAAGAAGATTACTTGTCTTGTAGATTACACACCACCTCAAATGACAGCTATCTTAAACAGAAGAAAATCAAACACAAATATTGGAAACTTCCACTAGGGTCCAAGCTATATGTTAGCTTCAGATACTAGACACCAAGTATTGCAACAGGTGAGAATCCCCACTGGCACTACTAAATCCTGACGTATTTCTGGGACATACTAGATACTACAGGGGAAGGATCGGCAGTTTTATGGGTATGGAAAGGATATGCTACAGTCCCCCTTGGCTTGATTTATATGCACTTAAGAGGATAAATGGCAGTCAAAAAGGGTATTTACAAACTGACAACTATTTGTGCTTCCAGGCTTGAACCTCATATGTAAACTTTCTTATTGCAGCATTTTATTCCAACCAAAGGAAATTTCCATGTCATCTTTCTACCAAGAATGAATAAGTAACCCGAGCAATCAAGTACCATAAAACAACCAGCATATTCCTCCACTGGCCGGGATAAAATGGTAAAACTGTAAGAGTGAATCCAGCCATTGACTCGATCAAAATGAGTATTTAAAGTCTTGATCAAGAGATCTTCCAATCCAGTTAGATTGAGTGGCTCTATGTATATTTGGCAGTAGGAGATCGAATCCTATCAATACGAGCCCCAAGTGCATTCAAGATGCAGTCCCAATGAGACCAAATCAGCAAAATAGTTTTTAAAATAAATGTCATTAACTTCTTCAAAATGCGAAATTCCGAACACAAACTCTCTCATAATGAGTAGACACCACACACCCAGCGAACATGTCATATGAAAAAAAAAAAATTCATCTCTGATCTTACAGGCATCATATTTCTCCAAAAGCATACCCCAACAAAAAATATGTAAACCCACTAAGAAAACATATCAAGCACTAACAAGTTACTTGACATCCAACATCATTTATAAACGAAAACACATGCCATAACAGAAGCTTGTTACAAGTATAATAAGCACATAAACATTCATATTTTCAATCAGAAATTAAAAAAAAAAAAACAGTCAAAGTCCTTTTTCTCCCATCCCATTCCATCCCCCTAAACGACCTTCAAATCTCATCCGATTTGGATAAAAGTCTTCATTGCTAATCCGGTGGTCAAAATCAAATAAAAAAAATACGAAATCAAAACTCCAGCTTCCAAGCAATACCATCAAAAAGATCACCCACGCATAACCAATCTTAAAAATCATTCAACCACAATCATATCTAGTCCATTACTCAAATATCATCATGTTTCTCCACAAACACTACCCCCATATACGATAAATTCAATCAGACCACATATCAAACACCTGGACGGCAACACACTATTCCCAAACCAAAACCACAATCCCAGTAGCAACATTTCCATTACAATAAAACACACATAATCCGTTCCAAATTTCAACCGAATTCAAACACCCGAAACGTCAACGAGATGGGTGGAAGATGGCTGACGTACCTCGTCGTGCAGATTCGAACTCGCATTGAAAACCGCTCGATAGTTGTGAGAATGAGAATAATCAGAGGGAAGTTGTAGGGGGTGGAAAAGCAATAATAGAAAAATGAGGGATCTGAGAATAATAAATAATAAATTTTTTAAGGAAAATAAATAAGACAACTTCGAAAGACTACAAAACTCGATCCTAAACTTCCGCCAATTTACCAGATTTATTTAGAGTTGATTTTTAGTTTTATTGCATAAATATTATGTTATTTGGGTAAGCCACATGGATGATGCATCACTGGATCACGAACTAGTAGAAGGCTAAATTATAATGTGAGTTGATTTTGTATTCTATATTTATAATATATAAAAATTTAAAATTACATCAGTCTTATATAATTATACTTAATTTGACTGCATTCGAATCTAAATCTTTTGTTGTCTGATCTTTTTTAGCTACTTTTTTTTTTGGATTAAAGTATGTACAAGCGACCAATCTCAACTTCAATACCCCCATGATGTGATCAAATCCATTTATGTGATCTTGATTAGGCAAGAAAAATAAAATGAGAAATGGAGACAAGGCTTAGGCTTAGCTTGTGGGGGAATGAAGGTTTACTTGAAGTATTAGGACAAGCAAAGAATCCCTTGGCCAATTAAGGTCGTCAAGTCATGGTTGCTCTCCAAGCTTGCGTGTAATGAAACATTTACGTTTTTGTTTGCATCTTATGTATACATATTTGGTGCAGTCTAATTTTGATAAATGGAAATAAAAGAAAGTTTTATGAAAATTGAGATTTTCGTATGTTTGTTTTTTTTTTTTATGGAAAATTTCATTATCATTAGATTTGAATGCTTACTAGAGTCGAACAACAATTTCATTTCATTTACGCTTTTGTTTGAATCTTGTTTTATGTATAAACGCCTTTGTTTACTCATAAGGAACTCCTCTCCTTATATTTCAAAGTCAACAACACACTCTATTAAAATGACAAATCTAGGACCCGATCATGCAATTAAATTGAAAGAAAACACGGCATTTGCTAATAGGAAGTCTATCCATGAGGGCATATGTACTCGTTGCAGACTTTGTATTTTTTATTACTATTCATTCAATTTGACTTTCTTTAAAAATATGACTTACTATTACTATTCATCAAATAAAAATATATTATTTTAAATTTTTTTCCACTTAATTATAATTGAAATTACATAATCGAATTAATAAACTACATAATATCGAAATTTGAAATTATGTAAAAAAAGCAAAAGAATTTAAAATTTCACATTATCCTAATCATCGAAATTAAGTGTATGATAACACTTTGAATGTTTCCGGAATTATCTTGGTCATCCTTTGCTCCATATTATCGAAGGATTTCGGCATTCCTATTAGAAAAGTACAGTTTAGACATTGAGAGTCATCTATTTGATATTCATTTGCATGATCATTCCTCCATCTTCCTATATCAATGGCCTTTTTTGCCAATCAATAAAATCTCTTTTGTTACTTGCAAAGCTTCGTCCCATATGCTACTTGTTGGAGTGGGGATTTTTTTTTTTCCTTTTCTTCTTGCTTCGATGGCTACCTTGACTCTTGGGGTTTAATCGGACTTGATGAACTTCTGGGATTGCTTCCGGGTGTAGAAAAATGTGATCTTCAAAATTCACATTTTCTTGCACTTCACTTACAAATACCTCATCAATGGATGGACTAAATTCGTATGTGTAAGACGGTGGAGTATTCGATTCAGTTGGAGCAAATATTTAATCACTTCATCCAAATATTGAAAATGTATGAACTCTTTTTCTTTTTCACAACGTACATAGTTTGAGCTTTCCTTATATACACATCATGAAATTGTGTTGAGCTGCTGATGTGGAGTTATAGCTTTTGCTTAAACACTCCATGTATCTTTCTGCGGAAATTATTCTACTAGCAGAGTAAGGAAGACACAGTATTTGTTCATCCAGTTTGGTAATTTGCCTAGGTTTGGGGAGGATACACCGATCCTCAAGATTCCACTATCTCAGTTCGAAGTACAAATGACTCACACCTCTACTTCTCACCTAGCCGAAATCTAATGCTTAGTCTAATCTCCGAGACTAGCTAGCAATCTGATCACACAGACTCTCTTCACTCTACCTACACACTTCCGGTAACAAATAGCTACGGATATCACTCACAAACATAGCCTATTCTATTACCATGTGTGTTACACGGAAGGCTTACGCACATTATTCACCAGAGTTGTTGTGTCTCTATTCAACAACTATTCTAGCTCTCATGCCAAACAATCGGACACTTTGAGTTCTTCAAACTCAGTCTCTGCTCCCCCTCAATCGATGAATCACTCTGTCACTCTTGGGTAGCCTTGATCAATGCTCCACAGCCCGTGACAATGCCTGTTCGCGCCTGATCATCGAGCTCTGATTGTTCCTTCAACGAGCAGCACTCGAGTTGAACTCCGGATCAATTCTGAATCAAACTCCACGAGTTTTGATTCCTTCTGCACACCACACTAGTCTTCAACACAATTTATATGCCCTGCTATCGTGGTTGATCTTTGTGTATTCACTCTATGCTCTCTCTCTCTGATCGTGTGTGTGTTCTGTGTCCCGGCCTTCCTTTTCAAGCGCACTAGCACACCAAAAACGCCAAGGATCATTATTAGAATCTTCAACCTAGATTCTAGCAAGTTTTTTGAAGATTCTGTTGGCAAATTTGGACTCTTGGATCTTTATCTTCTTTGACCAAGTGCTGCTGTTTGCTAAGCTCTTGATGACTTCTGCATACCTCTCTGAGCTTCTCCGATGCCAGCCGGATCATGTTGGAGCCTCACCGTGCAATGCCAAGTTGATCAGGCAATCTGCTCTAGCTCTGGATCATTACGGAATGCTGAAGCAGAATTGTTCATAGCTGTCTCTCGCCCATTCTTCAATTAGTGTCTCAGCTTCAAATCTTCAGGGATTGCTGAAGCAAACTCTGATTCTTTGTTGTTGTTGTTGTTGTTGTTGTTGTTGTTGTTGTTGTTTTGTTAGTCTTCAAATTGTGCTCTAGCCACCAATTTTCGGGGAGAGCTTCAGCAGTCTCTAGAGTAGTTTTGTCAAGGAATGTCATATCCTTAACACATCAACATTCAAGTAAATAAGCAATTGTAATAAATAAAGTATAGAGTATAATTTAATGCATATCTAAATACTTACCTCATCTTACAAATTACATCATGATTCCTTATTCCTTCTTGCATAGGAAAGACAAGCTACAATATGCCAAATAAAACGAGAAGTGAGTGCGGGTTGAAACCATGCAACCGTCCTAAATTCATTCTCATTAATAACCCTTTTTTTGAAATCGAAATGAATTTTTCCCCATAGCTTATCAACCTTCTTTTTGTTGCCAAAAAAATGATCTAAAGATAGCTGATAGTAAGGTACGCACAACTGTACATCTTCTGACACAAACCAATAGTAAGACATTTTGAAAACAAATGAAACTTTGAAGAGGAAGAAATTATATGGGTTATGGAAGAGATGAATTGTTGTGAGTTGTGTGTAACATGAATGATATATTTATAGGTAAAGTTTAGATATTTTACTATTATTTTTAATTTTGTTGGAGTTTTTTGAATTTAGACCATTGGGGATTTTTGGGAACGTTGAGGGGAAAAATAGATTTTTTTTGGATTTTTTTATTTTTTTTGCTCAAATTTTATTGGTGCTTGTAACACAGGCGCTAGAATGAAGTTATAAACCCTCATTCTAGTGCGCGTATTACATTACACGCGCCTTCTCCAAAAATTATTACAGGCGCTAGAATGAAGCTATAAATCCTAATTTTAGTGCGTGTATTACACGCGCCTTCTCCAAAAATTATTACAAAATGTCCTCGCAGATGTCCTCTCCATTTTAGCATGTACTCCCTCTGTGCAGCGGCGCAAGCTCGCCCGAGACATCCGTGCACGTCCTCCAATTTCACCCATGGCTGCATATGCCATGAAGCCTAACATATGAAAAGTTACACATAGTGTTAACTGTTGGATTCCTAAGATTTTGATAATTACAACACTTAGCTAATAAATTCAACTAGTGTGCCAGAAAGAAATCTTAAGTTGTATTCAATGCAAGGAAAGAAGATCTTAAGTTGCATTAAATAAAAGACGATAAAGGAAAGATTCTCTAACGGGATATTTGGGTGAATCATTGAAAATGCATGATATTCAGGTGAATCATTGAAGATATTTAAAGAATATCCAAAAGATATTGATGACAACTTTAAGAGAAGTTGTTATCAAGTCCAGAATATATCATCTGGATAACAACAAATATATTTATTGGATAAATTTGGAAACAAATCTAATTTAATTAGATTAGTTTCCCTATTTAAACAAAAGATATTCAAATATTCGGTTGTTGAAGATATTTGATCTTGATTTTATGTCCCTTATTGATGATTACTCAAGAGGGGCGTGGATTTTCATTTTGATGGATAAAACTGAAGCCTTTCGGACCTTTAAAAAGTTGGAAAAGGCTTGGTGGAAAATCAATCTGGAAAAAGGATAAAATACCTCAGAACAGATAATGGGCTAGAATATTTAAACAGAAGGTTTTTAGATTTCTACTCAGATTCTGGCATTAAAAAACATCACACTCCCTCTGGTAACCCTCAGCAGAATGGTGTTGCTGAGAGGTTCAATAGAACAATTTTAGAAAGGGTTAGGTGTATGCTAATTCAATTTGATTTGCCAAAATCTTTTTGGGCTGAGGCAGCTCAAACTGCGTGTTTTCTGATAAATAGATGTCCTTCATCTGCCATAGGTTTTAAAACACGTATGCAGATGTGGACTGATCATCAAATAGATTATGGCAAATTAAGGGTATTTGGTTGTAGAGCATATGCACACATTAGACAACAAAAATTAGAATCCAGGGCCTTGAAATGTCTTTTTATTGGGTATCCAGAAGGAGTTAAAGGTTACAAACTGTGGTGTCTTGATGCTGGTCATAAGAAAATTATAATCAGCAGGGATGTAACCTTTAATGAGATGGATTTCCCTTTTAAGAGGCCTGAAGGGAAAATTACCTCAGATGAATCAAATCTAAGTAAGCCGACTGAGTTAGAGGGGGTAAGAATGGAGGTGGAGTTGGAAACTGAGAACCCAGTAGAAAACTTAGGAGAACAGCCAGTAGAAAACAACTCTGATTTGCAGAGCACTGACTCTGATTATCTGCTGGTTCGAAACAGGCAGAAAAGACAACCAAAGCCTCCATCTAGATATGGTTTTGAGTAGCTGGTTGCTTTTGCTTTCAGTATGGCTGAAAGTATATCAGCAAATGAGCCTAAAACATATCTGGAAGCTGTAAATTCCAGACATTCTGATCTGTGGATAAAGGCCATGGAGGAGGAAATTAAATCCCTGGAAAAGAATAATACCTGGGTGCTGGTAGATAAACCTAAGGATAAAAAATTAGTAGGTTGCAGATAGGTGTTTAAAATTAAAGAAGGTATTCCAGGGATAGAAGAGCCTAGATTTAAGGCCAGGCTTGTTGCAAGAGGTTTTACGCAACAAGAAGGGATAGATTACAATGAAATCTATTCTCCTGTCGTCAAACACAGATCAATTAGGATTGTCTTGGCTATTGTTGCACACTTTGATCTTGAATTAGAACAGCTTGATGTAAAGGCTATTTTTCGTCATGCGAATCTTGATGAAACTATTTTTATGATGCAACCTGAGGGATTTCAGATTGTAGGCACAAATAATAAGGTTTGCTTACTTAAAAAATCTCTTTATGGGCTCAAACAATCTCCTAGATAGTGGTATAGGAAATTTGATGAGTTCATGATGAGATATAAGTATACGAGATCAAGTTATGATTGGTGCATATACAGCAAATGTGTTAAAAATGATTCTATGATTTATTTGTTGTTATATGTAGATGACATGTTAATAGCTAGCAATGATATGAATGTTGTTAACACTTTAAAAGACCAGTTAAAGAGTAACTTTGATATGAAGGACCTTGGACCAGCTCAAAAAATTTTAGGAATGCAGATTAGGAGAAATAGAAAGTCTAAGACTTTATTTTTGAGCCAATCTGATTATTTGTCAAAGGTAGTTGCTAAATATGACATGGCTAATTCTAAGACAGTTGATACTCCACTTGCTCATCATTTTAAGCTATGTATAGACCAGTCACCACAAACAGGTGAAGAGAAGCAATATATGAGCAGAGTTCCGTATTCCAGCGCAGTACGGTCCTTGTTGTACGCAATGGTCTGCACAAGACCAGACCTGGCACATGGGGTAAGTCTGGTAAGCAGGTTTATGGCAAATCCTGGAAAACAGCACTGGCTTGTTGTGAAATGGCTGCTCATGTATGTGAAAGGTACATTAAATAAGGCTCTAGTATATGGAGGATTATCTGTGGATAGAGATGTTGTTTCTGGATTTGTTGACTCAGATTATGCAGGTAGTATTGATACTAGAAAGTCCCAAACAGGTAGGGTTTTTACATGTTTTTGAACTGCTGTTAGTTGGAAGGCTGTTTACAAAAAATACTAGCTTTGTCCACAACCGAAGCAGAATATATTACAGTAACTGAGTCAATAAAAGAGGCTTTGTGGTTAAAGGGTCTGATAGCTGAGTTAGGTTTTGAGCAGAGCTGTATTAAAATTGGTTGTGATAGTCAAGGTGCAGTTCATCTTTCTAAACATCAAGTTTTCCATGAAAGGTCTAAGCAATAGATGTAAGACTTCATTTTGTGCGGGATATTACAGAATCAAGTGTAGTTCAAGTTATTAAAATTGGTACTGAGTCTAACCCTGCAGATATGTTAATAAAAACAGTCCCAGGTCATAAGTTGAGAGTGTGCTTGGAGCTGGTAAATGTGCTGGATGTTGTTTAAAGCATGACAAGGTAATCTGGTCGAGAGATTTGTACCAAGGTGGAGAATTGAAGATTTTGGTACCAATCTGATTGCTGGCTCACTGCTGGAATGGAGCTCCTGCTGAAGTTGTTGAAAGCTGAGGTGAAGACCACCTGAAGCTGTTGGAAGCTGTTTTTGTGTTCTGTGAAGAAGAAGTTGAATTAGTTTAATGGCAGTTTTGTAAATACTCTGAACTTAGAGCCTTGGTATATAAAAGACTGTGTAATAGCAAAGAGTCAGGAGAGAGTTTTCTTTTGCAGCATTAGAGCAGTTGGGTTAGGGCAAGAAAGTTCAGAGAGAGTTTCAGGGGGTTGAGCGTGGGTTCTCTTCTCGGTGAAATTGAGTGTCTGGAGAGGGTTGTCCACAAAGGGTGCAGTCCATTGTAGTTGCAGTGGCAATCAATCGACCAGATTAGTTTGCTGGATGTAGGTTGGCTTCGGCAAACTGAACCAGGGTATATCTTCGTGTTCTTTGTTGTTTTCGTTCATCTTGCAAAGCTACGGTCAAGGATCCAGCGTTACAGTTATGAGCATGTCCAGCTAAATCACTTGTTTTAATTCAGAGTATGAACTTGTGGTGAGACTTCTTTTTAATGCATATTGATGTTTTAGTCTGTGTGCTAGAACCTATCCCACTAGTTGTTCTAACAACTTATGATCAGTTTGTTAGTATAGTTTAGACTGAATTGTAAGAGCAAGAATATAAAGGAGCATACAACGTTTGGTAACCCACTTCAAAACAATGCGTCCTTATGTGGAGGGCTTCTTCCGAACCCGACGAACAACAATTCACTATTAACGATCAGAATACAATAGGTCTTATATTTGCTAGACTCCCTCTACAAATAGCCTCTTCCCCTGACTCGTCTGAATGCGTACTGAGCTTCTCTCAGTATAGAGATCCCTCTCTATGGTTCGTCTGATCCTCTTTCAGAAGATCACAATCTTCTCCCGAAGACTACTGCAATCTCAATTGCACGGTTGTGCAGCTCTGTGCTCCACCAGCAGCTGGAACAAGCTCTGCTTTGTTGGGTGAGCTCGGCTCTGACAATTCACTCAACAATATCGCTCTCCTCTTTGTGTGTTGGTTCTCTGATTTATTGAAGAGAGAATTCTAAAAGCTCTTTTCTGTATTCTGATATCTGGTCCTATTTATATTGAAGTCTAGCCCTAGAACTTCTCAGCAACTCTTCAAAGATCTTTGTTGAGCTATCTGTTGGAGTTTATCTGACTTTTAAATCTTTATGGTATACTTGTCCGCCAAGGTTGAATCTTGATTCTTATTAAATCGAAATTTGTTAGGCTTTAATCTTATTTATCTTGATTCATATTAATCCGAAATCTGTTAGGTTTTAAACTCGGGATCTGCTGAATCCTGACACACTTATCTTCGCGCTTTTTCTTGACAACTCTTTTAGCCTTTGTTGAGACAATGTCTGAGCTCCTCGGGCTGCTCGGTTCTAGACTCATGGCTTTAGTTACATGTAAGATAGCTTTTATGGCAATCACTTGAACAACTCTTCAGACACTTGACTAAAATCATGTCATACACTCTAAAGGGACTAACACATATGTTATCTTTTCTGTTACTAGTTGTCTATGCTTGTTACAATGATTTTGAATTACTGGACTGAGTGGATAAGTGAGTGGAATCTTTTTCTTGTTTGTTATGAATTAGTACAATTGATTGTTATGGATTGATATAATTGGAAAATTCTTTACTTGTTTCTTATGTCCCAAATTACTCCCAACCTCTGTTTTTCATTATTGTTACCAGAATAATTTTGCAAGGATCAGTTCGTTATGGATTCGGCCTCAACTTACAACTTTACTAGTGGTAAGATTAAAGGAATCAAATTTGGCGCGTATAACAACCTGTGTCAAATTTTGGCGCGGTTGCCGGGAATTACTAATTCAATGAAGTTATTTCTTTCCTTTTTTTAGTTTCCTATTTTTAATACCTTCTTAATTTTTAGATTTCCTAATTTTTAGTTTCCTAATTTCATATTTAGCAGTTTTCTAATTTTTGTTAACTTTCCTATTTTGCAAATTTTATAATTTCGTATTCTTCTCTCTATCTTTATTATTATCTTTCGACCATGTCTAATATTGGTAGTTTAAATGGTAATAGGAACCAAGAATTTGATTATAAGCCAAAGCGAATGTTCCACCGTCTTCAACAAAAAGCATTGCAGAGACAAAGAGAAGCAACGCCTAGGTGCACAATGAAAGAATTGTCAGCGCCCATCTTCTAGGAGCAACCAGGTGCATTCACTTCAATACGAAAGAAGTTAACTTTAAGCTAAAGAGTGGGATCATCCATCATCTTCCTAAATAATATGCTGGAGTAGCTGGAAAAAACCTTATCAAACATCTGAAGGAGTTCCATGTCGTCTGCACATCCATGAAATCTGAGAAAGTTAGAGAAGAGAAGTTTAAACTGAAAGCTAATCCTTTTACTTTAATCG
This sequence comes from Umbilicus rupestris, assembly GCA_963678935.1. Taxonomy (NCBI): domain Eukaryota; kingdom Viridiplantae; phylum Streptophyta; class Magnoliopsida; order Saxifragales; family Crassulaceae; genus Umbilicus; species Umbilicus rupestris. The sequence continues at coordinate 10,640,888 of OY787619.1, forward strand.
AACATGCTAAATCTTAGTTATTATCTCTTTCCCCAGGTTCCATTACCACTTGTAAACAAATGAAAGTAAATTTATGGGCAAATACTTCCATGCTGCCAAGGTTACACTACTCCAAAAGGACCTCACCTCCATTAAACAAAAGCCCAGAGAGACTCTCTACGAGTATTTGAACCAATTCAGAAACTTAGAGGGAAGTTGCCAACCACGGAATGCCACATCACATGCTAATTGAGAAATTTTTCGATGGCTCGATCCTAATAGAGCGCTGGATGTTAGATGCATCACCTAGAGGATCTATGATGAATCTATACTTCGAGGAAGTATTAGATTTAAACCAAGATGAGCATGGTAGGCACCAGCTCACAAATATGGACGTCTTCCATGAGCTGCAGAAGGTGAAGAACCTACTCAACAAGCTCGTGGTCTCTAATGCGCCAATATGGAAGCCATGTAGAATATACATGTCAGTAGAGCACAGGACGGATGCACACCCACAAGTGTAGAAGGAGAAAAGAGATATGAACACAGTTGGAGGTTGGAGGATACCAGAATAACAACAACATATGGAATCAAGGTTAGGGCTAGAATCGCTAAGGGCTTCAGATCAACGGGTTTAACATATGGAACGAGAGCAATTACGAGAGAAGTCTAGCCAAATCTTCCAACTCACAACAACAAACACTACACCATTTTACATCTTATGTGACGTTTTTGTATTGTGTAGTATGAACATATGTCACAAGTGTGTAATGTAACAACGAATATTAAGTCGCGAGAAACAACTGTCATATAGGAGACATAAAGTGACACAGCTTATACATCACACATGTAGTTGTCATATAAGAGACGTGAAGTGACACAACTTATACATCACACATGTGGTTGTCATATAGGACTCATGAAGTGACACAGCTTATACATCACACATGTGGTTGTCATATAGGACTCATGAAGTGACACAGCTTATACATCACACATGTGGTTGTCATATAGGACGCATGAAGTGACACAACTTATACATCACACATGTGGCTGTCATATAGGAGGCATTAAGCGACAAAGCTTATACATCACACATGTGTTTGTCATATAGGAGGCATGAAGTGACACAACTTCTATGTCAGAAATCTGCTTTTACTTTGCAGCTTTGTTGGAGACTTGACTTGTCACATCAACCTGCAAATTGTCACATAAGCTGTCAGAAAAGTACAATTTATATTTGAATTTGAACATAATGTTGTATTAACTAATAGTTAAAAATAAATGCATAGTACAAATTTTCACCAACTAACTATGACTTCAACCTATATAAATCCTACTACTACAAAACTTGTAGCTTATCCCACCACCATCTTCACTTTCCTCCATTTTCAAATTGTTTGAAGTTGTTTGCAAATTTTGGGGAAGTTGTGTTCCACCATCAAGCGTTCTCATTTAAGTTCCAGGTAATTCTAAACTTTTAATGTGTTAGCATTAATTTAGTTTGTATCAACTACGAATAATTTTAGTACGTTTACGTTTAATTGCTATAACTTATATTGTCATATATGACACGAACATTATGCGACGTACAGATTGTGTCATATAAGCTTTATAAGTTTTATAAATTTTTACAGCAAGAAATGGATAAAAGATGGATGGAACTTGAGAGATGTGATGTTCGATATATTGAAGGAATTGTCGAATTTATTGAATTTGTTAGACATAATTGTTTGGGAGATGCATATATATGCCCATGTAGACTATGCAAATTGCATAACATAAGACGTCTTACATTGGATGAAATGTATGGGCATCTGATTCATAGTGGTATGATGCGTGATTATATCACTTGGACTTCTCACGGGGAAGTTGCTAGCGGTCCTTCTGTATACATGATGAGAGAACAATATGTTTCAGAGCAGATTATGCGGGGAAAAATGAATCATATTGATGATACTTACGCTACAAATCCAACAATGGAGATCATTAACAATGCATTCCCCTACCGAGATGCACATGACATGGACACACATACTATGCACGAGGATGTTCAACATGATCGTTTTGGAAAGGAAGCTTCCGAGAAGTATCACAAGCTTCTATATGAAGCCCAAACTCCAATTCATGCTGGTAGTGACAAAACTGTGCTTGATACAATTTTGAGAGCAATGCAGCTCAAGGTTGATAATGGATGGTCTGATAAGAGTTTCAGTGGTATGCTAAAGTATGCTAAAGATTTACTTCCAGTTGAAAATAAGCATCCTGCTTGCTACCGTGATGTGAAGAAAATTCTGAGAAATATGGGTTTGGGATATGAGACTATTCACGCATGTGAGTATGGTTGTATTTTATACTACAAGGAGAATAAGAACCTACACAACTGCCCAGTTTGCAACGAATCGAGATATACCCAAGACGAAGGGACAAGCAGAGTCCCCAAAAAAGTGGTTAAATATTTTCCGTTGACTCCTAGATTACAACGACTTTACATGTCATCCCATATAGCAAAAGAAATGCGATGGCATGGTTATAGACATCCTAGAGATGATGATATTATTCGACATCCAGCCGATGGAAAAGCGTGGCAAGATTTTGATACAGAGTTTTCAGACTTTGCTCATGAGATCCGAAATGTTCGTCTTGGACTTGCAACAGATGGATTTAACCCATTTGGAGTATCCGGTCTTTCTCATAGTACATGGCCAATTGTTGTGATGCCCTATAACTTACCACCATCGATGTGTATGAAGAAAGAGTTCAACTTCCTCACTATGTTGATTTCAGGACCAAAGTCCCCCGGAAAATGTTTGGATGTCTTCATGAGACCGTTAGTTGATGAGTTGAAAACATTATGGAATGAAGGTGTTGTCACATTTAATGGAAAAATGAGACTAGTGGTGCTCCGCCTTCTTTATCAGGTATTGAAGTTCTGTCAGAAATAAATAAGCACACATATTCGGTTCAGAGTCTACATCCTGATTTCAAAATGAGAGTTACAGGCGAGAAGTGTTGTTGGACCCATAGATCTATTTTTTACGAGTTGCCGTATTGGAAATCTTTGAGGCAACCCTACTCATTGGATGTCATGCACATTGAAAAGAATGTGTTTGATAACATTATTGGAACAATTCTTGGACTTGAGGGGAAAACAAAAGATGACACTAAGGCCCGGGAGGGATTAAAGAAATTAGGCGTGCGTAAACATCTTTGGGTTAGTAAAGATAAATTCCCACGAGCACCGTACACTGTGACAACCGAAAGTAGAAACGAGATATTTGAATGGATTAAAGACGTGAAGTATCCTTATGGGTATGCAGGAAGCTTAAAGAATAAGATTAATCTTACCGATAAAAAGTTCAACGGTTTGAAGACTCATGATTGCCATGTCATCCTACAATGTCTTCTTCCGGCTTTTATTCGGCCTTACTTGTCAAACCAAATTGTGACCCCGCTTATTGCTTTATCGAAGTGGTTTCAAAAATTGTGTTGCAGGGAGCTAAGATCAAGCGATCTGGTTGAAATGAAGGGAGATATAATTATGATACTATGCACATTTGAAATGATATTTCCGCGTGCTTTCTTCACCATCATGGTACACTTGTTGATCCATCTCCCCGACCAGGTGTTGTTAAAGGGACCAGTCCATTTTAGTTGGATGTTTCCTATTGAAAGGTACATTTAAATTAAATTCATTTATATTGGTGTTTATTGATTAAATTAAAGTTTTTGTTTTCATTTCAGGCAATTGGGTGAATATAAGAGGTCTGTTAGAAACACACGGTATCCCGAGGGCTGTATTGCTGAGCAATATATAGCACAAGAATGTGTGAACTTTTGCAAATTATACATGACCCATTCAGATTCTGCAGGTGTGGATGATGCGAGCTCACATAGTGACAACAGATTTAACATTTTTGCATCTTCTGATCTTATCAAGCTATGTGGATCACTTCCGCGGGTGAGGTTGACCCATGAACAAATTACAATTGCACACTAGTGTGTCATGGAACATTGTGACCAAGCTTAAATTCGAGATGGAATTTCCTCACGCCACACGTGAAGAATGCATCAACCACTTTCATACATATTTTTCTAATTGGGTACACATAACATCTCTCTTTTGGACAAGTTTGGATATTTTCTAGTTGTTTAGTTTAATGTTTCTAGTGATGTTATGCAGATGAATAATTTGCAAGAAGAAGAGCACGAAGGCTATGATTATCAATTGCACGTTTTATCCTATCAACCACAAATGTACAACTGTTTTTCTAGTTGTCATGTGAACGGAGTGAAATTTGTAGTGGTTGATCGAGATCAGAACTTGAAGACACAAAATTCTGGGGTAATGGTTGAAGATGAAGACATGAGATACTATGGAATTCTTGAGAATATCATTGAGTTACGTTATCCAACTGAGATGTCAGTTGTTATTTTCAAATGCAAATGGTTCAACACTGATCCTTCAGAAATAGGTCAACGTCAACGATATACCAACCAGAGCACACCAAAACCTCATAGCAAATTGAAAGTGATAGTCAACGACCTAACCATCAATCTACAATAATATCAAGCAAAGAAGGAGGCGCCATTACAGAACTCTCAAAGTAGGTGTCGCATATTACAAGAGCCATATTTGAAAAGAAGGAAGATCAGAAAAAATCCCGTCATAGACAATCCCGAACTCTAGGGGTAATGTCAGTGCACTTTCATTGGTTACCAAATGCATGGATAAAGAAAAATAGGTAAAACGAGAGCAAACAATAGCTACCGCGCGAAAGGAGAGATTAACAATTTAGACGCGGACATAAGTAAGGTAACGCCCGCAGTTCCCGGTGAGAAACTTGAGCCTTCCCATCTCAAAGACCACCGTCGGGAAGCGACAAGTTACAATCGTGTTCAAGGGAAGAACTAACGACCAGCACGCGGGCATAGTAAAAAAGCAGTGAGTGGTCCTATTTGAAGACCAAGATTTTACTTATAGTAGTGACCCTTCTCTTCGTTTGCAGAAAGACGTGATCCTGAATGTGAAAATAAAAAGAATGAGCTGAAGAAAACTATGAAGCACATGGAGCTAATTGAGAGTCACACCCCCATTATGATTTAGGAGAAGATACTGCCTAAGTGTTAAGATCATGGTGCTTTTAACATTAAATATGGTATTGGTAAGACTCAAATACATCATTGCTTGAAAGACTTAGGAGCATCAATAAATGTCCTCCCTTACTCTTTGTATTGCTCATTGAAATCTTCCAGACTTGTGATGAAATCAGGTGATAAGTCATGCAAGCATCCCCTAAAATTTCTTGAGGACTTAACTGCATTCATTGAGAATTATGTTATCTTGGCAGATTTTCATGTTATGCAGATGGAGATTGTAGCGGGTAAGAGCCATGCACCTCTTATCTGGGACGCGATTTCCAAGATCACTAAGGTCAAGATCGACGTTAGAGATTGTTTATAGTCACTAGACATTAACGAAAACATGGTGAAGTTCAACATTTATAATGATGCACATCACTCATGGGAAGAAAAGCCGCAAACACCATAGATACATCACACATTAGAAAACAAGGCATTTATAAATTTAGCAATAGTGCGTTTAAGGCACCCATGCGCCTACAAGAAAATAAGTTGACATTTGAAAGAAAGTAAAGACGGATTCACCTCATCATTGGAGAAATAATAGTGGACCAATTACATCTTACAAGAATTTATGAATGAGATGTCATGGCATAAGACATACTCTCCTCGAGTACCTGGTGAAATGCACGCAGCAGAGCTGGCAAGGACACAAAACTGAAAGTTTATTTTTTTCACGCCCTTGTGATCCTACCATATGATCACAAGCAGCCCCGGTCCTATTCAATTGTAGGCCCTGGGGAAAATGGGCCCTATTTATGAATAAAAAAATTTTGGCCTCTATTTATAAATAAAATTTAAGTTTATTAATATTAATAAAAAGAGAAAAAAAATTTACCCTAAAAACTTATTTTAATGGGCCCTCCGGAGCGGGCCTTGAATTACTATGTTTAACAAAAAATAAAAATAAAATTTTTTTTTTATAATTAGTGGGCCCTTCCTGGGGGTGGGCCCTGGGCTGGGGCCCCGGTCGCCCACCCCCAGGGCCGGGCCTGATCACAAGAGAGGTAACGCCGAACCAATGACGTAAAACAAAGGTGCTTTACGGGAGGAAATCAGATTACTTTACTCTTTCTTGTTTTTATTTTAGTTTTTCATCTTATTTCACACTTAACATGACTAACTATTATTCAAGTGTGGGGGTGAAATTTGAGTTGCCTTTCAAATTAGTACGACCCGTGCGCAACTAAGGAATTCGGACCGCCCAGAGTAAGGTAATTTGTAACCACCGGGCATAGCTAATTTTGTTGTTGCACACGGTAATCTCTAACTTCCAGAGGGGAGTATTTGTTCTCACCCTATGACTTTTATATCATGTTATGTCATGACTTGTGTTTGTTTTATGTAATCACACTCTATCTTTAATTCAAGTTGTCCCGTGAGGACATGGCTTAATTTTAAAGTATAGGGTGAGGCCATGGCTTATTTGTAACGTATGGGGTGGGTATTTTGCTATGCATTTACACTTTTTATTTTATGCATTTACTTGTCTTTACTTTCCGTTGAAAAAAATATTTAGGGTAGAAGGAATTTATAGTTTGGATGATGCTTACTAAGGTATTATGATGTGAAAATGACTAAGTTAACCCTATTTGTATTTCACCGGTGAAAATTGACATGTATTTAATTTTTAATTTCTTTAGTTATGTCTTTTAGCCGGAATACACAGGGGATGTGGATTTGACAGAAATATTCTTGAAAGGCTTGAATGAACATTCGAAGGGCCACATTTCGAGTCATATGGTTAAGTGGCAGTCGCAGAGGTTGACGCTTCGGGTCTTTACGAATTTAATGTTTTGCTCCGTCGCATAAAAGAATGAATATATGAAGCGGCGGAACAGAAAAACATACTATCCTTTCTCTTGTTTGAAGTAATCAGGGCCAGGTGGTAATCCTTAGTTTGATGTCACATCAAAAAGGGAAATTATTGGAAAAACAAGACGTTGTTCCATAGGTTGCTACTCAAAGATGATGATTGGAACTGTTCAAAGCAAGAAAAATCCTGGACAAGCAACATGAGAATGAACGAAGTTCAAACGATGTGAATCATCAAGTTGAGACAAAAGAGCCGAAGGCAAGGAGATTTCGCCAAAATAAAAAAAATCACTACAAAAGAAGTTGTCCATCGAAGAAAGCTCAATGTCTTAAAAGCTCGATTCTATCACATGCAACAAAAAGCGACCAAATTTGACCATATGATTGAGAATGAAGAACAGAGAATGGAGATCATAGGCTTCAAAAGAATTAACTCCCAAGCATCCATAATTGGTTTGCATTCCACCATTGAGATAACATGTATTGAATTAATTCTGAAATTCTGCAGTGTTGCTGATGCGGAGTTATAACCTCTGGAGTTATAGCTTCTGCTTAAGCACTCTATGTATCTTTCTACGGAATTACTCTACTGACTGAATAAGAAAGACACAACATTTGTTCATCCAGTTCGGCAACTTGCCTACGACTGGGAAGGATGCTCTTATCCTTAAGACTCCACTATCACGGTTCAAAGTACAAAAGACTCTCACCTCTACTTTTCACCTAGTCGAAATATTTTGCTCAGTCTAACCCCCTAGGCTAGCTAGCAGTCTGATCATACAGACTCTCTTCGTGCTACCTACACACTTTCAATAAAGAATAGCTGCAGACATGACACTCAGACTTAGCCTACCCTATTACAATGTGTAGTACACGGATTGCTTCAGCACACTCTGTATCAGAGTTGCTGTAACTTCAGATTATACCTCAGATTCTCCGAGCTCTCCCAACTGCTTCAATCTGCCTTCCGCAAGTTCACATGACTCCAGCGATGCTCCCCCTCGATCAATGACCTCCTATCAATATCTGGGAACTCAACTTTGATCTCTGATCGTCCGTGCTTTTCTCACCGCGACGATTCTTCAATGACTTATGTACTTGATCTTCAACGAAGCTCTGCTCCAGTTGAACTTGCTGATCAAGCTTCGATCAGACTCTCCCAGTCATGATCTCTCTCAGCTTTAGCCGTGACAGACACTCTAGAGCTTTGCTTATCCCTCTTTCTTCCTTTGTCTGTGTGTGTTCTTTGGCACATGCCTCTGCCTTCCTCTTGTAGCTTTTCAGGTCGCCCAGGATGGAAACCTCGTTGCCATCATTATCAAAATCTTCTCCTAGATTCTTGCAAGGTTGTTGGAGATTCCGTTGCCTAATATGGACTTTAGGATCCTTATCTTTTTTCAACCATGTGCTGGCGATTGTTGAGCTCCAGAAGATGTTTGCACGTCCCCCTGGCCATTCACGATGCCTGTCATGCCTTGCCGAAGTTTCTCCGTGCATCTCCAAGATGATCGGATATTCTGCTCTAGCTCTGTATCATCACGGAGTGCTGAAGAAGAATCTATCATCTGTCTGTTTCCCAGTGGGTCTCAGCTCTTGTGATCCACAGACTGCTTCGGCAGACTCTGGTTCTTCATTGCTGTTGCTTGTTTTGTCTATCTTCAAATTGTGTCCCAGGCACCAATCTTCAAGGAGTGATTCAGCAATCTCTTGTAAAGTTTTGTCAAGGATGACATACCTCAACAGATCATTGTCAAGAATGATGATATAGTGGCAAGTGTTATAGGCGCAAGATGGCCAACTGAGAGACACATAACTAGAATATCAATATATCTGAAACTTTAATAATGAGCTAGTGATTATGCTTATTTGTTTTATCTCTCATGGCTTGTTCAAGACAAACAAGTATAAGTGCGAGGTGATTTGATGAGACGTATTTATACGCTCATCTATATGTTTAAGGGTCGGCATTGGGTTGGGCCAGACCTGCCCTCTAAAGGGTCGGGCTAGAGTAGATCACATTTAAGTCGCCCTAAACTTTTAATCGGGCAGGGTCAGGCAAGGGTGGATGTAACTTCTTCGGCCTTAGCGTCCCCCACATTTCAGCCTTTTGTTGGGCTGGGTCGGCCATATTTTTTCAAGTCGACCCCGACTCAATTCAATGTAAATTTTAAAACTTATTAATAGTAACAAATGTTATAGATATTTTGTTAATTGAATAATACATCTTTTATAAAAATTATATCTCTCTAAAATGATTATTTACAAATATATTAAAAATTAGAACTCAAGAAGTAACCAAGTTAAATTAAAAAGTCAAGTTTTAAACTAGGGCCAAGCCAGGCCTTATCTTTCAGGCCGGGGCTAGCCATTCGAACCGAGACCGAATCGGGCCCCGAAATAATGCAGCTCGAAACCAACCCTAGCCGAGCCTTACTCGAATCAGGGCTGGGACCGTCCTAAGACTTTTTGGTACTTCTAACCAGTTGATGACCCTTATATTGTCTTAATACATGTATTTTAATATTTATATGTACAAATTACTTGTTTCGTGTGGTTTATGTCTTTGTGTATTCTGGATGGATATGAAAGGATACAAATTATAATGATCCTTTATTGGCAATATTTCATTACGCGGTAGAACAATTTCTGGCGCTTCATGAGCTTACTGCGCATTCATGGATGATCCGAGAAGATATACTACACACCATTTCTAAGCTAACTCGATGTCCTATAATTCTCTAGTTGACACTAAGAGATGATTCTGATGTTTGAAGGGGCAAACCGTTGAAGAAAGACAGAACAGTCAAGAAACCAACTCAGTGGGTACTGCGAGATAAGAAGACATTATGACCGCGCGCAAGCTTATAAACTGGCTTGTGCATGCGGCCTTAATTTTACGGTTCCGTGCGGATGACGTCAAAAACTGAGAATGATGACATATGTATGTTCGAAATAATTATTTTTCGTAATCTTCCCAAGTTGCCAATAATTCAAGATTTATTTTTCCAAGATAATTCCAAGAACAATATAATTCTAAAAAAATTTGGAGAATATTTGGGATAGTATTCCTAATTTTTTATAGATTTTGGGAAGCTTCGAAGCTATATATACAGTGCCCAATATCAGTATAAATCATACAACAAACGAGAAAATAAGTCTCATACAAGAGAGTTGAACGAGTAGAGAAGTGCTGACGAGCAAAGCAGCGAAGTCTTGCAATTTACCTACAACAACCTTCTTTTTCATTTTATTATTGTGGTTTAGTTATGACTATGTCTCAAATCACAGAATTGCATATGTTATGTTTTCTGTTACTATCCTTCATGCTTATTATAATAATCTTGAATCACTAGATTGTGTGGATACGGGAGTGCAATATAATTTTGAGATTTATTTTCTATTATTAACATTTGTTGGAACTTCAACGTAAAGACACCTAGTAATGACTAGGTTATTATCACCTTTGTCGGGATACATCTGTTTACGAGAGGGATAATTTTGCAAGTATCAGTTTCTTGTCAATTTGACCTCAACTTACTATTTCACTAGTGTTAAAATTAAAGTAATCGAATTTAGCACGTACAACGACGAGTGTCGGACCGACATACAAAACTTCATCTCCATTTATGTGCTAAGCATCAGTGTCAACGACATTATCACCGTTGACTTGCCCGACTACTAACTTGCTGGCTGTAAGTTTCACCAACCTCCCACTGGCTGCAACAATAAGAGCAATCTAAAATCAACTGAGAACTGTAATTCACCACATGGAAAATTAATTTATACTGCAAACATGTATTATAAGATTATAAGCAAATCATAGGACAACTAAATACCTTCAACTGAAGTGGAAACCATTATGAGGAGCAAGGTTTTTTACCCCACCAAAATTGAACCCTGGTTGTGAAACATCACTAGGAGGCATCGCCTCATCGTCATCCAACCAATAAGTCTCTAGTATCTTCACTGATTTCTCATAGATCTCAGTATTATCATGACTTTGAAGATTCTCAATTTTGTCGAGGCCTTCAGCCTCATCAATCATTTGTGCATACAGGTTCACACCACCAGTACTTCCCAGCTCTTTATTAGCTTCCCCTGCCTTCAAAACATTTTCGAGTCCCTCTAAACAAACTGTCACAACCCTAGCATCTGGGCAGATGAGAAGGTCGCAAAGAGGTTTGATGCACCCTTGATTTACTAGAAATCTGACAAGAAGCAATGTCAGGAAACTAGTACAAAGTTGTCGTCACTCGGCACACACCTGAGCATTTATGTTGAACTAAAATACCTGATCTGTTCGAGAGTGCCACCAGATGTAGCATTAGAGATGGCCCAAGCAGCCTCTTTCTTAATCTCAAACTCAGCAGCTGCCAGCAATCCAATAAGGGGACCAAATATGCCCGCCTCAATAACACCCTGGTTAAAAGAAGACATGCAGGAGCATGAGTCATGTATACCAAAGTATATGCACAGAAGAAGAAATTCATGTGTAAATAGCAGTTTACAGTCAACATTATGGATGAATCAAATTATGTCAATTAACAAAACCAATAAAAAAGGCAAACATTATGCATTAAGGTTCACATAAGAGGAAACCTGGATCTGATTCTTGTTGCCGGCAGTAATATTTGAAATAGTCCAGCAAGCTTCTTTTTTAATACTCTTCTTATAGTTGCCAGTCAGGAGGGGCAGGAGGCATCCAAGAGCTTGATGATCAATAACAAACTGCAGATCACAAAAATGATGGCTCATTAGCAACTAATCAGCAATAAAAAAATTATTGTGATGTATGTAAAACTAAAATGAGGTCCAATTTTTTTATAGATGTGCATGTTTCCAGTATCGGGATCATTCATATATGTCATATCATTGTATTGAAATCAACATTAATGGTGGCAGTTAAGGAAAAAGTCCAAAATCGAGGAGCATGGTAATAACAACACTCGCTCCTGCTGTCCATACCTGAGTTTGCACATCATCTCCGGTTACCAGATTTCCGGTGGTACGAAGAGCTGGAATAAGCACAGTTGGCGATGGGTGTCTACAAACATGGAATAATAAGTCAAAAATGCCAATTATTACCTGTAAATCTAGGCCTTGGGCAAACTTTGTTAGTACTCACAGTAAGAGCTCTATTAGACGGGGGACGACTCCAGATGTAATAACCGCTTGAATTTTGTCATTTGTACCATCAGAGAGATAAGACAATGCCCAGCATGCATCTGTTAAGACTTCTTCATCATTTGAATGAATAAGCCTCTCAAGAGCAGGGAGTGCAGGCTTTACCTGCAGGAAAACATGTATAAAAGATGGTATTGACTTTCCGAAATAGTTTGATGAACATACTAAGGGGTTACAAATTTAATTAACATAACTTAAATCAATCTAAAAGAATCACCATGTAGCAGCAAGTAGAAGTGCGAATGCTCATACTTCAAATTTATTATTGATTAAATTGCATAAAAATAACCTGATCAAATGGAGGTTGAGGCTTTCCCCTGCAAAAATTTGAGAGTGTCCAGGTTGCATTTCGCAGCATCGAAAGTTTTGCATGCTCATTCAGCTGTGACAATAGAGGAGGCAATGCCCCACGGGAAAGAACAAGATCCCGACATCTGGGGGAATCCCCAGACACATTACCAAGAGCCCACACGGCCTACAGGTTTATAAATGGTCAGGTTTGTATGCTACCAAGAGCCCATACGACCTACAGGTCTCTGTTCTTCCTACATTCAAAAAATTTTACCAAAAAAACAATGTTAGCTACTATGTACCTGCTCCCTAACATCATCACTTGAAGATCCAAGAAGCTTCACAAAAATAGGGACAGCACCATGCTCAATTACCACTTTGGTATGCTCAGACGTTCCAGAGGCAATGTTTGTGACAGCCCAAGCAGTCTCAAACTGAAATAATGAGAATACAAACTGATGGACATTGTCTTACAAACAAAGGGCGCAAATATATAAAAATCAGATTCCACAAAATCCAACCTGTAACTGAGTAAAATCCTCCCTCACAAGAAACTCAATAAAGCGAGGGACAACACCCGCTTGGATAACCTCCTCAATTGGAGGCATTCGTTCTGTAGTTCACAAAAAAGGGATAACAATCAGATATGCAACTCCTTAAGAAATAAAAGAAATCTACCATCCATACTTCAGTTTAACAAATCTCAATTGCAAACCTATAGAGAGCAACTTCCTGAACTGGGTGGTGGCCTCGAGCTGCAGATTTCTATCATCACTCCACAGATTGGCAACCATGGTTGGCAAATTTTCCAGCTGTAGGTCAAACAAAACGTAATGTATTGAAGCCTCTATACACAAACAGCAGATAAGTATACTTGACGACCTCAGTTCAAAACCCTAGAACGAGTTTTTACAACAAACCAAAACCATCAAAGAACATCAAGTGCCGTAATCTAAGATAAACATTGAATCCATCAAACCTTGACGGCCGAAGAAGCAGCAGCAGCAGCAGCGAGCGTCTGCAAGGGCTGGGACTGCACACCCTCACGTCTCTTCTTCATCAAGCTCTCCTCCCTCTTATTCTTCCGAATCTCCACCATGTTATCCTCCCTCCTGCGTCGCCCCTCATCCGCATCGACCGCGACCTTGTACCGGTTGCGGCGCACCTCAGTCCTCTCATTCGGCCTCAGAGACGACATGACTACCCGATCCGAAGCGTGAATTTCAGGGACGAAATTCAAAAAAGTGGGATGAGCAGAAACCCTAGGCCTGAAGCGATTTGTGAGTGAAGTTTAGAGTTGGAAAAGACGGTTTGAAAAGATGGGAGCGGAGATTTGGCACTGGGATGTGGAATTTGAAATTATACTGGACCGTTGTACTCGACGACGGTTTACAATGTCGTTTTGATGCATACAATGGGCCACCGGTTGCCAGAAATTAATCAGGTTTGAAACTTTAATACTACTACCATAATGCAATGCACATATTAAATAATTATTTCATTTTGATATGCATTTCAAAAGTTCAAAATTTTGGACGGAAAAGTAAAGATTGAAATATAATTAACACATCTTTCCCATTTAATATCCCAATTTTTTATTTCTTTACGATTAAATTTTATTTAAAAAATGAATGATTATTTGGATGAGTTGCAAATTGAGATAGTCCGTCATTTTCTCTTTTGTTTAAGATCATCATTCAACATTGTTTCATATTGAATTATAAAAATTAATGGAATGCATTGGCAACAATCCAAATAAAGGTGTCCAATATGATAATAACTTGGTTAACAGAAGACACAAAGCAGCATGAGTCATGTATATCAATGTTATATACATTCGAGAAGAAATTCACGCTGTTTACATTTACGAGCTTCACCTTCAGAACATTTTCGAGTCCCCTCTAAACAAACTGTCACAGACCTTGCATCTAGGCATATGTGAAGGTCGCATAGACGTTTGATATGCAGATCGTTGATTGATAAAAGAGGATGAGAAGCAGGAGCCTTAGACAAAGAACAAAAAACACCTCAGCTCATCCCCCCAACCCTCAACAAGCATCCCCCGACAGGCTCCTTTATCTCTCTTCCTATCAATTACTTTTCAATTGATTTCACAGTGTTTGTATTTAGTTCAATTTTAGTTATTTCCAAGCTTTTCTATACGAGTGTTTCTTCTAGATAATAAATCAGTATGATTTTTTCCATCCAACTGCATTAAAATTAGTGTTGCGTGTTTAAATTGATCTTGAGAAATTAAGGTTTATTTCTACATTAGGTCTCAGAGCTAGCGTTATACACAAATATCAAGAGCGATATTTACGAATTTCAGGTCAATCATTTCAAACACAATTTCACTACAGATACCGAAATTCAATGGACGGAATTTCAAAAATTAGTCCATAGATTAAAGGCGTCTTTTCGATCCCATGATTTGTGGAGTTTGGTTGAGATGGGCTACACCGAAGTAATCAGCATAGCTTTTGACGAGCTGAAAAAGGAAGAAAATGATTTATTGACAGAAACCCGTAAGAAAGATCATAAAGCATTATTTGCGATCTTTCAAATTATGGAGGAACAGATATTTAAAAAGGTGAAAACATCATACTAGGCGTGGACTATCCTGCAAAAGTCCTACAAAGGTGATGAAAGAGTAATGCGGATGCGCTTGCAGACACTGATGGGAGATTTCGCGTCATTTCGGATGACTGACTCGCAAAGCGTGTCGACAAACTGTGACTGGGTCCAGACAATCGTCAACAATTTAAGAGTTAACTACGAGACGCTAAAGGATTAACGAGTGGTTAAAAAGGTACTACGCTCGTTACCGGCTAAGTTCGAATATATTGTTGAAGCTATTAAAGAAGGACGCAACATATCAAAGTTGTCGATGGATCGATTCATGAAGTCGTTGTGTTCACACTAGCAAAGAATGGACAAGAGGGAGAATGGCTCAAACCAGGAGCAGGCGGTGGAAAGCCGAGTCGAAGTGAGGAGTCACAGAAGTTATTGTGGAGGCCAATGCCATGGACAAGGCCTAGGTGGAGGCTGAAATTGTTGCATTGGACGAGGCAAAGCCAGCAGTAGTACATTTTAGAGAGCCCAATGTGGTCATACTGGAGGACGAGACAAGTCCTAGGTCTAGTGTTGTCGATGTCAGAAGTTTGAACACTACAAAAGTGAATGTCGAGCACATGTTGAGAATGGACGAGTGAAGCAAGCTTACACTTCCGAGGCACACCGACGTGTGGTACATTGACTCCTGATGTAGAAACTATATGAGTGGAAGAAAAGAGTAATTCTCTCGCTTGGACGAATCCGCTCATGGCGAAGTCAGTTTGGAAATAAATCGCAGGTACAAGTGATGGGAAAGGGCGATATTCAAATCAAGACATATCCAATTATTGCTGACGAGTGCTATGTATCACGACTTTGTTGGAACTTTCTCAGCACTGGGCAACTTTCGGAGAGAGGGCATTTTATTTCTATCCGAGACGGGATTTGCACTATTGAAGGCAAAGATTGGAGGATCATTGCTAAAGTCCGGATGACAAATAACCGTATGTTCCCATGGATTCTTCAAATGGGAGTTGAGATGAACTTTCAGACGATAGTGAGAGACAACAGTTGGGTGTGGCATCTTAGGTTTGACCATTTAAATTTTCAATGACTGTAATTATTAGCTGCTAAAGAATGGTGACAAGACTACCCGCGATCCAAGTTCCTGTCAACAGTGTGAGGCATGTTTGTTCGGAAAGGAGCACAGACAGTCATTTCCAAACGGAAAGGCAAGGCGAGCAAACCAACCATTGGAGCTGGTTCATAGGATCTACTTGGTTTAGTGAAGGTCAAATTTCTTAGTGGAAAGAGATATGTGATGGCATTATTGGATGATTTTTCGAGAAAGACATGAGATTATTTCTTGAAAGAGAAGTGGGAGGCTTTCCAGACATTCGGGGAATTAATGACATTTGTTGAAAAAAATGTGGTTACACTCTGAAGACGCTCCCATCAGATATATGAGGAGAATTCACATCTAATGAGTTCTTTAGTTACTACAAAGCTGATGGAGTCGGATGGTAGTTGACTACAAGCGACACATCTCAGCAGAATGACATATCTAAAAGGAAGAATTGAACAATATTTTAGATGGCCAGAAGCATGTTGAAGGCCAAGGAGCTTCAGTAGTCATATTGGGCAGAAGCAGTAGGCACAGTTTCCTTACTGAACCGGTATCCCACGAAGGCGGTTCATGGAAAAATATCATATGAAGCTTGGAGTGCTGTGAAGCCGGATATATCTTATCTATAAGTATTTGGTTCGCATATCCTCATATACCAGATCAGCGGTTCACCTACTCCTTATCCCTTCCCGTCTCATACAATCTGAATTGCTCCTCTGCGACGCTTAACCATAAAAGATAACCAAGTTGATGCATCAATTTGCTATGATTCTATGCTATAAAAATGGAGTCTTAGACAAAGAACAAAACACACATCACCTCATCCCTCCAACCCTCAGCAAGCATCCCCCGATTATCTCTCTTCTTATCAATTGCTTTTTAATTGGTTTTAGAGTATTTACATTTCGTTCAGTTTGAGTTATTTCGAAATTTGTGTGAACGAGTGTTTCTATTTCAAATAATAAACCAGTATGATTTCTTCCATCCCACTCTACCTAAATTTGTGTTCCGTGTTTAAATTGATACTGAGAAATTAAAGTTTATTCCTATATGATGCACCCTTCATTTCCTAGAAACCTGACAAGAAACAATGTCAGGATACTAATGCAAAGTTTTCAGCAACTCAGCACACACCAAAAGCATTCTTTCTAGATCTCAAACTCTGCAGTTGCCAGCAATTTAATAATGGGACCAAATATGTCAGCGTGACAGTCTGGTTAACAGAAGACACGCAGGAGCATGAGTCATGTAACACTGGAGAAGAAATTCATGAGTAAACAAATGATTACAATCAACCTTAGGGATAGATCAAATTGTGTCACTTTACAAAAACAACACATAAAAAGGCAAATATGATGCATTAAGGTTCACATTTGAAGGAAACCTGGATTTGTTCCTTATTAACAACAGTAATAATTGAAATAGTAAACAGCGGTATCATAGCTCACGATTTGATATGAGCCTAGTTTGTGGGGAGTTTAGATAACAATGAATGAGGATGGGAGCTAGCCATTTCGGGGATTGTGCACTAATGAGGAGGGGACCATAATAAGATGGAGTGTGCACTTATCAGGAGGGGAGTTGAGGTGAAATTATTTAAATCGGTTAGTGAAGGTAGAATGAATAATTTTTCATTTAAATTAGTATCTATTTACTCTCTGAATCATCAATCTCTTGTCGAAAAATATATTTTTCGTCACTTGTTTTGGCGTAAATATGAAGTTATGTCGTTTGCAAATAATGTCATTGCATTGCGAACCTATAACAAGCGATTCAGACTCTCATGCATCATTAGTCTGGTCGTGAATGAGGACGATGCAAACAACTCCGGTCCTATTCATTTTTAAGCCTTGAGCGAATTTATTTTTTGGGCCTTCTTTATAAGTAAAATTAAATTTACTAATTGAAGCGAAAACCCGCTTCGTGGCTTACAAAGATATCGTACATTAAGATACAAAAAGGCTTATAGAATAATAAAAAAAGTAAGTAACAAAAGTAAACTTCTCTCGACACTGGTTGACATAAAATTGGCAATTTAATATGTAAATATGTAACACCTACAAAACATATGAAAACATATAAAAGTTAAGTTAGAACTCTTCGTCGAGCATTTCTAAATGCAGAATCACTAATAATAGTCTCAATATAAACTTTTTCTAAAATATCTGTCTCAATAAATAAGAGAGCCAAACCATTCAATCTTTCTTGAGACATAGAAGATCTGAAATAATTTTTAATAATTTTAACTTAGAGAAACTTCTTTCTGTGGATGCAACAGTTATGAGAATAGTTAATACAATTCGATATCAAATAGAAACATTTGGATAACAACCAACCATTTTATAAACTCAAGAACTTCAATTGGAGACATAGACACATCATGGGGTAAAGTCATTCGCAACACTTTCAATTCACAAATAAAATCATCCAAATCAACATCTGACTCTTCGTCATGAGAAAAAGTAGAGTGAAATTTCTTACAACATTCTCTCAATTCATTTTCATCAAATGATTTCAATTTTTTAAACCAAATAAAAATTCAAAAATACTTTCAAGCATGTGCAGTTGTTCAAACTACTTTTCAATGATGAAATAGCCATATCCACAATCACTAAGAAGTAATTAACTCTAAAAGATTCTTCAGCAGACTGTATTTCTTCTCCATGATCATTTTCATCAAATTATTTTTTCTTTACTCTATGCCTTTTTTTTTTTTTGAAAACTCATGTACTATATCCATATCACATGCAATATTTAAACTTGAAATAAATCTTTAATTTATGTAATTTTCCAAAAAAAGACATCACGCTTGCTAACTGTTGTATAGTTTTATAAATGCTCATTGATTTTGACTGTAACTTCTTACTCACCATGTTTATAGCAAACAAATTATCATGCCAAATAATCATACCAAGTAAAAATTTAAACTCTCAAATGCCATTAACTAAACTTTTCGCTTCACTCTTCGACTTAGCATCATCACAAACATTGTCTAATTCTAACCAAACCAATCTTATTCGAGGAGCTTGAAATCTAATAACTTTAACACTTATGAGGTGACTCTTCCATTGAGGATTAGTTATAGATTTCACAAACAAGCTCGACACATTAGAGAGTAAAACATTCCATTTTTAGAAGAACTAGAAAATAACACATATATTTTTTGTATCACACCAAAAAATGAGACCGCTTGTGCCATATCACAAAAAAGTTAGATTAAGACTATGACAAACATATGTCATATATAAAGCTCTCGAATTTTTTCCGAAAATACGTCTTTGAACTCCTTGGTTTTTTCTTCTCATATTCGACCCATTATCATATCCTTGACCCTCACATTAACAACATCAAGATCAAGATATTTCAAAGCATTAAGTAATTCCATGAAAAGTCCTAATCTTTGATGTATCATCTACCTTTAAAAATTCTTTAAAAAAAACTTTTCAATTTTGACTTGATTACTAAAAATATTTACACATCATACTAACAAAGTCATTTGTTCTTTGGGTACAATCTAAAATTATAGAGAAATATTTTGCTTTTTAACGACGTTTATAATTGAGTTTAGAACATTATCTGCAAGCAAGGAAATCAATTCATTTTGAATTTTATGACCAAGATAGTGATGATGAGTTTCATAATTTTGAATCGGCAATCATCTCAACCAATCCTTAAAAGTTACCATTACTATCTTGATAAAGTTTCCATTAACTCTCTAAAAGCCAAATTATTTTTAGCAAGATATTTGACAATAGAAACAATTCTCATTAAACTTGTCTCCGACGCTCTTTTTCCTTATTATTTTCAAATGTTTGATTATTATCTGTTATTGATTTTAAATTTTTTCCATTGATCCATATTAGTCAAATGCTCGACACTTTGTTCATGTTATTTAAGTCTTATTCCAAGATGCTTCCAATCATTAAACAACTTGCAACAAAAATAATATACTTTATCTACACACTTTGAATAAATTAACCAATTTCTATCAACTTTCTCACCATTTTTCATACTCCTAGAATAATAACTATATGAAAAATGTCTAGAAGAATCATCTAAAGAAAACACAAGATTCAATTCTCTAATTGGTCCCTTTTCAACTGTTATTTCTATAGTTTTTCTATTAAGATATGCCAATTCTTAGGGTCATATATATCTACAAAAGTATTTGTTTCATCATCATCTATTAAATTATTAACATTATCGTGTTCACTTCAATTAGTAGCATCTTGGATTAATATATTTTCCTCATTCAAGTCATCTACCATTCCCTTACACTTATCAACTTCTTCTAAATTTCCAGAAGAGCCTTACTTCACAAATTTATCAAACGCATCTTTTTGAGATCAACAAATTTTTCATCTTGTTTTCGTTTTTTTCTTTTTCCACTTCCCGATAAATACTTTTTAGATAACATCTTATACAAAAATATAGATATGATAAGAAACAATTGAATCTGAGAAGGATTGCAGTTGCGGCTTTTGAGCTTGTCACCCTTGGGGATCCGTGAGTGAGGAGCTACCCTTTTGGATTTTCATTTTTTTTACTGCTTGCTTCTTTAAGTCTTTTATGGCAGCCAAAGTGAGAGACAAAAGGTGAAGCCGTGGAGAGCATGCTTGCTTCTTTAAGTCTTTTATGGCAGCCAAAGTGAGAGACAAAAGGTGAAGCCGTGGAGAGCATACGAAACATTTTTATCCTAGTGGCCAGTAGGCCCCTTCTTGCTTTGGGCCTAGGCTGGTGCCCCGGTGGCCCACCCCAGGACCGGGGCTGGATGCAGAGCTGAAGAGAGAGTTAGGCACAAATCTAAATATGCCTCCCACTAAGATATATCAGGTAGCGTAGTTATAATTCTTCTTACTATGTAAATCATGAATAATATTAAAATGATTGTCCAAATAACGTACTTCAGTCAGATTATGTATTCAGTTTTGGAGATTTAGTATTTGGGATGTGTTTTTTGTTACTTATTTTTTACTTATATTAGTAGATATCAATAAATATCAGTAAAAATTAATACATAGCAGTAAACATCAGTATATATCAGTAAAGTAATAAACATCACTAAATTTTTTCATTGATAAAGAACACACCCTCAAAATTAATATGTGACACGAAAATACTGAATAATAAAAATTATAATCTAAATCTCTTCATCTTCCTTCATATCTTCTATTTCATTCACACAAGTATTGCCGTGGTTAATAAAATTACACATCAAAACACTTAGTAAACCAGGGAGCTGATTACTGTGGATTGACTCGGACCTTCTAAATGTAATATGCACTGTTCACTAGCATTATATGTTCTGCTAAGAAATTGATATAGACACACCATGCCTTTTATTTATTTTGACTGTGGATTGATGAAGTCCTTTCTAAGGGACAGGCTGGGCACTTTTTTGATGATCTAACCAGGAATGGGACTCGGGTATGTCTACCATAGATATCTGGTTATGTATATGATTCCCCCAACTAATTCGAGGGACAGTAAAGACAGCAAACATCAAAATTAATTAACAGCAAGACAACAAATCACAAAATCAATTAACATCAACACACAACAAATAATAGACATCAAACAACAACAAATTAAAGCATCATATATTCAATAATATACCAATTTTTTTAAAATTCAAATGAACCAAATTAAATTTAAAAACAAATTTCTTTGTTTTTAATTTAATTTAATTTTAATATTCATTAAAATTCTTTTAAGTATTTAAATTCAGTACATAAGTAAATATGAATAATTATCAGTAAAGTAATAAACATCAGTAATTTTTTTAGTGATAATGAACACACCCTTGGTAATGGGATAAAGGAATGTTTGGTTGGGGAACTATTCATTGATTGATTATGAGCTTGTTTGGTTTGAGATTCATTAGAGGACAGATAAAGTTCATCCCACGAAACTTTATCACACTATATTGAATTTACATAATGAATAGAAAATTTGAAAGTACATATAGTAACTGGGAAAGAGGTGAAAGTTTGAAAACTCAAAATATAGTTTATTGTATTATATACATATAGTCCTTTAGTAACTTTTTAATAATATTTTAAAAGGAGTTATTAAATCCTATTTGCCCATCCCCAAAAACCATCACACGAGGCGTGGACTATCCTACTACAAAGTTGATGAAAGAGTAATGTGGATGCGCTTGCACACATTGAGAGGAGAATTCGAGTCATTGCGGACAGGAAAGCGTGTTGACATACTGTGACCAGGTCCAGACAATCGTCAATAATTTAAGAATTAACAGCGAGATAGTGGAGGAACAACGAGTGGTTGAAAAAGTATTATGCTCGTTACTGACTAAGTTTGGATATGTTGTTACAACTATTGAAGAAGGACGCAACATATCAAAGTTATCAATGGATCGACTTATGAGTTCGTTGTGTTCACACAAGTAAAGGATGAACCAGAAAGCGAATGGCTCAAGCCAGGAGCAGGCATTGCACAGCCGAGTCGAAGTGAGGAGTCATGGAGGTTATCGTGGAGGCCGATGGCATCATGGAGGCCGCAATTACACCACTAGACGAGGCAAAGCTAGCAATAGTACATTTCAGAGAGCTCAAAGTGGTCATACTGGAGGATGAGACAAGTCCAAGTTCCAGTGTTACCGGTGCTAGAAGTTTGGACACTACGAGCATATTTTGAGAATGGACGAGCGTAGCAAACTATGGTTCTAGCATGTAAGACAAAAGAGACTTGCTGAGAGTGCACAGATTTGTGGTACATTGACTCCAGAAGCAACATCCATATGAGCGGGAGAAAAGAGTTATTCTCTCGCTTGGACGAATCCGCTCGTGACGTAGTCAGTTTTGGAAACAAATCGCAAATACAAGGGTTGGGTAAGGGCAATATTCGAATTCAGACTTATGCAAGTTCATATGCAACTATTGCTGATGTGTACTATGTACCAGGACTTGTTGGAACTTACTCAACATGGGGAAACTTTTAGAGAGAGGGCATTTCCTTTCTAGACGGTATTTGCACTATTAAAGGCAAAGATCAGTGGATCGTTGCCAGAGTCCCGATGAAAAATAACCGGATGTTCCCATGGAATCTTCAAAAGGGATTGAGATGAACTTTGAGACGATGGTAAGAGACAATAGTTGGTTGTGGCATCTCAGGTTTTGCCATTTATATTTTCAAGGATTGAAATTATTGGCTGCCAAAATAAGGGTGACTGGACCACCAGTAATCCAAGTTTCTAGTCAACCATGTGAGGCATGCTAGCTGAGAAAGCAGCACATGCAGCCGTTTCCATATGAAAAGGCGAAGCGAGGTGAGCAAACCAACCATTGGAGCTGGTCCATAAATGAAATTGGCACTGCATTGCTATTATTGAGATACCACAGGTTGCTACAGCAACTTCTGCCGCTTGAACGCTTTGGGACCAAACTTGAAGAACATAAACATATTTGTTCACCCAGTTCGCAATAGCCTATGTAAAAGGAGGACAACTCTTGGTCCTCAAGATTTCACTATCTCAGTTAGAGTACACCACTACTCCTAACCTAGTTGAAATCTCCGCTTACTCTATCATCACAGATTAGCTACACTGATACTCTACTTTCAATAATAGATAACTAGCAGTTCTATAACTCTCAGCCTATCAAATTACAAAGTACACCTAGATTTTGCTGCAGTAACTTCTTCCGCCAAGTTATTGTCGCTTCTATTCTTGACTTCTACAAGCACTCCCTGCTGAGTAGCCAGACACTCTGCGCTGCTCCCCCTCGATCAATGGCCTCTCGCCACTATCCAGGAGCACGCTGGGACAATCCGCGCAAGCTACACTCCACGATTGTCAACCGTTCGGCCTATTAATGAGACTCCTCTCCAGTCGACTCCCTCGAATCAAAATACTATCAGACTACTCCAGTCCTGATCACTCCTCAGCTCTCACACAACTTGCGCTTCATCACTCTCTGCTTTTGCAAACTCTGATCTCTACTCTGTGTTTGTGTGTGTGTGATTCTTCGGTTCGAATTTTTTTATTTATTTACGTGTTGCTTCGATCTCTGCCCCTAAATATATAGCTTCAACACCTCAGCAACTTTAGTCCCAAACGATAATTCCACCTTCCGAAACTTCCCCTGGATTCCTAGAAGTAGTTGAGATTCGGTTTCCTGAATTTGAATTTAGAAACCATATCTTGTTGGCCTTCATATGCGCCTCTGCGAAGATCTCTGGTCGTTGCTCCGCTGGCAGCAATCACCCGGATATCCTCCGAGCTCCTCCATATTGATTGGCTTCAAAGAAACTCTCTTGAAGCTTTAGTCTTGAATCTTCAGTGGATGTTATGGCCTTTTTTGGTTCTTGTATTGATCCCTTCTAATCATATGTACCAGCTTCAATCATCACAGGATGCTATAGCGTCTTCTGGCTCTTTTGTTTTGTCAGGGTGCATTTGCATGTACCAGCTCTAGATGCCACATGATGCTGTAGCATCTTCTTCCGCTCGGCTTATCATAGATGCCATATCCGTAACAATCTCCCCCTTGGCATTTTTAACAAAACTTCAGCCCTTACACCCTTCACTCTTGACTGACAAAACCTGTCATATCATTAATAATAAATTAACATTATCTTGGTAGCAGACACTTCATTTTCTTCTTCTCCCCATTTTTGTCACAAATGACAAGAGGCCCAAGGAGTTGCATTAGCAACGTACTCAGGCGCCCCATACACAGACCTAAGTGTTAGAGGTTGTTGTAGCAACTTCAGTCAGTTTCCACTTGAACCTTTGCTTCTGATTCATGTCCCTCGGATTGACTTCTCTCCAATTTCATTGTACGCGCGCCTGGCAGTAGCTTCTCAGTATGGTCATGATCCATCACCTTAATCTTTCGTCTCTAATGGGTCAGTGTAACAGCATGAGCTTTGTGACGGAATTCTTTACCACTTTTGATATTTGTCTTCTGATTTGTCTTTCTCCACCAACCTTGGTCACTTCTCCTTCGTGCTCTAGAATTTCTAAGTTTTTTCTTCAGCTCATCCACGAGCATTACTGTCTTTATCTTGGGCAATCTATGCACATCAACAGTTCCCTTACCGAGCACTCTTCCTCTTTGTCCATTTCAGAAGGTCATGTTCAGTTCTCTGCTGGGTAGAATGTTTGTCAAATATGTTCTGGTTCCCACTTTGTGTCATGGTCCTGTCTCTGTGGCTTCTAGTACTTGTTGAGTATTGGACAGACCCTTTGGACACTTGATTGCAGAAGTAACACCTGTGTTTGTTCAGTGAAGTTATACCTGTGAGCGGAACAAGTTGCTGCAGCAACCTCTGGTTCTTTCTTTTGGACCTTTTTTTCCGACACCGTTTTTCTTGCTTGGTGTGAGCCTCCTTCCTCTGTAATTTTGGATAAACCTCTTCTGTATCCATAGCTTTGACAAATGTTGTTACTCCAAAGCCACCTTTTCCCGTGTATCCAAGTCCGGCTGTTCCACCCCAATACCTCCGGCAGGATAAGTTTTGATCTAGGATTGTTGATTTTTATTTGTCTCTCTTAGTTGTATCACTGTGCAGACTGACCTTTTTAATTTTCTCATCTTCTATTTCCAGATCCTTTGTCTGATCTGAAAAAAAGGTAATGGTCTTCTGAAGTTCATCTCTCTCTTTCTCAACAGAGACTATCTTGGCCTGCAGCTCCTTGTTGATCTCAATAACTTTCAGCTATTCTTCGTGCAACAAGTCAAAGTCTCTTTCTAGTGAATTCTTTGTGAACTCTTCATATCGCTGCTCTCTGAATCTGAAGGATTGTGCGATGTGTCTTTCTTGACTTTGCTGTTGTCATCCGTTACTGACGCCAACGCCAGATTATTTCTGAGTACATCCTCAAGCTCACCTTCCTCTGAGTCTTCATCACTTCTCTTGGCAGCATAGAACTTATTGTTCTTCTTCTTCTGGTTGTTTGGACATTCAGATTGCCTATGACCATTTCCTTCACATTCCTAGCATTGGATCCCCTTTTGCTTGTCCTTTCTTTCTTCTCTACTTCGATCATCATTCTTGTTTCTTCTCTGGGAATTGTCTCCTCTCCTGGATTGATTTCTCCTCCTTAAGTGCTGACCTGCATATGAAGGTTTTTGATCCAATATCTTCATGAACTTACCAAAGTTCTTGGCAATCAGGGATAGTTTCTATACTAAGTCTTCTAGAGCAGCCTCCTTCTCATTCGTCTCAGCCTTGAATCATAGGTTGTTCCTAGGGGGTGATGTAGCATCCTCTGTCACTTTCATCTCAAACTATTTTAGCGACCTGATCAACGCCTCTAGCCTTATGTTCTTGATATCTTGTGCTTCTTCTATGGCTGTGACCTTCATGGCAAACTTTGATGTCAGGGACCGGAGAACTTTTCTGACGGTTCTCCAAGGGCATAAGCTTCATTTGGTAGGTCACACAGCTTGCCATTGAACTCACTGATGGTTTCTCCCTCTACCATCATCAAGCTTTTCAAATCGTGAGGTGATCATCTGAATTCTCAAGCTCTTCACCTTGTCTGCTCCCTCATGAGCTGTCTCAAGGGTATCCCAAGCTTTTTTCGCTACGTCGCAGTTTGAGATCAGCCTAAAATTGTTTGCCTCAATGCGACAAATTTTGCATTGAGAACTTTGGAGTTTTCGGATGCTGTAGCAACTTCTTTAGCAGTCCATCTCTCTTAGGATTTCTTTTTTGCTACTCCTTTATCATCTATCACCAATGGATGTGCCCATTCCGAGATCATAATTGTCCATGCCTTCTTATCCAAGGCCTTCAAGAAGGCTTTTATTCGAGCTTTCCAATACCATAATTACCTTCTTCGAGCAATGCAGGTCTGATTGTGCTTTGACCTTCTTTCATCTTGGCCGTGGCGATCAGCAGGGCCTTCCCGGACCTCACTCAGTCTGTCTAGCGACCGGCTTTGATACCAATTGAAATTGGCACTGCGTTGAAATTGTCGATATACCACAGGTTGCTACAGTAACTTCTGCCGCTTGGTTACTGACGGTTTGGTTCGGCCAAACCTAAAGAACACAAATAAATTTGTTCACCCAGTTCGGCAACAACCTACGTCTAGGAAGGACAACTCTCAGTCCTCAAGATTTCACTATCTTAGTTAGAGTACACCACTACTCCTAAGCTAATCGAAATCTCTGCTTAATGTGTCAACACAGATTAGCTACACTTGTACCTACTTTCAATAATAGATAACTAGCAGTTTTATAACTCTCAGCCTATTCTATTACAAAGTGTACCCAGATGTTGCTGCATCAACTTCTTCCTCCAAATTATTGTCGCTTCTATCCGTGACTTCTCCAAGAACTCCCTGTTGAGTAGTCGGACACTGTGCGGTGCTCCCCCTCGATCAATGACCTCCCACCACTATCAAGGAGCACGCTGGGACAGTCCACGTAAGCTGCACTCTGGGACTGTCAACCGTTCGGCCTATTAACGAGACTCCTCTTCAGTCAACTCCCTCGAATCAAAATACTATCAGACTACTCCACTCCTGATCCCTCCTCAGCTCTAACAAAACTTGCGCTCCAGCACTCTCTGCTTTCACAAATTCTGATCTACACTCTGTGTTTGTGTGTATGTGATTCTTCGATTCGATTTTTCTTATGTACGTGTTGCTTCCGTCTCTGCCCCAAATATATAGCTTCAACACCTCAGCAACTTTAGTCCCAAATGATAATTCCACCTTTCGAAACTTCCTCTCGATTCCTGGAAGTTGTTGAGATTCGGTTTCCTGAATTGGATATTAGAAACCTTATCTTGTTGCCTTCATCAGCGCCTCTGTTAAAGATTTCTGATCACTATCTCTGATCGTTGCTCCGCGGACAGCAATCACCCGGACATCCTCCGAGCTCCTCCACATTGATTGGATTCAAAGAAACTCTCTTGAAGCTTTAGTCTTGAATCTTCAGTGGATGTTGTAGCCTTTCTGGTTCTTGTCTTGATCCCTTCTGATCATATGCTCCAGCTTCAACCATCACATGATGTTATAGCATCTTCTGGCTCATTTGTTTTGTCAGTCTGCATTTGCATGTACCAGCTTCTGGTGCCACAGGATGCTGTAGCATCTTCTTCCGCTCGGCTTCTTCCGATCGACTTTGTCACAGATGCCATATCCGTTTAATATGTATCTATGTGCTCCAGTGGAGGTCGAATCTCTTAGTTGAAAGAGATACATGATGGCATTAGTGGATGATTTTTCGAGAAAGATTTGGGTTTATTTCTTAAAAGTGAAGTCAGAGGCTTTCCGGACATTCAGAAATTTTAAGATCTTTGTTGGAAAACAAAGTGGTTTCACTATAAAGACGATGAGATCAGATAGATGAGGAGAATTCACTTCTAATGAATTCTCCAATTATTGCAGAGCCAAAGGGATGAAACGACAGTTGACTGCTAGTTACACACCTCAACAAAATGGCAAAGCTGAAAGAAATAATTCAATCTTTGAGATAGCCAGAAGCATGTTGAAGGCCAAGGAGCTACCAAAGCCGCATCGGGTAGAAGCAGTAGCGTGCATAGTTTTCTTACTAAACCGATGTCCCACGAAGACAGTTCATGGAAAGACACCACATGAAGCTTGAAGTGGTGTGAAGCTAATGTATCTTGTCTAAGAGTATTTGGGTGTGTCGCATATCCTCATATACCAGATCAGCAGTGAAGGAAGTTGGATGACAAAAGCACAGATGTATCTTCATTGGGTATAATGTTGATACAAAGGATTACAAGTTGTACGACCATGACACCAAATAATTGATTATCAGCCGTGATGTGCAGTTGTTGAAGACGAGGCCTGGGATTGCTCTCAAAGGGATACTAAACAACCTAGTGTTTTGATTGAGGAGGAGTCTATCAAAAATAGACACGCACTAGCTGATTCACTTTATAAATCAGGCGAACTGAAGTCTAGTATTCGTCAAGCACGATAAAGATTGCCACCCATTCGGTTTCAAATTATGTTGTCACTCGAGATGATGAGATTGACACTAATGATGAAACTATGGTGAACTTTTTTCTTTTTGCAGATTGTGATCTTGTGACGTTCAAGGATGCAATAAAAGATAAATGATGGATTCAGGCTATGGATTCGGAGATAGCTTCCATTGAGAAGAATGATACATGAGAGTTGACACATTTACCAGTTGGTAAGACGGCGATTGGAGTAAAGTGGGGTGTAGAAAACGAAGTACAATCCTGACGATCAGGTGGACAATTTGAAGGCAAGACTAGTCGTCAAAGGATACAATAAAAAACACTAAATATCTTTTACAAATCTTGTAGTAAACTCTGACAAAGGTAGTATAACTAGTCAATACATCCCGACAAATAGATATATTCTAGTTCTCCTAGGCATGCATATTCCGACAAAAGTAATATTCAACATAGTAGTTACTAGGTACCTGTACGATAAATTTTCCAGTAAGTATTTATCGTAAGAATTAAACAAGTAAAAGAGCTTTACGAAAAAGTTTTCACTTAGCCTACCAATTTAGTTCATAGTAATAAGCATAAAGAACTAGTAACAGAAAAGATAACATATGATGCATTCTTTGGTCTGCCATCAGTTTCAATGCTTAATTTCCAACCAACTTGTTGGTTTGATCAACTCTTCTAAAGCGAAGGAGAGTCCTACAAAAAGATAATCAAGAAATAGCGCTGAAAGTAGACATTCAAATAAATAGCGGATAGGCTTAGAAAATGATCACATCCAAGTATATGGCATGCACAAGTCCCGGCAACGACGCCATTTCAATCGGCGGTATTTTTAATCCCTATAGCAATCAAGAAAGTCTTACAAGGGGTATGCTGCATTCAAACTATACTTATAATCCTAAGTAAGTACCTAGGATCTTCCAAGGAACCAATGCGAACATGCACATACAATATTTCCTAATCTATCCTAACCTTTTAAGGTTCTAGGTATTAACAGTGCTATTTTGAGTTAGGAGAGATCAATACATAGTGGCTCGACTCTAAGCAAGCCTAGAGGGCATACAACACATATGATGGATAATTGATAATACTATGTAAGAGAGAAAGGTTAATCCTGTCATGATGAGGCTTCCTCACTAACTCGGTCGTAGCTCCGTATGCTTCGAAGGGCTTCTTGCTTAAGGCTCTTGCTTTTTAGCTCTTCTCCACATTCCAAGAATAGGATTTGAAAAGTAAATCTCAAATGCAGAATGTTGGTCATGAGTTGCCTATATATACCGGAAACGAGGCGTAGCTTAGATAGCGTGAGGCGTCATCTAGAGGCTTCTACATCTGTAGAGGCGTTGCCTGATAAAGCGAGGCGTCACCCGATAATGTCATAACAGATTGAGACATCACTGACTACATGTGAGGCAGGATTCACCTCGTGATGGACCCTTCGCTCGCTGCTCGGTTGCAGTCCTTCGCTCTCGAAAATAGTCGCTTCACGTCTCCTGGAACAACACCTTCACGAGAGCTGTCCGCGCACTCGTGAACCACCATCATCACATCGCTCCTTTGTCTGGATCCTCCTCGGACTCGCTCTTCTTTCCGCTCGTGGCTCTCACATGTTTTCTTTTTCTCAAATCTCGATTGTGTGCCCTAATCCCCAATTCCAGCTCTTCTCCTTTTATATGCAAAACGCCGCGTTTTACTCATTTGCTAACTGCCCAAGATATTGACCTGCATTGACAAAAGGCAAAAAAATAAACCAAGAGCAATTTTTACCTAAACTAAAGAACTTGTCCTAGACTATTCCAAATTCTACACAAGTCTAAACTAAGGCAGTAAACAAACTCAGATTAAAGACTCAACAATAGGAGGTTTGTTCTTCCACCTGGCGAGGAGGAACATCTTCCTCAGCCCTGGACGGCCCTGCATTGGTCAGTCCAGTCAAAACTTCATTCTCTTCATCAGGTTCCAGAGGAACAGAGGCTGGCATTTCGAGTAGGTGAAGTAAGAGCCACCCTGACATCTTCGTCGGAGTCCTGATGATGACGATATGGCGACCATCCTAAATATTGCTCAACGTCATTAGGTCTGAGATATGCCAATTGGATTCGAAGACTTGTCTGATCTCTCTGAGGGGCAGTCAGCCAACCATAAATTTTGCAAACAAGGAGAACTCGAACTGTTTAGCCCCCGCTTTGAGTTCGTCAGCCATGAATGACACTGTCGGGCGTCCATCTTTGTGACCATATCGCCTAGCCGGAAGATCAATAGCTGGAAAACGAGAAAACGATTGTTCCCTGCCGGTAATCTACGTGAACGAGGGTCTAGCTTATTGGGAAATCGAGCCAAGCTGAGATTTCCAATCAAGCTGCCGCAGCTTCTCTCGGCATTGGTTAAGCAAGACATGGGGCAGTTCTGTACTTTAGGGATTTCAGGGACTTAATTATAAATATAGGCTGCGTCTGTATTTTAGCTGAAGTATGAGGACTTATTTGTAATAAGTAGAAAGGGTCTGTAATAGATTTAACGATCATCTTCTTCCTCATTTCTTCAATACAGAAAATTGAGCCTGAAAACTGAGTTTTGCTCCGGGTGACTTCTGTCACTCATTTTCTCCGGTTGTTCACGTCTGTGAACTTCTACATGGTATCAGTTTAGGTACGATTCCGTTCTGTGCTCTACACACTTCTTTCTTGCAGTTTTCTTTTTCTCTGGTTCGATTGTTTCTTTGAGATGTCGGACATTCCCATTGATTCCGGCCGCTCGTCTGGCAATCGTTCCGATCGTCACGCTGATGATCCGCTTCACGTAAGCAGCAGCGAGAATGTAACAATGTCGCTGGTCAGCACACCTTTGACAGGTATCAACAACTTCGTAACCTGGAAGAAATCCATGGAGATGGCTTTAGGGTTCAAACTGAAGTTGGGATTTGTCCGAGGTGATTTTCCTAAACCAACTGATCCATATGAGCTTGCACGTTGGGAAAGATGTAATGTTGCAATTCACACATGGATCTTGAATTCCGTCTCGAAGGAAATTGGTTCTTCGATCATCCACTCGAAAGATTGTATGCAGGCTTGGCAGGTTCTCCAGAACAGATTTGGTGGTTCCATCAGACCAAGATTGTATTCTCTGCGGAAAGACATCAGTTCTTTAGCTCAAGGTGATTTACCTGTGGCTGAGTACCATGGTAAGTTGCTGAATTTATGGGCAGAACAAGAAGCTTTGCAAGAAAATGCTTCATGTGATCTTGGCTCCAATTGTAAGGCCACCAGATGTATTGAGAAAAGAACAGTCGAGTACAACATCATGCAGTTCTTAATGGGTCTTAATGACACTCATTCACAAGTCAGAACTCAGATTTTGGCCATGAAGCCTTTGCCAAGCATTGATGAAGTGTATAATATGGTGCTAGAAGATGAGGCAGAAAGAGGTATTTCTAAACCTGTCACTCCTGAAGTTTCAGCTCTATACTCACAAGGCAACAAATCAGTAAAGATTTCTGGCGATTCTGCTCAAAACAACAACAATAGAAGAAATTTGCTTTGCTCTTATTGCCAAAAAGAAGGTCATACAAGGGAGATGTGTTATAGGTTAATTGGGTTCCCTCCTAACTACAAAGGGAGAAGAAACAACAATAAGCCTGGACAAAGTGGCAACATTGGCAGCAACAATGACTCTGGCAAGCACAGATCCGCTCACAATGTGACCACCAGCTCTGCTTCTCCGACTGCATCCACTGAGTCTTCTCCTCCTGCAAATCAAGTTCAGCTAAATTCAGTGACCATGAACCAAGAACAACTGAATAAGCTGATGAGTTTCTTAAATGCCTCAGGAAGTAACAACACTGAACATATGGCAGGTATATCTTGCCTCACATCTATTAATATTTGTGCTCATGATTGGATTATTGACAGTGGTGCCACTGATCATATAACCCCTCATAGACATTTATTAACTGATATGAAAAAGATAGCTCATCCTTACAATGTCCTAATGCCAAATGGTGACACAGCTCAGGTCAGTCACACAGGGACTTATGTTGTAAATGAAGGTGTTATCCTCTTGGATGTTCTTCTTGTGCCACAGATTAAATTCAATCTTCTCAGTGTGTCTAAATTACTGAAGACTGCAAAATACTCAGTAATTTTCACTGACAAACACTGCTATATTCAGGACCTAGCCAAGTCGACTTCAACACTGATTGGAAATGAAATTCAAGGGCTCTATCAATTACAAAAGACAGACAATGCTCGCTGCTTCATTACACAAGAAAATAAAGGGCAGATGATACTTTGGCACAAAAGACTTGGCCATATTCCAGCTAGGAAACTATCAGACAGTTTAAGAAAATACATTCCTCTATTAGACTGTAAATCTGACACAGTTCAATGTGATGTTTGTCCCCTAGCTAAACAAACTAAATTGTCATTTCCCACTTCTGAATCAATAAGCAAGGAACTCTTTGATATTGTTCATGCTGACATATGGGGTCCTTACAAAACACCTACATTGGCAGGCAACAAATATTTTCTTACCATTGTGGAAGACAAGTCTAGGACTACTTGGGTATTCCTTATGCCCAACAAAGGTCAAGCTACAGATCACATTATTCAGTTCTTCTCTATGGTACAAACTCAGTATGGCAAACAGATCAAAGCTATCAGAACTGACAATGGTGCAGAATTTTTGACATCCAAATTATCTCAGTTTCTCTTACAGCATGGAGCATTGCATCAAAAATCATGCACCTATACACCTCAACAAAATGGAAGAGTTGAAAGAAAACACAGGCACTTACTTGAAGTTGCTCGTGCTCTGAAATTTCATTCCAAGGTTCCTGATTGCTTCTGGGGTGATTGTGTCCTTACAGCTGCATATATCATCAACAGAATTCCATCAGCAACATTGGATAATAAATCTCCTCTGGAAATACTACACACAAAGGTACCAGACTACACTCATCTCAGAATTTTTGGATGCTTATGCTATTCCACAAATATCTTACCACACAAAGACAAGTTTGATCCTAGAGCATCTCCTTGTGTATTCATTGGCTACCCATATGGTCAAAAAGGCTACAAGTTATTTGATCTCACGTCTCATTCTATAACAGTTAGCAGACATGTTATTTTTGTCGAGGACATTTATCCTTATGCAGAAAAAGTATCTGACTCTCAGCCAGATTCGGCCCCTATGCCTATTTGCAGTATTGACTCCACCGAGAGTGATGATGATCAACTTAATTCCTATCAGATTAGTACTTTGCCACCCACTCTTGGAGGCAACACTGATTTAGTACCCATCAGGAGATCTACAAGAACATCCAGACCTCCAACCAGGCTGCAAGATTATGTCTGCAACCACATTTCCAAGCCAAATACACTATATCCTATTTCTGAATACTTGGATTACTCAGGCTGTTCACAGAGTTTCCAGCATTGTGCATTCCAAATATTATCTGAGACTAAGCCTACCAGCTATTCTCAAGCAAGCAAAAATGCGAACTGGAATAATGCTATGACAGCAGAGTTACAAGCTCTTCAAGACAACAATACTTGGGTTCTCACCAATCTACCTCAGGGAAAAAATCCTATTGGCTGCAAGTGGGTTTACAAAATAAAAAGAAATTCAGATGGTTCCATTGAACGCTACAAAGCACGCTTGGTAGCCAAGGGCTACAATCAAATGGAAGGATTAGACTACCGAGAGACATTTGCACCAGTTGTAAAAATGACCACAGTTAGAATTTTTTTGGCTGTCGCAGTGTCTTATGATTGGCCTATCTTCCAACTTGATATCAACAATGCATTCCTACATGGTTTTCTAGAGGAGGAGGTCTATATGAAACTCCCACCAGGTTTTTACAAGACTGAAAAATCTCAGGGCAAAGTCTGCAAGCTCACTAAAAGCCTCTATGGATTGAAACAAGCTTCAAGACAATGGTTCTCTAGATTCAGTGATTCCCTACTCAGCTATGGATTTATTTCCAGCATAGAAGATTACTCTCTATTCACTTTGAAAAGAGATAATCATTTCTTGGCACTCCTAGTTTATGTTGATGATGTAATCATCACTGGCACTTCAGCTGTTCTTATCTCAGAGGTAAAACACTACATCCATTCTCAATTCAAAATTAAAGATTTGGGACAATTGAGTTACTTCTTAGGGATTGAGGCTGCCAGATCCAACAAAGGGCTCTTCTTAAATCAAAGAAAATACGCTCTGGATCTTCTTGAGGAAGCTGGCTTACTTGGGTGCAAGCCTAGTTTAATTCCTATGGAATCTAAACAGAAACTAGCTATTTCTAAAGCTACACCACTACCTGATCCAAGTCTCTACAGAAGATTAGTGGGAAGGCTCATATATCTAACAGTCACAAGACCAGACATATCTTTTTCTGTGCAAGTTTTAAGTCAGTTCATGTCACAACCTAATGAAGAACACTTAGCTGCAGCAAATAAAGTCTTACGTTACCTGAAAGGCTCTCCTGCAAAAGGTCTGTTCTTCCCTCGTGAGAATGACTTAAAATTAAGTGCTTATTGTGATGCCGACTGGGCATCTTGCCCCCTCACCAGAAGGTCAGTTTCTGGCTTCTGTGTCCAGCTTGGTTCTTCTTTGATATCCTGGAAATCCAAGAAACAATCAGTGGTTTCCCAATCATCTACTGAAGCTGAATACAGATCCATGGCTTACACATCCAGAGAATTAGTGTGGTTATCTCGTTTACTCGCTGATTTCCAGATTGAAGTCAAAGTCCCTATTACACTCTACTGTGACAATAACTCTGCCCTACACCTAGCAAAGAATCCCGTATTCCATGAAAGAACAAAGCATGTGGAAATTGACTGCCACATTATACGAAATCATGTTGCAAGTGGTTTCATCATACCTGTATTTGTGTCTTCCTTGGACCAGGCTGCCGATCTACTGACAAAGGCTTTGAAATCCGACCAACTCGCCAAGCTGAGCTCCAAGCTCAACGTCTGCAACCTTCTCCATACGCCGAGCTTGCGGGGGGGGGGGGGGGTATTGGGAAATCGAGCCAAGCTGAGATTTCCAATCAAGCTGCCGCAGCTTCTCTCGGCATTGGTTAAGCAAGACATGGGGCAGTTCTGTACTTTAGGGATTTCAGGGACTTAATTATAAATATAGGCTGCGTCTGTATTTTAGCTGAAGTATGAGGACTTATTTGTAATAAGTAGAAAGGGTCTGTAATAGATTTAACGATCATCTTCTTCCTCATTTCTTCAATACAGAAAATTGAGCCTGAAAACCGAGTTTTGCTCCGGGTGACTTCTGTCACTCATTTTCTCCGGTTGTTCACGTCTGTGAACTTCTACATAGCTTTCCATGCATCTGTCGGAGGGGGATGGGTGCGCAATCAGGTCCGAATGGTGGAGATAAGAAAAGGTTGTGGCAGAATGGCCATGCTGACCGGAAAAGGAACTAGATGCATTTTACCTTTCTCCAAAAAGAAACAATCCCCAAAAAATTAAATTAAATTACATTTCTAATTAAAAATTATGGATCCGAACGACCTCTAAACGGGTTTGAATAAGTTTCAAATAACTTGTAATGGGCTTAATTAAAATCATTATTTAATTAAATTACTTTTTTAACTGAAAAATATTATATTCATATAGAAATATATTTAAATCGAGCTCACAAATGAGTTTTAAACGAACTATAAACGACCCGTTCACGAACAAAAATGAATTGGGCTCATACTCGGCTCGTTTATTTGACAAGCTTAAACACTTTGTTTGAGCTTGGCTGGTTCGTTATTGAACGAGCTTTTGACCAAGCTTTGACTGAATTTGGTCACGAGCAGCTCACGAGTATATTGGCTCTCTTGCACCTCTATGTACAAGTGGTGTCTCGTGAGGAATTTCAGGAAGCGGAATACCCACAAATCTAAATATTCTAAGTTATATGATGCATGTCCTGCATGGCTCATAATGTTAGTGTTACGGATATGGCATCTGTGACAAAGCGAAAGCTCCCGAGCGGAAGAAGAAGCAACAACAAACTCTGGTACTAGGAGCTGGTACTTGCAAATGAAGACTAACAAAACAAGAGAGGCAGAAGAAGTTATAGCATCCTCTGACGAATGGAGCTAGTACATATATCAGAAGAGATCAAGACAAGAAGAAGAAGAGGCTATAGCATCTCCTGAAGATTCAAGACTAAAGCTAAAGGGAGTATCTTTGTAGCAGATCATTCTGGAGGAGCTCGGAGGTTGTCCAGGAGATTGCTTCCATCATGGCAACAGGCAGAGGACGGCCCAGATGATCAGAGAATCTTCAGCAGTGGCGCGGATGAAGGCCAACAAGATAAGGTTTCTAAATTTCAATTTAGGAAACTGAATCTCGACAACCTTCCAGGAATCCAGGGGAAGATTCGGAAGGTGGGATTATCTGCGGAAGGTGGGATTATCTGCGGAAGGTGGAATTATCTTTTAGGGGCTAATATTGCTGAGGTGCGAATAGCTACATATGCAACGGAAAAGACCGAAGCAAACAGACGATTGAATCATAGAAACACACTGAGCAGAGATCAAAGCAGAGATTGCTGAACCGCAAGTTGTGTGAGAGTAGAGGATTAATCTGGACTGGAGCAGTCTGATTACTATATTAATTCGAGGAAGTCGATTGGAGTGCAAAGGCGTCGATAGGCCAAACGGTTGACAGTCGCGAAGTGCAGCTTGCGCGGACTGTCTCAGCGTTTTCCTTGGTGGTGACGGAAGGTCATTGATTGAGGGGGAGCAGCCCAGAGCGTCCAACTACTCAGCAGGAAGTGCTTGGAGAAGTCGTTGACAGAAGCGTCAGCAACTAGGCGGAAGGAGTTGTTGTAGCATCCGTTGTAACACATTGTAATAGGATAGGCTGAGTCTGTGAGTTCGGGTCGTTAACTATCTATTACTGGAAGTGTGTTGATAGTGTAGGCTAGTCTGTGTTGACAGATTGAGCAGCGACTTCGACTGGGTTAGAAGTAGTGGTTAGACTAGCGTGACTGAGTTGTTGGAAACCTTTGTACTCTAACTGTGATAGTGAAGTCTTGAGGACCGAGAGTAGTCCTCCTCAGACGTAGGTTGTTGCGGAACTGGGTAAACAATTTTGTTTGTGCTTCTCAGGTTTGGCCGAAGCAAACCGTCAGCAACTTAGCGGAAGAAGTTGCTGAAGTAAACCATGGGTTGTCGTCTATAGTAACGCAGTGCCAATTTCAGTTAGTACATATGACAGATGTTCTCTAACAACATGTGTACGCAAGGATTCAATAGACTTCAATCACTAAGACATGAAAGTTCAAACATAGTTCTCAAAAAAAAGAAAAATCCAAACATGCTTCGATGCAAAGTCATCGATTCCCTACATAGATTACCCTCATTAGTTCATAGACATGCATTCAAATAGACAAGAATCCATCATACCTATGCTTAA
This sequence comes from Umbilicus rupestris, assembly GCA_963678935.1. Classification (NCBI taxonomy): domain Eukaryota; kingdom Viridiplantae; phylum Streptophyta; class Magnoliopsida; order Saxifragales; family Crassulaceae; genus Umbilicus; species Umbilicus rupestris. The sequence goes on from OY787619.1 coordinate 10,679,348, forward strand.
TCGGCCTATGCTATCAAGAAGATTAGTCCATAGGCGTCGTAACACTAGATGCATTTCAAGGTCCACAAATCCAAACTCTGTGTCCATAAGGAAAGAGGAATCCAAACCAAATTTGAGATGCCACTATTTCAAACAATAGACTTAGTGGAATGACGATTTCTGAGTCAATTAATCACTCAACCGGTAACAGTACATATAACTGACTGACAAATATAGGGGAGATGCATCAAGTCTGAAGTGTGGCGTTTAGCTTGGAACTTAAGTTTCAGCTAAACTCATTCATTTTTTTTCTTTTCTTTTTCTCCTTTTTTTTTCTTTTCTTTTTCAAAAGGAGATACATAACACGCATTTTTATGGGGCTTATTTTTTGCTCTCATTTGACAATCCTCCTCAATTCGATATGACTCCACACTAAAGACTGAAACATATGGTGATGATGGACATGCGTGTGAAACAAACAAGTTATCGAAGATCATGAATAAGGGACTTAGGGTCAATTTTTTAGCTAAAGTTCATTACTGAAGTACTTAACTTATGTAATTAAATTACTATTGATGGAGCGTATTTCTATGATCCATCATTTTTGTTTATTCCTATTGTTTAGTTGTATTTTGTGTTTGATAAATTACTTCTTTATAGTGTTTCGCATCGCAAGTGTATCAAGATTGCTTTGGAGCTTTATTGCGTATTTGGAGCATTCTAGGAATCACTCAATCATTCGGGAAAATAAAGAGCAAAGACTTGATCGCGAGAGCATCGACAAAGCCAAAACGCCAACAGAGCTCGTACCACTCGTACGATACAGACAAGCCATGAGATCCTTTGACAGCTGAGGTCATAGCAGTCGTAATGGTCGTACTAGTCGCAAAAGCCCACAGGCCCACATCCTTCAATCTAGGGTTTGCATCGATTTAAATAGAGAATTCTGAGAGGGAATTCGACACAAGATAAAGAGACAAGAGAGAATTGGAGGAGAATCAGAGACGAAAGTCAGAGGCGCAGTGAACAGTGCGGTGCGTAGTGTGCGTCAGTTTTCGTATTCTCTAAACTTAATTCAGTTTGGAGATTTGCATTCCAATGTTTGGTTTGAGATTTTATGTTCCATAATTCGATTTAGTGAATTACTTTTCTTCGTACGAATTATATGCTTTGATCATCAAGTTAGCATAGCCTAGCGGTGAAACTGATATATATTGCGTGATATGATTAGCGAAGCCTAGCGGTAGAACTAAATTGGTATTGTTAGTCAAGTAATCATTAACCTATTCGAGAACTTAACGGTGAAGAGTAGGTAGAATATTGGAGTCGATATTACCTTAGCAGGATTGTTAGACTAAAATAGTAGTTTTTACAAGTTGATGCATGTTCGATCGATGATTACTAGTTGCAATGCAAATCCATGAACTGATTCTTTCTGAATTTGTTAAACATCATTCTTCTTGAGAACAAACCCTCCATTAACTATTTGTAGAACTCTAGAACTACTTGCACTCTTTGGGTACGGCCCTACTTTTCGCTTGCTAGTATAGTAGGTTACTATAAATTTAAATTTGGCGCACACAACGACGTGTCGTCAACTATTCATCATCTCTTTCCTACCACCACCACCAGAACACTACCACCACCACCGCCAACACAACACCACCATAACCATCCACCCCAATCCAAACACCATAATCACTCACTCCAATCCAACCACCATAAACAAATCCCACCACCATCACAATCCAACCACCACAATCAAATCCCGCCACCACAATCAAATCCCACCATAATTCCACAACCACCATAATCATCCCCAATCCCACAACCACCACAACACCACCCACTCACACACCCACCACCCCACTCCCACCACTCACCTCTCATCCCACCACCCACCCACCCACACACCCACCACTATCCACCCTTAATGGCACTAACACCCACAAATCAATATGGAATAATAAAAAATAATAATTTACTTAACTTAAATATATTTTCATTTACTTTACTTAACTTATTTAATGTGTAAGTACAAAAAATAGACCCTAGATCACAAAAAATCATGTAATGTGCCCCTGTCGTGCTAGTAGAATTGGTGGTTTGATTTCTTTAAAATCCTAAGCATACTTTTAGTGTCGAGAGTGCACTAATAAGCAACTGATGAAATGGTCATGGCATGTGTTAAGGTATGTGGCATCATTGATAAACTCCTACAATGTGCTCAAGGGTCTGCTACAGCAAGCATGTGAAGACAGCAGCTGGTGCAGAGCGTTCCAGAGTGAACAAGCAGAGTGCACAAGGTGTTCCTACAGCAACATGTGTAGCAGAGAGCTGGAGCATCCTAAATAGCAGATTTTCGTGTGAAGTACAAGCTGCTCAGAATTGAAGAGAAGAGCAACGGAAGCTTTCTGAATGCAATTCCCAGAGTCAATAGCATGCCGATTAACTTAGAGTAGCCCAAAGAACGTACAGAGGATTGCCGCCAGTATCGCAACAGGTTGGTAGAGTATCGTGAAGATAGAGAGCATGATGATGCAGTTGTCCGTGTGAAGATAGCAGCTTGTCCAAATCCAGCCAGAGTGAACAAGCAGTTGCTACAGCAGGAGCTGTAGCAGCAGTATTGGCACAAAGAACAATCTGCCTAGATAAGATCTTGTTGAGATCTTGGAGGAGCTTCTAAATATTCAGAGAGAATATCCAGTGAAGATTCCCATATCGAGGAGAAGAGTTGTTTGTAGAAGATTAGATTTGCAAATTAGAAGATATTATTGCTTGAAGGAAATTCCCAAAAACTGAATGATGGAACTGGGGGTTCCTATTTAAAGGAGGCTGCGCAGAGTGTCAAAGGTATCAAAGACAAGAGTGAAAACACCAGAGCGTACACAGCAAACCGTGAGAGTGGAATTCAAGTGCGAGAGAATCTTCGATCATCACCGAGAGCAGAGCGTGAGCGCAAAGTGGTCATTGAGTGAGGGGGAGTGCTCCAGAGTTTGCAGCGCTCGTGGAGAGGTTCGATCGGCTCAGCAGAAGGCTTGGAGCGACGCGGACAGTTTTGGTACCAGCTGTGTGCTACAACAGGTGCTATAGCAACCTGCAGGTGACATTGAGTTATTTAGAATAGGCTGAGTCTGTGGGATCAGAGTTGTAGCTATTCTGAATTATTTCAAGTCTGTAGGTGTGCAATACACAAGTCAGAGCTTGTTCTGATTGTGTGACTAGTTTCAAATAGGTAGCATAGGTGTCGTGCGTCGAACCGTGTTGTACTGTGGACCTGAGAAACTAGTGGATTAAGGGTTGGAATTCAGCCCTTCCCAGACGTAGGCAGATTGGCCGAACTGGGTGAACAAACCTTTGTTCCTTGTTCTATCTTGCTGCATCAAATTTGGGTGTTCAACAGTGTGCTGTAGCAACTGCTTGTTCACTATCTGCAATTCAGATGTGCTGCGAATTTCAGCATGAAGAGTCATAACTTAAGTAGATATCGTGAAACAACCAAACTAAAGGTTCCAAAAAAGCATGGTAGAATCCTAGCCAACACATGAGGTAAAGAGAACAATAGTCAAGTTGTAATGACATGTGAGCAAATGCATGTGATCCTTAGTCATGCAAGTCTAAAAAGAAAAGAAAACTGAGTATAGACTCGAAATTTGTTACACATATGGCATCTGTGACAAAGCCGAGCGGAAGAAGATGCTACAACATCCAGTGGTACCACGAGCTGGTACATGCAAATGAAGACTGACAACAAAAGAACTAAAAGAGGCTATAGCATCCCCTGAAGATTCAAGACTAAAGCTTCAAGAGAGTATCTTTGTAGCCGTTCAATCTAGAGGAGCTTGGAGGATGTCCGGATGACTGCTGCCTGCATAGCAACGGTCAGAGAGAGTCCCATTTGATCAGAGATCTTCAGCAGAGGCTCAGATGAAGGCAAATAAGATTTGTTTCTAAGTTGTGTTTTTGGAAACAAAATCTCAATAACTTCCGAGAATTTAGGGGAGGATTCGGATCGTGCCATTATCGTTTAAGACAAGTTCCTAAATCTAGTCGGACTGAAGTTGCTGAGGTGTTGAAGCTATATATGCAGGCAGAGACCGAAGCAACAAGGATTGAATCAAGCACACACACATATAGAGAAAATATCAGAGTTTGCGGAAGCAGACAGTGCTCGAGCATTGATTGTGTGAGAGCAAAAGAGCGTCAGGACTGAAGAATTCTGATCCTACAGTGGTTCGAGGGAGTCAACTGAAGCGGAGCCTCGTTGACAGACCGAGCGACCGTGTGAAAGACAGGAGCGAAGTGTGACTTGCAAAGGCTGTCTGAGCGTGCTCTTGGATACTGACGGGAGTTCATTAATCGAAGAGGAGCAGTGTAGAATGTTCGACTGAATCAGCAGAAGGTTGATAGAAGATTCGTCGACAGAAACGTTAGTAACTTGGCGGAATAAGTTGTTGTAGCATCATCTAGGTACACTTTATAATAGGATAGGCTGAGAGTTGTAGAACTGCTAGCTATCTATTATTGAAAGTAAATTACTAGTGTAGCTAATCTGTGTGATCAGATTGAGCGCAGATTCCAACTAGATTAGAAGTAGAGGTTGTTCTAGCATAGGCTGAGAACGGGATCGTTTGTACTTTAACCAGGAATAGTGGAATCTTGAGAACCGAGAGCTGTCCTCCCCAAACGTAGGCTGTTGCCGAACTGGGTGAACAAATCTAGTTGTGTATTTCAGATTTGGCCAAAGCGTCAGCAACTTAGTAGAGAAGTTGCTAAAGCAACCTGTGGTTTCTCGTCAACAGTAACGCAATGCCAATTTCAAAACTATATGTCATTAACTAATTGAACTATATTCAAATGATAAGGTACAAGCTACCTATTCCACACTTAAAAATATACTAGTCTCTAAGCATTTAATAAAGAGCAAGCATGGAAATCAGGAAAGTGTATTATCCTGAAAGTAGTTGAGTATCTACTCGTATATATCTATCACCTATGAATGAAACAAGTGAGAAAACAATCAAAACAACAAATGTGCATATGTACAATGATCGCCTAGTTTAACATCTTGGCGATACTAGACCATCATCATGGAGTGTAGAATTAGTGTGATGGGTTGCTTCATTCAAGGTGACCCGTCGCCAACGTGGGCTTGATCTTGACATTGTTAGCCTCCGCATTGGGATACTGGATGGCTGATTGTAGATCAAGGTTGCTCCGCGCCACATACTCAAGGAACACTCTCTCTTTCTGAGGCAACTCTCTTGCAAGCACCGAAATTATTTTTTGGGTCTCCCATCAGCACCAGTGCTGAATTCTTACCAAGCTACTGGTTTGATCGACTCTTCTCAAGTGAAGTTAATCTTGTGATAAGAGAATCAAGAAACGGGGCTCAAAATAGACAATTCAAATAAATACGATCTAGGGTTCATGTGGATATACAAGGATAGAAACAATAATAGTTCCTTACTCACCTAAAAGCACCGGCATATATCAAGCGAAAATTACCAGGTTCAAATAGGGTTCCTTATACCAATAGCATGCATCTATAAATCAAGTTATTCAAGTGGATGGATGCACGAGAATACAAACAAAAAATATTTCTCACTTGCCCCATTACTTGTTTTGTTGATGATTTCTTGGCTTCTACCAAGATGTTTTAAGGGGCCTTGTCTTGCTAAAGTTTTGAAAACAATATTATACATCGGCAATTCCTTATACACACTAGAACGATGAGCTATGTAAACAAACCGTGTTCTTACTCGGGTATGGGAAATTCTTCATAATTTCCATGCTCTTTGAGCATTCTTTGAGGATCAATTGCTTATTCACTTTAGCTTCCATTGAGGTATATAAATGATTGATTATACACCTCTCAATGCTTGAATACGAATCTAATTAAATTCATTCATTTTGATATATGAAATACATTCTAACTTTAGTCATAAACTAGAGTCTCGCCACCATTTCTTCACATTAGGGTATTTGAACTGAATTTATATACTTCAGTACTTAACATCAATATATAATTTAAGATCATTATAATCATTCTTTTTTCCAACATGGGTATGTTTATTTTTTGCCTCATAAGCTTCATGCAGGCGCTGAAGATTGAAATCATAGACAAATCACCATTGGAGTGAGGGTTTGTTAAAATTATAGTAAATATGAAATGTTTTAAAAAATAACGATAAAAAGGAAATGAGTTTTCAAAATGTGGCAAATGTGGATTTTATTCTTCTTTAAACTAGTACAAGATATATAATCAAAAAGTAAATCATATTTATTTATCAAAGTTTTAGCCTCCATGGTCTAACTTGAAAATTATTTTCTGCCGGATCGAATTAAATCAAACAGTTTCTATTGTTTATTTTGTCCATCATTTTATCAAATTTATCTCACCTATTCGGTTTAAGAATAGAAATTCATATTTCCGAAGTCTTTGTAATTTAACGACATATAAATTATCTCATCGTTTCTAAAATTATGACATGTCTTAGGTCCTGTTCTTTGGACCTTAAATTTTCAGCACTTAAGTTAAGCTCAGTTCAGTTAAATTAAATTCAGTTAAGTTAAATAAAATACTTTAAATTATTATTTTTTATTAGTGGTGTGTTGTTTTTTTTAGTAGTGGATTGTTGTGATTTTGGAAGTGGGGAAGTAATGTAGTGGTGTGGTGGTAATAGTATTGTGGTGGTGGTGGGTTGTTGTAGTGGTTTTGGTGGTGGGTTGTTGTAGTGGTTTTGGTGGTGGTGGTTGTGTAGTAGTGGTGTGGGGGTGGTGGTATGGTGAGTGGTGGTAGTGGGTTATTGTGGTGGTGGTGTCGTGGTGGTGGTTGTGTGGTGGTGGTGGATTGGTGTTGCGGTAATGGATTGTTGTGGTGGTGGTGGATTGTTGTGGTGGTGGGATTGTTGTGGTGGTGGGGTGGTGTAGTGGTGTGCGGCGGTGGTATGGTGAGTGGTGGTAGTGGGTTGTTGTGGTGATGGTGTCGTGGTGGTGGTTGTGTGGTGGTGGTGGATTGATGTTGTGGTAGTGGATTGTTGTGGTGGTGGGGTGGTGTGGTAGTGGTGTGGTGGTGTGGGGTGGTGGTATGGTGAGTGGTGGTAGTGGGTTGTTGTGGTGGTGGTGGATTGGTGTTGTGGTAGTGGATTGTTGTTGTGGTGGTGGGGTGGTGGGTGGTGGTGGTGGATTTTTGTGGTGATGGTGGTGGATTGTAGTGGTGGGGTGGTTGTGGTGGTGGATTTTTGTGGTGATGGTGGTGGATTGTTGTGATGGTGGTAGATTGTTATTTTGGTGGTGGTGGTGTGGTAGTGATGGTGATATATTGTTATGGGGTGGTGGTATGGTGTTGTGGTGGTATGGTGTTGTGGTGGTGGTGATAATTTAAGTACTTAAGTTAAATTTAATTAAGTTAAAGAAATTAAATTAAGTATAAATTCAGCTCTAAAGAACAGACCCTTATTTGATCCTCGCACAATGAAAATGCATTATTTGGGAAATGGAAACATGATTATTATGAACGTAGACGGAATGACATCGGTTAGAATTCTTAAACTCATTTGTACTGCTCAACTAATCCAACACCCTGGTAGAACGGCGTCGATTCAATTTTCTATCCACATGAAATCAGGGGCGGACGTAGAGTGTGGGCTGCCCGGACAAGAATTTAGGCAGAATTTTTTTAATTAAAAATATAAGAAAAACCTAAAACAACTCATCGGCTCATCGCCTTGTCCGCTCCTGCCTCCAGCCTCGTCCAACCTCCAGCCTCATCCACACCACACGGTCTACACCCTGCTCCACACCCGGTCATCTCCAGGATCCAGCTTCAGCTCCAGCCTAAAACAGCTTCAGCTCCAGCCCCCACATCCGCTCATCGCCTCATCCGCTCCAGGCTCCAGCCTCATCCACACCCTACTCCACACCCGGTCATCTCCAGGCAGCCAGGCTCCAGTTTGCATGTCTCCGCTCGTCTTCTCGGTCTTCCAATCTTCCATTCATGTTCAATTGAGGTTTGGGTCCTAAAATTGACAACTAGCCTCTAGCACTTGGATCATCGTTTTCAGACTTCAAAGTTCAGAGGCATTATTGGCAGTAAGGCATCATTGGCAATTGACAATTGAGAGTTCAGGCTTGTGTCCAGGTACGTAATTATTTTGTAGATGTATTTGATTGAATCTTGTATTTTTTTTTTTTACTAATTAGATGTTGATAGACATAGATGATTGGTTTATTAGCTGAACAATTATGCGCACTTCTGGTATTGTTTGAGACTTTGAGTTTGTATATGAGCTCTGAACTCTGAAGTAGTAGCTCAATGTTGCAATTGCAAGATGTAGTAGGCACTGGTTTGAAAGGTTTTAATTGAAATTTATACGAATGTCAGATTGTGTTTGTGTAGTTTTCATATATTTACTTCATTTGAATAATTGATTACATGTTTATTTGTGCAGCTATTGATAATATTTCTATTGTATTAAAAACAATGGCTGAAAATAGGAATCTCAAACGCATAAAGAATTTATTATCATTTGGAAAAGTGATGTCCCCTCAAGTGGTAATGACAGCGATCCTCGTGATATTGGGAGTGAAAATATGACAGAAACTCAAGATATTTCCGAAAAATCCGTTAACAAAGGGATTCCTGTGGAAGAAAATTTTGATATTAATTCAAAGAGACCCGGACAAACTACATGCAATATGCAAGTACCCTGTGAATGATCGTGATAATATTCGGAGAGCTTATGTAGTTTTAGGGCCTTATCAACCTCATTTAAGTAGTTATCCATCTACTTGGGATGGTGTTCAAAATAGAAGATTTAGTCACAAATGGTTCAAAGAATGGTCTTGGCTTGAGTATTCTCCTGAGAAGGATAAAGCATATTGCTTTCCTTGTTTCTTATTTGATAGCAACTCAAACAGAGATTTATATTTTACTGACATCGGGTTTAATGGATGGAAGAATGCTATGTCCAAGGAGTCAGGCATCATAGCTCATGTGGGAGGGGTTAATTCTATACATAGTTTTTCCGTGCACAAGTGGGAAAGCTTAAAAAATCCCTCCAAGCATATAGAGAGAGTAATGAGCACAATGTTTTCAAAAGAAGTAGCAGGTAATAGACTTTGACTTGTTGCTACTATAGAGGTTGTAAAGGTGTTGGCACGACAAGGATGTTCTTTTAGAGGTTATGATGAATATGTTGACTGTCTTAATGGTGGAAATTTTGATGCTATCTTGGATCTATTAAAACGAGTGAATGAGGATTATCACAAAGTCCTTGACAATGCTCCGAAAAATGCCAAATATACTTCTCCAACAATTCAAAAGCAAATTGCAAAAATTTTCAGGAACAAAGTTAGAGCCAAAATTTGTGAGGAAATAGGCGAGTATAAATTTTTCATTCTTGTAGATGAAGCTCTTGATGTGACAAATAAAGAGCAAATGGCAGCCATCATTCGCTTTGTGGATTGCAAAGGATTAATCAGAGAACGATCTTTTAAAGTGATTAGTGTTGTTGACACTTGTTCTCAAATTTTGAAGGATGATATATCTAGGATCCTTACTCAATGTGATCTTAAAGAAGAAAATATATGTGTCCAAGGCTATGACGGTGCAAGCAACATGCATGGGCAATTTAATGGCTTGCAGGCGTTGTTTCTAAGGGAGTGTCCATATGCTTATTATGTTTATTGCTTCGCTCACCGCCTAAAACTGACTTTAAATGTTACAGACAAAGGAGTCTCTAATATGTAGCAATTCTTTTCCACTTTGAATATGATTGTGAACTTTGTTGATTCATCCGCAAAAAGACATTCAATGTTAAAATTATGCAAAGAAGGCAAAATTCTAGATTTAGTGGCAGCTGGTAGACTTGTGACGGGTTCGGCTTGCACTTTACAAAGAACTGGGGCCACTCGTTGGGGTTCACACTTTCGTTCTATTTCAAGTTTGAATAATTTGAATGGAGCTACCCGAGCAACTATTGATGATTTACACAAGAATTGAGTAGATAAAGTTCGAGGAGAAACATATGGAATTGGTAAAGCTATGAAAAAGTTTAATTTTGTCTACTATTTGATATTGATGCATGACGTCATGAAGATTACGGAATTTCTTTCTCAAGCTTTTCAAAAGAAAGACATAGACATTTTGAATGATGTGGATTTTCATTCAATAACAAGAGAAAAACTACAAGTTATGAGAAATGATGGATGGGACAATTATTATGAAGATTGAAGCATTTTGTTGTGAGCATGCTATTATGCCGGATATGTCTGCTCCTTATAAGAAAGGCGTTAGAGATGATGAAATGAACATAACAAATGGTCTCTATTATCGGGTCAATATATTTTATGTTGTTATTGACTATCAGTTGACAGAGCTTGATACTAGATTTGCGGATAGTTCAATTGAGCTTCTTGTTCTTAGTGCATCGTTTCATCAACGGAATGATTTTCAAGCATTTAAAGTAGAAAATATGTGTAAACTTGCTTCGAAGTTTTATCCTTCAGATTTTTCAGCATATGATATGGTTGCTCTTGATATGGAGTGTGGATTCTTTCTAGCAGGGATTCATAAGGATTCAACATTTACAAATATGGCTTCTATATAGGATTTGTGACAGCGGTTGGTTGAATTAGGAAAGTTGACATTTTATCCTATGATCTACAGATTGATCTGCCTTATTTTAACTCTTCCAGTATCTACAGCAACAACAGAAAGAGCATTTTCATCTATGAACATTATTAAGAATAAATTTAGAAATACGATGAATGATGAGTTTCTTGATGATGTCATGATCATTTATGTTGAAAGGAGTTTTGCAGATTGTATCAGTAATGTTGATGTAATTACTGAGTTTGAGATGACCGGACCTCGTAGAGTAAAATTTAGCTAGTTATGTATTTTGTATAATTTTAGATGATTCTGGTTTTCCTCCTTAGAGCATCTCCAAGGGGGTCATGTAAAATGATTTGTTAAAATATAATATTATATTAGTTATGTATAATTTAGATGATGAAAAATAGTTTGTGCTCCAATGGGATTATGCACAATTATTATGTATATTTAGAAATTAAATTTCAATGGCTATAAATTCAACAATTTATCTCTTCATCCATACACTCTCATATTCTCATCCGACACTCTCCGCCCTTCAATTTTACCAAAGTCATGCCTACGAAAATGGTGGAAAATGAGGATGAAGGATGGAGAACTACGGGAAATATTTATATCGGTGTACAAACAATATTTATATTTAGGCGTTTGATTCAGCAATCATCTATACCAAAAAAAAATTCAAATCACCACAACAAAAAGATTTAATGCCTACCAAGATTGGGGTTAAGCAACTACAGTCTTTTTCCTAAAATTTCAGCCTTAACTGAATTGTAGAAGCTAGTCATTTGTAGCTCCATATTCTTTGAAGTCCTTTTTTCGGCGAGAAATACGGTTGAAAGCCCATATCTTCATTGTCTTCGCATCGGACTTCATTAAGAAAGTATGTAAATGATGTGTCCATTCCGTACAAATGTATAAGTTCCACTGCAACCCAACTTAGCCACAAATTCAACAACTCAGCCACAACTGATGAAACAAATTCAAAACACAATCATGATACCACAAGGAGAAGAAAATCACTTGCAAACTACCAACAGAAGAAATAAAATGCAAAAAAAAATAGTATGGAGCTTTGCACCACACTCGGGGGTCATTAACATAAAAAAAATTAGCAGCAGCTTTCATGACCAATCTGCTCCAAAACAGCATCTCTAGGTACCAATCCAAAACACTTATAAAGGATATCAACCATGGAAGAAATCAGCATATGCCGATGAATCACCCTATCTTTCAAAAGACCTAAACAATACATAATCACATTTTTACAACATATTCCATTTCAAAAAGCCAACATCAGTGCTTGCGGTTAGAGCAAAAACACATCTAAAGACAAAATGCAACATCTTAATTGAGCAAACCTCATGCTTAATAAGCCAACCAGAATTATACAATGTGGGACGCCCCAAAATACAATAGTAACTCATAGCCTGTACCTATTTAAGTCAAATTGCAGTTTCAGCGAACATTAGATGTCACAATCCACATGAACATTTGGATTTTCCAATGCAATTCCATTGTGTGTACAAGTCTAGAGCACAAAATACTGAAAATACATCATGTCGAGAACCTAAAAAAACAAAGCCTTATCATCTTACTATCACTTCTCGGTGTTCTACATCACAACAACCAGAGTTACATACAACATGAGACACAATCAAACAAAACAAACAAATGAAATTATCAAATGAAACAACAACAAATGCAGCAGATATGAGAATGAAGAATCACATAAGAAGCAGAAGTTCAATACGGAAGAACCAACCGAGGCAGACAAAACCCTGAACAAAAACTACCGTCCACAATCAATCCAAACAACATCAACAACAATAAAGCAAGAAATCCGAGCTGAGATTTGAGCAGCTTGTTCTCATTTCGTGCGAGGATAAAATCGCGAGAAGCATTGCTCTGGCTCCGGTTCCGATTTCTTTGGATCTTTAGTTTGATTTATTTCTTCACCATGGCTAAGAGAAGATTTGCTGCAGGGCGATTGATAGGTTCGTTCTCTAAAATTATAGATAGTTTGAGGCGTGCGTTGGAGAAATAGATATCTAAATGGATCTGTATTTTAACGACATGTGAGCTGTTTTTAGCTCTTGAGCCTCTTTACATAATGCATGTTCTTATAATACATTTTGTATTTTACATTAATGAAACAAATGTGGGGATGAGTCTCCCCATTTGTTCGTTAGCAAAATTTTTTTTTAGCCCTACAAGAATTGAATTCCTGGCTCCGCTTCTGCATGAAACGTCGTCGTTCCATTAATAATATTTAAATTGCTAACCTAATTAAATCATATCCAAAAGAAAAATAACTCTTTTAATAAATCAAACGAACTATTAATAAAATGATACAAAGATCCTTCGTCAACTATAACCATAATGGATAAGTCTATGTTCTTTTGTACTTATAAATAAAATAAATAAATATAAGTACATATAAGTAAATATAATTATTCATCATCTCTTTCACCACCACCACTATTCATCATCTCTTTCACCATCATCACCACAACTCCAATCATAATACCACTACACGACTACAACCATCATCATAACACACTAATTAATATACATATAAAAATAATATAATTATAAATAAAATAATAAATATAAATACTTTATTTCAGTACAAAAAAAAAAACACCCTAATCATACATTAACGTTGGGAACGGATCCTTCCGAAGAATTGTTTACTACAAGTCAAGAACTGATTCACTTCCCCTTTAAAATTTTGCTAGTTATATTGAATATTAAATAGTTCGAACAATAATCGAAACCTGATACGCCATCGTTTACGATATTTTTCCTAAAACATTATTAATTTTTATAATGAACTTTTTGATAAAGCAGTGATAATTGGGTGTTTTCAAGAAGGGAAGGGAAGAAAAGGAGAGAGAGAGAGAGAGAGTTCATCACCATTCCATCATCTTCGATTCTCCCAAAAACATTTTTCAGAAAAATCGGGCAACGATCGACTCCATACCCCAAACTACCCCAACCCCGAATCCGCATTGCCCATCTTCCGATCCAGGGTTCCCTTAACCACCTCCTGTTGCGCTATTACGAAAAAGGTCGAAACTTTGGCGTCGACGGATTGATGCTGTGTAATAACACCATGTGGATTGATTCGGCTAGCAGAGGTTGAGTCATTTGATGTTCGGAGGTATGCAAATGGATAGAGATATGCGCGGCGGGTATGCGGATTTTGGCCATTACGATGATCATCATCATCATATCGTCGACTTGGATGATAGTCCGTCGTCGCTGTCGCAGACGGTGCCGAGAGTTATGACGTCATCTTCTTCGCCGAATTCGTCATCGCCTGTTATTGGGGTCGGCAATGGTGGTGGTGTTAATTACATCGAGCATCAAGTTTCCAAAATGGATACGCTCGCTGGTATCGCCATCAAATACGGCGTTGAGGTTGATCAAGTGGTTGTTTCTTCAATTTATTGGATTTTTTTTGTAGAAAAAAGTACAGATTTGTTTCGCTGATTCAGCTGTTGATGAATTGATATGTTTATATTGGTTGAAATGAATTCGGATCATTGCATTCGGATGAACTATTGGGGTTCATTTGATGTTGAAATGTTCGATTCGATTTAGCATACTATTTTATTGAATTCGTGTAGTAATGAGACTCAGAGGAGTTGTTTTCTTTATAGGTTGCGGATATTAAAAAGATGAACAGTTTGGTTACGGATCTCCAGATGTTTGCTCTTAAGACGCTTCAGATACCGTTACCAGGAAGGCATCCGCCTTCTCCCTATTTGTCAAATAGTTCTGACTCTCCAGGGTACGTTGCTATTGTATACTCGACTTTGTCATTTTGATTACTCCGCAATGTTATTGCTGTGTTTGCTCGCACCATGTTTAAGTACACCAAAAAACATGTATTTTGTATAACTGCATGACTGGCTATTTTTTGTGCCACTGTTTTATTTGTTAGCTAGAAAAAAATATTTCCTACCATTATTAACGAAGAGGTTATAGAACACTTCTGCAAAGATGAAAATCGTAGGGAGTAATTATAAAGCACTCTATTTTATGCTTTTGTCGAAAGAATTTACTTTTTTTTTTATGTGGCTGCTGCGGTGCTAATTTATGAACTTACGGTCCTATATTATGTACTGCTTGGAGGTGTTAAAGTTATCTTGAATAAGACAAACTTTCATGCTACACATCTAAAGGAAGAGTATTATGTACGGTCAAGAGTGTGTCATAGGCAATATTAGAGGTAGCCATCATATATTAATACTTAAAAGGCTTGTGTTTGGATAGTTTTATCATACCTTGTCACGGAACATCCATCATAGAATGATAAGAAATTCCTAGTGAATGTATGTGACTGTTGTAAAAATATATACAAATTCGCTTGTGTTTACGATTTTACGTTGTTGTAAAAGACTTCTGAGTGTGCTTTTTTTGTGTCGATCAAACAAAAATTCCAGTAGGTTATTGAAACTCTATTTAGATATCAGTTACTTACGGATATGGTGATATTATGTAGTTATTAATTATTCTTGATAGACATTGGCTGTACGTTATCATCCTTGAAATACTTTTTATATTCATCTCTAGTCTACTTGATAATTTTATGGGGTGGGAAGTTTTCTTGTGGCATTTTATGGTGGTTATTACTTTGCGGTCCAGTTAATTGATTTCTCCATGATTGGTTTATGTTGTTTTTACTCTCTGCAGACAATGCAGTTACGATCGGACTCCTCCATCTCGTACCTATCCTGCCCTGCTAGATTCCTTTCATTCCTTAAAGGTGAACTCGTCCCAGCAAGGGAAGTTTTCCTCAGCTATTAGCACTCTGCAAGGTTTCAACGGGCTCAAATCAAGTGAACTTAAAAGAAATCAATCAGAGGGCGTTGAAATGGCTGGTTACAGGAAAGAAGATGGGCCTTTTCTGAAACAATCACTTGCCATGAACCCGCCTTTGAGTCGCCATCGGAAGTCTAAAAGTGCGGCAAATGGGTTCTTCTCAGTCAATGGTGATCTTGCCGATGGATTTGACTCACCAAAAGATGACTCTGACAAATGTATTGATAATCTGCTTAGAAGAGGCAGGAGACCTGATGCATTGGGTTCTAAAACTGAGGAGATTCTGTTGAAGGAAGGCCCCAGCAGCACCAGTGGTGGGTTTTCTGCTCTGAAGGGGAAAGGATTAGCTTTAAGATCAAAAGCAACCAGCCGCACTTGTTTAATGTCTGAAGACGAAGTAAACGGAATAAACTCCGTTCCAGTAGGTTCAGGGATCAACATAGTCACTGACCGTCACTCTGGTGTTAGGAAATCGTTGAGCACACCAAGCTTACAAGATCAGGAAACCAGTGGCTCGTCGATGTGGCTGACATCTAAGTGGAACTTAAAGACAGACTTACAAGCTCTATCAGCTGCTGCCATTGCGAGACCCATATTTGATGGGTTGCCCAAGCCAATAACTGGCCGTAAAAACAAAGCTGCCATTGATTAGTAGAAAGAAGGTTCCTTTAGATCAAAATTTACTACACCTCAACCAAAGGCGTCTGGGAGATACATTTTTATCAGCAAAAGGCAACATTTGTTTAGCATTGAGGAAGGCAAGTAATTCTGAGGTTGAATTTCCTTGATAAGAGTATTGCACGCAGATAGGGCTGCAAGCGATCAAATATACTGGTGAGCAGTTCACGAACAAGTTCGGTCAAAACTCGGTTCGATTTTAAACAAGGCATGTACGAATATGATATTTTTAGGATCATTTATTAAACAAGTCAAGCATGAACAAAGTGTACTTGGCTCGTTTAGATTCGCGGACAACTTGATTATTTGTTCGATTAAAGCTTGTTTGTAAAATCGATTAAAGCTGGTTGCATATAGGAAACCTTCCGTTTTATTTTAGTTATATTCAACCTATCGTAGTATGCAACACATCTTATTATCAAACTATCTTAATATTTCATTTATACCCATCATATTTTATCTATTTTCATATTAGGATCACAAAATTAAAGAGGTTGTCTTGTGAGAAGTGAGATTTAATTTTTGTTGCTATGATGACGAAGGTTGAAGATGATGTCAAAAACGAATTACCATTTTGTAGTAGAAACTATCTTTTATTATGTTTCATTTCTAAGCTTTGACGTATTTTGTTTTGATTATTTTTCTTGTAATTGTGTGACTTTATAGAACACACATTGTAAGTATTATAATTAAGCACTTTTACTTTATTTTATATGAAAACAAGCTATCAAACGAGTAGCTTGTTTATGGGCTTGATTATAGCTCGAGTTTGATAATTTTCGAGCTGAGTTCGAGCATTTGAAAACAAGCTACCACACGAGTTCAAGTCGAGTACAAATTTAGTATATTTCTAATCGGGCCGAATTCGAGCTTTACACTACTCCGCTCGACTCGACTCAACTCGTTTGCATCCCTCTACGCAGACCCGACCATGAGGGGTGGCAAAGTTGGGCATCGGCAGAAGGTTCATGATATTTGGGAAGAAAAAGTATTCATTGAAAATGCAAATATAAAAATTTTGTCTTGTGATTTAGTGTGGGAGTTTTTATTCAAACATTCTATGTCCAAATCGCTTCGGATCAATTTTGTTTTTACTTTTTAAATTACATTTTTACTCAGCTCCCAAGTTCAACTCAATACTAATCTAAATGAATGTGCCACAAATTTCAAGTGCACCAATGAACAAAGAAGTGACACTCCCAAAATTTTGTGGAGAGTTCTCAATGTTCAAGTTGGTAAGCAAACTAATTAAATATTTAGACATCAATATATAATAATATTTTGTGTCGTAGTTTATATTGTCAAAGAGACGACTATAATAGTCTGGATTTAAATTGATCAAAATATTACTTTTATTCTTGTTGTTTTACACTTTCAAGGTTTGTGAGTTTCAAGAAATTCCATTTTCATCAGCTAAAATTATTTAGAGTTGTAATGGTTTTTAAGGGCATTGCAATTGCACATAACTGAGTTCTTATGTTACTTATTTTGTTTGATATTAATTTTTCACTTTTAAGCATTTGGTTGCGCTTTATTTCTTTGAATGAATGTGCAAGTGTTATTTATTGTTAGGGGAATAATTTATATATACATTATTATCATACATGACGTATATGTATTATATATAATGAAAAAAACTTAACTAATCATATAATATTTCTACTCTGGCTCTGATATCATAATATACAGAACTTTTATTAGGCTCTTGATTATCTTCCAGCCAACCTATATCAGAACAACAACCTATATTGCAAAACAATTATGTAGGTGCAATCATAAAATTATCCAAGGAGTAAGGCTAAAATGTC
This sequence comes from Umbilicus rupestris, assembly GCA_963678935.1. Taxonomy (NCBI): domain Eukaryota; kingdom Viridiplantae; phylum Streptophyta; class Magnoliopsida; order Saxifragales; family Crassulaceae; genus Umbilicus; species Umbilicus rupestris. The sequence continues at coordinate 10,697,264 of OY787619.1, forward strand.
TTAATTACAGTGGTTCTATCATTGTCACTAAGTTGTATAATTGGACTACCTTCTGACCAACCCACACAAAGAAACACGCCAAAAATGCCCAACACGCCAACCTCGGCTATCAACGGGCTAAATTGTGAAAGTGTGGAGAATCAAGTTCTAATCTTATTATACAACTAGGCCTGTCATTAGAGCCGGTCACGTTTTCATCTTTGATTTGGCTACAAAATTGATTTATATAATATCATGCCGTGATTGTTACAAAGTTACTCTGGATTATCAGCTGGGAGTCTTGAGTTCCATACAGAATCGAGGTATCACAGAAAGTAGTATATGATTAGAAACCGATATTTTCACATATCGGGAGTATTAGCCTATAAGGTTGTTCATAAAACATATTATTTGTATTCATACAGAAAATAGAAGAACAATAAATTCACAAAGACTCTACTGTGTCTTCAAGCTTCATTTAACTCCAAGATTTCCAAGATTTTTACAAAAGAGAGATTTCAAAGAGAGAGAAAGTAGGGAATTGGCGGATGCCTTTCCACAAACACTAGATCTCAATAAATAGACTACTAAAACTTGGGACCCTACTAGGACTAGACTTGACATATACTATAAGGGAAATATTATTGCCTACTAAAATACACTTGAACTAGACTTGACACGTACTATAGGGGCAATATCATTGCCTACTAGAGTCCAAGTTACAGAAAGATTCTTTCTTCTTTTTTCACATGGTGGACTTTCCACTACTTTTGGCTTTTCCAAGAGGTGGACATGGGGAGATGCCTTTGAGATCTCCTTTTCAATCACATGGCTTTGGCTTTCTTGTCGTAAGGTTGGAATATGTCCTTTTTTTGATATCTTCACAAGACACTTATCCATGATGGTGTTTCGAATATCTTCAAATATTGACTCGATATCTTCAAGTCCTGCAGGGTCTTGGGAGTCTTGGAACAAATCTTGTCCTTGCCCTTGACTGGCAGCTGTCATGGACTCATCAATCTTGTTAGACCTGGTCTCATCAAGGTCAAAAATATCCTTCTTGAGAGATTCAAGATAGGCATTAATAATTTCTTCTTTGGACAAGATTTGAGTCTTGTTCTTAATCTTGTTGTTAAGGCTGTCACGGGCATTGGCCTTCAGCACTTTTTGATTGTTACAATAGAACTCAATTTGATCATTGATCTTGCACATGGTATCTTCCACATAGGGTTTCTTGGTTTCCGGATCAATCCTGATCATCTTATACCAGAATTTCGAATAAGAAATTCTCTTTAGACAAATAATGTCTTGAGTATAGCCAAATATTGGCGCCCATTTCCAAATCCAGGAAATCAAGAATTCCACAAAGAATAAGAGGGAGTATAATCCCTTGTAACAAGTTGTTTCGAAGTTTGACTCTTTTTCTTCGATTTCTTTGATTGTAGGAGAAATCTTCTCCCAACGGACATATTTGTCCTTGAACTCTTTAGGAAGAATATCTTCCTTAGTTCCGAAGAATTGCCACCATTTGACAAACCATACAAGTATTTCTGTCTTAAATACTTCAGAACAAATTTTTATAAACCAAGAATGTTTATACATTTGGTTCTCGTACAAAAGAACGCTGCCAAATGCATCCAAATAGTCATTATAATTATATTTAATGGGTGACTTATTTGGGCCGAAGTTGAATTCCTTCGTCTTAATATGAGAGAATCCCCAGTCATTGAAAGAGAAATCTCTTGATAATAATCTTGCTGAATTTATAAACTCCTGCTTGGCTGCTAGAGAAATGTTGGACTACGCAACCATTGTTGATGAGAATATTCTCATAATATACATCCTAGAAGGGAAGAATAATTCCTCCAAATATTTTGACATAAGGAGCCATGGCCATCTAGCCATCTAACATCCTTCTCTTCAAGAAGAATTATAATCTTCTGTTCATCACATAAGAGGAATGCAGTATTACTAGATTCACTTTCTTCATTCCCTGTTATTGAGGCATAAGAGGGAGCAATTTGCTCGATAGGCGCTTGGCCTGAGGAAGAAGCTGCTTCCAATTATTTTCTATAGGCCATGAATTCCTGGAATTCCTTGTCATAAGACAAGTCTGCAGCTATTAGCTTTTGCTTGCCAGATTGATCCAGAATATCTGGTTGTTTTCCTCTGCCACTTCCTCCTCGAGAGGAAGAATATCTGCCTCTTCCTCTAAAAGAAGAGGGTAAAGATTCCTGCCGGGACATTCCTAAAGAAGAGTTAAATAAAAACATATTATGCACTAATCTTGAATGTATTTACGAGTAAGGAAATCAAGAAGACAATTATCTTCTCATTTTTTGTATATAATTTCAAAGTCAAAAGGGTCAAATGAGCCTGCCAACGAGCAAACATCTGCTTCGAAACATCATGTTTAAAATCCTTCTGGAAAATAAAATTTGCCGCTCTGCAATCTGTCTTAATTATAAATTTCGTATTGTATAAATCATCCTGGAATTTCAAAATGCATTTAACTATGATAATATTTCTTTTGCCACCGTAGCGTAATTCCTTTGGGCATCATTCCACTTACCTGAGTGGAATCTAACAAGATATTCCTATTTTGTATCAGGGTTGACCTGTTTCAAAATACCTCTGTAACCAATATCAGAAGCATCAGTCTCAATAATTTTTTCCCAATGAGGGTTCGAAAGCATTAGGCAAGGTAAATTTTAACTTTATTTGTAATCTTCTTAACAGCCTCAGTATGATGGTCTGTGCAAGGGCTAGGATTCTTTTTAAGTCTATCATACAGGATTGCTGAATCTTTTACAACATCTTTATAATAGGCTGAAATATAATTCAGACTTCCTAAAAATGTTTGCAGTCGAATTTTTTCTGTAATAATATCAGAAAATTTATTTGCAAATTCAATGCTTCTATTAATTGGGATAATTTTTTCCCCTTTGTCAATATCTTTAAGTGTTTGAAATGTATTTCAATGTCTTTAGAGAAAACTAAAATATCATCAGTAGAGACAATAATAAAGTCATTGAAATGGGTAAAAATATCGTTCATTATTTTCTGAAATTCAGAATGGGTATTTTTAAGCCCAAAATGCATAACATTCCATTCATATTGTGCAAATGAGACATTAAAAGCAGTCTATAAACATCTTTCTTGTCAATTTGAATTTGCCAAAATCCTGATTTCAGGTCGAATTTTGAAAAGACAATTGCCTCATATAACCTATCATAAGATCTTTCTTGTTAGGGATAAGATATCTTATCCACTTAAGAGTCTTATTAAAAGGCTTGTAATTGATGACCAATCTTAGTACACCTCTTTCCTGCTCACTATGTTTATTAACATAGAAGACCGTGTAGGACCACAGTGACTTAGAAGGACTAATGAGTTTTTTACCAATCAATGTATCAATCTTCTTTTTACAAATATCAAGATATTCTTTATTCATTTGACAAGGCCTTGCCTTGGTTGGAATTTTATCTTCGCTAAAGTTTTCTTCATAAGAGAGAGAAGCAATATGTTTCTTTCTTTCCCAGAAGGCATTAAGGAGGTCGTTGCAAACTTATGCAACAAATTCATTAGTCAAGAGTTTAATTTTATCCTTTAATTTAGGATTTTAAGTCTATCTTCTATGGTTAAAGTATTCAGTTCTTGTTTAATGAAGTTAATTTGATTTTCCTTAATAGTGATTGAGTTATAAATCTCATGCAGAGCCTTAGTAAGAGGTTCTGCTCTGAATTTTAAGAAATATCTTTCCCATCAAAAGTTCCTATAATTCTTTCGGTATCCACTTTTCTGAGAGGGTAAATCTTTGTAAGACAAGGAGTTTCTAGAATAACTTGGTTGGTAATATTTTTGCTAATAGAAAACTTGTCTGAATGCAGACTTTGTCAATGTAAATTTTTGCTCTAGGGAGTTTGTAGTTAATATCTAATTCCACTATTCTGATTTTGTTTTGGACAAGATTGCCCTAAAATACAGGGTTCACAAACCGATTTTGAAACTGAGGAGAGGCTTTCATTTCTGAGAATTCTCAGTTCCTCACTCATAGATGATTCTTCTGAGACTGATTCTGAATTGTCTGAGTTAAGAAGGATTTTAGAAAGGATTTCCTTTATTTTTTTTCATCTTCATTAAGATTGTTAATCTTTTTTTTCACCCAACATGTTCGGGCAAAGTGGTTTATTTTACCACATTTTCTGCAAACAATGGATTTATTTTTGTCCCACCTTTTATTTTCTCTTGTATATTTGCGTTGCTTCTTGTCCTCTATTTTCTTTATAGAATATTTTCTTTTTCTTTTCTTATAATCTGATTTATGATCAGGTTTGTTGCGGCTGGGTGATCTCCTAGTTTTACTAGATGATGGTTTATCAATAGCAATTTGGTCACAGTGTCCTAATTGTTGTTTTTTTTTTATATTTTGCCTTTTCATTTGGTGGTTTAATTCGATTTCATTGCAAAGAGCAATTCTTTCTTGAGTACAGACTCCAATAAGTCTGACATAAGTTTAAGTCTCATAAAGAATATGGTCTGTATTTCGTCTAAGGATTCTCCTTATTCTTTCAGCAAATAAATTGGGTAACCCGTCAATAAATTTTGACTTCCAGTGGGTGTTATTAAATTCCGGGAGTTCCATAACTCTACTAAGGAATGTATCTTTATACCATCTATCTGTTAGTGTTTTACACCTCAAGTTTTGTGACAGTGTTCTAACATTTTCACTATTTTCGGTATATCTACCCGTAAAGTGTTCAATGATGTTAATGACTAGGGTATAGACAGCATTCCCTGATTTCATCATTTTATCATTTAATAGTATTAATGATGTTTCATTTGTCTTTTTGGGACAAGTAGTTATCCCACCAACATTTAAGCTGACATGTGAATCCTGATATGATCATATTAGCTATGCTCTTATTAGTATTACCATTGTTTTTACAAATTGTTTAATACATTAACATTCTATGAATAGCGTTGTGAATCTGCTGATGAGCAAAACCATCTGTGTTCTATTCAGAGATGTGACTACCACTATAATTGTTTCAAATAATGTCATTAGATTCTTCTATAAGTACATCCACCGGAGTTGGTCTAGGGTAATAATATTTACTGGTTATAACTTATCTACCCATTTATGGATTTTGTTAATTTGGTCTGCATACTTGTTTATGATTAGGTTCATTTATAAGCTCTTCTCTAAGTTCATTATCTAACGTACTAATTTTAAGATTCTTAAATTGTTCTGTAAGAAAGTCTTCTTATTCTCTAATGGGTCTTAGTTTGAATCCTTTTATCTCAGGAGAAGGATGGATGCTAGGAGTGGCAGAAACTGTATTTTTAAATATAATATTTTCTTCATGTTTTTCTATAAGGGTATTATAAATTTGGTCAATTTTATTCTGTAACGACAAAATTTGTTCTTCAATAACATTCAGATACAGGTTAGAATAATTATTTTGTTCAATGAGCTTATTAATTTATTCGCAGGTCACATTTTGACTCGTTTTCAATAAGTCTTGAGAAAGGAAGGAAATTATGAATTTTATCGTTTTTTTCAATTTGGAAAAGTTGTTGAGAAGGGAAGATCTTTAGAGATGATTCTTCCTATAGAAAGCTTATGATTTCTTTCTAAAATAGAAACATATGTTTCACATATGTGGTAACAAACCAGAGAACGAACAACATTTTTATTGTTCTGAGCACATTTCTTATAAAATTCTGTGCTGATTTCCCTAAGCTCAGTTTGGGTGAAACTATCATATAACCAGGTTCTAAATGGGTTCCATTGTTCTGACTCAAATTCTAGCATAATAATTTTTCTAGCCTGGGATCCAAGACTGAAGTTGATGGTTGGACTAGACATAAATTAAATAGAAAAGTCTATTTCTGACTCGGTTAGTTCCGACGGTCAATTATTAACCGACTAATTTTTCCTGGTTCTCTTATTTGAGAGGTAGATGCTCTAGAGGGCTCTAAAGGTTGCTCGATTTTATAATAAAGAGGAGAGATATAAGAGTGCATTGAACTATACCTTATGTGTCTAAGAGCAGAGGGAATATAGAAACTCTGCATATTTAAGTTTTCAAATTGAAGGTTAATAGTTTTTTCTGGAGTTTGGACAATATTAACTAAATCATTATGTGGAATAGGCTGAGGTGGAACCGCTTGTTCCAAAGTTTAGCTAGTAGGGAACTCTATTTCTTCCCACTTAATCTTTCTTCTGGTAGTGATATTAGACTTGTTAAAATTGGTTTCAATGATTATAGTTTCATTAACTTGTTTATCAACTATTCTGCACATGGAATTTAGAGTGTGTAAAGGTTTATAATAAATCTTATAACATATTGATATCACTTCTGTTCCGGATTTATAATTATAATCATGAGTTTTAATATTTAATGTTAATGAATCCAGAATGTTGATATATGTCAAAGAAAGCTGTAAGTTCGAGGGTATACATCAAAGTATATCGAGCCATGAGCCAAACTAGTTTGGATGATTCCCATACAGGATTGTTTCCAGCTTAAATTTCTTCCATCTCTAAGAGCCGTTATAAAGCTCTCTGGTAATTCTTCTAAGGTTAAAGGTTTGCAATCTGGACAAATCCAATATGAATAAACTTGTGAGTATTCTTGTATGTTAAAATATCCGTTTCATCTAACAGTTTGACCGTCTGAACCAACAATGAGTTCGGTCTTGCTAAGACCGAAGAAGACCGAACTCATTAGAATTCTAACCAGTTCGGTTTTGGAAAGACCGAACTTATACAATTTTTGAGAGTTCGATCTTCATATTCCTCGGACGATCACATCACCATCTCTCCATCAAGACCTCAACATCATCAACCCACTTCGACTATCCGTGATTTACCTCTCCGACCACGACCCCACTTCACCTCCTTCGTCGATCTCATCCGAAAGATTCGAATCGGTGCCGAAAGCATGGCTCTTGAGCTTGATTAGCAGGCCGTTGGGGCCTCGATTGTTGGGGATGAAGTTGAAAGTGGCAAACTTGGGTGTCTGGAAATCTAGAATCGTTTCGGTGCTATTTATGGTGTTTCCTTGGCTTATACTGCGGCGGTGGAGAGTGCCGAAGGAGGACGTGAGTACGTTGAGAAAAATGGTGAAGGAGAAAGATCGATTGAAAAATCTGTAATTATGATCATCAAATGAGTTCGATATTGTTAAGATCGAATTCATTAGAATTCTAACGAATGTGGTATTGATATAATTTTTAAAAAATCTTTTTCAGATGGAATTTAAAGTAATTGAACATTTGAAAAATGTTTTACACGTGCATTTGAAATAACAATTTTAAAAGAAGGCCAATTCTAAATATTTTATTTTTTCAGAATTACTTGAGAATCGATGAATAGAGAGTTAAAAGTCGCCGCAGGCCAAGCGAAGCGATCTCCCAAGTTTCAATTGGTCGCGATGGAATTCGATTGATAACAACGAACCAATCCGCCGCATCTGTCGTCGCCGCAAACATGGACTCGTCGGACCCGATTCTGCTCGAGGACTTCGGTCAAAAGGTCGATCTTACGCGTCGGATACGCGAGGTGTTAGCCAACTATCCCGAGGGAACTACGGTGTTGAAGGAGTTGATACAGAATGCCGACGATGCTGGTGCCACTAGGGTTTGCTTGTGCCTTGACAAAAGAGTGCATGGAACCGAGTCGCTGCTGTCCAAGAGCTTGGCGTCCTGGCAAGGTCCGGCCTTGCTGGCTTACAATGATGCCGAATTTACAGAAGAGGATTTTGTGAGTATTTCGAGGATTGGGGGGAGTAGTAAGCAAGGACATGCGTGGAAGACTGGGAGATTTGGGTAAGTTTTCTTTCGGATTGGTTTGTTTCTGTTTCATTAGTAATGTTGGTAAAAAATAAAATTGCAGTAGCTGAGCTGAAATTCTGCTGGTTAACAATCTAATTATTCCTGGTGTCACTGCTTTCTTTTTATCTATTAGTTAAAGTTAGGAAGTGCAGAAATAGCTGTACCATTTGTGGTGATAGTGAGCTTCCTAGCCTTATTTGAATTGGTGTAGATGTTTTTTTAGTTGGGATCCATTGAGTAAGAAGCAGAGAACTGATACGTTACTTGTGGATTTTAGGTTAGGAACTTGAATCAAACAACAAACGCTAGTGGCCTTGAACCCATGTTATAGGCGTCGATGGGTCTTGTGGAAAATGGGTACTACAAGAAAAAAGAAAGAAAAATCCTGTATATTTTGGTTAACATTTTTGAAACAGTCCCTTTACATGGAATGCCCAATTAGAGATGCATTTAAAAGTCTCAAGAAAAAAACAACCTAAGCCACAAAAATCACCGAAAGAGTACCCTACCACCAGATTAAAGAGGAAAAAAAGAATTAGATACATTGTGATACCCAGCTTTCGCCATGCAGTTTATCTGCTACAAGAAAAAGCATTTGAGGTTTCAATGGCAGGAAAATATCACAGTTTCTACCATCTTACAACTTACAAGTCTTCGTCTATAAACTCAAGTGGTCATTTCCTTTATAAAGGCTCATATATTCTGTGTATTCAATCCTTCCAGTTATGGGTAACTGATTGCCCACAACTCAACCATCATGAAAGATTTTGTGTGCCAAAAAAACTTATTTCCCATGATCCTAGGCGGTTCAATGATTTGCTGCAATGGGAAGCTTACACGAATGGTTATGCAACAATGTTCCTGCATTTTTGAAATAATGGCTCCATCTTATGACAAATTTAATTATCGTTATGTCCACACTTTCGATGCTCTGGGGGAGCATAATGCCTTGTTCTTTTATTTTATTCCCCTGGTTACAAACTAGTGGTCTCTGTTTTCAGGGTTGGATTCAACTCGGTATATCACTTAACCGACTTGCCTTCTTTTGTGAGTGGCAAGTATGTTGTACTATTCGATCCACAGGGGACTTATCTTCCAAATATTTCAACTGCAAATCCAGGAAAGCGGATTGAGTATGTTAGCTCTTCAGCCATTTCTTATTACGAGGACCAGTTCTTTCCATATTGTTGTTACGGATGTGATATGCAAGCTCCTTTTTCTGGAACATTGTTTCGCTTCCCATTACGTACCACGGATCACGCTGCCTCAAGTAAGTTATCAAGACAAGTTTACGCAGAAGATGATATTTCATCTATGTTCAAACATATTTACGAGGAAGGCGTTCAGTCACTGCTCTTTTTAAAGAGTGTTTTATCCATTGAAATGTTCATATGGAATGCTGGGGAATCTGGTCCTACGAAGCTTTATTCCTGTTTGGTGGATTCTGCAAGTAATGATACAATTTGGCACCGTCAAGCTCTTTTAAGATTATCAAAAATTGAAAGACCTTCCAAAAGTGAGGTGGATGCCTTTTCATTGAATTTTGTTTGTGAGGCAGTGAGCGGATCTCACATCGAGAAGAAAATATGTAGCTATTACATCGTACAAACAATGGCGTCATCATCATCTAGGGTTGGTTCATTTGCCAGAACTGCGTCTAAAGAATATGATATTCATCTACTACCCTGGGCATCAGTCGCTGCTTGCATTTCCAACTCTGCTGATGTAATTTGTTACTCACTTAAGTCATATCTTTTCTCTTATTATGATATCGTGTTCTCTTTCTTATATGTTTCCGTTGCCTCCTTAATAATGTTACATGAAAAGTGCATGTCTGAGTCTTTGCTGGTGGTGAGGTTTCCTTAAATATTTGAATAATTGTGCCAATCTCCGATTTGGCTGTCTGACTGTTGAAGAATAGTTCTGTTTATACAATATTTTCTCTAGATTCTTTTTATAGTTATAGTGTCATTTGTTTGGATTCATTATCAAAAGGTTGAGACATCAAGTCCCTTAGCAGCAAAAAATATAAAACATTGGGGACATTTATATGTTAATTTACTCTACAAATACAGCTAAAAGGTTAGGGTACTCTGATGAAGTGGGTCTTTAGGAATATTTATTCATACATCCAGTGTTAATAGTAATACTTGTTACTGCCTCCTGAATTTCTACTGCAGTGCTTTTCTTGCCGGTTCCTTGATACGACTTCTTCAACTGCTTTTCTGCCTATAAAAAGTGAGCCACATTTTAAATACTGGGGATTTCACTAATAGTACCATCACCAGCTTACTTAATATTCTTGAAAAAAGGATGCTTAGTCCATCATTAAAATTTATATTGTGGATTATCTTTGGATACTCATATTTAGCCCTTAGAATTTTAATGACGATTACAGAGGAATGGATACTCTATTTTGATTTCTGAACTTCATATTGCAGATCTATTTGGTAAACCATATTGTTTTTGTTGGTACTTCAATAAATAATAGCACACAACATTGACCTAAGACTCTTTGCAGTTTTTCAATCTCTGATAGTGACACATATACTCATTTTGAATCTATTGAGATGTAACTTTGTATTGTTTGATTTTCTAGGATGATATCACAGAGGTTGGTCAGGCATTTTGTTTCCTTCCACTGCCTGTAAGAACGGGATTGCCTCTGCATGTTAATGGCTTTTTTGAGGTTTCATCCAATCGTCGAGGTATTTGGTATGGTGCAGACATGGACAGGGGTGGAAAGATGCGTTCTGATTGGAATATACTTCTATTAGAAGACATAGTAGCTCCTAGCTATGCACACTTACTACTTAGTCTTCGTGAATTGCTTGGCCCTACAAAATTGTACTATTCATTGTTTCCCACGGGTACTTTTGAAGAGCCGTGGAGCATTTTAGTTGAGAATGTATACCATAATATCAGTCAAGCTCCAGTGTTGCATTCTGAAACTGATGGGGGGATATGGGTGTCACCGCAAGAGGCATATCTCCATGACAAGGAGTTTTCCAAGAGTGAGATTCTAGGAAAGGGCCTTATGCTTCTGGGAATGCCTATTGTTTGTTTGTCCGTCCCTCTTGGTTTGATACTCCTGCAGCATGCATTTGGTTTCTACCAGAAAGTGATTACTCCTGATACAGTAAGACATTTTATCCGCAGCAGCAAAAGGCTATTTACATTAAATAGGTCATACAGACTAATTTTGCTGGAGTATTGTCTTGATGATCTGATTGATGAAGATGTTGGGGCACTTTTGAATGACCTACCTTTTCTTCCCTTGGCAGATGGTAGCTTTGGATCATTATCTATAGCATCAAATGGTTTACCATACTTTATCTGTAATGAACTAGAATATGCAATGCTTCAGCAAATATCTGATTTATTGATCGACAGAAACATACCTCCTAATATACTTAGTAGACTCACTGCCATTGCGGAGTTGGCTAAGGTGAATCTAATTCCTTTTAGCATAAAATATTTCATCAAGTTATTGCCTAGATTTGTGCCTGCTAACTGGAAGCATAAAAACAAAGTTGCCTGGGATCCGGACTCTGATTCAAGTCATCCAACTTCATCTTGGTTTTCACTCTTCTGGCAATATATATCAAACCATTGCGACAATATGGCGATGTTTTCTGAGTGGCCCATTTTTCCATCCAGCTCTGGCCATTTGTATAGAGCTTCTAGCGAGTCAAAACTAGTAAATTCTGAAGGGCTTCCTGAGAGAATAGAGGAAATTCTTGTCAAGGTAGGGTGCAAGATTTTAAGTCGTACTTCTGTGGTTAGTCATCCTGACTTGCACCGCTACGTAAGTAATGCTGATGCTGCAGGTATTTTGGAAGCAATTTTTGACTCGGTCTCTTCAAATGGCGGGGATGTGAATGCATTGTTCCAGAATGTCAGCATAGAGGAACGAGAAGAGCTCAGGAGGTTTCTTCTTGATATCAAATGGTATATTGGGAATGCCATAGGTGATGTAACTCTGTGGTATTGCAAGCGAATCCCAATTTATAAAGTATATGATGGTCAAACTTTCCATTTCTCTGACTTGCTGAACCCTCAAAAATACTTGGCGCCACAGGAAGTTCCAAAGAGCTTCTTAGGTGCTGATTTTGTCATCAGCTCGTTGCAAAGTGAAGAAGAAGTTTTGTTAAGATATTTTGGGGTTGAGAGGATGGGGAAGGCATGCTTTTACAAGAAGCAAGTGCTGACTATAGTTAAAGAGATGGAACCACAAGTTCGTGACGAAATCATGGTTTCTATCTTACAAGAGTTACCACAATTATGCATGGAGGATAGTTCTTTCAAAGAATGCTTGAGATATTTGGAATTTGTACCGACGCATGGCGGTACTCTGAAAAGTCCTATGATGCTTTATGATCCTCGTAATGAAGAGTTATATGCGTTATTGGAAGATACTGATTGTTTTCCTAGCAGTGTGTATGAACAATCTGAGATTTTAGACATGCTTCAAGGTTTAGGCCTGAGGACATTTGTCTCACCAGAGTCAATCATTCAAAGTGCACGACAAGTTGAACTGCTAATGCATGGGGATAATCAGAAAGCTTATCTGAAAGGCAAGGTGCTTCTCTCGTACCTGGAAGTTAATGCCGTAAAATGGTTACCTGGTCAGTTCACTGACAAACTAAGAGTTGTCAATAAAATGTTCTCACGAGCTTCTACAACATTGAAGCCTTGGTGTCTGAGATCAGATCTTGAAATTTTTTGGAATGATCTGCGAATGATTTGCTGGTGTCCAGCTCTGGTGTCTCCCCCATTTCAGTCCCTACCATGGCCCGTTGTCACTTGCCCTGTTGCTCCTCCGAAGCTTGTGAGGCTAAAATCTGATATGTGGCTAGTTTCAGCCAGCATGCGTATATTGGATGGTGAGTGCTCTTCCACTGCACTATCCGACCAGCTTGGGTGGTCCTCTACACCAAGCGGAACTGTGATAGCTGCTCAGCTACTGGAGTTGGGAAAAAATAACGAGATTGTGACTGATCAAGAGCTTCGGCGTGAACTAGCCATGATTATGCCAAGGATTTACTCCATACTAACAAATTTGATCAAGTCGGATGAAATGGAGATTGTAAAAGCTGTTCTGGAAGGATGTCGCTGGATTTGGGTTGGAGATGGATTTGCAATGTCAGATGAAGTTGTACTTGAAGGTCCACTCCATTTAACTTCTTATGTTCGTGTTATACCTATTGATTTGGCTGTTTTCAGGGAATTATTTTTGGAACTTGGTATTAGAGAATTTTTAAAGCCCCATGATTTTGCAAGTATATTGGTTAAAATGGCTTCTAAGAAAGGGTCTTCCAATCTCGATGCACAAGAAATCAGGACAGCTGTATTTATAGCACAGCAACTGGCTGAAGCTCAGTGTTTTGAACAAAAAGTGGAAATTTACTTACCAGACCTGTCAGGTAGACTTGTTGCTGCTAGTGAATTGGTTTATAATGATGCTCCATGGTTCGTTGGTTCAGAGGATTCGGTTCATCCATTTTCAGCAGCATCATCATTGTCAATAAATGTAAAGAAGACGGTTCAAAAATTCGTGCATGGGAACATTTCAAATGATGTCGCTGAGAGGCTTGGTGTCTGCTCTCTACGGAGGACATTGCTGGCTGAGAGTGCTGATTCTATGAACCTCAGTTTGTCTGGTGCTGCAGAAGCATTTGGGCAGCATGAGGCCTTGACAACCAGGCTTCGTCATATTCTTGAAATGTATGCTGATGGACCTGGGATTTTCTTCGAGCTGGTGCAAAATGCCGAGGACGCTGGAGCTTCTGAGGTATCTTTTCTCCTGGATAAAACCCAATATGGTGCTTCTTCTATTCTCTCCCCTGAAATGGCTGATTGGCAAGGACCAGCATTGTACTGTTTTAACAACTCTGTATTCAGTCCGCAAGATCTGTATGCAATCACACGCATTGGTCAAGAAAGTAAGCTGGAGAAACCCTTTGCAATAGGAAGATTTGGGCTTGGTTTTAATTGTGTTTACCATTTCACAGATATTCCCACTTTTGTTTCTGGCGACAATATTGTTATGTTTGATCCTCATGCATGCCATCTTCCGGGGATTTCTCCGTCCCACCCTGGTCTGCGGATCAAATTTGCAGGAAGAAATATTTTGGGGCAGTTTCCCGATCAATTTTCTCCTTTCCTGCATTTTGGTTGTGACATGCTGCAACCATTTCCTGGTACACTTTTTCGTTTCCCATTAAGAAATTCAAGTGCAGCTGCTAGAAGCCAGATCAAGAAAGAAGGATATACACCCACAGATGTCATGTCTTTATTCACTTCTTTTTCACAAGCTGTGTCAGAGACTCTGCTCTTTCTTCGAAATGTTAAAACCGTGACAATTTTTGTGAAAGAAGATGCTAATAGTGAAATGCAACTTCTACATCGGGTACGCAGGAATCACGTTAGCGATCCTGAAACTGATACCTGTGGATCGCATCAGCTGTTCGACTCGATGAATGAAAAACAGCACAATGGGAGAGAGAAGGGTTTATTGTTGAATATAATCAACAAATCTGCTGATGGAGACATACCATGGAAATGCGAGAAGATTGCAGTCATAGAGGAAACCTTATCCACTACCGTGTCACATTGTTGGATAACCAGTGAGTGCTTACGTGTTGGGCAAGGTAGAGACAACACCAAAGCATCTCATAAGTCCCATAATTACGTCCCTTGGGCCCGTGTTGCTGCATATATACGATCTTTGGATGTTGAATTGAATCCTGATGGCATCTCGAACATTGAGGAAACATCTGCTTTCGATCTCAATGGATTTCAATCAAGTTCAGTTCTTACTCAAAAAAAGTTTGAGGGTCGCGCCTTCTGCTTTCTACCTTTGCCAATTTGTACTGGCCTTCCAGCACATGTGAATGGCTATTTTGAGTTGTCATCTAATCGGCGTGATATATGGTTTGGGAATGACATGACAGGGGGTGGCAAAAAGCGTTCCGACTGGAATTTATATATTCTTGAAAATGTTGCTGCACCAGCATATGGTCACTTGCTTGAGAAACTTTCTATGGTTATTGGTCCATGTGATTTGTTCTTTTCATATTGGCCAGCGATAAGTGGACAAGAGCCTTGGGCATCTATGGTGCGGGCGCTATATACGTTTGTTGCTGATCATGGTCTTCGTGTATTATATACGAAAGCTAATGGTGGCCAATGGATCTCACCTAAACAATGTATATTTCCAGATTTTTCATATGGTAAGGTTCATGAGCTCGTAGAAGGATTATCAGATGCTGGCCTACCTTTGATAAGCCTACCTGAAGCTCTTGCGAAAAAGTTTATGGAATTTAGCCCATCATTGCATTATTTATCTTCTCGTTTGCTCAGGAATTTATTGATTAGAAGGAAACGCGTGTTCAAGAATAATGATGCAATGATCCTGGCCCTTGAATATTGCTTATCTGACTTAAATCTGCCTGGTCAATCAAAACAAATGTATGGTTTACCTTTGCTACCTCTTTCAAATGGTTCTTTCACCACATTTAACCAGAAAGGTGCCTCCGAAAGTATTTACATTGCTCGAGGAGATGAATTTGGTCTTCTTAAGGACTATATTTCACATCAGCTTGTGGATTGTGGAATCCCACCTGGTATCTACAGAAGTTTATGTGACATAGCTCAAAGTGAGGAATCAAATGTTACCTATGTATCGTGCAGTACACTAGAGAAGTTGTTTATCAGACTACTTCCAGCAGAATGGCAGAATGCTAAGAGAATCTCTTGGAAGCCTGGCCAACAAGGACATCCAACTTCTGAATGGTTAAGGTTGCTTTGGAACTATTTGAAGTCATATTGTGATGATCTGTCAATGTTTAAAAGGTGGCCTATATTACCTGTGCAAAACAAATGTCTTTTGCAGCTAACAGAGAACTCAAATGTGATCCAAGATGAGGGATGGAGTGAGAATATGCATTCCTTGTTGATGAAAGTAGGATGCATAATGTTGGACCCTGAGCTAGAAATTGAACACCATCTCCTGGAAAATTATGTCCAATCACCAACTGCCAGGGGAATATTAAATGCGTTACTGGGAATTGCAGGTGATCTGGACAAAGTTGAGGAGCTATTCATTGATACCTCAGAAGCTGAGATGCATGAACTCCGAAGTTTCATTCTTCAGTCTAGATGGTTTCATGAAGACAAGATGCAAGAAATTCATATTAGCATCATCAAACAAATCCCTATGTTTGAGTTGTTTGAGAGTAGAAAAGTAACAAGTCTTTGCAAATTAATGAAATGGCTCAAACCAAAGGGCATCCGTGATGATCTGTTGGATGATAATTTTGTGCGTGCTGAATCAGAGAAGGAAAGGATTATTCTGATGACATATTTGGGAGTCCAAGAACCATCACTGGTTGGATTTTACAAAGACCATGTGCTGAACCGAATGGAAGAGTTTGTATATCGCGAGGGAGCAGTTGCAGCCATTTTGAATGACTTGAAGCTTATAATCCAGGAAGATAGCTCCAATAAAGTTGCCTTTTCTACCGTACCTTTCGTTTTAGCTGCAGATGGATCCTGGAAGCAGCCATCAAGGTTTACTTGATTGCTACAAATACTTCTGTTTTTATTTTTGATTAACTGATTACCTAAGGAACTTATGAATATTCGTAAACTCAAAATGGCATATTAGGCTTCTTGGCTGTTTTATCGTGTCTCTTCATATATCATTGAACATCAGGGCTGCAGCCGAATACGACTTATTAAATTATTACTAATGCAGAAAAAGATAATTGATTATCATAGAACGAATCACTGGGTGGATGGATTATTTTGACTTATGTCTAATACTTTCCACTAAAATGCTTTTATTTACTACAGTGTTTAGTCTTATGATCAAGAGACGCTGTCTTTTCTTCTAATCTAGATTTGGTACTGGTTTGTGGGCCATCAGGATTATGTTTATTTTCAAAATCAGAAAGGAACATATTAATATTGTAAGGAACATATTATATAGTAAGAATATCATTTGTAGGTCTCAGATTTACACATTTTAGTTATTCTTATTGACAAGTGTTAAAAAAAAAAAAAAGTAAGGAATGGAAAAGTTAGGACATGCCCATGAACAAATGGTTGTAGTTAGGTGCATGCCTGCTTCGCTTTCGTAGAGTACTTACCGAAAATAAAATGTAATTAATGTTCCTTCTCACCATAGGAGATTCTTGCCTATAACGTCAATAGCTAGTAGTTCACTTGCTCTAATATGCTTTCGATGTGTTGACTTAAGTTATTTATAAAC
This sequence comes from Umbilicus rupestris, assembly GCA_963678935.1. Lineage (NCBI taxonomy): Eukaryota > Viridiplantae > Streptophyta > Magnoliopsida > Saxifragales > Crassulaceae > Umbilicus > Umbilicus rupestris. The sequence continues at coordinate 10,714,362 of OY787619.1, forward strand.
TTTTATTTTCCTCTAATCATTGATTTTAATGGTTATCTTTCTTTTTTTTGAATGTTTTAAGTGGGTGAATCATGTAGAAAGTCAGATAAACAATATGTCCTCTTAACCCATTTCAAATTTCTCTTTTACAAATATCTAAACTTCATTAATCAATTGCACTTTCTGTGGCAGGCTTTATGATCCCCGTGTTCCAGAAATACAAAGGATGTTGGATAGAAAGATGTTTTTCCCCTCTGAGTCATTTCTCTGTTCTGAGATTTTGGAGACACTGGCTTCCCTTGGGCTTAGAAAATACTTGGGATTTTCTGGTTTAATTGATTGTGCTCGGTCAGTTTCAATGATGCATGGTTCTCAGGACTCGGATTCATTTGATTTTGGTAAGCAGATGCTTGTCCTTCTAGATGCTGTTGCAGTCAGTCTAGCAGCTAAAACCGAAGAATCTGTTGAGTGTGGGTTTAACAGCACTCTGAATCAGGAAAGCATAGCTGACTTCAGCGATAAACAGGATGTGAAAGACCTGAAATATTCCTCAAACAATCTGGATATTCATTTCATCATTAACAACTTACACGATCAGGATATAACAGGAGAAGAATTTTGGTCTGACATAAAAATTATTCCTTGGTGTCCTGTGTATGCGGAGCCACCTCTTCTAGGCCTTCCAGGGATGAAAGGCATCTGTAGAGTGGCATCTCCTGATGTTGTCAGACCTATGTCACAGATGATTATGGTATCTTCACAAATGCATATACTAGATGGTCATTGCTCAGAAACTTTGCAGAAAAATCTTGGTTGGTTGGATCTCCCAAAAGTTGATATTTTGATCACCCAGTTGATTGAGATCACTAAATCTTATAGTTGTCTGAAGCTGCATGCGCAGGCTGAACTTACTCTTGATACTGCCCTGCAAGAAGGCATACCCTTACTTTATTCGAAGTTGCAAAGTTATATTGGTACAGATGACTTCGCGTCTATAAGACGTGCCCTTGCTGGTGTTCCTTGGGTTTGGATTGGTGATGATTTCGTATTGCCAAATATTCTAGCCTTTGATTCCCCTGTAAAGTTTTGCCCTTATATGTATGTTGTTCCATCAGAGCTATCAAGTTTTAGAGATTTGCTCGTTGAACTCGGTGTCAGGCAAACGTTTGGTGTTGATGACTATTGCCAAGTTCTTCAGCATCTGCAAAAGGACACCAAAGGCATGCCATTGTCAGTTGATCATTTGAGTTTTGTCTTTTGTTTGCTTGAAGCTGTGGCTGATTGCTTTGCTGAAAATCCACTTAGTGAAACTTCCAATGATCAGTTGTTAGCTCCAGATTCATATGGAGTTCTGAGGCCAGCCTTTGATCTTGTATATAATGATGCACCATGGATGGATAATGATAATGTTATTTTGAAACAATTCATTCACCCAGACATCAGCAATGATCTGGCATGTCGTTTGGGATTACAATCGCTTCGCTATCTCTCACTTGTGGATGGTGAAATGACTAATGATTTGCCTTGCATGGATCACCCCAAAATAAAGGAGCTTCTTGCATCGTATGGCAACAATGATTTTTTGTTGTATGATCTTCTTGAATTGGCAGACTGCTGTAAAGCAGATAAACTACATCTGATTTTCGATAAGAGAGAGCATCCCCGCCAGTCCTTGCTTCAGCACAATCTAGGTAACATATCAAGAATTACTAATGAGTCACTGCGTATGGTTTCTGTTGGTCATTCATTTATAAATTACAATATTGTTCGTTGAGAATTTTATTTCTCAAATCTAGTTATTGTGGTTATAAAGCTGATTATGACAATCAGGGTAATGAGTTGACGACCTTTTTTGTCCGGCTTTAGTTAAAAAATAAAGTCATTAATATTGCTGGTCTACTTAATAGCTTTAACTTATTTGGTTATTTGTAGGAGGCATTGAATATCAATTCCCAGCCTGTAAACTTTATGTTTACTCTTATTAAATTTACTCTATCAAAGAAACTTACTTAAATTTAGCATCAACTATTTTCCTATTTCTGGCATGTTTTGTTCCATGATGTATATAAGGGAGAGTTCAGAACCTCATTTGTCATGAAAGTTGTGAATTCAATTCCAGCTTTTGATGAATTTCGTATCACTTTCATTTGGGCCAAACAGAATTTTCAGAGCCGAAAAGATCTGTACTCATATTCCTGATTTAATGGTCAAGATTGAGTTCTCAACTCTCATTACCTGATTTAATCTACAAACAATGCAAATTAGTTAACATTAGCATCAAGTAGATGAACCTTCTTGGTTGTATATGAAGAGCACGCGACATACACATGCCTATCATGTGACAAGGCAGATGATCTAATGTTCGGTTTGATGGTACTGTTAACAAATTCAGCTAGTTCGTACAGTTTGGAGCAAAAATGATGTGATGTTTTGATTTGTAGAGAAACACAAGGAACACAAGGCTGTAGCAATCACATGCAGAAACTGAGTGGTCATTTATAGCACCATTCTCAATTGTTTATTTATATATGCACTGACTATTATAATTCTCCTTGCTTTTCATTTCTGCGTTCTATTCAAATTTTCTTGATTTTATCTACTTCTGCTAATATACTCGCTTAGCTATATTTTCCTGCGATAGCAGATTTGTTTCTAAGATGTGTGGGCATTTTAGTGACACCTAGCCCCTGATAACAGGTGAATTTCAAGGGCCTGCTGTGGTTGCCATATTGGAAGGGGTCAGTTTGAGTAGGGATGAAATATCGAGTCTTCAGCTTCTTCCTCCATGGAGATTACGCGGCCAGACTATTAATTACGGCTTGGGATTATTTAGTTGCTTTTTCCTCTGCGATCTCCTCTCCATTGTTTCCGGTGACAACTATTATATATTCGACCCTCTTGGTTTAGCGTTTTCTGTTTCTACAGGCCAGGCTCCTGCCGCGAGAGTCTTTTCCTTAAGTGGTACACCTTTTTCTATATTATTGTCTTTAGCAAACCCATAAAAGATAATTAACGCAGTCGTAGCTGACCTGGTTTGATGATAGTGGTGTCCAAAAGGTGTAATAAGCTGACATACATTCGTTGTCATGTGCTCAGTTATTCTAACATGGTTTTTTATTGGGGAAGGGTTTCTTGTATTTAAATCTTCTTCATTCCCATCATCACATTTCATAGATCCTCTTTACTTCTTACCATGAAAATGCAGGCAAAAACTGTTGAAATGTGTGCTCTATAGAATCCTTTCTATATGACTCTTGTAGCTTGACAACGGTTTCATGTAAAAAGTAGCTCATTAAGGCCCAGCGGCATATATGTGTGCGCTGGTACCATAAGCAACAGTTAGCAGATTAGATAATTGCACTAATGAAGTTCAAACCTTAAAGAAAAAGACATGAGAAGCCTATATGAGCAGACGTTGATTGAACTGCTTTCGTTTCTCTTATTTAGTTTTTTGCTCATTATCCTTGTTTCTTTGTAATTTGATCCTGGAGTTTTTTTTCCAGCTTGTTGCTCAAAGCTATTTTGTTTCAGTTAGTGTTTTTTCTGTATCTCCGAAAGTTTTTTTAGTTATTATATGATCAGAAGTTCTTGATGTTTTTTTATTTATTTCAAGAAGTTGTACAGTTTTGACTTTAAAAAAAAAAAATTGCCCATTGATGCAGGAAAAACATGTATGCAACTCACTAGTTCGTAGTCCATAACTTTTATGATTTTGTTATCAACTATTTTTTTTTATTAAAGCTGAATGTACCTGTACATCTTAATAATGGTTGTTGTTTGTTTTTGCTCCCTGAACTGAATCTAGGAACCAATTTGATTGATCGGTTCCGCGACCAGTTTACTCCCATGATGTTTGCTCAAGGTATGCCTTGGTCTTCGAAAAACTCTACTTTTATTCGCATGCCGCTGTCATCTGAATGCATGGAACATAACTGTGAGCTTGGATTGAAGAGATTCGGATTGGTAAAGGAAACGTTTATGGAGCATGCATCAAAAATGCTTCTGTTTCTAAAATCTGTGGTGCAGGTATGTGCCTTGTGTTATCAATTTGGTTTTTTATTTATTGATAAAGTAAGTTCAAAGCTTACATGTTTCTGATTTCTACTCCTAATACAGTAAGTACTGGAACAAAAGCAGATTTCCCCCTATTACAATCTCTGAACTAACTCCTTGACGCGGACTTCATTCCAAAATTTGCCTGGTCCTCTACGTGGACCTCCCCTGGCAAAGAAACATTTTAGTTGGGGTGTAATCAATATGGTGATAACTGATAAACTGTACTTGGGATGTGTTTTGTTGAATTAAATATGTAGCATTAAACTTAAGGTTTAACAAATATCTTATAGTGAATAGTGATCTAACCAAACATCATCTATCAGCTTTAAGGCTACTAGACCAACCTCAAAGCCACGGCAACAGCACCTGAACTTTACAGAACACTAAAGCCAACAAGCAAAGACACACTTTTTACCCCTAATCTGTTTGTCCCATATTGCGGTGGGAATCTGTATAAGTTACTTTATGTCAGTATACCTTGGTTTTTTAATGTGGACTCTACGTTGTGGTTACATAGATGATAGTGGCTGAAAGGGACAGTTGGGTTAAACTAGTCCTACATTCATATTTATATGATTCATAAGTGAAAATGTTACCTTTGAATCTAAAAAAGGTTTTCAATTTTTGATTTACCAACAAAATGAAAAGCTCAAAGCGCACTGCACCTTATGAGCTTGGTTTCTCATTGTATTCTCCCTAAACACAGATCTGTTTGCCTATGCTTTATGTTCTTGTATAGCCTTTCACATCTTTAATGCTGTTCGCAACTTACTGAGTGGCCTAACTATGGAAGTGCACTTACGTCCACAACAATGTGTTACATGCCTCCTCACAAGCAATATACACTACTAATATTAAATGCATACCATGTTGTGCTCCTTATTTAATTTTTAGGTGTCAATATCAAGATGGGATGAAGGAGCCGATCTCCCATGTCAAGATTATTCGGTGTCAATTGATCCATCATTTTCTATTATGAGGAATCCCTTCTCGGAAAAAAAGTGGAGAAAGTTTCAATTATCAAGATTATTTAGCAGCTCCAATGCTGCTGTGAAATTGCAAGTCATAGATGTGAATATTTTTGATAAAGGAATTAAGGTTTCTGATCAGTGGCTTGTTGTCCTGACCTTGGGCTCTGGGCAGACAAGAAACATGGCTCTGGATAGGTATTGAAAATTAAAGGCATGCTATCAGATGTGATCAACTATATGCCTTTCTTTGACACAGCAGGTTTTCTACTCTGACCAACAAATATGTACCTTGCAGGAAATACTTGGCTTATAATTTGACACCTGTTGCTGGAGTTGCGGTCCATATATCCAGAGACGGGCTTCCTCTCAAAGTCAATTCATCAAGCGCTATTATGGCACCTCTTCCTTTGTCGGGTTCCATTAACATACCTGTGACTATCATAGGATGCTTTCTCGTTTGTCACAATAACGGTCGATGTCTTTTTAAGTATCGAGATCAGAAACCTCTGACAGAGATGTGGCAAGATGCTGGAAATCTTCTAGTTGAAAGATGGAACACAGAACTGATGTCATGTGTACGCGATTCCTACATTGAAGTGGTACTGCAATCCCAGAAACTGAGGAAAGAACCTTCTCTTTCTAATATGGACTCCACTATCAGTCATATTAACCTGGCATCGAAATCTCACGTTGATCATTATTATTTCTATTGGCCTAGAGCTTCTGCGGATAGTGCCGCCAAAGATCTTGACAATGAGAGTAAATTCAACTCTAACATAACTTTAAAAGCAGATTGGGAATGCATAGTTGATCAAGTGATTAGACCATTTTATGCTCGGGTTGTTGACCTTCCTTTGTGGAAGCTTTATTCTGGAAATTTTGTTAAGGCGGATGAGGGTATGTTTCTTTCACAGCCAGGAAATGGTGTTGTTGACACTGTACTGCCAGCAACTGTTTGCAGTTTCGTGAAGGAACGATATCCTGTCTTTGATGTACCTTGGGAGCTGGTGACTGAAATCCAAGAAATAGGGGTGATTGTGCGACAAATTAGACCAAAAATGGTTAGGGATCTTCTTAAAGCTTCGTCAACATCAGTTGTTATTGGAACGGTGGATACATATGTGGACGTTCTTGATTACTGCTTGTCAGACATTCAAATTCTGAGACCATCTACTGTTGACGTAGCTGGAACGTCCACGTCAACATCCTACAGAGATTTTACTTGTGGTGATAGGCAAGGGGAAGGCGGTGAGTTGACAACTTCAAATCAATGGACGCATCAAGGAATTCCCATACAGCTCGGCGCATCTACATCGAGTCCAGGGGGGGATGCACTTGAGATCGTGTCTAGTTTAGGTAAGGCTTTGTTTGATTTTGGTCGTGGAGTGGTTGAAGATATTGGACGTGCCGGTGTCCCCTTGGGTGAGAGGAGCTTTGTAGGAGCTAGTAATAGCATTGACCAAACCTATTTGTCTCTCAGTGCTGAAATTAAGGGCTTGCCTTGCCCTACTGCAGAAAATGGCTTACTTAAGTTAGGGATTGTTGAACTTTGGTGGGGAAACAGGGACCAACAAAAACTGATGAGTAAGTTTGAGTCAAAGTTCATCCACCCAAATCTCTTAGAGAGATCCATCTTGGCAGACACTTTATCCAACCCTAGTCTCCAAAGGTTGTTGAAAATTCGTAGTTTTTCTCTTCAGTTATTGGTCAGCCATATGAAATTTCTTTTCCATGATAACTGGGTTGATCATGCGATGGGCTCCAATTCGGTCCCGTGGTTTTCGTGGAAAAATGTCGTGAGTTCTGGTAGTGAAGGAGGTCCTTCTCCTGAATGGATAAGATTATTCTGGAAAATTTTTAATGGTTCTTTGGATGATCTCTCACTTTTTTCTGACTGGCCCTTGATCCCTGCTTTTCTTGGTAGGCCAGTGTTATGCCGCGTGAGGGAGCACAATTTAGTCTTCATCCCACCTTCCTTTGAGGAAACGACTTCCTCACCCGACACTTTGCAAGAAGGTGAGTTGAGCAATGGCTCCATCGAAGATGCATCAGATGATACTTTAATCCAGCCATATGTATTAGCCTTCAAAGTTGCAAATAATCGATACCCTTGGTTAGTGTCATTATTAAACCAGTGTAACATTCCTGTGTTTGATGCTTCCTTCTTGGATTGTGCTGCTTCATGCCGCTTTTTTCCCATTCCTGACCAATCACTTGGCCAACTGATAGCTTCCAAACTTGTGGCAGCTAAAAGTGCTGGATACTTCTCTGAACTAAACTCTTTTTCAAACACAGAGCGTGATGAGTTATTTTCCCTTTTTGCAACGGATTATTCATCAAATGGCTCTAAATATTGTAGTGATGAACTTGAAGTCTTGCGATCTCTTCCGATATTCAAAACTGTTTTAGGTTCATACACCCAATTGCTCAACCAAGACCTCTGTATGGTCTCGTCAAGTTCATTTTTGAAGCCACGGGATGAGCATTGTCTTTCTTATTCACTGGATTCAGTTGGAGGCGGTCTACTCAGAGCGCTTAATGTCTCTGAGTTGCATGATAAACAAATATTGGTCAAGTTTGGATTGCCCGGATTTGAGACAAAGCCTCAGTCCGAGCAAGAAGATATTCTAATATATGTTTATATGAACTGGCCAGATCTTCAGTCGGATAGTTTTGTAGTTGAAGCACTGAAAGCGGCTAGATTTGTAAGAAACTCTGATGAATTTTGCACAGACTTGTTTGAGCCTCATCAGCTGTTCGATCCGGGGGATGCTTTATTAGCTTCTGTTTTTTTTGGTGAGAGGAGTAAGTTTCCTGGAGAAAGATTTGTAACGGCAAGCTGGCTTCCCATATTGAGGAAAGCAGGTCTTCAAACAGCATTAGAACCGACTGTGATAATTCAATGTGCCAAAAGAGTGGAATTTCTCGGCGTGGAATGTAAGAAGCTCATGGTGGATGATAGTCGTCTCGAAGCTGACATGTTGAACTCCAGGAATGAAGTATCTTCAGAAATTTGGTCCCTTGCCATATCAGTCCTCGAACATGTATTTACCAATTTTGCTGTCCTTTATAGCAATAGCTTTTGTGGTCTTCTTGGGGAGATAAAATGCGTACCTGCTGAAAAAGGCTTTCCCAGCATAGGCGGAAAAAAGGGTGGCCAGAGGGCCCTAACTTCATATAGTGAAGCAGTTTTACTCAAGGATTGGCCATTGGCTTGGAGTTGCAACCCTATACTCTCTAGAAAGTGTGTTCCACCAGAATATTCTTGGGGAGCATTCCATCTGAGGAGTCCACCTGCTTTTTCTACAGTTTTGAAACATTTGCAGGTAAGATGTACCGGAATCCATGATTCTGAGTATTTTATGTGCAATGTTTTCCAGTTAGTAATGTACTAGTCGAAATAAAATATCAAAACTATATCAAACAGGTCATTGGTAATAACAGTGGTGAGGATACACTAATTCATTGGCCAGTTGCTTCGGGAACATTAACTATTGATCAGGCTGCTTGTGAGATTCTGAAGTACCTGGATAAGATCTGGGGAACATTATCAGTTGCAGGTAGTTGTTATATTTTTTAATGCTGTCTTTTTTATTGTGTCGCTTGATCTCCGGATCTTAATGATCCATCTTTTGTGAAAACTTATTCAACAGAAGTATGAAGTGGAAAAACTTGAGAAAACGATAATCAAAGGGAGATGAAAACAGTAGGGAGAGATAATACAAATCTGCCAAATATTTTTCTTTCAAATTTCCCCAAAACCATGATACAGATTAAAAAAATGCGACAAGTTAGAGCTATATTACGGGTAGAATTGTAACACCATTTGACTATACATTATGTTCAAGCTGAAATTACTTGGTCGTTATTTTCATCTCGATTAAAGAGCACTGTTTCCTGATTCCTTCGCATGTTAATTATCATGATAAAAACTTGTTAATCCATGTGGAATCGATCCTCTGAATCGTTTGGGAGTTAAACTGAGGCGATAATCCTTGAATTGTTTTGTGGAATGCGCTGATTGGATTTAGTAAACCTTTGTAACAAAAATTTAAGGCATTACTTGTCTACATGTTTCTTATAGACATTGCGGATCTTCAGAAAGTTGCATTCATACCGACTGCAAATGGATCACGTTTGGTGAAAGCAAGTTCTCTTTTTGCACGCCTTTCTATAAACCTTTCCCCATTTGCCTTTGAGCTTCCCTCTCTGTATCTCCCCTTTGTGAAGATCCTTAAAGAGCTCGGGCTGCAGGAATATCTAAATACTTCATGCACTAAGGATCTGCTGCTCGATCTTCAGAAGGCATGCGGGTATCAACGTCTTAATCCAAATGAACTGAGGGCTGTCGTGGATTTATTGATTTTTGCTTGTGACGCTGAACGCAGTGCTTCAGATTTCATTTTAAGAGGATTGGAAGCTGTGGTTCCAGATGATGGCTCCCGCCTTGTTCATGCCGAAGCATGTGTGTACATTGACACTTATGGTTCACATTATAGCAAGTCTATTGATGTTTCCAGGATAAGATTTGTGCACCCAAATCTTCCAGTAACTGTATGTGCAGTCCTGGGCATCAAGAAGCTATCAGATGTGGTTATTGAGGTTAGTTGATGATGACGCTGTCTCCTGCATAATCCACCTTGCATTATGTGCTTGCAGCTTTTACCTGTAATCATTCTTATCTAGATGATACTTTCCATTGTAGGAAGTGGATGACATGGAACATTTGCAGGCTTTGGATTTCATTCAGTCTGTTCCCTTAGCAGCCATTAGAATGAGGATACTAAGCACATCTTTTCAAAGTGCACTCTGGAATGTGATCAATAGCAATGCAATTTCGATGCCATTGCCAAAGAACCTTGGATTGGAGAAGATACAGAACTCACTCAGTCTCATTGCTGAGAAGTTGCAATTCGTAGAACATCTTCACACCCGGTTCTTGCTTCTCCCTAAGTCTGTGGACATCACCCATGTAACTGACAAGTACAATATTCCAGAATGGAGGGATGGAAACTGCCATCGGACTCTTTACTTTGTGAGCAGGTCTAATGATTGTGTCTTAGTTGCTGAACCACCTAAATATATTTCTGTTCTTGATGTTTTAGCAAGGGTCGTAAGCCATATTTTGGGTTTCCCAACTGCTTTGCCAATTGGACCAATGTTTATTTGTCCTGAAGAATCCGAACTTGCAGTTATTGATATTCTCAAACTTTGTTCTGAGAGAATTGATTCAAATCGAGTTGGGGGCGATTTCAGTTTGGTAGGCAAAGAATTACTGCCTCAGGACATTGCTCAAGTACAGCTTCATCCACTGAGACCTTTTTATTCAGGGGAGATAATAGCCTGGCGTAGTCGGAATGAGCAGAAGTTGAAATATGGTAGAATTCCAGAAGATGTGAGGCCATCTGCCGGCCAAGCATTGTATAGATTCAAGGTGGAAACTACACCCGGGACATTAGAGCTCCTTCTTTCTTCTCAAGTTCTTTCGTTTAGAAGCATAGCTGTGTGCAATGATTTGTCACCTTCTAGGGTTGAAGGTAATCAGGCAGCTAGTCCGGACAGGTTGGTTGTTGATATCACAGAGAGTTCCTCAACACAAGCAACATCTCAGGTTTGATTTTCTGTAAACCTATAACTCTAATAAAAGTAATTCGGAAAGATGCATCTTAAAACATCTACCGAGGAACTCACTCTTTCAATATGGATTATCAAACAGAATTATGCGATGCTTAATTATTTATGCTTATACAATGGGAGTTCTAGGTGCCCTTTTCATGTTAGGGGAACCACAACCCAGTTTCTTTTGCAATGGTATCTTGTATTTTAGTAAAGTTTGATTCAAAAAATTCTAATAAGTATAGCTTTCATGTTAACATAAATAAATACATTCAAAAAAATAGCTGACGATATTTAATAATGGTAAATCTTATTTTGAACTAAGACAAAGAATTTAGTTAGATGAACTCATAAATTCGAGGAAATAATTAGGACTTGGGTTATTTACCATATCAAAAAACAACAAGTTGCTTATAATGAGACCTAAGATAGAAAATATCTTCATGTAAAATAAGAAATTCAATTTCAGAGGGAAAAAACAACCAGGTGATCATTGTTTAAAGAAAAGTCAATTGCCTATATAATAATTATTTGATTACAACAATATTTGTTTCCATCTATTTTTTCGGTCTCGAGTCTTACCACCTTCTTTTTCCATTAAAATGATTATGAGGCATATTGATTCTAATTAATTAGCTATGATGTCATTGATTCATGCACAATAATCACGTTCATCTGTTTCTCAAGCTAAAACCTGTGTTTTTACAGACCCAAGCAGAAAATGATCCACATTTTGGTCGAGTGTCAGCCACAGAGCTGGTACAGGCAGTTCAGGAGATGTTATCCGCAGCCGGTGTTGATATGGATGCAGAGAAGCAATCTTTGTTTAAAACAACATTAACCCTTCAAGAGCAGTTGGTGGAGTCTCGAACAGCTTTGTTGCTTGAGCAGGTATCAACATTAACACTCATTTCTGTATGAGTTGTACATGATAGTTATAGGGCAGTAAAATTGTGTTTTTGTCTGATTGATGTATGCGTGGTATTAAGGGTTTAGTCTGTAGTTGAGGCTGTGTGTTTTTTGTCCTCTGTGGTGGGGTGCGTTTTGTGTTCCTGCTTCTTCCCTCTCTTGAATGTGAAAGTTTTTATAATTCAATTAGTTTATACATTACAAGTATTGATATTCTAATCTAACATCTGAAAGAATATGTATCTGAAAATTATCTACATGATTTCAGCAATCATGTAGATTGTTATCCTAATTCAATATTCTCCACACTCTCCCTCAAATCGGCAAATGTATTTCGTACATGCCCAACTTTTGTCGATTAGACTTTCAAAGAATGGTTGAAAGAGTCCCACCTGTCAAAATATCTGCAGTTTGATCCTTCGTTGATACGATGGGCATGCAGATAAACCCAGCTTCTAAATTCTCGTTTATAAAATGTCTGTCGACTTCTATCTGTTTTGTTCTGTCATGTTGTACTGAATTGAATTGTGAGCTATGCTTATAGCGCTTTGTGGTCACAGAACAACTTCATGGATCATATAACTTCAACTCTTCCAATACCCTTTTTATTCATAGTAAACTCACATACTCCGTTAGCTATGAATCTGGGTTTTTGTGTGGGTTGGAAGATTTTCAGAAGTTGCTCTATCTGCTCCTTAGTGAAGGGTAGTTGTTCGTAATTGATTTGATTCTCTTGAGGAGTCTCAGTTGTGCTTGCTTGAAAGGCTCTTTCTGATTTTTTCTTAAATCCAATTGGTTTGCCATGAATGTTCCAACAATTCTCCTTTGTACGCCACAACTTCTTGCAATGGTCACACCATGGTTTCTTTTTCTCATCACCTCTTACAAACAAGGCTAATGTTTCAACTAGTTCCTCCTGCACTTTGCGCATAATTTTTTTTGCGATTTTCTTAAAGTCTAACCTCCGAGAAGGCTTATCGAATTGATGGTAGTGGTCGTCGACCAAAGAATCCTTCCTTTTACTTCATCCAGGCCACGATTCATACTTGCTAAAAACACACAAATATAGTCATTTTCTTTACATTTTTTTATCGGATGTAATCAGTTGTACTTTATCAAACACCATCGTGGTATTGATCTAGCTCCTGCCAGAGTCCCACCTTCTCGTTATAATAGGTTGTCATGCCTAGGCTTCCTTATCTGGATTGCCACAGCTTTATCTTCAGTTCGAAGACCTGTGAAGAATTTTCACGATCAGAGTATGACTCTCTAACTGATTCCCTGACTTCTTTTGCCGATTTCATGAACATATGAGGTTTGGTGATTGATGATTCCATAGAGTTGAGCAGCCATGCAGTTCAACTCTTTCACTTCGTTTGTCGGGTAGCCAAGCTTTCCTCTCCCACCGATAGCGAGCTTCATAGATTGGGACCATTCCAAATAATTCTGTCCAATTCATCTGTGTCCAGTAATGAGCATAAATGAATGAACAGATGAGTGGGAAGTCTCCATATTTTGAACTAAGTAGCAGAGGAGGATTTGGGTGTGGCCGGTTGATATTTTCATATCTCTGATACCATGAAAGTTTTGATAATTCAATAATTTTATCATGTCGCTATCCACGACTATTTATACGTTATAAGTATTCACATAAATAATCGAATGTTCTCTACATAACTAATATTCTAATCTAATATCTGATAGAATATGAATTTGATAATTATCAATATAACTTCAGGAACATGTAGATTGCTATTCTAATTCAATATTCTCCCCAATGAATACACTTATTCTTTCAAAAAAAAAAATGAAGTTTTGGCTTTTAATATAGTCGTTTTCCGCTTATGATGGTTTTTTATTTTTACTCCGACACCAAAAGAACAAATACAGCCATATGATGCTTGGTAGAAGTTGCCGTTTCATCCTGTTGGTTGCTCACCCCTTAACAGTTGATTGATGGCAGATGGGAATGGACTCTGGGTTACATTTCATGAAATTTTCCATCCTTTTTTTTGTCTTAGAGTTCGGGAGGGAACAAAGTGATGGAAGGGACTCCGGGTTCCCTTTTTATCCTTTTCCGTGAAATTTTTTTTTTTCTGGTCAACCTTGAGAAGCATAGAAAAAGAGGAAAAAACATCAGTTTTTCCCTAAACTTTCTTTCCTCCGAGTTTTCTTTGACAACTAAACAGTTGTAGCAATAGCAAGTCACTGCTCGAACCTTGACCAAGTTTTTTTTTTTTTTTTGATAGAGTAAAATTGATTAACGTAAACATATAGTTCACAAAAGATAGGGAATCATTATTTCTTGCCTCCTGCACCTATTGCATCATATAGGATTTGACCTAAGCATTTCACCACTGATTTTGCTCCCTATTTGAAGATCTTTACGTGGACTGAATCCCCCTTTTTTTCTTTACTTTTTTTTTTTTGATGAGGAAGTAATCCTCACTTATTCAATGCATCTCGTGATGGTTGAGATTGAATATGGGCTCCCTGAATTCCTATATTTGATCCACCCTTATCTTTATTAATTGTTTTTAATTCCCTTAGTTCTTCCCTAGATCTTTCTTTACTTTTGAAGAATCTTCTATTCCTCTCTTCCCAGATTATTATGGAGTAACATATGTTTTCCAAAATCTTATGTACACTTTTGGGCACTTCCTCATAGACCAACTTTCTAGTAGCTCCTTTATAGTTTTGGGAAATTATTAGCAAACCATTTTTCTAATCTAAAAAAATTGCTGATAATTCTAGTTGCTTGATTCTGAGTCAGTTGTTATATTTGCAAGGTATATTGATTTCAACAAATTTCTTGGCTTGTTATCCATACGAATTTGCAGGAAAGGGCTGACAGTGCCCTGAAAGAAGCTGATACTGCAAAAGGTGCATGGACATGTCGCATTTGTTTAAATGCTGAAGTTGACCACACAATTGTCCCGTGTGGGCACGTACTCTGTCGCAGATGTTCATTGGCTGTGACAAAATGTCCTTTTTGCCGGATACAGGTCTCTAAAATGCACAGAATTTACCGTCCCTGAAGTTTGTAAGCTTCTGCAAATTGGTCCTACCATGTAAATGCTGTGGTTATAAGGACCTAAAACTTGTCAATTCTTTTTGGTTATCTTCTGAAAGTTAATGTTGGCCGTTGCATTCTCCTGTCAAATCACATTTGATGGTATAAAATTAGAACAGAATTTGTTCCATTTTATATGTAAGCATTTTGTTAATTAGGGGACAGAATGTGTGACCCGGAGCGGAGGCAAAGCTTTTAGAAATTCAAGGATGTTGACTTTACATGTAGCCAAGATGGAGTCATTGATCTGAGCCAAAGCCTGTTTCTTGGCTGCTTCATGTTCGGTCTTAAAAAAGAGGGTGAGGGAGGATACTTTGATCAAGCTTTGGACTTTCTGAAAATTCAGGAATAAAAAGCTAGGCCAAGGGAAGAGGGAGGTATGTGAACCAGCCACCATGGTCCTTCAGATGACATACATTTTCAGTGCCCCAAATAACATTGCTGGCGCCTCCTTGAAAATTTCAAAGTGGCACTCCAAATTTCATCTATGTTCTTGGTCCTTCAGCCTATGCCATTGGTGTTCGTTCTCTACATCAAGGAAGTGTATCAAATATCCTTGCTTGGCATTGGTGCAGAGGTAATGTCTCTGCTATTGACAGGAGGAGGACCATGATGCTTGCTGGGGCTCTATTTTGCGGACAAGTGAGAATCGGGCCACAATTTAAAGTACTGCAAACCTAGACTTTACAGTTAGTGATGTATGATGAATCATCAATCCATGCTTCATAGCAATCACAAAAGAGAATCTTTTTCATAAATAGGAGGAGAACATTTTAAGAGTAATCTAACAACTTGACCAAATGCAAAAAGGACCGAACAAAATTGATTTCAGATCAGATAAGTAGTCTTGTCCATAGAGTTCAGAAGCAACCAGTTGACTAAAGCGGTTACTTGTGCTGAAGCCTTTACTCTTCTTCTAGTCATCGAATGTAGTTTTCCTGCCTGCACACAACAATGACCAAAAGCCTCAAAAAAAAAAAAAAAGAAGCACTAGCCAAGTATTGGCTTGGCTACTGATATTGGAAGCTGACATACCTGTGCCAGCTGCAGCCAAATTGGGCTTGTTAAAGCCACCACGGCCTCTCCCACCGCGGCCACCAGAACGCCCACCATCATCTCTGCCGCCACGACCACCTCCACGTCTACCACCTCTGCCAAATCTACCACCGCTGTCTCTACCACCACTACCAAATCTTCCACCACTGCCAAACCGACCACCGCCTCTGCCACTACTGGCTCCATCACCTCTTGGTTTCGCCTCATCTACTGTCAGGTAAAATCCACCAACCTCACTCTGGTCAAGTTGAAGTGCCTTCTGGAAGGCTTCATTATCCTTGTAGTCTATGTATGCAAACCTACGAACATACCAAATTTAATCACAACGGCAGAGTCTAGAAAATGATAACAAAGACGGGGAACACTATCATATACCCCTTGGGACCACCAGTTTCAAAGTCCTTCGGAATTGACATTCTTGTAATCTCACCACACTTGCCAAAATGTCCCTCCAGTACACCTCTGAGCTGCACGCTCCCAAATGCAAAGTTAAATTAAATCTAAAACAAACCCATGTTAAGGAGGATATTTCTTGATACAAAAAGAAGTACCTCATCTTCTCCAAGTGATGTATCCAAGCCTTTTACAAATACAGTTGGACCCTTTTGGAATGAGCCATCTTTGCTGTTTTGTAAAAAAAAAAGAGTTAGAACACATTGAACTAATTTACAACGCTGTGTATTATTCTAACGAGAGTCGGGAGGGAATTTACCCGCTGGAGGGAGTATATGCTCCTCTCTCAAGAGCAAGATCAAGTTTTATTGGACGACCTAGCAACTCTTTCTGATTTAACTGGAGAGCCTGCATGAGTTCAAGAGAAGTAAAAAACATGCTAAAGTTAGCCATATTAGAGTTCTACATAATGGGAAGACAAAAAATGAATGACATCAAAGTTATTTAACAAACACAATTTCTCAGGAAAGATCAAATCATATGATGCAAAAGCTCAAAATAAAAGGCACAGCGCATATTCACAACAACAGTTTTTTGAAATAGAAGTCATCAAAGACTTGCCTTTTGTGCTGCTTCTTCAGAGGCAAACTCAACATGACCGAACCCCCTAAATCTGCCATCCTGATCACTTGCAAAACGTACAGAGACAACTTCTCCAGCAGATTGAAAAAAGTCTCGCCTGCACATCGTGGCAAATCAGAAAGGCTATTTCAATTTCAAAAAATAACAAGTATAAGCAGCCTAGATATTCACGCATAACAGTACGTACAGATTAGCTTCTTCTATTTGAAAAGAAAGGTTGCCAGTAAAAAGGGTCTTGGATCCTGTAGTTTGAGGCGTCGAAGGAGTTTTAGGCTGTCAAAAGTCAACATGAAATAATCAATTTATGTAGCCTACAAAAAATTACAAAGTGAAACATGTGGCAGAACATACCGCTTTCTTCTCAGAGTTAGTATCTACCATATCCACATCAGTGCCCTGAATCAGAACAAAGATAATGTTACTAGGTATACCACTCTTCACTCAGTATTCTTTACCAAAGACTTGCATTTAGGAAATTAAATGGAAACAAACATTGGGTTCTAAATGTTTAAATTGAAAATATGGTTTCTTGAGACCAAAATATTAGCAAAGAAAATTACAGCTTTTGTCGGAGTCTTGGCTGGTTTATCTTTGCTCTCGTCACCAGAATCATCACTTTCGCCACTCTCTTCATCAGAGGAGCTACCATCCGACTCTTGAGTCTTTTTGACAACAGCAGTCTTCAGAGTAGTAGTTTTCTTCGAAGCCTAAAATAGGACAAATCATTAACCACGCAAGGAAAATACATTGTAAAAAACATTGTACTATCAAAAAGCCTAATTGAATGAAAATGTCTAATAAGCCATTTAAATGTTGACTTACTGCATCCTCCTCTGAGCTTGAATCATCACTTTCATCCTCACTGGAAGAATCCTCCGAATCCACCTTCTTAGCGGCAGCTACAGAACCATTCTTAGCAGCAGGGGTTGTGATTTTGGGCTTCTAGTGCAATAAAATATAACGGTTAAGTTTTCATTAAAAATAATGTGTGCACAATTTCAGTCATACACTTACCACTTCTTCCTCTTCAGAGTCGCTGTCAGAAGATTCAGAGTCAGAGCTTGAATCATCTTTAGCTTTCTTGGCTGGAATAGATCCATTTTTAGCAGCAGAAGCAGGCACTTTCTTTGCAGGTGCAACAATAGGTTCCTAAATTAATGTTAGAAATTAGTAATTCAGCAAAAGGCCAAGTCTTTTCATATATATTTTGAGCTCGTATCTCAGAGTGGCTTACATCATCAGATGATTCTTCACTGCTTGAATCCTTAACTTTAGGTTCTGAAACCACATTCTTCAATGGTGCTTTGACCTGTAAATACAAATGAATTTTATAAATCAGCTAGCCACAAAGCTCGCACAGTACACAAGCAGAGCAACATTTTCACAACCAGCACATGCACATATACATGTATATATGAAATTAAATATAAATATACCATCTACATAATTATAAATAACAGCTTCAGTTTATAACTGTAAATTTCTAAGACAAGGTCACAGTCCACAATACTTTGGGTTCATCATCAGAATCTGATTCTTCGGAGCTACTGCTACTCTCCACCTTCTTCTTCTGTGTCTTCAGCTCAGATTTCTTCTTCTCAATAGCTTGCTGGACAGTCACATCTTTCTTGGCCTTCTTGGAACTAGACTTCTTCTCCAATGCAACCTCAGCATCCCTCTTCCCTATTACCCATAATTATCAACAGCAAAACCAATCATTCCACCAAAACACAATCTATAAACCACCAATCAAGCCACTTTATCAGTACAAACAATCTTTAAACCAAATGAAATCCTCTGACAACTCTAACATAACACTACGCTTATGAAACGAAAACAAACAAACAAAAAACTACAAATTCAAACAAAATGTACCTTTCTTCCCAGACTTCTCAACTACCGGGGCAACTGCAACAGCAACCTGACAGCAGCAACAACGACAAGACCTCTCAGATTAATACAACACAACAGAAAATAAATACACATAGCACCAACCTACAGCTGACGACGAAGCAGGTACAATACCTTGGTAGCGGACTTCTTGGCCATTGAAAGAGAGCGTTGAGGAGATTCTAGGAGAACAGGAGGCGGATGTTGTAAAACCCTAAATTCGTGAGGGTTTTGAGGAGAGAGAGAGTGTGTGTGAGAGTTTGCTAACGGCTGGAAGCTGCAGCTTTATAATGCGATTTTAGGAAGATATTTTTAGGGTTTGAAAAGTTTTGGCTTCGGGGGGGCATCTCATCGGGACCGTCCATGTCTGGATCCGACATGCTCGATTTGGTAAATGGCGGGTTACTGATTCGGCTCGGGTCGTAGTTCGAATCGGGTTATTCGGCCGCCCGTCCGACATTGTTCCAAACATTATATTTAAATATACAAAGTTTTATTAAGAAATTGTTAGCTTCTATTCAGAACGAAATAAGAATTAAGATCGAAATAAAAACTTTAACATAAAATAGAAAAATAGTTGGAAAATCTAAACTCATCTCTTGGAATGGACAAGTGTAAGAAAAGTGCAAAATGAGTATATTTAAGAAAAGATTCATTTCATCAAAATCTTAAATTCAAATTCTTCATAACTCTGAAGATTTTGATCCGCAAACTTTTTTTCTAATTATCTGCTTCGTCGTCAATGGGTTTCGCGTACTTTTTCGAACATTATTAGTCGCTTTTATGGAGTCGATGATGTTTCATGTCTAATACAATTAAAGATGATCGTATTCGGGACGAAAACAAAACAAATGGGAGAATAAAATATTAGATATTGACGGAAACGAGTGTGGTCAAACACTTAGTCAGACCAGGCACCGTCCAACATCTGGTGCACCTATTCATCCAAGTCGATTTCCTCAAGATTTCAAACTCCAAATATCGCCCAAGCGGAGAGCACACAACCTCCTCATGCGATGCTTCCACCCATATCAGACATCGCCCACTCGATTTTAGCTCTATCCACACTCAGCTTGGACAATGCTCCCTTTATACATTCTCACTAGAAAGTTTGAAACTTTGTGGAGATTTGGATAGATATTCTGGTTTATAGTCCTATATAATTCAAAAGACTTGTCTTATGCGTCATGGTGGTGTAATCCAAAATATACTAGCATTTTTTTCATTTATCAGTGGATGTGCCACAAATACTCAAATGTTTATACTCAACAGAGACAAATATCAAAAATCAAATAGTTGAAAAAAGGCGACCAAAATATATGTTAAAAATTCATATAATGGCAACATGGAGAACCAAGAAAAATGTCATGATACAAATTTTGTGTTAGAACTAGCGTGCAAGAAGGAGGGAGATATTTCTTCTAGAATTAAGAGAGCGTGAAGGAAGAGGCAGTAGGCCCTGATGGATTCAATAATAAGAAATTATTAGTCTCCTAAACCCACAAGTCTTAGGGTTTATAGATGAATTTTCTTGGAATGGAAAATTTACAAATACTGCCCTCATCCCCAAAACAAAAAATTTATCTATCATTAAATGAATTTGGCCAATCAGAATACAAGATTCTTTCTAAATGTCTAGCAAAGTATCAATTTCATGTGACAAGTGAGAAAAGTAGTGATGGTTATAGTGGACTTCTTATAATTGTATTTATCATGAATTTCTAGATTGGGTTGAAGACAAGATGAGATTTTGGTAAAAGTAGAGAAACTGGATAAGAGAATGCATTTATATTGCCAGATTTTCGGTTCGTTCCCAATCGAGGAATTTCAAATGGAAAGAGAATTAGGACAACGGAATCGTATCTTACTATTCATATTTAATATAACACCATAGGGCCGCTAAAGAATGATGAAGAAATCAATGGAGATTGGAATAATAAAAGGAGTAAAGAAAATGGAGAAAGGCAAATTCATCTACAATTTGAAGACAATATTATCCTATAATATTGCTAAATCATTTAAAGTCATGTTAGGACTAAAGATAGTTTTTCAACAAAATTATTGTATAAGGATTTGTGCTCAAATGGAAGAATTATAACTATTTTGAGGGATTCTCATGGGAACTTCCCATTGAAGTGCCTAAGTATTTCTTTAGGAGTAAACCCAAGCAAACAGCCAACTTGAGACCCATAATGGTCAAAGTAAAGGATAAGTTATCATCTTAGAAAAGTGCAAACTTTGTATGGTAGATAGATTAATCCTCATTCAGGGAGTCATGCGTAAAATGCTCATTTGCCTCAATTTTCTGAATGCTTATAAGAGTGGTTCAATAGATATGAAAAATATAAAAAAATATTTTTTTTGGGGTGCAAAAGAAGAATTTGTTACGATTCTTGAGATATAATAAAGCATCATGGCTTTGGTAGCGGAATGGTAGTAGAGATTGACAGGAAAAAAAAAAGGCTTGTGGTGAAAATGGTCGTAGAGAAATATAGATTCAGTGATGTCACTGAAGAAGGTAATTAATCTGAAATGCCCAATATGCGAAATTTCAAAAAAAATTAGAGACATATTTTAGGAGTGATCAGAAGCGACAGTGAAGTTGGTTTAACTTTTTGAAAAGGGCAAAACCTAATCCCGGAAAAGGGAGACAAGATAAAATTCTGGAAGGACCCATGTATCGGTGAAAACAGATTTGAGGTTGAAGTCTCAAAGCTATAGTTTATAACTTCTAACTGTAATGCATTTAGTAAAAGGAAATAAAAGTTCAGAAATATCACATTTGTTTTCGATCTCTCTTTCTTTATCAGAAAAAACTATTTAGTGGCAGATCTGTAGCCGTGTGATGAACTTTGATTCAGATTTATACACTTCATGTATATCTTGCTAAGGCTTATTATTAATTCATGGGAGCTCTTTTTTTCCGGTTGTTTTAGTTTTGAATTGTATATATACCTCTAATTTTATTGTAGTGTTGTTTACAGTTTACCGTCAAACAAGTTGTTGGAGCACTTGTGTCTACATGAATTTTTTGTGGAAGAGTCGTGTTATAACAGTTTATTTCTAAATTCTATGTATTGTTATTTCTGTCAAGGTTCACTTGTCGAATGCATCTTTCCTCCTTTTTATGTAGCTATAAAGCATGATATTGTACTTTTTAGACCTTATAAATCCGGTTACTCCTTTGGAAATACTATTTCCTCCTCATGTGATTCTTTCTCGGCCTAAAACACCAAGATTACATGTTTTGGAAATTGAAAAACAAAGAAATTCAACCACCAATATTCGATAAATCTCACTAAAAACATGATAAACAAAATCTTGTGATTTTGTACTTCAGCACCTTAGATTTTAGATGTATAAGGGTCTCGTTTTATGTTTATAAATATTCTCATTGTTAATCACTTGTTAAAATTTATTGTGAATGTCAGTGAGGATTTAAAGAGTTCATATTGGGAATGTATTTTTGATTGGAAAATTTCTTTCTTGTAGACAAGCGAACATCAAAGTAACTAAAATTGAAACTTTTTAAATCTCTCTACGCAATATCATATGGAGAATTAAACGGTTTGACATGTGAAAACCAAAATCTATAACGCATTTTTTTTATTATGCCATAAAATCGAAAAACAAGTGACATTCCCAATAGCTAATGTGCGGCAAACAACATATAACAAAAACTAGTTTGTATGACAAACCACTTATGTTATTGGCGGCTTGACATTGCACTTGATAATCAAACTAATAGAAGGCATGTTGTGTAATTGATAACGATGTAAGGGAAATGATTATCTACATGAAGGAGATTGGACGAGG
Organism: Umbilicus rupestris; assembly: GCA_963678935.1. Classification (NCBI taxonomy): domain Eukaryota; kingdom Viridiplantae; phylum Streptophyta; class Magnoliopsida; order Saxifragales; family Crassulaceae; genus Umbilicus; species Umbilicus rupestris. The sequence continues at coordinate 10,736,763 of OY787619.1, forward strand.
TGGAAGACGACTGAACATCGACGGACACACACTCGTAATAACAAAGAAAAACAGGGAAGCAGCAAAGGATCAGGGTGTCGAGTGAAGAAGAAAGATTATTTATTTTTAATGCGGTGACACTAGTAAAAGTTTTGTAATAATCAAATCAATGCTGAATGTTACGAATTGACTCAAATCGTATTATTGGATTCATAAGATTTTGATGATTACAAACACTTAACTAATAAATTCAACTAGTGTGTAGGAAAGAGATATTAAGTTGCATTAAATGCATGAAACACAAATAAAGACAGATTCTCCAGCAGAATATGCGGGTGAATCGAGGATATTTAAAGACGATCCTAAATATATTAATGACAACTTAATGGGAAGTTGATATCAAATCAAGAATATATTATGAGATATATTCTGGATAATAACGAATATATCTCTTTGATGAATTTGGAAACAAATCTAACTCAATTACATAAGTTTCCCTATTTAAACAAGAGACGATCAAATATTCGGTTGTAGGAGATATTTGATCTTGATTTGGAAGTCAAAAATAAATGACTGAAAAATCACAATCAAATATATTCTTAGCGGTCAAGCCAAGATATCCGTAGATTCGCAAAAGCTATAAATAGACGAATTAGAGCGTTAGATATAGTACGAATTTGAGTGAGAAAAGGATGAAGCGTGCTAAGAAAAGAGAAGCCTTTTGTGAACTCCTAAAAGCTCGGACGGTCAAGTTGGAGAATGAAAGAAATCTGCTCGAGGGTTGGGTTGAGCCGATAGTATCAAAGAAAAGTTAGACTTTGTACTATGTGTACTATGAGTAACTTAGTCGTTTGTACTCGGCAAGCATATCCTAAATACAGAAGCAGACCATTTCATAAATTCTTCCAAGGGATACTGGAAGGTAGTAGTTTTACTCAGTTCCTTGATTGGTACTGAGGTTTCCAATCTAATTCGTTGAATATGTCGTTTTATTTTTTCTGCGTTTAATATTTCGCTGCTGTTATTCCTACCGGTAACACACAACTCTATTACCTCAAGAAATAGAATTCCATAACATTTTCCACCACTTAAGGCAAATATGTAGCTGTTGTCGCATGATGCCCACAACTTCTATGGTTGCGCCAACAACTAAGTGATTACGATGTTAATATTGATCACTTTTTTATACTATGTGATAACACCAGTGCCATTAACATCTCTAAGAACCCTGTTCAATTCTCACGTACTAAACATATTGAGATACCAATTGTTGGATCATTAGTTAGCTGTCCCTTCGAGGTAACAAAGTTGTGTGTTACCCGGCAGGTATAGTAGAAGTGGAATATTAAATGCTAGAAAAAATAAAATGGCTTACTCAGCGAATTAGAGTGGTAATCTCAGTACCAATCAAGTAACTGAGTAAAACTACTACCTTCCAGTATCCCATGAAAGGATTTGTGAAATGGCTTGCTTCTATATTTAGGATATGCTTGCTGAGTATAAACAACTAAGTTACTCATTAGTACACACAATACAAAGTTCAACTTATCTTTGTTACTATCGGCTCAACCTAACCCTCAAGCAGATTTCTTTCACTCTCGACTTGATCGTCCGAGCTTTTAGGAGTTCACAAAAGGCTTCTCTTTCCATAGCCTGCTCTGTCCTTTTCTCTCTCAAAGTCATACTTTATTCGATGCTCTACCTTGCTTATTTATAGCTTTTGCGAATCCATAGATATTTTGCTTGACCGCTAATAATATATTTGATTGAGATTTTTCAGTCATTTATTTTTGACTTCCAAATCAAAATCAAATATCTCCAACAACTGAATATTTGATTATCTCTTGTTTAAATAGGGAAACTTATCTAATTAAATTAGATTCGTTTCCAAATTCATCAAAGAGATATATTCGTTGTAATCCAGAATATATCCCGTAATATATTCTGGATTTGATAACAACTTCTGATAAAGTTGTCATCAATACATTTCAGATCTTCTTTAAATATCCTTGATGATTCATTCGAATATTCTGCTAGAGAATATGTTTTTATTTGTCTTCTTGCATTTAATGCAACTTAAGATCTCTTTCCTGTATAATAGTTGAATTTATTAGTTAAGTGTTTGTATCATCAAAACCTTAGGAATCCAACAATCGAGACCTCATTCTTATCCCACTTTATAAACCACGGGAGATATCTACACCCAACCCAAGCCTGATCATGATTTGGCGGTCCTATGTGCCCATTATTACATTGAAACTGGAGCGATCAATCATGAGGTACACGCACATTTATGTGTGATGCTCTCTCTTGTACCATTTGGGTAAATCAACCGCATCATACCCTTCCTTAATTGAACCATAAGACTCGAACCAAAAATTTGAACTGAACGAAAATTTTTGAGTGGGAATTATCTAGCAGAAATAATTGGCGGGAAAACAAAAATCGAGAGGAAAAACTAGGCAGTAAATCTATGGACATACTTATAAAGTCTTGGGATGCAATTTTGGAGACTAAAGAGATTTAAAGGATTTGATTACCAAACCTTGGTTTTTCAAAAAATCGGGGAGTTTTTCTACTAAAGAGGGCGCAGATCTATCTTGCCTAGATCATGATACATCATATGGTTCGTATTCGCACCATGGTAAACATGGCATGACATATCCCTGTGTGATAAAAGCTCATTCTCATTAAATGTCATATATTGAGTACAGGAGGAAATCCGTGCATGGAAAGAGTTCGTGGATGATAAATGTGATAAAATGGGCTATACGTCACCTCTAGGGTCGGTTGAGTAAAGGAGGCTCCAAAATCCAAAGCTGTCAAGGTAGTGTCACCGGTGGAGGGATTGCAGAGTGCTTCTCATTCAGATGTTTCTCAGGTGGATGTCAATCCTATCATGGAGGACATTCAGAGGCTGGAGAGTATGGTTACCTCCCTGGTAGATCGGGTGACCAGAATGGAGGAGTCAATTGATCACATCCTCGGGAATCATCTCAAGCACTCTGAGTGCATCACCAATCTGAACAACCAACTTCACTATGTTGGGACTAAGTTTCTCGCACAACTGCAAGAAATTATCCGCGATGCCTGGTGATCGGTTTATGCTCTTATGGTTCACCCCCTCCTGGTTACCCCTACTTCATTATCTTTATCCTTGAAACTTTTTTGTTCCTTATCATGCACCACATTTTCCCTATGTTAGTCTTAAATTATGCTACCTATCTTGCGATTGGTGCCTCTTCGTACAACACCCAAATTTGTTGTGGTCTTTAACTTATTTCTCACAATTTCTTTTTGATGATGCCAAAATGGGGAAGTTATACAGAGAATGCATAGTCTGAGAGGGAAGTGAAATATCCAAATCTATACACATGTTTTTCTAAGGGGGAACTGACCGGAGCTACACCTAATAGCGAATGATCATACATGCTACACATAATAGGAATTGAATAGGACACTTATGAAACACTGCGCACTTTATGATCATATTTTTTTATGTTGTGTATTTTTCCCGTTTATCGAAGGAGTTTTGTCATCATCAAAAAGGAAGAAATTGTTGGATTTATAAAGTTTTGATGATTACAAACACTTAACTAAATTCAACTAGTGTGCAAGAAAGAGATCTTAAGTTGCATTTATGCAAGAAGACAAATAAAAACGGATTCTGTAGCAGAATATTCTGGTGAATCATCAAGGATATTTAAAGAAAATGCGAAATATATTGATGACAACTTTATGAGGTTGTTACCAAATCCAGAATATATGTATGTGATATTCTGGATAACAACGAGTATATATCTTTGATGAATTTGGAAAAGAATCTAATTTAATTATATAAGTTTCCCCATTCAAACAAGAGATAATCAAATATTCGGTTGTTGAAGATATTTGATCTTGATTTGGAAGTCAAACATAGAGGACTGAAAAATCTCAATCAAATATATTCTTGGCGGTCAAGCCAAGATATCTGTAACGGTACGACCGGAAAGGCCGATCCGAGCCGTTATAAGTATAGTTTTTCCCAACTGTCTCTTGTCACCACCATCCTTATGTCAACATAGGGTCCATCTCAAAAATCATATATATTGGTGACCTCACTTTAATCCTCTTAACGTTCTCGTTAGGGCATACAGAACAGATCACATGATCGTCCCTCCATTCGATGACCTCTGTCACCTACTGCGGAGGATCGGCTCTGATACCATTTGTAACGATACGACCGGAAAGGCCGATCCGATCCGTTATAAGTATAGTCTGTCCCAACTGCCTCTTGTCACCACCATCCCCTAGGTCACTACAACATATGGTCCATCTCAAAAACCATGGTATGTTGGTGACAAAATAGTTGGTAAGCTTACTTATAAAGCAATCACAAACACCTCTCACAATCGATGTGGGACAAATTGGGCGTTACAATATCCATGAATTCACAAAACGCTATAAATAGCGAGTTAGAGCATCGGATAAAGTACGACTTTGAGAGAGAAAAAGACAGAGCGTGCTAAGAAAAGAGAATTCTTTTGTGAACTCCTAAAAGCTCGGACGATCAAGTTCGAGGGTGAAAGAAATCTGCTCGAGGGTTGGGTTGAGCCGATAGTATCAAAGATAAGTTAGACTTTGTACTGTATGTAATAATGAGTAACTTACTCATTTTTATTCGGCAAGCATATCCAAAATACAAAAGCAGATCATTTCACAAATCCTTACAGGGGATACTTAAATGTTTATTCAATTATTTGATTGGTAATGATGTTTCCATCTAATTTACTGAGCATTTAATATTTCGCTGCTGATATATCTAGCGATTAACACACAAATCTGTTACCTCGCCAGACTGCTATCCAACGATCCAATCAGTATTTTGTTAAATCAAAAAGAAAATTCAGATCAACATAACACTAAAACAATATTTTTTTTTTCTTTTCAACTATGTGGCTTTATTAAAACCTCAAACCGGTCAAAACCTCAGAACAGCTACGTGAGTCGTTGGCGCAGTGTTGCGAAATCTAATCGATCAATCAAAAACTCTCCCCAAATTTCTCGCTTAATGTGTTCTTCTGTCAACGGAAGCAGAGGGATTGCCGCAGCCGCCTTCCCTCATTTTTGAGCAACCATCGGTATGCACTTCTGGCCTTCCAAGTTCGTAATTTTCAAAGCTGTCAACGCCACAACGCTCCACCGATGTTTCAGAACCTCCCCTTATTCGCTACTCCTCAATAAACCCAAAACCCAATCTGTAAATGACGTAATCAGCTTCTTCGAGGCAATGATTTCGTCGAACAAGCCTCACCCCATTTGCCAGTGGAACCAACTCTTAGCTATTCTTGTGAGGAACCAGCAGTATCATGATGTTATTAAGATGTATAGGAAGCTGGATGCTGACCCGGATATTCATACTTTGAGTATGTTGCTGAATTGCTATTGTTGTGTGAATTGTGTTGGTTATGGATTTGGGGTTCTTGGGCTGGTTTTGAAGATGGGGTTGGTTCCTAATGTTATTGTTTTCACCACTTTGGTTAAGGGTTTGTGTTTGGAGCTGAGGTTTGAGGATGCATTCTGGGTGGTGTGTAGAATGGAGGAGATGGGTTGTAGTCCGAACGAGGCTACGTGGGGGACATTGTATCACGGGCTATGTAGTTTAGGGAACTGGGAAGATGTAGTTAGTCTGAGTGAGAAGATGATTGGTGACGGTGCGGCTGTTTCAAGTGTTGTGCTTCAGCTCGATTTGATTTGTTATAGAGTTATTATTCACGATTTAATTAGAAAGGGATTGGTTGATAAGGCGGAACAGATCATGGCTGTTATGAGGACCAAGGGGATTTTGCCAGATGTGTTTGTATATAGATCATTTATTTATTTCTGGTGCCGAGCTGGTGAGATTGAGAGGGCCAAGAGCACGTTATTTGAGATGAAGGAACGTGGTATTTTTCCGGATGTGTTTGTTTATAAATCATTTATTTATTTTTGGTCCGGAGTTGGTGAGATTGAGAAGGCCAAAATTATTTTCTCGGAGATGAAGGAACAAGGTATTTTGCCTGATTTGGTTGCTTATAATTTTATGCTTTATGGCTTGTGCCGGGTGGGGCAATTGGTGGAGGCCCGGTGTATGATTGGTGAGATGAAAAAGGATGGGATTGGTCCAAATATTGTGAGTTATAATTTATTAATCAATGCCTTGCTTCGTGCTGGTGAGTTTGAGGAGGCCAGGTTCATGTTTGATAAAATGAAGAAAAATGCGATTGATCCAGATATTGTGACTTATAATTCGTTCATTTATGGCTTTTTCCTTGCTGGCGAATTGAGGGAAGCAAGATGTATGTTTGATGAGATGAAAAAAAATGGAATTTCACCGAATGTTATAACTTATAATTCAATTATCCGAAGTTTGTGCCTTGCTTCTGAGTTGCAGGTGGCCTACCGTGTATGTTGTAGTATGGAAAGAAAGGGAGTTCCTCCGGACACAATAACTTATACTACTCTCATTCATGGTTTTTGCCAAATTGGTAATTGGAGTGGGGCAATAGATCTTTTAAATGAAATGAGGATCAAAGGAATACTCCCTAATGTCGTTACATATAACTCATTAATTCATGGATTATGCAGAGCCGGCGAGCTAGAGCATGCTTGGTTTTACTTTCTTGAGATGAAGAAAAAAGAATATTCTCCTGATGTCTTGACCTATAGTTCATTAGTTCATGGATTTTGCAATAAATGTATGTTTGAGGATGCTAAAGGTATATTGAGTGAAATGAAGAGCAACGGGTTTTCCCTCGACGTGTTTAATTATACTTCAATTATTGGAAGTTTGTGCAAAGTAGGTGACTGGGAGGGAGCGAGGCATACCCTTAACCACATGCTTGAACAAGGAGTTAAACCAAATGACATCACACTATATGTGGTAAGAACTTCGTGGTCGCAGCAGAGAAGCAACAATGAAATAGCTCAATCTATCGTCTCCATTATAAAAGAGCACATTGCTGCTGCTAAGCATCATTCTTGGAAAAAGTTCATAAGATAAAAAACAGGTGGCGTAGTGTGTCTTTCATTTATTTGAAGTGACAATGTCTTGTCTGATTTAGACATCTAGCAGTGCTACTGATGAAATATGCATGTCATTTATCACATTGTTTTATTTCGCAGGGGATTCCAGTATTCAACATACGTTAAGAAAATTATATTGTACCAGCATGTCAAAATAAGAAGGTGAGATTATTTTTGAAATTGCGTCATGCCAGCCTGTAGTAATTTTTATGGAAATGTGGATGGTAGTTAAGGTACTTGGCAATTGTAATTTTAAGGATGTCCTAGAGGCTAGAGTCATGTCGAACTTTGGAACATAAATAATAAACCATCATATACCTAAGTTCATTACATTAATGGATGCGTTCCTGTTTTGATATTTTCAATTCTATTTTGCTTTCTTCTACAATTTTTCATCATGGAAAATAGTTATTAAACGTAGTTTAATTATGTTCTGGTACTTCTGGCAAATCTGTAAGTTGTGCTTGTGTAGGAGAAAATTCCAAAAACACCAAGTTCTATCTATCACGTTAACTGTGATGTTTTTTACATGGTTGCAGTTCATGTAATCTCGCTGGAATGGTGCAACTAATTGGTCACTTGCAGTTCATTTGGTAAGCAATCAGTTCATTTGACAAGGTAAATATGTGTCTTTATTCCTTGTTTTTTTTTTCTGACCATGTATTCCATTGTTTATTACAACTCAAGGTATGAACTGCATATTCAAGGGAGAGAACCAAAAATGAAACACTCGACTCTGGTCTCCCCAACAAGCATATTGCCTCTGTCGAGAAACATTCATGGAGAAAGTTGGCAAGAACTGTGCAGGTAGCTCGGTGTGTATGAATTCTCAAAGTTTCGTGTATTTGTTGTGTCAATGAGCATTGTGTCTGATGTAGTGTTCATTTTGTTTCATACAAGGAGAAAATGGTCATTTTGCTTTGAAAGTTACATCAACAATATCAGGAGCATTGCCACTGCGTTCGACACGAACAAAATACAAAACATTGATGATGTTATGGTAAGACAGTGATTGATTGATTGATTTCTTAACTGATTATTCATTCTATTTCTTTTACTAGTTGTATTGTTTTTCAAACTTGTTAATCTCTAACACACACAGCCACGGTTGGTGTACTACCAGAAGGTAGACGCGCACACGACAATTGTTTTTTATTTGGAAGTGTACACGATTGACTTCCATATTTTTATGCATAAATTAAATGAATGATTTGATATCTATATATTTGGCGCAAGCTAGGTGAAGTAGAGTTCATAAGATAAACAAGCAAAGTTCTTGCTGCGTTACCATATTTCTAAATATGAATTGCTAAAATTAGAGTTCCTTCAATTTATAACAAGTATAATATGTATACGACATGAGTTACAAAATTTTGAGTAAACAAGATTATAAATTATTTTTAATTATACTTGTAACGGCCCGGAATTTAGATCTGGTGTCGAGAGCCGTTGTGAAGGAGCTTGAATGATAAAAGTGTGTAGCCTTATCAGCCTAAGTCCTCCTCTTTGGAGATAGACTAGATTGATTTGGCTTCGAAGATGATTTTCTTATTAATGAGAAAGACCTATTTATATGTAGGTCGATACGATCAAACTTCCCTTAATAGCTTAATTATGAAATAATAAAATTACGCAAATCAAATAAAAGAAATATCCCCCTAGACTTTAGGCCCTTTTTCGGTCCATGATTACGGTTTGTTCCTTGATATGTTTTACCATAAAAAGGATCCGTATCAAGTTTGAACACTAAAACTATAACTTCAAATTTTAAAGAACTAAAAACAGGCTTATGATGTTATCCATGATTTAGCCTCCTCGCCATGGATAGAATCAATAGATTACCAGACTTTCTATTCCTCCGCATTTTTGTCATTCCTCCCAGCTATAGAGGCCAAGGCCATTCTAATTTAAAACTTGGATTTCACTCCAAATTCGCTATAAATAGAAATTCAAGAACTTTAATTGGGCATTCTGATTTCAAGAGAGATTTTTAAATAGTTCGTGAAGCATGACGGCGAGAGACTTTCGAGATGAAAAAAGATACTACTACTTCTCAGATCGAATCAAGAATCATCATCAGATCAAAAGTTTAGTTTTGTAGTAATTGCTTCTTGTCTACCTTTAATTTTGTCTTGAGTCTTTCTCTGTCATTATGTATTATTGTTCAACTATCATTAGCTAGTAGTCATCTTATTCTCTTGTTGTATTTTTTTATGCAATGAAATAATGCTTGAATAAGTTTATATATGCTTAATTCTTATTATATGTGAGGAAGGCACATGATATCTAGGTTAGAAGCCAATATAGTAAAGATGATATCTTGGTTAGAAGCCAATATAATAAAGATGCGAGGTAGAAAACCGGCGTTATGTAGGGTTGACAGTAAACTATATCAGCTACAACCATAGTTAGGCTTAGTGTTGGGCTTAACATTATAGTGTTTAAAAAATACAAACTTAACATGTTCCTATTGTGGTTAATAGCACAAATGCTTGTTGGATATTAATGCTTATGACTATTTGAGTCAACACCACGCAGGAGGGACGCTTAGTACAAGATGTGCTTACCGCTTCTGCGAAGAACAAACAGAAACAACTGACCACTTCTTATTGCATTGGGTGTGGCAAATATGGACTCACAACTTGATATGATGGGGAGTAGTTTGAGTATTTTCCAAAACTATAAAGGAGCTACTAAAAAGTTGGTCTATAAGAAAGTGTACACAAGATTTTGGAAAACATTATGTTTTTCCATAATTTGGACAATTTGGGAAGAGAGAAACAAAAGATGCTTTAAGAGCCAAAAAAATCTAGGGAGGAACCAAGGGTTAATAAATACAAGGGTGGCTTGGTGGATCAAATATAGAAATTCAGTCTTAACCATCAAGAGATGCATTGAAGAAGTGAGGATCAATTCTACAACAAAAGAAGAAAAAAAAGGACAATCAATCCACTTAAGGAACTTCAAATAGGGAGCAAAATCAGTGGTGGAATGCTTAGTTCACATCTTAAATGCTGTAAGAAGGCAAGAAATATCAATCCATTGTCTTATGTGAACTTTATGCTTACTTTCATCAATTTTACTCTATAAAAAATAAATGTGTAGCAAACTTAATAATCCACGCCTGGTTGGCTTACTTTGAAGCGCACATGATTTATTATCAATCGTCACATAATATGCTCTACATAAATGTTTTCATTGCATGAATTGAGTGATAGACATATGAAATATGATTTACAGTCGGGATATCTTTTGAATATAATTTACTTTGTTTTTTGTTAGAATAGCTAAATACAATTATTCTTGCTTAATACATGTAGATGCACATGCTCGCTTCTTTCATCGATCTTTGAATTTGTCAAGGCTAAAAATTGCATTTGACTGTGACCCTTGAAACCGAAACTGAAAATTATAAACCATAAAAAATACGCTTGTCAGTTCCCAATCGTAAGTCTAGTACGTATCACATTGTCATACATCTAACTAAAACATTTCTCCACTTTGCTTTCAGGTTCAGAGAGCTCAAAGTCATGGACGGGTCTCCATGATCTGCCCAGTGTTTACTCACAAGCCTTGGAACAATTGAATTCAGTACCTTCAAAGGATCTCAAACAGATATGGAAATTGGCATGTGCTGAGCTCGTTCAAGATCTCATCGATCGTTTACAGGTTGCTGCTTTGGGATATATGTATGAACGAAGACAACATTCTCCAAGAGCTATCCATGACTCCCTGCGCTTTACATGGACGTGAGATAATTTGGGGTCAAGATAATTGTCTCCTGACTTGCCTGTCGCCACTGGCCAGAACTTATTCTGATTACATGATTTTTGGAGCTCAGAGCATGTGACTTTCATCTTCCCCAGTTTGATTGAATTTGTCACTGCTTTAGTATTTATCAACCAACACTATATTCGACTTGAGTGGCACGTGCTCATTTATTCTAAATAATTCTATACAAATATCGGCATAAGGTGTTTTTGTACGGATAGAGGTTAGTCCGAATGCCATCAGAAAATTATCATTCATACTATTCCAATAAAATCATTAAAAAAATTATTTTCTCAAAATTTGGGTCGAGATGGTAAAACAATATAGTTTTATTTTAAGAAGAATTTATAAATAAAAAACCACATGGTATAATAAATTTCGAATATATAACTTCGAAAAGTAATTGATGTTGTTAGAATAAAATATATACTAAATTTTATAATTCAATATTATTGGAGGGCTTTTTTGATAATATCGAAAAATGGAGGGAGAGTTTAGTAATTATCAGATAGGATAAAAAACGCGATTTGGATCTCACCGAGGTCAAAGATTTATCGCGACAAACTCCACTCGTCCACGTTCCCAAATCGGATTAGGGTTTCAGTCCGACACGAAAGACGACGAAGAAGCGCGAAAGCAACAGCGAGAACCTCGTCCCTTGACACGACCACCTCAGCTTGAACAGCCATGGCGACGACGTCTGTAGTCCCTGCCAACAGAACCCGCCGCAACAACGGCGGCGGGGTTGACGACGAGAAGTTGATATTCGACACGACGGAGGGCGTGCAGGTCATACAGACATTTGACGAGATGGGGATTAAGAACGACCTACTCCGCGGCATCTACGGCTATGGATTTGAGAAGCCTTCAGCTATTCAACAGAGGGCTGTGCTTCCCATTATTCAAGGACGGGATGTCATAGCTCAGGCGCAGTCTGGTACTGGAAAGACGTCAATGATTGCGCTCACTGTTTGTCAGATGGTTGATACCTCCAGCCGCGAGTATGTAAAAATCTCTGTTTTTTGTTTTTAATTTCAACTTGGTATTTTGATGATTTTGTCTTCTTTTATGCTGATTTGGGGTATTTTTTTAGGGTTCAAGCTTTGATCTTGTCGCCTACAAGGGAGCTTGCGACTCAAACGGAGAAGGTGATATTGGCTATTGGGGAGTACATAAATATACAAGCACATGCTTGCGTTGGAGGGAAAAGTGTAGGAGATGATATCAGGAAGTTGGAGCATGGGGTTCATGTGGTTTCTGGGACTCCGGGGAGAGTTTGTGATATGATTAAGAGGAGGACACTGCGGACACGAGCTATCAAACTTCTTGTTCTTGTGAGTTCTGTCAGCTCCTCGTGGTTTTGATATCTATTTTCATGTTGTAATAGTGATATGGATTTCACCATGCCGGTGTGCTCAAAATATGTTGCATTTATGCAGGATGAATCTGATGAAATGCTTAGCAGAGGATTTAAAGATCAGATCTACGATGTGTACCGATATCTTCCACCAGAGCTTCAGGTTCTACTTTCCAGCTGCCTCATCCTCTCCCCCCTGTTTCTCAGTTGTAATCCGCAGGCGATAGCAATTCGATATTAGAATTAGTGGTCTTCATATACACACTTGATTTTCTTTCTTTAGAAAGAGGATCATGTTGTTAAGTCTTCGCTCTTAAGAATAAAGATTGCATGCTCATTTTGTTAGGTCGGTATCCTTGTTATTGTTTGAATTGGAATGTGTCACTGGAGCATAAATGCTTTTATTTTCCCAGTTACATATGCTTCATAAATTTTGGGAACAAGCTTGTTATTTGGAAGTCAATGTGCTTCATGACATTGAAACATATGAAGCCATTTAGATTTGATGCGCTTGTTGAATGATGTTTCAGGTTTGCTTAATATCAGCTACATTACCAAATGAAATCTTGGAGATGACTAATAAGTTCATGACAGATCCTATTAGAATCCTTGTGAAACGTGATGAGTTGACATTGGAGGTGATTTACATTTTGTTTTATCAGTTGTCTGTGTACAGCAATGGATTGCTATTGTTACTGATGATTCATAATTTCTCGTATTTATTTGGTGACAGGGCATAAAACAATTTTTTGTTGCTGTTGAGCGTGAGGAATGGAAGTTCGATACCCTATGTGATCTCTATGACACTCTTACTATTACTCAGGCTGTTATTTTCTGTAACACGAAGAGAAAGGTATTGTATCTATGTTTTGTGTGTGGCCCAAGTTATCTGATAATTGCATTGTATGCAAGCTTTTTTGTTAATCCATAGTAGCTGCCCATATGAACTAACCCTTCTTGTTGAAGCTAAACTTGGAACCTTAGTTTATCCTTTTGTTTTTCTTGGAGGTTGTTTGTCATTTGGAGATGTGTCAAGTACATGAGAGTTCTTTATTTGTTTCTTTACGACTCAAGTAATGTCTAGATAAACATCATTCCAAAAATAACACTGCCTTTGAGTTAAAAAAAAATCAGATCTCGGTTTTCACATTGTGTCCGCGCAGCAGGAATTTAGATTGATATTTTTTCTAGTTTTGGAATTTTTGATTGTCCTTTTTTAAGGCTGTTGAACTGTACGGTTTCAACAACAAACACATTTTTCGCTGAACCGTTTTCCATTTTGAATTCAGTGTTTTAGATGCTATACAAACGTTGATGGTCTGATTATTTGTATCATTTTTAGGTGTAAATTCTCTGTTTTATGTGAACTTGTAAAATCATGGTAGTTCGGCCGTGCTTGTACTACCCTTATGGCATGCCTGACTTCTATGCCATGTGCAGGTGGATTGGCTAACAGAGAAGATGCGTAGCAACAACTTCACCGTCTCCTCGATGCATGGAGACATGCCTCAAAAGGAAAGAGATGCAATTATGCAGGAGTTTCGAGGGGGGAACACTCGAGTCCTTATCACCACTGACGTTTGGGCTAGAGGAATTGACGTGCAACAGGCACATCCTTAGCATTGATATATAGATAATGCTTAAAAAATAAGACCGAGTACTGTTGCTGACTGGTTCAATTAACCTTTCTCAGGTGTCTCTTGTGATAAATTATGATCTTCCCAACAACAGAGAGCTTTACATTCATCGTATAGGCCGCTCTGGTCGTTTTGGTCGCAAGGTAAGTTAATGTCTATCGAAAACTTTCAGTTCCTAAGGTTCAGTTGGTACTTGATCTGACAAGTCCAAATTGTTAATACTTGAGCAGACGAGTGAAGTCTGATCATAGCATATATATTTACTAACTTGACCCGAGTATATGATTTAGCATTCTCTTATTTTCTGTATGATGGTCAACTAGGCCGCAAAACTTATTGAGATACTCTTGTGATGGAAAAAGGATTTTGAATTTTGATCTTCACACTGGTCCATTTATATAATCACTGTTCAAAACTGCGTGAATTTTATTCACGGAGCAACGTGTTCGCTGTAGTTATTCATCTGATCTCCTTAAATAACATTCTCGGAAATGGAATTAATATGTTATTGAAACTAAGGCCGTGACATGCTCGATGAAATTTGACCAGGAAGAAAAAGCAAGTTCATTGGACTTTGACTCTGAACAAGTTTAAAATGCTTTATCATCAATCATTAGTTTTATTCTCTTGCATGGAACTGGCATTATTAAAATTCTGCATCTGTCATTTTTAACCTAATGGCAGTACTCGTAGGAATGATAGGCTATGTGGTCTTGCTTTCTCCTTTTCCTTGTGATCTCACTATTTAACCAAAAGCTATCTTTAATGATGAATAGGGTGTTGCAATAAACTTTGTCAAGAGTGACGACATAAAGATTTTGAGAGACATAGAGCAGTACTACAGCACACAAATAGATGAGATGCCTATGAATGTTGGTGATCTCTTGTGATTTCGGCCAGCTTTATGTGAAGTGGAAAGTAAATGTATCCTAGTTTTCCTTGCGTGCGCTATCTGGAAAACTTGGCTCCTTGCGTGCTTTTTGTGGTTCGTCCTTCCTTATGGAGTGCTGGATATGCTTGGAAACGCATTTTGAACTAGAAATTTGTTACAATCTCATCTCCTGATGTGGAATTTATATTTTATCTGTTTTTTTGCATCATGTGTGTCTTACTGAACAGTAACTATAAACTCTGTTTCATTCCAGTTTTAGCATGAATGGAATATGTATTTCAAAACAGTAACAAGGGAGCACAAATTGATCACAGTTCCGTTCTCAGGGGGGGGCGAAAAATGGAAGTTTACAAATCGGATTGATTTGATCTGCCGTGCAGTTTCTGTAAAGAAAATAAGCAGAAAAAACAAAATAAAGTGAAGCAGGCATTTCATTCTCTCCATCTTTCAAAACACTTTTTATAGCTGAACAGCCTGAACTTGTATTGTAAGAGATCTTCTACCTGATATATACATTTATAGAATTTTGTGCATCAGATCTCATGCTCGATAAAGCCACTTATATCATTGAAGCCTGTATATAACTCAACTCGCAAAATTTCCTGGCAAAACTCACTTCACGGATTGAAGATGCTCGAACCTCCTATGTTCATGGCTATAAGGACTGAAATGCCTGTGATCACGGCAAGCCAAAATAATGCTGATTCTGCACCAAGGGCCAAATATACAATATAAACTAAATGCTCGTATTTAAGTGAAGACGGATGTAATTAATTATAAGGGGTTTCCCATACCTTGCAAGCCTTGAGAATTTTGATCTGAACTGGAGGAAGTGGGTTGTGGGTTTAGTATACGAGACGTTGTTGAAGCTGAACTCGGGGATGATGACAGTTTGTTGATTGCAGTTTCAGATGCCACAATTCCTTGAAATTCTTCACTTACGAGTAGTGCTGCTAAGACATCCATGAAAGACTCCTTATCAGGTTTGGTTGAGGAATTTGGTCGAGCCTCTCCCTTTGTGGAACTTCTTGTCTCTTCCGTATCAAACAATTCGTCGTCTGAACCATCTGTGTCTATTGGTTCCATTTCAGTCTTGTCATCATCTTCATCCTCGACATATGCTTTATATGTCAGACGAAGAAGGATTTCTCCAGATGAACTATTTCGGAACTGTCCCCAACCTCTCCGTAATACCACAGCCCTGTCTGTAGGAACGGTGTCTTGGAGGGAACTTAAATCTATCTGAAAGGAAAAGATCAGAACTTGAGCATTGTGCAATTGAAAAATCTTGCCGTCAATTTTAACACAGTGCAATCAAGCAATTTGTAACAAGAAACCACGCGATAGCGAATTGGGATCCTACCTCTCCTGAGCCGATCGTTAAGTCTGCAAAACCAATCGAGTCTTTAACCTGAATAAACAACTTCTGCTTTCTTGGGTTTGTTACAAGCAAATGGAAGTCCTGGAAGCAAACACAAAATTTGACATACAGTTATAAATTTATAATCTTTGCCGCGTTATTGATTCAGGCACTGCAAGCTCTACCTGATTCCAGATGGGTTCGCCTGGAGGCCCTATGACAGTTGTTTGACTATTCTTTTTACTTCGGATACTTTGATCGCCCAAGTTAAATGACACGTAAGGATCCGTCTTTCCTGTTCAAGTAGGAAAACAACAAGGTTTTTATATACATATAGCCGCCAAATTTGAAACGGTTGCGCACCTAGAGGAATTTCTACAAGAAGTGACTTTTACCATATATGAAATAAGAAAGTTTTCTCGCATCAACAAGTGTCACTGAAAGTTCCCCAACAAAGTCTTTGTTTCGTTCTTGAATCTCCGCTGATCTGAAAATGTTATCAAGACCAACTGCTTCGCCTTTCTCAAAGTCCAAAACGATCTTCTTCGGCCGTACAAATAGACGAGGCAAATCCACAGTCAAAAGTTTAGTCAGAAACCTGTCAAAAGACGAAAGAAAACAGAGGGTCATACACTTGCACATTGCCCAAAATTGTACCAAAATGTGGAACTCATGCGGAATAAAAAAATCAATTTCGCTATATTTCACAAGAAACAAATAAATAATTATGAGTGAGCTGCCTTCAGGTGTCTGCCAGCCTCGAAGATATTAAAGATCATGAAATGACACAACATACAATTAGGTATAGATGTACCATGCATAAAATGACAGCTAAACTTTGAAACTGCGCCGTAAAAAGCTGAATGAAGAGAAACCACTTACATAGAGAGTACAGGAATTGCTGATGTTTGTCCAATGCATTCATGAAGACACGATATTGAAGAAAAGAAAAATTAGTATCTATGGAAATAACAAAAGTCGATAAAAAGACTAATGAACCACATACATAAAATTATACCTCACACAATGCTAAAAAGCCAGTTAAGCTTAAATTCACAGTGTAACTAGATTATAACAAAATCCATAGGGTATAATAATAAATCTACGAGAAAGCTTCAAAACGTACCCATCAAATTGAACAACCGGAATGGTGATAAGTCAAATTTTATCTTTGGAAGCGAGACAAAAGCCCAAGAAACAGCTCCCACCCATGGCTCTGTTGGTATTAGTCGCAGCTTTACCCAAAGTTCTCCATCAATGTCAAAATCTCGAACATTTACTGGCACGACAATGGGGATGATACCAAATTTCAGTGACAGCTTCAACAGCATCCGAGCTCCACCAGTATATCGGATGCCTATTTGGTATCTACTCAACAGAAACAGCCACTGATCAGCACTAGAATGCTTTAATTTGGAAGCAATAGTATATAATACATTATGCCTTAAATCTACAAATACTGATCATGAAATATACGATTAAAAAAAGACAAACTTGAACTGACATTATCAAATTTTGAGAGCTTTACAAGTACATATTGTGCCTGAAGGTTTAAATGGCTCAAAGAAGTGGTGGATTTGGGAATTTATCCAGTGAAGGAAAAAGTATGATACATGAAATCATAAATCTGTATGACAAAGCCATAAGATGGAATCTACAAATGACAGCTTCTTAAATGCTAATAAATTAATGTTCATGCTTGACCAGCAGCTCTGATTTTGTCACTTATGAAACTAAAACCTCCAATAAAGAAACAGGATTTGCGAACATAAGAGGTGATTTTTCTCACAGAAATATGTCAAGTCTTAAAAGTGCCATTTATATGCAAAAATGGAATCAAATCTGAATTTATAACGACTCGGGAACAATAATATAAGATAGAAAGACTGTCATCCTTAGAATATCACGAACTCGCGGGGAATATGTGCATACACAAACTTTTAGGGTGTTAATTATATGGGCAGAAGAGCAATGTTTGTAACACATTCTGCAGAACCAATTTCACTACAGGTTTATACAGATCCACTACTGGAAAAAAGGCCGAAAACCCTCTTATAAAAAATGAAATAAAAAGAAAAGATGAAACAAAGAAGAACAAAAACGGCACACTTCAATAGGGAAACTACTGGATAGCATGTCCTACTGGTGAGCAAGCACAAACCCAGAGTCCTAATTATCACTCTGAGACTCATACATTTTTTCCGAACTCACTAGCAACTATCACAGCACTTTCTGAGCCTTTACTCAAAGTCTTTGTCATTCCTGAACTTCAAGAATCCAACTTCACGTACAAGAAGCGGGCAACAGAAAGATAACACCATCACCAACTGAAAGCACGTTTATGAGAAAAATGGAGATCAACATTCAGTATTACCATAATTTACCATACATATCTCCTGTGCATGTGGCGAATGAATTCAGAACCACGGCAAGATTAAGATAATTTTTTCAAAAAGGACAGTAGATGAATAACATACTGTAGATCATTGATGCGTCTTGAAGTTCTGCGTTCCACATTCCTCACAGATAATGGTTCGTCCCCTAAGGAGAACTGCTTAATCTCAACCCTCTCCACATAATCAGGTTTTTTTAGATTGTCAATGACAGGCTGAAGCAATCCAATGATCCAATTCTCAAGCCCACTTCTGTAAACCTGCCACAATTTTCCTAAAACCATGTTCACCCATTCTACGGATTCTTTCCTTTGCAAGTCTTTCTCAAGAAGCAAAGAAAAACTAGTTGGTACTTGAGGCCAAGCTTCTCTTTGACCCTCTGAAGTGACAGGTTTATATTTCTTCCTCGCTGTCCAAAGTTTATCAAATATGACTCCAAAAAAGAAAAAGAATGCAAACAATCCAACGATGCTACGGTTAATAGGTGGCGAAGGAATAGGGTGAATGACTCCTAACTGGGTCCTCAGCTTATCAACAATCGGATCATCCTGAAAGTTGGTGAAGTTCGAACCCACTTGAATACTGGAGTCCCGAGACACCTCTTCACTTTCCAACTCACAAGATATCCTCCTGGAAAACAAACTTTTCGCACCACTTCTACCTGCTTTAATGAAGTCTACATTCACATTTCGGCCAGCGCCATCAGTTGGCATCGCACATGCTCGGAAACTCAACTTCCTCCCACTCCTAAAGCACTTCCTACTTCGCCTTTTGGGACTACAAAATAAAAACAAACTAACTTTCTCCTTGGGAATAACATCAGTTGATTGACCTGAAGAGGCAAAAGATGAGCCAGAAAAATCAAACACGGCAGAAGCAGATTGCAAAATCATTTAGGGTATGTAAACCCCTAATCCAGATATCAACAACACATCAAGTGACAACCACCAGAACAGGAGCAAACATGAACTAAATTGAGCTCCTGCCGCCTCAAAGGAACCACTTCCCTCATCAAGCCTCTACAACCCCACAACACACTTCATCAGAAGATGAATAAAAAGTTCCAAACTTTGACCCCAATTCGCGACAAGGGACAAAACCCCAGATAGTAAAAAGCACAGAAGCGCCACAAAAGCGCACCAAGAGCTATCCAAACAAGTCGCAGCAATGGCGGAGGGGAGGGAGGTGGCGCAAGATTGAAGCTTTCTAGAGGAAGGAGTCGTTTTGATTGGTGGGTGTTAAACAAAAAGCAATGAAAAGAGAGCAAAGTGGGTGTTTTCGATTGAAGTGGGTGTTTTCGATTGAAGTGGTGGAGATTGAATCGGGTGTGTGCTGGGAATTTGGATAAATTTATTTATTTATAATGTTGGAATTAATTTCAAAGTGTCGTGTGATGAATGTGCTGCAAAATGGAAATAGGACTCGTTTTCTCGTGGTGTGGGTGGCCGGTCGGAGGAGGCCTGCGCGTTGCGTCCACATTGCCTTTTCCAAGTGATGGGATGACCGGTCTGGTTTGGTCGAATTTTTTTTTAAATTGCCACCCCAATATGTTGATCAAAATTAAGCCAAATCGCTACTAGTAGCCGTTTCTGATAAGATAGAAACCTCATTGTCAAATTATGGTTCACAAACGCTATTTTCAATAACGATTTGATAAAAAATTAGTATTTCGAGAATAAACTTAAAAGTCGTGGCAAATTATGAAACAAATTTTTAAAAGGTGGCGGTTTAAAAAATTTCTGATTTCGTCCCACTTTCTATCCCATTTCCTCTTTAGCTAAAATGAGTTTGAATTGATTTTTCTTCTTTGTTTTTTTTTTACAATGTGCTTCATAAAATAATATATTATAGTGGGTGATCTTACAACTAAGAAGATGTAGTTATACTTAAGATATTTTGACAACATTATGTAGTTTTATATGTCAAAAAGTACAAACAAGAAGAAGCCATGTTTTTCATCTTCGTGTCACATAAACATTGACCAGGCACGGAGCGTGGATATAAATCTGGATAGCATTTTGGAGTTGTTTATAAAAAATTTATTTAGTTTTTTTTAGAAGCGGCCTAACCTCTTTCTCATATAGGTGAGTAATGTCAAAATCTCAACATCCGATATCTCAAAATCATTAAAAACTCCATGTTTATCCTGTGCAGGAATCTCAACATCCGATTTCTCAAAATCATGTTTATCGTGGCATTTATGTCTTGATTTATCACTATACATTACACTATATGCCTTACCAATTGCATACGGTTATCACAATATAAAATTATTACTGACACAAATTTTGTTCATTCGGAATATCTTCCATAAAGTTCATTAGCTACTCAGCTTCTTTGCCACGTTTATCTAATGCATCAAAATCAACTTTCATAGTGGATCTAGTTATCAACGTTTGTTTGAAAGATTTACAAGACACAGCCGCACCTCCCAATGTGAATATGTATCCACTTGTGGCTTTAGAGTCTTGTATATCATATATCCAACTTACGTCAGTGAATCATTCAATGACTTCAGAATATCTGATATAGTGTAGATCATATTTACTAGTGAACCTTAGATACCCCTTTACTTTCACGACTGCATTCGAGTGTTCCGATCATGAATTACTCATATATTATAATTGAACACACAATATGGCCAATATCAGGTCTAGTACAATTCATTCAGTACATTAGACTATCTATCACTCTTACATATTCCACATGGGAGAGACTTTCACTTTGTTTTCAGACAAGTGTTGACTTATGTCAATTGAAATTCTATATGCACAAGAACTATCTATTCCAAACTTGTCTAATATTTTATCAACATAGTGTGACTGACTCATGACAGGTCCCTTAGTCATCCATCTAATTTTAATAACGAAAATTACATCAACTAGTCATAAATCTTTCATAGGAAACCTTAAGTTCAATAAAAACTTTATGGGCTTAACCATGTCATCATTTCTTCCCACAATGAGCATGTCATGAATATATAAACATAGAATCACATAACCGTGTTTAGTGTTTTTAATGTACACACATTTGTCACATTCGTTGATTTTAAAACCATTTGACATCATCTTCTTGTCATTTTTTTCATGCCACTGCTTTGGCGCTTGTTTTAGGTCATATAGAGATTTTACAAGTTTAAAAATTCTTTACACAACACTATACGACCGTAAGGTTACTTCATATAGATTTCTTCCTCAATATCTCCAAAGAGGAAAGCATTTTCACTCATTTCTTCCTCAATATCTTCATTTGATGAATTTTCAAATTGCGCAAAGCACTTATGACTATTATCATTCTAATGAACGTTATTCTCATTACTGAAAAACATGTAATGATGAGTAGCTTTTGTCACACTTTTTAGACTCCATTTCTTAGTTATTTCAACTCATTTCCGAGTTGGTTTAATGTTTTTTTTCTTATTTTTCATGACATTTGTACTTACAGGAGGATCCAAGGGCAAAAATATGCAAACGGAGTTGAAAAGATAAATAAGAGCTAAAAATGAATCTGCATACTACTTTAGGCAATGCCTCATTTTGCTGAGAAGATTTTGGGCGACGTCTCACATTCCAAGTGATGCCCGACTAATCTGAAACTCTTTAGGTGGCGCCTCCCTACTTCAGACGATGTCTCACACCGTTAACAAGATCTAGGGCGACGCCTCACCATTTCAGGCGATACCCAACTTATCTGGAAAGCCTCGGGCATCACCTCACTTCATTAGGTGCCGCCTAGTTTAAAGTTAGAAGATTTCGGGCGACGCCTTTTTTTCAAGTGAAGCCTGAGATCGAATATAAAAGCAAGACTCCCGGTGTTTATCATTTGAGTTTGACACCTCAAATCTAGTTCTTAGAAACCCGATAAGAGCTGAAAAACATGAACCTCAGGAAAGGAATCATTCGGTTCACACGGAGCAATGCTCGACACTTGTTACTTTAGCTCTCTTCCTTATAATTTGCCATCATTTGATGAATGAAACTTAATTTCTTTATAAATTGAGTTTGCATTATCTTACAATGTATTTATTAGAGATAATAATAGTAATATGACTAGTTTCGTAATTTTGCTTTGTCATTGTTTCCTATATATTCTTGCTTTCTGTATTATGTAGAACATATGCATTTTTGAATGGAGATCTTCAAGAGGAACTTATATGACTCCTCTGCCGAGTGTTCCTCATAGTTCTGGTGAAGTTTGCAGACTGAAGAAAGCTCTTTATGGATTGAAACAAGAATCACGAGCCTGGTTTAAAAAGTTTTCGATTGTGATTTCCTCTCTAGGCTTCCGCCCCAGTCCTCATGATTCAGCACTCTTCTTCAGGTGTACTCCTTCTGGTCGTACATTACTTTCTTTGGTGGAATTTTGGAGCTAAAACAACATTTGGATCGGGAATTCGAAATGAAAGATTTGGGACCTCTACGATACTTTCTGGGCATAGAAGTTGCATACTCTCCACGAGGCTATCTTTTATCTCACTCTAAGTATATTGCTGATATTCTTGATCAGGCTCGGCTTTCTGACACTCGCACTGCTGATACACCTATTGAGGCTAATGCGCGCTATTCTTCCACTGATGGTATTGTCTTGTCAGACCCTACTCTTTATCGCACTATAGTTGGCTGCTTAGTGTATCTGACTATCACCAGACCAGATATTGCATATGCGGTGCATACTGTTAGTCAGTTTGTTTCTTTCCCTACTACAGTACATTGGGCAGTTGGACTTCGCATTCTTCGGTATCTACGTGGGACACAGTTTCAGAGTCTTCTATTTCCTTCTACTTCTTCCTTGGAATTGCGGGCTTATTCTGACACAGATTGGGCTAGTGATCCTTCAGATCGCAAATCAGTCACTGGATTCTGTATATTTCTTGGCGACTCTCTCATTTCTTGGAGGAGCAAAAAGCAAACAGTTGTCTCTCGTTCGTCTACAGAAGCTGAATATCGTGCTATGGCCTCTACTACTGCTGAGATAGTGTGGCTACGTTGGTTATTGGCTGATATGGGTGTTGCTCTTTCAGGACCTACTCCTATGTATTTTGACAATGCTAGTGCTATTCAGATTACTCGAAACTCTTTGTATCATTGCATATAGAGATTGATTGTCCCTTTACTCGTCATCACTATCAGATTGGGACTATCACGTTGCCGTTTGTTACTTCCGCTATGCAGATTGCAGACTTATTTACTAAGGCCCTTTCCGCTCCACGTTCTCGGTTCTTGATTGGCAAACTCTCGTCGCTTCATGTCAATGCATCGTTTGAGAGGGGATATTAGAGATAATAATAGAAATAGGGTTAGTTTTGTAATTTTGCTTTGTCATTGTTTCCTATATATTCTTACTTTCTGTATTATGTAGAACATCCTCTTTTGCATCTATTGAAACCCTAGCATCGTTTCCTTCTTCTCTTCTTTGTCTTCTACATTTAGTACTTTATTCGTATGATAGGTTGTGTGTATATTGACTTGTTTAAGTAAATTCACTTCTCATTGTTCACTCATTATTCAGAACTACTTGCCAAAACCTTAGAACGTTAATCAGTTAGGATTTTGAAACAACTGAATCATAACTTGTGTGTGTCTATGCATTAGTTCCTTTGACGACCATATGTACTAATATTGTTTGACTATAGTGTAGCCTCAAAAATAATTATCGTTGATATCTATAGTGGTTAAAAATGCTATTCATCATGTATCAAATTAGTCAAGACCTTCTTTTTATCTATACCCTTCGACGACAAGATTGGACTCATCCACCTTCATCTTCCTTGTGAAGACCCATTTGGAACCAAGTGGTTCACTTCGAGGAGGAAGGTTTACCGATTTTCAAGTATGGTTTTGCATGATGGAGTCTATCTCACTCCTTGGGACTACTTTCCAAAAGGGATCTTCTACTGAGCTGATAGCCTCATTATATGTTTGAGGTTCAGTTTCGAGAATATAGGTCGAAGAATAAGGACCAATTGATTTCTCTATCCAAGCTCGCATACTTCGTCTTGAGTTGATGAGTTAATTTCTCAACATCCTCGAAAAATTGATGAGATTAACTAGGTTCGATTTCCTTACACTTATAAGGAAATACCTCTTCGAATAACTATGCATTCTTAGATCTTTTTGTTTTTAGATATATTGATTCAGACTATATAGGGTATATCAGCACACGATATTATGTTTAGTAATGGACAAGATGATCCTTGAGTTGTTGGATATATTGAGTCATACTATGAAGGTGATAATGATGATAGGAGGTCTACAACGGGGTATGTCTTACTTTATCTAATGGGACATATTTGCTGGAAATCATCAGTCAAATCTATGGTGGCTTCTATAGCTAAAGATGAGTGCATGAGAGTAGTTGATGCTCCTAAAGAGGCTTTATGATTGTTTGTGTTTAGTGAAAGAGTTGGGTGTGGAACTAGGGAGTTCTGCTACATTGTGATAGAGCGCCTTTACTTGGAAAAGAACCAAGTGTATCAAGTCAGAACAAAGTGTATTGTTGTTAGGTATCACAAGACTAAGGAGTAACTTGCGTCTAAACACATATTATTAGAGAATGTTCGTACTTTAAAGAATGCGGCTTATATATTTACATAACCAAGTTCAAGAGAACCATGCCAAATGAATAAATGTCTATACTTTCGTGTAATAATCTGGACAAAGTAAATTAGCATGTTAAACACACTTCACATTATTATCTACAATGAGAATGAGAGTTGGATGGATTGTAAAAGTTATGGTTTTTATGTGTGTCGATAATGTCAATGAGAATTGAAAATTTCTTTTTTGTTTATTTAAACTGATTGATTTTAATTCTATGATGTTCTACACGAAAAGACATTTCTAATAGTACATTCCATATTTCAACTTCAGGCAAGGACGGAGTCAGAAATTATATAGGGCTAATTTTTTTTTTTTTTTTTTTTAGTTATGAAATCAAATGAGGAGCTCATCCATATGTTATTTAAGCATCATAGACGACGCCAACTTCAGTATAGACACCCTCTAACATTTTTAAACGACTGTGTTTGTAAAGCGATGTCTTAAATGTTGTCTTTAGACATTATTTTTTTTTTTTAAAAAAAATCAATATAAAGTATGGATAACGTTGACCCAAAAAAACACCATCAACTCCGCCAAATGAATAACAAGACGACGCTTTTTACGAAGTAACATTTATACTTAGAATATAAGATGGCGTTTTAAGAAAAACATACCATTTATGTTCAATAATAGAAGACGATTTTTAAAAAGAGGTTTTGTCGTAATTTTAAAGTAGGCCGCACTTTCATAAAAAGGTATTGTTTTATGTCAAAACATTATAGTGTAAGCACCATCTAGTTTCTACATAACACAATAATAAGATGATAGTATTGTAAGTACGATATGATATTGTATTTGTTTGCGTCAAATGCATTTTCTATATTACATTATGACTGCAAAAACTATTTTTGTCTGACCAAACAGATTTTGTATCGAGTTCAAATTATTTTTTCGTTCAGTACAATGATTTTTTTGTTCAAAACTACTTGGGCTATAACCCAAGTAGCCTTTGAGCTACCCCCGTCTCTGACCGGCAGGGATTCTGAAATTGGATTAAAAAGTGAAGTTCAGAAACTGTTTATTGTGCGGTCAGTTCTGACAGTAAATTTTAAATGGATATAATTTCTGATCGCGATGTTCAAATTTAGTAATCTCGAGTTCTATTATATTGTACTCAAAACTAGCTTCTAACATAATAAAGAACATGCCTTAATGTATTATGAGCTTGTAAACTAGATTGAAGTTAGGGCTCGTAACCTTAAATTTGCTTAATGTTATTTTAATTTTTGTTGATTGGTTTGCTATAGCTAACAACTTGTGGTGGCAGTCTAATCTTGAGTGTTTATTTGTTGTAATATGCTCTGTTTGAACTGAATTATGTTGACATGAGATTTACGATGTTACTCATAACAGTTTATGAGGAAAATGATTGCCAAACTATCCAACTGAACCAAAAAATCAAACGATATATTTAGTTCTTAGACTAAAATATTGAGTTATGACATATTTATTGGATGCTTGAGGTGCTTACATTTCTATATTGAATGTAAGTGCTTATTGACTTGAGTTTCGGCTTAATCTATTTTTGTGATGTGCGTTTGAAGTAAGTAATATAGACCCATTCTAGTAATTTCTTAAACTTATTTTGTAAAACTATATTGCTAAAACATGAGGTATATGCAAAATATATGACCACTTGCATCAACTTTTCTTAAATATGCAATCTTAATCATGCAACATAGGCCATGACCATAGCATGGTGAAATCATTCATTTTGCCTCGACATCAAAATAAAATCCCAAGCTATAAAACTAATTGTTCACAATCTTTGAAACTCTTTGTCCTTGGATGTCCAAAGCTATTGTCAGCCGATGTGAAATACGGTTCATACTGGTCGTAAGCCCAGACCCAGTGATGATATCTAAAATTTTGATAATCTATTTTTCCTTTATTATGCAAAAGAAAATAACATAAATATGCAAAATAAAACACCAAGGTTTTTATCAATCTTCCTATGCAGTTGTCTGACCCTTTCTAATACATCCGGATATAAACCACCTATGCGAGATGGTCTGAGAGGTCCCATTCTGGGTGGTAAGATTGTTCAATGAGATAACATAGCATTATATGCAAGCATATAGATAACTAAAATGAGCAGCACATTTGGTTATTTGTGATTTTATTTTCTTAAACCATTATAAATCCTGAAAGAAGAAACTGGCAAGGCAGAGCTAAGCACGACAATGCCAAAACAAGGCTCAAACAATACTGAAAAAAGAAATGGTGAGAGAGAGCAGGCAACCAAGCATATGTTAGGATCGCACTAATAATTACGAAACAAAAATACGAAAAATAATAATAAAAAATTAATACAAGAGATTTATAGTGGTTCCTCCAATGTAGGAGGTACGTCCACTGGCCGCTTGCAGGCTTAATTCACTATAATCACCAGTCGGAAGATCGTTACATCCTCACAGAATCGCCTCACGCACATTTTCTAATTTTCTGATTACATCAATTTGACGAGCGACACATCATATAAAAGAAAACTAGGATTTTTGGGCCGAATGGAGAACTGGATAAAGGCTGCGGGGATGCTACTGGAAAGCCATGGCAGCAAGATGGACGAATACGAGGTGTGTATTGTGAGATCGGTGAGAAGCTCCTTCTTACGCTTCTTCATACTTAAATAATTGTGTCTCTCAAAAGCTTGTTTATATCTGATATATCTAATTCATTTTTATTTGTATCACTCTTGAGCAGCTGTACCAATGTCAACTTTGCATTTCGTGGAGTGTGTAACCGCTGTGGGACGGAAAGGCCTGCTGGTGGAGGCAGTGGTCGCAATAACAACGACTCTGGGGGCGCTGGCCGTGCTGCAGGTGGAACACCAGGTCTTTTTGGTCCTAGTGACTGGGCATGTCCAATGTAAGATTCTTCCACATAAAAATGGAACTAGTTTCATGAATATAACTTGATAGTTTTTTTTTTCTTGATTAAATGAAGTTTTGGAAGTTAAAAAAGAAAGGATTATGAGTTTGCCTTGTGGGTTGAGGTCATGTTATTTATGTTTTGCTTTTTCCTATATGGGCTTCAATTCCATCACTCATGTATAGCTCCACAGTTAATTTCCATATATGTTTTGTAAGTTAATTTTGATATTCATATTTGACAAGCACTATGATGAGTCCTCGGCTGCTGCCCAACCCAAAAATCCGTCTGTTGTGAAAGACACCTCGAAGATCTAAGGCAGCCAACTCAAGAGCATAACAGCCCAAGGTCGTCCGAAGCCCGCCATGAAGGAAGACTACTCAGCAGCACTGAAAGAGGCCCACGCCCCAGCCATGCATAGAAGGGAATCTGGTCAAGTTCTCATTGAAGGGCAGCTCTTTAAAGACGCAACAGCCAGCCTTAACCAGGGCATTAAAAGGGACCTTGAAGACATGGGAGACCAAGTCTTCCAAAGAGTAACCGATGAGCATTTAGGGCCACCTTCAAATGAGTAACCGACGAGCATTGAGGGCCACAGCATTAAAGGCGCAAGGCCCCTGCCCAGCTATAAAAGGACCAGCCATTCCCTCATTTCAATCATCTAAGAATTCTGAAGAAAACTCTCTTATCGTAGTTCATAGATCTGGGCAGCGCCCTTTAGTATTGTAGCGTCAAGGCCTTCGGCCATTTTTCTTTCAATATTCAATAGAAATCCCAGCATAGTTCCACTTCCCACACACTTTCTAGCCATCTTCCCACAAACTGCGTACATCGCCCATCTATTCAGCCTTTACAGAATTCTTGCCGAAGAATTCCCACAAGCCCTTCACCTATCAGACGTTGGGGGAGGACCTATCGGGCTTATCGATTGAAAATTCAAGAATTCTGAGCACACCATCGGACTTAGCGTGGTCTTTTAGCCAAAGAAGGTTTTCACCCTTCATACCAAGTGGTATCAGAGCCACTACGATTCCTGGAAGATGACGACAAGATCGAAGGCAACACTGGCGTCATCATCATCAGAAGCTGCCTCAGGCAGCGAAGAAGATTCAGTTATGAATCTGAGGGCAGAGTTTGAAGAGTTCAAGGTGCAGCAAGGCGCAACCCACGGCCTTGGAGACCAAGCTGGACGGCAACTTCGCCGACTTGAACGAGAGGTTCAAGAAACTGGAGGCCCTCATCGTCAACAACCTGACACCAAACCAAGCTTCCGCTCCTATCCCAGTCGAACAACAAGTGGAACACGCTGAAGGATCTCACGCAAATCAGCAACAAAGTGGAGACTGTGGGAAGGATCCGATGATCGACATGAACCAAGGAAGGAGGACGAAATCAGCACCCCCAGCCTTCCCTAATCACTTTGAAGGGGAATCTGCCCACCGAAATGTGCCGAGAGGCAGTTTCACAAGGGACGAGCGCCCTGCCCGATGGGGAAATGAAAGGCAAGTAGCCCCACTTCCCCAAGATGCACGCCAAAGACCCAACTCTGAAGAAGTTCGCAATGAAGAAGGCCTTCACTTCATGTACCAAACCCAGGGTGACCAACGATTCCGCAAGCTAGAGATGCCACTATTCAGTGGAATCAATGTCAACGAGTGGGTCTATAAGGCGGAAATGTACTTCAAAGTCAACCGGCTAACTGATCGCGAAGCATTAACAGCCGCAACCATGTGCCTTGAAGATAAGGCTTTCAAATGGTACACCTGGTACTCAATGAGGCACCCAATCGTCACATGGGAGCACTTCAAACAGGCCGTCATCGCGAGATTCCGTGGGGCAGACGCATCCGAAATTCAAGAGAGGTTCTTCTCTCTTGTGCAGAATAGAACTGTTAAAGATTATCGCTAAAAGTTCGAAGATCTTGCTGGAAACATTGGGGGAATTCCAAAAGACATTCTGAAGGCCAACTTCTATCGAGGTCTCAAGCCTGAAATTCGGGCGACCGTGAAGCTACTCAAGCCCATGGACTTGATGGAAGTCATGGACTTGGCACATCAAGTCGAGGCGAGGGAATCCAGTTTAAGCCGGACTAGCAATCCCCGACCATTCAACAACTCTGGCCAGCGCCCCGCAAGCAACCAAAGACCCTATCATCCGCGGAACATTCCTCAACCAAGAGCCATGGATCAGCAACCACAACGTCCATCCCAACCTGGGCAAAGGAGAAGCGAAAACCGATGCTACAAATGCCAAGAGTTCTGGAGGCCCGGGCATGAATGCAGTAACCGCGCCTTAAGAGCCATGGATGGACAGTCCAACGAGGAACATTTGGATGAGCAGCAGTCCGAAGAACCAATTACCGAAGAGCCACAACACGAAGAACTAATCGAGGACGTTGAGGTATCGCTTAACAGCGTGTCTGGACTCACGCCTTCGCGGGCCATGAAAATCCGAGGGCATATTGGCAACCGCGAGGTAATCGTACTCATCGATAGTGGGGCAACTCACAACTTTATTTCACCTGAAGTTGTTGAAGAGGAGGGACTGCCGCTTCATGATGAAGGCACCTTCAAGGTAACTCTGGGCACCGGAATCGTTGAGGAGAGCCGTGGACTTTGCCCAGGGGTGGTGATCAAACTACTTCACTGCCATGTAAGAGCAGAATTTTTGCCGCTTGCCTTGAGTGGTACCGACGCAATTCTGGGAATGCAATGGCTGCAGACCCTTGGCAACATGAAGGTGAATTGGAATTCACTTATGATGGAGTTTGAAAGCGAGGGGCAGAGAGTCAGGCTGGAAGGAGAACCCGCACTTAGAAAAGCCGAAGTCTCTTTTCATGCTATTATCAAAGGGAGAAGCACCATCTCCGAATGTTACTTGGTGGAAGCAAAGGAATTCAAAGAGGATCCAGCGGAGGACTTGGAAGTTCCAGAACCCATCAAGGAGATCCTAGAAAAATTTCTAGATGTCTTTCAAGAACCGCAAGGCCTTCCACCCAGCCGAGGACATGAACACGCAATTGTACTCAAGGATGGCACTTCTCCCATTTCCGTAAGACCTTATCGCTACCCGCAGATCCAAAAGGATGAAGTTGAGAAGATGGTCAGCGAGATGTTACGAGCAGGAATCATCCGACCAAGCAGCAGCCCTTTCTCTAGCCTAGTCCTCCTTGTAAAGAAGAAAGACGGTGGCTGGAGGTTTTGCGTGGACTACCGGGCATTAAACAAGCAAACAGTCCCGGATAAATTCCCCATTCCCGTCATTGACGAGTTATTGGACGAGCTGCACAGTTCAGTCATCTTCTCAAAGATAGACTTGAAGTCTGGTTATCACCAAATCAGAATGGCGAAAGGGGATGAGAGGAAGACCGCATTCCGAACTCATGAGGGGCACTACGAGTTTCTGGTTATGCCTTTCGGCCTCACCAACGCATCTGCAACCTTCCAAGCACAGATGAACCAGGTCTTCAAACCTTGGCTGAGAAGGTTTGTGCTAGTGTTCTTCGACGACATCCTCATCTACAGCAAGTCGGAGACAGAACACAAGGAGCACTTGCATCTAGTTCTAGCCGAACTTGGAAGATAACAACTCTTCGCCAACCGAAAGAAGTGTTACTTCGGACAAAGGAGTGTGGAATACTTGAGGCACATCGTCTCCAAGGAAGGAGTGTCAACAGACCAATTGAAGGTGAAGGCAATGCAGAATTGGCCAGTACCCAAAACTCTAAGGGAGTTGCGAGGCTTTCTTGGCCTAACCGGGTATTATCGCAAGTTCGTCAAGGATTATGGAAAAATTGGTCAGCCACTGACCGAGCAACTCAAGAAGGAATCCTTCAAATGGTCTGAGACAGCAACCGAGGCATTTGAGGCACTCAAAAAAGCCATGACCGAGGTACCAGTTTTGGCGCTCCCTGATTTCTCGCAACCCTTCATTCTGGAAACCGATGCATCTGCTACAGACTAGGAGCAGTCCTCATGCAAAATCAGAGGCCGATAGCCTATTGGAGCCAAGTGTTATCTACACGGGCCAGGTAGAAGTCAGTGTATGAGCGAGAACTAATGGCGATCGCATTAGCTATCACTAAGGGGAGACCTTATCTGTTGGGGCGTCACTTCATCGTCCGGACAGACCAGAAAAGCCTTAAGGTCTGCTGGAACAAAGGTTAGTCGTGGAGGAGCATCAACACTAGCTCACCAAGCTGTTGGGGTATGACTTCGAAATCCAGTACAAACCAGGACTGGAGAACAAGGCCGCTGACGCACTCTCCCGAAAGGTGGAAGAGCTAGCCACAACCGATGGAGCTCACCTTCTCAATGTGTCCATTCAGAAGGTTAACTGGGAGGCATTTTACAAAGACAACGAGAGCCCATTGGTAGACAAACACCGAGACGCACAAAGCCAAGGCGACCCAAGGTACACTTTAGTGAACTCACATCTCTTTTTTAATGGGCGTTTCGTTTTTCCAAAGACATCGGACCAGATCCCACTACTCTTTGAAGAGTTCCACTCAAGCAAGATAAGAGGCCATTCTGGAGTCAGCAAGACATTCAAGAGGATCGCGTCAGAATTTTATTGGGAAGGAATGAAGCAAGACATCCAGAATCGAGTGGCCGCTTGCGAAGAATGCCAGCGTAGCAAGTATGTTGCCTTAGCCCTCGCTGGATTATTGCAGCCATTCAGCATACCGTCTCAAGTATGGGCGGACATCTCAATGGACTTCATTGAAGGGCTTCCCAAATCCGAAGGATTCTTCGTGATTCTCGTCGTAGTGGATCGACTGAGCAAGTACGCTCACTTCAACCCTTTGAGTCACCCGTATACCGCCACTTCAGTAGCCGACACCTTCATCAAGGAGATAATCCGACTCCATGGAATCCCAGAATCTATCGTGAGCGACCGAGATGCCATCTTCACCAGCAACTTTTGGCAGCACTTATTCAAGGCATTAGGCACCCACCTGAAGAGAAGTTCAGCCTATCATCCACAATCTGATGGCCAGACGGAAGTAGTAAACCGAAGCTTGGGAACATATCTCCGTTGTTTTACGGCAACCAAGCAAAAGGAGTGGGCGAAGTACATGCCTTGGGCAGAGTATTGGTACAATACTTCATTCCATTCATCTACTCACACCACACCTTTCAAAGTCCTTTATGACAGGGATCCGCCAAGGTTAATCCCATATGAAGAAGGGTCCTTTCCCATCCAACGAGTGAGCTAAGCCCTGATCGATCGCGACCAGACTCTGAAAGAACTAAACGAGCATCTCGCAAAGGCCCAACGAGTCATGAAGGAGAATGCCTACAAGCACCGCCGAGACATCCATTATAAAGCTGGGGACTTTGTGTACATGAAGATACAATCGAGCCGCCAAATATCACTTATCCGGAAGGACAACGCCAAGCTCTCTTACAAATACTACGGACCTTACGAGATAGAGCGACGCATTGGCGAAGTCGCTTATCGCCTCAAACTGCCCAAGGGAGCACAAGTTCATCCTGTTTTCCACGTCTCGCAACTAAAGCCCGCAAGTGGACCACCAAAAGACCCAAATTGAGTCAGCCACCTGAAGTGGTATCATGGACTACATAATGTCTTCAAGCCGCAGGGACTACGAGGAGTTCGATATGGTCCAAAAGGCCAAGAAGTACTCATCAAATGGACCAAGATGCCGGAGCATGATGCGACTTGAGAACCTGCGGAAGTCATCAGGGAGATGTTCCCAGATTTCAATCTTGAGGACAAGATCGGTCTTTAGGGGGCGGGACCTGATGAGTCCTCGGCTGCTGCCCAACCCAAAAATCCGCCTGTTGTGAAAGACACCTCGAAGACCCAAGGCAGCCAACTCAAGAGCATAACAGCCCAAGGTCGCCCGAAGCCTGCCATGAAGGAAGACTACTCAGCAGCCCTGAAAGAGGCCCACGCCCCAGCCATGCATAGAAGGGAATCTGGTCAAGTTTTCATTGAAGGCCAGCTCTTTAAAGAAGCAATAGCCAGCCTTAACCAGGGCATTAAAAGGGACCTTGAAGACATGGGAGACCAAGTCTTCCAAAGAGTAACCGACGAGCATTTAAGGCCACCTTCAAAGGAGTAACCGACGAGCATTGAGGGCCACGGCATTAAAGGCGCAAGGCCCCTGCCCAGCTATAAAAAGACCAGCCATTCCCTCATTTCAATCTTCCAAGAATTCTGAAGAAAACTCTCTTATTGCAGTTCATAGATCTGGGTAGCGCCCTCTAGTATTGTAGCGTCAAGGCTTTCGGCCATTTTTCTTTCAATATTCAATAGAAATCCCAGCACATTTCCACTTCCCACACACTTTCTAGCCATCTTCCCACAAACTGCGTACATCGCCCATCTATTCAGCCTTTACAGAATTCTTGCCGAGGAATTCCCACAAGCCCTTCACCTATCCGACGTTGGGGGAGGACCTAATAGGCTTATCGAGTGAGAATTCGGGAATTCTGAGCACACCATCGGACTCAGCGTGGTCTTTTAGCCAAAGAAAATTTTCACCCTTCATACCACACTATGTCTACTGATTTTTTTCCTTTTTTTAAATTGGAAATGTGCTGACTAACAAAGTATAAGAAATCTAGCTCGGAGCTTATTAGTTTACTTAGTGGTAGTTTCACAGTTTGCGATAACAACATTATATGTAAAGAGTATATATATATATATATATATAGGGTTCTAATAGAGTTGTGCTCTCTATGTGTATCTCTCATGTCACTTGGCTTTGTGAATTGTAACATTGCTTTTAATGACGACTTCTTATTTCATTGATAATGAAATGTGTGATCATGCAACTTATGTGAAGATGCTAGAGATAGAATACTGATGATACAATCTGAAATAGAAAGATACACTGTAAATTCCATCCATAATCTTGCTAATACATATTCATATGATTTATTAACTGCAACTGACCATGTGGTGCTCCCTTGGAATGATTGGAATAAACATTTATGAATGAATACTCATAACGTATTTGTACCAGTTTTATGAAGATGATTGTAGGACTGGGGTGTTATTTCGTATTGTGTGGCTTGCTTGGAAGGATTATGATGTCTATATCACGATCCAAAAATTCAGGTCGAGATCGGCGCTTGACCAACGATCAAGCAAGCCTCACATATGACAATATTGTACAAAAAGATAGGTTTTTCTAATTAATTCAGTCATAAAAATTACAATATTTACGGAATCAGGTTTATTACTAAACTAAGCAAAATGTGCTCCTAGTAACCTGCTCTAGACAACGGAGCGTAACCCTAGCCAAAAGGAATCAAAAAGGATAGCTGATAGAATCCCAACAACAAGACAGCTGAAGTTGGATGGCACCGTAAGAAATGATAGGTCTCTCGTCGAGGACAACTGGACCCTCGAGCAGCTACCGATTCACTTATCTGTAAGGAAAGGGTAATAAAAGGGGTGAGTTGGGAAGACTCAGTGAAGAAATAACCCGCACGTACTCTAGTAACCGGTTATACTGTTACGTATCCAATAAATGAGACATGTAATTTATTAAGCTTGTATACGTATAATAACAAGCTAATAAACAATCCGATAATTCAAATGCACATATGCAAATGAGTGAATGCTCAGGACGAGTACTGCAACTAAAAGAAGCATATAGCTTGGTAGTCGTCACTGCCAATTCGGATCATCAAAACGCGGAATTCATCAACGCGTAACAAAATGCGACATTATCATCGCATAACAAAAGTTGCAGTCTCATGATGCAATATGTATGCACGTGTATGATGCTTATCACAAGTCTCTTCTCAAAGTTAACAGAATGCGTTTACGGATGATTATGCAATATGCATACTAAACTTATAATTAATACGAAGCGGATACGTGGAAATTATTTACTCACAACTGAAACTCGATTGAGAGTGTGTAATCAACCAGTTCCTCTAGCAGTTTTGTTCTCCGAACCTATACGACAATTAAGGCAATATATTACCATTCCACCACATCTTAAGATAGCTCACAGCTTCTTTGTATTTCGTCGTGGCATCACATATAACCCATGCGTTTTCAATTGACTTAGTATAAGTATAGAATCAACTCATAACCAAACAATCCCATATACATCTCCATTCCCCCAAAGCAAACCATCAAGCAAATCTCCACACAATACAGAGCTCCAAAATGATGAAAACCATCTCCACCTCCTCCTTACCTGAATGCAAAGCTTAACTTTTCAAATATCACCCCTCCAATGAATAAGGAAGGCATCAAGTTCAGTTCGCAGAATTTGAAGCTGCCAAATCCAATTTTAACAATATGATTCTTCTACCATTTTCCATATCCTACTTATTAACTGCGTTTCATCTGCGGAATAAAGTGATTGATTCTTCAAAACTAAAAAATATCATCATGTCATGTACCATGTGATATCAATATAAAATAGAATAATTTTTAGATTTGCCTCGTTTGGAAACTTAAAATTTTCAAATACGTTTGTTTTAAAAATCCTTTCTCAAATGCCCTGTTTCATATTGAATTCGGGCTTACTGAGACCGAAATCCCAAAAAAAATGCTTGATTTCGGTTTTACAAAACCCGAAATCATCCGAACTTCAATAATTTCAATGATTTCGGGTTTACAAAACCCGAAATCATTCGAATACCAAAAATCAGTTCCGAATGGGATTTGAATTGTAATCAATGTGGAATTACGAATTCAAATTCAATAAGCCCGAATGCTTAATTTGAATTGTAATCAATGTGTAATCAATGTGATTTCGGGTTAAGCATTGTAATCAATGCTTAATTTACACATTGTGAAATTCGCAGCGCCTCTAATAAACTGATTTTTGAACAAGCAGTTGCTACAGCACACTCTTGTTCACCAGTAAACTGCTTCAGCAGGAAAGATCGAGGACAAAAGTTGTTCACCCAGTTCAGCCAAATTGCCTACGTCTGGCGAGGACTCTTCTCGGTCCCCCAGCCAAATTCTCAAGGTTTCCAAGTACCCACGGTTCCAACCCACGCAACCTATGCTACTCAACCTTAGGTGGATCCTCGCACACAATCAGAATAGGCTCTGACTTGTGTCTGCACACCCTCTACTGATATCTATCTAGAATAGCTATTGTCTCCTCAAACTCAGCCTATTCTAAACAATACTCAAGTTCTGCAGGGTTGCTATAGCATCTGCTGTAGCACACAGCTAATGCACAAATTGTCCGCGTCGCTCCGAAGCTTTCTGCTGAGCCGTTCGAACGATTCCACAAGCGCTGCACACTCTGGAATACTCCCCCTCACTCAGTGACCTCCTGTCACTAGCAAGAGCTTGCCTTCGATCGATTGCAGAGTCCCTCCACTCAGCAATTCCTCCGCGGCCTTCCTTGATCAACCAACAAGCACCACTGCTCTGAATTGGCTTCCCGATCAAGCTTGGATCAGACTCTGTAAGTCCTGATCGCCTTCTGCTTCTGTCACCTCAGCTCTGCGCTCACGCTCTGCTCTCGGTGAAGATCAAAGATTTCCTCGCACACCAAAAATACTCTCTCAGAATTCTGTGTGGTGTACTCGTTCACGCTCTCTTCTTCGATCACCTTTTATCGCTCTAAAGGGTCTCTCTTAAATATGTGCGACCACTGCTTCATTATCAGATTATAGCAGTTCCCCTTGTAACTTCTAGGAGATTAGATTGGATTTGAGATTCAAACCAAAACTCCTACTTCAGCTAGGAAACTCCACTCTGGAATATTCTCTACAGCAACTTAGAAACTCTCCTGATGCTTTTAAATGAACTGCCACGCCTCTATTCCAAAGCACAGGTTGCTGCTGCACGGACAGACGCTACAGCTCTTCTGATCAAGCTCCTGCTAAAGCTTGTTGCTGCTATAGCTGCTCCTTGTTCACTAGCTCGTTCACTTGTGCTGAACTTTGGCTGTAGCAGCAGCTTGTTCACTTGTGCTGGTTTTGTCAACCATGCCATACTGCACCATCAATCTCCCCATTGGCATTTTGACAAAAACCCCTGGCCACTGATGCACACTTCCATGAACTGGCAAGAAAAAAACTTACTAAAGAAATATTTTAAGAACAAGAGTAATGGCCACAAACGGTCTTAGCATAGCCACGTAGAGCCACAAGCAAAAAAAAAAATCAGAGTTCCAACAGTGGATGTCCATCAGAGGCAGCAGCTCTCTCATTTCCTCTCCCCTTTTTTGTCATAGATGCTCAAGGTGCTTGTCCTCATCCTCCGGAAATTCCAAGTCTCTAAGTAAACTTCTGATTTGACCGCGTCTAGCATCCCTTCTCTTGGCTTCTGCTTCCAAAGTGAGCAGCTCAGATCTTAGGTGGCTGACAATTCTGGCACGGAGGGCTGCTTCGATAGAAGCGGCAGGGGGAAGTGGTTCCTCCAGAGAGGATGGGGCTGAAGAACCAACCCGGAGAGGATCCTCATGGGCTATGCCCACGACATGCTTTCCTTTGAAGAGTTTGTGATCCACTGAAAATACCTGCAACTCCTCGGATAACCCCTCAGTAATCTCACCTAGTTCTGGATGCTGAGAGACCATCAGACCATAAATGAGGGATGGTAACACAATGGGCTTGTTGGAGGAGGCACTGCCAGCATGAGCAGCCACCAGGGGAAACATCACACTACCCAGGCTAATTTTTATTCGTTTCCCAATGGAGTGTAGAAGGTTAGCAAAGGACCTGCTAACCTTCCCCCTGTGTGAGCTGGGAATCCAGTTTCTAATGCCCAGGTTGTACAACAGGGTATTTTTGGAGGTGAGTTCAGCAGCACTGAGATTTGGTTCACCCCAGGACAAGCACACTCCTCCCGTGAGGACTCTAGCCAACACCTCTTGATTGACATTTGTGGGCTCTCTAGCATCTCTGTCTATCTCAAGAAATTCATCTATTTTCTCAGGGGTGATTACTACTTTCTTACCCCGCACCCAGCTCTGTCCAAAAACATCCCCGTCTTCCTCACCAAATTTCTCTTCCATATTGACTATAAATTCCCTGACTAGTGACGTATTGAATCTATACGGGTAAGTGAGGGACTTGAGTAAATTTACCTCAGCAAGAAGCTGAACAATGGATGCAGATTTGTATTTGTCCAGGTCCCATCTCTTCTCTATCACAATGTGCTTCCTCTCTACTGAGCTCCAGGATTGAGAGGCGTTCTTGTTTCTGAACTATATTCCACCGATAGTGACTGCAACAATGTCAGCTTCTTCACAGGGCTTCAGAACCACAGGTCTTCTCTCGGAAGATTCTCCTGCAGCATCCTCACTGGACTCCTCTTCTTTACTGGACTCCTCTTCGTCACTACTGGAATCAGGAATGATGATTGGAGCTTTTCCTTTGTCCGAGGGAGGAGGAGGATGTGCTGTAGCAGATTCTTGTTCAAGCCCTTCAGCTTCCATCTCCTCCCCTTCTCCTTTTATCCCTAGGGACTTGACAGGTGATCTGCAGCTCTCTTCAGTGTGGCCTGTCACAGCAACCTCTGCAGCTTGTACTTCTCTTGAGGCTTCTTCAAGTAATTCCTCTACATCCACAGTTGCTGCATTAGAGGTAGGCTCCCGATAACGGACTCGACGCCTCCTTTTCAGCGAGGTTCCTTCCTGAGGAGAAGGAGCGTTGTGAGACACAGGCAGAGGTGCGGGCTCCCAGACCACCAAGTCTAACCGCTAAGAAGGGGCTTCATTGCGGAGCTTGGACCTCCTTTCCGTCCTGCCTTGCCGTGCTGCAGCCAGATTTTTCTTCAGACCGCGAGTCTTCACCATATTTAGATAAGCTGGAGGAGTTCGAGCAGAGGAGACAGGTTGATCTGCGTATCGATTTGGGGGAAGCTTCACCAGAATGAGCCCTAAAATTTGATGTTACCCGCTGTTTTTTTTTCTTTTTATATGAGATTCTGTGCTCACGTGCCCTGCATGTGCATCTCTCAATCTTTACCAACCAGATTATTTGAACAAGCTTCGTCAGGCCACTGGACCACAATAGCTCTCCAGGTCTTCTCATCAATGGCCTTGAGAAAGGCCTTCATCCTACCCTTCCAATATCCATAGTTGCTCTCTTCCAACAATGGAGGCCTGCTCGTACTCTGTCCTTCCTTCATGTTCCTTGACTTCTTCAGAGACGTTGTAGGATCTTTTACTCTGTGTGTTAAGCTCCCGCTCTGATACCAATTGAAATTCGCAGCGCCTCTAATAAACTGATTTTTGAATAAGCAGTTGCTACAGCACACTCTTGTTCACCAGTAAACTGCTTCAGCAGGAAAGATCAAGGACACAAGTTGTTCACCCAGTTCAGCCAAATTGCCTACGTCTGGGGAGGACTCTTCTCAGTCCTTAATCCACTATTCTCAAGGTTTCCAAGTACCCACGGTTACAACCCACGCAACCTATGCTACTCAACCTTAGGTGGATCCTCGCACACAATCAGAACAGGCTCTGACTTCTGTCTGCACACCCTCTACTGATATCTATCTAGAATAGCTATTGTCTCCTCAAACTCAGCCTATTCTAAACAATACTCAAGTTCTGCAGGGTTGCTATAACATCTACTGTAGCACACAGCTAATGCACAAATTGTCCGCGTCGCTCCGAAGCCTTCCGCTGAGCCGTTCGAACGATTCCACAAGCGCTGCACACTCTGGAATACTCCCCCTCACTCAGTGACCTCCTGTCACTAGCAAGAGCTTGCCTTCGATCGATTGCCCGAGTCCCTCCACTCAGCAATTCCTCCGCGGCCTTCCTTGATCAACCAACAAGCACCACTACTCTGAATTGGCTTCCCGATCAAGCTTGGATTAGACTCTGTAAGTCCTGATCGCCTCTGCTTCTGTCACCTCAGCTCTGCGCTCACGCTCTGCTCTCGGTGAAGATCAAAGATTTTCTCGCACACCAAAAATACTCTCTCAGAATTCTGTGTGTGTGTACTCGTTCACGCTCTCTTCTTCGATCACCTTTTATCGCTCTGAAGGGTCTCTCTTAAATATGTGCGACCAGTGCTTCATTATCAGATTACAGCAGTTCCCCTTGCAGCATCAATATCTCCTAATTTCTAGGAAATTAGATTTGATTTGAGATTCAAACCAAAACTCCTACTTCAGCTAGGAAACTCCACTCTGGAATATTCTCTACAGCAACCTAGAAACTCTCCTGATGCTTTTAGATGAACTGCCACGCCTTCATTCCAAAGCACAGATTGCTGCTGCACGGACAGACGCTACAGCTCTTCTGATCAAGCTCCTGCTAAAGCTTCTTCCTGCTATAGCTGCTCCTTGTTCACTAGCTCGTTCACTTGTGCTGAACTTTGACTGTAGCAGCAGCTTGTGCACTTGCTTGTTCACATGTGCTGGTTTTGTCAAACACTGCCATACTGCATCATCACATTGATTACAAATTCAAATCCCATTCGGAACTGATTTTTGGAATTCGAATGATTTCGGGTTTTGTAAACCCGAAATCATTAAAACTATTGAAGTTCGTTAGAGTTCGGATGATTTTGATTTTACAAAACCCGAAATCAAGCATTTTTTGGGATTTCGGTCTCAGTAAGCCCGAATTCAATATGAAGCAGGGCATTTGAGAAAGGATTTTTAAAACGAACGTATTTGGAAAACTTAAGTTTCCAAACGAGGCAAATCTAAAAATTATTCTATAAAATACTCCTTGTCTTAGAATGCAACTTGTCTTTTTAGCTCACTCATGTAAACAAACCAAATTGTGTTCAACAATTATCCACGCAAATGAGTTCACATACATGAAATCACTCACTATAAAATCACCAGGCACCCAAATCCAGCTCAACACCACCCATCAAACACCCACACAACATCTTCCGAAATCAAAACCCCCACCAAACATCACCAATCAAGAAGCATGGAGGTGGAACCCTAAAATAAGCACATACCTGACCAAAATCCCTGAGGAACTCTAAAATCAGTGGCTAGGAAAGATGGGGAGAGGAGAAGGAAGCGGGGGAAGAGAAGTTGGGGAGAGAAGGGACGAGAGAGAAGATATGGGGAGAAGATAAGGATGAAAAAAAAATTATTTTAAAAAAAATATGGGTATTACAGTCTAGTAAAAATTCTAGGTTTTTTTTTCATTCTATTTGGCCTGATTTTATTATTCTTTATGAGTGATTTGTGTAGGGGTGATGCATATGTTACGTGGTGGAATTTCGATGCTATAACATCTTCCTACGATACTTACGGAATAATTTTATTAAGATCGGATCTGAAAAACACAAGCACTTTGGTAATGCAGTTCGGCAGTGCCTACGTCTGGGCGGACTTCTCTCCAGTCCTCAAGATTCCACAATTAACGATTAAAGTACAAAGGCTCAAGTTCTCACCCTACGTTAGAACAACCTCTACTTCTAACCTAGTTAGAATCTTCGCTCAGTCTGATCACACAGACTAGCGTACACTGCCTAAGAGAGCTACCATGATAGACTGCCTAAGAGAGCTACCATGATAGTCTGTCTAAGTAGTAACGACTAGGTTAATTATCATCTTTGTCGGGATATGTCTGCCTAAGAGAGCTACCATGATAGAGTGTCTAAGAGAGCTAGAATATATCACATTTGCTCAGATATATCAACTTGTAATACTACCTTTATCGGAGTACAATTTAAAATTTATGAATTATGATATTTAACATCTATGATAAACACTAATGACAAGTGATTGTTCTAGATTGATACTCATTAATTGGAAATCTCTTTTTCTAGTTTCGCAGTTACACACAACCCCCTTATCTTTTTTTATTCCTTTTACAGTAACTTCACTTGAATTAGTTCCTCGTTGGATCAACCCTGCTTACCACTACACTAGTGTCTGAGTAGAAATTAAATTAATTTTACGCGTATGACGATGCGTATGAATCAACTGATCCCATAAAAACATACCTTTCCGAACTTTTAACCAAAAAAAAAAAATCATAAGATGTCTTCCTTTTCTACCAATCCAACCATCGGCCATAAGAGAACATCCATAAATTTTCCATGCAACTTCATGGTTCATTCTCAATTTATGTGTCTCTTTAATAACTTTCTCAAGTAAAGAAGTCCAAAGGAATTGTGGAAGGCTTCAAACTAGTTTTCTATTGTTCAATAACCTCCCCTATTACCTTGTAACTTTTGGAGGTAGCTACATTAAAAGATATTTCATTTTCATTAAAGAAATAATTAATATGCATATGCACTTTCTCTTTTATCTTTTGTTGTCCTCATTCAAGTTAAAATACGTGTTGTCAAATTGGCATCGTTGTCGAGGATCGATGGATTATGTGTTACTAGTTTAGATTATGCTATAACCTAGGCTATTCTTGTAAATAATTTTTTTTTATTCTCGTTTGTATATTATGTATATATTTGTTC
Organism: Umbilicus rupestris; assembly: GCA_963678935.1. NCBI lineage: Eukaryota > Viridiplantae > Streptophyta > Magnoliopsida > Saxifragales > Crassulaceae > Umbilicus > Umbilicus rupestris. Next base: position 10,780,031 of record OY787619.1, read on the forward strand.
TTCATTAATCAACTATTTATCTTAATTTACAAGGATGTATCCATTCAATCAACAAAGCACATAACAAGTGGATAAATCTAATGGCACGAGTGACACTCTTGAAAGCCTCAATATGTCCCATCTTGGAGCAATGGTCGACACCTTTTTGTGGATGAATGGGATTCTTATCTTACGCCACAACTAAGAAAGGAGACTTTGCAAGAACTTCTCTTCAAGACGAATCGTAGCTTAATAGAATTCTTGGGAAGCAATGAGTATGAGTTAAGAGTACGATGCTTGGATGGAAAGCTCATATTAGAATAGAAGATCATGATCGTTCTCATCCTCAACCTTATTCTTATTTAGTAGAGCATGATTAAGGGATGCAATCATATGAGCCAAATTGGAAGAGCACCCATCAAGCATCATCCACTAATGAGGGAGCTCTATTTTGAAGACGAACATTATTATGAAAATCCATCACAAGTTTCTTCAAACTTAGAGATGGAAAGAATTCTTGCCAGTCAAGACGAGACTCTGACAAGGATCGACAAACTTCAAAGCAAGGAGCTTTTTCATCTAGAACTCCTGTGTAGTTAGGGAATTCATATACGATGTCATCGAGAGAAGTAGTCAGCCATCAAAATGTTCAAGTCTGTGAAGCACCGGCCACTTCATCCTTATTTGTAGATAATGTGGAGGACCGTTATGTTGATGCACTAGAAGAGTTCAAAAGAAGATCTGGCCAAATTTATTATGAGTGCATAGAGGACAGTCTCATAAAAAGAAAGTGCCTCTCCCTTTATTACAAGTTGTAGTTCTAGTGCTGACAATAGAACTTGTCTCAGCTGTTGTTATGACAACTGCTGAGGAAACGGTTAGGAATATTTCGACTGTTCTGAGTGAAAAGAAAATACTGGAAAGTAAATACGAGATGCAGAGATTTGGTAACTCACTTTGGGTCAATGTGTCTGTAATGTGTGTGTGTGTGGGGGGGGGGGGGGGGGGGGGGGGGGGAGTTATCTTTACCCCAACATGCAATCCACTAGTTATGGTCAGACAATGAAGTACAAACTTGCAAGACTCCCTCTTCAAGTCCTTCACCACCGACTAGCTTGGATCCGCACTGAGCTCCCCTCAGTGTAGATATCCCTCTCTATGCCTTGTCACAGCAGCTTCACTCTCCCGAACAGCTGCTCGTAAACTAATCATCCTCCCGAATAGCTGGACAGATCTATTTTGCAACAAGGTTTGTGAAGCGTATTGCTTCAGGAGATACTTCTGGTTCTCGTGCTTGAATGATAACTTTGCTCCAATCTCCGACAGGTGCACTCAATCACTTAACCTCGACCTCTCTTGCATATTGCTATAATGCAAGATACCTGCTTGAATAGTTTATCAGATCATCAACTTCAACTTCGTTCCACTTCTTTTGAAGCCCTCGTCAATCTCCTTAAAGATCTCAACCAATATTCAATTAGAATATTTGTTGATCTTATCTTGTTGCCAAATCTAGAGATTGCGTATCAAAGATGTCGTTGAAGATATTCTGTGAAGCCAAGACTCCAATGATCTCGGGGATATTCTACACGCCATTGATTCTCGGAATCCGCTGATTCCCGAAAATATATACCTTCGGTTCACAGCCAAAGCATACTTCAGCACTATCTATAACATCTTGCCCAACATCTCCTTATTTCAGTTTTGCAGTTTCTTATCTAACTATTCTACGCATATATCTAACTTACTTGAACAACTCCTTACACAAAAACATGTCATACACAAACATGGGACTGACACAACTGATTCCGAAGTTCTCCATCTCCCTACTACAATTGAGCCCAAAGATCTTGTGAAAGCGAAATCAGAATTGGAATAATTAGAGCTACCAAAAAATCATCGGTACGAAGATTATATTGACATGTACTTAAACTCGCCTAAATATTATTTGTATAATTTTATTGTTGTCGATCACATGAATGTTTGTGTTCAATAAAATCCACTTATGTAGGCCTCATGCATGGATCCATCTTAACAAAATAAACAAGTCTACAAGACCAAGAATCTCAAGAACTCTCGAACAACCACAATTGAAGTCCCAACCACATTCCAACAAGACAAAAAAGTTTATTGTTGTGCCTGTGGAGAAACCAAAGATCACCCACCATAGCATCAAGAAATTTCTTATGTACAAGAAAAGTTTGCAGAATACATAACTTTGGGAAGATATTAAATACAATAGGATGAATAAAAATAGGACAATGAAAAGGGTGGTGAGACCCTTTTCTCAACTTGTGATCGGTTTGGCATAATGCACAACATAATTCGGTAAAAACCAAATTATTGAATTGAAATAATCAGAACGAAATAATTCAATTACATATTCAATCAAAATTGAAAAAAAAAATCATTTATTTGGTTAAGGGGATAACTAGTAATAAATTTAGTAAAATCGGTTTACCGAATATAAAGATATTTAAATTTCTACGTAAAGAGGAGTTATTTGAATAATAATTAAATAAAACTCTGGTAAAATAGTTTGTTCCATAAATTATAGATTTAACCGGATTGTAATTTTGAATTGGGTAAGTTAAATATCAGTTCGTTTCGGTAAATTATCACACTAATTTGGTCTCTAAAGTACTAAAAGTGTTCCTCATCAAATCTAAAGCTGCTCACAATACTTTCTAAAATGATACATTCTGAAAATTTCTAAACTTATGGGGTTGATTTGTAATTATGTAAACTTCAATCCAGAAAGTTTAAAATGTTAATTCTGGATTTGCCAAAGAGAAGAAGGAGACGCTTGATCGGAGAAAATCCTTCGTCGGCGAGTTTTAGGTATGTCGACGGTCTCAAATTCTTCTCTGCGGATTTGCAGTAAATAGTTCCGTAAGATGATTGTGTTGAGGATCATTAATTGGAGTTTTGGAGCTTTGAATTTCGGTAAATCAACTAAACTTAAATGATACTGATAGCATTTTTTCGGGGATTTTAATGGTGGTTGGGGGAAGAAATTGGAGGCTGGTTGTGCGGATGATGTGTTGAGCGGAAGGATTGATGTTGAATTGAGGATTCAGTAGGTTTTGAGGAAAATGTTTCGTATTGCTATTTTGAACAATTTTAATTCCAATTTGAGCTTGCCAGCCATGGTGGTTAGGCTAGTATGCCTCTTAGAAGTCTTTTTATGTGAATTTATGTTTACGCTTATGTGTGTTATTGTATGTGAAGTTGCTGGTATACATAACTCGTGAATTAACAGTAGGCTTTGGAACTAGTATGCCAAAGTTGATTCAAAGTAATTGTGGATTATTTCTTAACAATATCATTGTGCTTTGCTTTTCAGATTGGATGCTCTGTTAGAGGCGTGCTTACGAATAGAGGATAGGAATAAGGATTTCAGGCGTCAAGATCAACTGTAGAGAGGATTGGTGATGGATAGAGTTGGAGCTAATGAGGCAAATAAAAGGCGTTTACCTCCTTGGATGATGGGTGCTCCAGCTAGCAACCTAGTCAGACAGGAAAACAAAGTTGATAGAGTTGGAGCGATTGATCATGGTGGGCTTGTCTCTGAATCTGAAGTTACCCTACATAAACAAAAAATGAGATCTCGAAAAATTATGAAGAAAAGTTCGCACGAGGATGAAGAAACTTGCATCTCCAAGGAGGCTTCCACACCCAAATCGAAAAAGCAATCTCGAAAAGTAGTGAACAAAAGTTTGGATGAGGGTGAAGAAGCAAATGACTCAGTGGACGCACCGAAGTCAAAAAGAGAATCTAAAAGAATTCAGAAGGGAACTCTGCATGAGGATGGAAAAGCAAATGCTGATAGTTCATGTACTAGGGAAAAGTGCGACAGAACTAAAAGAAAGAGAAAAACCAGTGCACAAGTGGCGGATTCAGATGTGAACAATACTGGTAATGAGAAATTAATTGAGAAATATGTGCCTCAAAGGAAGAAAAAGGGAATTTTCAGCAAGCTAACAGAAAAGGAGGTTTCGTCATCTAGTACAGATAGTGGGAGGCAACTACTTATGGAAGACTTGATTAGGATTGCTGAAGAGGCAAGTGTTTACTCAAATTTTTTTCTGACATTCGAAAACCAACAACTGACTGCACTATTCTTTTCTGTTGTGGTATCGTATAAGTTATGTGATCTTTGTTATCATCATCGGTATGTCATTTTTCATTGAACTAACTTGGTCACCTGACCAAGTTGTTCCCTTTGAAACAGCAAGTACATTGATTAAGTCTACCCCTGTAGTGGCCACCTGATCCCAATAGTGTGTAGAAAGGTGTTTTGTACCAAATCCAACATGTTCGCCTTTTGTGCAGTATGTGAACGCTGATAGCCGTACAGAGCAAGAACAACAAAAAGTTGGAGCATGTGTGCCGGAAGAGAAACTTTCAGCTGCTGATACTCCTTTTGATGAGCCTGCATCTTCATTTGATATCCCTCGGACTAAATACAAAGCTGATATTGAAGCAAAATCCACTTCACCAACTTCAAGTGAGCAAGTGCAAAACAATAGTATTTTCAGCGATATCAGCAGAACTGGGGATGTTGCTCAAGACATGCTGAATTTACTATTAGGTCCACTGCTTATGAAACCTGTAGATGAGAGCAAGAAGACCCTAAATAGTGATGACATGCTATTTGACAGACCTGTCCAAAATCAGAATCATGTTGCTGAAGAATTAGCTCCACCAGTGAAGAAAAAGACGAGTTTGAAAGATAAAGTGGCAATGTTTTTCAACTGAGTTGAGATATCCAAATCAGCTAAAGTGAATCATCCATGATGCTGTTACAATAAAAGGTTTGACATTTATAAACTTCTCACATGCTGCGGTCATCTAGGTGTTTATTCACTTTTATTTTTATTCAATCTCATTGCGCTTTACATCATTTCTAAATTAAATTTAGGGGCCAATTGGAGTTGAATAATTTATGTTATTCCTACTTTGATAAATAGTTTGTATATATCTATAAAATCTTCTCATTCCAAACTATTTCTGAATCTAAGAAATAACAGAATTAACCGTGCAGCCCTTTTCTTTTTATTCTCTACCACTTCCAAATACTTCTCCTTTATTTACTCACAAACAGGAAATATAGGAAAGTACCACTCAAAATTTTCACTGTAATCCATGTGCTTGACTATTAACTATTAAGTAGGCGACTATTGAGTATTAACTAAGCATATATTCGTTTTTCTGTAAATGTAAACGAAAATTAACCTTTTATGGCAGCTCATTGATTCTTTAACATCTTTTTCAAGTTGTGAGTCAATCTATTTAGGAACCTTAGAGTGACGCATTTCATTGGGCCCCTGACTAGGTCAAAGTGTTCAAATTACATTTTTTTAGTAAGGCGTTGCATTTATCCTTTTTTCTCTAGAGTGACGCCTCCATTGACCCCGAGGCATATGTTGACAGCATTCTACATTTAGCGCACTAATTTTGAAGTCTTTGATTCATCTTTCATTAACCATTTTTCCCTCGGATTGTGTCTTTTGAGTTAAGTTTTACACTGTTGGCTGTCAAACAAGACTTTTCATTAACCTTAATAAGAAAAGAATGTGATAAAACTCCAAGATAAGTTTGTTGAATAATTACTTGCATCAAATAATGGCAGCATAGAGATATATGGAAATTCACCAAATATGGATTTCGTAGTTAAAATAAAAAATTATATTAGGCAGCAATGGTGGAATGTTTGGCTTGAACAGCCAATAGATCACCATTTATTGCGATAAGAGTGATATGAACTTGACAATTGTTAATATAGAGAAAAATGCATCACAACTGTCTTGGAATTTTTGTTTTGTTATAAAGATGTTTTTGCACCTGATCTTCTAGTTTTTTCCCTCATTTTCCACAGCTTAGAGTTTTAGCGCAAGAAGCGACAAAGTATTTAATTAATAAAGAGGTTAATGCAGGTTGACAGAACCAGTTTTGGAACTGTACCATGTATGCTTCTTACCCAGACCAGGCAATGTCCTGTCTTGTTAATTTTGGATCACCTCCAAGTGTTTTCATCTCTTGTTTCATAGGATCAAGAATCCCGTCAAATGTGGTTGTTTGCTTGATTTCATTGAACTATTCTGATAAAAAATAATGTCTATTTTTACCATGATCTCTCTTGCCATTGTAGGTCATTGAAATGCCTAAAGGTCATGATCTCTCCAGGTTAAAGCTCAGTGTACAAAGGTTCAACTCCCTATAAGCAATCGGCCCATGCCTGTATCTCACAAGCGACGAAACAGCTGAATTTTTCAAGCGACCAAAACTTTTCTCAATCCAATTTTTTTGTTTTGTTACAGCACAAGGACTAAAAACAAGCCAGTTATTATCATCCTCCTGTGAAATTCATTTTGTGGAAACCATGGTTTTAATTTTGTATTGCATATACAGTGTATTTTCAGTCATCAGTATAAATGACAGGATCTAATTTCAGAAGACAATAGATAAACTCCTAAAGAATGAAAGGGCTTACTGATTAACCATGTGCCAGGGATTGAAATTTCGACCAATCTGAAGAACGAAAAGAGCGTTCGTGCTTCAGAGAATCTTCACAACATAAATTTGGGTCGGCAGCTACTTCTCTGCCAATTCACTTGTAAATCCACTCATTAGCACGGCCTCCTGACTCGTCCATATCTATGAATATGCTAACTGCCTGCAAGTGAAACCTTAAGGTTAAACAAGCTGTATTTGTATGTTGGTCTGGTCCTATGAAGCCTTTCCATTAGACATAATAACTTGACGCATGTCGTACCATGACATGAATGTCCGTCAAAAGTGCAATGTAAAATTATGCTCACCTTTCCAATGCGAGGTCGCTCTCTTGACTTTGCTAGGCTGTTGCGGATGTGTGAAACAGCTCCCCAACATCTCAAACTGTTGGCCACATCATCAAGCCTCAGAATGTACTCCTCTTCGGTCAACGGGAAGGATCTCTATGAATAAAAGCAGTAGCGTATTCAATCAATAAAATCAGTGAGATAAATTAGATCTTTAGCTTCAGGCTAGCAAGACCCGCTGCTTTCTACTCACTGCGAAAGCTAAATAAACACTACCACAAATAACAAAATCCACCGAACTTGTATCTTGATTCGGCCACAAATTAAACAGACACAGAAGTAACACGAATGTCTCACTATTTACGTTCTGATTTAGCCGTAAATTGTGAAATGATTTTTTTCTCCTTTTTTTCGCACAAGATCATCTCAAGCGATTAAAAGGTGTATATTATTTAACGCATACACAAAATATTCGCTTTCTGTAGATTTCTCCCACAACTTAAAACATTAGTATAAGATTGTAAGCAGGAAACGATGTAAAAAGTTAGCTGACGATGCTGCATGATCAACTGAAGCACATAAGAAACCAGTGGGAGATAGAAGACTATGCACTTCTGTTCACCTGCTCCATGTACTTCCACATAACATTCAAAGCAAGAAGGTTTTTTCCCATGAACTCCTAAAAAGAAAAAGAAATTATTTAAAGTTGTCAAGCACGCGATGATTTCAATTTGAAGGAGAGGAAAATTGTACTGAGAAAAAACATTTTCTGTGAATCGAATTTCACTTGTTGAAATACTTGAGCTAAAAATCGCTAATTCTACACGGGAATCAGTACAAACATGTTGCAGTTATGAAGCTAGTTCTGAAGCCCCAAAAATAAACAACAACTCAGTGTGGACTATTTATCACGCCTCTCAACAATTTTACAGCAAACAGAAGAGACATTTATATCAAACCAGTTCAAAAATGAAGTGCGTCATTATCCATTGAGAGTAAACATTCTGATTTGGATGGAAAGAAAACAATGCATTATGGGAAGAAGGTACCGGCTTGCAGATAACATTTTTATTTTTTTGTAAGAGATGGTTGATTCTCACAGCAATAGTCGCGGTATCTAGTTAAGCCTACCTTCTTTATCAGCTGAACATCATATGACCTCCCATACTTGTTTCTTATAAGAGTTGCCAGATCCAAGCCGTTGAAGGAAGAATCATTTGTTCCAACCATTCTCTCAAGGTTCTCCCGGAGGATTTCGTTGTCAACCTGGAACAAAAACATTAGATTTTAACAAAAGATGGAAACAGCCTTCTCCTCTTTACCATGAAGTAAGTGAAATCATCTGTATGATAGGGCACATATCAGCTACATTAGGTTTCGCAAACAGCCAACCTAAACACATAACTCCATCGGAGATGTATTTCTAGTAAAAAGTCACAGTTATCTATATCAAAATTTTAAATAAAATACAAAAATCATAAAGTTGATGTTGAAACTATGATACAATTCGCAATCCTTTCCCTTATTGGACAACCTCTTGGTCAACTACCTGGTTTATTACGCAAACCAATTTAACCGCTGGTATAAAAAACCGAAAGAGCAAAAACCTTTCACTTTCACACAAATGCTATAAAACAACTACATGCTACTGATGTGTCCGCGTTGAGCTGCGGGTCCTGAGTTTGGGCCACATCTTATGACCTCGCTCATAGGTCACTTTTAGAAACATATATATTCAATTGTTTTCTGAAAAAATTCAGATAGCAGTTTTGCACATATCCAGGATCCTTCTACGATCAGACACGGACTTGATCTCGAACAATCAGACAATGTAAAGTTTTTCCCTTCAAATATGAGCATTTTGCACCTAGTAGCATATTAGAACAGGTGATAAATATTTGGAAATTATTGTCTTTTCCCACAAGATACTTGTAAGTGAGTAGTGAGCTTTGAGCTGATGACACACTTCAATGAAAATGATTTACTAGGATAATTAAACCATTAAGAAGATGATGTAAGAGCCAGAATTTTAATGTGGAGATGAGGATTTATTCTAAGACCATATCAATAACACTAACTGAGTATTGAACTCACCCCATTTGATTCACTTCCCGAAGAATCCTGGTTTTCATCTTCATCTTCCGAGCCTTCCGAGTTTGTGTTACTTTCCGATGTTCTGCAGAACATGTACCTACGCTTCCTGGCGCTTTGATGATGACGAGAGTACCAACTTTGAACAAAGACCACTCCAAAAGAAGAGAAATGCAAACCAGAGTGTGTTGAACATGGTACTGATATTATGATTTTTTCTTTTGGGTAGTTTTCGTGAAATCTCGTTGACCATTTATAATGGTGGCTCGGAAGTATGCTCGTCATATCCTGCAAAACATGCCAAATGTCAGTGCAAAATGACAACGAATGGAATTGATATTCAATACAATACTTGGAAGTATGTATGTTATGCGTGCAATGATATTCAATTTATAAGCACTAGATGCAGACGCGTGTAGAAGAAATAAACAGTAAATTCTCCCAGCTGCTCCATGCCAATCCCAAGTGAACACTGAGTAACAACAAATAAAGTGAAATCCATGTTCCCATTTCATCTCGATAGGCTTTTTAACATATGTTGTAAACTGATGCTTTGATGAAACAATCACCAAGCATCGGAAAAACATAATAGGTAGCCCCTAATTGAACTTTTTCCCTTTAAGATAAATGAAAACAATTTCTATGCTATACTAATTCCAGTACGATATTCAGCATCGAGATTAGTACGTAACTGCTAGGAAAGAATAACAATATCACGATAATCATACTAGCTGCTACCTCCAAACAACTCAAGCATTGGAGTGTCTCGAGCCTTGCATCAATTATCACACACTGTTACTCTTATTTTGTAAATTATACAATCACATTAAACTAACTAAATTCAACACAGCTATTCACATTCCAGCATAAACCATACAAAAGCACTATCCATCTACACAAAACAGCATTTCAGAGACGGGCTTTCATAAAACATGGGTGACGTCCTCTTTATTCAATAATCAAGCATACCTACACAACATATTCTAGCACTACTAGGTAAGCCCTTCTATGCATAAACTCACAACTACCTACAAAACCCTTAATCCTAACACTACACGAATTCGATTATCATTGAGTTTATCCATCAATCCCTGGACAGAAATCACAAACCCAACTGAATAGAAATACAAAAAATCCCTTCTTTTCATAGCAGACAAAAAAAAATAGAGAGAAATCAAAACAACCCATTTCATAATCTTATTATTCCTGAAAAAAGGAGGCCTCAGTTGATGTAGAGCTAGCTTGACAAGGAGTGAACAAACCTGGTGCCAGAAGCTGTGCAGGAGATGTCTGAGAATTATATCAATTCAAGTTTTCTTAAGGATCTGGGAGAAGGGTTGAGCCAAGAGCAGCAGAGAAATGGTATGATGGCTGCTGGTTTCCGAAGGAGCATACACGCCACGCATTCTTCTGGCTTATATTATTTTTCCATTTATATGGTTTTTTTCTTTTTCACTTATTTCATTATTAGTTTATTAAAATAAAAGTTATGCACCTTTAGTTTATATTAAATTAAAGGTGATAAAAAATTATGTACTTTAAAATGGAAGAATCATGATTAGTTAACGTTTTTTACATATCAACTTAAAAAACACACTATTAAAAATAGCATTAAAGAAGAATTAAAAACGTTGAACTTAATAAGTGTACGATTCCTCCCAAGTCAGATGAACTTACAGTTACACTATTAGATGAAACAGATAAAAAAATATTTCACAAATTTATCCATATTAGACTTGTCCAGATTGCTTTCAAACTATTAATCTTAGAAGGATTACCAGAGAACTTTATAGCGGCTCTCAAAGACGGAAGAAATTAAAGCTGGAAAACAATCCCTTATGTGGATCATCCAAACTAATTTGGTTCATGGCCCGATATACTTTGACGTATACCCCAAATTACAACTTTCTTTAACAGATATCAACATTTTGGATTCGTTAACATGAAGTATTAAAACTCATAGTTATAATTATAAACTAGGAACATAAGTTATAGTAATATGTTATAGGATTTATTATAAACCTTTCTCTGAACCCTAAGTGCAAAATAGTTAATAAACAAGTAAATGACACTATAATCGTGGAAACCAATTTTAATAAGTCTAATATCATTACTAGAAGAAATAGAGTTCTCCACGAGCTGGACTTTGGAACAAGCGGTTCCACCCCAACCTATTCCACATACTGACTCATTTAATATTATACAAATACCGGAAGGAATTATTAACCTTCAATTTTAATAACATAAGTATGAAAAGTTTTCCTATTTCTTCTGCTCCTAGACACATTACGTCTAGATCAATGCACTCGTATATCTTTCATCTTGATTATAAAGTCGAACAGCCTTTAGATCCCTCTAGAGCATCTACCCTCAAATAAGAGAACTTGGAAAAATTGGCCGGTTAATAATTGATCAAAGTAACATTGTCAGAGGATTAGACAGTCATAAGTGTAACACTTTAGGACTAAAAATAACTGAGTCAGAGATGGATTTTTCTATTTAATTTATGTCTAGTCCAACGATCAACTTCTGTCCTGTATCCCAGGTTAGAAAAATTATTATGCTAGAATTTGAAACAGAACAATGAAAACCATTTAGAACCTGGTTATATGATAGTTTTAACCAAACAAAGCTTAGAGAAATCAATACAGAATTTTATAAGAATTGTGCTCAGAATAACAAATTGATGTTGTTCGTTCCTTAGTTTGTCACCACCTATGTGGAACAATATGTCTATTTTAGAAACAAGTTATCATCTCCCAGGTTTTCCCTCCTCAACAACCTTTCCAAATTGAAAAAAAAGAAGATAAAACTTATAATTTCTTTGCTTTCTCAAGACTTCTTGAAGGCGAGACATTCAAAGTTACCCGCGAACAAATTAATAATCTCATTGGACAAAATAATTATTCTAACATGTATCTGAATGGTATTGGAGAAAAAATTTTGTCATTACAGAATAGAATTGACCAAATTTATAATATTCTTATAGAAAAACAAGAAGAAAGTCATGTATTTAAAGACACAGTTTCTACTAATCCTATTGCAACTACTAGCATCCAGCTTCCCCCCTGAGATAACATGATTCAAGCTAAGACCCATTAGAGAGCTAGAAGACTTTCTAACAAAGCGGTGTAAAAATCTTAAACTTAGTAAGTTAAATAATAAGCTTATAGAAGAGCTTATAAATGAACCTAATCATAAATAGATTTATGCAGACCAAATTAATAAGATCCATATATGGGCAAATAAGACTATAAACAGTAAATATTACTACTCTATACCAACTCCGTTTGATGTACTTATAGGAGAATCTAATGATGTTATTTCAAATAGTTATAGTGGTAGTCACATTTATGAATGGAACATATACGATTTTGCTCATCAGCAGATTCACAACACTATTCATAGAATGTTAATGTATTCGATAATTTGTAAAAACAATGGAAATACTGATAAGAGCATAACTAATGTGAAAATGTTAGAACACTGTTACAAAACTTTAGGTGTAAAACACTAACAAATTTTAAATGGTACAAAGACATCTTTCTTAGTAGAGTTATGGAACTCGCGGAGTATAATAGCACAGCACTGAAAGTCAAAATTTATTGACGGATTACCCAGTTAATTTTGTTAGAGAATAACGAGAATCCTAAGACAAAATTTGGACCATATCTCTTATGAGACTTATAATTATGGGCCATAACTCATTTCTTATAATTATGGCAGACTAAGTAGAGTTTGTACTCAAAAGGGAATTTTCCTTTGCAATGAAATCAAGTTAAACCAGTAGATGAATAGGCAAAATCTAATAGATAGACAACAATTGGGACAATTTTGTGACCAATTTGTTATTGATAAACCATCATCTAGTAAAATTAGGAGACCAGCCAAACAGTACAAACCTGATCATAAATCAGATTATAAGAGAAAGAAAAAGAAATATTCTATAAAAAAAATGGAGGATAAAAAACAACGCAAATATGCAAGGGAAAATAAGAAATGAGATAAAAATAATTTGTTGTTTGCAAAAAAATGTGGTAAAATAGGGCGCTTTGCCCGAACATGTTGGGTAAAAAAAGAAGATAAACAATCTTAATGAGGATTATAAAATGAAGGAAATCTTTTCTAAAATCATTCTTAACTCAGACATTACGGAATCAGATTCACGTATCTCAGAGGAATCCTCTATGAGTGAAGAACTGAGAATTCTCAGAGATGAAGACCACTGTCATAATCAGTTTGTGAACCCTGTGTTTTAGGGCAATCTTGTCCAAAACAAGATCAGAATAGTAATTTTGAGGAAGAACAACTTTATAAGATTTAGACACAATTTCAAGACTTTGAGATTAATTTTTTAGATGATAAGAATGCCCTTGAACTATTAAAAGTCATTAAAGACCCTATGATATGATAAACAATAATTGATCAATTAGAAGATGTTTTAGAAAGTTCTAGATATTAGGAAGTCAAAGCTAAAACTATTACTCCCTCAGCAGAACCTTATCTAATGACGAAAGTTTATAGGACAATTAAAGATAAGAAGGTATTGAGAATCCTACGACAAGCTATGATTTGACCATCGAAATCAGTAATCTTAAAAAAGAAATTTCAGATTTAAAATATGAGAATAAAGAGCTTGATCAAAGAATTTCCAACATTGAGAAGAGAAAAGAAGTAATAACTTCGAATACTGTTGCCGACGACCAAGAACTAGATAAAAGCGAGTCAGATAAACACTTCCTTTCTACGATAGAAATGTTTATAACACAAAAGTGGCATGTTAAAATTACTTTACTCATTGAGAATTATTACTCAAAATAATTTACTGACTTAGTGGATAGCATAGCTGATTTAAATGTTATCCAAGAAGGTCTTATACAAACTAATATTTTCATAAAACTACACATACCTTATCTCATGCAGGAGGGAAAACTAGATATTAACTACAAACTCTCTAGAGCAAAAATTTGCATTAACATAGTCTGCATTTAGACAAGTTTCTTATTAGCCAAAAATATTACCGACCAAGTTATTCTGGAAACTCCTTTCCTTACAAAGATTTACCTTCTCAGAAGAGTGGATACTGAAGAAATTATATGAACTTTTGATGGGAAAGATATTTTCCTAAAATTCAGGCAGAACCTCTTTCTAAGGCTCTGCATGAGATTTATAACTCAATCATTATTGAGGAAAATTAACTTAACTTCCTAAAACAGGAGCTAAATATTTTAACTACAGAAGATACACTCAAAAATCCTAAATTAAATGATAAAATTAAACTCTTGACTAATGAATTTGTTGCAAAAGTTTGGTAAGGAAAGGAGTTCCCATATGCCTTCTGGGAAAGGAAGAAACATATTGTTTCTCCTTTATGAAGAAAGCTTCAGCGAAGATAAAATTCCAACCAAGGCAAGGCTTTGTCAAATGAATAAAGAATATCTTGATATTTGTACAAAAATAGATTGATGCCTTAATTAGCCAAAAACTCATTAGTTCTTCTAAATGGCCATGGTAAACATAGTGAGCAAGAAAGAGGTGTACCAAGATTGATCATCAACTACAAGCCTCTTAATAAGACCCTTAAGTGGATTAGATATCCGATCTCTAACAAGAAAGATCTTGTTGATAGGTTATAAGAGGCAATTATTTTTTCAAAATTTGACCTGAATTCAGGATTTTGGCAAATTCAAATTGATAAGCATGATGTTTATAAGAATGATTTTAATGTCCCATTTGGACAATATGAATGAAATGTTATGTCCCTTGGGCTTAAAAATGCCTCTTCTGAATTTCAAAAAATCATGAATGATATCTTCACCCTTTTTAATGACTTTAGTATTGTTTATATTGATGATATCTTAGTTTTTTCTAAAGATATTGAAATATATTTCAAACACTTAAAGATGTTATCATGAGAAATGGTTTAGTTATATCCAAACCAAAACTTCTTTCAGATTTCTCGGACATAACATTGACAAAGGGGAAGTTATCCTAATTAACCGAAGCATTGAATTTACAAATAAAGTTTCATATATAATAACAGATAAGACTCAATTACAAAGATTTTTAGGAGTCTAAATTATATTTTAGCCTATTATAAAGATGTTGCAAAGATTTGGCAATCCTACATGATAGACTTAAAAAGAATCCTAGCCCTTGGACAAACAATCATACTGAGGCTGTTAAAAAGATTAAAAATAAAGTTAAACTTTACCTTGTCTGGTGCTTTCGAACCCACATTGGGGAAAAAATTGTTGAGACTAATGCTTCTGATATTGGTTACGGAGGTATTTTGAAACAGGTCAACCCTAATACAAAACATGAATATCTTGTTAGATTCCACTCAGGTAAGTGGAATGATGCCCGGAGGAATTATGCTACAGTGGCAAAAAGTATGGTTAAATGCATTTTGAAATTTCAGGACGATTTATACAATCAGAAATTTATAATTAAGCTAGATTACAGAGCGATAAAATTTATGTTCCAAAAGAATTTTAAGCATGATGTTTCGAAAGCAGATGCTTGCTCGTTGGCAGGCTCACTTGGCTCTTTTTGACTTTGAAATTATATACAAGAAAGAAGAAGATAATTGTCTTCCTGATTTCCTTACTAGGGAATACATTCAATATTAATTCATATAAAATTTCTTGCACCCTCAAAAACCGAATGTGTTAGCATATTTTTGTCAAACAAAATCTGTATCCGTCAAAAAGTGTACATACAACATGCTTGAATGCTATGCATAGACACCGAAACCCTAACAACACTGTCCAAGAGAGCCAGTACGGCGCAACTAAGATTGTCTTTGTTTGATTCTTCTTCAGGAATGTCCCAACAGAAATATTTTCCCTCTTCTTATAGAGGAAGAGACATATATTCTTCCTTTCAAGGAGGCAGAGGTAGAGGAAGACAACCAGATATTCTGGCTCAACATGGCAAGGAGAAGCTAATAGCTGCAGACTTGTCCCATGACAAGGAGTTTCAGAAATTCCTGGCTTATAAAAAAACAACAAGAACCATCTTCTTCCTCGGGCCAAGAGCGTCTTCAGCAAAATGCTCCCTATTATGCCTCGATTACATGCAACAACGAAAATGAATATAGTAATACTGATTCCTCTTATGTGATGGCTAGAAGATTATAATTTTTCTTGAAAAAAAAGGATGCTAGATGGCTAGATGAGCCATGACGTCTTATGTCAAAATATTTGGAAGAAGAATTCTTCCCTGCCAGGATGTATAAATCCAGAAGCTATTATGAGAATATTTTCATCAACAATGGCTGCGAAGTTCAAGATTTTTCTAGTGGCCAAACATAAGTTCATAACTTCAGTAAGATTATTATCAAAAGAATTCTATCTCTTAATGATTGGGAATTCTCTCCTCTTAATACAAAGGAATTCAGTTTTGGGCCGAACAAGCCACCCATTAATATAATTACTCGGACTATTTGGATGTATTTGACAATGCTCTTTTATATGAGAACCAGAGGTATAAACATCCCTAGTTTATTAAAGTTTGTTCTGAAGTGTTTAGGACAGAGATAGCTGTCTGGTTTGTCAAATGGTGGCAGTTCTTCGGAATTAAGAATATTCTTCCTAAAGACTTCAAGGACAATTTTGTTCGTTGAAAGATTCTAAAATCACATAAATTGAAAAAAAGGAGTCAAACTCCAAAACAACTTATTACGAAGGGCAATTCCCTCTTGAGTACAAACTCCAATTAGTCTACCATAAGTATAAGTCTCATAAGGGATATGGACCGTATTTTATCTAAGGATTCTCCTTATTCTTTCAGCAAATAGACTGGGTAATCCATTGACTACCAATGGGTGTTATTACACTCCGGGAGTTCAAAACTCTAATAAGAAAGGTGTCTTTGTACCATCTAAAGTCTGTTAGTGCTTTACACCTTAAATTTTGTAACAGTGTTCTAACATTTTCACTGTTTTCGGTATATCTACCCATAAAGTGTTCAAAGATGTTAATGGCTAAGGTGTATACATCGCCTTCCCTGATTTCATCATTTTCCCTTTTGATAGTTAATGACTTAGTTTGTCGTCTTGAGACAAGTAGTTATCCTACCATTCTTTAAGCTGACCTGTGAATCCTAATATTATCATATTAGTTATGCTCTCATCAGTATTACCATTATTTTTACAAATTATCTAATACATTAACATTCTATGAATAATGTTGTGTGAAATTACAAGCGCTGCTGTTGACTTATATCAGCAGGTTGCTATAGCAACCTCTAGGTCACTTCGCGAAATTATCTTAACTTCAGCCGAACCTGAACGGCACAAGCAATTTGTTCACTTAGTTCAGCAACTGCCTACGCCGGGGACGCTTGTCTCCAGTCCTCGAGATTGCACTATCACGGTTTAAAGTGCAAAGGGTTTCAAAACTCAGCCTACGCTAGTTTAACCTCTACATCTCACCTAGCCGAAATCTCAGCTCAGTCTGATCACACAGACTAGCTTCTACTGTCTAGACACTTCCAGTAATAAATAGCTACAGACCTGACTACTCAGGCTCTATGCTATTTGAAATTCGCAGCGTCTCAGCTAGACAAATTAATGAACAAGCAGTTGCAGCAGCACACTCTTGTTCACTCGGAAATTGTCTCAGCAAACAATGAACAAGATATAAATTTGTTCACCCAGTTCGGCCAACTGCCTACGTCTGGGGAGGACTATTCTTCAGTCCTCAATCCACTAAACACAAAGGTCTCCAAGTACACTCGGTTATAACTCCACGCAACCTATGCTACTCAACCTTGTGTGGATCACTCAACACAATCAGAATAGGCTCTGACTTGTGTCTGCACACCCTCTACAAATGTCAATCTAGAATAGCTACTGTCTCCTCGAAACTCAGCCTATTCTAAACTACACTCAACTCAGCAGGGTTGCTGTAGCAACTGCTGTAACACACAGCTGATGCACAATTGTCCGCGTCGCTCCAAGGCCTTCTGCTGAGCCGATCGAACGATTCCACGAGCGCTGCACACTCTGGAATACTCCCCCTCACTCAGTGACCACCTGCCACTAGCGAGAACTGCCGCTTATACACTCGACCGAGCCACACACTCGTCAGTTCTTTCGCGGCTGTCCTTGATAAACCAACAAGCACCACTGCTCTGAATTGGCTTCCCTGATCAAGCTCGGATCAGACTACGCAAGTTCTGATCTCCTTCTGCTTCTGTCACCACAGCTCTGCGCTCACGCTCTGCTCTTGGGTGATGATCGAAGAACTCGTCCGTCGCACACCCAAAAAATTCCTCTCTGAATTCTGCGCACGCACTCGTGTATCACTCAGCTTCGATCACCCTCTCAGCTCTGAACTCCTTTCTCTTAAATAGCAGCACCAGCTTTAAGCAAGACCAGGATTAAGCAATGTCCCAAAAAGAACAATTATCTCCTAAAATTTAGGATATTAGATTTGATTTTGATCTTCAACACAAATCTCCTTCTCTAGCTAGGAAACCCCACTGGAATATTCTCCACAGCACTTTAAAATATTCTTCTGGTGTTCTCCGTAGAGCTACCAGGCCTTCTAGCGTAGCCCAGGTTGCTGCTGCTTCAAGGACAGATGTTGCAGCCACTTGAACAAGCTCCTGCTATAGCATCCCCTGCTGAAGCTGCTCCTTGTTCACTTGTGCTGTAGCTGCTCCTTGTTCACTTGTGCTGGTTTTGTCAAACACTGCCATACAGCATCATCAATCTCCCCCTTGGCATTTTGACAAAACCCTAAATCAGTTTCAATACAGAGAATTTTTCTTAACCTCCCCTTCTTTTCCTCCCCCTTTTTGGAATAAATGACAAGGAGGTGTTCCAGGCTGCCCTATGGAGGCAATACAGGAGGTGTTCCAGGCTGCCCTATGGAGGCAATACACAGAGCCCCAGAGAGGCTCTCAGGTCTTCGAACCGGACTGCATCCAGAGCTTTTGTGAAGATATCAGCAAGTTGTTTGGCAGACACCACATGCTGTAGCGCAATGATATTCTTTTCTACTAGATCACGGATGAAGTGATGACGAATGTCAATGTGCTTGGTTCTGCTGTGCTGAACCGGATTCTTAGATATGCTGATGGCGCTCATGTTGTCATAGTAGAGAGTCATTTCATCTTGATCAAGACCATACTCACTCAGCATTTGCTTCATCCACAACATTTGTGCACAACAGCTCCCAGCAGCTATGTATTCAGCCTCGGCTATGGATAATGAAATGTTGTTTTGCTTCGTGCAATAAATATGCCATCTTCTTTCTGGGTAATCTCCAGACCAAGAAAATATGACAGTTCTCCGACCATGCTCATTTGAAATTCCTGCTGCATGTGATTCACAAACTGCTTCACCAGGTGCTGAGACTTTGATCCAAAGACAATGTCATCTACATAGATTTGTGCAATGATCACATCTGACTTGGTTCTTTTTACAAATAGAGTTTTGTCAGCTCCCCCTCGTTTGTAGCCATGTTTTTCCAGAAACACTGTCAATCTCTCATACCATGTCCGAGGAGCCTGTTTCAGTCCGTATAAGGCTTTCTTCAACTTGTACACATGTTCTGGGTGATGAGGATCTTCAAAGCCTTTTGGCTGAGAACCATATACTTCTTCAGAGAGGTCTCCGTTCAGGAATGCACTTTTGACATCCATTTGATACAGTTTAAACCCTAGGAAACAGGACATATCTAGAAGAAGTCTGATGGCCTCCAGACGAGCAACTGGAGCAAACGTTTCTTCAAAATCCAGGCCCTCAATCTGGGAGTATCCTTGAGCAACCAGTCTGGCTTTATTTCTTGTGATGTTTCCCTTTTCATCAGTTTTGTTTTTGAAGATCCACTTGGTGCCTATAATATTCACTCCATTGGGTCTGTCCACCAGGTCCCAAACATCGTGTCTTTCAAACTCTGCAAGTTCTTCCTGCATCGCTATCATCCAGAATTCATCACTCATGGCTTCCTTGAAGCTCTTAGGTTCAATGCTGGACAGAAAATAGGTATTGAGATAAGCATGGCTTCTGGTTCTTCTTCTTTCTGCCGGGTCTCCAATTACATTTGTCAGAGGATGATTCTTCTGTATCTTCTTCGGAGGCAGCCTTGATGGTGGATCAGGAGCCTCAATATTCAGATCTTCAGACAGGCTTTCTAATTGCTGATCTGGATTTTCTGCTTCAGCACTTGCTGTAGCATCTTCTGGAGCTACAGCTTGTTCACTCCTGTTCTGATTGACAGGCACCTCTTCAAGGTCAGAGTCTTCATCATTAGTGGCAGTATCAGTGGCAGGGACTTCTTCAGCATCATTGACAACTACATTTATGGATTCCATTACTGTATTTGTCCGCTGGTTATAGACTCGATAAGCCCTGCTGTTTATTGAATAACCCAAGAACACTCCAGGATCACTCTTTGGGTCAAGCTTCTTCCTGTACTCTCGATCTCTCAGAATGAAATAGTCACTTCCAAAGACGTGGAAATATTTAACTGTGGGCTTCTTCTGATTCCAGAGCTCATAGCAGGTCTGGTTGGTTCCTCTCCGTAAGGTGACTCTGTTGATGATGTAACATGCGGTGTTCATGGCTTCTGCCCAAAATCTTAGGGGAACCCTCTTAGCATGAATCATGACTCTGGCCATTTCTTGAATTGTTCGATTCTTTCGTTCCACTACACCATTCTGCTGAGGAGTGATGGGAGAAGAGTACTGATGTGAGATATCCCTTTGACGATAGAAATCATCCACGGCTTCGTTTTCAAATTCCCTTCCATGATCACTCCGAATGCTGCTGATTCTGAGGTTTTTCTCTTGCTCTAGACGGGACACCAGTGACACTATAACCTTCACAGTGTCTGATTTTTCTCTGATAAACTCAATCCAGGTGAATCTGGAGAAGTCATCAACACAGACGAAAGCATACCTTTTTCTGCCCAGACTCTCAACTTCCATCGGACCCATCAGGTCCATGTGAATCAACTGTAGAGGTCTGGTAGTACCAACATCTTTGACTCTGGGGTGTGATGCCTTCTTTTGTTTCCTAATCTGACAATCTCCACAGATAGAGTTTGTCTCACCTTTTATCACCGGAATCCCTCTGACTAGTCCTTCTGTCGCGATTCTCTTCAGAGTCCTCAGGTTAACATGCCCCATCCTTCTGTGCCATATGATCATTTCCTCAGCCTTTGTCAGCATACATTTCGGAACCAGTGAGGTTGAACTCACGTTGAGGAGATAACAGTTGCTTTTTGATCTGACTCCTTCCATTATACATTTTCCAGCTTTGTCGAAAACTTTGCATGAGTCTTTCGTAAATTTCACCTGTTTAGTTCCATCACACAGCTGACTGATGCTTATGAGGTTTGCCTTTAAACCTTCCACTAGCAAGACATTGCTCAGGTTGGGCATTCCTTCAACTGCTAAGGTTCCCTTTCCTAGAACTCTTCCTCTCAGTCCGTTTCCAAACTTCACCCATTGTTCCAGACAGGGTGTTATGTTTTTCAAGAAAGATCTTTCTCCTGTTATGTGCCCTGAACAACCACTGTCAAAATACCAGCTTATCTTATCTGAGGTGCTTGCTGTGCTGACCAACGCAAGAAGCTGAGTCCTTGCATGTTTCTGCTTGATTGGTTTCCTAGCTGAACCTTTTCCGGTGAATGCTGAAGAACAGGTCCTCTTAATGTGACCTTTGTGCCCGCAGCTATAACATCTTTTATACTTTGAGACTCTCTTGTCAAGGTGATACAGAGGTTGCTGTAGCAGGTGCTGGTTCACTCTTCCTTGAGTTTTTCTCCCTCTTCTGACTGATCTGTATCTGGCCAAGTTGCATTCATCCTCACTCAGATCTGTCTCGTCTTCACTTTCACTGGCAGAGAGTGCCCTCTTTTTCATCGGTTTGCTGGTGCAGTTGATTTGTCGATGGCCATATCCCGCACAGTTCCAGCATTGGACACCCCTTTTTATTTCTTTCTTCTCATCTTCATACTGAGCAGGTTCCTTCCCTCTCCTCTTATTTTCTCCACCTCTTCTGAACTTTTTTCGTGAGGATGAGCTTTTCCCAGTTCTTGAGTCCATGTTCTTCAGGAGCTTTCCAAGGTTCTTGACTAGCATATTCAGCTGATCATCTGGGACTGGCTTCTTAGCTTCTGTTTCAGCCTTCAGACCAATACTCTTGTCCTTAGGAGTGATGTCTTCTTTAACCAGTTTCATCTCAAATTGTTTGAGAGACCCCATCAACTCTTCCAGCCTCATGAATCTGACATTTTGAGCTTCTTCAATGGCCGTCACCTTCATGTCAAATCTTGTGGGCAGCGATCTGAGTACCTTCCTGATCAGCTTCTCTTCAGGGATAGGTTCACCAAGAGCATGGGCTTCATTTGCAAGATCACAGAGTTTAGGATTAAACTCAGTGACAGTGTCCTCTTCCAGCATTCTGAGATTCTCAAACTGTGTGGCAATAATCTGTAATCTTGACAGCTTTACTCTATCAGTTCCTTCATGTGCAGTTTGCAGAATTTCCCAAGCCTGTTTGGCCATGTCACAATTAGATATCTGCCTGAAATTGTTAGCATCAACTGCAGCAAAAATCGCATTCAGGGCCTTTGAATTACCAGTTGCTGTAGCTCCCTCTTCAGCAGTCCATTGTTCTTCAGGCTTTATCGGTGTGACTCCCTGTACATCCATGGTGATTGGGGGAGACCACTGGACCACGATAGCTCTCCAGGTCTTCTCATCGATGGCCTTGAGAAAGGCTTTCATCCTAGCCTTCCAATATCCATAGTTGCTTTCTTCCAACAATGGAGGTCTGCTTGTGCTCTGTCCTTCCTTCATTGTCTTGGCTTCTTCAGAGACACTGTAGGATCTTTTACTCTGTGTGTTGAGCTCCCGCTCTGATACCAATTGAAATTCGGAGCGTCTCAGTTAGACAGATTAATGAACAAGCAGTTGCTGCAGCACACTCTTGTTCACTTGGAAATTGTCTCAGCAAACAATGAACAAGATAGAAATTTGTTCACCCAGTTCGGCCAACTGCCTACGTCTGGGGATGACTATTCTTCAGTCCTCAATCCACTAAACACAAAGGTCTCCAAGTACACTCGGTTACAACTCCACGCAACCTATGCTACTCAACCTTGTGTGGATCACTCAACACAATCAGAACAGGCTCTGACTTGTGTCTGCACACCCTCTACAAATGTCAATCTAGAATAGCTACTGTCTCCTCGAAACTCAGCCTATTCTAAACTACACTCAACTCAGCAGGGTTGCTGTAGCAACTGCTGTAACACATAGCTGATGCACAATTGTCCGCGTCGCTCCAAGGCCTTCTGCCGAGCCGATCGAACGATTCCACGAGCGCTGCACACTCTGGAATACTCCCCCTCACTCAGTGACCACCTGCCACTAGCGAGAACTGCCGCTTATACACTCGACCGAGCCACACACTCGTCAGTTCTTCCGCGGCTGTCCTTGATCAGCCAACAAGCACCACTGCTCTGAATTGGCTTCCCTGATCAAGCTCGGATCAGACTACGCAAGTCCTGATCTCCTTCTGCTTCTGTCACCACTGCTTTGCGCTCACGCTCTGCTCTCGGGTGATGATCGAAAAACTCGTCCGTCGCTCACCCAAAAAATTCCTCTCTCTGAATTCTGCGCACGCACTCGTGTATCACTCAGCTTCGATCACCCTCTCAGCTCTGAACTCCTTTCTCTTAAATAGCAGCACCAGCTTTAAGCAAGATCAGGATTAAGCAATGTTCCAAAAAGAACAATTATCTCCTAAAATTTAGGAGATTAGATTTGATTTTGATCTTCAACACAAATCTCCTTCTCTAGCTAGGAAACCCCACTAGAACATTCTCCACAGCACTTTAAAATATTCTTCTGGTGTTCTCCGTAGAGCTGCCAGGCCTTCTAGCGAAGCCCAGGTTGCTGCTGCTTCAAGGACAGATGTTGCAGGCACTTGAACAAGCTCCTGCTATAGCATCCCTAGCTGAAGCTGCTTCTTGTTCACTTGTGCTGTAGCTGCTCCTTGTTCACTTGTGCTGGTTTTGTCAAACACTGCCATACAACATCATCACTATTAATTTGTGCAACAACATGATTTATCAACTTACAGGTCAAGTTGTTGTAGCGTTTGTCCAGGACTCAACAACACTCTATCTACTGTTGTGTCTAACTTTCAAGAGTACTCCAAACTCTGGAAACACTCCCCCCGATCAATGACCTTCAGTTAATATTGGGGAACTCAGCTTTGATCTTCAATAGTTTGCGATATCTCCTCTTCGCAACTCTGCTTCAAAGATTGTACTTGATCTATCAATGATCCAGCGCTCCAGTCGAGTTTTTCCGATCAAGCGTCGATCAGACTACCCTAGTCCTGATCTCCTCTCAGCTACACACTCACAAATCAGTGCTCTAGCTTTTAGCCTTCCACTCTCAGCTTTTGCGTCTATCTCTCTCTCGATGTGTACTTGTTGTTGATGTACTACCCTCCCTTATATAGCAGCAGACATTGACCAACCATAGGACTACTAATTTTTTTAGGAATCGTAGAACTTTGGACAAATGAATCTTCTCCTAGATTCTCCCGGATTTGTTGAGATTGATTTACAAAAATCAATTTTAGAAACTGATCTTGTTCCGGCCACTGAACAAGGACTCCTGATTAATCGCGGCTGTCCAGGTGACTCTCGCACAAGTTGCGACGCCGGCAACTGCCCTCCGGACACTCTTCGAGCAGCTCCATGTTGACTGGCTTTTGCTCCAGCTCTAAGTCTTCACGATATGCTATAGCATCCCCTAGTAGATGTTTTCTGACCTCAAACAGCTTGCGAATCTTGCTCCAGCTTTTGACGTAAACGGGTTGCTATAGCATCTTCTCACTGTTGATTTGTTTTGTCAATATTAGTGGCATGCACCAGCTTCTAACTTCAGCAGGAAGCTACAACATCTTCTAGAATTTCTCTTGGGATTATTTTATCAATGATGCCATTACCTTAAAAATCTCCCCCTTAACATTTTTGACAAAAATTCTACAGCACAAACTCTCCCTATCTTTTGTTTGTGGCTGCAATTCTCAACTTCTGTGCTGCAGTTTCTTCTCCCCCTTTTTGTCACAAACGACAAGGGATTTCAACCAGTTGATTCTAAAACCACACACAACCCCAATTTGACACGACTTTAGCAGGAGGTTTGGCGACTGTAGCTACTGCAACAAACCTGCTCAACTGATACTCTAGCTAGCTACTGGCTTTGGCAACACACATTAACAAGTCATTCTAGCAACAAGGTTCACACATAGAATAATGTCAGTCAACCTATTACATAATTTTAATATTTTCTTTCTCTCCCCATTAATGAAAAAGGGAGGGAGGGCTTTATACTAGAGGTTCATCGGCAGCATTCTTCGGATCTAGTTCCTCAGCAGGCTGTGGATCTAGTTCCTCCGAGCAGCATTCTTCTTTGCCTTTGTTGTGAGATGCTAAAGCTCTGACCTTAGGTGTCCCAAAATTCTCGCCTGTAGAGCAGCATCAAGTGCCGCAGGGTACATCCATTGTAGCTTCAGCCTCTGCTTTTGCTAGGCCTGTCGCCTCCAGAATGGGTTCTCCTTCCTTTACATCAACAATATGTCGACCCTTGAATAATTTGTGGTCCACCAAGAATACTTGTGGAGCCTTCGACAGTCCTTCAGTAGGCTTTATGAGCTCGGGGTGTTGCTTGGTGACTGATTTACAGACAAATAACCATATATTTGTCCGTATTTTCCCTTTACTTCTTGTTTGTTCCGATATTTTATAAAGTTGTTTGATGTTTTCCTTGTCCATTTTAGGTTAAAAATGTGTATTACAGGATATGAAGTGGTCCGAAGAAGTTTCGGGTGAACTCCAGTTGATCGAGGGCAAAAACGAGCGAGAGTCGAGCAAAATGCAAAGTTGATTTGCCCAAGCAAGTGCACGAATCAAAAGTGATTCGACCAACGCTAATCGAATCAACTTAACTCAAGGAGATTGTTTCCAGCACTGATACTTTGATTCGACAATGGGGCTGGGTGAATCAACATTGATTCAACCAAGCAGAATTTATTCGACCAGCACAGAACCCTTCCTCTAACACTGATACTTTGAATCAACCAAGGGGCTGAGCGAATCAACATTGATTATACCAAGCAGAATTGATTCGACTAATACAGAACCCTTCGTCCAACACTGATACTTTGATTCGACTAAGGGGCTGGTCGAATCAACTTCTGAGCAGCACGAATCAACTTTGATTCGGGCAAGACAAGTCGGCCCGAAACCTAATTCTAAAAATCAGCCGAATTGATTTTTAGTATACATAAAAATTGAGAACTCATTCCGAAGATCATCATCATGGTTTCTTCATTCTATATTTTCTTCACTCTTGTATTAGTGGTAATCACCATGAGTTGCGAGTTGTCTCTTAATTCTGGGATCCTACGGATCCCATGCCTATACTCAATCATGTTATCTTAGTAACGTTCGATTATGTTAATGGAACTCTTTAATTCTACTATTCTTAATTTATTGTTCATGTATGATTGTCATTGATTGGGATGCTTTCATGTTAGAACAAAATTTGGTTAAGGATCAAAAAGATGATTGGGTCTGAGGTAATTAATCGGATTGAGTAGAGTTGATATTGAAACATGGTAGCTATATTGTTAGTACATGAATCGATAGAAAAGTTGACATCTTTTGTTTGGAAACCCTAAGCTTACTAAATTGAAACTGTTGATAATCCGTGATTAGGCGGCGTTCAACAGTGTAGATTAATTCAGGCAATGATCCGTGACTGGGCGGCTTGCCTGATGTTATTAGGTTATTTCCATAGTTCCATAATATAATTGAATTGCTGCATGATTTGTACGTGAGGCATGGGTGAATTTCGATCCTGAAACTCCTTCTCTGATAAGATCAACCTTTTACTCTTAGCATCATTAGGATAATTAGCATAACTCTTCTAGATTTCTATTAGGAATAGCTAAACACGTTATTCGCTAACTAGTATTTACACATGCCTGTTCCTTGGATCGACCCTTGGCTTACCAAGGTCTATAAATTGTTTTTGACTGCAACTTGACCCCTGAAACATAATTGACAACTATAAAGGTTTAAAAATATGATTGTCAGTGACCAATTCATTTATGAGAGAGAGGAATACAATGCTTAACCTCGATCTTGATGAGCCAGTGTGGGAAGCAATCTGCGGGAAGATGATCTTACCTAAGTCCACCTTCTACTTCTGGCCAATGCTGTAGAGTAATTGGGCCATTTCCTTGCTCACCTTTCCTTTGTGGGAGTTGGAGATTCAGTTTTCACTGTAATGTTGTATAGCAGGGCTTACTTTGTTGTAAGGTCAGCAGCTGGGAGATTGTGAGTGACCCACCCTGTGCACAACCCTCCAGTGAGGGTGACTGCCAATTCATTCGGGCTCACCTTGCCCGGGGGTCTTGCTTCCTCACTAACCTTATTGATTATCGCAAGGCTTCATCCTTACAAAACATTTCCCATACCTACCTTTCCCTTCTTCTCCAAACTCCTAGGACAGATTTACAAACACCTCCCTAACTAATTGACCATAGACCCTTTAGACATAACAACTGATTTTAAAAGGTGTACCTCCTTGAGCAAATTGGTGATCTCTGGCGCGTATCTTTCCACTTCCAGCAGCTTCTCATGAATAATGGTATGTATGGCCACCATCTCCCATGAGCCGGCCACTTTCTTGTTGCGGAACCAAATTCCGTTGTGCACGAAACCGGTCACCGATCAACTAGACTGATGGGACATGGGCTCCCCTTGCACAGATTCAACAATCCCTTGTCCAACGGGGTTTGGCTCAATCCTGAAGTCATCTTCTTTAGATTCTTAGCTTGAGGAATCTACAATTATTATGCTCTTGCCTTTCATGTTAGCCGTGGTAGGACTCTGTACCTCTTCTCCTTCTTCTTTGTCTTCAATACTGTCTTCTGGCCCATCTTCTTCACTTGATGGTTTAGGAACCTCCTTCCCCTGTTTCTTGTGGCCTTCTTAGACCGACTCACGGGAAGCTTCAACATCCTCTTCCGCTGGCTCGCTTACTCCTTCATGAGTGGTTTCTTCCTCATCAACTTCAGCTTACATATACTCGTCGATGGGGACTATTTGCTTCTTCTTCAAACAGCCTTCGCTGCCCTTCGATGGTTCTTCAGTTGGACCGGCCGGCCTCCAAGGAAGCATTGCCACCACCATTAGTTCTATGATTTGGGAAGTGGCGGATGACGCGCGTCGTTGTGCGCGCCAAACTTGTATTTATATCTCCAAGTTTTTTAGCTAGTGTAGCGGCAAGCAAGGGTCGAACCCAAGAGAACTGACTGTGAAGCGATTTCCTGTAAATACTGAACTAAAGGGGGTTTAAGTAAATGGTCGCAAAAATGAATGTAAGAAAAGTGTGAATGTCAATCGAGAGAAATATTCAGCTCAGGAAATTCAATAGTGACTGTTATCATCGACTTCTAAAGATACTATCCTATTCAAACGTTTGGTTACTCCGACAAAAGTAATAACCTAAAGTATTCTGACAAAGGTGATACTAGACCTAGATTTTACTACTTGCTTCCACGACAAAGTTTCGACAAGAGTTAATAATTAGAATTGATGAGCGAATAGTTTCACGACAAAGTATACGCTAACCACAAAATACAATTCATGCGATTCAAGATCCAGAGGTACGATTAAATAGAAACATGCATTAAATCCAAGTCTCAAACGTGTATGTCACCAATTGAAAACCCTAAACTGAAATAGAAATTTAGCTGCTCATAGTCAATACTGAAAAATACATTAAACTGAAAAGAATAATAAAATCGTTCGAAATCATGGTTCACTCTGGAATGTACTGTTCACGCCGGAAATACTGTTCGTCCGTATCTGTTCCAAACCTCTGTCGTCCAAGCTGCTGTCTCCTTCTCTCCGAAACCCTAATTGAGATCGGGCTCTAAAAATTGATTTCGAGCAGTGGGCCCGATTGCTGACGTCATCATAAGCTGACCGCGCCCCAAGAAGACATTAGGTCGCGCGCCCGGAGAAGACATTAAGTTGCGGCGCGCGATGCTAATGTTGTCTAATGGCGCCGAACTCACTGCGATGCGCACCCATTTCCGTCAACATCGATTTTCTCACCAAAAACACCGTTTTGAGTCGCAAGTCTCTTTTCATGTATTCCGAACACCTGAAATGCAAACAACACTAAGAAGTAACTGTTCACATAAAAACATGCTGAAATAGTTGGGTTTAAACGGTTTAGCGAGTCGTATAAATACACCCCATCAAACCAGCCCACACTTAAACTTGTTCGTCCCGAACAGAGAACGAAAACAAGACTCGCGACACCAAAGCAATTCTAACATGCCAACGACTAAACACTGAATTTACCCGAGATGTCCTCACTAATCAGTTCATTAACATATGCTCACATTCATTCTTCAATAATGATCAACTAGAAACCGTAATGATACATGTTACCTGAGAAGTCAAGATGGAATTCAATGGATGACCGGGAGATAGTCCTCTTTAGATTCTTGACTCCATTCTTCAGCTCGAAGTCATAGTCACGCGCATACACTGATTTCGCTTTCTCTGGCACGTGAGAAATCCAAGCTACTAGGAACTCAACTTTTCTTTTTCTCTTTGGTAGGACAACTTTTGAAACTTTCTTGTTTTGTTTGGTCCTAAGACTTCACTCAACTCGATTATTTTTCTGAATTTTTTTTCTCTTTCACATTTGACTGAATTTTCCTTTTGAGCTTTGCTCTCCAATGTGAATTGCTTGTCCCCCTTTTTTTCTTTGAACTGTTTCAATCATCGCCTTCGAATAGCAGCATATGGAGTGCGTCCCGCTCTTTCTCATCATCATCCTTTCAGCGCGAGGCAGGATTGGGGTTACCCACCCATTTCCGGTTACTAGGACTAGAGATATGACGGTTTGTTTTCCCGTCCCACCATTGCATAAACACTGCAATGATAGAGTGAAAGTCTCACCCCTCATAACTTGAAGCGCCAACCTCCACAAACTCAGCGCGCTATGCGACTAATCCCTCAAACCTTTGAATGTTTGTCAAGTCCTCTAGGACACTTTCTATCAACTCCACATTCTGTAATATCTCAATTCAAAAGCACATATAACATCACGTAACTCGCATCACAAAATTTTAGAAATCATGCAAATCATGCATATCAAAACCTCATAGCATCAAACATCATCTCATAAAATCACAGTGTCTTCATCGTAGCATGCACAAATCTGAAAAAAAAAATGTGCCCTAGCTAATACTAATGCATGCTAATAAAGATAAACGTGCTGACAACAGACTCTACTACCCCACCCCACACTGTTGAACATAGCCGTGTCCTCACGGATCGACTTATGCTCAAGGGCGGGTCATGCAACACAACTAAATAACAAAATGAAAAAGAAAGAAATAAAGAAGAAAGAAAACAGAAACTCCCCTAGAACTCGGCAGAGCCGTCTGTGGATCCGCTGGGGGATGAGGAAGACGCCCGCGCAATCACGTACTCCGGAGGGATCGGCTGCCCTGGAACCCACCCTGGTGGTGCTGGTACTAGCTGCGTCCCAGGCGGCAAGAAATAATCCAACACCCTATAGGCATTGAACGCTGCATCCAACTGTGATTGGGTGAAGGCTGGTGGTGGCTGCTCACCATCTCTGGGTGCTCTCCTTTGCGCGGCTCTCCTGGAGCCGACAGCTGACGATTGAGCCTGCGCTGTCGCTGCTGGCTGCCTGTGGCGCCTGTCTGTCGGTAGTGGCTCATGGAACCTCTGATCCAAATGATAAGTCCAGGCAAACTGATCAGGCCACCGCGGACGAGTCGTGATAGCCCGCATCCCTACAAAAGCCTTCCGCGTGAGAAACGTCGGCGGGATAAGATGGTGCGAGTCCAAGACCGGCTGACCATGTAGGCGGCGCAACATATAGGTGATAAGCCCTCCGCAGTATATATCTCCACACGACAATCTCCTCCTCCAACACTTGCCTAGCACATCAACAAAATCGAGAGCTAACTGATGCTGGCAGGAATGTAACACACGCATCTTGTACGAGGGCAATTTGTCGCCCCCATTGTCTTGCCGGAAGACTGACCCGAAGATGAGCTTCTGGAGGTAAAAATAGGCCGGCTCGCGAAGAGTACGCGCCTTGCTGGCGCTAGGGCTGTACGGCATCGCATCCGAAGAGAGGTCGAGCCAAGTATGATAAAATCGGGACTCATGCATCGCCCAGTTGTAGATATCTACCTGCCATCCAAATAAATCACGCAACTGTGGTGGGTGAGTGATATAATACTGGCCGCGGTGCCTATACTGGATACCGAGATTGTCTGCGCGGCCCACATAATTAAATGACGCCAGAAACTCCCGGACGTCCTCTACGTCCGTCTCTGAATGGATGGTCAAGAGTCCAGGCCAGCCAGCTTCTGTGAGAAACTGCAATACACGATCATATAGACCGCTAGCCCGTAGGAATTCTTCGTCAACAAAAGTACTAGCACCGCACTGCTTCCGAGAGATCTGTTCGTAAAGTTCCTCGAACGTAGGGTCTCTATTTGGTGCCATCCTGCAAAAAAAATCGAAACAAGTGCGTATAGGATGTCAGTCAACGCAAGTCAGGGGGTTGCGCCCCAGACGAAGACATTAAGTACGTGATCAATGCCTTAATGTATTCATCTGGCGCGACACTAATGTTAACAGCGGGCACAGGCATAATGTACTAAGCCGGCGCGCAATTTCTGCAGATTCAAACGAAGAACAGCCATGAACCCTAATCTATTTCGACCCCCAATACTCAAAATTAACACCCTAAATCGAAACCCTAGCACCCCAGAACATGTATGAGTAACCTGCAACCAATAAATATATCCAATTTTGCCCAAAATTGCAGATCAAGCATAACCCCTAAAACTCCCAAAACTTGAGATCCAGTTGAATATTGCATCAATTGAGTATGAGATAGAGTTAAGGAGTACCTGGGATGTTTAACCAAGTAGAACCATCGTAAGAATGGAGTGAAAAACAAGGTTTTGGACCTGAGATGTTGGCTGGCGTGAGAGGTGAGAGAGTGGGGTTATGAGGCGCGCCCCAACTCTTGTAGGGTTGAAACGTGGCCTGCTAAATACGGTCCGCGCCCCGCACCAACATTACTCGCGCGCCATCTGTAGACATTACGTAAGATAATATATGTGTCCGAGGCGGTACGTAATGTTGGTTGGGGACGCGGTACCTCCTGAGATACGCCCCAAATTCGCCTCCAAACAATTCAATCCCTAATGGCATTCTAAAGGGAAGACTCTATGAAACACTAAGTAGACACACACTAAGAATTAAAATGGAAAGAAGAAAAAGAAAAAAACATCGGGTTGTCTCCCGCAAAGCGCCTTTGTTTTACGTCGTTGGCTTGACTGTACCTCAACTTAGTTATCGCCGTGGGGCTCGGCTAGCTCGCATTCTTGAGCATCTGGCTGCAGTCCACCTTAGTAATGCTTCACGCGCTGTCCATTCACCTTGAACCGATCGCCATCTCTTGGGTTCTCCAGCTCCACTGGCCCATGATTGAAAATCCGCACCACCGTGTATGGACCTGTCCATCTAGAACGCAACTTGCCAGGCAATAGTCGTAATCATGATGAAAATAAAAGTACCTGCTGGCCAATCTCAAATGTCCGTCGTAGGATGAACTTGTCATGATAGAGCTTAGTCCGCGCCTTGTAGTCTGATTGGCTCTCATAAGCCTCTAGGCGCAACTCCTCTAGTTCACTCAATTGTAGCTTGCGCTCCATCCCAGACTTTGCAAATCCATGTTGCACTGCTTAACTGCCCAGTAGGCCCTGTGCTCCAATTCTACCGATAAATGGCAGGCCTTGCCATACACTAGACGATAAGGAGAGGTTTCGATAGGCGTCTTATAGGCAGTCCTATATGCCCACAATGCATCATTTAAGCGCAAACTCCAGTCCTTCCGTGTAGGCTTGACCATCTTTTCGAGGATACCCTTGATCTCCCCGTTAGAAATTTCAGCTTGGCCATTTGTCTAAGGGTGATAGGCTGTGGATGTACGGTGATGAACATGATATTGTTTTAGTGTGGCAGCCATCATTCTATTGCAGAAATGTGTCCCCTAATCACTGATTATAGCCTTAGGCACTCCATGTCTGCAAAATATGTTAGTGCGGAGAAAGTCCACAACAGTTTTAGCATCATCACACCGAGTAGCCTTAGCTTCTTCCCATTTAGACACATAATCTACAACCACTAAAATGTATAGATAACCATGTGATGTAGGAAATGGACCCATAAAATCAATGCCTCATATATCAAACACTTCATCCACGACAATAGGCATCAGAGGCATCTCATTTTTAGCGGATATGTTTCCTACTCTTTGACATCTATCACATCGTTTGCAATGCTCATATGAATCCTTAAAAATATGCGGCCAATTGAATCCACTGTCTAATATTTTCCTAGCTGTTCTTTTAGGGTCGAAATGACCACCACATGTATGCTCATGACAACAACTAAGCACAGAAGAAATCTCATCATCGGGGATGCATCTCCTAAGTATTTGGTCTACGTTTATTTTCCACAAAAATGGATCATCCCATTCATAGTATCTAGCATTATGCTTAAGTTTCAAACATTGAGCTTTAGAGAAAAGAGGTGGGCATTTACCTCCGACTAGGTAGTTCACTATGTGAGCGTACCATGGAGTTTTACCTGTGATGGCATAGAGGTGCTCATCTGGAAATGCCTCAGTAATCTGCCCAGCTTTTTCCTCCCTCACTAATCGACTCAGGTGGTCAGCAACTGTGTTCTCAACTCCCTTCTTGTCCTTGATTTTGAGGTCAAATTCTTACAGCAGCAAAATCTAACGAATCAGCCGTAGTTTAGCCTCCTTCTTCGTCATCAAGTACCAAATAGCTGCATAATCAGAGAACACAATTACTTTAATACCCAATAAATAAGGTCTGAATTTTTCTAAAACAAAGACAACAGCTAGTAATTCTTTCTCAGTGGTGGAATAATTTCTCTGAGCCGCGTCCAAGGTACGCGAAGCGTAGTAAATGACAACTGGCTTCCTGTCTGCTCTCTGTCCGAGCACTGCTCCCACTGCATAATCGCTGGCATCACACATAATCTCGAATGGCTGGCTCCAATCAGGTGCTCGAATAATAGGCGCACTAGTTAGCGCATTTTTCAGCTCGTCGAATGCCTCCCTGCACTTACCTGTAAACTCAAACGGCACATCTTTCTGCAACAGGTTAGATAAAGGCAGGGCTTTCTTGGAAAAATCCTTAATAAAACGACGGTAAAAACCAGCATGCCCAAGAAACGATTTAATATCACGCACCGTGGAAGGGTAAGGAAGACTAAAAATCAAATCTATTTTCGCTTTATCAACCTGAATCCCCTCACGTGAGACTATATTCCCTAAAACCACACCATGTGTAACCATGAAATGACACTTTTCATAATTCAGCAATAAATTCATAGACACACACCGTTCAAGTACTCTACTCAAGTTATCTAGGCATGCATCAAAAGTGTCACCATGCACAATAAAATCATCCATAAACACCTTAATGAAACTACCAATCGTGTCAGAAAATATGCTAGTAACCAACCTTTGAAAGGTTCCAGGCGCATTACACAATCCAAAAGACATACGTCTAAATGCAAATGTGCCAAATGGACATGTGAAAGTAGTTTTATCTTGGTCCTCAGGTGCGATAGGGAGTTGATTATAGTCCGAAAAACCATCAAGAAAACAAAAATAGGGCTTACATGCCAGATTGTCCAACATATGATCAATAAATAGAAGAGAAAAGTGATCCTTACGAGTCACTGCATTCAATTTCTTGTAGTCTATGCACATACGCCATCCATTCTTGACATGTGTAGTCACCATCTCGCCGGCTTCATTTTTCTCAACTGTGATGCCCGTCTTTTTCGGCACCACGTGTACGGGACTTACTCACTGGCTATCTGAAATAGGGTAAATAACATCAACATCTAAAAGTTTTTGTACCTCTTTGCGCACTACCTCCATCATCACTGGGTTCAAGCGACGCTGCGGCTCTCTCGAAGGCTTAGCCCCATCTTCTAGCAGAATTCTATGCATGCACACCACCGGGCTTATCCCTCGTATGTCCCCAAGCGTCCAACCTATAGCCAATTTGTTAGTTTTAAGTACCTCTATGAGCTTCTGCTCTTGCTCATCCTCAAGTCCGCTCTTGATGATCCCTGGGAGAGTGTCATTTTCGCCCAAAAATGAGTACTTCAAATGCTCAGGAAGAGACTTCAGTTCTACAACCGGTGCCTGCACAGAAGAAGGCAACGAAGAGTTAGTTATAAATAACTGAATCTGATTAACCTCATACCTGGGCGTCAGAGCACGAGAAATGTCAAGTTGTGCGAGTATGGCACGTATATCATCGTAGAGAGCATAAGAATCCTCATGTGTGAAAATGGCGCTCTCCAATGCTATCCTCAATAGGTCTTCGCCCCTGGTGCTTTGTGTCTCTTGTACTACATCGTCTAACGCATCCAATGCATTTACCGTCGCGTGCTCAGGTGGGTGTTACATAGCTTTGAATAAATCAAATTTTATCATCTCGTCTTCCACCTCCATGGTCAGCACCCCAGAGTCGCAATCAACCTTCATCGTTGACGTTTTCAAGAAGGGCCGACCAAGTAAAATAGGTGGATGATCGGTCGGGTCACTACCATCCACTCTGAGCACGTAGAAGTCAGCTGGAAAGATTAAGTCACCAACCTGCACTAAAACATCTTCAATGATACCTTCAGGTCGGTTACAAGATCTATCAGCCAATTGAATCGTTAGTCCAGGTGGCTTCAAAGGTCCAATACATAATCTCGAATACAAAAAGTAGGGCAAAACATTTATAGACGCACCGAGATCAAGCATGCAATTTTCGATTCTAATGTTGCCAATAACACAAGGGATGGTGAACATACCTGGGTCTCCGCACTTAGGAGGTATCTTTCTTTGAATAACTGCAGAAACGTTAGCGTTAAACATTACCTGCTCAGGTTGAGTTGAATGGCAACGGTTGGTACACAACTCCTTGACAAATTTAGCGTAGCGTGGAATCTGCTTAATTGCCTCGAGTAGGGGAATATTAATTTCAACCCTTTTGAAGAGATCCCACACTTCCTTGTCGATCAATTGCTTCCTAGGAGCCTTAACCTGTAATGGAAAGGGCAAAGGAGGGTCAGTACGGCGAAATTCGGAATTCAAGACAGGGAGTACCGCACCGGGAGAAGACGTTATGTCGCCGCGCGGAGCGTTAATGTTCTCCTCTGGAGCGGCAATAATGTTCTCTTGGGCGCAGTCCTTGTGTTGACCGCGTCCTCTTCATACTTTGATGGCGCGCCCGGAGAAGACTTTAAACCGTCGCGCGCCAGAGTAATGTCCTCTTCTGGCGCCGTATCCCCTGACTTCGTTTGCTCTCTCGCCTTGTTTGCATCCTTGAGCACCTTCCCTCTCCCCAAAGTCATAGCACTAACATTTCCCTTCGGGTTGGGGACCGTTTGAGATGGTAATTTTCCCTGGTCATTATTCAACTCATTGACGACCGTGATTAACTGCGACATTTGCTTTGATAACTCCGCAATAGCACCATCCGTCTTCGCTTGGTATTGTTGAAGATTCACTGCAAAATCATTAACAGTTAGCGTGTTATTCTGACCTGGCTGATTATAGTTCTTTCTTTGTTGGTACTGATCAGCGCTATTGTGACTCTCTTGCTGCTGACGAAATGGTGGTCGATAATACTGGGTCTGCTGATGAGGCGCGGCTTGCTCCCTAGGAAATCAACCTTCATTCTTCCAACTGTACCCATTTGCAGCTAATCCAAATTTCCTCTGAGGCGGTCTGTTGTTGAAATTCTGATGTCCTTCTAAAGCGTTCACCTCTGCTGAATTATCTTCGTACAAGGATGGACACGAATCAGTCTTGTGGCTGACAGCACCACAAAATTCACAAGGCTTCACCACATTAGCTTGTCCCACCATCATCTTCTGTATCATGTCCTTCAGCTCTTTGATTTCTGTAGCCATCTGATTGTTGGACGAATCTGCCTGTGAGACATTCCTTGCTCTGCTCGTATCCTCTCGCTTACTGGTTTCCTCCCTAAACCTTGCACTCTCGGCAGTTTCTGTAATCAGCTCCCGGACCTCTGCTGGAGTCAAATTCATAACTGTGCCGCTTTGAGTCCATCCAGCAGATACCCCAAGATTGCAGCAACTCTGTTCCAATGAATTAAAGCGCTCCAAGTAGTCGTACATCGACTCACTGGGTCCTTGTTTGATAGTGGAGAGCTCTCCTGGCAGAGTTGTGTATCGACTCACTTGTGTGGCCTTTGCTGGCGGGTAGTATTTGTCTAGAAACTTCCGCTGCATTTGATCCCATGTGCGAATACTACCTGAGGGAAGAGACAAAAACCACGATTTAGCAAGATCAGTCAAACACAATGGAAAAACTTTTAATTTAAATCGATTCTCAGGAGCTGCATATGGCCTCAGTGTCTGGCATATCCCATTGAATTCCTACAAATGTCTCGTGGCCATTTCTCCTGGCAGACCTCCAAATTTCGGTAAGTGATGTACCACAGCGGTCTTTATCTCGATGTCATCTTCTTCTGGATCCGTATTGATACACCATGGTTGGTCATTAAAGCTTGGTGCAGATAAGGCTGCTGCTGCACATATTGTTGAGGCGGAGGTGGTGGGTTAGACTCACTGAAACCCTCTGCTCGTGTCCTTGGATCCCTAGCCATAAGTTCTCTTTCACGAAGTTCCCTCTGGCGTGCTCTAAACACGCGTTCAGGCTCTTCGTAGAATGATGGAATTTGCACATCCTGATTTCCTGGTGGAGGTAATTGAACGGTTGTTGTTGTTGACCTGATTCTGTTCGTTATTTTGGCAACCATCACCGTTAACACTACCTGCGTGCGACATGCTGGAAAGAGAAATTTACCGCAACACAAAAATAACACAAAAAATAATCGAAAACTAAATATAAAAAGAAAAGAAAAAGAAACTCTTCACTGTAGCAGTTCCCCGACAACGGCGCCAAAATTTGACGCGCGTCGTTGTGCGCGCCAAACTTGTATTTATATCTCCAAGCTTTTAGCTAGTGTAGCGGCAAGCAAGGGTCGAACCCAAGAGAGTTGACTGTGAAGCGATTTCCTGTAAATACTGAATTAAAGGGGGTTTTAAGTAAATGGTCGCAAAAATGAATGGTAAGAAAAGTGTGAATGTCAATCGAGAGAAATATTCAGCTCAGGGAATTCAATAGTGACTGTTATCATCGACTTCTAAAGATACAATCCTATTCAAACGTTTGGTTACTCCGACAAAGGTAATAACCTAAAATATCCCGACAAAGGTGATACTAGACCTGGATTTTACTACTTGCTTCCACGATAAAGTTTCGACAAGAGTTAATAATTAGAATTGATAAGCGGATAGTTTCACGACAAAGTATACGCTAACCACAAAATACAATTCATGCGATTCAAGATCCAGAGGTACGATTAAATAGAAACATGCATTAAATCCAAGTCTCAAACGTGTATGTCACCAATTGAAAATCCTAAACTGAAATAGAAATTTAGCTACTCATAGTCAATACTGAAAAATACATTAAACTGAAAAGAATAATAAAATCTTTCGAAATCACTGTTCACTCCGGAATGCACTGTTCACGCCGGAAACACTGTTCACGCAAAAACTCCAAAATTTCGTCCGTCCGTCGGTTCCAAATCTCTGTTGTCCAAGCTGCTGTCTCCTTCTCTCCGAAACCCTAATTGAGATCGGGCTCTAAAAATTGATTTCAGGCCGCGGGCCCGATTGCTGACGTCATCATAAGCTGACCGCGCCCCAAGAAGACATTAGGTCGCGCGCCCGGAGAAGACATTAAGTTGCGAGGCGCGGTGCTAATGTTGTCTAATGGCGCCGAACTCACTGCGATGCGCACCCATTTCCGTCAACGTCGATTTTCTCCCTAAAAACAACGTTTTGAGTCGCAAGTCTCTTTTCATGTATTCCAAACACCTGAAATGCAAACAACACTAAGAAGTAACTGTTCACATAAAAACATGCCGAAATAGTTGGGTTTAAACGGTTTAGCGAGTCGTATAAATACGCCCCATCAGCGGGCTGCTGCAGAACTGGTTCTGGGGACTCCTTCCTTGCACTCGTGGAGCGCTTCCTCTTTTTAGAGCTGTCACTGGTGCCCGATCTAGATCTTTTTCTTCCTCTTGTTCACACCATAGCTTTTCCTTGGGGACGTATTCGAAGGATCGGTAGAGACGGAGATTGAGTAAACCCTGGACCCTCTTACAGGGACACATGTCCTCCTGATTGATTGAGTTTTGCCGCCAAAACTATTTTCACATTATCAGCTGCCGCTTGAGGTTGTTATAGCAACCTCTACTGACAATTTTCACACCTTTACAGCTGATCTCACTATTTCGAATCTTGATTCCATCCAGCAGAAGTTTCTCACTAGAAGCCTACTTTATCAGCGGGTTTATCCTCTCCACTGGATCTCAACTGAGATGATGTCTGATCTCTATGTTGTCTTTCTTCGCTGCTTTCGACTTATTTTTCAAGATATCGATAGTTCCTGCAGATATCAACATCAGTATGCCTTTTCTTACCACCTTCTCACATCACTAATCCCTTATGCTTAAGTCATAAGGTCAACTTCTCTATCTTGGTTAGTCATGTAAATGCAGAGATTCTTGCAACATCCTCTAGCAGGTAGCAGTCGATTACATGTCTCATATGTATCTCCCATATGTGCCCAATACTTGACCAGTGTTTTGAGCCAAACTTACGAGGTGCGTGTCGTTGCATAGCTGGCTGATGTTGCTGAGGTTTTCTTCTCGTCCATTCAGGAGTATCATATTTTGCAGTTTGTACAAATCGTGCCCATCGAGAGTGCTTTTGCTGAGACCTCTCATTGTATCTCCGAAAGTTATTCTGGGTCCGTCTTGGAGATCTCCAATACTTGTTCAGAATAGAGCAGTTACGTTGTAGATGCCCAACTTGGTTACAGAAAATAACACTTGCGCTTTTTCTTTGAGGTCTTACCTAGGTGCTGCAAAGGTTGTTGTAGCATCTGCTGTCCCTTTCTTCTGGTGGCTTTCTTATGAGTCAGTTCTTGTTATTTGGCAAGCAATTCCTCCCTCTGCACTACACAATCAAATTCCTCTGGCTCCTGGGATTTGACAAACGTTGTCACTCCACTTCCTACTTAGCCAGTGTAGCCAAGCTCTGTGTTTCCACCTCCGTTTTTTTAGTAGGACAAGAGGTTATCAAGGCTGTTTGTTCCCCTGTTAAGCATCTTGGTAGTCTTTCTGTGTAGACTGTCTTCCTCCATCATAGCAACATATTCTATCTCATGTTGAACTACCTGGCCCATCATGGATTTGATGGTCTCTAACAATTCTTCTAGTTTGTTTTCTAGACCGAATATCTTTTCAAACAGTCCTTTGTTAATCTCAATGACTTGCAACCACTTCTCGTGCAATAGAACGAAGTTTCTCTCAACTGACTCCTTGGTGATTTCCTCGTCATCACTACTGTCTAACTCTGCGACACCATAAATAATATCTTGCTTTATTTAACTGGTGTTTTCTATTACAGTAGTTAGAGCAACATTGCTCTTCTATTCTGAGTCATCCTCACTCTCCTCATCGCTCTAGTTTGCAGTAAGAGATTTATTGTTCTTCTTCTGGTTGTTCGGATTGCCTGTGGCCAAAGCCTTCACGCTCCCAGCATTGCACTCATTTCTGCTTGTCCTTTATCGCTTCTTTGTTTTGATCGGCATTCACGTTTCTTCTCCGGGAGTTCTCTCCTCTTCTAGGCTGATTTCTCCCACCTGATTATTGACCTGCAAACAAGGGTTTTTGATCCATCCTTTTTACGAACTTACCAAAGTTCTTTGCAAGCAGTGCCAATTGCTGTATTTTATCTTCTGGTGCAGCTACCTTTATTTCTGCCTTTAGACCTAGGATTTTCCCAGGAGATGGTGTAACATCCTCTGTCATCTTCATCTCGAATTGTCTCAAGGATCCAATCAGGGCTTCTAGCCTCATGTTCTTGACATCATGTGCTTCTTCTATGACAGTGACTTTCATGTCAAACTTTGAAGTCAGGGATTTAAGAACTTTTCGTACAAGTTTCTCTCTTTTATTGGTTCACCGAGGGCATATGCTTCATTCGACAGGTCGCACGGTTTTGCATTGAACTTGGTAATAGTTTCTCCCTCCAGCATCTTCAAGCTTTCAAATTGAGAGGTGATCATCTGAATTCTCGAGGTCTTCACCTTTTCGGTTCCCTCATGGGTTGTCTCAAGGATGCCCCATGCTTTTTTTGTGATGCTGCAGTTTGAGATCAGCCTGAAATTGTTGGCATCAACATCAGCAAAAATAGCATTAAGGGCCTTGGAGTTCCCAGATGCTATAGCTTCCTCTTCTGATGTCCATCTGTCTTCTGACTTTTTCTGGGCAACTCCCTTGCTGTCGATGACCAATGGATGCGACCACTCGGATATTACTGCTAGCCACACTTTTTCATTTACTGCCTTCAAAAGGTCTTCATGCGAGCTTTCCAGTAACTGTAGTTCTCTCATTCGAGCAGTGGTGGTCTGCTTGTGCTTTGTCCTTTCTTCATTGTTCGTTGAAGAAGTTAGCAGCGTTTGCTCGATTCACACTATGTGTGTCGAGTGATCGGCTCTGATACCAATTTAAATTACCAGTGCTGCTGGTGACTTGTATCAGCAAGTTGTTATAGAAAACTCTAGGTCAATTTGGGGAATTGTCTTAACTTCAGCCGAACCTGAACAAAACAAGCAATTTGTTCACCCAGTTCGGCGGTTGCCTACGTCTGGGGAGGACTTTTCTCCAGTCCTCGAGATTCCACTATCATAGTTTAAAGTACAAAGGGTTTCAAAACTCAGCCTACGCTAGCTTAACCTCTACTTCTCACCTAGTTGAAATCACAATTCAGTCTAATCACACAGACTAGCTTCTACTATCTAAATACTTCCAGTAATAGATAGCTACAGACCAGACTAAACAGACTCAGCCTATGCTATTACAATGTGCAACAATATGCTATAGCGACTTACAAGTCAAGCTGCTATAGCGTCTGTCCACGACTCAACACACGCTCTCTGATGTTGTGTTGGACTTCCAAGAGTACTCCAGACTCTGGAAACGCTCCCCCCGATCAATGACCTCCAGTCAATATTGGGGAACTCGTCTTTGATCTTCAATAGTTTGCGATAGCTCCTCTTCGTAATTCTGCTTCAAAGCTTGTACTTGATCTATCAACGAGTCAGCGCTCGTCGAGCTTTTCCGATCAAGCGTAGATCAGACTACCCTAGTTCTGGTCTCCTCTCAGCCTCGCACTCACAAATCAGCGCTTTAGCTTTTAGCCTTCCGCTCTCAGCTTCTGCGTCTATCTCTCTCTCGGTGTGTACTTGTTGTTGATGTACTGCCCTCCCTTATATAGCAGCAGACATCGACCAACCATAGGCCTACTAATTATTTTTGGAATCATAGAACTTTGCACAAATGAATCTTCTCAAAGATTCTTGCGGATTTGTTGAGATTGATTTACAAAAACCAATTTTAGAAACTGATCTTGTTCCAACCACTGAACAAGGACTCCAAATTAATCGCGGCTGTCCAGGCGACTCCCACACAAGTTGCGACACCGGCAACTGCCCTCCGGACACTCTCTGAGCATCTCCATGTTGATC
Organism: Umbilicus rupestris; assembly: GCA_963678935.1. Taxonomy (NCBI): domain Eukaryota; kingdom Viridiplantae; phylum Streptophyta; class Magnoliopsida; order Saxifragales; family Crassulaceae; genus Umbilicus; species Umbilicus rupestris. The sequence goes on from OY787619.1 coordinate 10,822,768, forward strand.
GGCTTTTGCTCCAGCTCTGAGTCTTCACGATATGCTATAGCATCCCCTGGTAGATGTTTGCCGACCTCAGACAGCTTCTGATGTAAACGGGTTGCTATAACATCTTCTCGCTGTTGTTTTGTTTCATCAAAATCAGTGCCATGATCCAGCTTCTAACTCCAGCAGGAAGCTATAGCATCTTCTTGGGATTGTTTTGTCAATGATGCCATTACCTGAACACTGTGAATCTGCTGATGAGCAAAATCATCTACTAATGCCATATATGGATCTTATTAATTTGGTCTGCGTAAATCTGTTTATGATTAGGTTCATTATAAGCTCTTCTATAAGCTTATTATTTAACGTACTAAATTTAAGATTCTTACATTCCTCTGTTAGAAAGTCTTTTAACTCTCTAATGGGTTCTTAGCTTGACTTATGTTATCTCAGGAGGAGGCTGGATGATAGGAGTTGCAATAGGAGTACTAGAAACTATGTCTTTAAATACATGACTTTCTTCTTGTTTTTCTATAAGGGTATTATAAATTTGGTCAATTCTATTTTGTAATGACAAAATTTGTTCTACAATAACATTCAGATACATGTTAGAAAAATTATTTTGTTCAATGAGCTTATTAATTTGTTTCGCATGTAACATTCAATGTCTCGTCTTCAAGAAGTCTTGAAAAAGTAAAGAAATTATGAAAAGTGCCATTTTTTTCAATTTGGAAAGGTTGTTGAGGCGGGAAAACCTGGGAGATGATTCTTCCCGTAGAAAGCTTATAATTTCTTTCTAAAATAGAAACATATTGTTCCACTTATGTGCTAACAAACCTGGGAACGAACAACATCAATTTGTTATTATGAGCACAATTCTTATAAAATTTTGTGCTGATTTTTCTAAGCTCAGTTTGGATAAAACTATCATATAACCATGTTCTAAATGGTTTCCATTGTTCTGTTTAAATTCTAGCATAATAATTTTTCTAGTCTGGGATCCATAACTGAAGTAGTTGGTTGAACTAGAGATAAACAATATTATTTTGGTCAATTATTAACATGTCAACTTTTCCCGGTTCTCTTATTTGAGAGGTAAATGCTCTTGAGAAATCTAAAGGTTGTTCGACTTTATGATCAAGAGAGATATAAGAGTGTATTGAACTAGACCTTATGTGTCTAGGGGCAAAGGAAATAGGAAAACTTTTCATACTTACGTTATCAAATTGAAGGTTAATAATCCCTCGATGTTTGGATTTGTGACCAAATCGAGAAATCCAAAATATGTAATGTTTTCAAATCGAGGAGGTGGAGTGATGCGTGAGAGATCGAGAGGGCTTTGATGATAATTTTGGTCGAATCAAAAAGTTAGCATTAGAGTTTACTTTCTCTGTTTGGGACCTGGGAATTTGGGGATAATTTTGAAACTCATTGGTTGTGTGAAGGGCAGAGCTTCCGATCTGTGGGGTGTTTTTGTCTACGACTGGGATTCTGTGGTGAGCTGTGAAGGGTTTGAATACTGAGGTAAATCAATTGAGAAGGGGGAACCGGCAATCAGATTTTGCAACTAGAACTGTGGTGTGGTTGCGACTAGGGCTGTGGTGTGTTTGAAGAAATCAGGGGGTGGCATAGCTTCCGATCTGTGGTGTGTGTGCAGCTAGGACTGTGATTCAGTTCTTCTGATTTTTTATCCGTGTACAAATTGCTTTCATCATATCTAGACATTGGAGGATTTCAGAGACTTCGGAGGGGGAGGGTTTAGGATTTGGGGGGATTCGTAGGGAGTGAGGGTCGAAGGAAGTGTGGGGGTGGGAGTTGAGGTGTTGGGGTATTTGGTAGAGAAGTGGTTGTGACATACACCAACATGAATTGAATTTTGTGTTCATGCTTCACTCACAAAATTCACATGTCTAACTCGAAAAAAAAAAATTCAAACAGCCAAGTGAAATTGAGTTGGGGTGGGGGAGGGATGTCAGGGGTTGGCATGTAGGTTCCAAGGGGAGTTTAAGAAAGCTGTGGAAAGTAGTGTTTGCGTGTTTTGGGCCCAATAGTTGTGGAGGTCCTTCATCGGGGAGTTGTGGCTTTGGTGTGTTGGCTGTCTGGTGGGGCCTTGTGGACGGTGGCATTTTTGGTGTCCTTCAGAAGGAGTTTAGGGTGGGAGGGTAGGTATTTTGAGGTGCAGTTATCGCCATTTGGTTTTGTATTAGAGTGCAGTGTAGCAGGCAGCGGGCAACTTGCAAGGTACGGCCATGCTGGCTAGAGGTGGGGAGGTTGTCGGGGCTAGACCGGACCTGCGGGCATCAGGTACTCCGTTGCTTACTCAGCAGGAAGGAAGAACGATAGAGTCTCAGGCAAGTGATCTGGTGAATGATGTGGTGGACGGCTCTGGGCGGAGTTGGCAGTGTCCTTTCTCTTTTTGTCCAAGGTTTGGTATGGATTTTAGGGATTGCAGTGCTCTGCGGGTTCATGTTGATGATGTAGTATGATAGTGTTTGACAAAACCAGCACAAGTGAACAAGCAGCAGCTGCAGCAGGAGATGCTATAGCAGGAGCTTGTTCAAGTGGCTGCATCATCTGACCGAGAAGCAGCCGCGACCTGGGCTTGTCTAGAAGGGCTAGGATCGCTACGGAGATCATCAGAAGAATTTTAAAATGTTGTGGAGAATTTTCCAGTGAGGTTTCCTAGCCAGAGAAGGAGATTTGTATTGAAGATAAAGATCAAATCTAATCTCCTAGATTTTAGGAGATAATTGTTCTTTTTGGGACATTGCTTAAACCTGGTCTTGCTTAAAGCTGGTGCTGCTATTTAAGAGGAAAGGGTCGAGAGCAGAATGATTGATCGAAGCTGAGGGATACACGAGTGCATACATAGAATTCAGAGACCAATTTTGGTGTGTGACGGACGAAATCTTCGATCATCACCCGAGAGCAGAGCGTGAGCGCAGAGCTGTGGTGACAGAAGCATAAGGGAATCAGGACTTGCAGAGTCTGATTCGAGCTTGATCTGGAAGCCAATTCAGAGCAGTGGTGCTTGTTGGTTGTTCAAGGGTAGCCGCGGAAGAACTGACGGGTGTGTGGCTCGGTCGAGTGTCTAAGCGGTGGTTCTCGCTAGTGGCAGGTGGTCACTGAGTGAGGGGGAGTATTCCAGAGTGTGCAGCGCTCGTGGAATCGTTCGAACGGCTCGGCAGAAGGCTTTGGAGCGACGCGGACAATTGTGCTTCAGCTGTGTGTTACAGAAGTTGCTACAGCAACCCTGCTGAGTGAGTGTAGTTTAGAATAGGCTGAGTCTTGAGAAGTCTATAGCTATTCTAGATTGACATTTATAGAGGGTGTGCAGACACAAGTCAGAGCCTGTTCTGATTGTGTCAAGTGATCCACACAAGGTTGAGTAGCATAGGTTGCGTGGAGTTGTAACCGAGTGTACTTTGAGACCTTCGTGGTTAGTGGATTGAGGACTGGAGAATAGTCCTCCCCAGACGTAGGCAGTTGGCCGAACTGGGTGAACAAACTTCTGTCTTTTTCATTGTTTGCTGAGACAATTTCCAAGTGAACAAGAGTGTGCTGCAGCAACTGCTTGTTCACATATCTGCCTAACTGAGACGCTGTGAATTTCAATTGGTATCAGAGCAGGAGCTCGACACACAGAGTAAAAGATCCTACAGTGTCTCTGAAGTAGCCACGACAATGAAGGAAGGACAGAGCACAAGCAGACCTCCATTGTTGAAAGAAAGCAACTATGGATATTGGAAGGCTAAGATGAAAGCCTTTCTCAAGGCCATTGATGAAAAGACTTGGAGAGCAATCATGGTCCAGTGGTCTCCCCCAATTACCATGGATGAACAAGGAGTCACACGGATAAAGTCTGAAGAACAATGGACTGCTGAAGAGGGAGCTGCAGCAACTGGTAATTCAAAGGCCCTGAATGCGATTTTTGCTGCAGTTGATGCTAACAATTTTAGATTGATATCAAATTGTGACATGGCCAAACAAGCGTGGGAAATTCTGCAAACTGCACATGAAGGAACCGATAGAGTGAAGCTGTCAAGACTCCAGATCATTGCTACACAGTTTGAGAATTTGAGAATGCTGGAAGAGGAGACTGTCACTGAGTTTAATGCTAAACTCTGTGATCTTGCAAATGAAGCCCATGCTCTTGGTGAACCCATCCCTGAAGAAAAGCTGATCAGAAAGGTTCTCAGATCGCTTCCCACAAGATTTGACATGAAAGTGACGGCCATTGAAGAAGCTCAAAATGTCAGATTCATGAGGCTTGAAGAGTTGACGGGGTCCCTCAAACAATTTGAGATGAAGCTGGTTAAAGAAAACACCACTTCCAAGGACAAGAATGTTGGACTAAAAGCTGAAGCAGAAGCCAAGAAGCCAGTTCCAGATGATCAGCTGAGTATGCTTGTTAAGAACCTTGGAAAGCTCTTGAAGAACATGGACTCAAGAACTGGGAAAAGCTCTTCCTCGCGAAGACAATTCAGAAGGGATGGTGAAAATAAAAGGAAAGGGAAGGAACCGACTCAGAATGAAGACGAAAAGAAAGAAATGAGAAAGGGAGTCCAATGCTGGAACTGTGCAGGGTACGGTCATCGACAAATCAACTGCACTAGCAAACCAATGAAAAAGAGGGCTCTCTCTGCCAGTGGAAGTGAAGACGAGAAAGATCTGAGTGAGGATGAATGCAACTTGGCCAGATACAGATCAGTCAGAAGAGACAGAAAAACACCAGGAAGAGTGAACCAGCACCTGCTACAGCAACCTCTGTATCACTGTAACAAGAGAGCTTCAAAGTATAAAAAATGTTATAGCTGCGGGCATAAAGGTCACATAAAAAGAAATTGTTTCTCAGCTCATGCCGGAATAGCTTCAGCCAGGGGACCTATCAAGCATAATCATGCGCAGACTCAGCTCCTCGCGCTTGTCAGCACAGCAAGCACCTCGGACAAGATAAGCTGGTACTTTGACAGTGGTTGTTCAGGACACATGACAGGAGAAAGATCCTTCTTGAAAAACATTACACCCTGTTTGGAACAACGGGTGAAGTTTGGAAACGGCCTAAAAGGAAGAGTTCTGGGAAAGGGAACTTTAGCAGTTGAAGGAATGCCGAGCCTGAGCAATGTCTTACTAGTGGAAGAGCTAAAGGCAAATCTCATAAGCATTAGTCAGCTGTGTGATGGGACTAAACAGGTGAAATTTACGAAAGACTCGTGCAAAGTTTTCGACAAATCTGGAAAATGTATAATGGAAGGAGCCAGATCAAAAAGTAATTGTTATCTTCTCAACGTGAGTTCAAACTCACCGGTTCCAAAATGTATGCTGACAAAGGCCGAGGAAATGATTCTATGGCACAGAAGGATGGGGCATGTTAATCTGAGAACTCTGAAGAGAATTGCAACAGAAGGGCTAGTCAGAGGAATACCGCTGTTAAATGGGGAGACAAACTCTATCTGTGGAGATTGTCAGATTGGGAAACAAAAGAAGGCTTCGCATCCAAGAGTCAAAAATATAGGTACTACCAAGCCTCTACAGTTGATTCACATGGACCTGATGGGACCAATGGAAGTCGAGAGTCTGGGCAGAAAGAGGTATGCATTTGTCTGTGTTGATGACTACTCCAGATTCACCTGGATTCATTTTATCAGAGAAAAATCAGATACTGTGAGAGTTATTGTGTCACTGGTGTCTCGGTTAGAGCAAGAGAAAAATCTCAGAATCAGCAGCATTCGTAGTGATCATGGCAGGGAATTTGAAAACGAAGCTATGAATGATTTCTGTCGTCAAAGGGGTATCTCACATCAATACTCCTCTCCCATTACCCCTCAGCAGAATGGTGTAGTAGAACGAAAGAATCGAACAATCCAAGAAATGGCCAGAGTCATGATTCATGCTAAGAGGGTTCCCCTGAGATTCTGGGAAAAGGCCATGAATACCGCATGTTACATCATCAATAGAGTCACCTTACGGAGAGGAACCAACCAAACCTGCTATGAGCTCTGGAATCAGAAGAAGCCCATAGTTAAATACTTTCATGTATTTGGAAGTGACTGTTTTACTCTAAGAGATCGGGAATATAGGAAGAAACTTGACCCAAAGAGTGATCCTGGATTGTTCTTGGGCTATTCAACAAACAGCAGAGCTTATCGAGTCTATAACCAGCGGACACATACAGTAATGGAATCCATAAATGTTGTTGTCAACGATGCTGAAGAAGTCGCTGCCTCTGATTCTGCCACTGATGATGAAGACTCTGATCTTGAGGAGGTGACTGTCAGTCAGAACAGAAGTGAACAAGCTGTGGCTCCAGAGGATGCTACAGCAAGTGCTGAAGCAGAAAGTCCAGATATACAATTAGAAAGCTTGTCTGAAGATCTGAACTCCGAGACTTCTGATCCACCTTCAAGGCAGCCTCCGAAGAAGATTCAGAAAAATCATCCTCTGTCAAATATTATTGGAGATCCGATAGAAAGAAGAAGAACCAGAAGCCATGCTTACCTCAATACATTTTTTATGTCCAGCATTGAACCTAAGAACTTCAAGGAAGCCATGAGTGATGAATTCTGGATTATGGCGATGCAGGAAGAATTGGCAGAGTTTGAAAGACACGATGTTTGGGACCTGGTGGACAGACCAAATGGAGTAAATATTATAGGCACAAAGTGGGTGTTCAAAAACAAAACTGATGAAAAGGGAAACATTACAAGAAATAAAGCCAGATTGGTTGCCCAGGGATATTCTCAGATTGAGGGTCTTGACTTTGAAGAAACGTTTGCTCCAGTTACTCGCCTGGAGGCCATTAGACTCCTTCTAGCCATGTCCTGTTTCCTGGGGTTTAAACTATATCAAATGGATGTCAAAAGTGCTTTCCTGAATGGAGATCTCTCTGAAGAAGTATATGTTTCTCAGCCAAAAGGTTTTGAAGATCCCCATCACCCAGAGCATGTATATAAGTTGAAGAAAGCCTTATACGGACTAAAACAGGCTCCTCGAGCATGGTATGAGAGGTTGACAGTGTTCCTAGAAAAACATGGCTACAAACGAGGGGGAGCTGACAAAACTCTATTTGTCAAAAGAACTCAGTCAGATGTGATCATTGCTCAAATCTATGTGGATGATATTGTCTTTGGATCAAAGTCTCAGCATCTGGTGAAGCAGTTTGTGAATCACATGCAACAGGAATTTCAAATGAGCATGGTAGGAGAACTGTCATACTTCCTTGGTCTGGAGATTACCCAGAAAGAAGATGGCATCTTTATTGCTCAAAGCAAATACAGCAAGAATCTTGTGCAGAAATTCCAGCTAGATAAGGCCAGTCACAAACGAACTCCTGCTGCCACTCATGTTAAAGCCATTAAAGATGGGAACGGAATGGAAGTTAGTCAGACAATCTACAAAAGCATGATTGGGAGTTTGCTATACCTGACTGCCAGCCGCCCGACATTTCCTTTGCAGTAGGAGTCTGTGCCAGATTTCAAGCTTGTCCCAAAGATAGTCACTTGCAGTTGGTCAAGCGCATCATTCGGTATGTTGGAGGAACTGTGCACTATGGCTTATGATATACTAAGGACACAAATGCTAATCTGGTAGGATACAGTGATGCGGACTGGGCAGGATGCTCAGAGGACAGGAAGAGCACTTCGGGAGGATGCTTTTTCCTAGGAAATAACCTGGTGTCTTGGTTCAGCAGGAAGCAAAACAGCATTTCTCTATCCACTGCCGAGGCTGAATACATAGCTGCTGTGCACAAATGCTGTGGATGAAGCAAATGCTGAGTGAGTATGGGCTTGATCAAGATGAAATGACTCTCTACTGTGACAACATGAGTGCCATCAGCATATCTAAGAATCCGGTTCAACACAGCAGAACCAAGCACATTGACATTCGTCATCACTTCATCCGAGATCTAGTTGAAAAGAATATCATTGCGCTACAGCATGTGGTGTCTGCCAAACAACTTGCTGATATCTTCACAAAAGCTCTGGATGCAGTCCGGTTTGAAGACTTAAGAGCCTCTCTGGGGCTCTGTGTGTTACCTCCATAGGGCAGCCAGGAGCACTCCCCCCCTTGTCATTTATTCCAAAAAGGGGGAGGAGACGATAAAGAGGAAGAAGGGGAGGTTAAGAAATTTTTTTTGCAAACAACTCTCTATAGGGTTTTGTCAAAATGCCAAGGGGGAGATTGATGATGTAGTATGGCAGTGTTTGACAAAACCAGCACAAGTGAACAAGCAGCAGCTGCAGCAGGGGATGCTATAGCAGGAGCTTGTTCAAGTGGCTGCATCATCTGACCGAGAAGCAGCAGCGACCTGGGCTTGTCTAAAAGGGCTGGGATCGCTACGGAGATCATCAGAAGAATTTTAAAATGCTGTGGAGAATTTTCCAGTGAGGTTTCCTAGGCAGAGAAGGAGATTTGTATTGAAGATAAAGATCAAATCTAATCTCCTAGATTTTAGGAGATAATTGTTCTTTTTGGGACATTGCTTAAACCTGGTCTTGCTTAAAGCTGGTGCTGCTATTTAAGAGGAAGGGGTCGAGAGCAGAATGATTGATCGAAGCTGAGGGATACACGAGTGCATACATAGAATTCAGAGAGACCAATTTTGGTGTGTGACGGACGAATTCTTCGATCATCATTCGAGAGCAGAGCGTGAGCGCAGAGCTGTGGTGACAGAAGCATAAGGGAATCAGGACTTGCAGAGTCTGATTCGAGCTTGATCTGGAAGCCAATTCAGCGCAGTGGTGCTTGTTGGTTGATCAAGGGCAGCCGCGGAAGAACTGACGGGTGTGTGGCTCGGTCGAGTGTCTAAGCGGTGGTTCTCGCTAGTGGCAGGTGGTCACTGAGTGAGGGGGAGTATTCCAGAGTGTGCAGCGCTCGTGGAATCGTTCGAACGGCTCGGCAGAAGGCTTTGGAGCGACGCGGACAATTGTGCTTCAGCTGTGTGTTACAGCAGTTGCTACAGCAACCCTGCTGAGTGAGTGTAGTTTAGAATAGGCTGAGTCTTGAGAAGTCTGTAGCTATTCTAGATTGACATTTGTAGAGGGTGTGCAGACACAAGTCAGAGCCTGTTCTGATTGTGTCAAGTGATCCACACAAGGTTGAGTAGCATAGGTTGCGTGGAGTTGTAACCGAGTGTACTTTGAGACCTTCGTGGTTAGTGGATTGAGGACTGGAGAATAGTCCTCCCCAGACGTAGGCAGTTGGCCGAACTGGGTGAACAAACTTCTGTCTTTTTCATTGTTTGCTGAGACAATTTCCAAGTGAACAAGAGTGTGCTGCAGCAACTGCTTGTTCACATATCTGCCTAACTGAGACGCTGTGAATTTCACATGTAGGTGGCCATTTGAGGAGGTTGCAAACCAAATGCTTGTAGGGGAGGGGGCTGGGGGAGTTAGTTCAGCACCTTCGGGTGCATGAGAGATGGTTGTGCGGTCAGTGCAGTAAGACATATAGGGTTGGGCCTCGTTGTTTAGGCCGTGATTGTGGGGCCACCTTCATAGGGTCTGCTGAGTTGCCGATTTGGGTCCCGCCAAGGTGTTCGATGCCAGTTTCGAGGGAGGTGGTGGCGGTGCAACAGAACCATGCGGACTTGGCAGATTTGTCTGATATCTTTAGACCTGTTGACAAAGATCCTGAGGTGTTCGTGAAGTTGAGAAGCGCGGCAATCCCTACCATGAACTTCATTCTTAGATCTTGTAGGAGGGGGTGGCAAAGTGGTATGCTGCGGTAGTGGAAGCGGTGAACGAGGATCCTGGTGATCTTAATCGTTGGGGGATCATGCAGATTTTTAGCGTGTCAGTTCTTAGATCAGTCAAAAAGGAGGAGAGGGCGGGGTTTCCTTGGCTGAGTTAGTGGCCCGTAGGTTGGAGGAGTGGGCAAGAAGGGGAGATAGCCAGCGGTGCCTATGGCACGAGACAGTGAGAAAGGGGCGGCCAGGAGGCCGGTGACAGTTTTTTTCTGAGGAGGATCAGAGGAAGCGGTGCGAGAAATTAGCGGCGGCCGGTCGGCTTGGAGATGCGGTGGGTGCTTTAGTGAGTGGTGGGGTTTTGCCGCTATCTCAGGATAGCGGTGAGTGGTTCTAAGCGCAGTTAGAGCATCAGCAGTAGCTCATTTATTGCCTTTTCAGGTTGGGGTGGGAGTGCGAGGGGCAGCAAAGGCTGTTACACATTCGTTAGACCATTTGGTGGCGAAACACTCTAACAATGAGGGGTTAGAGGTTTTAAAGGTGGATATTACGAATGCTTTTAATCTGGTCAGCAGAGAGGCTTTCATGAAGGGAGTATGGTGCCATTTTCCATCTCTTAGTGCTTGGGTGGAGTCTTGTTATGGTTCTCAGGCGGTGCTCTTTATTAGAGAGTGATAGAGGCTATTTGTACGCATTATTTAGATCATAACCCTATGCTTGCTTGCAATATTTTATGAGCAAGATTACTCGTTTCTAGTGTTTTTGTATTACAGGGCAAAACGAGTCCTTGAGTCGGATACGCGCTAACAGGCAGCGTTCTAGGAGTGAGAGATCCGCCTGCGGAGATAGCAGCACAAGCAGAAGAGAAGTTGGCGAGAGTCAGTAGCGGTGCGCTAGCCGATGCGCTAGCCGAATGCTGTGCGCCAGGCGCAAAGTCCAGTGACCAGATTTGGAAGTTGTCAAAGGTGAACTTCCTGGGCAATATATAAACAAAGGAAGTCTAGGGTTTCGAGAGAGAGATATCACAGCCATCATTGGACGACACACATCAGAGAGAGCGGCAACACTGGAAAACACACGGACTTGTTGAGAGGATTTGCGCTAGCGGACTGCGCCAGCCGAGAAGACAAGCTGCACGCACTGTTTGCTACTTGTTTCTCAGACACATTAGTCATTATTTACTATTCTATGATGTTTATCACTAGCATGTCTAGCTAAACGCTTAAGTGTTGGTCGGGCATGAATCTATGATGCACTTTCTTTGAGACTTGAGCTTAATGCATAGTTTACTTACTTGTATTAATCCTGTGCGTACGGAGACAGCTAGTTGCATGAGTAGGGGAAGCCTTGAACCGCAATCTTACTTGTGTTGCTTGCTTGTCATATGTTAAACTAGTTGATAGCTTTACGGTGACAACTAGGAGTAATGAGCTAGGGTAAGCAGTTGCTACTGTGACAGGATTCGCAGCTGTTTTAGTCTATGTTCTAAGGATTAATAGCACATGAACTTTGAACGGAACATGCGCATGTGTTAGGAAGCCTTGACCGGACACTAATCCAAGTGAAATTAAGCTATAGACATATTAGAGTCAGTGATAAGGAATGCACTCATAGAGGATTGTCCGCCCAATACTTCTCATAGTCATAGTATCTAGTCTCTACTGCCTGCGCACGTCTAGTGCATTTCTCTGCGTTTCACAACTGTTACTCGCGCACTGCGCAAACCAACCACTCACCCCCCAATCTTCGTAAGTGTAGGACACTGACTAAAACTGAACTACTTGCTCCCTGTGGAGATCGACCCTTACTTAACCGCTGTACTGAGTGGAAGAGGAAGGATTATATTTGACGCGCACAACGACGCGCGATCAGAGAGTCAACCATTCGTAGTTGTTGTGGGGTTCAGCAAGGTGATCCTTTAGGACCCTTGCTATTTGCCATTGCTTTGCAGCATTTGCTGTGTCGGATTGTAGAGTTGTATCCTCGTTTGCTACTCAACGCTTGGTATCTGGATGATGGCATTTTGATGGGGCAAATGGAGGATTTGCTGACAGCCATTGGGGTCATTACAGAGTCAGGCCCACGTCTAGGGTTAATAGTGAACCTTAGCAAGTCCTTGTGGTGGTGGCCGCATGGAGACCAAGGGCAGCCTCCCGGAGGTTCCAAAGGTTTTGGTTTTTCTAATTCTTTTGAATTATCGGTTTTGGGTATCCTATTTTGGCGGATGGGAGAGGGGCTGATGAGGTTGTGGAACAGAGAGTTCTGGGGATTCGGGCCATCCTTACTAAGGTGTCTAAGTTGGATAACCCGCAGTTGGAGTTGTTACTTTTGCGCGCTTGTGTTGGCATGCCGAAGATGATGTACAATTTGAGGAGTTCACCACTGAGTTGGATCGTGGAGTCGATTCATTTTTTTTTATGCAGCGGTACATCTGTTTGGTCCATATCTGGAACGTGGGTTTCATAGTAGAGCAGCGGAGGTTAGTGGGACTGCCTCTTAAGTTCGGTGGGCTAGGCATTCCAGTAGGAAATGATGTAGCCCTCTCGGCTGTCGTTGCTTTCTTGGTGCAGGCAGGGGGTTGTAGGAAATGCTTACGAAGGACGCTTTCTCTTCGTCAATGTGTGGAGTCTTGCTTGAAGAATGGAATCTAAGGTTTCAACCTACCTCTTCAGTTGGTTTTGGGGAGCTGAGATCGAAGGCTAAACCGCAGCAGTGGCTTACTGGGTTGGCTGCAGAAGTCATTAGGGAAGAGATCAAGAGATGGGGAGGAGCCCTAGTAAAGACCTTGGTGAATGCAGTTTCTATGTCCGGTAGTGATATTTGGACCCAGCGATACCTACGCCTTTCTCTGAGCTTCGTATGAACCTGGCGGCATATCGTTTGGCCCTCAAGTATCGAACCGGTCACAATGTGTTCACCGGGTCTCGTGCTTGTGCGGCCTGTAGAGGTTTGCACACTTCTGATGCGGCTGGTGATCACGACTCTCATTGCCCGGGGGGAGGGAGGAGATTCGGAGGTATAACGCAGTGAGAGACGCTTTGTTCACTTTTTTCAGGGAGGCTAATTTATGACCTATGCTGGAGGTAGCTAGTCTTCTGGATAGAGGAGAGAAGCCGGCGGACATTTTGGTGCCGGCGTGGGATGAAGGCATAGATCTTTGTAGGGATGTGTCCATTGTCTCTCCCTTTGTGGGGGGAGGGGTATGACTAGAGTCAGGGAAGTCAAGCAGCTAGGAGGGCAGATGAGAAGAAGATCTCTAAGTACGATGATGGTTGTTCAGTCAATGGGCTTTTGTTCGTGCTTTTTATCATGGAATCATTAGGAGGTTTTGGAGCGCGAGCAGATTAACTGATCAGGACCGTGGCAGCGAGATGGGCTGAGGCCAGGAGTATGGAGCCACCGGCAGCTCTTTCTATCTTGAGGCAAAAGTTATCATTTGTCTCGCAGAAGGCTCTAGGTGACGGATTCCTTTTAAGAGATGATTACATTTAGCATATGCGGCAAAATAGATACCAACTTTTTGACGATCTCTCATTTATAATTATCTTTCATCGTATAAGTAGTAATATATATAAAGTAGTTATAGAAATCTATATGTAAAATTTGGAAATATGGGAATGAAATGTTTCGGAAAATATGTAACTAAAGTACATTGTTTTGGAAAAAATGGCAGAATGAAAATGAATTTTTTTCCCATGAAATCTTACCTCTTGTTCCTGTTGGACTTCTCAGCATCGAAAGCCTAAATTCCACTCCAACTCGAAATCCGACCTCCTCCAAGGCCGATTCGAGTGTCAATCAATGGCGGATACGGTATTGCCGACCGATCAGCAGAGTATGGTATCGTCGTTTCTCGAAATCGCTGTAGGTCAAACCGCCGAAACCGCCAGACAATTTCTGATGGTGAGGTTTTTGGTTACTCTTGTTAATGCATTCAATGTGTTTGGCATTAGAAACCACCAGTCTAAATCCGTCCGTAGCTGAATTCTATGTATGTATGTGTGTGCTTTCTGGATAGTATATTGGCATTCTGATGACGATGATCTGAATGACTTTTAGCTTTTTATGGGGAATGTGTTTGTGATTTTAAAAGATTTTTTTCATATCTTGTAACTGGGAATGGTATAGCCATTCGGCAATGTGGGGATCTCCATCACTATTGTAAAGGCATAGTTATTGACGAAGAGATGTTTTATATGTCAAATATATGTTGTTAAGATTAAAATTTCAAATGGACTGAATCCCTCGTGTACACTTGCTTGTGGGAGTTAGGTGTTGAATGAGGCATATATTGACGTTTCTAGGGTTACTGGTTGTTATGAAAACATATAGGGGCTCTTGATTGTTAACTGGTTTCATACTGAAGCTATGGTGGTGATAGAAAAGTAACATATGTGTTTGGTAGTACTGAGATCAGGCTAAATGTTACTGATTGTTGTGATCCAACGCCTGTTTGTGTCTACATTCTGCTTTAGTTTCCGTTAATGTGAGTTGTTGATTATGTCTTCCGTTAATTTACATCTTGATAGTTTTGGGCTAGTTCACATGTTACCAACTATTTTAACGACAAATAACTCTTCTTTTTTATTCTCCCTTGCGATTTTCTAGATTTATATGTTTTGTTATACCATATGGAAACAGGCTACAGGTTGGAGTCTTGAAGAAGCAATTCAGCTGTTTTATGTGGGGAATGAAGGTGCCCCTGCGGTAGCTGCTCCAAACTCGCCACCATCAGAGAACTTTGTTTCCCCTTCTAATCATAATTCAGCGTATGGAAATTTAGAGACTAATGTAGTGATGTATGTGTTTGTAAATTTGTCATTAGTTGGTTCTGATGTATTTTTTTCAGTGGATTGACAAATGGTAACGGGAATGCAAGTATTGGTCAAGAAGATGAAGTGCGCCCTCCTTTACCGGTGATAAGGGAAGCCCTCTATGATGATTCAATGGTTTATGGGTGTGTGCCCTGTCACTTACTTATCTATCATTAATAATGTGGTTATTTCGGAATTGATTCAGCTGTGGATCTTTGAGGTCTGTAAGCTTGTGATGGTGCTATCTTGTCTGTAGCTGTACCTGAAAACCATTCTCAGTAACTGATGCGAAAATAAATTTCTTGTATTAGATAAACAAGAAATTTTCTGTGGGGCTTCTTTGTGTTTATGCAGTATTTTATTTCTTGAACATGCACAGGACATGAATTTGTCTCCAACTATACATGTACAATATTCAGCACTCATGCTTCAAATTTCATTTATATTAGAGCGCCGAGGACGGGGTATCCACGTGAAGCAAGTTCTGTTGCTTTTCGTAATTTTGGTGGGGAAATGAGACGTAATACTGTATGGCAGTCGGATCAAGGCGATGGTGCAGCAACAACAGATACCAATGTTCAAGATCTTGCGTCGCTATATCGCCCGCCTTTTGAGCTGATGCACCGTGGACCTTTTGAAGAGGTATGTGGCATACTCAAATATGACTTTTAATTGATACATATTGTCTTGTTGAATCATAACATTTTTTTTTGTTCTAGTATGTGTGTACTGTGTACCCGCATTGGCATGTGTTCCCATTGGTGGGTACATGTAGTTGGAGTGAATTTGGGTAATGCCACAGTGTACTGCGGCTCTGTGATTAATGTAAATTAGTTTCAGACAAAATGACTTCAGCAATGTAGTCGAGTGAAAACCATTCTGATGTTATGTGGTTTGTGATTTTTAGATCGATAGTTTTTGGAAGTAATTGGTTTGTAATTCTATGTTCAAAGACCTATGTAAGTTATTCTACTCTCTGGCATAATAGAGTCAGTGTATATCGTGGGAGTTGCCATCTTGAAAAGTATTTCACTAATGAATGCAGGCAAAAATTACCGCTTCCTTTGATGATAAGTGGCTATTGGTAAACTTGCAATCCACCAAAGAGTTCAGCTCGCACATGGTTTTCTCTGCCTTCTTCTTGCTTGATTTTTCAGATTATTTCTCCAGTCCTAGTCATTGGCCTATCCTTCTCATTGTTACTCTGGTGTCTGTACCTTATTACAGCTTAACCGGGATACCTGGTCTAATGAAGCTGTGGCACAGACCATCAAAACCAATTTCATCTTTTGGCAGGTTTGCATGTTTGACCTTGTCTTTTATGGAATGTGACCAACCTTGAACGTAAGAATTTGTGTAATGCTGATTTGCGTCGAAATCATAAGGGTAAAATCATCACACACTCGGTTGATGTTATGAACGGGTTTTCCAATTGTGAATTAGGCAAAATCAGCCTTGCTCAGTTTCTTACTTAAGAAAGGCTTTTTATGTTCTTCTTCATTGTCTTAAATCTGTTGTTTATGCGCACTTAGCAGATTCTTCCACTGTTATTTTGGTTGTTTTAAGTTTGCTCTGATATCAGTTATTATAGTGGTTATATTGATTTGTAAAACCATTTGATGTAATTTAAAGGTCTATGAAGAGTCAAGTGAGGGTAGGAAAGTGTGCACTTACTACAAAGTGGAATCCGTTCCAGTAGTCCTTGTCATTGATCCTATCACTGGACAAAAAATGTGTTCGTGGTCTGGGATGGTTCAACCAGACCGCTTGCTTGAGGTATGTGATACTTGCGTTCAGATTGTGGTGTAAATTTCATACTGTTATTGGTTTATTGATGATAAAACTTAACAACTTTGCAGGATCTTATAAAATTTATGGATGGCGGTCCTAGGGATCATCATGTCAGTGTGTCTCACAAACGTCCAAGAGATAGCAGTTTGACTCCACCACTAAAATTTCAACGTATGTGTTATGCCTTTTAAAGTTGTGAAACATCAAATGATCAGTTTTCACCTAAACTAAACGACTTCGTAAACTGGAAAAGAAAGTTCTATAAATGGCAAGGTTTTACTTTGGCTTTTGCAGTACCATATATGTATGATTAAATCTTATTTCATTGTTGGAATAATTTCTTTTTTTGGAAATAATGAAAATGTGGCTGATAACGATGACAATACTTTGCGTGAGAAAACTGGTCGGCAGCTTCAGAAGGGAAGGCGTATTGCTGGTGTTCTTTTTTTTTTTTTTTTTTTGATAGAGTAAATTGATAATGGTAAACTTCAAGGTTACATAAGACAGGGAATTGTAATTCCTTGCCTTCTACACCTATTACATCAAAATAAGATATGATCTAACCCAATGTTCATTTACTGTAGCATTTTTACCTTACAGGCACCGATTTGTCATAATCAACTAGCATGCAAAGTTATGTCTTGATTTTCACTTATTTTGCATGTAATATATGTATGTTTTAAACCCACTTGTTAAAATGGCACTATGGCCTCTGATAGCTGCAGTCTCTGAATTTGATGGTTCATGTAAGAAGTTGATTGACCATTTAAGCTATATGTTGTAAAACAATTGTCGATTGGCATTATGCCGTCTAATATACTGGAATTGACACAGTTGGTAAAATGATTATGATGCAATGAACTTTGCACAGGCATCAAATATATTGGTGTCTTAGATCATTATTTTTCTTGACCGGTGTTCCCTTAATTAGTTCTGTTTTTGTTTTGTGCACGTGTCTACTTACTCGGAAATGAATGATTCTGTATGATTTAAATGATGTGTATCTGGATCCTCTTTTTATTTGTATGTTTGTGCCTGGAAGTATTACTAATTAATTCTATTTAGGTTCATGTTTATCTGATTCGGAAGCCCCTGCTAATGCCAATGAGACTAATGTAACTGATGGTGATGAGGAAATGCAAAAAGCATTAGCTATCATGGAAAGTGTGAAGGACCCCGCTTTAGCTACTTGCAGCGAAAAAGACATAAGCTCCCTTACCAAAGAGGAAGCTGACTTTTCATCTAAGATACTCGCATTTCCTCCTCTACCTGAAGAACCTAATGGTGATAGAAGCCTCATTTGCAGAGTCGGAGTGCGCCTTCCAAGTGGACGCAGGATCCAGAGATGCTTTTGGCACACTGATCCAATACAGGCATGTGTTTCTTGCATGATTTTTAAGATTTGGGAGAGCTGTTATTTTACTTTTTTATGCACCCATGAATTACATCTAAATTGGAAACAATGTGTTGTTGAAGGTCACTCCTACATGTCTTAAGTCACATACTCAGTATGAAGTTTGGTTGGCATCGCAATTAAACATAGTGTTTTTTTCCTTTCTTTTCTGCCAACCGGAGATTTTACCCCTAGAAATAAAAATACACTTTAGTGAATCTTTTGTTGTTACTTGAACAAAATTGTAACCTGATAATTTGCAGTTGCTTTGGTCATTCTGCTGTTCGGTGATGGAAGAAGCCAAATCACGTCCATTTCGCTTGGCACAAGCCATTCCCGGGTCCTCAAAGCAGCTGGACTATGAAACCAAACTGAGTTTCAAAGAGTCGGGGCTGGGAAACTCTTTGGTATCGATGACTTGGGACTGAAAAGCTTTTTAGATCTGCTGCTGCTGCCTGCTTATATAGAAATATGATTGCACTGCAATCTTCAACTGGAAACTAGCATTGAAGAATTTTGGTTTCGGTGCTCGCATCCTTGCTGACTTTGGCTCATGTGGTACTGATGTTAGTTTATTGACACATGTTTGCGGTGTACATAAGTGGAACATCGTGCGTACCATGTTGAAGTGGGCCTACCCTACATATCCTCTGTATTTCTGTGAATTTAAATTATAGACAGTGTTGGTGACTGATTGCATCTTTATGGTTAAATCTAACTTGAGGGAGTGTCTTGGCAGGATAATCTCAGGCAAGTTTGTAGAGAGCATCATACTTATGGGCGCCCTTCACTGTATGTAACCCATCATAGTTGGGGAACCTCTAAGATGAACCATTTCAAAAAAAGAGGATAGTTATATCATTTCACATCCGGACTAGAATAAGTCAGTCTCATTAATATATTTCTTACAAAAAAAAAAAAATGCAATTTCTTAAAGTCTTGAATCATTGTCATAATTTGACCCTTTCTAGAAGAAATTGTACCTTGTCCCCTATATGGAACTGATTCTTTTCACATAACCGTAGAAATAATACGATGATATAATGCATAAGACCTTATGTTTTGTTTACTCCCGATATCAATCATCATCTCTAACCATATGAGATCAAAAAATTCCCTCATAGCGATTAATAGAGAACACTACGGATGAAGAAAAACTAAAAAAACCAGGGCATGGCAAGGTGGTGTGCTTCAAAAAAGGAGAACATTTTGGGAAAAGCGGATATTTTTGAAAAAAATAACAAGTTTCAAAACAGTAAACCCAGTCAATAACCATCTACTTATCAGACGTAGTGTATATTATCTACATCCCCACTTTCCACATTAACACAACACACTGTATCATCTAAAGTTTGACCAGTCAAACATTTCTATATGTACATATCCAGGGGGTTATTGACAAAACATGTTTCAACCAGCTGCAGCTCACCAATTCTGAACACTTTTTTTCTTTGAATTATGCTCCCTCTCTCTCGTCTCATTAAACGCGTAGCCACAAAACCTGGGAAAC
The DNA here is from genome assembly GCA_963678935.1 of Umbilicus rupestris. Classification (NCBI taxonomy): domain Eukaryota; kingdom Viridiplantae; phylum Streptophyta; class Magnoliopsida; order Saxifragales; family Crassulaceae; genus Umbilicus; species Umbilicus rupestris. The sequence continues at coordinate 10,841,937 of OY787619.1, forward strand.
CATGCATGCACGTGGTTTAAGCACTGTAGCTTTAGCCCTTATAAATTCTCCACCTTCACAAGGCTTATTTCCCTCAGCTTTACCTTCCTTCTCTTCCTCTCATCCACTTTCAGAATCTCAAACTTAAGTTGGGTTTAGATTTGTTAGAGTATGGCAAAGAATACTTTTGTAGCATTTTCGATGATACTGGCGGCGGTGGCAGTGATGACTGCTGCACCAGCTGCAGCTCAGCTTTCATCCACCTTTTACGATTCAAAATGTCCAAAGGCACTCACCACAATCCGGACCTCCATTAGGTCTTCCATATCCGCCGAAAAGCGCATGGCCGCTTCTCTTCTCCGTCTCCATTTCCACGATTGCTTCGTTCAGGTCATCATCATCATCATCTAAACCGGCCTTATTCTCTCTCTACATCAATCCATCATATTGACGTTTGGTATTTATTTACAGGGTTGCGATGGGTCGATCCTCCTGGACGACGCTCCTACGGTTGTGAGCGAGAAGAATGCAAACCCTAACAGAGGCTCTGCTAGAGGGTTTGAGGTCGTCGAGAAGGCCAAGGCCGAAGTCGAGAAGATATGTCCCGGAGTTGTCTCTTGCGCCGATATCTTAACCGTTGCAGCTAGAGATGCATCTGTTGCTGTAAGTCAATATCATACCTTAAACCATTGTTGTCAGGTATGGGCGGTGGTCCGGGACCCATTCGTATTAGGAGGTCTACGTTTGATTTTTGTGTGAAAAGTGACCGTATTTATAAAAAAAATATTAAAATTATATTTATACAGTCATATCATGTTTTAAAGGATTCTACGATCTATAAAAGGTCAGAAACGGACGTGGGTCTGATGATATTGTTTGAATCCAGGTAGGAGGGCCGACATGGACAGTGAAGCTCGGCAGAAGAGACTCAAGGACAGCGAGCCTCAGCCAGGCCGAGGCTGACCTTCCTAGCTTCAAAGACACCGCTCAAGGCCTCATCACCATTTTCAGCCGCAAGAATCTAAGTGCAAGAGACATGGTTGCGCTATCAGGAGCTCACACAATCGGGCAAGCCCAATGCCAATTCTTCCGCGACAGGGTCTACACCAACGGAACTCATATCGATGCCGGCTTCGCCAGCACTCGCAGACGCGGCTGCCCCACCAGCGGCGGCGACACAAACCTCGCACCGCTTGATCTCGTCACGCCCAATTCATTTGACTATAACTACTTCAAGAACTTGCAGCAGAAGAAGGGACTTCTTGAGTCGGACCAGACCTTGTTCGACAACGGTCCGACCGACAGCATTGTGGCCGAGTACAGCAAGACGCCGGCCACATTTAAATCTGATTTTGCAGCTGCCATGATCAAAATGGCAGATATCGAGCCGCTGACCGGCTCAGCTGGCGAGATCAGGAGGATCTGCAGTGCACTCAATAGCTAATTCACTTAGCTCTCAATAATCCGTTGCCAAATAACTGATAAAGACACCATTGTTTTTATTATTCAAATTTCTTAAGTGTATGTTCATGATGTAATCTTCATCAAATAATTGAGACCATTTCGTTTTCATATTTTATGTCGCATGTTACTATTTATACTTTCTTATAATTCAATATGAGACAATTACAAATTAGAGATCGTCAAAAAACTGGTACATATGTATTCTGCCGGATAAGCTAAATATAATCATCCCTTAATAGGAATCCGTCCGCCAGAATCTCTTTTCTTTAAAAAATATTATATTTATAGCAGTAACATATCCGATATTTAAATTTGTTTGAGCCTCAAAATATTTTTGTAGGTGTCGTTTTGTGTGTTCATGAACTTACTAAACGTTTTACTTTAAAAAAATATTGACTAGATTATGAAAGGTGATATATTTGTAAATATTTTTTTTCTCACATTAAATTTTTTGAATTCATCATGTATCTAATTCAAGTGCAAAAGATATTATATAAATTGCTTATGATAAAATAAATTATCCAGTTTATATGAAAATATATTTAATAGGTAATCACAAATTTAAAATTATTATGACGCGGTAACTTTCCGGTGTACGACAGTCGAAAATATAAGAAATGCGACGGTTTTTCGAAGCACAAACCATCTAGAAAAACCAACGCATAAAGAATCATCGCATAAACATGAGTATGATTTTGCCGACTCGTTAAATGGACTGAAGCCGTCTAAACAAAGACAGAGTCTTATATTGAGAGACTCAGAATTGAAGTAGGGATATGTTCGATCAAAATGCTTCCACTCACCATCTGAATGGTGCACCATAACATTGTCATATCTATTTGAATATCAGCTCATATGTGTAATTGTTGTTTCGTTCATATACAACATGTGAAGGCGATGTATGATAAGAAGTAGAACATTTGGGATCTCGCATTTCTCTTGTAATTTCTCGAACTTTGCGATTTGCGTGACTCTTTGTATCTTCGTTCTCCACAAAAACAACAATTTAATAAATTCTTGTACTTCCCATACTAGAGCAAACAATCTATTACACATACATCAACTAGAGTGTACCCCATGCCCAGTCCACTCACCAATTTTTTTGTTTAACGAAACGTAGTAGGCATCCGGCTGCCACAGTCAAGCAAATTTCCTATTGTCCCGCAAATTGAATCATATGTTGCTTCCGACAATCTGTCTTGGTTTGAAGCAATTTCATGGCAACAGATAATTCTATCTCAGTAGTGCAACTTTCAAAATACAGGTTCGAAGCTAAATTTAAACATATTATACATGCTCAGATGATGCTTTATTAGGTTCCTCATGTTGTTCTTAGTACAATTGACCGGACCACTGCTTGCCCAGCTATATCACTTATCATATTCTGAAACCTGCTATAAATATCATTAAAGGATGATCGTACATGCAGTAAGTAAGAATCATTAGAACTATACTCCTTAATGCATATGGTATATGTCACTTCTGCTATTACCTCTCAATAAATAGTCCAATTATAATAATCCTTAACCAATTCGTAAGTAAACAAATGATTTTTAGCAACCTCAATTTTTCAAAATAACCTATTTTTACACTTACAACATGGACAACGCATCTAGTCTCATTTAGATACTTGCCCATTGGTAGAGACCTCTTCAAGAAACCTCACGACACCATCCATAAACATATCATTATTTTATGATTCAACGAGATCGCGTTGTTTGTACATCTAAAAACGTTATCTAACCAACTCTTCCATAAAAAACATGCTAGACAAATCTACAATATCTCATGTACATCAAATAAGAGTTGTTGAATTCGAAATGATAAGTTGGGAAGTAGATTACCTGATTAAGAGTTGCTGAATCTGAAATTCTAGAATTTATGAAGCGAAGAAAAAAAATGTTGTGTAGAGAAAACAACCGTCGCAAACCTTGTCGTTGTAACACCGTCATAAATGCATTGTACGTACCGTCGTTTCTCATACCGTATTTACGACGAAATAGATGCGTGTTGTACATCCATCCTAAATCTATCGTATAATAAGACGGATTTACGACGGAATGTACTGTGGTACATTGTACTATCGCATAACTGTCGTAAATACATCGCATAAACTGACGAAACATTTAAACTATCCCATAACACCTGGATTTGAAATCCTTGCATAATTCCATTGTATATGAAATCAAATTTTGTAGTGAATTAACTTAAATTATTCTTCAAAATACTTAAAAAAAAATAGGAAACAAAATATAATGAGCCAACTTGATGATTAAGACCGGTTCAAAAAAGTAACGTGCTAAATTCAACCCTCGATTTGTTCAATATTTGCTTTTAACAAAGATAGGGTTTGACATTGAACAAAAAGTCAACGAATCAGAAAAAATCCGAGTGAATACATTTTGTTAATTTATATGGGAAGCCATTCTTGACGAGGCGACATTTTATGTGATGCCAGGAATAGAATGTGATACTCCATTGTTCACAGAAAAGTAGTAAGGAGCAGGTAGTAGGTCACCAAACATGAATATGACATTTTTCAAAACCGTTTTATTTGAATCAAACAATCATATGCATGTTCCTGATCAACCCTCAACTTATTGTCTAACAGTTTTCTGATCATCCCATGCGAGCTTTGATCAATTCTTTCATTTGTGCCTAATTAGCATCACGATTAATGTAATTGCCGCATGTGTTTTTCTATCTGTCTCAGGCCCACCAGGAAAGGAACCCTACCCTACCTCCCCGGCCACTTTTCTCCACATTCATTCCTCCTTCATCCCCATTATCACTACCTCAATCCCCAAAAACCATAAAAAGCTTAAATGCTATTCTGTAGGCCTCTTCTATGGACCTCGTTTTTTGTTTTGTTTCTTAACTGGACACTTATCCAAGTCTCCTAACAAAGTAATCTTTTTCCCACGCGACTAAAGCTTAAAAAAATTGTTGTCGTTCCCAAAAGTTGTCGGCCTGTCGTTCTGCTTGTCTGTGAATCTGTGATCTTCTGGGTGTGAAACAAATCACTGCTCGTCTGCTTCTTCGTTGCTGATTATCAAGTTGTGCATTCCTCAGTTGATAAATCAATCAATTGCAATCAAGTATGACTAAGTTATTTCTGTTTGTTCGAGTTTTCTCCGAGCTGAAGTGTGATTTTAATTGATTTAAATCTTATTAAGGGTATGTTCTTTTGTACTTAAACTTATTACTTTAGTTATAGGCAGAGAGTCTGTAGAAATCACCCCCGAGGGGGATAGGGGGTAAGCGTTAGAACTACCGCATCCCCCTGACTTATATATACTTATATGTACAGATATTTACTATTCATCATCTCTTTCCACAACACCACCACTACGCCATTTTACATCTTTAATTTGTGACGTTTTTGGATTGTGTAATATGAACATATGTCACAAGTATGTATGTCGCGAGAAACAACCGCCATATAGGAGATATGACGTGACACATCTTAACATCACACATGTGTTTGACGTATAGGAGGATTTTCCTGGTACCACGTGCAGGATATCAGATTAATTGTCGTCATCATATCCCTGAATGTAACAATATCTCTAACTACAACAAACATGTCATGAAAGACTACTTATGCGACATTATCGAAACTACACTCTCGTTTCTGTTGCATAGGATTTGATTAAATGAAAGCAAGTTCTATGAAAAAAATCTGCTTTTACTTTTTGCTGCAGATTTCGTTTCTGTACTATGCAGATTTGCTATAGATTTGCAGACTTCGGCTGACTTGTCTGACTTGTCACATCAACCTGCAAATGCAAGTTGTCACAAAAGTACAATTCATATTTGAATTTGAACACAATGTTGTATCAACTAATAGTAATAAATAAATGCATAGTATAATTTTCCACCAACTAATTATGATTTCAACCTTTATAAATCATACAACAAAACTTGTAGCTTATCCCAACAGCTTCTTCACTTTCCTCCATTTTAAAGTTCTTTGTAGTTGTTTTTAAATTCCGGGGAACTAAAATAGGAGGTCATCAAGCGTTCTCATTTAAGTTCCGGTAATTCTGAACTTTTTATGTGTTAGCATTAATTTAGTTTGTATCAACTACTAATAATTTTAATACGTTTAATTGCTATCACTTATATCGTCATCTATGACACGGACATTTTGCGACGTACAGATTGTGTCATATAAGTTTTTCGATATAAGTTTTTACAGCAAGAAATGGATAAAAGATGGATGGAACTTGAGAGATGTGATGTTTGATATATTGAAGGAATTCTTGAATTTATTGAATTTGTTAGATAGAATTGTTTGGGGGATGCATATATATGCCCATGTAGACGATGTAAATTGCACAACATAAGATGTCTTACATTGGATGACATGTATGGGCATCTGATTCATAGTGGTATGATGCGTGATTATATCACTTGGACTTCTCACGGGGAAGTTGCTAGCGATCCTTCTGTATACATGATGAGAGAACAATATGTTTCAGAGGAGATTATGCGAGGAAAAATGAATCCTATTGATGATACTTACGCTACAAATCCAACAATGGAGATCATTAACAATGCATTCCCATACCGAGATGCACATGACAAGGGCACACATACTATGCAGGAGGATGTTCAACATAATCGTTTTGGAAAGGAAGCTTCCGAGAAGTATCACAAGCTTCTATATGAAGCCCAAACTCCAATTCATGCTGGTAGTGACAAAACTATGCTTGATACAATTTTGAGAACGATGCAACTCAAGGTTGATAATGGATGGTCTGATAAGAGTTTCAGTGTATGCTAAAGTATGCTAAAGAATTATTCCAGTTGAAAATAAGCATCCTGCTTGCTACCATGATGTGAAGAAAATTCTGAGAAATATGGGTTTGGGCTATGAGACTATTCACGCATGTGAGTATGGTTGTATTTTATACTACAAAGAGAATAAGAACTACACAATTGCCTAGTTTGCAACGTATCGAGATATATTCAAAACGAAGTGACAAGCAGAGTCCCCAAAAAAGTGGTTAAATATTTTCCGTTGACTCCTAGATTACAACGACTTTACATGTCATCCCATATAGCAAAAGAAATGCGATGGCATGGTTATAGACATAGCAAAGATGATGATATAGAGTTTTCTCATCTTGCCATACTATTCGACATCCAGCCGATGGAAAAGTATGGCAAGATTTTGATACAGAGTTTTCAGACTTTGCTCATGAGATCTGTAATGTTCGTCTTGGACTTGCAACAGATGGATTTAACCCATTTGGAGTATTCGGTCTTTCTGATAGTACATGGCCACCATCGATGTGTATGAAGAAAGAGTTCAATTTCCTCACTATGTTGATTTTAGGTCCAAAGTCCCCTGGAAAATGTTTAGATGTCTTCATGAAACCGTTAGTTGATGAGTTGAAAACATTATGGAATGAAGGTGTTGTCACATTTGATAAGTATGATGGTTCATCATTTCTAATGCTAGCAGCAGTTATATGGACCATAAGTGATTTTCCAGGATTGGGAATGTTAGGGGGTTTGAAAACAAAAGGGTACAAAGCGTGTCCAATCTTCTTAAACGAAGTTGATGCTCAACATATTTGTGGTAGAATGGCTTATCAGGGGCATCGTAGATGGCTTGATGAATGTCATCCATGGCGGTCGGCAACTAACAAATTTAATGGAGAAAGCGAGACTAGTGATGCTCCTCCTTATTTATCAGGTATTGAAGTCCTGTCAGAAATAAATAAGAACACATATTCGGTTCAAAGTCTACATCCTGATTTCAAAACGAGAGTTACAGGCGAGAAGTGTTGTTGGACCCATAGATCTATTTTTTACGAGTTGCCTTATTAGAAATTTTTTAAAGAACCCTACTCGTTGGGTGTCATGCACATTGAAAAGAATGTGTTTGATAACATTATTGGAAGAATTCTTGGACTTGAGGGGAAAACAAAAGATGACACTAAGGCCCGGGAAGGGTTAAAGAAATTAGGCGTGCGTAAACATTTTTGGGTTAGTAAAGATAAATTCCCACAAGCACCGTACACTGTGACCACCGAAAGTAGAAACGAGATATTTTAATGGATTAAAGACGTGAAGTATCCTCATGGGTACGCATGAAGCTTAAAAAATAAGATTAATCTTACCGATAAAAAGTTCAACGGTTTGAAGACTTGTGATTGCCATGTCATCCTACAATGTCTTTTTCCAGTTTTTATTCGGCCTTACTTCACACCAAATTGTGAGGCCGCTTATTGCTTTATCGAAGTGGTTTCAAAAATTGTGTTGCAGAGAGCTAAGATCAAGCGATCCATCTCCCCGACCAGGTGTTGTTAAAGGGACCAGTCCATTTTAGTTGGATGTTTCCTATTGAAAGGTACATTTAAATTAAATTCATTTATATTGGTGTTTATTGATTAAATTAAAGTTTTTGTTTTTATTTCAGGCAATTGGGTGAATATAAGAGGTCTATTAGAAACACACGGTATCCCGAGGGTTGTATTGCTGAGCAATATATAGCACAAGAATGTGTGAACTTTTGCAAATTATACATGACCCACAAGCTTACGCCGGAAGGAACCACGAGAAAGCTACTTCGGTCGGCCTGCCTGGAGAATGAAGTCCAAATAGTGAGCGAAGAAATCGGTTCTCAAGCAAATCCACAACCCCTTCCAGCTATTCCACCAATACAGAAGCCAAAAAGGGCGCCTCAGCCACCGATTCAGCAACCCTCTGAACCACCACAGTAACCTTCGAAACCCTCTGAACCACCAAAGCCAAAAATCCCGCCTCAGCCTCAGCCACCGATTCACCACTCTAAATCGTTTGGAAAATATATCCATCACGGCTACAGCCCTCACCCCTATTGAATCCTCCGCCCTCACCCCCATTGAATCATGCGCCCTCATCCCCATTGAATCCTCTGACCGCACCACTACTCAACCCTTCACCATCTCAGCAAACTGATTATTCTCATTCTACAACTCAGCCAACTCTGCCTTTACTAGCACGAAAGAGCATCAGGTGCAAATCTGATCCAGACCAACCCGTAATAGGTAACATATTGTATTCTTAATTATAATTTCCATAGTGTTTATTGATCTGGTTATAACTCAAATTTCATTGTAGGAGAGGAACAAATAAAGAAGCATAAATGTGGATTGGTCAATGGTACAAGGTGCATTCAAAACGCTGCTGAAGTCAAAGATCAAAATAGAGCCAGGAGTTTGTGGCCTTGTCTCGGCTGACTCGAATGTTAAAAGTTTGCTTGTCCATGAAATTGGCAGTTGCATCAGAGGAAAAGTGCCTATGCTAGCAAGGTCATACGCTGAACTTCCAAAGGCATACTGGAACATAGTTTACACACACCTAATGGTAATACATTTGTCTATCTATTGACGCTTTCATTTGTCTTTTAAACATGTGTTACTTTTAATTAACTTTTCAATGTTAGGAGAATTTTGAAATTGAGGTGTCAAACAATTGGCCGTGGAACTACATTTGTAAGATTGCTACCGCCAGATACAGAGGATGGAAGCATAGCTGCAGGAAGCATTTTTTGGAGTTTGGTGTTGAGCCGGTTCCGGTTGAGTTTGAGCACCGAGAGAATGAATGGCGTTGGCTGGTTAACCACTTCCAAGAACATCCATATAAGGTATTATATTAGTATCTAATCACCAGTTGTATTGAATGAATTATGTTAACTGACTGCTTAATTTGCATTTAACTAGGAAAAATGTGCTAATATGAAGGTCACTCTAATAGCGTCACCCGACTTACCCATCATTCTGGAAAGCTATCTTTCTATCATAGGGCTCAAAAATTACAGCAAGAAGGACATAGGGCACCATATGTCGGGACATATGAAGTAGCATATGGTGCCGACCCTGTTGGTGCTCCATTAATGGTAAACCTATTTTTATATTTTTTAAATATGTTGATAGTACTTTAAGTGAATTGGTTCTGTTGTTAATTGTGCACTTGGTATTATGCAGTTTATGTTTAATATGTAGTTTTTATTATTATGCTGTTGGTATTTTATATGTAGTTTGTGTATTATGTTGTTGGTAATTTATATGCAGTTTGTGCATTATGCTGTTGGTATCTTATATGCAGTTTGTGTATTATGCTATTGGTATTTTATATGCAATTTGTATTATGTTGTTGGTATTTTACAGCAACCTTAGTATTTTATATGATGTTGCTGTTGGTGTTTTATATGGTGTTGTTGTTGGTGTTTTATATGATGTTGTTGTTGCTGTTGGGATTTTATATGATGTTGTTGTTGGTATTTTATATGATGCTGCTATTGCTGTTGGTATTTTATTTGATGTTGTTGTTGGTATTTTATATGCAATTTGTATTTTATATGAAAATGCATCTGTTAAAACAATGTAAATCATTTGATTGTACTTGTTTTATGTAGGAAGAGATGAAATAAAAAGTTCAACAAGTTTTGGATGAGGGAGCTGAGAATGACTCGTGCGGTGTTGATGATGCTTCTCTGCCGGAAGAAACTCAAGCAAACATTATTAGTGAGGTGATCTCTAAACACAAGGCAACCAATGTCGATGGTGTTCGCAGATTATTTCAAAGGCCTCCACGCCCCAGAACTGTTGCTGATCAGTTTGCAATATTCAATTGCGAGAAGAGCTAATGAAAGCCAAGGAAGAAAATGATGTAAGAGATGATAAGCAAAGACTAAGGCTGCTGAGTTTGAGGAGCGGATTCCCTCATTAGAGCAGCTTATAAAGAATGGATCGATGGGTGCGTCCCAAACGATGGTGCAAGCTACCCTTATCTAATTTAGATTTATGAATCTTTTGATTTTTTGGATTGGAAAACTATGTGACTTATGTGACCTTGGTCCGGGACTTATGTGACTTTTGATGCTTTGTCATCTGGGACTTCTGTGACTTTTGATCCTTTTGTGACTACTAATGTGACATTTTCCTTCCTAATTATTTTTTAAAAAGCTCGTACATAAGATACCTTAGATGACAAGTTACTAATGTAATGGCTGTCACATTAGTAAGTTGTCGATACCCCCAACTGAAATGACACATACAAGAGTTATATAAGACGGTTCTCAAGACACATACTCATATCTCCTAAGAGGAGTTTGAGATGACAAGGTTCTTATGCGACACATTTGACATATATTAACGCCACACACAAACTTATGTTATTTTAGTGCTAAAGCCTATGCGACATGTCTAAAACTATCATGTCGCTTAATGGGTTATGCGACAACACTTACGCTTCGTGACATATATGACACACATATTGTCATATTAGCTACGTGCGACACAAACCATTCATAAACGACATTTCAAAGTTGTCACATAAGATGTAAAATGGCGTAGACAACACATCCACACCCACCACCACTACCACCATTACCACAACACTACCACCACCACCACCACAACACCATCACTACCACCCCCACCCGCAACACCACCCCAATCACAAAATGACTATCACCACCACAACACCACACTGCCACCATAATAAAAATAATAATTATATATATTATGGAGGTGGTGTGGTGTTATGGCTGTAGTGGTGGTGGTGTTGGGATGAAAAAGATGATGAATAGTGGAGGTGATGTGTTGATGAAAGAGATGATGAATACTGGTGGTGGTGTTTTGATGAAAGAGATGATGAATAGTGATGGTCATGTTTTTATGGTGGTTGTGGTGGTGGTGATGAATAGTGGTGGTGGTGGTGATGAATAGTGGTGGTGGTGTTTTTATGATAGTTGTGGTGGTGTTTTGATGAAAGAGATGATGAATAGTGGTGTTGATGTTTTTATGGTGATTGTGGTGGTGGTGATGAATTGTGGTGGTGGCGTTTTTATGGTGGTTGTGGCGGTGGTGATGAATAGTGGTGGTGGTGAAAGATATGATGAATAGTTATATTTACTTATATGTACTTATATATACTTATATGTGTTGAAAATTAATTGAAAATTTCGCAGTGCCTCTGAGTTGCAGATTGTGTACAAGCAGTTGCTATAGCAGACTCTTGTACACTCGGATCTTGTGCAGCAAGATGAAACAATGAACAACGATTTGTTCACCCAGTTCGGCCAACTGCCTACGTCTGGGGAGAACTGTACTCCAGTCCTCAATCCACTAGTCTCAAAGGTCTCTCGTACAACACGGTTCGACTCAACGCAACCTATGCTACTCAACCTTAGCTAGTAAATCACACGATCAGAACAGGCTCTGACTTGTGTCTCACACACCTACACACTTGAATTAATTCAGAATAGCTACTCCTCTGATCTCACAGACTCAGCCTATTCTAATTAAATCAAAGTCCTCGTAGGTTTGCTATAGCACCTGCTGTAGTAACTAGCTGGTGCAGGTTCTGTCCGCGTCGCTCCAAGCCTTCTGCCGAGCCGATCGAACTAGTCCACGAGCGCTGCACACTCTGGAATGCTCCCCCTCACTTAGTGACCACCTGTCATTGGCGAGACTTGGCCTCCTGCTAATTGCCCGAGTACCTCCACTCGACAATTTCTCTGCGGCCAGCCTTGATCCACCGACAAGCAGTCTCTGCTCTGAATTGGCTTCCCTGATCAAGCTCTGATCAGACTCTGCAAGTCTCGATCAGCCTCTGCTTCAGTCACTCAGCTCTGCGCGAACGCTGTGCTCTTCGGTGATGATCGAATCTTCCACGCACTTGAATCTCTCTCTTTCTCAGTATTCTGCATGTGTTCTCAGTATTTGTTCCCTGTTTCGATGCCCTTTTGAAGCTCTGCCCAGCTTCCTTTATATAGGAACTACCAGTTCCATCAATATCACTATTTGGAAATTCCTTAAATATCTCAACAAGATCTTATCTCCTAATTTGTAGGAGATTAGATTTGTTTGGATAAACAAATCTTTCCACAACCAAATCTTCTCCTGGATATGGGAATCTCCACTGGGAATGTTCTCTGAGAATATTTAGAAGCTCCTCCAAGATCTCAACAAGATCATATCTTCTAATTTTTAGAAGATTTGATTTCCCAATCAAATCTTTAAGCTTTGGTATGGAATCTTCACTGGGGATATTCTGAGAATATTTGGAAGCCTCTCGTTGCACTGCTACATCATATCTGGGCAGATTGTTCTTCGCGCCAATACTGCTGCTCTGCTGCTACAGCTCCTGCTGTAGCAACTGCTTGTTCACTGAGCTTGTTCACTCTGGCTGGATTTGCACAAGCTGCTGTCTTCACACGGGCAGCTGCATCATCTTGCTCTCTATCTTCACGATACTCTACCAACCTGTTGCGATGCTGGAAGTAACCCTCCGTCCGTTCTTTGGGCTACTCCAAATTAATCGGCATGCTATTGACTCTGGGAATTGCATTTCCAAAGCTTCCGTTGCTCTTCTCTTCAATTCTTGGCAGCTCGTACTTCACACGGAAATCTGCTATTTAGGATGCTCTAGCACTCTGCTACACAGGTTGCTGTAGCAACGCCTTGTGCACTCTGCTTGGTCATTCTGGAACGCTCTGCATCAGCTGCTGTCTTTACACGTTTGCTGTAGCAGACTCTTGTGCACCTTGTAGGAGTTTGTCAATGATGCCATATACCTTAACAATCTCTCCCTTGGCATTTTGACAAAATCCGAGGACCCTTCTGATCTTAGGCAATCCTCATCGTCTTCAGACTCCTTCTCTAGTAGCTTCCTCAGGATTCATCTCAAGTCAAGGACTCTGTTGTCTCAAGCTATCCCTAGCTTATCTTCTGGCGATGCTGTAGCAACTTCTTGCGCTGGCTTTGTCAAGGATGTCATTACCTTAACAAAACACTTGAAACTCACTTATTCAAACTACAAAGATTGAATATGAATATGAGAAAACAAAAAAAAATACTCTCAACAATAAGAAACTACAACTCTCTTTTGATATGTGGAAGATGTTTTGATTTGAGTTGATGAAAAAATGCATATATGTGTAGGGTATTTATACTAACACCTATAACTAAAAATAGCTAAGGACAATTACTCCATGTGTGCATGCATAAGTATCATTGACCACCTTAATGTCTCTAGAAAACTCCAAATCATCCCATTTAGCTATCTTTCAATTGGATGAATCTCTAAATGTAGCTTTCACCATGTGTTTGTTTTCCATTTTGTGGTCTTGTGCATTTGATGTGCCTTCATTTGCCTTTGAATATCAAATCACCATGTGCTTGTTTTCCTAGATTAGGTATTGCTCAATTCATTTCCATTCAATTTACCTTTGACTCTTGGATCAAGTTTATGTTTTCAATACTCCCCCCCCCCCCCCCCCCCCCCCCCCCAAACTTGATCTTGTGACTACAAGCAAGCTCCTCATTCTTATGAAGTCTTCACTTGTCAAAGGTTTGGTAAAAATATCAGCAGCTTGATCATGTGCCTTCTTCAAACTTGGACATCTTCATCCCATACTCCATCGGTGAGCTTATCGGCTTGCAATCCTCCATTTTGAACCTTTTAAGGATCTCCTTTGCGTAGCTCTCTTGAGAGATGAAAATTCCATCTATTTATTGTTTGACTTCAATCCCAAGATAGTATGACATAAGTCCCAAGTCTGTCATCTCAAATTCCTTGGCCATCACTTCTTTGAATTCTTTGAACATACTTGCATTACTCCCGGTGAAGATCAAATCATCCACATATAGGCACACTATCAATATCTCTCCATCTTTATTCTTCACATATAGTGCATGCTCATAGGGACACTTCACAAAACCGTTCTCTTAGAAGTACTTGTCAATTCTGCTATTCCATGTCCTTGGTGCTTGCTTTAATCCATATAGAGCCTTCTTCAACTTTAACACCTTATCTTCTTGTCTTTTTAGCTTCATAACCCAATGGTTGTTGGATGTAGACCTCCTCTTCAAGGACTCCATTTAAGAATGCGGACTTGACATCCATTAGATGTATTTTCCACTTGTTTTGAGCTGCCAATGAAATAATTAGTCTAATAGTCTCTAATCGAGCTACGGAGGGGAATACCTCATTATAGTCGATTCCAGCCTTTTGACTATAGCCTTTTGCTACTAGTCTCGCCTTGTATTTTTCAACATCTCCCTTGGCATTTTGCTTTATTTTGTACACCCACTTGACAACTATCACCTTATGCCCTTTGGGGACTGTGGCAAGTTCCCATGTATTGTTCTTCTCGATGGACTTGATTTCTTCATCCATTGCATCTCTCCAACTCTTTTCTTTTGCCGCTTCTTGATAGCTCATTGGTTTACATTCAGCAAATAGACAAAATAATGTAAGATTATCTTGTCTTTCGGTTGCATCATACAGTGAAATTTGAAATTTCAAGTGTCTCTACTTATGCAGATTTGTGAACTAGCAGTTGCTGCAGCACACTCTTGTTCACTTAAATGTATGCACAGCAGACAATGAATAGGACACAGATTTGTTCACCCAGTTCGGCCAATCTACCTACGTCTGGGGAGGACTATTCTCCAGTCCTCAATCCACTCAACCAAAGGTTCAGATCACACTAGGTTACAACGCACGCAACCTATGCTACTTTAACCCCGTGTGGACTACTTAACACAATCAGAACAAGCTCTGATTTGTGCCAGCACACCCTCTACAATATGTCAGTCTAGAATAGCTACAATCCTCTTCAAGAACTCAGCCTATTCTAGCCTACACTACTCAGCAGGGTTGCTGCAGCAACAGCTGTAACACCAGCTGAAGCACTCTGTCCGCGTCGCTCCAAGGCCTCCTGCCGAGCCGATCGAACCACTCCAAGAGCGCTGCACACTCTGAGTAACTCCCCCTCACTCAGTGACCACCTGCCACTAGTGAGTTCTTCCGCACGAACCTCGACCGAGCCTTCCACCCGTCAGCTCTCCCGCGGCTGCCTTTGATCAACCAACAAGCTCCACAGCTCTAAATTGGCTTCCAGATCAAAGCACGAATCAGTCTCTGCAAGACCTGACTCTCTTCTGCAATACGCACCACAGCTCTGCGCTCAACGCTCTGCCCGTGTGTGTTGATCGAAGAACAACTTCCGTAGCACACCCAGAAAGTCCTCTCTCTGAATTTCGTGTCTACCCTCGTGTATCACTCAGCTTCGATCAACCTCTTCAGCCCTCAAACCTTCTGCTTAAATACCCTCACCACTTTAAGCAATTTCCAGGTTTAGGCCATTGACCCACAAGATCAATTATCTCCTAAAATCTAGGAGATTAGATTTGATTAATATCTTGAAGCATATCTCCTTCTCTGACTGATAATCCTTGCTGAAATATGCTCAGCAGCATTTTAGAAATTCTTCAAAGCACTTTCACAAAGCTGCCAAACCTTCAAAACGCACCCAGCACAAAACTGTTATTCGGACAGTTGAACTAGCTCTTGAACCAGCACCTGCTGCAGCATCCCCTGCTGCATCTGTTGCTGGTTTACTTCTGCTGGCCTCCTTGATTGAGCTGCAGCAGCTCCTTGTTCACTCATGCTGGTTTTGTCAAACACTGCCATACTTGCATTATCAATCTCCCCCTTGGCATTTTGACAAAACCTTAAGGCCAATGCACTCTTCCGAAAACCAGAAACGAAATACTCTAAATAAAATTAATAGAGAGTAAGTAGATGAGGCCACACTCGGCCATAGCATACTGACCACGCAGGGTCAAAAAAAATGTGTTTCAATATTCAGCAGTGTCAATATTCAGCAGCATATAAATCTTCTCTCCCCCTTTTTGTCATAGATGCTCAAGGGGCCTGCTCCTCATCCTCCAGGAACTCCAAGTCTCTGATGAGGCTCCTGATCTGTCCACGCCTGGCATCTCTCCTCTTGGCTTCAGCATCAAGAATAGCCAGCTCAGACCGGAGGTGACACACAATCCTGGCACGAAGAGCAGACTGGATTGTGGCAGCAGGGGGAAGAGATTCCTCCAAGGGAGCTGGAGCTGAAGAACCACCCATGAGAAGATCCTCATAGGCAACATCCACTGCATGTTTTCCCTTGAATAATTTGTGATCAACAGTAAAGACCTGCAGCTCCTCAGATAAGCCTTCAGTAATCGCTCCGAACTCTGGGTGCTGAGATACCATGATCCCATGGATGAGGGAGGGCAGCACAATAGGCTTGCTGGAGGAGGCACTCCCGGCATGTGTAGCAAGCTGAGGAAACATCACACTTCCCAGGCTGATCTTCCTCCTCTTTCCAATAGAATAAAGAAGGTTAGCAAAGTCTTTGTTGACCTTCCCTCTGTGAGAACTAGGAATCCAGTTCCTTGCACCAAGATGATACAGCAGAGCATACTTGGAGGTTAGCTCAGCTGCACTGAGATTCGGGCCGCCCCAAGACAGGCACACTCCCGCTGTAAGGGTCTTCGCCAATAATTCAGGCTTCACATCAGTGGGAGCCCTTGCATTCTCAGAAATCCCAAGAAATGCATCAATAATTTCCGGAGTAATAACCACTTGTTTACCCCTTACCCAGCTTCTCCCATACTCATCAGCTCCTTCGTCTCCAAATTTTTCTTCCATATTCACTATAAATTCTCTAACCAGAATAATATTGAAACGGTGAGGAAAGGTTAGGGACTTGAGCAGTTTTACCTCAGTCAGGAGCTCAATCATAGCAGCTGATCTATACTTGTCTTGCACCAGACGCTTCTCATGCACAATGTGTTTCCTCTCAACAGCACTCCAGGATTGAGAGACGCTTTTGTTCCTGAACCATGTGCCTCCGATAGTGAGAGCAGAGAAATCATCAGCTGCAGGACCTTTCTCAGAGGGTCCACCAAGAGATCCTGCTTCCACTTCTTCACTGGATGAGCTTTCACTACTGGAGCCTGGGATCAGGATAGGAGCTTTGCCCTTGTCTGAAGAAGGGGGATGTGCTGCAGCAGGTTCTAGTTCAGGGGACTCAGCAGCTGTTTCAACCCCTTCACCAATAATACCTGGAGACATGACCAGTGATCGGCACTCTTCTCCTGCAGGAACTGCTACAGCAGTCTCTGCTGCTTGTTCTTCCTCTGAAGCAGCTTCAGTCATATCCGCTTCTGGCAGCACAGCAGAACCGGAGACAGGTTCTCCATCACGTACCAGCCGCCTCCTCTTCTGCGAAGCTTCTTCAGAGGGAGAGGGCTCACTGTGCGACACAGGGAGAGGGTTTGGTTCCCACACAACCACCTCCAGCGGCTGAGCAGGGTCTTCGTTGCGTGCCTTGGTCCTTCTCTCAGACCTGCTTTGCCTGTCAGCTGCCAGATTCTTCTTCAGTCCGCGTGTCTTCACCATTGCTGCAGAGATGTGGAAGGAAGGAGGAGCGCACAGAGGAAGATCGGCAGAGATTTCTGAGACGCCCTTTGCTCTTGATCTGTGCCCTAGAAAATATTTACCCGTTATTTTCTTTTCCTTTGAAGTGTAAGACACGTGCCTCTCATGTGCAAATATTTTTCCTTTCCATCTTTAGCAACCAACACATGTGAACAAGCTAATTCGGACCAGGTTGCTGCAGCACATGTGAGCTTGTTCACCTATTCACTTCAGGCTGCAATTTTTGCTCAGAGGATCCTTGAGAGATTCTGGTGGAGCCTTCTTCACCCATACTTGGAATACACCAGAGCTTTTCTTCTTCTGATCTTCCAGCCTCCTAACCCTTTGTTTGGGTTTCCATATTTGTACCATCTTTGATTTACCCTTGTTTTTAGTAATCCAGTGCCCTTGTGCAGCAACATGAAATGGAGTTTTTGTGCAACATGTGCTGATTCTGGACTTTGCTCCCCCTTTTTCAGCTGAGCAAGTTCTGTGTTGCTGCTTCAGATTGAAGTTGATCTTCTGCTTCCCAACACTTGTACCAGTACTCCACTTGTCCTGAGACTTTTGTTTTGTTTGAGAAAAATGTTGTCCATGATGCTGCAGCATCCTCTTGTACACATGTCTAGATCCAATTTTCTCTGCCATTTTTGAGAAGGCATCTGAATTCTTCTTCTCGTCTGTCTCACCGTCTGAGGCTTTAATGAACACTGTCCCTTTAGAGCTTTCTTCACCAGTATATCCAAGCCCTGTTTTCCCTTTTCCAAGTCTTTGGTAAGATAATATTTCGTCCAGAATATTGCTCTGCAGGTCAGCTGTCTTGGCTGCTGCTGGAGTGGATTCAACAGAGGTCTGTCTTTCTGAATCTTCTCTTTTCAGAATAGTAACTTGATTATCAACTGAGGGTAGACATCTCCTTCGTTCTTCTTCCAAGAGATTTATTCTGTCAGTCAAGGTCTGATTGGTCTGAAGAACTGCCTCACATTGTTTGAGTATCTTCCTCAGAAGATCAGCAAAACTGTCAGATGAGTCATCGTCATCTTCACTCTCAGAGACTTCAATCCCATAGTGAATTTCTACCTTCTTTAGCTCATTGAGGTGGACATCTGAAACACTTGTCAGCACAACACAGTTTTCTTCATCACTCTCATCCGAATCACTCCATTTTGCTGTCAAGGATTTGCTGTTCTTTTTCTCAGAATTCTTGAAGGGTTTGCTTGGACAATCAGCCTCAATGTGTCCGTACCCTTCACAGTTCCAGCATTGAACTCCCTTTTTCATCTCTTTCTTGTCATCATCGTCCAATGCTGGTTCTTTCCCTTTCTTCTTTCTTTCACTGCCCCGTCTGAATTGTCTTCGCGAGGAAGAGCTTCTCTCAGTTCCGGATTCCATGTTTTTCAGAAACTTTCCTAGATTTTTAACCAGCATGCTCAACTGATCGTCTGGAACTGTCTGCTTGATTTCTGCTTCAGCCTTCAAACCAACATTCTTGTCCTTGGAAGTGGTGTCTTCTTTGACCAGTTTCATCTCAAATTGTTTGAGAGACCCCATCAGCTCTTCCAACCTCATGAATCTGACATTCTGAGCTTCTTCAATGGCTGTCACCTTCATGTCAAATTTTGTGGGCTGCGATCTGAGAACCTTTCTGATAAGCTTTTCTTCTGGAATGGGCTCACCAAGGGCATGAGCTTCATTTGCAAGATCACAGAGTTTAGCATTAAACTCAGTGATGGTTTCTTCATCAAGCATCCTCAGATTCTCAAATTGTGTGGCAATAATCTGGAGTCTTGACAGCTTTACTCTATCAGTTCCCTCATGGGCAGTTTGCAGAATCTCCCATGCTTGCTTGGCCATGTCACAGTTTGAGATCAACCTGAAGTTATTAGCATCAACTGCAGCAAAAATTGCATTCAGAGCCTTTGAATTACCAGTTGCTGCAGCACCTTCTTCAGCAGTCCATTCCTCTTCAGGTTTAATTCTTGTCACTCCTTGCTGATCCATGGTGATTGGGGGAGACCACTGAACCACAACAGCTCTCCATGTCTTCTCATCAATAGCTTTGAGAAAAGCTTTCATTCTAGCTTTCCAATAACCATAGTTGCTCTCTTCCAGGAGTGGAGGTCTACTCGTGCTCTGTCCTTCCTTCATTGTCTTAGCAACTTCGGAGACACTGTAGGACCTTTTAAACTCTGTGTGTCGAGTTCCCGCTCTGATACCAATTGAAATTTCAAGTGTCTCTACTTATGCAGATTTGTGAACTAGCAGTTGCTGCAGCACACTCTTGTTCACTTAAATGTATGCACAGCAGACAATGAATAGGACACAGATTTGTTCACCCAGTTCGGCCAATCTACCTACGTCTGGGGAGGACTATTCTCCAGTCCTCAATCCACTCAACCAAAGGTTCAGATCACACTAGGTTACAACGCACGCAACCTATGCTACTTTAACCCCGTGTGGACTACTTAACACAATCAGAACAAGCTCTGATTTGTGCCAGCACACCCTCTACAATATGTCAGTCTAGAATAGCTACAATCCTCTTCAAGAACTCAGCCTATTCTAGCCTACACTACTCAGCAGGGTTGCTGCAGCAACAGCTGTAACACCAGCTGAAGCACTCTGTCCGCATCGCTCCAAGGCCTCCTGCCGAGCCGATCGAACCACTCCAAGAGCGCTGCACACTCTGAGTAACTCCCCCTCACTCAGTGACCACCTGCCACTAGTGAGTTCTTCCGCACGAACCTCGACCGAGCCTTCCACCCGTCAGCTCTCCCGCGGCTGCCTTTGATCAACCAACAAGCTCCACAGCTCTAAATTGGCTTCCAGATCAAAGCACGAATCAGTCTCTGCAAGACCTGACTCTCTTCTGCAATACGCACCACAGCTCTGCGCTCAACGCTCTGCCCGTGTGTGTTGATCGAAGAACAACTTCCGTAGCACACCCAGAAAGTCCTCTCTCTGAATTTCGTGTCTACCCTCGTGTATCACTCAGCTTCGATCAACCTCTTCAGCCCTCAAACCTTCTGCTTAAATACCCTCACCACTTTAAGCAATTTCCAGGTTTAGGCCATTGACCCACAAGATCAATTATCTCCTAAAATCTAGGAGATTAGATTTGATTAATATCTTGAAGCATATCTCCTTCTCTGACTGATAATCCTTGCTGAAATATGCTCAGCAGCATTTTAGAAATTCTTCAAAGCACTTTCACAAAGCTGCCAAACCTTCAAAACGCACCCAGCACAAAACTGTTATTCGGACAGTTGAACTAGCTCTTGAACCAGCACCTGCTGCAGCATCCCCTGCTGCATCTGTTGCTGGTTTACTTCTGCTGGCCTCCTTGATTGAGCTGCAGCAGCTCCTTGTTCACTCATGCTGGTTTTGTCAAACACTGCCATACTTGCATTATCAAAATTCATAGCGCCTCTGAGTTGCAGATTGTGTACAAGAAGTTATTATAGCACAATCTTGTACCGACAGATCTTTTGCAGCAAGATAAAACAATGAACAGCGATTTGTTCACCCAGTTCGGCCAAGTGCCTACCTCTGGGAAAGACTGAACCTAAGTATTTCAATTCACTAGTCTCAAGGTTTGTTGTACAACACGGTTCGACTCCACACAACCTATGCTTAGCATAGTCGGTCACACACAATCAGAACACGCTCTAACTTGTGTTTCACACACACCTACTCACTTGAACCAATTCAGAATAGCTCTACCTCTGAACCCACAGAGTCAGCCTATTCTAATTAGTACAAAGTGACCGTAGGTTTGCTATAGCACCTGTTGTAGCAACTAGCTAGTGCAGGTTCTGTCCACGTCGCTCCAAAGCTTTCTGCCGAGCCAATCGAACTCTTCCACGAGCGCTGCACACTATGGAATTCTCCCCCTCACTTAGTGACCGTTTGTCACTAGCGAGACCTAGCCTTCTGTAGATTGTCCGAGTTCTTCACTCGACAATTCTTCTGCTGCCTTCCTTGATCAGCCAACAAGCAACTCCTACTCTGAATTGGCCTTCTCTGATCAAGCACTGACCAGACTCTACAAGTCTTTGATCAGTCTCCGCTCTAACCACTCAGCTCTGCGCTCATGCTCTGCTCTCGGTGGTTATTCAATCTCTCTGCTCTAGCACTCTGAATATATACTTCTATATATTGCTCTGTTCTTCGATTATTGAATGGATGGATTTGATGCTCTGCCCAGCCTCCTTTAAATCGGAACTCCAAGTTCCATCAATATCAAATTTAGGAAGCCTTCCACAAAGCTCTCCTAGATTCTTGCAAGTTTGTTGAGATTTAATTTCCTAAAACCAATTTTAGAAATCTTATCTTTACCTTGAGCTTGCTGAGTTGTTTGTTGCTGCTGGAATTTTCTAAATCCATTAGGAAACATTCCCATTAACTTTAGGAAGATCCTCCAAGATCTCAACAAGATTCTATCTCCTATTTTGTAGAAGATTTGATTTCCCTAATCAAATCTTTAAGACGAGGCACGAAATCTTTACTGGATGTTCTGAGAATATTTGGAAGCCTCTCTTTGCACTGCTACTTCATATCTGAGCAGATTATTTTTTGCGCCAATACTGCTGCTACAGCTCTTGCTGTAGTAACTGCTAGTTCACTGAGCTTGTTCACCTTGTCGGCGCTTCACTGTGCTTCACCTGCCATCTCTACATGTTGTTGTAGATCTTCTCCTCTTTATAGGACTCGTGATAAGGACACTTACTTTCCAAAACTCAATATCCTCGGGCTGACTTGTTGTGGCTAGCTATTCACTCAAGGAATCTTCTAAATTGCATTTAGAAAGCCTCCATTTCTCTTCTCTTCAATCCTGGATAGCTTGTTTTTCACACGGAAATCTGCTATTTAGGATGCTACAGCTCTCTGCTACACAGGTTGCAGTAGCAACCCCTTGTGCACTCTGCTTGTTCACTCTGGAACGCTCTGCACCGGCTGCAGTCTTCACATGCTTGCTGTAGCAGACTCTTGTGCACCTTTTAGGAGTTTGCCAATGATGCCACATACCTTAACATACAGGTCCGCGAGGGTTCTTGTACTCCGCACTACTCGTTCATCTTGATTCCCACTTGATGAAGACAATGGTGAGAATTCTCCTTGAGGGGTTGATGTTGATGAAGTTGGTGGGGTTTCAAGATCTTCTTGTGGTTGGTAATTTTGCTCCTCTATCTTATTATCATCTTCTTCAAATTGAGGAACAAAGTTGAAGTCATCTCTTTGATTATTGAAGTCCAATTGTCCTTCTTCTTTGAAGACCACATCTCGGCTAACCAAGATCTTCTTTTTGTCTGGATTGTAGAGCTTGTATCCTTTTGAGTTTGCATCATAGCCTATGAAGATGAATCTCTCACTTTTACCATCAAGTTTTGTTTTCTTTTCATCCGGTATGTGGGTATGAGCTATGCTTCCAAAGACTCGTAGATGAGTGACGCCTGGTTTCCTTCCACTCCAAGCTTCTTGAGGTGTTTTCCCATGCACACTTCTTGTGGGAGATCTATTTGATAGATAGGCCGCACACGACATCGCTTCAGCCCAAAAGCATTTTCTTACTTTTTAGCATGCTTCGTGCCTTATTAAGAAGGGTTCTGTTCTTTCTTTCCGCCACGCCATTTTGTTTAGGAGATCGAGGAACTTTCATCATTCGGCGTATCCCATTTACTTCACAATATTCAAAGAATTCCTTTAAAAGTAAATTCACTGCCATGATCCGATCTTATCGCCTTGATCTTTCTACCACTTTCTTTCTCCACTGCAGCTTTAAAGATCTTAAAGACTTCAAACACTTTGGACTTTTTCTTCAAAAAATATACCCATATTTTTCGTGAAAAGTCATCAATAAAGAGAAGTAATTATTGTTACCATGAGAGCTTGGCTTGATTGGACCGCACACATCCGTATGGATTAAGTCGAATGGCTTGTTAGCTCTTGATTCAGACTCCTTTGGGAAGCTTCTTCTGAATTGCTTTCCAACTAGACACCCTTCACAAAGTTGGTTGGAATGACTGATGCATGGTAATCCTCTCACTATCTCCTTCTTTGATAGTAGCTCTAGTCCTCCAAAATTTAGATGTCCAAATCGAAGATGCCATAGCCATGATGCGTCTTTGTAGCATGCTTTGAGACACTTTGCAACATCGCTTTGTATGTTGATAAGAAACATCCTATTCTTGGACATCGGCACCTTTGCAATGAAGTTATTCTTATCATCTTTGATCGAGAGGCTATGGTCTTTCATTCGGATATCATACCCTTTCTCCAAGAGTTGCCCCAAACTCAAGATGTTGCTTTTCATGCTAAGCACATAGTAGACGTTGGAAATAAATTGATGTCTCCCATCTTTCAAACGGATAAGAATCTTACCTTTGCCTTTCACTGTGATTGTTGAATCATCTGCGAACGAAACATTGCCTCCAATTGATTCCTCTAGCTCCACGAACATGTTCTTTCTTCCACACATGTGATTGCTTGCACCACTATCGAGGTACCAAGAAGTGTCTTTCACATCATCCATCTTCTTTCGTGCAAGAATGAGGGTTTCTCCATCACCAATGCTCTTCTCCGCATAGTTGGCCTTTTCCTCCACTTTACTATTGGGCTTTCTACATTCCGAAGCATAATGTCCATATTTTTGACAATTGTAACATTGAACTTGAGACTTCTCATACCTTATGTTTTGATTGTCTCGTCCTTGACCTCTCGATGAGAATCTTTCCTTCTCATTGTTGTTGGTATTATAGTTGTTATAACTACAACCTCTTCCACGACTGCGGCCTCCACTTTGTCCACGGCCTCGAGCTCGCCCACGTTGAATTTTATAGTTGCGTAGACCTTCATCTTTATCCTTGAGTTGTAGCTTCAGGAGTTGCTCATTAAGCCCTTGCTTCTTCTTATACTTCTCCTCATATGCTTGTAAGGAGCCTTGAAGTTGCTCAATCATCATTTCCTCCAACTCTTTGGTCTCTTCTATCGTCGCCACCATGTGCTCATAGCTTGGATCCAACGAACGGAGTATCTTCTCGATTATTCTCACATTTTCCAACTTCTCACCATTTCTTTTTAATTGATGCAAAACGGGTACTACTTGATTTCATGTGTAAGGATTCAAATTCACCTCGTAATGTTTGAAGACGAACCTTCTTCACTTGCTCGGATCCTTTGTATGAGACTTTTAACTTTTTCCATGCTTTCTTAGATGTGCTTGCGCTTGAAACTTTTTCAAAACCATCATCATCCAATGCTTGATAAATGAGGTAGAGAGCTTTTTTGTCCCTCTTTTGTAAATCTTTCAAGGTCGTCTTTTGCTCCAGTGTGAGAGCATTTCCTTGTGTTGGCTCATCATAGTCATTCTCCACGACGTCCCACACATCTTGGGATCCAAGTAGCGCCTTCATCTTGATACTCCAATTATCGTAATTGATGTTGTTGAGGGTTGAAACTTGGAATGGTGTCATTCCCTTTGCCATTTCTTCAAAGATGGAACTCCAACCTAGCTTTTGATACCACTTTGTTGAAAATCAAACACTTGAAACTCACTTATTCAAACTACAAAGATTGAATATGAATATGAGAAAACAAAAAAAAATATTCTCAACAACAAGAAACTACAACTCTCTTTTGATAAGTGGAAGATGTTTTGATTTGAGTTGATGAAAAAATACATATATGTGTAGGGTATTTATACTAACACTTATAACTAAAAATAGCTAAGGACAATTACTCCATGTGTGCATGCATAAGTATCCTTGACCACCTTAATGTCTCTAGAAAACTCCAAATCATCTCATTTAGACATCTTTTATTTGGATGAATCTCTAAATATAGCTTTCACCATGTGTTTGTTTTCCATTTTGTGGTCTTGTGCATTTGATGTGCCTACATTTGTCTTTGAATATCAAATCATCATGTGCTTGTTTTTCTAGATTAGGTATTGCTCAATTTATCTTTGACTCTTGGATCAAGTTTATATTTTCAACAATATGTACTTATATTTACTTATAAGTACTTTATAAGTTCAAAAGAACATAACCAAGTTTGATTTGATTTATTTATTCAGGTTTGGGAGAGTGGATAGTGAGGTTTTCAATCTCAATTTGTCTTGTTTGGTTGTTCTAGGGCTATGTTCTTTTGTACTGATAAAGTACTTATATAAGTATATATAAGTAAATATAAGTTTAACTATTCATCATATCTTTCATCAACGCACCACCATTATTTATCACCACCACCGCAACCACCACCATAACAACAACACCACCACTATTCATCATCTCTTTCGTCAACACACCACCACCACATTCATCACCATCATCACCAACACTACCATCACTATTCATCATCTTTTTCATCCACACACCACCACCACTATTCATCACCACCACCACCATAAAACACCACCACTACTATTCATCATCTCTTTCATCCATATACCACCACCACCACCATACCACCACCACCACCATACCAACACCACCACCACTATTCATCACCACCATAACAACACCTCAACCACTATTCAGCATCTCTTTCATCAACACACCACCACCACCATAACAACACCACCATCACTATTCATTATCTCTTTCTTATTTTAAGTTAGACTAAGTTTAGTTAAATTAAATTAAATTATTATTTTTTATTGGTGGTGTGTTGTTTTTGTGGTGGTGGGTTGTGGTTTTGGAAGTGTGATAGTAATGGTGGTGGTGTTGTGTTGTGGTAATGGTCGTGGTAGTGGAGTGGTGGTGTTGTTGGTGGAGTATAGTTAAATGAAATGAAATGAAATTATTATTTTTTATTGGTGGTGTGTTGTTTTTGTAGCGGTGGTGGGTTATTGTTGTGGTGATGAATAGTACATATAAGTACATAAAAGTAATTATAAGTAAACATAAGTAAATATAAGTAAATATAAGTAAAGTAATAAATTTAAGTACAAAAGAACGCACCTTAGCTCTCTATTTTCTTATTACTTTGAATTTTATTTCTTATGCGTTGGACTTTTCTGAGCGATTTCTCTTTTCTTAATTGTTAGTCTACTCCATTCTACTTTTTCTTTGTGCTTTTGTGTTAGTTATGCTTACAAAATATTTATCAGGTGCTCAAAAACGTAAAGTACTTATAAGTAAATATAAGTACATATAAGTAAATATAAATAAATTTAACTATTCATCATATCTTTCACCACCACCACAATCGCCACAAAAACACCACCACAACCACTACTATTCATCATCACCACCACCACCACTATTCATCATCTCTTTCAAATCTGGTAGTGTTTTGGTAGTAATATTGATGTTGTGATTGGGGTGGTGTTGTGGGTGGGGGTGATAGTGTGGTGGTGGTGTTGTGATGGTGTAGTATTGTGATGGTGGTGGTGGAGTGTGTGTGTATGTAGATGTGTTGTGGTGTGGTGTTGTAGAAAGAAATGATTAATAGTACATATAAGTAAATATAAGTACATATAAATAAAGTAATAAGTTTAAGTACAAAATATAAGTACAAAAGAACACACCCAAACAGAAACTAGATGAGCAATTTATTGAATCTCAGAAAGGCGCTCTGGACAAGTTTATTAAAAAATCAAGTACTTCAGAGAACTTAGCTAACACTGAACCAGAAGTGAGTAATGCTAAAAACTTTGATCAAAATTTAAGTTATAAGAATATAGTTAGTGAGGAAGAGAATGATGTTTGTGAGCATGACAGTTTAAGAGTCCATCATCCAATATCTCTTGTGGATAAACCTCTTGTTGATTTTTATGATTCTGCTAATTGGGACAATCTTGATAACAAAATAGAGACTTACTAGTTGAAATTGGGTCAAAGCTGGATTTAAATCTTGTTTTTCTTAAGGACAACATCTCTAGACATTTTTGTTATTCATATTATCTAAAAATTTGAGTAACGGGGAGGTTAAAGACAGAAATAGTTAGTTTATTCAAAGTGTTTGAACAAAGTGTATTGCTTTTGCTGTAAGTTATTTAAATCAAATCATAACATAAAATCTCTAGCTAACGATGGGTTTAGAGATTGGAAGCATCTTAGTAGTAAACTTGAGGAAAACGAACGTAGAGTTGAACATTATATAAATA
Organism: Umbilicus rupestris; assembly: GCA_963678935.1. NCBI lineage: Eukaryota > Viridiplantae > Streptophyta > Magnoliopsida > Saxifragales > Crassulaceae > Umbilicus > Umbilicus rupestris. The sequence goes on from OY787619.1 coordinate 10,869,754, forward strand.
TGGAGACTTTGTATGACTTAAAGAGAAGATTAGATAAAAATAATACAATTGTTGCATCTTAGTTAGCGTTCCCTCTTGAGTAACTCAGTTTTGGGTTACCCGAGAGGTACTGCAGCAGGTAACACAGAAACAATAGCGGAATTAAAATACTGTAAATTACGATTTAGAGTGGAAACTGTTAGGATCGCACTAACAATTACGAAACAAGAACACGAAAAATATCAACGATGAAAAACGAAGAAACGACACACGAGATTTATAGTGGTTCCCTCCTAATATAGGAGGTACGTCCACTCGCCGCTTGTAGGCTAAATCCACTATAATCACCTCGCCGAAAGATCGTTACACACTCACAGAATCGCCTCACGCACACTCTACTTTTATGATTTTTCCAATTTTGACAGCCGACGCACAGTATAAAAGAAAACTAGGGTTTTTGGGCCGAAGCGATACGACCGACACGAACATATCCAACCACTACGACCAATATGACCTCCATGGAGACAGGGAATTCCGTACTGGTCGTATTGCCCGTATCAGTACGAGCCATACGACCCGAACAACCAGTACGGTCGCTATCATCTCTGAAAATATGCAAATTTTCCACAGGGGGAGCTGCCCCCTCCGACCCCCGAAGGCGGGTTTACCACCCCCCGTCAACCTGTTACAACAGGTCGATCAGCTTACAGCTCTGCGTAGGGACTCAATAGCGCTTCTGTGCAGATTAGGCTTCACACTCAACATAAAACTCAATGCTAATCAAACACTGAGTAAAATCACTACCTTCCAGTATCCGCTGGAAGGATTTGTAAAAGACGGGTCGTCGCTTTATTTAAATATCTCGTCAAGTACAGAACGAACAATTTATCGCCTCCGACGCCTAAGCTACTCTTTTATCTCTTCTTGACTTAATCTAACTCTCGGACAATTTTTCTTCCACTCTTGAACTTGACCGTCCAAGAACACAGATCTCACGCCTTGCTTGTCTTGTGCACGCATCGTTCTTGTTGACCCAAAAACCCACTTCTTTGCAACCTCTAGCTCGGTCTCTTAATAATAGCAGTGCATGATCTCCTGGTACATTGACTGATACTCTTGACTTGTACGCCAGCATTCAGGTTTCCAAAGCCGCATCAAATCAAATCAATATCCTTTATTTAAAATAAAGAAAGCAAATCAAGTTTGTTTCCTTATTTAAATGAAAATATAATCTTTGAGATCTAATATATATTAGATGCATTCAAATATCTCTAAGAGATATTCGAATATTTGCTAGATTTTGTCTTTATTGATCTTGATTTTATGTTCTAGGATTTTGCTTCGTTTCTAGGCTACTTGCCCAGTTCGGCCCATTCTGTTTTCACCGACATTGGCCCACCCTGTGTTTTCCTGCACACTCATTATCCTCTATTAGTTGAGTGTTTGTTATCATCAAAATACAAGGGTTCAACAACAATTGATAAAGAAATTCAACAAGAATGTTGATTAGAATAGTTGTTGTTGTTAAATGTCTTGCAAAAAATAATTTAGCTTTTCGTGGATCCAAAGACAAACTTAATCAGGATTGTAATGGTAATTTTTTAAGAATAATTGAGATGATTGTTGAATTTGACTTGATAATGCAAGATCATGTTAGGCGTGCTCAAAATAATGAAATACATTATCATTATCTTAGTCATAAGATTCAAAATGAGTTGGTTTCTATTGGCTAAGAGTGTACGAGACTCTATGGTAAAAATTATTAAAAAGGCAAAATATTTTTCTGTAATTCTTGATTGTATTCCGCATGCTAGTTATCAAGAGCAAATGACATTGTTGGTAAGATATGTAAATATGACGAGCACCAAAATTAAAATAGAAGAATTTTTTTTAGAATTTTTAAAGTTTGATGACACTTCAGGGTTGGGGCTTTTTAACAAATTAGTTGCTGCCCTCAAATCTTTGGACTTAGATATCAATGATGCTAGAGGCCAAGGGTATGACAACGGTTCTAATATGAAGTGGAAACACCAAGGAGTTTCAAAAACGATTACTTGAAATAAATCCAAAAGCTTTGTATATGTCTTGCGCTTGTTATAGTCTCAATCTTTCTTTATGTGATATGGCTAATTCATGTGTGAAAACTGTTTCATTTTTTGTAATTGTGCAACGTGTATTTGTATTATTTTCTAGTTCTACAAAATGGTGGAATGTCTTACTTGATAATATTTCTGGTTTGATTGTGAAATCTTTATATAATACTCGTTGCGAGAGCCGCATTAAAAGTGGGAAAGCTATGAGGTTTCAAGCTCCACAAACATAAATGCTTTACTCGGTTTGTATGATGTTTGTGATGATGCGAAGTCCAAAAGTGAAGCTGAAAGTTAGGCATCTGCAATTGAAAATTTTGAACTTTTTACTTGGCATGGTTATTTGGTATAAAATTTTATTTGCAATTAATATGGTGAGTAAGAAATTGCAATCTTCTAATATGTGCATTAGTGTTGCCATTAAACAATTAGAAAGCATTATGTTGTATTTTGAAAAGTTTAGAATGGAAGGATTTGCCTCTAGTTTAAGCATAGTAAGTGACATTGCATTAGAAATAGGTGCAGAGCCAAAGTTTTTCGGAAAAGTTAAGATTCCTACAAATTGATGATAATGATTATAATGGTGAAGTGCAATCACCAGATGAGTCTTTTAGAATTAATTATTTTTTGGTTATTGTTGATATTGCTATCGCATCTTTGAAAAATAGATTTGAACAGCAGCATGTTTGATAGCATACATGGTTTTCTATTTAATTCTTGAAGTCGTTAGATGATAACACGTTGAAAGAATGTTGTGAGAAGCTTTTGAATGCTTTTTATCATGATGATGCATCGGATTTTGACTTCAAAGATCTTTATTCAGAACCGAAAATACTTCAAGTGACCTTACCAGATGAGTTTATGTCGGTAGATGAGATACTTAAATTTATTAGATCGACAGAATATTATCCCAATGTTTAAATTGCTTATCAAACTTTATGAACATTGCCGGTAACTGTATCATTAGCGGAAAGAAGCTTTTCAAAGTTAAAATTGTTAAAAAATTACATGAAGCCTTCAAAGTCTTAAGAATAATGGAAAGATCTTGCTATTTTATGCATTGAAAAAGATATGCTAGAAATTATTGATTATGATACCATTATTGATGATTTTGCATCTAAAAATGCTCGAAGAAGTCAGTTTCTAGGATAGTTTTATGTTTCAATTTGCAGTTTTTTTTGGAGGTTGGTTAATGATGATACTCGCCAAAAGGAATTTCTGTCAAGGGGCTCTACATGTATGTTTTGTCCAATGGCCCATAAAAAGTCATGAGCGGCTTTATTAGAGGTTTCCAATTTGTGAATTTGTCGCTTGCGAATTCACGTGCTTCCGTTATGTCAAATGTTGATGTCGCATGTTTCAAATTTTGTTGAATGATTTAATGTTAATAAATTAAATAAACAGAAAAAAGTGTGGAGTTGTAAAAATTCAATAATAATTAAAATACTGGCGACATATATACAAAAAATCATATATTCTTAAACTAAATAGAAATTTAATCTAATGACATATTGTCATTTAAAATTTTGCTGATCTGTCAATTTTATTTGAATTTACTGAATTTATATTACAACAAGAACCGATAGAAAAAAAATTTAGAAATACGTTCTTTTTGAACTTGTCTTTCCCAAATACGTTGTCTGCAAATAAGGTTTCAGGAATGCCCCGTTTCATATTGTTCCCGGTCTTGACATTTTCGGTTTCTTGCATTGCCGTGTTCCTTACAAAACAGTCGAGGTGGCAATATTAGCCAAGTCAGCTGCCACGTACAACTCGGTTATGTTATTGCCGGTCTCATAATGAAACCTACAATAACATAATCGGTCTCATAATGAGCCTGGCAAAGCCTATCGCTGTCGAAGCACATGTTGATCAATAATGAGACCGGTTATGATATAACCAGTCTCATGGAAATTATTCTTGATTAATATCTCTCCTACGTTGCTCATTTCTCATTCATTTCTACTTCCCCCAAGACTGCATCTGCCTGCCTTCCCTTCCAGTCTTGTTTTCTCGTCACAAGCGCACAATTTTTCGACTCCCGGGTCTGGAACCCGGGGGGTTGCTCCGAAAAATCCTTTCTTTCTTGTCCACTAAAGGGGGTGCGGACACACCTGCGCGGATTACAGGTGACGGTTACAAGAATAGCGGGGAAGTGAACAGTACCCGACGACATTCAGGGATGGATGTAGACCCATCGGGCAGGGATAATCATTCCGGTCCTGGGAGAGGTGGCGACCATTCTCAAGAACCAAAAAGACTGAGCTGAGGGAAGCCCTATGAGTCACTGAAACGACGGCAGGAGGGCCCTTGATCTATCAATATAGGGAGCAAATAACTTCCCTCTCATTCATTTCTACTTCCCCCAGGACTGCATCTCCCTGCCTTGCCTTGCCTTCCCCTCCCTTCCCTTCGTTTCAGTGGATACATTTGAGGCTTTGGAGCTATTTCGAGGCTTCGATAAATTGTGGTAAAATATTATTATATGTTAAATATAGTGTCTTAATTTGATTAGATCAAGTGGTACGGTCTTGTTGGTTATTGACTCGAGATATCATGTGTTAGATAAATGGTGGTTTACATATGTTAGATTTAGTGATATAATATGTATGTGTAATATTGCTGAAATCTAGTATAATTAGAGCCCAAATTGGGCATTTGTGTTGTAATATGTTATGAATTATTAATTTAATTCGGATGACTCTTCATACCATTTGCAGGTGTTGTGATAAAATGGAGGACGTTGAATCTGACTCTATGATTATGTCAACATTCGAATCACAAGACATGCCTGTACAAGATGAGTTTGATAGGGACGAGATGGAATTGTTAGAGGATTGGATATGGAGGGTGAATCTAACGTTTCAGAACTGCAACTCGTATGGGATATCCCTGGATTTACTGATGTATCGACGTGAGATGCGAATGAATCTGATGACGAGTACCTGGGTAGAACACAGGCCAAATATGGGAAAATTAGGGTTGGAGCGATGTTCATTAGAAAAGCTGATGCCATCTATGAGGGGGAGAGTACTTGTCCTTGGAGGATCAGAATCATGAAGAAAAAAATTATCAGTATTGGGAAGTGAAAAAGTATCGAGGGGACCATATTTGCAACACAGATTTTATTGCAAAGGAGAATGCACACCCCGCGAGACATTTTATAGCCATGGAAATTGGCGACGTGATTACTGAATGGTTGAGATTGTCACCCGGAAAAATCAAAGCTGGAATATTCAAGGATTACGGGTTGGAAGTAAGGTATTTGAAGGCGTGGCATGCCAGACAACAAGCTTTGCTTAACATCTTTGGTGATTGCAGACCTTGTAAGACGCGGCATGATGAGGAAAATGTGTTTATGGTCATTAATCGCATATTTTGGCCATTTGGCCCAACTATTGAGGCCTTCACGCATTTAGACCCGTTTTGTGCATTGATGGCACTTAATTGTATGGGAAGTATAACGGAAAGTTGCTTGTGGTTGTGTCATTGGATGCGAACAACCACATCTTGCCCCTCGCATTTGCTTTAGTTGAGAGTGAGAACAACTCCAGTTGGAGGTGGTTCATGAAGTGCCTACGAGAGGGGGTGACTAGTCACGACGGGTTATGCATTATATCAGATCGTCATAATGGCATTATGAATTCAATGCAAGAACCAGAGTGGATTGCTCTTCGTGCTCACCACTGTGTCTGTATCAGACACTTGCAGAGCAATTTCAACGTGAAGGTGAAGGATTCTGCGCTGAAGAAAAAATGGGTCATGTGGCACACCAAAGACAAAAGATAAAATTTGACAATGAGTATAAGGAATTGAAGGACATATTGCATGATAGACCCCAAATTGTCAATTTGTTGGACAACATTCCTTGGAGTAAGTGGTCTTTGGCCTATGCCGAAGATGGTAGACGGTGGTCGAGACCTCCCAATCTGTGCTCTAGTCCTATTCACTTTCATTCAGTCCAACACCTATTTTTGTGAGTGACGTGATACCTACCAAACGTGTGTTGGAATGTTCCCTCCCAAGATAAACCCGAAGATGAGAGAAATTAGAGAGAAGGCGTACGATCATTGAGTGCAGGTGTTTGACGTGGCAAGAGGCATCTATCAGGTTACCATTGCAAGGAGACGAAATATTCATTCAGTTAAGTTATCAGAAGGTACGTGCAAGTGCGGTAAATGGGAGGCTTTCCACTATCCATGCAGCCATGTGATGGTCGTGTGCAAAAGTGAAGGTATTCAATATACACAGTTTGTCGATCATCACTATACATTGGAGGCATACTTTGCAACGTGGAATTACACATTTAACGTCATTGCGGATGAAAAACGGTGGAGAGCGTTCGAAGGACTTCCACATGTACCTAATCCAGCATTCAAGTGTGGTAGCGTCGGAAGGCATCCATCACGTCGCCGATATAACGAGATGGACCATGATGCATCTAGTAACCAAGGAGTAACCCATGCCCCTCGTAAATGTGGAGTATGCCATTTAACAGGTCATAACAAAAGATCCTGCCCGAATCGATCAAACCCGTAATTCACATATTTTATGTTTTCGATAGTAATGCATTTGGTGCAATAATTTTCATGTTAATTGTATAAGCATTTATAATGATTAATGGGATGTACACATAAAAACAATTGTCTAGTAGACAATCAACCTCTACGTCACCGACCGAACTAACTGGGTGAGAATCGACGTGTAGGCTTTTTCACAAGATTGGGGCGTTCAGCTCCAGTCCTGTGGAGGACAACTAGGCCCAGCTTCCTCGTCTCCAAGAACGATCCCTCCTTCCTCTTCTTCATCAAGTGTAACAAGTGTTGGATCCACCCCAAGTTTGTCAATCTCTCCCAGCCTCTTTAGTTCCTCTACGGCTGTATGGAAGATGCTGTAATTTCCCGTCCTTGCTGGGCAAGATGTGTTCATGAAAATTTTAACAGATGTACGAGCGACGTGCATGAGGCCTCGAACCTGCAAAGAAAACATATCATTGGTTGTAAAGTTATAGGTTAACCTCGACTTACTATTAACAGAATGAAAGTTTACAAATAACATACCAAGCAATGTTCTATTGGAGTAGTGGGTCGATAAGGGGTCACTTCAGCATCTTGAGGTTGTACAAATCGACGCGTCGTGTTTTGGTACCAACTCTCGTACTCTTGTGTGGGCTCATCAAGTTCAACGACATCCTCTCCCTGGACGATCCTATCTCCTCGTCCTCTCCACATGTCAATGTACTCCCGCAGTTCAATGGACCAATCCTTTCTTTTTTTTCCTACTCAAGTGATGATTAGGGTCAAACGAGGCACGCGGAGCGTCGGGAATGCCCTGTCTGTACCCAAGATGTCGTATCACTCGGGACGGATGATGCCAATCAACTATGTTGAAACACTATAAAGCCACTTCTGAACACCAGGTCAAACGTCCTTCGGTGAGGTCGGGTAAGCATATGAAATATGTCCTCATCATATGGTCTCCACACGAAATCATCGTGACCAAGCCGATCCAACTAATCACTATAGAGTTTAAGTGATCCATTTGGAGTCTCCATATATGATTTCGATCCATACCATTTCCTGGGGCAAACGAACGAACAAGAGTGAGTCCAATAATGACCATGTTAATGAATAATAAAAAATATGAAATACTTACGTGCATGACCATGACCCTCGGTAATATTGGTGGATGTCGGTTGAAGAGCTCTATTGAAACCTTTTGGACGACCAACGGGTATCCTCTCACAGCTCCAGAATTGCAACAGAATGATGCAACCGCCCATTTGCTTGTGTCCCTCCCGCACGGCTCTGCATAACTGCCTATCTAGATACCCAAGCACTCCACTCGCCTAGCTGTATGTTCTTATTTGATCCAGGTCATCCAACAATGGTGATAGTGAAGGGATACCCGATCTCCTGATAGATCAGGCATCACAGAGAACTTTAGCATACATAGAATGTATGCCCTTGCATACCTCTTCAGGTCATCTTCCGACGCGTCCACGGGTATGACCTTCATGTTCCTTTGTACCATTGGCCCCTTCCCCTTCAACTGGTAACCCTGTCAACAAACTCATATCTTGCAGGGTGATAGTAAAATCTTTCATCTTCATGTGAAAGGTATGTGTCTCCGGTCTCCATCGCTCAACAAGTGAGGTGATTAATGGGTGATCCACCTCAATATTCAGCAGCTGAGCCCATGGTAAAACACAGCTCTGACAACAAAAGGGACAATCCGGGGGTCCATTTCTCACATCCTGCGATGCACCAACTTCAAGTTTTTTTACCGCTTGCTGTAAACAAAATAAATGTCAACCCAAGAATTACATTTGAAATACCAACCATATTGATTAATTGTACAATTGTGCACTTACAGGATCAACTCATACTTCATCCGAACGCTGTCTACGTTGTTGGGTCAAAATGACTCATCAATCGGACCCGGCTCCACTATGTGTTTTATATTCATCTGCATTTACAAAAATATCGCACACTCATTGAACATCCTCATCATCAGCAACATCTTCATTATCAACATCATATTCATCAAATTTGTCATCACCATGATCATCCTCCAATATTCGTCATTCAATATTCATCATCATATTCATCGTCATCAAAAAATTCATCATCATCATAAAAAAATTCATACACATCATCATACTAAACATGACGACAATCACAAATCAACGGCGCAAAACATGGGAGATCAATCAACCCTAAACCCAAATCACCATAACAAAACCTGCTGAAACCCTGCATTCAAAACACACACAACATTCATCCTCCAATTCGTTTAAATTAAGGGTTCATTGCGGTTCCGTCAGCAACAATCTTGCATAGGTTTAGGGCAAATTGTGTTGCCGCCAGCAACAACATCACAACCTAACCCGAAAACTAACCCTGCGATTCTCATGTCGCCCAACATACCTGCGGACTGATTGCGGAGAAGAGATAACCAATTATGTTGAGAGAAGGAGCACGGACCGTGTCTGGAAGAGAAGGAAATAGCCAGCCGGAAGGAGAGAAGGAGCCAACCGGATTGTTTTCAAGATGGAGAAGAGAAGGAAATCGCAGATCTATTTTTTCCAATCGAATACGGTTATGTTATTGCCGGTTTCATTATGAGAGTGGCAATAACATAACTGGGCTGTACATGACAGCTGACTTGGCTAATATTTGACACATTGGCTGTTTTGTAAGGAACCCGACAATGCTATAACCGATTTGTTGAAAAATGCAAGAAACTGACAATGCCAAGATCGGAAACAATATGAAACGGGTATTTCTGAAACCTTATTTGCCGACAACGATTTGAGAAAGACAAATTTAAAAAGAACATATTTCTAAAAGATTTTTCCAACCGATATGTTGATTCTATTTTATACATCTACGTAATTTTGAAAAGAAAATTATAATTAAATGTTTACCAATTTAATTATTATTAGTGATAAAAAGTATTATTTTTTATTGAATGACTTGCAAAGAAACAAAAAAATATAAAATAAAATCGAGAAGATCACAATGCGCGTGGCTTCCAACGACGTCATCTATCCATTCATCGACGCACGCTCCTGCGGTTGATCGAGTTACTCAGAATATGAATTCGCCGTCGATTGATTGAATCATCTCCGGCGGCGAAGCTATGATCCGATACACAACCGCCGCGGCGACGGCGGGGGGCGGTCCTGTTGCTGTATCGAGTTGGTGGGAGGATGTTAATGAGTCTCCTATTTGGCAGGATCGCATCTTCTATGCCCTTGCCTTTCTCTATGGCCTTGTTGGTGCCGTCGCTCTGGTAATGTTGGTTTTTTGGAGTTCATTGGTGTTGATGTGAATATGCTATTTGATTGTTTTGAATAAGCATCGTGTGTCGGCGGCTACCAATCTTGAAAATTAGTTTGTGGCCTTGGTGTTGGTTGCTTTGGAATGGCTTCGTTTTTGTCTCTTTATTGTGTTAATGAGTTTTTATTGAAGTTTACAAGTTGAGGATAGGAGGCTGTTAGGGTTGCTAATTGGACAAGACATGCAGAATTGAACTGAAATTGATATATATATTTTTTTTGTTTGACATTCGAATCAAATTGGTTTCCAGCATGAATTGATAGTTTTGATGCAGTTGATAAGATGAGAGACTTCCTCTTGACGCTGCATTTATTCATACTCTTGGGTGAAAAACAGCAATTATTAATCTTGTCTGTCTAGGAGGCAGTTAATTTACTACTCCGTTAGTCAGTTCTGCTGTGATAATGTTGAACACCATATAGAAATCCTACTTAAGTTTTTGTGAATGTTGGGAGTAAGGTGTTGCGTACATCCTCGTCATGAACCATTCACTGATAGCTTTATTTGATGTGACCTTTGATTACTCTGATGCATTGCTTTTGTATAATCTTCCAGGTTCAGTTAGTTAGGATACAGTTAAGAGTTCCAGAATTCGGTTGGACCACACAAAAAGTCTTTCACTTTCTCAATTTCCTGGTCAATGGAGGTTTGTCCATTACACCTTTAATTTCCAACACATTGGTTGTTCTGCTGCCTGTAATAATCATATTTACTGTTTTGCAGTTCGATCTGTAGTCTTTGTCTTTCGTAGGACCATCCAATACTTCCATCCAGAGGTCTGTGGCTGTTGAATTTAGTTTTCCTTTTTTACTGTTGTTTGCTTCCCATATACGATTAATTTTCATTGTGTGCGGTGATAGATCCTCCAACATGTATTGCTTGACGTGCCAAGTGTTGCATTCCTCTCAACATATGCTCTTTTGGTACTTTTCTGGGCGGAGATATACTATCAGGTTAGCTTTTATTTTTCGTTCTTCCTTTCATGTTATTGATTACTATTGATATATTGTTTGTGTTGTTTATGACATTTTCAATCTGACAGGCCCGTGCTGTTTCCACTGACGGACTGCGTCGTAATTTCTTTTTTATCAATGTAGCAGTTTATGCTGTCCAGGTGAAGTAATTTCTTTGCCGCTTGTCTTTACTTGGTGGTGAAACTTGCCTGAAATATATTAAATTGGCTCCGTGGGAAGGTTTATGATCAGTACAACTGATTTCTATTTTTTGTTGTTCTTCTTATATCTGATTATCATTCATTCTAAAGAAGTTTTGTGATGGTATCATTCAGACTTTTGGCCTGTATCTGGAGTCCTAGAATTGTGATAGTTGATTCTCTCTCCTAACTCTTACTCTGTCAATCATTTTTCTTCATTTTACACTCTCAGTGGTGCCTATTTTGTCTTTTAGATCCTCCTCACTAGCAATAGAAAACAAATTTTGTGTTTGGCGAGGTGTGAGCCATGACGATATGTATGTAGTCCAGACATATGGACACGGAGAAATTCATTCAATCAGACAATACATTGGTTGAGGATAAGTTATGTAGTGTTACAACACTGAAACCATGTACTTTAACCATAATGAATAGTTCTTAGGGTTGGATCTAGGATAATGTATGTTTTTCACGTCCAGGCTGAAAGTATGTGGCTCATGGGTGGGGAGACAGAATTTTAAAAAACTACGTCTTATATGAATGAAATGCCAATGCAACAAGTGTCAGAGTGTTGTTTTAGTGGGATCATGCATCTATATATTTAGGGCTTGGATTTATAGAATGTACAAAAATAATATATCATATCCTAAAAATGAAGCCTACTGCTACAAGTTTGTTGATAAGCTATCAACCCCTTGGTATTGTTTCTTGCTGTCTATTAAACTACGATGTCCATTTTTGTGATCCAAGGTTTTCAGTGCAGTCAGAAGGGCTGCAGTAGGTGAGTTTTTGACAAATAATATGTGCAAGACTTAAAGAAAACATTAATTTTGAGACGAGTTGTTTGTCCCCCAAAATTTTGGACCTTAGCTTGCCTGAAAGAACAAAGAAGGAGATTTTGTGATGCTTTTACGGACCAAAGTATAACTTTAGGAGCTTAAATTTGTAAACATGCAAGAAAGCTGTTTGCATTTTGTTAAATTCTTTGCGCTTGTATGGATTTGCTGCATGGAAATATTTATGCTTGTCCTTGTTATCATTAGTTGGCAATGCCATTTTTATGAATAGCTCATACTTGGCTGTTTTATGTTACTCATTCACCCTGCATCTGTCACATATATATGCAGGCCATTTTATGGTTGACCATGTGGTGGAAGCCTGTTTCAGTGGTGGTGATTATTTCTAAGATGTTTTTCGCAGGTTCTTGCCTTACATGTGATGTTATGTATTCTACTTATAGTGTTTTAGAAAATATGTTAACTGCTGACGGTCTTTGCATGTGGAATTAACAGGTGTGTCTCTATTTTCTGCACTTGGATTTCTTCTCTATGGTGGGAGGTATACTCAAAAAGTACTTGTACCATATTCTTCCAAGATAAAAACATCAACATAATAGCAGGCAGACTGTGTGCATATGGTGTAATACATGTAAACAGAATCAGCACAAAAGCTTGTGTAACTAAACTATAGCTGAGTTTTTATAAAGACTGAAGTCAAAAGCTAGAGTACATTACGCACCTCTCATAAATAAATTATATGCTACCGTTGACCTTCGAATGATTCTCTTATTAGTTACGCATTATGTAATCAAACTTGTAGATTTAAGGAGGGAACATAAGTTATGTTTTGGTTAATGGCATTTGTTGACAAAATGCCCCGAAGCTGATCTAGCAAGTTGCTACAGCATCCTACGGTGTTAGAAGCTGGAGGAAGTTTCGGAAGTTGGCATACGAACATAGGAGCATCCTGTGAAGATGCAAAGCTGGAGTAACTTGGCCGATCAATACTGTCTCGACCTGAAGTCGCACGAAGAGCGTCCGGAGAGTTGCAGCGCCACATCAGCCGGCTTGAGGAGTCGCCAGTCGTAACAGAATTCTCAAACGGTCGGCTGAAAGAGCTTGGAGGAAATCAGATTTCTAAATTGGTTTTAGAAAATGAAATCTCAATAACTTGCTAGAATCTAGGAGAGACTCCAATATGCAAAGTTGGTTGGAAAGATCTGCAAATCTTATGGGAATTAAGATTTCTATGTTTGTTCAGTGTTGTTGCTATATATGGAAATGCACCACACACACGGACACACAACCACAGTGAGATATGCGTAAGCAGAGCGGGAGCTAAAGGCTAGAACTCAGAGTTATGGATACATTAGGTGAGAGAAGATCATGACTAGCAGAGTCTGATCTAATCTTGATCTATGAAATTCAACTGGAGCGTAGTCTCGTTGAAAGATCAAGTATTTGCTTTGAAGCATAGTCGCGGAGAGGAGTTGTCGCGGATTATCGGAGATCGAAGCAGAGTTTCCAGATATTGACAGGAGGTCATTAATCAAGAAGAGCATCGCCAGAGTCAGGAGAAGTCATGGAGGTCTGATTGCTCAGCAGGAAGTGCTTGGAGAGTCGTGGACAGAAGTTACAATAACTTGACGGAGTAAGTTGTTATAGCTTCTTGCTGTAACACATTGTTTTAGAATAGGGTAAGTCTGTGTGATCAGAGTTATAGCGTTCTATTATTGGAGTGTGTACGGTTCGTTAGTCTGTGTGATCAGACTGAGCTGAGATTCCGACTAGGTTAGAAGTAGAGTTAAACTAGCTTAGGCTGAATTTTGGAATCTTTTGTACTTTAACCGGTAATAGTAGAATCTTGAGGTCTGGAGAGAAGTCCTCTCCCAAGACGTAGGCAGTTGCCGAACTAGGTAACCAAAGTTTCTGAGTCTTCTAGGTTTGACCGAAGCAAAGAATTTTCGCAAGTAACACAAAAGTTGCTATAGCAACCTGCTGTACCTGTCACCGGCTGTAACTGTCACCAGCAGCGTGTATAAATTTCAAGTTCATTTAGCAAAACTTTGGCAAGGATGAATAGTGATATGTATGATAGAGGTTTGAATAAACTTCACCTTACTTAAGCATGTCGTGGAATCTATAATAATGGAAAAAGATCCTTTTTTAGAATCTTTAATTAGGTCATGTGACTAAATCTGTATGAGGGGGAATGAGGCTTAATATTGAGCAATAATCCCCAAGTATTTGTTATGTTTTCTGGTGTTGTATGAGGCCAACAGAGTCACGTGATCGCAGCACTGCTGCATATGTAAAAATTTAGGACGCATTCTTTCTAGTTTACTTAGTATTAATATATTAATCTTCGGTTCAGTTAAGTTCATCCTCTTTTTGTCTCACTAAACTCTTAAGTTAAGTTCAGCTTGCTAAATAAAACACCCCTCACAGTCAAGTTTAAATGGGTTATGTTGCACTGAAAATTTTCTATGTCATCTCCGTAGGCTCTTCATAATGCTTCAACAATTCCCCGTAGAATCCAAAGGGCGACGGAAAAAGTTACAAGAGGTACATTAGGATGTTCGTTTATTGTCATTATGAATATCATCTGCTCTTTATTTCCGGGCATACTTGTATTCTTCCTTTTATTGACTGTGTATTGGGTCTGCAGGTTGGCTATGTGACAACCATATGCTTTTCTTGTTTTCTTGCCAGGTGCATCATGGTAAATTTCTCACTTACTCTTTTGACAGTAAATTTCAATAAACTATACTAATTGCTTTAGTGAGGCAGCTTATATTTTTGTTGTACATGTGAAACTGCTATTGTTTGTTTCATGTTGGAAATAATTCATAATTTTTTTATTTGAATGTACGAAGCATTGATGGCAGAAGTAGGGTGCAGTAGTAAGTCATTGTAAAAAATGATAAGAATACTCTATTATATTTATATTTTTGAGGGGGTGGATTATATATTTGCTATTATGTTAAGATTTCACATTTTCCTCTTACTGATAGTCACTTCCCATTACTCCCTTAAACTTTAGTACGTACCACTAATGCCTGGAGAATGTCCTATTCAACTATTCCCTTAAACAGGCACATCTGGTTAAATGATGACATATCTTATGGGCTTTAAAGACTTATTTCCGTACAAAATTCTTTTTTCCTATTTAACTGACCCATAACTTAACCCGGTGGCATAGTCTTTTGAATTGCATGAGGAATAGAGAACTGTTCTATTAAGGGATTAGAAAAAAGAAGCAAAATCAAAACCTGATCACCGAGCATCTGTGAACTAACCCTTATGTTTGGTAATGAGAAGCATTGACGTGGTACATAATATACAGTACTTAATAATCTATTCTCATTTTAATTGTTCCAGATGTGCTTCAATGCATTTGACAAAGCTGCAGATCTTGATGTGCTAGATCACCCAATCCTTAACTTCTCATATTATCTGGTACGCTCAAGATTAATGTCATTTTTAGGCTGGATTTAAATCTTATTTACTTGATCTTGCGTTCTGATTTTGCATGTCTTTGGAACTGCTCAGCCATAACTCATATCTTGCTAGAAAGTTAGAAGTTGGGACATAAGGTGTGTTTTGAGTCATGGACCATAGTTTTTGCCCATAACATGTTTTTATTGCAATACTACCAATATTTTGCATCAGATCAACCGCACTTTTTATAGCATTTTCTGATAGCTTTCTGCTATTCATTGTGGCTTTATAAATAAACTGAGTAGTTTATAGAATTATTCCGCTTTTAGTAGTACTTTCCTCTTAAGTTACACTTGAGAAAACCGGTGTTAGTAGTACTTTCCTCTTAAGGTGCACTTAAGAAAGCCAAAGCATTACAAGAAAATTTATTTGTTTGAAAAAGTGAGTTTGTGAATTGTGTTTTGTACTTTCCAGGTTTTCATGAGTTTCCATTCTCTTATGAAGGGTTCATTTCTTCTATATTTGTTTTCTTGACTCTAGTTGGTGGAGATTTTACCTTCATCACTGGTTCTTTTCATCTTGCGGAAGCTGCCTCCAAAACGTGGAATCACTCAATACCGTCCTATCCGCTAAGTGGGCTACAGCATACAAGTACACTATGATGCTTAAGGGTCTTACTTGGCGGAGTTTTGAGATGCATGTGGAGTGTAAAATCAAGAAAACCCTTACGTCCAGTTGCTTTTCCATAAGTTAAACATAAAGTTCTGTGGTGATAACATGGTTTGCCTCACTGGTTGATACACAAACATACATTGTAACTATTTTAGAGTTTAAATGTTCAGCTATTTCTGAATCCCATTCTGCAACTTGTTAATATTTTTGGAGTAGCAAATCCATCTTTATATTCATATCACAATAAACTGATGCATGTCAGGTGTCATATTTCCTCGTAATTTAACGTTGGAGAGTGATATAAATCGGAAATAACAGTTTCAATTGTTTATCTCAGTTTTTGGATTAGATTGTCTGTGCTATAGATGTAATTGCCCTATTATTGATAAATTTTGGCCTGGATTGTCTTCTGATTTTGTTTAATAGACTGTTGCAAACATTCTGCTATTATCTTTATATGAACACAGGTTGAACTGAAATTAAGAAGGTGT
This sequence comes from Umbilicus rupestris, assembly GCA_963678935.1. Taxonomy (NCBI): domain Eukaryota; kingdom Viridiplantae; phylum Streptophyta; class Magnoliopsida; order Saxifragales; family Crassulaceae; genus Umbilicus; species Umbilicus rupestris. The sequence goes on from OY787619.1 coordinate 10,886,203, forward strand.
GGTGATCAGATACCTGGTACTCTTCGCATATATCTTTGACCCCCGTAGCCTTCTGGCTATCCTGTAGCAGCTTGATTATAGACGTATTAGGAAGCTATAATTGTGTTGAGGATTTTGCTGGAGGTGAGACTTTAAAGTGGCTGACAGGCAAATTATTTATATAGGTTTTGAATGTTAGGTTTCAAATGTTGAATGGTAGCTTTCGCTGTTTCATTATGTAAAACACAGCACTTGTGATCCTGTTAAAGCTTATTCTCCCCCATTCTTTCTTTATCTTTTTTTCCATGACTCCTCAACTCATAATCTCACATTTATTGGCTATCTTGTCATGATTTTTTGTACTCTACTTTAAATTGAGTCGTTATATTCACTCGTCTCTACAAAATCATTATAAGAAGCAAGACATAAGTTTAAGCCAGTTTTGAAGGAACATCCATAAAATTAATTTTTTTAATATCATTCGGTTTCTGACCGAACTAAAGACTGAATCTGAAAAAATAAAAAAATTGTGAATAGTTAGAATCAGACCTAGTATGTCATTTTATTAGGGGACAAGGGTGGGATCAATTGTTTATAACCAAACTAAATACAAGTGTTTAACAACACTCTTGGATCCATCTCATTGGGTGTGTATAACAAAAATACAAGTGTAAGATTTAAAAGTAACACGTATATTGATTTTCCACCTGGTGACCACAAAATCCTTATACGTCGTCGTTGCGCTCGAACGAAAAGCAAATTTACGGAGTCGAATCACTCTCGAGCCCTAGAAAACTCATTAATTCGCAATCTCGTGTCAACGGCTGATCGACTTCGGTTCTGAAGTTCCCTCAATCGGAGAAGCCGCTGCAGCTACGAACCCACCCCAATCAAAAGCCAAGTAGTTAAGAGAGCTAGAATGGCGTCGGATCTGTTCTTGAAACCCTCGTGCAGCGGCTGTTGCTCATCTACGGACCTTTATGGCAGCAATTGCAAGCATATGACTCTCTGCTTGTCCTGCGGAAAAACCATGGTTGAAAACAAGGGCAGATGCTACGATTGCGGGACTGTTATCACCCGTCTGATTAGGGTTTGTCTTCGTATAGTTGAAAGTTCGCATTTTGATCTCGATTGATTGGTCGTTAAAACAAGTTGTTTTTTCTTTTCAGTTTGTATGTATCTGTGTATGCTAGGTTTGGTGTATGTGTAAATTGGAATGGTGAATCCTGTGACTGGGTTGGAATCTTTGTGATTGAATGAAAGTTGTAGTTCTTTTGTTTTTGGTTTGAGAAGTGGTAACTTGAAAACATGTTTATCTCAGGAATATAATGTCCGTGCTACCCAGGCCAATGATAAGCACTACTTCATTGGAAGATTTGTAGCTGGGTTGCCGAAGCTTTCAAAAAAGAAAATTGCAGACAACAAGTGGCTTCTTCAGAAGGATGGATTGCAAGGACGTCAAATTACAGATGGGCTACGGGTATATATATTGGATTGTATTGTGTCGCACAACCATCTGGTGTTCTATGTTTTTTATTTACTTTTGTTTGTTATGAACCATTCTAAAACTATTCCAAGTTCTTACCTCGGAAAAGTTGGTTGTTACTTGTAGATATCTAGTTTATTGTGTACTGCATTTGTTTATGAAGGTCATTACAGTTGACTTATCTTTGTTCAAACAACGCGTCGTTTATCTTCCTTGGTTCAGCATTTGTTTTCTACTTTTAAATTTTTTCAATGGGGGTAATTTTAATTATAAAGCAGTTGCGTAAATCCACAGGAGAAGTTCAAGAACAAACCATGGTTGTTGGAAGACGAAACGGGTCAGTCTCAATACCACGGTCAGCTTGAGGGTGCTCAGTCAGCTACTTATTACCTTCTCATGATGCAAGGGAAGGAGTTCGTTGCAATTCCTGCTGGATCCTGGTAAGCATTATCTTTTTGGAATATTATATGGGGGTGTACCATGTTGATTACCTTTTATGGACATTTGTGTTACGTAACTGAATATGAACAAGTGGGTAAGTTTCTGCATGTTCAACTGTTCATCAAAGTTAAGTTATATATTGTAGGTTATCTAATGCAATCTTGTTCGCACATATGAAATATAACTCAATGTCTTCATTATCGGAAACACGTTTCCAGTCGCTTATATGTGGACCTTATAGGTATAATTTCAACAAGGTTGCTCAATATAAGCAACTTACTTTGGAAGAAGCAGAAGAGAAGATGAAAAATAGGAGAAAGACTGCCGATGGATATGAAAGATGGATGATGAAAGCTGCAAATAATGGACCTGCCGCTTTTGGTGAAGTGGTTAAACTTGATGAGAAGGAAAGTGGCACAAGTAGTGGGAAGGGACGCAAAAAAGCTAGTGCTGATGATCAAGGCAATGCGTCTGATAATGCTGATGAGGATGAAGAAGAGGAAACAGACAGGAAGAACAGACTGGGCCTTAGCAAAAGAAAAGGAGAAGATGATGATGAAGAAGGACCAAGAGGAGGAGACTTTGATCTCGACGATGACGACATTGAGAAGGGTGAGCGTATCTCATTTTTGTGCCCATTTAATAATTGGAATAAAATACATATGCAGATTATTCAATGTGGATTATAGAAGTCTGTGTTGATCCGGCTTGAAGAATTATGCTGGGGTTTCTTCAATGCATAAGATGAACTGCTTGTGACCTCACTTAGTGTCTTCCGGATTGTTTTTTTTGTTTTGTACAAAATCCACATTTGAGTGTATGTTTCTGCAGGTGATGATTGGGAGCATGAGGAGATTTTCACTGATGATGATGAAGCAGTTGGCAATAATGCCGAAGAAAGGGAGGATTTGGCCCCTGAAGTTCCTGCTCCTCCAGAAATCAAGGTATTGTGCTTCAATTATGTTTCTATTACTTACAAAGTTTGGATCTTCAAGCACAAGGACTCGTTATGCTCTTTTTAAAATGGTTTGGCAATTACAAAGTTAAACAATATTGCATCAGTAATACGAAGATAAACAATATTGTATTGGGGGAATGAGAGTTTTAGTAGAATTATTAAAATAAGATAGTACTGATTGTACCTGTATAGTATCAGGTTGTGATTTGGACAAAATTACTTTATTAAGGCTTTCGTAATTGTATAACCAATCCTAGGTGGTGAAATATATTAGTTATGGCTGGTATGCTATTTCCCAATATTGTCTATAATTCTACCAAATGTTGCCTATGTATATCATTATATCATACAAAATGTTAGGTAAAGAAGGTCCTCTTTTGATGTGGTCGTCATATTGAGGTCCATTTTTCCATTCTAGTTGATGCCCTTATCGTCTATCGAAGTCTGAGCACAGCAGTCCCGCAGTTATACGACCACTGGAAATGTAATTTCAAATTTTTGTGGATATGTTCTAGAAAATTGTATCATAATTTTTGTAGATTATTTTCTGATAACAACTGTACCTACATATGATAATTGATAAATACACCATAAATACAAATTTCTAAAAGGAAGTGAAAGATGAGGTAATAGGGCATGCTTCCTGAAAGCTGATTGATGACAGTATTTATCTACTTTGAGAAGAATTTATATTGCGATATAATTGAACTGCCATAAAGCTATGAAGGAAACATGAGCTGGTCCGGAGGACAATGTCGTGTTGGAGAACTTCTGGTAGTTATTGAACCTGGAGATCGGACTTGAGAGATGTTGATTGAATTGGCCCAATATCCCAATTAATAACTGCAGTAACTCAATTGGTTTTTAGTTTTTGGAGATGAATTTTGTGCTCCAGTTGGTAATTTATGAATTTAAGGGATAAATTAAATAAATATAAATGGCGGTGAAAGATGTACTGCTTAGAGTCTTATATAGGTATAAAGTGTGGGATTACTCAGTGTCATTGAACTTTTACCTCTGCCATCATTTTCTCGCATGTCCCTGTTTTGTTTGAGATCTGTTTTCTCTTCAAGTGTTCACCACGTACCATATATACTATAAGCTGACATGTAATGTTAGTTTCATAATCAGTGATACTAATATTCTGTTAGCTGATATTAGGTCTTCAACTTGCAGTATTGAAGCCCATGAGATTCAGTTCTAGAATTTACTCACTCAAACATGTTTAATCTAATTTCTGGCATTGGATTTTCACTGTACCAGGACGATGATGAAGATGAAGATGATAATAACGAGGAAGAAGGAGGTGGGCTTAGCAAATCTGGAAAAGAGTTGAAGAAGCTGCTAGGTAAAGCCGCTGGGATGAATGAGTCAGACGCAGATGACGACGATGACGATGATGATGTAAGTTTATTTGGCTGTTTGTTATTTTCCCTGGTGTCTAAGAAGTATTCACATTCTCTTCCCCTGTCCCGCACAATTGTATTGCTCTTTGTGACATTTACATCTTTCTCTCCCACTGAAATGTTTAACTAGTCGCAGAGTATTTCGAGCACCAAATTCGGCTGGTTCATTTGATGCTCAAGTTAGTGAAAGATTAGATGGTGCATGATATCTGCAATAATATCGAGACATTATAAAAACAAAATTTGGTAGTAATATATGTCATAAGTTATGCCATAGTTTTCTTCTTCTTCTTTTAACATGCTCCATTTAATGATATGAATTACCCATATTTGCTTCCCCTTGATTAGACCTCAAATTCCTCCAACAATATGTCCTCTTCGCCAGCCACATTTACCTCTCCTTTTGATTCTATCTCAGACACCTCTCAGCCTCTCCACTTAACCATTTCTCATTTTAGCTGGACTTCCTGAGTTCCACTTTGTTGGCTTACTCCATGTTATTGTGCTCGAGCGTCAACCAAATTCATGAAGTCTTGCATTACTTCATCTCCTGCAAAAACTAGTTACCTGTTGGCTGTTGCTATTAACATTGAACTATTTTTCTTCCCATCCAATTTACATTTATAATGTTGTGCACTGGCTTGTGTAGATGGATGATGAAGCCATACCCTCGACAGATCTTACACCTAAGAAGGAAGCAAAGGAAGAAGCTGCAGATAACAGCCCCTCCAAATCAGTTATTCTCGGAGCAACAAAGGGGGGAACTCCAACCAATCTAAAATCAGCCAAGGGAAAGAGAAAACTGAACGGCGATGATTCAAAAACGCCTATTACTGCACCTCCAAAGAAAGTGAAGATAGAAAATGTACGACGTGGAAGTTGGCTAGGATTTATTTTCAAAACTTACATTTTGATACAAATTCTTAGATAAGTTGTATTTTCTTACAGGAAACAAAACCTTCACTGAAAACTGACAATATGAGCAGTGTCAGAATCAGTGCGCCCTCAACTGGACAGGTGCAGTCTACGGAGCCAGTCTCAGAAGAAGAAATCCGGGCTGTTATAGTACAACGCACACCTATTACAACGCAGGAGCTGGTTGCTAAATTTAAAGCCAGGTTGAAGACAAGTGAGGTATTTTTTTTCGTTCTCTTTTTAAGAAACTCTTTTGCATGGCATTTTTATTATAGTTATAGGGGCATGAGATATTAAGGTAGTAAAACCTTGTAGCTTTTGGTTGAAACACTTACAATTTGATTACTTTGAAGCATGGAACATTTGTAACATGAAGTTGTGATTTGGCAACAGGAGAAGAAGGCTTTTGCGGAAATTTTGAGGAGGATTTCCAAGATTCAGAAGACGGGGGGACCCAGCTATGTTGTGTTGAAGGATCGAGCATAAAATTATTTGGAAAGAAACTGGAGAGTTTCAGATATAGCTAAGCACAAGTGAATTTGAACTAGTTAATACTAACAACAAGGCTGAGTCTGAATTGTATCAGGGAATTGCTGTGGCTAACCAGAAGCAAGAAACACTTGCCCCATACAGCTCAAGCTCATGACTTGTTCAAGTGCACAAGGATATTCAAATGGACCAGCAGCAGCTGCTGCTGCAGTCACTGGACCAGCTTATAAGGGTTCTCAGCTTCAAACCATCTACCAAATCTCTCAACCTCAAATCCCTCTTCCTCCGCTTCAACAGCTTCCCCAACGTTTCCAACAACCTCCTCTCCGGTGAAATTCCAACAACTGCCGCGCTCATCCGCTCCAACATTTCTTCGTTTTAAATTAACTACTTCACCTAATTTAACTTAACTAAATAGAATTTAATTTGAGTACTTAACATAATTCATCATCTCTCTCCCACTATTCATCTCTCACCACTATAACCACCAACCTCCAATCTCACTACCATAATCACCCATCCGAATCCCACCACCACCATCGAAACATCACCCGCCGCAACCCCACCACCATGACCACTCACCCCAGTCCCACGCAACCCTACCACCAAAACCACACACCCAATCCCACCACCACAACCAAATCCCACCACCTACCACAATTTCACCACGACCACCACCCATCCGACTCTCACCCAAACCCCAAATCACCCAACCCACCCCAATCTTACAACCACAACAACACCACCCACCACAATCTCATCACCATAACCACCTATCTCAATCCCACCACCACAACCACGCAATTCAATCTCACCATCACCATCATCCAAATCTCATCTCACTCCCAAATCACACCACCCACCCCAATCACATCACCGACCACCATAACCTGCATACCATACATTCTTGAGAGAGCTTCCAGAAGTCCTCCTTTTAAGGTTTGAAGCCGACTTCAAGTGTATTTTGAGTTCAACTCCTCGTTAGTATTTTTCCAGTGATAGTGGAAGGACATAAAGTTCAAGGAGCTAGTTCATGGTGCACGAAGGTTAGCTCCAGATGTTGTGTTCTAAGAAGCGGTTGACCAAAGAATCTCAATACCGAAGGAAGACCAATTATACTTATAAAAAAATCGTCGAACGAACTTAAACTAGCCCAGAAATTTCCTAGTTTTATATTTTACTTCTGTAAGTTTATATTTATTTATTCAAAAAAATATTTTTAATATTCATACGCACATGTTATTGGAGTTATCACCCATAAACAAGGCAACAACTTCTCATTGAAGCACACCACTGTTTTCAGTAAGCCCCGAGGACTATCACCAGCTCGAATGGTTGACAATCATATACCTTTCTTACCAGGTGTGGGACTCATCAATGTTCGTCATATCGATATCCGAGGTACCAAAAGTTAGAAATTAAAAAGCTTGTTAAAGTAATGGTGAGGGACGTTATAATTCAACCTACCACTTCATCATTGTCGTCACCAATATTGCTAGAAAAGATGAACGATAGGTCTTGAAGTTTTGCGCAGGTTATCAACCTAGCGACTCATGAACATCAAGCAATTGCGGAGCTTCTTACGGCTCGCAAGATCATCCGCTTGTGACCCATTTTGCGCAACCACTAACCAACCTATTGAGAAAAGATACCTACTTGTAGGACGATTTAGCCTTTGAAGCCCTCGAGGATGCATTAACCTCTACACCAACAATGGCGTTACCTGAACACTTCATAGTTCAAACAGATGCATGATGGACACTGAAACCGAATGACCCGTTGCGTACTATAGTCGACCATTCACAAAGGCCATGCAAACATGTTGAAGAGAACTCTATGCAGTAGTTATGGCTCATCGACATGTTAAAGTATTAAAAATGAAGTGACAAGCTATTTTTAATACTTTATATTATCAATTTATGTTTTAGTGGTCAAATTGCAGTCAAACACAATTTATAGTTTTGGTAAGTTCAAGAGTCGATCTAAGGAGCAAACAAATGTATATAATATGCAAGATAGTGCTTTTGTTTAACTATTCTAATCTAGAAAAGAATTGCAAATACTTAACTAAGTGATTCTAACGTAAAAACAAGCTTATACAAATAAAAAAAATATTTCAGAATCATACTTCATCCGTGTGCACTCATTCAATTCATGCAATGAATGGAAATAAATCATGTACACTCAAAGTAATCTAGACATTACTAAATCATTCTTTTTTCGTAGTACATCTTGTACTACGAATCCCTCTAGCGAGGCATACATTCGATTATTCCTAATCAACAATATCCAATCAACAATGGTAACTAATAATTACGTTAATAACACATTAAGAACATGTTTTTTCAAACAGGCGATGTTAACTCTCCTACCAAATCATATACTACCAACATAGCTATTATAATTAGATATCAATTCCACATAATTCCAATTAATTATATCAAATATGGTGATATTGGTTCTTAACCTGATTATTTTATACGGCAAATTCACATAGAACATGACAACAAGCGATGTAGGATGAAACACATACGTATAATATAAAGCAAAAATTATATTTAATTGCATTGATACAATACAAGATCCCTGAATAAGAGGACCATTCACTTCTCATACTAATAACACCAGAATACATTTATAAAATGAAAGATAAAAAACTAAAGGTAGAAAATAAATCTTATTTATGAAGTTGAATCGTCGATCTTTAATCTCCTTATATACTCGAATCGTCTTTCTTTTAAGAAGTAGGTTTAATCTTGCACAAATTTAGAATCCTCTCTAAATACCTCCCCTTTCTAGCCATGCCCGACAACTCTATCAGGTCATAGCCGAACCCTTCATGGTATCGAATCAGGGACGTTTATACATTCTAGAAGATCATACCCTTTGCGATTTAATCCTCAAAGAATACCATGTCAACAACCTAGGTGTACCCATCGAACATTGGTAAGGCTCACTATGCATTTTTATTGGCCCGGCCTGAGAAGGGAGCTCCGTTTGAAAGCATTATATGGGCAGAGTATTTGATGGGAGCTCACCCAACTGTGAAAATATGAAGCCGGCAGTCACCGGACCTCAGGCGCAATTCCGGTAAGAATCAATGAGAAATTGAAAAGCATGATTTGGTGAAAAATGTAAAGAACTCAATTGATTTGTTTGTTGTTTACAGCTATATGTAACAGAACAGGAATTCGTAATTATATTTTTGCACCCTTTAGTTTTCTAAATTACATCACCTACCCCAAACTTTAATAATTGACATAACCTAATCTAGGTCAATGTCATCCAGGGTGAATTTGAATGTTGGTTGAAGCCGCCGCCAAGTCCGCTTGATGCTGGCTGGGAGCTGAGGTCGAGTCATGAGTTCCAACACCCCACCTCAAGCTCAACTCGTGTAGGAAATTACAGCAGTTGAGCTTGGAGCTGAGGCGAGTCATGAGATCTGCTGCGAGGGGTTTGGTGAAGATGTCGGCCGGTTGAGCAGCGGAAGGAATAAACCGAGGCGAAATTAACCCTGAGCTGAAATACTGGCGAACAAGGTGGCAATCCAATTCAACGTGCTTCGTCCGTTCGTGAAAGACTGGATTCTTGGCAATATGGAGCGCAGACTGGTTGTCGCAATACAAGGGGATTGGAGTAACAACTGGCACATGAAGATCAGACATTAGTCTGGTAAGCCATACAACTTCACAACATACTTGTGCCATAGCTCTATATTCAGCTTCTGCTGAGGATCGCGAAATAACCTGTTGCTTCTTTGTCTTCCAGGAAATTAAAGAATGACCCAGTTGAACCGCATATCCAGTCACTGATCTCCTTGTCGCTGGACATGAACCCCAGTCAGCATCACAGAATGCTGAGAGAGTTAAATGGGAGGAAGACGAATAAAAGAGTCCTTGAGCTGGAGCAGACTTGAGGTACCTTAGTATTCTATGTGCAGCATTAAGATGATCTTCTGTTGGCTTAGCTAGGAATTGACTGAGTGTATTCACTGAGAATGTGATGTCAGGTCTTGTTACTGTTAAGTAGATTAGTTGGCCAACTAGTCTTCTGTAGAGAGTAGGATCTGACAATAATGGTGCCTGAGATAAAGCCAATTTCTGCGTAGTATCCATAGGAATCACAGATGGTTTACAACCCAGCAATCCTGCCTCATTTATTAAGTCTAGAGCATATTTTCTTTGGTTGATAAAGATGCCAAATGAGGATCTTGCAACCTCTATCCCCAAAAAATAATGCAAACCTCCCAGGTCTTTGATCTGAAACTTAGAGTGTATAAACTCCTTTATTTCTAAAATCAGCTTTTCCGAAGTCCCAGTTACAATCGCATCGTCAACATATACAAGTAGTATAATGAACTCCCCTGATTTGCTCAAAGTGAATAAGGAATAGTCATTGAGGCTTGCTGTAAAACCATAGGATGTTAATGCATCACTGAAACGACTAAACCATTGTCTTGAAGCCTGTTTTAGACCATAAAGACTTTTGAGTAGTTTACAAACTTTTCCTTGTTTCTTTTCCTCTTTGAAAACCCCAGGAGGAAGTGTCATGTATACCTCCTCTTCTAGTAAACCATGTAAGAAGGCATTGTTGACATCCAACTGGAATAAAGGCCAGTTTTTTGAAGCTGCTATAGCTAACACAGTTCTAACAGTTGTCATTTTAACAACTGGGGCAAAGATCTCTTGATAGTCAAGTCCCTCTTGTTGAGTAAAGCCTTTTGCAACTAACCTTGCTTTGTATCTTTCTATAGAGCCATCAGAGAGTCTCTTGATTTTGTATACCCATTTACAACCAACAATGTTCTTTCTTTGAGGTAGATCAGTAATTTCCCATGTGTTGTTTGCCTCAAGAACTGTCAATTCATTCTGCATAGCTCGAAGCCATTCAGACTTTTTGCTAGCTTGGGTATAACTTGTAGGTTCAGGTTCAGTAAGTATTTGAAAAGAAAAATGTTGAAAAGATGGGGAACAGGCTGAGTAGTTTATGTAGTGGGTAATAGGATATTGTGTTTTTTGTGTTTCTGTGTAGTTACAAAAATAGTCAGCAAGTCTGGTTGATGGCTTTGGGATGCGTTGGGATTTTCTGGTAGGCTGAATGATAGGTTGTGAAATTCTGAGGTATTGTTTGTGGTGAAGTCTGAAATGTCTGGTGTAGGTTCTGGTGAAGGATCAACTAAAAGGGTCTGTGTAGGTATAGGTAATGGGATATTTTGTGGAGGTATAGGAATATCTGAATTCGCAAAAGGAAATATGTTTTCATGAAAGATGATATCACGACTGATATGAAAATCATGAGATTCCAGATTTAGGACTTTGTAGCCTTTTTGACCTTTAGGGTAGCCCAAGAATACACAAGGCTTAGCTCTTGGATCAAATTTTCCTTTGCTAGGAGATAAATTTGTGATGTAGCATAGGCATCCAAAAACTCTCATGTGATCAAGAAGAGGAGCTTTCTGAAATAATATCTCATATGAAGATTTATTCCCCAAGAGTACTGATGGTATTCTGTTAATTATATAGGTAGCCGTGAGAATGCAGTCCCCCCAAAACTGAACAGGCAAGTAAGACTGAAACTTCAGAGCTCTTGCAGTCTCAAGTAAGTATCTGTGCTTTCTTTCCACTGTACCATTCTGCTGTGGACTGTAGACACAAGATAACTGTTGAATGCAACCTTTTTTGTCTAGGAAACTTGTCAATTTATTGCTTGTAAATTCCTGGCCATTGTCTGATCTGACTTTTAGCACACTAGAATTAAACTGTGTTTCTATTAGGCTGAAAAAGTTGATAATGACATCTGATGCCTCTGATTTTGAACTCATTAAGTAAGTCCAAGTAAATCGTGACATATCCTCAACAATAGTCAAGAAGTATCTAGCTCCTGAAAAAGTTGGAAATCTGTAGGGACCCCAAATATCAACATGTATTAGTTCAAACAATTTCCCACTTTTGGATTGACTTTCTGGAAATGATTTTCTGCATTGTCTTGCTAGTGGACAAACTTCACAATGAATATTCTGATCTTTACAATTCAAGCTAGGAATATAGGTCTGAAACTTAGTTGACAACTTTGAGTATGGAACATGGCCAAGTCTCTTGTGCCATATGACTGCTGTATCTTGATCATTTTTAATAGAAAGACAGGTCTTGACTTCCTTAGATTTGCATCTGTATAGCCCTTGGTATGCATCACCAATCCAGAGTGAAGTCTGTAGTAATTGGTCCTGAATAGAACACCCTTTATTAGTGAATACCACACTGAACTGTGAATTACTGATCAACTTCGCCACACTGATCAAGTTGTATTTAATTGTTGGGACTAGAAGAACATCATGTAGAGTAATGCAATCATTAAGAGCAAATTTTCCAGCATGAGAGACCAAAACTGAATTTCCATTTGGCATTAAAACTCTATATGGAGTAGGCAACCTTTTAACATCATGCAATAAGTGTGAGTAAGGAGTTATGTGATCAGTAGCTCCACTGTCAATAATCCAATCATCACTGCACATTTTTACATGAGTTAGAAAGGTGATACCTGCTGCCATATGGTTCTCTTCGTTGCTAGAGGTGTTTAGTAGCATCATAAGTTTGTTGAGCTACTCTTGATTTATCTTTATTGACTGTAGTTGCCCTTGAGTTTCTATGTTAGGACGTTGCACTGAATCTGTCATTACATTGTTAGCAACTGACTTGTTCCCTTTCTGGTTGTTTCCATTCTTGAACTTGAAACCTGGAGGGTAACCATTTAATTTGTAACACATCTCTCTGGTGTGTCCTGATTTTTGGCAATAGTTGCAAGTAACATTCCCATTCAACTTAAAGCAGATGTCATCTGTGTGACCGGGAATTTGACAATGAGTGCAGTACATATTCTTCTTGTCTTTATTTCCTGGATTGCTAACTCCTTTCTGTTTTGGTTTTGCAGGCTGTCCTAAGGGTTGGAAGTTATTTTGAGCAGTGTACATAGCAGATGCCTCAATGGAAGTACCCTTACTGATGCCTCTATGCATTGCATCTTGTACTATCATTCTGTATATTTCATTCAACGTTGGTATTGGCTTTAAAGCCAAAATCTGAGACCTGATAGGCACATGAATCTCATTCAGCCCCATAAGGAATTTCATAACTCTGTCCATTGCCTTTTTTTCATTCATGCATATAGTTGACTTGCATTGTGATCCAAGAATGCATAGATCCTTTTGATTTAGTGCTTCTTCCTCACCCCAGAGTTGGATTAATTTCTCATGGTATTTTGCAACTGATAATTCCCCTTGTTTTAAAGCATATATTTCTTCTTGCAACGTAAAGATTCTAGGGCCATTTGTAGTTGAATATCTGTCTGCTAAGTCAGACCATGCCTTAGCATCCTTTGAGTGAATCAGAGATGAAGCAATTTCCTTTGAAACTGAGTTCAGTATCCAAGAAAACACAAAATTGTTGCATCTGTGCCTAGGGCTGCAAACGAGCCGAGTGGAGCCGAGTATCATAGTGTTCAAGCTTGGTTCATTAATTTTTTTACGAGTTCGAGCTCGAGCCGAGTAGTCACGAGTTTAAAAAATATATGTTCGAGCTTGACTCGTTTAATTTTCACGAGTTTGAGCCGAGCTCGAGCTTTAAACGAGTTGTTTACTTCATTATAGTTGAAATGCACTTTTCTAGCAACGAACTTTAAAACGAGAAAATGACTAGGAAACGAATCGTTTGGATGACTTATTTTTGATATCATCTTCAACCTTCGTCATCATACCAACAAAAATGACTAGGAGACGAATCGTTTGGATGACTAAAAAAGTAAGCATTCTTCAACTCAGAACTCAATTGAGTGACTAATCGAGTTTAAATGAATAAATAAACGTATGCATACGAGCTTTAATCTAGTTTATAAACGGACTTTAATCGAACAAATAAACGAGGTGTTCGCGAGTTTATACGAGCCGAGTATCACTTTGTTCAAGCTTGACTCGTTTAATAAACGAGCATAAGAATCATGTTCGTACTTGACTCGTTTAAAATCGAGCCGAGCTTTGACCGAGTTTTGACCGAGCTTGTTCGCGAGTTGTTCACGAGTATATCGACTCGCTTGCAGCCCTATCTGTGCCATTTAGCTAGCTGTGCTGCATCATTGTCAGGAATAGGAATCTTTCCATGTATGAAATCTAGCTTAGATTTACAACCTAAAGCCATTTCCATAGATTTTCTCCATGTAACATAATTGGTTTCATCTATCAACAATTGTGATACAAGAGCAGTACCACTGATTTCATTTTGCGAAATGTAAAGAGGATCATTGATGGAACTCACATTGCTTTGTGCAGAATCAATTCCAGATTGCGCCATAGATGATGAAGAATTCCAGAAAACCAGAAATCAGAAAACAAGAAATCAGAAAGCCAGCTTTGATGGATGATTAGACTTTGATCAGGCCAGAATCGAAACCTGCTGATACCATGTGAAAATATGAAGCCGGCAGTCACCGGACCTCAGGCGCAATTCCGGTAAGAATCAATGAGAATGTGAAAAGCATGATTTGGTGAAAAATGTAAAGAACTCAATTGATCTGTTTGTTGTTTACAACTATATGTAACAGAACAGGAAATGTTGGTTGAAGCCGCCGCCGAGTCCGCTTGATGCTGGCTGGGAGCTGAGGTCGAGTCATGAGTTCCAACACCAACTATGCAACCTCTTCATATATTGGCGATGGGACAGGTGCAACACAAAGCTCTTCAAGTTCTTATTCAGTGGCAGCATCATCAGCGGCATACGAAGACCTAGCCAGTAGCCATCATCAAACAACAATATACGATATTCAACTTCAGGACGAGGTAATTCTTGATGGGGGAGTATTGGAGCTGAGGTGCCGGAACACAAGGATTGTGGAGGATCAGGTGAGCCACGACCAAGTCAACAAAATATCCACCTCAAGAGTTTGTTAAGAAGGAACTAGGTTAAGGGAATGGACGTAGGGCATCGAGAGTTTGTTACAAAGGAACCAGGTCAAGGGAACGGACGTAGGACATGCTGAACGCATGCCCAACCCTGAAGGGTGTCAGGTAGGGGCGGCGGTCCGAGACTCATTCAAGGAGTCCTCTTTATTCATGAACCTATTTATTTTTTCAACAAAATTTTATGTTATAAAAGGTCCACCACTTATATTTTGGCCAAAGACTCATAAAAATGAAGAATGGACGTGGCTCAACATGTAGGCATGTGCATGGCAATGTGAGAAATGGAGAACGTGAGAAGTCAAGTGACATATGTGTATTCTATAAGAATGAATGAATGAAAATGAGAGAATTAATGTGCCAAAATTCCCTTGTTCTCATCCTCTGTTTTTCCCAAAATATATCTTTCCTAATCTCTTTCATCCCTAACTTCACCACTTGCATAAAACTTGTGATTTCATTCACAGCCAATACGAATGGGGCGATCTGAATAAAGATTACTTGACCAAAATGCTAGAGTAAAAGTCGTTCAAAGTAAACCATCGTGGATGTCCTCGAGAGGGAAGACCTAGAAAAGAATGATCTGAAAAAGAGCTATCTGAAAAAACTAGAGTGAAGCCTTTTAGAGTAGGCCGATGAGGGCATCAGTTTCCAAAGGAGTGAGCGATGTTACAATCTCACATTGATCACACAAGAAATTCTGTGATGATACTTAAATATAATGGGTTCTTCCACTCATGAGACTAGTCATTTGGGTTGGGCTTTTCCTTGGACTTAAGTTCCTAATACTTGGTGCACTTCATTGAAAGCCAACACGAAGGGGGTGACTTGAGAAAGGGTTACCTGGGCAAAATGCTAGAGTGAAAGCTATTCAGAGTAAGCCATCGAGGATGTCCTCGAGAAGGACGACCTAGAAGGAGACGACTTGGGAAAGGCTTACCTGAACAAATCAGAGTGAAAGCCGTTCAGAGTGGACAGTCTAAAGTAGACCGACGTAAACGTTGATTTCCAAAGGGGCAATCCCACATAGGTCAGAGAGTGATGATACCTAGACACTAGGGGTTGTCCCACTCATCGAACTATTCTTTTTGGGTTGAGCTCTTCTCTTGGGTCCAAATTCCTAACACTCAAGGACGGTAAGTTTTCCAGAACCGGCGAGTTTAGAGCACAGATAGGCCATCGCAAGGCTGAGGCGCCAAAGTTTGGTGTCTCCTCGTGCATATCTCCATGCCAAGGAGGAAAGGTTGCTCGTCTAAGATTATTTCCCCAATGGCAGTCTCTTCTCCCAAGTTTTTACCTCAAATTTTTGTAGTCCTTTTTGGAAGAAAAAAAACTGACAACTGCCGTAGTTTTGAGATTGCTCTTTTGTATATGCCCTATTCTTAAGAGATCCGTCTTAGATCGGTTTCTCTTAATTTGTTTAAGCCAGTCTTAACAGATTAATCTCTTGGCTTTTAGACAATTCTGTCCCTATGCATCACTAAGTTCTTATTGGTTATAAATTTAACAAAATAAAAGCCAATATTCTTAGCAAATCCAATCTCATAAAAAAATAAAACAATTAACAATTGTCTCTTAAAATAGGACATTGACAAAAGTAGGACAGTAATATTAAAATTTTCTCCTTTTGGCCACTTTCGGCTTTGACGTGGTGCTAAGTAATATTTTTTGAACTTAAAATTTATTAATTAAATTAAGTTAAATACTTAATTCTAGCATCGCCGCACCAACATCACCTGCTACCAAGTCCGGGTGGCATACTACCACCTGTTGCCGGACCACCATCGGCCGGACACCACGAAACACCGGGAAAACCCAGTTCCAAAACTCAGTCCAAGAACACGGCTCAGACATCCAACGATGGGTCAGGTCAACACGCGAGGAGAAAACTGAGTCAGGAAATGAAGCCTCGTGTGAGGAGAAGCACGCCAGTTTGATGAACATTGCGATTTCTTGCGTTTCACTCAATCTTGAAACTCGGCCGGCAATGAGAGAAGTGATAAGAGCAGAAGCACAAGTGTCATCCAACAGTAGTGATCAGAAGATGGTCCGACACTTCGGCCGCAGGATTTGCATCATCATTCGATCTGATGTTCCCTTGATTCATTGGATATTGCATTCTTCCATAGCTGCTTGTGGAGATTGGTATTGAAAAATTAGTTGCATCAGAGCTTGTTCGATTACTGTGTCAACCGTCAAGTATTCGAACTTGAAGGGCCAAACGAAATTGAGGTCGATTTTCAGAAGAGAAAAAACAACACAGCCACCTTAAAGTTTACAGAAGAGGAATAGGCTCAATCCAAACTTGGAGGGCCAAATCGAAATTTAACAAAGTTGACGTCGATTTTCGAAAGAAAAAAACATCATCGGTCGCCTTTCAAAGTGTAGAAAGAAGTACTGGTACAATCGTCAAATATCTAAACTTGTAGGGCCAAATCGAAATTTAAATAAAATTGTATGTTGAGAAAATACAATCATATTGATGTTTTAGAAATAAGGTCCCAAGCGAGCCAATACGGTCGTCAGTAGCTGGCCAATAAGTTCTGTTAAAATTCGGCTTGATTTAAATAAATGAAGTACGAACATGATACGAAAACTCATTTATTAAATAAGTCAAATATTAATAAAGTGGTATTCGGCTCGTTTAGATTCGTGTACAATTCATTTATCATTTGATTAAAACTCGTTTATAAATTCGATTAAAGCTCGTATGGATACTAGTTCATTTACTCATTTAAACTTAATTAAAGTTATATACTTATTTTTATTTTACAATTATTTAATATTTTAGACTATATTATATGTCCAGCGTAACAGACCGGCCTGATTTTTCTAAGTTGAAGAATGTCTACTTTTTTAGTTATCCACATGATTCGTCGTCTCCTAGTGATTGTCCAAACGATTTTTGTTGCTATGATAATGAAGGTTGAAGATGATGTAAAAACCGAGTCATCCAAACGATTCGTCTCCTAATCATTGTCCTGCTTTAAAATTCGTTGCTAGAAATATACACTTCAACTATAATGAAGTAAATTACTCATTTAAAGTCGAGCTCGGCCTGAACTCGTGGAAATTAAACAAGTCAAGCTCAAACATGTATATTTTAAGCTCGTGATTACTCGACTTGAGCTCAAATTTATAAAAAAATTAATAAACCGAACTTGAATATCGTGATACTCGGCTCGGCTCGATTCGTTTGCACCAATGGAGTAGAGGACCAAGTCGAAATATAAAAAACGTTGAGGGCGATTTTGATAATTCTTGAAGTTTACAAAGGGCCGCACGAACTCAGTATCGTCGTCTCCCACCGCTTCTCCATTGGCGGAATCTTCTCCAACAGAAAAAAACCTCAACTTTGAACCTCCGCGGAGATCCGACGCACCCAACAGGTAATCTCCTTCACCAAATCCACCATTTACAGTCTTCAATTTCTCCCGCTTTATGCTGCCATTCCCAGCTTCAACCAGTCCAGTCTGTCAAAACCAGTTGATGATCATATTGGCGTGATTGAAGGTTTTCTTAGTGTTTGATTGTAATGCTGGGAGTGATTGTTAGGGTTTTTGTAGTGTGTGAGGTGGCATGTGTGATTGGATTTTTAGGGTTTTTTTTTTGAGGCCGGAGGGGAGTGGTGGATTTAAAGTAGGGTTCTTTTTGAAAAAGGTTTGTGCAGGTGGATGGCTGTCTTAGTGCACAAGCTTTATAAATTGGATACTGAGTATTTACCTTTTGTGTGCGATTGAGTAGAGATTGGCCATTGGTGGGTTTTGTTTTTTGGGAGTCATGTTTTTTTTTTTAGGTTAAAGTGCTTTCTGAAAGTTGGCTGGTAATGGAGCTGGAGCCTGTTGGGTGCCTCACTTTCTGCTCAGATTATTTTTGAATGCCTTTCTTGTGTGAGAACTTTGCGGTAAGGTATCTGGAATCCTAAGCTGCCGAGGAGAAACAATTTCAGCAAGTTTGTTGAATTGGCAGTGGAGATTTTATTGAGTGGTGGTATAGTTTTCTCTTTTTCTGTTTGCAGAAGATTTCTGATGATGTCCATCTGTTGAAGTCTGTTGCCACCAGTTTTCTTATTTCAGAGTGCATAAACTGCTGCTGTCTGATCCATCTTGTATGACTTTACTGAGTTCGGCCTTCACTGTATTTTGGTTGGTAGTTTAGTCTCTGGTCTGTGATCAAACACGGTTGGTTCTTGACAGTAAATACTGATTTCTGCTGGTTCTTTTTTTTTTTTTTTGCACCTGGCATGACGAGTTATCTGAGTCCAAGTTTCATTGTGATTTTAAAGGTCAGTGTTTCATCTTTCTTACCCAGGAAATTGGTAGTGCATCAGGTATGGTGGAGATGGACAGTTGCTTAAATGGGAAGAATTCAGCTAACATGATCATGAATGGTCACTCCAACATGATGAACAACTACGGGATTCCTGAGTTGGGGACTTTACAAAACTCACATGTTCTTGGATCGCCCAGTATTGTCCATGACATAGGGTTCGCTGTAGACTGGTCTGCAGAGGAACAGTGCATACTAGATGAAGGTCTTATCAAGTTAGTGATTGGTGGCGTCTCTCTGAACTTTTTTTTCAAGTCATTCAGTTTTACGGTTTTATAAACGTAATTATTTATGTCAGCTAGGATGTTATGGCTTATGTTTTTTTAATTATCAGTGTGCCGTCGATTTGCTACTTATAAATGTTTATTGGTTCTGTTCTCTTGCCTATCCCGTGTTTTATGATGAGTTGCAGGTGCATTATATTTTCTTTTTCCTTTTTTAGGTTTTCCAATGAACCTCCAGTCATGAAGTATGTTAAGATTGCTGGCCTACTAATGGACAAAACTACACGTGATGTTGCTATGAGGTGTAACTGGATGAAGGTGAGCTTACTATTAGGTCTTGGTTACAAAGCAGTATTTCTTTGACTTCTTTTGTTTGTTTTCTGGAAAATAAAATCCTAAAAATGTTGTAGAAGCCATACCTCTTTTTAAGGCTCTTCATTCTCATTATTAGTTCATGCTGATCTTCCTTTATTTGTAGGGTTCTGTTCTTGTCAATCATTTTACCTTAAAAAGGGAAAACTCTGAGATTATCCCCCCATTGAAACAAGTGGTTCTTGAGTTTGAATTGAACATGTGTTTTGTTTGGTTTCTTTATAAGTGGTGTTGGACGAGAAAAGTAGACAAAGAATATAGAAAAACATAATGAATGCTGGGCAATGCTTTTGGGTTTGACTTTGTGCTGTTTGTAAATCTATCAAGTGATGTCTTCTAATATCAATTATTGAAGTTTCATCATCTCAGTTTTTCTCTTCTTGAAAAGTAAAGAAAAAATGATTCATTGTTGATCCCTTTCAAAAAGTCGAAAAGTATCATCATTTCTGTCACTTGCAGGGAACTAGGATAAAAGATAGTTATTTGGCCTAAATTTGCTTAAGATGCTTTAACTTACTTTCTAAGATGAGCATCATTTTTTTTTTCTTCTATTATTGGGTTATTGTATTGATTGTGCAACCAGGGAATATCCGTGTGTTGTTCTTTCTCAACCATACATAAAATATTAGTTAGGATATATTGCTAAATTTCACCCAACAAACCCTTCACAGAAAAAGCGTCGGAAGCAAAATCAACCTAATGCGGAGAAAAAGTTGACTACGAGGAAGGTATTAAGCATTCTGTATTTTCAAGTGCACATGTCTTGTCATTGCTGTTTGAATTGGTCCAAATGAGCCGTTTCATTGTAACCTCTTGTATTCCTTTACGTCTCGAATCCTGAAGTTGTATTTAATCCTTCTCTACTGCATTTTCAGTTTAGACTACATAATACGGTGATAAATATACATATGAGGCAACAACCAAATTTAAACAAGCTCTTATCTAACTCCAAATGTTTCTTTATACTTTGTTCGTCTCTGCTTTCAGTAAAAACCAATTCTAAAACTTGAAGCTGCTTGGTTTTGGGAACGAAGGATGGGCTTGACATAAATGGTCTTGGAAAGAACATGATTAGGAACATGTTAGTAATGTAGTAATTGTTGAACAATCCGAAAGATCTCTTATTTACCTATATGGTCAGATATTTTTTGATGTTTTGGAGGGAGAGTTTCTATTACACTTTTCAGATTTCTATGTACTCATGGAGTCATGGTTACATTGCACAATTAATGAATTGGAAGTAGAGGCAATAACATGCATACCAAATCAATGGTTCTCATATTTAGGTTATAACTTTTATATTGGCTTACTAAAATCTTACACTGAATATTGTGCATCTTCAGGAAGTACCATCAAAGGAGAACTTACCCTCAGCTCCGCAGTCGCATATGGCTCCATATTCTCACGCGACACAGAATATAAATCAAACGAAACAGCTTCCTCATGAAGGTTAATGTTTACATGAGCATTCAAAATTTTGTGCGTTGAAGCTGGTTCGGGCTGATTGCGATGAGTACTTTTTGCTGTTTACTTGCATTATGCCTGATTACTAGACCACCTATTTCCCAATTGCGCGTTTTTACCTTTGTCTTCACGCTTATGTTCTCAATATTTAATAAGAAATAGCTATGACAGTCTGCACTCATCTTAATTTCACGTGCATTACTTATTTTACTGTGTTGTGTTGTTTGCTGATTAAGTTTTTATATTGTTCGTTCAGCATATCATGGCCCCTTCCTAAGTCTTCTACAAGAAAATGTTGAACTTTTTTCTCGAATCGACGTAAATTTATCTGCATTCAAGGTAATAGAACTCCCACTACTAGTTTGTAAGTTCTCTGTAATTCATGCCAAGTAAATTCCTTCCTCGTCTCTCATACCATGTGGACTATTTCACTCGCTACATAATTATTTATTCATATCGTTTTCGCCATATCCTATATGGAATAGGACCATGTTTATGCACCACCCTTCCATTGTGTTAAACAATGTACTGTGCTCTTATACAATTGAAACCAGTGGCAGGAGAACTTAGATCTCTTTCGCTATACAAGGAACAACATTATCGCCATCTTAAACAAGTACGTGGATGTTTTTATATGGAAAAATCTACTAGGTTACTAGTAACTGGTTACTCAATACATCCTTTTTCTACAGTATGGCAGAGTTGCGCGGTGTCTCAAGCCCAATGCCACCGCTACCTATATCCATAAACGAGAATCTTGCAAACGTTGTTCTCCAAGACCCGACTCAGGTAATAAATAATGCTTCTAAGGCACATCCATCAGTCATGCGTTATGCTGGTCAATCTTACTTGCATGTTTCCCAAACTAATCTATTCAGTTCCCGAAATATTACCAACCTCTTGTCTATTTTACTTGTCTTACAGGCTCTGATGCTTGGTTTTTCCAATGGCTCTTTCTGAGTCCGAAGTGGAAATAAATCAGGCGCGTCTCTAGGAATCTATTCATACCATGTCGCTGTTTATTGCTCGGGTACGACCCAAGCAATAAACTGCGACACGGCAGTCATCACTTAACCTGCAGGGAGTGTCAATATTTGTATTTCAATCTGCAAAGTAAACTAGTCCCTGCACATAATTCCCTGTAGATAAATAACACTTAGTGTTTTTTAGACAAAAATGGCATCTTCTTCTGCTTCATTTTCCTTTTTCCCAAACCACTGAATTTTTAACCAGGGTTTGCTTTTGATTCATGTTAATGTACACAAGTTTACTTGTGCCTCAGACAAGCCGATATGCAGCAAGCTTATTCAGAAATGACTCTAGACGAGACATATTTAGGCAACGGTAAAGCCTTATCTTTTTTTATGGCATGAGCGCAACCACATCGCGCAAGACCACAAGAGCTTCGCTGTATCGGTCCTGTGCCAGCTCAATGCGCCGCGCCTTCACTGCACTATCTACCTGCAGTTGCAATTTTGTGCAATATCAAACCGGCAAGGATCGATTGATTATTGATATCGGAGATGAGTGATTGATTACCTCTTCAATGGAATCAAACAACCTGTTAGCAAGCAGAGTGAGTCGACTTTTCTGATCATTCATCTGCACAAGAGATATCATCTTCGCAAAATCACAATACAGGAAAGTTGATTTAAGCCTGAGCTCCCTCTCGATCAAATCCCAGAACACAAACTCGAACTCTTCCTCATCCATCAACTCGCTCCCGATCGATATCAAATCGAACGCGCAGCTCTTAATCCTCCTCACGCTCCCCTTCATCTCCATCTGCTCCGCCATTTTTGTCGCTTGCAAATCAAACAAAGATGAGATGATCGGAAACTGACGATTTCGGAAGCAGTTGGAGTCGATTGCGCGAACGATGAAATACGAAGAAGAAGAAGATGAGCGTCACAATTTTAGGGATTTTATTTATTTTAAAATCAAATTGAAATGGACGGCTCAGATTTAATCTGAACGCACCTGATCAACTGATTTAATTTAATAGCCGAGCTTCAAAGTCGGTGCCCCATTTTCTGCCTCCTCACCATCACTCATAATCTCTGTTGGACGCTAAACATCGTTACATTATAATCGATCTTATTTTCTGCAAATATTTCAAAATTACTATTTTTTATTTAGTTCAATTCGATTCTACTTAAGAAAATTTATATTCAACGCCGTTTAATATACGATTTAACTGAATTTAATTGAACTGAACCACCATACCGATAGTAAAAGTATTGTTACTTAAACAACAAATATGTAACAAACAATTTTAAGTCTAAATCCCTTCCACCAGATTACAAAACTGAGAAGATCCTCTTTTGCTCTGAATTGTTTTATATAACGTCTACTACCTTTCTCTCATTTCTAAAAATACTTGTGTACTGGATTGAAATTTCCTGTTGGGTCGTCGCAAGAAGAGAGTTTATGCGATATCTGAATCTGGTTCTATAACTGATTTTAAGCCTCCACGGACCATCATTTGAGAATAGAACTCGGCATGCTCCTGTCGCAAGATGGTTTTTATGTTAGGAAAGAGGAACACCTAAGTATATGACTTTAGACATGCATAACAAAATTTGAAAGAAGAATGACGATTCACTCTCACATATTATACTGACCTTCACTGTCACGATGACAACTGCGACACCGTTTGTTCGGGATTCGTGGAACAACTTGCTTGCATCGTCAGGTGTAACGGATGGAACGGCTTGTGGAAGAACTTTGGCCACTGCATAGACAAAGAATTCTTACATTAAAGATCAAAACACATGAAACAAAGAACCGTGTTATAGCGTGTGTTCATTAAATCGTTGCAAATGAGGGATTGAACAGCGCCCCAAGTAGATGCTGTTTGGATTTTCAGCTTGGCATACAGTTTAAATAACACAAATAAAATACCTAATTTCTCGGTGTGCTGAATATCATCAACCAACAAAACCCTGTAACTATCTCCACTTCTAGTGAACCTCTTATCCTTGAAGCGTCCAATATCGCCACCTGTAACAAGATAAAAATCAACAACAATTAGAAACTTAGCTGGAATAATATTGATCAATTGAAAGCAACTTTTTTCTACCAACTAAGAAATTCCATTCGTTACTTATGGATAATGAAAATCGGCCAACCAAAATGCAGCTCCAAGGCAATTGGTAGTATTGACCATACCATCAAATTCATGCAAAAGGGGACAACCCAGCCTTGCAATATATGTTCACACAATATGGAAGCCAAACAAAGTTCCGATTCAACGCATTCCATCATCATTTCGCCTAACAGTTCTAAGAATTAACGAATCTAAAACTGAAAAAAAAAATTTGTTTATAGGGTTTTTTTTACCTTCTTCAGCTTGAGTCAAAGTGTCGAGCTGAGATTGATCAAAATTGGGACGCTCCAAGACACCCGCACCTCCTTTTCTAGGAAATTCGAACTGCGCCTTGACAGCAGCTGAAGAATAATAGGGTTTGCCTCCGATAAAAGAAATGAGATTTTGGGGTTTCGGAGAACCGCGGAAATGGGACAATTTAGGGCTCTGAGTTACAAGGGAGACGGAGGGCGAAGAACAGAGTGACGATGATGTGAGCATGACAGGCATTGATCAACACAGAATCAGAGAGAGAGAGACCTTGAAGAGAACGACAATGGCGATAAAGAGAATTTTTTTTTAGAATTGCCCCGATACCAAAACCAACTCTCCCAAATGGCCCAAGTTGAAAAACTATCATATGCCCATTTTTTTTAATAAGATCCATCTTATTAAAATCGATCTTTTCAATTAAGTTTTCTAAAAGATCGAAAAGATCGGTTATATTAAGACAGATTTTTTTGAGAAAATTAATGAGGATGATGGGTTGGTTGGGAAGTCGCTAGGGATTTTAAGGGACCAATCTTATTAAAATTGATGTCATTGTAAAAGTAATGAGACCGGTCTTAACAAAACGGTCTCTCGTAGATAAGAATTCCGAGGTTCAATTTTTTTTTCCCTACTTCCTCCTCATTCTTCCTTGCCCTCATCCGCTTCGATTTCCGGGAAACAAGAGCTGCGAAATGTGATTGTAGGTAAATATTGTGGTAAGTTAGTGGTAATTGTGTTAGTGTGTGATAGTTAGGAATAGTTTGATCTGAAAAGTTTGTAAAAATGTAATTGATTATTATGTACTTTTGTCGAAAACATGTGTATAACTTGTAGCAACATTGTATGAAGAGGTTAGTATTGCTTAAATTATTATTGATGAAAGCATGTGTTTAATCTATAGTAAATAATTTTAAAGATGTTATATCGTGGTATTTAGTATGTATGTATCACTTATGACTTTATTTTTAGGGATAGTTTTACGAAGGTATTTTGTGAAATTTTTATTGAGTGTTTTTTTATGTGATAAAAATTGAGCTGAATTTGTACTGATACTTTTTAAAGATCCCATATTGTTTGATATTTTTTCAGGGAAGGTAACCACACATGAAGAATACGGATTTGTACCTGATGATTATGTCGACGTTGGACACACTTGACATGCCCGTATTGGATGAGTTTGACAGATATGAAATGGAATTCCTCGAGGAACTTGATAATGAGAATGTATTCATGGTGCCTGAACATGAACGTGTATGAGATATCTAGCATTTAATGATGTGTCAGTGTGGGACGTGAATAACCCTGTTGATTTTGAGTGGTAACTATGGACGGATTCCGAAATGCCACATTTAGCAGCGAGGCGGTTGCAATTTACGTTGTTCAGAAGTATTTCGTAATGAACCGCGGTGAATATCTCAAGAAAGAATCTGACTTCGGTTGTTGGTTCTTCACTGTCGAGAAGGTGAGGGGACCTGTCCATGGTGTATCCGTATAATGACGAAAAAAAAGATTCCTACTGGGAGGTCAGAAAGTACCGAAGGGATCATATATGCAACAACAACTAGATTTCAAAGGATAACGTGCACCGCACGAAACACTTTATAGCAATGTAGATTGGTGATGTCATTAGCGAAAGATTGCGGTTTACCCCCGGTGAAGTTAGAGCAAGAATCTTCAAAGACTACGGTTATGAACTTTGGTACTTGATGGTCTGGCAGAGAAGACAACAGGCATTAAAGAATTTATTTGGGGATTAGGACGAATCATTTCTAAAACTTTCCCGATTTATGCAGGCATTGCAGGATTCAAATCCTGGGACCATTGTTAAATGCCTTCGTTTAAGAGAAGAAGAGAATGATTGTATGATCATTCATCGG
The DNA here is from genome assembly GCA_963678935.1 of Umbilicus rupestris. NCBI lineage: Eukaryota > Viridiplantae > Streptophyta > Magnoliopsida > Saxifragales > Crassulaceae > Umbilicus > Umbilicus rupestris. The sequence goes on from OY787619.1 coordinate 10,912,445, forward strand.
GTATTCTGGGCTTTTGGTCCAACAATTGAAGGTTTCAAGCATTGTCGTCTCATGTTGTGTGTTGATGACACTCATCTTTATGGCAAGTATGATGGAAAGTTACTTGTCGCGGTTAGTTTAGCCGCGAATAACCATATTTTGCCCATTGCATATTCTTTGGAGAAGAGCGAGAATAATGCTAGCTGGAAATGGTTTATGAGGTGCATACGAGAGGGCGTGACAGATCGTGATGAGTTGTGCGTTATTTAAGATCGACACAAAGAAATCATCACCGCCATGCAAGAACTTGAATGAATGCCCCTTGAGCCTATCACTAAGTATGTATCAGACATCTGCAGAACAACTTCAACGTGAAAGTGAAGCATACTGCTTTGAAGAAGAAACTTGGGCACATTGCATCAAAGACAAAAGATCAAATTTGACCGAGATACCAAGAGTTGCGTGCAGTGGCGGTTTTGCGTCCAATTTCCCCCACCCCCCATCCCAAACGCCAAAATCCCCACTGTCGGACGTTTTGGGCTTCAATTCTTCACTAAGTGACCAAGTCCCTCTTCAATCCTTCAACTGATTGCCATCATTTTCTGAGGTAAAGTCCAATTTGTGTCAGTCTCGGTGCTTTATTTGATTGTATGTTGTTTTATTGCGATTAAGGTTTCAATTTTATGAATTTCTACTATTGTTTAACAATGCTTCATAAGTTATTTTAGTGTCCTTCTTATTGAAATTTATTTTATTGTGTTTGTTTTTGGACTAGGTAATACAAATATGGATAAATTTGTAGTGCGCCGTAAGAGAGGGTTAGAATCTAGTGTTGAACCTCCTTTGGATAATCATGTTGAATCCGAAATTGTTGCAAATGTTCCTCTTCAAATTGAAAGTTTTATTGATGAAGAGATTGGTGCTTCGGGTGAAAAAAGAGACCGAACAAAGAATGATAATGATGATTTTATTATCATGAGTGATCCGGCACTAAGGTTACCGATCAATCAAGACGATCATTTAGTAAGAGACAACGCCCGGAGGGCTTATGTAGTTCAAGGTCCGTGCCGGCCATATTCACATATTTTTTCAAAAACGAACTTGGGAAATAAGTTGAGGTGCTTTCGAAGTGAGTGGTTTATGAAATGGGAATGGTTGGAGTACGTGTCTAAAGATGAAGCATTTTGCTTTTGGTGTTATCTCTTTAGTGGAGATAGCCGAAATGATGTATTTGGGAAGAAAGAATTTCGAAATTAGAAAAAAGCTACCGTCAAATTTAAAGATCATGTTCATGGGTAGTGTACACAATAATGCCAAGACATTATTTTTCACTTTCAAGGATCAAAGACAAAGTTTGGTGAGAAAGATATCTTTCGGAAGTCGAGGTTTGAAAGTTGCATACCGTACTCGTTTGACCGCGGTTGTTGATGTTGTTCGATTGCTTATTCAACAAGGATTAGCTTTTAGAGGTCACGATGAAATGGAAGGTTCACTCAATAAAGGAAACTTTTTAGAAATTCTTGATTGGTATAGTTCAAGAAATGATGAAGTTGGAAAGGTGATGAATAAAAATGCGCCGGGAAATAATAAACTTATTTGTCATTCGATTCAAAAGGATATTGTAAGGGCATGTGGATATTTGACAACAAAAGCCATTATTAGTGATATTGGAAATAAATTCTTTTCTTTATTGGTTGACGAGGCACGTGATTGCTCGATCAAAGAGCAAATGGCTATAGTCTTGCGATATGTCAACGATGATGGAATTGTGATGGAGCGTTTTATTGGACTCTTTCATGTTGTCGATACTACATCACAAGCTTTAAAAAGAGGAATCGATGAAATCTTTTATAAGAATGGATTGTCTCTTTCTAGACTTAGAGGTCAAGGATATGATGGAGCTTCTAATATGCGAGCTGAGCTTAATGGATTGAAGACACTTATCTTGAATGAAAATCCAAGTGCAAGGTATATTCATTGTTTTGCACATCAACTACAATTAGTTGTTGTGGCCATTGCTCAAAGCAATCGATTTGTGAGTGATTTTTTTGAATATTTATCTATGGTCATAAATATGGTTGGTGCTTCGTGCAAAAGAAAGGATGAATTTCGACAAAAACAACATGAACACTTGGTGGAGATGTTAGCCAATGGTGAAGTTTCTACGGGAAGAGGGTTGAACCAAGAATCAAGTTTGGTTCGTCGGGGATCTACTCGTTGGGGTTCACACTTCACATCAATTGTTCGTCTCTTATCTTTGTGGTCATCAACCATCGAAGTTCTTGGAAATATATTTGATGATGGAACCGCTTACAAAACTCGAGGATTTGCTTCTAGCTTGGTTCATAAAATAGAGAGTTATCAATTTATTTTCATTGCTCACTTGATGAAGCTAGTATTGGGAATGACATATACTTTGTCACAATTCTTGCAAAAAAGATATCAAAATATTATGGAGGCCGTTAGTTTGATTCGTAATACCAAAACAAGATTGATGGAGTTGAGAGAGAATGGATGGAATGATCTTTTACAATCCGTGAATGACTATTGTGTCAAATATCATATTGACATTCTCAATATGGAAGATGAAGTCAAAAGTCGTTTTTGCTCTACAAAAAATGACTCCCACTTTCGAATTGATATATATTATCAGGTATTTTTTTTTAATATTCTACTTTTTGTGTTGAGATATTTTTTATAATCGTACGTTAATATTATAAATATATTTTATAGGTGATTGATCGCATTAGTCAAGAGATGGAGAATCGCTTTTGTGAGTCAAACACAGAATTACTCACTTGTATCGGATGTCTTGATCCTAAGAACTCATTCTCCAACTTCAAAGCGTCAAACATAATTCAACTTGCGGAGCTTTATCCACAAGAGTTCGCCAACTGTGCTTTAATAAAGTTGGAAGAAGAACTTAAAGGTTGGATTTATGAGATGAGAGAAAATGATACATTTTTAAAGATACAAGACATTAAAGATGTGGCCAGAAAGATGGTTGAGGTCGGTTATCATACTGCATTTCCCTTGGTATATCGCATTATTGAGTTGATTTTAGTGTTACCGGTTGCGACAGCTACAGTTGAAAGAGCTTTTTCTGCAATGAAGATTGTTAAGACGGATTTGCGTAATAAGATTGGAGATGAGTTTCTCAATGATTGTTTGGTGTGTTACATTGAGAAAGATGTGTTTAAGAGCATCGACAAGGAATTTATAATGCGCTATTTTCAGGACATGAAGACTCGCAAACAAATTCTACCTTCTTTACCGCCTTCGGCGGCAAAGTGACATAGTAGCTATTTAGCTATAACATCTTTTTGATGACTACTTAAATTGAATATTTATGTTTCATTGTCATTTTATATGAAGTAAAATGATTCAAACTCTCAATGTTTTTTTTAAAAGATATATGCTATTGTATGCAATTGTTTGCCCCCCCTTGGTTGGTCGGCTGGATCCGCCACTGGTTGCGTGACTTGTTGCATGATAAACAGAGGGGTGTAGAATGGTTGGATAGTATTCCCTGGTCAAAGTGATCTTTAGCATATGACGAGGGTGGTAGCAGATAAGGTTCCATGATGACAAATGCTAGTGGATGTTTCAACAATATTGTAAAGGGTAGCCGAGACTTACCGATATGTGCTCTTGTTCAGTTCACTTTTTTCCAATGCAATGCATATCTCTGGAAGTGTCGAGATGCTAACCAGCAAAGTGTTGGAATGTTTGCACCGAAGATTGATATTAAATAAGGGGCATCAAGGATAAAGCACAGTTCCACATAGTTCAGAAATTTGACGCATCTAGATGTGTCTTCCAAGTGACAACTTTAAGGAAACTTCACATTCATTCTGTGAAACTAGAAGCGAGCACTTGCAAGTGTGGAAACTGGGAAGCACTCCACTATCCATGTTCTCATGTTATGGCCGTATGTAAAAGTGTGGGTAATCCATACACCGGATTCGTCGATCATCACTAGACGTTGGAATCATACAATGCGACTTGGGACTCAACATTTTTTTTGATTGGAGATGAACAACATTGGAGGACGTACGATGAAATGCACTACGTCCCGAACTCTGCATTCAAGCAATCAAAAGTTGGGCGGAAACCATCGAGATGCAGACACAATGAGATGAACCATTGGGAATTCGGTACCCAAGGTCAGCCACGTGTACGTAATGCGGTTAGTGTCAAAGGATAGGACACAACATAAGAGCTTGTCAAAATAGACATGTTGCGTAGAATATTTGGAATGTTGCATTCTCATTTTCATGTTAAAAGTTGGAATGTAATTGTCAAAGATATTTGCCCCACGGATTGTTGAATAAGTTACAATTGGAAGCGCATAATAGTTTATCATCGGAAGGCATTATAAGATAGACGTCGTGGAGCTCTTTTGTCCCTCGTGAGTCTCAAATCTTCTTCTGATGGACCCGGTTCGCTTGCATCTTCTTCGCATTGGGACTGTAGATGTGTCACTCCATAATCCATGTGATGTCCTTCGCCCTCTTCATTCTCTCCTGCATTAAATTCAATGGATTTAAGTGTTATGATACGTTCAATGACAGAGCACAACAGTTATGTTGAATGCATATGCGATGTATGGCCTTTGTCAAATTTAATGATAGCAGAGTCTACACCCAGGTGTCACGGACTTAGATTTGGCCCACTAAGTTTCATCCGACTAGCTAAGAAAGCCTTCCTCGAAAGTCGCTTGATGTGCTAAGACAACAAGAGAACTTGAAAGCTAGAGAGCAAGAGAGCTTGTGAGAGAATGATTTGTATTTCTGATGTGGTTTGGAGCAAATGACTCCTTCCCTATTTATACACTTAGGCCTCCTCAATGGACGGCCAAGATCATTTCAATCCTATAGCTACAAATACGAGTCTAGAAAGTTTCTTCCAAAATATCTAAAATATTTACAAGGTAAAGATCCTTCACCAAGCTTCCACACTCTTCCGCAATGTTCATGGAGGTTCCATGGCCTTCCACACTCTTCCGGAACTTGGGTCGGGTCTTTAGTCATCTTAAGCTAGTGGGCTAAGTGATGGACTAGATCACTTGATCCAAATCCTTTGTCATGGCCCGGTCTTATCCTCCATTTATGCAGTCCAAAACAAAAGGGCTGTGACATCCTCCCCCACCTAATCCGTCGACGTCCTCGTCGATGCTTCCTCGAACTCTCGGATTTGGTCTTTGAATTGCCAAAGAGACTCGACGGGTTCCCAACTTGCCTCACTTGCTGGTAGTCCTTTCCAGAAGACTAAGTATTGCGTACTCGGAGGATGACTTGGACAACTTTGTACTCTCTTCGATTCAATGTAGTCGACCTCCTTTTCGTATGAAGTGAGGATGGATGGGGGTGCTCTCGATGATTCTCCTCTAAAGGTATCCTCCTCATCTCCATTATACGGCTTCAAGCAACTCACATGGAAGACGGGGTGGATCTTCTTCAATGTGGGTGGTAAGTCGATCCGATAAGAAGCTTTTCCGACCTTTTGTGTGATGCGGTAAGGTCCTTCCTAACATTATGAGCGATCGTGACCCTCGCTTCACAGGAAAGTTTTGGACGGAGCTCTTCAAACTCATGGGGTCAGAGTTACATTTCTCGACGAGTTTCCATCCGCAAACAGACGGTCAAACCGAGAGGGTCAACGCGTTATTAGAGTTATATTTACGGCACTTCGTGAGTGCCAATCAGAAGGATTGGGCAAAACTCTTGGACGTGGCACAATTTTCATACAACCTGCAGAAGATTGAATCTACAAACCGGAGTCCATTCGAGCTCGCCAAGGGACAACAACCTTTGACGCCTCCAAGTCTTGTTTCGAAGTACACAGGGCGAAGTCCAGCAGCGTTTAAGGAGGCAAAAGCATGGCATGAACAAGCCGACATAGCCCGATCTTACTTGGACAAAGCGTCAAAGAAGATGAAGAAGTGGGCGGATAAGAAGCGAAGACATGTGAGTTTCGCGTGGGCTCCAAAAGTCCCCCGGGCGCTTGACACTCGAGCTTGTCTTGTTGGCACCCAAGACAAGTCTTCACATAAAGCTCGATCTCGTCCCTCATCCTTGGCCAATAGTATTGCGCCTCAATCAAAGCTCTCGTCCGTCTTTGACCCGGATGGCCTGCCCACTTCGTGTCGTGACACTCTCAGATGATGTTTCGCCTTAGTTCCTCACACTTAGGCACATATATTCTCCGTCCTTTGGTATAAAGTAGGTCATCTTCGACCCAAAAGCGTTTTGTCTTCCCCTCTTTGGCCATCTCTACCAACATCTTGGTGATGGGATCGCGCGCAAGTCCATCTCGGATGGTCTCCAACATTCCCCCTTGGACTTATGAGATTGCCGCAAGCTCAGCCTTGCGACTTAGTGCATCCGCGACAACATTAGTCTTCCCCGGCTTGTACTCGAAGTTCATGTCGAATTCCGCTAGGAAGTCTTGCCACCTCGCTTGCTTTGGGCTTAACGTCTTTTGAATGTTAAAGTAACTCGTTGCCACATTTCCCGTCTTTACCACGAACCTCGACCCCAGCAAGTAGTGTCTCCAAACCCGCAAGCAATGGACTACAGCCGTCATCTTCTTTTCTTGAACGGTGTGGCGGCGCTTCAGTCTCATTGAGTTTCGACACTCGAAGGCAATCAGATGACCTTCTTGTACAAGCACTCCTCCTATGGCAAAGTCAGATGCGTCTGTGTGGACTTCATAAGGCTTAGTGCAGTCCGGTAGAGCCAGCACCGTTTCTCTTGTGATGGCATCCTTCAACCCTTGGAATGCCTCCTCGCACTTCACCGTCCACTCCCAAGCCTTGCCCTTCTTCAAAAGATCTGTCAAGGGCTCGGCGATAGCGGAATATCCTTGGATGAATCTTCTATAGTAATTCACCAATCCAAGGAAAGATCGCAACTCGGTAACCTACTTTGGCGGTTCCCAGTCCTCGATGGACTTCATCTTGGACTTGTCCATCATAAGCTTCCCTCCCTTGATGACATGCCCCAAGAATTGTACGTCTTGTCTTGCAAATGAACATTTCTCCCTTTTGATGTACATCTCGTTCTCCTGAAGTACTTGGAAGATAGTCCTTAAGTGTTCGATGTGCTCCTCCAGCGTGCTACTATAGATGACGATGTCATCTAAGTACACCACCACGAACCAGTCCAAGTATGGATGGAAGATCTTGTTCATCAAGGTGCAAAATGTTGCGGGGGCTTTAGTCAACCCAAAGGGCATGACTTGGAACTTGTAGGCTCCACAGCGGGTCACGCAAGCGGTCTTCGGCTCATCCTTACTTGGTAATATCCCAACAGAAGATTGAGTTTTGAGAAATAACTTGCGTGCCCTAGCTAGTCTAACAAGTGAGCGATAAGAGGAATGAGATACTTGTTCTTGATGGTTACCTTGTTTAGGGCCCGGTAGTCGATGCAAAGTCGTAGGGACCCATCCTGCTTCTTCTGGAACAATACCGGTGCGCCATATGGGGCTTTCGAGGGTTGGATGTACCCCGCATCCAACAGCTCCTTGAGTTGTCTCCGCAACTCTTCCAACTCCGACGGAGACATTTGGTAGGGCGCCTTCGCTGGTGGTTGAGCCCTCGGCTCAAACTCTATGCGATGGTCGACTTCCCTCGTTGGCGGTATCCTTTTGGGTAACTCGGGTGGCATGACATCTTTGAATTCCCCCAACACCTTCTCGATCTTGGATGGTATCTCCCCTTCTTCTTGTTTAGGTTTTTCGTCCACCTTCGATTGATGCTAGCCATATTGCTTGTCCCTTCTTAAGACCATGCTCGACTTGCATCGTCGAGAGACACATGGAGTCTAAATTTGTTTTAGTTGTGGTAGACACCATGTGCGGACCTCCCTCCATGATTAGCATGATGTTTTTCTTTGGCCAGGATATCACATCGAATTGGTGCAAGAACTCCATCAACAAGACACACTTAAAATCATCCATAGGAGCGATTGAGAAGTTGACATTACCTTGTCCTCTCCGAGCTGTAAATCCACGTCTTTGGCTCCCTCGTTTAAGGGTTTTGCCTCGGTGTTCACAGTCTTCAACCAACCTTTGCTCTTTTCCGTTTTTAGCCCCAATCGCCTCGCTTCGCTAGGTTGGATGAAGTTGTGAGTTGCCTACCATGATGGGTACAGTCTTCCTACCGACTTTCTCATACACATACAAAAGTGTCTGATCCCCAAACTTCTGAGGAGTGGGTTTGACTTTCAACGCCCCGAAGAGTTTAACCTCCTTATCATCGAGTAGGGTGTTGAGGGCATTCCTCTTCTGACATTCCTTCGCCAAATGTGGCCCTCCACATAAGAAGCAATCACGACTTCCTTTCAAATGTCTTACCTTGGAACGCTTTTTTTTGGGCTGGTTTGCCGCCTTCAAACTTCGGCTTCTCACCCTTTGGCTCGTGCGCTCCCCCACCTTTGACGGAGTTCTCCTTCTTAGCTTTCGGCTTTGAAGATGTCGCTCCCCTTGTGTACTTCGTCAAAGTATCCACGATGGTCATGGCCATCGCGGTATCCCTTACGTCCCGCCTTTCCAACTCCATTCTTGCCAATGGCTTGAGCCCGTCCATGAAGTGGAAGAGCAGTTCCGCTTCGTTGACGTCAGGGAGTTGAAGCATGAGGGCCAAGAACTCCTTCACATAGTCTTAAAGCGATGACCCATGCTTCAACTTCTTGCGAGCTTCATGGTTAGCATTCGCGGGATAGAATTGCTTCTTGAGTTCCGCGACGAATGCTCCCCAAGTGTTGATCGTGCAAAGCCCCTTTTGCATCTCATGATACTTCCTACGCCACCAGGTAGCCGCAAGATCAACTAGATAGAGGGCCGCGGTGCTTACCTTAGAAGCATCATCCAGTTGGATGGCTTCGAAGTAGCGCTCCATGTGCCGAAGGAAGTTGTCAATTTCTTGTTGAGTGATCCCTTGAATTCCTTGGGTTTCGGCACATCCTGGACCCTTGGAACATCCCGCGTGAAACGGACCACTTCCCCAGTTCTCCCGGCTCTCCGCAGCTTCACCAATTACAGTTGGTCTTCTCTAACGAAGACCGTAACTCCTGGATTTGAGTAACCAATGCGTCTACCTTCGCTTGGTACTCTTCCTTCTCGTCCCGCCATGACTCGAGAATGGTGTTGACGTGTTGGAACAATTTGGCTTGTAGGTCCTCCCTCAATAACACTACTTGACTTTGAAGAACTCTCACCTTGTCTTCCAAAGTCTCGACGCGGTTCTCGTATGTCCCAATGCGATCTGACACTTCCCCAATGCTAAGTTCCAACTTAGTAAACCGCTTCTCATTCGCAGAGACAGAATGATCCCTTGGTGCTTTCGTCTTCTTGGAATCCTTCTCGGTATTCCTCCTGCGAGTTTCCATGTCGGAAGTCATGAAGATGTAGAACCTTGCTCTGATACCACTTGTCATAGACTTAGATTTTGCCCACTAAGTCATGCGGCGCTTAGCTAGAACTTTCACCCGACTAGCTAAGAAAGCCTTCCGCGAAAGTCGCTTGATGTGCTAAGACAACAAGAGAACTTGAAAGCTAGAGAGCAAGAGAGCTTGTGAGAAAATGATTTATATTTCTGATGTGATTTGGAGCAGATGACTCCTCCCCTATTTATACACTTAGGCCTCCTCAATGGACGGCCAAGATCTTTTCAATCCTATGACTTCAAATATGAGTCTAGAAAGTTCCTACCAAAATATCTAAATATTTACAAGGTAAAGATCCTTCACCATGCTTCTACACTCTTCCGCAATGTTCCTGGAGATTCCATGGCCTTCCACACTCTTCCGAAACTTGGGTCTGCTCTTTAGACATCATGGGCTAAGTGATGGACTTGGTCCAAATCTTTTGTCATGGCCCGGTCTTATCCTCCATTTGTGCAGTCCAAAACAAAAGGACCGTGACACAGTGCATCCGCCTTTTGCAGCTAATCATACGTCGAATGGAATATGCGATGAGCCCCCTCCTTCAGCTGCTAATGGAACAACATACTTGAGAACATATCAATCCAATCCTAAACATACATAACCAAATCAGATGTTCGTTGTTGCCGTTGATATGCGTCGTGCTAGAGAGGTAGACAGAGGAGAAAGGAGGAAATGTCGCTCGAAATTCTTATCTACGCGAGACCGGTCTTGTTTAGATCGATCTCATTATTTTTTCAACGAGACCAGTCTTAATATGACTGATCTCTTAAAATCTCCAGCGACTTCCCAACCAACCAACCACCCTCATTAGTTTTCTTAGGAGGCCGGTCTTAACATAACAAATCTCTTAGAAAACACAATAGACCGATCTTGTTAAAACCGATGAGACCGCTCTCATTAAAAAAAAGGACATATAAACAAGCTTTCAAAACTTGAGGCATTCGGAAGAGTTGGTTCGATAAAGATGAAGACAGCGATTTCTGTTTTTATATGAGGATGATTATACTTATTTGCAAACAGTCCATCAAGTTTTAAAACATTACGATTGGTTGGCCATGCATTAATTTCAGGCCAAAAGTTTGACACCACAAAAGTAGCATCAAATTAAACCCACTAATAACTTGGCTGAGTTAGGTTCTTAAATAATATCACAAGAACCTTCCAGGAGTTTCTTCACAACTGCCCAAGTTGCACTCGTGGGCACAATTCTTTCTAACAGGCTTTGACTCTAACAGTGTACATGGAAGCCTCACAAGGACTGCACGAATATTTTTGAAGAAAATTGAGCTTATTTCTCTCCAGCTGTGATATCAACCATAGCACAGACAGTCTATACATCTGATATCAAAACATATTCAGCTCGGAGCTTGAAAATTTCCAACACAATTTGACCGAGAAGCTGAAGGAGATCCTAAATCTTTGGACAGCAGTCGAAAAAGTAGAATCCATGGCTCAGAAGAAAGCTGCAAGGCCAGTCCCATCTTAAATAGGCCAATCTTACGGTGTGGGGTTGAAGAAGGCCTCTCCATAAATAGGTCATTTCCGATGCCTGCGTTTCTGATCAGTGCCTCTTTGCCTCTTCTCATCATCCCAGTCCCGGTCGTACATTCTGAATCATGCTGATCAAGGTTTAACAAAAGACTTTATGCAGCGTGAAACAGAATTAAACAAAGGCTACAAAGCAGCTAATAGTAAACATACAAATGACATGCAACCGCCGCAACTGAGCAAACTTAGATATCACAATGGCTCAAAACACATTCACTGTGACTCCGAACCAGAAGAAGAGAAACTGATTTGCCGTGGGGATGCACATAACGTGAGTAACAATGCACAGCAATAAAATCAGCCATTGAGAACCCATGCACAAGTGATATGATATGCAAAGCATTGCAGACTAATCAAGGATACGGGTCATTATCTCGCCTTGCCGCCTTGTTAGCAATATCTTTGCTATGAATTCTCATACCAGGATCTTCCAAGTAACCTGCTTGCTGTGTCAAGCTCCCTTTCCTGTCTCCTCGTTCCCGTGTGTCATATGATTGAGATAAGCTAATTGAAAGAGGAGCAGATGGGGTATATTCCCCTGCTTCAACCGATAAATGATCCCTTCTAAGTTTACGCCTCTTTGATGCTGCATCCATGTCATCCTTGGCTAGAGTTGCTTTTTCCTTGTCCCTATCTTCTAGCTACAATAAGAAATCAAAATCTGTAAGTGATATAATATGCCACCAATGTAGGCAGGGTTACCATTACGGATCCTATAAGCAGGATCTACAAACTGACATTCAGTTATGACCCCATGACTACAAATTGCGACTTAACCTATCAATATTGTACAGAAAACACCAAATTGAGATAATTATATTACTCACGAAGGGCCTGCTTGGCTTGTCAAGGAAAATAAAAACAAAATAAAATAACACAATACAAATTTTTCCCAACAATTTTTCCTAGGAAGTCATTTTCCCACTTACTTTCAATTTTATTTTCTTTCCACCAATTTTTCCAAGATCTAATAGAAAGGTAAAAATAAAAGAATTCACAAAAAATCATCTGAGTGACCAGTTAATAATACTGCTACTCCCCTCTGTGGGAGACCCTTCCGAAGAGTGCTAGCATGCATAATGCTAACCCCAATGCGCGAATGATAAAATTCTGTCATATAAAAGGATTTAGACATAGTTACTGCTGCTTAAATGTTTGCACGAATGTGATTTCCCACTGCCTACCTTGTTGCCACACTTGGCATTTTCATGTTTCAGTGATATGGAGAATAAATTCCTCTCACGAGAACAACTGAAACACTAATCTCACTAGCAGAACGCCAACACAGAAACCCTCCAGGAAAGTTGCAACATAGATGGAAATGGTTTAAAAATATAAGTTCACAAAAAAAAAAAGCCATCAAAATTGACACTTCCTGCTACTGCCAATATCCAAGAAACAGACTACACTAGCAGGCACACAACTTCCGTACATAGTTATGAGAAAAACCCGTTCTAATCAACACAGAGTAAATTTTAAGTAGATCCAAGTGCTTACTCGTGTTTGTAGGCTGTCTCTTTCTTCACGCTTTCTATCTCTGGTATCAGCTTCTCTTCTTCTTTTTGCATCATCCTGAGAAAGTATGCTCTCCTCAGAACGCCTCCGTTCCTTTTCTTCATGTCTAGGGGAAAGCCTCACAGAATGTCTGGTAGATCCAATCCTTCTATCAACATCTTCTTCTCTTTTGTTGCCACTAACCGAATGGGGAACTGTATTTAGAGGAAGTGGAGGGGGTGGAGGCAAACCTTGTCCATGAATTCTATCATCAATGGATTTTTCTACAGATGGATCAACATAGCGCGCTCTCACAGCGTCATTATTGGCTTTATCAGAATGTCTATCAAAAATCCTATCAGTGCCTCTTTCAACTGATCTCTCTTTTATAAACCTCTCTTGTGATTTCTCGCTTATACTGCTCTCAACACGTGACTTGTCAGACCCATCTGCCCGTTCCCTATAATCTCTACCATTTCTTTCGTTTACCCTATCCTTTATCCTATCCGCAGCTCTATCTGTCCCTTTACTGATACTCTGGTCTTCGACAATTGACTTTTCCAAGTCCATCAATTGACTTTTCTCTACCGCACGACGATCTACAAGTCTTTCTCTATCTAAAAGTCGAACTTCTTCAAAATCTCTTGTTCCCCCTTCCCCTTTCCTATATTTACTTAGTCTGTCCGAATCATCAACTGGGCTTGCTCTCTTCTGCGACTTATCAACGGGCTTCATGGTTACAATAGAGACATCATTCCTCGGGGAGTGCAGCGATCGAGAAGAGTGTGATCTTGGCATGTGAGAAATCTCCTGGTTGTCATCCTTAGAAGACAGAATAATATAAGCAGTTCCTGTTTCCGCTTTGGAGTCATTACCATGTGCATCTGCAGATAATCTTGTGGATGGATTACCATTAACCACAGCACCAGAAGAGGCATCCACACCCTTCCCTTCCACATGACGAGAAGTAGGATCTCTGTCACTGGTTGAAGATCTCCCGGTTACTTTTCCCAATTTACTATCATCTTTCATCAACTCTTGCCTTGACGTCTTTGTCGGCATACTTGCAGCTGTAGAACGCTTGGTTGAAGCTCTAGACTGCAATTTCAACACGAAAAAAAAAATGCACTCGAATGAGATACTAAATAATCAAGATTGCATTATGAGCCTGCTAATCACAAAGTAAAAACATTCTAATAGTGCATAAAACCTATAAATCCGCCACTCACCTCAGATTCTGAGGATAACTTTGACGCAACTTTTGTAGCATTGTCATCTACTGCTCTATTTATTGGTTCATCCAGTTGTTTAACAATGTCTGCTCGACCACCTTGCATATTAGATAAGACCCCAGATGACTGATCTTCTGATCCATTAGTCAATGAGGGAGGCTTTAGCTTGACATTGTTGACATCAGATTTCCCATGCATGCCACTCTCTGTTCTTTCTAGCCTTACATCCGCAGGTCTACCTTTTACATTAGAGTCTCTAACCGAAGTTCCAGTATCAAAAAATCTACCTCCAGCAATTTCATTTTGAGAGAGGATAACACCAGTACTACTTTGACCAGCAGCCAAATTGCCAGCCACCTTGGGAGCAAGAGTTGGTGCAGGCTTAAGTTCAAGATATCCCATTCCAAATTCTTCATCAGAAACCCACGAATGCTGCAATTCGGAGAAAGATTAGCTTGCTGAAAGCAACATACTAAGACATTATTGGATTACTTTACCTTCCGAGAAGCTAAAGCTGCTGCAACACCAGTCGCCAACACCTTTAAATCCTCACGTTCATCACTCTTTATTTTCGCTACCTGTATGACACATCACATCATAGTATAATGAGTGACAAAAATACCCAAAGCAACTGGAAAATGTTGTCTTGAATCACTAATAGCTGTCGTTTCACACATAGGGATCTAAGGAATCATACTTTTGACTGAAATGACGGTTCTAATCATGCCAAAATACAGGTGTTGAACCAGCACCATGTTTACTATCATATGAGTCTGATTATCTCTTACTTTCTTCACAGAATTCCCTAGATATTGTAGATCTATGAATGATCGCCAAGCTGGATTACCATCACATCCTTGTTTCTCCTCTCACCCACATGAAGGATCGGTCCAAATATTTATTTGTATAATACCACTCCCAGCATTGTTTAGGTTATATATTTGACAAAATTAGGATTCAAAAATTTTCATGATAAAAAAAAGTTGATGATAAATGAAGCCATCAACTAACCCAGAAGAGTTGGGAGGGGAGGGGAGGGGAGGGGCTTGGGACGGGTGGAATCGATAGGATCCATACCGAAGATAATACTCACACAAAAAAAACCCTTTTAAAAAACTTGACACTGTGCTTACCCTCTTTTCAAGGTTGATTCCAGTTTTCCGAGTCACTGGAAAAACACCTGAAATCTTCGTCAACAATATAAGAGCATTCCGAATTTCCATGTATTCAGTTGACTCCAGGCATTGAATCAACAACCGGGTGATCCTTTGACTCCATTTCCAGTGGACCTTGCATATAATTACCTCCAGTTTAGAACGAAGTGGTCAAAGTGAAAGAAGAGATTAAGTTCATTTTTTTCTTTTTGCATGCAAACTTCATGTCATGTAACATGATAAGAAAGTACTAATTTTCACAGATAGCATTAGAACAAATATATAATTGATTATAGTCACCACATATCTCTACGAGGAAAAAACTGTTAAGGGCTTCCACTAATCAAATCCCATTATTCCCAAGCTCCAACAAAGGTCACCAAATCATAAATGAGATTAAATATCAAATAAGATGAGGTGTCCTCACTAAGGTGCAGAAAATACAACAAAAATGAACAAACCTTGATGAATTGACCATATGTCACTCTCTGGCTATTAGGATATCTATAGTAGACAGCAAACCCTGGCATGTTTCCACACTCGCGTTCATATACTGACTCGTCACTCTGAGAAATCATGCAGTTGTAAGTGATAATTCATTCAATGCTAATGGATACACACTGAATTATGGACATATGTATCCAACAAGAAGTAAGACACTTCAGTTGAAAGAAAAAGATTAAAATGATTGCTAGACTTGAGAAATAACAACAATTTAAAAGTACCTTCCAATGATAAGCGATCTTCAATGTTTCATATAAAAATCTGCCAAGTCTACCTACTTCATACTCCGTGCAACAGCATATCATAGGTTGCAATGTCTTACATATAAGAACATCAATATGATTGACTGTGTTGAAAAATGGTGTCCCAAGTGAGTGAAGAGTGTGCACGAAAATGGCACAGTAGACAGCGTCTGGCATACTAAATGTGCACCTCGGAAAGATACAACGTTGGAGGAACTCCATGTTAATTTTCAAAGTATCTGGACAAGAACTCAACCATTTGTCTTTTTCACGGGCAAGACGTCGCCGCACGGACGCAACATTCTTTTCATGCTTGTGCAGTTCGTTTGTGAGGCGATCCAATGAATCTTGAATTCTTTCTTTTTCCTTTTTCCTTTTTGTAATTGCCGAGTTTGAATTGTCAGGAAGCTCTTCTAAAGCTTTCAGTGCAGCATGCTGTTTGGATATTTCAGACTCATAACGATTTCTAGGAACATACAGATCATATAGAGTCAGCCCCCAGAAGGTAGCATACAGATCAGGAGAGAGACTGTTCCAAGCTTTCAGTGGCAACATTGTTTTTACAGTACCCAGCAGATCCGACCACCTGCAAGACTAAGGGTTATGCTTCTAGATGAATCCAGAACATGTATTCCACTTGTGAATAAACTTTGACCAGAGACCAAGAGCTACCAGAGAGAATAAATAGAATAAACAATAACAGTGAGACACTCACAATGTTGTTTCCTGAGAAGGACCAAGGTCCAGTGCCAAGTCACCGTGGTTGTCAGTAATTTCTGTGTTATTTTCAACAGAAGAACCATGTGTCATTTCATTGTCATCCAAGGGCCAAAAGACATCATTGTCGCCATGACACTTAAACAACCTCAGAACTGGGCGATAAATTAGAAATGCAACCTACACGGAGAGAAAACAATCATTAAATAATAATAATCAAGGTAATGAGTAAGCAAGAGCCTATCACTGAGGACGAGATTCAGAGCAATTTCCATATTGTACAGTGTATGGCTTTGGTATAAGTGTGATAGTCTTTTGTGGTCTATCGGTCACTTGTCCATTGTAGGGTCCAAGTGCAGCTGTTAGTGTACTTTTATTTCCTGACACTGATTATGCCTGGGAAAGGCCAAATTCTAAGGTATTGCCTATGTTTTTTTCTGGAATCAGTACACATAATTTTCTCAATAAAGATCAAAAAGGAGGGCGAGGAGCCTGGTATCTGGGTGCCAGTAAAAAAGAATGTCAAATCCTTCAGCTAGTCTGTTTTTGATACGGTTCAAACACATAAAACTCCGGCATTGTGCATACCACAAGAATATAGGAGGCAATTAAGAGGTGAGAACATAATGGGATAATTGACTGAGAGACACACCTCAGGGTCAAGGTGATAAGAATGGACAAGCTTATCAAGTGAAGGAATAAGCTGAGCATAAGCTGTTGCTGGAGTAACTGCGCTATATAAAAAATCCACATATTGCAGCAGTGTTCCATGACATCGATCGAACTGCTCACTCACCATCTTAATGTATGGGGCATCTGCATTTATGATGACCCTTTGCAGCCAAAAACAGATGAGTCACTCACAGCTTAAAATTACCTATTATCAATCCTATCTCCAATCAGGTCATCAAATGATTTAATGAGCCAACTAATGCAGTCGATAGCAGTTTCCCAATTTCCAAACAAGAAAATCCATATGATCAACATAATTTCAGAATGTAATCATCCGTGAACCAATTCAAGATAGTGAGATATATTATCAAAGACGCCAGTTCTACCAATAAAAAACATTTGATGGCATGAAGCAATAATTCGAAGTAATAATAATCAAAGCAAGTATGGTATATGTCATGGTCAATAGAAATTAAGCCAAAAAGCACAAACACGAGAAGACAAGTATCAGTCCTGGTTCTAACTAAAGAATAGAGATAAAAGCTTACAAAGAACGATGTTGAGCAATCAGCAATAGCAACGGAAGGGCTAACTTTGGTTCATCCTTCGCAAGCAACGAGTCCCTCAGTCTGTTGGTAGATTTAACCAGTGCCTATGAAAGATATGCACTTCAGAACATGTATATCAAATAGGTGCAAATCATGCACCAGAAAGACTTATGATACACAGCCTCAACTTCATTTATCAAATATTTAGATATATTTTCAGACACTAGAAGCTTATTAGATGCACTTAAGTGCATTAATTATTTATTAGTTTCGACTTTCAATGAACAATGTTTTGTCAAACAGAAACTTGCAATCTGAAATATGGTTTTCTAATTTGAATAATGTGCAACTGTTAGCAAGTGCATACCCCCGCATATTTTTATCATATTTTTAATGACCATCTTTGTTGCATCAGTACTTCTCATTATAGAAAAAAAATCCAAAAAAACCATCAGTGCCTTTATGTTTGTGTAAATATTGTATACAGTAAAAACCTTCCAAAAGCATCATATTAAGGACTGCCATATTATCAATATTCATCTAGCGAGACTTCTAGAAAACAAGAAATAATCATAAATGCCCCTCACTTACCTTGTTATTTCGAGCAACTCCAAATGCTGTTGCCTGATACCGAAGGGTCTCTCCTCCTGCCATGGCATCCAATTGATCTTCAGTTAAGTTCTCTGTGTACTGGACATTAGCCATCTGTTGAATGAGCTCCTGCAGATTCATGAGATAAGGGGTATTCTTGTTATAACATATCTGATGATACAAATTAACAAACACAATTATTATAAGTTTGTAGGAAAAACCTGCAGGACTACAAGCTCAACACCATCCCCTTTTTTTAATTGATTAACAAGATACTGAAACAGACCTCTGAGTTCCATCGATGGGTACTTCTTACACCTGTAATTAAGGTAGACAAAATAATGAAGTTTCTCAAAGACAGCTGCAAATAGCATTACACCAGTCTACTAATAATGATAGCAATGAGAGAAACCTTGGTAAAGATCAAAATTCCAATTTAAAAATAAACGGCGACAAGTATAAGCAACAAACACGATACAAGGGAATGCATGCTTATTACTAACGTAAGCAATTCACACCTCCCTCACTTGCAGCTTCATGGATTCGATAGGCGAGGAGAAAAGCGTGACATGCTTGCGAACAATGATCAAACACACTAATGTTATGTGGTTCTATCTTATCCAATGTCGCAAGAAAAGTCAAATTACTACCAAAGAAGACAAATCAATTCCCATTGTGCAAAGTTTACTTATAAAATGAAGACATTTATACAACGCAGCTGAATCTTAACTCATATAACATTAACCACTATTTGTTATCATGAAAAACAAATCTTAAATATTTTCCGAGCAAACAAATTCCAAAAAGGAGGTACAGACTTTCACTAGAAAAAAGAATATAATTACAGCAAATAAATAGCGATCAACTGACCCAACTTCATGGCATTAATTTCGTCAAGCAAGCCCTACTGCTAACGACAATTACAGTGAGATTCATGAACACCACATTTAGGATAAATATTTTTGGCACTCAATTGATCAACACCAGTTTATAAACTTATCAAACAGTCAAGTGAGTCAATGTGTTAGCTGACAATGAGATACTCTAATACCCCAACACAAAGTTTATTTATAAAATGAAGACAATTATACAATGCAGCTGAATCTTGACTCATATAACATTAACCACTATTTGTTATCATGAAAAACAAATCTTAAATATTTTCCGAGCAAACAAATTCCAAAAAGGAGGTGCAGACTTTCACTAGAAAAAAGAATATAATTACAGCAAATAAATAGCGATCAACTGAGCCAACTTCATGGCATTAATTTCGTCAAGTAAGCACTACTACTAATGAAAATTACAGTGAGATTAATGAATACCACATTTAAGATAAATATTTTTGGCACTCAATTGATCAACACCAGTTTATAAATTTATCAAACAGTCATGTGAGTCAATGTGTTAGCTGAAAATGAGATACTCTAATACCCCAACACATAGGAGATTGAGAAAGCACATAGATATATATGCATACAATAGTAACCACAGTCCAGACATTCAGTAACAAAATCATTTATTCACATCAAAGAAGGATAACAAATATGCATTCCTCAAACTTGTTATTATCACCGATGGACGGATGACAATCTCTCCTTCAAAAAGTAGTTATCCTCCAGATAGCTCAGAAAACCATAAGCTTAAAATTTTCAAGAGACTAAGTAGATTCCACCAAAAAAGACCATCTACTTGCCACCTCACAAAGCAAAATCAACACTAGTGTTTCTTATTTGGCTTCCATCCTCAGAGGAATCACCTTGCAGTTAGGCTGACAACTGAAAATAGCAGTCAACCATCCCAAACCATGCATCAAACATCAGAGTTCGGTCGGAAAAGAAGTTTAGTAGAACGATCCAAGGGGCATGTACTTGGAAGATTTCATTACCACAAGCTCTGATCCTAAGCCCTCAATCCTGGTAAAACAACTTGATCATTGATTATAACGCTTCTAAAGGACTGGACGAATAAGAGTTCCCAGCCCATCATCACCTTTCAGATTATCAAAACGAACTTCTGATTAAGGATCAAAATAACTAATTTGATAGCTTCTACGGTGTGCAACCAAACATGTAACTATGATTCTTGTCGTCTTATCATGCCACCGCCGACAACACAACAGATATAAGGAATCCGAATCAGGGTTTTTATGTTAAGGTGAGAGGCTTGGAAGACTTTCATTGAGTAGGCCAGCAAATCAGTGAAGCATCTAGCACCTCACAGTAAAGGAGATTGTAAGCAGAGAATCTGGCAGAATCCACAGGGATGCTTTGTAATTCTACTCCTAATTCTCCATTTTGTCAGATTAGTGTAACTCTTCTTGTAGAGTTTCTTTGTATAGTTCAGTCTAGCTTTTATAAGGCCCTGACCTCAGAGGGGGGTATGTAACCTTATATTTACTTTATCCACACAAATAAAGGGGAATCCAAATCAGGTCAGGCAGTTCTCTTTCAGACACAAGTACACAACCGTCAATACATCACGGTTATGCCATGACTCCAAAGGCATATCACAGCTATGGCTCAGAAATAACCACATAAATGTCTGTCATACTCTCCAGTAAATCACATAATCCCTGTCAGTTGATTTGTATATGATCAGTTTATAAGAAAATAGCTGTTCCAGTTTTGATTCAGCGAACTAAAATGCCAAGGCTCAAAGCATTCCATAGCAAACATGTTCTTTGAGGCCAGATATTTAGTCCTCAGTGGTATCATTGGTTATGTTAAAACACATGAAATCTCCATGGAAAAGAGTGATGATAGTTAGATTCCATCTACGTTAATCTAACAGCTGTTGACAGTGCAGAACTCTAGCTCAACAACATCCCGGATATCCAGTTTTAGGGCTCACATAGAACTCTTACAAGATAGATTGACAGTTAGAAAAAGGTGAATGCATAGGCGGACTTAGACATATTACCTCGTCATTTAACATGCAGAAAAATGGTCAAACAAGACTCTAAAAGAATGAAAAATGCCCGTTAACTAGCAGCGCAAATCTTAGATACATATTCGACTAAATCAACACTTAAGTACTGATCAAAACTCTTTCGTGCTTTAAGTTATTTTAATGATTACGAGTCTAGCAATATCAACAAACCGAGTATCTACATACAGAAATTACTTGACACCGGCATTCAGATCCATATATGTATATGTGCATACATATACCCAGAATGCTCAGCAAGGAAATGTTAACGCAATGCTAATATTGAAAAAAAGTGGATTTGAGAGAACAATAATACATACAGGTGGCCCCAAAATGATGCTAAAGATTGCAGCCAGTCTGACAAATTCAGACCATCTTCTTTCAGCTTTGGTCGTCCTCTTTGCGCTAATCTCTCAATTACAACATATTCCAAGATATCATACTCGAGCTGGGGATAAAAAGAGCTATTATATAAACTGAACCAAATGCATAACAGATATATTTGATGAAAAACTACACCATCACGAAAATACATAGAGATCAAATTAAAGATCAAAATAATCCATCTGTTCATACAAATTGACACAAAATGTGTACTCATTCATATTTTGAGGATTAAATCGCGGAAACCAATCAATCTTCGTGTAAAGCCGTATAAGGATATGATGGAGCAATAATCCTAAGCCAGGTATCATACTCTACGGAATGTTAAAATATATATTTACCTCATATTTCAAGAAATTAAGTTTGTGTATAAATCATATAATGGTATGATGGAGAAATAATAATGGGCTAGGTAGTGAGCATCATATACTAAGGAATACTGTAGAATACATCCACCTCATAAACCCACATTTCAAATACTACGCACATCCGACTTATTTACTTGGGGCCTATTTTTTTTTAACTGAGCTTATTTGCAGAACTATTTAACCAAAAATATTATTCATCATCCTCTTTATTTTCATTCACCACATATTCACCACAACCGCCATTTCACACCCCACCACCACCACCCACCCCTTGTCACCACCTCACCGCCGCCATATATTATCCACAAGTACCCCACTACCTCACCACCACCAGACCCTACCACTCACCCCAACACTACCACAACCACTCAAACACTACCGTCACTACCTCGCCACCACAACCATTCAATCACCACCACCACCACTACCTCATCACCACAACCACCCAATCACTATCACCACTAATCCAATCACTACCAATACTAATCACCACCACTACCTCACCACAAAAATCAGCCATTAACCACCAACCACTCACCCCACGAACAACATACCAAATCCACATATTTTCACCAACACCCACCTATTGCTCACCACACCACACCGCCTAAACTCACCACACTCACACCCACACCTCACCACCACCTCAATACTCACCTATACAGCCACTACTATGAAATAATAAAAAAAAATATAAATTTACTTAACTTAAATGTACTTAGCGAATTAGTGTAACTTAACTAAACTTAACTTATTTGCTGAAAATTCAAGTGCAAAAAAGTAGGCCCTTAGGGGAAACAAGTCTATGAGGATACTGAACCCAAACCCAGCAAACATGTATAATTACTGTATTTTGATAATGCATCCAGTTACCCAGCCATCACTAGTAAATACCAAGGATAAAAATTATAAATAGTCCTTACTACATGATCAGCAAAGTATTAAAGGGGCATACAAGACATGTGGCAAAGATATAGAAACCTAATGATCATGAGTGTAAACAAAGTATACACCTGGGTTAAATACTTGAATGCGTCCACAACAGGTGTTATCATGTCCCTGTATGCCTCAATCTGCATATTAAAGGATATAAGCATCTTCATATACCATCTATTCTATGCTTACTGAAGATCTGAGTTTGCTAAGCATCACCTGGTGAATAATAGTTCGCAGTACAGTCATTGGGTTAGCATGAGCCAACTTTGCTACCATACGACCCAGCTGCTTTAAGTTTTCTTTAGCAAGCCGTTTCAGGATCCTTCTTGTATCCAACTATGAAAACAGAAAGGCAAGCAAGATAAAAAGACAATACAATACCAGCATAATGAACGTAATATCTACCATGGCATACCTTTGATGTTTGCCTGGCCACAAGTACCATCGGATTCTGCTCATCCTCTTTGTCCCATTCACCATATAAGCGGTAGCGTACCTGACAAATATTTTAAGATCAACATACAAAACGAACATATTAAGTGTAAAAAGAAACAAAAGAAGATCGGTGTTAACCTCGTATGGAAGTAGTACCATCAGTTCCCAAATTTCTTGTCCAACGGCTGGATTGGCTGGAATTAGTTGTAAAGATGGAAGCAAACATTTTCCCAAGGCTTCCTCGACCCTGAACCGAGCTTCTCGTAAGCGGAGACGAGAAAGTCGGTTGTGTTCTGCAATTAAATCGGAATCCATGTCTCCATTCGAAGTGTTTTTCTCAATTGCATAGAGGTAGTAACTCCTTAATACTCGACACACCTGCCCACACAACGAAACATCAATAAAGTGTTTCAAGCTTAAACTAGAAGCAGCATCCGGGAGAAATGAGTGAGAAAAAAGAGGGGAATCATTCAGATCGATTTGATAACCATAACACATTACAAATACCTTTTGCAGCAACATCGTGTCGCGGTGAAGATAAGGTCCAGCGCATGCAAGCATCTGAAAAAAATCTACAGAAAGATCTACTGAATCCCTCTGTGTTGACATTTGTACAGGTTGTGCACCATCAAAACCGGCTGGAAATAATACCCCACAATTTTGCAGATGTTCTCGACGGATTAACTCATATGAAGGAGACATGAAGTTTTCAATAAGCCTAGAGACAAAGATATATATGTATATGTATGGTTAAAAAGACGATTGTGGCGCAATACAAGATGTAAAAGAATTGTCAGATTGAAGAACGACTTTTAGAATGGGCCCAAGAAGTAACGTACACTAAAATAAACACACGAACCAAAAGACATAACATAACAAATTACTACAGGCTTTCCTTTATCATACACTAATATTCAACAGCAATTGGAGTTTTGACTGTTGCTGTAAAACTTCTGAGAATCAAACCATGGTTTAATTAGGTACTACGAGCTGGAGTAGTGTTCTAACCAAAATCTCCCCAACCAGAGCAGATTAGAAAGATAAGAAGCATCAAGAGTTGTTGCACTTTGACCTCTAATTGAGACTGATGGTCTTGTAATCCGTGTTTCGGGACATGAAAATCTAGGTCCGATAATTTCTTTTATCTCAACTTCTTCAATGCATCAGCAATTGACTTAATAATAACAATGAATGATGGTGTGCAACAGCAAAAAAGAAGAAATGCCAGGTTTACCTAAACAACCCCTTGCAAATAGAATCGTGGGCGACCGGATTAATCGGTGAAAGACGATCAAATAAAATATTGGCATGATACCTGCAAGGAGAAATATTTGTAAGATCATATTGCCATTGATAAATGATATAGCGCAAAAAAAGGAAAAGAGAATGGAAAAAATCAGGCACACAATAAGATCCCAGGTTCTAACAGCCTGTTTGGAAATACTTAAAGGCACTCAAAGCTTGAATTCACTTAAAGGGCTTTACCTTATAAGTTCCTTTAAAGGAGGTAATGAACTTATAAATTTCTACTCGAACAGTCAATTGATTGTATGTTAAAACTATCTTTTCAGCTCAAAATCATAAGCTCCGCGGTGTTCTTATGATTTATTTAGAAGAGCTGACATCTTCAGTATCATTCAAACATAAACAGGTCCCTGTCACTGAACCAATAGTGTGTTGCTATTTTTGTGGTAATCGTTTCCGAGCAAGATAAGGAAAAGGCTCAAATATATAGGGCTATATTCTCTATGGCCACTTAACATCATATTACAAGTAACAATTGATGTGAAAAAAACCACAGTTCATTTGAAAAAATTATGCTGGCACGATGTTAGGCGTGTAATACAACATACTGAGTACTAATTGTGAATCAACATGAACATATCATACCAGTCATGCACTTCAAGAAACCCCAAAAGCAAGCCCAAACTTTGATTAGTTACTAGTTCTGGCAACCTTTCCACAACAGCCTCGCATTCAAGGTTCAATGCAACAAAGAGATCTATTGTCACGTCTCCTGGTTTATCATCGTCCATAAGATCCTTTCCCGTGGCAGCAAGATTGATTTTCCCAATTTTGTTGGCCTGCAGTGGAAAATAAAATTGTTCAAAAACACTGGTAAATTGCTAGTTATACATCTCTGCTCGTAAAGAGGATTCCTGAAGCTTAGAATATTTTATTTCTGATTAATTTAAAGACCATAAAAGTGAACAAACATATAAGAGGCACCTTTCTATTTTTAAAAATATGCAGAAAAGTAGCACTGTTTCACAACGGTTGATTATAGAAGACCCACATAACGGATCCACACTCGTGCACTCAAAACACATGGATAGAGTATACATATAGTTATGTCTTTATGTTAATAAGCCATTAAACCTTCTGGGATCATGAGACCTAACTCATTACAGTTTGCATTTGGAAAAGACCACCCCTTAGAGCTTGGTTGCCTCTACCAGAGAAATAGAAATAGATGCATCCCCATTGAAAGAAAGGAAAAGGCAAATTACCCTTCATCAGTCATAGGACAAATTCAAATTAAAGATCTAGAGTATATTGCATTGATTCCATCCAACAAGTTCTGGAGCTTTTGGGGTCCATAGGAATCAGACAAAACAAAATAAAATACCTCATCGAGTCGCTTGGAGGAAAGCATGTTATGGTGCTCAAATGCCTCCTCGTCCTTAGGAAGCATGTGTGAATATCTGGAAGGAAAAAATTAGAAGCAGTCTGTAAATTATGTTTTTAAGAAAACGAACACCTCTTTTACAGCATAGAAAGCAGGCAATGAAATCAAATATCAGTTCATGTTAAACTATCTTAGTTTAACATTAGAAAATAAAAGAGAACAAATTGATTAAATTACCAATATTTTGTCATCAGATATATGCTTAGTAGTTAAAAGTTCTTCAATTTAACATAAGTTATGTTCAGCAGTTTTTAACTCCGAAACACCAGACCCATAGTCCTGACGAGGCACAAATTAATAAAGTATAAAATCACACAAACGTGTGGAACTCTGTGAGTAGTTACCGAGAGTTTAGCAATGTAAAAAGGAAAAAAAAAATGTAAAAATGAACCTATGAATTCTAAATGCCCTTCATTTAATAAAACAGAGTCTATGAGGTGCTTATTTAACAAAATCTACATACGAGATTCATAGGTGTTTTCTATCCAGATATTGTTATGCTTACAATCAGTCCAGCTAACAGTATAAATATGTGAGTTAACACTAGATAACTAAATAGACGTCTAATTTATATGATGGTTTCACGGCTGATAATCATTAAAAACAAGTGCACAACCAAGTTAGAGAAAATCAACACATGGAAGACTCACATGCTATCAAGATCTATGAATTTTTCCTTAACAAGAAGAGCTGTCAGCTGATAAAGACCAAATGGCACATGATTACTGACATCCATCCGCTGATAGTATTGGAACTTAAATCCAAGAATCTGTGCAGCGTGGGACTGCATAGTTACCGATAGTTTCAGTGATCATCAAAACATACAGATGATGTTTTAATAAATAAATATGAAAGACCATTGCCGAGCATACCTTGGGAAAAAGTGGAATCAGTTCCAAGAATATTTTTTTACTTGGTTGGAGTTCGAAACATTCCAAGACCTGATCCAAAATTTAATTGTCGATGTCTACAATGAGACAAATATGCAACCAATCACTAAAAAGGGATACTGAAGCAAACTTACAATATCAAATACGCGGTTTGGGTCCAGATCAAAATGTCCTATTAGTGACTGCAAAAACATGTACATGCGTTTGAGACTGAAGAGGAAACCGGTGGAATATTTAAACGGTCAAAACACATATATTAGTTCAGATTAACCTTGATGGTGCCGATTGTTGCATCTGATACATTGTTATTGTTTATTGAATCTTCAGAACATCCACAAAGAAGAGTAATCTACAACTCAGAATGATCATACACAAATCAGATGAAGCTGTCAAACAAGGTCCTATTGTTTAGTGCATTAAACCTCTCTTCTTAAAACCCTGGCTATAAAACAGTAATTGTTATGAAAATGAAAGGTAAACACGCCCAGCAGAAAAGTCAAATCCACTAAACTATGGTTTAATGCGCACAATAGTAATGCTAATTGAGCAATAAGATAAAGGGACCAACAAAATGTTAAAATATAAGGCTATATAAAAAAAAATATATATATATGCCGTCAACACGCAACATTTATGTGTTGATGATATTGCTATGATCTAACTTCCATGATATTAGATCATATTGAAGATGCTCATGGTGCCTTGTCTACATCATTTCAAGGATGGTAGCTCCATTTCTTCCATAAGATTTTGCTTCCGATGACTAACCATTTGTTATCCTTATAGACATTGTACTCATTAAAGGTGCATATAGTTCAGAACTTACAAAATTCAAAAACCAACTAGAAGCAGCCAAAGAAATTACTACGATTTGTCAATATACTTCCACATTGAAAATATAAGAGAATAAAACCCTTACCAGCTTAGCATATCCCTCGCTTTCTTCACGTAGAAGATTGAATTTTGTTTGCTGATAAAGGAGCCGTGTGTTTACTCTGACCTGATCCAACAGCAGAAAAATACAGCATCGTGAAGTTAATTAGGGAAAGTGACAGAAGAATCAGTCCAACATTAGTAGGTGGACAGTCTACATCATAAAGAGAATAAAAAATCATTTGATGGCATCCAGTGCTGCATTCAGTTTTATGTATTGTTCACAATAATTTTGTAACATATAGGCCCGATGATAGTAGCTTGAACAAGCTATCAGTCCAGTGAAAACAAGCGGTATAACAGACCAAAGCTAACTGATAGCATAATTCCGGCATCCATATAAACAGGGAGAAGCTTGCGGTAAGCTATGAAGCACAGGGACTCCTTTGGAGTACTGTATTGCGTCCCAGGTACAGGTACGAGATTAATGCGTGGCTGTACATCCCCAAACCGAACCAGACAAGGTGGGTACGTAGGTTCACTTAAGACGGTTTGGCAAAAAACTGAAAATGTATGGGAGACGGATCTACAAAGGAGCCCAAGTTCATGTAAACTTGGTCTGTCAAAGGAGGCATTCTGGTATACTATTCCCACTTGAGACTGTTATACTAGTTTTGTGATCTCATAGCAATGTAGTAAGCAAATTTCTATATAAACCTACATTTCTAGTATATGAAAACCATGTAAGCCACGAAGTTCAAATCTAACAAGCCAAGTTGAGTGGATCTCTGGTCATGATCACGAGAGCATTCTACAGCAGAGCATAACATTATTTAAAAAAGAAGAAAGAAAAAAACACATCCAGTTAAATAAGATAGAGGACTGTTTGGCCTGCCATGACCAATAACCGGTGTTGCCAGTTGCCAATAATATTTTACTGCCTAAATTTAAGTTTAAAACAGATTATGTACAAGCACTTCTATAGTGACAAGTCACCTCTTTTCCCTTGAGATCCTGAGCCTTTATCTTGATCATCTCAGCTTCCCACAAGAACTCTTCCTACAAGGATAGACAATGCACAGAACAATAGTTTAAAAATGAAGGAGTGTGACATGAGATTATAACATGGTCTGAAATATGACCGAATGAAGCAATATTAACCTCACAGCGTTCATGAAAAAGCCTCATTGGAACAATTTGAGTTTCCACCAACCATTTGGCCTGAAGCAAAAGGAAATATTAGAGAAAAATGGCATCAAACTCATAATATTCTACAGTTCAACATTGCCTTTGAGGACACTCGTCTTTGCATCTACTAAGTCAAAAAGCCTACATGAGCATAAAAATTTAGAAGCCATTGGTAAAACAAACAATTATGTTTCACTACGCTTAAATTTGTAGTACTGAAGCAACTGCTAAATGTGGAAACGCAATCCATGAAAGCAGTTCAGTTTTTACATTAGTTTTGGAAGCTACTTGGTGAAGATTAGTATACAACTAACCAGTTTGATGAGGCGGCCACGAGAATCACCAGGTATTGTCAGCTGCAAAGCACAGCTCACACATTATGCCTAGCAAATACTATCCAAAACATAGTACTAAATGAACAAACACAAAAAGTAGGAAAAATCAAAGTATTGCATTATAGTTTGTTTGATTTGAGTGTTCCTGATCAACATTATTTATAAAGCAATCTTCAAAAAAAAAAAAAAAATGGGGACTAACATCCCAAACAGCAAGATGCAGCAAAGTAATCAAATATTTTTCACAATCACAGAAAAATCTGAGAATCATATCAAACTAGAGATCCCTTCAGTACAAAAATACTTTCTTTGTGTTATTTGGGTAGGCAGAATTAATTAGCAGATGAACACAATGGTACATGCAGTATAAAGAGTCAGAACAAAGAGACTAGTTGAGTCAGCAAATCAGTAGACTGAAGTATAGTTCTACCTGATCTATTGCTATTCAATATTTACAGTTACTTTTTTCTAATTATATTGGTCTTGGAAATTCAAAACATTATACATTGATTTGCACCACACAGACTGTATAGCACCTTCCTAAATTACAAGTAACTCATACTATTGTAATACAAAGTCATATTTTCAGTGGTGACTATGTTTGTGGTAGTAGCAAGTAGCAGCTTAAATAAGGAGCTCTATAATGCTTCTGCTAGAGATTATCCTTTCAGGCTTACATAAAATGGACAACACACTAGGAATTGAGCCCCCTTCGTTAAAGAGAATATTAAATTCTGAAAGGATGAGGATTGAGGAAAAATGGAGCATAAACAGGATGTAAGAAATAGTTCAGCAACAATGCATGAGAGTGCTTCGCATGAAGCATCAACTAATGATGCTCTATTGGTGCTACAAATTGTATTCATTTCTTCCATAACCTCACACAAAACTCCTCCCCCATCAACCCCACATTTCAAATTATAAAATTGAAAGGAACAATCCCTTCTAAGGCTTAACTTGTGAGCCATAGATATACAAAATGGGCATAGATTGAACCGTCATGAGTAAAGAAAGATAAAGTAAAAACTCACATCTTGAGCCATTTGAGTTACAACGTCAGCAAAACTAGAGCTCAAATCCTCATTTGATGCTTTGTCCGAAAACTCAACTGATTCCAAAGCTATTTTACATTTAGGTATAGGCATATCTCCAAAAACCTACACCAAAACAGATTAAATACCTCACTGAGGAGTAGATAATAAAAACATTAAATTTAACACAATGAAAGACATGTAAGCCATCATACCACACTGGAGCACAGTTCATACAGAAAGCGAAGCATAGGGACAGGTTCAGGGAGCTTGGGATTAGGGTTTCCATTCTTCAATTCACGGACAAACTCCTCCGTCACGTACACACGCTCAACAGGCGGCAGAGACATGGTTCGAATACACGACGAGCCCAGAGGAAAGAGGAGCCGCGCGCACAACGCTGCGATTCAAATACGGCGATTGAGGGAGAAAGCTGGAAACCCCATTTAAGGATTTGAGATTGAGAAACAGAGAAAACGGCGTCTCATGCGACGGCTAGGGTTTGAGTTGCTGGGCAAGCGAAACGGATAGAAGGATGAGAATCGATGTGAGATTTCTGCGTGGGGTTGAATCGGCGGCTACAGAATGAAGCTGGAGAAGATCGAGCTTCGGAGCTGCCAGCGTAAAAGCCTCTATTTGTTTTTTTTTTCTGAATTTAATTTATCTAATTATTAAAATAATACCTTTTAGAAACTATGATGATGTCATTGTTATCAATAATAAAAATCGAATATTTTTTCATAATTTTCCATTACATTAAGTCTTATCTTAATCAATAATTTTTAATAATAAAACAAACATTTCTTGATAATGTAATGGTAAAGTATTTCAAATATACATGAAATACACAAATATACGAAACATGTTTAAGTGTTGGGTCGTTTGATAAATTGTATATATGCGCTGTCTAATTTCGTGGGTTAAAGAATATGGGATGAATTTCTATAAAATATTATCGGGGTTCGTGGAGCCACGGAAGATTTTGCAGCCTCGCCCATTATCCCCTTTCCCCGGTGGCAATACATTAGGTCTTACCTCATCTTCATTCCCTTTGGTGATTAGTTCGAGGTGAGTTTGTCCACCTTTTCCGCCAACTTCAATATCATATCCTTCATACCTTGCAAGTTCTCATCTATGGACGTGAACCTCCTCATCAGATGCCTTCATTGCCTCCACGTCGGCCCTTTATATGCTGACCTCTACTTCGATGGTAGTCATCCGTTCCTCCAACTTCATTGCTTTTCTCGTTGCCATCTCCAGAATTGATTGCTCTGATACCAAAATGATAGGAACCTGAAAACAAGGATTGGATAATAGGCTCGAATCGCTTGATACAATAGACAAATGATGTCCGATTGACACTTGTACGAAGGTTGAATCTTGACCCCAAGGCAAATGTCCAACTACGACTAGACTATTTTGACTAAAAGCACTTCTCAAATGATTTCTTTCGTGATGAGAACAAGGTTGGACATCCTCCATAGTCTTCAAGCGTCTTATTGGTTGATTTTCTTAATGCTCCGTTTTATGGCTTCCTCTCTCATGGCCCCTTGGCTCCCTCTTGTCTCTTCATGTGCATTTAGGGAAAACTTTTCTTGTGTTGTGAGCTTCTCAAATGGATTGGGCCAGCTGCCCATGCCCTTGGCTTAGTGGACTCTTCCCTCGGGTCATTCTTGTTCGACCCCTTGCAGCCCCTTTCCTTACCTTGAGTTAGTTCAGCCTGCCAGCACCCTCGGCCTTGATGTATTCCAATAATGATCAGCCTGCATTCTCTAGGCTCCTCTTGTCCAAGTTATCCCGCTCAATGACTCCCAAGGGCACGTATTGGCTTGGCACGATCCGGGTGACTTTTGAAGGTGAACTTTGCTTGACATGTCTCGAGATATGTTGTCTTTGTGTGGCACAACTTGGGTCATTTTAGCCTAGGTCCCATCAGGAGGAAGCTATTACTAGGGCATTCTATGGCAGGAAGAGAGTCTGGGTACATATGACACTTATTTGGTGCATCCGGTACATTTATTATTTGTAACAAGATTCAAGTCTAGATGGAGATTGAGCTTGAGTAAATATGATTATGGTACTTTTTGGTGCATCTGATACATCTATTATCTGAGAAATGATTCAAATCAAGGCAGCGAATGAGTTTGAATACATCTGGAAATTTTGTGGTGCATCTAGTACATATATATCTGTGAAAAGATTCAAGTCTAGGTGGAGATTGAGTGTGAATAACTCTGTTTTTAGCACTTTTTGGTGCATCTGATATATCTATTATCTGAAAAAGGATTCAAGTCAAGGTGGTGAATGAGTTTGAGTATACCTGACACTTTTTGTATTGCATCTAGTACAATTCTTATTTGGGAAAGGATTCAAGTCAAAGTGCCGATTGAGTCTGAGTACATCTATCTCTTATAAATTTTTGGTGCATCTGGTACATGTTATCAGTGAGATGTTCAAGTCAAGATAAACATTTTTTTAAGATGTCTTGAATTAAGGTTACATATTTTGGACTCGTTTTACCGGCACATTCTGAATATTTATGTAGTATGCATTATATACACCCTTATAACTCTACTGTAAAAATAGACTCTCATCTTTGAATAAAATATGTATCTTATTGTTCGTGGAGGTAGGAAACACATTGTTGATGAATCACGTTCAATTTCCGTATCTGTCTATCCTTCATTTGTCGATTATATCACATCCGTCTCAACAAATCTAATAAATATTAATTGGAAAAACCACTATCAATTAGTTAAACTAAATGTTGTTGTGAACACTTTGTATGTATTTTCTTAACTTAATTCTTAGTTGATTTGTTTGCTAGATTAAAAATAAAGAAAACATAATTTGATTAAAGACTGTCCACATAAAAAAAGTAAACAAGTAGGTTGTAAGTAGTTCTACTTGAAAGGTTTAGAAATCAATAAAGAAAAAAAAGCTAAAACAAATAAGGGAGAGAGCCCTGAACAATAAAGAATGGAGAAAATTAAGAAAAACTTTGAGAAAATAAAAGTAATGAAAATGCTTGAAAATTTTAGTGCCCTCATGAACCGGATGGATGTATGGAAAAGGAGAAGGAGATATTCAATTTAAGGTGGCAAAAAATGTTTAGTTATGCCCCAATCAAAAATTGCTATAGAGAGTGTTCATTTTCTTAAAAATGTTTCTGATTTTTTTCAATTGCATTTGTGCCTCAGCATGAATTGGCATGCTACTTACTCCAAAAGCCAATCACGTCTCTAGCTAAACTGCGAATGAGGTATGCCGACTTATCGCATCTTCTCACTTATTAGGCTATATTTTTTTATGACTTAAGTTGCTTTATCGAAATATTTAACTTAAATACCCTACCACCAATGGCCTAGTACTTTTTTAAAAATAAATCTCAACTTAGAGTGTGTAATATACCTTGCAATTATCTTTTTTAAATATAAAAACAGAAATTTCGGTTCATTTTTTAAGCAAATGTGAAATTTAAAAGCACATAGTATTTTTCTTTTTCTCTCCGTCCCCATTTCTCCTTTGCTTTATGCCCGGATGCATCGCTGACCCCACATTCACATACTTCGTACAATGTTTGAGTGTAAACTCTTAAATCCAAAATCCTAAAATATTTTAATTGAAGTTTGAATAAATTTTGGTACTGTTTTTTATTAATGACAATATTGATTATTCCTTTAGATTTTTAGATTTATTGTACAATTATGAAGAATTTATAGATTTTGTGTAGTTTTTTTTTGTAATGTAATTTTGGTGTATGATGTACAAAAATTTGAATTGGAGTTGGAGATTTCCCTAGTACGTAACTTAAATACCACTACAGTTTTACCGAAATACTTAATTGAAATTGTAGCACCATATTTTTATTAGTTGAAAATACGGTCGTCTTAGTGCTAAAAATGTTTTTGGGGAAATTTGTAACATGTAATTTTGATGCATCCACTTCAAATTTTGATTTTATTTCTGATGGTGCTTTGTGACGATCTCAATACCATCACATAATTATGCAACGGTTTTCCAGTGGTTATACAAAGGTTTAATCGACTATTATTGTTTTAGCGGTTTATGCGATGGGTTTTTGACAGACTTACGACAATTTAATTTACGACGATAAAAACCGTCGTAACTCCGTCTTATCATACAATGGATTTGTGATGAATGTACATTCCCTCGTAAATGTGATCTACAATATATGGTTCATGCAATGTATTTTCGATTAACTTACATTATGTTAGTATCGACAAGCAGTAGTGAATGAAAATAAACAAAAGAACACAAGAATTTGTTACTCAGTTCGTCACAGAATGTGACTACGTTTGAGGGCACTAGCGGCAGAGATGTGTTTCACTATTTTCGATGAGATGATTGATTAACACATGATGAACATTTTTATATAGGGAGACATGTGCAAACCCTAATCTTTATTGGACATGAAATTCTAACTGAGCTAACACTAGTCTCTATAACTTAACAATCTCCCACGTAGAGACTAATTCCAACTGTAATCATTCTTCTTCTACATCATCCCATAAACAGTGGTAGCACCAAGCCTTCAACTCAAGTAACAAGGCCAGTTGAAGCCATGTCTAGCTTCAACTTTTCTAAAGTCATAGCCTTAGCCAACATGTCAGGATTCTTGCTTCCATCAATCTTCATCAGCTGTAAGATTTTTCTACCCAAAAATGACATATGTAGTGATTTCTTAACTCTATGTGTTTAGTCTTTGAATGAAACGGTTTAGCCAAGTGGATGACACTCTAACTATCACTATAGAGAATAATATTCTTCTATTTTTTCCTAATTCACGTAAGAAATTCTATGACCATATCATCTTCTTTCTAGCCGCAGTCACTGGCACATACTCAGCCTCAACTGTAGACAAAGCAACAATCTTCTACAACTTGAAGCCCAAGAGACAGCAGTACTACCCCATGTAAATACATAACTGGTTGTATTTCTTCTTTGTCCAGATCATTCGAAGCTAAATCTGCATCAACATATCTTGCTAACTTAATCTCCTTGCCTCCAAGACACAAGACATGATCAGTGATCCCCTTCAAATATCTCAGGATCAATTTTACAGCTTCTCAATATTTTCTGTCTGGATTTCCCATGAACCGACTCACTACTCCCACCGCATGTGCAATGTCTGGCCTAGTACACACCATTGCATACATCAAACTGTCAATTGCTAAAGCGTATGGAGTCTTCTACATGTGATCACGTTCTTTCTGATATTTAGGTGAATTTTTGCTAGATAATGAGAACTGACTACCCAATGGAATTTTAGTCGGTTTCGCATCTTGCATGCTAAATCTCTCTAACACCTTTCAGACATACTCGGCCTGTGAAAGAAGTAACTTTCCTTTTTTTTCTATCACGCTCACTTCTCATACCCAGATTTTGCCTTGCGTCTCCAAGATCTTTCCTGGCAAATCCCTTTAACAATTATTTTTTCAACTTGCTCACTTCCAGAGCACTAGTTTCTGCTATCATCAATCTGAAGTTAGTTTCCGAAATGTGACATTTTTTACAAACCGTTACTCCCAGTAGCAATTTGTGGTTATTTTAAATTTCGTAGTCGACATCTGCGCGATGTGTCATGTTTCCCATAAACCGCTACTGGGAGTAGCGGTTTGACCATATTTAGAGTCAAACCGCTACTCCCAGTAGCGGTTTGTGACTTTGCACAAATCAAAGCCCTTGAGTTAAAATTTGGAAACAAACCGCTATTGGGAATAACGGTTTTACCAAATTTAGAGTCAAACGCTACTCTTAGTGGCGGATTGTGTCGGAATTAAAATCCCGCATCACTTTTTCTTTCTCCCTCATTCTACTCTTCGCGAAGCAGCCGACTTCCCTCTCCTCTGTGCATCTTCTCCGCCGGTCGCCAGCCAAAGCCACCTCAAGACAAAAGTCATCCAACCGTCAAGCCGGAGGTAAGCCTCAATCAAGCTTCAATACTATCACTATCACCCGATTTAGGATTTAGGGTTTGAGTGAGGACATTAGTGTCCGGATTTGTAAAATTAGAGTTAAGATTGTTTGCAAAGTTGTGATATATGGTATTAATTATGTGTGAAATTTATGTTTTGGTCGGATTGCAATTTGTGTAAATAAGAATTTTAGGTGTTGATTAGGGTGTTGGTACTTGTTTACGTAAAATGTGATTTATGGTAATTGGAATTTTGTGATTCTTTGTGTAGCAACCTTGTGCAAATAGGATTGTGAAGTAATTTTTTCGTTGATGATATTTATGTATTTTTTTCAGAAAATAAATTGGGTGAAATTGTTTATTAAATGGATAACGAAGAACTTGCTGGAATGGTTATGTCCACGTTGGACACGTTTGACGTAACCAATTCTGGCGAATACAATCGAGATAATTTGGAGAGGTTAGATGCAATGGGAGATGAGGATAATTGTCAAACATGAACGTCGGCTCATGTGGAGGTCGATGGGGTTAGATTATTTAATAATACTTTGTGAGATTTTCCCGGATTTAATGATGCGTCGCATTTTATGGGTAATATGGACGTAGATGAACATTTGGTGGGTAGTAGTGGATTTTCATTGAACTCGCTTCACAAAGAGATGCTATTTGGATCAAAGGAAGATGTGATACATGTGTGTCAGAGATATTCAATCTTAAATAGGATTGAATATGAAATGTACAAGTCAGACGGGTGTCGACTGATCCTACATTGCAGAGATGGGGCTAGTAATTGAGTGTGGCATGTCTGAGCGGTGGAAATACCCAAGGCAACTATGTGGGAGATTACTAGGTATCGAGTGGCACATTCTTGCAAGAGAGGTATTATTCTGAAGGATAATGTTCATTTCAACAAGTCATTCATTACAATGGAAATCAGCGGTATTATTAGAGAGAAATTGAGGCTCACTTCAAGGGCTATCAAACAATTGATGTTAAAAAAATTTGGGTATGACATTCCATACTAGAAGGCGTGGAAAGCGAGGCAAAAGGCTCTTGAATATCTTTTTGGGTATTGAAAGACATCATTTGTAAAGTTGCCCAAATTTATGAACATTTTGCAGTACACAAATACCGGGAGCGCTGTATTTTGGCAAATAACACTGTTGAATAGCGGTAAACTTAGCGTGGATCGGGTCTTTAAGGCATTTGCACCGGCTATACAAGCGTTTGTACATTGTCGCCCCATAATTTGTATTGATAGGACTCATCTATTTGGTAAATACAAAGGGGTGTTATTGGTTGATGTGGGTGTGGATGCAAACAATATTATTTCATTGACTTATTTTATGGTTGAAAATGAAAACAACGACTGTTGGAGATGGTTCATGACCTGTTTGAGGGCCGGGTAACACAACAGCAGGAGCTTTGCATAATTTCAGATAAAAACATTGGAATTACAAACGCAATGAAAGACGCGGATTGGGCACTACCAAAGGCATATCATCGTGTTTGTTCACGACATCTTGTCTGTAAGTTTAACATGCGGGTGAAACAAGCAGTTTAGGCCCTGGACACGTGCCGAACCTTCATTTCAAAAGAACCAAGAGGGGACTAGAAGAAGGGGTAATGAGATGAACTTCGGCTCAAGTGGTGGACCTAGCAGCTCTGGATCTTCAAAATCGGCTAGATCTATGCGATGTACAAAATGCGTTGTGGTCGGCCATAACAAGACGACGTGCGATGCGCCAACGTAGCAGTATCCGGATCAATGTGCTAGTGTTAACGTTAGTGTCAATGTATGACAATTGCACTCATACTTTTTAAACATTATATTTTCAGTTTAATAATCTTGATTTTTGTTATAGTCATGTCCCGCGGTACTTACATGTCATCATCATCCACATTTCATTTTCACGATGACTCTCAATATGACGATTTATCATCGGTAGTCAACCCAGGACCTATAGACTGTTCACTATTGACCTGGTAAGATACTCACCGATCTGATCCAGTCTGGGAAAAAGGGCTAAACATTTGAATTATATGGGTATGACAATTATATTTATCGCTTTTTGAGATAATGCTATTCATTTTGCAGGATTTTGGGGGTATTGGATATACGATGACATAACATATGGGAGATGGATTCCAGGATTGCAGACCATATTATACGAGCAGGATTTTACCCATGGACGTTTGTACTGCTCCATGGGTAATAGGTTACAGCGTATTATCTTGGACGTCCTACTCCAGTTTACAGGTTGCAGCGTACTGCTCCAGTTATAGGAATGGGAGCACATGTACATTGGACGTCCGTAGCGTCTTGTGAGACCTCCAGTAAGAGGTCAAGTTGTATTGAGATATATCAAATGGGATGGTCGGAAGACATATCGAGAAACTCCTTAGTATATGTTACTCTTGTATTGAGACCAATTAGATCGTCAACAGAATACTGACGTCGTATGGATGCCCTACACAAAGGAGGTTCTTGCGCCCCTCAATCTGATGTGTGTTCAGGGATGTCACATTTGGATGGCTGAAGTACCTTTGATATGATTTAACATAGCAGCCTGGCATTATCCATCTAGATCTCGCGACAGTTCGAAATCCGCCAAGCGATCCCCCGCATGCCACATTCAAGTCACAAAGAATTGCATGCGATCACCCGTAAAAAATTAAGAAATGATTAGAGTAGAGAATTGGAAGTATATGTGACAATGTGGAATAATATGATACATAGTGTTGTCAATGGTGAAGTTGAGAGTTGTGGGGACGGTGGGGTATATGAACAATTATTACCCATAGTACAATTTGGTTACCCGCCAATTTATTCAGCCACGCAAGGCTCAAGATAAGTCAGTTCCATATCGACCGACATCACACGAGGTGTCATCACATGTAAGTTTCTTATTGCTAAACGAATCAAATATGTTGACCTATGATTTTCAGTTATATCATCGTAAAATTTTCCTTTTTACTTTTCCAAGTTCTTTCTTTGGTCCGATCTGGCCGGATAGCAGCTCAAATCTTTTAGATGATGTACCGGAAACATCAAAGAAGCTAGCGTACGAGTTGTTTCACGCTAGTTATGCTGATTTGGTAGATCTTGGAGAGGAGGGTGTTATGGGAATAACGCCGGACATTGTCCAATTTCATGATGGTAGGCGAAGCACCCGTTCTATCATTACATTTTTTTTATATTTGATCTAATTTGTTTTCCACATTTTCGCAGATAGTGTTCAACCTTCTCAAGAACATGTATACGAAGACGCAAATTTAGGTGAGCAAGGTCCTTCACAAGTTACTCAAGTGCATATTCATGTCGAGGGTGAGCAAAGACTTCGTAGGAGCACCAGGCATAAACGACCAGTTAGAAGATCAATAGGTCCAGTTATTTGTTAGATCTTAGGTTGGCGACCTTTCCTAAACCTGGATAATAATATGTATCTTGACAATTATGATAATTTTTCATTGTTGAACAACACTAAACTTATTTCATGAAATGCAAATGTGATGTGGTTTGTACAACACTAAAGAGTGTTGTGGCATTTTAATTCCGACACAAACCGCTACTAGGAGTAGCGGTTTGTTTCGGAATTTTAACTCAGGAGCACTGATTTGTGTAGAGCCACAAATCGCTACTCGGAGTAGCGATTTGACTCTAAATATGGTCAAACCGCTACTCACAGTTGCGGTTTGTGGGAAACATGACACTTTGTCAGTGCTGATGTTGACTACGAAATTTAAAAATAGCCACAAACCGCTACTAAGAGTAGCGATTTGTAAAAAAAAAAATGGCATTTCGAAAACTAACTTCAGATTTATGACGGATTGGATACACAGTATTAAATTTTTGGCATTCAAAAAAAAATTCACTAGTTAGTTTGAATTTCCATATGAAGTCTCTCTTCTTCCTCATCTGATTCTGATCTTACTCTGGCCGTTTCCGCACCTATACATCCCTCAACTTCATCGTCTACCCCCCATCTAATCTTTTCTGGTTAACATGTTCCTAACTCATTGTTTGCATCATAGTAATAACATATATCGTTTCAAAAGTTTATAAAATTATATTCTCTCCAACAAAAATAAAATCCTCCAAAATCATAATGACCCAAGAAGAGCAAAAACAAAAACCCAAGTGTGATCATGGCTTGTATCCTTGGCATTTAGGCACATTGTGCAGGACAGGCTTCACCTCCTTGCATGAGTGATGACCACATCACTCGATTTGAAACTGACAAATAAAGAGAGAGAAGGTCAAAGCAGCAGTTGAGGTTGTATGATAATAATTGCAAAGAGTTTTCAAAACCCTATCTGCTATAAACATTATTATTAGTATTATCACACTCGTGACCTTTCTTTCTCAGCTCTCTCTTATTCTGCAACAAGCACTGTGTACCAATATCAGAGACCTGCTGCATCTGGTCCTTGCACTCAGATTATCCCTCCAGAATAATTCAACAGTCTTGTCCCTCTCACCACATCATTATTATTCTTTTTGTAGTGTTCTCCAGTCCCTTTGTCGTTTGAGTTATCACTTTCCAAAGAGAGAGAGTAGAGATTCAGAAATTTCAACAATAGAAAAGTAGAAGATTTTGAGAGCGACCCACTTCAAAAAATCCTCCCTTCCAAGACCCCGTTTGGCTCTTTGCTACAACCCACTGTTTTTATTTCTAGGGTTAACTAGTAAAAGCTAGAGAGAGAAGGAGAGTTAATTTCAGCTGGATGGGGAGCTGTGGGAGGAGCGGTGGAGGAGTGAGGCAATATGTGAGGTCGAAATCGCCACGCATGAGATGGACACCGGAGCTGCATCGGAGTTTTGTTAGAGCCATTGAGATGCTTGGAGGTCAACATAGTGAGTACTTTAATGTGTTGTGTGAAATTTGTGTATGATGGTCTTTTCTAACTTTTCTTTGAGGTTTGTGTTTTTGTAGACGCTACGCCTAAGCTTGTTCTTCAATTAATGGAAGCTAGAGGACTTACTATTTCACATGTTAAGAGCCATCTCCAGGTATGCTTTAATTTGTGTATGTATGATCTTGTTGACTGGGTTTTCTTCCATCTTACTTTTTTGTAAAATAATCATCTTGTGCTATTTTTAACTTCAGATGTACAGAAGCATGAAGAATGATTCCAGCAGACAAGGTAAATGATATAAAGAGATCTCTTCCAGCCACTTCACATTTCATCTACATCTCACAAATTTGTGGGTTCATAATTTGAATAGATAGAAGCTCCACACAAGAGGGAAAACAAGGAGGTTTTGAAGAGCATAATGATAAGGATCTTTCTTTGGGTTTGATGATGGGTTCCTCAAAGAGCATGGAAGAAGAGTCTGATCCTCATTTTACAAACAGTTTTAGCAATACTACTGTTTCTCCTCCTAAAAGGTCCTTAACCCTTTTGTCCTCCACCATGACTTTATTCTCAAACAAGTACCTAAAAATGGAACTGAAAGGTAGAATAGCTAATGTCAAACACTGATTAATTGACTGAGAACACAATTTGGAAAGTTAAGGTTACATGCATGGTAAATATCTAAACTCTTTTTTATGGATAAAACCTGGAAAATATTCCAATTTGTATAAACCTAGCTAGCAGAATATTGGTCTCTTTGGAATTTGAAACATCTCATCTTCTACATAACAGGACTAGAATTCAAATGA
This sequence comes from Umbilicus rupestris, assembly GCA_963678935.1. Classification (NCBI taxonomy): domain Eukaryota; kingdom Viridiplantae; phylum Streptophyta; class Magnoliopsida; order Saxifragales; family Crassulaceae; genus Umbilicus; species Umbilicus rupestris. The sequence continues at coordinate 10,954,239 of OY787619.1, forward strand.
GCTGCTCAGCCTCTGAAAGTGAGCTGCCTGGAGGAATAAGTGAGACAGCCACATACCCAATATGCTCATTTGATGACTCTGTGAGGAGTATGGCTGAGAACATGTGGGTAAAGAAGGTCAGCAACAGTAATGAGCTAAGATGGCAGAAGCAGCTTCATCGGCCTCTCTCCTCAATACAAAGCACTTATACAAACCAGTCTAAAGAATCTCATCTGCTAAAGGTACATTTCCAATATATACTCCCCCACATTATCCTAATTAGGAGTTTAAGGGCTTGAGAGTTAAAAGGTTCAAGTCTAGTAAGATATTGCTAGTATCTTTCACCCATTTAGGTCAAAAGTAATTTGACCATGTGATATGACAAGATTGTCAAAATTTTACAGTAAAAGCAACAAGGAGTTAGTAGTAGGGCAGTGGCCCATTTTTGAGGACCATTGCTGGCGTACACTCATTTATGCATATATAACCTCTCTTTTTTTTCCACTTTTTTTGGTTTCAGAAATGGCAGGTTCTTGGACTACCCAAGACTGTGTTACTTTACCTCACTAAGTTTACCTTTGGTAATTTTATACTATTAAAACCTTTAGCAGATGTTTTTTTATAACCACATTAACTGAAAACAACATAGGCAGTAACTAAAAAATACAGCTTTCTTAACCTTAAGCAAATGTAAGTAAGATAAATGGTTATAATGACAAGGTCTCGGATGACACGTTTAACTCTCTGTCAACATTAAACTACTTGTTAGCAGAAGCTTAACTCTGCAAGAAGCTTAATCTTGATGGTACAGGTCCTTATCAAGTCTAGTAGTAATAAGGAAATTATCAGGGCAAGGCATTTATGAAACCCTGGCAGTTTGACTCCACTAAGCACTTGAAAAGATGAGCCATTTATAGGTCCAGATCTGAATCTCCAATACAGATTAATTACCCATATATAGTTTGAAATCTTGGTGTGTGATTACAATAACCTTCAATTAGTTCATGTTGTACGTACCTTGAATCTTGTGCATAAGTAGGAAATTTTTTTAGAACTACACTATCCCCAATATGAGTTTCAGATTTGTCCTGTCTAGGAAAAACGTTTCATTTTTGTCCTATTTTTTATAAGACCGGTCTGATTGGAAAATAGCCGATGTACTGAAACCGGTCTGTTTTGACTGAATCGATGTAAATCGGTTGTTTCCAATTAAATCGGTATTACTAAGACCGGTCTGATTGGAAAACTTAACAAACCGGTGATGTCTTATAAAAAATAAGACAAAACTACCACGTTTTCACTAGATAAGACAATTCTGAAATTCATATAGGGGGATAGGGCCGTTCTAAAAAAATTTCCATAAGTAGTGGTGTTTTGAATATCATCTCTCCTCCGGTTGCCTTCTTTAACTCTACGAACAGCTAACATATGATATATGACTTTACTGCTTGATCCACAGATACCTTTGCGTTCAGATTTTCAAAACCAGTTCAGTAAATTCGGTAATACCCGAAGTGAAGAGGAGGAGGAAGAAGAGGAAGGCGTGACAGAAAATGAATTTGAGCTATCATTGACACTCTCACTACCCCAACCGCTCATTCGAAGAAGTTATACATCATCGGCTAGTGAGCTAAGTGAGACTGCAGCATCATCATCATCCAGGTATCGCCACAAGTCTAAGGAATGCTCTTATTCCTACTCAAAAGAATGCAGCGTTAACCTAGATTTGTCTATTGCTCTATAAAGGAAACTCATTATTTGGCCTGATCTTGACTTGGTTTAGAAGTGTCTTTTTTCATTAATGTAGCTTGTGGCTGTTTGTGGTGAATATGTTTCTTGTTCCAAACCTAAATATCTAACAATGTTCTTATATATGAGCTTCATTAGGATGTAATAGTGGCTTAAAAACATCAAATGGGGAAATGAAAGATTCTTAGCATATTCTCCAAAAACAAAATTTTAGGGAGATTACAAATTTTCTGGGCCACCTATTTTAGTGAGCATTGAGCTTCTTCTTCATTCTCAAAATTCATGGGCCTTGATGAAAAATGTGTAGAAAAGGAAGACTGTAGGATTTCAAGGGAGCAGAATAAGCAATTGAAAGAAATGTCTCACATCGCCAAGGAGATGGAAGAATGACTAACTTATATATAAATGACCATATCCGTATATGAGTTAGTGAAAATCAACACATCATGTAGTAGCGTAAATGCTAATCTGAACATGCCATTATAATCGATGGCTTTAGATCGTGTAGTTTGATATATACATAAAACTCCATGATGGGAATATGATACATGATGTGTATAGGACAAACCCTAGCTTGTCCCCATTGGAACGATACACCAATATATTGCTCATTTAAAGCAGCGCATGCATTGTGGTGGGAGTTACCTTGATCCTACTGGACTTGACATGTCCAGTCTCCCAATAATTGCCTATCCCATCTTCCTTGTAAATTAACAAACCCTACACCACTTTTATATATCCCTCCCAAATGGTAATATTGCGTGTCACCCAACTCTAACTATATTTATACGGAGAATGTTTGTTCCTGGAGGAACTTAACATAGTGAATCCAAATCACTGTAATTTTGTTTTGTCTGTGTATATCATATGAGAAGTCAATAGTTGTGTTTTAGGTACAAAAGTATGAATGTTTTAAACTCATCTTCATTATTCATAAAACAATAATGATTCGATCCGTAGGTATGGGATTTCGAAGGAAGTTGCCTGGTCTTGAAAATCCATTCTTGTCCTATGGAGGCCAGTGGCATGAGGCTCCTTCCTTCCTTTCTAGCAGGTCGTGATGCTCACAAGCAGTCACAGCTAGCCTGTCTCAACTTTTACGCTTACATCCAAAATCCAGCAAGGGGTAGGGAGCCCCAGCCCCTCTGCCATTCCATCTCAATCATTCACATGCACTGTGACACATAATATCACATGTTCCATGATCACATCATTCTCAATCCCCATCTCATTTTACCCTAATATGAATGCATGGAGTGTAATAAGCATACTATTGATGGCCACAGTTAATAAACAATAATTGACACATGGGTTGCTGGAAATCTCAGATTAAGGGGACCATGAGGCCGACCTTCCCACATATCACCCGCTTTCGAGTTCAACTCGATTGAATCCTCTCACTACTCACCTTCCATATAAAATCAATCAGTTCTTAGCCTTGGCTCTTAGCTACTCCTCACACACTTGATTACACAGGTGTCTATTATCACATGGTTTTAGGTTATTTACATTTTGTTTTATTGCTATTGGGTCCTTATATACTTCTTCGCCCCAACATTTATTTAGTGCTTTTTAAGATGATGAAACTTGGCTTAACCTAAGAATCCATTCGTTTCATGCATATTTGTAGACTCTTCTTACACCATATCTTGATATGTTGTGGATCTTTCATTTGTACCTCACAGATAAGAAAAGCCATTTTTCGGGTTATCGAGCCATCCGAATCTCTGGGGCATGCCAACCATCCCAGAGTTGATTGTTGGCAATGCTCTCAAAATCACTCAAAAAGGTCACATGTGCTTTTTCATTAGTTTTAACTGATTACTTCTGCATATTAAGCAGCATGGGAACTTTTATTTCGACTACCTACAACAATTGAACATATATAATGATCATCAACGCGTGATCTATTAGTAAAAGAGACGTCAAACATCACAGCGACTAGGGTTCGATTTTTTATGGGCCAGAACAGGAGTTTGGGGTAGAATAGAATTTTAAAAAAAAACTCATCAGAGCGTGGTTTAGTGGCAAAAGGTACGTCAAACATCTCAGTTCAGTTCCTTTTGATTCTTGTCTGTTTTAAACCCTGAATTAAATGAAGGTTCGTTTAAATTAAGTACAACAAGGTAATATTCAACTCAATTTAAGCTCAAAAGAGAAGAGTATTAAATACTTGGAACCCACGAATAAGAAGATGTCATTTCATATAAATTTGTTACTTTTCAAAAATAGTTATGTATTAGTAACAAAGAAAATTATCTACTAGTGAAATGGAAATTTCTGAAAGCAAACAAATGAGACATTATCTTCATGAGACCAAGTGTGTAGCCATGAAGTTGACAGAGGAAATAACAAAGAAGAATCAGTACTCTAAAGGCAATGTTTCACTATCCAACAAGCCTGTCTACTTCTCCTCCCCAGCCTACAAGAATTTGTATTTCAAAGAATATTGTAATACAGCTCTCAAAAATCTAAGCCAGAAGCTAACTTTTGGAAACAGCCAATTCTGACTTAAGATGTTGGAATTGTGGGGACTCAAAAAAATCAAGAAAGAGTTTGTTTACACTTTTTTTCCAGTTTTCTCCTGATCCACTTAATCTTTTCAATGATCTTGTGGATTAATGGCCTTTCCGGGTTTTTTTAGAAAATGATGTAACATAGATCGAAGCCCCAATATATACCTAAAAATATCTCCTGTGACTAATTTCGAAAGGTGCATTGGATGTGTTTTGCTAAAATTATGTAACCACATTCGATTATTGTTGAGAGCCTTTACGAGCTTACATTAAAGTATATATAAAAGTGTGCTTATCAAGTGGTAAGTCTGTATTCAAAAAGTTCAGCAGGGGATGATCTAGTAGCAAAAGGGACATTAAACATCTCAGTGACTAGGGTTCGATGGAGATCAGAGCAGGGATTCTGGTGGGGATTTGAAATAGAATAGGAGAAAAAGTCTGTATTTAAACCTTCTATTAATAAACTTTACTCAGAGGAAAAAAAAAAACCCCCCCCCTATTTGCTAAGATGTCCTTGGCTACTTAACAAATGTATCTAAACCAAGAGGTCGTCTTAGAGACGTGCCTCTCTTTTTCACAATTAATTGTATATTCCAACATGAATGAAAAAAAAATGCATTTACATTTTTTTATTTGTGAACTTTTGATGTCATAGATTCAACTAACCCACATTTCACAATATTGTATTTTTAAGGATTTATTGCATAGAATGAGATCATTCTCTTACTTTATCTGCATGCAGATTTATTTTGTAGTGATATGATATGTGGTGGAAGATGATGATAGAATACGTATACCAGCAACCTCTACAAAAGTACAGGGTACAGTCACAAGCTAGATTCTCTAATAATGCAAATATTTTGGGAAATTTACCTTAGGGTTTATGGTTTAGAGATGACATTTTTAATTACTTTTTCAGTAAAACAATATGGAGGGAAAAAAGAATAATTCAACATACATTAAAATACTGAGCATCATACTATATGTGAATTTGCTAAATATATCGGACCAAATTCTCATGTGATTCAAAAGCTTAAGTTTAAGAGACATGATTTTCGTAATCCAATATATCATAGCAAACTATCCTTTAAACTAGCGATATGGGAAAATTTTTCAAGTAGAATATCTCTAACACTCCCCCTCACTTGAGAAATTGGGCAGCTCCCCCTTAAACTCGCTAATATGTAGCAGTAAAGTAGGCTCGCATACTGCGTCTCCCCTTCACGGGTCAAACCTACACGGCATTTCATGTGGGCGCGCTCCACGCGTCTCCCCTCCACGAGTCTAACCCACGCCGTCAAACGGGTGTCTCGTCATGCACTTGACGCTCTCATGCGCGTCCCACACATCACGTACTCGGCTCAGGTCGTGTGCTTGCGGCTCTGATACCAAGTGAATTTGCTAGATATACCGGATCAAATTTCCATGTGAATCAAAAACTTAAGCTCAAGAGTCACGGTTTTTGTAATCCAATATATCATAGCAAACTATCCTTCAAATTAGCGATGTGAAACAATTCTTCAAGTGCTTATCTCTAACAATATACTTCTTATATTAATTATATGTGAAATAACGATAGAGTTCTATGACATTTTGAGTTCACACTCACAAATTTTACCTCAAGCTTGACAAGAGTTGTAAAAGTTTTATAAGACCAAGTATCGATTCAATGAACGTGCATGTGGATTATGTAAATAGTTTTGTGATTTAGATATTCTAACATTAATTGATGTGTACTGATTTTAGTATCCTAATGCAAGAGCAAGATTTAATTTAACGAGAAAAGTATTTCAGAATTATACATCATCGATGTGTACCGCTCAATTATTGCAATAAAAACATGTATGTAAACATATTATTTGATGAATATGAATAAACTATTTGTGTTCCAAGTAAGCGAACTATGCTGATATCATAACTTTTTGCGACGCGTCTTACAATGAGTCCCTTCAAAGAGGTGTTAACTCGCTTAATCAAACAATTAATAATAATTCAAATTAAACATATAGACCACCATTTTAGCTATTATGGTTAATGTCATTCATATGTGACTCGAGTTATCTATCTCATCCATTGTTATATTGATTTTGAACCTAGTTACTTATGCAACTAGCATGCATAAAATAAAATTCCAGCCGCGTAGAATCGAGTACATCATATAACTTAAAATGAAATATTACTTTACTGCAAAAGAGAGTTGAGTACAAAATGAGATAGGATGGATGTGGAAAAACATTCCGGAATCATACTTTACCCGTGTGTAACACTCAGTTCACATTCATAAAACATGTATGTGAACATATTCTTTGATGAATGATAAATTAGTTTGCTCCAAGTAAGCCAATCAGAAAGGAATCATTACTTTTCACAACACATAATGTATTATGAATCCCTCTAGTGAGGTGTAACGAGATTAACTAGCATGGATCTTATTAACTAAATTAAAAAGGGAGTGAGAGATGATGATCCATCTAGGTTCAAGGCCAGTTTAGTGGCGAGCATAGATTTTGACGGAGGCCTTTTCATCGGTGGTGAAGTTTAAGACTATTAGAATTATGTTATCATTGGTTGCTTGTATGGACCTTGAGTTAGAACAGCTAAATGTTAAAACTGCATTTTTACATGGTGAGCTAGATGAAGTATTTATATGAGACAGTCTGAAAGATATGTTAATAAAAAATTTCCTGAGCATGCATATTTACTGAAAAATTATTATATGGCTTAAAACAAAGTCCTAGGCAATGGTATAAAAAGTTTGACTCTTTTGTATAGAATATTGGATTTGTTAGAAGTAAATATGACAGATGTTTCTATTTTACCTCACTGAATGATGATCTTGTCTATTTACTATTGTATGTGGATGATATGCTCTTAATTAGTAAGTTGGTTACTAAATTAAATAAGTTGAAGTCTGATCTGAACTCTTTGTTTGATATGAAAGACTTAAAAAATGTTTAAAAAAAAAAAGAGGAATGCTAATAGAGATAAACAGACCAAACAAGTGGCTTAAAATTCATGAGAGACCCTATTTAAAAAAGATTGTCTCTAAGTTTGGTAGCCTGAATTGTAAAACTGTTTCTATTCCTTTAGCACCTCATTTTATTTTAAGTAAACAGCAGTGCCCTAAGTCTAGATCAGAATTGTTGAGCATGGAAAACATACCTTATGTTAATGCTATTGGATATATCATGTATGCTATGATTAGCACTAGGCCTGACTTATTTTATGTTATTTCATTACTAAGTAGATATATGTCTAACCTTGGATTGGATCATTGCAATGCTTTGAAATGAGTTATTGGATATCTTCCAAGCTCCCTGAATGTTGGTTTATGCTAAGTTGTTAGGTCTGATAATTTTAAACTGACTGGTTATTTGATTTTGATTATGTTGGTGATAAGGATTCAAGAAAATCCACTACTGCGTTTTATTTTACTCTAGGAAAATAATCGTATTTATCTCAATTGCAATCTATTATTGCCTTGTGTACCACTGAATCAAAATATATTGTGTTATGTGATGCTTGTAAAGAGTCAGTTTGGTTGATTGGATTTTAGCTGAGGCTAAATTGTGTGAAAATGTGCCTGTGATTTTTTCGGACAACCATTCTGTCTTGCATAGTAAAAATCCTATTTATTATGAAAGCACCAAACATGTAGATGTTACGTTCCATTTCATTAGGGATTTGATTGCTGATGATAAGGTAGAATTGCTGAAGGTTGATACATTGAAAATCCTGCAGATATGGGCACTAAAATTATTTCTAACAACAAGTTCAAGCACTGCTTGGATCTTTTGTTCATCGAGTAATGTTGCAGGTATCTGGGCGATAAAGAGGTCTCAAAATGGTGCACTGAGTTTGGGCAGGAGAGTAGGTGGAGAATTGTTGTAAATTATAGTTAGGTTTTTTAGTCAAAATGTTGAGTTTCAGCTTGGTTTATTGTGAGCCGTTGATCTGCACCTGTGCTGATCCATCGGTGTTAAATTAGTGTATAAAAGGGTTGCTGCTGAGAGAGTTAGGGCACGATCGTGAAAATAATTTTGAACTGCCTTCTTGCGTCCTAGAAATCAAGAGAGCAAGAGAGAGTGCGACCTTGAATGCTCAGAGTGATTCTGGAGGTCTTCGATTAAGGTTGTTTGGGTGGTTTACTGGAAGTGCGGTGGCTGAAGTCTGCTGAGAGCCTCTAGCCAATTGGTGTTCTGACAGAGTTCCCTTGAAGATTAAGGGCATCGGGCTTGAAGTTTCAGTGAGGCCGGGAATTTGGCCGAACTTGTCAGGTTTGTTAGTTGAGTAGTAAAGCTTGTTTCAGTAGTGCGTTGTGTTGTGTTTGTGTATGCTTTTCAGTTTGTTGTAAGACTTTTTCCCAGAGTTAGTGCATCGTTCTGAGCCTCCCAGATAAACTAATTTTCTCAAGTAAGCCAATCAGAAAGGGATCATTACTTTTCACAACACATAATGTATTATGAATTCCTCTAGTGAGGTGTGACGAGATTAACTAGCATGGATCGTATTAACTAAATTAGGACTACATTAAGTCTATATTCTTAAATAATTAATGTTAAGTCACTCATGAAACATATAAACTACCATTGTAGCTCCTATAGTTAATGTCAATCATAGGTGATTCCGGTTATTTATCTCAAATGTTGTTATATTGATTTCAAACCAAGATATTTATGCAACAGACATGCATAAATAAGAATTCAGCGGCGTAGAATTGAACATATCATATAACTTATATTAAAATATCCACTGTATAAAAAAGTTGTATATAACATGAAATTCTTAGGATCTCAGAAAAAGACGACTATTCATAGGAAAAAATAAAAATTATATCATGTAGGCAGAAAGAAATGAAAGTAGGAAAGAAGATTTCACTAAAAAGTCAAGCCTTGATTTTCTATGACGAATATTGATGTTCGATCCGAGTAAATCCCCTTATGTACTTTTTGTTCATAAGAGGATTTACTCCAAATAAACCCTAAAGTTTCTATATAATATTTAGCATGACATAATAGAGGTAAACTCACCCCCAAAAGTTAAGAAAATAAACTCAATTCTATTAGGAACAAAGTAAATATTATGTCGAGAAATTGGCCTATCAAAGCTCACTCGATTTCTACGTACAAAATAGTCTCTTTTTAATCTAGTGCATATGTACGGCATGCAAAAAGAGCATGATTGGTTGATTCAGGAGCGTCTCACCATGTAGCACCAAATCTAGGTAATCTATCTCATTTCACAAATATGTTAGTAATAGATGAGATTAAGATAAGAAATGACACATGTTTGGAAATTGACCGACCATGTTGGTACAAGTTATCTTAAAACTCATATAGCTTTTATTTTAGATAAAAGCTGTCACTCCTACAGTGAGACTCGGAACTGAAGTTGAGATTTGTTCGATCAAAATATTTTCATGACTTACCGTCTCAAGGGTGCACCATAATAGTGTAATCTCTAGCCTTATTTGAATGTTAGCTCATGTATATAGCTGTTGTTTCGTTCATATACAACCTTTGAAGACAGGGTATGATAGAAAGGTAGAATAGTGGGATCTCGCATTCCTCTTATTAGTGCTCGAACATTGCAATTTGCTTGACTCCTTGTATCTTGGTTCTCTACAAAAATGACAATTTAATAAATTCTCGTCCTTCCCGTATTAGATCATACAACCGTCTACACATACATCAATTTGAGTATACCCTATACCTAGTCCACTCACTAATTGTTTTGTTTGACAAAAAGTAGTAGGCATTCGATTATCGCAGTTAAGCAAATATCATGTTGTCATGCAAATTAAATCATATTCTGCTTCTGACAATCCATGGTCTGCCTTGGTTTGAAGTAATTTCATGGCAATATATAATTCACTCTCTAGAGTGCAACCTTCAAATACAGGTTTGCATCTCGATTTAAACATAGTATACAACTCGGATGCTGCTTCATTAGGTTCCTCGGGAAACCACTGTTGTTCATTAGTGTTCTTGGTATAACCGATGAAAACCATTGCCCGTTTCGTTTATATCACTTACCATATTTTGAAATCTGCTATCAATTTAGGGTGGTCGTACATGCGGTTCATAAGAATCATTAAAACTTTGCTCCTTAACACTTTCGGTATATGTCACTTCTGTTATTGCCTTTCCATGAAGAGTCCATTACAATAATCCTTAACGAGTTCGTGGGTAAACAAATTATTTATAGCAGCCCTAATTTCACGAATAACCTATTCTTACACTTATTGCATCTTATTTTCATCAAATACTTTTCATTCACAGAGACTGCTTCAAGAAATCTCTCGACACCGTCCATAAACATATCATTATTATATGATTCACCGGAATTACTTTTTATGTACATCCAAAAATGTTCTCGAACCATCTCTTTCATGGAAAATATACTAGACATAGCTACAATACCGTCAAATAAGCTACAAACACAACAAATAAACCTACCATATATATATATATGAGTTCAATAATTAAAAAATAAGGTGAAAAGTAGATTACTTGATAATGATTTGCTGAATCTAAAATTTCAGAATGTGTGAAGTCAAGAGAAAAAATGGTATGTGGTGTAGAGAGAACAACCAAAGATAGATCGAAGACATCCTAAAAGAAGAAATAAATGTCGCGGATATGAAACGGTTATACCGAGGATATCAATCCGTCACATAACAATATTTACGACAGTGAAAACCATCGCAACCCTTACCATTGTAAGTACATCGTACAACTCGTCGTACCGTGTACTATATTTCTGACGGAAGCATGCACGTCAAATGACAATATTAAATTTGTCATATATTCTGACAAATGTATGACGAAATATATCATCATGATGGTATTATCGCAACGCTGTCGTAAACACATCGTAAAACTGCCAAAGAATTAAACAATCACATAATCTTGACAAATGGTCGTATAATTATGCAGTATGCGTTCCATCTATCTACCAAAATCCTATTTCTGTAATTTTATTACTCAAATATTAAAAAAATTCTAACTTTTATGGGGAAGGATGGGATACTTTGAGGAATGAACCACCATAATGCATATTTTCTCGTATTTGACTCCAAATCATAAGTTCTTTAATCTCAAATAGACTCTTGGTGCCAAATACTTGGTCATCCTTCCTATAATGCATGCTATGTCTTCAATAATTCCATCTCAAAACCTAATTGAAAAAATTAAACATAGTTATAAATATGTTTTGCAACTCTTGTTTTTCTCATGAGACTTCCTTTGGTCAAACTTTCTCCATCTCTTATATACTCATGTGTCTTTGATGGTTTTTGCTATTATTGTCCTTTGTTTTTATCATTTTCAAAGTACAATCGCTGAAAAAATTTCTAAAGTCAATGTCATATTTTATCAATCCAAGTGCATGGTGGAAATATATATCTAACTTCTCATGGAGGATTATATTAAAGTTTTTGACATATCTCATTTGACACACTCCCGAACATTATGGGATTGCTGCGCTGACATCATCATGTAGTTAAGACAGTATTATCTCTTATATCATGTGTCATTATCTATTCGTTTTTACTACATCCTCGCATTTTACCTCATAAATAGATTGTCGTACGAAAATTTCCTTTCACATGAAAGCCAAATTATCACATGCTTAAGGCATTTACTTGTTTATATTCTTCTAATTTTCCCCTCAACTCTTCACATTGCATAACTTCATGATCATATAAAGCTAAATGTCTATTGAAAAAATATATGCTAATAACATTAACTAGGGGTGGGCGTGGTGCGGATCGATACGGTTTTATAGTAAAACCGCGCCCGCACCAGAGTAATTGGATTGTAAATTTTCTAAACCGCCTATCGCATTAGAAAAGCTATTACTAAATATGGTGCATCACTTTATTCGATTTGGTATAAAAACAAAATTAAAATGATTCAACCTTCAATCCACAAGCAAAGCTGCAAAAGTGTAAATCTTTCAGATTATGATCCGGTCACCCCTCTGTCAGATTATCAAGTCATAAAAATAAGTCAAACATAAAATCTCATAATTTAAAAAATATAACAAATGTATATGATAAAAAAATCGGTTTTAGAACAAATTCCTGATTCTAATTCTAGCTCCACATAAAGTTCTAGTTTTATTTTAGTAGGCTCCTTATACATGGAAAATGGTCCATCCCTAAGCCAATTATATAAACAAATCAACCTCTCAACAATCTTAGGAGTTAATGAAGCTCTAAAAGTATCCACCAGCCTTAATTCTAGGCCGAAAGCTGATTCCGAAGCAACTTAAAAACTGAAGCAAGAGCCATAGCAAAAGCATGAGCCACATTATTGTCTTCATTCCAATACTTATCAAAACTCCCTCATTACAAGTCCCATTCTAACCTTCATCGGATCCTCACTATTTAGACAATTCTCAAGCTTGTCAACAATTATGCATATACATTGTATGGGCTGATTTGAGGTTTCCCACTTAGTGCCACTAAAACTTAGAGTTGCATCTTAAAAGATCTTCAAAAACCTAACTAAGGTTGCACCTTTACTCCAATCCTCCTTTGTAGGACCAATCCTTTCCACCTATTTTATCTTGATAATATGCATCATATAGTTGGTCTTCATCTTCTAGCTTTGAGGATGTTTTACTGTATTTCACAATAATGTCCAACATAAAATAGGTAGAGTTTCACCTTGTTGAGGTATGGCATCCTTGACAAAACTGCACAAGAAGATGCTACAGCACTACATGAAGATCGTAGCTGGAGCACAATCTGTAGATTGACAAAACAGCAACAAAGTACATCGACAAGCACAAGAAAGTGTTATAGCACTCTGTGGATCACAAAAGCTGAGGCAAGTTGGGCAAAAGACAAATGACAGAAATTGCTATAGCAATCCGTGATGATTTAAAGATAGAGCAGAATGGCCAATCATCTTGAAGCTGCACGGAGAGAGTCCGGAGAGATGCTGCCGGTGTCGCAAAAGTTCAAGGAACATAGCAATCATCCTAAATTGATCAGCAGATGTCATCACACAGGTGGAAGCAATCAAGAAAAGATAAGGTTTCTAAATTCTTATTTAAGAAATTAAATCTCAACAACTCCGCAAGAATCCATGAGAAGATTCAAGAGATGCTGAGCGGTCCTAGGAATCTGAAAGCAACGAGGATTTCCAAAAGCTGATCCAACATGAAACTATAGAGGAGTGCAGAGGCAGATCAATTGAAGCATAGAAGAATAGAGAATACACAACGAGAGATAATCCCATGGGCGAAGAGCAAAGACTACGAGGTTGTTTTGCTAAGTTGTGTTGAGCACAGAGGAGGTCGGAACTCGCTGAGTTTGATTTAGTATTGATCCACATAACTCAACTGGAGCATGGCTCGTTGAAGGATCAATCAATTGCTTCGGAGAACAGCTACGGACAGGTATTGTTGCAGGCTTTTAGAGAGCTGAACGCTTCTACCTGATGGTGAAATGTGGTCATTAATCGAGGGGGAGCAAGGTCTGGGTTTGAAGAACTCAGTGAGAGTCTGACTGTTTGGCAGAGCGTGCTAGAAGAGTCGTCGACGGAAGTTACATCAATTCTGGTACAGATATTGCAATAGCATTCCGTCTACTGCACATTGTAATAGAATAGGTTAAGTCTGTGAGTCATGTCTGTAGCTATTTGTTACTGGAAGTCTGTAGGTAGTACGAAGTGAGTTTGTGGGATCAGACTGCAAGCTGATCTGTGTGATCAGATTGAGCTAAGATTTCAACTAAGTTAGAAGTAGAGGTTGAAACTAGTGCAGGCTGAGTTTCTGGAATCCTTTGTACTATAACCGTGAATAGAAAACTATCTTAAGGATCGGAGAGTGGTCCCCCCCAGACATAGGCATTGGCCAAACTGGGTAAACAAAAGTGCCTTGTGTCTTTCAGGTTTGACCGGGGAAACAAATTCCGTAAAGTATTTTAGAGAGTGTTACAGCAACTACTGTAATTCGTCATCAGCAGCGAGCAGCAAATTTCACACCTTGTGCGCACATCCATTGGGACAACACCACCCTTATGTTCTACTTTTGCCATTTCAACGGCCGCTCCAACCTAGAAGGTGATGACCTTATATACTTCACATCGTTTCTTATGGCCTCAATGCTATTGTCTAACTTCTTCATTCCATCCCTTACGATTACATTCAATACATGACAACAACATCTCACATGTATGAAAGTACCTCCTAATACCAAGCGGCCCCAACTCCAATTCCTTTCCTTAATATGTTCAAGTGAAACTTGATGCAACATAGATCCGCTCAATGCTCCATCCATACAACAAGCTCAATTAATGTCCTTCTAGTTTTCCCCTTATGATTAGGAATGACAAAAAAATTTAGAATGTGTTTCTCTATAGTCCATGTCTCATCTATGAAATGACCAGTCAACACTAGATAGTTTATGTTTCAGTGGTGAGGGAAAGTCTTATGTTTTTCTCATCTAAATAAACCCTGATTTTCTCCTTCTCACATAAAAACAAATTCCAAATGTCCCTCGTTATGTTTCTCTAAAGTAAGGTTGTAGAGCATGAGTATACTCTTCCCCGTCAATAAATGAAAATGGCAGCTCATCTGATTTGGCCAATGTAAGATTCACAACATCAAAATTATACTTCGAGAGTACCTCATTCGGCAACACTATCAAATGCTACATGCTTCTGCTTTTTCTAGTGAACATAACACTTCTTACACGGATACATCATATGAGTGTGCAGTGCTAATGTCACACGCATGGCTCAATATATAGTTGCACTTGCCTCTTAGGTTCAACATGTTAGTTTCATCGGGGCTCTTAATCTTGGTAAAATGTTGCCAAACCTCAGACTGATTCTTTCTTCTTCTTTTTTTACTTCTTCGGCTTGACACTTGTTGGAGTGATAGTTTCACCTTCACTGTTACAGTTATTTGACTTGTTTACCCATAAATTGAATAATACCATAGTCAAATCTCAAACCGTATTGAAATATCAAATATGAATACTGACTTATATATAGAGGATTACAAAATCAAACTAGTTCATAATTAAATTTAGAACAAAAAGAAATATCAAAAAGTAACCAACTTTTTAAAATAGAGGATTACCAAAACCCTAGGCGGTTAGAAGCTTCACATGAAATAATAACTTACCGATTCCATAATTGAAGAAAGTAACTCCAGTCTTCAGGTTTTCCTTACAATGGGTGATAGTGATGGAGGAAGATATAATAGGTTTCTAATTTTATTCTTATTTTGTTGGATACTTATTTTGATTTGAGCTTGTTTTGGGCCTACATAATTTGTAATAACTTTAAATTTTTAATATATCAAAAATAGGTTAAAAATTAATTAATTAATTCTTTATTATATTTGCAGTGCGGTTTAAAGCGGAGGAGTTGAGATATGTAACCATTGTATTCGGCCGGTTGTGGTACAATTTTCAAATACAGTTTTACGGTGTGATTGGGAGCGAGTTTTTGGAACCCCTAACAATTAGAAAACGTTAAGGGCAAGATACATGAAAACATTATGTGGGTCAATAACATAACAACTGCAACAATGGCAGAGAAGAAGACAAGAAAATAAAAACAGGTTAAGAGAATAGTAGCTTATGAATTATTTGATCCACCATATTAATAATTACTATTTAAAGAAATGTAATTATGTTGGAATTAATAGTGTCATTTCAAGTAGCCATTTTTGTGCTATTGTTTGGTAGCATCTTTGTCCTTTCCTGCTCATGCCATCATTTTCTTATGATGTGGTTTTGCATGGAATATGAAACCGACATTCTACCTATCCTCATTCCTCTACTTAATACCTTTTTGAATACTTAATGACACCTTGATTTGGTCACCATCATCCTTTTTTCTTCTTCAAATTATTTACTTGATTTTGGACACATAATCAATTTAGCTTAAGAAAGAGAAGTTTCCTTTCCAAATTATTGATTCATGAGCAAGGAAATTTTACATTTATTTAAATAAATTCTATGATTTTTTTTTTTACAGAATGTAAAAAAAACATGATGATTGAGATCATGAGATAAGATAATCTGACTCTCAAATGTGAAGCTAATTAGTTGCATTTTTAGGGCAAAATATATCATGGAGTCACGAGTTAAGTCATTTCAGAGACAAAATCGAACCAAATTCCAAGGAAGACAACAAGCAGAACATTCCCGATGTTGCTCCTCAAATTCTGATGAAACAATAATAATGAGCGACTTTGTTTGGGATTAATTATTAATTTATAATTAGGAAATGTATAGATAGGGTTTCAGTGTATGTATATGTGTGGCTTCAATGAAAGAGGTATGGCAACTACTGGAGCTTGTCCTCATTTGAACAAAACCAATCCACAATGACACAAAACCACACAACAATAGCAAGCACCAGCAACTGATTAAGGAAAGCGATACAGAGAGAGAGAGAGAGAGATTGCAGCATATATCCGAGAGATATAGCAGCAGCTGCAGCTGGTTGTGGACCTACCTGATCCCAATCCCCACCACAAGGCCTCCTTCCACATCTTGTAATTGCATTTTTGATTAGACTGGGTGAATCCAACGGTAATAATCATCTGATTTAGCACTGTGTCGGGGATGGCTTTTTTTTTAGGAATATTTATTAATTTAATTATCAGATAACTAAAACCTAATCTGTATAATAATTGTATATGTGTTATGAAAATGCAACTTAGAAGTTGCCTTCAGTTTTTTGTCTTACTGTTTACATTATTAGTAGCAAAAATACAAAAAATGTTCACAAGAAAAATCAGGGGAATAATAGCGTATGCAGAAACACAGAAGAGAGAGAGAGAGAGAGTTGCTTAATATATGTAGAGAGAGAATATAAAGCATAGGATATGTATGAATTCATTTTTTTTATTACAAAATGAAATATACGTGTAGTCTTTAAGAATTATAATTATTATTCTAGAATTTTGTAAATGAATTTAAGAGAGAGAGAGAGGTGAGGTGAGGCGTGGTGGCTTGCTGTAATATAATGAAGCATAGAGATGGAGATGGAGAGAGGAGGAGAAGAGATGGGATGGTGTTGGTAGCTACTACTACTTGATGAGATTTCTCTCACTAGAGTCTTTTGTTTGAGGATTCTTGTTGTCTCCTCTTTTCAAGATCTCAAGTAATTCTCTTTTGTTTGGTTCTTCTTTGTTTGTGCTGTTTCTTCTTCTTCTTCTTCTTTGTTATCAAATCACTATACTAACAAACCCACTCACTCATCTTCTCTTCTTTGTTTTTTTGGATACAAACTGAAAAAAACTCAGCTGCTTTCTTTGCATCTCACTCTTTGTTTTTGTCTTCTTGATTTGCTTGCCTCCTCGAACAGATCACTCTTTGCTCGCCTCGGACTTATCGAACACTTTCATTTGCTTCTGCCATGTCTTCCTTCTTTGGAGGCACCCGAGATGATGACCAAAGTCACCATCTTCAGATGATACAACAACATCAGCTTCAACCACAGCAGCAGCAACAACAAAATTCTTCATCACTGCCCACTTCTTCTTCTGCTGCTCCTCAGAAGAAAAAGCGCAACCTCCCTGGAACACCCAGTAAGCCTAGCTTCTCATCTCTGCACTTAATTGCATGCTTCAATTGATGCTTAATTTTGATGAATTGAATCTTTGTTGATTTGATTACATCTACGAGCTGCAGCCAGCTTGAGTAATGAAAATGAAGGGATTTATTTCATTGATTAATGATTGAGTTTGCAGATCCAGATGCTGAAGTGATAGCTCTATCCCCCAAATCTTTGATGGCTACAAATAGATTCATATGTGAAGTATGCAACAAAGGGTTTCAAAGGGAGCAAAACCTGCAGCTTCACAGGAGAGGACACAATCTACCATGGAAGCTGAAGCAGAAGAGTAACAAAGAGGTGAAGAGGAAGGTCTATCTTTGCCCCGAGCCGACTTGCGTCCACCATGACCCGTCTCGGGCTTTAGGCGACTTGACAGGAATCAAGAAACACTACTCTAGAAAGCATGGTGAGAAGAAGTGGAAGTGTGAAAAATGCTCCAAGAAATATGCAGTTCAATCCGATTGGAAAGCCCATTCTAAGACTTGTGGCACTAGAGAGTATAGATGTGATTGTGGCACCCTTTTCTCAAGGTATATACAAAATCTTCATTCTTCTATACTTTATCTCATCAGCATATTATTCAAATTTTCTTTTAAAACGACACATTCTGAGATGGGTTTGTTGAGAAAAAAAATGTGATCTTCAGTGTGACCACATGATGAGATGAGATGAGATGAGCTTGCAGTTTCACACTTGAGCATGTTCACGTGTCAGCAATCCTTATAGCCCATAAGATTTTACAAATGCTTACCTTCGAGTGTGCATCTTATGGTTACTCACGTGTCTTTTCTAACACAGCAATGAGAAAGAGAGTAGGTTAATTGTGTTTTTGTTCTCTTATGTGTTGGCTACATTGTTGCTTGGCTTTAGCTTTGTTCTCTTGTGAATTGGCTGAGCATACTGTGTTTTAGTCTGCCCTTGCGAGTTTTCAGTAACGTTAATAAATCCGCATTGTCAGCTTTACTCCATTGTTTTAGGTTAAGATTCACTCTGCATTAACCTTGTTTAAAGCAACTCAGATTCCATCTTTGCATATATTGGACTTGGATCGCTTCTGCTTTAGATTTCCTTCATAGTATTTTTGATGGGTCTGATGCTTATTAGGGTTTCATAGAAATCTAGTCCTTTCTTTGCTATTGAATTCATATGTGCATATGACATAAATGATGTTGTGGTATCACATGTGAGTGTGCTATCATCAAGTCTTGAAGAGAATATATTCCCTAGTACATTTATTGAGTAGCCAGATCAATAACAACAACATTTTTTCAGTGCATCACAATCATCTATTCAATGCTCATTTGTGGGTTTTCTGATCGCTTTGCAGGAGAGACAGCTTCATAACTCACAGAGCATTCTGTGATGCATTGGCTCAGGAAAGTGCGCGCCATCCGACCGGCCTGAGCAGCATTGGTAGTCAGATGTACGGAAGCTCGACGAATCGGACAAGTCTAGGCCTGGATTTTCAAGTTGGGTCCCAAATGCCATCGAATAACATGTTGCGCCTGGGAAATGCAGTTAAGTTTGGGCATCACAGCCTGAGTATGCCTCCCACTAGCCCTAATCCGTTCGGACAACATCAGCAGATGACGTCACCATCTTCTATCTTCATGAATGATCATATGCCTAACACAAACCAAGGAGGGTTCCAAGAGCAATCTCATCAACAAGGGTTGATGATTCCCAACAAGGCATTGTTTCATGGAATGATGAACCTCTCCGATCCTCATGATCAGTCTCCGAACTCGGCCTCGGGGAATAGTATGTTCAGCCTAGGGTTTTACCCTAATGGCACCCCAAACAGAAGCATGAACAACAATCCTTCCAACTCATCCACCAACAATATGTCATCCTCTTCTGGATTTTTGGGCTCTGATGATCAGTTCAACATTGGGATTAGTCCTAACAGTGTCGGCGGCGGCAGTGGTGGTGGTGGAGGTCAACCTACTTCTACCAATCTCTTCCCCAGTAATTTGGGCAATCTTGGCTCAAGCAATATGAACTCCATCTATGGAAACCCTTCCTTGCAGCATGAGAATCTCTCCCCACACATGTCAGCCACTGCATTGCTCCAAAAGGCAGCTCAAATCGGCTCCACGACGAGCGTAAACAACTCGTCGACATTGCTCAGAGGCTTAGCCGGCAACTCCAACCCGGCCGCCAAATCTGACAGGGCACCACATTTGCTCTCTCCAGGTAACAACATTGCAGGAAGTACCAACTCTTCAAGCACCGCTACTTTTGGACCAAACAGTGGAACCCTAAAACCGGCATTGGTGGACAATGACGTCACTCACTTCCAAGGTCTCATCAACTCTTTCACCAACGGCAGTTCATCCATATTTGGTGATCAGAATAGCTTCACTGGGTTTGGTGACACTGATCAGAACAGCAACAACATCGGACTGGACCGTAATCTTCACAGACAACAACTCAACAACAACACAAGTTTCGGCAGTAGCACTGATGTGAACAAGCAGCTGCAACAGAATCTAGCCAGAGGGTCAGACAAGTTAACCCTAGATTTTCTTGGTGTTGGAGGAATAGTGAGAAACAATATGAATGCAGCAGCAGCAGCAGCGGCCAGTGGATTCTCACAGAGACGGGAACAACAGCAACAGAATCAACAGGGAGTAGATCATGTTAGGTCCTCGGAATCTGCACGGGCAAATCCACCATTTGGGAATGCAAAGTTTCAGTGAACGGACAGATAAGAAAGATGTAGTGAGTGTGTGAAGAAGTTGACATCAAAACCTTTTCTGTAACTTTTCAGCATGACTCTTTCAATTGGCCACCCCCAGCTTCCATATATAATTGAACTTTAGATACATGCCATATATATCTGCATGCTGCATTTGCAGGTGTAAAACGAGGAGCACGAACACTCATTTCTTACTACAGATGCTACCTTACTCAATACTCTCACATTCATTATTTGGTCAGACCAGTTCGGTTAGTCCGTCATTTCCTCCTTTGATATTGTCATTCATACTACAAATTTTAGCTTACTCGATACTCATTCTACATATACATTCACTTGGTCCGGCCAGTCTGTCATTTCCTCCTTTGTTTTGAATTTTCATTTGTAATTATCTCATATTGAATTATAAGAATGGATATATTTTCATGAGATTAATGTAACGTTGTTGTTGATCGATGTGTCATTTGTTTATCTAGACGAAAGCGGAAGAACATAGACCACAAACTTCAATTATCATAAACTATTTTTCTTGCTTTTTAGACAATAATCTAGATAGCATCTTCTCCATCGCCCCACAAAGGTTTTTTGATTAACAATTATTTACGACCATCCATTGTACTTTACAAATCATTTGGTGGACCGTCCAGCAAAAAGTTTGGTAATGATCTAATCCCCACTTTCACGGCCAGCCCCCCGTAACCAGCTCCACCCAAGTAATTACGTCATCCACCGAATCATCTGACGAAGCTTAACTTAGAGATGTTGGCTCTGATACCATGAAAGCATTTGAGAGCAGGAGAAGAAGCGATCGTGTATAAGGAATGGGTAAGAACCCTAAAACAGTCAAAAAAGAAAAAGACTAAAAAAGCCTTACAATACAAATATATAACTATGCTAATGATAATTTATCGAATTCTAATTATATTTTATATCATACTAAAATTTTAAAATCTAAGACAACTAATTTTGTTTATGGATGAGACAACACCAAAAGAAACATTGATATATTTTTAGAAATCACTGATGGAAAAGGTTGGTAAATTTGTTTGTTCTATTATAATTTATGGTCGAAGTTCCGTTTGATCTTGGGAAATATATCTATAAATTTCATTTCGAATCATCCCTATACGATTATATTTGCATATATCAAGAGTATATACATCCATTGGTTTGTTTGATAATTTTAATGACATATCAGTTAAAAAATTTGGTGATTTAAGTGTGAAGAAAATGTGGTGTGATCATATTTATATATGGAATTATTTAATTAGATTTAAATTTCTACTAATGAAAGGAACAAAATCAATTATCACATGTCCAAATTGAAGTCAAAAGGAATGAAATAAAATACTCAAAGTTATGGAGAGCATTTAACTTTCACATAGGTCAAGTGAAAAGCCTTATTTATTTTCCTTAGAAGACATAAAGACTTATCTTTATTATGACATTGTCATAATTTTTGTGGGCTATTTGTTTTCCAGTAGCATGGAAAACTTGAAGAGATAGCCTTGATAATGGCTATGCACTAATGAGAGACTTATTCATCTTTTCAAGAGCATTGAAAATTGATTTTGGTCTTGTGAATGAAGGGACTTCATTGTGAGACCAAGAGTTCCATTGGAACATTCATTTTGGTGCCTTTAAGAGGACTTTTGGCATCCACAATATCATTATGATGGGCTGCCACATCCTCCCCTATAAAATGAGGTGCAAATGAGGGCTTGTAAGATAACAAAACACACAACAACATCTTTCATTTCCTACATCTCCTCCCTTGATAGCCGACTGATTTTTTTTTTTTTGAGTTCTACATACTCTTTAGAGTATATCTTTGATGATAGTTGCTTGCACAAGTTTGGTTCGCCGGAGTATTACTTTGTGGTGCAAAGAGGTATATACTCACAAGTTGTTGTATCCTGAGAAGCTCTTGTCATTTCCAAGCACCCGGTGGGACGGCAATAAAAGCTTTAAGGAAATCGTCTAAAGAGCCTTAACTCAATCTGATTTGCTTGTATCTTTATTCTGTTCTTAGTTTGAGTAATTTGTTTATTTGGTTATCAATTTAATCAATCGATTTATAATCTTCAATCTAATTTTGTATTATATTGATTCGATTGTATTAAATCAAATTGAACTGATCAAATTGAATTAATTTAGTTACCTCACTTATTTTATATTGAACTATATAACATTTTATTCAATATAACAATTATGATGCATGTCTTTGTTTTCATCACTTGAAACACTTCATTAAATATACTATACTCACAAAATTTTATCTACATGTTTCACCATTTATAGAATTGAAATTTCATTCAGTTCCCAACAATATCAGCCTAAGGATATCTCACAGTATAATCATACTCATATAGTTAGCAATTGAATCTATAGGTCTAGTTCACGAGTTCAACCAATAAATTTTTGACAATATAAATTGTAAAAGAAGGGAAAATTTTATTAATTTTTTTCGTATGGACCTGATAAACACTATTTGTTCAAGTGGTATTTGTTGTAAAGATAAAGCTAGTTATTTTGGCTTTGAATTTCTCAATCTTTCATCATGATATAAAAGTAAGATTCAATAAATGTCATTAAGGATCTCATCAACTTTTATGAATTCCATCGTTGTCAAAAAATTTGATGGAAGATGTAATAAATGTGTTCCTCCAATTATTTTTTGTCTCTTGTTCTTTATATCATCTGTTTTGGACCTACACAAGACCTGCTTTATGCGTATAAATGTTCTCTCATATCTGAAGATTCTTTTTCTTTCAGTTCATCCAGGTGACCTCAAAGCAATGTAGCTAAAAACATTTAGTACAAAGGATTGGTGTGATCCGTTCCTGTCTTGTCAGATGTTTTATTCTTCAGGATTCCAGCCTTTTCGAACGAGCAGTTACCAGCATACCATTGTCCTGATTCCTTCAGCAGGCATCATTTCATTGAAGATGTTTTATATGGTGGTCCTTTCTCACTCTTTCACCCTAAACCCAATATATATATACATCCCGATGCACTCTTTTTCCAAATGGTTATTCGATATTTGGTTTAGTTTCTCTTTCTTCATGAAAAGTCGCAACAATTTGGTGCATTTATATATCTTATATGTTGAGAGATGTCTGGGTCAGCCACAGATGATTAATGTGTAGATTAGATAGGTCTGTTGTATATATATGAACCTAGTTAAGGGGTCAGGGGAGATATGAATAGTTAAGATGATTCAATTCAATACCTCATTCTTCATCACCCACCAGTAGATATCCAAAACCTGAATTCCAGCATAGGTTCCATGCAAGGCATAACAGAACAATGTTCCAGTGGAAATGGGCAAGCTGTCAAAGAAAAAAACAAAATGTATATGTCTTGTACAATTACAGTCTCTGACATTAGTTAAATCGAAGAACTCATGCATATCCACATCCATCTACCTTAGTCTTTAAGGCATGCAATATTCAACAACTGTGAGGAATTCCTTCCCTTCAGTTATTCAACACAGTTACATACCATTGCAGTTTCATTGTCCATTTGTTAGCTAATTAAATCATGTAGCAGAACCAGGCATTGTATTTAGTGAAGGAGAAGATGATAAAAAAACACAACCAGCTAGGTACCAATTAAGGTGGTCAGTCAAGTGACCTAATTGGAAGGCAACATGTTTCCCATCAAGCATTTGAAGCTTCTTCTTGGTACCCTGACTCTGCGCAAATCTGTAAACAAAGAAGAGAGTTGCATATAATTAATCAGTGTCTTAATCTAAGGGATGGTGGCTAGTTAAGGGCATGAGCATCTCAAGAAACACAGTAGGCACAGCAGCTGGCATCATGTTACATTAGAAAAATCGTGAGCAAAAGAAGAATGGAACTTCTAGTGGATTTAAAAAACACTGGACGGCATAACTAATAATGAATCAATAATAAATTTCTGATGTTTGACTGGTAAGTAAACTAAATTCCAAAATTAATAATGGAGGACTTGGTATAACTCTCTACCTAATTGTCAAAGCTAAGCCAGTATACATATATATGTAGTTGGAGCTAGTCATAAATAAACATGCACATTGCAGAAAGAGCTGCAGCATTTATCCAACAGTGCCGATGAAGCCTGCAGGAACACAAACATTTAAGAGCCTTACGGTTCATTTTACTGTTATAAATCGTCTATACATCACTCTTCATTGAGGAGATAGCATTTTGAGGATGTAGAAGGTCCTTGATTACTTCTCGCCTTATCTAGTAACCTAAGAAGTAGGCCACCATAGAATTAAGCCAGTAGCCTTCGACTAAGGTTTTTGCCGAAACAATATATACTTGGGGAGACTCTAAAACTCAGCTGAATCTGAAGTGTTTAAACCTAGTTGATAAAATTACATTGAGGCGAAGAGGGGAGAGGTGACCAGTAATCATGTTTTTTACTATTAATGTCATGGATAATTTATGGCCCTCTCGTACCAGACAATTGAGTGTTGAGTTTTGAAGGTTTGTCAACAAATATGCTCGCGGAGTACCTCTGGTAATTGGCAAAAGGTTATGTTGTGCAGTCCTGCAATGAAATGACAAATGATGAATAGGAAGAGGAAGAGGCGGGCATCAGAATATATAGTACACGTTCAAACTCTCTGAGACGAGCTCATCTGCTACTATCTGTCGTACAGTCTAAGCTTCACCAAAGAAGTTTATAGAACAGAAGAGTCCGTGAGACTTGAGTGTAAAATTACTCAACAAAGCCTAAAAATCAATGTCACACAATTTACTAAAAACCCAACCGAATCATCCCAGAATAAAAACTTAACAACCCGTGCGTAGAAAATCTCTTTACAGATTGCAATGCGTGATCTGCTGCGGGCTTTGATGTAATACTATTCGTAAGACCTTCTGTATTTCTGCCGATGTGGGATAAACCAACCCCTGTATAGCAGAGTTGAATCCCAGTCTGTAACTCCGTTGGACCATCCAACCGGATTTTTCAGTTTTGAATATGTAACAAATACAGGGAGTGTCGTACACAGGCACTATGATAAACGAGCTGAATTCGACAAGTTTTAAAAGCAACTGATGTGAGATGCGAAGTTGAAGAGCAGATCAACTTTTCTGACACCTAATTCGATCCTAGTGCATGATGATCAATAACGTGATTGGTAGGCTAGAAAACTGATCGACAAAAGTATAGCTGATCCACGAAACAAAATAGGATATTGTAAAAATGTTGTCCGAGCCAGATGCCTGTAATTGCATTTTACATCTGCACCATGCTGGAGATCAAGGAAATGTGACTAGGTTACCACTTGTCACATACGGCACACCAACTAGAATGCAACAATTAGAACAAACACGTCCCTAATAGTACCCAAGTACTAAACAAGGACACATTTCACCTGAAACATCGAACAAACCTACGAATCCTCTCTAATACACGATCTCGCTTATAACAAGTACGCAAGTTAGTATGATAGCAACGGTAAACTCATCAGACATTCAATAATTATAAACAAATAGTGCCGCCCATCAACCTTTGAAGAAAAAGATTGGTTGGGGTGCTTCATGTCATGGTAATAGTGCAATACCAAATCGACGCTTAGAAATCCCAATAACAAGCTACTCTGATGAAACTCACCCCAATAAAAATTAATTTAATATCATATAATTCATTAAATTATATATTAAATATTAAATAGATAAAAATAGATACTACACTTGATCTTAGTCAAACGGCCGAGAAAGGAATGAGTTTTAGACGTTGAAGCTCTTGACTTATATAGCACTTTGTTTCCTTAGCTTCCTTGAAAACCAAACGTTGTGGGAACACACACAAACTATAAGGCTTACATGTTGGAGAGCAATTCCGTTCCTGAAGGCTGAAGTTTAGGGCATCCGCATCCGTTGAGGAAGTTCTATCTCGTTGAGAAATTTCTCGACAAGCAATTCCTGTTACTATTCAACAAACAGTACTAGCAATCTATATATTTTATGCACCCATAACTATATCGAAGAGATATTTCTATTACTATTCACATTTTTTAATAATTTTAAATTTTGATAAATTAAAATTTTAAGTTAATCTACACATTTTTTTGGATAATAAAAAAACATGTTTTCATATTTTTTAGATTTTTTTCATATTTGTTTAAATTAAATTCCGTTGAAAATAAATTTGAACTGTTAGATCAGATTTGTCCCGATTCTCTTCTCTCCTGTCACGTGCCCTTCTCCTTCCTCCTTCCCTTTTCTCTCTCCTTCATCCAGATCGATTTGTTGGACGACCTCGGCGAGATCAGATCGTTCGATCTCCTCCGCATCTATATCTTGATCGCTGCATTTTAAGTTGAGGAGAACGATCTTAAAGTGAGGTAGATCGTTCTCAATCGGAGATAGATCCCAAATGGGTGCAGATGCCGTTAGACTCTACTGATCCCACGCCCTGCCTGCGCTTCTGAATAAAAATTTGAACAAGAGGCAGAGAATGGCAGGCCACAACAAACAAGTAAAAAGCTGGTTTACAAGGCATGGCGGAGAATCTTGTAACTGGGATTTGCTAGATTATCCAAGCCGGATACGACTCGAATCGATTCAACAACGTCGCCTACTTTAACGTCCGCCAAAAAAAGGCATCGCGTACCGGAGCAATGCTTCAGGTCCGGAGATGAGAAGAGATACATGAGACGGTCAGCCCAATGCAGGAGTTGTGGTAAGCAACAAGCTCATCTCATCTGCTGAGATTTGGAAAGCAACAAGAAGCCACCACCTTTCTTGCTCCTCCCTCTCCCTCAACTACTTGAAGTGAACACAAGCACCCAGCAGCTGAAACCTCACTTTCTAAAACAAGAAGCTCTGCTGATGAAACTCAAATCAAACAAATCCAGAACGAGACCAAATCGAACAGAAATTCCTCTTACTTCCAGCTTTTGAGTTTTGCTCATCAGAATCTCATATCGGGTCAGGTTTAAATGGATCAAATGATTGTATGAGAGGGGAAGAAAAGGGCTTGAAAATGGGAATAATTTTTAGATTTGCCTCCTTTGGAAAGTCAAAGTTTCCCAAATACGTTCATTTTAAAAATCCTTTCTCAAATGCCCCGTTTCATTTTGAATTTGGGCTTACTAAGACCGAAATTCCAAAAAATGCTTGATTTCGGTCTTTGTAAGACCGAAATCATTCGAATTTGAACTAACTTCAATAATTTCAATGAATTCGGTCTTACAAAACCCGAAATCATAGTTTTGAATGATCGATTTCAGGTCTGTGTATGCTAGGGTTTCGAATGATTTCGGTCTTACAAAACCCGAAATCATTGAAATTATTGGAATTAATTCGAATTCGAATGATTTCGGTCTTACAAAGACCGAAATCAAGCATTTTTTAGAATTTCGGTCTTAGTAAGCCTGAATTCAAAATGAAACAGGGCATTTGAGAAAGGATTTTTAAAATAAACGTATTTGGGAAACTTCAAATTTCAAACGAGGTAAATCTAAAAATTATTCTGAAAATGGCAGGGTGTGAGACAATTCTAAGGAAGGAAGCTTGTGAGCTTGTTCAGACTTTTTTACTTGATTTTGGCGCGTGTATGAACAAAATTTTGAAAAAAGGAAAATATATTTTAAAAATCAAATAAATTATAAGAAAATATGAGAATTTTTTTAAACAAATCCGAAAATTTATAAAAAATCATCAGACATCCAAAAAATATTGCCGATATTTCTATAAATAAAAAAACTGAAGTACCACAAAACATTAATAATATGATAAAACATGAATAGTATGACACATTAATAATACCAAAAAAATTAATAATACAAGACATTAAGAATAATATATTACATTAATCAAAAATGCATATTATTATGTCTATAAATGTTCACCGATTCCCATGAATCAGTTGTACTTCGTTAAATTATTTTGAAGTTGTGTATACAAATATGCATATTAAAGATTCACGAGTATCCGAAAATACTTGTGATTGTTGAGCTCTTCCAACAGGGCCGTGACGAATTCGATTGCCACTCTTATCGGTTGGTCCATCATACATTGTAAAAGCAGTTAATGGATTATGCAGATCTTCTTCTTCGGGCTCCACAAATTATTCTTCAACAAGCATGTCATGCATTATAATGCAAGCTATCCTAATTATTTTAAACTATTTTTTCGATGACACTTACCTGCATAACCAAGTATTACCCAACAAATCTGTAATATCCCAAAGCATCACGCCGTTCATGCTAAAAGGGGTCATGTTTATAAGTTGAATAAGTTGATGCTACTCATCTAGTACTTCCGGTGAAAGCTTCCTGACAAAATTAGGTGTTGACGAAGTAATCTGCCAACAGAGTTGTCCCCTTAGTACCTTCTGCCTTGGTAGATTTGGTCAGCGATTAGGTCTTTCATCGTTTTTATTACTGATTGTCGCTATCACGATTGCATTCACGACGAATGATTCATTTCTCTCATTCGTTGTTGGTTCATCCCGAAGCTTTTATAGAAATTAAAAGGATTCATATTATTGATAAGTGAAAGATAAAAAGATTGAAGTAATGTTTGGTTGAAGATTGAGTGAGTATAGAATAGTCGTAGATGCTTATTTTATAAAAATAATCTTATCACAAATCTATCACAGTAATTTAGACGGTAATAATACGATTTTGTGGAATATTAAATAAAAAAATCAGAATTTATTTATTTATGAATAGTAATAGGAAGTTCTATTTTTTACCCTATCTTCCACTTATTTCCTAGCAGTGGCACATTATTTCCTCACTATCGTTGATAATATCAGAATACGAGTCTATCCAATGAGACATAATTTGGAGGTTGTCGAACATTTGCCGCATTTGGTCGAAACGCAATTTGATAAGTAGGTCAAACAAATTCAATCTGCAATTGATTTGACTCTCATTTTATAAAAATATTTATTTGGAGCGAGTTATTGTTGTGCACAACAAAATGATGTTGTAAATAGAAAACACAAGCATGTTTGGGAGGCAGCTAGAGCTCTACGCTTCCATGTAAACTTATCTCTAATTTTTTTTTGTTAAGAGAATGCATACTCACAGCCATGTATATGTATATCATCAAATGACTACCCTAAAGGCTCTCACAAATAAAACTCCATATATTTAATAAGAAGCCTGATCGAAATCATATGCGAGTCTTTGGATATGTGAGTCTAAATTTGTTGTTAAAAGAGGTTGAAAAAAAAATGAGAACACGAAGATATATATGAAGGGAAAATGTTTATAAATCATCATTTCAGAATAAAATATTTGTAGGGTATAGAGGGTGCAAGAACTAAGGAAGGAATGATTTTTGTAGGGTATAGAGGGTGCAACAACTAAGGAAGGAATGATTTGTAGTAGAAGAAAGTATTTTTTACACTTAAAAGACACTCGGATCAAAAATTACAAAACTGCTAGTTTTTAGACAAGTGTTGAACCATTTCTGGGTCGAAACTTTCCTCTTCGTTTACTGTACTTTTAGATAATCCTAATTTTTAAACTTTATTTTAAAATAAATAAATGATATATTTTGTAGTTCACGTGCTTGTCACGTGCACTTGCTGCTCGACCTGGCACAAGAAGGGTCTCCTCGAGGCTGGAAGGTAAATTCTTGCCCTTGCGAAAATGGAGCAGACGAAATCGGCGGCGACGAAGTGGCTGACCGTCGACTCCGTATCCATCTCCGATCTGTTTCTGTCACACGCTCTCTGCATTTCAGGCTTAGCAGCAGCCTTTTGGACCGCGAGGAGAATCTACTCCATCGATCTCGGATCGGATCCGTCTCAAACCCTGCGCCTGTTCTTCGTAATCAAATATAGATTCCCCGACGTCCTTTCTACTAATCTACATTGATATTGATGTAGCTGTATTTGGTATGTTACTGAAACTTACAGGTGATTCAGGCTCCGATTGTTATTCTCGTGCACAGTCGCTTCAGACGAAATCCTGAACGTTGCTCGGTAGGTTAATTTTCACTGTTCATAATAGTAACTGTTTATTATATAGTTGGATATTATTTAGAAAGCTTAAGTTTTAATCTTATGTAAGAACTAAGAACATCAGTTTTTGTTAAGGTTTCTATTTGACGATGTTATGATTGTTTTACAGTACTTGAAAGCCGTGATTCGCGGAGCATTGGGGACTTTAGCAGGTTAGTATTCTGTTAATCCATGCATTGGGGACATTCAAAGTGTTGTTCTTGAACATGCTGACACTACTATATTGAAAGTTCACCAGGTAATATCTAAAAAGACAGGTTAATAGGTTTGGATCAGGGCTCATTGCACCATGGGGATGGATGAGATTAGTAGACACCGGAAATATTTAGCTCATATTTTATTGCCATAGGATTCCATTGGACTCCCTATTGATTACTTTGGGATGAAGGGATCAAATGTCTATTAAAAATGTGTTCGCATATGTTTGATGGCAGGAGATTAGTTGAAGTATTAGATATGCAAAATTGTGATGTAAAAGCAGTTGTGAGATATGTTGTACTAACCATAAATCGTTTAAT
The DNA here is from genome assembly GCA_963678935.1 of Umbilicus rupestris. Taxonomy (NCBI): domain Eukaryota; kingdom Viridiplantae; phylum Streptophyta; class Magnoliopsida; order Saxifragales; family Crassulaceae; genus Umbilicus; species Umbilicus rupestris. The sequence goes on from OY787619.1 coordinate 10,985,277, forward strand.
ATGTAGGAGCTTTGGTAAGCGCTCTCGGAGCCATTTCTTTGGGCGCTCCTGTTGGTACCCAGTAGGTGTATTTGACACAAGCAGATTTGATTTGTTAGTTCTGTGTTCCAAAATTGACGTTTTCCATCAGAAATCAGCATAGGCAAAATTTTAAAATATTTACCAAGGCGAATTCATCTGTTGGCACTCAGTAGGTGCATTTGACGCAACCAGATTGAATTTGTTAGTTCTTTGGTCCAAAATTGACATTTTCCATCAGAAATTCAGCATAGGCAAACCTTTAAATACATTACCAAGGTGAATTCATCTGTTGGCACCAGTAGGTGTATTTGACACAACCAGATTGAATTTGTTAATTCTATGTTCCAAAATTTGCATTTTCCTACATAAATTCAGCATAGGCAAAATTTTGAAAATATTATTGTGGCGAGTAATTTATCTGTTGGCATCAGAAGTTGTATTTTGGGCAAGTATATTTAATTAGTGCCCATTCTACGTTTATCCTTTTCCACTAGCAGGGGAAAAAATTAAAATATTCCAGAGGCAAACATGTTAGGCTACATGATTAACATTGAAGTTGTTCGACTTCAGTTTCCCATTTCATTGCATTGCTTAGCCGGCTGTACGTTGGTGAAACAGTGCTTGCTCTTTTTCATGTTTGGGACTCAACTTTTTTATTGGTTTACAGCTACATACCAAAGACATTGCACTGGTCTCTACTGATTTCATCTTTCACAGTAAGTGATCAAAGTCAATTGCGATTGGATGTGTTCAAGTATTTGTAAAATTATTTTAATAGTCTTTAAACTAATTTCCTTTATGTAAAAATATCAAATTGTGGAATTGGAAAACCACATTTTCTGTACTGTAAATTCTCATGGGGGACCATGACAGTCTGATAACCTGTCCTCTTGTTAGAGGGATTTTAACAGGACAAAAGCGTTTAAAAGCCAAGTTTTTGAATGACTGAGCTCAAATATATGGGGTCATTTCTTGTTACAAATTGTTTTCCATGTTCAATTCATTTCTGAATTTATCGTGGGACTGTACAGTGGTAGACTGATAGTTCATTCTATGTTAGTCCTTTCTCCAATGTGTATAATCATGGTGCAATAACTTGATAAGCCTGTAGGCTGCTTCCATGTTATCTTAGCTCACAGATTATGAAATCTTTTCTGGAGTTAATTGTAAATTTAATGGCATAGCTTAGTGTTGATGCTGAATGCTTCTGTTTTTTTTACGTCTAGACCAAATCCTACATACTATTAATGTTAATTTTTTTACTGTCTTAGTAGTTTGTTCCTGCAGCATGTGTGTTTGGTGGATCATGGAAAGATTGGCAACGACTGTTCGTGCACACCAAGTAAGTATTGCATACATGGTATTCTTTATCTCATTTTGAAAGACTCTATGGTAATACTGAGAAGAAATCTACTCTGTAATTTCTTGCAATTAAGCCATGTCTATTACTGTTAATTGTTGTTAAATAGCAGAGTTTGACATATTTTGTATCAGACCAGTCGACTTGGTTGATTATATGATCTGTGTGCCTGCTCATGGAGCTGTTGTCGGTTCATGGTTTGGAGCCTGGCCTATGCCACTTGATTGGGAAAGGCCATGGCAGGTAAATTCCCTCCATTTGTTAGTAATATTTCTCTGGTGTTGTTGATTGTGACATCATTTTAGAGGTCAGTTATGAAATTGAATTACCTTCTGCTGTACAAACAAAAATGTTTCTCCTTCTATCTGTAGCTTCAATGCTCATGGAGGCTTTGTGAAACAATTCAAACTCCTACACTTTTTCGTAATCGTGTTATTTTGACACACCCTACAAACCCCATTTTTGATTTTGTGTTTATGGTGGGTCCTTGGGCTTGTTTTGTGACTAGATCTTTATTTGATTTGAGTTACACGTGCGCTTATGTTGTTATGTGTAGGAATGGCCAATCTGCGTGAGCTATGGAACTATGATTGGCTATGTTGTTGGAATGTCCTTATCTTTGGGACTAACTGTTGTGAAGAGTGGAAAGCAACGCCTGAAGGAAGACTGAAATTCCTAGGCTATCTTCTTAAGCTAAATCACCTGTGGAGGCTCGAAGCGAAATTCTGTAGGGCAGTTCTCAATCTCGTTGAACAGTGAGCCCATCTACTTCATTCTAGAATAGAATACTGGCGAGACCTTCATTGATATCGACACGTAGTTAGGAGTTTTGTATGAACATTGCCTGCAACCTTATCTCCTTACTAGCTTCTAAGAGAAAAAACATGCTGCTTCATGGCTTTTTGTCAGACGTTACTCAGCTATAATGCAATTATTATGCTTTTTCCATCGGATGCGTTATATCATATTTTACATTTCTTTCTGTGCCAACAAAACTATCCAGCGGCATTCCTAGAGCACTTTTTCAATAGGACAAACAGGCACTCTCATTCAACAAAAAAATTGTGTTCAGGCTTGAAGCAAGTTTATAAAGTACATCACTGGGATCAGGATATTAGTTATGCCCTTTTATTTCATAAAAAGAAGTCACATTACTGGGCAAAATGCTAAATTAAGAAATGCCAATACAGTTTGAGACTTCGAAGTATCAACAAGGCTCAATAAAAGTGCCAACAGGTATATAAGCTTTTGCCAGGCTTGGTTTCCAATTCCCTGCATAAGTATCAATAAAGTGGCGAAAATCAGGACCTCAAATACTCACTAGCGAGTACTGTAGGGCATAGAAAAACTGAACCTCCAGTCAACATACGTGAGTAAAATCCAACTCGTGCAATAAAAACTGAAAATACCACAAACATTTACATCTACCAATTGCCACTTGCACTTTTAGTTGCTGCAAGTAGTCAACTTGTTGACATGCATAACAAAACAAAATGACTAGCATATAAAATCTCCAAGCTACGATGGCCTCCCTAACACAACAACTAGCTTGTAAAACCTCCGAGCTAGGACAAGTTTTCCTCTGACACTCCAACTTGAAAGATGTGAAAACAACTTCTGAAAGCTAATTCCCTTAACCCTGCACAACATAACTACCTGGTATACAGAAAAGAATGGTAATAGCAACCTAACCTGTTTTCGCTTTACGGTCACAGATGATGAAACAGGACTACAAATGACAAAATGCAGAAGAATGAGCCTTTGGTTTTTAAAATAATTAGACAATAGCTTTCATTCTTAAACATTTTTTAACGGCACAGTATACAAAATTGAACATGTCAAAATACTCAATGTTGCAGGTTTTGTCAAAACAGTTGACTGAATTAATTGAGCACCTGCACCAAGCTGGCTAACTGTGCTCCGATCAGTAAATCACTCTTAAATTAAGGCTAAATTATTGGTTTGGAAACACATTGAGACTGTAAAAAAAAGTTTAAAATTTTCAAATTGTTTTCATGTCATTAAACAGTTTTTACTGATAAAAACATGATATCTCCTACTGAAAAAGTTCTCTTCATCGCAATTAGTCTTCTCAAATTATCATAAAAGATTGAAATAATTCAACACTGGCTCTTTCATCAGATTTTTAATATCATTATGATTAGACCTGGGTACCCCTTAACTGTATTTAACATAACTTTTCAATAGCCATATCTATAATATAGGTTGGACAAATGAGGCTGCTATCGACCGAAGAGTTTTAGCATGAGGATATATGAATCATCAACTACAGCAACTCAGCAATCATCGCTCCACACCTACATCAAACTACAACTCAGGCATCATGATGGTGAAAATAATAAAACATGTGTTATGTCCATATTCTAACAACAGGCACATGAAGGCAAGTAAGTACAGTTAGCTGGCACTTCTTCGCCACCCTGACTCTTACAAATTGCCTCTTAACTGAAAACCAGCAAGCCTGCTTGTGTTTAAACTTGAAAAGCTAATGCATCTTAATCCACATAATTCCTGAAAACTAAGTACATGTGACAATTTACAGACCAAAAATATGGCTTGTCATTACTATGTTGCCAACTATAATAAAGGGCCTCTCTTCAGTAGCTATATGACTTAACGAGGCAAATTATACACTATCCAATTGAAAAACCTAACAAGCTAAGAGAAGATGGTGGCTCAGCATCTACTGAAACTAGCAATTACGTCAAAGCTAACAAGTCCCGAGTGAACAACTTAGGTCAAAAGATAAAACTGCAATTCGATGGCATCTACTTTCACAGCAACTAACCCTAAGGCTAAAGCCCAAAGCGAATAATACTAACCATAGAATTTCAGCTTCATCGTTACGCCTTAGCAGTATTCGGAAAAAGAGGAATTCCCTGCTTCTTCGCCTGCTTCAATTTAGCCTCCTCTTCTCGGATCTTCTGCATCTTGAGCATCCGCTCCATGACCAGCTCATACTCACATTTCTCATACACGTGGCGCTCATCCTCGCACTTCCACGGGAGGTAGAATTCGGATTGCCGGCACTTGTTCAGCGGGATGAGGAGATGAGCGCACTGGTCCCGGTATGGGATCGGAACCCTGTTTTCGACAAGCTCCTGCTGGGTCGCGATCATCTTCTTCGACGATCCTTCGACCTCCATTTCCGCAGATCTGATTCTCTCTCTACCTCCCCTCTCTGTTCTCAGTGTAGATGAACCGATGTGACTCGCTAAACCGGTTCAATTATGACAGTTGGACCGATCCCACGTAATTGACTCAGAAAATTCGAAACAAATGGTAGGGTAATCATGAAGAATGCAGGTGTATTTTCGTCTTTTCAGTGGAGGGAATCTTCACGTCGTCTGTAACTGATCGCTCAACGAACTCCCCCACACCGTTCACGCCCTCTCCTCCACTATAAATACCCCTCCATCTCTGACTTCCCGCTTAATTTGTCACTTTGCATTTTCTCTGAAAAAAACAAATCATCCATGGAAGCTCCTCTGAAGCTCTTGCTCTCCATCATCACCGTCCTCGTTCACATCTCCTCCTCCGCCACCGCAAACGGCGAACAGCCTTTTCAAACCAGCACCGGGTCATCTGTCCTGTATCCTCCGCCTCCGTATTCATCTCCTTCGCCTACGACGCACGCCGACTTCATCTCCTCCACGCACTACGTCGCTCCAGTCCTCACGCACCTCGGTTTCCATGAGCTTGCCGCTTCTGTTCCGTCTCTGGCTGCCGAGGCAGCGTCCAATCCTGCCGCGGCTACCTGGTCCGGACCGTTCACTATCTTCGCTACGTCCGACTCCTCCGTCCGATCATGTCCTACTTGCTCTATCCCGAGGCTTTTGCAGGAACACATCGTTCCAGGAGTGTTCACGATGCAGTATTTGAAGAAGCTCGCCTTCGGGACGAAGGTCGAGACGATCGTGCCTGGTCGCTGTGTGACGATCACTTCCGCTGTAAACAATTCTAAGATCTTCATCGGAGGAGTGGAGATCACGCGGCCGGATTTGTTCAACAACGGATTGTTCGTTGTTCACGGCTTGGAAGGCTACGTCGCGCATCTGTCGCCGCTTTCGTGCAACGTGGAGCGGATGACGTCTCTGTCGTTCGGTAATCCGACGCCGGCTGAGCGATCGTATTCTGCTGTTCCGCAGATGGCCGTCATGAGATTGATGATCACAGACGCGATGCTTCGACTACGAATCAGTGGCTTCAACATCATTGCGCTTGCACTGAAAGTGAAGTTTCCGGAACTGGTTCAAATGCATAACATGACGGTTTTCACTCTGGACGATATCTCCATCTTCTCCGGCGGCCAGGCGTACGTGAGTAGCGTGAGGTTCCACATAGTACCGAATCAGCTCTTGTCCTTCGCCGATCTGGAGAAACTGCCCGCAGGAACAGTTCTACCAACGCTGGAGCAAGGACAAAATCTGGTGGTGACGACGCCTGGAGGAGGAGTTGCGCCGATGAGGATTAACTATGTGCGGATCAAGCATCCTGATGTGATGCACAACTTAAGGATTGTGATTCACGGATTGTTCTTGCCGTTTCCTCGCATCCGATCAACCACGCCGACCCTCGGTTTTGGTGGAATAGGATTTGCTGCACATCCGGAGTTCACCAGTGTTGGAGGATTTGACGCTGCTCTGGGAAGCAAGCCTGACAAGGTCCCCGCGATGACCCAGCGCATCAGGCCTGCTGCCGAGATCGATGTTGAGGATCATCACGGGCTGTGATGTGCTGCATTCTATGAATCGAGCAGGTAAATTCTAGCTGCCGAGTGAGTAATCTGTTTCTGTTTCTAATTCATGTCTGGTTTTGCATTTTGTGATGGCATTTGTTGAATTCAGTGATGATCAAGTTGTTAATGATTGGTGTGTGTTCCTGTACTTTGTTTTAGTATGAATATGATGACGGATATCGTCTTAATACGTTCTTCAATCAATTTGTTCTTGAATTTTGTCTTTCTAATTCTCACCATACTCGCTCATATAGTCACAACGGAAATAGCAACATAGTGTTTGAGTTTGTTGCTGGGATGTCATCATGTCACACGTTCTAATGCCTAATTAAGCTTGACTCGAGGACGCTTCATATTTAAGCTGCATCAGGACTCATTTTGCAAAATGCTCCATGATACATTTATTCCAGATGCTACATGATACATTCTATTTGCAAAGCTTCACTTTCTGTTAATGTATATATTTGAGATTGTGTAAGCGTATATGATTGAGATTGTAATCCCTTGACTTGTAACAATAATTAGGATCTTGATGTAATCTCATGTACCCTTTATATCGTGTCCTAACGAGAGAAAAAAGCAATAAAATTTCTCTCATTTATCAACAATTCTCATATGGTATCAACCTAACCTTCCAATCCACTATAGTTTTGCACTCTTCCTCCTCCACCATCATTGGCTCCCGCACTAATCAACTTTTAATTGTTGCTTCCACTAACTTCACTAGCCACAATTGTCGCTTCCCCAATTTAACGATCCACCTTGATCGTTCCAACTATTCCTTTTGGCGCAATACTGTTTGATCGGTGTTGAAACATTATGACTTGATCTCCTTCCTAACCGACACCAACCCATTGGTCTCACATGATCCTGAGCTCACTTCTTGGATTAATAAGGATCGTCCTAGTCCTTCTATGGGGTTGGTCCACTTTGGCCACCCCTCTCCTCGGCATCGTTGCTCGCACTACTACTACAGCTGAATCATGGAGAACACTTGCGCGAATATTTCATGCGCAAACTGGTGCTCGGTAGATGTATCTCCAGTCAACAGATTCAAACTCTCACGTAGGGCCGTCTTCGGTCCTCGATCATTTTGGGAAAAAAAAAAAGCGCCCATACTGCTGCTTTGTCTCATTGTGTGTGCATCATTTCTAATGCTGATTTTGTGGCCTGTCTCTTATATGGTCTTAAATCAAAGTACAATGTGTTTTTCTCTGCCCTCTATGCGACTTGAGTTTATACTCTAAGAAGAACAATGACTGAAAGAAGACACACAATCTCTGTCTACTCCATCTGCTGATGCTGCCTTTCGTAAACCCGATGTGAGTGGTACTCACTTCCTTCTGCGATTCGGCCTGATCGCTCATCTAGTGATAGTTCTCCCTTGAATAATTTTTCTGCTGATCAATCAAAACCGCACTTTCAGATTTGTAAACGTTCGGGACATGAGGCTCTTAATTGTTTTTAGCGTTTAAATGTACGTGAGCTTCTAGTGACTAATCGCAATGTTGTTGCTCCTTTGAATGTGTGACGACACATCTTTGTGTGCGCCAAATTTGAATTTATAGTGACCTACTATACTAGCAAGTGATAAGTAGGATCGAACCCAAAGAGAGCAAATAGTTCTAGAGTTCTACTAATAATTAATGGGGGTTTTTCTCAAAAAGAATGATGTTTGTCAATTAGAAAGAATCAGTTTAGGGCTATGCATTGCAACTTGTTAAATCCTGGTGCCCCATGGATATGTGTATGACATGTTTTTGAAAAATGGTGTCTGTATCAGAGCTATTGATGCAAATCAACAAGGCCCAAACAGAAGGTAAGCCAGAGTCAGCTTGAATAGAGGTGCGTGAAATTAAAAGGCAACAATGGATTTGCAAATATTGCATTACTGAAATTAAGCGAAGAATATACCAACGATATTTCATAAGATCTCAAATGAAGAATGTGCTGACGATATTAATAAGATCTCAAGGGAGTTGTGTTACTTAAGTTCTATTGTATTTGTCATTCGAATAGTGAAGTGCTTTCCACTTGGGGTTCTGAAAAACCCTCCTGAGTAGGCTCGTGGAGCTGAACATGGAAAACATATCATGTGTCCTTTCCATTTTATCGTACCATTTATACTGTGACTAACAACTAACACGATCTGTTTGAGTATTCTTAAACAGCTAATACAGAACAGTGAAATAGTCATTGTGAGACAGACACATGACTTTCAATTGGTATCAGAGCAGGACACTCGCTGTACAGAGTGTGATTCAGGGGCTGTAACCAAGCTGTTCAAAATGATTACGAAAGAAGGATAAAACATTTCCTGTTCTTCAAACTATCCCTACTGGAAAACTCGCATGAGGGAGTTCATAAAATCTATCGATGATCGAGCATTGAATTCCATCATCTCCATATATGATTCACCAATAATCATGAATACAGATGGTGTGGCCTACCCTAAATCGAAAAATCAGTGAACGGCAGAGGAGGACCGAACTGCTGTAACAAACGCAAAGGCACTCAATGCTGTTGAACCAGGCATTTTCAGATTAATCTCAACCTGTGAAGTCGCAAAAGATACATGGGACATTCTCGAAACAGTCTTCGAAGGAACTGACAAGGTGAAACAGTCTCGCATGCAAATGATCACTACTAGATTTGAAAATGAAGGATGATGAATCAATAACAGAATTCAACGCAAAATTGATGGGCATTGTCAACGAAGTTCATGCTCTCGGAGAACCATCAGCAATGAGAACTAGTCAGAAAGATTTTGCGATCTCTTCCTCAGAAATATGCAATGAAGGTAACAGCCGTTGAGGAAGCTCAGGAGATAAAGGTAATTAGACTTGACTTATTCTAACGTTGAAATGAAATTAAATTAAATACTTGAAATTAAAGGTAATTAGACTTGACTTATTCGAAAGTTCAAATTAACAGCCGTTGCGATTCTTCTTCGAACGTTTGAAATGAAATTAAATACTGAAGTACCTGAAAAGAAATCTCGAGGAGTTGTACTCAAAAGTGAAACATCAAAATCAATCGAAGATGAGGATGAACCGTCTGAATTGATGAGTCTGCTTGCAATAAATTTCGGTAGATTTATGAGGAAACTGAATCAGTTTGAATAGAGAAACAAATCTGGACCAGACAATAGAAATCGTCAAGATGGAAAAATCAGAAGGATGAGGACAATTGAAAATCAAAAGGATGTAAAGGGAGAGAAGCAAAGAGATCCAATTTCGTGAATGTGAAGGCTTTGAACACGTCCAAGCAGAATGCGCCAATCCCCTCAAGAAACAGAAAAGGGCTATCGTGGCTGGATGGTGTGATACTGAGTCAGAGGAGACTGAAACAGAAGAGGAAAATTCTAAAATTGCAGCGCCTTCGTTTGATGAGAGTGTACTAGCAGGTTGCTATAACAACCTCTTGTACCACTGTGCGGAAATAAGCTTGTGCAGCGAATAAAAGAGAGCACACACAAATTTGGTCAACCAGCTCGGCCAACTGCCTACGTCTGAGGAGGACTTCTCAGGAGACCTCAATGATTCACTAGCCTTGGTTTCTTGTACAAAGATTTAGTTCAAACTATGCTTGAACAATCTCTACGTCTAACCAAGCTACAATGAATCAGGGCCTGATCTAAACACCTTAGACCAGCCTGCACTACCTATTACTCACTCGACTTAATACAATAGCTAATCTGCTCACACATCTAGCATATTCGAATTAAGACAACAATTACCGTAGGTTGCTATAACGCACTCTTGTGTCGTATAACTTGTGCCGATTGTATCCGCATCTCTCCAAGCCTTCCACTGAGCCGATCAAACTATTCTGCGAGCGCCCAAGCCTTCCACTGAGCCGATTGAACTGTTCCGCGAGCTCTGCACACTCCGGAATACCCCCTTGCTCTGTGACCACCTATCACTGATGGGAGCGAGTCTTTTATTATCGTCCGAGTTCCTCAGGCACTTACGACGCTCCCTCGACTCTCCTTGATCAATCAGCGAGTCTTCTGCTCCAATTGATCTTCTCCGATCAAGCACTGATCAGACTTTGCAAGTCTCGATCAGTCTCTGCTTCACAATCACTTCTGCTCTGCGCGAACACTCTGCTCAATGAGTGATGATCAATCTCCACTCTGCTCAATTCTCCATTTTGCACTTGTTGCTTTACTCAATTGATTTTGGATTGATCGATGATTTGTTGCTCTGCCGAGGCTTCTTTAAATAGCGACCTCTAGGCCCTATCGAAAATAGAATATGAAGTAGGCCGTTAGAGATAAGGACATCCATCTTCCGAAACATCATTATCTTGTGACCGACAATATTATCTTGTAGCTGACTTGTTGCGGCAGGTAGACGCCTCTGGGAAAATTCTGAGCTGAACAGAAAGCTCCTGATGCTCTTCTATTCAATTCTGGGTAACTTGTTTTTCGCGCGGCTCAGGATGCTACGGCTCTTCTGCTACACGGGAAGCTGTAGCTAGGGGTGTGCAGGACCCGTCCCGTTGACCCGTCCCAATCCGAGGGCTTTGGGTCGGGTTTAGGTTCAAATTAATGCAACCCGTCCCTGCACATTCTATTTACATTTATATGCATTTGCATTTTATATTCTTTCTGCCCATTCTATTGCATCTATTTACATTTAAATTGTTCTAATATATTCTTTCTGTCCATTCTAATTATAATTTAACACTTTTTATATGCGTTTGCATTTACTTTTTCTTATAAATTTTTAATACTTCTACTTGCAATGAATGCTCTCTTCTTTGTACTTCTATTTACATTAAACATCTTCACTGATCTTATCTTCTTATCCTCCTTCACATTCCATTATGATTCCCTTATATTATCCATTTTCTATGTTTGAAAACTGAGCTTTGGAGACTAACTTAACAATGATTATATTTTTTTTTTGTACTTTTTTCATATCCCAAAAATGGATAACTTTTCTTATTTATTTATAACTAGCTTTCTTTTTGTTCTAATTTGTCTTGCAGTTTGATGATGAAGATTGGAGAGCTAGTGCTTCAAACTTTGTATTTCAAAATATGCATTCACTTTTTTGAAGATTAACTCACTCAAAGCGAAAAAACCACTATAGAGATTGACAGTTGCATATGAAAGCTCCACTTTCATTCCCCAAACTTTTTGTAAATGCAAGTTTATTTTGCATATAATTATATTTTATAATATTTATCTTATTTTATTTAAAATATTTTCGTCAAATATTTTCGGGACTTGTTTGGGTCAATCATATTTTTTTTCGGATCGAGTCGGGACATAAAAAAGATAACCCGTTAATTTTTTGGGTTGGGTTCGGGTACCAAATCCGTCCCAACCCGTCCCTTACACACCCCTATCTGTAGCAACCCCTTGTGCACTCTACTTGTTCACTCTGGAGGATTTTGTCAATTTAAATATCATTACATTAAAAATAGAAGGTCAATTGGATGGGGCTGCATATTCGTTCCCTCTCTAGAGCTTGCTGGGGGTGTTAAAGTATATATTTGAGATTGTGTAAGCATATATGATTGAGAATGTAATTCCTTGACTTGTACTCCTTTGATTTAATTTGTAGCGTTAATCAGGAATCTTGATGTAACCTCAAATACACTATATATGATACTAATGAGAAAAAAGAAAATAAACAAATTTCCTTATTTATTTACGACTCACATATTTTAAGTTATAAGAATTAATATAAATTAATTCCAGATGATATGCATGCGAATCAACGCCGAATGAGAAGCCTTGTATTTGGAATTAAGATTGGCTAACCTCCATTTGGTTGTTAGAAAATTTTCACGAACATGATAATTTTTTGTTTGATTTATAAAAATACAAAAACAAAATAAGACTACGATTTACTCAATTTCCTATTTGCACTTATTTCTACATCTTTTCACCGAATGAAGGACGATATATTACTTTCTTGTGTCTGCAAACCCTTGCCTTGAGCTTAAATGGTGCTGAAACTGGGTGGCTCTGTCATGGATCTAGCAGACCTTATTGGAATAGTTTGAGGTACCTCACTTTCTACACACGACAATAAATTAGAATTTCCATCTAACATAAATTTCAATTTTCTCATCAAAGATACAAAATCGAAAAACTTGGGTGCCTTGAAGCCATTTGTAACCCAAATAACAGAAACAGAAGAAACAAAAAGAAAAGAAAAACATGGAGTCAACAACATAATACAAGTTAACGAAAAGAGTTGCGAGCTGAATGCCAAGTCCAGGGCCACCAGATGCCAAATATCCTCAGCCGAAAGCATGCGCGTATATACAGGAGTAACAGACCGAGTGTCAAGGAAGCAGAGACCTTTCAGCAATCTAAATTACCTGATCGTGACGAACTTATTGGTACCATGTTTGGCCCAATGACTCTTCAGGTCAATTGGGTGAGCAAAATTATAACCCTCAGAAGCAAGTTTCTCCAGCACCTTCTTAAAGGCTCCCAGACTCATTTTCCGCCCAGCTATCCTAGCACCTCGCCTTTTAGTGCTCATAGGTAAGGGGTACACTGATATACTAGTAGTACAACAAGCCGACTGCCAGCCACCACAGCCCCATCGATAACATTGCTGTGGAGTTCCAGTGCATGTGCAGACGGGTATTGGGATATTAGAAATATCCATATCAACCCCGTTAATGACAACACCCACATTCTTCTTTGGCGGTTTGACGCGTTGCGAAGAACCATTACCATTATCTTTCGGTACTGACAGACCCTTTTTGGGCTTTTTCGTTTTAGGCATCTTTGGAGCACCCCCGCCCTGCCTTTTCTTTGTCGGTCCTTCAACCTTTAGAGGAACTGCATCATCCTTTCTAACCACTGTTTCCGTGTTTGTTACAATGGGCTGTTCCATCATATGCAACGACTGAGCTCCTTGGGCTTCAGGCATAACTCCGAAACTAGGATTTCCAGGCATAATGTTCATGAACTTCTCTCTTTGATGCACCACCCAAGTCTCCCTCATGTACTGCAAATGCATAGGCGACTCGGAAACAGCAAAATCTTGAGTGTGGTGAGGATGAGTGTGCGCATGAGCATGATGATTAAGCTGCTGCTGCTGCTGATGATGATGAGGCTGGTGCTGATGCTGATGTTGAGGAGGATGATAAGCTCCTCTGTTAGGATTCACCATTACAGTCGGGTCGCGTCCAGGCAAAAGGGGCTTAGTATCCCGTTCCGTCATGCTCGGCATGAGCTGCAAATTCAAATGCCCTTTGAACGAGGGCTCATAGTAACCCCAATTGCGAAACCCGTCATCATCATCCATTCCTGCAACACATTGACAGAAAACCACAACAAGAAATCATCAAACTTTTGACACATTATCCATCAATTCTTACAAGCATATCAACAATTAATCTCTCAAAAATCCAAACTAGCAAATTACCAGGTAACAATTTAAGCATATCAAAACCAAAACCAAAACCCCCCATTTTCTAACAACCATTTCCTTCCACATTCACACCAGATCCCCAATTCAAAAACCAACCCTAATTTCACCCAATCCCAAATCCAAGGTATCCGAATCTGACCTCCAACTCACAGATCCGAACCCTAAAACACCCAACACACTTCAGATCCATCTCCAATCTCAACTAAACAAGACAACACACATACAACAACGAGAGCGGGTTGAGAGAGACAGCTTCAAAAAAGCGGAAAAACTTGCTCAAATTTATACGCATTCGTCGATGAACGCAAATAAAAAAAGGGAGGGAGAGAGAGAGAGAGCGAGGGAGATAGGAAAGAGAAAACTTACTATCAGGGTAAGAAGATCAAGCGAGCCGCCAGCTAGGGTTTTTTCCGGAGAGAGGAGAGAGGTGATGGACGAAAAAGGAGAGAGAGAGAGAGCGAAAATGAAAGAAAGAGAGAGTTTGAGATATGCATTTTCTCCAAAATCCATATATTCAAACAAATATCTCAATTCAGTCCAATGTCAATTTCATACCTTTCCTATTTTATTCTATTAATATTTTTCATTCAGACATGGGACACCACCAATCATCATTTTTGAAAATATAGAAACTGTCACAAAGTGATATTTTACCTTGAATGTTGATTTAAATGATAGATGTCTAGGAAGATGTTAGGATCGAAATAATAATATGGATAAATACGCAAATCGAATAAGAGAAACGAAAGACAAACGATACAATGATTTGTTTATCCAGTTCGTCACAAAATGTGACTATGTCTGGGGACACTACCAAGCCAGAAAAGATTCACTATGATGAGTTTAAGTTTTCTTCTGTGTTGTTCTGGGTTATAAGCTATGTTTCCATTTGTAAGAAAATATGAAAAACCCTAGCTAACCACTGGGTCTGGGCCTGTATTAGTCTTCATAGCCATGATCAAAGAGTTGTATAAATATAGGAAGAGACAAGTTGTTGATCTTAGATTTGGTACCATTTTTCCAAGAAGAAATGTTTTCCAGTGAAAAAGAGGTCTCCTCTCCTGGGTTCAAATTCTACATTTCAGGGCCGGTTTTAGTTCATAGACTAACTGTACATCATTTCGATGTGTTTGATCATATTCATTTGTGTGCTTTGCATGAGAGTAAAAAGAATGAGAAGGGCCAGGGCCTGAGTTGAGCAATAAAACCTTGAAGATGTGAATGAGCAAAAACAAATCATTCTCAGGAAGGTAGTTGGCCAAGCAATGCTGTGCCTTTTTTTTTGCATCCTCAAAAAATTCCAAGGCTCACCTCGGGAGAATTTCAGAGATCATGAAATCAAGTTTTTCTCATCATTTGTTTAGCAACATGGTAAGCATCATGAGCTTGAGCTGGAGAAAGATTTTCTAGGAACTCCATTTTTGTATCAGTTCATGCAAATGGTGAACTGTCTCCATTTCGATAAGTCAGTAAGTCTATTGGGTTCCTCCCCAATTTTATTTCCAGCACTAAAAGTGTGAGACCAGGTCACTGAGTTATAACTACACCACCTCTGAGTCCTGATTCTGAAGTATTCTGCCAGTATGCCGAGTTTGGACCTGATGGGTTGCAAGAAGAGGAAGAGAGGCGAAAGGGTGTTTCAGTTCAAGACATTTTGCCAACAGGGGTACCCAGTTGCACTAGAGGGAGCTTTCAGGCACAATGTTGAGACCCTTTTGAGATATGGCCATGTGGAGAGTAGTAGTGGTTGTAATTCAGGCGATGAAGTTCAGAGTTGGTCATTTCAGCTTGAAGTTTCTGGCCATCCTCCCTTCCACATTCTCCTCTTTGTCATTGAAGAACCTGTTCAATCATCTCTCATTCCCCACTGCAAGCACTGCCAATATTTAGGTAATGTCTTCCACTTTTAGTCCATATCTCGTCTCAGTAGGATTTGATCCAACTGAATTCTAGTCAGTTCTGACTCGTACGTAAATGAATCTATTTTTATTTTTTTTAGGATGGGGGCATCAATTTGTATGTAAAAAAAAGTACCACTTTTTGGTGCCATCCAAAGAAACCATGGCGTCCTGTGAAGTTCAACATGATGGCCTTGCTGAGGAAGGTAAGTCAAGTATTTTGGAATTACAGGGCCATACAATGCATGGTGTTTTTCACTCTAATGGGTTTGGCCATTTGCTGTGTGTCAATGGATTGGAGACCGGCTCGAACCTGTCCGGGCATCAGATCATGGACTTCTGGGACCGGCTCTGCACCGGCCTGCGCCCAAGGTTTTCCGGCTTGACTGTAAAGTTCTTTATTTAAGCTGCATTATACCCTTTGAAGATGATGTGGTTTTTTTGGACAGGGGAGTGAGTGTATATGACATTTCGCGCAAGAGGGGCATGGACCTGAGGCTCCTACATGGTGTGGCATATGGTGCACCGTGGTTCGGTCACTGGGGCTACGGATTCGGGCGTGGAAGTTACAATGTGAACCAGCAAATGTACCATGCAGCTGTTCAGGCTCTTCAAAGCATGCCCTTGAGCCTCCTCATAACTCATCTCACCAGTTTCAACCATGACCTTCCTGTCATCTTCTCAAGATACCAAGCTTTAGCAGATCATGCGCTTATGACACTTGTAGATCTTCTCCGTTTCATGCTGGATTTCAAATCCCAGCTGCCAAAAGACACGCCAACAGATACCTTGAGACACAAGTTACTGATGGACATAAGCACCAGCAGATGGTCTCCTAAGCGAGTTGAAATGGCCATTCGAGTTATCATCGAGGCCTTGAAGAGAGCTGAGTTCAAATGGGTATCGAGGCAAGAGGTCCGCGACGCTGCCAGGGTGTACATAGGCGATACGGGGTTGTTGGACTTCGTGCTCAAGTCTCTTGGGAACCGAATAGTTGGAAACTTGTTGGTCCGACGATGTCTGAACCCTCTGACCAAAGTCTTGGAGTATTGCCTGGAAGATGTCTCAAGCATGTTCCCTAATCAAGAGAGCTTGGTTATGAACAAGGTGAATGGTAAGTACAAAGCCACAAAGATTCAGCTGAGAAAAGACATATTTTACCTGTACAAAAACATCCTTAAAGAGCACAAGGCAGTGTTGGAGACAGGTTTCTTCACAGCTATTCCCATGGCCTCCCAGATCATCACAGACACCAAATACTTTGTCAGAGACTACTCTGCAGAGCAGCCCAGGTTAGCAGAAGACAGTTTAAGGATGTACTGCACAGTTCTGGTGAAAGGAAATGTAACTCACCGGAGAAGCGAATATGAGTGTAAGAGAGTTCCTCCATGGGAGAGCTTTGTAGTGAAGAAGAGCATGAGTGTGGAAGAGCTTCAGGTTGAGGTGGAGGGGACTTTCCGGGACATTTATTGGGATTTGGAGTCCTTAGCAGTGGGTCAGTGTAGTGGTAAAGGGCAGGAGAGTGTGATGGAGGTTGCTGAAAGATCAGGCTGTGAGGTTGTTTTTGAAGCAAGTGTTGAGAATGATGAGAGGACGGTGTGTGAAAGTGGGCGTTTTGTGGAGTGTAAATGCGGGAGTAGAGATGAGGATGGGGAGCGGATGGTTTCGTGCGATATTTGCGAGGTTTGGCAACACACGAGGTGTGCCAGGATTCCTAACAATGAGGAAGTGCCTGCTATATTCCTGTGCGGAAAATGCGAGCAGGACATCACTCTCTTACCTTGACTTTTTCAACCAATGCGTCATCCCTCACATATTATAATCGCCAATCTGCGAGGAACAAGATGCGCGGCTAAAAATGGAAATACACTACACTTGTTTCACAGCTCTTTAAACATAGACAGTAGGGAGCCGGACAATGTTATCAGATAAATAACCTCTAGTGGGAGAACCAAAGCAATTTTCAAAATCTCTTTTGCAGCTTGTGATGAGTTTTTTTCTACACTATTCAACAGGAACTACGCGTCTTCTTCTATAACTCGCACTTTTGCAACGTGAATCGTCCCTCATTGGCTTCTTGGTCGTTTACTCGCACTTGATAGACCGATAGATGTGGCGGACGAATAGCAGAGCAGCACGGAAACCCACAGTGCCGAGCATGAGGAAGAAACCATAGCATATGCAAGCCATGTATCCGAAGAAGAAAGAAGTTTGCATGAATCCTGACATGTCTGATCGCCCGAAGTAATAATATAAACAGTACCCATAAATGAACAGACCTGTTGATCCACCACACAGAAAAGATCTGCAGCAAAACACAATTTAATATCAACACTTATTTCAGTAGTTTTAACTAAAAAAAGTTTCTCGGATAGATGCAAAAAAGAGAGGAGATTGTACAGTTTATACCGCTGTTTATTTGTCACTAATCTAGCAGCATGATAGATGGATCAATTCAGTAAGATCATTCAAAATATTGACTCAGAAAAGAAGTAACGAAATACTATTTGGTGATCAGCATCCTGCAAAGTTTAAATTTTGAGCGATACATAGTAGCTAACCAATGAAGAGAATAGAGTCTGCAAATTCTTTTGTCATAAAGAAATTCCCCCCAGTAAATTTTAAGTTTGATAGCTTACATTATAAATCCATTTGCTTAAAGTGCTAAAATCTAGTTTCTCCTTCATATTATCTGCTAATTCATAAAATCTTTATTGATTACGTGGTGCGCTCTCTATAGTTCTTAGGTTTGCATTTAAGGAACTACTACAGGTACTAACAACAAATTCTTAATGTACAAGAACGGAAAAAAAATAGTGATGTCATACCTCCACCACCATCCATGATCTTCAGCAGCAAGTTGGAAGTAGGTGAGGGCAATGGTTATGAAGGCCGTTACTATCAGAAGGATGATAAAGACAATGAATAATATGCTATAGATGGTATATATCCTGTGGCCCCACACACTGGCAAATATGTAATACAGCTCGATGTAAATGGCACTGAAGGGTAAAAAGCCAGCCATTGCCATCTGGGGAATAGTACACCTATACCAAGGTAAGGGAGGAATCTCCCTAGGATATTTTGTGGTGCGGACAGGCGCTTGGAATTCTGTCTTGCTATTTTTCCCAGCAATACCACCCAAAACAAGAAGTGGTGACGTTACCAGAGTCCAAATAAGAACAATTACTACAATGGTCCCAAAAGGTAGGGCGGCTGTAGCATTGTAGACTATAGCAACAGTATTAAGAAAACAGAATGTGAGAAATAATGGACCACAGAACAGACATCCAGTTAATAATAGATTCCTCACCTGTAAAACATCAGTTGAATCTTAATTATATGAAGATATACTATAACTTTGAAAGACAATCAGACACAAAATGTATGCATCCTGAAAAAAATATTGACCACATACCCAATTGCTTCCTTCTAGCTGACAGTAGAAAGACGTCGCTGTATACCCAGCAATCCCAGATGTAAGAGCATAAATGACCACTAGAGCAGTGAACAGAGCTCCTCGGTTGTAAGGATAAAATACACCAACAAGTGCAAGTAGGAAAATAAAAATTGTTCTGGATATGCAACCCAGGCACAGGGTTAGGGCATAATAGAGAAGAATGGAGAGACAAAAAGTAGTTTCTGTTAACGGACTTCTATTCTGGAGAAAAGACAACTTGACTTACAGAGTGAATAACTGGGTCCCAGAACCAAGAGCAGCAGCAAATAAAGACTTGTTCTTTGGGTACCGAAACACATCGCCATGGATGTACTTCCATCCTGTATCTTCTTGGTCATCAGCTGCCTCTTCATCGTGTGCATACCTTGAACAAGGAGAATAAATGTGAGATATCACCATCAACACGAGCATATAGTACAATAAATAGATGGAGTACGAAAGAAACACTATTGAGACATTTTCCACACTTAGTAGATTCAAACAATCCTTACTTCATAAAGTCATTCTTCAGGACACGCATCAGAATAGTGGCAAGAAAACCTGTCAGCAGTAGAACAGTCACACAAGAATTAATGATTGAAAACCAATGAATTTCCAAGTGATGAGGAAGCGATGAAGTCTGCGAGTATTTTTCCATTCTTTTCTCAAAAGGAGTTTCTGTTTCCTTCCATTTAGCTGTGTACATAAACTCTACGTCAACTTCTTCATTCTCGGTAAGATCTACAACCGAGTGAGGGTCCATCCTTGCACTAATCTCAATCACACGATCTTTGTTGTACATAATTTCAAATTGAATGTGCTTGTAGAGATAATACTTGTACTCGCTTGGGTCAACTTTGTTTTCCTTTTCAACCTTCCCAATGAACCCCCAAATAGGCAAATCATCATAATACATCTGGAAGTAAAAATCTTTCGAAACAGCATGTCGGAACTTTATGACTTCTTCCTTTGTCAATTTCTTTCTGCAAACAACTTCTGCCTCTTTTTCTGATAGAAAATCAAGTTTATAGGGAGCACTGACTAAACGATCGCCGTTTAACACTTCACCAAAAGCTTCTTTCTTCTCTGTCACGTGGCCTGAAAAGTAAGCAAGTTTTTGTTATCAAAGAGACGGAGATTGAACTGATTCAAATTTAGTGCTACAGCCAACTAGAAAATCTTGGAACGTCTTCTTATCATATACTGTATCAGGAATATAAAAGCTATTGGTGGCATCCAAAGAAATAAAAATTAGCTAGGACGGAGATATTTAATAAGGCAAGAATATTATTGTTTATATAAACATGCTGAATGCAACATATGATACATTAACGTAGTTTTGCAAACCTGTTAATTTTATTATCATCTTAAATCATACAAATACTGATGCATGCACTTATTTCCATATATGTATCGATTAAGGAGCACACCAAAATTGCTGTTCTGGCGTTTTATCTTTCCGGAGAAGTCCAGCTCATTTATTTTCCAGTTTTTTTAATAAACAGTTGTATTGGCTAATCAAAAAATAAATATTTCTAAATCAATCAACATCCAACTGAAGTCAGGGAATGTAAAACATAGCTACTCCAGTTGCATAGGTATTAACCACTCAATCTTCGTAACTAGACCAGAATTATTACCAAGTAAGCCATCAACTTTTTGAATTTCTTTCGGAGATATCAAGAAATCAAGCACCAAATCCTAAATAAATATAATTATCAAACTCAACCAAGTGCTCTAAAGTAAATTTGTAAGCAAAAATAGTCCAGGTATTTTTCAGCTATGAAAAAAAAAAATAATCAATATCAAAACAATGACTTGTCTGATATCTCATATGCTGGCTTGATCAAAGAAAGAAAACAATGAACAATGAAAGGGACAAGTGAAGTCTAGTGGAAACCTGGTGAGCAGAAGGGCAGATCAAAATACCGATACGTTTCACTGCAACAAACACGAAAAACTCATTATTTTAGTTAACCAGTCCTCCACCAGTCAAACAAGCCGACCAGCAATTAGCACTGCTACCATGAACTACACTGGACGACTGAATCTTACATACATTATATATTTATATACTGCAATTTCATATACGCCTCCACCTCCAAGTAAATATACTTCAAGTTGAAAGATCAATTTTTGGAAACGGAAATTCAACACTGGGAAAAAATCACCAATCAAAGCTAAAAGATACGAACACTAACACTATATTCGAATCTACAAAAAAAACACCACAAATCGAGCATACATATACATACACAAGTAACAAGAGATTTCTTTCAGTAGCACCATTTCCCCAGATCTGAACGGATCAGAAAATCAATCCACAACTCCGTATCCTAGAAACAAGAAATGATACAGATCTCAGGATTATAAGCTCGGCGGATGAAGAATTTCACCTAGGGTTGTGGAAGGGTCCGACTTTGTTAACGTAGAGAGGAACAAAGTCTCCGGCTTTGTATCGGTGATCGGAAGGGTTGGATCGGACGTGGACGAAGCTGTAGAAGATGAGAACGGCAATGGCGAGAATCGCCGTACTAGAGGTCGTCGTCGTCGCCATCGTCACGCACTCGTGCTGCAACCGATTTGGAGAACTAAGAAGATGAAGCTCAGAAAATAAATATTATACATAAATTGGTAAATATCAAAATTCAAATAAAATTTTGGTAAAGACAAAATATGAATTATACATTTTTAAATCATCACTACAAAAAATTTGAATTAGGTATTTCTAATATGACCCCCTTTTCCAATTAGATCCAATTTATCTGAATCGATTTGATAAATTTAAATTAAAATTAGCTTCTGTCCCAGATCGAGACAGTTCGACTAGCTTATTATTTTCTATTTTACTTGTGATCCCAAGTTATAATTATCTCATATTAAAAATTTAACGATCACCCATAAGTGACATCCTTGAACAACCACATATATACAAAGAAATCTAATAATTTTGTACAAAAATGAAATAATTTCCAAAAGACTCTTTCCTAGTGCCATTTATAACCTGGTTATTTCACTTATAATTTTTATATTTGTCTTTATGAGATTATTTTCTGTTGAATTTGTCTGTAAAAAAATAACAAGCAAAATCATCAATTCATGTTTATATAATATATAAAAATTTAGAATAAAAATAAAAAATATTATGAAAAGTTTGGTGCAAAATAATTTTGTTATTTTTCATGATAAACAAACATAAAATTTTATTTCTTTTTCATTTTTTATTCGATCATATTAAAAATGGGCAAATTGAGGCACTCGTAACGACATTTGGAACTTATGTAACATTAACTTTCCAACACTCATTTTACCCTGGAAAAAGGTCTACCAAGAAAACCATTTACCTTACAAAATCCACTTCTTCAGGCCTTGAATTCACCTACATCCAAGCATTGCCAGATCTTTCTTAGATTCGGACAATTCACCTACAACAACAGTTAGCAACTTTTCCACAAGCTTAAATCGAAACTGGGGATCAAACGAGAGCGAAACATTTTTATGACATTCATCACTTTTACCGGTCCTAAACGGACAATTTTTTTCTTAAACCCTGCAAACCTATCTAACCAGAGGATCATTGTTTCAGACATAAATTCCATGATTAGAGAATTATGAAGCAAAAAATAGCTCTTGTGTATTTCATTTTGAACAGTATATTAGCCAGCTGCTTTGGAGGTCTTCAAAGGTTTGAACACCCGGCAAAGAGTGATGGGTCACTGAGTTTCCTGGTCATTGGAGATTGGGGCCGACGAGGATTGTACAATCAATCTGAAATCGCTGATCAGGTCACGAAAAATTTACAAAATCTAACAACAGGTCAAGAATGTTAGGTACTGTGAAGCTAATGTTTTTGTTTCACTGCAGATGGGAACTGTTGGAGAAAAGCTAAACATAGATTTTGTCGTGTCCACCGGAGATAATTTCTACGATGATGGGTTGGTTGAAGTAAACGATACAAATTTTGAAGAATCGTTTACAAACGTTTACACGGCACAAAGTCTGCAAAAACCATGGTTCACCAGTAAGTCTTCAATTTGTCAAAGGGGTGATTTGATTTCAGACTTGAGAAAATAATCTGCAAGCCTTGTTGTTTATGCAGTTTTGGGAAATCACGATTATCGAGGTAACGTAGAAGCTCAGCTAAGTCCTGTTTTGAGGAAGATCGATGGAAGATGGACGTGCTTGAGATCTTACATTCTCAATGCAGGTGGTTTCATGTACTTTTATCTCTGGTTTCGTCGAGTACTTATGAATAATTTTTACTCGTCTATTTTTGGGTACTTTTGGCGCGTACTAGAAATTGCTGAGTTCTTCTTTGTGGACACTACACCGTTCGTTGACATGTACGTCTATGACCCTAAAGATCATAAGTACGATTGGCGTGGCCTATTTCATCGGAAAAGATACATAAAAAGTCTTGTTAAGGTAAGGCGACGGACCTTTTAGACATTCTCAACAAAAATTGGTAATGTTTGCCAGATTCTTACAGCAAGTTTTTACCCCAAATAAGGATCTAGAGAATGCCTTAAAAGAGTCCACAGCCAACTGGAAGATTGTCGTTGGCCACCACGCCATTAGGAGCATAGGACATCACGGTGACACCGTGGAGCTCGTTAAATGGCTTCTCCCAACACTTCAGGTATTTAACCGTTTCACATTTCGTAACATCAACACAAATTTCCTTTACATTGATTTACAGAGAAATTCATTCTGCATCGGGCATTTTCCTTTTTCAGGCTAATGATGTGGATTTCTACATGAACGGTCACGATCACTGCTTGGAACATATCAGTTGCCTCGACAGGTGAGTTCTCGTAGAACTTTTTTACCAGCACATTTGTTTCACAATTCTGAAAGACAAATTTTAATTTTTTTCTGTAACAGCAAAATCCAATTCTTCACGAGTGGAGCTGGATCGAAGGCATGGAGAGGCGACGTTAAAACCTCCAATCCCAACAATGGTGAAGTGAAGTTTTTTCATGATGGTCAAGGCTTCATGTCAGTTATACTCACTCCAGTAGACGCAGAAATTACTTTCTACGACGTTTTTGGAAAAATTGGTCACACCTGGAAAATAACCAAACAGTTACATTCAGTCATGTAATTTGCAGCAGAGCTTACTAGTGACTCGCAAAAAATGGCAATTTATATACTATGTAATATATATATGTATACCTAGTACAGTTTTGTAAGAGTTAGTTTACCCACAGCAACTTATACTTAAATGTATAAATTCCAGGCCATAAGCTATATACCCTTTGGAGAACTTAAGCTGGAAAGAGCGAGTAGTGACAATGCACTGACAGACCACAACCTGATTGCAGGCGAGGATTTATAATACAGTAAGGTGTTCAGGACCTTGTTTCGACTAATTCTTGAACTGAACTGTACAGCTTTTCTTATCTGAAAATAGATATGTAAAGAAAAAGATACTTCAATGTGTAAAAAAAGTTCATCTTGGGACTTGATGGATGAAGAAGTACCCCTTGATGATTAGGGTATGTCCCTTGTTGTATCAAATATTACACGAATATTGAAATGGTTTGAGGCATGTCGAAATTTATAGAATTTTTTTTAGATTTGCCCCTTTCATAAAACAAAATGTCTCAAATAAGTTGTTTTTGAAAATCGTTTTTCAAATGCCCCGTTTCGTTTTGAATTCAGTTTTGATAAGACCGAACTCTCAACAAATCTTATCAAGACCGAACTCATTCGAATTATTGAGTTCGGGGAAAATCTAAAAAATTTTCAAAATAATACTGAATTTGGCTAGCTTATATTGTGGACAGGAAGCTTGTATCTTTTAAGCCTAATTTTATAACCGAAAGGAATTTACATTCAGAAAAGGACAGGCGCTGCCTTGCATAAAGCTCCACAAATCACTCCAGTTGGCCCAATCACCAGAATCTCCCTCGGAAACAATGGCGGCTGCTGCTCTCTCCAGCACGTCCACCGGGCTTCAAAAACCCCGCCGGCCCTTCTCAGCCTCAACTCGGGTCGCATCAGGCGTCTCTCTTTCACTTCCCTCGTCGCGTAAGATGATGAATTGATCTGT
Source organism: Umbilicus rupestris (assembly GCA_963678935.1). NCBI lineage: Eukaryota > Viridiplantae > Streptophyta > Magnoliopsida > Saxifragales > Crassulaceae > Umbilicus > Umbilicus rupestris. Next base: position 11,010,221 of record OY787619.1, read on the forward strand.
CTCTGGTTGATTTTCTTGCCAAAGTTACCAACTTTATACTTTTCCGATTCTGTTAGAAACTGGGTTTTCTTCTCGCGCTGCGAATCGTGGAAATGTGTCTGCGCCGAGGGCGTTGGTGGCTGCCGCTGAATCGAACTCCACCACAGCTGGTGGCCCAGTGAAGAAGAAGAGTCCGATTGCTGTGATTGATAATTACGATAGCTTTACTTACAATCTTTGTCAGGTATTGTTGGTTGTTTTTAACCACTTGTAATCTGTAGATCAAATTCTGAGCAACTTAGGGATGGAGTTCTGATTTTGATTCATTTACATTTTTTGTTGTTGGATTGAAGTATATGGGAGAGCTTGGATGTGACTTTGAGGTTTATAGGAATGATGAGCTTTCTGTGGAAGAACTGAAAGAGTGAGAAACTGCCTGATTAGTATCCATTTCGACTATGATACATGAATAATTGAGTTTTCGGGTTTCTGGTTCATATATATTGGTGACTCTGTAAAGTTCTTTCCTATGATTTACTAGGATGAATCCAAGAGGGGTGCTGATTTCGCCAGGACCTGGTAAGAAGTCTCGCTAGCTGCTTGGTTTATTTTTTTCGAAGTCTAAGCTCGCGATGGGGTAAAGTTTATTGCTTGGTCCATAAACTGCTTAAGTTTATCTTTTTCATTGTAGGTGTGCCGAAAGATTCTGGGATATCCTTGCAAACTGTCCTTCAACTTGGACCTATCGTGCCTTTATTTGGTGTGTGTATGGGACTGCAGTGCATAGGAGAGGCTTTTGGCGGTGAGTTATCGAAGTTTATTTGAAATGCTTTAAATAAGTTCTGTGTAAATTCTTTTAGTTCATTGAGAAAAATATTGCGTGCTTCTTTCTGGTTAGGATGGACAATACCTTGGCACCTCCATGGGTTTGATTAATTGACTTTGACCACCAACGCATCATTTTAAGCTGTTCATTAAATGCTGAAGAATATTGAACATGTAATGCATATCAAAGGAACATTCTAGTGGAGGGTCTTAATGTGTATATATGTTGTTTTTCTTATTGGTTATGCCTCTTCCTTACGTGTTACCTTATTCACAGGACGAATTGTGCGTGCTCCTCATGGCGTCATGCATGGAAAGAGTTCTCTTGTTTACTATGATGAAAAAGGAGAAGAGGGCCTCTTCACAGGGTTGTCAAAGTAAGTACTTGTTATTTCCTTATGTAGATAATCACATAGTTGAAAGAAAGAAAGAAAATTGTTAAATAGTGAAATAGTAGTCACTTTGCGAGACGATCAAATTTAGAGAACAGTTGATGGAAGCTGTCGCATTTATATTCTATACATCATTGATTTTTTATCGCCAAGTGTATGCACATTGGAAGCTCATAAGGTCTTCACAGCTATTAGAAAGAGATACATTCTTATTTTCTTTGTAATGTTACTTATTACTATGCACAATGGATGTATCAGCTTGTAAAGCATGAAACAAAATATGCAAAATATTTTGGAAAGAGAGTTCATTTCGGATCACCCAAGTGAAAGTCATTTGCGTTTGTAGGTGGTTGCTGGTATTATAAAGTGTTAGTGAAAATTTGACATAGTTTTGGTAGTTTTTTCAAATTTCAATTATCCATTGAGAATTACTCGTAAAGCAATGATTCGAGTGTTTGAGCAACTGTGCTGGTAATGGTAGGGTATTTAAGTGTTTGCGCAACTGTGATGGTAATGGTAATGATAGGGCGTTGTGTGTTTCATCGCATAAAAAAAGTCAGTAATAGTTATAGTAGTTATATTGGTAGTCTAATGAGCTATCATAACTATAACTGCTTCCAGCCCATTCACTGCCGGTCGATACCATAGCCTTGTGATTGAGCAAGACACATTTCCAAGTGAACTTGAGGTTACAGCATGGACAGATGATGGACTGATAATGGCTGCTCGTCATAGAAAGTATAAACATTTGCAGGTAAATTTTATATAGTTGGTTATGCCATTTTTGTCGCATGTTTAACGTGGAGGTGAGAAGTGTATAGTTTACCGATAAGGCCTATGGTTAAGAATAATCCACTTAGGCTAGTTCTTGTACATAATGTTCTCTTTTCCTTTTGTAAGAAGTGCGAGCGAACCGTTACTGATAAAACAACTCAACAAATGGAGCTTGCATCATGTGCTGTTACTATTTCTAAATTAGATAGTAAACTTTGCCGTTGAGCTCACTGCTGTAGATGGAGCTTGTGTCACGTATAACTCTTCCAATACAGAGCAAATCTGGCCTAAATTGTTGTTCTCGAGTTAAAAACTAGCCTCATGAATTTGGAGGTAGATAAAAGTGCATTTAAGGCTGTTCTACTGCGTCTGATTGTGTTGGTATATTTGATTGTGTTGGTATATTTTCGATGTGGATCATCGTCAAACTTCATTTAACTGTTCATAAAGGTGCATAATCTTCTTTAATATACCAAACTATATCCTTGCCCTTTTTAGTTAAACTTCAATTGTTCGAAGTTTTGTTTTTTGACACGTATAGATGTTAGATCTCATTGCAATGCTTAAAGTAGGACATAATGATACTTTTGTGGATGTTTCTTTGGGTGGCATTGTGACCCGGTTTAAAATTACATGATATGTACGACCAAATCATTTTCGGATGAAAAAGAAGACGGAAAAAAGTCTTAACAATGTGGTGTAAGATCTCATGATTTGTGTATTTTAAAATTACTTTTGTGCTGAGAGCAACCTCTTCACAACTTTCAGTGGCATGATTTAGGGGTTGAGACGTATCAACTTACATACATGAAATCAGTCGGAATGCTTACCTGAGAGAGTTAATTCTTGTTTAGTACTTCTCGTAACTCTCTGCAGAAGGTTTATATACTTATTTTTTTCATCGGAATCGCAGGGTGTTCAGTTCCATCCTGAAAGTATAATCACTACAGAAGGCAAAACCATAGTGGCCAATTTTGTAAAGTTGATTGAAAGAAAGGAAGCCGCTGATGCTCAGAATTAACGGCCCCATATAACCACAGATGTCAGGTAACATTTTTATAACATACCCTGGCTACTTCTAATGGCAAATCTAAGTCTTGTAATTGCCGTTTTGCTTCCTCCTTTCACCTATAAGGCTGCCGTTTCACATGTTACCGTATTTTTCGTTATGCTCATCGAGTTTGTGTTACTAAAACAAACAATGTCTTATTCAAAATCTTCGTGTTCTTATGGGTAAATTATCTGTTTTCAGTGATCAGGGTTGTTTGCACATGCATGTATAGATGATAACCAGTAATTATAATGTTGGACTCCATGTTAGGAATGCTATGGGCAATGATCAAGTTTCTTTCGTATGACAGTAAGTGTGTTACTGAATGTTTAAGGCTATTAGGAAGACCGTAATTGAAGATGATTTTCTCAATAAATGTTTAGTTTGCTATATTGAGAGGGACATGTTTAAGTTCATTGATAATGAAGTTATTATGCAGAATTTTTCAGAGCATGAAGACTCGCAAGCAAGGCTTACCTCCTATGCTACGGCCAGAGATAGAGTGACCCAATTATTTTTAATTCTAGTAATGACTTCTTTTGTGATTTAACATGCTGTTTCATTTTGTAGTTATACATAATGAGTTGGTGATCTTTTTTTTTATAAAATAAAATAAATTATATGCATCATTTTATATAAGATAGATGTTTAAATTATCTCATGATTTTTATTTTGTGGTCTCCTCTCTCGAATTTTTGGATCCGCCACTGAATACTAAGACGTGTCCGCTCCAAGTACTCAACTATAACGAGCCCCTCCTCAGCGTACTATCAATTTCTTTACGATTTGCTCGTCAACTCCTGGCCGACTCTCCTTCCACATTCTCTAATCTTTTCCTAACCCTAATCTAAATGAGTTATATTTATATAAATTCTTGATTTGTAATTATTTTATTTTAATACAATTATCCCCCATTAATTATATCCAACTGTTTGCCTACTCCCCTTAATACATATTTATTGGTTCCTATTTACTTGAGCAAATAAATTTTCTAAACAAAATTTAAATTGAAAATTTAGTTTTAAATAAATTACAATGATCCTTCTGTTGAGAAGTTTCTTGTCATTGTTTTGATTTCATCTTTGCTAAAGATTCTAATTGAATTTGAAGTGGCAGAGGATGCAGTATGAACTTCAAAATATTATATATAGCGCACGTGCTTAAATTGCTCTCTTGGACTTATCAGTGTATCATCCTTGAGATACCAGCTTGTATACATTAAGGTGGTCCTCAATCTGAGAGAGGTCAAATCCTAAAGCAAGGGTCATCCCTATAATGAAGGCTCCGCTCCACCCAGGAGGAGCTTATTCCTTTTCTCCTTTTACCGATCCAAGCACCCATGAGTGATGACTAAAGTTTTGACTTCTTCCGATGAAAAAAGTAAGTATATAAACGTTTTGCGGGGAGTTGTGAGAAGTACTACACATGAATTAAAATTGTTTACTGCAGTTGTGTTACTAAAGCTACACCAACACAATCATCGGTGTTTATGCCTTAAATAAACATCCGTCTGTCAATACTTTCAGCGTGACAAAAGACTGTTTATGTCTCAAGATAAGAAGTGCTGTCGGTGGCTTCATATCCTTAGCCTCAGCCCACATCGTCGCCATGATCCTCACCTGTAAAATGAAATTACAAATGAAACCTGGAAGTTTGTAAAGTTATAATTGACATTTCCAGTTCAAATATAATCATTCATGCCTGCAACACCTGAACTCATTTGGCACCGGCACCAATTCTGATCAGTATGGATTGCTGGTTTAAGAGTTTCATCCTCTTTTCATGTCATTCAAAGTTGAGAAGGGGTTGCTCCCAACACAGAAAGTTATAGAAATGATGAGAGTTTACAATCAAACTACCCTTACAGAAAATGAAAATATTACTAAATTTGAGATATAATTGACTGTTAAATCTGTTTGACTTTCTTTTTCAACCAAAAATGTATGGTCATACAAAAAAATATAACTCCAAGTTATGTTACAAGTCCACGGAAAGAAACATTGGCACGGATTGCAGTACGAGCAATGGGGCTCAAAGCTCATGCCTTGACACACCAAAATCTAGCAACCCCACAGCCACCTTGCCCTGATGAAAATAACATTTTCAGGTTTGAACAAGGCGAATATTTTGCAGTTCCAGTGTTTCCTGAAGACTACTTAGTAGAGTTGCCATGGCCTTAGAGCTTTTGGCCATATGATGATGGCAACGGTTTAGTTTCAGAAATGGAACAATATCCAACCACAAACTTATAGAAGATAATTGGCAAGGATAGAAAGGTCATTTCTGAGGCTTGAGTATTGGTTTCTAACTGAAGTTGCACACAATCTTAAAGACTTAAACATGCCAAGCTAAGTAAAGACCTCTCCCAATGAGCATCTGATTTTGAGATCACCATTTAAGGTGAAATCAGTCAAAATCAATCTATGGAGTTTGAGATTTGCTATAACATCTCCTGCTGTAATTGCTACAACATCAAGTATATGCAACCTTAATCAAAGGTTTACGGCTCGTCTCGTAGCGAAGGAACTACAGCTACTTACTAGTCGCTGACGTAGGCATACTTGGCCGACATGCGTAAACAAACAATCGGTGTCGTTGTATTGTTTTGCTCTTTTCTCTACTTTTTTCTTTTGTTTTCTGATTGCTCCTACAACAATTGGTATCAGATGACGATTACTTCTGGTGCGAATTTCAAAGTTACAAGGTTCGAAGGGATGGGCAATTTAGGATTATGACAAAGGAGAGTTAAGGATCTATTGACTCAGCAAAGTCTACAGATGGCACTACGGGATACGAAACCAGAGGACATGGAAGCAAATGATTGGGCGGAGATGAAAGAGAAAGCTGTAGAGTTGATACGTCTGTGCGGTTCAGACGAGGTGATGTATCACATCCTGAACTTGAAGACTTCAAAGGAAGTTTGTGACAAATTGGAGAGTCAGTATATGTCTAAGACGCTTATGAACAAGTTGTTCGCAAAGCAAAGATTATATAGTCTGAAGATGCAGGAAGGATCTGATTTGCAAAAACACATCAGCACCTTCAACAATAATCACTGATTTGGTGAGGCTTGGGGTGAAGATTGATGTTGAGGACAAATCGATTATTTTATTTTGCTCGTCATCGGGTTCCTACGATCTCTAGTGACTACCCTTACTTATGGAAAAGACACAATCAACTTATATGTGATTACTGTTAAATTGTTATTTCATTCTCAGAGCAGACATAATGTAGAGGAGGGAATTCAAAGCGACGGTCTGTATGTGAAGGAGGGCCAAGACCATAGGCGGAATAAAATTGAAGTGGATTCTGTAAGGAAGAGATACAAATCCAAGAGCAGGAAGATAGTCCAATGTTATGGTTGCAAACAAACATGACATTACAAGAGGGACTGTCCAAACAAAAAAAGGAAGCATCGAGTTCTGCTAACGTAGTCCAAACCATTGATTCTGGAAGTGAAGGGGGTCTTCTTTGTGCTTCATCTAGTGAGTGCACAGAAGCTTGGATTATCGATTCCGGATCTTCTTTGTTATCATATGACGCTGCATAGGGAGTGGTTTACCACATATAAATCAGGTAATTTTGGATTTGTTTTCTTGGGTAATGACAAATCATGTGCTAGCACAAGATTGTGACAAGTCAAGATTGCAATGGATGATGGTAGCGTGTGAATACTATGTGATGTCAGACATGTACTGGACTTGAGGAAGAACTTAATTTCTCTAGACACTCTTCAAGCAAATGGTTTTGCATTCATGTCTGATGGAGATATAGATATTATGAATGTATCTAATGGTGCAATGACGGTGATGAAGGAAAGAAGTACTGCATGCATCATCTATAAGTTATTGGGAAGTATAGTTGTAGGTGATGTTGCATCAATTGAGTCTGATACTGATGAGCCGAGAGTCATCTTAATGAGCGTGGGATGATGGAGCTTCATAAGAGAAATTTATCGAAGGATGTGCGAAGCTCCAAGATGGATTTGTGCAAGTACTATATACTTGGAAAACAGTATAGGGCATGTTTCCAGACTGGAAATGACAAAACATGATGAATCCTCGATTATATACATTCTGATGCATGCATCTATGGGAGGCTCTAGATATTTTGTGATATTTATTGATGAAGTAAGATTTGGGTGTACTTTTTGAAGCAGAAATCCGAAGTCTTTACCAAGTTTAAGCTGTGGAAAGCTGAGGTGGAGAACCTAATGGGGAGAAAGATTAAGTACCTGCAGTCAGATAATGGTACAGAATACACGAATTTGAACTTCCAAAACTTTTGTGCAAAAATTTGACATGTTTTTTTTTTTTTAAAAGAAAAAAGATCGCAACTATAATAGGTGTTTTGTCTTTTGTTTTTTTTCCTTTCAAGCCGGTAGTGTCTATGTGACATCTTGCATGATAAACTCACTGAAACCACTATTAGCACCAATGATTTGACATTTTTTTTTTGTCAAGCCTGTACAAGCAATAACGATTTGATATTTTTTTAATAATAATATAATTTAAATCTAAATATACACTATGCGAGAAAATTGGTACTCAATATTTTTTAGATCCCTTCAAAATTACAACACTTTGAGATAAAATTTAAACCCAAATGTTATGAACGCATTCAATTGATAATTCTAATAACAAGAATCACAATAAACTCCTAATTTTCAAAAATGATAATACTTTGATGAGATTTAAACATAATTTGTGCCCATAGTTTTGAAATAATAAATATTTAATCACAACTATAAATACATTTAAATCGCTGAAAAATATATGAATTAAACCAAAAATCATATTAAATAGAATAATAATTAAGCACAAATTGATAATTTAAATAGTAATTAATACAAATGTTTTCTAGTTTTAACGTAATCAACCGTAATTGGAATTAAAACCTACTCAATTGAGAAAATTGAGAAAGTTTTACTAAATATTTAGATTTTACAATTACGTGAATTTTAGGAAAAAAAATAAATTTAAACATAATCAATGCATCAATCAAAATTCCTAATAAACAGAATCATAATTAATATTTAAAAATGAAGAATTGAAATATTAAATCGTAATCAATGCCAATATTTTCAGAGATTTAAACTTAAACTATGCAAATATTTATGAGAAAATAATTATTTAATCACAATTAGGTTTGATTACGATAAATAAGGGCCTGCTTTTTCATTTTAAATTTTTATTAAATAATATATTTATGTAGTGAGATCGTGAGATGGTGGATGTGTGTATGTGGTGGTGGTATTGGGGTGAGAGGCGAATGGTGGGTAATGCCGTGGGTGGAAATAAGAAGTGAATGGAGGGAATGGGATTGTGGGTTTTTGTGGTGAGAAATGAGCGGAGGTGGTAAGCTGGTGAATGGATAATGGGAAGGTGATTATAGTGAAAGAGATGATGAATATTAATAAGTTAATTACTTAAATTAAATTAAATTAAGTTGAGTTAAGTATTTTAGTAAATAAGTTTAGTTCAGAAAAACAATCTCTGAAAGAAATATTTGAATAAATTTAAATTTTTAATTCATCATTTTTTAAAATTAATTGTGAATTTATGATGATTTTAATTTTGCAAGGACTATGTAATGTAAACTAAAATATTATTTTTCAGATTAAAAGCAGGGCTAATCTTTACTACCATCGACCGTTTGTTGAAAATATGGTATCAGTATCGGTTGAAATATTAAGATTAATTTACAAAACACCTCTAATTTGGAACTCAATAGTTATATAAAGACCACTAAAAATTTTATTTTGAAATTAACTTTTATAAATTACAATAAAAAAAATGTACGGTATAATAGATTCACACATTTAAGAGTGGGGGTTCGACCGAGGTTCATGTTAGTGGTATTTAATATTCTAATAAGTTAATTTAAATTTAATTTGATGCATCAATAGAATAATTCTTAATTTGAATATAAAAATGAGCAGCTGGTCGTGGTAATTCAAAATTCATTAGTTCTGTAGTCAAAATGAGCTCTGTTTTCACTTTATTCATCTCTCTATCCTACATCACTTCATTTTTATTGTAAAAAATACGGACTCAACATCATGTTGTACCATCGAGAGGGTCCTGATACGCCATTCTACGATCCAACTCTATCAAAAATGAACCGTTTAAACAAGGCATTGACCGGGACCTGACCCTAGCTAACCAGTCCCACGCCAACACACCAAATACTCCAATTACATATTTATACAAAGTGAAACTAACTTATTTGTTGAAGCTCGCTTTAGGACTCCTCCATACACGTTTTTTGCTTTTGCCGAACTATTTATTTGAGATTGGCATCTCAAATTCATTCTTTTGAGTATGGGGAAAAGCTAGAAAGCAGGTATCTCAAGCAAAGAGCCCTTTAGAGCACACAGAGCAACAATCGAGCTAGTAAGGAATACTCATTGTGACAGGATTAGTAATTCTACCTTACCCTTGTCGTCTTTCTATGTATTTACCATCATATGACTTGTAGAAATTAAAGTTCTTAATATATTGAGTTTGTTACCTTTTACTTTATATTTCGTGCTCTTCTTGTAGAAATTCTTGACTTGCTTAGAGTTGATCCACTCTCCATTAATCTCTCAATAGCCAAGAATGTATGCTAAACCCTAGAACCTTAATCGGTTAGGATAGATTAGAAAATACCATATCATAACTTGTATGCATCAAACCTTTGGACGACTCTAGATACTTAAGTTTATAAATACTGTTTGACTATAAGGTACCCTCAATAACATAACTTTAATTGTTATAGAGGTTAAAAATATAACTCAGCACTTATCAGTTTGTAAGAGTTTTCAAACATCAGGGTTGTTTGTAAATGCTTAGAAAGTTTGGTTCCTTAGATGTTTGTACATGCTTAGAAAGTTTGTTTCATTAATTGTATGAAGACTTTAATGTTACGTTGAAAGTATTGAGGCAGACAGCTGAAATCACTCGTGTTTAACCAATAAAAAACTAATTGTAACATTTTTATTTTTAACATAGAAACTTAGATCATGGCAGATCATTTTACTGCAATGTTCTTTGAGTTGTTTCATATAACTGGCTCCAAATGTAAAAAATTCATCTTTATAATTAGAGAATGATTCAGTTAAGACGTGATTTTTTGGAATGATTGAGTAATCCTCTAGGTTCATCAGTTACTATTTTTGTTGCCCATTATACAAGTTTATCAATAGTATTCTTCTTTATACATGTCAATAATCAAGCCATTTGATTATCATCTTGATACGTTTAACATGTCATTTTTGCGCATTGTCTTACATTGTCAGATTGGAAGTATGATATGTGAAATCACATCCTACTCTTTTTTCTTTTTTATAACATTCCGTATACTGTTATACATTTAAAATATTTAAATTGTATATAATGACTAACATGCAGTCCAATTTTCAGTAAATAAGTTAAGTTCAGTTAAATTAAATACGTAAATTATTAATTTTTAATGTGGGGGTTGTGTTGTAGTGGTGGTTATGTTGTGGTGTGGTGGTATTGGTGTTGTGTTGTGCTAGTGATGGTAGGAAAGAGATGACAAATAGTAATTTATGTACTTCGTTAAGTTAAATATTTCTGTAAATAAGTTCAACTCAAAAAAACAGACCCTAAATGCATTGATCAAATCCTCTAAATCTACATATTAAATGTGTTTAAAGTGCATTAAGGGTCTGTTCTTTAGAGCTGAACTTATACTTAACTTAACTGAATTTAATTTAAGTACTTAAATTAAATATTATAATTCTGTGGTAGTCTAGTAGTGGTATGGTTAGGGTGGTGGTGTCGTGGTGGTGGTGGTGTCGTGGTGTAGTGATGTGGTGGTAGTGGTGGTGTTGTGTTGTGGTGGTGTAATAGTATTATGGTTGTGGTGGTGTGGTAGTGTTAGTGGTGGTGGTGGTGTGCTGTGGTGGTGTAGTAGTGTTATGGTTGGGGTGGTGGTGTTGTGGTGATATATTAGAGTGGTGGTGGTGTAGTGATGTAGTAGTGTTATGATTGTGGTGGTGTAGTAGTATTATGGTTGAGGTGGTGGTGTTGTGGTGGTGTGGTGGTGTAGTAGTGTTATGGTATAGGTGATGATGTAGTAATGTGGTGTGGTGGTGTAGTAGTGTTATGATTGTGAGTGGTGTTGTGGTGGTGTAGTAGTGTTATGGTATAGGTGATGATGTAGTAATGTGGTGTGGTGGTGTAGTAGTGTTATGATTGTGAGTGGTGTTGTGGTGGTGTAGTAGTGTGGTGGTGTGATGATGCAATAGTGTTATGGTTGGGGTGGTGGTGTTGTGGTGATGTGTGAATGAAAGAGATGATGAATAGTGTTGGTGGTGATGAATAGTGGTGGTACTTAACTTAACTGAATTTAATTTAACTTAACTTAAGTGATGAAAATTTAAATTCTAAAGAACAGGACCTGTGCATTTCGCAAATAGTATGCCCAAATCTTCTAAAATCTTAAAGTGCATTGCTATAAATAATTAGATTGTATTAAATGAATTAAAATTGATTGAAATAATATTGTGAATAGCGAGACACATAATGTAAGAAAAATATTAAAGAAAATGACATGTGAATAATGAGATGTGCTTGAGAAACGATGAATGAGTAAAAACTTAAATGTTCTTTATAGTTTATTTAAAATTAGAAGTTCAACTAATAGTGAGTATAGTAGTGCATATATGACAAATTGTGGGTTGTTGGATCTTTGATCTAAAAGCTAGAAAATGACCTTTGGGATGTATCTAATTGGGGTCGCCTTATTTGAATGCTCATATATTTATTGCACGCTCAATTGAAGCCTCCCTTATAGAGTACATCCCTAAGCTACTTTGTATAGGAATCTCTATTTTTAAAAGACAGATGAATTATTTTATATACTGGGCCTCTTTACAGAGGCCCGTTGGAGATGTTCTAAGATTTTTTCTGCACACTAGTTAGATTAATTAGTTAAGTGTTCATCAAAATCTAAGGAATACAGATAGAGACTCAAATATCCTTTCTAGTTCATTTCAAATTAAAAGTAACTACTGTTGAAAATAGTAGTATACAACAATATGTGAGTTATTATAGTGACCTCATTTGGTCTCACTGCCAACAATTTCGTCTTCATGCGTGACTGACACATATTTAATTGACGATACCATTCAAATACTTCTATTGACATACTTCATTTGTCATAACAAAAAGAAAAACATAAAAAATTGGTAAATTAGACTAAATAATATAATTTGAATTTAGCAACACAATCATAATCATATTTATAATTATTTTCCTTCCACATACTTTCGGATAACAAAAAGAAAAATATAGACTGAAATTCGCAGTGTCTCAGTCAGACAGATTTGTGAACAAGCAGTTGCTGCAGCACACTCTTGTTCACTCGGAAATTGTCTCAGCAAACAATGAACAAGACAGAAGTTTGTTCACCCAGTTCAGCCAACTGCCTACGTCTGGGGAGGACTATTCTCCAGTCCTCAATCCACTAAACACAAAGATCTCCAAGTACACTCGGTTACAACTCCACGCAACCTATGCTACTCAACCTTGTGTAGATCACTCAACACAATCAGAACAAGCTCTGACTTGTGTCTGCACACCCTCTACAAATGTCAATCTAGAATAGCTACTGTCTCCCCGACACTCAGCCTATTCTAAACTACACTCAACTCTGCAGGGTTGTTGTAGCACTTACTGTAGCACACAGCTGATGCACAATTGTCCGCGTCGCTCCAAAGCCTTCTGCCGAGCCGCTCGAATGATTCCACAAGTGCTGCACACTCTGGAATACTCCCCCTCACTCAGTGACCTCCTGCCACTAGCGAGAACTGCCGCTTAGACATTCGATCGAGCCACACACCCGTCAGTTCTTCCGCGGCTGCCCTTGATCAACCAACAAGCACCACTGCTCTGAATTGGCTTCCAGAGCTCGGATCAGACTACGCAAGTCCTGATCTCTTTCTCCTCCTGTCACCACAGCTCTGCGCTCACGCTCTGCTCTCGGGTGATGATCGAAGAACTCGTCCGTCGCACACCAAAATTGCTCTCTCTGAATTCTGTGTATGCACTCGTATATCCCTCAGCTTCGATCAACCTCTCTGCTCTGAACTCCTTTCTCTTAAATAGCAGCACCAGCTTTAAGCAAGACCAGAATTTAGCAATGTTCCAAAAAGAACAATTATCTCCTAAAATTTAGGAGATTAGATTTGATTTTGATCTTCAACACAAATCTCCTTCTCTAGCTAGGAAACCCCACTTGAATATTCTCCACAGCACTTTAAAATATTCTTCTGGTATTCTCCGTAGATCTGACAGGCCTTCTAGCCAAGCCCAGGTTGCTGCTGCTTCATGGACAGATGATGCAGCCACTTGAACTAGCTCCTGCTATAGCATCCCCTGCTGTAGCTGCTCCTTGTTCACTTGTGCTGTAACTGCTCCTTGTTCACTTGTGCTGGTTTTGTCAAACACTGCTATATTAGACTAAATAATTTAATTTGAAACACATTCATACAAAATCATAGTATTAAGTGAAAGAAAACATTAGTAGCATGTTTTTTTAGTCTTCACATAAATAAATTTAAAACAATTAAATATTTATAGTAAGAAGTAAAAATAGAATTAGTTATTTCATCTTGGATAACAAAAACAAAATTTGAACTTAGCAGCTATGAGTTCGAATTAACTATTTCTATTTTTATTATAAAGTTTGAATTTATTAAGGTGTTACAAATTTTCATGTCATTCTTTTGATTTCCGAATTTGCAGATTCTTTCTTTTATTAGATATCTTGTTATGGATTCTTTTTGAGAGAAAACAAGCCGGTGTTCTAGAAAAAATAATACACTCATAACTTACTACTTTGTTGAAATGAAAACGTCTTCTATACAAAAAGGCAACTAAATTATAAGAAGCTCAAAAAGATACCAAGAAAATGTGTAAGAACTGAATCTTAAACTCCAAATATTTTAAGATGGTGTGCAGCTTCAGTTAGGAACCAATACTCAAGGGCCTAAAAAATGGTCATACTATCCTTCCCAATTTATGTAAGGTATCTTCTAATAGTTTGAAATTCTAAACCCTCAGCAACACTCCATCCAAGTTATATATATCCAGTTTCAAGAAGCAAGGACAGCAGCCTTACCTCTCTAATCCAAATGGATACTCAGAGACTCACTTACAGAAGGCCAGCCTCATTTGCATCAGCGTTGGCGCACGTTTCTGGTGTCACAGCAGTGGTTTTGTTGCTTGTTTGGTTACTACATTATAGGCAGGGGTTTGATCTGGATTCTCATAACCCTGCGCGCATTTTCAATGTATTATTCCCGTCTCCTCTCCAAAATTTTTTTATACTTGAAATGCAACTTCTGAGGAATTAAAACTGATCTGAATTACAGGTTCACCCATTTCTTATGTTCTTTGGTTTCATTTTCATGGCTGGTGAAGGTAATATCTCATTGTTTATGCGACGAAAAATTTCAGAATAAGTACTTAAGATGGATAAATGCAGGAATGATGGCTTACAGGACTGTAAGAGCAGAACACCAAGCTCAGAAGCTCTTTCACATGGTTCTGCATTCGACTGCAATCTGTTTAGGGATCGTTGGCCTCCACGCCACCTTCAAATACCACGACAAGATGAACTTGAGTGACATGAAAAGCTTGCATTCCTGGATCGGCATCGCCACTTTTTGCTTGTTCATCTTGCAGGTACATAATTATCAACAACAAAAAGTCATCTGATTTTTTTTTCTTGCTTTTTTTTTTCCAACTGAATTATTTTTTTCGGTCGTCCACAGTTCTTTTTTGGATTGGCGACATTCCTGTTTCCGGGGGCCAGACCTGATACGAGGGAGAGAATGAGGCCATTCCACGCGACCTTTGGCCGTGTACTCTTGTACATGGCCATCTGCACAGCTGAAACTGGACTAATGCAGAAAGCCACTTTCTTGCAGCTGGAGAGTGACCATGAAAATAGCCTCATTAATTTCACAGCCATTGCTGTCCTCCTGTTCGGTATTTTTGTAGACCTTTCCATTTCCCTCGCAATTTAGCGCTTGTTTCGCAGCACCTTGTACTTGGTTAATATCGAAAACAAAGAGTGAACTATACAAAATTTATGAATTTATAACATGAAAAAACAAAAAGAAGAATGTTGCAAGACAAACCATGATTTATTTCCAGAGAGGTAAAACTGTTGGGTTTAAACTGAGTAGTACAATTACAATACAACTGCAAATGCTAAAGTGAAAATCGACGAAAAATGGAACAGAAAACCTCTCTCTCAATGTACAACTAGCTAAGATTCCAGTGAAATCTGATCATCATCTTGTTGAGAAAAAAAGTGAAAAGAGAATCAAAGTCTGAGTGTGAGATCAGGAGAAGGTGATGAAGAGTGGCTCACTGGTGGAGCGATAGCGGCATAGTTTTGTTCCATTTCTGAAACTAAATTGCTGCTAGCATCATGCGGCCGAAAGCTTCCAGGCCAGGGTAGCTCCGCTACGTCGTCTTCAGGAAACATTGGAACTCCAAAATATGCACCTTGTTCAAACCTGCCAATGCTATTTTCATCAAGGCAAGGTGGGTGTGGGGCTACTAGAGTTTGGTGTGTCAAGGCATGAGCTTGGAGCCCCATTGCTCGAAAGGCAGGATTATGTATCGGTGGTAGAGACACCAAGCTGGCGTACCGGTGGGAGAAAACTCCCATTTTCATGGCTCTTTTGGCCATGGTCCTTTCTCTCTTGTGTGCATTCTGGTGTCCACCAAGTGCTTGAGAGCTGAAGAACTTACGACGACAGTAGTTACAAGAGAAGAGTCTTTGTATTCTGGGGACCTGAGGAGGCTGAGTTGAATCAATGCCATCATCTGCTGGTCTGGATGCATTGGAGTGAAGAGTCAGGTTGAGAGAAACAGCCTCAGGATCTAGATGAGAGTTTTTAAGGTCTCTTATGCTATCATGGCTTCCGAAATAGCTTTCTTGGAATGACAAGTTGGTGTGGTTGCCTATTTGGTTGCTCACTTCAGACCCATCTTCAGAATCTGACGAGTCTGTCATCAGTGCCATCCTGTTTAGGTCCATATCCGCGGCCTCAACAAACTCACACCTGCATAAGAGATCAAAGAACAAAAGCTCTAACCCGCGTTTTTATTCATAATCATCTGATCTTCACACAGGAAACACTAAGATTGGAAATGAATGTAGACATTGGTAAAAGTCATATCCTCATTGATTTACAGGGATGGTTACTGAACAGCTTCATGTGTGATCTAGCAAGAGATTGGTATCTCTACCTGTTCAAGCTTGATTCTCAGCTGAGTTCCTCCCTAAGGAATTCACTCATCAAGCCACTGTTTTTAGACAAATCTGGAATTCAAGAATCCTATCTCAATTCTCCATCCTATCAAGGACCAAAAGGGTTTCTCTAGTAACCCCCAAAACCAGCATGTTGAATCAAAGACATGGAACTTACCTCTTACCCAACCACCACCATCATCAGTCAGCAGACTAATTAAAAATCTTGTGGCAAGTACAGTTTCTTGAAACCCCAACAGGCTAAGGAATCAGCAAGCAGCAGGAGAGGAAGAAGAAGGTAAGAATATTAAGGCAGTCACTCAGGAAAGGTAAGGCAGTAGTCCTTAGTTTTTATCTACTTATGGGGTGGTGCAGAGATTTCAGTGATTGATTGATAGGGAAGGAATATAAGTACTACTGTAAGATCACAGTAGAGTAGAGCTAACTAATGTATAAATAAACAGAGGCTTTCTAGCTATTGCTAGTGCAAATTGCGCAAGCTACAGAAATTGAGAAAGAGAGAGAGATGGTGGGAAGTTGGAGAGATGTGTCAGAATATAATAACTCAAGCCAGCAGCAGAAGCATCACAATCACATTTAGCTAGCAACTGTTGTTCTTTCTTCTTTTGTATTGAATTCTGGGCCCAGCAATAGACAACTAAAGGTTGTAACATAGGTAAGCATAAAAGATAGATATGATAAAACACTGAAAAGGAAAACTACTGCTGATGATCATAGGAGCCTGATTAGTGTGTAGTTAGCCTACAGATTCCCACCTTTTCAAATCAACTGGCAAGACACAGAGACTCCACCAATTATCGGAAAAAAAACATTAGCAACCAAAAATGATCATTGTCGTCGCTAAAAGTCATTTTTACCCTGATTTTACCATTATTTCACCCTCATTTACCCATTGGTTTCAGCCTTGTTACCAATATATATGTCAACAATTCATTGAATTATCGATTTTTGGGTTTTGAGAAATTAGGTTAAGTTTTATGACATGTCTTTTCTAAAGCTGCAATAGAAAACAAAGGATGGATGCCCACTCTTATATATGTTTTACTATCCCACCTTTCATCAATTTGCATGGATTTATGCCCAACCCTTCCCCACAAGTTTCTGTGTATTCCTTTTTTTTTACAAGTCTTTTTCCCCATTCTCCTCTTTTTTAGGCAAATTGGGGCTAAAACAGCTTTACCTAGCGCATATCCTGGTACATATAGTTCACTCTCAGCTTTTAGGGATCTTAGTAATTCCACAAGAGTGTGCAAGAAAGTTATAGATATGTTTTTCTCTTTTCCTTAAGAGTAAATTACTCAGTACGAAAAGATAGTGGATCAGCTGACTGAAATCTATTTTAAGTTCACATGTGGTATTATGGGTGAAGATATGAGAGACATGAATATCTGATGGGGTTTGAATGAATTATTGAAGCATAAAAATGGGTGAGTCATGTAGATAGGTATGAAATGAAACTGAGAGTAGCTAGTCCACTAGCAAAGTGTTGAACACTGTAACCCCAAACTGCTGCCTGTTTAGATAGGACCACAAGTGATGAAGCATCATTTATAAAGCAAAGATGACCTCCACAACTAAAGGGTTGGTTCCCAACTTTGCCATATATCTAAATGCCCCAACCAAAGTGGTGGGGTGCAATGTCTCTTGAAATGTATGATGCGAAGCTCATAGGGTAGAGAGAGAAAGATGAAAATGGACCCTTTGGTGGCATGAAGAGGCTCTGAGATATGTTGCTGAGACTGAGAGCCGACAATTTCATGTTACACAACACAACACAACAAAGACATACAAGACTGCTCGGTCTAATCTGAAACAGAAAATCATGGAGGCAATCAGAAGCTCTCCATCAAGTCTCGCACCAAACTCTGCATGTGGCTGAGCTGACATGTCCCATTACTCATGGTCCCATATATATATATAAATATATATATCCTTACTTATCACACATTTAAAATGAAATAGACAAACACATCGAACTTTATTACATAAATATCAAGTTATTGTATATAAAGATAAAAGGTAATTGCATAAACCTGTAAGCATCGAATATTACTCTAGTGGCAAATCGGATATCAAATATCTTAACGATTAAAACTCAATTCCTAATGGCTCTCCTGAGGTTTTGAAGTAGAATAGGAAAAATAAATAAATTTTTTTAAAAAAACAATGTATGTAGAATTGTCATATATCTTATTACACTTCCTATTTCACAAGAAAATTTGTAAATAAATCTACCATTTATCTTGTCACGCACACGAATATGTGGTCCGGGAATAAGGTGACCAATCTGTAAAGTAAGAAGCAAGAGATCGTTTCCCAAGAACAAATGACTTAAATATCACAAGATCTAAAGTCTTGAAGACTTCCAAAAATGATAGTACAGAAGAAAGAAAGTTGTAAGAGAAGAAATAGGTGATCTTTTTATCACAAAAAAGGCCTGAGCTGTACTATATATGGAGAAAGGTCTAAGAATAAATAACTTTCATGGAGCAAATATAGAGGGAGGGAGGGTTCTGAGTTCTGACCATTGTGTACTTGAGGTAGCAAAATGTTCCCTTGATGAATCCAAATAAATGAATATGTGGAAGGATTTATTGAGTGGTGGGCTTGTCGTCAGCGGAGCTTACGGGAACTTTGGGAGGTTCATTTGGGGAGGATTCGTCTAGATGAAGTTCAGCAAAGTTGTTGACGATACTGGTCCTTTCCTTGTGCAATATTTCCTTTTTATCTTCCTCGGCCTTTTCAAGTTTTTCCTTTGTCATTGAGCTGACATCCTCTGCTGCCTTTGCAACAGCTCCAAGAGCGCTAGAAACCCATGAAGCTCCTGCTGAAACATATGGGTTGCTCATGATGGCTGATCCCGCAATGCTTGCCTTCTGCTCGGCTAATGTAAAAGCTGACTTTGTTTTTTCGGACACTTGGAACCTCTCGTCAATTCCTCTTACTTTCTCATTCACAATAGACTTTCCAATGCTCACTTTTTCACTCAGGCCCATTTTTTGGTCGATAGAGGCGACTGTGGCTGAGGCATTTGATATAATCTGGTGTTTTTCATCTAGCCCTTTGGCCTTCTTGAGGGCATCTTTTCCCAAAACAAATCCTTTCGCTATCATTGTGCTGACAACATCTTCACCCTTCTTGATGACTGAGTCATTTCCTGCAGTCTTTTTCTCCTTCACAAGACATCAAAAGAAAACCAAAATTAAATTAAGAGTGTACGCGAACTATGTTGGAAACAACTGCATCTTGTGCAGAAAATTTATCAAGAAGGGTAAACAAATATTTCAAAAACATAAATAGAAAATTTACAAATCATAAACATTATCGACTTGTAAAAACTTCTATCAACTATGGTTGATTATCTGAAGAACTTATGACGTCAGAGTACCACCTAAAGAAAGTTCGGAAGGAAAATACATACCAAGTAGAAGAAGAATTTTATCAAAGTTTATGATATTCAACAGTAGAGTTTGGTGATTGCATGTGAGCCATTTTTCAATACAGACACTTGAAATGTATAAATTTACAATTTCCTATAACCGCAGTCTGAGATGGAAAAAGGTCCCCTATCCTGGTGTTATGCAAGCAAAAGTTGATAAAATGCAAGAGTGCAATGAATGTACATAGGGTTGCGCTAGTATATCAGATCAATGCATAAAATAATATACCGTGATCTGTGCGAGAGCTTCAGGAGGTAGCTGGTAATCCTCAGCAGATGTAATGACAACACAAAGCCCGCCAATGGTGGCTCCCTGAAAGTTAATTTCATCCAATTTAGGAGACGGGTGGTAAATCACAAGTGAGAGAGACAACTGATAGCATCTCTAAGCTGCTGGCACAGCAACCAACTCAGTCCAGAAAGTAGAACGCTTTACTTTCAGCTTTACAACATAGCCAAGATATGTGTTTACACAAAGCTGAATATCCCTGTTCGATAATATTTAACATACCGACAATAGCACAGCTGTTTCTGCTCCCTGTGAATCCTTGTAGGTAACATAAGCGAACTGAGTTGTTTCGCTTTCTCTGCAGTTAAGTAGAAATAACAACAGCTTCAGTCTGGATGGCAAGATATGTACAAGTAAATATGAGTACTGACCTTCGCATTTCGACATATAGGATCTCACCAGAGAAGCAAAAGAACTCGGTAATATCCTTCTCGCTGACTGCCAAAGATATATTGCTCACCTTCACAGTTGTCATCTGCATATTAGAAAGCCGAATTAAATACTCAGAACTTCGACGACATGTAATTCCGTATTCACACACAATTTCCTTCTATCAAATAAGCTCAGGATTGATTTTAAAGCCAAATTCTGAAATTGATAGACTAGCAGCTTCAAGTCACCATCCGACGATCAGTTACATGGTCAAGAGTATATGGTATTACAAAGTACATAAATGCCTTTACACAAAGACACTTGACATCCCGAACAACCACTAATTGCATCACTGTCCTAAATCATCTCCAGGTGCCAATTCTACATAATGATTGCTTCTGTCAATAACTAACCTCCGTTTTAACCACTTATTGGTTTATCAGTTACAGAAAAAGATTGAGATACTATTCAATCCTAATATAGTGGGAAAAGAACAAAATGGAGTGGCACCAAAACACCATTATCGGTCTGAAGATTATTTACTCAAATTCGTAAAGTGGTCAGTTTCTTTCATCTTCGAGAGTGTAACTAGCTCAAGTCTGGAACCACTGACCAAACACTGAATTCAAAAATGGGAATCATGACATGCATGATAATGCACATTAACAAACAGTTCCGGCAATCCATGTCAACCGGCCACCATACTATTTAATTATATCAGAAATAAGATGGAAAAAGAAACGAGTGCTCTGCCACACAGATAGTACATTGGTTCAAAGCTGTACCAGCCTCTATAAAATTTGGACCCGTATAGATAATAAAAGAAAAAAACTATCATTTCACATCGAAAATTTTCTCAATTTTCAAATAATCAAGATTTCCAAAAGACTCTTCTGCATATAAATATAATTTTGAAGTAGAACAGACATGTGGTCATCAATCGGCATACCACAATCATAAGCTGGGAAGTTGGTATGTCATTATGTGACTGACTGAATCAACGAATCAGCGAGCATTCTAAAACCCAAAGATTCACCATAACATCAAAAGTGTACACAAAAAGTTCCACCATTTTATTCAGAATTGTTTTCAATCTGCCATTTTTTTAAGATTTTTTTCCTAAACTGAAGTTCATTCCCAAAATGCCACTTTTTCAACTGGGTATTTTAAGTTCAGATGCTGACTGGGTGATGATTTGGCGCTGAGCTGTATATTTCAGCGGTTTGAAAGATCAAAATCGAACTGGCGGCGAGGTTTTTGAGCGATTTTCGGAGGATGAGAGATTGAAGAAATTGACGGCTGCATAGGTTAATAATCTATTGAGTGCGTTGGATGAGAAGATTGAATCTTTGATGACCAATATTGACAACGTCAAGGCTCGGTCGACGAATGAGCTGAGGGAGTGAGTGCCGATCTCGACGGAGGTGCCGATCTCGTGAAATATACAGCTCAGCGCCAAAATCATCACACAGTCTGCATTTGAACTTAAAAATACCGCAAACCGAGTAGCAGTTTGTTAAGAAAATGACATTTGAGAATGAATTCAAACTCATGACAATTCAGGAACAAAGTTTTAATATAATAGCAGATTGAATTTTGTTTTCTTTTATTCATCAAATAACTCCGAAACAATTTACACCATCAATATACATTTCCACTACCAATGCGTTCCAAAATCATGAATTTTAAATCACCATAAACCCCCAGAAACAAAAAAATTTGTCCAGTCTCATCACAACCAAATCAAAAGACACAAATTTTTAATCCATCAGACCAAAAAACGCGTCACAGAACCAAAAATCGGAACACCCATATGAAATACAGAAAACCCTAGAAGTCAAATTCAAACAAGTACCTCGACGGAACACACAGGAAGCCCTGAAATCTTCGGATCAGGGTGTGGCCAAGACTCCCTCCCTCTGGACTGGGCGTCCGAAATGCAGATGGATGCAACAAATATAAAGACGGAAATGAGAAATTGATAACAGTGAGAATCGAGATGCAGGCAGGGTGGGGATGAGCGAGACGGAAGACGTCGGTGGTTGAAAACGAAACGTTGAAATTTCACAAGAACAATTCTGAGCAAGTAGCTCCCTTTTTTTAATTTAAATTTAAGAAATATATAATATAATGTTATTGCAATAATGTTTTAGAAAAATGTAAAAAATACAAAGATAATTATGCATTTCATTTTGGAAGGGAAATGCTGGGAATAAATAACGACATTTAAATTTCGAATATCTAACTTTAATGCAATGGTGAAAATATAAGCTTTTAGAACCCTCAATGCATTGGTTTGACCTGGTCAATTAAGCTAAAAATAAAAAATAATAATTTCATAAAATTTTAAGCTTTGATAAAATTGGGTTTAAAGTATGGAAAATTCAGTGTAGTTATGAATATTGGGATATTACTGAATTTGATTATAAAATTTGGTGTATAAATAAATTATGTGTCTCTTTCCATCATGAACGGATGCTCCCAACCCACTCAGAGTTGGACCTGTATATATTTTAAGCGTTTTACATTTTTGTTCGGATCAAATTTTAAAAGACCACCTCATTTTGGCACGCCATACTCCTAATACGGACGAGTAATTATGATATCATAATAACTTGATCAGAAAAACTAATTTAAATAGTTCTTAACATATCTTGTTTAGAAGATCTGAAAATTCTCATATATGCGAATGTTTGTCTATTTCTCTACCACATTTCAAACTGCTAATGTTAGTAGATTTTAATGTTATTTATTACATGTCGAAATCAACATATTGACATTAGCCATTTGTTGAGATTTAAAATCGATGATTTGTATACTCCTCTTATCTTTAAAATTAGTTGTTTGTTTAGATTTAAAATCCCTCATTTTTTTTCCTCTTCACTAAATTTAAATGTTTGTTGAGAGTTAAAGTTCCTCTCCATAATTTCAAAAGCATAAAATCTAATATTTGAGCTTGTATGGGTTTACTGATTTTGACAGGTCGGATCCATGTAGATGTTGGTTTGATCAAAAATTGATATATTACACAAAAAAAATTAATTTACACGTCGGATCCATGTAGATATAGTAATAATTCGCTCTCACACAAAAAGAAATTGGTCAAACTATTACTGTGAGTGACGATTTGAAAAAAAATTATATTGATAAAAAATTAGAAATATGAAATTTTTTGAGAATATCTTTGGCCAATATTATTCTTTAAATCACCATATCGTGCACATCCTATCTCAAAAAGCATAACGTACCGTTATCATAAATCTAATATACAGACTCATTACATCTACACAAAATAAATTTCCACTCAACTTGAAACAAAATAATTAAAATGCTAAATTGGCACCTCATGTTAATATTTAAATGACGTCATTTTATTAGTAAATCAAGAATGCAATATTCCAACATTTCCTTGTAAAATTTTATGAGCACGATACAAATTCATAGTCAAAATTTACATTCGTGTTCGATTGAATCCTCTAATTCAACTTAAACCTCACTCATTTTACCTATTACCTTCTTAGGGCATTTCTCATCAACTTTGTCATCTCATTTGAGTTGCTCCTAAATTCTAACCAAAACTCAAACAACAATAACAAATAACATAATAAGATTCAATTCGAGAGATTCTTTTCATTGTGTGTTTGGCAAAATTATTGGTGTATGTTGAATGAATATTCGATAATATGTGAGTGATAAATAGAAGTTAAATGATTGAAATTAAACGAACTCTACTGCTGGATCGTTAGTTAGCCGTCCCTCCGATGTAACCGAGTTCTATGTTACCCAACATGTATACCAGTGGAATATTAAGTGTAGAAAAGTAAAACGACTTACTCAGCGAATTAGAGTGGAAACCTCAGTATCAATCAAGTAACTGAGTGAAACCCATTGCCTTCAAGTATCCCTTGGAAGGATTTGTGAAATGGTTTGATTCTATATTTAGGATATGCTTGCCGAGTACAAACACTAAGACTACAATCTTTTGTACTTATAAAGTACTTATATAAGTAAATATAAGTACATATAAGTAAATATAAGTACTTTAACTATTCATCAACACATCACCACCACAACCACCATAACAACAACAACACCACCACCACAACAACCATCACTATTCATCATCTCTTACATCAACATACCACCATCACTTTTCATCACCACTACCACTATTCATCATCATCACCAACGCCACCATCACTATTCATCATCTTCTTTCATCCACACACCACCACCGCCACTATTCATCACCACCACCACCATAACAACACTATCACCACTATTCATCATCTTCATCCACACACCACCACCGCCACTATTCATTACCACCACCACCATAACAACACCACCACTACCACTATTCATCATCTCTTTCATCAACACAACACCACCACCATAACAACACCACCACTATTCATTATCTCTTTCATCAACACATCACCACCACCACTATTCATCACAACTATTACCACAACCACTATTCATCATCTCTTTCCTTATTTTAAGTTAGATTAACTTAAGTTAAATTAAATTAAATTAAGTTAAATTTTTATTTTTTATTGGTGGTGTGTTGTTTTTGTGGTGATGGATTATTGTGGTTTTGGAAGTGTGATGGTAATAGTGGAGGTAGCGGTGTGGTGGTAATGATATTGTGGTGGTGATAATGATGTTGTGATGGTGTGGTGGTGGTGGGTTGTTGTGGTGGTGGTGGTAGTGTTGTGGTAATGATGGTGGTAGTGGTGTTGTATTGTGGTAATGGTGGTGGTAGTGCAGTGGTGGTGTTGTTGGTAGAGTTAAATTAAGTTATGTTAAATTAAATTAAATTAAGTTAAATTATTATTTTTTATTGGTGGTATGTTGTTTTTATGGTGGTGGTGGGTTATTGTGGTGGTGATGAATAGTACATATAAATAAATATAAGTACATATAAGTAAACATAAGTAAATATAAATAAATATAAGTAAAGTAATAAGTTTAAGTACAAAATATAAGTACAAAAGAACGCATTCTTAAGTTACTCACTAGTACATTCAGTACAAAGTCTAACTTATATTTGATGCTGTCAACTCAACCCAACCTCGAACAGATTTCTTTCACTCTCGAACTTGACCGTCCGACCTTTTATAGTAAAAAAAAATCTTCTCTTTTCTTTGGACGCTCTTTCTTTTCCTCTCTCAAAGCTGTGCTTGATCCGACGCCCTAACTCGCATATTATAGCTTTTGCGGACCCACAGATATCTTGGCTTGACTGCTAAGAATATATTTGGTTAAAATTTCCAATCAAAAGGGCACAAACTGATCACCAGACACCGCGGATGAGAAAGGGGAACAATGAGTGGCTGAACCATAAGGGCACTAACTGATCACCAGGCACCGCGGATGAGAAAGGAACATTGAAAGTTCACAGAATGCCCAAACTCAAAAACGTGATGCTCGTGGAAGAACTAACAACGAATCTCGTCAACATCACTCAGCTATGTGGCGGTACTCACTTTGTAAATTTCTCACAAAAATTATGTCAAGTATTTGATGCAGAAGGAAGATGCATAATGAAGGGTGCAATGTCTGCCAACAATTGTTATTTACTAGAGAATTCTGCAACAACCGTTGAATCAACTTGCCTGTTGACAAAAATAGAAGAAATGAACTTGTGGCATAAACGGCTGGGATGCCTCAATTTGAGAAAATTAAAAAGACTTCCATCTGACCAATTAGTCCGTGGTATTCCTCAAATCAAAGGAGAGATGAACATAATGTGTGGGGAATGCCAAATCGGTAAACAAACAAGGGTCCCCAATTCAAAGGTCACTGAGATGAGCTTCATTAGACCTCTCCAATTACTGCATATGGATCTGATGGGACCAATGGAGGTAGAAAGCTATGGTAGAAAAATGTATGCTTTTGTTATTCATGGATCGAGTTTTTACTTGAAAAATCAGATACAATAAAAGTGGTGATGGCCTTGATGTCTGGGCTAGAGCAAGAAAAAGGCTTGAGAGTAGTTGCCATAAGGAGTGATCATGGGAAAGAGTTTGAGAACGAAGCCATGAAGGAATTCTGCACAAACTGAGAAATCACTGATGAGCCGACAAAAGGTCCTATATTTGTCCCCATTTCCCCATTATTCTTGTTTGTTCGCTATTTTATAAAGACATTTGATGCTCTCTTTATCCATTTCAGGTTTGAAATGTGTATTGCACGATATGGAGTGGCCCGAAGAAAGTCTGGATGAATTCCGGTCGACTGAGATCAAAAACAGCAAGATTGGGCAAGCTGTAAAAGTGATTCGCTCGGATCAACATTGATTCGCCCAACAGCTTGGCCGAATCACCCTCCAGCTGCACGAATCAACCTGACTCAATGAGAACATTGAAGAATTTGACCGAATCAAATAAAGGGTTGACTGAATCAAAAGTGATTCGGCCAGAAGAAATCGATTCGCCCAATCAGAAACCCACGAACATTATGATTCGGTCGGATCAAGTGATTCGCCCAGGAGGTGCCTGGATCAACTTACCTCCATAAGGATTCTTGACCGAATCAACCTAAGGGCTTGACCGAATCAAAAGTGATTCGCCCAGTTTCGATACAGCACTGATATAATGATTCGACCGAATCACCTGGAGAGTGACTGAATCACTTTTTGATTCGGGCACTGCGGGAAAAAATTGGAAATTGCTGAAACAGTATAAATAGAAAGAGATGCAAAATTAGAAGGTGAGCCCTTTTCCCGAAAAAAACCTAGATGATTTCTCTTGGAAAGCTTGAAGAATTGTCGAAGATTTGGAGGAGACACATGCATTGGACATTCTACATCATTGCTCTACTCAACCACTACTCCCTTGCATTTAGTTGGTGAACAATTTCAATTAAAAATTATTTTTTGTTTCAAACTCACCATGAGTGAGTAATCCCATTATAGTTGGGATCCTTATGCATCCCTTAGGTTAGATTGTAATGCAAAACATGTTCTTTTATCTATATGAGTGAAGTTTGGTTGAAAATTCTTATGCTTGTTCTTTATGTTAATTCTATGCACACCAAGTGTTTGACGAAACGCATGAATGAGTATGAATTGATAAAATACCTAGGGATGGAATGAGAATTGAACTTAGGTTGTTTAGAAGATCAAGCATGATTATTTTAGATTGCTTTTGTGTGCGAGAGTGACATTGGAAATCTCTTAGACTAAGCATAGAGCGGACTTTAGTTAACTATCAATAGACCGAGAGGTTGAGATTAGGAGACTTTTGTTCCACACGATTCAATAGAGTGAGAGTTTGAGAATTGTGTCACTTATGTATCGTTCCCATTCTAGAGAAGGAGCGAGAGTTGAATTTAGAATGCGTGATACTTTAGCTTAGAATTATCAATCGAATTAACTCATGAATATATGTCTGTTTTGCATTGCTAATCGTATGACTTAGGGGTGAAATAGGATTCCGACTACGTTTTTTCTATTACTTTACTTCTACCCAAATTTGATCTTGTCTTTAGTATTCACTAAAAATACATCGCATAGAGGAAAAACCCCCCCTCTTATTTTGAAGACTTGCATAAAGCATTACTAGCTAGCTTTAGACTAATTTAGGCTTTTCTCTTGGGTTAGACTCGAGCTCACTCGGATTATAAATATTATTTGAACACCGTGATTGGACTAGTATTTTTACTACCACAATTACCACCACGTTCAAAATAGTGCCGTTGCCGGGGATTAGCCATTAGACTAGTTTGCTTTTTAGTATTGCTTAAGTTAGTCTACTTTATTTTTTTTCCTTTACTTTGTTGATCGAGATCGCGTGCTATTCTTGCCTACTTTAATTTAAGTTAACACTTATTAACGCTTTTTTCGATCGCCTGGTAGGTGTTTGAATGCAAACTCGATCGCGCACGAGAAAGACACAAGAACAAGCTTCCACGCCAACAACAAATTTTGATACTCCTCTTCCTCAAATTCAAGTTGATCAACAGATAGTGGAGAATATGGACCAACCACTAGCAAGAATTACAGATCAACTGAACCCGAGGAGGATAGGGAATGCTATTCGTCCGCAAGAGGACATTGAGAGACCGGTTAGGGATACATTGCCCCAACCATTGGACATTACGGATCACCCATTTATTTGGAACATGGTGACGGTAAGGAATTCGAAATAAAGTCAGCGCTTCTCCACATGGTAGCCGCGAATCAATTTAAAGGGTATGGAAACCCTAATGCGCATTTAGCACAATTTACAGAATTGTGTCGCATTTACAAAGTGTAAGGGATCAGACCGGAGGCCATATACATGAAGGTATTTCCATTCTCGTTAAGCGGAAAAGCCAAGGATTGGCTAATGATTCACGAGCCGAATACTTTTCGCACTTGGGAAGAACTCGCCCAAGCTTTCCTTATTCAGTTCTTCCTGCCGGCTAAAACCAAGAAAATCCGAGACAGAATATGCTATTTTACGCAACAAGATGATGAGAGTTTACGCAACAGAATATGAGTGCTTCAAAGAATTACAAAGAGATTGTCCGCATCACGGGTTCAGCAAATGGCAGCTATTGCAAAGCTTTTATGATGGAATGGATCAAGACGCAAGAAACCATATGGACCAAGCGAGCAGGGGAGCAATGATGGATTTGAGAGCCTCCGATGGTTTCAAAATTATTGAAAAAATAGCGCGGAACTCGCATTAGTGGGGTGGAGAAAGGAACCACCTTAAGAAGAAAGGGAAGGAGCATACTTCCAAAGCCGTAACGAAAGAAGATTTCAATTCCCTAGCAAAAACTGTGAATTCTTTAGCAGCTTCAATTGGCAATTTAAACCTCAACAAAAAGAGAGAGAACCACCAAGTTTGCGGTATTTGTTCTAGCTCGGCACATAATGATGACTCGTGCACCGCAAAGCACGCAGACGAGTATGAGGATATAAATTACTTGGTAGGGGGGAGAATATGCGCCACCGCGAGCTAGCGATTATCAGCCAAGGAATCCTCCAACCCATGTGAGATTCCATGAAGATCCGAATTTTCCGAGAAGACCGTCGCTGAATATAGAGCCCAAACCAGCACCGCCAGGGTTTGTTACATATCAGCTGAGGAGTAACTACCAAAGCGAAAATTATCAAAGACCAAATAATTTCAGCCATCAAAAATCAAGGAATGCACCAAAGACATGAGGAGAAACAAAGCAACGAGGAGCCGCCCCAGATTTCTATCATTGCCCAGTTGGCCGCTACTCAAGCGCAACAGCAAAAAGACAACCAGCTCATTCTTCAAAGGTTAGATCAGTTGCAAGCGCACAATAAAATGCTTGAAACGCAGATTGCGCAACAAGCTGGTTCATCTTCTAAATATAAAAGGAAGCTGCCCTCGCAACTCGATGTGAACTGCTCCGAGACGATCAACGCAATTACACTCAAAAGCGAGAGAGTTCTAGAAGAGCCGCAGCCAAAGGCCAAGGTGGAAAATGCAGCAGATGGAGCTGTCAAAGAAGGGTCTTTGCCGTAAAATGCAGGAGATATACGGGAGAAGGAAAAACCGCAAGAACCAGTGCCTTACGTTCCGCCAATTCCTTTCCCTCAGGCTGAAAAAGAAGGAGGATGCACATTTCAAACGCTTCACGGAGATGCTGAAAAAGCTGCAGGTGACTTTGCCATTTACGGAGGTACTCACTCAAATGCCTACCTATGCTAAATTTTTGAAAGATATTATGTCTCATAGAAGGGAAATGCATGATTTAGACCATGTAGCTTTAGACGCAAATTGTAGTGCGATAATTCAGCTTGCCATGCCTAGAAAGCTTAGCGATCATGGATCATTTTCTGTTCCCATTTCTATTGGAGAAATTAGCATAGCTAGTGCATTGTGTGATCTAGGTGCTAGCATATCTTTAATGCCTTATTCACTTTTTAATAAGCTAGATATGGGGGAATTGACTCCAACCACGTATAGTTTGAGATTAGCAGATCGCTCTTCTAGGGCTCCTAAGGGTGTCCTAGAAGACGTTCCCATCAAAGTTGGGCAATTCTATGTTCCGGTTGATTTCTACGTTTTAGACATGGATAAAGATAAGGAAATTCCCATAATCCTAGGTAGACCATTTTTGAATACGGTTAAGACTATAATAGATTGCGGGAAAGGTACAATCGAATTAAGTTTTGGTAGTGAAAAGATTAAATTCGATTTGAAAAGCATGCTTAGGACACCTAGCAATTTTATGGTTTGTCACTTGATTGAATCATATGATGCGTATAATGTTTTTGACTCTCTTGGTGAACTAGCAAGCTTTGAGTGTGAGCTACTTGCACAAGAAAAAAAATGACTCGTTGTTTGCCTCTATATTGGAAATTGATGAGGATCCCGCTGACTTTGATGATGGCGCGAACGAAATAAATGATGCGCCAAAAGGTAAGGAATTCGGTGAGGGGTTGAAACCTGTTCCACCGAATCTAAGGTATGAATTCTTGGGACCAAACAAATCTTTACCTGTTATTGTAGAAGCTTATTTGAATGATATTGAGACTTCTAAACTGATGAATGTGTTGCATGAATATAAAAGTGCCATTGAGCACTCCCTTGATGATTTGAAGGGGATTAACCCCGATGTGTGCATGCATAGAATTCGTTTAGAAGATAATGCGAAGCCCAGTCGTAAGTTCCTTTGGCGTTTAAATCATAAGTTAGGAGAAGTTGTATTGAAGGAAGTCACAAAATTGCGTAATGCAGGTATTATTTATGCTGTCCCAGATTCTGAGTGGGTGAGCCCAATTCATGTGGTGCCCAAAAAGGGCGGGCTCACCGTGGTTAGAAATGAGAAACATGAGTTGATACCTACGCGTACAGTCACGGGGTGGAGGATGTGGGTAGATTATAGGAAGTTAAATTCAGCCACTAAGAAGGATCACTTTCTCATCCCCTTTATAGATCAAATGTTAGAACGTCTAGCGGGGCATGAATATTCTGCTTTTTTGATGGGTATAATGGTTTCTTCCAAATTCCTATTCACCCCGATGACCAAGAAAAGACCACGTTTACTTGCCCCTACGGCACATTTGCTTATAAGAGAATGCCTTTTGGTTTTTGTAATGCACCGGGAACTTTCCAATGTTGTATGATGTCCATTTTTGCTGAATTTTTAGAAAACTCTATGGAAGTATTTATGGACGATTTTTCTGTGCATGGTTACTCATTTGATGTTTGTCTCACAAACTTGTCTTGTGTGTTGGCTAGGTGTATTGAGATGGACCTAGTACTAAATTGGGAGAAATGTCATTTTATGGTCAAATAAGGCATTGAGTTGGGACATCTTGTATCAAAAAGAGGAATTGAAGTCGATAGAGCCAAAATCGATGTTATTGAGAAGCTGCCACCACCAAGAGACGCGAAGGGAATAAGGAGTTTCCTCGGGCACGCTGGATTTTATAGGAGGTTCATCAAGGACTTCTCGAAAATTGCTAAACCTCTTACAACTCTACTATGTAATGAGGTAGAGTTCAATTTCGATGAACCGTGCCATCAAGCATTTCAAACGCTTAAGAGAGCGTTGGTGTCAGCCCCTATAATTCAACCTCCGAACTGGGAAATTCCGTTTGAGCTGATGTGTGACGCTAGCGATAGCGCTATTGGAGCGGTATTGGGGCAAACGGCCGACAAACGTCTGCACGTGATTTATTATGTGAGTAAAGCCCTTGACTTTACACAAGAAAATTACTCGACCACAAAAAAAGAAATGCTTGCTATCGTTTATGCCTTCAAGAAATTCAGACAATACTTAATCGGGTCCAAAACAATTGTCTACACGGACCTTGCAGGGATCAAATATCTTATGGCAAAGAAGGAGGCGAAGCCTAGACTTATCCGCTGGATTCTCCTTTTACAAGAGTTCGATGTTGAAATTAAAGATAAGAAAGAAGTGAAAAATGTGGTCGCAGATCACCTATCGAGGCTTGAGCAAATCAGTGGATGTGGTGACAAGAATGTACCAATTGAAGACTTTTTCATCGGAGAATATTTACTGAGCATCAAGACGACGCAAGCTCCCTGGTATGCTGATTTTGTGAATTTTCTTGCTTGTGGTAGTTTACCGGAAGGGGCAAATCACAATCAAAGGAAGAAATTCTTCCATGACGTGAACCGCTATTATTAGGATGAGCCATTTCTTTTTAGGCTATGCGCTGATGGGTTATATCGGTCATGTATCGCGGAGGATGATCAAAAGGGTATTCTAAGAAGCAACCACTCTTCCCCTATGGTGGACACGACTTTAGCTCCAAAACAGCCGCGAAGGTTCTATAATGCGGTTTTTATTGGCCGACGTTGTCTAAGGGCGCGTATGAATTTGTGAAGTCTTGTGACGCATGACAACATAAGGGAAATAAATCAAAGCATGACGAGATGCCGCAAAAGGGAATCCTTGAGGTTGAAATATTTGATGTTTGGGGATAGACTTCATGGAGCCATTCCCACCATCAAATGAGAATAAATATATCCTAGTCGCCGTCGATTATGTCTCCAAATGGGTGGAGGCCGTCGCTGCTCCCTCTTGCGATGCTAATGTGGCAAAAAGAGGCTTTTCACCAAAATAATATTTCCAAGGTTTGGTGCGCCAAGAACAATGATCAGCAATAATGGATCGCAATTTAAGGAAAAGCAGTTCGAGGCATTGCTCCGAAAATATGATGTCTACCACAAGATAGCGACGCCGTATCACCCTCAGACCAGCGGGCAAGTTGAGGTCTCTAATCGCGAGATCAAGGCAATATCGGCGAAGACGGTTAGTAGTTCTCGCAAGGATTGGTCAACAAAGCTCGACAAAGCGTTATGGGCCTACAGAACGGCATTTAAGACACCAATCGGTATGTCCCCTTACAGACTTGTGTACGGGAAACCTTGCCATCTCCCTGTGGAACTCGAGTATAAAGCCATGTGGGCTATCAAGAAGCTGAATTTCGACTTGAAATTAGCAGGGGAGAAGAGACTACTCCAGCTTCACGAGCTCGATGAGATCAGACTTAACTCGTACGAAAGCGCCAAAATTTATAAGGAGAAAACCAAACTTTGGCATGACAAGAAAATTCAGAGGAGAATTTTCTCGAAGGGGGATAGCGTTCTGCTTTTCAACTCTAGACTTAGACTATTTCTGGAAAAGCTGAAACCAAGGTGGTCGGGGCCTTTCAAAGTCGAAAAAGTGTACGAAGATGGCCATTTCGAATTGATGAACAAAGATGGTGAAACGTTCAATGAATGACCATCGCATTAAGGTGTACCATGGAGAAGAGAAAAGCTTGGAGCTTGGAGACTTCAAGCTTGACGATTCTACCTAATTCCCACACTATTGCATGCCACTTGAGAAGGGATCCTCGCAAAGGACTTCTCAAGTGTGTTTCTAATGAAGAAGGGAATCAGCTACGTCTTAGCGAAGACGTTAAACTAGGCCGGTTATGCTTCTACTTGTTGGTAGTATAGAATTATGTTGGATTTTGTGTTGCGCCGTGCAAATATTTGATTAGTGATTCTAGAGATTTTGTGTTTGTATGCACTCGAATTACCCTTTGGTTTGATTATCCATATGTAGGAGTTTTAAGTGTGGGGTAGTTCGACTTATGGAACCTGGTGATTTTTTTGTGAAGACTTTCAGGCATAGTGGCTGTAACACACAACAGTTGATTCGCCCGAATCAGTTTCTGGCTTGCCCGAATCACTTTTGATTCGTGCAGATGAATAATGTTCATATCAGCACTGAGTAAGTGATTCGAGCGAATCACTTTTGGTCTCCCCGAATCACTTGTGATTCGTTCAACTTATGCGCACAAGAATCAATTCGGCCAAGGTTTCGCCCGAATCACCTGTGATTCGTGCAGATTGATACTATTCCAATCAGCATTGAGTAAGTGATTCGACGGAATCACCTGTGATTCGGGCAGCACCCCAAATCAATTTCATTCGGGGTTTAAGAGATATTCATTCACACTTCGTTTCTCTCTCATCCTTCCCGAGCCATAAAACCCCGCATGCGTCTACCCGTCGCCAGCTTCGTTCATCCTCCGCCAACGTCCCCCTTCCGAGCTAACCCTAAAATCCAACCTCCATCCGTCGCCAGCTTCCTCCGACCCGCTTCGCCCGAATCACCAGTGAGTCCGTGAGTCGCCTCTCTCTTTCTCCCGAATCAATGGCTAAGACTAACTTAACCACGACTGGGAAACCGAGACCACCTCCCACCCGAAAGCTTTCCGCAACCGAGAAGAAGAAAGGAATAGCTAAACCTAAACCTAAATCCAGACCCAGACCAGGGCCAAGGAGAGCTGCTACTGGCATTGTCTTTCTCTAGTCTCCTCCGCAGTCTGTAGTCACCGAGACCTCATCATCGTCTTCCTCCGAGGTAGCCAGACCTGTGGGGGAATCTTCTCGCTCGGGATCAAACTTAGCTATAGTGCCGCATGCGAGAGCGGAAAGGGCGAGGACACCCTTCCCCTTTACTGAGGAGATTCCAGTTGCCGGTGCTCAAATGAAAACCTGATCGCGCATCGTTGTACGCGTCAAATTAATCCTTCCTTCTCCACTTAGTATAGCGGCTAAGTCAGGGTCGATCCCACAAGGAGCAAGCAGACTCGTTCTAGCTAGTAACCTACAACTTACGAAAATTGGGTTGTGAGTGATTGGGTTGCGCAGGTGCGCGAATGAACAGTAGTGAATGCAGAATTTGCACTAGACGTGTGTAGGCAGTAGAGATTAAGTACTATGACTATGAAAAGTATCGGTGCAGACAATCCTCTATGAATGTATTCCTTATCATCGACTCTAAACGTCTATAGTTCGATTTACTGAAGTTAGTGTCCGATCAAGGCTTCCTAACATGTGCGCATGTTCCGATCAAAGTTCATGGGCTATTAATTCTTGAAACTAGTCTAAGCAGCTACGAATCCTGTCACAGTAGCAGCTGATTATCCTAGCGCGTTACTCCTAGTTGTCACCGTCAAGCTACCAACTAGTTTAACATATAACAAACAAGTAGTAAGAGTAAGATTGCGGTTCAAGGCTTCCTCTACTCATGCAACTAGCTGTCAACCGTGTGCACAGAATTAATACAAGCAAACAAACTATGCATTAAGCACAAGTCTCAAAGGAAATACTCATAGAATCATGCCCAACCGATACAAAGCGTTTAGCTAGACATGCTAGTGGTAAACATCATAGAAATAGTAAATAAAAGCTAAAGTGCCCAAGAAAACAGTAACAAGCAGGTGCGTGCAGGCTGCTGTGTCTCGGCTCACGCAGGTCCTCGCAGCAGCTCGTGTGTTTTTCAATTCTGGCTCTCTCTCCTCGATATTGTCTCTCTTCGATGTCTCATGTCAAACCCTAGCCTTCCTCTCTTTATATACTGCTCATGAGGACAATCTTGGCAACTTCCAAATCCTATGGTGTTCAAGATTTGGAAACACCAACATCCTGCGCACGCTGGTTAGCGCAGTTGGTTAGCGCACCGCACTCTGACTCTGCCACTTCCTATCCTGTTTGCGCTGCTAGCTCCGCAGGCTGTGTGTTGCGCTCCTAAAACGCGCCTATTAGCACGTATCCGACTTAGGCCCTCGTTTTACCCTTACAAAAACACCGGAAACCAGTAATCTTGTACACAAAATAATGCAAACAAGCATAGTGTTAGGATCTAAATAGCGCGTATAAATAGGCTCTATCAAACCCCCCACACTTGCCCTTGTTCCTCCCGAACAAGCACTCAAGCACGGATACAATTTCCTCCCTGGAGTCTAGCGCACAGTCTTGCACTCTGGCGCGATCTGCACAACCGTTCACCTTGCGTTGCTCTATCACCTGCGCGCATCTGCCTTCAACAGTTTAGTAAAACAATTCTGAAATTCGTTACCTCTCAGCTGGGATGGAGATTATTTCGGATGGCTGGGAGATAGTTCTTCATAGGCTCCAGGTTGTCAGTCTTTACTTCGAGTACGGGTATATGGTTAATAGCGCAAGCTTCTTCCGGTGCGTGATTCTTCCGCGCACTTCCTGGGAACTCGAGCCCTTTTTGATGATTTTCTTGTGAACTTGCGCACGCTGGTACGGAGTTGTGCGCATGCTGGTTTCTTTAGCGCATATCATCTGCTGGTCTTTTTTCTTTTTGTACAGCTTTATCTACAGTTCCTGTGTTCCCAGAACGGTTCCAGTCTCGGCCTCCGGATAGCAGCTATGGAACAACCCTCCGCTCTCCCTCGATCTATTTGCGCAGGTCAGCGCACGCGTTTACACCCGCGCCTGCCTTCCCTCGCTCGACTTCCAGAGGAAAGGTGGTCTGTTTTCTGACCTCGCCACGCTTTGGGTATTTGCCTTCGGCATCTGCATGGCTGAGCGCGCTCTATTGTTCCGAAGGTCGCGAAGCACCGGCCTCCACTAGCGCTCTCACCCATATACCTTACCTTCGAAGCAAAAACGACTAACCGCCTCTCTAGAGCATTTCTGTCAACTCCACATCCTCTGTATATCCCAGCTAAAAGGAGCAGAAAAATCGAAAAAAATACTAAACAGTTGATAGCAGCGCATGCAAAATGAATAGGGCAATACAAGCCGAAAAGTGTGCGCAACCCGCACACAAGCGAACCACTGCTACTATTCCCTTTGACTAAACTAAGCTATACTACAAAGCTCAAAAAAACGTGAAATGTAAATGTAACGCTCCCCCCCCCACACTTAAACAGAGACGTGTCCTCACGACTCATGCTCAAGCGCAACGGAGAGCGCACACATGCATGCAAGCAAAACAAAGGACATAAGAAAGAAAAATATATAGTCAACGCAGCAAAGACATAGTCAGGAGTTCACGAAATGTTCAGCACAATATAGCAATATAGCAACATCGAGCAATAGTTTTCAAAAGATAAGAAACCACCTGAAAGATATGAGCGCCCTCCTTGCGGCCCTAGACATCTTCGGAGATGGACTCAGCCGCGGATCCGTGCGCCTCCTCATTTGTGGAATCTGTCTCATATTCGGAACTGAAAGCTGGCGGCACGACAGAAACTACGGCGGGCTGAGTCAAGAGATCGTCCTCCGGGATAGGGTCCCATAGTGAATCTGAGCTCGAACCTATGATGGGAGTACCTTCAGAGGACCTCTGTACAGAAGGCTGCGCAGGGGGTGCTGCTGGTGCTAGTACCGAGTCTATTGCTGGGGTGGGTACTGCTGAATGGATCGGGGATTGGGCAGGAGGGCTGGTTGGCTTGCGCTGCTCGCTGGGGGAGCCTGGAGGCAGCCTACGCAGACTGAGGAGAGGGGGGGATAGAATCTCCAAATTTCCACCCTGATGGTGGACTCACGCTCAGGTCTGCCCCCTCTGGCGCTAAATTCTCTAGCACGCGCATGACGTTGAACATCATGCGCTGCTCCTCTGATACCTCCTCAGGCGCCTCCTCTGCCTCTGTTCTGGGGCGCTTTCCCGGTGCACGCGGGGGAGAATCATTAATGGCTATGGTTACTGGCTCCCCCTGCTGCACACTCGCCCTCCGGCGCGCTCCAGTCTGCGCACGAGTCCTCATGCGCCTGACTGGAGGCGCAACTGGCTCTGGGGCCTCTTCCATCTCCCTTTCCTCAGCGGCCTCCTCTGGCTGCGCGCTCCTCTCTGCTCTTTGCCTCGGCGCTCTGGCCGGCTACAGCTGGTAGCACCATTCCAAGGACCCGTCCTCTCTCGCGGCCACCGCTCTGAGCTGCAGCATATGGGCACGGTCCTGGGGAACGGCTGGCACTACCGTGTGCTCAGGCACTTCCGGCTCTCCATGCAGCGCACGCAGCAGGTGCGTGATCATTCCTCCACAAGTCAGCGGCCCCTTCGTGCTGACCCGATTCCAATGCACCACCATGTTTGAGACAAACAACACCTTCTTCCCATAGTACAATCCCTTCAATATATCCATGTCCAGCAGGCTGATCTTGGGCGCACCATTAAAGCGCCCGATGATTGCATAGGCGACTATGCGCCAGAGGTAGAACATCCACGGGTCGCGCAGCTCGCGTCCTCGGCTGCGCTCCGTGGCAAAAACTTGGCCGGTCGCCATCGCACGCCATGCCTCCTGATTTGTGTGCGTGTCTATATCCTCCTCACACACCTTGGCGCACCTCAGCGTGCGCTTCAGCCTCTTGGCCGAGGCTATGTACCAGACCCCTCTGTGCCGGTATCTGATCTCCAAGTCAGCAGTCTTCAGCGATGCCATGAACTCACACGTATCCTCCTTATCAGCGGCGCTGTTGATCTCCAACAGCGCCTCCCAGCCCGCCAGCACGAGCTTCTCCACAATGAGTTCCTCCAACCCGACTTCGCGCAGGAAGTCCCTGCTGATGTACGGGGTCCCGTACATCTCCAGCCTCATGAAGGGGTCATATTTGCTGGCGAATGACGCTGGGGTCTCTTGATCCTCCGCGGGCCTCATGGTGCGCTGGTGTTCCTCTGGTTAACTACGGTCAAAGCTCAACAAATGCCCAAAAAATCCAAACTCCGACAAGTCGCCTATCCTCCGCCTACAAAACTCACTACCCAGAACTCCAAATGGTGCGGTCGAACTAGGTGCGATTTCAAACCTAGGGCAAGTCCTCTATCGCACAAAACCCTACTGAATCGGCTCAAACTGAAGGGAAGGGTTACCTGGTGTGTGTGCGACGGTAAGCTCTTCAAATCTTTCTAAACGGAGGCCTGGTTGATTGCCGGACGGTGAGCGGAGGCTGAGGGCAGGAGCTTTCTTGCAACGGTTGAATGTGAAAATGCTGAAAATTTTTCTAAGTCCTGGCCTTTTATACCCCCTTTCTGGCGCATCTGTTCTGCGCACTTAATTTGCGCATTGACTTGCGCACTGCTGCGCGACTAAAAACTACAAGTCCTAAACTAGCTAAAAACACTAAAAACTATATAAAAAAAATGTGTAAAAGTAAAACGTGTCGGGTTACCTCCCGACAAGTGCCTTTGTTTAACGTCGTTGGCTCGACCGTACCTCGTTACTTGCTTAAAAGTGTGCCAGTGACCCCCCCCCCACTCTTGCTCCTGAGTGACCCCGCGCTCGTGTGTGCGTTGCGTTCTTCTGAGTCCTGCGCAAAGGATCGGAAGGGTGGTCAGCATGGTTAATATCATGTAACAAATCAATAGTAACGAGGTTGGTTAATGAGGGAGAAGAAATATGAGCAATAGTTCCCAGTTCTCCCTCAGGTGCCTCTGGTGGCGACTCTGGCGCAGCAACCTGCGCATCTTCTATCTCTGGCTCTGCCAAGTCAACTTCGCGCGCTGTGTTATCCCAAGGTTCTCCCAAATACTTTTTGACTCTCTGCCCATTGACCTGAAAACGATGCTGGTGCTCGTTTTCTAACTCGAGTGTTCCGTAAGGGAAAACCTTGGTAACCGTGTATGGTCCCGTCCATTTGCTGCGCAGCTTCCCAAGCATTAGCTTTAGGCGCGAGGAAAACAATAGTACCTGGTCTCCTGGCTCAAAGGTGCGTCTGAGGATGTTTTTGTCGTGAAATGCCTTTGTGCGCGCCTTGTAGTCGCGCAACCCCTCATATGCATCTAGGCGCAGCTCCTCTAACTCGCTTAGCTCAAATGCGCGCTCCCTACCAGCCTCGTCGAGGTTCAGGTTGCAAACGCGCAATGCCCAGTATGCCTCGTGTTCCAACTCCACTGGCAGGTGGCACGCTTTTCCATAAACCAACCGAAACGGAGAAGTCCCAATCGGTGTCTTATGCGCAGTTCTGTATGCCCATAGCGCATTGTCAAGGCGCTGGCTCCAATCTTTGCGCGACGGTCTCACAGTTTTCTCCAGGATGCGCTTGATCTCTCGGTTAGAAACCTCGGCCTGGCCATTCGTCTGAGGATGGTAAGCGGTGGACGTCTTGTGGCGCACTCCATAGTGCTTGAATACCTGCGCCACTATCCTATTACAGAAATGCGTCCCCTGGTCGCTTATGATTGCCTTAGGCACCCCGCACCTGCAAAAGATGTTAGTTCTCAAAAAGTCAGCGACCGTCTTACCATCATCCTTCCGGATGGCCTTAGCCTCAACCCATTTGGAGACATAATCCACCGCGACCAATATATACTCATATCCGGAAGATGGAGGAAATGGCTCCATGAAGTCAATCCCCCAAATATCGAATACTTCATCCACTAGTATTGGCGTCTGCGGCATCTCATTGCGCACTGATATTCCCCCTGTGCGTTGACACCTGTCATAGTTCCTGCAGTGGTTATACGAGTCACTAAACAAGTGTGGCCAATAAAATCCGCAATCCAGGATCTTTCTGCTCGTGCGCTTTGGACCAAAGTGTCCTCCACATGCGTGCGCATGACAAAACATTAAAACAGAGTTAATTTTATGGTCAGGCACGCATCGCCTTAAAATCTGATCAGGTCCTATTCTGACCATATACGGATCATCCCAAATGTAATACCTGGACTCATGCTTTAATCTCATGCATTGGGTTTTAGTGAAATGAGGAGGAAATGTACCTGTGACCAGGTAATTGGCAATGTGCGCATACCATGGTACCTTACCTGTCAGCGCCATCAGATGCTCGTCAGGGAATGTCTCCGTGATCCGCCCTGGCTCCTTCTCTTTCACGATCCTGCTCAGGTGGTAAGCGACTGTGTTCTCCGTGCCCTTCTTATCCTTGATTTCCAAGTCGAACTCCTGAAGTAGAAGCACCCAGCGCATCAGGCGCGACTTAGTCTCTTTCTTGGACATCAGGTAACAGATTGCTGCGTGGTCTGTGTAGACGATGACTCTGGCGCCTAGAACATATGCGCGGAACTTCTTCAGTGCAAACACGATTGCCAGAAGTTCCTTCTCCGTGGTGGTGTAGTTCCTCTGCGCAGCATCCAGTGTGCGCGATGCATAATAGATGGCATGTGGCTTCTTGTCCATGCGCTGTCCCAGAACTGCACCTACTGCATAGTCACTTGCGTCGCACATCAGTTCGAACGGCAGGCTCCAGTCTGGCGCGCGCATCACTGGCACACTCGTCAGCGCCTCCTTCAGCTTGTCAAACGCAGCCCTGCACTCATCAGTGAATTCGAAACAGACATCCTTTTGCAAGAGGTTAGACAGGGGTATACAAATCTTAGAAAAATCTTTTATGAAACGCCTGTAAAACCCTGCATGCCCAAGGAATGATTTCACATCGCGCACGTTAGTGGAATAAGGCAAATTAGAAATAAGATCTATTTTGGCCTTATCTACCTTGATCCCCTCCTGCGAGATGATATGTCCTAGTACTACTCCGTGTGATACCATAAAATGATATTTTTCATAATTGAGCACTATGTTTTTTGAAATGCAGCGCGCTAAGACCTTATCGAGATTAATTAAGCATGCGTCAAAGGTACCTCCGTACACAGTAAAATCATCCATGAACACCTCAATGCATATACCAATCATATCAGAAAAGATGCTCATGACTAGACGTTGGAACGTACCTGGCGCGTTACACAGTCCAAACGACATGCGCCGAAACGCAAACGTACCGAATGGGCAGGTAAACGTAGTTTTTTCTTGATCCTCCGCAGCAATGGGTATCTGATTGTACCCTGAGTACCCGTCCAGAAAGCAAAAGTATGGCTTCCCCGCTAATCGATCTAGCATCTGGTCCATGAAGGGCAGCGGAAAATGATCCTTGTGCGTGACTGTGTTAAGCTTTCTGTAGTCGATGCACATGCGCCATCCAGTTTGCATGCGCTTGGGAACTAGCTCGCCTTGCGCATTCTCCTCTACTGTGATTCCTCCTTTCTTCGGCACAACATGCACTGGACTTACCCATTTGCTGTCTGAGATTCGGTAAATGACCCCTGCGTCCAGCAGCTTCAGGATCTCCTTCTGTACCACCTCCATCATATTCGGATTCAATCTGCGCTGAGGCTCCCTTGATGGTTTGGCACCATCTTCCAATAGAATTCTATGCATGCATACGTCCGGGCTCACTCCGCGCAGGTCAGCAAGTGTCCATCCTATAGCGCGCTGGTTCTTGCGCAGCACCTCTTGTAGTCGTGCCTCCTGCTCCTCTTCTAATCCTTTCTTTATGATTACCGGCAGGGTGTCCTCATTTCCCAGGAATATGTATTTGAGGTGCTCGGGGAGTTGCTTCAGCTCGACCTTGGGTGCCTGTTCAATAGAGGGCAAGATTTTATTAGCAGTGCAGACATTAACTATATCGTGTACCTGTCTGGATACTGGTTCGACACTGCTCAACTCATTCTCGTGCGCCTCCATCTCTGCCTGTATCAGCGGCTCAGGTCCTTCTACTGCGCTCTGATAGAGTCTATTTATACGCATTATTTAGATCATAACCCTATGCTTGTTTGCATTATTTTATGTACAAGATTACTGGTTTCCAGTATTTTTGTATTTCAGGGCGAAACAAGGGCCTTAGTCGGATACGCGCTAACAGGCAGCGTTTAGGGGGTGCATCACACAAGCCTGCGGAGCTAGCGGCGCAAACAGAAGAATTGGCCGAGTCGACCACGGTGCGCTAACCGTTTGCGCTAACCAAGATGCCGTGCGCTAGGCGCAGATGGTGGTGTTTCCAAATCCTGACACCACCAGATTTGGAAGTTGCCAAGAATGAGCCTCTGAGTAGTATATAAAGAAGAGGAAGTCTAGGGTTTAGAGAGAGGATCATCACATCATAATTCAGAGAGAGAGCGGCAAAACTGGAAAACACACGAGCTTGCTGAGAGGACCTGCGCCAGCCAAGACTGCAACCTGCACGCACTGTTTGCTATTGTTTTCTTGGACACTTTAGTTATTACTTACTGTTTCTATGATGTTTACCACTAGCATGTCTAGCTAAATGCTTGGTATTGGTTGGGCATGAATCTATGAGTATTTCCTTTGAGACTTGCGCTTAATGCATAGCTTGTTTGCTTATATTAATTCTGTGCACATTGTTGGCAGCGAGTTGCATGAGTAGGGGAAGCCTTGAACCGCAATCTTACTCTTGTTGCTTGTTGTTGTATGTTAAACTAGTTGAATAGCCTGACGGTGCCAACTAGGAGTAACGCGCTAGGATAAGCAATTGCTATCTTGATCGGATTCGTAGTTGTTTAGTCTAGTTCAAGAATTAATAGCACATGAACTTTGATCGGAACATGCGCATATGTTAGGAAGCCTTGATCGGACACTAACTTAAGTGAAATCAAACTATAGACGTTTAGAGTCAATGATAAGGAATGCGCTCATAGAGGATTGTCTGCCCAATACTTCTCATAGTCATAGTATTTAATCTCTACTGCCTGCGCACGTCTGGTGCAAGTTCTGCGTTAGCCACTGTTTACTCGCGCATTGCGCAACCCAATCACTCACCCCCCAACTTTCGTAAGTGTAGGTCACTGGTTAAAACTGAACTGCTTGCTCCCTGTGGAGATCGACCCTGACTTAACCACCGTACTAGTGGAAGAGGAAGGACGCTTACAACGACACGCGATCAAATTTTGGCGCCGTTGCCGGGGAGCAACACAGCTAAGTTTTAGCTAGTTTACGTTTTTCCTTTTTAGTAACTAGTTATTTCAGTTTGTTTTGTTTTCTCGTTGTTGTTTCTGACAGCGCGCAATCAACATCAGCCTGCGCAACCTTGAAACAGTTGCGTTGTGCAGATTCTAGTTGCGCACTGACAGACGCAACAGCTTAGTTATCTTTTAATTTCGTTTTCTTTGAGATTTAGAACAGGTCATGGAGGATAACAGTGTTGTTGGGGACAACTTAGGGGACAGAACCCCAGAGGAAGCAAGAGCACATAACCGCGCAGCCCTGTTCAGAGAGGAAGTACAGCGCGAGGTTGAAGCAAGGAGGGCCGCTGAAGTGTATCTTGCGCCACCCATGCAACAGGCCGCGCGACGCAGAACAGTGCGCGAGATGTCAGCCCCAATCACAGTTAACCAGCCATGGTGCATCGTGCTTCCGCCAGACGGTCATTTTGAACTAAGGAGCTCGCTCATTCATCACATGCCCAAGTTCCACGGGATGAACAACGAAAATCCAGTCAAACATGTGCGAGAGTTCCTAGTCATCTGCGAGAACATGAAGGCCGAAGGGGAGAGCGATGAGGCGCTGAAAATGAAGGCATTCCCATTTTCACTATGTGATACAGCCAGACATTGGTTGATGAACTTACCTGCAGGATCAATTCACACATGGGAGCAGCTGCAGAAGAAGTTCCTGGACAAATTCTATCCCGCAGCAAAGATTGCGCTACTAAGGAGAGAACTGGCCGCACCTAGGCAGAGCGCAGGAGAGTCGCTGTCAGAGTATTACGAGCGTTTCAGGGAGCTAGAGGCCAACTGCTACAATCATGGCCTGCCCCAAAATGTGCTGATAGAGAACTTCCTGAACGGATTGCTGCCCATGGAGCTGAGGTTATTGAACGCATGCGCAGGAGGCGACATTTGCAACATGTATCCAGAAGACGCGTGGCAGCTGATAGAAGACTCTGCTGGTCAGGTAAGACATCAGCTAACGCTTGAAAATAGTCGTGCTCGTTCTGTGCATCAGGTAGAAACAAGCGCTGAGATCAAGGAAATGAAGGCCATGCTGCAGAAGTTAATG
Organism: Umbilicus rupestris; assembly: GCA_963678935.1. Taxonomy (NCBI): domain Eukaryota; kingdom Viridiplantae; phylum Streptophyta; class Magnoliopsida; order Saxifragales; family Crassulaceae; genus Umbilicus; species Umbilicus rupestris. Next base: position 11,055,206 of record OY787619.1, read on the forward strand.
AGTGCGCAAGGCGCACAACCAGCTGCGCCAAAGACATGCGAGTTCTGCAGGTCCACCGAGCACAAAACTGATGAATGTCCCACACTTTTCGAGGAATCAGGAGATGTCAATGCTCTTGGAGGATGGGATAACAGAGGACCACAGAGGCAGAATCAGCCGCGCTTTGGACTTCCTGCAAATGGGTTTAGATGGAAGGAGGAAAATAATTTCCAGAGGCAGTCCACGGATCAGCGCGCGCCACAGCAGACGCAACAAGCTGCACCCTACAATCCACCGCATCGCCGCACTGACGCACCAGCGCATAACAACCAGCAATCGAGGCGATCTCTGGAAGATATCGTGGGGCAGCTAGCAGACACAATGCGCAAAAATGACGAGAAGTATGACAAGCGGTTCGAATCCATTGAAAAGCAGCTATCACAGATCGCTACCACGGTTTATGAGCTAAAGAAGAGCGATGGCAACCTGCCTTCGCAAGTGATTCAGAACCCCAAGGGAGGAGTCAATGCTGTGACACTGAGGACTGGGCGCACAATAGGAATAGAGCAGACCGCGAAGACGCCCGCGCAACCAGCTGCGCAAGTCCCGGATCCAGCAGAGCTGAATGCGCAACCGGAGCCAGACGCGCAACCAGAAGTGCCAGCCACAAGCCAGCAGGGCGAAGCGCCAGGTATCACACAATTAAAAGACAAGGGCACGAATCATACTAATATACCTGCACCTTTCCCTGTGCAGGCACCCTTGGCTAGGAAGGAAGTGCTGGACAAGGAGCTATACGAATTATTCAGTAAGGTGGAAATAAACATTCCCCTTATTGAAGCAGTTCGGCAGATTCCTAGGTATGCCAAGTTTTTGAAGGAGCTGTGCACAAACAAGCGAAGGAAAGGCGAGTGCGCACAGGTAATGCTAAATGCGCAGGCCTCAGCGATCGTGCAACATAAGGTACCACCTAAGTGCCGAGATCCAGGTACGTTCACTATCCCATGCACTTTAGGTAAGACCACAGTGAGCAATTGCATGATTGATTTAGGCACATCCATCAATTTGCTACCCTATTTCCTATATGCGACATTGCGCCTTGGACCACTAAAGCTTGCAGGTCTCACCATTCAGCTAGCAGATCGGTCGTGCAAATAACCTGCAGGCATGATAGAGGATGTTCTTGTGCGAGTAGGAGAGCTGGTATTCCCCGCAGATTTTTATGTGCTAGAAATGGAGGGTGAATCGAGCACCAGCAGTGCGCAGATCCTACTGGGCAGACCTTTTCTGATGACCGCACGCACAAAGATAGACGTGTGGAGGGGCACACTCTCTATGGAGGTTGATGGCGAAGAAATCCACTTCAACATATTTAAAGGGATGCAACACCCACATGAGGACGCCACAGTGCACGCAATGGACAGCATTGATGATTTAGTCACAGATGCGCAATGCGCAAGCGCAACGGTAGGACCAGAGCCACTAGCACAGGCAGAGTTGGAGGAGCATGAAGACGAGCTGAGCAGTGCTGAACCAGAATCCAACCAGGTACACGATATAGTTCATATTTGCACTGCTAATAAAATCTTTCCCTGTATTGAACAGGCACCCAAGATCGAGCTGAAGCAACTTCCAGAGCACCTCAAATACATTTTCTTAGGAAATGAGGACACCCTGCCAGTGATCATAAAAAAAGGATTAGAAGAGGAGCAGGAGGCGCAATTACGACAGGTGCTGCGCAAGAACCAGCGCGCTATAGGATGGACACTTGCCGATCTGCGTGGAGTGAGCCCAGACGTATGCATGCATAGAATTCTATTGGAGGATGGTGCCAAACCATCCAGGGAGGCTCAGCGCAGATTGAATCCGAATATGATGGAGGTGGTGCAAAAGGAGATTTTGAAGTTGCTTGACGCAGGAGTCATTTACCCGATCTCGGACAGCAAATGGGTCAGTCCAGTGCACGTTGTGCCAAAGAAAGGAGGAATTACCGTAGAGGAGAATGCGCAGGGCGAGCTAGTTCCCAAGCGCATACAAACTGGATGGCGCATGTGCATCGACTACAGGAAGCTTAACGCAGTCACGCGCAAGGACCATTTCCCGCTACCCTTCATAGACCAAATGCTGGACAGATTAGCAGGAAAGCCCTATTTTTGTTTCTTGGACGGATATTCAGGGTACAACCAGATACCCATAGCTGCAGAGGATCAAGAGAAGACCACGTTCACCTGCCCGTTCGGTACGTTTGCGTTTCGGCGCATGTCATTTGGGCTGTGTAACGCGCCAGGTACGTTCCAACGCCTTGTCATGAGCATTTTTTCTGATATGATTGGTATATGCATAGAAGTGTTCATGGATGATTTCACTGTGTATGGAGGTACCTTTGATGCATGCTTAACTCATCTTGATAAGGTCTTAGCGCGCTGCATTTCAAAGAACCTAGTGCTCAATTATGAAAAATGTCATTTCATGGTATCGCACGGTGTAGTACTAGGACATATCATCTCAGAGGAGGGGATCAAGGTAGATAAAGCTAAGATAGATCTTATTTCTAATCTGCCTTATTCCACTACCGTGCGTGACGTGAAGTCATTCCTTGGGCATGCCGGGTTTTACAGGCGTTTCATAAAAGACTTCTCTAAAATTTATATACCCCTGTCTAACCTCTTGCAAAAGGATGTGTGCTTCGACTTTACTGATGAGTGCAAGGCCGCGTTTAATAAGCTGAAGGAGGCGCTGACAAGTGCGCCAGTGTTGCGCGCGCCAGACTGGAGCCTACCATTCGAACTAATGTGCGACGCAAGTGATTACGCAGTAGGAGCAGTCCTGGGACTGCGCGTGGACAAGAAACCGCACGCCATTTATTATGCATCGCGCACACTGGACTCTGCGCAGAGGAATTACACCACCACGGAGAAGGAGCTTCTGGCAATCGTTTTTGCGCTAGAGAAGTTCCGCGCATATGTTCTAGGCGCCAGAGTCGTCATCTACACAGACCACGCAGCCATCCGCTACTTACTGTCCAAGAAGGAGACTAAGCCGCGCCTGATGCGCTGGGTACTCCTACTACAGGAATTTGACTTGGAAATTAAGGATAAGAAGGGCACGGAGAACACAGTCGCAGACCACCTGAGCAGGATCGTGAAAGAGGAGGAACCAGGGCAGATCACGGAGACATTCCCTGACGAGCATCTGATGGCGCTGACAGGTAAGGTACCATGGTATGCGCACATTGCGAATTACCTGGTCACAGGTACGTTTCCTCCACATTTCAATAAAACCCAGTGCATGAGATTGAAACATGAGTCCAAGCATTACATTTGGGATGATCCATATATGCTCTGAATAGGACCAGATCAGATATTGAGGCGCTGCGTGCCTGGTCATGAAATTAACTCTGTTTTGATGTTTTGTCATGCACACGCATGTGGAGGACACTTTGGTCCCAAGCGCACCAGCAGAAAGGTCCTGGACTGCGGATTTTATTGGCCGCACCTGTTTATAGATGCATATGATCACTGCCGGAATTGTGACAGGTGCCAGCGCACAGGGAGCATATCAACGCGCAACGAGATGCCGCAAACGCCGATTCTAGTGGATGAAGTGTTTGATATTTGGGGTATTGACATCATGGGGCCATTCCTTCCATCTGCCGGATACGAGTACATATTGGTCGCAGTGGATTATGTCTCCAAATGGGTCGAAGCTAAGGCCACACGGAAGGATGATGGTAAGACGGTCGCTGAGTTTCTAAAAACTAAAATCTTTTGCAGGTACGGGGTGCCTAAGGCAATCATTAGCGACCAGGGGACGCACTTTTGTAACAGGATTGTGGCGCAGGTTTTCAAGCATTATGGAGTGCGCCACAAGACGTCCACGGCTTATCATCCTCAGACGAATGGACAGGCTGAGGTTTCCAATAGAGAGATCAAGCGCATCCTGGAAAAAACCATAAGACCATCGCGGAAGGACTGGAGCCTGCGCCTAGACGATGCGCTGTGGGCATACCAGACCGCGCATAAGACACCAATCGGGACTTCACCGTTTCGGTTGGTCTATGGAAAGGCGTGCCATCTGCCAGTAGAATTGGAGCACAAAGCATACTGGGCACTGCGCATATGCAACCTAAACCTGGATGAAGCTGGCAAGGAACGCGCGTTTGAGCTGAGCGAATTAGAAGAGCTGCGCCTGGATGCCTATGAGGGACTGCGCGATTACAAAGCACGCACCAAGGCATTTCACGACAAGAATATTCTTAGACGCACTTTTGAGCCAGGAGACCAGGTACTGTTGTTCTCCTCGCGCCTAAAGCTCTTGCCAGGGAAGCTGCGCAGTAAATGGACAAGACCGTACACAGTCACCAAGGTTTTCCCCTACGGAACAATCGAGTTAGAAAACGAGCACCGGCATCATTTTCAGGTCAATGGGTAGAGAGTCAAGAAATACTTAGGAGAACCTTGGGATGGTATAGCGCGCGACATTGAGTTGGCAGAACCTGAGATAGCAGATGCGCAGGTTGCTGCGCCAGAATCATCACCAGATGCACCAGAGGGAGAACTGGACACTATTGCTCATATTTCTTCTCCCTCTTTACCTTCCCTCGTTGCTTGTAATTTTTCACATCCTATTATCCATGCTGACTACCCTTTTGATCCTTTGCGCAGGACCACGGAATGCGCCACACACGCACAAGTGCGGGATCACTCAAGAGCCAGAGTGGGGGAGGTCGCTGGCACACATTTGAGCACGTAACGAGGTACAGTCGAGCCAACGACGTTAAACAAAGGCACTTGTCGGGAGGTAACCCGACTCGTTTTATTTTTTACATGTCTTTCTTTTAGTATTTCTAGTGTCTTTTAGCTAGTTTAGGACTTGTAGTTTTTTTTAGTCGAGCAGCAGTGCGCAGGTCCGTGCGCACTTCAGTGCGCAGGACCGCTGCACCAGTCAGGGGGTATATAAGGGCAGTACTTAGAAAATTTCAGCACTTTTTCACTCGACCGCAGCGCATCAGACAGGGAGGACACCTGCGAGTTCCTGGCGTCGTTAGAACCAGGTGAGATGGAGATAAGGTACCGGCACCGAGGGGTGTGGTACATTGCCTCGGCTAAGAGGCTGAAGCGCACACTAAGGTGCGCCAAAGTGCGAGAAGCTGACATGGACGCGCACACGAATCAGGAGGCGTGGCGCGAGATGGCGACCGGGCCAGTGTTTGCCGCGGGGCGCTGCAGGGGACGTGAGCTGCGTGACCCGTGGATGTTCTACTTGTGGCGCTTGGTCGCCTATGCGGTTATTGGGCGTTTTAATGGTGCGCCGAAGATCAACTTGCTGGATATGGAGATTTTGAAGGGGTTTTATTATGGGAAGAGGGTGCTCTTTGTTCTGAACATGATACACCACTGGAGCCGAGTCAGCACCAAGGGGCCGCTGACTTGCGGAGGAATTATTACGCACCAGCTGCGTGCGTTACATGGAGCGCCTGAGGTGCCAGAGCACACAGTGGTGCCGGCTGTCCCTCTGGACCGCGCTCCCATGCTGCAGATTCGGGCGGTAGCCGTGAGGGAGGATGGCACATTGGAGTGGTGCTACCGCCTGCAGCCGGCCAGAGTGTAGCGGCCAAGAGCAGAGAGCAGCGCGCAAGCAGCAGAGGGTGCGCAGGAGATGGAGGAGGACGAGGCCCCAGAGCCAGTTGTGCCTCCAGTCAGGCGCGCGAGGACCCGCGCGCAGACTGGAGCGCATCGGAGGGCCCATGCACCGCAGGGGGAGCCAGTTACCATTTCCATCGAGGATTCTCCCCCGCGTGCACAAAGGAAGCACCCGAGGACCGAGGCTGAGGAGGCGCCTGAGGAAGCATCAGCAGAGCAGCGCATGATGTTCAACGTCATGCGCGTGCTCGAGTATTTAGCGCCAGAGGGGGCGGACTTAAGCATGAGCCCACCATCAGGGTGGAGATTTGGAGACGCAATTCCCCCTCTCCTCAGCCTGCGCCGGCCACCTCCCGGTTCTCCCAGCGAGCCGCGCCAGCCAGCCAGCCCTCTTGCTCAGCCCCCAGTGCACCCAGCAGAGCCCTCTCCTTCCCCAGCCCCAGCACCAGAACCAGCCCTAGCGCCAGAGCCAGCCCCAGCAGCCCCAGAAACCGAACCCACCCCCGAACCAACACAAGTACCAGCACCTGCACCATCCCCTGCCCAGCCGTCCATTCTGAGGTCCCCTGTAGCCGAACCCATCATTAGCACCAGCTCCGACTCGCTATGGGACCCCGTCTCAGAGGACGACTTCGTGGCGCAGCCTGTCGCCCTTTCTGTTGTCCCGCCTTCCTCCAGCACCGATTATGCGACGGATTCTTCAGAGGAGGAGACGCATAGTTCAGCGGCTGCGTCCAGCTCAGAGGACATATAGAGCTGTAGGGGGGGCGCATTATTCCTTTCGGGTGGTGTCTATTTTTCTTTTATATGCTGAACATTATTCGATATTATGTTGCTCTATGTGTGCTACATATTTTGTGTCCCTATGCTATATTGCGCTGCTTCGACTATATGTTCTTAGTTTTTATGTTCTTTATTTTGCTTGCATGCATGTGCGCGTTCTCCGTGCGCTTGAGCTTGAGTCGTGGGGACACGTCTCTGTTTAAGTGTGGGGCGGGGGGGGGGAGCGTTACATTTATATTTCACGTTTTTTTTGAGCTTTATAGTGTAGCTTAGCTTAATTGAAGGAAACAGTAGCAGTAGTGCGCTTGTGTGCGGGTTGCGCGCACTGTCAGCTTGTTTTGCACTATCCATGTTGTGTGCGCTGCTATCAACTGTTTTAGTATTTTTTTTTTCATTTTTCTGCTCCTGTTAGTTGGGATATACAGGGGATGTGGAGTTGACAGAAACGCTCTAGAGAGGCGGTTAGTCGTTCGAGCTTCGGAGGTGAGGTATATGGTCGAGAGCGCTAGTGGAGGCCTGTGCTTCGCGACCTTCGGAACAAGAGAGCGCGCTCAGTCACGCAGATGCCGAAGGCGAAATACCCAAAGCGTGGCGAGGTGGGAAAACAGACCACCTTCCCTTTGGAAGTCGAGCTAAGGAAAGCGGGCGCGGGTGTAAACGCGTGCGCCGACCTGCGCAGATAGACCACGGAGGGAGAGCGGGGCGGTGTTCCATAGCTGTTATCCGGAGGCCGAGACTGGAACCGTTCTGGGAAAGATAGGAACCATAGACAAAGCTGTACAAAAGAAAAAATACCAGCAGATGATATGCGCTACAAAAAAGAATCAGCATGCGCACGAATAAGCACCAGCGTGCGCAAAATCCACAAAGAAAATCATCAAAAGGCTCAGGTTCCCAGGAAGTGCGCGAAAGAATCACGCACGGGAAGAAGCTGCGCTGTTAACCATATACCCATCCTCGGAGTGCGAGCTGACAACCTGGAGCCTATGAAGAGCTATCTCCCAGCCATCCGAAATGATCTTCATCCCAGCTGAGAGGTAATGAATTTCGAATTATTATATTAGAACTGTTGAAAGTAGATGCGCGCAGGTGGTAGAGCAGCGCACGGTGATCAGTAGTGCAGATCGCGTCAGAGTGCAAGACTGTGCAAGAGCTAACAGGCAGCGTTTAGGGCGCGCATCACACAAGCCTGCGGAGCTAGCGGCGCAAACAGAAGAATTGGCTGAGTCGACCACGGTGCGCTAACCGTTTGCGCTAACCAAGATGCCGTGCGCCAGGCGCAGATGGTGGTGTTTCCAAATCCTGACACCACCAGATTTGGAAGTTACCAAGAATGAGCCTCTGAGCAGTATATAAAGAAGAGGAAGTCTAGGGTTTAGAGAGAGGATCATCACATCATAATTCAGAGAGAGAGCGGCAAAACTGGAAAACACATGAGCTTGCTGAGAGGATCTGCGCCAGCCAAGACTGCAACCTGCACGCACTGTTTGCTATTGTTTTCTTGGACACTTTAGTTATTACTTACTGTTTCTATGATGTTTACCACTAGCATGTCTAGCTAAATGCTTGGTATTGGTTGGGCATGAATCTATGAGTATTTCCTTTGAGACTTGCGCTTAATGCATAGCTTGTTTGCTTATATTAATTATGTGCACATTGTTGGCAGCGAGTTGCATGAGTAGGGAAAGCCTTGAATCGCAATCTTACTGAAATTCGTAGTGTCTTAGTTCGACAGATTCTGTGAACAAGCAGTTGCTGCAGCACGCGCTTGTTCACTTAATTATTGTCACAGCAAGCAATGAGCAAGGCACAGGTTTGTTCACCCAGTTCGGCCAATCTGCCTACGTCTGGGGAGGACTATTCTCCAGTCCTCAATCCACTCAACCGAAGGTTCCAAGTACACTAGGTTACAACTCACGCAACCTATGCTACTCAACCTTGTGTGAACCACTCAACACAATCAGAACAAGCTCTGATTTGTGTCTGCACACCCTCTACGATATGTCAATCTAGAATAGCTACAATCCTCTCAAAGAACTCAGCCTATTCTAAATTACACTACTCAGCAGGGTTGCTGCAGCAACAGCTGTAACACACAGCTGAAGCACAATGTCCGCGTCGATCCAAGGCCTTCTGCCGAGCCGATCGAACCTCTCCAAGAGCGCTGCACACTCTGGACAACTCCCCCTCACTCAGTGACCACCTGCCACTAGTGAGTACAGCCGCACGACACTAGACCGAGCCTTCCACCCGTCAGTTCTTCCGCGGCTGCCCTTGATCAACCAACAAGCTCCCCAGCTCTGAATTGGCTTCCAGATCAAGCACGAATCAGACTATGCAAGTTCTGATTCTCTTCTGCAACACTCACCTCAGCTCTGCGCTCAACGCTCTGCTCTTGGGTGATGATCGAAGTAAACTCCCGTCGCACACAACAAATTGCTCTCCGTGAATTCTGTGTATGCACTCGTGTATCCCTCAGCTTCGATCCCCCTCTTCAGCCCTGAACACCTTCTGCTTAAATAGCTGCACCACTTTAAGCAATTTCCAGGTTTAGGCAATTATCTCCTAAAATCTAGGAGATTAGATTTGATCAATACTTCCAATGCAAATCTCCTTCTCTGACTAGTAAACCGGCTGGAATGTGTTCTTCAGTAATTTAGAAAATCTTCAGATGTTCTACATAAGGTTTCCAGCCCTTCCGAACAAGCCCAGCCATCTGCTGCTCCTTGGACAGATGAGCCAGCCTGTTGAACAAGCTCCTGCTGTAGCATCCCCTGCTGCAGCTGCTGCTAGTTCACTTCTGCTTGGCTAGCTTGTTTATTTGAGTTGTAGCAGCCGTAGCAGCTCCTTGTTCACTTATGCTGGTTTTGTCAAACCTGCCATACATGCATCATCACTTACTCTTGTTGCTTGTTGTTGTATGTTAAACTAGTTGAATAGCCTGACGGTGCCAACTAGGAGTAACGCGCTAGGATAAGCAATTGCTACCTTGATCGGATTCGTAGTTGTTTAGTCTAGTTCAAGAATTAATAGCACATGAACTTTGATCGGAAGCCTTGATCGGACACTAACTTAAGTGAAATCAAACTATAGACGTTTAGAGTCAATGATAAAGAATGCGCTCATAGAGGATTATCTGCCCAATACTTCTCATAGTCATAGTATTTAATCTCTACTGCCTGCGCACGTCTGGTGCAAGTTCTGCGTTAGCCACTGTTTACTCGCGCATTGCGCAACCCAATCACTCACCCCCCCAACTTTCGTAAATGTAGGTCACTGGTTAAAACTGAACTGCTTGCTCCCTGTGGAGATCGACCCTGACTTAACCGCTGTACTAGTGGAAGAGGAAGGATTAATTTGACGCGTACAACGACACGCGATCACGCTCGCACATTGCGCATCTGCAACCAAGTCATCTATGCTGTCCAACGCGTGCACTGTGGCGTCCTCATGAGGGTGCTGCATCCCTTTGAATATGTTAAAATGAATTTCCTCGCCATCGACCTCCATTGAGAGCGTACCCCTCCACACGTCTATCTTTGTGCACGCTGTCATCAGAAATGGTCTGCCCAATAGGATCTGCGCACTTCCTTTGCTCGACTCACCCTCCATATCTAAGACGTAGAAATCTGCTGGGAACACCAGCTCTCCTACTCGGACGAGGACGTCCTCTATCATGCCCGTCGGTTGTTTGCACGACCGATCCGCTAGTTGAATGGTGAGACCTGCAGGCTTTAGTGGTCCAAGGCGCAATGACGCATACAAGGAATAAGGAAGCACATTTATAGATGCGCCTAAGTCAATCATGCAGTTGCTTACTTTGGTCTTACCTAAAGTGCATGGAATGGTGAACGTACCTGGATCTCGGCATTTAGGTGGTACCTTATGTTGCACGATTGCTGAAGCCTGCGCATTTAGCATTACTTGTGCGCACTCGCCTTTCCTCCTCTTGTTTGTGCACAGCTCCTTTAAGAATTTGGCGTACCTAGGGATCTGCCGAACTGCTTCAATAAGGGGAATGTTTATTTCCACCTTACTGAATAACTCGTAGAGCTCCTTATCAAGCGCTTCTTTCCTAGCCAATGGTGCCTGTACAGGAAAAGGTGCAGGTATGTTAGTACGATTCATGCCTTTGTCTTTCGATTGCGCCATACCTGGCGCCTCGCCCTGCTGGCTTGTGGCTTGCACTGCTGGTTGCGCATCCGGCTCTGCTGGCTCTGGAGCTTGCGCAACTGGTCGCGCGGGCGCCTTTGCTGTCTGCTCTGTTCCTACCGTGCGCCCAGTCCTCAGTGTCACTGCGTTGACTCCTCCCTTGGGATTCTGAATAACTTGTGAAGGCAGGTTGCCATCGCTCTTTTTCAGCTCATACACCGTGGTAGCAATCTGTGACAGCTGCTTTTCGATGGACTCGAACCTCTTGTCATACTTCTCATCATTCTTGCACACTGTGTCTGCTAGCTGGCCCACGATATCTTCTAAGGAGCGCCGCGGCTGCTGGTTGTTTTGCGCTGGCGCGTCAGTGCGGCGGATTGTAGGGCGCAACTTGTTGTGTCTGCTGTGGTGCGCACTGCTCCGCGGACTGCGTCTGGAAATTATTGTCCTCCTTCCATCTGAATCCATTTGCGGCTAGTCCAAAACGCGGCTGATTCTGCCTCTGCGGCCCTCTATTATCCCATCCTCCAAGAGCATTGACATCTCTTGATTCCTCGAAAAGTGTGGGACATGCATCGGTTTTGTGCTCAGTGGACGTACAGAACTCGCATGCCTTTGGCGCAGCTGGTTGCGCCCCTTGCGCATGCATCAACTTCTGCAGCATGGCCTTCATCTCCTTTATCTCAGCGCTTGTTTCTACCTGATGCACAGAACGAGCACGACTATTCTCAAGTGTTAGCTGATGTCTTACCTGTCCGTCAGAGTCTTCTATCAGCTGCTACGCGTCCTCTGGGTACATGTTGCAAATGTCGCCTCCTGCGCATGCATTCAATAATCTCAGCTCCATGGGTAGTAATCCGTTCAGGAAATTCTCTATCAGCACATTCTGGGGCAGGCCGTGATTGTAGCAGTTAGCCTCCAGCTCCCTGAAATGCTCATAATACTCTGATAGTGATTCTCCTGCGCCCTGCCTAGGTGCGGCCAACTCCCTCCTGAGTAGCGCGATCTTGGCTGCGGGATAGAACTTGTCCAAGAACTTCTTCTGAAGCTGCTCCCATGTGTGAATAGATCCTACTCGTAAGCTCATCAGCCAATGCCTGGCCGTATCACACAATGAAAAAGGGAACGCCTTCATCGTCAGCGCTTCGTCGCTCTCCCCTTCGGCCTTCATGTTCTCGCAAATGACTAGGAATTCTTGCACATGCTTGACTGGGTTCTCGTTGTTCATCCCGTGAAACTTGGGCATGTGATGAATGAGCGAGCTCCTTAGCTCAAAATGACCGTCTGGTGGAAGCACTATGCACCATGGCTAGTTAACCGTGATTGGAGCTGACATCTCGCGCACTGTTCTGCGTCGCGCGACCTGTCGGCGGGTGGCGCATTATACATTTCAGCAGCCATCCTTGCTTCAACTTCGCGCTGCACTTCTTCTCTGAACAGGGCTGCGCGGTTGTCCGCCCTCGCATTCTCTGGGGTTCTGTCCCCTAGGTTATCTCCAATGACACTGTTATCCTCTATGACCTATTCTAAAACTCAAAGAAAACGAAATTAAAAGACAACTAAGCTATCGCGTCTGTCAGTGCGCAACTAGAATCTGCGCAGCGCAACTGTTTCAAGGTTGCGCAGGCTGATGTTGATTGCACGCTGTCAGAAACAACAACGAGGAAAATAAGCAAACAGAAATATCTAACTACTGTAAAAAAAAACTTAAACTAGTTAAAGCTTATCTGTGTTGCTCCCCGGCAACGGCGCCAAAATTTGATCGCGCGTCGTTGTACGCGTCAAATTAATCCTTCCTTCTCCACTTAGTATAGCGGCTAAGTCAGGGTTGATCCCACAAGGAGCAAGCAGACTCGTTCTAGCTAGTAACCTACAATTTACGAAAATTGGGTTGTGAGTGATTGGGTTGCGCAGGTGCGCGAATGAACAGTAGTGGACGCAGAATTTGCACTAAACGTGCGCAGGCAGTAGAGATTAAGTACTATGACTATGAAAAGTATCGGTGCAGACAATCCTCTATGAATGTATTCCTTATCATCGACTCTAAACGTCTATAGTTCGATTTACTGAAGTTAGTGTCCGATCAAGGCTTCCTAACATGTGCGCATGTTCCGATCAAAGTTCATGGGCTATTAATTCTTGAAACTAGTCTAAGCAGCTACGAATCCTGTCACAGTAGCAGCTGATTATCCTAGCGCGTTACTCCTAGTTGTCACCGTCAAGCTACCAACTAGTTTAACATATAACAAACAAGTAGTAAGAGTAAGATTGCGATTCAAGGCTTCCCCTACTCATGCAACTAGCTGTCAACCGTGTGCACATAATTAATACAAGCAAACAAACTATGCATTAAGCATAAGTCTCAAAGGAAATACTCATAGAATCATGCCTAACCGATACAAAGCGTTTAGCTAGACATGCTAGTGGTAAACATCATAGAAATAGTAAATAAAAGCTAAAGTGCCCAAGAAAACAATAACAAGCAGGTGCGTGCAGGCTGCTGTGTCTCGGCTCGCGCAGTCGGCTAGCGTAGGTCCTCACAGCAGCTCGTGTGTTTTTCAATTCTGGCTCTCTCTCCTCGATATTGTCTCTCTTCGATGTCTCCTATCAAACCCTAGCCTTCCTCTCTTTATATACTGCTCATGAGGACAATTTTGGCAACTTCCAAATCCTATGGTGTTCAAGATTTGGAAACACCAACATCCTACGCATGGCTCAGTGCGCACGCTGGTTAGCGCAGTTGGTTAGCGCACCGCACTCTGACTCTGCCACTTCCTATCCTGTTTGCGCTGCTAGCTCCGAAGGCTGTGTGTTGCGCTCCTAAAACGCGCCTATTAGCACGTATCCGAGTTAGGCCCTCGTTTTGCCCTGGAATACAAAAACACCGGAAACCAGTAATCTTGTACACAAAATAATGCAAACAAGCATAGTGTTAGGATCTAAATAGCGCGTATAAATAGGCTCTATCAAAACCCTATTGGCACAACACAGTAACTATGAGGTATTCGCGCCCACTTACCCGGATCAGGCCGCACTAAGCGAGCTTAAGGTTATGGATATGATTGATAAGTATCTACGCGCAAGTGATATGCATTATATTTTGATGGATGATCCGGACTTATCCGAGGCTGGTGAAGGAATTCATAGTATCATTTTCTGCGACATGGGAAGATCTCGAAGGTGGTCATATGTATGACGGCAAGAGGGCCCACGATGTATGCTCTTGGACTTTATGCTTAGGCGGGCAGGTTTTTAACATACCCGCACTTGATATCAGAACAGCATTCGGGTGTACTGAGCTTGATGAGTCCCCGAGATTCAGACCACGCGATCGGTACAAATTCTGGGCAGACCTGACCATGCAAGACATCTTCTTCACGTCCCCTCAGCCAGCCACAATGATTGACTCCCCAGTTTGGCGGTTGATCCACCGTATCATTGCGACATCCATTCACATCCGCAAGGATGGGGGCCGGTACGTTAACACCTCAGATTTAGACTAGATGCTTCTCATTTATCACATCCGTAAGCATTGTCAATGCCTTGACAATTCAGTTTGAGTCCTATCCGAGATTAGTTAGGTGGCGGGACATTTATTACGCTTCTCGCGAAGCAGCTGGGTTTCACTTTAGACCACGACACGCTCCTACCCAAGAAGGTACTCAACCTGGAGAGTCTCAACAAGATGCACATGATAGACCCAAAGACTCGCCAGTGGATTATTCAAGCAGATGTACCGGAACATTTAGGGAAGCGGATATCAAAGAAGCAAAAGGAGCATAGGATTCCTCGTCTAGCAACACCGCCTAGACAGGCTAGCAAGCCACCCTTGTCATCAGCAGCCGATCTAGCACCTGCCAGCTCCTCCGAGCCCATTCCTGATTTTAGACCATCCTCCACTGTCCCTCCTCCCGTGCAGCCTGAGACGAGTGTACACGAGGACCTGCGGTTGATAAGCGCGCTTATGGATTCCCTTTCAGATTCTCACATGGCGCTCATCCACTCCCACGAGGTATTATCCACCCTTGTTCACCATTTTTTCGCATGGCAAGGAGATGTCATGGGACGCATGGCAGCACATTTGGGCATTGTGGACATCCCGCCTCCTCCAGCACCATTTTCTCAGGCACCGCCTCAGCCGACTATGCCGCTTGCAAATGCGAGCGATGATTCTATTTCAGCGATAGTTGAAGGTGGAGTTGGTCGGGGTAATAACATAGAGGACACCTGGCATGGCAGCGAGACTGACAATGGGGATTCTGCCGCTTCGGATGACCTGAATCCTGAGGCCTGCAAGAAGAAAAGGAATGATGTTTAGGATTGTCTTTTATGTTTGTCATGACTTGTGTCGGTCTTATTACTATGTACTTTGCTTGACAAGTCTATTTATAGTTTAAGACTCTTTTCCATGATTTTATTTGCATACCAGGTGTGTTTTGAACTTATGTTGCTTTTATTTGGCAATTTTTTCCCTTATGACCAAGGATTCAGATAAAGCTATGATCACCACTGCTAGTTTGATTCGGGTAAATCACCAGTTTGCCCTGCCCGAATCACGTTTGATTCGAGGACCCTAATGCTATCCGAGCAAGTTTGATTCGACCACCCTGGCCAAATCACTTTCTTTGCCTTGCCCGAATCACTTTTGATTCGGGCAAGCTCATGTTATCCAAACTGATTTGATTCGACCAGGATGTGGCCGAATCAATTTTTTTTGCCTTCCCCGAATCAATTGTGATTCGGGCAGTTTTGAGCAGCACTGTTCCCAGTTCACTTTGGAAATTTTTGCAACTTTGTTCGCATTTGTTCGAAACATTTTTCAAGCAATATACTATACTAGTTCTTGATTTACACGAGCATATCCAAGTAAACTCATCGTTTGAATTGTCGCGCATTTGCTTTCAAATCTTTCGCCTAGCTATATGTTTGGCATTGATTTATCTTTAATAGCTAGCTGTTTTCATCAATAAATTTGGGTGTTTCGCTAACCTTTTTATTGAATTTCAGATGTAGTGCACCTGGGTAGACCACTATTCACGGATGTGAGCGGACGCACATTTAGCTACCTCCACACGAGAGAAGTTCCTTTGCAATTTTCTCTTTACTATTCTTTATTCTTTATATTTCTTAGGGACTAAGCGAACTTTTAAGTGTGGGGTGTTTTGCGCTTTCGCTTTTATTTTCTTAACAACATGATTCTATGCTACATATTTATTGTTGTGCGCATTATACTCGCATGATTGCTTTCATCCTAGCTTAAATATTGATCACACGAAGTAATGTTTGCTAAGCGATTAAGTAGTATCTAAAAATACTGTTGGGATGAGTTGTGCTTTGAATTTATGAATCGCATCTTTAAATTGATTGATATTCTTTGTGATGATTTTCTTCACATCATTTGGTATTTGGCTAGCTTAGTTTGATTTATTTTTAACCTCTTTCCGTGCATGAACAATGAAGTTAAGTTTAGCGAGCTCAAAAATAAAATAAAAATTTCATGTAAAAAACCTTGTACTTGCTCTTGCTTGCTTTTAGGTGACTTTAACATTCCTATTTAGCCTTTGCATTTGTTTAGCTCACACTCTATGCTCCATCATATATCACTTAGGGACATTGTCAAGTATTAAGTGTGGGGTCAAATAAAGTGTTTTCGAAAAGAAAAAAAGAGGAAAAAAAGGCGTAAGAAAGAAAAAAAAATTATATTTTTAAGCTTTTACAAATGCCGAGGGTTAGGAAGGTAAGTTCCCCCTTGAAAGCTTTTGTATAAACACAAAATATGATTTGTTTTTTTTTGGGTCAAGGAAAAGTTTTACAAATGCCGAGGGTTAGGAAGGTAAGTTCTCCCTTGAAAGCATTTGTATAAACGCAAGAAAAATATTAAACTTAATTCTTGACTTTGGGCCTATTCGGCAAATTCTTTCGCATGTGTGTCAGTAAGACTTTTGCATTTCGCTTTTAGGAAACGTCTAAGGTATGACCCTCGTAATTTATTACTTAAGCATCAAGATTTATACGAGTGAATTTTAAATCTTTCAATGTCGAAACTCCTCTCCTCTTACGGATTATGACGTATAGTCTAACACTTGAGAATGAGTTTGTTGTCTTGAGCTTATGGACTTGCCCTTAGAAAGCATATGTGATTGACTCGACAAAATTTTTGTGTAAGCGACGCTTTTCTTCATACTACTTGCATTGGAAATTGAGTTGTAATTTGAATTTGACTAATGCTAGTCTTGATACCGAGTCTATGAATATTTGTTGTCGCAATGAACTATGAAGTGAACGATCCTTAGAGTTTGCGTGAAGTGAATGACTTGCACAACTTTATTAGTATGTGTGCTGATAAAGAACTACTTGCTTTGCAAACTATATTTGGATTTTGAACTCTTATGGATGATTGCGAGTAGGATTTGTGAGTATTCCTATTCTGAAAACTCTCACGAGACTATAACTCGTCCACTAGGGTAGCCTATGGGTTTAAAGGCTTGATGCCTACGCTAAATGCATCGGTGATTCCTACGACAGTGAGTTAGGAGTAGATTAATTTTTTTTTTTGTTTTTATGTTATGTTACATGAGTAGGGCATAGAAGTATTTTATGTGCGTAAGTTTTGCTACATGCTTTGATATTTGTCATATATGATATAGCATCTTACTCTTCGCTTGACTTGTGCATATACATGTTCAGGACGAACAAGACTTAAGTGTGGAGTGTTTTGATGAGCGGACAAAAGGTCCTATATTTTTCCGCATTTTCCCCTTTATTCTTGTTTGTTCCGCTATTTTATAAAGACATTTGATGCTCTCTTTGTCAATTTCAGGGTTGAAATGTGTATTGCACGATATGGAGTGGCCCGAAGAAAGTCTGGATGAATTCCGGTCGATCAAGATCAAAAACAACAAGATTGGGCAAGCTGCAAAAGTGATTCCTCCGGATCAACTTTGATTCGCCAAACAGCGAAGTCCCTTGCTGGGATCCCTTCCCGAGAGGTAGATCGTCTGGAATTCCGTCCGGTGGAGCTAGTCCCTTAAGGACGTGGTAGTGCTTCAGGCGTTGGCCATTTACGACTAAGGATTTGCCGTCCTCGACAGTGATCTCCACATGGCCGTCAGGATAGGCACGGGCCACAGTATACGGTCCACTCCATTTGGTCTTCAGTTTCCCAGGAAATAATCTCATACGAGAATTATAGAGAAGAACTCGCTCTCCCTCATCGAATTCTCTGCGCACTATCCTCTTGTCATGCCACTTCTTAGTCCTTTCTTTGTAGATGCGGGCATTTTCATAAGAATCAAGCCTGATTTCATCAAGCTCGTGTAGCTGCAACACTCTTTTCTCCCCTGCGATTTTCATATCGAAGTTCAACGCCTTGACCGCCCACATTGCTTTGTGTTCGAGCTCTACTGGCAGGTGGTAGGGCTTTCCGTATACAAGTCTGAACGGACTCATACCAATAGGTGTCTTGTACGCAGTTCGGTATGCCCACAGTGCATCGTCGAGCTTGGAGGCCCACTCCTTCAGAAACTAGACACGGTCTTTTCAAGAATAATTTTTATCTCCCTATTGGAGACTTCAACCTGGCCACTAGTGTGGGGTTGATACGGAGTCCGTCTTGTGATACACACCATACTTCTTCAGGAGGGTCTCGAAGTTTCGTTCCTTGAAATGAGAGCCACCATCACTGATGACTGTCCTTGGAACTCCAAAACGAGCGAAAATAATTCTTTGGAAGAGTTTAATAACCACCTTGGCGTCACATGTAGGGGTAGCTACGACTTCTATCCATTTGGACATATAATCAACCACCACGAGAATATACTAATTCCCATAGGAGGGTGGAAACGGTCCCATGAAGTCAATCCCATATACATTGAATAGCTCCACTGCGAGAATTCCCTGCTGAGGCATCTCTTGTTGTTTTGATATATTTCCGGTCCGCTGGCACTTGTCGCAAGTTCACGAATTCATATGCGTCTTGGTATAGAGAGGGCCAGAAAAATCCAGATTGGAGTACCTTGGCAGCAGTTTTTGATCCAGCCCCGTGTCCGCCGTATCGAGATGAGTGACAATGTTTCAAGATCCATCTTATCAAGTTCTCGTCGACACAAGTTCTGTATAGGCCATCAGCACATAAACGATATAGAAAAGGATCATCCCAGAAATACCTCTTCACGTCCGATAAGAACTTCTTCTTCTGATGGTATGATAAATCGGATGGGAAAATGCCACACGCCAAATAGTTGACATAATCAGCGTACCATGGAGCTGCGTCGGACTCTATAGCCAGCAGCTGTTCGCCTGCGAAGGAGTCAGTGATTGGGATCTCATCATCTTCATGCAGGAGCCCTCCTAACTCAAGACGCGATAAGTGGTCTGCTACTGAATTTTTTGCACCAGATTTGTCCTTGTTTTCTATGTCAAACTCTTGTAGCAAAAGTACCCAGCATGATAATGAGTATGGCAGTGTTTGACAAAACCAGCACAAGTGAACAAGGAGTTGCTGCAACTCAAGTATTTAAGCAGGCCAGAACAAGTGAACTAGCAGCAGCTGCAGCAGGGGATGCTACAGCAGGAGTTTGTTCAACTGGCTGTATCAACCGTCCGAAAGCAGCAGCAAACTGGGTTGGTCCAGAAGGGCTGGAAACTCCTTGGATCGCCTCTGAAGAATTTCTAAAATACTGTGGAGTATTTTCCAGTGAGGGTTACTAGTCAGAGAAGGAGATTGGCATTGAAGTTAAAGATCAAATCTAATCTCCTAGATTTTAGGAGATAATTGTTCTTGTTGGGACATTGCCTAAACCTGGACATTGCTAAAAGCTGGTGATGCTATTTAAGCAGAAGGGGTTTAGAGCAGAGAGGTTGATCGAAGCTGAGGGATACACGAGTGCATACACAAATCTCAGAGAGAGCAATCTTTGGTGTGCGACGGACGAATTCTTCGATCATCACCCGAGAGCAGAGCGTGAGCGCAGAGCTGTGGTGATTATAGCAGAAGGGAATCAGGACTTGCAGAGTCTGATTCGAGCTTGGTCTGGAAGCCAATTCAGAGCTGCGGAGCTTGTTGGTTGATCAAGGGAAGCCGCGGAAGAACTGACGAGTTGTTGGCTCGGTCGAGTGTCGTGCGGCAGTACTCGTTAGTGGCAGGTGGTCACTGAGTGAGGGGGAGTATTCCAGAGTGTGCAGCGCTCGTGGAATTGTTCGATCGGCTCGGCGGAAGGCCTTGGAGCGACGCGGACAAATTGTGCTTCAGCTGTGTGTTACAGCAGTTGCTACAGCAACCCTGCTGAGTAGGTGTAGTTTAGAATAGGCTGAGTTCTTTGAGAAGACTGTAGCTATTCTAGATTGACATATTGTAGAGGGTGTGCAGGCACAAGTCAAAGCTTGTTCTGATTGTGCTGAGTGATCCACACAAGGTTGAGTAGCATAGGTTGCGTGGGTTGTAACCGTGTGTACTTGGGAACCTTCGAGTTAGTGGATTGAGGACTGGAGAATAGTCCTCCCCAGACGTAGGCAGTTGGCCGAACTGGGTGAACAAACCTTGTCTTGTTCATTGCTTGCTGAGACAATTTTTAAGTGAACAAGAGTGTGCTGCAGCAACTGCTTGTTCACAAATCTGTCGAACTAAGACACTGTGAAATTTCACAGCATATTAATCTTAGTTTTGAGTCCTTCTTTGCCAAAAGATACTTGATGGCAGCATGATTAGTGTATACTATGGTCTTCGAGCCGATCAAGCATTGCCTGAACTTTTCAAATGCATACACTATGGCTAGCATCTCTTTTTCGGTCGTAGTATAATTTGCTGGCGCGCCGGTAAGGACATTGCTCGCATAGTGAATCACATGCAGCTTCTTGTCGATTCTTTGTCCTAAAACTGCTCCCACTGCAAAATCACTAGCGTCTGACATTAGTTCAAACGGCAGCTCCCAATAAGGGGGCTGCACAATAGGAGCTGAAATCAAAGCTTGCTTAAGAGTATGAAATGCATGAAAACAAGCTTCATCAAAGTTGAACTTAACGTTCTGACACAGGAGGTCAGTGAGTGGTTTTGCAATCTTTGAAAGTCTTTGATGAAGCGTCTGTAGAAACCGACATGTCCTAGGAAGCTCCTGATGCCTTTCTCGTCCCTTGGTGGTGGCAGCTTCTCAATCACCTCAACCTTGGCTCTATCTACTTCGATCCTCTTGTTGGAGACGAGGTGACCTAGGACGATCCCTTCCTGCACCATAAAATGACACTTCTCCCAATTCAAAACCAGGTTAGTGTCAACACAACGTTGGAGAATGTCAGCCAAGTTTTTCGAGCATTCATCGAATGAGCAACCATATCCATTAAGACCTCTATGGTTTGCTCAATAAAATCAGAAAAACTAGCCATCATGCAATGCTGAAAAGTGGCAGGTGCATTACATAAACCGAAAGGCATAAGTCTATAAGCAAATGTCCCAAACGGGCAAGTAAACGTAGTTTTCTCCTGGTCTTGCGGGTGTATAGGTATTTGGAAAAAACCACTGTAACCATCAAGATAGCAGAAAAAATTACGCTTTGCAAGATGCTCTAACATCTGATCAATGAAGGGTAAAGGGAAGTGATCCTTGCGAGTTGCCTTATTTAACTTTCTGTAATCAATGCACATGCGCCAACCAGTTACAGTACAAGTAGGAATCAAATCATTTTTCTCATTGCGCACTACGGTCAAACCACCCTTCTTAGGCACTACATGAACGGGGCTAACCCATTCTATTAGCAATAGAGTAAATGATGCCAGCATCTAGTAACTTCAGAATTTTTTTCTTCACTACATCATTCAACTTAGGATTTAGGCGCCACAATGCTTCCCTAGTAGGTTTCATATCATTCTCTAAATGGATCCTATGCATGCATATGTCGGGGCTAATACCAGTCAAGTCATCAATTGAATAGCCTAAAGCTTTTCGAAACCGTCTTAGCATGTCAAGCAGTTTCTTAGTTTCTACATCAGTCAACGCAGCGTTTACGATTACTGGGAAGGCAGAGTTGGAGCCGAGAAATTCATACCCGAGACTTGCGGGTAAAGGTTTTCATTCTACCTTGCAAGATTCCTTACCTGACTCTCCTTCCTTCGGTTCAGCATTTTCAGCTGCGTTCCCCTCAACGTCGATTGCGTATAGATCCATGGGGATGTGACAACCTACTATTGCACTATATGGACTAAGATAGGTTAGTGCAGTAGAAAATTTCGGCTCATGTAAATCCAGAAAACTGCAATCAGAAGACAAGCTAGGGCCTTTACATTTTGACAATCGTATTTTTAACCCTTTATAGTTGTCAGATACAAGTTTCCGGGGTCAAGTTGTAATCAAAAATAATTTATAGACCTTGGTAAGCCAAGGGTCGATCCAAGGAGCAAATACGTGTGTATACTATGCAAGATAGTGCCTTCGTTTAGCTATTCTAATAATGAAAGAGTTATAATTGCCTAATGAAGTGATTCTGACGCAAGAACAAAATTATGCAAAAAAATCAACATTCCAGAATCAAACTTCACCCATGCCTAACTCACAAATCATGCAATAATCCAAACAATTCAATTATACTATGGAGTTATGGAAATAACCTTATAACATCAGGCAAGCCGCCCAGTCACGGATCATTGCCTGAGTTAATCTACACTATTGAACGTCGTTCAATCACGGATTATTAACAGTTTCGATTCAGTAAGCCTAAGCTTTCCAGAAAAAAGATGTCAACTTCCCTATCGATTCATGTACTAACAATATAGCTACCATGTTTCGATATCAACTCTACTCAATCCGGTTAATTACCTCAGACCCAATCATCTTTTTGGTGCTTAACCTAATTTCGTTCTAACAAGAAAGCATCCCAGTCAATGTCAGATGTGCAAGAACGACAAATTAAGAACAATAGAATAAAGAACTCCATTAACATAATCGAAAGGTTTTATTAACATCGCATGAACTGTTTGAGTACAAGCATGAGATCCGTAGGATCCCAGAACGAGACGACTACTCACTAATCATGGTGATAAAACCAGAATACATGTATTAAAGAGAATTAAAGAAAAAGAAATGGACGTAAAGAAGAATCCTTCACTACGAAGCCGAGTCTTCGATCTTTAATCTTCTTGGAGTCTTCAGCCGTCCTTCCTCTCTTCAGGAATTAGGTCAAATTTTGCTCAGGTTCAGAATCCTATTTCCTGGGTTTTAGGTCCTTATTTATACCAAAATCTATTGGGCTGAATTTAGAAATCAATTCTGGACCAGTTCAGTGTCAAATTGTCCCCGCTTCGTATGTTCACTGGACCACACATCTCCATGTGAATCATGTTCAAGGGAGCAAATATACTTACCTCCTTTTTAGATTTAAATGACGACCTCGCTTGCTTCCCTCTGGAGCAGGCGATGCACACTTGGTTAATTGACCTTTCGGCTTTAGGTAATCCCTCCACAAGATTTATTTGGTGCAACTTTGACATAAGTCTTTGATAGGCATGTCTAAACCTTCTATGCCAAACAATTTGTCAATTGCAATAGTCAACAGACAGAGTTCTCCATCAGGGATGAATTCTGAGTCTACTATATAGATTTCATTTTCCCAAATGCCTCTCAAGATTGTCTTCCTGTGCTGGAACACTTAACTAAACAGCCATCAGTGTTAAGTATGACTTGGTTCTTACATCCTTGCACAGTTGTGATACACTCAAAAGATTGTATTGAAGATCATCAACCAATCTTACATTTTCAATATGAATTTTGTCAGAAATACTTACCTCTCCTAGACCTAGACCTAGAACTTATCTTTTACTCTTATTTCTGAAGAGTATATACCCTCCGGAATGTTGTTGAAATGAGTTGAACCTTCCTTGGTTTCCGGTCATGTGTTTCGAGCAAGCATTGTTAATATATAAGGGACGTGACCTCACTCCTACCTGCAAGGGAAATGTCAGTTTTTACTTACTCAGACAAGCTTGGGATTACTGGGTTTAGAAAAGAGCTTGTAATTAACAATAGTATCAGTTAGCTCAATCTTAATTCTTAGAGTGGTTCTTGGTTTTCTGTAGGTAGGTGCTCCATGGACTTTTTGATTCTTCTCTTTAAGTTTCCTCAGTTGGAGCAGTCTCTCCTGTAATGGCCTTCCTTACCACAATGCCAGCATATCCGATAACACTTTAGTCCTTCATATTTACTCCTCCCGGTAGGGGCAGATTTGTTATCTTTTCTTGCTTGAAGGTCAATGTTGTAGGGCTTCTTCTTCATAGCTTGCTTCTTCTATATTACATATGCCTTCATTGCATTGAAGGAGACAAAGTCCTCAATGGGATACTTAATCTTCTTTAAGGTTCCATTATCTGGTTGGGCATGCTGACAGGAATAGTCACATATAGTTCTCAATGGTGTAGCAGCTTTGGACTCTGTTGCATTGGCTAGACCGGCCTTTTCTTCCGAGAATCAAACTCTATGTCTAGTGAAATGCTCTGAGAAGTTCTTGTGTTCCCTTTCAACTCTTACAATCTCTTGCTCCTTCAACCATTGTTCCTTTCTCTTTGCCTCACCTTCTCTTGTGCTTTTTAGGGAGTGTAGCAGTTCTGCATTGTCAATCTTCAGTTGTGTTCGGATGATATCCAGATGCTTGATGTTAAGCAGATGTTTGTGGCAATGATCCTTTTGCAGTTCCATTTCCCTATATAGTCTCATTGCCTTATCAGCCTATAGCTTATTGTTTTCTATCATTCCTGCAAATGTTTCATCTTTCTCCTCCAGGATTTGATTGAGTTTATCATTTTCCTTCAACAGGCGTCTTATTACCTCAGTAAATCTGAATCTTCAATAGAATCAGTGGGTAAGATAAGGGTGGTTACCTTAGAGGTGTCTGAGTGAGCCATCATATAAACATCCTTCGTTGAACGATCACCATCACTGTCTTCATCAGATTCTCCCCAAGTTGCCAACATGTCTTGTTTGCTTTTCTTAGATGTAGGCTCTCCATTCCTTTTTCTAAAATAGTTTTTGGCCATGTGTCCCTTCTGTTGGCAGTGACAGCATAGTATATCCTTGTTTTCCTTGAAGGTGCATCTCTATTCTGGATTTCTCTTTGCGAAGTTTCGTTGGCCATTAATTCTAGCCATTTTGAATGCTCTTTTCATGAGTGCGATTGTCTCATCCTCTTCCTCATCATGCACATTAGTTTGCACGAGATCGAAAGCCTTTGCTATTTTTAGAGCAATGGAGTGGGTTCTTCCCGGCTTGCATCTGGCAATCTTTCTTTCGATGATTCTAGCACTGCTTTGGAGGCTTACGACTAGTTCTTCAAGAGTTATTTTCTTGATGTTGCTTAGCTTGCAGGGCCAACTTGACAGCATCCCATTTGTGATTAAGCAATTGTAGGAAATGAGTGTCACTTTCTATTCAGGGAGAGTTTCTCCGAGCAACTCCATTTGACTGACAACCGAGTGTGGAAATCTTTCAGTGATTTGTTCTTTCCTTGTATAGCATTCTCATAGTCTTTGGAAGTTAAGAATATTTTGTTCCTTTTGATGTCCTCATTTTAACCATATAATTTTAGAAGTCCGTTCTAGATGTCTTGAGCGGTTTTGTACTTCAAAACCTTTTTCAAATCTCCAGGAGTGAGAGCTGCGTATAACACTTTCTTTGCTCGGTAGCTTTTCTCAAGAGCTCTATAATCCTCATCCCTGTAGTCCTCTTTCTTTTTTTCTTTAGTGAGATTAGCGCTATCCTTGATGGGTATTGGTCCTTGTTTAATTATCCTCTAGGGTTGCCCATCCAGGGAACAGATGTGATCTTCAATTTGCTGAGTCCACCAGTCATATTCTCTTGGTTCGACACAAGTGGTTTGCAGATGAGTCATTCATTGAGTTACTTGCGGCCTTTTTTCTTGCAAAGCTAACTTTGACAAATCTATAGCCTTGGCTCTGATACCTATTATTGGATCGTTAATTAGTTGTGCCTCCAAGGTAACAGAGTTGTCTGTTGCTCGGCAGGTATATCAAACGAAATATTAAGTACAACAAATTAAAACGGCTTACTTAGCGAATTATAGTGGAAAACTCAGTACCAATCAAGTAACTAAGTAAACCCACTGCCTTCCAGTATCCCTTGAAAGGATTTGTGAAATGGTCTGCTTCTATATTTAGGATATGCTTGACGACGACAAACACTAAGTTACTCACAAGTACACTCAGTACAAAGTCTAACTTATCTTTGATGTTGTCGGCTCACCCAACCTCAGACAGATTTGTTTCGCTCTCGAACTGGACCGTCCTAAATTTTGGAGTTCACAAAAAGCTTCTCTCTTCTTTGCACATGATCGGTCAATTTATCGACGTATTCGTCTTCAAAGGCTTGTCGAGCGCATGATCATTGTTTGATTACGGCATGTCATTTATTTTTGGAAAGCTAACACAAAAAGGTACAACTCCCTAGTTCACATCAAGACCAAATTCAAATGTTTAAAGGGTCAAATAAGCGAGCCAAGTCAGAATCGTGATGTAGAGTGAACGATGCCCGGTTCAAGACCGAACCGCCAGTTCACAAAATGAACAGCCGGTTTGGACACTGAACCGGCTGTTCCAATTGGACAAAAACATGAATCTCATGACCTTCTGAGCCAGCCCAGTTCATGGTCCAACCGGCAGTTCACCAACTGAACCGGTGGTTGGAAACTGAACTTGCTCGATTTGACACTGAACTGGTCTGAAATTGATTTCTAAATAAGAATCGATAACTCAGGAAAAAACATTATGGACCTGAGCAAGATTTAAAGCTAATTTTTGAAGAGATAAAAGACAGCTCAAGACTCCAAGAAGATTAAAGATCGGAGACTCGGCTTCGTAGTGAAGATTTCTTTTCTACCTTTGGTTTTTGATTCTCCTTTATATATGTATTTGGGTTTTATTACCATGAGTAGTGAGTAGTCGTCTTATTCTGGGATCCTACGGATCTCATGCCTATACTTAACAATTCATGTGATTTTAATGGAACCTTTCAATTATGTGAATGGAGTTTTTTTTAAAATGCTCTTAATTTATTGTTCTTGCATGTTTGCCATTGATTATGATGCTTTCTTGTTAAAACGAAATTAGGTTAAGAACCAAAAAGATAACTGGGTCTGAGGTAATTTACTTGATTAAGTAGAATTGATGTTAAATCATGGTAGCTATATTGTTAGTACATGAATCCATATGGAAGTTGACATCGTTTATCTGAAAATCCTGGGTCTAATAAATCGAAAATATTGATAATCAGTGATTGGGCAGTGTTCCGCAGTCTAGATTAATGTTAATATCAACTAATGTGTAGTTCACTTTGGCAACCAATACTCCATCCACCAAGTACTATTTCAACTAGTTTTTACTATTTATCTTTATGCAAAAGAATCCTACAGGTGTTAATATATGTGTAGAATAGCATAGAAAACTTTTTTATTCAAAGAACTACTTAATCTAGCAATCTAACACCATAAAAATAAGCAAATAAAAATAATACAAGATAAACTAAATTGGCATTAAAAATTAGTTTCAAATATGGCTTCATGAGTTTTTAATCAAAATTGAAACTAAAATTTAACTATCAATACATATGGCCAAAAACATCATTAATAAAAGAAAAGATTGAGTGGAAGGTAATGTGTAATGAAATTACGAGCGCTGCTAGTGACATGGTGCAGTAGGTTGCTATAGCAACCTCTGGGACACTTTGCGGAATTACTATGCTTAGGCCGAACCTGATGAACGCATAAGCTTTGATTACCCAGTTCGGAAATTGCCGACGTCTGGGGAGGACTTCACTCGGTCCTCAAGATTTCACTATCTCGGTTCAAATACTAAGACTTCCAAAACTCAGCCAACGCTAGTTTAATCTCTACTTCCAACGCTAGTTTAATCTCTACTTCTAACCTAATCAAAATTTATTCTCATTCTGATCACACGGATTAGCTACACAATTTGATCCCACAAACTTGCACACATTGTCAACACACTCCAGTAATAAATAGCTACAGTTCACAGACACAGCCTATGCTAAAACAATGTGTAACAGGAAAATGCTATAGCAACTTACTCATTCAAGTTGATGTAACTTCTGTCCACGACTCTCCACGCACTCTCTACTGAGCAGTCGATCTTACATGAGTTATCCTGACTCTGGCGATGCCCTTGATCAATGACCTCCTGTCAATATCTAAGAACTCTGCTTTGATCACCGACAGTCTGTGACAGCTCCTCTCCGCAACTATGCTCCAAAGAAATTACTTGATCTTTCAACGAGACTACGCTCCAGTTGAAGGTCTTAGATAAAGCGTAGATCAGACTTCTTCAGTCGTGATCTTCTCTAAGCTCGTGCACCCATAACACTTCGCTCTAGCAATAGCTTCCGCTCTTTGCTTATGCGTATCTCTCTATGGTTATGTGTAATTATGTGTGTGTGCTGCACTAACTATATAGCCGCAACACAAAACAAGCATATGAATCCTAATTCCCTTAGGATTTGAAGATCTTTCCAACCAACATTGCATATTCGATCTTCTCCTAGATTCTTGCAAGTTGTTGAGAATTAATTTCCTAAATCAATTTAGAACCTTATCTTCTTCAATCAATTGTGATCGCTTGATGAAGACTTCTGATCAACTGAGATCGACTTGGAGACTCCCCAACTTGTTGTTACGCCTTTAGCAACCCTCCGGATGCTCTTCATGCTGCTCCATGTCGAACGGCTACTTTGCTCTAGCTCTGAGTCTTCATGGTATGCTATAACAACTTCTAATTGTCGGTTAACAACATTCGATACTTGCTCCAGCTTTGAAATTCTGATGCGCTGCTGATGCCGAGTTACAACCTCTGGAGTTATAGCTTCTGCTGCAGCACTCTATGTATCTTTCTACGGAATTTACTCTACTAACATAATAAGAAAGACACAAGTAATTTGTTCACCTAGTTCGGCAATTTGCCTACATGTAGGGTGTTTGTACTTATGCTTTTATTTACTTAACAACATGATTCTATACTACACATTTATTTTGCGCGCATTATACTCACATGATTGTTTTCATCCTAGCTTTAAGTATTAATCACACGAAGTAACTTTTGCTAAGCAATTAATTAGTATCATTTAAAAATATTATTGGGATGAGTTGTGCTTTGAATTCATGATTCGTATCTTTAAGTTGATTGACATTCTTTGTGATAATTTTATTCACATGATTCGGTGTTTTGACTAGCTTAGTTCGATTTATTTTTAAGCCTTTTTTCGTGCATGAAAAATAAAATTAAGTTTAGCGAGCACAAAAATAAAATAAAAATAGTTTTCATATAAAAATCTTGTACTTGCTCTTTTTTACTTTTAGATGACTTTAACACTTCTATTTAGCCTTTGCATTTGTTTACCTCACACTTCATGCTCTATTATATATCACTTAGGCACATTGTCAAGTATTAAGTGTGGGGTCAAATAAAGTGTCTGCGGAGAGAGAAAAAAATTATATTTTTAAGGTTTTACAAATGCAGAGGGTTAGAAATATAAGTTCCCTCTTGAAAGCATTTAATAAACATAATTTTTTTTTTTTTTGTCTTTTGTCAAGGAAAAGTTTTACAAATGCCGAGGATTACAAAGGTTAGTTCCCCCTTGAAAGCATTTGTATATTAGCAAAAAAAATTAAACACACTTAATTCTTGACTTTATGCCTTTCCCACAAATTCTTTCTCATATGTGTGAGTAGGGCATTTGCACTTCGGTTTTAGGAAACGGCTAAGGTATGACCTTCGTAATTTATTACTTAAGCATTAATATTTTTGCGAGTGAATTCAAAAATTTTCAATGTCAAAACTGCTCTTCTCTTATGGATTATGACATGTAGTCTAAAACTTGAGAATGAGTTTGTTATCATGAGCTTATGAACTTGCCCTTAGCAAGCATATGTGATTGACTCGATAATTTTTTTCGTGTAAGTGACGCTTTTCTTCATACTACTTGCATAGGAAATTGAGTGGAAATTTGAATTTGACGAATGCTAATTTTGATATCGATTCTATGAATATTTGTTGTCGCAATGAAGTGAATGATCCTTAGATTTTACGTGAAATGAATGATTTGCACAACTCTATTATTATGATGGTTGATAAAAGAACTACTTTTTTTGCAAAATATATTTGAATTTTGAACTCTTATGAATGATTGCGAGTAGGATTTGTGAGTATTCCTATCTGAAAACTCTCACGAGATTATAACTCGTCCACTAGGGTAGCCTAGGGGTTTAAAGGCTTGATGCATATGCTAAATGCATCCGTGATTCTTACGACAATGAGTTAGCAATAGATTAATTTTCTTTGTTTAGTTATTTTTATATTATGTTACATGAGTAGGGGATAGATGTGTTTTATTTGCGTAAGATTTGCTACGTGCTTTGATACTGTCATATATGATCTAGCATTTTACTCTCCGCTTGACTTGTGCATATACTTGTTCGGGACATACAAGACTTA
Organism: Umbilicus rupestris; assembly: GCA_963678935.1. NCBI lineage: Eukaryota > Viridiplantae > Streptophyta > Magnoliopsida > Saxifragales > Crassulaceae > Umbilicus > Umbilicus rupestris. The sequence goes on from OY787619.1 coordinate 11,085,253, forward strand.
AGTGTGGAGTGTTTTGATGAGCAGACAAATAACCTTATATTTGTCCATATTTTTCCTTTACTTCTTATTTGTTCCATTATTTTATAAAGTCATTTGACACTTTCTTTGTCCATTTCAGGTTAAAAATGCGTATTACACGATATGAAGTTATCTGAAGAAAATCTGGATGAATTCCAGTCAATCGAGAGCAAAAACGAGCAAGATTGGAGCAAGCTGCAAAGTTGACTCGCCCAGGCACATTTTGACTCTACCAGATGGGTGCACAAGTTAGAATTGATTCGGCCAACCTTAGTCGAATCATCCTCTTCAGCTGCACGGATCAACCTGACTCGAGGAGAATTTTGACAAGGCTTGACTTTATCAAATGAAGACTTGACCGAATCAAAAGTGATTCGGCCAAGGAGAAGTGTTCTGCCCAGATCAGCTTGACTCCAGGAGGATTTTGTTTCGTTGACCCAGTGTTGACCATAGCACATGAAGGCTTGACAGAACCAAAAGTGATTCGACCAATGAGAATTGACTCGCCCAGTCCCGATAGACTCAAAGACTTTGATTCGGGCACTTTGTCCGAGTCAACTAATTAACGCTTACTCAATCACTTTTGATTCGGGCACGGCGGGTGAATTGATAATTTCCAAAAAGTATAAATAGAAAAAGATAAAAAAATTAGAAAGGATTTTTTCCAGAAAACAAAACCCTAGACGATTTCTCTTGGAGGACTTGAAGAATTGTTGAGGATTTGGAGAAGACAACAACAATTGAAGATTCTACATCATTCCTCTACTCAAACCCTACTACTTTGCATTCAATTGGTGAACAATTTCCTTTAAAAATTATGTCTCGTTTCAAAGTCATCATGAGTGAGTAGCCTTTATCAATATGAGTGAAGTTTGATTGAAAATTCTTATGTTTTATCTTCATGTTAATTTTATGCACATCAAGTGTTTGATGAAACACATGAATGAGTATAAATTGATAAAACTCCTAAGGATGGAATGAGAATTGAACTTAGGGTGTTTAGAAGATCAAGCATGTTAATTTGATAGCTTTTGTGCGCGAGAGTGACATTCGCATTCTATTAGGCTAAGTATAGAGCGGACTTTAGTTAACTATCAATAGACTGAGAGGTTGAGATTATGAGACTTTTGTTCTACACGGTTCAATAGAGCGAGAGTTTGAGAATTATGTTACTTAGGTATCATTCCCATTCTAGAGAAGGAGCGAGAGTTGAATTTAGAATGCGTGATACTTTAGTCTAGAATAATCAATCAAATTACCTTATGCATGAATTGTTATTTTGTGTTGCAAATCACGACCTAGGGGTGAAATAGGATTCTGACTACGTTTTCTCTATTGCTTTCTTTCAAACCAAATTCAATCTTGTCTTTAGTATTTACTAGAGATACCTCTTCTAGAGGAAAAACCCTAGTTTTTATTTAGTAGACTCACATTAAGCATTACTAGCTAGCTTTCGACTAATCTAGGCTTGTCTCTTGGGTTCAACCCGAGATCACTCGGATTACAAATATTATTTGCATACGGTGATTGGACTAGTATTTTTACTACCACAATTTTGACAACATTCATAGGGTAATGTTGATTCCAATGTTCTATCTACTCTTAACCGCTAAGTTCTCGAATATGTTCAACGATCACTTGACTAACAATACCAAATGAGTTCTACCGCTAGGCTTCCCTAATATGGCACTCCAATCAAGTGTCACGCAATAGATATCAATTTAGTTTCACAACTAGGATATGCTAACTTGATAATCAGAGCATGCAATTCATACGAATAACAAAATTTAACTGAATTGAATTATGAAAACATAAGTATCTCAAACCGTACGTTGCAACACAAATCTCCAAACTGAGTTAGGGCTTAGCTACTACAATCCATCTAATAACAATGAAAGTAAAGAGTTGAGAAAATACTAAAATCTGTTTCGAGATGCAGCTGCTCACTCGATGATCCTTAGTTCAGGGTATTCTTCAGGCTTTCAGCAAATAACTGTCAAAAGTCCGCTAGGGTTTTTTCTCTCCTTCTTTTATACTTCGGAATTTTGGCAGGGCTGACTTTCTTTGCACGAATCAAAAGGGATTCATTCTAGGCTTCTCAAAGATATTCGCCTAGGTTGGGTGAATCAAACTGGCAGTGTGTCTCCCCTGGTGCACGAATCAAATTTGGCTGGTCGAGTCACTCCTGACTCGTGCACTCTTAGGCGCATCAAAGGGTCTTCCAAAGCTGGGCGAATCAATATTGATTCGTCTTGGACCAAAATGACTCGACTAATGCTTGAGCAAATCAAAGTAGCAGTGTGAAATGGGGTTGGACGAATCAATTCCTCTTGGGAAAGTCAATTTTGATTCGCCCACTGCTTGATCGAATCACTACCCTAGTGTTAGAATCTCGCTCGTTTGACACTTTTAAACATTCGAATTACATCCGGATGTGAACTATGCAGTTGTAGCCCTTTGAATTAGCTGTCCAACGAGATATGGCATGCCTCAATCGGATAAGAATCATGTGCTCGGCAAGCCTTTGACAACAAACAGGTCAATCTGCCTGAATTTGGTCTATATTCGTCCAAATGAGAAAAAACGTTCCAAAGCGGTCTTGATACATCTGCGATGCGAAACACTGCAAATAAGTAATTTATCACACGCAAAATACAACTAAATAATGAAAATAAACAACTCGATAGATCGTATAAATACGCTCCATCACCTGCCCTATTACAATGTATAACACACGGAATGCATAAGCACACTCTTCACCAGAGTTGTTGTATCTTCAGTCAACAACTATTCTAGCTTTTTCGCCAAATAATCGGACACCCCGAGTTCTACAAACCCAGTCTCTGCTCCCCCTCAATCAATGACACACTTTGTCACTATTGGGTAGCCTCGATCAGCTCTCACTCAGCCTGCGACAAACCTATCCACAGTTGTTCTCTGAGCTTTGATTATTCCTTCAACAATCAGCGCTCCAGTTGAACTCCGAGGAGCAATGCTGAACCAAACTCCACAAGTTTTGATTCCCTCTACGCGCAACATAAGTCTTCAACTCAGTGTGTATACTCTGCTACGGTAGGTTGATCTATGTGTGTTTTCTCTCGCAATTTCTATATGTGTGTGCTTTTTTGTGTATTTTTTTTAAATTCTGCCTCTGCATTCCTTTTGTTTCAATCAGCCCTACGTTCTTTTGGCACCCACATTTTCCCTACGAATTTCCCGGGCAACACTCTTCTCCTAGATTCTTACAATTGTTGAAGATTTGTTACCTAATATGGATTTTTGAAGCCTTATCTCTTCCAAAGGCTTCTGTCCAATGCTGACGTTCTGGATGACATTTGCACAACTCCCTGAGCTTCCGTGATGCCTACCGCACAATGCCAGAGTCTCTCCGTGCATCTCAAGGTTGAGCGAGCATTCTGCTCTAGCTTTGGGTCATTAGAGAGTGCTGAAGCAAAATCTGTCTTCTGTCCATAATTGTCTTCTGTCGGTTGCTCAGTTTGCCTCAGCTCTTGAGATCCACAGAGTGCTCTAGCAGACTCTGGTTTTTTGTTGTTGCTTGTTGCTGTTTTGTCAGTCTTCAGATTGTGCTCCAGCCACCAATCTTCAGGGAGTTCTTCACAAGTCTTTTGAGTAGTTTTGTCAAGGATAACAATCTCCCTCTTGGCATTTTGACAAAAAAATTATACCTACAGCAACACTACTGATCCAGATTATCTGGTAGAAACTAGAGCTAAGCTAGGTAATTGCTCTAACTATTACATTTGAGTTTAGAGTTCCTCAATTACTAAACATCAAAAGTGATCTATCAGTTCTAAGAGTAGTTCACAGTTCAGAGATAATAATGTCAGTCTTTAACAATCTTCTCCCCCTTTTTGTCAAAAATGACAGTGTCTGCTGAGAGAGAAACTCATTCGGGAACTACACACAATCCCAAGGCAGCTCTGAGCTTCTCAAACCGAGCTGCATCCAAAGGTTTTTGTGAAGATGTCAGCCAGCTACTTCTCTGTAGCTACATGTTTGAGGACAATACTCTAATTCTCTACCAGGCCTCTAATGAAGTGGTGTCTGATGTCAATGTGTTTAGTCTGGGAATGCTGCACCGGATTCTTGCTAATACTAATAGCACTCATGTTGTCACGTTAAGTATTCATAGTCCCCTGTTGAATCCCATATTCTCCCAGCATTTGCTTCATCTATAATAGTTGTGCACAACAGCTTCCGGTAGCAATATACTCAGCTTCTGCAGTTGACAGAAAAATACTATTCTACTTATTGTTGAACCAGAACTTCTTCTGCACAGTCTACTTAGTCAGCATCACAATATCCTACCAGTTCTGCGCTTGTGTCCCTCCCGTACCATAAACCATAGTTGGTGGTGCCGCCAACATATCTAATTATTCTTTTTACAACTGTATGTGACTCTCCTTTGGGCATAATTGATATCTGGCGCAAACACCCACGGGCAAGGATATATCTGGCCGGCTAGCAGTAAGATAAAGAAGGCTCCCAATCATGCTTCTGTATAGTGCCTGATCACGGCAATTCCAACTTCATCCTTGATGGCTTAGTATAAGTTTCTGTAGGAGAAACATTTGTGACTGGTCGAGTCCATCCCAAATTTCTTTACCAAGTTTTTTCCATACTTGCTTTGCGAGATGAAAATTCCTTCTTCTTTTTGTGAGATTTGTAGACTCGGAAAGTAGGTTAATTCTCCCACCATACTCATTTAGAATTCCATTTGCATATGTTCTACAAACTGCTTCACAATTCTCTGTGAACTGAAGCCAAACACAATATCATCCACATATATCTGAGCAATAATAAAATCTGACCTGTTTCTGTGCATGAAAAGAGCCTTGTCCACCCCTCCTCTATCATATCCATGCTTGATCAAAAATTCAGTCAATCTTTCATACCAAGCTCTTGGGGCTTGCTTCAACCCGTAAATAGCCTTCTTTAGCTTGTAGACATAGTTTGGATGATAAGGATCCTCGAATCCCTTAGGTTGAGCAACATAGACTTCTTCAATTAGTAATCCATTCAGAAAAGCACTTTTGACATCCATTGGATACATCTTGAACTTTAGGTGACAGACCAATGCAAGGAGTAGCCTGATTACTTCCAGGCGAGCAACGGGGGAAAAGGTTTCATCAAAGTCTACTCCATCAATCTGAGTGTACCCTTGAGCTACTAATCTGGCTTTATTTCTTGTGTTATTCCCCGTTTCATCATACTTGTTCTTGTATATCCATTTGGTGCCAATAACATTCACATTTTCTGGACGAGTGACCAAGTTACATACCTTATTTCTTTCAAACTCACCAAGTTTTTCTTGCATTGTAGCTATCCAGTGTTCATCTCCCAGGGCTATTTGATGTTCTTTGGCTCAGTGTTGGACAGGAAACACGAGTTATTAATCATATCACAAAGATTAATGTTGGATGTATCTGGAGTTTGTCTTCCTTCGGTCAAGCTTCTAATAATGTTAGTGGTTGGATGATCCTTCTGGATTTTTCTGGGGGAAGTCTAGCTATGCCTGGTGTAGTTGGTAGGTTCTCAGCTGGTACAACAGAATCTGGTTCAGACTCCTCGTCTGAATTATGGTGAGCATCAGGTTCTGCTGAAGCATTCTCTGGTGCTTCCCTCTTGGTTAGCTTCATTTCTGGTTTGTGGCTGAGATTGATTTTGATCTTCCGTGTTAGAATCCTCTTTGTTGTCAGAGTGTTTGCACTTCTGTCCTGGATCATTTACAACAACGTTGATGGACTCGATCACGGTTCCAGTTCTATTATTGAAAACACTATATGCTCTGCTGTTTGTTGAGTAGCCCAGAAATATCCCCGAATCACTCTTTGGATCAAACTTTGTTCTGTACTAGCGGTCTCTCAGAATGTAACATTCACTTTCGAAGATGTGAAAGTACTTCACGGTAGGTTTCTTTTCCTTCCATAGTTCATAACATGTTTTATCCGTCCCTCTCTTGATCGACACCCGATTAATGATATAGCATGAAGTGTTCATAGCTTCAGCTAAGGCTAGTTAGTAATGCCTGATGCAAGTCTACTAAATTGGGGGGGGGGGGGGGGGGGGGGGGTCTCCTCTATGCGAGGTATCTCTAGTGAATACTAAAGAATATTCATGAGTTAATTCGATTGATAATTCTAAGCTAAAGTATCTCGCATTCTAAATTCAACTCTAGCTCCTTCTCTAGAATGGGAACGATACCTAAGTGACACAATTCTCAAACTCTGGCTCTATTGAATCGTGTAGAACAAAAGTCTCCTAATCTCAACCTCTCGGTCTATTGATAGTTAACTAAAGTTCGCTCTATGCTTAGCCTAAGAGATTTCCAATGTCACTCTCGCGCACAAAAGCATCTAAAATAATCATGCTTGATCTTCTAAACAACCTAAGTTCAATTCTCATTCCATCCCTAGGTGTTTTATCAATTCATACTCATTCATGCGTTTCGTCAAACACTTGGTGTGCATAGAATTAACATGAAGAACAAGCATAAGATTTTTCAACCAAACTTCACTCATATAGATAAAAGAACATGTTTTGCATTACAATCTAACCTAAGGAACCCATAAGGATCCCAACTACAATGGGACTACTCATTCATGGTGAGTTTGAAACAAAACATAACTTTTAATTGAAATTGTTCACCAATTGAATGCAAGGGAGCAGTGGTTGAGTAGAGGAATGATGTAGAATGCCCAATTGCGTGTGTCTCCTCCAAATCTTCGACAATTCTTCAAGCTTTCCAAGAGAAATCATCTAAGGTTTTTTCTGGAAAAGGGCTCACCTTCTAATTTTGCATCTCTTTCTATTTACACTGTTTCAACAATTTCCAATTTTACCCGCAGTGCCCGAATCAAAAAGTGATTCGGTCATCTCCAGGTGATTCGGTCGAATTATTATATCAGTGTTGTATCAAAACTGGGCGAATTACTTTTTATTCGGTCAAGCCCTTGGGTTGTTTCGGTCAAGAATCCTTATGGAGCTAAGCTGATTCGGGCACCTCCTGGGTGAATCACTTGATCCCACTGAATCATAATGTTCGTGGGTTTCTGATTGGGCGAATCGATTTCTTCTGGTCGAATCACTTTTGATTCGGTCAACCTTTTATTTTATTCGGTCAAATTCTTCAATGTTCTCCCCGAGTCAGGTTGATTCGTGCAGTTGGAGGGTGATTCGGCCATTCTTCTTTAAATTGAACAACAACATTCTTCCTAGAAACCCCATTTTAGTGTGACAATTGTTAGTAGAACTCTAGACTAATTGTTCTCCATCAGGTTCGACTCTGCTTATCACTAGCAAGTAAGTAGAAAATATAAATTTAAATTTGGCGTACGCAACGACGTGCCGTCAAATTTTGGCGCCGTTGCCGGGGAGAGCAACACTCAATATAGAGTTCTACCTTTATTTTTCTTGTGTTGCTTGTTTTTTTTTTTTTGGCTGGCGGCGCATGATAGCGTAGCTTTTGCTACCGGTGTCCGATCGGCTATTGCGAGGTGTTTTTCTAAGCGGAAAGAGCCTACAGTTGAAAATAACCAGCTTCGCTCGTGACATAACGTGTTTTTTTGCCAATTGGAGGTCGTTTCCTATTTTATTTTCATTTATTTGTAATTTACTGCATTTTTATGTCGAATGCAGAAAGTATCAATGGTGATGGTCGCCAGGACTAAGAACATGATCAAATCCATGATGAAATGCTCCCACAAGTCATACCACCATTTTATGACGAGTCTGAACGTAACCAAAGGAAGAGAGCAGCTCGTCAAAGGATGGCTTTCAATGGGCAGAACAATAGAGGTGCAAGGATGGAGGAGTTTGATGATTACGCCCCACCTCGACCATATGCACGTCATAGGCAACCAGTCCATCATGAGCTGCCTATAAGGGAGCTTTCAGCCCCTACATTCCAGAATCAGCCGTGATGCAACAACACTGACCCGGAAGAAGACAATTTTGAGATTAAAACCACGGTGGTGCACCATCTACCTAAGTTTGGAGGATTACCGGGAGAAGTTTCAACGAGACACTTACAAGAGTTCACCAGAATCTGCCAAACATTGAGGTCATACGCAGCTTCAGAGGAAATGTTCAAATTAAAAGTATTTTTATTGAGTTTAACTGACCTTGCAAAAACTTGATTTTTTTCCTTGCCTTCAGGTAGCATTTGCACATGGGATCAAATGCAAAGAAAATTCCTTGACAAATATTACCCTCAGGCTAAAGCGACTCAAGTGACAAGAGAGTTGTCCACTATGAGACAAGGACCCAGCGAGTCCATGTACGATTACATGGAAAGATTTAACGCATTGGAACAAAGTTGTTGTAACTTGGGTGTTCTAGAAAGGATGCTAATGGAGTATTTATTGGATGGATTGAGACCTCTGGAGAGAATTTTATTGGATGCCGCAGCTGGTGGCACAGTGCTGAACTTGACACCGTCTGAGGTACGTGATTTGATTAATGATACCGCTGAGAGTGCTCAGTACAGGGATGAGACCAATCGAAGGGATGACACCAGCAGGACAAGGAATGTTTCACAGTCGAATTCCAACACCAATCAGATGACCAACGAAATCAAGTAGCTCAAGGAAATGATGTAGAAGATGATGGTTAGGCAGGTGAGTGGAGCTAAGCTTTGTGAGTTTTGTCGTGGTGCGAGCTACAAGACAGATGAGTGCCCTACCCTTCGCAAGGATGAGTTAGTTGATGTAAATGTCATGGGTGGATTTCAGAACTTCAACAACAGGCAGGCCCCGAGACAGTTGGGACTTGCTGCAAATGGTTTCAGTTGGAGAAACGAAGGAGGACTCCAGCAGCACCAAGGGCAGAACCAGCAACAAGCGCAGCCGTACCGCCCTCCATTTCAGCTACAAGAGAGGTACAACGGTAATGCTAATGGTCAACATCAACAGAGGGGGAATTACAACCAAGCTGGCCCAAGCAATGTAAGTTCAGGAAAATCATTAGAAGAAATGGTTAAGGATTTAGCAACGAGTGTGTAGAATAATCAAACAAAGACCTGTGGTGCACTAGCCGAGTTGTCAAAGCATATGTCTCAATTGGCAGCCACCATGTCCAAGCTCAGAATGATCAAGGAAAGCTGCCCTCGCAGACAACTCCTAACCCAAAAGGAAATGTTAGTATATTGACCGTGACAAGTGGCAAGAAGCTCGAGGGAGAGCAAACTAGCGACAGTCCAGCGAGCACTATGGAAGCTGATAACAAGAGAGAGAATTTTGAACCTTCCGTAGAGTCTTTTAAAAAATTAATTCCGACCCCTCACTTTCATTTCCTATGCAGGTATCGAGACCAGATAAGGATCCAGCAGCGTATCAAAATTTATTAGAGTTGTTCAACAGAGTCGAGATCACAATCCCACTCCTTGACGCGATAAAGAGGATCCCGAAATATGCTAAGGCCCTTAAAAAACTGTGCACCAACTAAGGAGGAGGACTCAAACCTGAGCAGGTGAATCCGAGGAAAAACAACTCAACCGTTCTTTAGTGTCAAGTAGCACAAAAATGTAAGGTTCCAGGTACATCTACAATTTTATGCATCATTGATAAATTCAAAATTGATAATTGTATGTTGGATTTAGGTGCATCAGTTAATGTGTTGCCGTACTCTTTATATCAAACATTGCGTATTGGTCCTCTGAAACCCACTGACTTGATTATTCAACTAGTGACTAGATCATGTAGTAAGTCAGAGGGTATTGTAGTTGACGTGTTACTGCATGTAAGAAAGCTTGTATTTCTTGCAGATTTTTACGTGACGAAAATGGAGGGTGATGAAACCATAGACACTTTACCCATTCTATTAGGGAGACCCTTCATGGCGACAGCGAAGATGAAGATTGATACATATACTGATGATCTCTCCATGGAGGTAGACGAGAAAGTAATTAAATTTAACATGTATAAGTCTATGCAGCACTCATCTAACATTGCAGGAATACATGCACTGGATATATTGCAAGAAAAATATATAGGGAGAGAGAAGATTCAAGAGGCCTTTAACGATCATCATAAAGACAAATGAGCCAACTTGATATTTTGGCACTATCACCATAAAGATCAGTTGTCAAATTTTTTTTATTCTTTCGCCTTCTTTCCAAGGAAGAGCTGATAGTAGTTTATGTTGAAGAGATGAAGGACTTATTATTTAAGATAAAAAAACATCATTTAGAAGACGTCTTCGAAGCGGTCAAAGATGCTCTAATAGAAAAGTTCAATAATCAAGAAGAATTATCATCTTCTTATCTCATCATGGAGCCCAGCATGAATAGCCGAGAGTCATAGTCATTATTATTGTCTCATGTCACTATGCCCTAGATTTTTAGAATTTACCCGCGGTAATACTATACAATGTCCCATGGTTTTATTAAATCATTTCGCCCTTTGTTTTGTCTAATGGTTCCTATAAAGCCATGTTCCTCTCATGTCTTTAAAAGGAGTATAAGATAAGCTGTAGACAAGATTTGGATAGCTGTCTCTCTCTCATCCATGTATATCTCTCCAGTTATAAAGTTTTGAACTGTGAAGAAATAAAAGTTAAGACTTATAAGTATTATGTTCTTATCTGTTGTATTTAATATCTACAACCTCTACTATTTTTTATTTTTCTCGGCTTCATATGACAAACAACCTTATAGGCTGAATATGTAGTATGTGGTAAATTGTGTCTGTGTATGCTTGTCCCTTAAAAAGTTTTTGAAATTACAAGCGTTGCTGGTGATTTGTATCAATAGGTTGCTATAGCAACCTCTGGATTACCCAGTTCGACAACTGTCTACGTCTGGGGAGGACTTCTCTCCACTCCTCGAGATTCCATTATCAAGGTTTAAAGTACAAAGGATTCCAAAACTCAGCTTACGCTAGTTTACCCTCTACTTCTCACTTAGCCGAAATCTCAGCTCAGTCTGATCGCATACAGACTCACTTTTATTGTCTACACACTTCCAGTAACAGATAGCTACACATCACTACTCAGACTAATCCTATGCTATTACAATGTGCAACAGTATGCTATAGCAGCTTATAGGTCAAGCTGCTGTAGCTTCTGGCCGCGACTCAACACTTCCTCTCTGTTGTTGCATCTGACTTCTTAGAGTACTCCAGACTCTGGCAACGCTCCCACTCGATCAATGACCTTCTGTCAATATCAAGGAGCTCAGCTTTGATTGCGAGTAGGATTTGTGAGTATTCCTATTCTGAAAACTCTCACGAGACTATAACTTGTCCACTAGAGTAGCCTAGGGGTTTAAAGGCTTGATGCCTACGCTAAATGCATTCGTGATTCCTACGACAGTGAGTTAGGAGTAGATTAATTTTCTTTGTGTAGTTATTTTTATATTATGTTACATGAGTAGGGGATGGATGTGTTTTATTTGAGTAAGATTTGCTACGTTCTTTGATACTGTCATATATGATATAATCCTATGCTATTACAATGTGCAACAGTATGCTATAGCAGCTTATAGGTCAAGCTGCTGTAGCTTCTGGCCGCGACTCAACACTTCCTCTCTGTTGTTGCATCTGACTTCTTAGAGTACTCCAGACTCTGGCAACGCTCCCACTCGATCAATGACCTTCTGTCAATATCAAGGAGCTCAGCTTTGATTGCGAGTAGGATTTGTGAGTATTCCTATTCTGAAAACTCTCACGAGACTATAACTTGTCCACTAGAGTAGCCTAGGGGTTTAAAGGCTTGATGCATACACTAAATGCATTCGTGATTCCTACGACAGTGAGTTAGGAGTAGATTAATTTTCTTTGTGTAGTTATTTTTATATTATGTTACATGAGTAGGGGATGGATGTGTTTTATGTGAGTAAGATTTGCTACGTTCCTTGATACTGTCATATATGATCTAGCATCTTACTCTCCGCTTGACTTGTGCATTTACTTGTTCGGGACGAACAAGACTTAAGTGTGAGATGTTTTGATCAGTGGACAAATGACCTTATATTTGTCCGTATTTTCCCTTTACTTCTAGTTTGTCCCGTTATTTTATAAAGTCATTTGATGTTTACTTTGTCCGTTTCAGGTTGAAAATGCGTACTACATGATATGAAGTGGTCCAAAGAAGTTTCGGGTGAATTCTAATCGATCGAGAGCAAAAGCAACCAAAAGGCAGATTTGATTCGCCCAGGCTAGTTTGATTCGTCCAGGCTGATTGACCTATTCATCTTTGAAGGCTCGCCGAGCACACGATTCTTATCCGATTGAGGCGTTAAATATCTTGTTAGAAAGCTAACTCAAAGGGCTACGAATTCTAAGTTTACATCAAGACGTGAGTCAAAATTTTAAGGGGTCAAAACATGCAAGATTCTAGCACTGCAAAGTTGATTCTCCCAAAGAGGAATTAAAGGGTTGGCCGAATCAAAAGTGACTCGGCCAAGGAAAAGTGATTCGCCCAGCTTCATTACAGCACTGACATTATGATTCAGGCGAATCAAAATTATGGGGCTGCACGAATCACTTAATTCGGGGAGAATTCGCCTGTAGATCAAATCTGAGCAGACTGACCTGTTCATCTTCGAAGGCTTGCTGAGCGCGCTATTCTTATCCGATTGAGCCGTTCTATAGCTTGTTGAGAAGCTAATTCAAAGATCTACAAATTTTTAGTTTACATCAAGACGTGAATTGAAGGTTTAAAGGGTCAAAAAAGCAAGTTTCTAACGCTATAGAAGTGATTCGGACACCCTGTCCGAATCAACTCATTAAGCCTTGCCCGAATCACTTTTGATTCGGGCACGGCGGGTAAGTATAAATAGAAAATAGATAGAAAAAATTAGGGAGAGCCTTGGGGTGCCTCCGGCGCCTAGGGTTCCTTTCATGGGACGAACCCAAATTGGAGAACTTGGAGAATTCGAAGAAGACATCATCAATTGAAGATTCTACGTTAACCCTTTACTCATACTCTACTTCTCTACTACTCTACTTCTTTACTTTCCCTTGTTATTCAATTTCATTATGTTTTGTTTCAAACTCATCATGAATGACACATGAGTGAGTAGTTGTTTAGTAGTAGGGATTCTTATGGATCCCTTAGGTTTGATTGTGATGCAAGACTTGTCCTTTAATCTATATGAATGAAGTTTGGTTGAAAATTCTCATGCTTTCTCTTCATATCAATTTTGTGCACACCAAGTGTTAGACGAAATGCATGAATGAGTACGATTTGATAGAACACTTTGGGATGGAATGAGAGTTGAACCTAGGTTGTTTAGAAGATTGAGCATGTTAATTTTAGGTTGCGTTTGTGTGCGAGAGTGACATACGCATTCCACTAGGCTAAGTATTGAGCGACTTTAGTTAACTATCAATAGACCGAGAGGTTGAGATTAGGAGACTTTAGTTTTACGCGGTTCAATAGAGCGAGAGTTTGAGAACCGTACTATTTATGTATCATTCCCATTCTAGAGAAGGAGCGAGAGTTAAATTTAGAATGCGTGATACCTTAGCCTAGAACCATCACTCGAATTTACTCATGATTTAGACAAGTTTTGTGTTGCTAATCGCATGACCTAGGGATGAAGTAGGATTCCGACTACGTTTTCTCTTAGACCAAATTCCACATTGTCTTTAGTATTCACTAGAGATACCTCACCTAGTGGAAAAATCCCTTTTTTATTTAGTAGACTTGCATTAGGCATTAATAGCTAGCTTTAGACTAATTTAGGCTTTTCTCTTGGGTTCGACTCGAGGTCACTCGGATTAAAATTATTGTTTGAACGCCGTGAATGGACTAGTATTTTTACTACCATAATTTCGACAGCGTTTAAAATGGCGTCGTTGCCGCGGATTAACCATTAGACTAGTTTGCTAGTTAGTATTGTTTTAGTTAGTCTACTACATTTTTTTTGTTGATTGTGATTATGTGTTTGCGTGCTATGCTTACTTACTTTAATTTAAGTTCACACTTATTGATGCTTTCTCTGATTGCTTGGTTGGTGTTTGAATGAAAATCAAAGCACGCACGAAAAAGGCATAAGAACAAGCCTCCACATCAACGCCAAACCTGATTAGAAATTGCCACATTTTGATACTCCTTCACCTCAAATTTGCATTAATCAACCACTAACATAAATTATGGATCAACCAAACTCGAGGAGGGAAGGAAATGCTACTCTTCCGCAAGACGAAGACGAGAGACCGGTTGAATTCACACGCTATTGATGCATGCCACTTGAGAAGGGATCCTCGCAAGGAACTTCTTAAGTGTGTTTCTTAAGAAAAAGGGAATCGGCTACGTCTTAGCCAAGACGTTAAACTAGACTTGTGAGTATTTATGCTTTTGTTTTTACTTGATTGTAGTATGAAATTGTTATGGAATTTGTGTTGCGCCGTGCGCCAAATGTTTGATTAGTGGTTTTGTTTGTGTGCCCACGAATAACTCCTTTGGTTTGATTATCGATATGTAGCAGTTTAAGTGTGGGTTAATTCGATGATGTTTAGATTGCGTTTTTATATGTCATGACTTGTGTTGGTATTCTTGCTATAATGCACTAGTTCATGACTTTTGATTTACAAGTGAATATCTAAGCATACTCATCGTTTGAATTGTCGCGCATTTTTTATCCAATCTTTCGCCCAACTCAAAACAGCACTGAGATAGTGATTCGACCGAATCACCTGCAGAAGTGATCCGCCCAAGCAGTGGGCAAATCAAAAATGATTCGGCCAAGGAGAAGGATTTCATATCATGGACCAAGGGTTGACCGAATCAAATAAAGGGTTGACCGAATCAAAAAGTGATTCGGCAAGGAAAAGTGATTTGCCCAGCTTCATTACAGCACTAACATTATGATTCGGACGAATCAAAATTATAAGGCTGCACGAATCACTTGATTCGAGGAGAATTCGCCTGTAGATCAAATCTGGACAGACTGACATGTTCATCTTCGAAGGCTTGCTGAGTGCGCGATTCTTATCCGATTGAGGCGTTCTATAGCTTGTTGGAAAGCTAATTTCTACAACTTACTAGTTTACGTCAAGACGTGAATCAAAGATTTAAAGGGTCAAACAAGCGAGTTTCTAACGCTGCAGAAGTGATTCGAACAGGAACGCTGCAGAAGTGATTCGGACACCCTGTCCGAATCAACTCATTAAGCCTCCGAATCACTTTTGATACGGGCACGGCGAGTAAATATAAATAGAAGATGGGGAAAATTAGATTAGAGCCTTAGGGTGCCTCCGGCGCCTTGGGTTCCTCCTTGGGACAAAATCCTAAATCGAAAACTTGGAGAATTGTCAAGGATTTGGAGAAGATACACAACAATTGAAGATTCTACACCAACCCTTTACTCATTTCCTACTTCCATACTACTCTACTTCCTTTACTTTTCCTTGTTATTCAATTTCATTATGTCTTGTTTCAAACTCACCATGAGTGACACATGAGTAAGTAGTCCCATTGTAGTTGGGATTCTTATGAATCCCTTAGGTTTGATTGTAATGCAAGACTTGTCCTTTTATCTATATGAATGAAGTTTGGTTGAAAATTTTCTCATGCTTTATTTTCATATCAATTTTGTGTACACCAAGTGTTTGACGAAACGCATGAATGAGTATGAATTGGTAGAACACATAGGTAACAAGATCTACACCTCGACCAGCCAAACCCAGCAAGGCAGTGGTCGACCATCAAGGCATATGGTTCAAGAACAAGAAATAATACAAAGTTTGGTCTCGTGCAGATAACAGATCTGCTCCTCTCCTCTCTGTTTAACTACTACAATCCATCTAATAAAAATGAAAATAAAGAGTTCAAAAAATTACTAAAACTGTTATGCGATGTTGCTGACTTCTCGTCTCCAATCTCCGATGATCTCTAACCTAGGGTTTTTTCTAGCAGAAGCTGCAAGCTAGGGTTTTCTTCCCCCGAAAAAGTGTTTCTGATTTTTTCCATAGCTTTATATTCATACCCTTCTATTTGGGCGGGGTTGACTCACCTTTGACCGAATCAACTTTGATTCGGTATGCCCCTAAAATTAATTCGACCTGGGTTGGTCGAATCAAAGTGTCCGTGTGTTTCGAAGCTGGTCGAATCAATACTGATTCGTGCTGCCCAAAAGTGATTCGACCAGAGTTGGTTGAATCAAAGTATCCGTAGGTTTTGAGCTAGGCGAATCACATTTGATTCGTGCTGGCTTGGGCAAATCAAAGTGTTCGTTAATCTTGCAGCTGGTCGAATCACTCCTGACTCGTGCACTTGTTTGGGTGAATCACTTCGCTATCAAGTCGTTGCTCCTTTGCATTCCCGAGTGGTTGAATGAGGCCTAATATGCTCCAAATACGCCATAAAGCATAAAAGCGGTCTTGATACACCTGCGATGCGAAACACTACAAAGAAATAATCTATCACATGCACAATGCAACTAAACAATGAGAATAAATAACTCGATGAATCGTGTATACGCTCGCTCCATCACAAAGCGCCATCTGCTCACCAAATCGACCAAGGCAAGATTCCTTACAAAATTCTCTTATCTAGGCAGTTTCACTATGAAACGGCTCTTCCAAATAAAAAATGGCGCTTCCAAAAGACAACAAAATGTCTTCCTTCGAAGAGCGTGGTTTTTTAAGAATAATTAGGTTACAGACTAACTTAGCAAAGGTTGAGGTAGTTAACTGCAATTGTGTACAATTGATACTAACTATATTAGTTACAATGGTAGTATGTGGTCTACCAGGAGAATTTACGTTAGTTGTTTAAAAAATTATGGACTTAATGTATTCCTAATATAATTAATAGTACCAACGATAGTTGGAATTAATAGTTTGAATAATCTAGTGTATGCCTCGTTGAGTACAAGATATATTTGCGAATAGTAATGATCAGTGAGTGTTTCGCATACATTGATCACAAATAGATTATTCCAGTTCACAATTTGATACACTTGAGTATATGTTTTTATTGCATGATTTGAGTGACATAAACGGGTGAAGTTTGATTCTAAAATGTTTCCTTTAACTGTAATAAATCTTATCTCTTGATTTGAATAAGTTAGGAATAAAATTTACACTATTTCTTGCTGGAACAGTGAAATGCAAAATTGTACTACTTAGTACACGTGCGCGCTTGCTCTTTGGATTGATCATTGGACTTATCAAGATTACAAATTGTGTTTAACTACAACTTGACTCCTGAAACTAAACCGACACTATAAGATTTAAAATATGCGATGCTATGATCAAATTAGCAAAAAGTTTAATCTGCATGCAGGGCGCTCCCACGCATCACTATGTACACCAAATTAAACTACACCATGATTAATGATAAGCGTCGATTCAACGAAGAGCTGATTTTAATAGAGTTATTGAAAAAGATAGGAACAAAAGTTGGGGATTTGTGCGATCGAGAACAAGAAACAAGACAACAAGAATATTTTTATTAATGATGTCGTGTATCAGTTTACACTAGTTACTTATAAATTATGTTTATCATTAACATAAAGCGTAAACTTTTACGTGCGTCATAACTCAAGCATATTCTTGCAAAGGTGATCAACTTATGTGCTACTAATATCATCTACTTAGTTGTAAATGTGAGCAGAATCCTAATCTGTATCAGCAGAAAGATTGCAATGTGTTAATATCAACTAATGCGTAGTTCTCTTAGGCAACCATACTCCATCCACCAAGTATTATTTCAACTAGTTTTTACTATTTATCTTTATGCAAAAGAATCATACATGTGTTAATATAGGTGTAGAATAGCATAGAAAACGTTTGTACTCAAAGAACTCTAGCAGTCCAACACCATAAAAATAACAATCCATCAGTTGCTTGAAGAGAGAGTAGAGAGAGATATTCACAAAGACACACACGTGTATTAGAGTCAATTGCGGAAGGCGGAGTTGTAGTGGCCGGGTGCGCAGAAGAGATCAGAACTTACTGAGTTTGATCAAGGTTTGGTCCACAGAACTCAACTGGAGCGTGGCTCGTTGAAGGATCAAAATAGAAACTTCAGAGAACAGCTACGGACAAACCTGTCGTAGGCTGCTGGATTGCCGAACGTCTCTCCTTGATATTGTCAGGTAGGCATTGATCAAGGGGGAGCAACATCTGAGTTGGAAGAACTCACAAAGAGAGTTTGACGGTTTTGCCGTGTGGGCTAGATAAGCTGTCGATAGAAGTTACAACTCTTATACAGAGTGTACTGAAGCATTCCATGTACTGCGCATTGTAATAGAGTAGGCTAAGTCTGAGTGTCAGGCCTGTAGCTATTCTTTACTAGTAGTGTGTAGGTGGCACGAAGAGAGTCTGTGTAATGAGATTGCTAGCTATTCTAGGGGGGTAGACTTTCACCTAGGTGAGAAGTAAAGGTTAGAGTCCTTTGTACTTTAAACCGTGATAGTAAAATCTTGAGAATCAGAAAGTGATCCTCCCCAGACGTAGGCAAGTTGCCGAACAGGGTGAACAAATTATTTATGTCTTTCTTATTCGTCAGAAGAATAATTTCTGCAGGAAGATACAGAGAATGCTACAACAGAAGTTGTAACTCTAGAACCTGTAACTCGAGATCAGCAGCGCAGTCAAATTTCAGGAAGAAAAAGACCAGGAGAAAGAACCAGAAGATGGTACAACAAACTCTTTAGCTCCAAGGTCGGTTTTCACAAAACAAGCGCATAAGCTATTTATGAAATCAATCTGGCCACATCAAATGGTTTTGTCCCATTCTGAACAAGTACTGGAGATTATAAAAACCATCACTGAACAACCACCAGCTACACCGAAGACAATATGCTTTCGTATCCTACAGCTCTTAGAAGGAATTCAAGAAAGGAAGTTGGTATTTTAACAGTGGGTGCTTCGGGACACATGACTGGCGAAAGATCCTTCCTGACAAACATTCAACCGTGCAAAGAATAACATGTAACATTTGGCAATGGGCTAAAAAGGGAAAGTTCTTGGGAAAGGGACACTCGACGTACTCGGATTACCCAAACTGAAAAATGTGGTGCTCGTGGACGAATTGAAAGCATATCTCATCAGCATAAGCCAGTTATGTGAAGGTATACATTTTGTAAAGTTCACTGAGAAATTATGCCAAGTATTTGATATAGGAGGTAAGTGTTTGATGAAATGAACGAGGTCGGCTAGCAACTGCTATTTGCTAGAAGATGCTGCAGCAACAACTGTATCAACCTGTCTAATGTCCAAATCCTAGGAGATAAACTTAAGGCACAAACGGATGGGACACCTGAAGTTGAGAACACTGAGAAAGTTTGCTGCAGATCAACTAATTCGAGGAATTTCAGATATCAGAGGAGAGGCAAACTAGATTTGTGGGGAATGTCTAAACGGCAACCAGAAATGGGTTTCTCATCCTAAAGTTTCAGAGATTGGCACCACAAGACCTCTACATCTGCTACACATGGATCTGATGGGCCCTATGGAAGTTGAAAGTTGTGGAAGAAAAAGGTATGCATTCGTATGTTTTGATGATTTCACTCGGTATTCCTGGATTGACTTTCTGAGAGAGAAATAAGAAGCAGTAAAGATTATAGTCAACCTGATGAATCGATTGGAACAAGAAAGGGGTTTAAGAGTGGCCTCCATAAGAAGTGACCATGGGAGGGAATTCGAGAATGAGGCCATGGACAAATTCTGCTATGACAGAGGTATCACCCATCAATACTCATCTCCTTTCACTCCACAGCAAAATGGCATAATGGAACGCAAAAACAGAACCATACAGGAGATGGCCAAAGTAATGATACATGCCAAGAAGATCCCCTTATGTTTTTGGGCAGAGGCTATGAACACTACATGCTACATTATCAACAGAGTGTTCATCAGAAAAAGAACAAACCAGACTTGTTATGAACTTTGGAGATGAAGAAGCCCACTGTAAAACACTTTCATGTCTTGGGAAGTGAATGATATATCCTAAGAGATCGTGAGTATCGGAAGAAGCTAGACCCAAAGAGTGACAAAGGAATGTTTCTGGGATATTCTATGAACAACATGGCATACCGAGTCTATAAATGCTACTGTCAAAGATACAATTGTGGACGAAGGAGGTCCACCGTGTGTCGAAAGTGATGAAGATTCTAAAATAGATGATCAAAATCAGCATCAACCTCAGAGAGCGGAAGAAGTTGCATCAGAGGATGCTACAGTAAATTCTTCCGATCCAACAATTATAATGGATGACTCAGAACTAAGTACTGAACCAGCTCCCATTTCTGCTGAGCCAGCTCAGGCACCTTTGAAGAAAATCCAGAAGGATCATCCTCTAACAAATGTCATAGGTAATCCCACTGAAGGGAGACGCACATAGGTACCTCTCACACCAGTTTATGTGATATTATCAGTAACTCTTGCTTTCTATTCAGCGTTGAACCAAAGAACATCAAAGAAGCCCTTACAGATGAATTCTGAATCTCTGCAATGCAAGAAGAATTCGCTGGGTTCGAAAGAAATGATGTGTGGGACTTGGTACCACATCCTGCAGGGGTAACGTAATTGGAACAAAGTGGATATACAAAAATAAGACTGATGAGAAGGGACATATTACGTGGAACAAAGCTAGACTGGTAGCTTAGCGGTACACTGAGATTGAAGAAGTCGACATCGACGAGACCTTTGCCTCAGTAGCCCGAATGGAAGCTATTAGGTTACTGCTAGCCCTTGCCTGCCATTTAAAGTTCAAATTATATCAAATGAATGTGAAGAGTGCTTTCTTAAATGGAGTCCTATCTGAGGAAGTTTATATAGCTCAGCCCAAAGGTTTTGAAGACCCCCGTTATCCAAATCACGTCTACAAGCTAAAGAAAGCTCTCTACGGATTGAAGCAAGCTCCCAGAGATTGGTATGAGAGGCTGACCATGGGTATATTCATGGAGGGGTAGCTAAGACACTCTTCGTTTGCAGAAAAAAGATAGATTTTGTTATTGCTCAGATTTATGTTGATGATATTGTATTTGGTTCGGGATCCCAGAAGATGGTAAAGTAGTTTGTGGGCCACATGTAGTTGGAATTCCAAATGAGCATGGTTGGTGAGCTAACTTATTTTCTTGAGTCTGTGTATGTTGTCGGAGTAAGTTGCTGAACCAACTCCTGGATGGTATTAATATTAACGTTAACATTATTGTTTTCAGTTGACAGATTTTGTCAGTCTTAGTAGTCTTGTAGTTTTGTCAAAATGCCAAGGAAGAGATTGTTAAGAATATAACATCTGTGACAAAGCAGAAGAACATGAGCTACAGAAGAGGCTACGTCAAACTGTACCAGGAGCTGGTACTTGCAAATGAAGATTGACAAAATAAAAGAGGCAGAAGAAGCTATATCATATCTTGACGTTTGGAGCTGGTACAGATGATCAGGAGGGATCAACACAAGAACCAGAAGAGGCTATAACATCTTCTGAAGATTCAAGGCTAAAGCTAAAGAGAGTATCGTTGTAGTAGATCAATGTGGAGGTGCTCGGAGGTTGTCCGGGCAATTACGGCAGGCATGGCAATAGGTAGAGGAAGGCCTAGATAATCAGAGAATCTTCAGCAAACGGCGCAGATGAATGCAACAAGATAAGGTTTCTAAATTCAGTTTTAAGAAACCGAATCTCAACAACCATCCAGGAATCCAAGGGAAGATTCGAAAGATGGACTTATCTTCGGAAGGTGGAATTATCCTTTGAGGCTAAAAGTTGCTGAGGTGCTGAAGCTACAAAGGCAGGGACAGAGACCGAAGCAGCACATCAATCAATTAAAGAAAAACACACACACTGAGCAGAGATCAGATTGTGCAGAAGCAGAGAGTGCTAAAGTGCAAATTGTGTGAGAGTGAGGAGCATATTTCTACGATCCATCGAGTTTCTTATTCTCATTGTTTAGTTTCATTTTGCGTGTGATAGATTACTTATTTGTAGTGTTTCGCATCGCATGTGTATCAAAACCGCTTTTGAGCATTATCACATATTTGGAGCATTCTAGGCCTCACTCAACCACTCGGGAATGCAAGGGAGCAGCGAGAAGAAGTTTCGGATGAATTCCAGTTGATCGAGGGCAGAATCGAGCGAGAATATCACAACTGCAGAAGTGATTGGCCCAAGACAAGTGCACGACTCAAGAGTGATTTGCCTAGCCTGAGTTGATTCGCCCAGCTCAAAACCTACTGACACTTTGATTCGCCCAAGCCATGACGAATCAAATGTGATTCGCCCAGCTCGGAACCCATGACCATCTGATTCGCCCAACCTCGGTCGAACCAACTATGGAGCCAGCCCGAATCAAATTTTATTCGCCCAGCTCCAGGACACATTGACCAAGTGATTCGCCCAACCCCGGTCGAATCAACTATGGAGCCAGCCCGAATCAAATTTTATTCGTCCAGCTCCGGGACACATTGACCAAGTGATTCGCCCAACCCTGGTCGATCACTTGCTGAGACAGCCCGAATCAAATTCGATTCGGTCAATGACGGTCAACCCGGCCCAAAATCAAAGGTATAAATAGAAAGAAATGGAATAACCCTAGAGGCAGCTCTCTTGGAGAAAAAATCCTAGACCAGAGATTATCGCATATCAGAGAAACACGAAGTCACGGCGCGGTGAACAGTGCTATGAACAGCGCGCGAAAATTTTCTTGTTCTCTAAACTCAGTTTTTTGTTATTATTAGATGGATTGTATTAGCTAAAACCTAACTCAGTTTGGGGATTTTGCATTGCTACGTTTGGTTTGAGATACTTATGTTACATAATTCGATTTAGTGAATTACTATTCGTCGTATGAATTGCATGCCTTAATCATCAAGTTAGCATAGCCTAGCGATGAAACTGAATTGATATCTATTGCGTGATACTGGATAGATTGCCTTATTAGCAAAGCCAAGCAGTAGAAACTATTGGTAATGTTAGTCAACTAATCTTTAACTTATTCGAGAACTTAGCGGTTAAGAGTAGGTAGAACATTAAAGTCGACATTCCCCTAGCAGAATTGTTAGACTAAAATAGTAGTTTTACTAATTGATGCATGTTTTATTGATGATTACCAGTTGTAATTCATATCTTGAACTGATTATTTCTGAATTCGAGAAACAACATTATTTCTGAACAAACCCCCCGTTAATTATTAGTAATTGCTCTCTTTGGGTTCGACCCTACTTACCGCTTGCTAGTATAGTAGGAGACTATAATATAAATTTGGCGCACACAACGACGGGCCGTCAGAGAGCAGAGGAGTAATCTTGTAATGGAGTAGTCTGATTACTATATTGATTCAGGGGAGTCGTCTAGAGCGGAGTCTCGTTGATAGAGCGAACGATTGACAGTAGCGGAGAGCAGCTTGCGCGGACTGTCCCAGCGTGCTCCTTGGTAGTGACAGAAGGTCACTGATTGAGGGGGAGTAGCGTAGAGTGTCCGACTACTCAGCAGGGAGTGCTTGGAGAAGTAGAGGACAGAAGCGACAGCAACTTGGCGGAAGAAGTTGTTGCAGCATAATATGGGTATACTTTGTAATAGGATTGGCTGAGAGTTGTAGAACTGCTAGCTATCTGTTAAAAGTAGTTTACCCTGTGTTGCTAGTCTGTGTTGACAGATTGAGCAGAGATTTTGACTAGGTTAGGAGTAGTGGTGTACTCTAACTGAGATAGTGGAATCTTAAGGACCGATAGTAGTCTTCCCCAAACGTAGGCTGTTGCCGAAATGGGTGAACAAATTTGTTTGTGCTCTTCAGGTTTGGTCCAACCAAATCTTCAGCAACAGAGCGGCAGAAGTTGTTGAAGCAAACCGTGGGCAGTCGTCTTTAGTAACGCAATGCCAATTTCATATTGCATTAAGGGCCTTGGAGTTGTCGGATGTTGTAGCTTCCTCTTCAGCTATCCACCTATCTTAGGACTTCTTTTGAGCAACTCATGTGCTGTCGATGGCCAGAGGATGCAACCTTTCTGATATCACCGCTCTCCAAGCTATCTCATTTGTTGCCTTCAGAAAAGACTTCATGCGGGCTTTCTAGTATCAGTAGTTTGCTTTGTCCCTCATTCATGTTTGTAGTAGGAGTCAGCAACTCTTTCCCGGATCGCACTCTGTGTTTCGAGTGATTGGCTATAATACCAATTCAAATTACGAGCGCTGGTGGTGACAGGGTGCAGCTGGTTGCTATAGCAACCTCTGGGTAACTTTGCGAAATTTCTGTGCTGCGGCAAAACCTAATGAACGCACAAGCTTTGATTGCTCGGTCAAATTGCTGTAACTTCTGTCCACGGCTCTCCACGCACCCTCTGTTGAGCAGTCGGTCTTCCGCGAGTTCTCCCGACTCTGTCGATGATCGCCCTTGATCAATAACCTTCTTATCAATATCTGGGAACTCTGCTTTGATCACTAACAGTCCACGACAGCTCCTCTCCGCGGCTATGCTTCAAAGCAATTACTCTTTGAACAACTAGACCTACTCTCCAGTTGAAGGTCTTAGATCAAGATTAAATCAGACTTCTCTAGTCGTGATCTTCTCTCATCTCGTGCAAGTGGGTGACGTCTTGATCTCGGAATGACCTTTAACTCGAAATTGAATCTCTTACTTGCATTTGAACTGATTAGTTCCAAGATTATCATGTATTAGAATAGTTAAATCAAAATATTGATTACATAGTACACCTGCTCTTACCGATTTATAAATTTTATTTGACATTTAATGATCATGTTCCATATCGAGAGATTAAATATAAACTCGTCAAAATGGTACCTTCCTCGGGGAGCAACATATTATCATATTGCTAGTTTAGACTAATCTTGTAGTTACATTTTGTTTATTGCAGGCTGTTACATATCGACATGGATGCAGGCTGTTAAAAGAGTTTCACCTTGTGGGTGATCGTTTATGGTTTCGAGGGTGTGGTGGCATGTACGAGTGCTTGCAACTATTGCAGTGGTCAGTTTGCAAATCCAACCATTGTCAGCCCTCTATTTCGCTACCTTTTTAGAAATAGCTTGCCCAAGGGCTTATGCATTGGATGGCAAGGCTAAGTAAGAGTTTAAGTTGGAAACTTGGACGTATGGCAGAACGAATGATACAAGCGACAGACTCAAACTTCTTTGAACAAGTTAAAAAACAATAGTCCAAAGGTGCATCCTAATGAGTTCTATTAAATGAGTCAAACTGGTCCAATACATGAACACTAAACAAGAATATGGAGATGATACAAGAAAACCAACATTTTCTGCCCAAGTTACTGTAGTCCATTTGCTTCCAGCCTTGCATTCAGCTCAATTTGTACCTCAATAAGTCGACAAGTAACACAGAATTTTGAAACCGTGTATTCAGCACAATTTGAAAATTTTCTCAACTCTAAAAATGACGGACAACCAAACATCAGCTACTTGTACTCTGTGGTGGACTTAAGGAACAATGCAATGTCTTTCCATCCATCTCATTTTTTGTTTTTGGCTTTCTTTGAGGCCTGGGGTTTCTTTCTTACTTTCTTTTGTGCCTTTCCTCCAGCAGATTTTCCCTTTTTCTGTATTTTTCCCTACATCAACATAGAGACTTAAAATTTAGCATTTTGCATACGAATGAGCATAGTGACTAACGGAGTAAATTTCTCGTCAGACATGATGTTGACTGATATTCTTCACATTTTTATTCAATACCCCAATATTTCCGGGTTGGGTGAATGCGTAAGACAAACTAAAAGAATAAATTTAAAAGACCATTATTACGGTTCAAACATCGCATATGCAAATATCATGAATTGCTTTAGCATACTTTATGACTCACCCTACATTTTAGTGTCATTAAAAGGGTAAAAAAAATATGTTGCCGAAAAAAAAAAACAGGTCTAATTCATCATTGCATGGATCTTCTACAAATGTTTTTGAAAACAAGGGCTCCTGCTTCCGAGTGTCACATGAAAATTAGTTGGGCAGCAATAAAAATAATATTCAACAGCTTACCAAGCTTTTCTCAGTTTTTCCTTTTCCTTTTCCGTTGACTCGTTCAGCATCATCATTTTCATCATTCTGAGTAGTAGTTGGTTTCAGCATGCGTTCAGTCTCATCTTCAGAATCAAAGGAGAAGCAGTCCAGTGTACCTGTACACATAACATGACTGATCACCAACAATGAAGGAAACTAAATGCTTCAACATTTTTAGAGCATAAATTTAATACAACTCTAACCTTCAACCATTGTTTCTGCATGAAATACATTAGATTGTGGTTTCAACTGTATGAAATCGTTCAAGATAGCTTCAATCTGATCGTGGAATTGCACAGCAAGGTCAGCCCCAAATTGATATCAAGTAATACACAATGAAAATAAGTGATAAATATCACTCCATACACCACGTAACAGACCGAAGTGAAGTTTTTCAAGCATGAAAATAATTAATATAAAAATGTATTTTTCAGTAAAAGTTTCATTCATTTTGCATACAAAAATCAGGGTAGCTGAGTAACAGACCTTAGCCTCTTCCGGACCAAAGTTGACCTGCAGAGTAAAACTATTTCTGAGTTGACAACAAAAATAAAAGACATTGTGGCTACATAATGGACATGGGTATCGTAATAGTGTATCAACGGCGGCAGACTTCTCACAAAAATAACATGGAAAAGGGAAAAAGCTTAATATAGAAAATATAGAACTTACAATGCAAAATGTCCGAGAAGGAACTATTGTTGTTTTATACATTGTACCTGCATCGAAAATGCAAACGAATTCAGAATATCAAGTGAAGGGACTGATACCTAAAAATCATTGGCAATAAGAATCAAATAAACGCAGTATACAACTCTGGTCTCCAATGAAATAATGAAGACACATGCCTTTTATATCTAGGTACATCTCATGTCCAGAAGGAGCATCTGAAATCATGACTCGTCCAACAGCACCCATATCACCACTCATATCAATAGAATCACCTTCACATTCAACAAGAACCTGCATAATAGAGTGCAATTTTAAAAGTATGATAAACCATGATACTCAGTAAAAGCATGGCGGCAAGACAACTGAAGGAGGAAGACTGCAGATGACATCATGTAGCAACTAGACAGGAATAGAGAAACAATATGAAGTTATAACAATACAAAGAAATAAATTTTGAGCATTTGGATTCGAGAGAAACGAAAGAATTTTCATATAATGGAGGAAGCAGGGACTAAATCACGATGATGACCGCTTGGTGGATCAAACACATAAATCTAGGAAATCCATACACAATCTCAATGAAAAGATGCAAAGGAGAATGAATATAGACAAACACAAAAACAAGTTTCTGGAATGGGACTGATGTACATGAAAGAATGAATGGAGTAGAATGAGAATAATTCAATCATACAATGTAATTATGTTTGTGATCTGATGATGAACTCTTTGGATACTCATTGAATGATTTTGATAACTAGCTAAGACTACTCCAGTTTATATTTAAACTTAATAAAGTTATTAAATCAAGAAAAAAAGCAGGGGAATGATGCACTAAAACAAATTATCCTTCCCTAAACAAGAGGGTTAAGCGTGCTACTGTATTAACTGCTATTTCACATGAGCCAAAGAGCACACTCGTGCAACAATACTGATATGTTTTTCTTTTGAAGGGTCGATCCACGGTTAAAAAAAAAACACCTATAAAACCCGATTGAATTTCAAACGAAGATCCCCACCTTTGAACGCTGGACTTTCTCAGTCAGCACCAAGGGCATGGTTGTGGAGCATATGAGCTATCATTTAAGATAAATACAATTAATTTGATTACTAAATTCAGCACGGGAAAATTTGAAACAAAGGTGCATGTGGTTCTCACAAGAGGCTCAGTATGCGTTTCAACTTCTTCCTCGAGAAAATCAACAACATGATCTTCTCCTGCAAAGTCGGTTATTGATTTATTAAGATAGCACTTCAGGGATTGTATCGACCTCATACCATAATTTAAAAATTCATGAGATCAGTTTAGCATAAACCTTTTCCCTCGTCGTGTCTCTTAACTATTCCGTTTACATTGCTGATTGACTCTTCTTCTTCTTTAGATTTCTTGCCTGCTTTCAGTCTCTTTATTGGACTTTTCTCTGTACTTTTCTTGCAAGAAACATCCTTCTGTACAGATCCTTCACTTCTAGATATAGGAAGAATATCCGATTCCAGTTCAGTAGTCTTTGACAAAGAATAATCTTCATTATCAACACTGTCCTCTGTCTTAGGACTCTTAGGCATAAATGACTCAGAATCGGATAATAATGTCCTAGCCATATCTTTTGTTTGCTGTTTCATACAGTCAATTTAAGATGTTATGCAAGGGAAGCATGATGTCATAATTGGCCAATGGTCACAGCCACAGCACAGCCATTCAAGATGTAGCAGGTATAAACAAATAGGACCAATTGATAGTATTGCCCTACTAAACATGGACTACTAGTTTAAGCCATCAAGCGATATGATTTAATTACAGCAAAAAAATCCAACCAATAATCATCTTACATGAGAATCGACATGCTGTTGGATGACTTCTTTATTAAGAGTTTGTGCTTCAGCTGACTTTCCTGTTTATAGTTGACAATGCTCATTAGATAGGGAGGGAGACACCAATTTTATACTTCTACTCAAAAGAGAATACCAGTGTAATCTTTTGCCTCATATTTAATGCCATTGACATGACTGATATATGTACTTTCATTATACCTTTTTTTTTCTCGTTTACTTTTCATTTTTTTGTATAGACACGGCTTTCAGTTGATTCTATCTTCAAAGAAAACTTCAAGCTGTTCTTGAGGGAGGATTGTGCTTCATTATGATGAAATGTGTTGCTTTTATCCTGACCTTCTTCTGGAAAAAGGGAAAATTCACTCTGAACTGATTTTTTGGGGTCAGGCAAATCTTCCTTACTAGGCGACTGAGCTCTATGAGCAGAGCCAGAGTCAGACAACAAGGTCACAACTGAACGATTTGGTGGCTGGTCAATGAAGAAGACACAAGTAATAGTCATGAAATGATTTTGCTGTAATGATTGCATACGTACTTAGTTGGACAACAGTACCAGGTCTGATGAGTTCTCACTTGAGGAAAGCACTTCACATATGTGTATTGCTCATTATCTCCTAACCAGATCTGATTTAAAGATTCTAATACATATCCGTGCAATCCTGAATCATGCGCTTCATATCATGTCAGTTAAATGTAATCCCATTGTCACATATAATGACTTGTTCCAGGCCGCATTTCAAGTTCTTTATTTTTAATGTCCCATGTAATCTATATTTGTTGGATGTAAAGATGTACTTGTGAATATTGATATATGTATCTACATCTAAAGGAGCAGCCAACAAGCAATTCGTCCAATAAAGTGACTACAAGGAAAAGCTGTATGAGTAACCTGGTAGGAACGAAGCCAATCAGGAGAATCTTCCCTAGAACTGCTCATCCTTAGTACTGCAGGAACAATGGTAGTGATATTTTCCGCCTCAGGCAGGATCCTGTTCCAAATTCACACAGTTCGTCAGCAAATGCTACTGGAATAAGATCATCAATAAAAAAACAACTGAGGTTGGCCATTCGGAAACCTTGAAAAGGGAAAGCTAAAATACAAAAAAAAAAAAAAAGCATCAACTAATTTTTTTAGAACTACCCTATGGGCGAAGTTGGTTAAGTTAAGCATAACATAATAATCACCATATTGAGAAGGAGATTTTGGATCTGGTAATCCACTAAGCAATCGAAAAACACAAACATGCTACCACGGAAGCAATCAATCAGAACCACCCGAATCAAAACAACCCAGCTAGAGTGGAAATAAGAGAGAAAACTTACCTGGCTCACAATCTCTGTCTCCCAGAACACTAGCAACACACTTCCCTGCGCATAAAGACCCAAACTTTTTGCTCCGCCCAACATCCACCCAATACATGATACTATATTACTATGTATGTAACTGATTTAGATTAGGTGTAGCAAATTAAAATCTATTATGATTTATATATTTAAATGGCTTATTTGAAAATAAAGAATTAAGAACTACTTCATATTAATAAATACCAATATATAATTGATTGTATTTGATCACGTGTTATCGAATCTGATTCCAGATTTAACATTATTTTTTGTTGATTTTGATCTTGATTTGTAAGTATTTATTTTATTTTAATGATTAATCGTAGTTTACAATAACATTCAGTGTTTTCCAAGCTTTTTTTTTTGTAATTCCTAGATCTTTTAATTTCTATGTGTTATATATAGTATAAAAAGAAAACAAATACATGGATCAAGATTATGTTCACCGAATCAAATGCGCAACTTGATGAAAATATTCCATTTATACTTTTTTTAAGAGGGGTTGTTTAAATAATTTGTAAGCTTAAAAACATCATCCGATATCGGGCTTCTTTCCATGGCGCTGATGTGAAGTGGTGTGGAGTAGAGTTGTTAAATAAGTTTTAGGCAATAACATCTAAAGTCAAATTAAAACATGCCTCGATCTCGGAGTTTTGTGTCGTACGGCTTTTTCAAATTTGGATTGTTTCGACAGACAACAGATCGCTACGCTGCAGTTAGTATCGTGCGATAATTCACTTTGCAATTACTCTTCTTGAATTTTCCAATCCAAAATTCAGAAAAAGATAAAACAAAGAAGTGAGATAAATTGGAAGCCCTAGAAATAGATTGGATTGGAAGTGAAATAGTTGTTCAATATCATTTCGTTGTTGCTTCATCTTGAAATAACGCCCGAGACGTATTTGGTGATTCAGCTCCACATTAACGGCTCTTTAAAAAAGAGCATAAATGGAATTTTTTTAAGAATACAATTATCAACAGAGGGCTTATTTGGTAATTTTCCACATGAAAACAAATCTTCAAAAGTAACTACATAAAACTTTTGACCATTTGACTTGGTTGAACGTATCAACATCAAATCAAATTGTCAAAATTGTCTTAAGAATTCATCTTTTCAGTCAATATGTCAGATTTTCAATCAAAAAGATTGACTATTGTGATATATCTATATTTCTTGAAAATCAATTGATATTCTAATTTGAAGACTTATCTTTTAAAATATTATTTTCAACGAGTGTTGTCAATTGTCATGTCTTTTAAGTTTGTCGTCAACCACATGAAAATCTAGCCCTCAAGGTGAAGATGGACAAAAGAAGGGAAGATGATTTAAAGGAGGTCCGGGCCAACAAATCTCGTCAGATTAATGGTGAAAATGTGTTGTTAGATCGCAGTTAACATTTCATAGCGAATGACAAAAGTTTTGTTCCTTCCTCGTTAAGAAATCAGTGAAAATAAATATGCAGAAAATAATATACGCTTACTCAATGATTATAGTAGAAATTCAGGTACCTCAATCAGTAGCTGAGAAAAAAAATCACTACATTCTAGTAAACTAGAAGGATTTTGGAACAGCTCTTGTATTTTAAAAAAAATTCAGTTACACTAGGAAAATGAATTAATTGCAGCTAGAAATTTCAATTAATTGTCTGCTAGGGTACACTCCTAAATCAGCCGGACCACAAATAGCGTCTTAGTTATGACACATCACACCACCCTCCTGTAATCCCTCTGGAGTACCACGCTGCTCCAATCCAATCCTTACAGTGGCACAATCTTCCAGGGCTCCGCTTTTAAGCTTTGACTGTCAAGGACTTCCAAGCAGAACCCATAAATAAAGGTAGGCACGCCTCCTTTTTATATCTCATTCTCCTAATAAGAAAGCCTAGATTTTCTCAACCGCTGAATAGTTTGTTTTCTAATTTGTGGCTCTTTGGATCTTGATATCTCTTATATTATGTTTTCTAAATTATAGCTTGTTGGATCTTGATATCTCTTATATCTTTTATCCAAATTGATGCACACTGAATCCTCAACTCGTTCATTCTACATCTTTTTGAACAGAAGATCTCTTTTTGTATGATAACATCTTATCCCAATATCGTAACACCTGTCACATGTAACGTTACCTGCAGACTCAACTAAATTTATCAGCTAAATGTTTATCTCATCAAAATCCAAGGAGTTCAAGAATCCAACATGTGTGAAGAAAATGGTGATACGATCCCATTTTGTTAGCCAAATGCTGAGGTGGAGTACACCTCTAGTTGAGCCAAATATTTAAGGTGTAGTACACCTCAAAATATAGAGGCGGAGTACAGTTCAACATGAACCAATTAATTATGAAGAGATACCTTGAAATGAGAGGTATTTGATCCATGATTGTTCTTAAGCCAAAGTTTAGGCAACGCTCCTATGGGAGGCGATGTTCAACTTATAGTCGACGCCTGGCATTGGTTTTTAACTGAGGCCACGTCTACTAAGTCTTTTAGAACGTTTAAGGTCCTTTAAGGACCCAGGCATCTTTCGAAACCAAATTGAGGTGACGCCTAGGTCGAGGCGTTGCATGGCTCATAAATGAGGCGACTCCTGAGATGGCCAAATGGCTTTTAAGAGCACTAGCGTGACGCCTAACTCAAAATGAGGCAACGCTTAGGTTAAGGAGTCACATGGCTCTAAGTTTTGGCAATAACTGAGATTGTTTAATGGCTTTTAAGAGCTTTTAAAAGGACTCAGGCGACGCCTCGAGTGAGGCATCCCCTGAGCTTAATGTGAGGCACGCCTGAAGTGTTACATCTCGACTGCTTATAAAAAGAGAAACATTTCTCTTCATTTGAGATAAAGGAAAAATACAAAGAGAGACCAGCTCGAAAAAGAGACTTTTGAGAGCCATCCAAGGTCTTCCTTTGAAGGTTTGAAGCCGTCTTCACCTGTTTTGAGATTCGACTCTTCTTTTGGGGTTTTCGGTGATAGTGGACAATACATAAGGTTTGTGGAACTAGTTCTTGGCGCATGAAGGATAGCTCCAACGTTGTTGAATTTTGGGAAGCTGTTGACCAAAAAATTGTAGCAGCAAAGGGAGGCCAATCACGAATTTTAAGAAAGTCGTCGAACTAGCCTCAACTCGCTCAACCATTTCCTTACTTTGGTTTTGTATTTCTATTTCAATAAATTTGTATTTATTTATTTATTTTAAAAAATATTTTCGATATTCGCACGCACATATTATTGGAACTACCACCAACATGTAGACCTTAAAGGTGAGTTGTTTTAAGAGTATACCGCATGTATGTTGTGACTAAATTCATTGTATAATTAATTTAGAATCTGAGTCACATGTGTACATAGTTTGAAATACATGTTATTATTTGATTCAACTTTAGTACATTATATTGAAATTCTGGCTTCAACTAATTGTTGTCATTGGTATTATAAGTTATTTATTGAGTGGATTAATTTACTCAGATATTGGGATATTTTGTGTTTGAGGATTGATGAGTCACCTTTATATGCGCGTATACTATCTAAATACATGCCTTTTATTACGTTTATATATCATGCATCTCACTTATTTGGTGTAGTTTTGCGTCTCAGGTGTATTGAAAGTGCTAAGAGAGAATTCGAGTGAAAAGACATAGGCAGATCGACCTCTCATTCTTCAAAAGCTTGTTAAATTCAAATGAATGAACGATGGAAAGAGGCCATATACGGTTGCGAAACTCACTCAAATGTCCGTAACTCTCTAATTTACATTAAGAACAAACTCTGAACTTAGAAGGACAAGTCAACAACCAAATCCTAATAGCAGCGTAAAGCAAAATGGATAGACAACGAGATTCGTGGACAAGGAACCCTTCTCTTGAATTATTGACCAAATAATTAACTCATTCGTAAAAGAATTTCGTTTGTTTTGAAATTGGCACTGCTTAAATGTATGCGACACCCCACGGTTTGCTTCAGCATTCAGCTAAGTTGATGATGCTTTGTTTCGGTCAACCTGAGAAGCATAAAAAGAATCGTTTACCCATTTCGACAATAGCTAACATCTGGGGAGGACTAGTCTCGATCCTAAAGACTTTCACTTTCACAGTTAGAGTATAATGGTTTCCAACAACTCAGCCACGCTAGTCTAACCACTACTCTTAACCTAATCAAAGTCTCTGCTCAATCTGTCACCACAGACTCGCCTACACTATCCACACACTTCCAGTAATAGATAGCTAACAACCCGAACTCGCAGAGTCAGCCTATCCTATTACAATGTGTTACAGCAGATGCTACTTCTCCACCAAGTTGCTGATGCTTATGTCGACGACTTCTCCAAGCACTTCGTGTTGAGTAGTTGGACACTCTATGTTTCTCCCCCTAGATCAGCGACCTCCTGCCACTATCAAAGAGCATGCTGGGACAGTCTACGCAAGCTCCACTCCGCGACTGTCAATCGTTCGGCCTCTCAATGAGTCTCCACTCCAGTCGACTTCCTCGAATCAATATACTAATCAGACTGCTCCAGTCCAGATTACTCCTTTGCTCTCACACAAGTTGCGTTTCAACGCTCTCTGCTTTAATCTCTGTTAAGTATGTGTTTTCTTTGATTCTTGTGATCGTCTCAGTTGCTTCGGTCTCTGCCCTACTCATATAGCTTTGCATCTCAGCAACTTTAGTCCCTAAGGATAATTCCACCTTCCGTAGATAATCCTACTTCCGAAGATTTCCCTGGATTCCTGGAAGGTTGTTGAGATTCAGTTTCCTAATCTGAAATTCAGAAACCTTATCTTGTTGGCCTTCATCCACGCCGCTGCTGAAGATTCTCTGATCATTTGAGCCATCTGCTGCCTGTTGCCATGTCGGCAGCAATCTCCTAGATACCCTCCGAGCACGTACCAGTAGATAGATCTGTTACAAAGATATTTTCTTTACCTTTAACCTTTAATCTTTAGGTGTTATTACAGTCTCTTCTGGTTCTTGTCTTGATCCCTTCTAATCAATTGCACCAGCTTCAGTCGTCACGAGATGCTATAGCTTATTCTGTCTTTTTTGTTTTGTCAGTTTTCATTTGTAAGTACCAGCTCCTGGTACAAGAGTTTGTTGTAGCCTCTTCTTTCCCTTGGGAGCTTCCGCTTTATCACAAATGTCATATTCGTAACAATTTCCCTCATGACATTTATTGACAAAACTACACTATTACTAAGATTGACAAAAATTGTCAACTGTAAACAATAATGTTAATGTTAATACCAGCTTGATAGCAGATTCTTCTTTTTCTTCTTCTCATCCTTTTTCTCACAAATGACAAGAGGGTCCAGGAGTCGCTTCATCAACTTAGTCCGATAACATACACAACCCAGTGCAGATCTCAGATTCTCGGATCTAACCCCATCCAGTGGTTTTGTAAATAAGTCTTCCAGCTGCTTCTCTTTAGCACAATAACTTCCTTTTCAACCAAGTCTCTGATGAAGTGATGTCTGATGTCGATGTGCTTGGTTCTAGAGTGTTGTACTGGATTCTTGGATATGCTGCTGGCACTCATATTATCACAGTATAGGGTCATACTATTTTGCTGCACGCTCAACTCACTCATCATCTACATCATCCATAGCATCTGGGCACAACTGCTACTAGCTCCTATGTATTCTGCTTTGGCAGTAAAAAGAGATATGCTATTTTGTTTCTTGCTGAACCACGAAATCAAGTTGTTTCCCTTGAAGAAACACCCTCCAGAGGTACTTTTCCTGTCTTCTACACAGCCTGCCCAATCCGCATTACAATACCCAACCAATTCAGCACTTGTGTCTTTGGTGTACCATAATCCATACCCTATCGTGCCTCCAACATACCTGATGATCCTCTTGACCAACAGAAGATGGCTTTCTTTTGGAGATGCTTGGTATCTTGCACATACTCCCACTGCATAGGATATGTCAGGTCTGCTGGCAGTTAAATAAAGCAGACTCCCAATCATGCTTCGATAGAGAGTTTGATCAACTACAACTCCTGTTTCATCTTTGATTGCCTTTGAATGGGTAGTAGCAGGAGTTCGTTTGTGGCTTGCATTGTCCATGCCAAACTTCTTCACCAAATTGTTACTATATTTGTTATGGGATATAAAGATTTCATCCTCCTTTTGATAGACTTGTAATCGGAGGAAATATGATAGCTCACCAACCATGCTCATTTTAAACTCTGTTTGCATATGACCCACAAACTGTTTCACCAACTTCTAGATCCCGAACCAAATGCAGTATCATCATCATAAATCTGAGCAATAATGAAATTTGTCTTTGTTCTGCGAACGAAGAGTGTCTTATCTACCCCTCCACGATCATACCAATGCTGATTCAGGAAGACGGTCAGCCTCTCATACCAGGATCTTGGAGCTTGCTTCAATCCATAGAGAGCTTTCTTTAGCTTGAACACGTGGTCAGGATGATGAGGATCTTCAAACCCTTGGGCTGAGCTATATAAACTTCCACTGATAGGACTCCATTCAAGAAGGCACTCTTCACATCCATTTGATATAATTTGAACTTTAAATGACAGGCAAGGGCAAAAAGTAACGTGATAGCTTCCATTCGAGCTACTGGGGCAAAGGCCTCAGTAGCTCGAATGTGCTTTGTAGTATGTCCCTTCCCATCAGTCTTGTTTTTGTATATCTATTTTGTTCCAATTAAGTTCACTCCTGCAGGTTGTGGTACCAATTCCCACACATCATTTCTTTCAAACTCAGCAAGTTCTTCTTGCATTACAGCGATCCAGAATTCATCTATCAGGGCTTCTTTGATGTTCTTTTGTTCAACGCTGGAAAGAAAGGAAGAGTTATTGATCATATCACATAAATTGGTGTGAGAAGTACATCGTGTATGTCTCCTTTCAGTGGGATCACCGATGACATTCGTTAGAGGATGATCCTTCTGGATTTACTTCGGAGGTGCCCGAGCTGGCTTAGCAAAATTGGGAGTTGGTTCAGTACTTGGTTCTGAGTCATCCACTGTAATTGTTTGATCAGAAGAATTTTCTGTAGCATCCTCTGATGCAACTCATTCCGCTCTCTGAGGTATACTGATTTTGATAATCTGTTTCAGAGTCTTCATCACTTTCAAAATACTGTGAACCTCCTTCGTCTTCAATTGTATCTTTGACAGTAACGTTTATGGATTATTGAACGGTCTTTGTCCGTTGATTGTATACTCGATATCCCCTGTTGTTCAAAGAATATTCCAGAAACATTCCTTTGTCACTCTTCGGGTCTAGCTTCTTCCGATACTCACGGTCTCTTAGGATATGTCATTCACTTCCGAAGAAATGAAAATATTTCACAGTGGGCTTCTTCTGTCTCCAAAGTTCATAGTAGGTCTGGTTTGTTCCTTTTCTGATCATTACTCTGGCCATCTCCTGTATGGTTATGTTCTTGTGTTCCACTATGCCATTATGTTGAGGGGTGATAGGAGATGAATAATGATGGGTGATACCTCTATCGTAGCAGAATTTATCCATGGCCTCATTCTCGAAATCCCTCCCATGGTCACTTCTTATGGAGGCCACTCTTAAACCCCTTTCTTGTTCCAGTCGATTCAACAGGTTGACTATAATCTTTACTGCTTCTGATTTCTCTCTCAGAAAGTCAATCCAGGAATACCAAGTAAAATCATCAACACACACGAACGCATATCTTTTTCTTCCACAGCTTTCAACTTCCATAAGGCCCATCGGATCCATGTAGAGGTCTTATGGTGCCAATCTCTGACACCTTTGGATGAGAAACCCTTTTCTATTTGCCAATTGGACATTCCCCACAAATCGAGTTTGCTTCTCCTCTGATATCAGGAATTCCTCGGATTAGTTGATCTGCAACAAGCGCTCTTAGAGTTCTCAGGTTATGTGCCCCATCAGTTTATGCCATAAATTTATCTCCTCGGATTTTGACATTAGACAAGATGATACAGAGGTTGCTGTGACATCTTCTAGCAAATAGCAATTGTTGTGGAGCGTATTTATACAATCTATCGAGTTGCTTATTCCCATTGTTGGCAGATTACTTCTTTATAGTGTTTCGCATCACAAATGTATCAAGACCATTTTGGAACTTTATTGCGCATTTGGACGAATATATATCAAACCTGGGCAGATTGACATGTTCGTCGTCGAAGGCTCACCGAGCCCATAATTCTTATCCAATTGACGGGTGCTATATCTCGTTGCAAAGCTAATTCAAAGGGCTACCACGTCTTGATTCACATACAAATGTAATTCGAAGGTTTAAAAGGTCAAACAAGCGAGACTCTAACACGGCAAAAGTGATTTGCCCAAGCAGTGGGCGAATCAAAAGTGACTCGCCCAAGAGGAATTGATTCGTCCAGCCCCATTACCCACTGCCACTTTGATTCGCTCAAGCTTTGGTCGAGTCATTTTGGTCCAGCACGAATCAATATTAATTCGCCCAGCTTCGAAAGACACTTTGATCCGCCCAAGAGTGCACAAGTCAAGAGTGAGTCGACCAGCCAAATTTGATTCGTGCAGCTGGGGAAACACACTGCCAGTTTGATTCGCCCAACCTGGGGGAATCACTTTGAGAAGCCTTGCGCGAATCAAAAGTGATTCGTGCAAGGAAGGTCGGCCCGGCCCACTTCAAAGGGTATAAATAGAAAAGAAAGAAAAACCCTAGAGTCTTTTTTTCGACAGCTAACCGCTTAGACGAGAGACAGAGATTGGAGAGCGTAGACCAGAGTCCAGAGACGAGGATCAGGAAAAGCAGTAATATTGCGGAAATTTTAGTATTTTTCATTGTTATTAGATGGATTGTAGTAGCTAAACCCTAATTCGGTTTGGGAATTTGTGTTGCAACGTATGGTTTGAGATACTTATTTCATAATTCAATTTGGTGAATTCATGTTCTTGATCTTATTGACATGCTTGTATGTTTGATTGGAGGAACGTAACGGTGATCTAGTTAGACTAGCAGTGCATGATATTCGATTAGTCCAATATTAGCGTAAGCCCTAGCGGTGGAACTAGTACTGGTAACTAAGAGAATAAATATTATATCTATGTGAGAACTTAGCGATTAATAGTAGATAGAACTTGAAGTCGACATTACCCTAGCAGGATTGTTAGACTACAAAAGTAGTTTTACTAAGTTGATGCATGTATGATCAATGATTACCAGTTGCAATGTGATCGGTTGATTTCTTACCGATTATTCGCTTCATTCGATGATGAATTTCGCTCCTCTCCCAAACTTCTCATTATGTTTTTACCACTCTGTTCTCATTTCAGGTCAAATTATATTAAATTGAGGCTTTGTAGTCCGTTTGGACAAAATAAGGCAAAACACAAAGGTTCAGACGAACAAAGACCAAATTTGGGCAGATTGACCTATTCGTCA
The DNA here is from genome assembly GCA_963678935.1 of Umbilicus rupestris. Taxonomy (NCBI): domain Eukaryota; kingdom Viridiplantae; phylum Streptophyta; class Magnoliopsida; order Saxifragales; family Crassulaceae; genus Umbilicus; species Umbilicus rupestris. The sequence goes on from OY787619.1 coordinate 11,124,437, forward strand.
TCAAAGGCATGCCGAGCACATGATTATTATCCGATTGAGAAGTGTCATATCTTGTTATAACGCTAACTTAAAGGGCTACAACTCTTTAGTTTACACCAAGACCAAATTTGAAGGTTCAGAAGGTAAAAAATGCGAGCAAATTCAGAACCAAAGTGCTGAGTGAACAGTAGCCTGGTTCAAGGCAGAACCGTTGTTTCGCAGGTTGAACCGAAGTTTGGTTTTGAACCTGCCACAAAGGAAACAATTCATGATCCATTGAGCCAGCCTGGTTCAATGGAGAACTGGCAGTTCACCAATAAAACCGGCGGTTCTATGACTGAACCGCCGGTTTGAACTGAACCGATCCAAAATTGATTTCTAAAATCGGCCCGATAGATTTTGGTATAAATAAGGACCTAAAGTCCAGGAAAGAGTATTCTGAACTTGGGCAAAATTTGGCCTAATTCTTGAAGAAAGGAAAAAAGGCTCAAGACTCTAAGAAGATTAAAGATCGAAGACTCGGCTTCATAGTGACGGATTCTTCTTTACTTTCCGTTTCTTCTTCTTCAATTTTCTTTTATACATGTATTCTAGTTTTATCACCATGATTAGTGAGTAGTCGTCTCGTTCCAGGTTCTACGGATCTCATGCTTGTACTCAAAAAATCATGCAATGTTAATAAAACCTTTCGATTATGTTAATTGAGTTTTTTAATTCTATTGCTCTTAATTTGCCGTTCTTGCACATCTGACATTGACTGGGATGCTTTCTTATTATAACGAAATTAGGTTAAGCACCAAAAAGATGATTGGGGTAATTAATCGGATTGAGTAGAGTTGATATCGAAACATGATAGCTATATTGTTAGTACATGAATCGATAGGAAAGTTGACATCTTTTGTCTGGAAACCTTAGGCTTACTGAATCGAAACTGTTGATATTCCGTGATTGGGCGACGTTCAATAGTGTAGATTAATTTAGGCAATGATCCGTGACTGGGCGGCTTGCCTGATGTTATTAGGTTATTTCCATAACTCCATAATATGATTGAATTGTAAGAATTATTGCATGACTTGTGTGCTAGGCATGGGTGAAGTTTGATTCCGGAATATTGATTTTATTTGCATAATTTTGTTCTTGCATCAGAATCACTTCTTTAGATAATTATAACTCTTTCATTATTAGAATAGCTAAACAAAGGCATTATCTTGTATAATATTCACACGAATTTGCTCCTTGGATCGACTCTTGGCTTAACAATGTTTATAAATTATTTTTGACTGCAACTTGACCCGTAAAACATACATTGACAACCATAAAGGGTTAAAAATACACTTGTCACAATGCATATCCATGAACTGAATCTTTCTGAATTTGATAAACAACAACATTCTTCTTGCAAACCCCCCTTTTTGTGACATTGTTAGTAGAACTTTATAATTTATTGCTCTCTTTGGGTTCGACCCTGCTTATTGCATGCTAGTATAGTAGGAGAATATAAATATAATTTTAGCGCACACAACGACGTGCCGTCAGAAAACCTCGTGCCTTTCATCAAGCACTTTCCCCCCGCATCAAACACTTGGCATAATTTCTCAGTAAACTTTACAAAGTGAGTACCTTCACATAACTGACTTATGTTGATAAGATTTTCTTTTAGTTTGTCAGCGAGCATCACATTATTCAGTTTGGGTAATCCGAGTACGTCGTGTGTCCCTTTCCCTAGAACTCTCCCTTTCAGTCCGTTGCCGAATGTTACATGATGTTCTTTGCAAGGCTGAATGTTTGTCAGGAATGATCTTTCTCCAGTCAGGTGAACACCCATTGTCAAAATACCAGCTCCCTTTCTTGAACTCCTTAGAAGAGCTGTAGGATACAAAGGCATAGTGATTTCTATATCGCTGGTAATTGCTCTATGATGGTTTTTGTTATCTCCAGTACTTGTTCAGAATGGGACCAACCCGTTGGATGTGACCAGGTTGATTGTAGAAATGGTATATGCGCTTGTCTTGTGAAAATCGACCACTTAGTGAAAACGTTTGCTGTACATTCTTCTGGTTCTTTCTTCTGCTCTTTTTCTTCCGACCCTAGTTTCTCTTCTTTTTCACAGCTTCACACTTATGGACTTCCGGTGTCTCTGCTCTGACAAACGTTGTTACTACAACGCCTCCTTCACCAGTGTACCTGAGGCCAGAATTGTTATTTCCATGTCTTTGACGCGCTAGGACATCTTCCAGATTATTTATTCAGGTGTTGAGCATTCTAACTATTTTTCTATACAGACTCACTTTGTTCATAATCTCATCATGTTATGCCTCTCGTTATTCAGCCTATTATGTCATGGATCTTTACGAGTTCTTCCTTTTCATCCTCAAGTTTTGATACTTTTTTGATCAGTCTCTTATTCATCTCTGCTACTTCCATACACTTCTCAACCATCTTCTTGAGTGACTAGCAATGGATTCTTCTAAGATTTCTTCTTCATCACTGCTTCGCTACTTGCTATCTTAACTTCCTTTTTCGGATAGTAGTGATATACGTGAGCTCTGTCTTCTCATTCTGTCGCCCATGATAAATAGCAATGCCTTCCCGGACCTCACTCTGTGGATCGAGCGACTGGCTCTGATACCAATTGAAATTGGCACTACGTAATTGTAGGCGACACCCCACGGTTTGCTTCAGCAACTTCTTCCGTTAAGTTGCTGACGTTTTGCTTCGGTCAACCTGAGAAGCACAAATAGAATTATTTACCCAGTTCGGCAACAGCCTACGTCTGGGGAAGACTACTCTCGTTCCTCAAGACTTCACTATCACAGTTAGAGTACAATGGTTTTCAACAACTCAGCCACGCGAGTCTAACTACTACTCCTAACCCAGTTGAAGTCTCTACTCAATCTGTCACCATAGACTAGCCTACACTATGAACACACTTCCAGTAATAGATACCTAATGACCTGAACTCACAGACTCAGCCTATCCTATTACAATATATTACCGGATGTTACAGTAAGCCCTTCCGCCAAGTTGTTGACGCTTCTGTCGAGGACTTCTCCGAGCACTTCCTGATGAGTAGTCGGACGCTCTACGCTGCCTCCCTTGATCAATGACCTCCTGCCAATATCAAAGAGCACGCTGGGACAGTCTGCGCAAGCTCCACTCCGTGACTTTCAACCGTTCGGCTTGTCAACGAGTCTCCACTCTAGTCGACTTCCTTGAATCAATAGTAATCAGACTACTCCAGACCAGATTACTCTTCTGCTCTCACACAGTTTGCACTTCAGCACTCTCTACTTTGATCTCTACTCAGTGTGTGTTTTATTTGATTCTTGTGATTGTCTCAGTTGCTTCGGTCTCTGCCCTGCACATATAGCTTTGCATCTCAGCAACGTTAGCTCCTAAAGATAATTCCACCTTTTGTAGATAATCCTACCTTCTGAAGCTTCTCCTGGATTTCTGGAAGTTTGTTGAGATTCAGTTTCCTAATCTAGAAGTTAGAAACCTTATTTTGCTGAAGATTCTTTGATCATTTGAACCATCTGCTGCCGACTATAGTCTCATGCATACCCTCCGAGCACTACCAGATAGATCTGTTACAAAGATACTTTCTTTACCTTTAGCCTTTAATCTTCAGGGATTGTTGTAGCATCTTCTAATCCTTGTATTGATCCCTTCTGATCAACTGCACCAGCTCCAGTAGTCACAAGATGCTATAGGTTGTTCTGCCTTTTTTGTTTTATCAATCTTCATTTGTAAGTACTAGCTCATGGTACCAGAGTTTGTTATAACCTCTTCTTCCGCTCGGGAGATTCCACTTTATCACAGATGCCATATCTGTAACAATATGAACTTTTTATTATTTTTTCCCGTATTCCTCTTGTTTCATGTCAATTTCTATCAAAAGAGACTTTGGAGTTTGGTTGGAGCAAAACAAGATAAAATGCACAACCAACACAACCACCACAACAACCCACCACCACCACACCACCACCACCACAACAACCCACCATCACCACAATATCATTACCACCGCACCACTACCACCACTATTACCATCACACTTCCAAAACTACAACAACCCACCATCACAAAAACAACATACCACCAATAAAAAATAATAATTTAATTTAATTTAACTTAATCTAATTTAAAATAATGAAAGAGATGATGAATAGTGGTATTGGTGATGGTGGTGATGAATAGTGGTGGTGGTGTGTTGATGAAAGAGATGATGAATAGTGGTGGTGGTGTTGTTATGGTGGTGGTGGTGATGAATAGTGCTGATGTTGTGTTGATGAAAGAGATGATGAATAGTGTTGGTGGTGTTGTAATGGTGGTGGTGATGAATACTAGCTTTGGTAGTGTGTGGATGAAAGAGATGATGAATAGTGATGGCGGTGGTGATGATGGTGATGAATAGTGGTGGTGGTGTGTTGATGAAAGAGATGATGAATAGTGATGGTGGTGTGTGGTGGTGGTGATGATGAATAGTGGTAGTGGTGTGTTGATGAAAGAGATGATGAATAGTGGTGGTTGTTGTGGTGGTGGTCTTGCTGTTATGGTGGTGGTGTGTTGATGAAAGAGATGATGAATAGTTATATTTACTTATATGTACTTATATTTAGTTTTATAAGTACTTTATAAGCTCAAAAGAACATAGTCGTAGCCCATCAGAGCGTGGTCTAGTGACAAAAAGGAACGTCAAACATTTCAGCGACTAGGGTTTGATTCCCTCTGGGGCCAGAGTAGGAGCTCTGATGGGGGTTCGGGGTAGAATAGGAAAAAAATTTATAAAAAAACTGCATTATTTCAAAAAAAAAAAAAAAAAAAGGTAGTTAACCGCAATTTTGAAAATTGATACTAATTATATTTGTTAAAAAGATAATATGTAGTTTAGTAGGAGAATTAACGTCAGTTATTTAAGAAATTATGGACTTAATGTATTCCTAATATAATTAATAATACCAACGATGGTTGGAATTAATAGTTTGAATAATCTAGTGTATGCCTCGGTGAGGGACCCGTAGTACAAGAAAAATTTGCAAATATGATCAATGAGTGTTTCCCATACATTGATCACAAATAGATTATTCCAAGTTCACAATTTGATATGCTTGAATATATGTTTTTATTGCATGATTTGAGTGACATAAAATTGGTGAAGTTTGATTCTGAAATGTTTGCTTTAATTGAAATAAGTCTTGTTTAAATTATCACTATTTCTCGCTAGAAAAGTGAAATACAATATTGTACTACTTAATACACGTGCGCGCTTGCTCTTTGAATTGACCATTGGGCTTACCAAGGCTACAAATTGTATTTAACTACAACTTGATTCTTGAAACTAAACCGACACTATATAAGATTTAAAAGATGCGTTGTTATGATCAAATTAGCAAAAAGTTTAATCTGTATGCAGGGCGCTCCCACGCATTATTATACACCCCAAAGTAAACTACACACCAGTATAATGATAAGCGTCGATTCAACGAAGAGCTGATTTTAATAGAGATATTAAAAAAGATAGGAACAGAAGTTGGGGATTTGTGCGATCGTAAACAAGACAACAAGAATATTTTTCTTATTAATGATGATGTGTATTGGTTTAGACTAGTTACTTAGACTATCTACAATGCAAAAAAAAATCAACACCCTACTTTATCACTTTTTAACACGTCACGTCATCTTCTCTCTCTTCCACCTAATCATTCAACACACATTCAACTTATACTCTCTACAATGACCTTGTTTAATAAAATTCAACACACTATTCCACAACTTTTATTTATCTTCTTTTATTTTCTTCATAATTTAATTTTTGTAATTACAATTCAATAAATTTATCATTTCGCAGTAAAAAAATTAATAGTAAAATAAATTATATATATTATTTTTTAAATATTTTTATTTCATCAATTTTAAATTTTATATCATTGCATCTTGCAAGAAATAAAGACGAGAAATATAGATAGACATTATTAAAACAAATACACACAACGACTTAGAAATATATTTAATCACGAAACATTCCGAATTTTTTGGCTAGACAAAGGAATTATTGTTGGGATCCATTTGGCTAAAAAAAAGAGTTTAAAATGGAGAAGAAAGAGGTTTTTTTTTCGGTGTCCAAATCAAATGAAGCGAGTATGTATTTATAGAGCATAAAAAAATATGAATTTTGGTATAAAAATTAAAATCTAAAAAAATCAGTCAACCAATAAACAAGACGTATATTGGTATGTCATACATGGTCCCCACCACATCTTCATTCAACATGTTTAATTAATTCAACACCGAATAATCCAAATCATATTCAACACCATATTCAACTACCTCATTAAACCTATTCAACTACTTAATCTCATATTCAACTACCCCATTATAATAAATCTCAATTTAATACTAAATAATCCTCATATTCAACACCATATTCAACTACCTCATTAAACCTATTCAACTACTTAATCCCCAATTCAACAACCCCATTGTACATAGTCTTATAAATTATGTTTATCATTAACATAAAGCGTAAACTTTTATATGTGTCATAACTCAAGCATATTCTTGCAGGTGATATACTTATGTGCTACTAATATCATCTACTTAGCTATAAATGTGAGCAGAATCCTAATCTGTATCATCAGAAAGATTACAATGTTCAGGCAATGATTCCTGATTGGGCGGCTTGCCTGATATTATTAGGTTATTTCCCTAGTTCTATAGTATAATTGAATTGATTGGATTATTACATGATTTGTGTGTTAGGCATGGTAAAGTTTGCTTTTAGAATATTGATTTTATTTGTATAATTTTGTTCTTGCATCAGAATCACTTAGTTAGGTAATTAAAAATTTTTCTTATTAGAATAACTAAAGGCATTATCTTGCATAGAATACACACGCATTTGCTCCTTAAATCTGCCATTGGCTTACCAATAAAAATTGTGTTTGACTGCAACTTAACCCCTAAAACATACATTGACAACTAAGGGTAATAAATACGCATGTCAGCACACTCTCTATTTTTCACTCTCAAAATTGTGTTTGATCCGATGCCCTAGCTCGCCTATTATAGCTTTTGCGAATCCAGGATATCATGGCTTGACCGCCAAGAATATATTTGGTTAGAATTTTCAATCGAAACCAAATATCTCCAACAAACGAATATTTAATTATCTCTATTTTAAATCGGGAACTTATCCATTTGAAATAGATTGTTTCCAAACTTAAGGCAGAGATATATTCGTTGTTATCCAAAAGATATCACATAATATCTTCTGGATTTGATAACAACTTTCTATAAAGTTGCTATCAATATATATTCAAATTTCCTTTAAATATTCTTGATGATTCACCCGAATATTCTGTCAGAGTATCTTTCATTTCTAATATTTCATTTCGATCTTTGCTCACATGTTTTAGCTTGCATTCGAATCAATTAAAGTCAGTTTAGCTTACGGAAGAAGATAGCTTTGTCATTATTCTTTGTCTCGGTCACAACTTCATTTCATGACTGGTAACTCAGTTATGCCTCATCTGTGTTTTCCAGCACACTTATGAAATTATTAGTTGAGTGTTTGCAATATTCAAAACCCTAGGAATCCAACATCTACAAAACCAGATAAGGAGGTGTCAAGGCCTCCGGTGTTGGGATTCTTGATCAACCGCTTCTCAGGAAACAATGACTAAGCGAGCTTTCTTCTTGCACCAAAAAATTGCTCGTCAAACTTTCTTATGTCTTTGACTATCATCAAGACTTTGAAAAACTCAAAAAGAGGGAGAGATCACAAAAAATTACCGCTAGCTCTTCAGGGAGGACTGTTGAAGATTGTGTGTTTTTTTTTGTGTGTTTGCAAATGTGGGGAACTTCTCCTTTTATAGTAATCAAAAAGTAATGCTCAAGGCGTCGCCTTACTTCTAAACGAGGCGGCGCCTCATTCATTTGGTGTAAGGCGACGCCTCGACCTTAATGGACAATAAATATATTAATGGTCACCCAGACGTCATCTCAAAATAAGCTCCAAGAGATGCCTTGACCTTAAATGACATTTAAATGCATTAACGTCACTCTGGAGTCGTCTCGACATTTAAGCTCCAGATGGCGCCTCGCTTAAGTCCAAAACCATGCAATATCTGGACCTTCATGCGTTGTTTCCAAGTTGTTGTGAGGTGTCACCTCAAATTAAAAATTTGGACGCACACGATGGACCTCATTCCGAACCCGAATTGGCTCATGGTTTGCACTGATGCGCAGAGAGAGAACCTCATTGGTTACTATATTACCGAGTAAATAGAATGAGTTTATGTATAAACTTACATTTTAGTAACTTTCCAAGCAATGTGGGGGTACTTGCACATTGTTTGTATTTATACACAAGGGTAAGTGTTCTATTCTTAACGAACTCACATTTCCATTATTTTAGACCACTCTTTGAGCATCAATATCTCATTCAGTTTAACTTGAATTTTAGCTTATAAATAATTGATTTTATACCTCTCATCTCATGTATTTAATTACGATTAATTCATCTCAATTTGATATGTACTCCACCCTTAATTTTGACTCACAAAATGGAAGTGCACCACCAATTTTTTCGCACTTAATGCACAACACAACACAACACATATTTCACACTTAATAACTTCTGTTCTTTTGAGGTGATTTTATTTACTTACATAATTTAATTTAATGTAGATACTTAACTTAATTATTTAATTTAATACTTTCTTCTTGAATTTGAGCAAAATAATTAATTTAAATGTTAATTTAAGTTCAAATTTATTAAATTTAATTAATTTTACTTATCTTATTTACTAAAATTTAAAGTTATAAATAATAGAGCCTTAGAGACTTCAATCACCTGATAAAATGCGATACTAGTTCCTTAAAATGCGACTCGCTTCTTAACGCAATTTGGACTTGTGAATTATATCCGTCAACAAAAACTAAATGATTTTTTAAATGTTATTAAATCAAATGAATTTTCAAAATTGAGTTTTAGATGTCAACGACCATTTGAAATACAAATTTATATCTAATGAGATTTTGTGAAGAAAATAATAATTTAGAAAAAAAGAAAATTTTACTGTGTGAAAGTCTACTGCCCTTAGCATGTCGCTGACCTGTCCCCCCACTTCGAACTTGTCCCTCCGCAAGGTCTACTGTCCTACAAATCCCTCATTTCAAATGCCAATCAATGTAATTACGATTCTACCCCTGTATCAACCACAAAGTTCAAAATCAGCTTTCACACTATTAAGGGTAGTTTAGTCATTTGAACCTAAGGAACATGAAACTGCAACAAAATCAGAATCGAACCTCCACTACGAAAACCTCTCCGTCTCCCGAATTTCGGCGCAAAGATTTTCATCAATGGCGGACTCGACCCTCCGCCAGGACGACCACATCGTCAAGAAACGCAGACTCTCCGAATCCGACCGACCCACATTCGAATTCTTCTCGCGTCCGTCCACGCTCGCCAGCCTCTCTCTCACGACCACCAACCCCAGTTTCAGAGACAACGTCCGCTGGTTCTGCCGCGCGTATGGAGAGCTCGAAACATTCCGCGTCGACGGATTCCCTGTCTGGCTCGCCCTCCTCGTCAATCAGAGGAGCGGGGTAGTCTTTCCGCTTTATCTCGTCGAAGAACTCGTCCGGCAGTCGCCTAATTACTTCTGCGTTCACTGCATTTGTGCTGGTAAGCGATTGTGGGTTTGGTTTGGTTTCGATGATTCCGATGTTTCGTGTCTAAGGTTTTTCTGCTACATAGGGAAAAAAGATGATGTGTGTGATTTGATTTTTGAGTAGCCAAACTGATCTAAGTGGGATTGATTGATTTGTGGATGATGTGGTTCGATTCTGGTCTTGAAATTGGTAAATTCTTAAATGTTTGAGTTAAATTAATGTTGTTGATTTGATTTTGACTGAAGGTTGGGGGAACCATTTCGTATCGAGGAGGAGGTACCATCTGATTGTGCCTCAAGAGGGAAGGTGGGGGGAGTGTTTGAAGAATGACTCGCTTAGCGAAGGGCAACATCTTCTTCACGCGATGATACATTGCAATGGATTTGGTCATCTGCTGACTATGAATGGTATTGATGCTAAGTCTACTTGTTTGCGCAGAGAGGAAGTCATGGAATTGTTTGATGCGATGTGCAGGCTGCTTAAAACTAGGTATGTATTTAGCGTTTTGAGGGGAAAAGGTGTATGGATTCTCGTTTAATCGTTATTAACGGTATTTTTGAGAGATGGAGTTGTTGTGGATTCACTGGAACTGTTGATGTATGTCTTGAAAATAGTCCTTGAAAGCTGCCTTCTTTAATTGTGAAAATGCGTATCGCCATGATTTGTAATCAGTCCGAATACACTAATTGTGTTACTGTAAGCAACTGGACGTGGATATTTCTCTGTCAAGTAACTCTTCAGAGATCAGAAGCTATGTATGATCGGTGTGGTTTTGAAGAAAGTCGAAATGAAAGTTGGTTTTGGTCATGGTTTTTAACTAATGCATTGATTTGTTTGATGTGGTTTTGAAGGAAAGTGACAGTGAGAGATGAGTTGAGGATGGGACAAATGGAGCTTCGCTTGCTCGACAGCATAGCTTATGGAAAATCATGGTATGGGGAATGGGGTTACAAGTATTGTAGAGGAAGCTTTGGGGTCACTGAACAGAAGTACAACAGGTCCATCGAGCTCCTTACTTCACTTGATATTAGTAAGGTTTTGAGCGATTTCTCTGGTGATGAAGTGTTTAGTAAGATCATACACTGCTACAAGGATGCGAGCGAGACCCAACTGACCACTATCAGTGAATTGCTGGATTTCATGCTTTCTTTCAAATCTATTCGTGGCGCTCATCTAATACCCAAGACGGAATCTGTGATCTCTATGAGCCTGCAAACCAAAACAAAGAAAGAACTTACGAGCACTAGAGTGTTAGTCTCGAGCGCCAAGAAATCTAGAATTTCCAGGTACGCTAAATTATCATCATGGGCCGAGGAGTTGGATTGCAGGTATCCTAAGAGGAGGCTACAATCAGCTGCACAAACTGTAGTGAGCATTCTGAAAGGAGGACAGAATGATCTGTCGAATGGCATTGGAACTTCGCAAATGGGCCGCCACCAACTGCGTGAAATAATGAGGCAACATGTTGGAGATACCGGGCTGATTGATTTTGTTCTGAAATCCATAGACAACGTTATTGTTGGGGATCAGATTGTTCACAGAATATACAACTCGCAAACCAAAAGACTAGAGTTTGCTATAGAACCTCTAAAGGGATGCTGCAGGCCGACTTCTGTAATTGATATCAAGAATGAGACTGCATTATCGCCACCACATTTTTCAGTACCGGAGCGAGCATTGCCTAACTTGGGTATCGTACCGGGGGTGGATGTTCTTGATGACATATCATACATATATAGGCGTATTGCAGGGGGCTATAAATATAGCGATCCTATGGCCTTGGCATCCCAGGTTATTATCGACAGCAAGATTTTTGTCAAGGAGTGGAAGTTGGAAGAGGAGGAGAAAGACAATATGTCAACTTGGGTAGTCTGCCGCGTTTTACCAAGTTACGACGAGCTGACAAGGTTCTTACCCCGTCCACTCCCTCCCGGAGAAATCATTGAGGTCCCTACAGGAATCGAAATGAAGCATTTGAAGATGAGATTGCAAGGCGCGTTGAGGGACACATATTGCATCATGGATGAGTTTGTGGTAAAGGAGGTGCTCGAGTATGACAAGGGTGTGCAAGTTTGGGTGAAAGGATCCGGGCTGGATTTGGACAACGCGTTGAGGTACGAGGCAGGGCTCTGCGACTGGAAAGTAGATTGTCATAAATGCGGTACAAAGGAGGACGACGGGGAGGATATGGCGTGGTGTTCTGGCTGCAATGTGCTGATGCACGCCAGATGCATGGGTGTTGGAAACTTGGAGCAGCTTGAAAACTTGTTATGCTCCAAGTGCTGCCAATGAGAGGAGCCTGGAAGCACTGCGAGGCAAGTATATATTAATTGTGTTATAGAAATCAGTCATCATCATACACAGGGAGATTCAGTTTTGTGGGATCTTTGAAAACAGTAGGCCTTATCTTGTCCGCTGCAGTTATCAGAGAGACGGTCGTTCTTCTAAGGCGAAATACTTTATTTAACTTATTTACTGAAAATTTAAAGTTCAGAATATTGGGGAGCGGCACATGGGACAATTACCCCGTGAACAGCCACCTGCCTATGCATTCACAATGAAAACGAATCATAGTCATCTTGTGGAACTCGGACCAGGGCGTATTGGGTAGAATATTTTTTGCGACACAAATGTTGTAAATATCCACCTGAGCCACGGCAGCAACTGGAATCCCTTCGACCCAATGACTCCTCATGGACATTAAAAATGGAGCAATGTGATGTTGGTGCAGAGGATCCAAATTTAGGACAAACCACATTATGTGGTGTACGAGGTTGGTGGTGCTGGCGTGACACTCAAGCTCGATGATGATCATAAGGGAACGTGAATGATTTATAGTAATGGAGCGTGGGGTGGAAATCAACTGATGAGTGCGTATGGAATGTAAATCGCACTTCAAAGTTGTGCCGGGAAAAGCGAACTGGGTCAAGAAGCTCTGTGGACATCTTGACGATGGTTATTGTCCAAAAGTAGTACTGCGGTTCCGCCATTGATGAACCTGAATGCAATCTATTTAGCTGAGGATGAATACTTTCGTTATGTTATGATTTTTTTCTTCAATTTATCCTTTATATCAATGCCGTTTAGAAGCGCGCCTAACACCATAACTACTTTCCTACACGGCGCCTGCATGGCGATGACATGATCGTTTCGTTTTAAACACCGTTCAATCATCAAATTCCTAAGCCATCGGCTCCGACCGTTTCGGTGTAGCTGTCATTATTATTGCGTCCGGTTGTTAGGATCAACAAGCAGTAATAAATGAACAATAAAAAAAATATAAGAATTTGTTAGTCAGTTCGTCACAGACTGTGACTACGTTTGCGGACACTACTAAATCAGGGATGTATTTTGCTATTTTCGATGAGATGGGATCACAATATGATGAACATATTTATATAGAGAAACATGTGCAAACTTTAATCTCAATTAGGCTTGGCTTCATTGTTTCATTCAATTTTAATTTTGGCAAATTTTGATACATCACAGGATGGTATTTTTGGTTACTTCAGTTGCTTATCATCATTGAAAAGTTTGGAGCTGAGTGAAAACCCATTACATAAGAGCTTGGGTCATTGCGCTACTTTACATTGAAGAATTGCAGAAACCTCTGGTCAGTCTCACCGTTGCCTTATAACCATACGAGGTTGCCTTTCACTGGAAAAAGTGATTGTCCAACACTAGTTGACATTGATGGTTTTACAGAGTTAGAATTCACAGGCAATATGGATGCAAATAGGGGTAGATACAACTTGGATTCTTTCTGAGACCACACGGCCAAGTGGTTCATGACCGGGTTGGAACTAGTCTGTACAGTACCTTCCATTCCGGATCATAAAATCCGTGCTTTTAATCTTTGTTGTGTGTATCCATAACTGAAGCTGAAAGCTTCTCAAGTGATTGTATCATGCCATTATCTTGAACAAGTGTATTTTCTAGTCCTGCTGCATCAACTTTTCGAAGCCTGTGATCAGGGGACAGGAGGGTTGGTAAGATGGAGCTCAGTTTGGTTATAAACAAGAGTTCAATGTGGCAATACCCAGGTGTGGCCTTAAGAAGAGTGAACATCAAGTTAAAACCCTACTTTTACATGAAAAGGGGATCCTAAAAGAACACCTCTGGAGCCATTTGGAGATTGAGAACATAGGATGCATGTGAATAAAGGCCATTTGTCTCCTTAAGTTTTAGGCTTTTGGTAGACAACAAAACACCTTGATTACAAAAGATAGAAAGAAGAGGGGCTTCTTCTAGGTTTGAGTGTGGAGGAGGTTTACATGGCATAACAAACAAAGTGTTCTTGATTGTGATCTTGTGACCACCACCACCACCATCACACCTTTCCTTCCTCCTTACTTCTTCAATCCTTTTTCTGAGCTTTTTCTTTAAGATACATACATCACTTTCATGCCTCTCACTATACCCTTTTGTAACATTAACCCTACCTCACACATATACCCACTCTATAAGTCCACTATACATACAAAAAACTCACTATTCAATATCCTGACCGCTGTAGTTCTAATCTAATCTGTTCATCTGTCTGTAATCATTCGTATCAAAATAGTTGATATTCGCGACCGACAGAATTGAGAGAAGCATAATCGTTCACAGTAAACATGGCAAGGCAATTGAAAAGCTCTTAGCAAGAAGAAAAAACAGTATTGTATGTGAAGCTAATACTAACTCAAGTTTCATGCTCCAAGGCTTGATGCATTATTAGCTTCACCAGCCTCTAGCGTACAAGCTTTCTTCTTCAGTTTTGGATCTCCACTGCTCACAAGTCTCAACAACTCCAGCTCAACATCACTCACAAATTCACTCTGCAAGCTCCTCCTACACACCCTTCTACGCTTCCCCAGCGGCTCGGCCTTGGGCTTCCTCGGTGCAGGTGGGCATTTTAAGCCACTGGATGAAACCAAGAATTTGGTAGGAGTTTGAAACCCATCTTTGCTTTCTTCACCACCTTCTCCAAAACAACTCTTCATCTTCTGGGTCTTGGAAGAAGCTGCTGTTGCACTTGCACCAGGGACATCATCCAACTGATCACATGATGAGGGGTTCCTCAAGATGGTGGACTCCACTTCTTGGCATTCTTTGACTAGGAAAATGATGCTGCGGTCCTCATATGCAACCGAGCAATCATCAGACCTGTCCGCATGATCCTCCTCCGTCTTGGGATTTTCCAGAAAGTAAAGCTGATGAGGTGTTGATTGACGATCTTGTTTCAGGTCATATGATCCATCCACCAACATGATGTGTGCAAGATTTGAAAATGGAGACAAGGTTAGTTTTAGTGTTAATTGTGGGTGGGAGAGAAGGAAGCAAGAGAGAATAATAAGAAAGAGTTGCTAGGAAGCAATAGAAAGATGGAGGAGATTGTTGATGAGAGAAGAAGAAGCTTTGAAAGCAAAGTATAAGATTTTGAAGAAACCATTGCCCTTTTTATAGTGCTACTTCATGAAAAAGTTACAAGGGATCAACACCATGCAAAGTTGGGTAATTTCTTGGCGTTTTGTATGTGGAAGTCATTCACTTTAATTGTTAGAATTCGATTCAGTTATATTCTAATCCAGTTCTGATTCTGAAGTCTAGAAAAATAAATTTCACTATTCCAATTCAATATGAAAATGTGTTTAAGTGAATATCTTCTTTCAAACATATTTCGTAAAAGAAACGATTCGATGCAAATGGTTTTCTAGTAGCATTATTGGAACCCTAGGTTTGCAAGCTAATGATCATGGAATGGGGACCCTTACTCCCTTAGCAAATCGTATTCTAGCTATAAAAAACACCTTGATCTAAATTGCACCTCCCATCGACTGATAAATGGAAGAGATGTTAGCATATATTGTGTTATACCATCATGACTCACGAGCCAATACTTTTGAATCATATAGGATTGTAAACCATTGACATGGATCACCAGTCGCATCTCTAACTGTAACTGGTATGATTAGATTAAGATGGTGGCATGGTGCAAAGCTGCATCAAGAAATCTCAAACCATTTTGAATGCAGTGCTGACAATGCAGATGAAGTTTGTTCCCAGAAAACAACTTTGTTGATGAAAACAGTGGCATCCTGGAACAGGGGGGAGCCGGTAGAGGTCAGGAAAAAAAGGGGTTGGAGGGTAGGACTTAAAAAAATGAAGCAGGTTGTGTCCGTGCAGAAGAAGCTGAGGCACCACCACACGTGAGGGAGGATTGAGAGGGTAGTTAGAAGAAACAGAATCCCAAGTTACCAACTAGTTATTAAATTAGGGATGAAGAAGGCAAGCTAGGGGTAGCCCAAGTGTCCAAACTACTCGAACAAATAATATGAATTAAGGTTGTATTGGGACCAAATCAATCTTGGTTTTTTACTGATGGTTTGAGATTTCTTGATGCAGCTTTGCACCATGGCTCATACCAGCTAGAGATGCTCAAGTCTTGACTGGAACAAAATCGACAATGCTCCTGTACCTGCATAACAAACAGACCTCGAGGTAGTGAAAAGATAAGAAAACTCACAGTTGTATGCAAGGGAAGGGAAGGGGGACAATGATCCATGAAACGGGCTGCTGCTGCTATCTAACAACCCAGCAAGAACTTCTCCTAGGCCAACATGGTAAGCTCAATAGGTAAGCATGTCTCGCGCGTGAATTAGTGTGACATTTTAGAAAGGTTCACTGCAGGACATAAAAAGAACGCCACAAGTTCACACACCTCAATATTGGTCAAAAGCAACCAAATATTACTCGAATCATATTCGTATTTGAAGATTTGTCGAGTGCACGAGGATTGTTCATTTCAGAGTGTCATAGCCTGTTGTGTCATATCTTACACCATGACGAAGTTCGAAGGTTTAAAAGGTCAAATAACCGAGGAAGTTAGATTCATTGTGCAGGATGAACTGCAGTCCGGTTCGAGACCAAAATCGCCGTTCACGAGTAGAACTGTCAGTTCGGCCAAAAAATATGAATTTTCAAAACCCTTCTCAGAAGACCCGGTTTTGGGCCACAACCGACTATTTGGGTCAATAAACAGAGGGTTTGCATAGAGCCGACCCAAAACGGTTATTTCTAAAATCAGCCCAATAAATTTCGATATATATAAAGTCCTAAAATATAGAGTTCAAGATCCTGATTTCAAAAGAGATTACGACCTAGAGTTAAAGGCACGACGGGAGAATTCTAAGATTAAAGATTCCGCAAAATGACTCAGAGGTTGCTGTAGCAACCTATTGATACAAGTCACCAGCAGCACATCAAAATTTCAAACTCTTTTCATGCGATTTAATATAGACTTTGTTTCGAATTATACGTATGTTTTTAATCATACATCGCTTAATGTTCTATACGAATTTTCGTAAGGACGATTATGTTAAGAATTAGTATCACTGTAGGTGAGGAAATTAATCGAAATTATGTACGAGTTTTATTTAATCATAGTAGCTATATTGGTACTATATGATTTGGTAGAAGAGTTAACATCACTTGTTTGAAAACTATATTTTTAATATGTTCCTAACGTAATTAGTAGTCATCAATGTTGATTGAATATTAATGTTTAAGAATAATCGAGTGAATGCCTAGCTGAAGGGACTCGTAGTACAAGATGTGCCGCAAAAAATAATGATCTACGAGTGTCTGACTTATTTTGAGAGTACATGATTTTTTTCCCATTCATTATATAATTTGAGGAATTATATATTGTGATGCATGAATTGAATGAATGCAAACGGGTGGTGTATGATTCTGGTATGCTTTCTTTATTGGTATAAATCTCATTCTTTGCATTAGAATACACTAAGAACCTAATTGACATCTTTTCTTACTAGAATCGAAGTAGAAATATTTTCTTACTAGTATATATACACGCTTGCTCTTTGGATCGATTCTTAGATTTGCCAAGGTTGTAAATTATGTTTGACTTCAACTTGACCCCTAAAATATAAATGACAATAAATAGGTTAAAAACACACATTGTGAGATATTCATAAAATAAAAATAGACACAAATCTAACAAATACGAAGTAAAGGAAGAGAAATGATTCTTCTCTAGTAGTGGAATCTTCGATCACCTTCCTTTGATGTATAATTCTTTTTGTGTTTCTCCTTGAAGATCGAACCGAAAGTAACCTCTTTCCTTCAAAAATCTGCTTTAGAATACTCAAAAGTCGATCTAAAATGTCAAAATTTAGATATGATTTTCCTCCCCATTCTTTTCTTTTTATAGTTAAAGTTGTGACCATTAGTGTTTTTTAGGCAGCACAGGTGCCAATTTTGGTCAGCACGGGTTGAGGTACGGCATGCTGGTCTTTTTGCTCGACACAAGCTAATTAAGGCACGGTCTAAGAGTTTGGTCGGACCGTGCCAGATTTTGGTCGGGCACGGTCAAATCTGGCCAGGGCAGATTTTGGCTCTACTGTTGTTCCGACTTCACTTGTCAATTTGAACCTCTTATCTTCGAGTGTGATATTGATGTAAACTATGAAGTTGTAGAACTTTGAATTAGCTTTCCAATGGTATATGACTCAACTCAAGTAAAAAACGATTGTACATTTAGTAAGCCTCTAAATTTAGAAAAGACGTGTTGTTGAATTAGCTTTAAATGATGATAATTTTATCTCAAATCGACCTTCGCTATACCATTTTGTTACACCATACTCCAACCACTCATTTATATAAACTTCAAGAACTTAATATCAGAAACAAGGTTAAATGACAGTTAAAATTCGAGAAACGAACGAAATCCTATTAAGAATAGAGGGAACAATCGGTTAAGATTTCGGCCGATCGACCTTTTATCTTCTTCTTCGGCTTCTTTATTTGCAGCATGGATAGACTTGAACCCCAGAAATCCGTGATTAAGTCCGCTATTTCGCAAGCCTCGAAAGTAATGTACTTATAATACACACGCTGATACATTATGGCAAATCTAATCTTAAATCCGATTATGGCACAATTTTAAGAACTTACAAGTTAAGAGAGTATTGATTGATGTCTGATGTTTCTTCTTCTTCTTATTTCGTTATCTTTTATACTCAAACATGTTACAAATATATGCCATGATTTTGCTCTACAGTTATAAATTGGCTTTCCATTTTCCAGTCATTCCAAGATGCTTTACCTAAACTACTGATTCTATGCCAAAAGTTGCTGACTCATGCAATCTTACTAAACATAGATTAACATTACACAATCAAGCTTAGATTAACACTCACCTCCCTAAGCTGGTTGTGTCTTCTTCACAACTCGCATCCCGATTCTTTCATTTATCTCCAATATTTTGAGTCTTCCCAAAGGCTTGGTTAGGATGTTTGTGATCTGGTCGTTTTTACTCACGTGCTCAACTACAATATTCCCTTCCTCCACACATTCTCTTGTTGGGGCTTCTACTAAGAAGATCACCAAATAGACTCTCCAACCACACACCCCGACACACTACTGGTGCTGCTGCTATGTGCTCTGCTTTACATGATGATAAAGCGACCACCTTTTGCTTATGTGACAGCTAGCTAATAAGACTTGAGCCTAAGAAGAATGCAACTCCAGTTGTTTTCTTGCGACAGTCAACATTTATCCGTCGAATAGTCGGCCGATTCTCGCTTTCGTTTTTTAGTGTTATTGATCTTTATACCCCCTCTCTTTCCTATTTCAGGACCAATTCAGCTGAGACGCCATGGAGAGCAAGGTTAGAAGCATTTGTGTGTGAAAGCGCCGAAAAAGATGTCAAACCAATCGGCGGTTCAACCTGTAAACCGGCGGTTTAAATATGAATCGGTCTACTGTTCATTCAGCACTTTGGTTCTGACTTTGCTTGCATTTTTGACCATTTAAACCTTTGAATTACGTCTTAAAGTAAAGTAAAATGTTGTAGCCCTTTGAGCTAGCTTTTCAACAAGATATAAAACACTTCAATCGGATAAGAATCATGTGCTCAGAAAGCCTTTGATGACAAATATGTCAATCTGCCCAGATTTGGTATGTATTCGTTGAATTTTTGTGTTTTGCCTTATTTTGCTCCAAATGGACTACAAAGCCTCGATTCAATATAATTTGACCTGAAATGAGAGTAGAGTGGTAAAAACACAATGAAAATTTCAAGAGAGGAACGATATTCATCATCGAATGAAGCGAATAATCGGTGAGCAGTTAACCAATCATCATGCTAGTCCCTAAATTCAAGTGTATTGATTCTGTTAACACCATTGCTAAATAACATACTCCTCTGCCATAATTTTATATAGACGCCACAAGTATCTTAATTCAAGTGTCTCATTCATATTGATATACGAGGAAGGTTATAGTGTGCGAACATACACTGGTGTAAAGTATTTTACACAAACCTTTCAATATTCTCTGTTGATTAGAACATCAATTTTACACAAGAAAATGAAGAGCTGATAAAAGAACCTTCACTTGATCGAAGGCTAGTGGTCAATTTATTTATTTGATAATTATTCGACCAGAGTTGGTATACATTGTTCAAATAGTTAGTCAAATAAACCGCGAAAACTTCATTCAGGTATAGTTTAAAGTGACATATATTTATAATACTTCTACTTTGGCTCTGATAACATATTTTACATAACTGAGGGTTTGTATCCTTATCGACCGTTGCATGATTGTTGTTGTTCTTGTATAAGTTGGCAGGAAAATAAGTGAATAGTCTAATTAGAAGTTCTGTAAAATATGGTATCAGAGCCAAAGTAGAAGTATTATATGATTAATTATGGTTTTTCACATATCATCTTCTTTAAACCTGAATTTCATTTTTAAAATAAATAACATAATCTCAATTAGTTAATGAAGGAGGATGACATATATGAAGTATGAGTTGTTTTGTTTAGAAGGATAAAAAAAGAGTAACAAATCGATATATTGCGGTTTTATGTTATAAATAAATAAAAGATTATTGACTAACTATTTTTATTCCAAAATCACTATGATTCTATGGTAGGAATCTGCTTATCTTGTGATGAGTTTAATTTGAAAGTAAGTGATTTTGGAATGGGTTATTATGATGTTCAAGGACCTTATAACCGTCATTAATGCCGGATAAGCCAAGGCTACCCACACCCGTCTTGTAATTAGTAGAAAATAGAAGGGCTTTTTGGTCCTTGCACCTAGCTCTTTAAATAGGTATAGTTCTTCTTCCTAAATTTTTTTGAATGAAGATCAGGGAGTTGCCCTCAGCTCCCAATCGCTCACATTGTTCGAATCCAATCACTTACGTGCAACCTTTAGCACTGCATCCATGGCAGGAAGGAAGCTTTTCAAGATTTTCTTAAGGGACTGTATGAGATAGCGATCGATATTCTAATCAAAGAAGCGAAGAAGAAGGAGGTGCAGGCTGCCGCGGAGGAGAAGGCTACTGCGGATGATGCCGATCATGTTGCCGCCAAGCAGGCTGCGGAGGATGCTGCTGCCAAGGTTTCCTCTGTAGTCTTGAATATTTGTTTTAAACCGATTTTTTCAAAGGTCATTAATTTATAAATTAGACTTTGTTCAACTTTTGGAATCGTCCCCTTATTAAAGTTCATCAAGGTTATTTAGGAATATCAAATTCTTCATTAATGTTGTTTTTAATTGTGTGTCATTTAAGAATGAAATTCATGTTCACAAAAGATGATATGTGAAAACCATTAACTAATCATATAATACTTCTACTATGTATCTGATATCATATTTTACAGAACTTCAAGTTAGACTCTTGATTTATTGTTCACCCAACTTATACAAGAACAACAACATTCATGCAACAGTCGAAGAGGATACAAACCCTCAGATATGCAAAATATGGTATCAGATCAAAAGTAGAAATATTATATAATTAATGCATTTTCTTCTCGGCCACAACAAATAATATATGTGAGTCCCAAAATTAGAGGAAGCTGAAAAAGTTCAAACATGAAAAGTTTGCAAGAGATGCTATGCATGGCTGATTTCACAAGAGATTTGGAAGATCAATCGAACAGAAATGTGACCTCGATAAACCCCAAATTCGCACTACTATCAAGAAACATTCTGCTGAATTATTTAAATGCACTGGCTAACATGTGACGGTTCCAGTTCATCACTAGCTTCTGATGCCAAAAATGGGTATAGCTTTGTGCATACCTCATAGTAAAAGATAGCAGAAGCAACCTATGTGGTCTAGTCTGAATACTTTTGCAACCAATATTGAAGACTCTTACCATTCAGCTGGATTTAGGGTTCAGAATGGATGATGGTAGCATGATATTCAGTAGTCTTTGGGTCACGTTAGTTTTGGTTAAATTGGGAAACCTTATACTTGTTGTAATCAATAACAAGGTCCAAGGAGAATATGAAGGAGACTTGATAGAATTGTGTATAACAAAACTTGTCTTCCTCAGATGATACAAATTTTTGTACAGTTTGATTATATCACTATGATACCAAACATGCTATCATTAGATTAATAATATTTCAACTGGAAAAGACACCAAAGGAACATCAATAGGATTAGATGCGGAAACAAGCTCAAATATTAGAAATTAAGAATCTCGATCAGAAACTCTCTTACACTAGCCTCTCCTTGCAGTCAAGAAACGGACCTCTTCGAAACTGGAATGGGCATGACTCCCAAGTACAGGTAGCCCTAAACACAAGATATATACATGAACCCCTTCGAAACTAGAATAGACACGACAGGCTAGGCAGACCTACTATGACTTTTTAATGACAAGCTAGGTGGGTATTGGGCAGGTAGATATCATCATCAAATGATGACCTGCTAGCTTCTCCCAAAACAATTGGAGGATTGTCTAGAAAAACATATGTTATGCACATGTTGCTGTCTTCACTGCATTTTTTTGTTTTTGTTTTTACATTTTTTATTTCCAAAATTTCGTCCACTTTATTTTGAGATAAAAATGTCAGTTCTTCGCTTTGATAGGGAACTTATGATCTTAAGAAACTTATCTACTTGGGGTTCACAAGCTCATATATACCCAAGTAGAATCCTTTCAGACATGAGAATCAATTGAGATGACATCACTTGAACTACAGCCCTACGATTGATAACAGACATAAGAATCAATTGAGATGACATCACTTGAACTACAGCCCTACGATTGATTATAAATATTCTAGCAGACAAAATGGAGGCGTGAAAGAAGCCAATGAAGACAGTTGATAACACAGAAAATGATGATAAAGAGATCGAACTAGATGCTATAATAACCCTTATTGACAGGAGTGCCCATTTAGCATAAAGAACAAGCAAGCCACATTGTTTTCAATAACTAACTACAAATTGAAGTACAATTCTGCCGATCTAAATACGATTAACTTTGGTTGATGAATTGTTATTGGTCATTTGAATGGCCAAACACCTCTAAATGTGTGTCACAAGTATTCCTCAAATAGTTATAATTGATGGGTCTTTCTGCAAGAATTGTGCATGTGGGTCGGAGAGAGCTTGATCCAAGATGATTTCATTTAGCTTCTGCGTGAGAGTAGAAGTAATATCAATTAGATCTTGTGAGCTAAAGTAGTTGCTTTTTTCTTTTGGTGAAAAATATGGTTGTTTCATTGGATGTATGCAATGTAGTTCCATATACAACATCCAACTGGGTATTGAATAGTAAGATAAGTACCATATAATGACACAAAATGTGGATCTATCTGCGTGCATATTATTGTTAATTTGGTGCCAAAATAATTGAGCTCTCTATAAGAGAGTCTCAGTTATACCAAATTTAACTATTGTCTATAAGTATAACCATATTCCCATGATGTAATTTGTTGCCTAAATGAAATTATATATGAACAAAGAAATGAAAATGACGTAAGCGGATAGGCCAAAATATGCACTAGCTTGTCATAATATGGTCTTAGATGCTAATTATAATAAACCTTATATCAAAACCATGCATGATAAAAAAGCCCTAATGCTACTCTAAAGAACTTAATTTTTTTTCTTTTTCCAGCAAACGCCACGGTCTCTGATAACACTTGCGATCTATTTGGCCGGTAAAAGTGAGAAAATAAATAGAATTTCTTGTTGGGAATACTTGAAAGTTTTCTAGGAAAAAATGGAAATATGCAAGAAAGTTTGGTTGAATTCTATCTGTCTAATGAATTGTTTAAATATATATATACATATTTATAACTTAATAGAGACAATTATAAATGAAGATTCCAAACAAAAAAGAAAATAACGGACTAGCCGGACCATCTAGATGTGCAACAGGGGTCAATTATAGTAGTTTTTTAATAAAAATCCGTCAGTCAAAGCTTTCTGCGGGACAAAATATAATTTTTATTTCAAAATAGAGAGTGCAATAACAATGTCTATCAAAAGTTTTTAGTTTATCACTCAGGTAATAAGAAAATAACAAGCTAAAAACTGTAAACCTCCACTTCTCTCTAGAGTTTCTTTTTCTTTCTATAATGGAGTTTTTATTCCTGGTTTTGATGACAAATATTACTTTCCCTACTAGAAAATGATGAATAATCGTTCAGCAAATACTTTTCACAAGCAGCAACTGATGGGATTTAGGAGCGGTCTTCGCATTTGGGAGGCGGAAAGGACGAGTTCATCCAGGGGTACACAATAATGTGGTCTTGAGATGCAAAATGCTCCACATATAATACTTCCTTAATAAACATATGCATAAAGTTAGTGTAAGGTAGCTTTTTTCGAAACCATTCATCTCATGGACCGACAAACTTCTCTCTATATATATCTCAATATTTTCTTCTCTCAAACATCACCACTCATCAGTAGCTAGCTGAAATAAACAGAGCCAAAATGCCACAACCCATGAATGGTGGAGAAGGAAGCTACAGCTACGCCAACAACTCTGAATTTCAGGTACTAAATTATGCGTTGGGTGCATGGTGCTTTTGCTCATTTACTTGAACTTTCATGATATCATATATTTTAATACAGATATAAGCACTTGAAGAATTGTCTCACATCGCTGAATAATTTGCTATGATATATTGTATTACAAAACCGTGACTCTTGAACTTAAATTTTTGAGTCACATGAAGATGTGGTACATCTAGCAAATTCACAACATTGTTTCCGTATTTTTTTATACATCATGGTAAAGGATCATCAAATTTATCCAAAGAAACATCTAGCATACATGAAGGGGGTACTAGCCTAGGTTGTCTTGCACAATTTGCTTTGATTAACCTAAGAGGCACTCTACCTGTTGAATATAAATGAAAAGCCATTTTACCTCTTATTGTTAATCAAAAGATCTTTTCCAAATAATGTGACATGTAAGATTCTTTCTCAAGCTCATGATCATTGTTGATTAATAAACATTGGTTTATTTTGCAGGGAATGGGATTTGACATAGCCAAAACCCTAATCGAAACCTCAATCTCCAAGAATCTAGATGTGAAGAATATCACAGCTACATCAAAAAACACTTTATATCTGGCTGATTTAGGATGTTCCACTGGACCAAACACATTTGCAGCCATGCACTCCTTGATCACCTCAATCTCACAAAAATATAGTTTCCAAAACTCCAACTCCTTGACTAACACCCACCCTTTAGAGTTCCAAGTCTTCTTCAATGACCTATGTACTAATGACTTCAACACCCTAATGGCCACCCTCCCCTCCCCCAAGCCCTACTTCGCCGCAGCCGTGCCTGGATCGTTCTTAGGCCGCTTGTTTCCAACCTCATCGCTACACGTAGCTTACGCGTCGTATGCTATACATTGGCTGTCAAAGATCCCGGATGAGTGCTTGGACAGAAACTCCAGAGCATGGAACAAAGGGAGGATTCACTTTGCAGGAGGGTCTGAATCTGTGGTGGGGGCTCATGCAGCACAGTTTGGGAGAGATTTGGATAAATTCCTCAAGGCTAGAGATGAGGAAATTGTGAGTGGAGGGATGCTAGTCCTGATCTGCATTGGCTGTCCTGATAATATGCCCCCAAGCTGTCTTCCCAATAGCCTGCTTTTTGAGCTCATGGCCTCTGCTCTGCTTGACATGGCAAAAAGGGTCAGCTACCTTCTTCTTCTTCTTCTTCTCCGATCACATTACTTTTTTTACTTTCAATGGAAGCTCGCTTTTCGATGAATACATTGTTAGGAAATAGATCTAACGCCATGAATCAGAACAAAACGATATAGATAAGAAAAACAATGAAAATCGATCAGCTTGACTGCTTTGCGTCGGGTCTTCTGTATAGATATCAACATACATAACATAGAAGGGTAATTGCAGGGAGTGGTGGAGGAAGATCAAGTGGACTCCTTCAACCTGCCATTGTACGCAGTGAGGCCTAAAGAAATAAAAGCAGCAGTAGAGAGGAATGGGAGTTTCAAGATTGAGACAATGGACTTGCATGGGTTTGCATCCAGAATGGGGGTCCTGACAGTGGCCGAGTGGAAGATGAACCTTGCCCACATAAGGGCCACCTTCGAGCCTCTGATCGTTAGCCATTTTGGTCCGGAAATCGTTGATGAATTGTTTGAACTATTTCTACAGAAGACCATGGAAAGTCTTAAGGAGTTGGAGCAGAGTAACATGGACAAGAACCAACTTCTTGTCGTGTTGACACGCTTATAACTTTCACAGCCCTTAAATCCTCCGCGCCCTCCTTCATAGCTGATTATGAAATTCTTCTCTTCCAGAAAATAATTGTTTTTGAACATTATCTTCTCGTCCATCACATGCTTCTCTGCTGCGGTCATCAAATATTTGATTTTGTTGGTCTGATATTGTGTTTTTGTTTGTCTCATAAAACCTCTCATATTGAAAAAGTTTAACACTTTCAAGTGATGTAACAGAATGATTCGAGTACGAAAGAATTTAGAACAGAAATTAAATAATGCAATAATTTACGGTAGTTCACCAATAGCGTATTGGCTACCTCCATGGGTCGATTTAATGACTAATTATACATTCAATCACAATAAAAAAATTTTGTTTTATGAATTTTTTATTTTAACTGCACCACATTATTCGTGTTTTACTACAAACTCTATTAAATAAAAATTTTGGAGTTCGTTTTGAGCAAAACAAGGCAATACACAAAGATTTGGGTGAAACCGACCCAAATAAGAATTACTAATTTAGGTAATTGTAATCATTTTCTTCATTAGAACAGCTAAATAAAAAGACTATCTTGTATAGTGAAATTCGCAGCTCCTCTGAGTTGCAGATTGTGTACAAGCAGTTGTTATAGCACACTCTTGTACCGACGGATCTTTTGCAGCACGATGAACAGCGATTTGTTCACCCAGTTCGGCCAAGTGCCTACGTCTGGAAAAGAACTGAACCTCAATCTTTCAATTCACTAGTCTCAAGATCTGTTGTACAACACGGTTCGACTCCACGCAACCTATGCTACTCAACCTTAGCTAGTCGATCACACACAATCAGAACACGCTCTGACTTGTGTCTCACACACCTACACACTTGAGTTAATTTAGAATAGATATTCTAATGACTCAGCCTATTCTAATTAAAACAATGCTACCATAGGTTTGCTATAGCACCTGTTGTAGCAACTAGCTGGTGCAGGTTCTGTCCGCGTCGCTCCAAAGCTTTCCGCCGAGCCGATCGAACTCTTCCACGAGCGCTGCACACTCTGGAATGCTCCCCCTCACTCAGTGACTGTGTGTCACTAGCGAGACTTGGCCTTCTGCAGATTGTCTGAGTTCCTCCACTCGACAATTCTCCTGCGGCCTGCCTTGATCCGCCAATAAGCGGTTCCTTCTCTGAATTGGTCTTCTCTGATCAGACTCTGCAAGTCCTTGATCAGCCTTTGCTCGAACCACTCAGCTATGCGCTGACGCTATGCTCTCGGTGGTGATCTGATCCCTCCGCTCTAGCACTCTAAATATTGCCCTTCTCTATTTCAATATCTTAGGTGCTTGGATTCTATGTTGGATGGATGGAGGGCTGCTCTGCCCAGCATTCTTTAAATAAGAACTTCATGCTCCATCAATATCAAATTCCTAAAAGATCTCAACAAGATCCTTATCTCCTACTTGTTAGGAGATTTGATTTCCAATTCAAATCTTCAAGTTGTGGCACGAAATCTTCTCTGGGGATATTCAGAGAATATTTAGAAGCCTTCCGTTGCACTGCTACTTAATACCTGGGTAGATTATTCTTCGTGCCAAAACTGCCGCTCTGCTGCTACTACTCATGCTGTAGCAACTGCTTATACATTAAGCTTGTTCACTCTAGCTGATTTTGCACCAGCTGCTGTCTTCACACGGAAATCTGCTATTTAGGATGTTACAGCTCTCTACTACACAGGTTGTTGTAGCAACGCCTTGTGCACTCTGCTTGTTCACTCTGGAACGCTCTGCACCAGCTATTGCCTTCACAAGCTTATTGTAGCAGACTCTTGTGCACCTTGTAGGAGTTTACCAACGATGTCACATACCTTAACATATAGTATCTACCAGCATTTGCTCCTTCGATCAACCCTTGAACTTACTGAGGTTGTAAATCTTGTTTGACTCCAACTTGATCCCCAAAACACAACTTTGAAAACTGTAAGGGGTGAAAATACGCATTGTCAGTTGGAGGAGACATTTTATTATGTGAAGAGAGCCTATTTTTACAGTACGGTTACAAGGGTAAATATACTCCTACGACTAAAACCTAATCGGAATGAGCCAGTAAAAAATAAGCTCAAATATGTAACCCTAATTCAAAGCATCTTAACAAATCTCCACCTTGACTTGAATCTCTCACTGATAACAGATGTACCGATGCATCGAAGAAGTGCCAAATGAACTCAGACTCATTCACCACCTTGATTTGAATTCTTTTCCAGATAACAAATGTACCAGATGTATCAAAAAGCGCCACATGTTCTCAGACGTATTCGCCACATTGATTTGAATTCTTTTCTAGATAACAGATGTACCATTTGCACCAAAAAAGTGTCAGATGTACTCAGACTCATTCGCCACCTTGACTTGAATCATTTTCCGAATAACAGATGTACAAAACACATAAAAAAAAGTGCTCAACGCACTCAGACTCATTCGCCACATTGACTTGAATCCTTTCTCAGATGTACCAGATGCACAAAAATTACTGAAGACAAACGAATGTTAGCAGCATTAGATTTATCTATAGGCTTAGTTGACGACATTCCAATCCGGAAAATATCTTTTAAATATAACCCTTCCGTGACAAAAAAAGCTTCTTCGGATTTCTGTCCCAATAAATCTTCATAACAAAATTTTTTGAGCAGCACCTAAATCCTTCATCTCAAACTCGACACTGAGAAGGTTCTTTAACTTCTGACTAGTAGACTTGGCCTTTGCAGCTATGAGCATATCATCTACATACAACTCCAGATAAATCATAGAACCGTCTCCAAGCTTTTTAATATAAATACAACAATCATATGGACTCTTGTTGTAACATAGCTCAACCATATAATTATCAAACTTCTTGTACCACTACCCAGAGACTACTTGAGTTCATAAATAGACTTCTTCAACTTGCATACATAGCCTTTCCAGGAACTTAGAACCACCCTGGTTAAGTCATATAAATCTCTTCTTCCAACTCTCCATGTAAGAAAGTTGTCTTGATATCCAGTTACTTAAGTTCTAAATCTTGATGTGTCACTATTGCAAGTAGCACTCAGATGGAAGTCTGTTTGACCACTGGTAAAAAAAACTCATGGTGGTGAATCTCTTCTCTCTGTGTGAATCCTCTTGCAACAGCTCAAGCTTTATACTTAATATCCTATGCAGACAAAATTCCCTGCTTCTTCTTGAAAACCTACTTACAAGCAATGCTCTTTCTCTCCTTACGTCGTTTGACTAAATCCCAAGTCTGATTCTTTTGAAGTGACTTCATCTCATCTCCCATCACAGCAAGCCATTGTGGTGACTCACTACTTGAAATAGCTTCGCTGCAGGTGGATAGCTGATGAGTATCCACCTCTTCAGCATCCTACAGTGTATAACTAACCATATCCTCAAAATCATACATATTTGGAGCTCCAACACCCACTTTTCTAGTTTTATCAAGAGCTATGATATGCTGGCGTGTTTATGACGGTTTAGGATGATGGCCACCTGATTCTTGCATATCATCTTCTATAGTAGCATGTTGATATTCTCCACCTTAATGTTGTGAGTCACTCTCACCTAGAGTAATCTGTAGTTCTACATATTTATCAACACTACCACTTTCCTGCACAACAGTGGACTTCACAGTCGAATTAAGAAAAACACTTCCATCAAAAATCATACTTCTGCTAAGTATAACTCTCTTCTCAAATGGTGACCAAATTATATATCCCTTAACTTCATCCCCAAAACTAACAATATCTCATTTTTAGCTCGTGGTTCCTATTTATTCTCAATAACATGATAATAAACAGTACAACTAAAAACTTTCAGTAAAGAATAATTTACAGACTTATCAGACCACACCACATAAGGTGTTTTAAAATCAATACATGTGTGAGGTCCACGGTTAATTAAATAGCACGTTGTGCTTACATCCTCAGTTCAAAATATTCTTGGTAATCTAGCATTAGAGGCATGCACCTAGCTCTTTCCAATAGAGTTTGATTCATAGCTTCTGCTACCCAATTTGCAGCGTATTTTTTATAGTGTGATGTCGTACAATCGCATCATTCCTATAGAACTCACTAAACTCTGGCTAACAAAATTCCAAACCAGTATCAGTTTGAAGTCTCTTGATCTTCTTCCAGGTCTGATTCTCCACTATATTCTTCCACTGCATGAGTTTGTTGAAGGCTTCAACTTTGTGCTTCATCATGAACACCCAAGTCATGTAAGAACAATCATCAATAAATGACACAAAATATATATTACCTCTAATAGATTCAACATGAGCACGACCCCAATAATAAGAGTGGATGTAATCAAGTGTGCCTTTATTTTATGATTACCCTTTTGGAACTTGCTACAATGTAGCTTTCCAACACACAGTGCTCGTGAAAATCAAGATCCTTGATCTTGTAGTGACTAAGAAGATCCCTCTTTGACAATATTTGCATCCCTCTTTCACTCATATGACCAAGCTGCATATGTCACCGCTTAGTCATATCCTCCTTGTGAGCATCAGTGTAGACCGTTATGAAAAATACAGAGTACCACGCTTCCCACCCTTCAGAATCACCTTAGAATCCTTACAGACATACAAAACTCCACCTTCACCTCTGAAACTCTTGTTGTCCAGTGGAGTCTGCTATATCAGATTCTTTGTCATTAGTGGAACATGTCTGACTTCATTCAATGTGCAAAAGGAACCATAATGCATTTGTATCCTGGTTGAGTTAATTCCAACAGCTTTGGCCATAGAAACAGTACCTTTATCTACCTGTTTATAAGTTGAAAACCACTCCATGCACGGACAAATATGATAAGATGCCTCATAATTAAGAACTCACACATCCTTATAGTCTTCTTCAGAATCGGCATCATGTTCTGCCACATCACCAGAACCATCTCCGTTCGGCTTTTTTGCTTTCTAGGACATTCACTCTTCCATTACCCTTTCTCCTTGTAATTATAATTTATAAACATCGTTAGCTTAGGACCATTGGACTTGGACTTCTTGTAATTCGACTTCTTCTTGGCAGCTTTTTTGATGTCTCTTATTTCCGGTAACAACTAACCCATATGCTTGATACATGTAGTTGAAGTAGAGGCTTTGTGGCGGACTTTCCTGGTGGGAAGGGTTGATCTGACTTCATACAAATACATGCTATCTTTCCCAACAATGAATGAGTCCACAAAATTCTAGTACGACATGGGCAAATAAACTAACAAAATTAAGGCAACATCATGATCATCAACCTTAAATCAATATTACACATATCCAATAATATTGAATTCAACTTATAAAGATGATCTTTATTGGGCACACATTTTTGCATATGCAGAGTGGACAGACGTTGTTTCAAAAACAACTTATTGGTTAAAAAATTCGTCATATACAGACTTTCTAGCTTCAAGTAAAGACCGGCGGCATTATCTTCATCAGCGACCTCAATGACGACGTCATCAGTCAGACACATCATGATTGTTGAATGTGTTTTGCCATCTCCTCTAGGCTATTCAACTCTCCGTCATCAACGTCCGCTTTCTTTTTTCCAGAAATCAGCGCCCACAAAACATGTTGCTTTACCAGACATGCGATATCACGTTCATCTTGATATGTGATAAGCTGAAACTATTACTCCCGGTAAACTTGTCGATCTTCACGTTCATCGCAGACATCTTCGTTGTCAAAATCACAAACCCTAACGGCCCAGCTATGATACCATTTTGTTATGACATAAGTGATTCAAGCAACAAAGAATTTAGAACACAAAATAAACGACACAATGATTTACCGTGGTTGGCTACTACCTCCACCGGTAGAAAGAGATATTTTATTTTGTGATGAGATCCTATTTTTATATAATGTTACGATTAAACCCCTAATCAAAATGAACTAGCAAAACAGGTTCAAAATATGTAACCCTAACATCTTAACATCAAGTTTTGCGAGGAAAAAGGTCTCTCTGGTATATGCACTGTACTGAAATCCGGAAGATGAACGGAAAACTCTGCACAAGATAAAACCATATACAAAGAATCAGATCGATATACAAAAACCAAACTACTAAATTCAATTAGATAAATACTGCGTAGCTTTGAGTAAATTGATGCACGGCCTCTGCTGAACAACCCAGCTTCCTTCTAAGCTGATTTCTTGTCAATACAAATTCATTGCAAGTTTCCATCTTTTGGTAAAAGACTAAATTTTTGGTAGATCACATACGAAAAATTATCACATACTGACTGATATCTCAACTTTTCTAGGATAGGGAATCCAAACAAGATGAGTAGTAGTTGTAGCAATTGCAGTGCAGAATGTGGAGAAGCACAACAAGAGATACTGATGTTTGGAAAGTTGCTTGTTTTATTTGCCAGCAGGTCTAAATTAAGAGAACAAGTAACAAGCAGGCGCCAACCAAATTGGGGTTTCAGACAATTCATTCACTGTCTGGTAGAGCAGCCAGTTTTTGCCTAGAACAAAACCTTGTCTAAGTTCTTAGCTACTTTCCTGGAAACCAATAAGTTTCATCTCAGGTTGTAGGATTTATTTTACTGGAATGTGAAAACCAATAAGTACATTTTATTCCATGACTTTCATCTCAGAATATCTTACAAACATACATGCTGCCGACCTGGTACCAGTGGTCAAGTAACTCAAAATCTCTCCAAAACCACAGCATTAGAAATAGACAGCT
Source organism: Umbilicus rupestris (assembly GCA_963678935.1). Taxonomy (NCBI): domain Eukaryota; kingdom Viridiplantae; phylum Streptophyta; class Magnoliopsida; order Saxifragales; family Crassulaceae; genus Umbilicus; species Umbilicus rupestris. Next base: position 11,157,334 of record OY787619.1, read on the forward strand.
CTTGTTCAATAACTTTAATATTGGTAACAGCTCAGTATTTGATGTATCTGTTCGACAGTAACTTCAATTTGCTACTGTAATTATTCACGGTTCATTAGAACTGTAAGTGATTCTAAATTGGCATTTCATAGCTCCAATATTAGCAATCAGAATCTCAATGTAGTTGCTACCTCCATCTTTCACCTTCTTCTACAGATGCCGTCATCCCTCTAATCATGGAGTGACGGCTTCTTGTGGTGCTAGTTTAACGTCTTGCAGAAGAGTGAGCTTCGCATTGCCACCACACGTCTCTGGCAAGACCATAGCACCAACTTCATTGATTAACTCCTCCGTTTCATCTTTAGTGCTCACTATTTTAATCTGCATCAAACAATATTATCGAGACTAATTAACTTTTGATATCAACACGTCCTATTAGGCCAATTGAAATAGATGTACTGGAGTCTGAGTGTCTGACAATATTGGGCATTTTTGTAATCTCCGTGAACTTGATGATAACTATCTAGCTCTCAAGTCTTATGCCCTTTTCGGAAGAAATTACCTTCTCCAAGGTGGCCTTATCAAGGATGCGAGAAAGCATTCTCCATACACTCACAAAAAACCACGGCATGTTTATCAGATAGCATTTTCCCAGCCGCTCTGGATAATAGACCTGAAATATGTAAAAGGAATAACAGCAGGTCAAAAACTGTGGGTAAAAATTGAAACCTGAGTGAAACTTAAGATGGCATGCTCATTAGCAGGGTAATACCGGCAAAAAGACATTAAATTTGATAGTTAAGAACTATGATATGTTAAAACAGCAATATTATTTAAATCAGGCGTCATTGACAAAACGGAATTCAGCATGCATTATATATATAGGCTACCTTCACAACAATCTTTCAGTGCCTTATGGCATTGAATGGATTTAAACATCAGTAGAAACAAAAGAGGAAACTAAATAGAGAAAATTTGTAGATGGAGCACCTGTACAAGCTGAAAACCAGTTTTGAAAGCACGGAGATCGACATTTTTGTAAGACAAGCCCCGTAAGTCAAGAACCGTAATCAACTTCTCATTTCCTACTTCGTGTCCTCTGAAGGAACTGAAAGTAATAACCATCAGGGGCAGAAAGATGATATTTGCTAAAAAGAAGAAAAAAATCATATGACAGTTTGATTGGAGTAAACAGAAACGACAGATGATGCAGAAACTGGACAAGCCAAGGTTTCCTGTCAACCAATTCATACTATCTTTATTTCATCCTCATCTAACAAGCAGTTGCATCCTTGATATTCTGAAACTCTTTCTGGGTCACATTTGAAAAAAGTTCCAAACTGGAATAAGATTCGAGTATGCATTCTATGCTTGAATTCATAAAGAATAGAAATCCACATATATAATTAGCAAAACAATACTCTAAGACGAAGGAACAAGAAATTCCGCCGTTGACTCTTAATCTTATCATGTCCGGCTTGAAAGCAATGAATGATCTTTTCTACAGAAACAAAAAGTATTCAGAATGTACGCTTGCTTACTCTGTAATCGAACATCAGTTTACACTACTAGAAAAAATACCTTGCAATTGCTTTGTCCAGCATGTGAACCACAAACTCTGCACAAAAATAAACACATAATAATTATTGTCCAAGTTTCTCAAGCATGAGCCAAAATATCAAGATGCTACGATCAATCACAGACGAGCAATGTAATTGTGGTTTTTTAGGTGTACAACGCTGTTTCAGTGTTTAGAAATTCATTTTCAGCTTGGTCGATTTTAGGTATGAGCAGGCCTCATGTAACCTTTTTGGAATCAAAATCCGTCCAACGAGGTTATTATACAGCTAAATGAAGACAATATCTACCCCATGATAATGTTAAAAAGATAATCTTTCATAACATAGCCTTTTTATCATGTCTAAGACATCGTCTTCCTGAGATGGCTTTTTGGATTACTTGTCGATTGCATGCTCAGTAGATTTAAACAAACTCAAAGTGAAAATAGCATCATCAAGAACAGTGGCCGTTTCCATTATGATGTGACATTTTTATTGTCATCTCAATTAAATACTAGAATGAAGGCTTCGATACCACCAACTGTGACTAATTCCAAGCACCCGTACATACTCATCAGCATTCCAATTTTTGAGTTCTATCATACAAAACGTTCTGACTAAATCTAGGGGATACTGCATCTCATTTCACAAAAGATAAGAACCAATCATGAATACGACTGAACTATTAACTAGAATAAATATCGAAAATTCTCAATGTAGAATATAATACTGCCTAATTTGTGTACTAAGCATGTTCATTATATGGAGACTTCATTTTTTTATTACCCCAAGTCCTAATAATGGCACTAGTTTTAAGCAGTTATGCCCCACCTGATAGCCATGTTCTGATAAAATATTCTGTAAAGATTATAAAATGTTGAAAATAGACAATTCAAGCAATGTACTCCAAACAGCAACATCAAGACAGGCCTATTTTCAGAACCCCAGAGGATTTTACCTTAGTGACTGAACAAGACAATTCGAATAAAAAAGCATCCACAAAAAGGCCAATTCAAGAACCTTTCGACAGTCCCAACTACTGTGACCATAAAAATACTTGAATGCTGCTCGGCAAACAACAACACAGACATGGTTGCATATTCTCTGAGAACTGCATCGTTTCGCTAGTAAATTCTCTCTTGGAAATATATATATATATATATATGAAAATAATTTTTCCAGAAAAAAAAATATCAACCAAACACAAAACACTAGGTAATAAAAATCAGAGAAATTACTCTTGAACTGCAGATGATCTTTGGTTGGCACATGGTTGCAAGCCTTGACTACGGTCACAGGGAGCCCATTTTTAGACAAGCCCTGCAAGTAAATCTTCCTCTGCTCCAACTCATCCGCCACTTCTGAGTCATCAATGACACCTGATGGCACAAAAGTCTCCCTCCATTTGAGCCACTGCACAAACATCTCACCTGCCTTGTCAGCGTCCATCGATCTCGCCATCAGAAACCTCATCAAAGTCAAATCTCCAAACTTCTGTAAAAGCAAATCACTCATCAGAAACACAAATCACCAACTGATCGTCAGGTGGGTATGGATGAATACAGTTTATGCGGTCACCTCCGTAGAAAAACCCAGTTTTTGAACTGATTTCCTCATCTGGGCCAGCGCCATTTCCTGGGACGTTCCCATTTTATGATCAAAAACTGGAAAATCGATCAGGTGAGAGAGAGAGAGAGAGATGCTTTCTGGGGTTGGAAAACGAAAAGGTTGACGTGAAAAAAGTGAGGAAATGGAGAAAGAAAGGATAGTTGAAAGAGTGAAAATGGCCAAAAGTGGTGGGTTGGAGGCCCACTTTGTCACCGGTCATTTTGAGTTTGGTGGGGACGGCACACGAAACAAGAGTAGAATAGTAAAGAATCGAATCAAAGACGACACACCAAAAACCGACTTATATTCAAATAGAATTGAATCAATCTAAACCCTAAATCCTAAATTAACAACCCTATTCTTATTTATGGAGATCGAATCGAATTTCAGAAGCACATCATGATCGATGGGGTAATAAAAACTCATATTTGGCAAAATCAAAGAGACCAGATAATCTTTTCTATTGCGAAACCATCAACGTTGAATAGTCAATCTGGAGCTGAGTCCTTGCGACATGGACGCTGCCATTGTGGAGCTGCGACTTTAGTGAAGAAGAAGAAGGAAAATTTTCCAATCTGTGCTTCAAACGTAACTGTTCGGCTATGTCAACGCCGCGTCCCAAAGAGAAAACCCCTATGCTAAGGTGGCAGGATTTTAATATTAAATTTAAACGTGTTCTGTTGTCATGTAGGTGCTGACACGTTTTTAAGCAAAGTATTACGTTTCTGAATGGATTGAAAATAAATCTCAAATTTCACATGAAATCTGAACAAGGCATCTATTTCAAATAAAGTTTCCTATGATCAATTCTCATAATACAAATTAGCCTTAAACAAGAAAATAAGGATAGAAACACATTGTTGTTCCTACTTGTCTCCACCTCCAAACATGCCCATCATGTCTTTGTTGGAACCCATTTGTTTCATCAAGCTCTGCAACCCTCCCATCCCACCGATTTGCTTTAACATTTGAGGAGGAAGGACTTTGCTCATATGTTGCGCATTCATATTTTGTGACAGTGCACTCATCCCTCCCCTCTTAGGGATCTTAAGACCTTTCATCTTGCTCCAGATCTTAGCAAGACGTTTGTACTCTTCAAACATCTCCATTACTTGAATCACTTGACACCCAGATCCTCTTGCTATCCGCATGATACGTGATTCGGTCATCAGCTTAGGATTGGTACTATCCAACTCTGCAAGAGATTAATCAGACAAAACAGAGACGAGTCAATGTCAGAGCAGAATGAGAATGTGGGTAATTCAAGCGCATATACTTGCCTTCATTTGTCATAGAATCCATCATGGTCATGTAGCGCTTGATCTTTGCCTGGCTCTCATTTTCACGTCCTTTGGGCATTAGTTCTGAGCTAAATCCAGGAAGCATCGAAAAAACCTGTACTCAGAAGTTGTGATTCAATTATTGCAGTTTAGGAATCATTTTTGAATAATTTAGAACAAATGAGAGAGGGGTGAGGAGAGTGAAGTAAACTATTAGGTGTTACAGAAAGTGTAACATACCTGTCCGATTGGGCCCATCTTAAGTAAATTCTGAAATTGTTCGTACATGATCCTCAGTGTGAAGTGCCCTTCAGAGAGCTTTTGCAGAAGTTCGGGTTGTTGATCCATTGGAACAACTTCTTGAATTTTATCCATGAATCCAGACCAGTCACCCATACCTAACTCGTTATGGAGAAATGAATTGTCACAACAGTTTGCACATTATAATTTATTTGACAAAACCTTAAAAATGCAACACTAACATTGTAGGAGAGCTATTTACCTAGCAGCCGGCTCACAAATGGTTTAACATCAAAAACTTCAAACTCATCCATGTGTTCTCCAGTTCCAAAAAATATGATAGGACTTTTTGTGGCAGCAACTCTGCATGTGCATAAGCAAAATTAATGAATATGTACTTCATTTTTACAATCTCCATATTAGTAACACAGACAAATCACACAATGTAGTATGAGCTTCAACAACTAGTTTGGTGGCATATCATTTGAACTGCACAAGAAAATGTGTCAAGTGTTTCACAAAATAAAGGGTTAGATATGACTCAAAGTGCAAGAGGGTTGCACTATTGCCAACCAACAATAGCATTTCTAGGCTACTCAGAAACCTCGCTCATTTACAGGAACTTTGTGTAATAGACACACTAAATTGAAAACAGTCCACATTAGCATCTCACATGGACACTAGGATTAGAAAATTACATCTACACATTAGCCCGCCCAGGAAACTCCAAATGGTCGTATATGCTATTGGTACCTTCAGATGTTACCAAACATAACCAAATTGCACAAAGAACTGAACTCCTAATTCATCTGGTTGCACTCATAGCGTAAGTACACCAGCCTATGCAATGTATTTTGCTAAAGAACTCCAAGCACTTTTTCTTAGCAGGTATTTGGTAAAAATTTCAATAGTAGTAAATGGTAGTTCTTTTTCGAACAAGGGGTGAATTTATGGTCTAGAATCAAAACCACTTCAGGCATCATTCAAAATCTTACTATAAAAGCAAAAAGTGGCACCCAAGGAAAGTTGATATTCAACCATATTCGAAACTGATTTAACATTTAGCCGCACACAATCATAATTAAATGTCTAAATTGAGCAATGAATAGGAGAAGATTCACAATAAGAAGCTGATTCATCAGATATAATGCTTTGTATAAAGGTCAGTAAATCTGCATATGTTTTGCAGTGTGAAATGACACTGGTATGCAATTGTGTCCTTAGCATAACTAGTGTGCCTTTTCGTCTTTGCAAGGCATGCAGAAGGAGAAACCAACGTTTTTTAGCGGAGATAAAATACATGTGCCAAGGATCATGAGAAAACTCAGATGTGACCAGCCTTGTGTCATTTAAAGAGGCTGAAGGTCGCATGCTATACTTTTTTAATGTGATTGTTGTCAAGGCCTCAAGGGTTCCGGAAATATTTTCTTTGAATGTAAATGAAAATTAGAGCTACATTTGTGTGTTTGTTTGATTGGCTGAGCATGACAAATATCATGATTAACAATCAAGGTTAGTAATATAATGTACAAAAAAACCGTGCAAGAAAAGGCATGAGTGACTTTCATGAAGTTGACCCTGATGGAGGGATATGATAAAGCTGAGGATTCTACGAGCATTGTTTCAGGTGTATGCAAAATTGATTACAAGTTTTAACGGTACATAAACCTAGAAACCAATAAATTTGCTACGTGACCTATTTTATAAGAGTTCAAATATTAAAAAATGCATACAGATGTAAATATATAGTATGACACACAAAACTAAAAAACTTACGCACTAAGTGCACCACCTCCCTTTGCATGACCATCCATCTTAGTGATAATCACAGCTCCCACAGAAACACTTTGCTTAAAAGCTTGAGCTTGATCAAAAGCAGCTTGACCAATGCTACTATCCATGACGAAAATCACAAGATCTGGTTTCTGATCCAAGAGTAAGGAAACATTTCACCAGTTCTATTGACAATGTAGAAAAGGTAAAATGAAGGTCAACATTGAATTAAGAAAATACCGTTGCTTCAGACACTTGACGCATTTCTTCAAATAAAGCAGCTTCTTGCTTATGTCGCCCACTAGTATCAACAATGATGAGATCACAGTTCTCTTTCTTAAACCTCTCAACACCTTCAACAGCAATTTTCATGGGATCTGACTCCATATAGCTGGAGGACATGAGTAACAGACACAATTAGCTTGCAAGGATAAGATAAGAACAAGATTCCACGTCTTACTGGTAACAGAGATTTAAGCATCGAATTAGACACAGTTAGGGTACAAGTTCAATGATTCACAACTCTATCAACAATAACAACACGATCAACTACGAAAGTACAATGCCTCTGTAGTAGTAGAATGTCAGGGATGTCAAGGAAAAGATTCATCTGAAGAGAAATAAAGACGATGAGGGCATCTCAAGATAATGGTAGGTTTAGAACTTAAGTTTAATCCAACTTCTTCAACTTACAATAGAATAAGGTTTGATTGAAATTAATTGTTAAAGATTCATGCAGATACCATCTTCAAAAAAATATGCATTATGTACTTCTATAATGATGCCATGGAGATAGCCGATAATGGACTATTCACTTCATATAACCAAAAATCAATTTGCAGAACCAACAATTAAAAAAAAATTTATAACATAACCCACAATTGGATATAAGCAGCAAAAAATAGGGAATTTGATAACACAAAAATACATCCACGAACATGGTGATAAGAGCTAAACAAGCAGCACAGTTTAGAACTCAACGTCAAAACACTACCTACCTCCCATAAAAAGGGATCTTAGCTTTTGTTGCATTCTGCTTTAACTGATCAAAAGCACCTGCTCTAAAGGTATCTGCACAAACCAGAGCTGGTTTCCATCCTTTTTTCTGATGATAATAAGCATACTTTGTACATGTAGTTGTCTTCCCAGATCCTACAATTTCATTCCAAGAATTTCAAACATTGACAGTGAAATTAAAAATATTGGGGAAAAAAAGCAACAGGTCCAAAATAGATGTATTTTATATTGAAAGAATTAGGAAATCGAGAACACATAACTAGGTCACCGGAAAGTATGTTCATATCCATGCATTTCAATTCCTTAACCAGTAAATTATATATGAGCAAGTACCTTGCAATCCAACAAACATGACAACACTTGGCTTTCCTTTTTTGGGGGCAAAAGAAGGCTTTCCGGGATCCAGCATTTTGCAAAGCTCATTGAAGATAGCCTACAATCCATATTACAAAATAAAAGAATTAGGCGTACATAAAACATTGACAAAGTGATCAGTGTTGTGCCTTACAGAAACAAATAAATGATAAAGGTGGTGACTTCAAGAGAGAAGTGTGCAATCAAGGAACGTACCACAACTTCGCAGGTAATTTCATAACACAACGAAGCATGTTCGTAAGTTACATAGGTCAAATTTATCCAACAAACTTGAATTCTTTGTTTTATGCCATATATTGTAAACTGATTGTAATTTCATAACTTATTTTAAAGTTTGGTGCTCTTTGAATGACCAATAGACTTCCCAACAATGGAAATACCAGAGTATTCTGACTTTTCGAAACCTAAGCCTCTTAAGTTCCCTCAAATTCTCAATAAAAGATAATCAAGCTTCTCAAATTGAGCTAATTCAGACAACATTACAAGCACGATACCTGCTGGATGATCTTCCGCTTGTTATGACCAGCAGCTAGATCGTCCAGGTTGACTATCTTCTTGATATTAGTTTGCATGTCGCGAACAAGCTTGAATTGTACATCAGATTGGAGGAGGGCACGTGTAATCTCATTCAAACATTCATTGAGAACCTTCTCATCAATAATGGTGGCACTGCTCATCTGCTGAAGAGCACGGGAGATGCTCCCACCTAGCTCAGCTAACACCATCTTCGCGTTTGTCTTATAAACTCAACCTAACAGAATGTATTGCAGCTCAATAAGATAAGCCAGTCCACGACTTAACAGTTACACCTCCACCGTATTCTCCTGAAGCAATTGACATCAAAAGGCACAACACAGTAAGATTTTCAGAATGATGAATTCAACATGGACAAAACATTATAAAATCAACTTCAATCGAAGCACCTCACTGATTTATCTGCTCTGATGTCTGATATCAAATCAGTTCGAATATATGAAAACAAGATGAAGTCACACATACAACCAACAGTTGCTGCATACTGATTCACACGAACACAATTCACACAAAAAAAAGCATCGACCGAACCCAATCGATGCCGACAATTCGAATCCGTAAAATCCAGGAGGGCGGAAGGACTTACGATACTCAGGGCGTGGCGGCTGGCGGAGAAAGACTCGAGCCCTTCGAAGCAGATGATAATGAATGGAGCGAGAGGAACGACGATCGGCGATCGACGAAGGGGAAAGCAGCGAGCGAGAGATGTGGACTAGGAATGGGAATGTCAATCTCTCTCTGGGATTAACTGATGTTTCAATTGGACCGACCGGTTCATATATAAAGCAAGCAAAGGGAGTTCGATTGAACCGGATCGGTTCGCCCACTACAATTGATACAAGTTTGTTTTTTGCTGGCAACTGGCAAGGTTTCCTATATATATATATATAACATCCTAAGTACAAACGGTCAATTTGGTCTGGGCTTGTATTTGGCTGACGTGTAATAGATGCCAAAATACAAGTGTAGAATATCAACAAACCACACTAGCTGAACATTAAAAATCACTTGCATGATGAGAACACAACCAAAAAAAAAGAGCAAGGGATTCGGCCGAATCCTATCGATAATAACCTCCTACATTTTACTGATCATAAACACTCGAGAGGTTAACCCAACTAGTCAGTCTCCAATGATTTCCTTTTACATTCCCCTTGCGCGAAATAAAGGAGAAATATGGCCCGTTATGTGTGTTTCTAAACAATGGGGAACGGTGAAGGCAGGTTCGGCTATGTTAAGTTTCAAGGCGACGGCGATGGAGGAGGACATGGAACATTTCCGTCACTGGGTGCTTCGTGTTAATCCAGTTCTTGCAGGCACGCTCCTGAGAGAAAAATAACATCACAAGTGAATCAGGAATCCAATTCAGTGAACTCTGTAGAAAAGCACAGGAACATTTTGATGGACAGTACTAGGTAAATATATTATCATTCAAGAATTATTGACTCATATATGTTTGGCAAAGCTAGTTTTAAGATGCAAAGATATGGCGAACTGAACCTCACTAGGGTTGGTTATGTAAATGATTTCTTCAACATCGAGAATAAAAATGTATATAATGACATGGATGCGAGATATCATACAAGTCAGCGCGCACTATAGCATTCATTTAGCCCATCTTTTCACAGTGAAATAACCGAAGGTAATGCGAACAACTCAAAAGGGCTCGAATTAAGACATGGCAATATAGCGCGCAAGTAGTCTCGGCTATTTTTTTTTTTTCACTAAGAACCAATTTATACACTAGCAATAACAAGTTTTTCATTGTTCCGTATTCTTGGAAAGATATATAGCTATAGAGTGTGGGGTCATAGATCCAGTACCTGCTAGGAAGTAACTGCGAAGCACTAGACGGACCCTTCGGCATGAATCGCTTGGACCTATTTTCATGTTCTTTTTCCACTCGTATGGCAGCTACCTCCTTCTCCATCGCAGCTACTTCTCTTCTCATTTTCTTGGCCTCCACTTCCATTGCTTTGGTTAAAGTATCTACTTTCTTAGCCAGCATCTACAGAATTGAAAATTTTAAGTCAATGGACGAACAGTTAGCCGCAACACGTATTATGACAATAACGGAAGTAAACCTCAATGGCATCATCCTTGTCTTTGAGGCTTTGGTCTTTTTCATTACTCGCTTTCCTCAATGCAATAACCTCCTTTTGCAGCATATCATACAATACACTGGGAACTGCTTCTTCCGTTTCTGCTGTTGGAAACTTTTTCGCTGATTCTTCTGAATTTTCTTTCCAATTGTCATTTTGTTCCACTTCCTTTTTTACCTCAGCTGATTGAACTGGTAAATAATTCCGGACTGGTCCATTTAAAGAAGCTCTGCCCCTGTCTAATGATCTCGTACCACCATCAAATGATTTTGATGTCCCTTTGGCATTCTTCAAGACTGAACTGGTACCAGAAGATCTAAGCTGAAATGAAGGTAATCTCCTGGGTAAATATCCTTTGGAGGTCAACTTGGACACCTCCTCTCCACCTATAGACTGACGACGCCCATTGCTAATACTTCTCCCTTCGGACGTAGTACGACTACTGCTAAAGGATGGTCCTCTCAAACTATCTTCGATAACCTTCAGCCGAAGTTGATACTTATCCTGAAGAGGGAACAAAAAAATTCAGAACCCCCACGGAATTACATGTGCGCTACACAAAGTCACGCTAGACCTACTTTTAGTTGAGCTTCAGATCTGGCAGCACGTTCAGCAATTGCAAGCTTGTCACGCAGTTGCTGCATTTCCCCCTAAAAATACAAATTTCTTTCGATTAAAATTGCTGTAGCGTCTGTAAATGCACCCAGCTACAATGTAAAATAATGAAACCAAACAACTCAAATGAGAGGAGCGATAAGCAGAAACTGGTAACTGACCTGCAAGAATCTCCGTTCCTCCAACCATTGTTTTACGGGCATAACTTTGTCATTACCATCCTTCCATTCATTAGCCACAACAGTTGCAACCCTATTGGCTGTTACCTTGGCACGAGCCAGCTCTCTGTCAAGGGTTTTTCTCTCTTCCTGATGAGTGTAGGCAAAAACAAATTATGCAAAATTGTATATGTATCTTGAAAATTCTGCTGTGATATAAAGATCACGAGGAAAAAAGGATTTTCTAATAAAAACAAAATATGTATAAGCGAGATATAGTAAAGAGGTATCAGGTAGTACATTCATCTCTTGAACTTTCCTTTGATAATCCCTCACAGCATTTGCAGCTGCACCACCAGCTAGAACAGCCTCTTCCAGCTCTCGCACAGTTTGGGTCAGTTTTTCAACCTCTGCAACTTTTTGGCGGTGCATTTTGTCTAAAATTTTATTTTCTTCCTGTAAAAATAGATAACATGGATTATTTAAAGAATTATGCACTACATACACCAAAATAAAATTAGAGGCGCGAGGATGCCGGCAGACAACATAAAGACTTTTCATACAGGAAACCATGAACCTGGCAGATCTCAATCTGTTTCATCAGTTCTTGATTTTTGTTCTGTAAATCATCCACCATCGAGGCTTTTGCAAGTGCCACTTGAACAGTCCTTTCAGCTTCAAGTAAGGCTGCTTCTTTCGATTTGGTCAAACGATCTAATGCTTTGTTATCATCCTGTAACTTTGCTATCTGAAACAGGACAAATAATGAATAAAAACGTCATTCCTAAAGCATCCTTTAGTTCCAAAAAATCTACAGAGATAGAATATCATAACGACCTCCTGCCTAGCCAGTTTAAGTTCAGCTTCTAGAGGTGCCAGAATCGCTTCAATTGGTGGCATATCATCATCCTTCTGCGCGGCATGGACTCTTCGAAGGCTAGCTTCAGCAGCAAATTGAGCTGCCATGGAGGCTTTCTTCTCATCATTGATTTTCTTGATCTCAAGATTCTGTCATTTTAATTTGTTGATCAACCAGCACATAATAAATAACAAGATAACAGGAAGGAAATTGGAAAGGCTACGAGCATACTTTGGTTTCAAGAAGAGATTCTGTTAATTTGAGTTTATCATCTACCCTCATCAATTCCTCAGTGAGCTGAACAAAAAAGTATGGAGTAACATAAGTGAGCAAATAAGATGACATATTTCTCACAATGGCAGATATTCAATTCTAGAGACATGACAAAAGGAGTGTAAGCAAATCGATTATATAAAAAATAACAATTCGCCTAAGAACAAACCTGCACCACCTAAAAATTATCAATACAGTACTTCATATTTAGTTTCACAATAGCAATTATCATTCATCATTATTACAATCCACATTACTAGAGACTGATTTCTACTCTGAAATGCAATACAAGTTTGGAAATTATATGGTTCCGCTGCCTCGAAACTACTGGGTGAAAGGGAAAGGCAGCTAGTTTTGGAAGGAATGTGTAAAACAAAAGTTTTTTTTGGATAATTATGTGTATGGTAAGTTTATGCTTTTATACTACAAAACCATTCATTCAACATCAGCTCCGTAGTCCATAAATCTTTTGTTTCCAACAAAGGTAAACTGGAACGTTCAAATTTAACCCCAGTAATAAACTAATAATATTAGACTCTATCATGCACAAGAATTTGGTGTACAATTTAAGTGACCAGAGAGTAGCTAGTAACAGAATGGAAGTGATAAATTTAAAATGAACACAATTAATCAAGCTTACAGATTTGAATAGTTCAAATGAACTGTCCTGAGAAACAAATGAGATGGAAAATAACAAAGAATCAGAGATGCACGTGATGGACTTACTACCATTAGACCACATAGTAAATTTCAAGAACTTCTAAGTACAAAAATGGTTGCATGAAGCAACAAAGTGTCATTATCTACACTTTGCATAAGAGTATCAAACTATGGACTTGATCTTTTTGATATGACTTATATGTTTTATGTTCAATGTTGGCATCAGGGAACACACTACAGAACTCAAAGAATATGAACTGAGTAGATGACTCATCAAGATTGATAATCAGTTTGGTAGGAACTTCTATATTAGAAACCCATTTCATCTTGGTTGCATTAGGGAGTGGCAGAAACTCTTTGATACCCAGTTTACAATAGTTGCAAAAAGGGCCGCTATCGCCTTACGAACATGAAAACTGCTTACGTAGAAAGACGGGAACATATGTCTAAAAGTATATTCATATAAAATACAGATGAGACTCTTCCAAATAGCAAACTTAAATGAGCATGGAAGCTTAAAAAAATGAATCGCCTAGGGCCTTTCGTCCAGTATGCATTTCACTATTTTCATATACTGAATGAGACATCAACTTTTCAGTGACTAAGAGTGATGTCTACAAATTAAATCAAGTCACCATCCTAAACATCTTCCATTACCAACCACTGGAACTCGGAAATATCAGTGAGACTGTTGGCCTAGAACCGATAAAATGATGAATAGAAAACAGTTTTCCCTTCCCATTGTGTTAGTGTTGCAGCAACTCATACAATAAGACATACATTCTCTTGGCTGCATTGGGACCACTATATCACTAAAACCATAATGTTTCTCACCTACCAACTAGGCAAACAATTGTTCAAACTAATCATTAACTCTAACAACCCATAAACTACAAAGGTTGTCATCATGAGGACGAACCCTCAAGTATGAGCATGGACCATCCTATAAATTCTTAGGCCATTCTACATTGACATTATATTCATTTTTTTACTCCTAATGAACATGACAGCAAGACTTCAGTAACTATGCTGATTTCTCCCTATGAGGTCATATCTAGTGTACAAAACAATAGGCCTGCATATTTCAAGTTTAGCTACCGCTAATATCATACGGGATTCTATATCAAGAGCATATGAACAACTTACTGAAGGATCTGGTGTCACTTAATCACAGTAAAAACAAATTCTCAACTCAAACACTAAATTCCAAGGAGCACAAGTTCAAACTCTCATCACTAAAGAGAACATGCATTCATTGAAATGAGTAGTGACCTCTTCAACAGCTTTTTCTCTAGCACGTTCGGATAGCCTCAACGCCTTAATCTCAGCTTGAGCTTCCCCCAACTCCCTATCTTTCTCTGCCACAGAAAATCAAACAAACCACCAGCCATCACTCATCCATCAAAACACAAGAAATTATAAATAAATAAAATAATTAAACACCAATTTCACCTCTCACTTCATTCTCCAACCGATTCAGCTCCACCTTCACCGGATCCGACCCATGAAGCAAAGTCATAAACTCATCCGCATCCATACTCGGCCTCATAGTAGCTCTCCTCCTAGACCCCTTCACATCCTTGAACGATCCTGACCCCACCGATCTTCCACCGCCTCCGCCATAAAAATCCCCACCACCATACACCTCCGCCGGAGATGCACCTCCTCCATCATCGCCAGCCCTCTCCATTTCACCAGATCTTCAAACTTCCCTCTCACATACAAACCCCTAAAACCACAAAAAAAACCCTAGAACCCCACCACCAATTCAAACTCAACCCAGTTGAAACCCCTACCTGCCTTCCAAATTTCAGCCCTCGCGCTTCCCCTGAGTAGATTCAATCAACAAATGCAGCAGCAGCAGCATTAGCAGGAACAAAGGTATCCCCTTCACTCGATGCCGAAGTAACAAATCGGTCAATCAATGCACCGAGTCGTTCCAGGTCAGATCAGCGCATCTGAGGAGCCGCTGAAGGTCCAGATTTGCGGAAATGGAAGAGTAAAGAAGTTGCTTGTCGCTCAAATCTGCTCGGATTCGAATCGAGCTGGCAGTTCAGCTGACGCTGAGAGATCAGTGAGAGTAGTTTATAGTACTAGAAGAAAGAAAGGAAGCTCCGCTATGAAGCCCTTTTTATTCTTTTTTTATTTTATATATTTCATATCGTAATTATCCGTTAAATAACCAAGTCAAATATACCTATCCATTAAAAACGACATAACTTGATGTTTTTTATTTAAATGTTCGAAGAAAATTTTTTAAAAAATGAAGATTTATTATTACATACTTAAATATAAAATGTTTATTATAATTAATTATATTGAAGTGAGATTCTGAAAATTATAATAGTGTGGGTGGGGTAAACTGATTTAGATTTCTATTTAAACCCTACCATAAATTATTGAAAAAGACGTGAGTGAATTTAAATTATTCATTCATATTTTTTTATTTATTAAAAAACAATAAAAGTTTGTAGCGTTTTTTTAAAAAAAAAAAATTTTTGAAGGGTCCAAATTTGATTTTAGAAATCCAAATTCAGGTGTAGCAGTTTAATCTAATAAACAAACAATTAGTAACGAAATATTTAGTGAGAAAGTCTGTCCGACATAAAAAAAAAAAAAAAAAAAAAAAAGTCTGTACAACATAGGATTTGTGACATTCTTTTTACATAGGAAGCTCGAATTTTTTTTTTTTTAATGTCACATTTTTTTTTAATATGTTATTAATCTGAAGTTAGTTTCGGAAATATTATTTTTTTATAAATCGCTATTGACTAATTTTAAATTTCGTAGTTGACATCAGCACTGACATATCGCTGATGTGTCAAGTTTTCCACAAACCGCTACTCGAGTGGCGGTTTTGACCATATTTAGAATCTTCGTGACACTTCTTAACCCCAAAACACTCTACACAAAATCAAATTACATAAACAAACAAATCAAAATCACAAATTTCAGATCTGAAACTACCAACTAAAACCCAGCAGAGGTTAATATGGAACGCGTAGATTCATTGCATAATATGGAATTAAGTAAAACATAGGATGCACAAGAGCCTATAATATGGGTCACTACTCACTTCAAATTGTATAGAATTTAGCGTAAATCATACTAAGAAATTTGGAAATGCAAACAAAGAAAATGAAAAATCATTCTTCGTCTCTATGAATATCAAAAATTTGATTCCTCGGGTAGTCAATAATTTTAGGGAACGTCTTGATCTTTCATATTATTTGGGGACAATAAATAGTTGATATAGTTATATTTATAACGATTTGGATTGGTTTTTCTGGTCGGATCGTTACAAAATGCATCAGAGTCGTTCCTCCGAAGTAGGTGACATAGGTCACCGAATGGAGGGAAGATCGTCCTGTGTGCCCCAACGAGGACTTTACAAGGATTTAAGTGGGGTGTATGTAACATCCCAATTTGTATCATATTGATTGTGAGAGGTGTTTGTGATTACTTAATAAGTACGTCTACCAACTATCTTGTCACTAACATAGCATAGTTTTGAGATGGACCTTATGTTGTGGTAACCTAAGGAATGGTGGTGACAAAAGACAATTATGACAACATATTATAACGGCTTAGATCGGCCTTTCTGATCGAATCATTAGAAAGGCAATAAGTGCATGATAGGCCATTACAACACATGGCTCTATTCGATACAATGCTTTGCGTCGATATCCAGGAAACGACATTGATATGTCACGGTCTAGCTAGTAAACTCATTAATGTTTTGCTAAATTTGCTCGAATAATGCTCTAATGACCTTTCCTAACGAGAATAGCTTCCTTGCACTTTGACAGTGTCGTTCCCTACATCAAGATCAAGTATTTCGTATAGAGTAGCGAATCTGATTGATGCTTCGGTCAGATTCCTTACCTGAAGAAACATAAGTGATGATTATATAGCTCTCATTTGTACTTTTGTCTCTTAAGTACTGAAAACTATCCAAATCAATTTTAAAATTCATGAAACTTGGTCAATGGTGGAATAGTAGGTTTAGAGCATGTGTATGAAATTTCGTGATTTTTGGATGATTGGTTTGAGAGATATGATCGGCTGAGTAGATATATCAGGTTCAATCTCAACAGAAGAAAGTCCAGATTTTAAGGAAAACTTCTTGAGCAAAAAATTCGATTCTGAATTGATTGAGCATCGCAGGTTGGAAGGCTTTTTTGATTGCGCGGCATGTCTTCGTTGAGGTCATCGCGGTGTTGTTCGGTGATGGACACGCAGAGAAGGCATGCGTCCGCATTAAGATTCGTCCAGCTTTGGGAGCTAGGCTGCTATTCATGAAAATTTTCTTGTACTTGTGTGCTTGTTGTAGTTATGTGGTACTTACATTTGATTGTGCTGCGATTTCTTGTTGTTCTTGGTTAATACTAAGTAGATATACTTTGAACCTTCGTTGGCATCATAGTGAAACTGTCCGGGGCTGAGCATTTCTCTGGAGGCCGGCTTCAAGGAGTAGGAAGAGTATAACTCTGTAAAACTGATCAAGTGCATCTCAGCCCATCACGACGTGATAGTAAAAAGATCTTAAATATTTCATCGATTAGGGTTCGATTTTGATGGTGCCAGAGCACTAATTCTAATGAGGAATTTGGGTTCAATCATATTTACGGTTAATTTAAATTTTGGAAAATATTATAATAAATATGAAAATGATAAGTTGTATGTATGATTTTATTTATTGATATAAAAAGGCTGGAGTAAAACGACAGCGTTTAAATTTTCAAATGTCGACCACCGCCACCATCTTGTCCGACTTCCACCTGCGTCTAGGGTTTGAGCTCCAAACCCCTCAAAATCTCCACTCGCTGAACTTTCAAAAAAACCTCAAAATTTATTTCTGTTCCACGCACCCAATTCCACACACAAGCCTATACCATCATCCATGAATGATCAGAGACGCCCTTCAATTCTTTGCTTCACTGCGCAGAGCTGCACGCATCCCTACCCCTACCCCTTTCAATTTCAACCAACAGCTACACAAACTGACCAACGCCTCCTGCGGCGACCTCTCCCTCAAGCTTCTCTTCGCTTATATCTCCAAAGGGTATTGCCCTCACCCCTCTTCCTGCAATTCTGTCATTTCATATCTCTGCAAAGCTGGAAGGCTTCCAGATGCTGAGAGGTTTCTGAATTCAATGCGTTTGTTCGGTTGTGTTCCTGACATTGTGAGTTTCAATTGTGTGATTGATGGGTACTGTAGATTTGGGGATATTGGGAGAGCTTGTTTGGTGCTTGGGAGTTTGAGGGATGGTGAAATGAGGCCTGATTTGGTTACTTTTAATTCGATGTTTAACGGGTTTTGCAAGATGAAAATGAGGGATGAGGCTTTTGTGTTTATGGGATTGATGTGGAAGTGTTGTTTGCCGAATGCGATTACTTATGGCACTTTGATCGATATGTGTTGTAAAGATGGAGTTTTGGAGATGGGTTTGAAGTTCTTCGGGGAAATGTGGAAGGATGGGGTGTGGCCTAATTTGGTGGTGTACACGGCTTTGATCGATGGGTGTTGTAAAGTTGGGGACTTGGAGGTTGCGTTTGAGCTGTTCCGAAAAATGGGAGGGAGTGGTATTGTGCCGAATGTTTTTACTTATTCTGTTTTGATAGATGGGTTGTGCAAGGTCAGGATGGTGAAAATGGCCGAGGCTTTGTTTGGTGACATGTTGAAAAGAGGCGTCGCGCCAAATTTAGCCGTTTACACTTCCCTGATAGATGGGAAGTTTAAGAATCATGACATTGACGAAGCGCTGAAATGCGTAAGCCGAATGGACGAGGATAGAGTGGGCTTAGATATGGCCGCTTATGGAGTGGTTGTCTCGGGTCTTTGTGCCAATGGTAGATTAAGTAAAGCTATGGATGTCATGGGAGATATGTCTAAGAGCGGATTGCTTCCTGATGAGTTGATGCTTGCGACGGTTATGGATGCCCAATTTAAGGCAGGGAATGTAGCCGCAGCAGTAGATATATACAAGAACTTATTGGCTAGAGGTTTTGAACCGGACGCGGTTACTCTCTCGAGCTTGATGGATGGACTTGCCAAGCACGGAAAACTTCACGAGGCGAAAGAATATTTCTGCAAGGAGAAGTCAAATTTAGTTGCGTATACTGTGCTCATCGATGGATTTCGCAGGGAAGGGGATATGAGCCAGGTGGAGAGCCTCGTGGCCGAAATGCAAGAAGCTGGATTTCGCCCGGATAAATTTGTATATACCTCTTGGATTGCTGGATTGTGCAGGGAAGGGAATTTATTGGAAGCTTTCAGGATAAAAAATAAAATGCGTGAAGAAGGTATTCAACCGGGTCTTTTAGCATACACGTCGTTGATATGGGGGTTAGCGAATATGGGTCTAATGATCGAAGCGAAGCAAGTGCTTTATGATATGATGAAGATGAAAATCAGTCCTGATCGGATTGTAATTGATATTCTGATTCAAGAGTATCTGAAGCAAGGTAATAGTGATGCGGTTAGAAGCTTGCAGGATGATATGAGAAAACAAGGGTTTTTCTTTGGGGATGAGAATAGAGGTGAAAATGCAGCATGATTATCCATCCAGTTTTATCAGCTTCAAATTGATGTACATTAGCCAAGTCTCTGCAATCTTTGCTGGTTCGATGGCCCAATTTTGAGAGTGTTCATGCTCATCTCGTATATGGTTAGGTCTTTTGATGTATTGCAAAACTAGTATTTATCTACTAGTTTTTCCTGAAACAATGGCGAGGTTGGACTGCATTAGGATACTTTTGTCACAACAAGTTTTAGTCGTGCAGAAGGTAAATCTGAACCTCGCGACTCTTGTTCTAACAAAGTGGTTCAGGTAGTTAACCGGATCGAGATTAGCTGCATATAGCATGGGAACATCAGCACCGGCAATTCTTTCCACTGATGCATCAAGATAATATTATTCATTCTTATAACTCAATATGAGACAATTACAAATGAAGAATCCAAACAACAAAAGCAATGACGGACTAATTATAGTCGTTTCTTAATAAAAATAATTCCATCAAAACCTTCTGCGAGACAAATACAATTTCTGTCTCAAAATAATTGAAGCTCTCTTAGAATGAACATTCTTTAAGGGTGAAATATGTATCTTATACCTTTCCTTTGCGTATTGGAAGGCAGAAACTGGAATCTAGAGTTTCTGCTGAAACCAGGAATGATTGACCATACCTGAAAATTAAAATTCATTTTCACCATAAACTGAAGTATTGCAACATTTGGTTGCAGGTAAGTTTAAATGAACTACTCACAACAAAAACCTCAAAACACAACAAAGCAAATTCTTTACTCTCTCACTGGAGCCCAGATTAGCCAGATGGAAGTAAATGAGAGTGATGATTCGACATCTGTCTTTAGTGATAATCATATATTTGACTACCCTCCGGACAACTATCATAATCAACTATAGGTAAAAGACCAATGAATATACCTGAGAATGGTGGTGGCATGCTTGATTTTTAACCTCTTCTTATGTCAAATTTAAGGATCAATATAGTCAAAATAATTTATAAACGGTAAGTCGAATCAAACCAAAGAGAACAATTTAATTATACGCTAAAAGATGTTATATTTATGATTTAGCTACTCCTCTTCCATTTATTGACCAGATGTTGGACAAACTGACAGATAAGTCCTATTTTTGTTTTCTTGATAGTTTTTCGAGCTATAACCAACTCCCTATCGCACCTGAGGATCAAGAGAAAACTATATTCACATGTCTATTTGACACATTTGCATTTAGATGCATGTCTTTTGATTTGTGTGATGCTTTTCAAAGGTTGATTACCATTATATTCTCTGACATGATTGATAGTTTCATTAAGGTGTTTATGGATAATTTTACTGTGCATGGTGACACTTTTGATACGTGCTTAGACAACTTGAACAGAGCTGTGTCCTCATGGATAGACTTATGCTCAAAAACTGGTCATGCAACACACTACAAAATAAAAGACATGATAAAGAAAGAAATAAAAAGGCAGAAACTCCCCTAGAACTCATCAGAGACGTCTGTGGGTCCGATGGAGGATGATGAAGAGTCTTGCACGTACTTTGGAGGGATTGGTTGCCACCCAGGCGACATGAAAAAATATAACACCCTATAGGCATTGAATGTAGCGCCCAACTGTGCCTGTTTGAAGGTCGGTTGTGGCTGCTCACTACCGACTTTGGCAGCTATCATAAACGCGGTTCTCCTGGAACCGGCAACTGAAGGCTCAGCCTCCCTGCGGCGTCTATTTGTCGGAAGCTGCTCATGATACATCTGATCCACATGATGCGTCATGCAAACTGATCTAGCCTCCGCGAACAAGTAGTGAGTGCGCATCTTATGAAAGCCTCTCGTGTGAGAAACTTCGACAGGACAAGCTGCTGAGATTCCAAGATCGGCAAGCCATGCAAACGGCGCAACATACAAGTGATTAGACTTCCGCAGAATACTCCTCCACATGAAGGCCTCCTTCACACATCATATCAATTATTGCAACACATTTCGTCCTCGTGAACCTTCCTAGAACAACATATTTTCGAACCTGCATAAAGAAGATTCATTTCTAGCACGAGATACAAAATCCTCTTCTATTGCACCGGAGACATTACAAAATGACAAGCTTCTTTCAAGCATTATTCAAAAATGGCCAAATAAAATTTCCCTAAGTTTTAATGATCTTCGGATCTGTTACAGACGAACATTAGTCTATAATAAACCAAGGAACAACTCCCAACAACCGACATAATTTTGTTTATCAGAGATGTCAACATAAATGAGGGAAAACAACCAATTCGCAGCAGCTGGTAGCTACCTGCTGACTGAAGCGTGCGGGAAGAAGGGGAGGAGGTTAGAGGATCTATCTGGGGGAGCTAGGGTTTCGAAATTGGGACGACCGGCTCATGGAAAATTGAAATTTCATGTATTATAATAAAAATATAATTTTATTTTAAATAAATGTATATGCTTTTAACATCAAAATAAAATTATATCATTTTTGAAATTAATTAAATTTTGCATTATTAATTATAAAAATAAAAATTGGATGCGAGGATGGATGCGGCAGCCTAGGGTACTTGTATCCCTTTCACACTCCTTTTGTTGAATCTTCTAGAATAAGAAATGAATATCTAATTAATTTAGCCACCCTCCAAACCGGGTCAGCACAACTCTTAACAATTAAAATTAAACCAAAATTATCAGTTTGGATCGGTTCGCAGTTTTCGGTTTAGTACTATTTACACGTTGAAACTTGAAAGCCAACATATAAAGTAGCTTCTTCTAGAATAATTTTTATCGCTACACAATTTTGAAAACTCCACGTATACATCAGAACAATCGCCTCACATAGCCCTAACTGCCGCCACGTGTCTATCGATTTCTATAAAAACGAACAAAATCAGCTTTTGCTTCCTCACCAAGAAAACCAAAATTTCCCAAATCTGCAGATCTAGGGTTTTCATTTCTACATCGAAAAAATGGCACTGGAATGGGTTGTACTCGGCTACGCGGCCGCTGCCGAGGCAGTGATGGTCCTCCTCCTCACTATCCCCGGCCTCGATGGTCTCCGCAAGGGTCTCGTCTCCGTCACCCGCAGCCTCCTCAAGCCGTTCCTTTCCATCGTCCCCTTCTGCGTGTTCCTCCTCATGGACATCTACTGGAAATACGAGAATCGTCCTTCCTGCGAGCAAGCCGGATCATGCTCGCCCTCCGAGTACCTCCGCCACCAGAAGAGCATCATGAAGAGCCAGAGGAACGCGCTCCTGATCGCCGCCGCGCTGGTCTTTTACTGGATTCTGTTCTCGGTCACCAGACTGGTTGTGCAGATTGATCAGCTTAATCAGAGGGTTGAGCGGCTCAAGAGCCGGGATTGATCGAGGTGAGTTGATTCCTGATCCGATGAATGTTTTGGATTTTGTGACCTTTATCTGGCGATCGCGTTTAGCCTTTTACTTAATGTCACTGTTGCTGTAATTTTTCGGCCTTTGTGGTTTGATGCGCTTGTGCTGTGTTCCCAGTGTTCGAATACTGAATAATTTGATTGATCCAGACTCATCTTTCTGCCAAATTTGAGTGTTCCAACTTGATGAATTTGAATGAAATGATAAAAATGAAGTAAATTTTTAGCTATATTTTCTCACTATCTAAAGAATATTTATTATGCAAATTTGCATTTAGTTCAGATGGACGTGATGCTGATAGCCATCTGAAGCTCCTGGCAGTTTTTATATTTAGTATAAAGACCCTTTATTCTAGACAAAGGGTGTTTAGACTAAAACTCATTGACATGTAATTACTGGTTTAAGGTTTTGAGATTGGCTGTTGTCTGTGTTATGCAAATGGTGTGTCATTTAGAAACAGTGAATTATGCCCGGCAATGCCTTGGCTGTTGTATATTTATTGGAAAAAGATTTAGAAGTACGCCGGTTTTTTCTATTTGTTTTTTTCGCCGGTTTTCAGATTCTTTTGTTGCAAAGTGAATGTTTGATATGCATTGGTAGTATGGTTTTGGAGAGAAAGAAGAAACCTTGTGGCCCTGAACCTACTTTATTGTTATCTTTTTAGTGTCAACAAGTGTTTAGAGATGGGTTGCAATGTGAAGAATCTACTAATATTTTGTTTATTTACTAGTTGGCACTGTGAAGTTTAGCAATTACTTGGCACTGTGAAGTTTAGCAATTACTTGGCACTGTAGCAATCTACTAGTATTTATTTACTAGTATGCAATGTGAAGTTTAGCAATTACTTGGCACTGTAGCAAATTTGAGTTTGACAGCAAGGAATGTAAGATTTCTTCTTATTTATGAAAGTAGAATCAAGTATGGAATTTATGAAATAAGATAGGAAAACACCTGTCATTATCTTTCTCATCTTTAATTTTAATGAGTTTCACCATTGATGCATGTCATCATAATATGGGTTACAAAACATGAACAACACAATCGCAGCTTTGCACGGCCGGCACTGAACACATCTAAAATCCGGCTTCGGATTCCGCCACCAACACGGTTCAAAATGCCTAGCCCTGTCACGAACCCATCCCTCGCACAGCACAGGAACTCGGCTATGGGACAACATTAAATTCTCCTCCCACGGCCTGTTGCACCACTGAATCCTACGCAAAACCTTAACCATGGACTCGATCTCAGCACGAATATGCGCCCTCAATGTCATCTCGATCAGATCCTCCACAGCCCAAGCTGCGTCCGGCGTCTGATAAAATATGCTGAATATGTTTCTTGCAAGCCTGGCCAACGGATAGTCCGGAGCCAAACTGCCCAATGTCTCCATATTCTCCGCCACCGACTCGTCGCAGAATATTGCAACACATGGAGCGTAGAAGAGCAAGCCGCAGACACGAAACTCAGCCCCTAGAAGCCTGAATTCCTGGGACAGAAACCCTAGTTCACGATCCCATCCGTTGCTGACAAGAATCTCCACCACTGGTAATTCTTGCAGCACAACCCTAATGTTCTCCTGATTCTGCACGCTGCTCCAACTCAGAAACTCCTCGAAAAACCTCACGCGGTCGGAGCTCCATAGTTTTATGAATATCGTAGCAACTACCGAGAGTGGCAGCATTCTTTATCTGATTAGGGTTTGTGAACAAAGTTTGAAGGTTACAGAGAGAAGAGAGGAGCTGGTGATTTTGGTGCAGTGAGATCAACATGTTGTCGATATGTATATATATATATGAATCACAGTAGCATTGACTAAAAGTCAATTTATGTTAGATTAAGTGAATCATTTGGATACCCAATATTACTAAATATTAAACTGTGCATGTACAAAATATGTCTTAAGAAGATATTTCAAATCTTGCCTGTCTGATTTATATTTCCAAATCACTAAGTTGTTTCTGCCCAATTTGGAAATATAACCGGTAATTAAACTATGTTAATTACATTAAATCACCTTCTTAGTAACTAATGATGAACATGTATAATATTCTTAAATGCATACATAATTTATAGAGTATAACTATAAATATTTGAAATTAAGCAAACAAGTTGTATGCAAAAAATAAAATTTTCGTAATCTCCTAAATCAGTTACATATTATAATCGAATAAAAAAATAAGTTGAGACAATCAATTTCTTTCCTGTGAATAATAAGGTTTGTTGTCGATATGAAATTATCTTGAAATATGAATTTCAAATAATGGATAAAGTTTCAAGTCTGTAAACTGATTTTCTTAGAAACAATGCTGATTGATAATTATCTAAAACACTCATTTAAATCTTCCTCTTCTTCTAGTCCAAATAGATTTCGTGATAACCAAATCTATAAATATGCATACCCTGATCCTCCTACTGGAGTCATTCATCACAGAATTTGCTGCTTTTTGGTTCTCTCTCAGCAATGTCTTATTCCTGTGAGATTGCAGAAGAGCGCCATCTTACCGCCATGAGGCGTGCAGAGAGCTACGAAATCTTGGGGGAAGTCGGGCAGGATGAAAAGGGCGCGACCCTTTACAGAGCCAAGTACGCGAAGGCAGAGCCCGAGGGTTTTTCAGGGAAGCTGGTGGCGATCAAGGTCATCAAGCGTCAGCGTTTGCTTGATAATGTTATATGCCTGACGCGCGACATCAAGCACTCCATGAGTTGTGGTAACAAGAATGTTACACGTGTTTATTGTTCTTTTTCCCATGATGGGGATCTGTGGGTGGTGATGCCTTGTGAGCATGCGGCGTCTCTGGCTCGAGTCGCGTCGAGGAGGTTTGGGCGGGGGATGCCGGAGAGGGAAGCGGGGCTGGCGCTGAGGGAGGTGTTGAAGGGGTTGGATTATCTGCATGGGAATAAGTGGATGCATAGAGGGTTTGATCTTGGGCATGCTTTTGTAGACCATGACGGTGGAGTGAGGATTGACTTTGATTTGTTAACTTATGACCCTGAAGGAAAGGTTGAGGCTCCGGAGGTTGCATGGCCGGCGCATCCGCCGGAGATGTTCAGTGATGAAGGGTTTGAGTTAAAAAGCGATGTGTGGGGATTCGGGATTGCTGCATTGAAATTAGCACTTGGGTATGTTCCGGCCAGGAGTTATAAAGAGTTGGCTGGATTCATTGCTGCCTGGCCTGAGATGGTGGAGAAGGAAGCTAAGGTGGTGAACAAGCAGGCATGGGTGATCAGAGGATTGGGGTGCTTTTCTGGAGGGATTCCGGCCGAGGAGGATGGAGAGGGAAGGGTCAAGAAGATCTCACCGGCATTCAAGAAGATGGTGGCGGATTGTTTGAACCCAGAGCCGTCGAAAAGGCCTTCGACGAGAGAGCTGATGGAGTGTGAGTTCTTCCGGGAGTTGCAGGGCCAGGAAACTCCTTCCTTTTTGAAGTCATTACTAGGGCAGTAGCATATGCCTCTTTGTAGTAAAATGGATCTACATTTTGTCAGTCAATATTAGAGATATGCCACAGGTTATGATAGACTGTTCAAGAGTTGGTATTCTAGTCCATCAGAGCGTGGTCTAATTCTTTTTAAAACAGTTGATATTGCAGGTTTATGGAGATAAAGTATTAACAAACATAGCATACCAAAACATAGGCCTACAATTGTATCCGTACATGTCATCCGGCATGCTTTTTAAAAAGCAGTAATGATGAAGGTTGATGGAGATTGTCCCATAAATAGGTGCAAGCTTATACAGCATAATGTCAATGATTAGGTTAGAATAAGCCCCTTCTTCCTCAGTTCTTTCAGTGATAACTGATAACAGGACCAATGACAAAAACTGCAAATTTTGCAAAACAACTGACGTCATACTACTATGATGCAAATACGCACCTCATTCCCTTTATCACCATAGCTAATAGTAAGCTCCTTGTCGATCTGATTGGGATTCTGCTCAGCTGAGTCATTTAACACCAACAAAAAGAATCACAAAGCTACTCATTGTTTAAACTGAAGACGTAAAATATAAAAGATAGTTCTTTCAGAAATCGTGTATACTCATTAGTTCAACCTTCAACCCCGTAAAATTGGATACCAGTATTTCACTATCCACACAATCGAGTAGAATGTGAAATCCTCAAACCGTGAACATTTCCACTAAAATATAGCATTTAAGTCTCCTAGGAACATTATGAAACTCATGAATCATTGGGAAGAAGTTGTTACCAGAAAGAAGGTACATTGCAACAGGAATTCCAGTTACTGTCTATTTCCCAGGTTGCTCCAGGTCTTAAGCCTGAAGAGAGCATGCATTATTCAGCTATGGCGAGCCATACAAATAAACCTTTGAAATACAGTTCAACTGTAATACATTATCGATTTGTTCTCTTGATAGCATGCCCTAAATATTGTAAGTTATATTTCAGTAGAAATTTTTTATTGTTCATTAAAAACTTGAGTGCTAAAATAGTAACTTTCATACTGCTACAAAAGACATCACTTTGAAGAGAATGATCCGTGCAAGCCTATCTCAACAAACCTCTAAGCGGATTGATTGATGCCAAAAGTGTCTTGGCAAGTAGTTGTATAACAAATAAAGTTCACAAATATCAACATAAGCTACAAGCCTACAACATGCCACAACAACACAATAAATCACCTACTATGATTGCAAAAATGAATGCCTGGGACAAGACCCTCAACCCAAAGTCTCTTCAAGTTCGGATCGGACAGCATCAACTCCATTTTCCATCTGATTAGCTTCTTTGACTGGAAACAATCAGTAGCCAGTTCAATATGAGATGAAAATATGGACAACAAAACCAACCAAGAAACCCATACGAGTAAATGCAATGCATGAACATGCCTTAAAGATTATTTGCGGTATCAGATGTTCCACCACTGGCATTATCCACAGAAGTTACAGTGAGATTGGTAATACATAAGAACGTGGAAGGGGAATATTTAAAGCACGAGTCCAGAATATAGCATTAGCCCTATCATATTATAAATGGTTAAATTAAAAGAGCTTCACAACAAGGCCTACAAATTCTGATTTTGAAGTTTTCAGCAGAGGGATTCTTACCAGAGAAAATCTTGAATGCACACCTCGCTGTTTAAGAGAAAAGAATAAACACTCAACTTTCACTCAATGAGCCAAATACATAATGAAGTTTGATTAGGTATAATCATACTAGAAGCTCTTCTCTCTCATTCGGAAGAGCCACAAAATGAACTCTATATCAATTAGAACTAAAGCGGATGGAAAAAACATGGAAGTACACATCGATGCGTACAGAAATTATTACAAGAAATGAAAAAATATATTATATACGCACCTATCCGTGTTCCCTAGCAGCAACAGGAGTTTCTTTACCAAATTCTTCACTTTTGAATCAAATATATCCTGCACATTCTTCTTCTTCTGTAGCATAATATTACAGCGTAAGCTAGTCATAGATACACACATCGAACGCTAGACAGCTACAATTTACTTCAAATCAAATTACTGAAAGGTAGTTCAAGTATTTACAAAAGTAAGGTTGACATGTGAAAGAGAATTTTAAATTCACTGAGACAGATCCTTGATGAAGCATAGTTAAATAATACACTTTTGATCACTTTGATATTCAGAATAATGATTTTTACTATTAAATCCAAGTAGATAATGAAGCATAGTTAAATAATAGTAGAAATTCATAAAATTTATATTGTATTAGCATCTTGATGTTGATGTAACTCATGCATTTCAAAAGATAATTCTTCAACTTCAATTTTTCACAAAGGGGGTCAGCTTACTCACCTGTAGTTGACTGGCTCGATACAGTGTTGTTCCCTTCAGCTCTTCAATTTCATCATCAGTAAACCAAAGCGGATTTCCAAAAAATTGTTGGAAGCATATCCAGGTACCTAAAATTATAAAAAAATTGTCTTTCAGACACTAATAAATGATGGATAAAGATAGAGCACAATGTATGCTACACCTACGGCTTCCATGAAGAGTTTTTAAGCAGGCGCTCCACAGTAAGTAATCAAAAATCTATCATCCACATCTCCACCCTCAAACATCTTTCTACATTCAAGTCCTATGACAGGATCTTGAAGCACTCTCATCGGAGTTATCGCCAGATCTAGCGGCACAACTAGAAGCACTTCTGAAAACAATCAAACCCAAAGTCCATTAATATCAACCCGAAGCATATAAGAATTTAAATATTTTCTTAAACACATCCTACAAATTAAGATTATCACAATATACAGCCATACTAACCATCTTCAGGAGCATCAGCAGTTGTATAAATACTGAATCCTTTATCAGAGTCGCAGTACTTGACACTGCAACCTCTCAGTTCCACTTTATTCACCTGGATTCAAGATCTACAAAAAATCAAACATCAATCCTCATAAAAACAACGACGCTGCATAATTCAAAGACGGAAAAAGAGAAGAAATCAAACAACATTTACCGATTTTATATTTCTGATAATTCAATTACCTGAAGCCATTGAAGAAACTGGTCAAGCTTGGCATCTTCTTCATTCGCCATCTTCCAGGTCGACCGACTCGACGACGCTTGCCAAGCTTGAAGGAACGCAGAAGGGTTCTGCCGCAGGGGCAAAATCGTCATTACATAGAGATGAAACGACGCCTTTTGATTAAAGCAGATTACTATAAATAAGAGGGATGAGACGCGGGATCGGATGGGCTAACAACTTTCGTCGATTATTAATAAAATATAATTATTATGATGCGACATCGTTCTCAGTTTAGCTTATAATACATCGCTTATAACCATCATTGGGGCAAGTCAGGACGTGCTCAGTCTCCGACTTGTTCAGCCAGTATCAACATAAGATTTAAATGTAAATTTATCTTGTACGTGCAGACACAAACATGAAACTTTGCTGGGAGTAAGGGTTAACCACCTTAATTACAGCAGTAATAAGAACTATCTCCTGACTATACTTCTAGACTAAACCCTGACCAACCCGCACAATAAAACCCCAAAATGCCCAATACGCCATCCTTGGCTCAAACGGAATACAGGGGAAATAGCGGAGAATCAGGTCCTAGCCCTTTCATACGATCAAGACCTTTTCTTAAGACCAGCAACCCAGAATTTCTTGTCTGGCTACAAAATTAATTTACAGAAATATTATGCGATACTGGTACCAAGTACATCTGGATTCTAAGTCTTCTAGTCCTGAGCTCCTCTAGGATCAGCCACAAGCAATGTATGGGATACGTCAACGACTTCACATATCTGGAAGAATTAGTCTATGAGGCTATTCATGTTAGATATATAAAATATTTTTTTTAAAAAAACTTACAGATACTCTGCTGAATCTTCAAAATAGAAAGCTTGTTTTTATTACTCCAAAATATTTTACAGACTCTCAAATTTTGAAGGCTTGTTTTAGAAATCGCTCCCCAAAAACTCTCCCTCTAACAGACACCCAATATTTCTATTTATACAGACGCTATGGCCGACTTAGAAATGGCCCACACATATGCTTTCTCCAAACACCGCACACTTGTCATAAACTTGGCAATATAATTGCCTACTAACAAAAAGCAATATCATTGCTATCTACTGAAGATGCTTCTCGGGCCTTCAAGTCATCGCCGTAACTTTTGACAATTCTGCATAATGGCAGGGCCCACCTGTCTTCCTGTCTTTAGCTAACAATCATTTGCCAGCTTTATCCTTATCCTTCTCCTCAAAGAATTTGTCTAGGAGTGTGAAGCGAATATCTTCAAAAAAGGATTTCAGCTCTTCTTTATGGTCATCTGGCAGTCTTATCGTCTTCATTGACTCATTCGATTTATTATCTTCAATATTGAAGATGTCCTTCTTCAAGGACGCCAGATAAGCATCAATCATTTCTTCCTTAGTAAGGTCTTGGGCTTTGTCTGGGGCCTTTAGTCCGAGACTGCTATGAGCTTTACCCTTCTTGGCCTGATCTTGATGGGCCTTGATCTGCTCTTTGATCTGGCACAGAGTACCATCACCATAGGGCTTTTTTGTTTCTAGGTCAATCCTGGTCATCTTATCCCAGAATTTCGAATAAGCGATGCGCTTAACGCAAGGCAAGCATTCTTGCGAATATCCAAATATTGGCTCCCATTTCCATATCCATGGGATCGAAAATTCCATGAAAAATGTATTCCCTTGGGCAATTTGCCTCAGACTCCTTATTAAGGAGCTCTTTTGCTTTGAGAGATATATCTTCCCAGAGAGCATATTGCTCTAGATAATCTTTAGGAAGAATTTCTACCCTGGTGCCATAAAATTGCCACCAATGTATAAACCAAACAGGTAATTTTCTCTTAGAAACCTCAACACAAATCTTGATCAATCAAGAATGTTTTGTGCTTCGGATTCTCATATAGTAACGCATTATCAAACGCATCAATATAATCCCAATAATTATATTTAACGGGAGTTTTACCTGGCCCGAAGGAAAATTCTTTGGTCTTTTGGGGTGAAAATTCCCAATCACTGAGAGGTATAACTCTCTTAATAATAATTTTAAGAGAAGAGTATGAATTAGGAATTTTATATAAAGGAAGAGTATGAACTTCCCCAAAATATGGAACAATTAAGCAGATGGACGATTCCTAAAATGGAGCCCAGTCTAATTTCTAAATTAGGAACTTTTGAAAAGATAGGTTTGAAACAAATAGTAGAAACTACGGAGGAAACTGTTCCTTTAAACTCATCAGAATTAATGATTAAATTGCTTGATGAAGTTGACATATTATCTTATAGAAAAGATTATAAGTTTATCAATATTGGATTAGTGCAAATTGCATTTAAGCCCTTGACTTTAGAAGGTCTTCCAGAGAGCTTTGTAGCAGCTCTCAGAGATGGCAGAAATCTTAATTGAAAACAATCCCTTATGGTAATTATTCAGACTAGTCTAGCCCATGGCCCGGTATATTTTGATGTATACCCAAACCTTCAGTTATCACTTTGAGATTCTAATATATTAGATGTTTTAACATTAAATGTTAAAACTCATGGTTATAATTATAAACCAGGATCAGAAGTTATAGCTATATGCTATCGAATTTATTATAAGCCCTTAATATACGTTAAACCCTCTGTGCAGAATGGTAGATAGACCATTAAATGAAACAATTATAATTGGAACTAATGTCAATAGGTCTAATATAGCTACCCGTAGAAAAATTAAATGGGAAGAAATATAATTTCCTTCAAATTGGACTTTAGAGAAATCAAATATACCACATGAAATTCCTCATTATAATTTAATGGATGTTACTCAGGATAAAAAAGGAATTATAAATCTTAAGTTTGATAATACTACTAAAGAAAAAAAATTCTAGTTATCGCCCTAGACATTCTAGGATTAGATCTGTAAGATCTTATATTTCACCTTTTGATGTTCTTATTGAAGCTTCTAGAACATCAACTTCTCAGATAAGAGAATCAGGAAAGATGGATAGAATCATTATGAATGAGCGTAATATTGCCAGAGGTATAGGACCAGAAATAACTGAGTCAGATATGAATTTTTCTATTTAAATGGAATATAAATTAGATTTTAACCGAGGGTCTCCATTCAGAAAGATTATATCTCAGGAATTTGAATCAGATCATTGGAAACCATTTAAAAAATGGTTGTAAGAAAATTATACTCAATCGGAATTAAAAGAATTAAGTACAGAATTTTATAAAGAATGTACTGCTAAGAATGAAATCATATATTTTGTTGAATGGTTTCTAACTAATTATGTAGAACAATACGTCAATATTCTTGCAAGAAATTATAAGCTTTCTTCGGGAAAAATTGTTACCCAGATAGTGTCACCCCAGCAATTTTTTTAAATTGAAAAAAATGATAGAACTTATAATTTTTTAGCATTTGAAAATCTCATAGAAGGAGAAACTTTAAAGGCTAATATTGAACAACTTAATAGAATTATAGAATAAAATAATTATACAAATTTGTATTTAAATATCATAGGAGAAACAAATTGTGTCTCTGCAGGACAGAATTGAGAAAATTTATCAAAACCAAAAATCAGCTATAAATATTAATCCTTCTGACATTGCTAGTTCCAGTATTGTTATAGCCAGGCCTAGTATTCAGCCTCCACCTGAAATAACAGGATTTAAATTAAGACCAATGAAAGAGTGAGAAGATTTGCTAACTGAACATTTTAAAAATCTTAAGCTCAATGCCTTAGATAATAAGCTAAGGGATGAATTAATTAAGAATCCTGATTATAAACAGGTTTATAATGATCAACTTAATAAACTTCATAAATGGGCAGATAGATCTATAACTGGTAAATATTATTACCCTAGGCCAACGCCAGCTGATGTATTGATAGAAGAATCAAATGAAGTTATATTAAACAGTTATAGTGGCAGCCATATCTATGAATGGAACATAGATGGTTTTGCACACCAACAAATACATAATACGATTCATAGAATGTTAATGTATGCTACTATATGTAGGAATAATGGTAATACTGATAAGAGTATAGCTCACATGATTATATCAGGATTTACTGGTCAACTTAAAGGTTGGTGGGATAATTATTTGACCCCAAAGGATAAACATATTATATTGAATACTACCAAAAGAGAGGATGACAAAGATAAAGAAGATGTCGTTTATATTTTGGTAGTAAATATTGTTGAACATTTTACAAGTAAATATACCGATAATAGTAAAAATATTAGGTACAAAATTTAAGGTGTAGAACACTAACTGATTTTAGATGGTATAAGGATACCTTTTTAAGTAGAGTTATGGAACTCCCATAGTGTAATATTGTTCACTGGAAATCAAAATTCATTGATGGTTCGCCTAGTTTATTTGCTGATCGGATTAGAAAAGTCCTTAGGCAGGATATGGATCATATTCCTTATGAGTGTTATACTTATCGTAAGCTAATAGCAGCCTGTACACAGGAGGGAATAGCTATTTGTAATGAGATTAAGTTAAATCAACAAATGAAAAGGCAGAATCTTATAGAAAGAAAACAATAAGGCTAATTTTGTGATCAATTTGCCATAGATAAACCTATTACTAATAGGATACCTCCTAAGAAGCGAAGTATAACAAAAGATAAATCTGCTCATAGAGATTATAGAAAGAGAAAAAGAAAATATTCTGAAAAGAAATTTGAAGATAAGAAACAATGCAAATATGCGAGGGAAACTAAAAGATGGAATAAAAAAAAATATTGTTTGTCATAAGTGTGGTAAATTAGGCCACTATGCAAGAACTTGTTGTGTTAAGAAAAAGATTAATAATCTAGAAGAAGATTATAAGATTAAAACTATTTTAGCTAAGGTGCTACTAAATTCAGAAAACTCTGAATCAGACTATAGTACTGATGATAGTACTGGATCTTCAGGTAGTGAAGATTTGATTGTCTTGAATGATGAAGATATGTCTTCTGAGTCCGACAATGTCTGTGAACCTTGTATCTTAGGTCAACCTTGCCCCAAGAAAGATACAAATAGAAATTCTGATGAAGAACAATTATATAGAAGTCAATCACAATTCCAAGATTTGGAGATTAATGTTCTAGATGGTAAAGCCACTCTGGAACTTCTTAAGATTGTTAAAGACCCTATAATAAGATCTAAAATTATAGATTAAATTGAAGATATGAGAGAGACTGATAATAATCAGCAAGTAAATAAGGTTCCTGACTTTATAAAACCTTCAGAACCATATTTAATGTCTGAAGTTTATAAATGAATTAAGGATAAAAGGATTATGGAAAGTCCTACTACAAGTTATGACTTGACTATTGAGATTGAAAATCTTAAAAAAGAAATTAACGATCTTAAGATAGAGAATAGTAGACTTGATCAAAGAATCTCTAACATAGAGAAAGGAAAACAAATTGTTACTTATGATCCTCAATTAGAAATAAATGTGATAGAAGCAGAAGAAAATTTCCTTTCTACTTTAGAAATGTTTATAACGCAAAAATGACACGTAAAAATTACATTACTAATTGATAATTACTATTCAAAGGAATTCACTGCTCTTGTTGATAGCGGAGCAGATCTTAATGTTATACAAGAAGGTTTGATACCTACTAGGTACTTTTATAAGACTACTCATACTCTTTCGCATGCCGGAAGAGATAAGCTAAATATCAATTATAAGCTACCTAAGGCTAAAGTTTGTATAGATAAAGTCTGTACTGAGACTAGTTTTTTATTAGCTAAAAATATTACTAACCAGGTTATACTTGAAATCCCTTTTATTACTAAAATATACCCACTTCAGAAAGTTAACACTGAAGGAATTAGAGGAACTTTCCAGGGAAAAAATATTTTCCTTAACTTTATAACAGAACCTCTTACTAAGGTTTTACATGAAATTTATGATTCAATTTCAGCTAAGGAGAATCAATTAAATTTTCTTAGACAAGAACTTCATATGATAACGATTGAAGATAAGTTAAAGAATCCTAAATTACAAGATAAAATTGAAACTATTAAAAATGAGTTTATTGCAGAAATTTGTAATGATCTCCCAAATGCTTTCTGGGAAAGGAAGAAACATATTGTTTCTCTTCCCTACGAAGATGGTTTTACTGAGGACAAAATTTCTATTAAAGCTAGACCTTGTCAAATGAACAAGGAATATCTTGATCTTTGTAAAAAGGAAAATTTCTTTGGTCTTTTGGGGTGAAAATCCCTAATCACTGAAAGGTATAACTCTCTTAATAGTAATTTTGCTGAAGTTATAAACTTCAGTCTGTCCAGTAGAAAAGTGTTATATTTCGCAGCCATTATTTGCGAGAATATGCTTGTAAAATTTTCTGGACTTATAAGTCCTGCTTGGGAAAGATTCTTCCTCAAGGTATTTGGATATAATCCGCCAAGGCTCATCGAGCTATAAATAATCTTTGTTTTCCAAGAGAATTATAATTCTCTGAGTATGACTCGCAACAAATCCAGTATTACTGGATTCAGCTTCATCATTACCCACAATATTGGCATAAGAAGGAGTAATTTACCCTGATGAGGAAGATTCTCCTCTTTGTTGTCTTTTGAATTCCAAGAATTCTTGGTATTCTCTGTCATGAGACAGATCAGAGGCTATTAGCCTCCTGTTTCCATGCTGAGCCAAGATATTATCTTGCTGCCTTCCACGACCATGTCCTCCTCTATAAGTGGAAGAATATCAACTTCCTCTATAAGAGGAAGGCACAGATTGCCAGGACATTTCTGCAGGATCAAATAATTCCATATTAGTCCTGAATATACTCTATAGTAAGGAAATCTGGAAATTGTCTTCTCCTTTCTTATAAATAATTTCAAAATCAAAAGGCGCTAAATAAGCTTGTCATCTAGCAAACATTTGCTTAGAAACATCATGCTTGAAATCTTTTTGAAACATAAACTTGGCTGCACTACAATCAGTCTTAACAATATATTTGATTATAAAGATCATCCTGAAATTTCAAAATATATTTCACCATAGCAAGAATTTCTTTTGCAATTGTAGCATAATTTCGTTGAGCATTGTTCCACTTATCTGAATGGAACCTAACAAGATATTCTTGTTTACTGTTAAGACATACCTGTTTCAGAATCCCTCCATAACCAATATCAGAAGCATCCGTTTCAATAATTTTTTCCCAATTTGGGTTGCTAAGCATTAAACAAGGTAAAACTTTCACTTTCACTTTTATTTTCTTAACAGCATTAGTATGACTATCAGACCATGGTTTAAGGTTCTTTTTAAGCCTGTCATAAAAGGGTGCAACATCTTCTGTTAAATTCTTATAATATGCTGAAATATAATTCAGATTACCTAAAAAATTTTGTAACTGAATTTTATCAATAATTACATCAGAAAATTTACCAAATTCAGACGATCAAAGAAACGGAACACCTTGTGGAGCCCAGCCCGGTATGAATTTCAGACGAAACAATTTCATTTTTAACATTACTTTATATTTTGATGGAATTAGGAATTTTATATACGACTAATAATTAGGGTGTGGAGTGACACACAAAAACGGAACACGTGGCATGATTCCATTGGCCATGTTCTTTGGCGTGTCCGTCAATGTATGAACGAGTCGCATAAACATAAAGACAGACAATAATCGAATTTTATCCGGTCAACGATCGAAGCGACCAGGAGAATTCTCATGAAACCCCAATTGAACTCTTCCCAAAATCGCAAAAATCCATTCCTCTCGATTTTTCGCGTTGACGTTCACCATAAGCTGCGATCTTTTCCACACGTCAGTGAATCGGAAATCCTTACAAAATCCAATTTTGATTCGATCTGGAGTAATCGGAGAGGCTGGGAGGAGCAGGAATGGACGAAATGAGAGACAAGATGAAGAATCTGATGAAGAAAGTCACCTCAACTTCCTCCTCCGGGAAATTCAAGGGACAAGGTCGCGTCTTGGGCTCCTCATCCTCTTCAGGCGACCAGTCCATCCTCACTCGCCCAACGCCTCCTCAATCTTCCAGACCCAAACCCAATCCCAATCCGCCTGATCCGAAGCCTGTTTCTGGGTCAAATCGGAAGCCGGCTGCTGATGGATTCGATCCGTTTGATGCATTGATGACTCCAGCGAAGAGGTCTCAGAATGGGTTTAGTTTGAATATGTTCGAGTGTCCTATTTGTAATCAGAATTTTAGGTCCGAGGAGGAGGTGTCTGATCATGTTGACGTCTGTGTGAACCAATCTGTGGAGGTGGAGGGTGAGGTGTCTCAGATTAGAAATAGGGAGTTGGAGGTTTGTGTTGGTGCATTTGTGTCCGGGAAGCCGTCCGTGGATGTTGTGTTGAGGTTATTGAAGAATATTGTTATGGAGCCGGAGAATGGGAAATTTAGGAGGATCAGAATGGGTAATCCAAAGATTAGAGAGGCTGTCGGTGAGGTTGCGGGAGGTGTTGAGTTGTTGGAGGCTGTTGGGTTCGGGCTGAGGGAGGAGGATGGGGAAATGTGGGCTGTAATGGATGTACCTTCGGAGGAACAGAAGGAGAAAATTAGTAAAGTGATATTGTTGCTCGAGGGGCCGAGTAAGGAGAATGTGACTGATAAAGACGGGAGTGTTGTGCAAGTTGTGCCGAAGAAGGTGGATAGGCAGGTAATGAAGCTTCTTGTTAGTTTTTCCGGTTGGAGTTGGCTGTTTTTTTTCTTAGGAGTTTGTACCATATGTATCATTATGGTAGATTGTTAAACTGCTCCGGAACAGATTTTTTTTTTTTTGATAAGCGATGAACAAACAAGCATGCTTCATTGGTTTGATGACCTTGTGCATCAGACCTTAACATATTATTTGATCATGTTAGATTCTAAATCAGCTGTAACAATAAAAAAACGGGGCTAATGTTTCATACCTGCAGAAGCGAACACTTGGAAGTTAGAACTTGTTATATGTATTTGGAATCATGTTTCCATTTTTCAGCGAAATCATGCTTTTATTGGTATGTTTTTGTTTCTCATTAATTGACTATAAAACTTTTATTGCAGGTACGAGTCTTCTTTTCAGTTTCTGAAAGTGCGGCAGCCAAAATTGAGCTCCCAGATTCCTTTTACAGACTTTCAACAGATGAGGTAAGAAGAGAAGCAGAAATGAGAAGGAAGAAGCTCGCAGAGTCTCAACTTCTGATCCCAAAATCTTACAAGGAAAAACAAGCCAAGGCTGCAAGAAAGCAGTATAAGAGAAGCATAATTCGTATTCAATTTCCTGATGGCGTGGTACTACAAGGCATCTTTGCTCCGTGGGAGTCAACTACTGCTCTTTATGAGGTTAGCGCGCGCTTCATGATTTTATTTACCTGCTTATTCAACTTCTGCTTGCTTTTCATCAATAAAAGAATCTTGGCTTCGTTCATTCCTAGAATCCTTGAGCTTCCAATCTCTTGGATCCCAATGTCATTCAAACTGTTCGTGTATGGTTCATTTCAGTTTATATAACTCCTCTTTTATGCAGTTTGTAAGCTGGGCACTGAAAGAAGAAAGTTTGGAGTTCGAGTTGTTACATCCAGTAGCTGTGAAGCGGCGTATTCTCCCACGCTTCCCTGCACCGGGAGAGAAATGCAGGACGCTGGAGGAAGAGGATCTGGTCCCGTCTGCTCTCATCAAGTTCAAGCCTCTTGAAACTGATTCAGTGGTGTTTACAGGACTGTGCAACGATCTTCTGGTAATCAGCGAGCCCCTTCAGCCTGGTCCAGCAGTATCCTAAGCCTAGTAGGACGCATTCACATAAGTAAGAACAAGTTGCCCACGCTTACTCAGGAAAAAGAATTGTGTAACGCATCAGAAGCGTGCGTGTTTCATAAAAATTGATTGTGAATTGAAGGTTGTTGGATTTAGCAGAAGAACTTGATCATTCTTCTATTCTAAGAAGTACCATTTTTGAGAGTAAAGAGCATGTTGCTTTTAAGGGGCAGGTTTCACTAGACAACCCCAGAAGAGGCTGTTGTCATCAGGTATTAGAAGAGGCTGTTTCAGGTAGATTACAAGCCATACCTGAGCTACACAGAACAAGCTGTAAGGCGGCTCTGTTCCGGCTTGGCATAGTTGTGTTTCTGAAGGATGGATGGAAATTCATTCAACATGAAGTTTCTCCATCAATATACTTATAGCTCAACTTTGCTCATGTGTGCATACATTAGGCCCTCCCTTCCGACCACCGCAGCAACCAGCAGATTGGGGTTTGGATTTGGACTGAGAAAGTGTTTAGACCCTTGTTTGCATGCAGGGCGGGCCTGAACAGAGGGCAGTGAGCTGCTCCTGCGGTGTATCCTTTCCTACCGGATTATCTCCAAGAATGTAGTCTACCTGCGCAACATTGAGCATGATGAGGACATCTCAGCTATCCACAGATTGTGGCAAATAAATGATCAGTTGGCACTCTAAAAGACAATCCGTTTAGATTTGTCTGTTATTTCCTGTAAAGTTAAATGATCAGGTGGAGCGAAATGAAGCGTTAAAAACTGAAATATATCATGTCAACTGTGCCCAAAAAGCATCTGTAAAGTTACATTTGGAAACCAGGTTTGCTATTTCTATATGGACAGTTTTTTTCCAGCCATATCAAAAGTCTATGAGATCTACTCTGCCGCCAAGGCGCTTCTTTGCCTTAGCTAGATGGGGAAACACTGTATTGGTCATGAAAATTAATATTCGCCGATCAGTAGGAAAACCTCGACTTTACTGTCTCCGAAAGTTTGTTCCAATCCCAGGACTTAAAAGCCTCTGGCAGTTCATTCCAATCCAAGGACCTCAATGTTTCTGGGATTTTGTTCCAATCCTTGAACCTCACTGTCTCGAGCAGTTTGTTCCAATCCCAGGACTCAATGTTTGGTGGTGCAAGAACTATAGCTAATCCCAATGCAATGAGAACAATGCCCATGCCTTTCATACATCCATGGCTGCTCGAAACCTTCCCTAATAATATTGTGCGGTACTTTTCTGACTCTTTGATGATGGCTAGGCGTCTAGTATCCTCTTCATTGCCAAGAGCTTTCTTGTTCTATAAAAAGAATCATTGAAGGGGAAATGAATGAGAAAACTTCACACTTTCAACTATTTTTTTATACTCGGTTATCCATGATATTTTACTATAATAATGGATGTTCGTTCCTTAGCACAGATGTAGAAGTAATTATATGGTATGGTAACAACTACAAAACATGTTTGAACATGACATATAATTTGACTATCAATTAAATAAATGATGTCTATCGCAGAAGCACATACCTTGACCTTGAAATGAATAAGAGTCTCCCTCAACTGGTCAAGAGAAATATGTTTTGCGGCATGTTGTTTCCATTCAGCCGAAAGCTTCTTCAAAATAGCAACACTTGCTTGCAAATTTTCATCATACACATTTTCCTGTTCAAATCAGCGAACAACATGACTTTGATTTCATACACTTCTTCAAAATAGCAACATCTGCTGCAAAACTAACCCAATGAACGAACAGAATAATTATTATAAGACAAAAGATACCCATTGCTTGAAGCAGTCGCCATGTTGTGTCAAACACCAGACAGAAATCCCAATTGCTTCTTTTGATAATTCTGGAATGCCTGCTAGGCAGAGGAGATAGGTCAAGGATGGGAAATAAGGACAACACATTTTTTCTGATAGCAATGGGGGGGGGGGGGGGGGGGGGGTGTATGTTCACTAGACATGTGTGGCAAGCTTGAAACATCTTTTAGGAATTACCTTCACTCGATGCTTTGATTGAAAAACTAAAGATTTGCTGTGAAACTTGCTTCATTGCTTTGCTTCCAGGGACACCAGCAAGAGCAACCTCCTTTAGGATGGGATACACGGCCATAAACCTTTCAGTTGCCTGCAGCAAGATAAGAACTGAGAAGCCGTTTGAAAGAGATGCAGTCTAAGCATTGACGGAGCAACAATACAAACCTTCAAACGAGCAGAAGCCTGTGGGAATGTCACCCGCATTAACACATCAAAAGAAGCAGGAGGGATCAAACGCTCCCCTTTTCTAACAGCACCATTTATCAGTATCGTGCGAGCTTTTGGAGCAGACACAATTCTGAGAAAAAATTGAGATTAAGACGTGTCCGTGGTAACTGGAACACTAGACATCATCAGCGAAATAGAAAAGGTTATAACCTTTCCACCAACTGCAAAATCAAATCTCTGGATTGTGGGTTGCAGGTTGATTTCCCACCAACAATTGGCAGGAGATTATGGGCCCATGCATACAACCCCACCGTCAAATCTCCTTGACAAGCCTACAAAAGATAATGCTAATATTAAGGATAACAAATAATGTGAAAACCAATATGCAAAAGACACATTTGTAATGTTACAGTAGTGGTAAACATCACTACAGACTCACTTGAGCTATCATCCATATAATGACAGGGAGTTTATCCTGCCCTTGATACTTGGCATTTTCCCTTAGATTTGGCAAAATAGTAACCAATACATCAGGTTTCCGTCGTAAGACCATTGCTAAGACTACAAATATTGCCACCTGAAATTCGGAAAAACATGTCATCAAATCATTTGAGAAAACATTAATGATACTCATAAACCTTAACCATGGCTACAAAAGTATCAAGATTTTACTAATTGCAAATGTATAAGCTAAATAGAAATCCTTAAACTAACAGAAGTTATAAAAAAGCATATCCGCTAGTTACAAAAATTTAAATACAACTATCTTATAAAAAAGCATGAGATTATTTTCTAATAATTAAAATTATTTATCAAAAGTCCTAACAGAAGTTTAAAAAAAACATATCCGCGAGTTACAAAATATTTAAATACAACTATCTTATAAAAAGTATGAGATTATTTTCTAATAAGTAAAATTATTTATCAAAAATCCCTCGTTTGATAATTTAGGATACACACAATGAAAACTTGCGAAATATGGGAGTACAGCTGGCCAGTCTGTCAGCCTATTGACCATAATTGTCAAAAACAAAGATAATCGAACCAAAATCAAGGTAATGACAACAAATTTCACCTGAGATTTATTTGAAGGTTGTTGGACAACCTTTTTGGACCCCTTAGGAGCAGGCTGATGTGTTGCAAAATCGGCCAAAATGCTATCAAGACACCATAACACATATGAAGCAAGAGCCTCAGCATTACGTTTGTGAATCCAGTCAATAGCAGTTTTGTACACTGGTTCAGATATATATGATACGGGGATCTGCAAAAAAATAGTCTAGTAAGTTCAAAACATAACATTTCCATAGAAAAAAATGAGACATTAGTAACAACATACCCTACTCAAAAGGCGGGTAAATTAAATTAGTCCTGCAAAAACACACAAATTTAAAGCAGAAAAGACTAACTTCTGATTGAATGTACTAATTTTATACAGTACAATATGCAAGAATTAATCGCTAACATTAAAATAATAATGTTTTGTTTACTGTTTGCCAACAATTCTAATGTGACCATTATGGACTGATGATGTGATAAAATTAAGGTTTCTAAATTTCAGTTTCAAGACAAATCTCATCATGTATACTCACATCAACAATCTTGGAAACTGGGGATTCTCTGAACATCTTAACCCAGGGAAATTGCGATGAATTGACCCCAGCAAAAGCTCGACCAAAGTAGTCTGCCAGCCTCTTCAGCTGCATATCATCTTGGTTCTCAAATGATGCCTATCAAATGGCAACAAGAAATCCAATCACAGATTAAAAATCAAACTATCGAATTACTGTATAGACTTAATAAATAATTAATTAGAAACAAAAGCTCACCGAGGCATCAACTAAGAACGCCAATAGATCCGCCGCGTCGATCTTAGCCGCAGCCTCCGTCACGGTCACCTTCGGCTTCTTCTCCTTCTTAACCTTCACTTTCTTCACCACCTCGCGATTCTCCTCCCCCTTCCGATTCTCATAATCACTACCGTCCTCCTCCTCCTCCCCATCACCTCCCTCATTCGATCTGATCGCTCGATCCGACACAGACGCCGCGATCAGCGCCTCCGCAGCGCGCCTCCTCCTCTCGTCGGAGTGCTCCTCCACCGATCTGAAAACATTGAGGCTACTGGCTCCTGATTTGAGTGGATCGGTGTGCTGCTGCTTGGGTAGGGCATTCTTCCGCTGGCGCTTGGCGTAGGTGACCGTCTGCCATCCCTGGTCGGACTTGGCTTCGTTGGTGCTGTTGTCGGATGCGGAGATCGCTGCGTAGACCGACGCCATGGTTTATTTCGAGCTTCTTTTTTTGCTTGGATTTCAGAGAGAGATTTGCAGAGGGGAAAAAGTGAGACGATGAGACGAGTGGGTTGGAGGGGTATTTATGTCATTTGACTGACTTTGCGATGAAGTGGATGGAAACGAATTTCGGATCTGCGTCCGATTAAATTCATTCTTTAGTCGGATGTAGCTCAAATACAATCTTTAAAAGCACATCACATTATAATTATTTTATATTTAAAATTACCAAAATAACGTTACAACATAATTAATAATATTTTATATTGTATCTTATTGGACCTTTGTTTTGGAGCAATGTAGGAAAATTATTCAAATGTCTGAAATTGAGTTCAGAAAAATTAATTATTCGGAAAATTTATATATATTGAAATATAGCTTATTTTTGGATACACATACTTTGTATATCTATTCTTATAACTCTTATGAGATTACAAATGAAGATTCAAAAAATAAAAAAAAATGACGAACTAACACTATAAAATTTGTAAATAAGTCAAGGAGCTTAAGATTATTACGTCACATAGATCCATCCATGGTTGTCAACTTTGACTTGCTGCGGTCAACATGCCTCTAAATTTGAATACGGAAGCAGGTGTGGCAAAGAAGAGAAGGACCATTGCGAGGATGTCTTCACCTTCAGTGACCTAAATTGGAAAAAAACTTTCCAAAATATTTCGTTCTTCCTTTTCATATTTTCTATATGTCCCACTTTTTATAAGGATATATGAGAGGCCTCAAGCAGTACCAAAAAAATGGATTTTTTTGGTATTTATGGTCTTTTTTAAGCTAAAATGAATCTTTTAATGTATATTTTTTTTTATAAAAATTAGGTGAGCCCTAAATCCTTGGCTTTACTAGTCTCTA
Organism: Umbilicus rupestris; assembly: GCA_963678935.1. Taxonomy (NCBI): domain Eukaryota; kingdom Viridiplantae; phylum Streptophyta; class Magnoliopsida; order Saxifragales; family Crassulaceae; genus Umbilicus; species Umbilicus rupestris. The sequence continues at coordinate 11,201,837 of OY787619.1, forward strand.
GGATGAGCTCGCCTTGTGGCCCATTTTTTGTACATGTACCATTAGCAACAATGCTTTGATTTAAAAGCAAAAACGCCTATTTTTCACTTGCGATTAGTTAACGCTAATATGTTAGCGAGTTAGAAAATTTATCAAAGACACTGTTGGATCGTTAGTTAGTGTTTCCTCTTGAATAACTCAGTTTTGGGCTACCCGAGAGGTATTATAGTGAAAATTCAGGTCGAGTTACCCGAGAGGTAATGCAGTGGGTAACTCGACAACAACAGCGGAATTAAAAAATTAATGCGAAATGTGAATACTCACAATTTATAGTGGAAACCTCACTTCCAAATAAGCACTGAGTAAAACCACTACTTTCCAATGTTCGCTTGAAGGATTTATGCAAGGTAAATTACCGCTTTATTTAGATCTCTTATCAAGTACAAAATGAACGACTTATCGCCTTCAACGCATATGTTGTTCTTTTGTCTCTCCTTGACTCAATCTAGCTCTCGGACAATCCTTCTTCCACTCTTGAACTTGACCGTTCAAGATCTCCGAGTTTTCTTCACGCTTTTCTTGTCTTAACACTTTTGTTCTTCGCCTTGATGTTCTTCCACAACCTTCAGTTCGGTTACTTAAAAGAGCAGCGCGTGATCTCCCGGATATCTTAGATTAATGCACTTGATTTGCACACCAGCATTCAGGTTTCCAAATCTGCCACAATCCAAATCTCAATCAGATTTAAAGCAAATCATGTTTGCTTCCTTATTTAAGTGAGGAGATAATCTTGGAGATCTAATACATATCTCATGATATATATTAGATGCATTCGAATATCCCTGAAGGATATTCGAATATTTGCTAGATTCTTTCCCAATTCGTGTCTCGCCTTGTTTCCTGGGCCATGTTGTCTTTACCGCCATCTTGTCCCTTCATGAGTCCCCTCTTGTCTTCCTTGAAGCGGAACTCAATCGCCTACTTTGTGTTTTCTCCTGCACACTCATTACTCGTTGTTAGCTGAGTGTTTATCATCATCAAAACACAAGGGTTCAACAGACAATGTTACGAACAACAACTTTAGTTAGATCAATTGCTCAAAAAATCTGCCAAATGAATCAGAGGAAAGCGAGTTTAGAGACGATACTTACGTTTAGGCGCTCCTTTTATAAGCGCCTTTGGTTGATTCGGTAGCATGGATAACGAGTCAGAGCAAAAGCACGCTGGTTAACGTTGCTCAGAAGAAAAACCCCTCTTATGGAAGTGCCTTGTGTTGATTCAGAAATGAAATCACTTCAAAGAGCACTTTGAACAATAAAAAGCTGCCGCCGAACTCTTCAAATTTCCATTCCCCAAACTTCAACGTAATATCAATGAGATTTATAAAACAAGTTCCCATGATCAATTTGTTGAAGTTGCAAACGAAAAGAATTAAGGGAGAGTAGAGCTTCATGGATGCGTAAAGAATGAATTTGATACAATACAAAAAATAAGAATAAATAACAGTAAGAAAATAAGCTTAAAGACTAAAGTATTCTTACATAATATAGAAATATTAATAGGTAATACCTTCCATCAAACTCACGATATAATGATGGGAAGTATCGAGAATTTCCTAAACAAGAAACGAAAACATGATTTTTTAAAATATGTCCCCATATAAATTTTAATACGACTATTTTATCCATTCAATTACACATTGATAGATTGAAACGAATCATCCTTTGACCAACAACGACAAACAAAGAAAACGAAGTTGCAAATCCCAAATTTAGATGCGAAACCCTCGAAATTCCAAATTAAGATGTGAGATTGCAAAATTATAAATTCAAATGTGAAACCCATGAAATCCCAAATTCAGATGTGAAGTTGTAAAATCCTAAATCCAGATGGAAAGTTATAAAATCTCAAATTCAAATGCGAAACCCTCGAAATCAAAGCCAACACATAACCGATTCCTTGAAAAAGAAGTCGCAGTTAATAAAATGTAAAAATGTTGCAAAGGGTCCTTGAAGTGGTTAGAGCATGCACAACGGTGTGGATTGTAGGAGGTGCTGGCAGAGGATGCTTGAATCTGTTTTGTGTAACGGGTAGAAACAATTGTAGGAGGAGGTGCAAGAGAAGTGTTGGATGGAGCATGTCTAGAAGGAGGTTCTCTTCCCTAAATTGTAGTCAAAATCACCCTAAATTTCTGTCAAATTTCAATTTAATTTCAATCAAGTTTCAAAATATTTTCAATCAAATCGCGATTTAATTTCAATCAAATTTCGATTTAATTTCACTAAAATTTAGATTTAATTTGGTGGTAAAACGGTATAATAATTCTCCACACCTTCTATCATGATGACCAGTGACAGAAAATGCTATTCGAGGAGGTTCTCAAAACAGAGAACGTTCATGCTCTTAATAAGTCAATGCCATTGTTTGGGCCACTCGATGAAGCATTTTGAGTGTTCGTCCCTGCTCCCAGTGCTTATTGCATTCGCATTTTCAGTTCTTGTATCGCTCACGCGCAACTCTTGTAATGAATTCTCCATTTCAGAGGTGTTCTAGTTCAATGACAAAATATGGCTACAGAAATATAAAATTAAATTTTCAAGTATATATTTTAAAAAATAAACTAAACTTACACTAAGATAGTCGGGCATAATCTCAATTAAATTGTTGACTCTAGTGCCATTAACAAGGCCTCCTTTTTCTTTTTGCTTGTTCATCTCCTAAAAACATGTTAAAAAAATGATCAAACTAGTGCTTAGACATGTGTACGAAGCACAAGTAAAAACCAAACTGGAGAATTACCAACTGTAGACAAATCCTCTCTGTAGAGGATGCTCCTTAGATGTTCTCCAAATGTGATGCTGGTGATGTGGGATGTGAAGAAATAACTTGAACATGGGCCGGTGATGGTGGGGGTGTCCGATCTGGAGGTGTCACGTTTTGTGCACTGGGTTGGAGGCCTTCGGATTTCAACCGTAGAATATTTTTGGCTTCTTAGAGCATCCGCAGAAGCTGATGAAGATTGTAGAAGGTTCTCAACAACAAAATTACATAGCGGGGCGATATCGAGGAGATGACATTGAGGAGCTCGTTCAACAGCTGCAGCAATTGAGGAGCAGCAGTGGTAGAGAAAGCTAATTGAATAGCTGAGAGAGGAGCTGCTCCGTCTAAGGTTTGCAGAAGAAGTCCAAGTCCAATGAAACCCAACGGATATATTTTGTAACGGACAATTAATTTGATTTGTTACATCAGATTTAAATCTTATCATACCGACCAGATTAATTTACTACGGAAAGTTTTTTTTAAAAAAATCTGAAAATAATTTTGAACTCCTAATTTTTTTTTGCTATAAATGGATCTTTCATTTCAGATCCAAAGTATATCAATCTTCATTTGTTCTCTCCTAATATCAACATTGTGTTTCATTTTTTGTTCAAAAAATGACTTTCGCTACCCATTGGTCTATGTCTGAAGATATGCAATTATGTATATCTTATTTTCGTCAATCAGTCTGATCCCATATCCGACAACATACAAAAGATTGATAGGTTGTGAGAAAAAATTCATGCCGATTTTCGAACAAATTAGGTGATGAGCGTCTGAAATAATTCTAACGTTGGTTAGGTCCAATCCACCATAATAGTACATGTGAAGCCCACAACAACTAATGTTTCAAATATCAAATCTCAATATTCCACTTACACTCTATAAGGGCATTTGCACCGGTTGAAGATCGATCTCAATTTGAGAACGTTCTCGTCAGTTTCAAACGCACCGTTGAGAGAAAGATCCGGAGGAGGTAGAATGTGCTCGGAGACGATCTCGCCTGGATAGATCGAGGAGAGAGAAGATCAATGGAGGAGAGAGAATAACACGTGCAAATCACGTGACAGACCCAACGGATTGATCCGACGGGCTGATTTTTAATTGATCTAACGGTTCAGATTTATTTCCAACGGGATTTAAACCAAACAATATGAAAAAAAATGTGAATAGTAATATCTCCTCGAGATAGTTATGGATGCATAAAATGTATAGATTGCTATTAGTGTTTGTTGAATAATAATAGGAATTGCTTCTCGAGAAATTCCTCAACGAAATATAACTTCTTCAACGGATGCCCTAACTACAAATAAAGACTCGAATAATAATTGGAACTAAAAGACACATTTCCTTTCTGCAGGTTACATAATAATGGAAGAAACCCCGAAAAAAATTACTTCTGGTGTTCCTGAATCCATATGTAGATGGTTGGGGTAGCTGCTTTTTTCGTTAATTATGAAATTTCTATTCGACATATATTCAAAATGTCAGTCGCTTAAGAGAAAAATTGTTGCACGAGCCACCATCAATGCAACCCACTCATTCTATATTTTCAAAATTTCATGTGTAGACATAGAAGTGTAATTCGGAACCATAACTGACAGAGATTGAATGTCAAATGATAACCGTCACATTTGCTTTCTTAAGAAGCGCACTTAAACTAGTCGCTTACGCGCAGCCACATAGGAGCACTTGCGCAACCAAGTTAATTAGGTCGATTTGTATCTGCCGCATATGGTCGCTTACACGACTCAGTAAAATCAGTCGGTTAGGTACACATATGCGACTTCTTCGATCCATGTCACATTAGAGAAATTCTAGTCATCTAGTGTGATAAGAGTGAGATAAAATTCTGCGAATTGTCTGACCCCGATGCAACCTCATGCTCTGCGGATTAACAAGGCTCGAACTGACTATAAAGTATGTGTAATAAAAATGTCGAAGAAACAAGTCAGTCTGCATTACACTCAAAAACTCAGCTCTGAGCCATTTTAAAGCTTTACAAAGATGCTGCCCTAGGCCGGCCTTGAAGCCTCTAAACAAACAAAACAAGAATCCGGCAGTAACTAGAAAACCAGAGCTGCACTCTCATTATCCAAAGCCCGTGACGCCTCGTCTTGTGCGATTGCTTTAGCGAGCAGGTATCGCAACCTTGAACGACTTGTTAATCCAAGCCTTCAAAGCCCCGGTTCCCTTGCTGGTGACTTTTACAGGCACCGCGATCTTTGCAGCTTCATCAGCACATTTCGGCTTCTTGCACAACATGAAGTTCCTCGCCCCACACCGACCTATCGTCTCCCAGGGATCCAAAACTGCAATCCAAACATCATTCGACAAGTCAAATTTCTAAAACACAAACGGAGCGTAAAGAAACTAAATTTGGGAAGAAAAACAAAATCTGATCTTTAACTTACAATCTGAAATAGCAGCAGGGCAAAATAGCAGAAAGACCTTGGAATCGGATCCCAGCAACGGAAGCCGTTCCTCGCGCGCATAAATATTCAAAGCCCTCGCAACAACATCGGCCACAACATCGCCCTCACTGACAATGAACCGGATGGAACCAGCGCTCCCGACAACCTTAACACTGATCAAAATCCTGCTCCGTCCCTTCTCATTCCGATTCTTCTTCTTCTTCAATTTTGACACCAACATCTTAAACCGAATTGATCAGTCAAGCGAACAATGTCACGGATCGTCGCCCATGTAGCGCTAGTACCAGCCCTCCCTGAACGATCCAGCGGACGCAGAAACACAGTCGCCGTGGACGACGACGATGATGATGGATGTCGCGGCCGCCAGAGATGAAACCGATGAACTAAGTTTCTGCGGCCGACCATAAGCTTCTGTATTGGAGGAGCGAAGAGATTTCAGTATGTGGAGCATGAAGGTCGCAGAGCGGGAGGCGATAGATGCGGTAGAGAGACGCTGTCAAAGTGGAACCAGCATTAGAAATAGTATAAATAGATCTGTTGAATTAAAATTGCACAAACTTGTATTTTTGAACATTGTACCTTGCATTCCCAAATCAATAAAATCTAAGCTTCGTCCGGATCTCAGATCCCTGCGAGCTCCATCTGCAATTGATCTCCGTCGCTGTCGACCTAGGTTCATTGCAACTGGTATCAGTAATCCAGGCGTGCGATTCCTTGCTGATCACGAAGACGCGATTCAAATCGTGGATTCTGGCGCGCTTAACTGTGGCGAAATTATCCAAGCTGATGGAGGATCGTCTTGGCTTTATTGAACAACGGATGCACGATCAGCACCTGCTGCAACAACAACAGCAGATTCAGCAAGAGCAGACTGATTTGCGATTGCAGGAATTAAGCAATCAATTGGCTGACCTTCTTACCAGATTGCCAAGGCTTAATGAACCTGCAGTTCCTAATCCAGGAAGGAGACATCATGAGGATCCTGCACATGGAATTGCCGATGAAATCAACAACATAGAAGGTATGATTCCTAATCGCAATCGTCCCTTACAGTTTGCACCGAGAGTTGAATTTCCTTCATTCGATGGATCTAATCCTAGACTATGGATTAAGAAGTGCAAACGGTATTTTGACCTCTGTAAATTACGGAAATCAGAGAGTGAACCTGGTTTCCTTGTACATGACTGGTAAAGCGGAAACATGAATGCACAGTTACCTGAGTACAAGAGGAAACATAGAATGGGATGAGTTTGTTGTTGATTTGTGCATAAGATTCAAAGAGAATATTGGTAGCACTGTGGTTGAAGAATTCAATAAGTTGCAATAGAGGGAGTTCCTAGAGGATTACCTGGACTCTTTTGAAAATTTGAAGGGACTTATGCTGCAAAGAAATCCACTGCTACCTGATGCTTATTTTCTGGACAGTTTCATTGGAGGACTAACTCCATCTGTGAAGCCTTTTGTACGAGCTTTGAAACCTGCATCAATTTCAGAGGCTATGGCATTAGCAAGATGCCAGGAAGAGAGTTTGAAGGCTGCTAGGTTGGCACTTAAACCAGCAATGGAGAAACCTACCTTCAAACCTTATTCTCAAACTGTTCAGAATTCCAGTAAAGAAAGTAATTCAAATTACACTACTAAATTCAGTCAGCCTTTCAACACTTTTAATGGACAAAAGAAAACTGATCCTACTGCTAAGTTCAGGAAATTGTCGCCAGCTGAGATTGATGAAAAAAAGAGGAAGAATTTATGTTTTACTTGTGATGAATCTTATGCACCAGGCCCCAAATGCAAAGGAAAATTTTATAGCATTGTTTTAGTACCTTCGGAACATGGTGAGGATCCTCCTGAGATTCTTGATGGAGACTGTGATGTTAGTTTAGTACAGGAGTGCATCCCTGTACCTGAACCATATAAGGAGGATCAGCCATTAATCTCTTTAAATGCTATATCTGGCCAGAACTCCTATCAAACCATGCGAGTAAATGGTAAAGCAGGTAATACCATTATTCACATTTTGATTGACTCTGGCAGTACTCATAATTTCCTAGATGAGAATGTGGCCAAGAAACTTGGATGCAAGTTCACATCTACTTATCCATTGGAAATCTCTATAGCAAATGAAGATAAACTGACCACAACTAAAATGTGTAAGAGTTTTCAGTGTACCTTACATGGTGTGTAGTTCTCTATGGATGTTATGATTGTTCCCCTTGGTGGCTGTGAGATGGTCTTGGGCATTCAGTGGCTCTCTTCTTTAGGCCCTGTTGTCTGAGATTTTAAGAAGCTGCAAATGGAATTCATGTATGAAGCCAAGAACGTTGTAATCAGAGGTATTACAAAAGGGAACATTCATTGGATATCAGGAAAGGCAATGCATAATGAGATAAGAAAGGCTAAAAGGGACTCTGGACAGCTATTTGCCCTATCTGTTCAAGTTCTATTTTCTGGTGATGTGAAGAATTTTGTTATTATACTTGATCTTATCAGGGAAGTGCTGGATGAATTTGCTGATATTTTTGCTGAACCCACTGCATTGCCTCCTGAACGTGAGCAGAATCATAGGATTCACTTATTGCCTGGAACAAACCCTATAAATGTCATACCATACAGATATCCAGTCATTCAAAAAGATGCCATAGAAAAAATAACAAGAGAAATGCTGGATGCAGGAGTTGCAAGAATTAGTCACAGCCCCTTTTCTTCTTCTATTGTCATGGTTAAAAAGAAAGATGACTCTTGGAGGTTTTGTGTTGACTACAGAGAATTAAACAAGCACACTGTCAAAGACAAATTTCCTATCCCAGTTATTGATGAACTATTGAATGAGCTACATGGTTCTTGCATTTTTTCAAAAATTGACTTCAGGTCTGGCTATTGGCAAATAAGGATGCATCCTGATGATATTGAATAAACAGCTTTCAGGACCCATGAAGGCCATTATGAATTTGTTGTTATGCCATTTGGCCTAACTAATGCTCCCTCTACATTTCAGAGCCTAATGAACTCTATTTTCAGAGATTATTTGAGGCAGTTTATTCTGATTTTCTTTGATGACATACTGATCTACAGTAAAGATGCTAGAAGCCATCAGAATCATTTAAGGATCACTCTTTCTATTATAAGGCAACACAAGCTTTTAGCAAAATTCAGTAAATGCACTTTTGGAGCTGAATCAGTTGATTACCTGGGGCATGTCATCTCTTCCTAGGGTGTTGCCACTGATCCTAGTAAAATCCAAGCTATGAGGGACTGGCCTAAACCTGCAAGTGTGAAAGAACTTAGAGGTTTCCTTGGCTTAACTGGTTATTACAGGAAATTTATCAGGAATTATGGCATCATAAACAGGCCTTTAACTGACTTATTGAAAAAGAATGCTTTTATATGGAATTCTGGTAGTGATAATGCTTTTGAAGAATTAAAGCTAGCTATGTGCAGTGCTCCAGTTCTGGCTTTACCTGATTTTGAGAAGCAGTTTGAGATTGAAACTGATGCTTCTGATTTGGGGATTGGAGCTGTTTTGGCGCAGGATAACCATCCCATTGCTTTTATTAGCAAGAGTCTCTCTGAAAAGCACAAAGCACTATCAACTTATGAGAAGGAATTGTTGGCAGTCATCTTTGCAGTTGATAAATGGAGGCCTTACCTGATCGGAAGGAAATTTTTGATAAAGACTGATCACTTCAGCCTGAAATTCTTGCTGAACCAGAGGGTCACTACCCCTTTCCAAAGCAAATGTCTACCAAAACTATTTGGGTTAGACTTTGATATCCTATACACGCAAGGTAAAGAGAATAATGCTGCAGATGCTTTGTCAAGGGTTCATGGGACTGAATTAAATGCTGTTTTAATTTCTCAAGTTAGAACTGACCTGATGGACAGAGTTAGGCAAAGTTGGTCTATTTCCAGAATTTGTTCCTGTTGTGGAGGAAGCTAAGAAAAATCCTGCAGGTCACAACAAATTTACTTGGCATCAGGAATCACTATTGAGAAAAAATAAACTGGTAGTAGGCCATGATATTACCTTGAAGCAGGATATTTGTTCTGATGATGTAGTATGGCAGTGTTTGACAAAACCAGCACAAGTGAACAAGGAGCTGCTACAGCACAAGTGATCAAGCAGCAGCTGCAGCTGCAGCAAGGGGATGCTATAGCAGGAGCTTGTTCAAGTGGCTGCATCATCTGACCGAGTAGCAGCAGCGACCTGGGCTTGTCTAGAAGGGCTGGGATTGCTACGGAGATCATCAGAAGTTTTTTCTAAAATGCTGTGGAGTTTTTCCAGTGAGGTTTGTCAGAGAAGGAGTTTTGTATTGAAGATCAAAATCAAATCTAATCTCCTAGATTTTAGGAGATAATTGTTCTTTTTGGGACATTGCTTAAACCTGGTCTTGCTTAAAGCTGGTGCTGCTATTTAAGAGAAAGGGGTTTAGAGCAGAACGGTTGATCGAAGCTGAGGGATACACGAGTGCATACACAGAATTCAGAGAGAGCAATTTTGGTGTGTGACGGACGAATTCTTCGATCATCACCCGAGAGCAAAGCGTGAGCGCAGAGCTGTGGTGACAGAAGCAGAAGGGAATCAGGACTTGCAGAGTCTGATTCGAGCTTGATCTGGAAGCCAATTCAGAGCAGTGGTGCTTGTTGGTTGATCAAGGGCAACCGCGGAAGAACTGACGGGTGTGTGGCTCGGTCGAGTGTCTAAGCGGTGGTTCTCGCTAGTGGCAGGTGGTCACTGAGTGAGGGGGAGTATTCCAGAGTGTGCAGCGCTCGTGGAATTGAACGGCTCGGCAGAAGGCTTTGGAGCGACGCAGACAATTGTGCTTCAGCTGTGTGTAACAGCAGTTGCTACAGCAACCGTGCTGAGTGAGTGTAGTTTAGAATAGGCTGAGTCTTGAGAAGTCTGTAGCTATTCTAGATTGACATTTGTAGAGGGTGTGCAGACACAAGTCAGAGCCTGTTCTGATTGTGTCAAGTGATCCACACAAGGTTGAGTAGCATAGGTTGCGTGGAGTTGTAACCGAGTGTACCGTGTTTAGTGGATTGAGGACTGGAGAATAGTCCTCCCCAGACGTAGGCAGTTGGCCGAACTGGGTGAACAAATTTTTGTCTTGTTCATTGTTTGCTGAGATAATTTCCGAGTGAACAAGAGTGTGCTGCAGCAACTGCTTGTTCACAAATCTGCCTGACTGAGACGCTATGAATTTCATGTTCCTTATTCCATGATTCTTCTGTGGGGGGTCACTCTGGTGTTCATGCCACTTACAAGAGGATTTCTCAGCTTTTTTACTGGAAGAACACGAAAAAGAACATCAGACAATGGATCAGGAATTGTATTATTTGCCAGCAAAACAAATCTATTCATAAGGCCCCTGCTGGTCTGCTACAACCTTTGCCTATACCTGATGCTGTTTGGACCAATATTTCCATGGATTTTGTGGAGGGATTACCTAAATCTAAAGGGAAGAATACTATTCTGGTCATTGTTGACAGGCTCAGTAAATATGCACACTTCCTACTACTTGCTCATCCATTTAAGGAATCTGATGTGGCCCAGGTTTATTTTGATAATGTGTTCAGACTTCATGGTAATCCTACATCCTTTGTTAGTGACATAGACAAGATTTTTCTAAGTCACTTTTGGCAAGAATTATTCAAATTGCAAAAGGTGGATCTGCTAATGTCTACTGCCTATCATCCCCAAACAGATGGGCAAATGGAAGTTGTTAATAAATGCTTGGAAACTTATCTAAGGTGCATGGCTGGTGAAAAGCCTAAAGAATGGGCTAGGTGGATACCTTTGGCTGAATGGTGATATAACACCAGTTTCCATTCTTCCATTGGCACCACTCCTTATGAAGTTGTCTATGGTCAGCCTCCACAGGTTCACTTGCCTTATGTGAATGGGGACAGTCCTGTTGCCCATGTTGATAGGAGCCTGCAAGCAAGGGAGGAGTGTATCAGGATGTTGAAATTCCATTTGAAAAGAGCACATGACAGAATGAAAAATCAATGTGATAAGCACAGGTCTGACCTTCAGTTTGAGATTGGAGACTTGGTCTATGTGAAACTGCAGCCATACAGACAACATTCACTTGTATTCAGGAATTGCCAGAAGCTTGCGGCTAAATATTTTGGTCCTTTTCCTATTATTGCTAGAGTTGGTCAAGTGGCCTATAAACTGCAGTTACCTGAATATTCGAAGATCCACCCAATTTTCCATATTTCGCAGCTCAAGAAACGTCATGGCTCAGCTTCTGTTTCAGGCTCCTTGCCTATCTTGGATGATAACCTGCAGATTAGAACTGAACCTATTGCAATTATTGATAGGAAATTAGCTAAACGCGGAAATGTTGCTGCTGTCTACTTTCTTGTACATTGGTCAGATGGCACTGAGGAGGACGCTACCTGGGAATGGTCTGAGGATTTTGTGCGCCGCTTCCCTAATTTTCCTATTGATGCTGGAGGTGCTATGCGGCGGGCCAAAGCTTGAGGACAAGCTTGCTTTCAAGGGGGGTGGAATGCGGCGGGCCAAAGCTTCTGTATTGGAGGAGCGAAGAGATTCCAGTATGCGGAGCATGAAGGTCGCAAAGCGGGATGCGGAAGGCGCTAGATGCGGATGAGTGACGCTGTCAAAGTGGAACCAGTATTAGAAATAGTATAAATAGATCTGTTGAATTGTAATTGCACAGACTCGTATTTTTGAACATTGTACCTTTCGTTCCCAAATCAATAAAATCTAAACTTCGTCCGGATCTCGGATCTCTGCGAGCTCCATCTGTAATTGATCTCCGTCGCTGTCGACCTAGGTTCGTTGCAGTTTCATGAAATTGAGAGGCGATTTCACCATTCAAGAAAACCCAGATTCAGAAATTTGGAGAGAGAGTGAGAAAGGATTTTTTTTTTTAAGGAATTTGAATTTATGGGGTTAGGGTTTTTGAAGAAATGAATTGGAGCCGTTTCGAAGAAATTAAGAAACTTTATTCGACTTTTTCACGACCGGTTTCTGTTGACTGATGAGCTGTGTTCGTATACTAAATGACCCTTAAGCCCTTGTTTGATAAATTTACACACTTTAAACGGAAACTTAACTGCGATTCAAAATTGTTTAAAATAATTTTGAATCTCATTATAATATAGTTTAAAAAAATATATACAAATATCAAAATACACAAATAATATAGTTTAAATTAATACAAAAATATCAAAATAATATAGTTTAAAAAAATTTATCGTATTATAAATATATAATACAAACTGCTGTCACATCATAATCCGATGTATTTGCCTGTGCATTACCGGTTTTGAGTCCACTTCAAGTATTATTTATAGAACAAAAAACTAATAATAAGATTGTTTTTCATTATAAGAAAGTATCATATATTTTTCTAAACTTATTCTACCCTTTACTCCACCCACTAGAGTCTAGAGTCTCATAATAATTAAAATTTAAGACGTGAGAAATATCAATCATCATCTCAACTGTTCGACCACGTCCAAATGGGCTAATCTAATTTGATATAGTGAATGAATTCTCTTCGAACATCTCTAGTCTCTTTTCTATAGCATGCTCTAATTTGTACATTTTCTTATGATTAAAATTTCCTCAAATGCAAGTAAGTCCACACTATGTCTCTTAACTTCCAACATTGAAATCCAATATTCTTATAAATTAAAATATTTCAGCGATTAGGGTTCGATTCCTGATGAGTCAGAATAGGGGCTCTGGTAGGGGGTTTCAGATAGAATAGAAAAAGGAAAAAAAGCAAGTAATTGTAAGTAAATTTATGCTGATTATATATGCAAAATTATCCTTACTTAGCTTGATGGCTAATCTGATGCATGGATTGGTTTTTATGATTTGGTTACCAGCTTGAGTGTTATTCACACATATGACTCAATTTAGCCTTTTTTCATAAGTTTGAGTATTTACACAAAAGTGCCGGCAATAGCTACAAACCAACAGTAACCTAATCGGATTCCGGTAAAGCCGACTGGTCGGATTCTGAATATATGGCTTCTTGGCCACCGGGAACAGCTCAAATTCTACAGGAACCTAATTAATGCCCCCTGCCGGAAACCCATTCTAAGACCCATATGCCGTGTAAATGTGCTAGGACCCATGTCTGTTGGAAGGACCATGCATCTAACTCAATATCGAAACAACTATGTCGTATGGATTCAGATTCGATGCAGTCAAATCAAATAAAACGATATAAAAACAGTGTAGCTTTTTAATGTTAAAACGATATAATTTATGGCATGAATTGTTAAGCAAAAGAATTTCAGTAATCAGTCTAATAACCCAGGCACCCTACAAATTATTGTAATTTTTTTTGATAAAAATAAATCTGATTATTATTGTGGGATACCTAGTCACCTTAGGAAGAATTGCTATAAGATTTTAGGAAGTGTTATTATTGTGGGATACCTAGTCACCTCAAGACCCTGGTTTCGATCCTCCTAAGAACAGTGTTTCTTCTGTTGTTGCACAAACCTCTGATGATCAAGACCACGCTAGTGTCCAGCAGGGTACTTTAGATGGGTCTCATTAGGAGGATCGAAACCAGGACCTTGAAGTGGATCACTTCACTGTGTCAGAGCAAGAACATTTGGTTGATTACCAAATAGCTCATTATAAAGTTGGAAGGGGAAACACTAGAGCTCCTCATAGATACTCAAATTCTGACCTAGCAGTCCTTGCCTTAGTGTATGTCAGTGAGGTTAAACATTTAAAACTTGAGAATTACCTTGAAGCCATACGTTGTGAGGATACAAATAAATGGCTTTAGACAATGAGAGATGAAATGAATTCTCCAAAACAGAATGATACATCGGTACTAGTTAAGAAAGAAACCTAAGTCTAAGAATCTGGTGGGATGTAGTGTAGGTGATTATAAAAGTCGAAAGAGGGTATGACTGATAGTGAGCCACCTAAGTATAAGGTCAGGTTAGTGGCCGAGAGTTGCATATAGTGTGAAGGTGTTGATTACATTCAAAAATTTCTTTCTTGTTGTGAAATTTAAGACTTGTAAAATTTAAGACTATTAGAATGATACGTCTATTGTTACTTGCTTTGATTTGGAAATATTTGTATCTATATTGGTTGTACTGATTACAAATCAGTACAATTGCCACTGGCACCACATTTTATGTTACGTAAAGTCAATATCATGATAACAGATCAGGGTTAATTATAATGAAACATTTGCCATATGTCAATATTTTAGGTTATATCATGTATGCTATGATTACTACAAGATCCGACTTATGTTGTATCTTTCTTGAGTCGGTATATGTCCAATGGAGATCATTGGTATGTATTGAAATATGTTATTGGTTATATAAACTATTCCATTGATGTTAGAGTGTTATGAGAACAGAGTGCCTGTTTCTGACCTGATTGGGTATTTTGACGATAATTTTGCAAGTGATAGAAATATAAAGAAGTCTAATATAGCTTATTTCTTACACTAGTTAGAAACAACATTTTCTGAAACTCTGAGTTGCAACCTTTAGTTGCTCTGTCTATAAGTGAGTCTGAGTATGTTGCAATATGTGATGCTGTAAAGAAGTAGTTTCGTTGCGGGGTATGCTTAAATAGGCTAAACTCATAAATAAGAATGGTGTGATTTTTAATGATAGTCAATCTGATTTGCATTTAAATAAGAATATAGTTTATCATGAGCGTACTAAGCATGTTGACATTACGTTTCACTACACGATCTGACGATTTAAATAAGAATCCAGCTTATCATGAGCGTAATCTGACGTTCTAAAGCGAAAGTAGACTGCTCGTGATGTTCTTCCACCGTTATCGTGCATCCAGCCCAGCCCAGATTATATTTATATTTTTATGTCATGCGATCAAGGGACATGAGCTATTGAATCCAATCAAATCTACAGGCAGCGAATTTATGATCTCCATTCACTCCAGAATTAAATCTCGAGGGCCATGTCGGTTTTGTGGTAGATCCACGTCAATTTCATTCCCTTAATTGCCACTTCAACTATTCGAAAACATTGAATTTGGGCCCTCAAATATCCTCCTCACCTGCATCAAATAAACCCATGCTAGCTAGATGGACCATGACATTGACCGGTAATGACTAAACATTATCCAAAAGAATCATTTTGCATAATCCAATTCTTAAGCAGATTTAGTTATCGAGATCCTGAAAAGTATATGTTTTCAATTTAAGCTGTATGATGCCCATCAAGGCATGGTAGAGCAGTTGAGGTGGTGATGAAATTCGGTCAGGTTAATTCAAATCTTGATGTGTCAAGAGGAAGGATTCTAATGGGATTTGGAGTAAATAATTACTAAAAAATTAAGTCACATGACTAACATAACCATTTAGAAGGAACATGCAAGTGATTTAAATAAAGATTTGATTTTGCAATAAAACAACAAATTTTATCATTGATTGGTTTTAACATTATGTTTTGAATTTCTTTGTCACTCATATGGAATGAAATCTGATAATGCGACCAATTATATCGAGTAGATTGTGATACAACGTTGTATTGTATTTGTGTATACTAATATGACGAAACTTTTTACTTAATTTTTTTTATTCATGTAAAATTACGAGTTGATTAAAATCAAAATTATATTATTTGAATATTATTGTATTTTGTCCGACTATAACGGTTCTAAATCCCGCTTGATTAATTAGACATTTATTCCGACCATGGAGATAGTTACATTTCACCCATAAGGGGGACCCTTAGGGCTTGATATTAGGGTTTCCGGACGTTGAGTGGGTCAGATGATGTTAGAGAATATATCGTAAACTTTTGTTCACAAAATAGATGGATTAAAAATATTAAATCGCATATTTGCATACCTTATCATAATTGGTGGATAGAATGTGTCTTATGCCATTGTGGTGCTGATGTGTCAAGCTGTTGATATTCGATCAACCACTCAAGACAAAATACTATTAAAACAATAAAGTCTTGCCTTTAATATATGTTAAACAATCATACATGAAAGACAAGATTTTCTTGTCTTAAATATTTGACCGAATATTAGTATGTTATCACAATGCTTTATTACACATGGTTGTAAAATACCTCAATTTGACAAATAAGTTTGAGAAAATGGGCATACTAATACATGAGGGGTTTTTATATAATTCTTCATTATATTTTTGTCTCCAATGATTGAAATGCCTCTATAAAAGGAGAGACATAACCCTAAATCTATCTACACAATAGTTCTTCATTAGAAATGGCAAGCGTGGAAGGCGAGGTACCCAAGTCAGACCTAGCAGGTAAGGCAGAGGGCAGGCCGCTCGAAAGCGCATCCAGCTTGGTGGGTAAGCTTGAGGGCGCGATTGAAATCAAGTCCAAGGCTGAGGACTTCCATGACGTGTTCAGCTGCAGACCTCATCACATTT
Organism: Umbilicus rupestris; assembly: GCA_963678935.1. Classification (NCBI taxonomy): domain Eukaryota; kingdom Viridiplantae; phylum Streptophyta; class Magnoliopsida; order Saxifragales; family Crassulaceae; genus Umbilicus; species Umbilicus rupestris. Next base: position 11,218,473 of record OY787619.1, read on the forward strand.
CTAATGTCAGTCCAGGTAACATCCAGGGCTGTGGCATGCATGAGGGTGAGTGGGGAACTCCGGGCTCAACCATCGTCTGGGATTACGTGCACGGTGAGTCCGAAACTCTCTGTTTTTCTAGAAATTTAGTGCGTAATTCACATGAGCTAAGAATGACCTGAGAATCAGATGGAAAGAAAAGCTACGCGAAGGAGATCGTGGAGGCCATCGATCATGAGAACAACTCAACCACTTTCAGGGTGATAGAAGGAGATCTGATGGAGCTCTACAAGGACTTCAGGCTAATAGTCACAGCAACACCCAAAAAGGATGGAGAAGGAAGCATAGTGCACTGGACTCTGGAGTATGAGAAACTCCATGATGGTATTCCGGATCCAACTGCCTTGCTGGAATTCACTCATGACGTCAGCAAAGATATTGATCTCCATCTCCAGGAAGCTGCTGCTGCTGCTGCCGAGATTGGTGATGGGAAGACTGAGTAGTGGGTTGCCATTTCTTATTGATGCCGAGTCTGTAAGAAAATAATGTTCAATGATTGTAAAGCTGTCAGTGTCGATCATCTACGTACTACATCGTCATAATTTCATGTTTAATAAGACATGGAAATATTTATGGTTGTACATTTATATATAGGTCACTAAATCTGGTGAAGATGATGTTAGCCTATTGTTAAGAGAGACATTAAACATTTCAGCGATTATGATCTCATTCCTGATGAGATCAGAGCAAACTCTGACGGGGTTAAGGATAGAAAAAAAAATTGATGTTCTCCGGAGAGTTTTTCTTTTCATTTTTCCAAATGTAAATGATACTCACCAGCTCAGCCTCTCTTGCCCCTAAACCCTATATATTATTATATTTGAGCAAAGATTTGATCAACCTAATATACAGTTGCAACTCTAAATTTGTTAAATATAGCGGACTATATTTTCATATGATTTAAAAGTTTAAGTTCAAGAATTACGATTTTATAATAATATATCACATCAAACTATCCTTCAAATTAGCGATGTGAGACAATTCTGCAAATGCTTACTTCTAACAACAATTCAACTGGGGTTGTTGCAGACAAAATAAGCTGACTAAATCGATCTCACGTTGTTATCCTCTCTGAGCTGATCAAAATGATATCGAAAAAGAGTTAACAGTTATGTAGCTAGCGAAACCTGCACAGATAAGATAGTTTTTTTTTAATTTCTTGTCAAATAATTGAGTTTTCAATTCTCCATTGGACATGAGTTGAATAAAAAGGATTTGTTGTGAATCATGTGGCCAATAAATCAATGCAACCTAAAGCCCACCTGATCTCACCTTTAGATCAAAATCATGAAGATGAAGAATAATATAATCATATCTCCACATCAAAATAACTAAGCATGTTGTTTTTACTGTAAATAAACATATATGAAGCCATCTGAGAAAATAAACTTGAAAGAAAGCCTGCAAAAGAAAATTTTGGGTTGATGCTTTTAATCTGGTTATAACCGTGATAATTATAGATTACGTCTCTCAAAGAATATTATAACTATATCTACGATATCTACACTATATATTACACCACTAAATTATACCATGTAAGCTTCTAAAATTAGATAACATTATTTAAGCTTATCTTAATTTATTTAAATTACATGTTTGATCCTAATTAGTTTAAATTAAATTAATCTAACAATCTCTCGCTAGACCGCATGTGTAATCAAATTAATGTATAAACATAAGTGTGCATAAAATTTATATCATATCACAAAGGTATATCAGAAACAATTCGGTCCATTTACTATGCAGATATAGGATCAAGGCGGCCTTTGTAATCATATTTATTGTGCTTGTCACGTATGCCAACACAACTAAATGATATGGATTCATCGTGGTGTGTAACATGAAAATTACATGAAATGTAATCTGCACATGCATATTTATGACTCGTCTCCTCAAAAATTGAGATCAACAAAATCGTACAGAGTGTACTGTGTAAGCCCGAGTTCTACAGAACATAATCCAAATTTAGAAAAATTTGTACATCTCATAGTGTCTCAATACAAAAATACAAACTCCCACTAAACATAAATATCCTCAAACAAGGTATGACCCATGTGAGGTGCTGTCTCAATACAAAAATACAAACTCCCACTAAACATAAATATCCTCAAACAAGGTATGACCCATGTGAGCTGCTGCTCATGAAAGACCTTGGATGCATAGTAACCGGATCCGCTAAAATGAAGTTTATCCCAATATGCTCTACAGATATTAGTATCTTCTCTTTCACAACCATGTACTTGATATCAACATTGATTGATTTCGTAGTGCTCCTATTGTTATTGACATACAACACTTCTGATTTCCTAGCACAGTAAACTTTAGTGGTCTTTCAATATCACTTAAAATACGCAGTCCATTGACAAAGTTTCGCAACCATGCGTCATGATTTGATGCCTCAAAACAAGTTACTAATCTAATGTCATAATAGATGGAACAACAAGCGTCTGTTCGGCAAACCTCTAGAAAATGGCCTCTACAGCTAACATATATATAGCCTGACATGGATCGTCTGCTATCTTGTCATCTAGCAAAATCAGAGTCGGAACATCCAATGATTTCAATATGATCCGATCTCCGATACATAAGTATGTACTCTTTTGTTCCCTGGAAATACCTCACAACCCGTTTGGCTGCTTTCCAATAATCAATGTACGCGATATTAGGATACGTACACACCTGAGGAAAAATAAGACTTCCTACAGCCGAAGCATAAGGAAGCTTTTGCATCTCCTGAATTTCAAAAGCAGTCTTAGAGTATTAATCGAGACAAAACTTGTCTCCTTCAGTGACGGGGGTATATAATGGTTTGCAGTTCTGGCCTGTCAAATCTAATGAGAAGTGTATCGATATAATTCCTTTGTGATAAGCGTAAGATATCTCTCAAACAGTCACGGTGTATCTGGATTCCAAGAACAAAGGAAGCATCACTAAGATTTTTTTTTTTTATCTCAAAATACTTTCATAGATTTTCCGTGGTGTCACTTAAAGTCCTCATCTCATTAGTGGCTAGCAGTATGTTGACACACGTTGTTGATTACTCTAACTTAATTCTAGTGTAACGCTAAGTTGATGATTACTCTAGATGTGTTTGGATCTTCATACTTAAGTCAAAAAATGAAGCATTCTTTAGATTTAAGGAGTGGAAAGCCTTAGACGAGAAACAGACCAATAACGGCCTTAGAACCTTAGAACGGACGATGGCCTATAGTTATGTGATAAGGAATTTGACTAATTTGGTAAGGATAAGGGGATCCCTAGGCACATAATAGTTAGAGTCACCCATCATTAAAATGGAGTTGGTGATAGGATGAACCACACCCCCCTTGAAAAGGCAAGGGCTTGAAGCCTAGACTTTAAGAGTCCTAAGGACCATAAGAAGCTTAACCTTAGGTACCTTAGAATTTTCGGATGTGCTGCTTATGCTCATCGGAGGGAGAAAAAGCTAGACCCTATGTCCCTTAGATGTGTGTTCATAGGGTACCAGCTAGGGGTTAAAGGGTATAGACTATGAGAGAACGACTCTAAGGAAATTAAGATCATTATAAGTCGATATTTAGTATTTAATGGGAGCTCTTTCCCTTGTAAGACTGCCCCTTTCCCACCTGAATCAGATGAAGGGAACATGGAGAACAGTGTTTCTTCTGTTGTTGCACAAACCTCGATGATCAAGACCAAGCTGGTGTCTAGCAGGGTACTTTAGATGGGTCTGCTTAGGAGGATCGAAACCAGGGCCTTGAGGTGGATCACTTCACTGGATCTGAGCAAGACCAGTTGGTTGATTACCAGTTAGCTCATTATAAAGTTGGAAGGGGAAACACTAGAGCTCCTCATAGATACTCAAATTCTGACCTAGCAGTCCTTGCCTAGTGTATATCAGTGAGGTTAAACATTTAGAACTTGAGACTTACCTTGAAGTCATACGTTGTGAGGTTACAAATAAATGGCTTCAGACAGCGATAGATGAAATGAATTCCCTAAAACAGAATGAGACATACGTACTAGTTAAAAAATTTAAGTCTTAGAAAATGGTGGAGTGTAGGTGGTTATACAAGTCGAAAGAGGGTATGACTGATAGTGAGCCACCTAGGTAAAAGGCCAGGTTAGTGACCAAGAGTTACACTCAGCGAGAAGGTGTTGATTACACTCAAAATTTTCTCTCTTGTTGTGAAATTTAAGACTATTAGAATGGTGTTGTCGGTTGTTACTTACTTTGATTTAGAACTTGAACGATTAGATGTTAAAACTGACTTCTTGCATGGTACATTAGAAGAAGAAATTTATATGAGTCAGTCTGAAGGTTCTCTGGACAATAAATTTTCTAAGCATGAAGCAAACCCCTAGACGATGGTATAAATATTTTGAGTCTTTGATGCCGAGTATTAGTTTTGTGAGAAATAGTTTTGATAACTACTACTATTTTTCTTCTCTGAATAATGTCCCTGATTAATTTTTGTTGTATGTTGATGACATGTTGTAAGTCGTTGCATAAAATCAATGTGATTTGAAATCTGCATATGATATGAAAGATTTGAGTCGTGCTAGAAAAGTATTAGCGATGATCATTGATAGAGATGGGAGTAGAAACTTTCTGAAATTGCAATAGAAACTTTATTTACAAATATTTGTATCTAAGTTTGGTTGTACTGATTGCAAACCAGTATAATTGCCATTGGCACCACATTTTGTGTTAAGTAAAGCTCAATACCCTGATAACAAATCAAGGTTAATTAAAAGGAAACATTTGTCATATGTCAATGTTTTAGGTTCTATCATGTATGCTATGATTACTATTAGACCTGACTTATGTTATGTTGGATCTTTCTTGAGTCGGTATGTTCAATCTAGGTAGAGATCATTGATATATATTTAAATATATAATTGCTTATATAAACTATTCCATTGATGTTAGAGTGTGTTATGAGAACATAGTGTCTATTTCTGACTTGATTGGGTATCTTGATGCTAATTTTGCAAGTGATAGAGATACAATGCAGTTTAATATAACTTAATTCTTACCTTAGTTAGAAACAACATTAACTGAAACTCTCAGTTGCAACCTTTAGTATGTGATGCCCGTAAAGAAGCAGTTTTTTGCAGGGTATGCTTAAACAGGCTTAACTGATAAGTAAGAATGCTGTGATTTTTACTCATAGTCAATCTACTTTGCATTTAAATAATAATCCAGTTTATCACGAGCATCCTAAACATGTTGACATTAAGTTTCACTACACGATCTGACTTTGATTTAAGTAAAAATTCAATTTATCATGAGCGTACTAAGCGATCCGACGTTGTAACGTGAAAATCAGACTGCTTATGGTGTTCTTCCACCGTTATAGTACAAATCCAGCCCAGACAGAGCACAATATGGACGTAACTCTCTTTAAGAATGAATCACGGAAAAAAAAACCAGGTTGTAGTGTTTCTTATTTCTTTTTCTTTCAATGCTTGATATCCGAAAATAAATTAGACATAGTTTAGTGCACATTTGTTGAAGCTTTAGAGTTAGATCGGAAATTTTTTTTAAACTGCCATTTCTCCACAACTTTCTTCCCAATCTGCCACACTTCTGAAGTTTGTTCCGGAAATGCCATCTTTTTCACAAACCGCTACTAGCAGTAGCAGTTTGTTGAATTTTTTAAATCGAAACCATGACTGGACGATGAGTTGGCGCTGATGTGTACCAAACAAGACAAACCGCTAGTCCCAGTAGCGGTTTGATGTTGTCTCAAACTCAGTGGCTCTGAGTATGAAAACAACATCAAACCGCTACTCACAGTAGCGGTTTGTCGTTGTTTTAAAATCCCGCAGCGACCTTTCTCCTCAAAGCCGCAGCGCGCTTCTTCTCCCTTCTCTGTCGCCCAGCCGTCGCGCCGTCGTCCAGCCGTCCCAAGTGCCGTTGCTTTCGTCCCCACAATTCGATTTTAAGGTAAGTTGGGTTATATGCTTCGAATTTGTGATGAATTTAGGTTGAGGATGAATTGGGGTTAGGATTAGGGTTTGAAAAATTGGTCCGTGGATCTGAATTTGGGATTCGAATTTCATCATGATTGGTTGTTGTAGTTAAATTTTGGTTGCCTTACTTTCCCTATGTGTTGAATTGCTTCGATTGAAAGACAATGTTGATTAGGTTCATGGTTTGGTTACATATGCATATTAGTAGTTGTATTAGGTGTATTTAGGAGATTAGTTTTATTGTGAATAATTTGGTGTGCAATAATATTAGTTGATGATCATTTACGTTGATTGTGGACGAAGGTAAAATACGAGCAAGTTTTGGTAAAATGGATAATGAAGAAATTGATGGAATGGTTATGTCGACTTTGGAGACGTTTGATGTACCTATGTCCGAGGAATACAATAGAGAAAATCTTGAATTGTTAGACGCGGTGGGAGAAGATATTACACAATCATGGACATCGGCTGAAGTTGAGGATGATAATAGAGTGTTTAACAATACATTGTGGGATTTTCCCGCGTTTAATGATGTATCACATTGGATGGATAATATGGACGTCGACAAGCATATGATGGGAAATAGCGAATTTTCTATGAACTCACTATGTAAGGGTATGTTGTTTGCATCAAAGGAGGATGTCATATATGGATGTCAGAAATATTCACTCTTGAATAGGGTTGAATATTACACGTACAAGTCAGATGCGTCCAGACTTATACTTTATTGTAGAGAGGGAGCTAGTAAATGTGCGTGGCACGTTCGAGCAGTTAAAAAATCCAAAGCCGCTATGTGGGAGATTACGAGATACGGAAAAGCACACTCGTGCGAGAAAGACATCATTCCTAAGGACAACACACATTTCAACAAGTCATTCATTGCTAGTGAAATAAATGGGATTATTCGAGAGAAATTAAGGCTTACCCCTAGAGCAATAAAGCAATTGATGTTCAAAAAGTTTGGGTACGACATCCCATATGTGAAGGCGTGGAAAGCACGACAGAAGGCTCTTGAATATTTATTCGGGGATTGGAAGACCTCATTTGCACAATTGCCTAAATTTATGAATATATTGCAACATACAAATCCCAGCAGTGCTGTATTTTGAAAAACAAGCCCATTACCAGGTGGTAACGTTAGTGTCGATAGGGTGTTCTGGGCATTTTCGCCTGCTATTGAAGCCTTTGTACATTGTCGACCCGTTCTTTGTATTGATGGGACTCATCTCTACGGCAAATACAAAGGGGTGCTATTAGTGGCCGTGGGCTTAGATGCAAACAACCATATTCTTCCACTTGCTTACGCTTTGGTTGAAAGTGAAAATATTGATAGCTGGGGTTGGTTCATGGCTTGTATAAGGGCTGGAGTAACAAAACGGCACGAGCTTTGTGTTATTTCAGATAGGCATATTGGAATCATAAATGCAATGAAGGATCCGGATTGGACACCTCCAAGAGCATATCATCGTGTGTGTTCAAGACATCTTGTAAGTAATTTCAATATGCGGGTCAAGAACAAACAGTTGAAAGATTTTCTCGCACGTATAGCACATCAAAATCAGAAGAAAAAATTCATTAAGCTTTTCTCGAATTTGAGGGAAAAATTGAGAGACAATGTTGAATCATTGAGATGGCTCGATGATTTGGTAATCGAAAAGTGGGCATTGGCATATGATGAAAAAGGGAGGAGGTGGGGGTCCATGACTACAAATGCATCAGAATGTTTCAACAACATTTTGAAAGGAGGGCGCGACTTGCCAATTACGGCGCTTGTACATTACACCTTCAAACAAGCAAACAAATATTTTTCAAGGAGACGTGATCAGTACCAACGAACGAAGACCATTTATGCTCCAGCTATTGAGAGAAAAATTGCTCATCTCAGGTGGAAGTGCACAGGACATGGAGTGGAAATGTACGATCGAACGGATGGGGTAGCTTCTGTCACGACTGCCAGCAAATAGAATGTTCAGCTTGTCAATATGAACGCAGGTACTTGTACTTGTGGGAAATGGGAGGCTTTTCACTATCCATGCAGCCACGTGTTGGCAGTATGCATGCAAGAGCATTTGAGTGTAAGTGCATGTGTCGCACCAGAATTTTTCATGGACGCATATAATAGAACATGGTATCCGAAGTTCAATCCCATTCCAGATCAGGCATATTGGCAACCATTTGATGGGCCAGAGCATCTGCCGAATATGCATTTCAAACGAACTAAGAGAGGTCGTGAATCAACAAGAAGAAGGCGCAATGAAATGGACTGGGGATCAGCCGGTGAAGCCAGCTGTTCGGGAGCATCCAAAGCAAGGAGATCAATGCGGTGTTCAAAGTGCGGTGTGGTTGGGCATAACAAGAAGTCGTGTGACGCGCCAACGCAGTAGTTGTCATCTGAGCAATGAAACTTGTTATTGTATTGTATGACAGTTGATCATTATTTTAATTTTGTTTGATGCTTGTAATTTATTTTGAAGCTTGTAATTTTGGACACATGAACATTTGCATATCTTAGACTACTTGATGTTATAAGTGTAATTTTGCATTTTTATAACAGGTATGGATTCCCAGTATGACGATTTATCCAATCTCGTCAGCCCAGGCCCCATAGATGGTTCGCTGTTGACTTGGCAAGATAACCACATATCTAGGGACTGTTGGACTAATGGGGTACGAAATGTATATGAATTACATGCATATTATGTTTATTATTAATCTTCTTCTGACATGTCTATTATTTACACTGCATGCAGGATTCCATTGTGTTAGAAGTGCGCCGACATAATATGTGGGACTTGGATCCCAGGATTCTAGAGATAGTTACCCGGGCGGGATTCTACCCATGGACACTAGTGCAGAACATGAAAGTAGATCATGGGTTCCTCACTGCATTGGTGAAAAGATGGAGATCTGAGACGCATACATTCCATTTGAGACCTGGGGAGATGACTGTGATCTTGCAGGACGTCGATGTGATAACTGCGTTACCCCTGGATGGCAGGCCTGTGACCGGTAGTGAGGACGTGGTCAACTGGGATCAGTTATGCATGACCACGCTTGGCACAATTCCACCACGTGGGAAGTCACGCACGAGTGTCCATCGTACTTGGTTCAAGAATAATATGAGTGTTGTGCCACCGGGAGCGGCTGAGGAGGATTTACAGAGATACGCTCGGGCATACATGTTATGCATGATCGGTACGTCACTCATGCCAGACGGCTCGGGCAGTGATGTCTCGCTCCACTACTTATAGTGTTTAGCTGATCTGGACGCCGTCCGCAGTTATAGTTGGGGCAGTGCGGTTTTGGCTTTCCTGTATAGGCAGCTGTCTGTTGCGTGCAGGATAGGGCACAGACATTTGACTGGTTGCACCATACTGCTCCAGCTATGGGCGTGGGAGCATATGTCTGTAGGACGACCGAGACAGATCAGGCTACCTCCGGTAATGGGTATTGCGGCTTTGAGATATAGCAAATGGGACGGCCCCAAGACATATCGCGAGACTCCACAGCACGTGCTCCTGTTGTACCGCGACCAGCTCGATCGGCAACAGAGTATTGACGTGGAATGGATGCCATATACTGATGATATTCTTGCATCCCTAGATCCGATGTGTCTTCAGGGACAGCATATTTGGATGGCTGAGGTACCATTAATATGTTTTAATATTGCAGCATGGCATTATCCTTCCAGAGTGCTACGACAATTTGGGTTCCGTCAACCTATCCTGCATATGCCACATCCCAGTCACAGAGAGTTGCATTTAATAACAAGAAAGAAAGCAAAGAAAGATTGAAGTAGAGGGTTGCAAGCTTATGGGACGATGTGGGATGATAGGATCCGGAGGGCCGTCACCGGGGAATTTGACATTGGTGAGGACAGTGGGTATTTGGAGGAGTACTATGCATGGTACAACTCGGTTACCATTAGATTTATTCAGCCACCCAAGCCCAAGGATAAGCCAATTCCATACCGACCGACTTCATACGAGAAGGCGTCACATGTAACTTTTACTTAACCTCCAAAATACCATTCTATGATTCACATATTTTTTTGATTGACATACTTTTCTGTCGCTTGTAGGTACTTTCGTTGGTCAGATCTGGTCGTATGGCCGCTGAAATATTTTCAGATCATGTTCCCGAGAAATCAAAAAAGCTAGCGTACGATTTATTCCACGCTAGCTACGCTGATCTAGCGGAGCTTGGAGAGGAGGCAGCAATGGGAATTACACCGGACCATGTTCAATTTCATCATGGTAGGAGCAATTTCTTGTTCTTTTTCCACATTTCTAGTATTGTTAGCTAATACTGGAGAGGCATTTTTTTGCAGATGCTGCTGCGGGCCCATCTCACGGACCGGTATCCGGAGATCCAACTTTCGCTGACCAAGGCCCTTCTCAAATTACTCAAGTACAAATTCAAGAGGATGATCAGCAACGACTTCGGAGGAGCGAAAGGATAAAAAAACCAGTACGAAGGTCGATAGGACCGGTTATTCGTTAGATTGACGTTATCAAACTGTATTACACTTTAAGAATTATTTCAGAATTTTTCCAGATAATTTTCTAGTTACAGTAATATGAATCTTTAACATTAAACATTCAAGAATCAGTTATATAAAAGTTAGGTTCTGTAAAAAATTATACTATGGTATGACCTTAATAACACCCAGTAGCGGTTTGATGTTGTTTTCATACTCAGACCCACTGAGTTTGAGTCAAACCGCTACTGGAAGTAACGGTTTGACCGAATATTTAGGTCAAACCGCTACTCGTAGTAGCGGTTTGTCTTGTTTGATACACATCAGCGCCAACTCATCGTCCAGTCATGGTTTCGATTTAAAAAATTCAACAAACCGCTACTGCTAGTAGCGGTTTGTGAAAAAGATGGCATTTCCGGAACAAACTTCAGAAGTGTGGCAGATTGGGAAGAAAGTTGTGAAGAAATGGCAGTTTAAAATTTTTTTCGTTAGATCGCTTCACCACAAAATATATATTTTAATATTGTTGGGGTATTATTATTATTATTGATCCTGATAACCACAATCATTTTCGGATCATATTTATATATCATGGGATCAAGGGCCAAGAGCTATTGAATCCATCTCTAGGGCCATGTGGGTTTTGTGGTAAATCCACGTCAATTTCAATCCCTTAATTGCCACTTCAACTATTCAAAAACAATGAATTTGGGCCCTCAAATATCCTCCTCACCTGCATCAAATAAACCCAGGCTAGCTAGATGGACGATGACATTGACCGGTAGTGACTAAGCGCATTATCCGAAAGAATCATTTGCATAATTCAATTCTCAAGAAGATTTAGATATCCGTACGATCCTGAAAAGTATATGTTTTCGATTTAAGTTGCATGATGCCCATCAGGACTTGGTCGAACAGTTGAGGTGGTGACTGATATCCTCACGTTTTAAGTGATTCAAATCTTGATGGAGCCAGAGCAAGAGTTTTAATAAGGTTCGGAATAAAATAGTTGCTAAAAAAAATCGAGTCACGTGACTAACATAATCATTTAGAAGGAACATGCAAGTGATTTAAGCATAAAGATTTGATTTTGCAATAAAACTTTAAATTTTATCATTGATTGGTTTTAACATTATGTTCTGAATTTCTTACGCACTCATATGGAATGCAATTTAAGAATAAAGATTTGATTGGTTTTAACATTTATGCAGCCAATTATACCCAGTAGATTGTGATACAACGTTGGATTGTATTTGTATATATTAATACGATGTAATTTTTATTTTAAAAAAATTTTATTCATGTAAAACTGTGTCGTTTTAAAATCAAAATTATATTATTTGAATATTATTATATTTTGTCCGACTATAACGGTTCTAAATCCCGCTTATATGTAATTAATTAGGCATTTATTCCAACCATGGAGATAGTTACATTTCACCATAAGGCGGACCGTTAAAGCATCTCCAACCCCATCATGTAAACCCATCCATTAGCTATATTTGTTTAACTTTCTTCAAAATTATACATTTTTTCTTCTCCAACTCACAACTCATATTCTCTATAATTTTAGAGAATGAAAACTTCAATCGCCAAATCTGGTATTGTGGTTCCTTCTTTATCTCGTTTTTCTTTCTTCTCAAATCCATATTCTAGAGCGCGGAGAGATGAGGTGAAGGAGACGGAAAAGAGCATGAGTTTGAGCGGACTGTCGCCATCGTAGATGCAGAGCGGAAAAAGCCTGGCGCGGAGTGGTCGAGGAGGCGTTAGCGCCGTTCATTGAATGTTCGGATCCTGACGGTGGAGAAATTGAGATTTGAAGCGGAGTGGGTTGGGGAATTTGATGAAGGGGCAGCTCTCTTTCGAGCTCTCCTGCGTCCATACCGGACTCGTTTGATTCCGATCTGGTCATCTGGATGAAGCTCAGTTGATGAAGGTCAGTTATTTAATTTAATTTTTTTTTTTTTGTGAATTGTTGATAAGTTGCTGTTTGTTTTGTCTTATTGTTACGAATTTGATCTGGGGTGGAAACCCTAGCTACTGATTTGGGGTCTGATGATTGATGGGGTTGGTTAAATTTTGGTAAATTGAAATTTTCTAGATGCTTGGATTGGATATTAGAAACGGAAAATGCTCAGAAATGGTGAAAATGGAAAGTATTTATGGAGCTTCAATTTCGGATTTCATGGTTAGATGGATCTTGTTGTTTGAATTATCTGTTTGAATTTAAATGGTTGACAAATGTGGCAGAAGAAGTTGTTTGAGTGATGGATTGAGTTGATCAAGTTTAGAAATTTGTTTATTTATATAGATTGAAGTTGTAATTTGGTACTGCGATGGGGATTATGGGGTTGAACAGGGAAACAAATGAGAAGGTTGCTATCAAGAAGATACACAAGGTGTTTCAAAATAGGATTGATGCTTTGAGAACTTTGAGGGAATTGCAGCTGGTGCGGCGGATTAGGCACGAGAATGTGATTGTTTTGAAGGATGTGATGTTACTTTGATGTATGAGCTGCTGCTGCTGCGACGAATTTGGTACTTTGATGTATTTGGTGTATGAGCTGATGGATACTGATTTGCATCATATCATCAAGTTGCCGCAGCCACTTTCAGCTGATCAGTGCAAATACTTCATTTTTCAGGTATTGCTTAAAGAGTTCTATTCGTGTTGAATTGCGTAGAGTACTCTGCATTGCATAGAGTACTCTGAATAATCTCCCTTTTACATTCGCATTGGAACTGAATAGTCTCTAATAGTTTGTGCTGTTTTGAGCGCTAGTAGGTGTTTATATTGTTGTGATATAATGGAAGTTTAGGTCATGGCTTTAATGGTTCCTTTTGGGGTGTATTGATTTCGATTGTGTCCAATACATGGATGAGCTGATAGTAATTTGATTTATGTTGTGCAGGAAACTTCATCAACAAATTACATTTTGCAACAATACACTGCTGCATGTGGAGGACCAAAGCTTCAAAACTTCGTAAAAAATTCATATGCTATGGGGAAAATTAAGATGATAGCTTCCGAGTTTCAGATTGCTACAAAGAACTTATTTGGCGTTTGTAGTTAAATAAAGAAGTTATTCTTCATTTTAGAGAGTATGTCTCCCTTAAACATTTTCTCTCAAGTAGTCATTGGTGTTGGCAGACTCTGTATTTACCTTTGTTCAATTGTAGCATAATGACGAGGGCAGCACTTGTAGCATACAAAAAAATGTGCACACTGCATATCATATAATGTCCATAAAAAAAAAGTTCACTGCTTATCATATAATGTTCATACAAAACAAAAGGTTCAGACTTCATATCGTAAAAAAAAATTCACACATAAAGGTACTATAGAATTTCAGAAGGGAGGACGCCGCATCAGTCTTGGTAGGCACCATATCTTTGCCAAATATGCTCGATGAGATCATTTTGGAGATGAATATCCCTAATTTGATGATGTACTTGTATGAACTCCATAATATTGGGTGTACCACTCCTGTTCAATGATATATCTGCAATCTCAGCAGTTGAATCATAGTTGTAGTCCGGAGTCTGTAACTCTCTCTCTCGTCTTCAATAATCATATTATGCAAAATGATACACGCCGACATTATATATTTCATTGTGTTTACATCCCAAAATCGATAAGGTCCGCGTATCATTGCAAATCGAGACTGCAACACTCCGAATGCTCGCTCAACATCTTTTCTAGCAGACTCTTGGATAGCAGCAAAGTATTTTCTTTTGTTTCCTTGTGGAGATGGAATAGTTTTAACGAAAGTAGGCCATGAAGGATATATACCATCAGCAAGATAATATCCCATGGTATATTCGTGCCCATTAATATTGTAAGACACTGTAGGACCACGACCTTCAGCTAGTTCTTCAAATAGATGGGATCGATCTAATACATTTATATCATTTAATGATCCCGGTAATCCAAAGAAAGCATGCCAAATCCAAAGGTCATATGAGGCTACAGCTTTTAAAATAATAGTGGGTTGATGAACATGTCCAGTGTACATACCTTGCCACGCAGTTGGACAATTCTTCCACTTCCAATGCATACAATCAATACTGCCCAACATTCCTGGAAAGCCTCTGTGTTCGGCTACCGCCAACAGTCTAGCCACATCTTCATCATTTGGTCTTCTCATATATTTAGCACCAAATATTTCCACAACTCCTCTTACAAATCTTCTGAGACTTTCTATCGCCGTGCTTTCCCCAATTCTTATATAATCATCAACCGCATCTGTGGCAGTTCCATAGGCAAGCATTCGAAGTGCCGCTGTTATTTTTTGGAGAGGCGATAATCCACGAGCTCCGACCGCATCTGTTCTTTGAGTGAAGTAGTTATCATGAGCCGATATTTCTTCTTGAATTCTTAAAAATAAAGATCGGTGCATCCGAAATCTCCTACGAAACATTGATTCTGGATATGTAGGAGTGCTAGAAAAAATAATCATGATAAAGTCTAGCATGACCTTCTTCTCTATCACGTTTAATAACACGGTGGTTCATTGAAGATGCACCACGGCGTGGTGACAACTCCTCATTCTGACTTTCACAATGATGTTGAGCAACAATAGCCATTGTTTGTAGTTCTTCATCTTCTTCATCTTCATCCTCATTTTCCACCATTTTCTTAGATTGTGTGGCATGACTTTGGTAAAATAAGGTAGAAAAATAGTTCAAATCGAACTATACCAAACACTCAAATAAAAACTTGCTGTAAGGTGGAGAGAAGAAGGCTGAGGGGATGATTTTCTTATTCGGCATGCATCTCTATTAATAGCATACTCGAGCGCGGAGCAGGTGAGCTTCTTTTTTTCTCTTGTGTTTTTTTCTTTCGTTGCAGGCCTTTTTTTCTTTTGTTGCAGGCTTTTGCAGAAAACTTTACTTTTGTTTTTCCTTCGTATAAGACCCGGGTCTTACACAAAGGAAAAAAGAAGAAGTAAAGTTTCCTGCAAAAGCCTGCGGGTCTTACACAAAGGAAAAACAAAAGTAAAGTTTCCTGCAAAAGCCTGCAACAAAAGGAAAAAGGCCTGCAACGAAAGAAAAAAACACAAAAAAACAAACCATTGAAATTTGATTTTGATCCTTCATCCTCATTTCCCACTATGGATCCCACGTTGATCATATTTGATTTTGAATTATAACAATTGAAATTTGATTTCTAAATATACATAATGATTATGCATAATCCCATTGGAGCACAACCTATCTTTCATCATTTAAATTATACATAACTAATATAATATTATATTTTAGCTACTCCTTTTACATATCCCCCTTGGAGATGCTCTTAGGGCTTGGCATTAGGGTTTCCGAACGTTGAGTGGGGTTAGATGATGTTCGAGAATATATTAATCACTGGATGTTTATACTGTGCCCCTTTGAGGGTCTGTTCTTTAGAGCTGAACTTATATTTAACTTAACTTAACTTACCTTAACTTGACTGAACTTAACTTAACTTAAGTACTTTTACAAACATATTTTTAACCTTAAGTATATGGTGGTGGTGGTGGTGTGGTTGGGGTTGTGGTGGTGGGTTGGGGTGGTAGTGGTGGTGGTGTTGTTGGGGTGGTATGTTGGTGGTGGTGTGGTTGGGGTGGTATGTTGGTGGTGGCGGGTTGGGGTGGTATGTTGGTGGTGGCAGGTTGGGGTTGGGGTGGTGGTGGTGTGGTTGGGGTGGTGGTGGTGGGGTGTGGTTGGGGTGGTGGTGGTGGTGGGTTGGGGTGGTGGTGGTGTGGTTTGAGTGGTGGTGGTGATGTGGTTAGGGTGGTGGTGGTGGTGTGGTTCGGGTGGTGGTGGTGGGGCGTGGTTGAGATTGTGGTGGTGATATGGTTAGGGTGATGGTGGTGGTGGGTTAGGGTGGTGGTTCTGGTTGTTGGTCTGGGTGGTGTGGTTGTGGTGGTGGTGTGGTGGTTGGGGTGGTGGATTGGGGTGATGGTGTGGGGGGTTGAGGTAGTTAATTTTTTCAGTACTTAACTTAACTTAATTTAAGTGCTGAAAATTTAAAGTCTAAAGAACAGGCCTTAATATACCTCTCTTTTGAAGTTAGTTTCCAATTTATTCAATTTTGAACAAAGCGACATTTAAAAAAGTGCTTTTATAAGAAAGCATTGAACCAAACATCGTCTTGTTTGCCGACAAAGTCCTATTAAAAAACAGAGTCTGTCTTTAACATATGTTAAGCAATCATACATGAGAGACAAGACATTATCTGTAATAACGTCTTATCTTAAATATCTAATCGGATATTACTAATTTATCACATCACCACTTCACCAGCACAATGCATTATTACACCTTGTAGTAAAATCGCTTTTTCGAACTGCCATTTGTTCAAAAAGGGTAACTCATCAACTAACTTTAAAAATTGACAAATAAGTTTGAGAAAATGGGCATAATTTTTTCCAAAACATGAGGGGCATTTTTAAAATTGAAATGCCCCCAATGATTGAAATGCCTCTATAAAAGGAGGACATAACCCTAAATCTATCTACACATTAGTTGTTCATTAGAAATGGCAAGTGTGGAAGGCGAGGTCCCCAAGTCAGACCTAGCAGGTCAGGCAGAGGGCAGCAGCCTGGTGGGTAAGCTCGAGGGCGCGATTGAAATCAAGTCCAAGGCTGAGGACTTCCATGAAGTGTTCAGCTGCAGACCTCATCACATTTCTAATGTCAGTCCAGGTAAAATCCAGGGCTGTGGCATGCATGAGGGTGAGTGGGGAACTCCAGGCTCAACCATCGTCTGGGATTACGTGCACGGTGAGTCTGAAACTCTCTGTTTTTCTAGAAAATTAGTGCATGATTCACATGAGCTAAGAATGACCTGAGAATCAGATGGAAAGAAAAGCTACGCGAAGGAGATCGTGGAGGCCATCGATCATGAGAACAACTCAACCACTTTCAAGGTGATAGAAGGAGATCTGATGGAGTTGTACAAGGACTTCAGGCTAATATTCAAAGCAACACCCAAAAAGGATGGAGAAGGAAGCATAGTGCACTGGACTTTGGAGTATGAGAAACTCCATGATGGTATTCCGGATCCAACTTCCTTGCTGGAATTCGTTCATGACCTCAGCAAAGATATTGATCTCCATCTCCAGGAAGCTGCTGCTGCTGCCCAGGTTGGTGATGGGAAGACTGAGTAATGGTATGGGTATTCTGTGAATCATACATATGTATTGAGGTATGCCTTTCTTAATGATCCCGAGTCTGTAAGAAAATAATGTTCCAATGATTGTAAAGCTGTGACGATCACGTACCAGGTCGTCATAATTTCATGTTTAATAAGATATGGAAATATTTATGGTTGTACATTCTTATAACTGTTACACGTCACCAAATGTGATGAAGATGATGTTCTCTCAAGATTTTTTTTTATTATCTTGATACAAATTGTCTTTTGTGTTGAAGAAGGTTTTGACGGATGCATTTTTATTTAGAAACAATTACAATTAGTCCGTCCTTTTTTATTTTTGGAATTCTTATTTGTAATTGTCTCATATTGAGTTATAAGAATGTATATATTTTTCCAACTTAGACAACATCCATGATGTATAAGATGAGGTTTTCTGTAGAGTCCATCTTGGCATAGTCTAATGGTAAAAAGACGTCAAACATTTGAGCGATTTAAGTCTCATTCTTCATGGGCCAGAGAAGCTCATGTTGGGATTAAGGGTAGAATAAAAAAAAAAAAAGATGTTGTGGGCAGAGTTTTTATTTTCATTTTTCCAAATTAGACAGCATCCATGATATATTTCAAATCTCTAAACTTTAGCTGAACTCCATGAAACTCATGATTTTTCAAATCTCACCAGCTCAGCCTCTCTTGCCCCCCCAAAACCTATATATTATTATATATTTGAGCAAAGATCTGATCAACCCAGTATACAGTTGCAACTAACAGTTCAACTAGGGTTCTTGCGGACAAAATAAGTTGAGTAATCGATCTCACGTTGTTATCCTCTCCTAGCGGATCAAAACCTGCCCTGATATGATAGTTTTTCTTTATTTCTTGTCAAATAATTGAGTTTTCAATTCTCGATTGGACATGAGTTGAATAAAAAGGATTACTGATGGCCAATAAATCAGTGGAAACTACAGCCTACCTGATCTCACCTTTAGATCAATCATGAAGATGAAGAATGATAGAATCATATCTCCACATCAAAATAACGAAGCATGTTGTTTCTATTGTAAATAAAACATATAGAACCATTTAAGAAAACAAACTTGAAAGAAAGTCTGCAAAAGAAATTTTGGGTTGATGCATTCAATCTAGTCGTATGTCTCTAACGGAGACCACAACTCATATTTATATATTGTAGTGTACGAGATATAATCGTGATAATTATGGATTTCATCTCTCAAAGAATATCATAACTATCTATACGATATCTACACAATATATTACAGCACTAAATTAGACCATGTAAGCTTCTAAAAATTAGAAAACATTATTTAAGCTTATTTTTAATTTATTTAAATTTATTTAAAGTAATGTTCGATCCTAATTAAATTATATTAAATTAATCTAACATTCTCTCACTAGACCGAATGTGTAATCAAATCAATGTATAAACAAAAGTGTGCATAAAATTTCTATCATATAACAAAGGTATATCAGAAACTATCCGGTCCATTAACTATGCAGATATAAGATCAAGGCAGCCTTCGTAATCATATTCATTATGCTTGTCACGTATGTCAACACAACTAAATGACATGAATTCATCGTGGTGTGTAACATGAAATTTACATGAAATGTAATCTACACATGTCTATATCTGACTCATCTCTTCAAAAATTGAGATCAACAAAATTATGAGTGCGTCTGACTCCCTCAGACGGAGATCCTTCTCTTTCCACCTCGATTTGCCTCCCGCAAATCGGTAATTCTCTTCCCGAGAATGTCAGACCTGAAACACAGTCTGTTCAACGCTGTTCTTCAGCTCACGGCGATGATGCTCTAGCTTTGTCGATTTTTCGACTGTTTCAAATGATGATCGCCGGTCAGTAACTTTTCTGCCTCCCTTCAATAATTTCAATCATCGTGATCAATTTTGCAATCTTCCAGCTTCGCATAAATAGAATAGATCCGCTATCTTTCATCTTTGGAAATGAGATAATGTTCGATCATACTTTCCATATTCCGGAGCGAATCCAATCTAAACAATGCAGAATCTGATCTTTCGAGCAAGAGATGACGGAACACTTTTTGAAAAAGGTAAGCTGAAAATTTTACAAGTTTATAGCCAATACAATCAGAAGTATCGTGGGAGTTCAAATGTCCTAAAGCTCCCGTAGAAGCTAAAAAACGCAAAACGAGACGCTGAAACATGACCCAAACGAGAATGCCACAAATAGAATTCAGATGATAACTGGCTTAGACGAAAAAGAGGATAAATCCACACTAGAGGCAACCACATCCGACACTTTGAGTTCATCCAACACATAGAGTCTACTCTTCCTACGGCCTGTCCCAATCACCGTCTGAGACCGCGGATCTTGCACACAGCAAGTGGAAGAAGAAAAGGTGACTAAAAAACCAGATTCACATAATTGACTGACATACACAAGGTTTTTAGCAAGACTAGGAATATAGTAGACATCACGAAGAAAAATATGAGATGTGGTAACAGAACCTACTCCCTCCAATGACATAGGAGTGCCATCAGCGGTCATAATGGGAAGAGATGAATGACGAGACAAATACACAAAGGATGAAAAGTGAGGAGACATATGGTGGGAGGCACCCGAATCGAGAATCCACAAGGAGGATGATATACCTGAGACTGAGGATGAGGACAAACCTTTTGAAGACGAGGCGGACATGGCATGAGGTTGAGAGGCAAGGAAATTCTGGAACTACTCAAACATGGACTGATCCACAGACGGTGTAACAATATCATTGGTGAACTGAGGTGAACGTGGTGGACGCTGTTGAGGCTAGGGTGGACATTGTTGTTGCTGCGTTTTGCCTCTGTCAATAATAATGGGCACTGAGCCTTCCAGTCCCTTCTGTTTACAAAAGGCACACTCGTCTGAAGACACTTTCATTGATGACTTGGGCGTACTGCCACTGGATGGCCGATGCGGGACAGCAAGAACAGCGGGCGCTGTTGGTGATGGAGTCTCCTTGTCAATCTTAGACTTGAGGCGAACCTCTTCGGCTAGCAGCTCGTTGACAACAGAATCAACAGAAGGAAGAGGATTGCGGTGAAGAATCGCACCACGCAATCCTTCAAAGTCATCAAGAACAGCCATCAGAAACTGAACAGGTCGCTGCTCTTCACGCCGAGAGATATAAGCCTTCACTGTCCTCAAGTCAGCCGATTCGGTCAATGCTAACTGATCCCATAACAAGGACATGGCAGAATAGAACTCCTGAATACTCATACTGTTCTGCTGAAGCACAAGAATATCCATCTCCAATTGATACTGCTTGGCAAAGTTGGACTGAGTATAGAGTCTTTCCAAATGATCCCACGCCTCCTTCGCAGTCTCATACTTCGCTAGCCGAGCACCAATCGAGTGGGTAACAGAGTTTTTTATCCACGTAATAATCTTTGCATTATCAGTCTCCCACCCATCAACCAAAGTTGCAAAATCAGCTGCCTTATCATCGGAAGGCATAACACGCACATCCGTCACATAATTCCACAAAGATTTCCTACGCAGAAAATTTCTCATAACATAACTCCAATATGAGTAGTTTTTGCCATCCAATTGAACACTAATCGCCTGCAGGGAATCCTCTTTACGACCAGCAATATCAAAAACACCAATCCAAACACTCTAAAAATGACACTCAAACAACCAGAGAGAACCCCAAAATCGAAATCCAAACAAGAAAGTAATTCCGGGCAATTACGGCATCCAAAACGAAGAATCAAGATTCACCAAACGAAGAACAATCACCAAACAAATATTCTCTCTGGTTGGATTGTAACTTTTTTTAATCAATCAACTACCGCAATGGATCGGGATGAGGCGTCTGATACCACGAAAGCTTGGATAAAAGTCTAAAGCATGTTCTTGATCAATGAACGGCAATGTTATGAGTTATATAACTTTAATACAAGCAAAAGATAAAATGACTAAAGTAACCTTATACTAAAATTATACTATGCTAATAGTCACATCATAATCCGGTATATGTGATTGCACATTACCGGTTCTGAGTCCACTTCTGATTATAGGCACTACACAAACGGCCATAAACATACAACATTGATTAAGATCGTGGCACGACACAACTAATCCATGAACATACATTTCGATTAAGATCGAGACACTACACAATAGCCATCAATATAAATTTCAATTAAGATAATTAAAATCATCTTTTGGTCATATTCTTCCTCTTGCTCTTCATGTTCTTCTCCATCATCACTGTCATCTTCGTATTCATTTTTATCTTCCTCCTCATGCATATATAATTGTGGTGGCACTTGGGGAAGACATCCATAATCAACTTGTATACCATCAATAGGTATGTTTAATGGTATGTCTTCTTGATATGCTTTCGCAACTTACAGCAACCTAGAAGAATAAAATGTGTCTTCATCACATGCTAGTTAACTAGCACCGTATGTTCCCCGGTGCAACAATCCTTCCAATTTTCACCGGCCTTTGTATCATCTAGGTAGAATACTTGTCACTACAGAGGGCAACTATCTAGATTCATATACTCTTTAAAGAATAATACACAACTGTGCTCACACGATTCTCCACGTTCACTTGCAATGCCCTCAAAATCGTCTCAATTAAAGTTTTGTCACTAAGATGTATATATATGATTCCGAGCTTCGGCTACAAGCCTTGATACTTCTCGAAAGCAACATTCCTAAACCAGTCTAATTCAACATCTTCATGCATGTCATGTAGACCCATCTTATACCTATCTCGAAAGAAAAGGCGTCATGAAAAATCTCCATAGTGAGATTATTCTGATGGCCACCAAGAACACGTTGCCCGCTTGATGTATCTCCACTCATATGGGCAACATATTATCGTCTTATCCTATAAAATGAAGGTTCGTCACTGAGTTTCCCATGCGATGTCCATGTAGTGTATTCCAGCATCATACCGTTTTGAATCAAATGTTCATACAATTATTCCATATATTTATTTCTTTGTGCAACCTACAACGTCTATAAGGACATTGATGTGTACTGTTAATTCGATTCTACTTGACAAATTCAATAAAATTGACAATCCCTTCAAAGTAACAATGATCACATCTATCCAACCTTATCTAACGGTTATCCATTTTAACATGTAACGGAGAAAGGAACAACAATATTGTAAAATTATTTGAGCCCTTACGGAGAAATCTAATAGTGCTTAAACACCTAAACCCGGAGAAGAGAAGGATTGTGCTTAACATAGCTCAAACATCTTAAATTCGACCATAGTAGTACATGTGACGCCCACAACAACTAATGTTTCAAATATCAAATCTCACTACTCAACTTACACATAACTACAAATGAAGACCCAAATAATAATTGGAACTCAAAGACACATTTCCTTTCTGCAGGTTACATAATAATGGATGAAACCCCGAAAAGAATTACTTTTGGTGTTCCTGAAATCCATACGTAGATGGTTGGGTTTAGCTGCTTCTTTCGTTAATTATGAAATCTCTATTGGACACATATTCAAAATGTTAGTCGCTTAAGAGACAAGTTGGTGCATCAGCCACCATCAATAAAACCCACTCATTTATGTTCTATATATTTAAATTTTCATGTGGAGACATAGAAGTGTAATTCGGAACTATAAGTTCCTCGCGCCACACCGGCCTATCGTCTCCCACGGATCCAAAACTGCAATCCAAACATCATACGACCAATAGATCACGTACAAAAACATAAATGCCGACAAATTTCTTAAACACAAATGGAGCGTAAAGAAGCTAAATTTGGGGAGAAAAAAAAAATCAAATCTTTAACTTACAGTCTGAATTAGCAGCAGGGCAAAACAGCAGAAAATCCTTGGAATCGGATCCCAGCACCGGAAGCCGTTCCTCGCGCGCATAAATCTTCAAAGCCCTCGCAACAACATCGGCCTCATTGACAATGAACCGGATCGGACCAGCGCTCCCGACAACCTTATTGATCAAAATCCTGCTCCGCCCTTTCTCATTCCGATTCTTCTTCAATTTTGGCACCAACATCTTAAACCGAATCGGTTAGCCAAGCCAACAATGTCACGGATCGTCGTCTATGTAGCGGTAGTACCAGCCCTCCCTGAACGATCCAGCGGACGCAGAAACACAGTCGTCGTCGACGACGACGACGATGATGGATGTCGCGGCCGCCAGGGATGAAACCGATGAACAAAGTTTCATGAAATTGAGAGGCGATTTCACCATTCAAGAAAAACCCAGATTCAGAAATTTGCAGAGAGAGTGAGAAAGAGAGGATTTTTAAGGAATTTGAATTTATGGGGTTAGGGTTTTTGAAGATGAATTGGAGCCGTTTGATGAAATTATGGAAACTTTTATTTGACTTTTTGACGACCGGTTTGTGTTCACTGATGAGCTGTGTTCGTATACTAAATGACCCTTAAGCCCTTGTTTGATACTAAATTTACACACCACAAATTACAGTAAGAAATACGGAAACTTTAAATAAGAATCAAATTCTGTGCATTTAAATTAAATATATAAATATTAAAATAATATAATTTTAAAAATAAAATTATATCATCTTATAAATATATAATACAAAATGTTGGGACATGTACCCAGCAAGTTTTGATGGAACAAACATCATTAGAATATTCTTGCATATCTCTGATTATTAGATTTCATTATCTTTTAGATTATGCATATCTTTGGATCCTACATTTGAAATTTATATTAGATGCATATCTTTTGTGATTTAGAAATAAAAGAATATTCGAAATATTGTTAGGATTCTATTGTAGATATTTCATAATCTTAATTCACATACTTAGAAATATCTATTATCTTTTTCTTGTTATTATCTCTTTGGTTTTCTTGGTTAGGAAGCAAGATTTAAACACAAGTTAGAAATCCTAGCAATATAAATAGAGCTTCAAAGTCTCAAATCAAGACATCGGTCTACAGTTGAGAGTTCAGAATTTTTGGTGAGGTCGATCTACGGTTTACGAGCTGATGCACGTCGCTGCGTCTGAGGAAGGGTCCGAAGACCAGTCCAGTGAGCTGCTGCATAAACGCAAAGGGGAAGCGTCTGCAGAGCAGTCTGGTTGATTCTCGAAAAGATAGAAGGTGGGTCTAGGGCGAATTGGAGATTCGGGTGCTATTCAACTTGTCTAGTCTTTTGTGAAAAGTATATCGGTACACTGCAATAAAAGACTGCTTCTCAAAATCCTTTCGGTGAAATCCGAAGGGTAGTGGTTTTTCTCTAAGTACGGTTGTACTAGAGTTTCCACTATAAATCTGTGTACGAGTCCCTTACTTTTCTTTTCTGCATTATATTACTTATCCGCTGTGCAAACTGCACTTGGGGACACGTCCACAGTGAACCCAAGTTTAACTTAAGCTAACCTACGGTCCAACACAAAAGGATGTGAAAGTCATAATCCGATTTATCGGTTCTGAGTCCACTTCAAGTATTATTTATAGCAAAAAATAATAATAAGAAGATTGTTTTTCATTATGAGAAAGTATCATATATTTTTTTTATAAACATATTCTATCCTAAACCCACCCCACTAGAGTCCATAATAATTAAAATTTGAGACGTGAGAAATATCAATCATCATATCAATCACCATTCGACCACGCCTTAATGAACTACTCTAATTTGATATAGTGAATGAATTCTCTTAGAACTTTAGTCTCTTCTTTATAGCATGCTCTAATTTGTATATTTTCTTATGATTAAAATTTCCTCAAATGCAAGTAAGTCCAAACTATGTCTGTTCACGTCCAGCATTGAATTCCAATATTCTTATAAATTAAAATATTTCAACGATTAAGGTTCGATTCTTGATGGGACCAGAGCAGGGACTTTGGTGGGGGGTTTCGACTAGAATGGAAAAAATAATACTAAAGCAAGTAATTGTAATTAAATTTATGCTGATTATATATGCAAAATTATCCGTACTTAGCTTGATGGCTAATCTCATGCATGGATTGGTTTTTCTGAGTTGGTTACCGGTTGGAGTGTTATTCACATATATTACTCAATTTAAGCCTTTTTTTTCATATGTTTGAGTATTTACATAAAACTGCCGGCAATATCTACAAACCAACATGTTGGATCGTTAGGTTAGCTTAACTTTAACTTGAGTTCACTGTGAACGTGTTCCCAAGTACAGTTTGCACAGCGGATAAATAATGTAATGCAGAAAGATAAAGTAAGGGACTCGTACACAGCAATTTATAGTGAAAACTCTAGTAGAACCAGTATTCAGAGAAAAACCACTAGCTTTCAGCTTTCACTGAAAGGATTTGAGAAGCAGTCTTTTATTGCAGTGTACCGATATACTTTTCACAAAAGACTAGACAAGTTGAATAGCAACCGAATCTCCAATTCGCCCTAGACCCACCTTCTATCTTCTGAATCAACTGGACTGTCCTGCGGACACTTCCCCTTTGCGTTATTCAGCAGCTCACTGGACTGGTCTATCGGACCCTTCTTCAGACGCAGCAACGTGCAGCAGCTCGAAAAACACAGATTGACCTCACCAAAATTCTAAACTCTCTTCCGTAGACCGACGTCTTGATTTGAGATTTTGAAGCTCTATTTATAGTGCTAGGATTTCCATTTTAATCTTGTATCAAATCTTCTTGCTTCCGAATCAAGAAACCAAAAAGATAATAACAAGATAATTGATATTTCTAAATATTTGAATTATAGTTACAAAATATCTAAAAGAATATCCTAACAATATTCTAGAGCACAATTCTAAAGAACAGCTTTACCACACTTCACCTTGACATTGGACTCGTTCCCCTTCAGATACCTACATTTGTTACCCGGGAACTGGTTCCCCCTCAATAAATGCTTTCCTGTCTACCTTCCCCCTTTTGGCATCATTGATCGCGCGTCGTTGTACGTGTCAAATTAATCCTTCCTTCTCCACTTAGTACAGCGGCTAAGTCAGGGTCGATCCCACAAGAAGCGTGCAGACTCGTCTTCGCTAGCAACCTAGAACTTACAAAATTGAGGCTGTGAGTGATTGTGTTGCGCAGGTGCGCGAATGAACAGTAGTGAAAGCAGAATTGCACAATACGTGTGCGGGCAGTAGATATTAAGTACTATGACTATGAAAAGTATCGGTAAAGACAATCCTCTATGAATGTATCCCTTATCATCGACTCTAAACATCTATAGTGCAGTTCTACTTACGTTTGTGTCCGATCAAGGCTTCCTAACGTGCGCGCATGTTCCGATCAAAGTCCATGAGCTATTAATTCTTGAAACTAATCTAAGCAACTACGAATCCTATCACAGTAATAGTTGATTATCCTAGTGTGTTACTCCTAGTTGTCACCGTCAAGTTATCAACCAGTTTAGCATACAATAACGAGCAGTTAGAATAAGATTGCGGTTCAAGGCTTCTTTATTCGCACAACTAATTATCACCCATGTGCATAGAATTTATATAAGTAGACGAACTAAGCATTAAACACAAGTCTCAAAGAAAATACTTCATAGAATCATGCCCAACCGATACAAGGTGTTTAGCTAGACATGCTAGAAGTAAACATCATAGAAATAATAAGTAAAACTAAAGCAGCCAAGGAAAAGTAGCAAGTCGGCGCAATCGCGCGTTGCTGTTTTCGGATGGCGCAGGTGGTTCGCGCAGAATCTCGGCGGCAGGCTTCTTGAGCTCGTGTGTGTCTGCTGCTATGTGTCTCTCTCTGTCTCTCTGTCTCTATCCTCCCTAAACCCTAGCTTCCCTCCTCTTTATATACTGGTCTTGAAGCCCAAGGAATGCTTAGATTTGGCCCGTGAGAATCTTAACTACTTCCCAAATCTAGTAGATTTTGTAGGGATAATGATGATCAAAATTTAGAAACTCTACTATCTTGCGCATGCTCGCTGCGCACGTTGATTGCGCTACTCGCTTTGCGCAGTTGGTTTGCGCACTGCAGTCCGAATCAGCTATCTCCTATCTCCTTTTGCGCTGCTAGCTCCGCAGGTCGTGCATTACGCCCTTTCAAAGCGCCCGTTAGCGCACATCTGATTTATGCTCCTGTTTTATCCTGAAATACAAAATATTGAAAACCAGTAATCTTGTACACAAAATAATACAAACAAGCACAGTGTTAAGATCTAAATAGCGCTTATAACTAGGCTCTATCAATCATCAAAAAGAAAATAGTGAAATATTGAAGCCATATAGAGCACTAAACAGTTAAAGCAAAATGTCTCAGCTCATATCAAAATAAAGGTACACAGATTGGCAGCCCTGCACAAAATTAAAGCAAAATGTCTCAGCTCATATCAAAATAAAGGAGCGCAGAGACAGTGAACGGGTACACAGATTGACAGCCCTGCACAAAATTAACAAGGCCAAAAGAAATGATGAAAAAAAACAGGGATTGATATGCTAGGTTGACAAGGAGGGGCTGAACCATGACAAGCCTAAGGTGCTGGGGGAGCAGTGAAGGGAGTCCGACCGAGAGACCAATATCTCAAGGAGCCTACGGATTTCGGCCAGCGCCGTATGAGCCTGTCCTTGGCGTTCCTCCAACTGACGGAGCCTATCCTCAGTCCGCTGTTGACCTTCAGCTATCTTGCGAAATCCATCCTCAATCAGAGTCTGTAAATCAGTGGACCCTTCCGCAATGGGAACCCTGGGAGATGGTGTTGGCAGCTCCCTAGTCCATCCTTGTCTGGGAATAAACCTGAATCCCATCTTGCGGATGGTCGCCTCATCTAGCTCCCCTCAGCCCCCTGATGTGCTACATATGAGCCATCACTAAAAAATTTCTTTTTTTTTTCCTCTTTCTCTTCTTATTTTTTTTTCATTTTCCTTTTCCTTTTTCATTTTTTTTTGCCTATCCGTCCATGCGTGTCACGGTATCGTTCTTTGTATGCAATACACGTGTCTGGTCATACCAGTCCCTTGTGCGTAGCGCAAGTAGTCCATATTACCGTTATGTACCAGTACTTTGCGTGTGACACACGCGATCTTTATTACCGTTGTGTACCAGGTCACTGATAAGCTATTGCTTGTGTCAACAGTCTATTCATAGCTGGACACGTTACCCATTCTGTCGGCGGGTCCCCCAACTGTCTCTCCACTGACCTTAGAGATTGTCATGGTTCTTTCAAGAGGTTTTGTATGATGCAGACGGGTACCCAAGTGGCTTTATGAAATGCATCACACACAATATGAATGTATAATATAAAAGAGAGTACCTCATAGCTAGTAGTCCAGAGGAGTATTCAAGGAGTTCATAGGACCACTGCTTGCTATGAGTAGGCTAAGGATGGCTGTGGACCCGTTCCTTCATTTTAGGCTTGTAATGAGGGTACGAGTATCCGGAGGGTCCTTTGGGCTAGAATGAACATGCCTTAAATAATCATGTGCAGTGCATTACCAACAGACGTTTCCCATGCAAGCCTCATACACCCAACTTATAATGAGCATAAGACATAGTGAGTTAAATTTTTAGTGTCCTATGGCTAAAATATATCATACCTTCATTTCATAGCCAGTCATTGAGGGAGGCACAGATAGTCATCTAATCTGAAAGAGAGACCATACCTAGTTCCATCTGTAGCTTCTCGAAGGGTTCACGACTCAATGCCTTAGTGAAGATGTCCGCAGCCTGTTCTTCAGTTCTACAGAACTCCATGGACACCAGTCCCTACACAATCTCTTAGGAAGTGATGTTTGATCTCTATATTCTTAGTGCGTGAGTGTTGTACGGGATTTAACATATATGACACTAGTATTATCACACAAGATAGGGATATGAGATACAGAAATACCGTAGTCGCTTAGATCAGCCATGGATGGGTCCTCAAACCCTGGAGTCTACTCAACGTACACTTCCTCCGAGGACCCACTATTTCCTGAATGTCTTCAGTGGACGTGTCCTCGACTTCTTCATTGGGTACCGGTCTCTGCTCTGGAGTCTGATCTTGCTCAGGGACTGGTTCCTCTTCCACAGTTTCCAACTGTTCAGTTCCCCCTGAGGACATGCCCGTTGCCTCTGGTGGATCCATATCAGGAACTTCATGGTACCTGTCCACAGGTACTATCTCCGTGAGTGAGAACCCTTCCTCAAACTGTAGAGGAGTATGTTTCTCGTCCTTTACAAGGTTCCCTCCCGTGCATATGACGGAGCAACCAGCCCCCTTCAACATCTCTCATAACGTGTTCTACGCTGTTGAAAGCTAGATCCACATGAGGTGTGTAATGCATAGCTAAAAAAACGCCAATCACTATTTGAATGACTAAGCAAATACCAGCTGACGGACCGAACCCCCACCAATAACTAAGATTGCTAGGGGTTGGATAATCTATCAAATGCTGATTCAATGTGGAGGATATAGGTTGTTTAAGAATAGATAATCGTTGGTTTCTTATATTAATTTCTCTTTTCCGAATCATAGAATATACTTTTTTTGACAGTCCTGGGAAAAACAGACAAAAATGGAAAAACTAATAGAAAAAAGAAAATTCTTATATATATCTTTTTTTTTTTTACTCCTTTTGGCCTTAGAGAATAGGATTCTGAAAGTGAAGCAGAATCTTTTCCATTTCTTCACCGGGCTTGGACCATGTATCCCGAATGACCAACTATTAATAAATAGGGCGCCTTGAACAGGAATTCCCATCCGCTTCCTCCATGCTTGCTTTATTTCGAAGAGAAGCAGACGATGAAAGTTGTAAGCTGTATGTAGGAACTCGATTCTTAATGTTTCTGTTTACATCAAGAATACCCCATCCACGTATGGATATTGGATTGGCCCATGATGAATGTTAGAACCGCCCCCTTCAATGTCACCCTTCCTGTGCTCATACACTCAACCACACAATCATTAGCAGTAAAGGTGACTTTGTATCCCTTTTGGCATAATTGGGAGACGCTTAGCAAATCACAGATTGTCCACAAGACTTACACTGTCAATTTCAACATTATCTGAAATACGTACCTTTCCCAAGCCAAATATCTTACAAAATGTTTTGTTACCGAAGGACGCGTTTCCTCCGGTATGTTGCTGAAGTGAGGTGAACCAGTCCATGCTTCTTGTCATATGCGCTGTCTATGTACCAGGGACTGCTCCTCACTTCCTCCTGCAAAAGTAAAGTTAGTTTTTACGAACCCAGACAAGCTTGGGCTTGCTGGGTTTCGAAATAGAAGCAGGAGTAACAACAATATCAGTGGTATGGGAAGGGTTGGTTAGATCAATCTTCTTCCTAGGAGTCGTTCTGGGTTTGCCTCTAGGTGCACAGACTCCTCCGAGGGAAAGGGTGTTCACGGTGGACTTAGGTACAGGAGCTGATGTGTTCTTGTGGCGGGGTTCCCTGTTCCTGTTCCAGTGAACGGGTGTCCTGTTCTAATGAACGGGCTCCTTAGTTCTGTTCACGTGAACTGGCTCCTGTGTCTTGTTCCTATGAACGGGTTCCTTACCCCTGTTCCTGTTCTGACTTTTTCCTTTATCAGATCTGACATAACTCCTCATCTTTTCGATCAGTCTCCTTTTCTCAGGACAGGTTGAGAGAAGTATCCTACCCTTCCACAGTGCCAACACACAGTGTGATCTTTCAAGCGTACATACTTGCTCTGTCCAGAGGGAATGGATATGTTCTTTATCCTTGCTTGAAAGTCAATGGACGGTGGTTCTTTGTTGCTGGCTTGCTTCTTCCACATCTTGTAGGCAGGTTCGTTGTCTCTTGTGAACGGGTGTGGCTGCGCTGATGGAGTTCTTTCCTTTGATTTTTTCTCGTCCCTCGTTGTTGTGGACGGGTTCGTGACAACAATGGTTCCGTTTGATCCTAAACCTGGGCGTAACCGGTTCTTGAAGTCCGTTTCAAGGGTTTTGACTTTGTTTTCCATCAGCCATTTAGATTTCCTTGTCTCCTCATCGGCTTTGAGAATCTTTAGCTCCTCGAACATTATCTCCTTCTCGGACTCCAGATAGTGTACCCGTCCTTTGAGTACCTCGATCTGCTTCTCCTGCTCCTTCCATTCAGTTATCAATCTTTCATTATCATTCCTTAGGAGCTGGATTTCTTTGGTGTGATCTTTGCAGGTACTAAGTGTCTCGTTCAGTTCATTTTCTAGCTCCATAGCCTTCCCTGCCCATAAGTTGTTGTTCTCTTCAAGGCCTTCAACCAGTTCTCTATGATGTTCAATTTCATTCAGTAGCTCTTCATTCTTGGTTACCATAAGTTTTAAAGTAAGAGATAGTTTAGCATTTTTAGAAAGAGAAGGGTCAGAAAGTACCTCTGTGGACGGTCCTCAGAATGAGCCATCATGCACAACCCTTCCTCAGAAGGTTCCTCCTCGCTTTCTTCATCTGATGCTTCCCACGCGACAATCATAGCTTGTCTAATCTGGTGGGGTTTGATGACGTCCTTCAGCTTCACACGACAGTCCTTTGCCATGTGTCCTTTCTTTCCGCATCAGAAGCATTCAAAGGTTGAAGTTTTGGATTCTTTGGCGTTTACCTTATTCTTTGGTTTGAAGCTGGCATCTTGAATGCTCTCGTCATTTGGGCGATGTCAGGGTCGTCCACCTCTGGGGGCTCAATGGATTGGGCTAGCTCAAACGCTCTTTTAATTTTTAGTGCAATGGACTTGTCCTTACTAGGTTCTCTTGGCTCAACCTTCCGTTGATGAATTCCAGCATTGCTCTGTAGGCGGGCGACCAACTCTTCCAGGGTGATGGTTTTGATGTGGCTTTGATCTTGGAAGGCAATATACATGGCATCCCACTTCGAGTTCAGTGCTCCTAGGAACTGGTGTGTAACCTTCCAGTCAGGGATCTGTTCTTCAAAGAACAGCGGTTGGCTCACGTATCCTTTAAATCTTGAGAAGAATTCTTCAAGAGACTCGTCCCTTCCCTGGACAGCCTTCTCGTAGTCCTTTGAGGCCGCTAGTATCATGTTCCTTTGAACGTCTACATTTCCTGAGTACAAGTTCCTCAGTGCCGTCCACATATCCTTTGCGGTTTTGTGAGTAATTGCGATTTTCCTATCTCCATCGGATAGTGCTTGAAGTATCACTTTAATAGCTCTACTGTTCTTTTCTAGGGCCTTGTAGTCAGCATCGTCAAAGTCTTTCCTATCCTTTTCTTTGGTTTTATCGGTCTTGTCCATGATTATAAATGGTCCTTGTTCAATGACCCTCCAGACTTGTCCATCCAGCGAACAGACACGAGCTTCCATCTCCCGTACCCACCAATCATACTGGCCGACCTTCAGCATGGGCGGCTTCCAGAATGAGTCTCCGTTTGATCCCATCTTCCTGCAAAGCTAACAAGAATCTAGAGCACAAAGCTCTGATACCACTCGTTGGATCGTTAGGTTAGCTTAAGTTTAACTTAGGTTCACTGTGGACGTGTTCCCAAGTACAGTTTGCACAACGGATAAATAATGTAATGCATAAAGATAAAGTAAGGGACTCGTACACAACAATTTATAGTGGAAACTCTAGTACAACCAGTACTCAGAAAAAAACCACTACCTTTCAGCTTTCACTGAAAGGATTTGAGAAGCAGTCTTTTATTGCAGTGTATCGATATACTTTTCACAAAAGACTAGACAAGTTGAATAGCACCCGAATCTTTCAATTCGCCCTAGACCCACCTTCTATCTTCTATGAATCAACCGGACTGCCCTGCGGACGCTACCCCTTTACGTTATTCAGCAGCTCACTGGACTGGTCTATCGGACCCTTCCTCAGAAGCAGTAACGTGCAGCAGCTCGAAAAGCACAGATCGACCTCATTAAAATTCTGAACTCTCTTCTGTAGACCGACGTCTTGATTTGAGACTTTGAAGCTCTATTTATAGTGCTAGGATTTCCATCTTAATCTTGTATCAAATCTTCTTGCTTCCTAATCAAGAAACCAAAAAGATAATAACAAGATAATAGATATTTCTAAATATTTGAATTATGGTTACGAAATATCTAAAAGAATATCCTAACAATATTTCGAATATTTCCTAGATTACTTAATTATCTCGTTTCTAAATATCAAAAGATATTTATCTAATCAATACAGATTTAGAAACTTAATAATAAGAAATTCAGGAATATTCTGCTGCGCCGCGTGTGAATCCGTCCACACGCTGCTCTCTGTGGAAGGGTCCCTACCCGTCCACAAAGACTTTATTCTGCGCAGTATTCAACTCTTCCTGTCCAATTGTCCATCTGCTTAGCTTGGTTTTTGTTCCATCAAAACCTGCTGAGTACATGTCCCCACATGTCCCAACAAAACAGTAACCTAATCGGATTCCGGTAAACCCGGCTGGTCGGGTTCTGAATACATGGCTTCTTAGCCACCAGGAACGGCTCAAATTCTACAGGTGCTAGAGGAACCTAATTAATGCGCCCTGCCGAGAACCCATTTTGAGACCCATAGCCATATGAAGTGTAAATGTGCTAGGATCCATGCCTGCTGTAAGGACCATGCATCTAACTCAATATCGAGACAAGTGCGTCATATGGATTCAGATTCGATAGAGTCAAGTGAAATACAACGATATAAAAATAATATAGTTTTAATGTTAAAACGATATAGTTTCTGGCATGAATTGTTAAGCAAAATAATTTAGTAATCAGTCTAAATGAAACTGGTAATGAGCAATGGATTCTAGACTCAGGTTGCTCATATTACATGTGCCCACATAAAACTTGGTTTCTAAAATCGAATGTGGGTAGTAAAAATAAGTAGGTTTATATGGGAAATCGTAATGAATGTGAGGTTAAGGGAATTGGAACAGTGAGACTTAAAATCTATAATGGTAAATAAGTTTTGCTATCTAATGTGATATATGTTCCTGAACTGAGGAAAAATCTTATTTTTTTGGATACTTTGGGTGATTCTTGTTGTACCAGCTAGGGATTAAAGAGTACAGACTATGAAAGAGGGACTCTAAGGGTATTAAGATCACTATAAGTCGAGATTTAGTATTTAATGAGAGCTCTTTCCCTTGTAAGACCAGTAAAGATACCAGCCTTCCACCGTAGGGACCTCGGATAGTGAGCCTGCTAAATTTCAATTTGAGGTGGAGTCTGCCCCTTGAATCAGATGAAGGAACATGGAGAACAGTGTTTCTTCTATTGTTGCACAAACCTTTGGTGATCAAGACCAAGCTGGTGTGCAGCAGGGTACTTTATATGGGTCTGATTAGGAGGATCGAAACCAGGGCCTCAGGTGGATCACTTCACTGTGTCTGAGCCAGAACATTTGGTTGATTATCGAATATCTCATTATAAAGTTGGAAGGGGAAATACTAGAGCTCCTCATAGATACTCAAATTCTGACCTACTGCCTTAGTATATGTCAGTGAGGGTAAACAGAAAAAAGATTAGAACTACTTTGTTTTGCTAAGTTTGTTTTTGATATACGCCACTTCTGAGAAAACGTTTTTCATTTGTCATGTTTTCCAACCAGCCGGTTTTGTTAAGACCGGCCGAGTTGATTTTGTATGCGGCCAGTTCGATTTTCTTCTGCGGCTGGTATTGCTAAAACCGGTCGGTTGGAAAATTAAACCAGTCGGTTTTGTTAAGACCGACCGGTTTGATTTTGCAGCCAGTTTTGTTAAAACAGACCGGTTTGATTTTCCAACCGACCAGTCTTGAGCAGGAGAAAATCGAACTGGCCGGTCTTAACAAAATCGGTCGCTTAAAAACAGGGCAAACCAAAAATGTTTTCCAAAAGTGTCGTATGTCAAAAACAAACTTAACAAAACAAGACAGTGTAAAAATTATTTGGTTAAACATTTTGAACTTGAGACTTACCTTGAAGCCATACGTTGTAAGGATAGAAATAAATGGCTTTAGACAACGAGAGATGAAATGAATTCCCTAAAATAGAATGAGACATCGGTACTAGTTAAGAAACCTAAGTCTAAGAAACTGGTAGGGTGTAGGTGGTTATAAAAGTCAAAAGAGGGGATCACTGATTGTGAACCACCTAGGTATAAGGTCTGGTTAGTGGCCAAGAGTTACACTCAGCGAGAAGGTGTTGATTACACTTACAATTTTCTTTCTTGTTGTGAAATTTAAGACTATTAGAATGATATTGTCTGTTGTTACTTGCTAGGATTTGGAACTTGAACAATTAGATGTTAAAAGTTCCTTCTTGCACGGTACATTAGAAGAAGAAATTTATATGCGACAGTCTGAAGGTCTAATAGACAATAAATTTCCTGAGCATGAAGCAAAACCCTAGACAATGATACAAAAATTTTGAGTCTTTTACACCTAGTATTAGCTTTGGGAGAAGTAGTTTTGATAGCTACTTCTATTTCTCTTCTTTGAATAACGTCGTTGATTACTTGTTGTTGTATGTTGATTACATGTTGTAAATCGTTGCATAAAATCAATGTGATTTGAAATCTGCATATGATATGAAAAATTTGGATCGTGTTAGAAAAATATTAGGGATGATCATTGATAGAGATGGGACAAGAAACTTTGTGAAATTGCAATAGAAACCTTATTTACAAATATTTGTATCTAAGTTTGGTTGTACTAATTGCAAACCAGTACAATTGCCACTGGCACCACATTTTGTGTTAAGTAAAGCTCGATACCCTGATAACAACTCACGGTTAATTAAAAGGAAACATTTGTCACATGTCAATGTTTTAGGTTCTATCATGTATGCTATGATTACTATCAGATTTGATTTATTTTATGTTGGATTTTTTTTGGAGTCGGTATATGTCCAATCTGATAGAGCTCGTTGGTATATAATTAAATATCTTACTGCTTATATAAACTATTCCATTGATGTTAGAGTGTGTTATGATAACAGAGTGCCTTTCTGATCTGATTGGGTATCTTGACGCTAATTTTGCAAGTGATAGAGATACAAGGAAGTTTAATAAAGCTTACTTCTTATCCTAGTTAGAAACAACATTTTCTGTAAATCTCAGTTGCAACCTTTAGTTGCTCTGTCTATAAGTCAGTCCGAGTATGTGATGCCCATGGTATGCTTAAACAGGCTAAAATGATAAATAAGAATGCTATGATTTTTACTGATAGTCAATCTACTTTACATTTAAATAATAATCCAGTTTATCATGAGCGTCCTAAGCATGTTGACATTAAGTTTCACTACACGATTTTACGTTGATTTAAGTAAGAATCCAGTTTATCATGAGCGTACTAAGCGATCTGACGTTGTAACATGAAAATCAGACTGCTCGTGGTGTTCTTCCACCGTTATAGTGCAAATCCAGCTCAGACAGAGCACAATGTGGACGTAGCTCTCTTTAAGAATGAATCACGCAAAAAAAAAAAAAAAACCAATTTGTAGTGTTTCTTATTTATTTTTCTTTGAATGCTTGATATCTGAAAGTAAATTGGACATCGTTTAGTTCACATTTGTTGAAGCTTCAAAGTTAGATCGCTTTAAAATTGCTGAAGGCTGGATAGTAGGAACTTGTCCAACTTGCTTGTGGAACAACTTCTTGGACAAGCTGCGCAGTATGATGAGACGACAAATAATAATCGATCCTACTTGCTAAGGACACAAGAATGATTACCTAGTTCGGCTATAAACCAGCCTACGTCTGGGGGGCTTATCTCAAGCCCGTGGGAACCAATTCACTATATCACGATCGAGTACAAGGACGTTACAGAACAGCAGACTCCCTCTCTATTCTAACCTCTACTCTTCTAATAATGATTGTCATTCAGGCTCCTCCTGAATGTGAGACCTCCCGTCTCTACCCACTGTCCAAGTCCTTCTCCCGAAATGACTTTCTTCAGCCTTGTGGTGTCCGTTGATAGCTCAAGATCATATGCTTTCCAGATTCTCTTTGATGATTGGGTAATATTTCAATATCAGCTCACAATTCTCTCCCCCCAAGCATGCCTTCATAGGATGTATGTTGCTTGTATTTATACTGACATGCAGCCTACGAATTCAGCTAGTTTGTTGAGATATTATCCTTTGAATATCCTTATCTTCTTAAATTTGTTTGTTGACTCCTTTGAATTTTTGTTGCGATCCCATTGTTACTTCATATATTTCCGATGTTATCTTTAAGAATCAACAATATCTTTAAGACCATATCTTCGAATTTAATCACGGATTTTGTACACCAGTATTGAGCGGATCGTCACAGTAGGTTGTTTAGCTTCGGCGCCTGGACAACTTCTTGTACAGTTTTGTGCGAGGATGCCATATGCATCCACAATCTCCACCTTGGCATCTGCATCAAAATTTCATATTTGTTTCCGTGGCTCCATCTTGGACACGCCATTAACAAAGCAACAAACATATCATCATAGTCAAAACCCATAATGTCATTCGTGCCGTTGTCCATACCTTTCTCCCCATTTTTGGTGTAAATGTCGCAGGCCTTTAAGCGTCTGGAGGAGGCTGCGTTGGGTACTTCATATCCTTTCAGCCTTTTTACCAAAATCTTTTACTCTTTTTGTTGAGCACGCCGCTCTGATACCAATTGAAATTGCTGAAGCCTGGATGGCAGAAACTTGTCCAACTTGCTTGTGGAACAACTTCTTGGACAAGCTGCGCAGTATGATGAGACGACAAATACTAATCGATCCTACTTGCTAAGGACACAAGAATGATTACCTAGTTCGGCTATAAACCAGCCTACGTCTGGGGGGGGCTTATCCTAAGCCCGTGGGAACCAATTCACTATATCACGATCGAGTATAAGGACGTTACCGAACAGCAGACTCCCTCTCTATTCTAACCTCTACTCATCTAATAATGATTGGCATTCAGGCTCTCCCTGAATGTGAGACCTCCCATCTCTACTCACTGTCCAAGTCCTTCTCCCGAAGTGACTTTCTTCAGCCTTGTGGTGTCCATTGATAGCTCAAGATCATATGCTTTCCAGATTCTCTTTGATGCTTGGGTAATATTTCAATATCAGCTCACAATTGTTAAATACTGGTGGCCCATGGATATATATGGCATGTTTTGGCAAATGGTACAAACTGACAAGGCTGGAACAGAAGGTGAGACAGCAGCTGTTCAGACAGGCGGTGCAATAAGATCAGTCGAAGATCAGCGAAAATAGTGCATTCGAAGATATACTGGAGATATTCCGAAGATATATTGGAGATATTCTGAATATTTATCCTCCAAGATATTGTGGCTCAGCAAGAGAAACACGGCTATAACAGGAGGTGAGACAGGGACTGTTCAGACAGGCGTGTGCAAGTGAATCCATCGAGATCAGCGAATATTCTGCGAATGAGATCTGCAAATATACTTGCGACAACAAAGATATATTATGAGATATTCGATGAAAATATTTTCCCAGATTATGCGCTACGAAGATTATATCCGCTCCGGATATGGAAAATATAATTGAATATTATCTACCTTTCAAAAAGTAAGGGTAAAGGTGCATCTACTCTATTTATGCATCTCGGGAGATTGGAGTGAGAGACCACGAAAGCTAAGATAATCAAACAGAGGCAGATCGGAGCAATTGACGTGTGATCATCATCAAAGTTGGCCGGAAACTCGACAGAGCAAAAGCTTGATCGCCGGAAGCTGCAGAATAGTGTTGAACAAACTCAGTTACAGGTCTGATATTCTCAGGAAGAGGTGGATCTCCGGGAGTCAGACACACTCACATCAAGTCAGTTGCATAGTGGTAACGGTCGGGGATTAGTTAGTTAAAGAACTATTATAATTGATCTTATATTTGTGAAGTGATTCTCACTTGGGGTTCAGAGCAACCCCCCTGAGTAGGCTTGGTGAGCCGAACAGGGTAAACATATTCTGTGTCGCTTACTGTTCTGCATATTGTTTTTGTCTCGAACTAACTATCACCGAAACAAAATCTGCTAAAGCTTTCTGAAATAGTTAACAAGCGATCTTGAACAGCCTGAGTCGAACAGACGCATAATTTTTAATTGGTATCAGAGCGGGACACTCGCTGTACAGAGTGTGATTCAGGAACTGGAACAGAGCTGTTCAAGATGAGTACTCGAAAAGGACAGAACATTACTCGGCCACCACTTCTTGATGGTTCGAACTACCCATACTGGAAAACACGCGTGAGGGCCTTTATCAAATCGATAGATGATCGAGCGTTTCGGTAATCTTCAAGTACGATTCGCCAATAGTTGTAGACAAAGATGGAGTTACCTATCCTAAATCGGAAAGTCAGTGGACAGCTGATGAAGATAAAGCGGCTGCAACAATTGCTAAAGCTCTCAATGCGATCTTCAATACAGTCGAACCAGAAATCTTTAGACTAATTTCCACCTGTGAAGCAGCAAAAGAAGCATGGGATACACTCGAGACAGCCTTTGAAGGGATGGACAAGGTGAAACAATCTCGGTTACAGATGGTTACTACCAGGTTTGAGAACCTGAAAATGAACGAGGAAGAGACAATAACTGAATTCAATGCAAAGTTGATGGATATTACCAACGAAGCCCATGCAATTGGAGAGCCGATCAACAATGACAAGCTTGTTAGAAAAGTTCTGAGGTCACTGCCACCTAAATATGCAATGAAGGTTACGGCTATTGAGGAAGCCCAGGACATAAAGGGAATGAGACTTGATATCTTGATGCGATCCCTTCGGACATTTGAGATGAAGCTGATATCCAAAGTTCCTGAAAAGATATCTAGGGGAATAGCTCTCAAAACTGAAGCATCAGAATCGGTTGAAGATGAGGGAGAGATGTCTGAACAGATGGCCTTACTTACAAAAAACTTTGGCAGATTTATGAGAAAGCTGAACCAGCGACAGTTCAACAAATCTGAAACAGACTTCATAAATCCACCAGACGGGAAGTTCAAAAAAGTGAGAACCACTGAAGCTCAAAAAGGAGAAAAAGGCAAAGGAATTCAGTGTCGAGAATGTGAAGGTAGTGGACACATCCAAGCAGAATGCGCCAATACTTTTAAGAAACAGAAAAGGGCTGTTCTGGTTGGATGGGGTGATGCTGAGTCAGAGGAGTCTGAAATAGAGGAGGAAGGATCAAATTATCTGGCTCTTACAACCGTGACAAATGCTGCCAGCAATGAACCAGAACAACCAGAATCAGAAAGTTATAGTGACAGTGATACAGACACAGAAATCACCAAAGAAACAGTTACTGAATAATACAAGGCGTTGTATGAATAGTGGGGAGAAGCAGTGAAAGCTAATTCCAAACTATGCAAACAAGTAGTAAGCTTGGTTGAGAAATATGAGCTGTCTGAGACAGCTAAGAGACTGCAAACAACACTGGACAAGGAGAAACTGGAACACTCAGAAGCAGCGGCTGAACTGTCAAGAATAAGAAAGTATGTCAGTATGTTGAACAATGGGACGAAGAAACTTGATTCGATTTTGGGTGCTCAGCGTTCGAATAGCAGAAGTCTTGGTCTGGGCTATGATTTTCAGAAAACTTGTGGTAAGATTGTGTCTGTTCAAGCTAAAAATCCTAATTATGCTAACAGTGTTCATCCCAGTCACAGATTTAATAAGCGTTGGACAGAGGACAAGCGTATCTGCTATTTTTGCAAAGCTCAAGGCCACATCCAGAGAAAGTGCCCCACATTTCTTGCAAAATATCGCTTGAGAAGATCCGTGCCTGGCTCAAAAATTCATGATAACCATTGCTACGTTGCATACAACTCATCTTCTCACCTTGAGAAGGACCGGTGGTACTTTGATAGTGGATGTTCAGCCCACATGACAGGAGAAGTCAGCTATCTACCGATGTACAGAACCTGGATGGGAGATTTGTTGCATTTGGTGATGGGACAAAACGAATGGTCATTGGTCAAGGTACATTATATGTTCAAGGGATGCCCTCAATTGACAAAGTGCTCCTTGTGGAAGGCCTTCAAGCCAACTTGCTGAGTATAAGTCAGCTGTGTGATGGAAAGTTAAATGTGCAATTCACCAAGGATTCATGCCAGATCATCAGCAGTGAAGGGAAGTGTGTTTTGAGAGGAGTTCGTTCATCAAATAACTATTATCTATTGAATTCTGACACAGAGCCTGTCATAGCTCCCTGTTTTATGTCTCAGCAGGGTGAACTGATTATGTGGCACAAGCAGTGGAGACACTTGAATCTCTAGACACTGAGACATATATCTAAACATGGTCTAGTGCGAGGAATACCACAATTAAAAGGAAATACTGATGTTATATGTGGTGAATGCAAGATTGGAGAACAGACAAGACATAAATCAGACATTGTTCAAGCATGGATTCACCTAATTCTGAGACTGGAACGTGAGAAAGACACAACTCTTATTGCCATTAGAATGGATCATGTGTATCGCCTCAAAAAGGCATTGTACGAACTAAAACAGGCACCCAAAGCATGGTGTGAACGTCTCGGGATATTTCTCGTTCAACATGGCTATGTGCAAGGGGGAGAATACAAGACTCTATGGGTGAAGCACGTTCACAAGGATGCCAGGAATTTGGTGAAAATGCAAGTCATAAGCACACTTATTCTGGAGTCAGTGTGGAACTGACCCTGTACAGAAGCATGATCGACAGCCTATTCTATCTCAGGAACAGACTCTGTACTGCTCAGGAGGAATATATAGCTGCAGGAAGCTATTATACCC
The DNA here is from genome assembly GCA_963678935.1 of Umbilicus rupestris. Classification (NCBI taxonomy): domain Eukaryota; kingdom Viridiplantae; phylum Streptophyta; class Magnoliopsida; order Saxifragales; family Crassulaceae; genus Umbilicus; species Umbilicus rupestris. Next base: position 11,260,677 of record OY787619.1, read on the forward strand.
ATATGATTTGGATGAAATAGATGCAGAAAGAGTATGGTCAAAAATAGGGGGAGATGACTCTGAAACATGTATCCACCGATAAACAGCCAGCAGATATGTTCACTATGGCCTTGAACAATGCTCAGTTTGAATCACTTAGACTCTCCTTGGGTCTATGTCTTGTTGACACCTAGTCATGTTCAGGAAGGCTTGGCCAGTTCTGGAACAATGCGTAAGGAACTGTTGAACTAGCTAAAGAATTCAGAGGGAGAAGTTCTGGTGTTTATCTAGTAGAGTGGGTGAAACACAGTCTGCGACAGAGGATGTGTGACAAGGCATATATGTTCTAGATCGTTTCGAAAGAAGAGATCAGCAAGATCCGAGAGTCTGATTGAGGTTTTTGATTCCTTAAAACTTATGTTTTGAATTCCTAATTAGCTCCTATATATTCGCAGTGCATCCAGGTGACAGCTCCGGAGAAAAGAAGAAACTCTTCGATAAGCCTCCAGTTCAGAAATGTGCAACAGTTGAACAGAGCCTGTTTCAAATGTTCTGACAGTCAGGGGGAGTTGCCTGCCGAGAGGACTGAGACGATTAGCGACAGAAGGCGAAGTCGGTCAAAAGGTCTCTGGCAGACAAGTGTGGAACAGACTTGTTTCAGAGAAGAAAATGTGTGAAGTTTGTTGGTTGAACGAGGGTCAGGCCTCGAGATCAGCCCAGCCGTTTGCTCAGAAAGCTGAGGAGAAGATAGAGATCAGAATTTGGGTTGAAGAAAGTTTCAAATAATGCGCTGTCGGGAGAGAGTAAAAATTTGTTGCTAAGACAGTCTCTGGTAGAACAGACAAAGAGGGAGATGGGTGACGCTGAAGCCGTTCGAGTCAGCTTTCCTCCAAAGATCACTGAATCTGAGTTGGTTTCTGAGACAGATAAGCAGAACATGGAGTGATGAAGCCCTCTATTGCAGCACGACTGTCTAAGCAAAAAGGGACAGTAGAACAAGGAAAAGGGAGAGTGCAGCCACTTAAACAGGGGGACCAGTGTCACGAAGAAGAGCAAGATTGGTGCAAGGAAGTCCGAGAAGTGGCCACCCTATCAGAAATTTAAGTGGAGAGTCTTTGACAAAGGCTGTCACAGTATCAGGAACATTGTTCTGCAACAGTGAGGTTGACAAGAAGTGCAAGTCTGTTCAGGAGAAGAGAGTTGTTCAGAAGAATGTTTTGAAGTCCCTGAGGTTGTCCAGGCCATTGAGGATCTGAATCTGATGATACGAAGATATCCCTAGCTAGGTATTGTTGATGTCTAATTTTGATTGATCATGTATATCCTTGTCACTTTTATTGACAAAAAGGGGGAGTGATGTTATAAGGAGGCGCACGGCGCACACTGGTTTCTTGCCTTGTAAGAGCTGAAGAAGTTTTGCCAAAAAATGCCAATGGGGAGATTGTTAAATCCTGGTGGCCCATGGATATATATTGCATGTTTTGGCAAATGGTACAAACTGACAAGACTGGAACAGAAGGTGAAACAGTAGCTGTTCAGACATGCGGTGCAATAAGATCAGTCAAAGATCAGCGAATATAGTGCATCCGAAGATATACTGGCGATATTCCGAAGATATTATGAATATTTATCCTCCAAGATATTGTGGCTCAGCAAAAGAAACACTGTTGTAACAGAAGGTGAGACAGAGACTGTTCAGACAGGCGTGTGCAAGTGAATCCATCGAGATCAGCGAATATTCTGCGAATGAGATCTGCAAATATACTTGCGACAACAAAGATATATTCTGAGATATTCGATGAAAATATTTTTCCAGATTATGCGCTACGAAGATTAGATCCGCTCCGGATATGGAAAGTATAATTGAATATTATCTACCTTTCAAAAAGTAAGGGTAAAGGTGCATCTACTCTATTTATGCATCTTAGGAGATTGGAATGAGAGACCACGAAAGCTAAGATAATCAAACAGAGGCAGATCGGAGCAATTGGCGTGCGATCATCATCAAAGTTGGCCGGAAACTCGACAGAGCAAAAGCTTGATCGCCGGAAGCTGCAGAACAGTGTTGAACAGACTTTGTTACAGATATGATATTCTCGGGAAGAGAATTACAGGTTTGCGGGAGGCAAATCGAGGTGAGAAGAGGTGGATCTCCGTCTGAGGGAGTCAGACGCACTCACTTCAAGTCAGTTGCATAGTGGTAACAGTCGGGGATTAGTTACTTAAAGAACTATTGTAATTGATCTTATATTTGTGAAGTGATTCTCACTTGGGGTTCAGAGCAATCCCCCTGAGTAGGCTTGGTGAGCCAAACAGGGTAAACATATCCTGTGTAGTTTATTGTTCTGCATACTGTTTGTCTCGAACTAACTATCACCGAAACGAAATCTGTTAAAACTTTCTGAAATAGTTAACAAGCGATCTTGAACAGCCCGAGTCGAACAGACACATAACTTTCACGCTTCACCACAAAATATATATTTTACTATTGTTGGGGTATTATTATTATTGATCGCGATAACGACTGACATTTTCGGATCATATTTACATATCACGGGATCAAGGGACAAGAGCTATTGAAATCCAATCAAATCTAGAGGCAGCGATTTTATGATCTCCATTCACTGGAGAATTAAATCTCGAGGGCCATGTCGGTTTTGTGGTAGATCCACGTCCATTTCATTCCCTTAATTGCCACTTCAACTATTCGAAACAATGATTTGAGCCCTCAAATATCCTCCTCACCTGCATCAAATTAACCCAGGCTAGCAAGATGGACGATGACATTGACCGGTACTGACTAAACGCATTATCCAAAAGAATCATTTTGCATAATTCCTTTCTTAAGCAGATTTAGATATCCGTACGATCCTGAAAAGTATACATTTTCGATTTAAGTTGCATGATGCCCATCAGGACTTGGTCTAACAGTTGAGGTGGTGACTGATATCCTCACTTTTAAGTGATTCAAATCTTGATGGGCCAAAGCAAGAGTTTTAATAAGGTTTGAAGTAAAATAGTTGCTAAAAAAATCAAGTCACGTGACTAGCATAATCATTTAGAAGGAACATGCAAGTGATTTAAGCATAAAGATTTGATTTTGCAATAAAACTTTAAATTTTATCATTGATTGGTTTTAACATTTATGCAGCCAATTATACCCAGTAGATTGTGATACAACGTTGTATTGTATTTACTAATACGATGTACTTTTTATTTTAAAAAAAATTTATTCATGTCAAACTATGTCGTTTTAAAATAAAAATTATATTATTTTAATATTATTGTATGGTTGTAATCCCGCTTCTATGTGATTAGTTAGACATTTATTCCAACCATGAAGATAGTTACATTTCACCATACCCTTAGGGCTTGACATTAGGGTTTTCGGATGTATGGGGTTAGATGGTGTTAGAGAATATATTGTAAAAGGATTAAATTGCATATTTCCGTACCTTATCATACTACAACGTTGTATCACAATCTAAGTATTAAATTGCATATTTCCATACCTTATCATAATACAACGTTGTATCACAATCTACTAGGTATAATTGGCTGATCTCATTCCATGTGAGTGAGAAAGAAATTCAGAACATAATGTTAAATGTCTAACTAAAAAGTTAAGTCACATGACTAACATAACCATTAAGGAGGAACATGCAACTGATTTAAGCATAAAGATCTGATTTTGCATAAAACAACAAATTTTTTTATCATTGATTGGTTTTAACATTATGTTCTGAATGAGATCCGATATTGCAGCCAATTAAAACCAGTAGATTGTGATACAATGTTGTATTATATTTGTATATACTAATACGACGTATTTTTTATATAAATTTGTTATCATTTTAAAATTAAAATTATATTATTTTAATATTATTATATTTAGCCTGACTATAACCATTAAATCCCTGTGATCAGTTAGATATTTAGTCCAGCTATGAAGATAGTTACATTTCACCATAAAGGGGACCCTTAGGGCTTGACATTAGGGTTTCCGACATTAAGTGGGGTTAGATGATGTTAGACAATATATTGTAAACTTTTGTTCACAAAATAGATGGATTAAAAGTATTAAATTGCATATTTCCATTATCATAATCCATGGATATTTTAACTATCCCCCTTTTCTTAAACATGTTTTCTAATATATATCTCTTTTGAAATTAGTTTTCCAATTTTTTCATTTTTGAACAAAGCCAGATTCAAAAAAGTGCTTTTATAAGAAAGCATTTAACCGAACATCGTCTTGTGCCATCGTGGCGCTGATGTGTTAAGCTACTGACATCCAGTCAGCTACTTAAGACAAAGTGATATTAAAAAAAAGCAGAGTATTGTCTTTAACATATGTTAAGCAATCATACATGGAAGACAAGACGTTGTCCATAACAATGCCTTGTCTTAAATATCCGACCGGATACTAATAATTTATTACATCAACACTACGGTGGCACAATGTGTTATTACACATTGTTGTAAAATCACTCTTTGGAACTACGATTTGTAGAAACTAACTTGGAAAAGGAGAATACTGACAAATAAGTTTGAGAAAATGGGCATAAATTTTTTCCAAAACATGAGGGGTATTTTTATAATTGAAATGCCTCCAATGAGTGAAATGCCTCTATAAAAGGAGGACATAACCCTAAATCTATCTACACATTAGAAATGGCAAGTGTGGAAGGCGAGGTCCCCAAGTCAGACCTAGCAGGTCAGGCACAGGGCGGCCTGGTGGGTAAGCTTGAAGGCGCGATTGAAATCAAGTCCAAGGCTGAGGACTTCCATGATGTCCTCAGCTGCAGACCTCATCACATTTCTAATGTTAGTCCAGGTAACATCCAGGGTTGTGGCATGCATGAGGGTGAGTGGGGAACTCCTGGCTCAACCATCGTCTGGGATTACGTGCACGGTGAGCTAAATTTGATCTGAAACTCTCTGTTTTTCTAGAAATTTAGTGCATAATTCACCTGAGCTAAGAATGACCTGAGAATCAGATGGCAAGAAAAGCTACGCAAAGGAGATCGTGGAGGTCATCGATAATGAGAACAACTCAACCACTCTCAGGGTGATAGAAGGAGATCTCATGGAGCTCTACAAGGACTTCAGGGTAATAGTCAAAGCAACACCCAAAAAGGATGGACCAGGAAGCATAGTGCAGTGCACTTTGGAGTATGAGAAACTCCATGATGGTATTCCGGATCCAACTTCCTTCCTGGAATTCGTTCATGACGTCAGCAAAGATATTGATCTCCATCTCCAAGAAGCTGCTGCTGCTGCCCAGGTTGGTGATGGGAAGACTGAGTAATAGTGTGGGTATTATTCTGTGAATCATAAAAATAATGCCGAGTCTGTAAGAAAATAATGTTCCAATGATTGTGAAGTTGTCAGTGACGATCATGTACTAGGTCGTCATAATTTCATGTTTAATAAGACATGGAAATATTTATGGTTGTACATTTATACGTCACCAAATCTGGTGAAGATAATGTTCCTTGAAGCTCATCAGGGTGTGATCTAGTGATAAAAAGGACGTTATATACCTCATCGATTAGGGTTTGATTCTTGATGGAACTAGAGGAGAGCTCCGGTAGAGTTTAGGGTTGAAAAAAAATGATGTTCTCTGCAGAGTTTTTCTTTTCATTTTTCCAACTTGACAGCATCCATGATAGATTTGAAATCTCTAAACTTTAGCTGAACTCGATGAAACTCATGATTTTCCAAATGTAAATCATCCTCAGCAGCTCAGCCTCTCTTGCCCCAGAACCCTATATATTATATATTTGAGCAAGATCTGATCAACCCAATATACAATTGCAACTAACAGTTCAACTCGGGTTCAAGCAAACAAAAAAAACTATCTAATCGATCTCACGTTGTTATGCTCTCCGAGCTTGATCAAAATATATTTATTCTTATAACTCAAAAAGAGACAGTTACAAATGAGATCTCAAATCAAAGAAGGAAAGACGAAACTAATCGTAGTCATTTTTATAGATTTTTTTAATTTCTTGTTAAAATGATATCGAAAATGATAAGTTATGTCAAAAGCGGATCAAAATGATATTGAAAATGTTAAATCAATTATTTAATTTCTTGTCAAAAGCGGATCAAAATGATATCAAAAAAGAGTTAACAGTTATGTAGCCAAACCTGCACAGATAAGATTTTTTTTAATTTTTTGTTAAATAATTGAGTTTTCAATTCTGGATTGGACATGAGTTGAATAAAAAGGATTTTTATTGTGAATCACGATGGCCGATAAATCAGTGCAAACTACAGCCTACCTGATCTCACCTTTAGATCAATCATGAAGATGAAGAATGATAGAATCATATCTCCACATCAAAATAACTAAGCATGTTGTTTTTACTGTAAATAAAATATATATGAAGTCATCTAAAATGAAAAACTTGAAAGAAGAAATCTTGGGTTGATGCGTGAAGGTAAAGAAATTGGAGAATGGTAAGATAACACGATATAAGATATAATCATGATATCATGGATTCCGTTTTTCAAAAAATATCATAATTATTTCTACGGTATCATACAATATATTCACTACGCCATTTTACATCTTATGTGACAATTTTGAAATGTCGTTTATGAATGGTTTATGTCGCATGCAGCTAATATGACAATATATGTGTCATATATGTCACGTGGCGTAAGTGTTGTCGCATAACCCATTAAGCGACATGATAGTTTTAGACATGTCGCATAGGCTTTAGCACTAAAATAACATAAGTTTGTGCGTCGTGTTAGTATATGTCAAACGTGTCACATAAGAAACCTGCCATCTCAAACTCCTCTTAGGAGATATGAGTATTTGTCACGAGAACCGTCTTATATAACTCTTGTTTGTGTCATTTCAGTTGGGGGTATCGACAACTTACTAATGTGATAGTCAGTACATTAATAAATTGTCATCTAAGATATCTTATGTACAAGCTTTTTAAAAAACAATTAGAAAGGATAATGTCACATTAGTAGTCACAAAACGATCAAAAGTCACATAAGTCCCAGATGACAAAGCATCAAAAGTCACATAAGTAACAAAAGTCACATAAGTCACGAACCAAGGTCACATAAGTAACAAAAGTCACATAGTTTTCCAATCCAAATCATCAAAAGATTCATAAATCGCTTGGAGACGCGCCCATCAATTAAGGATAGCTTGCACCATCGCTTGGGGACGCACCCATCGACCCATTCCTTACAAGCTGCTCTAATGCGCGAATCCTCTCCTCAAACTCGGCAGTTTTAGCCTTTGCTTCTTCTTTGGCTTTCATTAGCTCTTCACGCAATTGTATATTCTCTGCAGATTGATCAGCAACAGTTCTGGGGCGTGGAGGATTTTGAAATAAGCTGCGAACACCATCGACATTGGCTGCCTTGTGCTTTGAGATCACCTCACTAATAATGTTCGCTTGAGTTTCTTCCGGCAGAGCAGCAGCATCATCAACACCACACAAGTCATTCTCAGCTCCCTCATCCAATACTTGTTGAACTTTTTGTTCCATCTCTTCCTACATAAAACAAGTACAATCAAATGATTTGCATATAAAATACAAACTAGCTATAAAATACAGCAATTGCTGTAAACTACCAACAATATGTAAAATACCAGCAACATTATATCTATCAATTACCAACAGCAACCAGCACATCCACATCAACTTCATATAAAATACAAGCATCATATAAAATACCAACATCATATAAAATACTAAGGTTGCTGTAAAATACCAACAACATAATACACAAACTGCATAATACACAAACTGCATATACACAAACAGATATACACAAACTGCATTTGTGGAAACAACATATACACAAACTGCATATACAAAAACTGCATATACAAAAACTTCATATACACAAACTGCATATACACTTAAAGTACTTAAACTTCATATACATTTAAAGTACTTAAACTTCATATACACAAACTGCATATACATATTGAAAAAAACACTAAAATAGATTACCACTAATGGAGCACCAACAGGGTCGGCACCATATGCTACTTCATACGTCCCGACATATGGTGCCCTATGTCCTTCTTGCGAGTGATGGGTAGGTCGTGTGGCACAATTACGAGTGACCTTCATATTATCACATTTTTCCTAACCAAATTAAATTAAGTCAGTAAGTCAGTCAACATAATTCATTCAATACAACTGGTGATTAGATACTAACATAATACCTTATATGATTGTTCTTGGAAGTGGTTAACCAGCCAACGCCATTCATTCTCTCGATGCTCAAACTCAACCGGAACCGGCTCAGCACCAAACTCCAAAAAATGCTTCCTGCAGCTATGCTACATCCTCTGTATCTGGCGGTAGCAATCTTACAAATGTAGTTCCACAACCAATTGTTTGACACCTCAAATTCAAAATTATCCTAACATTGAAAAATTAATTAAAAGCAACACAACTAGAAAACCCACCCACTGTATTGAACATAGAAAACACAACTAGAATCTGGTTTCTGAAATACAGAAATTACTCTGTTAACAATAGCCTTGTATAACTCTGCTAAAAATAAATTACTGCAGATACAATCATTGAAAAGACTACAACAGCTTCATCCCAAAAGATCCTTGTATAACTCTGCTAAAAATAAATGTCAAGTACAAAGTTTAATCAAGCTTCAAACTTTTCTATACAAAGAGCCTTTTCCACCAAACTAAAGCACCTCAAATTAATTAAAAGCAACACAAGTTTAAAAGACAAACGAAAGCGTCAGTAGATAAATAAATGTATTACCATTAGGTGTGTGTAAACTATGTTCCAGTTCGCCTTTGGAAGTTCAGCGTATGACCTTGCTAACATAGGCACTTTTCCTCTGATGCAACTGCCTATTTCATGGACAAGCAAACTTTTCACATTCGGGTCAGGCTGGACAAGACCACACACTCCTGCGTACCCATGAGGATACTTCACGTCTTTAATCCATTCAAATATCTTGTTTCTACTTTCAGTTGTCACAGTGTACGGTGCTCGTGGAAATTTATCTTTACTAACCCAAAGATGTTTACACACGCCTAATTTCTTTAATCCTTCCCGGGCCTTAGTGTCATCTTTTGTTTTCCCCTCAAGTCCAAGAATTGTTCCAATAATGTTATCAAACACATTCTTTTCAATGTGCATGACATCCAACGAGTAGGGTTGCCTCAAAAATTTCCAATACGGCAACTCGTAAAAAATAGATTTATGGGTCCAACAACACTTCTCGCCTGTAACTCTCATTTTGAAATCAGGATGTAGACTCTGAACCGAATATGTGTGTTTATTTATTTCTAACAGAACTTCAATACCTGATAAAGAAGGCGGAGCACCACTAGTCTCATTTTTCCATTAAATTTGTGAGCTGTCGACCGCCATGGATGACATTCATCAAGCCATCTACGATGCCCCTGATAAGCCATTCTGCCACAAATATGTTGAGCATCAACTTCGTTTAAGCACATTCGACACGCTTTGTACCCTTTTGTTTTCAAACCCCCTAACATTCCCAATCCTGGAAAATCACTTATGGTCCATATAACTGCTGCTCGCATTAGAAATGATGAACCATCATACCTATCAAATGTGACAACACCTTCATTCCATAATGTTTTCAACTCATCAACTAACGGTCTCATGAAGACATCCAAACATTTTCCAGGGGACTTTGGTCCTGAAATCAACATAGTGAAGAAGTTGAACTCTTTCTTCATACACATCGATGGTGGTAAGTTATAGGGCATCACAACAATTGGCCATGTACTATGAGAAAGATTGGATACTCCAAATGGGTTAAATCCATTTGTTGCAAGTCCAAGACGAACATTTCGGATCTCATGAGCAAAGTCTGAAAACTCTATATTAAAATCTTGCCACGCTTTTCCATCGGCTTGATGTCGAATAATATCATCATCTCTGCTATGTCTATAACCATGCCATCGCATTTCTTTTGCTATATGGGATGACATGTAAAGTCGTTGTAATCTAGAAGTCAACGGAAAATATTTAACAACTTTTTTGGGGACTCTGCTTGTCCCTTCGTCTTGGATATATCTCGATTCTTTGCAAACTGGGCAGTTGTGTAGGTTCTTATTCTCCTTGTAGTATAAAATACAACCATACTCACATGCGTGAATAGTCTCATACCCCAAACCCATATTTCTCAGAATTTTCTTCACATCACGGTAGCAAGCAGGATGCTTATTTTCAACTGGAAGTAAATCTTTAGCATACTTTAGCATACCACTGAAACTCTTATCAGACCATCCATTATCAACCTTGAGCTGCATTGCTCTCAAAATTGTATCAAGCACAGTTTTGTCACTACCAGCATGAATTGGAGTTTGGGCTTCATATAGAAGCTTGTGATACTTCTCGGAAGCTTCCTTTCCAAAACGATCATGTTGAACATCCTCGTGCATAGTATGTGTGCCCATGTCATGTGCATCTCGGTAGGGGAATGCATTGTTAATGATCTCCATTGTTGGATTTGTAGCGTAAGTATCATCAATATGATTCATTTTTCCTCGCATAATCTGCTCTGAAACATATTGTTCTCTCATCATGTATACAGAAGAACCGCTAGCAACTTCCCCGTGAGAAGTCCAAGTGATATAATCACGCATCATACCACTATGAATTAGATGCCCATACATTTCATCCAATGTAAGACGTCTTATGTTATGCAATTTGCATCGTCTACATGGGCATATATATGCATCCCCCAAACAATTATGTCTAACAAATTCAATAAATTTGAGAATTCCTTCAGTATATCGAACATCACATCTCTCAAGTTCCATCCATCTTTTATCCATTTCTTGCTGTAAAAATTTATATCATATAAATCGAAAATTTTATAAAGCTTATATGACACAATCTGTACGTCGCATAATGTTCATGTCATATATGACAGTATAAGTTATAGCAATTAAACGTACTAAAATTATTCGTAGTTGATACAAACTAAATTAATGCTAACACATTAAAAGTTTAGAATTACCTGGAACTTAAATGAGAACGCTTGATGGTGGAAAACAACTTCCCCAAAATTTGCAAACAACTTCAAACAACTTGAAAATGGAGGAAAGTGAAGATGGTGGTGGGATAAGCTACAAGTTTTGTAGTAGGATTTATATAGGTTGAAGTCATAATTAGTTGGTGAAAATTTGTACTATGCATTTATTTTTTACTATTAGTTAATACAACATTGTGTTCAAATTCAAATATGAATTGTACTTTTCTGACAGCTTATGTGACAATTTGCTGGTTGATGTGACAAGTCAGATCAGTCTCCAACAAAACTGCGAATAAAAATCTGCAGTAAAAAGTAAAAGCAAATTTTTTTCATAGAAATTGTGTCACTTCATGCCTCCTATATGACAAACACATGTGTGATGTATAAGGTGTGTCACTTAATGAGTCCTATATGACAACAACATGTGTGATGTATAAGTTGTGTCACTTCATGTCTCCTATATGACAACTACATGTGTGATGTATAAGCTGTGTCACTTTATGCCTCATATATGACAACCACATGTGTGATGTATAAGATGTGTCACTTCATGTCTCCTATATGACGGTTGTTTCTCGCGACATAATATTCGTTGTTACGTTACACACTTGTGACATATGTTCATACTACACAATCCAAAAACGTCACATAAGATGTAAAATGGCGTAGTGATTACACCACTTACACAACTAAATTATACCTTGTAAGCTTCTAAAAATTAGATAATATTATTTAAGCTTATCTTAATTTATTTAAATTACATGTTTGATCGTAATTAGATTAAATTAAATTAACCTAACAATCTCTCACTAGATCGCATGTGTAATAAAATTAATGTATAAACATAAGTGTGCATAAAATTTCTATAATATCACAAAGGTATATCAGAAACTATCCGGTCTATTAACTATGCAGATATAGGATCAAGGCGGACTTTGTAATCATCTTCATTATGCTTGTCACATATGTCAACACAACTAAATGATATGGATTCATCGTGATGTGTAGCATGAAAATTACATGAAATGTAATCTGCACATGTCTATTTCTTACTCGTCTCCTCAGAAATTGAGATCAACAAAATCATACAGAAAGTACCATTTAAGGTCGTCTATAGAACATAATCCAAATGTCAAAAAATTGTACATCTCATAGTGTCTCAATACAAAAATATAAACTCTCACTAAACATAAATATCCTCAAACAAGATATGACCCATGTGAGCTGCTGCTCATGAAAGACCTTGGGTGCTAATTTTTTAGTAATCGGATTCGCAAAAATGAAGGTTATCCCAATATGCTCTACAGATATATGTCCACTATGTATATTCTCTTTCACAATCATGAACTTGATTATCAACATGTTTTGGTTTCGTAGTGCTCTTATTGTTATTGACATACAACACTTCTGATTTACTTTCAATATCATTTAAAATGTGCAGTCTGAAATTCGCAGTGTCTCAGTCAGACAGATTTGTGAACAAGCAGTTGCTGCAGCACACTCTTGTTCACTCGGAAATTGTCTCAGCAAACAATGAACAAGACAGAAGTTTGTTCACCCAGTTCGGCCAACTGCCTACGTCTGGGGAGGACTATTTTTCAATCCTCAATCCACTAAACACAGAGGTCTCCAAGTACACTCGGTTATAACTCCACGCAACCTATGCTACTCAACCTTGTGTGGATCACTGGACACAATCAGAACAGGCTCTGACTTGTGTCTGCACACCCTCTACAAATGTCAATCTAGAATAGCTACTATCTCCTCGAAACTCAGCCTATTCTAAACTACACTCTCTCAGCAGGGTTGCTGTAGCACACAATTGATGCACAATTGTCCGCGTCGCTCCAAAGCCTTCTGCCGAGCCGATCGAACGATTCCACGAGCGCTGCACACTCTGGAATACTCCCCCTCACTCAGTGACCTCCTGTCACTAGCGAGAACTGCCGCTTAGACACTCGACCGAGCCACTCACTCGTCAGTTCTTCCGCGGCTGCCCTTGATCAACCAACAAGCACCACTGCTCTGAATTGGCTTCTAGATCAAGCTCGGATCAGACTATGCAAGTCCTGATCTCCTTCTCCTTCTGTCACCACAGCACTGCGCTAACGCTCTGCTCACGGGTGATGATCGAAGAACTCGTCCGTCGCACACCAAAATTGCTCTCTCTGAATTCTGTGTATGCACTCTTGTATCCCTCAGCTTCGATCAATCTTTCTGCTCTGTCGCGTTCTCCCTTAAAAGCAACTCCAGCTTCAACCAAGAACCGAACTTAGCAATGTCCCAAAAAGAACAATTATCTCCTAATTTTTAGGAGGTTAGATTTGTTTTTAATTCCCAAAACAAATCTCCTTCTCTAGCTAGGAATTCCCCACTGGAATATTCTTGGCAGCAACTTAGAAATTCTTCTGATGCTCTCCACAGGGCTACCAGGCCTTCTAGCCAAAGGCCCAGGTTGTTGCTACTCGGACAGATGCTGCAGCCACTTGAACAAGCTCCTGCTATAGCATCCCCTGCTGTAGCTGCTCCTTGTTCACTTGTGCTGGTTTTGTCAAACACTGCCATACTTGCATCATCAATCTCCCCCTTGGCATTTTCACAAAACCCTAGGACACTGATGCATACTTCCATGAACCATTAAATACACCAAACAAAAAAGTTTAACGTTAAGAGTGAGAGGTGGCCACACTCGGCCTAAGCACGACCACGCAGGGCCAAAAAAACAAAGTTCATCAGTTCATTCATCAGTTCATCAGTGGCTGCAAAGAACTCTCCCCCTTTTTGGCACAGATGCTCAAGGGGCCTGCTCCGCCGGGAACTCCAGGTCTCTGAGCAGACTTTTGATCTGGCCGCGCCTAGCATCCCTCCTTTTTGCTTCAGCTTCGAGAGTGAGCAACTCAGATCTGAGATGGCTCACAATACTGGCACGGAGAGCTGTTTGGATCGTGGCGGCAGGGGGAAGGGATTCCTCCAGAGGAGCTGGGGCTGAAGCACCAACCAAGAGAGGATCCTCATAGGCAATGTCCACTGCATGTTTCCCTTTGAACAGTTTGTGGTCCACTGTAAAGACCTGCAGCTCCTCGGATAAACCTTCAGAAATCTCACCAAGCTCCGGATGCTGTGAGACCATCATCCCATAGATGAGGGAGGGTAGCATGATGGGCTTGCTGGAGGAAGCGCTGCCAGCATGAGTAGCCAGCTGGGGAAACATCACACTGCCCAGACTGATTTTCCTCCTTTTCCCAATAGAGTAGAGAAGGTTAGCAAAGGCTCTGTTAACCTTTCCCCTGTGAGAGCTGGGGATCCAGTTTCTAATGCCCAAATGATACAGCAGGGCATTTTTAGAGGTGAGTTCAGCAGCACTAAGATTTGGACCACTCCAAGACAGACAAACTCCTCCTGTCAGAACCTTAGCCAGTATCTCTGGCTGGACATCCGTGGGCGCTCTGGCATTTTCATGGATCTCAAGAAACTCATCTATTTTCTCAGAGGTGATAAGAACTTTCTTACCCCGCACCCAACTCTTTCAAAACTCATCGCCTCCTTCCTCGCCAAATTTTTCTTCCATGTTCACAATAAATTCCCTAACAAGAGCTATATTGAATCTGAATGGGTAAGTCAGGGATTTGAGTAGGTTTACCTCAGTAAGAAGCTGGATAATGGCTGCTGATTTGTACTTGTTCAGGTCCAGTCTCTTTTCAGTCACAATGTGCTTCCTCTCAACAGCACTCCAGGATTGGGAGGCATTCCTATTTCTGAACCAGATATCCCCTACTGCGATTGCAGTTGAGTCTGCCAATGCAGGTACTCTCTCAGACGGTTCACCAGCAGTACCTTCTTCTTCTTCACTGGATTCCTCTTCTTCACTACTGGAGACAGGAATTAGGATAGGGGCTTTTCCTTTGTCTGAGGGTGGAGGAGGATGTGCTGCAGCAGGTTCTTGTTCAGAAGACTCAGCTTCTATCTCCTCCCCTTCACCTACAATGACAGGAGACATGACAAGTGTTCTGCACCTCTCTTCAGCAGAACCTGCTATAGCATCCTCTGTAGCTTGTTCTTCTCCCGAGACTTCTTCAAGCACAGCCTCTTCAGTCAACACTGCCGCACTGGATACAGGCTCCCCGTCACGGACCAACCGCCTCCTTTTCTGCGGAGTTCCTTCTTGTGGAGAAGGATCGCTGTGCGACACAGGGAGAGGTGCGGGTTCCCACACCACCACGTCTAGACGCTGAGCAGGAGCTTCATTGCGCGACTTAGACCTCCTTTCAGACCTGCCTTGTCGATCTGCTGCCAGATTCTTCTTCAAACTGCGAGTCTTCACCATTGTTGCGGGTTTGTAGAGGATTGGAGGAACTCACAGTGAGGATGATCAGCAACGATTTTGGGAAAACGCCTTCAACTTGACTTTTCCCTAGAAGATGATTTACCCGTTATTTTTCCTTTTTCAATTTGAAGCTTCTGGATCACGTGCCAGACATGTGCCTTCTCCCAGCTTTAGCAACCAAAATACGTGAACAAGCTTATTCTGACCAGGTTGCTATAGCAGACGCGAGCTAGTTCTCCTGCTCATTCCGGATGACCGCTTTGTTTGGCGGATCCTCGTGAGGTTCTGATGATGATTTCTTCACCCATACCTTGGTTTGTCTAGAGTTTCTCCTCTTCTGACCCTCAAGGCTCCTGTCTCTCCGTTTGTCATATTTGGGTTTCCACACCTGTATTACCTGTGGCTTTCTCCTGTCTTTAGCTTTCCAGTGCCCTGGTGCAGCGATCTTAGAGATCCTCCTCTGCGATTCTTTCCAGTAATAAGCATTTCCCGAAACTACTGGGCAAGGAATCTTTATGCAGCATGTGTTGGCTCTGGATTTCATTCCCCATTTTCCAGCTGAGGAGGTTCTTTGCTGCCGCTTCAGGTTGGAGGATATCTTCTGATTCCTAATACTTGTGTAAGAACTCTTTTTATTCTGAGGCTCTGGCTTTGTTTTAGAAGGATGATGCGCCAGGTGCTGCAGCATCCTCCTGTTCACGTGTCTAGTTCCATCTTTCCCTGCAGGTTTTGGAGAATCATCTGAATCATTTTTTTCATCTATCATAGCATCCGAGGCTTTAATGAAAACTGTTCCTCTAGAGCTTTCTTCACCAGTATATCCAAGCCTTGTTCTCCCTTTTCCAAGTCTTTGATAAGACAAAATTTCATCCAAGATATTTTTCTGAGAATCAGCTGCCTTGGCTGTTGCTGGTGAGAACCCAATGTCAGTGACTTGGCTTCCTGTGTCGTCCCTTTTCAGAATGGTAACTTGACTGTTGGATGAGGAGAGAAATTTCCTTCGTTCTTCTTCCAGAAGCTTGACTCTGTCAGTCAATGCTTGATTCATCTGAAGGGCTGCCTCACACTGTTTGAGAATCTTCCCCAGATAGTCAATAAGGCTGTCAGATGAGTCCTCTTCATCTTCACTTTCGGATACTTCAATCCCATAGTGAAATTCATCCTTCTTTAGCTCTTTGAGGTTGAAATCTGACACACTGGTTAGCACTACACAGTTTTCTTCATCACTTTCCTCAGAGTCACTCTATTTTGCTATCACGGACTTGTTGTTCTTTTTCTCTGAGTTTTTGAGGGGTTTGCTCGGACAGTCAGCCTCAATATGTCCATACCCTTCACAGTTCCAGCATTGGACCCCCTTTTTCATTTCTTTCTTCTCATCTTCATTCTAAGCAGGTTCCTTCCCTTTCCTTTTATTTTCTCCACCTCTTCTGAATTGTTTTCGTGAGGATGAGCTTTGCCCAGTTCTTGAGTCCAAGTTCTTCAGGAGCTTTCCAAGGTTCTTGACTAGCATACTCAGCTGATCATCTGGAACTGGCTTCTTAGCTTCTGTTTCAGCCTTCAGTCCAATATTCTTGTCCTTAGGTGTGAGATCTTCTTTAACCAGTTTCATCTCAAATTGTTTGAGGAATCCCATCAACTCTTCCAGCCTCATGAATCTGACATTTTGAGCTTCTTCAATGGCCGTCACTTTCATGTCAAATCTTGTGGGCAGCGATCTGAGGACCTTCCTGATCAGCTTCTCTTCAGGAATAGGTTCACCAAGAGCATGGGCTTCATTTGCCAGATCACAAAGTTTTGCATTAAACTCAGTGACAGTTTCTTCTTCCAGCATTCTCAGATTCTCAAACTGTGTGGCAATAATCTGTAATCTTGACAGCTTTACTCATCAGTTCCTTCATGTGCAGTTTGCAGAATTTCCCAAGCTTGTTTGGCCATGTCACAATTTGATATCAGCCTGAAATTGTTAGCATCAACTACAACAAAAATCGCATTCAGGGCCTTTGAATTACAAGTTGCTGCAGCTCCCTCTTCAGCAGTCCATTGTTCTTCAGTCTTTATCCGTGTGACTCCCTGCTCATCTATGGTGATTGGGGGAGACCACTGGACCACGATAGCTCTCCAGGTCTTCTCATCGATGGCCTTGAGAAAGGCTTTCATCCTAGCCTTCCAATCCATAGTTGCTTTCTTCCAACAACGGAGGTCTGCTTGTGCTCTGTCCTTCCTTCATTGTCTTGGCTTCTTCATAAACACTGTAGGATCTTTTACTCCGTGTGTTGAGCTCCCGCTCTGATACCAATTGAAATTCGCAGTGTCTCAGTCAGACAGATTTGTGAACAAGCAGTTGCTGCAGCACACTCTTGTTCACTCGAAAATTGTCTCAGCAAACAATGAACAAGACAGAAGTTTGTTCACCCAGTTCGGCCAACTGCCTACGTCTGGGGAGGACTATTTTCAAGTCCTCAATCTACTAAACACAGAGGTCTCCAAGTACACTCGGTTACAACTCCACGCAACCTATGCTACTCAACCTTGTGTGGATCACTGGACACAATCAGAACAGGCTTTGACTTGTGTCTGCACACCCTCTACAAATGTCAATCTAGAATAGCTACTATCTCCTCGAAACTCAGCCTATTCTAAACTACACTCACTCAGCAGGGTTGCTGTAGCACATAGCTGATGCATAATTGTCCGCGTCGCTCCAAAGCCTTCTGCCGAGCCGATCGAACGATTCCACGAGCGCTGCACACTCTGGAATACTTCCCCTCACTCAGTGACCTCCTGCCACTAGCGAGAACTGCCGCTTAGACACTCGACCGAGCCACTCACTCGTCAGTTCTTCCGCGGCTGCCCTTGATCAACCAACAAGCACCACTGCTCTGAATTGGCTTCCATATCAAGCTCGGATCAGACTATGCAAGTCCTGATCTCCTTCTCCTTCTGTCACCACAGCTCTGCGCTCACGCTCTGCTCACGGGTGATGATTGAAGAACTCGTCCGTCGCACACCAAAATTGCTCTCTCTGAATTCTGTGTATGCACTCGTGTATCCCTCAGCTTCGATCAATCTTTCTGCTCTGTCGCGTTCTCCCTTAAAAGCAACTCCAGCTTCAACCAAGAACCGAACTTAACAATGTCCCAAAAAGAACAATTATTTCCTAATTTTTAGGAGATTAGATTTGTTGTTAATTCCCAAAACAAATCTCCTTCTCTAGCTAGGAATTCCCCACTGGAATATTCTTGGCAGAAACTTAGAAATTCTTCTGATGCTCTCCGCAGGGCTACCAGGCCTTCTAGCCAAAGGCCCAGGTTGCTGCTACTCGGACAGATGCTGCAGCCACTTGAACAAGCTCCTGCTATAGCATCCCCTGCTGTAGCTGCTCCTTGTTCACTTGTGCTGGTTTTGTCAAACACTGCCATACTTGCATCATCACAGTCCATTGACAAAGTTTCGCAACCATACGTCGTGATTTGATGCCTCAAAACAAGCTACTAATCTACGGTCATAATAGATGGAACAAAAAGCGTATGTTCAGCAAACCTCTAGAAAATGGCGTCTCCTGCTAACATAAATATAGCCTGCCGTGGATCGTCTGCAATATTGTCATTCAGTAAATCAGAGTCGGAATATCCAATGATTTCAATATGATCCGATCTCCGATACGTAAGCATGTACTTTTTTGTTCCCTGAAAATACCTCACAACCCGTTTGGCTGCTCTCCAATAATCAATGTAAGCGATATTAAGATGCGTACACACCCGATGAAATATAAGACTTCTTACAGCTGAACCATAAGGAAGCTTTTGCATCTCCTATATTTCAAAAGCACTCTTACAAACACTATTCGATACAAAACTTGTCTCTTTCAGCGACAGGGGTATCTAGTGGTTTGCAGTTCTGCTTGTCAAATCTTATGAGAAGTTTATCAATATAATTCCTTTGTGATAATCCTAAGATATCTCTCAAACAATCTCGGTGCATTTTGGATTCCAAGAACAAAGGAAGCATCACTAAGGTTTTTTATCTCAAAATACTTTCATAGAAATTTCGCTGTGTCACTTAAAGTCCTCTATTACAGATATATTCTAGCTTTATTACTATGTGCATAACTCGTTACCCTTCATAGTTTAGAATATTGTCTTGTGCATATCTCGTTACCATTCATAGTTTAGACTTGCTAATTTTACTCTATATCTTTGATTTGAACATATCATTTGTAACACTATATATGTGTTCCGAGAATGAATAAGAAAGCAAGCTTTTCTCTTCAAAACCACCAAACTTGCTTATCTCTTATCATGGTATCAGACTAATCCGATCCTATACATACCCTACATTCATGGACTCTCAGCCATCGCCACACACGCTGTCCCCATGGACTCTCCGCTTAGCCATTATTCACCCTTCTATATCCATCCCTCCGATCACCCTGGCCTCGTTATATGCCAGTGAGCCTCAAAGGAGAGAACTTTGATGAATGGGTCCTTGCTTTTCGGAACTCTATCTCAGCCAAATGAAAGATTGGCTTTCTTGATGGCACGATCTCAAAACCTCCTGCCACCGCAACTAACCATCCAACACTAGAAGATTAGTATGTTATCAACTCCATGCTTGTTGGATGGGTCGTTCAATCGATTGATCCATCTCTTCGATCTTCGATCACATATTTCCCAGAGGTCAAACAATTATGGGATGATCTCAATCTCCGATTTAACATCGGTAACGGGCCGCGCAAACTTCAACTTTGTGCCCAAATTGCTGGTTGCCGTCAATCCGACCTTAGCATTTCTGCATATTACAACATTCTCTAGAAATTCTGGGAGGAGCTCGATGCTTATGTACCAGACTGAAATTGTGCTTGCAGCCTATGCAAGTGTGCGCTTGATTCTGTTCGTACTTCTGAACACGAAGAGGAACACGTTCATCAATTTCTTATTGAACTCGATGACAAGATGTTTGGGTCTCTACGATCGAATCTTCTTGTGCAATATCCTATACCGCCATTAAATCGGGTATACGCTCTGGCGATTCAGGAGGAAAGGCTTCGTTCTGTTGTCGCTGATTGTGATCCCGGCACAGACCATGGTGCGGCATTTGCCGTACGCAACAAGTCTTCTGCACCTGCTCCTAGTGTCTCCCATCCTGCCCCGCCATCCCCAGATAAGAAAATGTTAATTTGTAGTCATTGTGCACGTTCAGGTTATGACAAGAGCACCTGCTACAAACTTATCGGCTATCCCGATTGGCTCAAAGAACGCCTTGCTGCATGAGAAAAGGGACGCACTTCTCGTCCCTGTGATCGTTCTGGCACTGCAAATGCTATGCAGATAACCACCCCCGTTGCTGCCACTCCAATGGTAAATGCTAATGATAAGGCTGCTTTGGATCCTGCTCTAAACAATGAACAGTGGGCTGCAGTGATGAATATGTTCAATTCCATGCAAGCCACTTCTTCCAACTCGGGTATGTCTCATACATGGATTCTCGATTCGGGTGCATCATTTTATATGACGGGAGATCGGTCCCCTCTAACTGATCTCACGCCTGTGGAATCGATCATCACCATTCGACTACCCGATGGCAGTTTATCCACTGCTCACGAACGGGACCTTCTTTGCCTTGGAGCTTCCAATCTTGATCATATTTTACTCGTGCCCCGTTTGGATGTTCATTTACTATCTCTTGCGAAGCTTACCTGTGATATGGACTTACTTGTTCTTCTTACTTCCAATATTGTTGTTCTATAGAAAATCACTACGAGGATGGTGATTGCCATGGGTAAGATGCATGGTGGGGTTTATTGGTTCCAGACATTTGGCAATATGGGTCGCGCAACTGCTGTTTCGGCTTCTTCTGCAGATGCCGCTACACTTTGGCATCGTCGTCTAGGTCATCCGTCTGATTCGGTTCTTGGTTCTTTTTCGGCATTTCATTTAGATAGTTGTTCATTAAAACACATTTCATCATGTTCATCATGTTTTAAGGCTAAACAAACTCGCATGTCATTCCCAGACAGTTCTACTAAAGCTACGGCTTTATTTCAGTTAGTCCATTGTGAAGTATGGGGTCCTTATAGCACTCCTTCTCTTGATGGTGCTCGCTATTTTCTCACTATTGTGGATGATTATTCTCGTGCCGTTTGGGTCTACTTTCTCCGGGACAAAGCTCAAGTTCCTACTCGGTTTCGACAGTATTATATTATGGTTCATACTCAGTTCCAATCTTAGGTTGCTCGTGTTCGGGCTGACAATGGCACAAAATTTAAGCCCCTACTACCATACTTTGCTGATTATGGAATTCTTTTCGAAACTTCATGTGTCGCAACACCCCAACAGAACGGTCGTGTGGAGCGCAAGCATCGACATTTGCTAAACGTAGCTCGTGCGCTTCGTTTTCAGGCTGAACTCCCCATTGAATTTTGGGGTGAATGTGTTTCAACTGCAGCATTTTTGATCAACCGAACTCCATCCCCTCTCCTTGGAAATCAAACTCCCTATGAGCTCCTCTATCATCAGCCACCCTCTTATTCACAGCTTCAAGTTTTCGGCTGTCTATGCTTTGCCACACAACTGCCTCGGCATCGTGACAAGTTCTCACCTCGTAATCGGAAATGCATTTTTCTTGGTTACCCTACCGGGAAGCAAGCTTGGTTATTATATGATCTCGAAACCAAGGAAAGGTTTGCTAGTCATGACGTGATGTACTTTGAGACATCCTTCCCTTTTGGTTCGGCAGCAATATCCCCTTCATTACCTCCCTTGACCGAGATGCTCCCTCCGGCTACCACTTATGATGATGAGTTCTTACCAGTCAGGGGGAGCCCCGCTGCACTTCTATTTGAGCTACATATCGAGCCTCCTTCTACTACTCTTTCTTTTACTGACCCTCATTCGGTTCCGCCTCCTGAGCCGACTTCTACCGGTTCTGAGCCATAATCTTCCTCACCCGCACCGTCTGCTCCTCTACGCCGTAGTACTCAGGTACAGTCTATCAAACACACCCCCATGCATCTTCAGCTAAGCCAAAAGCATCACCCTCAGGTTCACTCTACCCCATTACTTCATATGTTAGATGTGCTAACTTCTCAACTTCGCACACTCACTTCTTAGCAGCAGTCACGACTCACTCTGAGCCATCCTCTTATAAAGAGGCTGTCCTTCATGCACACTGCCGAACAGCCGTGCAATCGGAACTCGATGCATTGACCCGACATGAAACCTAGACGTTCACTATTCTTCCTCCGGGCAAGAAGCCAATTGGTTGTAAATGGGTGTACAAAGTTAAATATAAGTCTGATGGTGCTATTGAACATTACAAGGCGAGACTAGTCATCCTCGGGAATAAATAGGTCGAGGGTGTTGATTTCGGGGAAATTTGTGCACCAGTTGCCAAGATGACCTTCGTACGCGTCTTTCTTTCTGTCGCAGCTATTCGAGGTTGGGAATTACATCAGATGGACGTACACAATGCTTTCTTACACGGGGATCTTGATGAGGAAGTGTATATGCAACCACCTTTCGGTCTTCGTGGCGTCCCACCTGGTCACGTTTGTCGTCTTCGACGGTCTCAAACAGGCTCCTCGAAATTAGTTTGCTAAACTCTCTCGTGCTCTTCGTGTCTTTGGTTTTCAACAAAGTATGGCAGACTACTCTTTATTCTCTTACACGCAAGGTTCAGTCACATTACACGTTCTTGTTTATGTGGATGATCTCGTTACTGCGGGAAATGATCCTAATGCAATCTCCCGTTTCAAGCACTATCTTGGCAGTTGTTTTCACATGAAGGATCTAGGCGTTCTTAAGTATTTTATTGGCATTGAAATAGCTCGAAGCTCTTCGGGTATATTTCTCTCTCAGCGCAAATACAATCTTGATATTATTTCAGAAAGTGGCCTCCTTGGCGTGAAACCATCCGAGTTTCCAATGGAGCAGAATCACGGATTGGCTGCTTCCTTTAGTTCATTGCTTGACGCACCTGAGCAATATCGCCGTCTTGTTGGGCAATTAATCTATCTTACTATTACTCGTCTGGAACTTTCCTACTCAGTCCACACTCTAGCACAATTTATGCAGTACCCGCGCGTTGATCATTGGAATGCGGCCTTACGTGTTTTGCATTATCTAAAGAGTCATCCGGGTCAGGGTCTTCTTCTCTTTGCAACGAGTTCGTTATAACTCATCGCTTATTGTGATTCTAATTGAGCCTCATGTCCGGTCACTCGGCGTTCGCTGACGGGTTACTTCATCATGCTTGGTCATTCTCCCATTTCTTGGAAGACCAAGAAACAAGCCACGGTTTCTCGGTCATCCGCCGAAGCTGAGTACCGATCTATGGCGTCAGCTTGCTTCGAACTTGTTTTGTTGAAATCCCTTTTACACTCCCTTGGGGTTCGCCACTCTTCTCCAATGTCTCTTTTTTGTGACAGCCAAGCAGCTCTTCACATAGCAGCTAACCCAGTTTTTCATGAGCGTACTAAACATATTGAAATAGATTGTCATCTTATTTGTGATCATATTCAAGCAGGCACTATAGTAACACGTTATTTATCCACGCCACAACAACCTGCTGATCTCTTTACCAAAGCTTTTGGACGAGCTCAGTTTCAAAGTCTCTTGGGCAAGTTGGGCATTGTCGATCCTCATGCTCCAACTTGAGGGGGAGGATTACCGATATATTCTAGCTTTATTACTATGTGCATATCTTGTTACCCTTCATAGTTTAGAATATTGTCTTGTGCATATCTCGTTATCGTTCATAGTTTAGACTTGCTAATTTTAAGCTATATCTTTGATTTGAACATATCATTTGTAACACTATATATGTGTTCCGAGAATGAATAAGAAAGCAAGTTTTTCTCTTCAAAACCACCAAACTTGCTTATCTCTTATCATCCTCATCTCATTAGTGGCTAGCAGTATGTTGACATGCGTTGTTGATTACTCTAACTTAATTCTAGTGTAGCGGTAAGTTGAGGTCGATTCCACAGAGAATTGATTCTTGCAAACTTATTCATCTAATAATAATGAAAAAGGGAGTTGTGAGTAATTTAGGTCATAAAAAGTAGGGAGATTTCCAATTATGAGAAGTATCAATCCAGAACAATCAACTTATGACTAACTTTTATCACATGCACTAAATATCATATGTCCTAAATCCTGTAATCTACTTCGGTAAAGACAGTACACTAATCAATACATCCCGATATCATATACACATGATTAGACATCATTTTGCCACGAGCATTATTATTATTATTATTGGAAGGGGAAACTGATGCAGCTGTTTTTGGAGTGCGCACCGGATAAATTCACGATTGAGCGCAATACCCTGTAAATAATGCCTACTGGGTGTCACTAAATCATTAAAGTGTGACAGACTCGACCGAGTTAAAAAATTTCAACTTTTAAAGTTTTTTAGTAGAGATTCAAACATTTGACCTTGAACAATCTAGTCCACCTGCACAACTGCACCTCCACTCGACCACATGATGGAAGATATGTCACATTCCATAGATATTTTTGCAAAGACAAATATGCATTAAAGTATGTCTTTGCAAATGTTTTAATGCATAATACATGAATGAAGTAGAAGCTTGATTTCTTCCCGGCCGTTTTGCCTTCTCGATCTGTTGGGCTAGATTATAGTATGCATTTATCGGACCGCTTAGACTGTTTATTACGAGATGTCACATTCCAATCATTATCGGCGGCGGGCAGTTGAATTTGTTAAGAGATCTTCATCAGGAGTTAATAATCTCTCGGAGGATATCTCTTTGCATTAGGCCTCGACAATGAACCGAGCCTGGCTTTCTTAAACCTGAGCCCTTTCGGGCTGCAAAAAAATTGGCCCATTGAGTATATCGGGCCGGGCTAACTTAAAAATTATTGGCCCGTGGACTGCACGTCGGCCCGATTTTTATAGGGCGGCCCGGCCCATGATGAAATTAATACAAATATTGAACTTAAAATTTTTTTTGTACTTTTGATGTTATTTCAGACCAGACTAGACTTTACCGACTCACTTCGAATTTAGACCCCACTTTCTAACCTCCTCCCAACATTACAGACCCATGCTAAACAATTTTTTACAAACTTTTAACCTATTACAAACTTTAATGCTACACAATGTGCTACACAACTTATACAAAATATGATAACACATGAACAAAATATTACAACGCATGGCTGCACAAAAAATTTAATGCTAGGCACCACGAGGTGGCGAGGGCTGAGGCGAAGCGGATCTATCTTCTGCAAAAAAAAAATTAAAGATTGTTTAAAAACAAGCTACACATTTTAGATTAAAGTTTCTAATGTACACATGAGATACCAACATAATTAGCACATAGACAATAATTTGCTCACTACTGTACATGAGCAGATTAAATCTAATGTACACATGAGATTAAAGTTTCTAGTTACTAAACACACCAAATCTGAAATTCCTTGAGAAAGCTAACACTGCACATCTAAAGCAAATGTCGATTTCAAATTAGGGCTCACTCATCAGTAGTATTAATTTAGTATGAAGCTAAAACCCAAATCTTTGATCAAAATCAAAGCAAGTTCAACACACACAAAACTGAATTTGTAAGAGCATATGCAGTGGTGCCCTTCTCGCCGAGCAATCAGTAAGCGAATGCTCCAATTTGTGTGCAGCGGTGAATGCTCGGCGAGAAGAAATGCTTGAGGAGGAAGAATTTTCTCCCTCGAATGCTCCTCGAGGATGTGGAGGAGAAATTGATGGGCGCGTCAGATCCGAACAGAGAAAGAAGCGCTCGACCGCGTGGCTTCTCTTCTTCTCCCGCTCCGCCTCTTTCTCCGGCTTCCCCCTCCTTCTCCCGGCTCATTCTCCTTTTCTCTCTCCTCGTCTTGTCCTCTTGCGTCTGCTCGTGTTCTTCGTCTTCCTTCCCTGGCTCGGCTGCAACGAGCCAATTGCAACGGTCTGGTTTGCAACGGCCCGATTGCAACGGACCAAAATAAATACTAACGGAAATAATTTCAAAAAATACGAAAAAAATTAAAATAAAATAAAATTTTGAACTTCAATTTTTTCCTATAAAATTGGATGCTCATGTAGATCTCAATTTACATCAAAAATCTCACAACAAGCTATTTTTCCTTCTCTCTAATATTATCACTCAAAGTTCGATTTTTTTTTCCAAACATGAGTGCCGCAATTCATTGGTGTATGTCTGAAGACGTGCAATTGTGCATATCTTATTGTCGACAGTCCGTTGATCCGATTTCAGGCAACAAACAAAGAAAAGATTAGTTGTGGGAAAAAATTCACGCTGATTTTTGTGCAAATTGGATGTTGGGTGAGAACGAAGTACTTCTGTCCACCGAATCAAGATCTCAGTCCAAGCTAAGTTTTCGATGGTCAAAATTGAAGCCCAATTTGATTCTTTGGGGTGCATGTATTTCCCACTTAAGAAGAAATCTAGAATCCGGTAGTAATTTGCAAGATGAGGTATGTTATTTAATCAAATATTTTTGTAGTTATTTAAAGCTCCATCATCTATATAACATAGATTTTTAATATATAGAATCGCAAAGCTCAAACTATGTACATTGTGAACCGAAAGAAAAAATTCATACACTTTGAATGTTAGGAACAAGTTCAGACGCACCAAACATTTCCGCCTACCCAACCCATTCCTCCATCGAATTATGCATATGAAGGTAGTCCTTCAACTGAAGACGTACATGCAAATGAAATAAATGTAAACCCTACATTTGAAGAACCGCAATTTTCTACCCCCGAACACAATCCTAAAAGTTCATCTAGTCCGATAAGACCGCCGGGAGTAAAAGCGGCTAAAGAAGCAAGAAGAAAGAGTAAAAAGATTGCAGGGTCAAATAGTAACTACAATGATGCTTTGCGAACCATTGCGGACAACCAAACAAAACAATTGGCTATTCAACAAAAGCAAATCGAGCTTGCTCAAAAGCAAATGGAGCATACCCACAAAATGCAAGAATGCGAAGCGAATGTAAGAAAAATGGAGGAGGAGACAAGGATTATGGAAATGAATACGGATTTAATGACTCCAAAGTCCAAGAAATACTTTTCAAAGAAGAAGGCTTCAATTGTTCGAGAGTACGAAGAAGATGAAGATGAAGACAATAATGAAGAAGGGAACGACCGTGACGAGTACTTTTCAAATTACTATCATTTTCGTCGCGACGATTAGATTATGTTTTGAAAAGTTTTAAATATTTTGCAACTTATTTTGTTATAATGGGCAAATATCTTGTCAAAATCTATATCAATAATTCACTAACATGGCAAAAAAAATTAAATATCAACTTCAAAAATTATTTTTTATTTGGTGAATAGTAAGAGAAAGTTCTCATGGAGAATGTCATGGTTGCATAAATTGTGCAGAATGCTGTTACTATTTGATGAATTGTAACAGAAATTGCTCCGAGAGAACTTTCTCAAGGAGAAAACGGGTGCGGATGCTCTAAAGAGAAATAGCAGACCTAAGGAAGAAGAAGATAACCCCAGAAACACATTAACCACTAGCAGATGAGATCATACACAAACACAGCAAGATAGCTACAAACCTAAGATTGTTGACGATGAGATCTGGGGAGATGATGAGACACAAACAGCTGCAGGGCAGGTTCCAATGACCAAGAGTAACAAAAAAGTTGAACTTTATAAGTGTTGTGAAAGGAAACATGAAGATGCAGCAGCTATCCCGAAACTGAAGAACACACGAGACGATCGGATAAACTGACTACTTACTATAACAAATCCAGAGACGCTCACTGGCGGCCGCTCGAGAGGTGGAGATGTGGAGGGGTTGATGCTACGCGCCATGAGGAGGGAGAAGGAGAACACGCGAAAAGGAGAACACATGAGCTATTTAGGTTTAGGATTTGAAAACTAACGAGCGGCGGATCCCGATTTATTTTAAAAAGTAAACCCACCACCACCTCAACCCACCACCTCCATACCACCACCTCAACCCACCACACCACCATCACACCACCACCACCACCCCAACCACTCTAACCCACCACCACCATCCCAACCACACCACCACCACCACCACCACCACCACCACCCCAACCACCATATACTTGTTTAATTTTTAGATACTTAAAGTTAAAAATATGTTTGTAAATGTACTTAAGTTAAGTTCACTTAAATTCATTTCAGTTAAGTTTAGTATAAATTAAGGTCAAAAGAACAGGCCCTAAATATTAAGACTACAAATTTTATAAAATTTGAAATATATATAATGCGATAGAGGTAAAATAGAGACATAAGGCCTTTTCTGTCAAATTTTTCCTATGTCACTACTCATCTTTGCTTTCTCCCATTCAGGTATGTTCCATAGTATATGTCATGTGCGGTTGAGGCATATATGGTCAGTCGCGTAAGTATTTCTCTTAAGTGATAATACTTTTCGAGTCACATTAATCATATGCGACAGGAATTAAATGGTTGCACATGGGATGTGACATTAACCATCTTATGCTACATGTAAGTCTGTCGCATAATTGCATACTTGATGTGGTACATATTACATAAGTCTGTCGCGTAAGACGTTAGATTTTGTTTTAACATGTCACATAACACTCATCTCTTGTCGCTTAAGTTGGCAAACAAAGATGTACTAGTCGCACAAGTAGACATATAAAGGAATATAAACTAGTCGCCTAAACCTCTACCGGTGTATTTCAATAACAGTTTCCGAAGAAAGAAAACTTGAAACCTTTAATACAACGAAAGTAAAAACAATCAAAATTCAAGTACCTCCAAAGTATCAACAGTCAAAGTACCGACAACCAAAGTTTCTAAGTACCAACAACAAAAACGTTCATCATCAAAAAAGTTTCATAAAGTAAAACCTGCCTACGCAAAAGTGGCATCATCGGAGTGATTACTTCCGGTCACTGATCCGCCACCCCGTACTAGCTCTTCCAAGGTTTTATCCGTTCTTAGAAAGTAGACATGTTATATATGTGGCAATTAATATTGAAATCTTATCAAAATAGTATAAGATAAGAAATTAAACTTAAAATCCAACTAAACAAATCATACAAAAAAGACTTATCACATAAACATTTATTTAACATAATATTGCGTAAGTTAGGTTGAGAACCGCAAATGGTGCACCGGCAAGATTAGCTGAATACACCTCTTCATACAATTTGAAAATAAATATTCAAAAATGTCGAATGATTACTTTAATGGTGAAATACTTTCCGTAGTAAAACCGTAAATTTCTCGACGCATATGCATGGTCATAGGAATTTGACTATTGCAACACACAAGAGAAACTTTAAAAAAGTTGGTGTCATGAGACTGAAGCGATCTGAACCATCAAGGCTGTCTTAATTTTGGATTTTGTATGATATTCCATTAAGCTTAGGCAAGAGCTGCACTTGGATTTACCATCTTGAGCAGTGAAATTTAAATTATCAACAGGACCTGCTAGCTTGTCTTCTCTATTATATATAGAACATAACCTTAAATTACCAAAGCTGGCAGCCATCCTCAGTTTAAAACAAAAAAAACACACACGCCACCTAACTTTTCATTCCAGAGACTAAACGATCTAATCATTGACGACTTTTACTTAAATCATCACGCCACATATCACTGATGAGCTTATACTTTTATCCATCATGCCATTTTTGTCTTGATCACCTCTCGATGTTTGTCATAATCTTACCCATTCTCCTTGTCAGTTGCGTAGATCAACTTTTGTCTTCTGGTTGAGCAGCATTGAATCTTGATGTTATTTGGTTCATAGATCAGTTTGTTGGACAGTCACAAAAAGCTGCGGAAGGCCTCCGGCTCATTTGATGTGAATTGTTTCAACTGCAACATAAGTAGGTAGATTTGCTGTTATGTGGAGTCGTGGAATATGATGTCAGAAATGCATCGGTTGTCCCAGGTTTAGTTGATATATGCCAAAATAAATGATATTGTCACTAATTTTCATGACCTCACTCATACAATACTTAAATATCATTATGTATAGACGTACAACATTTGCAACATGCCTTGAAAGAAAATTATACTTCACCTATGATTTATGCTGCGCATAAATTGCTGCATGAACAGATTGTGAAGATGACAGTGCTATTCCGTTGACGAGCATTTGTTCTATGAAATCCACACGAATTGATTTGAACTGGTAATCCTGTTGTGGTTTCCATCAGGGAAAGATAAATGTCATGTTATTTGGCTTCATTAGTCTACCAAAGTTGTCATGAGACGTGAAAAAAAAAAAAAAGAACCTTCCCATTCCATGAGAAGTTAATGCCACGGTAAAATGGTTCGATTAACGTTATCTGATCTCCCTCCGTAATCTGTAAATAATACAGACTAGTCATTCTGCGAAAGCCATAGTAACAAAGACCAAGACGTTTAAACAAAAGCCAATATTTTATAACAAACTAGCTTTTAGTGGAATCGTATAACCAACGTATTTTGAACAATTAGCAGTTGGAGTGCTTACAGAATAAGAAACTTTGGTTAGCTTAGCTGCCTCTTTTGTCTAAACAAATAGTAAGAGTTCATTGATAATTAATATTACATAAAAGCTCTATGGCAGATCCTTAACATTGTGATTATAACTAATTACTTTGCTGTAAATTCCATGACGGGTCGGGTATATATGTCGTAACTTGTGCAAACAAGAATTCTTGATGAAGCTCTTATTCTACAAATATTTTCTGGAAAAAACATTCCCCTGTCTTCAGGAAGTATGTACACCAATTCAATTTATCCTCAGAAAATCAATAATTCTTTCTAAAAGTTAGGGGAGTGATCATACCACATCATTTCTCAATCCATAGACTGTCAGGACAAAACACGTCTGGCTTGCATCATATACAATATAGTACCTGGACATTAACATATAAGTACACTATCAACAGTATATAAACGAGTATCCGCATTTTCCTATCAATATAATTTATGTACATTCAGGTACACAAATCAAGTATACTAAGCACAATTTTGTATGAATCAAAATAAACTTACAAAGGTGCAGCATTTTCGTGCTTCACAAATACTAATACTTTCCCAACAACTGCAACTGCTTTATTCAAACCCTCTGACAGAAGGTTCAAAGTTGCCCTCCTGTATGAAGAGCTTACTTCAAAGAAAGAGATTAGAAAAAGTCAACATTATTTCTTGCCTGCATTATCTATTTAACTATATCTCATATATATATGGGTGTAAGTATTACTAGCCATTTCAAAAGTGATGTAAATTATGAAGAACATACAAGTAACTGCACCAAGCGAGGAAGCCAGTGACCCGAGACGTTTTGCTTTAGTGTGGCCCTGCATATATAAAACCAAGCAATACGTTATAAGACATGATGAAATTTGTAGGCTTGTAGCTAATATAATTATCA
Source organism: Umbilicus rupestris (assembly GCA_963678935.1). Lineage (NCBI taxonomy): Eukaryota > Viridiplantae > Streptophyta > Magnoliopsida > Saxifragales > Crassulaceae > Umbilicus > Umbilicus rupestris. Next base: position 11,292,410 of record OY787619.1, read on the forward strand.
TTGATATTTCGTTTGGTCAAATATAGGCCATATTTTAAACAATTACCAATGTTTCATTACGGACCATATCTAGAGACTGCAACCATATTGACACCATCCACTTTTATAAAACTCACACAAATCAGATACAACGAAAAACCTTGGTTTGATTCCTTGATCTAACAAACTTATCAACATTTACCTATAGTACCCTTTCTACTAATAAAAAATAATTTTTATGAATTAAAACGGAAATAAACAACAGCCTTTAGTTGATCATACGGTTTGAAATGGGTTTAAGTGTGTATAATAAGAGGTGGTTCTCATTTAATCCACTCCTAAACATGGAGAGATGAATGTGCTAGCCTAATCATAGATAGTGAGAGGCATACAAACCTTTAACATGCTTTCTAATTTGTCAAGAAGATTAATAATCTTCTTAACCTCGTCAATAGCATTAAGACCAGGATCCTTGAGGGCAGCAGCTTCGAACCCCGATAAGGCCCTTTCGTAGTTCTCTAAGTATCGGTTAACCTGAAAATGAAGACCAAATAAAATCTATGATTAAAAATTGTAGGAAGGAACTTGCAAAAGTTTCATTATCACAAGCATATTCTTGATAATTATACAGAGATAAGAGTTTAATGTATAAACGTAAAATACAAGGTAATTATGTAAATTGAACAACTCACAGGGACAAAGCAATAGTTTAACAAATTATTACAACAATCGATCTAAGATAGTTGTTCCACCACATTGAAAGTGATATGGCTGGCTGCATATTATTTTAGGCATCATGAATAATAACATAAATACTGACAAAATAGCTCTGAACTACTACCCTGGTCCGAAAATAAAATGATATAAATTATAAAACATATAGCACGCATACCAGTGCATGGTCAAATTCACTTTTTTTTGTGGATGCCAAAACTAAAGAACAACAGTATTCATCTAGCCATATAAGCTAATCACTACATTTAATGGTCGCTGAGTAAGGGGAGTGTTAACTGATTCAGAATAGTGTTGTAACTAGTTCAAGGAACTTACAATGGCACAGTTGTAATATAAATCCGGATTGCACTCCATTCTTTCATCCTTCTCCTGTTACGTTATTGACAAGATGAGAACCCGATGGACTTGACAGCAATACGTACTAAAATATGTTGCATTCACATCAATTGAAGATATGCTACAAGTTAAATATGAAAGGCCATACAATTAGCAGCAACTCTCACCAAATGAGTACTATGGAAGGCTAGAAATTTTTCCAAATTTTGTTCGTTATATACTTATGGGTAAAATCATACAAAAGAGTACTATGGAATATTCAACTTTTAGAGTAACAATAATCGACGATGCAACTTACTGCATTCTGATATGCCTTCAGAGATTGGAGAAGCTTGCTATGATCCCATGCTCCAGTAGCAAAAAAACTAGTTAGGTATGCATTTCCAAGGTTATCTGCGGTAAAAATAAGGAGATAATACATGAATACCTATGAAACTATAACATAAGCAGCATTGAAGTAAGGGACATGTAACTGAGCAGCAGAGGTAAGTAAAATTCAGCAAATAAAACAAAACAATAATTGAAAAGGTAAATGGTCTGGTGGCAAGTGATGGATGGGTTCAACGAGCTCTTTTGTATGTGTCTGGCTTTATGAGGTAGTCTCCCAATGCCAACTGTTCAGGGTGAGAATTTTTCAGTCCGAGTAAATTACTGATGAAAAAGCTGCGACTTGCCCACCGGTCTATTTAAAGTGGTAACTCATATTTGTTGAGAAGGATATCTAGACAATAATTTTCAATCCTCTTTGCTAAAGAAGAAATAAAATACGAAAATGTGTAGGGACAACAAATCAGAACAATTAGATCACTAAAGTGTGTATACTGAATCAAATAACCAGATTGGTGTCTTACACCAGGAATTCCCATCCTTGACGTCCAATGCTATTGCTTCCTTTGCGTGCTGGATGCTTTCCTCAACCATTTCTACCTGATTCGCAGAGCCTGCAAATAAGGATAAGATCAACACGTATCAAAAATGAACCATGAAAAGAATGCTCTGTAAACTTCGTTCCTCAACGCAGTTAAAGGAAAATTTGAAGGAGAACAATATCCTTGCCTTGTGCCATCTTTCTTTCCAGCATTGACAACTCACATAATATATTTTTATTTGGACCCTGAAGAATACAACATCAGCGTCAGAGGAGGGACGTCCACAACGTTTTGATAAGCAACATAGTGAACTACCATTTTCACCAACAAACCTTGCTTAGAGCGAGCGTAAAGCAATTTTTTGCTGAAGTTAAATCCCCTTTCTTCCAGATACAGTTCCCTAAGCACAGCCAAGCATCCCCTAGAGATGGATTCAATTTAACCTGGCCAGTAAAATTATGACCACATAGTTCAAACAAACTTATTTCCCAACATCGTGAAAAACATGTCGAAAACTTGAATAACAGGAAAAAAAGAACACCCTTATCAGTTTACATAATCACTTACAGCTTTAGAAAGATGATCTTCAGCCTCTTTATTATAGTCCGGGAATACATCCAATATCTTTCCTCTCAAATATTCAAACACAGCTCGTTGCGATGATAGTCTTCTCTTTTCTACATATATTAAGCAGTTTTATTCAGTGCCAGAAACAAACTTGGTGTAATTATACTCCCCTTTATTTAATTACACAAAATAAGCTGTGTGGCGACGAAGCAAAAAGACAAAAGCAAACCTAACTGGTACTTTCAAATGTCAGATAAGGCATAACAAGTGACACTCATTTTCACTGATTAACCATGTTTCCAATCGCTCATAACCATTCTCTGATCGATCGTTCCTATACTGAGCTCAAATATCATATCAATTTTAGGTGTAGCATACAATTACAAAATCATATATTTCATATCCTCCTAATGTTTCTCTAAAGTATCTCATTAATCTAAAAAAAAAAAAGGAATCAGTTCTGAACACTACCAGAGCATCAAATCAAGTATAATCCAGTTAACAGCCACACACATACAAATTTCAGCTCCTCAATCAAACAGACGATGTTTCTTAGCATACCATTTCAACACCGAAGACAACGCCAACAGAATATATAGATTGACGAAGGAGGGAAGTGAGTTGACCTAGCGGAATGGAATCAACAACTCGAAGAGCGAGATCCGATTCGTGTTGTAACTTGGCGATTTTGTCTTCTGGATTCTGAGGGAAGTAGGTGTCTCGGATGCGGTAAAGTTCGTCTGCTGCCTGCCTCGCTTTGGCTAGAACATCGTCGATGTCGTCGACTTTTCTGCCATCGATGCCGTGGCTGCTCATCTCTCACCTTCGCTCGCTCACCGGACCTTCAGCCGGAAGCGACTAGCGCCGGTCAGTATAGTTTAAGGTTACGTATGGCAAAAGGGTGTAAAAAATAGTTAGAGAAAGTACATTTTGGTCCTAATGGATAAAATGATGATAATGTGGGGACTAAAATATAATATTTTTAGCCCACCTATTTTTGAAAAAATATTTATTATGTATTTATAATAAATATTTTTAAATGAAAATATCTTTTTATAAAATAAATATATCGTTTTGATATCTTCTAAGAGCATATGCACCGGTTTTTTATGGAAAAAGTTCTTCACCAGCATTTCTTCCTTCTCCAGTAATTGCTCCTTGATCAGTAATTCTCAGGAGTAATTTCGTGTGAAGATAAGAGGAATAAGAGTGAAATTTCTCCGTGGCTTCCTCCTGGAACATTTCTGCGAGAAAATTCTTTTTCCTGGAGCATTCCTTCTCACGGAGCAATCGCCGCTGCGCACAAATTGAAACAATTACTTGCTGAATGCTCCTGGAAAAATATGACCGCTTCACATGCCCTAATACATTAGAATGTGAATCCAAATAATTATGAATTATATTCAAGTTAAAATTTAAGCTAAAATTAAGTATTTATTCAACGCATTATCTTCACCTTCACTCAGGAATCTGGTCCGAATAGTTGAAACGAACTGGCCTAGAGATATGGGCTCAATTGAAAAGTTCGAGGAGTCGATTCCATTTTGTTTAAAACTTTTGATAGACCTGATTACTTATCAAGTTCAAATTTTTAATATATTTATCAGTAGTTATTACAAAATGTTATATTTTTCACAAAAAGATAGTAATATTCATTTGACAAAACAATAATAATATTTATTATTATTAACCTTTTTTAAATTTATTTCGAAATTGGTTGCATGTGCCAACGCGCCAAGCTCGTGAAAAAGTTCCGGTCAGCCCAGCCCAATTCGTCATAGTCAAAGGTTCATGTTGGTTCAGATATGATTGAATTCGGCCGGCCTAATCTATTGCCACACGACCTACCTTCAATAATATTTCAATATGAGAAAATAATTTAAATTTACTTAATTTAATTTCACTAAATTTTCTTGAGAGACTTGGGTATCTAGAAGTCTTATTTACCAAAATTTTAAGTAATAAAAATGGTGCTTGAAATCATTATCTTAGAAAAAAATATATATATATGTTTCATATTTGACTCGGCCTATACATGATCTCTAAATTTTATTAAAAACAAGTCATGAGACCGAAGTCAATATAAATCTCATTCCAACGTCACATACTAGAATCTATTCTTTTAATAAAATTTCAATTGATCAATTCATATTGGTAACATCGACACTCGCTTCAGATAAGTTCTAATATCATTGCAGTTCAACAACATCAACACTTACTTTATTTTAATTTCAGATCAGTTGAAAGAAATACACCCTAAAGAATAAAGCAAACATGTATTTAAGAAGGTTTCAAGCTGACATATTAATTAGTATTACTCTCTAGCTGAGACGCAAACATGCCGGAATACAAACATCTGGACAATGAAGTTGAACAAACCACTTACAGACAATAAGGAAAGCATCAAATGTCCCTATTCTCAAATACATACAGAGTCCTACATATTGACATCTGGGGTTATCTTCAAGGATACGGCACAACAGAGAGTCTGTACTCAAATGTCCATGCTATCAAATATTTCGTCATCCCCATCAGATCCCGTCTCTCCTTCCGGAAATCCATCAGTCAGCAAGTTGCTGCACGAATAGAGTAAGCATGATATTATCACGAGAAGTGGGTAGCACTTACTGATTAAAGAAGACGTGTAAGAAAGAGAAAGGCCGACCTCAGAGAGCTGCAGCGGAAGCCTACCACACGCTTTAACCGTTTGTTGTAAAAGAAAAAGTTAAATGACCAGCTGAGAAGACAGATTAAACAGCGTCATGGATCCAAAGTGCGTGGGAATGAAATGGGTGTCAGAGTTACAAGGAGATGCTACATTACCTTGATCCTTTTTCTATTAGGGGGTCAGCATCAGCAGTTGGATTGTAGCAATAAATTTCACACTCTGATAACTTAATCACCTGCATGAAGACAAAGTTAATGCACTCTTGTCAATATTTCCTAGACATCTTGTTTTCAAGTGTATTTTACCTCATCAAGGGCTTTCTGCAAGGCTTCAATCAATGAGCCCCCAGTCTCCTCACTCCATTCCTAGGATAGAAAGTTGTAAGACACCAAGTGAAGCTGTGAACTATGTAGCGCACTATGCCTAGAAGTTCATTTCGCTTTAAATTAGAGTATTTATTCTTTCAAACACTCATCTTGTAAAATTACAGCAGCTAGAAAACGAAGTCTTGTGCTACCCACGATATATTGCACAGGGCGGACCCAAGCAATGCTTATTGATAAATTAAAATTTATATGGTTAAATTAAATGTTTCGATCAATCATGCGCTCAAAAAAATGTACCATGCCCCCAATAACCTATAAGAAAAGGATTAAATCTCAGGAAAAAAACAAGATGAGCCATTTGTAGAAAACGGAAACTAATACTTGAAGGAAACTCACAATACTCAATTTTATATATTGTCGACAAGCTTTTTTTAAATTGTTGCCCCAAATTAAAAATATTTCTGGGTCCGCCATTGATATTGCATACAAATTTATGTTAACATGAAAGTCAGAATAAAGGAGAAGAGACATAAAAATGGTGTCGCCAAGAACTTCTTTACTCGTGGAAATATGAAACGCAGCAGTACCTTCTGCACATCAATCAAGTAAGTCTCAACTGTTTGTTTGAAAGTGTCCCAGGACTCCTCAGTGAAATACTGGTGAGCTTGCACAGCACTAATAAATTCAAAAGACAATGCCAGTGTTGTGAAAAATAACAGAAAGCATGGGATACGACAGATAATTCACACATTTGTGACAATACCAATATAAATCAACTTCAGAAGGAAAGTGATCAAAATTAACTCTGGGAAATGGAGAGAATTGAACTCTCAGCTCTTTTCCGAGCAACAGTTATAAGAACTGTCTGTCAAACCCTCTGACACCACTCCCAATGCAATTTTCAGAAGATTATATAGCGGGTTGCCATGTCGCCAATTAAGCTGACCATGTCATTACCCATAATCCTCCTTTTAAAATATTTTTATGCAATGTGCATTTCTATTAGTCTAAAACACAGAGTACCTGAAGTCATAATCTGGATACATATGATTTAGTGTGAGCACCAAATAAACCAATGTCCTTCGACTGGAAAAAAAAAATTCAAATCCAGTTAAAATGGACAGGAGAAATTGATATTAACTGAAATCAACCTAGGAATATTGACAACCTAGATCTGCATAAAAAGGAATTAGCTGGAGATAGAGAGTCCGTTTCAGAAGATTTTCCAAGGTAATCTAGAATCTGGAAAAGTCGGATATAAATTTCAGCTCATGAAAGTGTTAAAAACGACAACAGGAAATCATGAAGTACACACATCCTCTGAACTAAAACAGCACCTCGATCACAAAGTGAACTGATACTAGCAACACTAAACAGGTTATACCAGATGCAATATAAATGTGTATACAGGTAAACTTCGATTTCAGATTTCAGGCTATAGTTGAGCGGTTGCAAAAACACATATATTACAGTGTCCGCACTCTTAAAAAAGGATTACAAGGGGAAAGCCCTGCATGTATAAACGGACAGTAGCCTTTCAGGTATTACCTCATTTTCCAAACTGAAAGACAATTTCTTATCAGCACCTGTGTGTTTACCTACAATGGTACACAAAAGGAAAATTAATCGCTAGCTTTAAGTTTCATTAAGCCCAGAAACTTTTCATATTTCAGGTGACGAACCAACTTACAAGAATAAGCTTCAAGGCGGCTTTCAATCATACACTGCCCAAGATTGTGATGACTCAAGAAATCACTTATCCTGAAACAACATAACAATTTGGTTACGAATAGTTTATCTCTGACACCATGCCGACAATCGTCCAAAAGTAAAACAGTCAAACAGTTATCCACGCTATAAGGATTACCATTCTAAAGGAGTGTACTCTAAATACTTCATATTAAATATCCACCGAGATTGCTGAATTACAATGATGAAAACCCTGCAAAAAATTGAGAAGAGGTTTAACCGTATCAGACATAACCAACAACATACACATCTGTGAATTATACGAAGAGAGGACACACCTAGCTAAGCATTTTCCAGCACTCATAATGCAGTTTCATTAGTTACAAGACCCCAAATATATCAACATCAACCTTGACCGGGTCATAGAAACACCACACATTAAAAATCCATGAAAGAAAATCTCGTCTCAAGTGGTAGAATCCATCTCTAAATCTGGTCAACGCTTATACAGCTGAGAATTGGTCGTGCACTGACCTGCTGCAACATTCGAACTTTTCCATAGAAATCCAACCAACCCTTAAAAAATATAGGCATGCTAATGAATTTCAAACCCTAAGCATTAAAGCGATGGATAACCTGACACAGAATTGCAATCGAGTTGTGTAACATACCGACGATTTGGGTGGGAGACGGATCTGCTCTCAACGAGGGCGGATTTGCTTTAAGGCTGCGGCTGGGGAGAGATTGATTTGATGCGTTGTCGAATTTGGATGAGGAGAGAGAAAGAAAAGTTTCCGCTGTTACAAAATGGTGAGCTGTCTTGATATATATATCCACAATAATATTTTATATCATTTTCATTTCAAGAATAATTAACTTAACTGAAATTTAAAATAATAAATAATAGAGTACTTGCCTTTATTAATATCTATTTAAGAAATTATATTTTAATAATAACCATTTTGAAATTTTTTTTAAAAGCTGAGTGATTTTATTATAAACCGATTTTATACCGAAATAAATTATATCATCATCATTTGTAATTGTTTCATATTAAATTATAAAAATGAATATATATTTCGAATGACGCTACTAAAACTTAAATTTTATAAATGATAGCATTTATACACAAAATCTTCTATACGTCGAAGGAGTTGCTTATGCAAGTAGTGAATGCATACATGAATAAAAAGATAAGACAAGAGGATTCGGCACATTTTGATTTACGGTATATATTAGTGTTTCTTTTTGTGGCCGCCGCTTTGGGAAGGTGATGTAGTATAAGGAGGCCGGGGAAATGTCCGTGGCAGGCGATCATATGGGTCTGTGCGATGGTTGGGTGCTCCTGTTGGAGAAACGTTTTGCGAAGTAGGACCTTGATGTGGTTGAGCTGCAGAATGGTAGTTGTTTGCTTGAAAGAAGAGGCCTGATACTTTTTGCCTAACTTCCACGACCATTTCCTGGCACTGAATGTTTCGGGTCATTACAAAATCACTGCAATGTTGCTTTACTTTCATAACTGCATCCTACACGTTAGAATGAGAATAAAAGGCAATCAGTTTTACACTCATGCGATCCACAAGCACTGGTAAAAAAACTATCGTTTGAGTGAAATGAATGCCTCAAAATGCAAATAAAAAAAAGTATTGTATGCTAATAATTCCCTAATCTTCCATTTCAACAACTGCATTACCTGGAAAGTGACATAAAATTTTAGTCCCTCGCTAAGGTTGGCTTTTATTTCTCGGTATTTCTCAATGGCAGACCGAATCTGCTTGTGAGTCTTCTCCCGGGATGCTGCAATCGATAACTATGGCGGTCAGAATAAAGGCAACAAACAAAAAATATAGAATCAAGCAGGAAGACAACACGCTAACAAAATGTACTAAAACCGTAAAGGAACCATTCGACAGTATGGCAGTCAGTTTCCAAACAAAAGCCTAAACGGGTTGGTAAGGCATAAATGTGATATAATAGAGAAGTCTATGAGACATGGCCTGCTTTTTTATTCGCTTAAAATTTTATCCTGATGCCGGAGCAAAGACAAAAACATTATCGGACCTCAGAGCACACCAAACACACCTTGGTAATTTTCCAGATTGAATATAAAAGAAAACTTTTCTTTCTGTGCCTGTAGACAATAAAAAAGAGGGAACAGTCAGTTTTACATTTTATTCAAGGGTATTTACCTAATTAAAACACATGCATACCGGTTGGATCCACAGGTGCGATAAACACCATATCAAGTTACTAACTACATCATCATTTATGTAAAATTTCAAATATATTAAAAGCCAATTTAGTTAGCTAAATGTTCACCGCTGATTAAGATAGATCCAGATTATTAATGGCTCGTCTACATACTGAGGATTCATCATAATCATAAATAAATTTCCACCATCCCCCATCAGTATAAGAGGTAAGGACAATATATTGATATCAAAACTTAGAAATTATGCAACAGAATCACAACCAATACCAACAGACCACTGAATTAACTAGTTAGTATTCACCATAGCAGCAATGTAAAAATGAAATAATAAAAACTACACATCAGAAGTTTCGAAACTCAGGATAGAATGCAAACTAGAGAAATAAAATAGTACAATGTGGCTGAGAAATGACAAATGATACCTGAATTTGTATCAGTTTTTGTTCTTGAGCTTCAATATTGTGTATAATCTCCTCAGAAATTTTGTCATACTTTGAGATTTCTCTTTCAAAAAGATCTTCGTAGGAGCCATTTGAGGACATCAATTTAGGAAGTATGTCATCCTGAAGCCATGAAGAATAAGACTAGATGTTACAATAATTCCGACGTCAATCATGACGTGAATATCAATGGAAGGTTCAGCTATAGAAGAAACGAGTTGCGTGATAGAAATTCTGCGAGGGCAGAAATAGCTGTTTATCACAACAGTATCAGAGCTCACTTTTCAAAAGATGTCATGTTCTTAGTTTCCTCCGGGCTATGGCTTAAAGTGCATTTCACAGGCACAACTCGTCTTTATTTCAAGATCTAAGAGTTGCCTTAAACCATTCCTGTTGTAGTTCCATATCAACTGGGTTCTTGCCTTCTTGGTTAAGGCCAGTTTGATAAAAATAAGGGGATAATTTGGAACAGTTACAATTACTCTCATATGTTATCAAAAAGTCAAAGTTTGTTGTAATTTTCAGTAATTTTGAATGAAGTTCCCAAAATGCCTTAATGAATCAGGATTTGAACCAAGCCGGTCGCCGGTCAAAGAGCTGAGGCTGCAATGCCGGACTCTCTTTTCTTCTGTAAACCACCACACCGCAATAGACAAAGGGCCTCCTTTTTCTATCAGCCGACCTGCTCCGAACCTTTTTCTATCATTGTGAAATTCAGATTCCAAGATCAACACTTTAACTGTCTATCCACAAGCTACTACTCCTGTAACTTTGCAAATCCTCAATGGATTTCATATGGATGACAAGACTGTATAGGTAAAACTTCGTCTCTAATTCTGTATTGTACTAACGGAGCACGATGGTAAACAGCTTTGATCATTTTTGCTCAGCAAATAATTCTATCTACCCGCGGCTGCTCTCTCAGTCAGACTGTATTTTCTTTACTTTTGATATTGATTTTTTCACTAATCTTATAAGTTTGATAAAATAATTATATAGATGACCAAGTAAAAAAAAATTAAACAAAAACAGGACACTTGTATTTTATAAGCATACCTTATTTTTCATGTCTTTCAACCTATCTTCAAGACTGGCTCCGTGGGCACTAATGGACTCAAGCTCACCCTGCGTGTTTGATTATCCACGATTAGAAAACTATGAGATGACAACATCTAACCTTGAGTACTTGGGGTCATTTATTTTCGATCCAATTTTCTAAATCCATCAAATCACCCACACAATATCTCATATTTGCACAGCATATGGTGTGTCTGAGAGTGTTTGGGGTATAGAGTCTGGAGCAGTATCTTACCAGGTTCTGTCTGAGAGTTTCCACTACATCATTCTCATCGACATATAATGACATGACTGGCCTTGCCAGAGCTGGTAGAGCAGACTCGATCTGTGATAACACATAAAATCAGAAGTCGGAAGGATTCTGGAATATATATCATTGTTTGACTACTGAAAATAAAAAGACGATAGTTTGAGTGCAACAGTCGGGAAACAAAACCAAATTCTGTAACAAAAGAGATTAATGAACCAAAAAGAAGAAACAGGCAGTGATTTATCAAACAATGCAGCCTCAGTTTGTCATAAATTGGTGAAGAGAATTAGTATCACATCAGCATCTCGATAGTAGCAAAGATATAAAGTCATGCAGAAATCATAACAATACAGGAAATATTAAGCTCCTTATTTAAAAAATTAATTCAAAAGGAGACCATAGTAGAATCATGTTCAACCAAATCTTGAACCAAATACGACAGTTAGGAATATACCGGATGGTAATCCAGGATAGACATCAGCGTAGCATGCTCCATCAAAGAGTGTTCAATCTTTGCATCACTTTCTGCAGCCTGCTTTAGATTGTCAGCAAACTTATTCAACCTTTCCTGCAGATTTTTAGTCAGGTTGTTGGACTGGGGCCGGACCCATTGAGTGCCATACTGGCTTCTGAGTTGATCATCTTCTTTAGCTTCCTTGTGTAAGAGCTCCTGAGTCTGGATTAGTAACTCCTGGTTGACTCTTCGAAGGTCTTGAAGTTGAAGAATCTCAGCTTCCAACCCAGCTACACTCCCACTGCTCTGAATAGCATCTACATCTTTTTTAAGGTCCTCTGGTAGAACAAAACTACCTTCTAGGGCAAGGAGAGAGTTGGGAAGATCCATTTCTTTCAACCTGACCCGTGTTAACTCACTTGCCTGCTGCAATTTTTCAGCATGTGTCCTGATAATGTCATCTACCATTTCAGTGTACCTGGAAAGAGCCTTTGCGCTAGTGTTAGGAACTAGACTAGAAAACAATTTCTCTGTCCTAACGTCCAGTACATCATTCATAGGCATCGACTTGACAAGAGAAACGGCTGGAAGGGGAGATAACGAACTAAGTGAAGGAACCCGCATGAGGTATACTCTATCATTTTCCTTCAGTGCTCTGTCTAGGTTGTGTTTCATACTTTTCTCTAACATTTCAACAGAATCCAGCAGCTGTACTGCAACTCCTCTTGCCGACTTCTTAGCTTCAGATAGAGTATCGATGGCACTCTGCAATCTTGCAATTTCTTCTCCAATCGCCTCCTTCTCATGTAACTCCAAACTACACCTATAGCATGCCTCGGCGTAGAAAAAAGCAGCTTTCATCTGAACATGGAACATCCACCCCTTTTCGACATGCTGATTGAGTGGAGAAGCATTGAGGGTCGCTAATGCTTCTTCATAATAAACACCAACCTGAGTCAAACAAAGCTCTTGGCATAAATAACATAAACTTAGCACAGGAAGTGCTAACCGAACACATAATTACACAAATAGCGAACTTCAAATTTCATCTTTTTACTTGTGTTGCATATCAATTAACCTGTGCACAAGCCCGTAACCTGGAAATCACGACCAAACCATTTCCAACTTCTAACCAAAATCAATTGGAAAAAACCAACACCAACCTGTCTAGATATCTTAGCAAGCACTCCAAGACTACTTCCTTTCTCAACAGCATTCTCAAATACACATTCCTGCGCTTGAGCCAGCATCAAGCTCTCCATCATCCCGGCACACTCCACCGAACAATCAACCATTGATGAACTCCCCATGGAAGCTTTCACCGCCTCATGCTCCCTCAAAAATCGAAACACACCCGCCGCCGCAATAAACGAATGCGAAGCATCTCTTCTCCCTTCCACCGCCGACCTATCGCACGCTAACCCTATCCGACAATACGCCGCGCCCAAATTAAACAGCACCGCCGCTTTCTCCAGATGAATATTCTGCTGCGACGTCTTGTTCCTTGGCCTGAACGCGTCCCACCAAGTGAACCACACCGAACTGATATGCGACTTGTTAGGCGTGATTGGAAACCTAGTCTCCATCACGCTCAGAGCCTTGAAATAGTCCTGCAGAAGATCGCGCCGCGAAGTTATAGTCCCGGTCTGGTTCCGCTCGATCTCGGCTCGCATCTGATTGACCGTCTTCAAATCCTCTTCGGCCCGTTGCGCGTCGGGTTCGGAGTAGGCGGAGGATATGTACTGGCGGAGTGGACGGTACAGGTCGAGAAAGGTCGTCTTTTTCTCCGGTACCGCTAGCATCGTGTTCGGCGTAGTCTTCATCGTCGTTTCCGCCATGATCGGCGGCGAGCCAGAAAGGCGAGAAATTGACGAGATGATCGGAGTTGAGAAAATGATTTGAACTTCCAAGTCTTGTTTACTTAGCAAATAAGGTTGGAGAGATGCCGAATGACGATTTTGCCCCTGATGCTATACAACCATAAACATTCCTCAACTACTACGCGGGAGATTTATGAAGTGTGGAGTAGAATGATATGGTGCTGGAGACATTGGGCGCATTGTTGCATAAATGCGCGAAGATCAGATCGTTGCCGGTTGGCTTGTGTGCCCATGCCGCCGTGATCAAGGCCGGCATTGAGTCTGATGTTATAGTTTCAAACCATGTGCTCAACATGTATGCGAAATGTGGGAAACTGGGATTTGCGCGCAAGGTGTTTGATAAAATGTCTGAAAGAAATATTGTATCTTGGTCAGCTATGATATCTGGGTATGAACAAGGAGGCGACTGTTTAATGGCGCTTGAGCTTTTCTGTAAGCTGCGGTTGGTTCCGACTGAGTATGTATTTGCGAGTGCGATCAGTGCTTGTGCCGATGTGGGTATGGTGATGTGTGGGCGGCAGTTGCATGGGCAGTCGCTGAAGTTTGGTCGTGATTCTTTCTCGTTTGTTAGTAATTCTCTTATTTCGATGTACATGAAATTCGGATGTCATGATGATGCTTTGTTGGTTTATTCAGGCGCATCAGAGTGTAATTTGGTGACTTACAATGCACTGATTAAGGGATTTGTGGAGAACCAGCAGCCGATGATAGCATTGGATTTGTTTAAACATTTGTGTCGACAAGGGCTTGTTCCGGATCAGTTCAGTTTTATGGGATTTCTGTGCATTTGTACGAATTCAGATTTTATGGACTTGGGGGTGTCGCTACACTGTCTAACTGTTAAGCTGTGCCTTGACGTCATCAGCTCAGTAGGTAATGTTATAATCATGATGTATTCAGTCTTCAAAATGATCGCAGAAGCAGTGAAAGCCTTCTATTCGGTGATACAGAAAGATATAATTTCTTGGAACTCTATTATCGCTGCGTGTTCTCATTGCGAGGAACACGTGAAAGCCTTGTGGATATTTACAGAAATGATGAGAGAGACAAGTTTTTCTCCCGACAATTATACATTTGCCAGTGTTCTTGCAGCTTGTGCCATGGTTGCGTTTATTCGCCATGGCAAGGAAGTACATGCTCACCTCATTAGGACAAGCCCTTGCCCGGATCTGATAGTTTTGAATGCTCTTGTCAACATGTATGCAAAATGTGGATGCATTAACCAGGCATTAAGCCTATTCAACAACATGACCACTCATAACCTTGTTACATGGAACACCATGATTGCTGGACTGGCGAATCATGGATATGGAGAGAAAGCTCTCAATCTTTTCGAAGACATGAAGGATTCTGGCGTAAAGCCTGATGCTCTTACATTTATGGGGGTTTTGATGGCATGCAACCATGCTGGACTTGTGAAGGAGGGTCAAAATTATTTCAACTGTATGGAGAATTCATATGGAATGACGCCTGATTTAGAGCATTTTTCGTGTCTTGTTGATTTGCTGGGACGAGCAGGGAATTTCGGTGATGCAGAAAAGTACATGAGCAAATTCCCTTTTGGGGAGGATCCAGTAATTTTAGGGAGCCTTCTGTCTGCATGTTTGGTGCACAGAAATGTCGAATTTGGGGTTAAAATAGCTACTAAGCTTCTGATGCTCGGGCCAACAACCACATCTCCCTATGTCTTGTTGTCAAAATGTTTTGCTCTATTTGGCATGTGGGACAGTGTGGCAGAAGTAAGGAAAATGATGAAGAAAAGTGGACTGAAGAAGGAACCTGGCCATAGCCTCATTGAGGTGAATGGCACTGTGGAGAGGTTCACAATGGGAGAATTCGCTCATTCAAGAAGCGAGGAGATAGGAGACATGCTGGAATTCTTGAGTGGGGACGTCACTGAAGTTGCGGAGCTTTTTAATGTAAGTTTTTTTTTCTTGTGCTGCTTAAAAATTTATTTCTGTTAGCTATAATAATATCAATCAGATGTAGTGAAATCCAGAAATTCCCTTTCTTTCTCTGTTGCATTAGAAATGGGATCTTGATACTCTTTTTCATTGATTCCCTTGGCGATAGTTAGAGTTGTGTTCTTTTCTAGCTCTCTTTGACCATTTATCGGTGAAATGGCTAATGCAGCGATGTTCATCGGGTCAAGACGACAATTTTCCATGATCATAGAGCATTTAACTGGGAAATTTATGAACAAAATGATGCATCTGCAAATCCATATGCACCATGTTTTACTGACTATTATTCTGTTCTATGGTTAGGCTATTATTTAAAAACAAGAACCATGATCAAAGTGCGCAGATGAGTAACATGACGTGGTGTTGGAGTGCACAAATGCAGCAGATGGCATTTCTCAGAAACAGAGATGGAATTTACTTCTCTGAAATCCTGATAATGTCGCCGGAGCTGTGGTTGTGCACCAAACAGGTAATACCCAGAAAAAACTCCTAGCATCAATATGTTTCATTACGTCTCATTAACCTGCTACTTTCAGTTTTTATGATTTCATCAGTGGGGTTTGATACGCAACACTAGGCAGCTATGCAGCACTTCTAATCTTAAATACAATCAACCAAGAATTCAAGAAAGCAGCCAAAAACAGTGCACAGATAATTTTTTCAAGGTTCGCCAAGAAATCTTGGCTACGTCCTTAGAACTTTGAGTTCGGGGAAACTCAACCCAAACTGATCACTATAACCGGCGTTCAATTACAAATACAGGAACACGGCAACTTTGCTAAGAACCCTAAAATATGTAGTGACTATTTCTAATGAAAGCTGGCTTTCAAACAAAGAATCAAACTGCAATAAGGAAAGAAACCGAAGGGATTAAGCCCCCTTCTAAAAGCCCCGAAGGGATCTCTGAATGATGTAGAAAGGCAAAATAATATTTTAAGTTTCACCTGTTGGATTTCATGAGCTGGTAAGTTATGGTCCTCCGTGTTTTGTAGTATCTTAGGATTTCCAGCGTAGGAGGTTTGCTTGTCTTCATCTTTTTTTCCACAAGTTACTTTTATGCCAAGGAAGCTTTTTCTAATGACCACCTGGTTTAGGCTATTGGCTACAACAAAACTACTAGTCTTCGATTTTTTTGAACCAGCATTTATTTGTGCTCTGTTAAAAAAAATGGTGTTGTAAAAATGTTTTACCCTTGTGATTGCCAGGTTATATCTGCAACAGTGATCTTGACAATGACCCGAAAAATCCAACAGGTAGCACATGACCGGAAAGTAAGAAGAGAGGCCTTTTTTTCAAGGAAACATTATAGCGGAAGTCTTTGAAATTTTCTCATGCCATGGAGCCAATTCAATGCCTTCAATCTTCATCCTGCCAACCATTACCGATTATTACCGGCACTATTCCTCAACGATGGCTAGCAAGTTACGCCCAAGCTTCTATCGGGTCTTTTTGCAGTCCCATTATGATCCCCTCGTTGATATAGTTTTTTTTGGGGATTTACACCTTTTACACAAGTAAGTAAATTAACCGCGATGTTTTATGATGTATAATATTTCCCATCCTCTTCGACACTTTCACAGTAATTTTCTACAAATGCTCTTACAGGTGATTACTGTTGCAGCTCTCTACGTGTTCCGTGCCGTCCGCTAAACCAGGGCTTGAATCGTCTCCGAACACGTGAGCTCGAAAGGGCAATTTTAGTTCAGCTATTTGGACCTGTCTTGTCATTTCTTCTGCAACGGCAACTTTGTGATTTTTGACTTTGTTTCCAATCATTGATATGACACCGTTTCATTGTTAAACCCGCGGAAATCAAAACAAGAAACTTGTATAATTTTATTTGATACTAGAACTCGATTAGAAATACGCCGTCGTATGATATGAAGTTGATTAGATATATAGCAAGAAACCATCCATGCCTTGTTCCATCTTCTTGCATTTTTCTGGTCCAAAAATAAATCTGACCCTTTTCCGCCTGCAAAACAAAAATTACAAAACCCTAATTTTCAAAAACTCACTCGCATCGGTGATGTCGGCGGAGCAACGAAGACGATCGCAGCTCGGGCAGGGTGGCAACGTGGTCAACCGCGAAGTAGGGCCCCCGGCGCCGGCGTACTCGACTCACAGGCTGCGTCTGACCCCGAATGAGAACCACAGGCCTCAAAGCTACGAGGGTTTGGTTCAGGACTTCAGTCCCGAGCTGTACAGTAAGATGGAGAAGCATCTGCCGCCGCACATGTTGAGCGTGCCGCGCGATGCCAAGTATTTGTTCATGAAGGACATTGTCGATCGCTATTTGTCATCCAGAGAAATGAGAAGAGTATGCTTGGTTTTTTCCTGAATGCTTGGATTGATTTTATGCATGAATTGTTGGTAATCTGTGTGTGATATAATGATATAATGGGGATGAAGTGTTTTGTATTAGTTTAGGGTAGGGAATTTGCGATGACTGTGTCGTGCTTTTGAATGGCGATTCAGATGAGGAATTTGGTTTTCCTATTAGTGAATTTTGGGAGAAAGGGGAAGAAGGAAATGGATGCAGTTGAAAAAGAAGATAAATTGTTATCATGTTATTTGTGACTATAGGAGATGAAATGGATGATGCAAGTAAACTGCATGGATTCCAGTAGATGTAAGATATGTAAAGACATTCTGGCTATTGAATAAGAGATGTGTGGGCAGTTAGGATTGAATGATCTTAAGATCTAATGGCAGCGGCAGGCATCAGAAGTTGCTTACCTATATAGTAGTTCTAAATATAAGAGGAAACAAATTCCTAATCTAATATAGTGAGAGACATACTAACTCCCCAATATTGAGATGTAGGTTTCTTGTTTTCTGGAATCTGTACTTTTAAAAACTGTTTAGCAAATGAAAAGCTGTAGAGCTTGGTCATCACACTGGGTAGTATATGCACATCATTAAATTATAATGAAGATGCTTGACAAGACTTGTAAACTAATAGAAAATCTTACTTAAAGTTGAACTAGAAACAAAATGAATGTGGAAAATTAGAACCATTTGTGGTGCCATACTGCCATCTGCAACAACACCACCAGCTCCATCCAAAGCAAGCCTTAGTTTCTTTCACTTTAAGTTACTCACTTGCATTTTCTAAAAATTTGCATGCAATACTTTGAAGTATATGGTGTCCCGAATGTGTTGTTTTACTAGTTGTGTGAAAGACTATTTTAAGGAAGTGATTCAGGTGGATCATCTTGCTGAAGCACTTGTCGAGATAAAATTGAAATAGGAGTTGAATAACATATGGGCAAGTTTTTTTTTTTTTAAACAAGAAGAACAAAACATCTTGGAGGCAGGCAGCCTGGATATATGAGTTCTTATAGCACCTCAAGATAAATTTGATAGTGAAGCTTAACTCATTTATCAAAATTCTTATTTAGAAAAATTGCAACTTAAAATGTTAGGGACAATAGAGTCAAAACTTGATTCACAGACGAGCAATACATAAATTTACTGGTCCCTTAACTTACAAAAGGATTGAGCTTCGTAAGTCAGAAAGACAAGATGCCCTTGTCACTTGATAGTAACTTCTGATATGTCCAAACTAATCAAAATGTTGGCCTAGATAGAGGCATAGATCATGCTCTGATTTGAAACTCTTGCTATCCTGAGAGGCGTACACATTATCTATCTTTTTTCTGACGGCTTTCTTAAACAGATCTCAGAGCTCAGAAATTACAGGGAGAAGATCATATCACATTACCAGGTAAAATTCATACACAACCAGCAGCCAATACCCTATACATACATTTATACTAGTAAGCAGTCATTATTTTTCTCTCTTATATATTGAATACTGTAAATTGCTAGTTGCAACTGTGATAGATGTTGTAGATGCATTGAATCCTTAGAAAGAAGAACTGGTAAAAGCTACTTTGAAGTAGCACATTACTTGTTGAGCTAGTCGACTTACTTTTTTAGCTAGTGACTTACTTTGAACATGAAAGGATGGTCAATATCAAGATAGGTGCTTCATGGGTTTCACATATAAAGTCATCATTACTGTTCAGTTTTCAAACTGAAAATGATAAATGTATTCTGAGCTCCGTAAAGTCAATTTCTACTGGCTCCGCACAATGTACCATATATTTGGCTGCTGATGAGTAATATCAGAGCGACGTACCATATGCTTGAAGATATTGCCTATGCAGGGGAGTTTGGTATGCATACAGATGTGGTTACCTGGGATATCTATTTGTTACCCACATCCTTTTACGTCTTAAACTCTTTTTTCTTCTTTTTTTTTGTAAATGCCTTTTGCAGCAAGAGAGTCTATCTGACTGAGTTGTACGCTAGTTAAATGTGTTCTGTTATTGTCTTGCAGCCTCTACACAGAGAGTTATATTCTGTGGCTATTGAAAAGTATTTTACGCCAAAGTTTATGAAAGCTGTTAATGAAAATTCAGAGGCAGGTTACAGGAGTATAATGGCGGAACCTTCTCCTGGAGTTTTTACATTTGAAATATTTCAGCCGCAATTTTGTCAATTGCTCTTGTCTGAGGTATCAGCTTTAAATTCTACTTAGGCTATTTGTTCAAGTAACCTCAGTTTCCTTTTACTGTATCTTTTTTTTTTTTTCATTAGGTTGAAAACATCAAAAAGTGGGTTCATGATACAAGAATTAGAATTATGCAACCAAACACTATGGTCAAGTGTGGTGTTGCTCTTAATGACTTTGGACTTGGTAGCATGCTTGACAGATTGATGGACAACATACGTCCAGTATCCAAGTGTATGGGTTTTCTCCTTACATATTTAAATTTTAATGGACGCAAGTCGAATTAAGTTTGCCAAGGAGGGTTCTTTGCGAGTTTGTGCAACTTTATTCTTGCATTGTACAGTATTCTTTTCTGATGTTGGAGGGGACACACTGGATACAAATCATGGATTTATTGCAGAGTACGGACCTGATATTGATGCCCATGTTGGTAAATAGTCAACATTCAATTTATTTTTTAGTTTGCTACGTTGTTTGACAAAATTAATAATGTCTGTTTGGTCTCTTTATCATTCCTTCATAATCTCAGCAGTTCATTCGAATTTCACAGAACCATTGTATATGTGCTCTGTATGCAGTGCTTTTCTCTTCCTAATAACCCTACAAAGAACATTTTGCCTTGTTTGTCTTTTCCTGTAGATTTATTCCTGATTCTTTGTGTTCAGAAATTTATTCATCACTATATTTTTCAGGTTTTCATGTAGATGATTCAGAAGTTACCTTGAATGTCTGCTTGGGAGATGAATTTAGTGGTGGGAACTTATACTTTCGAGGGATTCGTTGTGACCAACATGTAGATTTAAATACACAGTCAGAGGTATTTGCACTAGATTAATTTCATTTTCTTTGAATAGGTTTTTTTGCATCAATTAGCTTTTTTTATAGCTTAAGTTATTTATAAAAAATTCAACAGAAAAAAAAAAAACATATCAAACAACTTACACCTGGACTATATCAGCCTACATTTTCTTGAATTGTTCCTTGCTTCCTCTACACACCTCCCTATTGTTGAAATTGAGTATAATGGATTAGATGCATTCCTATATTTTATCTTCCATACCATCCTCGCCTTTATCAACTCACCAAGATCTTCAAGTGACATCTTCTTAGCTCTAAAAATTCTGTTATTTCTCTCCCCTCCTGAAAAACAACTGTCCAGAGAATCGCATACAGTAAATTACGCTAAAATCTCTAGCGAACTATGTATGTTTTCCTTATAAACCAGCTTTGTCTAGCTTGTAAATATAAACCAGAGTTGAAAAGAATTAATCATCTCGTCGCTGTCGTAACAATCAAGATTTCTGCTTGCCCTTTCAATATATATGCGCGATGCCACTTCTGGTAACTACAGATAAAAATTACAGTGGTGGCAAGTTTTGCAAATGCTTATTGGTAGAACATTTTTAGTCTGTGTTTATTGCAGTGTTTAGTTTTTTGTATGTGTAGCTTTTTTGTTTAGATAGTCAATCTTTGATGCAGCCAAGGGTGGACCCAATTAAGGCTCATTAGGAGCATGTGCCAGAAACAAATTTGAAATTAATTAACTAATCTAGAATCTTAAATAATTTTTCTACAATAAAAATGTATCTCATCCCCAATAGCTCATAAGAAAAAGAATGGATCCAATTTTTTTTATGGCCCGTAGTGCAAAATAAAAATTATTAATGCTTGAAAGAAACTCAATTACACAACTTATGTTTTTTGTCAAGCTTTACTTACATCTTGCCCCTCAATAAAAAAAAAAATCTGGGTTTTCCACTGATTGCCGCTAAGAATAATGATGAATTATTTGAATTACAGGTAAATGTAAGTGTTCTTCAAGTACCTGGAGCTGCTGTTCTTCACCGTGGTCGTCATAGGCACGGGGCACAAGAAATAATATCTGGCTACAGAAGTAACTTTGTCTTGTGGTGTAGAAGGTGAAACTGCATTTTTTTAACTTTATTTTCCATATTACCTTTTACCTAAATATTTGTTTGGTGTTTAGTTTCATTGTTCTTGTTTCTTATATGGAAATATAAAACATAATCTCAGAAAGCAAAGCAGCTTTGCTGGTTCCTCTTTTATACATAATTATTAGATAGTTCAAAAGGGATCAGAGATCCAAGAACTCCTGCATGATGCCTTCTTGAATACTAGTATATCCTTTCACAATGTATGTGTGTTTTGTTCTTGGCATTCCAGAAGACTGGAGAAAACTATTACCTGGCCATTTCGTCATGTCCCACTTTCCTTAAAATGTTGGATACCATGACCACTTCGTCTCAACCTGTGCCCTAATCCCAATAAAGCAGCTTTTTAGGAACCTTTTGACAGGATCTCTCATGTAACAAGAACAGTTACAAGAATGCCTACTTTACTTTTTCGATCAAATTACTTGGTTGTTTCTGGTTTGGTTCACTTTCTTTTTAATGTATTAAGAAGCGTCATTGATGTACCATATGAATAACTTGAAGACTGATTTTGTGCTACAGTTCTATCTTTAGAGAGATGAAAAATCACAAGAGTGAATCTGGGGGATGGTGCGGGCCATGCCAAGCTGAGAAGAAAGAGCGACTACGCTCATCAGTAGCTGCCGCCAGGAAGGTAATGCATTTTATTATTGTATTTCCAGTTTAGAACTGACAAGGTGCCTTGTGTTTTCCGCTACTGCAGAAACTAATACATATCTTGTGAACATCTCAGAATCTTATACTAACTGAAAAACAACCGGGCGCTTGAGATAAAGCTTAGACCAGCGGGAACTTGTCTGCCCAAAATTGCACCAGCATTTGAAGCATATAAGTCTAAATCCGATAGCTATATAGAAACCACATTTCTGCCCTTATGTGCCTACATCTAGTTATGATGTTGGAACAGAATCACATTAAAACGTTCCTTGATCAACAATTATGGGCTGTAGACTTTGGGAACCGGCGCGCCGTTATGGAAATAGTTACAGGATGCAATCAGCACCGCCTATGCACAAGTATGGTACCAATCATCAGCACGAGATACAGTTAAAAGTCCTGTCAGAGGTTCATCATTTAGCCATTAATACTTTCTCCAATTCCATCGGTTATGATTACAGTTATCTTAGATTCACATTAATGTCGAATGGATACAGTAGGAGGAGAAGGTTTATTTCAAGAATGCAATCGTTTTGAAACGTTTGTATTCTTGAGGTAGAAATTATCTTTTGTTTCGCAGAAGTCTTTGGCGAATGGATTTTTATTAAGAAACTGTTTTTTTTTTTTTTTTTTATTTGGGATCCACATTTGTAATTATATCATATTAAATTATAAGAATAAATATATATTTTAAAAGTTTGTTTCGTATTTATCATTGCCTTTATGGCATGTTCGTTAACGACTTGGGAACGAAGAAGTTTATTGAAAATAAAGTTTAGCATGTCAGTACATAAACGTATCACTAAAACTTCATTTGGCAAAGGAAATTTATTGAGATACAAATTCATTAATTTTTTCCGAAAATAAATAATAGGTTAACCGGAAGCGACTAGAAGAAAAGAAAGAGGAAGTTTGGTGTAATGGCGGACAACATGATTCGATCAGTCGTCGAATCCATCCACTCCTCCCCTACTCAAGCCGTCCTCTACCTCGCCGGCGGCGCTTCTCAGGTCCACCGACTCACCTCTCTCTTCCTCTATTTCATCGATTTCGGCGCTTTTTATTTGACAGTAAGAGTTTCCGCAGTCACTAGGATGGCTGATGTCGGTCCCTGGAGCATCCAACACCGTCCTTGAATCTGTCGTTCCTTACTCGAGAATGTCCCTGATTCAATTGCTCCGCAAGGTCTCTTTCGCACATATCATCAGCATGTCGAATGTTAATTCGATTTTGTGGTTGATGTTTATATTTATTTGGCAGATTCCAAGTCAGTTTTGCAGCCAGAGGACTGCTGAGGATATGGCGTTGATGGCGTACAATCGCGCTCTCAAGCTCTCCAGCCCAGGTCTGATCATCCGAGCTTGTTGAAATTTGATTGCATTCATTTCTTTTTATTTTTGTTTTGACTGTGCTATGACTTTGTAATTCAAAACTGGAATCTGTATGTTCTTAATAAAAGAATTGGGAATTCCTGTAAGAATCATTTCGTGTAGCAGTAAATGGGACATTTAAGTTACAATTTATTACATGCCGTAGCTGCATTAGTTAAGTTGTGTAAAGGGGACTTGTTTTGCTTGTAATGTAGGTTCCCCAGCTTTAGGAGTGGGTTTTACTGGTTCTTTGGCTAGCAAGCAAGAGAAGCTTGGTGACCACAGGTAGGTTTGTTCGTAGTTACTAATGTTATAAAGTTGCTGCGCGTGTTCTTTGCCCTTGCACTTACTAAAATATAAAACTAAAACGAATATGGTTAAATAGTCTAATACTTTATTGTAATGTCATAGCTGACTAATTACATCAAAACATAATTCTAAACTCACGTCATTCTTTAATCCCAACTCCCTCGTGAAAACTCTAATCATCAGTGTTAGATCAAACCAGCTATCAAGGAAGTTCAGTAAAATAAAATGAAACTGATGTTCAAGATTAATAGGAACTGAGATGTAAAAGATTAAGATGACACTTAATTATATATAATGGACAATTTGTATTTTGGAATCAATACTTTAAGGCCATTCTTATATAAATATTTGGAGTCATGCAAAATTAAATAACACGTGAGGGAAAAAAATTTAGATTTGTGTTGTTTGGCAATATGAGTTTCACAAATACGTTGCATGCAAAGATGATTTCGCAAATGCTCCGTTTCTTATTCTTCTCGGCCACAACATTGCCGGTTTGTTGCGTTTCTCAACAAACCGACAATACTGCTGTCGGAATCCTTGGAAAACTGCCGAGGTGGCAAAAATAGAACACCTCGATTGCCATGTGTCACCCGGCAACGCTGTTGCCGGTTTGTTTAAGAAACCGGCAGTAATATTGCCGGTATCATCTGGGAATCTGCCAAAGCCTGTCAGCTGGCAGTCAGAGCACATGTTGATCATTATTGATCAGCATGGTATTCAACAGTAAATTGTTAGATTCATTATGAGACAGGCAATGTTGTTACCGGTCTCATAATAAATCTGCTGCATTATGGCAGATCATGTCGACTTGGGGACAATAATGAGACCAGCACTGATGTTGCCAGACTCATAATGAAATATATAAATTGCTCTCCTTCGTTCCTCATTTTTCATTCAACACTACTTCTCTCTGCATCTCTCTCCCGTGCCTTCACTACCCTTTCTTCTCATTATTTTTTAGTTTCCCCAGGGTTGATACTCCCTGCGTTGCCTTCCCCACTGCATCGGCCCTTTCTTTCATTATTGTCCACTTCCCCTCCCTTGTAATAAAATGGAGGATCTTGAATTTGATCCTATGGTTATGTCAACATTCGAATCACTAGACATGTCAGTACAAGATGAGTTTGATAAGGACGAGATGGAAATGTTAGAGGAAATGGATATGGAGGGTGATCCTAACGTTCCAGAATCGCAACTCGTATGGAATATCTATGAGTTTACAGATGAGGGAAATACGAGAGAAGGCGGACTATCATTGAGTTGCATAACTGTCTATAGAGGTACCCAAGCACTCCACTCGCCCAGTTGTTCTGGTTTGATCCAAATCCTCCAATAATGGGAGATAGTGAAGGGACACCCGATCCCGATAGATCAGGTATCAGAGAAGACCCTAGCATACATCCTACAATGGGAGAAGCTCCGATCTCCCGATAGATCAAGCATACCTCTTCAGGTCATCTTCCGACGCGTCCACGGATATTACCTTCATGTTCTCTATAAACCATCTCCTCTTCGTCATTGTAGGAGGCCATGTGCATTCTGGGCAGGCACCGAGCAACCGTATGGACAAACTTCTCCAATCCTGTTCCTCTGTATCAGTGGCCACTTCTCCTTCAACTGATAACTCTGTCAGTAAACCCACGTTGTGGAGGGTGACCGTACACTCCCCCGTCCTCATGTGGAAGGTATGGGTCTCCGGTCTCCATCGGTCAACAAGTGCGGTCATTAATGGGTGATCCACCTCAATATTCTGCAGCTGAGTCCATGGTTAAAACCCAGCTCTGGCAACATAAGGCACGATTCGAGGGTCCATTTTCCACATTCTGCGATGGACCAACTTCAAGTGTTTTCCCGCCTGTTTTATGCAACATAAATGTCAGCCCAAAACTTACGTATGAAATAGAAAAAAAAATTATGATTAATGAAATAATTATTCACTTATAGGATCAACCCATACATCACCCGAACAGTGTATACGTTGTTGGGTCAAAACGGACGGCTTGATCGGACCCGGCTCCACTATGAGTTCTATATCCATCTGCATTAACAAAACTATCGCACACCAATGCAACATACTCACCATCAGTAGCATATTCATTACTAACATCATATTCATCATATTCGATCCTAATATTCATTAAATTCGTCATAACCTTCATCATCATTATCATCCTCTAATATTCATCATCATCAACAAAAAATTCCTCATTCATCAATAACAAAAAATCCAAGCATCATCATATTCATCATCAAAAAATTTATCTTCAACATCAAAAAAATTAATCAACATCATCAAAAAAAAAATTGAACTTCAACATAGCACAGTGAAATTCCTCATCCAAGCGTCATCATCATCAATCCATATACATCCGTCTCAACCATTGTTCCACGATTCATACACATCATCTAACTACACGGCATTCAACACAGTCTTACACCGAACGCACACGACTAACCCAACATACCTGCGGACCTGTTGAGCGGATTCAAGCGGATTGGGAGGGTCTCGGATTGATGCGGATTGAAGGGAGAGGACTCGGAGAGATGCGGATTGAAGGGAGAAGACTCGAAGATGGATTTCGCACGAACTCGGGGATTGATTTTGCCAGCCGAGGGGAGAGGAGAAATTCGTCCGTAATGCTGATTACGCGATGGAGAACAGAAGAAACCCTAAACCAGATGATACCGGCAACATAACTGCCGGTTTCTTAAACAATCCGGCAACAGCGTTGCCGGGTGACACATGGCAGCCGAAGTGTCCGATTTTTGCCACCTCGACAGTTTACCAAGGATCCCGGCAGCAGTATTGCCGGTCTGTTGAGAAATGCAACAAACCGGCAATGTTGTGGCCGGGAAGAATAAGAAACGGGGCATTTGCGAAATCAGCTTTGCATGCAATGTATTTATGAAACTCGGCCAAACAACGCAAATCTAAATTTTTATAAAATTATTACATTCTTTTTTAAGGAAATTTTGTTGATTAGTTTTTTTTTTCAATTTATTTGAAATTGCTAAACAGAACTGAATGGAGATGCACTGAACCGAAAAAAAAAATGGAATAGAATTGAACTAAATAGAGCTGAATCGAGCTGAAACTTATAGAAAAAAAAAGACACCTAATACAGGACCCTGTGATGCTCTTTTCTAGTTTTCTTGCTAATTGCCCCGTGCATGTGGATATTTGTCAATTCATACCCATTTTTGAGTTCTCTCCCCTTGAAAGTTAGATAGATTATTTGATAGATGGAAATTGTATACAGTTGTAACAGAATGCTATGAAGGGTCACTCAATTTTGTTACTGCTGATGTTGATGATGAAGAATGTTGTGTTTGTCATGCACAGGTTTCACATATCAACTCGAACGTCTGGTCGGCTTTGGGTATCAACAGTCTCTCTCTCTAAGGTACTCAAAGTACATACCTTGAGTCTTAAGAATATATGTATATTTGTGTAAGTGGTTTGTTTTAAAGCAGTGTGTCAACATAGGGAATACGAACAAGAGAAGAAGAAGACAGGATTTCTAGTCGTGTCTTACTTAAGGTGAGTGTGATTTTCAAGGATGTACCAGGAACGATCTTACTGGTCATTTCTCATACATGTGTTGATTTTGATACTGGACTTGGATACTTTTGCATATCTCACATACAATTGGTTGTACTACTGTAGGCAGTTGCCGGTGCCTGTGGAGTTAAAGAGACTCTTGCTACAGAGCTAAGCGAAACCGAGTTTTTCCAGGAATATGAAAAGAAGTTTTGTGAAGATGAGGAACTAAAGCAACTTATCAATGGAGAAATTTGCTTCAAGGTTTATCCCTTTGATGTTGGTATGCATCCTGATTTGCACTCTATCACTTGGACATCGTTTGGTTTCAGCTTTAGTTTAATCGGAAGTAGTCTATTGCAGCAATATATAGTCATGCTGAAAGGAAGATAATATTACCTGGGTCATTCAATCCTTTACATGATGGGCATCTCAGGCTCTTGGAAGTTGCTAGTAGGTATAGAATAAAATTCACATGCTCGGCTTTTGTACTCATAATGATTAACCATGCATCTGATAACAAATATCTCCGTACAAAACATTGTGACTGTAAAATTGGGAGTCTGGATTTGGATTCTTCTAAAAAACCTACATATTAAGACATCAATGATACTATGGCAATTGTTTGTGTGTTTTTTGCGTTTTAGCAAGATTGTAAATATATAAGATTTGTCTCACGGCCTGTTTATCCCCTTTTGTTACCCTTCCCGGCTTGACAAAGCATTTGCCAGTATGGAGCTCCATGCTTTGAGATATCAGCTGTTAATGCGGATAAACCACCTTTGACAATATCACAAATAAAGGACCGAGTGAAGCAGTTTGAAAAAGTTGGTAGGTCTATTAAAATTGTTTTTCGTGATGCCTTTAGTTTGCAATGTTGCCGTATTCTAATTCCGTGATGCCAATGTCAGGGAAGACAGTAATTATATCTAACCAACCTTACTTCTATAAGAAAGCAGAACTTTTTCCCGGCAGTGCATTTGTTATTGGTGCAGACACGGCAGCAAGACTTGTTAATGTATGTCATATGTCCCCATTAGTTAAACATCAATCAACAACTGCAGATTGCAATGCACTTAATATCTGTGTATGGTTTGATTTTTCGTAGGGTAGGTTTCATTGATCTTTTTTGTTGGTTCTATTGTTCATATGTTACAAATATCTCAAGATACATTTGCGTTTTTTTTTTCAGCTCCATGTAAAATTCTGCAGGCTTAATATGAGACCTTGATATGACACATGTTTCTAAAAATATGTGTATTTGTTCAAGGTGTGCCAATTAAGAGTCTTGTATTTGTTCAACAAACTGACATTGTTTTTTTTTTCTTTTTGTTCTATGTTTAGACAAAGTACTATGATGGCAACTACATGACGATGCTTGACATACTCTTAGAATGTAAACGAACAGGTTGCACCTTTCTTGTGGGTGGTCGGAATGTAGATGGTGTTTTCAAGGTATGCCATTTTAAAAAACCTTTCTGAACGGCTAATAGTTTGGTAAAACTAAAACTACCAACTTGTGTGAAACTTGCAGGTTCTCGAGGATGTAGATATACCAGCGGAGCTGAAGGATATGTTTATTTCAATTCCTGCTGAGAAGTTCCGTATGGATATATCTTCAACCGAGTTAAGGAAACGACAAGGAGTCTTGTAACTGCTGACACCTCATTCAGAGTCATCACAGATTACAAAAAACGTAAACCACAAATTTCCTTTTCGCCTGCCGGAGACACTCACTATCCTCCAAAGGCAGCAATTTGAAGACTCTGAGAATTAGGATGTGCACCATTTATACAGAAACTGCAATACAATATGAAGATCCTGTGAAGCAAGTAACGCCCATATTCTAGGACATCCGACAAGGAACTTGTCAAGTCGAATGATCATGATGCTGTTGGCGAAAACTGATGTGGTCTAATGGCCTTTTTCCTTCTTCTTTCCGTCTTGCTATTTAGTGACTTATCTGCAGCTGAAGCTCACTCCACTTGTCATTTGATGAACATGTTACAGCTCCAAAGAGGCAAGAATGGAATAGCCCTGAGGGCACATTAATTAATGACCCTGGGGGAAGGGACTGCTGGAGGTAAAACATTCTTTCAAAAGTCCCTTCAGCTAGGGCTCTTCATCTAGGTTTATCATATTCACCTCTTTGAAGCAAAGAGAAAAACCCTCTAGAGGTTAAAATGCACTCACACCATATGTATGAAAATTCCAACAGTTTTTTTTTTTTTTTACTTTTTTTTTCCTTCTTATTCTACCACAAACCTCCTCCCTGATGGACTTTAACATGTTAAATGCTTGTTAACTTGAATGTTAAAAATTACTTTTATAAGCTTGAAAAAATTAAAATAAATTGAACCAATTAAATTTGCAATGTGTAAAGTTATTATTATATATATCCTTTCTTTTCTTTGACTTTATTATTCTACATATTGGGCAATAATTTATTTCGATTTGAAAATTACAAAATTATTTATAAAAAATTCAAAAGTCAAAACAATGACTGATGAATCTTATTTTTAGTAGATATAAGTTATTACCATTTATAATGATTTACCAATAAAGATATGCATCAATCTTCCCAAAATAGGTAGGTTTTTTACTAAAGCTTATCATGTTGATGGATTTTGTAAGATTCATCGGATTTGAAAATTAGTATAAAATAAATAGATTTCAATAAATACTGTAGCATTCTTTATTTCAAAAAAATTCAATTTTTTGTGCTATTTTCGAGATTTTAGATTGAATCACTTCCAATTTAAGAATATTTATTTCCATTAATTAAATTAAAATAATAATGCAAAAGTCGTATGTATACTCTTCCATCTCATGTGCATTAATTTATAATAATGATATGTTTTGATTATTCCATTTGCTAAAACAAAGATATTCTTGGTATTGAAAATTAGTAGCGATTCTGATCCGTTGCATTCAAAATAAATTCGTTACGAAACGACGTCGTGTCATAGTCGATTGTATTTTAGTGCATTAAACTTTGATATAGGAATCGAGTAGTCTGTGATTGGATAAACTTCCTTGGGGGTAAAATCGTCAGTTAAGCGTCATTCGATATTTATTTAAACATGTTCATCTCTTAGGGTTTCTGTTTGTAATGATTTTGATTCCTGTAAAACCTCGTAACTGATGGTAAAGGATGCACAAGGCCTGTGCTTGGAAAAACCACGTGTAATATTTTCCGACAGGTTATGCATGATGGATGCTTTGTCTCCTGACTTTGGTGTGCAAGTACCATGATGTTTGATTTGGTTCTCGATTTTACATCTCTGTAGGATCCGATCCAAGAACATCCATGGGAAATGTCGAAGAATGTCAGGTTGCTGATGAAGAAGAAGAAACGACACTCGATCCGATGATTCGAAAAGAGAGCGTAGATAATGCAGGCATGTTCTTTTAGGGTTTCCATGTGAGCGATGCATAACGACACCTGTAAGCATCAGAATATATTTTGCTAAAAAAAACAAAAACACGAGAAATCGGAATCCAAACTATGGTCGGGTGGTTTAAGGTTTTAATAAGTAGGAATTCTTCTAGAACATTTCTTCTAGAATTTTGATGTATCTTCATTTTCCTTGTTTCTACAGGAACTGCTGAAAAGATCATCAGTACTGAAATTGTGATGAAGCAAAGGGATGAAGTGGATAATGAGGAAGAACATCAAAAGGACCCCATGACAGTAATCCTGGGAGAATCCGAAACAGAACAAACTGACCATAGGCAAGTGGCTACAAATGTCAACGAGGTGGAAGAAGAACCAAACATAAAGGGAAAAACCATCTTGAGCGAACTTATAAATGAAGGCTTTGTCGAAAATGAAAAAACTGAATCTGAGGAAAATAGTAAGAAGCATCCTCTGACACCAGATGAAGATGTCAACAAACCCGGTAAGATAGATTTTTTTTTGTCATAGTGGTCAGTGCTGGTTGTATTGATCCGGGTTATTTTTGACAGATGTTGCAGACACCAAGAAGAGTAAATTAGACGAGGATGAAGAAGACAACTATAATTCAACCCTACCAGAATTTCATTCAGAAATGGAGACATTGGATTGCGATCCAGGACCACTGTGGAAGTTTGATGATCGATATATCATTGAGTTGGTACAAGTTGGAAACCCTTCCAAGGATGTCGCTTATGTGCGACTCAAGCGCGACGATGATGTTTAGGACCAGCCTTTGATCTTCAAGCTGCAGAAAATTTCTAGATGTTCCATTTGTGCAATTAGGAACTTTCAGTCCCTAGAAAGGTCCATGAAAATGCTTGCAGATTTGGCAAAAGTCAGATTTATCTAAAAACTGATTTGATAGACTTTAAAAGGGCCATGAATGAATTATAAGATTGTTTGTCACATCAGACATTTTTAAGGTAAAAGTGCGAATTTTGATGGAAAAAAGACAGGAATGTTTTTAGAAAGAAGAAATTTGCATTTTTGTGTTGTGCAATAAACTAAGGAATGAGATACATTTTACTAGAGGCTGAAAAGAACAATCCAAGGAAAACATAACTGCTGGTATGATATACAAGCGCAACACATATTACACACTTGCCAACAAATTATTTACTGCTTTAAGCACAACCTTGGTCGGATAACTCATGGAGTCCCTCAGCATATCATAAACGGCGGCCTATATTTCAGTTTAATGTTTTTCAACACCTTTATACTTGAGCATTGGCATACTCATTGGCCTGTTTCTCAGAAGTGTTGGAACCCGTCATCACAAGGCCTTCGTTCTGGTGCTTCTCCCACCCGCCTGTATCAGCTCTGGAGTGTGCCCAGTAATAAAGAACCGACCCAATCATTGACAGCAAGATCAGAGCAGCTGCAGCGGCAAACACGCCTTTGCGGAGAGTGGCGCAGGACAAATGAGTCTGTAAAAGAACCTGATACTTGGTGTGGTATGCATTTCTAGCTGAGCCAGCCAACAAGCATGCCTCCGCACCCAGAAAGTTTAGCCTGCGTTCATTGGTTTGAAATGTCCAATTAGAATAGCAAAGAGAATTTATGTATTGTAAATTGGTTACAACAAGCGTGTGTAGTACTAATATTGACATATACCAAAAAAGTGACAATTTGACAAATATGCATTCTACGGAAGACGAAACGAAACATCAAGCGACTTCAGTAGGTTCAAACAAAAAACAGTATCTGATTCCAAAACTAGATGTCTTGAAACCAGTAGCTTTCAGATGAGGCAGGTTTAGTAACTAGGACTGAACCCCAAACTAACATCCCTACGGTCTAATCGTGCAAAAGGCACAGAATTAAGCCCCAAACTAACACCTCTTCGGTCTAATCGTGCAAAAGGCACAGAAATCACAATACATCCTTCCCCAAAGAAAGGTAATAGTTTCGGCGAACCTTATCCGCTAGGAACTCCCTACACATAAACAGTTATATCGCAAATTAGAATTGACTGCTCATTGTATACCAAAAAGTACTATCACCCTCGCCTTACAAAGTTACTTACGAATTACCGTATCCAATAATCCTGGCCAGGGGCGAAGCCATGGCTAAGGGAGGGGGGGCGGCCGCCCCCGGTCATTTTTCAAATTTGCTATATATTACGTATGATTAGCTTAATATTACGTATGATTAGCTTGAATTTTTTTAGGTTTATAATAAATTGCCCCCGGTAATTTCAAATACATGCCCCCGGTAATAAATTTTCGACTTGAGAAAAAAATTTGCCCCCCGTCAAAAAAAATCCTGGCTTCGCCACTGATCCTGGCTATTTATGCTGGTAAAAAAGGACTAAGTTTAGGTACCAAATCGGCAAACTTGGAGGACAACAAGCTCCATTTTTCCCCTTCTAAACTCAGTAGAGGACAAAAAGCTCCAATCTAACAACAAAGCACTCCAAACTCATCATCAACACAGCCACAAAAATGCAAAAAATTACCAGGAAAAGACGAAGAAAAACAAAGCCAGAGTCTTAAGTTTTCCAGGCATAAGCCCCCTCCCAAAGCAGAAACACCTGGTGACACCATAAACAACCGCCTGGCTAATCAGCAGCAATCCAAAAGCACAGAGGCCGTAGACGGTGGACGCATCGGATTCATAAGCGCAGAAATTGTACTCGTCGTACTGGTCTTGCACCACTTTGCCCTAAAGAAGAGAAATCGAAAATCAAACAGCGTGAAAATGAATGGAAGTAGTAGCGAAGAGTGAAGTACGATGTTGCGGCGAAGCTCGGCGCCGATGGCGAAGACGAAGGCGAGGAGGTGGAGGGAGATGAGGATGACGAGGAGGCTGATGGAGAGCGCCATCGGCGGTTGGAAACCCTAGGCGGTGGTCGCGGCGGCGGTGGAGATGACTGAGAAATGCGTGTTGGAGTGTTTCTATTTTGTCGCTTTTAGAGAAACATGGAATCGAATTATTCAATATTAATTATGAGTGTGACATTTTTATTTCATTTTTCTTGTTTTTTTCATTTTTAAACATTAAATTTTAAACCCTAATTGAATTTAATTGACTTAATTTGATATTTAATTTTAATCCTAAACCCTAATTTCTGAGAAGTCATAACTCTTCCAACATTTTATCATCCTATTCCACCTTCTTGTAAATAAAAGTCTCTTTTTTAAATTCAAGTCAAATACAGAACAATTTAATTTAAATTTATTTATTTTAATTGACTTAAATTTAAGTTTTTAACTATACTTATATAAATCGATGGTCGTCGGAGCACGGCAGCCTCCGACCATTGAGTCAAGGCGCCTCATCCGGTCAACTCAGTTTGAACACCTCTTGTCGGACCATCATCTGCCTCCATCAACCATTCATCGACCACCACTTCCGACCAACTCTAACGGCCTCCTATGACCACCTCCAACAACCCCATCGGCTAGCAACGACTGTTCATCATGTCCGATCATCGATTCTGATGTCATGTCGGACCACCTTCGTCGGCCACCGCCAAAGGCGGGACGGGGTTATGATATAGTTAAATACTATAGTTAAACTAAATTAATCTATCTTTAACATAACTTCTTTGTTGAAATTTTAAATTTAAAAAAAGCCAAATGATAATCGTAGGCATTCATGAAGAGTGGCTGGTGTGTTCTTTTGAACTTAAATTTTGTATTTAAATTTATTATTTAACTTATATTTATTTATATTTACTTATGTTTACTCATATGTATTTATATGTACTTATATTTACTCATATGTATTTATATTTACTTATATATACTTGTATGTACTATCACCACCACAAAAACTCACCACCACCACTACCACCACCACACCACCATCACAAAAACAACGCACCACCAATAAAAAATAATAACGCACCAACTTAACTTAACTCTACCAACAACATCACCACTCCACTACCACCACCATTGCCACCACACTTCCAAAATTATAACAACCCACCACCACAAAAACAACACCACTAATAAAAATAATAATTTAACACAACTTAACTTGACTTGACTTAATTTAACTTAACATAATAACTCCACCAGCAACACCACCACTCCACTACCACTACCATTACCACCGCACTTCCAAAATCATAACAATACATCACCAATAAAAAATAATAATTTAGCTTAATTTAACTTAAAATAATGATAGAGATGATGAATAATGGTGGTGGTGTGTTGATGAAAGAGATGATGAATAATGGTGGTGGTGTTGTCATGATGGTGGTGGTGATGAATAGTGGTGGTGGTGTGTTGTGATGAATAGTGGTGGTGGTGTGTTGATGAATAGTGGTGGTAGTGTTGTTATGGTGGTGTGTTGATGAATAGTGGTGGTGGTGTGTTGATGAAAGAGATGATCAATAGTTGTATTTATTTATATGTACTTATATTTACTTATATGTACTTAAATAAGTACTTTATAAGTTCAAAAAAACATAGCAACCAAGCAAAATATTGTTTAAACGATAAAAAATAGTGTGTTTTATGTTGGTTGGTAACCGATAAAAAGTAAGAAATCCTTATTATTCATGTCTATAAACTTATAATACACGTTTTATTGCATGAATTGGTGCAAAGGACGATAATTTTTTATCTACTAGATACAAATTGAATGGATCAATCGGACCAAGTGCGAGACTTAATAATATCTAAAATTATATAATTTAACCTTGACAATGAAGTGAAAGATTTAAATTCTATTTTTTCATTTTGATAGTTGAATGGAATATATTAATAATCTGATAAAAATTCTAATTTTAAATTTTTAGTTATGTTTTATGATCATACAGCTACTGGCAGTATAATATAGTATTAAAACAAAAAAAAATGCACACTCAAGTCTCTCCTCCTCTATTGTCCCAAGTCGAAGATTCCCATCCATTCTCGACTAAATGCAAGGCTCATGCGGTGATCCATCCATACCAAGATCACCCACCTAAATATAGTTCTTATATCCAAGACTCGGTCCTAGTTCTGGGTAAATTTATTTTTTGGGACTTCTCTATAAGCTTTACTGATACTAATTGAAGTGAAAATTCGTTTCGTGGCTTACAAACGATATTATCCATTAAAATACAAATTCGACTTATACAATAATAATAAAAGTAAGTAACAAAAGTAAATTTTTCTTGGTACTGTGAATTTGCTAGATATACCAGACTACATTCTCATGTGACTCGAAAGTTTAAGCTCAAGAGTCACGATTTTGTAATCCAATATATCATATCAAACTATCATTCAAATTAGCGATGTGGGACAGTTGTTCAAGTGTTTATCTCTAACATTGCCCCTCACTTGAGGAATTGGACAGCTTCCCGTAGCGATAAACTTGGCCCACAACTGCGTATCCCCTCCATGGATCAAACCTACAAACACGACATTTCATGTGGGCGCACTCCACACGTCTCCCCTCCATGGGTCCAACCCACGCTGTCAAACGGATGTCTCGTCATGCACTTGGCGCTCACATGGGCGTCTCACACGTCATGTACTCGGTCCAGGTCGTGCGCTTGGGGCTCTGATACCATGTGAATTTGCTAGATATACCGGACCGCATCCTCATGTGACTCAAAAGCCTAAGCTCAAGAGTCACAGTTTTATAATTCAATATATCAAATCAAACTATCTTTCAAATTAGCTATGTGAATAATTTTTCAAGTGCTTATTTCTAACAGACGCTGATTGACATAAAATTGGTAAATTTATATGTAAGTATGTAACACCTACAAAACTTATGAAAACACATTAAAAAAAAAGAAGTTAAGTTATAAATCTTCGTCGAACATTTCTAAATGTAAAATCACTAATGATACTCTTAATATCAACTTTTTTAACATATCTCTCTCAATACATAAGAGAGTCAAATCATTCAATATCTCTTGAGAAATAGAAGATGTCAAATGATTTGTAAATAATTTTAGCTTAGAGAAACTTCTTTCCGCGGCTGCAACAATTATGTGAATAGTTAATAGAATTTGTTATGTAATATAAATATTTGAATAACAATCAACCACTTTTATGCACTCAAAAACTTCTATTTGAGACATAGACACATCATGTGATAAAGTCATTCGCACATCTTTGAGATTCCACAAATTGTTCATCTTGTTTTCCTTTTCTTTTTTTTTTTCTCACTTTCCGAAAATTATTTTTTAAGTAACATCTTAAAATATATAGATATGGTAATGAACAACTGCACCTGAAAATTTAAATTATCCCAAAAGTTATTTAATTCAAATGATGAAGATTTTCCTCTAACACTAAAATATTATCAGAAAAATATAAAGTCATAAACCTTGTATTTAACTTCCACTCAATGAAAAAATAAATCCACTCAATTTTCGTGCTTAACTAAATTTAATAAGATAAGTAGCTAAACATAAAATAAAATAAAAAAACCTAAACGGCTAACCATTGCCTCGTGTTCTCCTTAAACCGGTTCCACTTAAATCAACAATCAACAAAATTGGGCCCTGGTGGGCCATCCATATGGTTGGGCCTGTGGGCTGAATAGAATATTAGAGGTGCCTTAGAGCAACGAAGTATTTGTATGTTCTTGAGTTTGTTGAGTAGTTTCTTAACGAGCAATTTCTATTATTATTTATCAAATAATAATAATATTTTAAATATTTTCTACACAAATACAAATTCAGAAGAAGCTCATATTACTATTTACTAATTACTATTCATAATGGTAATCGGTTTCGTCATGATCCGGTTGAGAGGGCTCAACTATCTCAGACGTTTGGTGAGCGCCTTGCAAATCTTCACTCTGTGTATCCTCATATGCAACTTCAGAATGATATAGTAAGCCAAAATTAGTTTATAGAAATCGATGAATAATTATGAATATTAAATTGTATGTTTTATTTTTAGTTGTGTGTTGTAATTCAATTGCGAGTTCACATTTAAATTGTGAATTATATTTCCATTTCACGTTGTATTTAAGTGTTGTATTTCAAATTTCGATGAACCGCCCCCGGTCATTTTTTAAATGTTACCGTATATTCGTATGATTAACTTGAATTTTTTTTAGGTTTATAACAAATTACCTCCGGTAATTTTAAATCTATGCCCCCTATTATTTCAAGATGATTACAAACTCAAATTAATAAAGTAAAGATTATTCAGTTTTTTCTTATTTTAAATACAAATAAACAATTTAATTAGTTCAAATATGTATATAAAAATGACCGGGTTGCAGCGCGCGCAAGAATCAGGGCAGGTTTTTTTAATTCATAATTAAAATATTAAAAAAACCTAAATTCCTAAAACAACTCATTGCGGCATTGCCTCATCCCTCATCCGCTGCAGGCTCCAGCTTTATCCACTGATCCACATCGAGCCTCCCCACCTGATCATCTCCAGCCTTCAGGTTCCGCTCATCGTGGCTGCACCATTCCAAAAAATTTGTCCCCAATCAAAAACCATCCTGGCTTCACCACTGGCTCCTCCTCCCTTAACTCCTCCAGGAGCTTCTGCCAGAGCACCTCCTCCAGCTCCTTACCGGTGCATCACTTAACAGATGAGAAACTTCTACAATCCGAAGGAGATGGCCACTGGTGCATATACTCTCAGAGACTTCATACTGGGACAATAGAGGTGCATTTGAGTTTAGACACCACATGTTGATGATCGCACCACTGCCAAATTTATGTATATTTTCAGGTTCAATTTTTATTTCGTCGAGAGCACCTCATCCAGCACGCCATCTCCTCCAGCTCCTTATTGGTTCATGACTTAACAGATGAGAAGCTTCTACAATCCGGAGAAGATGGCCACCGATGCATATACTCTCACAGACTTCATACTAGGACGACAAAGGTGCATTTGAGTTTAGACACCATATGTTGATGTGCGCATCATTGCCAAATCTATGTATATTTTCAAGTTCGATTTTTATTTCACTCGGTTCGACGATGCTCCTGGAGGAGTTGAGGGAGGAGGAGTTCCAAGCAGATTTTAGGATTTAAAATATTAAGTATTCTCATAAAAATAAAATTCAACCAAAATAAAATTCATCGAAATTTGAAATACAACACTTAATCGAAATACAACGTGAAATAGAAATATAATTCCCAATTTAAATGTGCACTCGGAATGAAATTACAATAAACAAAATAAAGACAGGCAAATATTCCTAATTGTTTACCGGTTTCCATGAAGACTGAAGTTTTACAAGGCGCTCACTAAATCGTTTTGGTTACAAAAATATAATTTTTTAATCGATAAATAGTAATAGGAGTTTTCTCCTGTTACGTTGTATTGGTACAGAAAAAAAATTTAAAATGCTACTAATGTTTGATGAATAATAATATAAATTATTCATTAGAAAGATGGTTAAGAAGATTGAAATGGTGGAACGGGTGCCGGCGGTCTCATCGCACATTGGGTTTATTAAAGCTAGTGCATTATAGAAATACCGTGTCCATATTACGTCAGCATTTACTGTTGATGCAACATTTACGTCAGCATTTACTGATGATACAATATTTACGTCAGCATTTACTGATGATACAATATTTACGTCAGCATTTAATCTCGATACACCAACAAAAGCTTAGTTGTCTTCTTCTAGGACTTTATTAACTTATTAAATGAACTTTTGAATTTTGTATTCGCGAGGCGCTACTATTTACGTGATTTTTATATGAATTAATCCGTAAATATATAAATAATAAAAACAAATCCGAAAAAGAAACGTTTGGATTTCATCTCCCTCTTCTTTCTTCTCCCTCGTTCATCCATTTTTCTGCAAATTGACAGCTCTCATCGCCGGTGCCGTCATTGTTTCCGTTCTATTTCTCTCTCCATTTTCTGATATCTTCCCTTGCATTGCGAAGTCATGGCGTGTGTAATTCGGGATTCGAGTTTTTGAGGTTCGTGTTTGTTCCGTACAATTTGGTGTTGCGGTTAGGGTTTTGAGGACTTTGGGGATTTTCGGCTTTGGATTTCTGGTGGTTCCTGGATCTTTTGAGTATGATGGGGCCGGGACTGACGTTTGGGCGGATTCGCGGCGAGGATCGGTTTTACGTTCCAGTCAAGGCGCGTAGTGGGAATTATAGTCAGAATAGGAAGCAGCAGGAGCAGCCCAGGAGATATCATAGTGATGCGACGACTGGTTGTGAGTCCGTTTTGGATAATCGGGAGGCTGAGTCTTGCGAGGCTGCCAAATCTTGTGTATTAGGTGTTGAAAAGTCCAAGGATGAATCTTTGTGTAATCTGGAGCGGTTTATGGAGGCTGTTACTCCTTCAGTTCCTGCTCAGTATTTGCCCAAGGTTAGATGTTTTCTTATTTATTGTTTATGCACGGAATATTTTTATAGCAACATTGTGTTTTCATCAGTTTGATTGATGGTAGGCCAAGAAAGTGTTAAATGCGTGTTCTTGGAGTATATTGTGCTGCTTGTATGATTTAATGTGATTCTTTTAAGTACACTGAAGCTAGGAATCTTGATTATGGGATCTTGAAGTTTGTTATTTCTGCTTGTATGCTTTAGTGAAGGTGGTGTCACTACTTTTGATGTGACTGCTTTCGGAGTAATTCCTACTGGTTTGATGTGGCAGAGAACAATGAGGAGGTGGAGATTTTCCGATGAGGAATCCCAACCATACTTTGAGCTTCTTGACTTGTGGGAGTCCTTTAAGGAGTGGAGCGCTTATGGTGTAGGAGTGCCTATTCTTATGAATGGAAGTGATGGTGTAGTTCAGTACTATGTTCCTTCTTTATCCGCTATTCAACTATATGGGTATTCACGCAGACGAGTTTCACCATCAAGGTATGTTCAGCACCAACCGTGTTTCACTCAAACCAATCATAAGATTCGTTAAGCCTTTATCATCTTCATCCATAAACGACCTTATAACAGCCAGCTTGTATAGTCAAAGACGTTCACTTATTCAGACCACCCGTTATATATATCCTAGTCCCAACAGGACTGTTACATATCATTAAAACTAAGCACGTAGTAAAGATATTTATCCGGTAAAATTTCTTAGTGATAATTAACTTTGAAAATCTTTCAAATGTTGTACCAAATGAATTCTGAAGCCGTTTCGGTTTGAAACACATGTAGAGATTATTACGTATATTTAATGCATTGATTCTTTTGCTCCCCGGAGGAAACATTCTATCTGTCATGGATGTTCAATTTAGGGCAGCATGATCGAAATTCTAAAATGTTTAGTTTTCTATAACTACCGAATTGCATCTGAATTTTATTTCAGATCCGTAGTAGTGATGTAAATGGAAATATGCAGGGATAACTTTAGACACTAGTGTAATGTGGTGTTTATGGGAAGATTTGTGTGGAATCCTTTTTCCAGGGCCCTTAAACCTTGGTGAAATCTAAATGATGGGCGAGACATTCGATGGCCAGTCTAGTTCTGCTTGCTTTCAGTGATACTTATGATTTGTTAGTCTGATACTAAATGTCGCCTGCGGTCATTGATGAACTGCAATGTTATAGGTACAACTTTTTAAAATATAATATTGGCAGGGTAAACGAGAGATAGTATTTTACATTTTTGAGGTTATTAACCTAGCACATCTGATTATGCAAAAAGAAAAATCAATAGCATGACCTCCTTAGCATGGTGGCCATCTTCGGGTGATTGTTTGATGACCCCAGGAATTGTGATGAATGCGAAGCCTTTATCTGAAGAGAATCAAAATCACATCTACTAAGTTTTTTTTTTCTTTGTAAGGGGCTATATTGCAATTGTAAAATGCTTATCTTAAATCCGAGGCTTTGAGTATTTAATTCTTGTTTGCTTTCTTGTATTGAATGTTGGCATGGTGTAGAGCATTTGTGTGGCTAAGTGACATTTGCTTACCCGTATGCCATATTGGTATGCATCATGTGTATGCTCTCTTTTGGGCCTTTTATATGAGTATAATATCTACTCAGAAAAGAATGTACTTATTAAGGTGTATATAATTTATCTTTTCCAGTATTTCTGCCATGAGATATGTTGAAAATTCTTGTACAATTTGTTTGATGTAATGACCTTAATACTCATTGGTGCCAAATGACCATGCATGTGCTGTAAATTGATGCAAAGAGGCAGCAAGTCAATGAATATACGCGTCATCGCAGTTGCATAATTGTAATCATGTTATTTGCATCATTTTGGTTTTAAAGGAAATCAGAGGACAGTGATTTAGATGCTTTTACGGATACAAGCAGTGATTATAGTAGTGACTGTGAACAACGAGCTAAATACAACATCAAGCTTCAGAACCATACCCTCATGACAACCGACATGGAAAGTCTCTCTTTGATGCATCCAAACAATGAACTACGAGTGGACTCTTCTAGTGACGAAAGCGAATCCCCAGATTCCCAAGGTCACTTGCTGTTTGAGTACTTTGAAAAGAGCAGTCCCTATACACGTGAACCCTTAGCTGAAAAGGTCAACAACCTTTGTTTAGCATAAGAATTTCATGTAAATTTTATGGGCAATGCCTCATTCTTTTGTGTAATGTAATTTTTATAAGTCTTCTGTATGATTGATACAGTTGAAATATTCTTATATTGTTTCTCATATTGGATTATCTGTCCAGATATCAGATCTTGCACGTTGGTTTCCTCAGCTTAGATCACTAAGGAGCTGTGATTTGCTACCTCCCAGTTGGATATCTGTAGCCTGGTATGTTAACTTACTCTCTTGTACTGTATTCAAAAAAGTTTCTACATTTGTGATTTGCAGCTTTCTTTGCGTTGTGTTTAATAAGTTGTGTTGAGGCTTACTACTTGAATCTGGTTGTAGCTTAACATTTGTTACTGTGAGTTGTATCACATGCATTTCTGAGACTTGAAACTGTATTTTAAAACAACATCAAGTATGTTTATATTCCAACTTCTTATAAACAGCAGTTTGATGAACAAGAAGGCTACTTTTGCAGGTA
The DNA here is from genome assembly GCA_963678935.1 of Umbilicus rupestris. Lineage (NCBI taxonomy): Eukaryota > Viridiplantae > Streptophyta > Magnoliopsida > Saxifragales > Crassulaceae > Umbilicus > Umbilicus rupestris. The sequence goes on from OY787619.1 coordinate 11,335,568, forward strand.
TCCAATATACAGGATACCAACGGGGCCGACATTAAAGGATTTGGATTCTTGCTTCTTGACATTTCACTCTCTTCATACCCCTATAATAGGTGATTACTTAAACACATCCCATTACGTACTCTTTGTTTGAGTTAAAATGAACAACTTTTCCTCATTCATCTATTTCTGTTTTAATGAAACAGGTGCTTGGAATCTGTTGTGTCCAGTAATCCCAGCTATATGTTCTTGCGAGCGACACAATGGTCTGCCAAAAATATCTTTACCTGCTTTTGGGCTGACTACATACAAATTCAAGGCAGAATGGTGGGTGCCATATGGGGGATCTAAACATCCATTAGTTATATCTCTCACGCAATCAGCTCAGAACTGGTTGAGATTGCATAATGTTAGCCACCCGGATTACTTGCATTTCTGCAGTAGAGGGCAGTAAAGATTGAGTTGGCAACAAGCTCGTATGCAATAAGGTCGCTATAGGACCATTGGGACATACTGTTCCACTGATAACTTTGGCAGTGATGGATAAAACAGAATAGGAAAGGTATGTGAGTTGGGTTATAGAGATAATGTTGCTACATGTCACATCTGTATCGTTTAGTTTCTGTTTGGTCTTAGCCTATCCATTGTTCTAGTTGCAAGATATTAGAGAGAACCAGGACCCTTTTTTGTTTCAGGTCTTGGCCAACAGTGTGCATCTTATTAACCTACCTTTGCTAAAAGTACAATTCACTGTTACTGTGTCAAAACAAGTACATATTAAATTAGGGTTCTTAAACTGTTGCTTTCATTTTGATGGTTCAGATACTTGATTTGAAGAAGTAAACTTTATCCCGGTAGAGAAAATACAAACGACACCGTTTTGGATTTCGCCTCAGCAGTTTTGTAGTCTAAACTCTATTCATTTACCATCAACGAAGCCTCTCTTCTCTCTTCTATCAAATCCATCCCTAATTGAATTGATTCTGATTCTGAAGCACCTGACCGATTGATATGCTCCATCACCATGTCACTCTCAGTTCGGCCTCACTGGGTTTTACTTCAGACACCACCAGGCCAACATCAGTGCAATTTTTTCAGAAGAAGACTCGATATATGTCGTCTTCTTCTTCTACTTTTCTATTGAAGCAGAATTCAAAATGCCATCCACTATGCTTCGTCAGTTGTGAGGCATCTGCTGATAGTGAGGGTAAAATTTCAGCCAGGTATTGAATTAGAGTGGGTTTTTTCCTTTCAAATTTGTGACAGTTTATTGATGATTGGTGGTTGGATTAATTTGTAGCAAGGATGAGGGGGCTGTTCGTGGAGTATCCGAGACAGTTGTTGGAGTTCTGGGAGGGGGGCAATTAGGCCGAATGCTTTGTCAGGCTGCTTCACAGATGGCTATTAAAGTTATTGTGCTGGACCCCCTTCAAAATTGCCCAGCCAGTGCATTGGCACACGAGCACATGGTCGGAAGCTTTGGGGACAGCCGCGCGGTCCACGAATTTGCAAAAAAGTGGGGTCTTGATGAAATGCTGCTTTATATGAATTTCTTTTGTTTTTATTACTTGCTTTAGAATGGTGATGACCTTACTTTTTTCTTTGGTTGATACTTGATAGATGTGCAGTGTTGACAGTGGAGATTGAGCATGTCGACGTGACTACGTTAGAAAAGCTTGAAGAGCAAGGAGTAGACTGCCAGCCAAAAGCATCCACCATACGGATTATTCAGGTTCTTATTCAAATTGTTATATGTTTAAGAACATTCACTTTGAGGTTTTAGCATCAATTATTTAGATGGAAGTTGGAACTTGGAACTAGCGCACTGTTGCCCGGCTTTCTAGTCCTATATAATTACAACCAAACTTTTCGTTGTATCCTTCTATGTCCTTGTTAGGAACCGGTAATCTTGTTCATAGTATCAATTGTGCACAACCTAAATTCACACTTTTTGCTACCATTATTACAACAGAGCAGAAAAGATATATATTCTTGATTAATAACCTTAAAACGACTCCATTAATGTATTGTATGTAGACAAATGATCATATATCATATATTTCATTCTTCTTTTTTTCATAGCCTAGCTATGTTTTGTTGCATAATGTTGTTCAAACCTCAAAATAATTGTTCAGGACAAGTATCTGCAGAAAGTTCATTTTTCTCGCAATGGAATCCCGCTTCCTGACTTCATGCAGGTGAATTTTTATTGTTCCATTGATAATTATATTCATTGACCTCGTCCTCCAGCATACAGCTTGGGAGGCACATAGCCTTGTAATGTTCAATAGTTAGCCGGTGACTCATTATTTCATAACCAGATTGATGATTTAGAAAGTGCCAAGAGAGCAGGTGACCTATTTGGTTATCCCCTTATGATTAAAAGCAAAAGGCTGGCATATGACGGACGTGGAAATGCTGTTGCTAAGAGTGAAACTGAGCTTCCATCAGCCGTAATTGGTTAGTTAACAATTCGCGTGACCTGTAAATGCTGCATCCAATTGTTTTTAGCACATAGTGTGCAACTTCACTTGTAAAAATCTATCGGGCTGGGCAGACTCATCAGCAATAGCATCATGTAGGATCAAATTATTTACTGAGTTGGATGGATTTCCATTAGACGTTTGGTTGAGATCACGCCTAGTGTTGAATTGTAAAAATAACTTGAAATTTTTTTTGATTATAATATTTTTAATATTGAACGCCTTTTAGAATTTTCATTATTTGTATCTATGAAGCACTTGTACTCCCCTGAACTAACGTGTCGCGTGCCCTTTTACGGATACGAATTGGGTATGTCTCCGAACTGTAGCTAGGCAAAATGGGTAAGTGGAATTCGATTGGGGACACTGTTTGTAAACATTATTTCTCGTCACTGGGGATTTGATTGGGTACTTCCCAAACGCGTTGGGGTTATTTGAAAAATGACACTGCTTGTCGTGACCCGTTGACTTAAGGTCCCAACGTATCAAGCAGTTAAGCATTCTTTTGTTTTACACAAGTAACATATTTGACACTTTTTATTGTTAGATAATTTGCAACTACACACTGTAAGCATTCTTAACTGGACACCATACTTATTATTAAGTATTGCTACCTCTGTTATGTGTTTACATGTTATTTGTATTGTTTATTTTACCTCTTGTAGCTCTAGGAGGTTTTGTCCATGGATTGTATGTTGAAAAATGGGCGTCATTTACAAAGGTTAGTGTGTTCTCTACTTTATTTTATTTTTTTATGTTTACTTCATACCGCAAACACTCCTACTCATATTTGATTTTACAAAATGCACTTCTGTGGAACTCCTCAATCTTTGATTTATCAGAGTCAAGTGAACATAATATCAAAAGTGTTTTATGCAACATATTCTCGGCATGTATTCCTTCAATCTGTGATTCAATTATTCTTCTTAAATTCAGGAGCTCGCTGTCATTGTAGCCAGGGGGAGAGACAACTCACTCAAATGTTACCCTGTGGTTGAAACTATTCACAAGTAAAGACTTTATATTGAGTTTTCTATATTTTATTGCTATTTTATTAATTTTTTTCTGCATATATTTTCTGTTGCTATTACTATTATTCAATATTAGTCAGTTGATATGATTCAGGAGGTATTTTTATACCTCTTACATATAGTGATTCTTTAATAGGGAAAACATTTGCCACATAGTGAAGGCACCCGCTAGTGTATCATGGAAGATTAAGGAATTAGCTACCGATGTTGCATGCAGAGCTGTCCGTTCATTAGAAGGTGCAGGTGTATTCGCGGTAGAGTTGTTTCTCACAACGGATGGCCAGGTAGTACACTATATTCCGTATAAATGTCATAATCTCTTGCTTTTACTATTGCTTTGAAAATAGTTCCCTTTTTTTTTGGAAGTGGTTATACAATGTTACCAGTTCCTTTTTAATTTAGTTTTTTTGTCATAGGTTTTGTTGAATGAAGTGGCTCCCAGGCCTCATAATAGTGGCCATCACACAATTGAGTCTTGTCTCACGTCGCAATATGAACAGCATTTGCGTGCGGTTGTTGGTCTTCCACTTGGGGATACATCTATGAAAACACCAGCTGCTATTATGTACAACATACTCGGTGAAGATGAGGTTTTACTTATTTTCAGATTACCTTAACTTGAGTAATCACTGTGTATAATTAGCCATTGTAGTTCGGGTATGGGGTGACTCACAACTATGTCGATATTGTAAGTGGGAAATTGAATTATTAGACATTTATGTGGGTTTTAATTAGTTTTAAAGGATCAAATCCAGTGTTGAACTGGATGTTCTCCGGTGACCGTCATTTATCTTCATTTAGAACAATGGAACACATTTCTGATACTTATTGTATTAAAATGTGTCTGTGTTGGTTAGTTATTATATAAAGGGCTTGGCAACACATGCTATTTTATGATTGATGACATTGCTAAAATGGGGAGTTACATGCTTTAAGTTTGCATTGAAAGGAAGCAGAGGTTATTTTTTTATTAATATTGCGTGAGGTCGGGACCAGTGAATTTGGTTGGCATTATCGATGAAAAATAATCAATAATTTAGCTGGCTGATAAGGATACATAGCCAGAAGCTTTTGCCACCTGGGTTTCTAATGTCTTCCTTTTTGGGGATGTGTTAAGATTTAAGTGCATCACTTTAAAATGTGACTGTCAGAATTTTAGGCCTACAGATTCAGACTCCACCGATGATGATGGAAAAAGTGACTAGTTAACTTCATTGTGTAGCCTTTCTTAGATGTCCAACCTGAGTTGCTCTTGTTGATTCTAATACATGCCGCGGCAAATGAATAATGCTTCTCTTTGAACCTGCTAGTTGCAAAATATATTTTCCAGTTCATTATTCCCTCATGCACATATTCTTGGATGAATGAGATCAGTTGACTTACAAATTCTGGATTGTCAATGAAACATTAATAAGTGAAAAGGCAATCAATTTCTTTGACGACAGTATACATAGAACTAATTACGTGGTAACTGGTGTGGCTCTTTCAGGGAGAGTGGGGATTTTCCATGGCTCATCAAATGATTAGGAAGGCATTGACTGTTCCAGGGGCTTCAGTTCACTGGTATGATAAACCAGGTAAGGACTAAGGATGCCTGTCAAACTTCAGTGTGGCTGTTCTTTAAATATCTACTAATACTAGGTATTTAATAGAAATAAGAAGACAACGAAAGGTGGGTCATATTACAATTGTTGGCTCTTCAATGGGTAATGTGGAAGCACAGCTGGATACAATTCTCAAGAATGAAAACTCAGATCATTATTCTGCAGGTGACTGACCTTTTTCGCATCTCCCAAAAGCCATGTTTGGTAGACTTGATGGTTAATGATATTCAGGCGTATTATATAACTAATACCCTTGAACACATGGGATTATTTATCTCGGTTCTAGTGCTGTTATACATGTCTTAGGTATTATCAATGCCGCTGCCAAACAATTGTAGACAAATATACTTAATAGTTTATACTATTATGCATATGCTAATCAAACCATGCTTTACATTTTTGGTCGTGGCATGATATTTCCTATCTTGCGTGTTTAATGAAAATCGATTTGATTAGACTTTTTGGATTGAGTGCATCGATTATAACCAATTACTCTTTCAGTTTCAAACAATAGATGTCTTTGCAAATTTTATTTTACTGTTTTATCCAATGGGTCTGATTAGAAAGAAACTGTGTCCAGTCCATGTTTTTTGTTGTCTCCACTTATTCAACCGTAGCAACTTATGCATGCTTGTATCTGCAGTGGGTTAATGCAAAATTTTTAATTTTTTTTATTTCTGCTTGAAAGACCTGCGGTCAAAACATGAGAAAATATTAGCAGTTGCATACGGCCATTTAGTGGCTAGACATGAATCTTTTTAAACAAGGTTCCTATGAGATCTGCAAATTTGATACTTGTATGATTTGGCGCTTCAAATTTTCCATTTTACTTTTTAGTTTGTTTTTGAAAGATTTATTATAAACTTGCAAATAACCACCTGAAAGTTTTCAATTAGATTGGATATGTGAGTCAGTTATATTTGTAAATGCAGTTACTCCAAGTGTCGGAATTATAATGGGCTCAGATTCAGATCTTCCAGTTATGAAGAATGCCGCAGTTATACTGGAGAAATTTGGTGTGCATACAGAGGTAAAGCATGCTCTCTTTGGTGGATCACAGAGCCTTCACTTGTAACTCATTTGCAGTTTGCTATTATTATTTTCTTTGAAAGCAAAAGATAAGTGTCTAAATGTCTGGAAGTGATGATAAGGTACTGGACTTATTTACTCTATAAGGTACATCTAATTCCTTGTTATTAAATGTTGCAGGTTAGAATAGTTTCAGCTCATCGAACACCCGATTTGATGTTTTCCTATGCTTCTTCTGCCCACCAGCGGGGCATCCAAGTCATCATCGCTGGTGCCGGCGGTGCCGCTCATTTGCCAGGCTAGTTTTATATACACTGATGGAGATATAACCGATTTCCACAGTTCATTTCATCCATTAACCAAGTTCTTAATATTACAGGCATGGTTGCAGCACTAACTCCTTTACCTGTCATTGGTGTTCCTGTTCGCGCATCTACATTGGATGGGCTTGATTCACTTCTTTCAATTGTGCAGGTAGTAAAGCATTCGAATGTCTTTTCATGATTTTTTGGTATTGGAATGCTTTATTTCCCCCTACGGTATCAGATGGGCAGTCCTAGTAATGAATTCTTTTTCTTCAGATGCCGAGGGGTGTCCCTGTTGCAACTGTTGCAATAAACAATGCCACGAATGCAGCTTTGCTAGCTATTAGAATGCTAGGCATCAGTGATGCTGATCTGCAATCTAGGTAAATCCTCAAAACTGATTCTCCTAAAACATGTCTATAAATTGTATTCTCAATTGGTCAGCTGTCGTAATGTTGTCTACAGATTAAGCCAATATCAGGAAGACTCTAAAGACGAAGTTTTGACAAAGGCTGACAAGCTCTTAAATCAGGGTTGGGAATCATATTTAAATCCTTAAGCTCGGATCACTCTCTACACCAAATTTTGGTTACATTTGTGAGGCTGAGTTGAACACCGCCTGCCGCAATCTAAGTCATTAGTATAATTGATCGATAGCTCTTATGAAGGAAAATGCTGAAGAAGTACCCATGCGAAGCAAGTCATGCTATATTCTTATTAACAGGCGTAGTTATTTTGAGACAAGTTTGTAGAACTTGCTGTTTTCCGAGTCATTTGCTGAAATGAGTGGAGACCTGTGAGCCTGGCAGCGCTCGCCAAGTGTATTATTTGGCCATCCTGTCTAGATATGCCTAAAGATCCTTAAAAGTGGACAACTCCCCTTATTTCGTTGTCACTAGGGTGGTGGTGGTATGTTTTTGGTCATCATCTCTTCAGAAAGTGAAAGTCTTTCTTGAACAGGTTACACATATACAAGATTGTCTTGGGTGAATCTTTTTGAATTGAACAGTAAAAACTAGATAGAGAGTTTGGCAGCATAATATTCAGAGGCACTGCTCACTTTTACCAGATTGGCAAGGAGGATCGCAGATTCGACTTGATGGAGAAGAATTAGGTAAATCTTTCCTATGGTTTTGTTTTACTTGTCTTAACATGAGTTACAAGTAAAAACTTTATTCTAGGATCCCACGGATCCGATGTTGTACCCAATTCTATTTTCTTTATTGAATTAATGTTTTCTTATGATTGGATTTAGTTTGAGTTTATGCACGCCCCATGTAATGTCTAACTGCATGCATGTCTAACCAGTATGCCGACAAAGGCCGGTGGGTTTATGGGAAAGTTTGCTGTGTTGCTTAAAAAAGTAGGGCTAGGTGAACAAAATGGTGCATATGCTCATTATCAATCACCTCCATTAACTACTTGCTTTGCAGATCCTTGATTTCCAATAATTAAAATGTCTTTGAATTTTTTTATGACAGTGCAAGGACTCCTTCAAGTATTATAGTCTGTGACGGTACTATGAAATCATGCACATGAGGTCAGGACCATTTTTTAAGCATCTTTCTTTCTTTCACAAATCCAATATTAAAAACTTCTAATTTAGGATGAACATTAGAGCAAAGGGATGAATATAAGAGAATATGTTAATCAAATTACACCAATTTGATATAGATTCGCTAAGCATTGTTTATTTTGTTACGAGGGTATAAACACGTACCATTTGAATAAAATTTGCTCCATTGTTCCTCTCTTTCGAGCCAATCTTAAATGATAATATGTGCGCCTCCAATTTTTTCAGCAAGCTATTTACAGAAACCTGTTAATTCAATCTCAGGTCTGTAATGTGTTAATTTTGCTGCAACTGCACCGGGCCAGGCCATGCCAGATCCCTAGACAACAATGGAATTGGTGAGGCAGAAGATACAATTCATTGCTAATGAGACAGTATGGTACTAGCCACTGTTTTTCTATAACTATCAAACATTGCATATTCATAAACAGGGTAAAATATAGACAAACTAAATTCAACATGTAACAATGTACATCACCTTGACCGCCCCAGAAAATATTTAATCGAGATGAGTGTTCAGCTTCATCGTTCCTCTATATTGCAACTCTAATCAAGCCCGGGAGTAAGATTCCTGCCAGCCTTTATTGGACTTTTTTCACTTCCTGATGCTTTGTTGGCTTGGCTAGAAAATATTTAGAGTGCGTTTTTTTGTATTTATATTTTGTACTTAAATTTATTACTTTACTTATATATATTTATATTTATTTATAATGTACTTATATTTACTATTTATCACCACCGTAACAACCCACCACCATCACAAAAACAACACATCACTAATAAAAAATAATAATTTAATTTAACTTAATTTAATTTAATTTCATTTCATTTCATTTAACTTAATTTAATTCCACCAACAACACCACCTCCATTACCACAACACAACACCACTACCACCATCATTACCACAACACCACCACCACAACATCATTACCGCCACCACCATCACCGCAACAACAACCCACCACCACAATATCATTACCACCACACCACGACCACCACCAGTATTATCACACTTCCAAAATCACAGTAACCCATCACCACAAAAACAACACACCATCAATAAAAAATAATAATTTAACTTAATTTAATTTAATCTAACTTAAAATAAGAAAAAAGATAATAAGTAGTGGTTGTGGTGATGGTGGTGGTGTGTTATGAAAGAGATGATAAATAGTGGTGGTGGTGTTGGTGATGAATGGTAGTAGTGGTGTGTTGGTGAAAGAGATGATGAATAGTGATGGTGGTTGTATTGTTGTTATGGTAGTGGTGTGTTTACAGATATGATGAATAGTTAGAGTACTTTTAAAGTACTTATATGTACTTATGTTTACTTATATGTATTTATATAAGTACAAAAGAACCAACTCGGCTGATGACCTGACAAATTACGCAAGGCATCATGGCAGAATTGAGAAACGTTCGCAATATTAAACAGTTTTCAACCATTTCCTGCAAGTTGATAGCCGATAAAAAAAGGGTGGAACCAGTTAGTAAACTCTTGGATAAAGGCTAGTGTTTTTATGTGACACCAAAAAGGAACTAATGTGTATCCAGTCAATGATGAAGCACAATGTTTATATAGTGCAAGCATGATCACATTGAGAATTATGCATTTTGCAATTCAGTAGCAAACTTCAAATTTGTGCTGTTTGAATGTCTGACCAATAGTACAATATATTGACTCCAAAGCACCCTAATAATGAAAACTGCAAGGGAGCCAGCCACACCTCCAAAGCTTTGACTAAATCTTCCCTGGAATGAGATGCGGATATGCAGATTCGTGCTCTTGCAAAAAGTAATGGGGTTGCAGGGAAAGCCACAACAGCAACCTGCAAGAGCATTTTATTTTGGAAAATAAACATGTAATCATATGTACACTATCAAACTACAGAGGCCTTGCAAACTATATGAAACCATCATCAGATACTCAAAGAAATTTTGTCATAAGAAAACTTTTTGGTTCCTAGCCAAGTACTTATCGCACCGCTGGAGTTCTTAAAGTTTCACCCCTTAAAATAACCTGCAAGACTTTAAAGCAAAACGCAGGAGATGGGTACTTACATTATGCTTCAGGCACTCTCTTGAGAAAGCCGGAATGTTTGCTGGATTGTACAGCATTATAGGCATGACAGGAGAATCATTATGACCAAGAACCTCAAAATTCCATATTCTGCAACTCAGACCTAAAAAAGTTGCTATTTTCTCGGATTCGTGCTGTACAATGAGATGATAACATTGAGTGTCCCTGAATAAGTAGGTAGAACAAAACATGGTGTAGAAAGGAACCATTCACACCTCTACTGGAACCATCCTCTCCAATAATGACCTTTATTGCAGAGATGATTTGTTCTGCCGCAGGTGGTGAGATAGAATTAGCATACAGATGGGCAGGGCAAGTGTGCTTCAAGTAACGGATAAGATCCTGACACAAATAGTAGTACAAGCATGTTACTCACATTTTATCATCCTATAAACATAAGCATTAAATCAGTCCAATAACCTCGGATCCTAAGATGTACCCCCCACAAGATCCAAAAGATTTGGTAAAGGTCCCCATCATAATTTCCACATCAGCAGTATCTACTCCAAGCAGTTCACAAACACCTTTTCCACTTTTTCCTACTGCCCCAATACTGTGAGCCTCATCTTAGTAAGTATATGCCTGTACCATATTAATTCATTGAATGTTGTAATTTGACTTGATTTTTTAAACCGATATGGATAATTCAACAGTAACCATGACCACCGCTTAGAAAGTTAAGTTTTTAGGGAAAAACAATCTAGCTAACCTTGTACTTTTGCATACAGCGATTATTTCAGGAAGTTTGCAGAGCTCTGCCTCCATGCTGTAAATGCCCTCCACAATAACAAGAATTTTCTTCCAAGGTCTATGAGTCCTAGGTTGCCCCTCTGCAATCTGTTCTCTCAAAACCTCCAAATGAGAAGGCGCTGAAGTAAACTTTGTAAGTTAAACATGATGCTCAATACAAAAATGTATGTCACATAGGACAGTTGCAAGATTACAACACTAATATTACATTATCTCTTGCATGAGTAGCTCAAAGTGTGTTAGAAACAAAACTTTAAGCATGCATGGAGCATCCAGTGATGCTTACTGTTATGTTGAAATACATGCATAGTAGCACCAGATCCCCGAGCACCATTCACGATGGAATTGTGATTCAAAGAATCACTAATGATCAGACTCCCTACACAAAGAAGATACCATAAAATACATAACCTACAACATAAATAAATAGTATGGAAGGTTCGAAATCATTTATTGGGAGACAAACCTTCCCCATCAACACTGGAAGGATAGCACATAACCCATGCGAAAAACCACACCAGCCATGCCAATAAACTTCGCCACACACTTTTCCAATTCATTGTGCAACAATGTAGTGCCTGATAATGCAGCATTGACATTACACTGCTAAAATAAGGCCATGATAATCTAATGCAAGATTACAAGATAATGTGCATACCACCATCGACATGACTACTGCAGGTACTTGCAAAATATTTCTTTAGTGATTTAATGACATGGGGTGTGCAATATTCGTCGGATGCAGCAAAACCTAGGTAGTTGTAAGATCCCAAATTAAGGCATCTTTTCTTCTCGTCTGTTCGCCTAAATTGGAAAAATAAAATTATGCTAAAAAGAGTAACATCAAGAAACAATGTATCCGAAGAATAAAATTAGATTTTGACAGTTGATGGTCAGGATGCCAACTTCAATGTTTTGTTATTGTCATTTGAATAACACTCCACAACATCAAACCAAGCATCAGGCGCACTAGCAATAGGCCTGTCAAAACAATCCTACAAGGACGTACAGTTAATTAGGATAATGCAACTGCTGGTTCTAACAATTCTAATGGAAGTTTACAATTAAGGAAGCACATTTGTGTTCCACCAACTTCCAAAAATGGTGGCCTCTAGTTATTTATTTACTTATGTGCAAATAAATTATTTAAAAAAAATCAAAATCAAAATCGTCGACAAATTTATATGCTTGTAGGATGTTATCACCACTAATCCATGGCACTTGAAAAACGATACAAATAACTCCAAGGACTTCAAAAGGACAGCGGTCACGCTATCCTCAATTCATAGCATAATAATGTTGATAGTAATTCATCTTTCTATTAGTTTTCAAATAGCTCATTCCTTTCGAAAGTGGTATGCTGAAGTTGCTCTACTTATAATATAAATTATCCACTACATGTAATGGTGAACTGTTGGAAGAAGTTATCATCACTCAATAATTAGTTATATAGATACAGTACCTACCCCAAACACATAAAAACCAAAAAAGTCATCATATAGTAATGGTGGCATGAGATCAACTCATTTCATCGATATCGCCATGTGCTATGTATATTATGCGGCTCAATGCGTTAATAAATTTCTTATTACTATCAACCTACCAATACTGTCAAAATCCAAACCACAAAAACCAAGCCAAACTGATCTTAACACAAGATTCAGTCCCAGCAACTTCATAATACAATGCCCAAAAACATCTGAAGCGCCAACATCTGAAGTAAGTTCATAAAGTTGCACCACACATCAACTGACCCAAATGTTACCTGAATGCGGTGATATACAGACGAATGTAGAAATCCTCAAGCCCCAAACAGATGGGCGCATATCCCTGCATTCACCACAGAACTAAACACGTCACAATTACATCACTAAGACCAATCAACAAAAACCAACAATGACATTGGAAGAACAACATCAATCTTGTCCAATAACAATACCTGGAGATTATTGGACTTGGACTTCCTGAAGAAATCTCGCATCTGACCAAACGCGAACAACAATCCATAGCTGAAGTAAGTTGTCAAGGCGGTGATGTACGAATGGCAATCATCTTGAAACAAACAAAAACTCAAACTCCCAGCCGCCGGCTCAGATCTGGATTTAATCGATTCCGCAATTGCTTATAACGACCACCGGAGAGCGGATCACGATCCAAGGCGATGAGCCGCCGCCGCCGCCGCCCCCTTTTTCGGAGGTGAATACAGAGGTGTCGTCTCTCTCCCCCATCGGAATCACTCGGGATTTTTTTTTGGAACTCTGGACGACGAGATTTAAGCTTTGAAAATTCAATTGATTAAATACATTACCTCAGGGACTGAACTAGAAATAGTCAGATCATAAGGGTTTTGTTTGTAACTATTTTTGATGATGTTGGCTGTTCCCGTTTGGGGGTTTATAACAGGAAAGCCACTAAGTTAAGGTGCTCAACTTGACACAATTGTAGTACAGGGACTTCTTTGTAAAATAAATCCAATACCAATCCGACTAATCATGTCACCTCAGGTTATGATATAAACGTGTTGCAGATAATCATAATGTGCCTAATTTGATGTTAATTATTTCATATTAAATTTTACGAAATTTTCATCTTCATCTGTAAAGAGAAATTTGAAGCTCACCCAAAACTACTACAGGAAATTATGATGAGCGCTTCGTATTTATGAACTTCCAGCGGTCATGTCATGTTGAAGATAACAGATCCAAGCTATGGAAACAAATCCTACATTTCGATTGAGCAGCAAAAAAAATGATTGCTATGGCCTGGTGGGTCGACTTCTAAGGCCGGGTCGGTCCATGGCTTGTTGAACCGAACCTCGGACTTTGGACCCGGTCTAGAACAACACTCCAAATTTAGAAACTTCGAAATATTGTCACAGTCGAAGAAGTAGGGCTAGGGCTCTGATAATAATACTATAAAAACAATCATAACTAACCTGCCTGTGCTTGATCTTTAAAGAAACAGAACACAAACATACATGGGTATCGGAGAAGCAGAGTACGCTTTTGGAATACTGAAAACAGCAACTCTCGAGGTTTTTACACCTGAGAATCCAGCAGAGATCCACATACCCCTTCTCAAAATCTACTCCACCGTAACCACCTGGATACGCTGCGAAACTATAGGTATCAGCGGGGCGCAGATACAACCCTACAACAGTTCATGCTCCTTCATTGTCCCGTTGCATGATTTGGGAAGCTTGAAGCAATGCGAGGACTGGGTTAAGGTGACGCTAAGGTCGCTGAGGCTAATGGTGGTAGCTTCTGAGACTGGGAATGTCAGAGAGCTGTTGGTGGACCTGATATGGAAGCTGCGGGAGAGGATGGAGGCCGGGGAGATGTGTGTAGGGGTGGTGGAGATGGATGTTTTGAAGGTGGTGGAGAGGTTGATGGACTTTCGGAAACGGGTGGTGGAGACTTGGATGAAAGAGAGAATGAACAAGTTTGAGGGTGAGAATGGGAATCGCTGCCCGATTTGCTTGGACGAGTTGGATGAGAACACTGACGTGGTGACGCTGCCATGCCGCCATGATTTCCACAGTGGGTGCATTGGAGATTGGCTGATACTGAAGACCCACTGTCCCTGTTGCAGAAGTCGTGTTCAAGTTAGATATCGGTTTGGGATGCACAAGAAAATATGGTCTATAGCTCATATACAGTTTCCATTAAGTGCATTTGTAATTCCATGTTAGTCCAATTTGTATAGTCCTGCAAGTTAAATTGCAGGCAATACGTATTTTTTTCAGAGAGAATAAGAATTCTGTTTTAACCAGATTGGGTCATGAAAATTTTGAGGAAAAGAAAACTGATTCAAAATCGCAGTTGTAGGGAAAACGATTGCAATGAGCTACCTGAATTCCAATTCTAGGTGCCAACACTCTTGCTCTCCTTCTACCAAGGTTTTGTTTCCTTTCAGTTTCAATTCCATTCCTGCGAGCTATGAAGTGATCCAGTTGCGACTCTAATAAAGCTTGATATTTGTTAGAAAAAAGTGTACTTCGGACGATAAAAATCCAACATGAAGTATTTGAATTGCGGATAACCTTTGCATGCTGTAGGTGAATTGTTTAAAATCTGCATCTATGTTGACGCTTCATGGCTCGTGAATCCTCGCAAGTCAGCAAGCAAGTAAGGTTGCTCATCGATAATAACTGCAGAAGTTTAGCACCGATGAATCAGTTTCAAGAACAGTAAAACAATATAATATGCAAATTAAAACACAATCGATATACAGCAGTTGGGCAAATATAGACCAAGCGGATTCTCATAGCATCATTCTCTCGAAAACAGTGCCATGTAATCTCAGTAAACTCACTTAACTTTCGACATAACTGTTCTGCTTGGACCACGTTCGTATGACAAAGTAATTCAATGTAGATGTCAATTTTCCATCCAAAATTCTATCCGAACACAGTTTCCTTCGGATGGATTGTAGATATCGGGAACTTAACATGGAGTGTGGTCACTGCAAACACCTCATTTCATTCCACGGTCAATAAATTGTCACATGGCACTGGTGGTACCCACTTAACATCTAAACATATTGTCATAACCCAGTCTTGTTCTAGTGTTACATGAGTTGCAACTACACATCCATGAAACTCGATATATCATAACATAAACAATTCACTATGCAAAAAAAAAAAACAAGTGTAGTAATAAGAGGAATGAAAAGACGAAAGACATAGGCCATATCCCACTTCACAGAGCAGTTTCTTCTCAACAAACCAACAAATTCAGGAAGTAAACCCCCAAGAATAACATGAAAGTATATCCCCATACGATTTAATCGAGTCCAACACATGACAAACATCATATAAGTCTCATTAAATAAAAATATGAAGCATGCAAAACTCTTCTCAGAAGTACTATGACTGACTTCTTTCTCACAATAATTTCATAATATAATAAGCACGGGCAGATACTATAATAGTCCTCAAACCAAATATGAACGTACGCAAAGACACCAACAAAAGGAAACACTAAACTTCAAAATTTACCAAGTCAAGCAAGCAAATCACACTCACCTCTCTTACAACACCGTCATTGCTAGCTTATCTATCCAGATTTCATGGTTCAGATTCCTCTCCTCTCCCAAAACCCAATCCTCTATACTAAAAACCCCCGAATCCTACTCTTCTGTTCCGAACACTAAATGAATCAAAACACCATACACATATGTGCTCTACTCTGGATATGCTCATCACAAATCTGCACCTACACCAATGTTTGCAAATGTTGAAATATTCAAAAACAGTGCAACAATACCTTGCGGCTTCCAAATGTCTCTCCTACACCAATGACTGGCTTCTTTCAGGCATTTCATCAAACACCTTCCTCGTGCACCAAATCTTCTACCCCCAACCGCTCCCTCCGGGTTTCAAAACACTGCGCATACCTGCTCCACCCCTGTTTACAACCTGATTCAATTTCACCAAAATATAAGAGAACTCAGCAACTCAGAACAGTAAATTTCTCCAAACCTCTCCTTGTACCGACTAAAACCTGCTCCAGCTGTAACGCAACAAAACTCCAATCTTCGCTATCTTTAGCGAAGTTCTGAACCTGTGGCATGTGCCAAATGGGGGCAACAAGCTTGTGCGGACGCGGGTGGATGGGGATGAAAGGGAGAGAAAAAAAGCGGCTGCGTTGGGACCGGTGCAGGGCTTACGAGGAGATAATGCCAAGAGGGTTGATGCAGAATCGGAAGGCGAAGAATTTCAGCCATCGCAGGTCGAGCGGAGACCGGTGTGGGTTCGACGAGGTGGGTGATCGCTTCTGGCGTCATCGTTCAGATCGAACTCGAGCCCTAACTTGCCGTCTTCCTCCTGGTACAAATTTTACCCTATTTTTTTTTTCAGTTTAATTTGATTAAATCATTTGGATTTTTTTCTTCCGAATAATTCTTTTTAGAGAAAAAACATAATTTTATCCAAATTTTTAAAAAATTGGTAATTGCAAGAAAATCGGTAAATAATGGGCAGATATTTATCTATTTATCGATCTAAATTATTGAAATGTAGTAATTAATATCCAAATAAAAATCCAATAAAAGTAATTCACAAGTATTTAAATCATAAATTCATATCACAAAATAACATGACATTAGTTATTTATTAACATAGTCTCACTAAATACATTCATTCACAATGGTATATGTGTTATTATAAAATTATTTAGTTTTTCTGTCCGATGTAGTTGCGATTCGATGTGTTAGCAGCGTCCCAAGCGAGTTCGTTAAAAAATAAGTCAAGTTTAATCATATTCTTAAGCTCGATAAATAAATAAGCCTACCAAAACCAAGGAAAAACTAAAGTTTCAAAAGTAAGTTAGTTAATGTAAACCACGTATTTATGCGTATATGATTCCATGTCGGCTGAAAATTCTGTATGTGCAAGTTTAATAAACTAGTGTATTAGCTATCTTGTCATCAACATATCATAATTTTTTTGTGGACGCTAAATTGTGGTGACTTAAAAGATGACGAGGAGAGACTATCGATGACCCGTTTCTAACCAAAGTGTTCAAAATCAAAGTTGCGCAACCTTCAGTAATTTAAGCCTTCCCAAGTCATCATATTTCACCTTGCAGATCACTCCAAGAATCATTTTATTCAAATGTTCTCCAGGTGTAAATCTCCAAGCAGATTTTGAGTATACAAATTGCCCAGACTTCAATATTTACTACAACAGAATTCAGAATAACTTACCACAAGATCTTTGGGTTAACTGTTCATCATTCAGCTTCCAAGAAAATTTACTCCAACCATGAACACTGAAAATATTTTCTCATTGCTGCGAAATACAATCTACCTAAACGGGGAAGTGTCCGATGACTGCAGAAACTGTTACTACCAGAAGAAAGGAAAATGTGAGGACTCAAATGTGCTGCTGCAACAAAAGGTTGTCGTCACCAATCAGTCCATGCCTAAGATTTATCCATCAAACCCCCAAAAAAAAAAATTCACCAGCGCGTCATTCTGCATTTTCTCTGATAGATTTACACTCGTTCCTACCTGCAGATGGCGGTAACAGCAAGCTGAAGCTTGATCTGGAGCTAGGCAACCGATAAATTTAATTTTCCTACAAGCTGGGAAATATCGAACATATTAAAAAAAAAATTTGAAGGCATGAGGTTTCAAAAATGTACCTTGCAGGTTCATGAATTACCGCCTTTATAATGATCTGTGTTCTGACATTTGCCGTCTGATTCTGCCAAAATGCTAAAAAAATTCAGACATCCGTGCAGGAGATCGTCTGAGCTTCAAAGTATCAACTATGGCCTTCCTATTTTCTCCTACAAGGAACTTGAAAAAGCGACGAATCATTTTGATCTCAACAAAGAGCTGGGAGATGGAGGCTTTGGAACTGTCTATCATGGTAAAAAATTCTAACACCATCCTGAAAATTACTTCCAAGACGAGCAAGAACTTGACTCATCGTGTTATGTTATCGTCGCTATAAGTTGGATTTTTGTTAGTTCGTTCAAAATTACAGGTTCATTAAGATTCAAAAATTCAAACTTATGAATCATGATTCTATCAAACTATATAAGTTTGCATCAGTGATGCGGGACATTTTGTCAAGTAACTTCTGAACATTTTTAGGTTTGAAAAAGTGTCCGAAGGAATTTGAATGAATGGCGTGGAAAATGAAGGCATACATTCCTGAAAAGCAGTCTTTGCAATTTCCAAGTTATTCATTGGGACCGGGCGCAAAGCCAAAAGCTTAAAGTGTAGAAACTTCTTTCAATTGAAATCACCACGAAGTCCGATGTATTCATTAATCGGATTCAAAATCAGTCAAATCCAAAATAGTATATTAAAAAAACTTAGTATTATTAAATGACACAGGTTGACTACAAAAACTAATTTTCCAGAATTGTAACCTTTTGAAAAGCAAATTTCTATAATGCTGTATTTTAAAAATATTACTCATTCTATCATTTTTTGATAAAGTGTTAATCATAATAGCATTTGTTCGTGGTTTTTTGTTTCATCGCTCACTACGCACAGAATTGGCGTCTGTATAGAACTAAATCAACATATCACCATTATGAGTAGTGTTTGACCAAAAAACAAGTCAAACCGCTACTTTGATGATGCTCATACCCATCGATTCCAGCCCAAAAATCAAATACAGTTTTTTTAAACTGTAACTTTGAGTAGCGATTTGTCAAAAAGTGACCGAATATGTAACATTTTCAAAAATATAATATTATAAGAATAAACTTTTCAAATCCAACTTCATTAAATTTTTTCAAAATGAAAATGATATATTTGTAACAAAACACGAGTAATAAACCCTTTTTTTACTCCATCCGCAATAAGGAATGTCATTCACCATCTCAATTGTCATCCAATACTCTTGCTTATGAAGTCTCATATATCTAGAGACATCATGCCCTAAAATGTCCCACAATGCCAATTATTCTTTTCATTTGAGGTACAAACACTCAACTTTTCTTAGATTCCATTTTTCAATTAAAACAAATAATAATACAAATAAATTCATGGTTCACAAACCACAAGCTCCTCCCTCCCACTTGCCTCAATCTCAAGCAAACACCACATTCTCTCTCCACCAACAACAGCAACCCCAGATCGAATCTTCCATGGCGACACTACAAAAATTCAAGCTTTTCGCCACCCAATGCGCCGCCGTGAACATCCCAACTCAGAGCCCCACCACCAGCCCACTCCTCCTCCGCCGCCCCCGACGCAAGACCCTCCGCATGCTCCTCACCCGCCGCCCCCACATCTCCGATCCCGACCATAGAAAACACTCTCTCAGCCCTCCCTCCGCCCACAAGAGATTGAAACTCAAGGACTTGTTCTTCTCCTCATCCTCTTCGCCGACCAGTCACGCTCATCTCGATAATGATTGTGAAATTGGACCGGTACGAACCGGTCGGGAAACTGGACCGAGATCGGTTCGACCGGTGTTCCAGCCGTTTGGGTATAGGAATAGGCTGTTGCTGAGGAAGGCTTGGCGGCCTGTTCTTAGTACAATCGAGGAAATTCAAGACTAAGATTTTGTAATACATTTTTTTCATATAATTTTGTAATCAAAATGGATCAATGAATGTTGGTTTTCCCAATTGAACGTTCTCGTCAACACTTGTTTTAGTTCGTTTTAATTGGTTTCAGCGGTTCAATTCAAAAGAACACAGTATCCGGTTCAGGTATAAAACCACATCGTATTATCATCAATGGTTTTATACAAGGCTGTACGAGATCTCATTTGTAATTTTTGGTGCTTGATTTTGGGAGAGGAGCCTTAGGAGTGTAGGGATGGCAAGGTGCAAATGATTTGAGAGAGGAGCTTTCTTGGTCCTTGTGGAGGATTTTGGGTCCTTGCAGTGGGTGTCCACTTTTGGTTTTGTACCAAAATACAACTCCTTTTGACCACACTTGTCCCCGAATCAATCTAACATTTTTCTTTATTTTTACAGTGGAAATTTTATTTTATTTCAATGGCTTTAGCTAGGTGTATAATTCATCATGGCGTGATTTAATGATAAAAGGGACGTCAAATATTTGAGCGATTAAAGTTCGATTCCTGATCTATCCAGAACAAGGATTCTGGTGGGAGATTTGGGTAAAATAAAAATAACATAAAAACTAGGTGTGTAATTATTTGATTTTTTGTGTGTCACAATTATTATCCAAACACATAGTCCTTAATCGGTCTAAATTAAATAGAATCAATTCATACTATATGTAAAATCAAACCAGAACAGACCGGCTTATTTGGTTCAATTTTTGTTTGGTTAAAAACGAGAAGTAGTTTGGATATAAAATAAGAAAATTTCTTGTTATATTTTGACAAGAAGAAAATATTTATGATATAAATAGTGGTATATAAATATATATTTACACATACATATTAACGATTTTTTTTAAATATCACTGTCTGTCACATTCTAAATTTATTTCCAATTTGCCACTTTTGATATAAAGCAAAGATGGTTTATTTTGAATATAGTTAGTTACTCAGCGCCCATTATCAATAATTTGAACGGAAGAATTGATTTTCATAAAAAGCAGCTTATTTGAAATCAAAAGGCGAGTTGTTGTATGCGAAATGTACTCTGTGTAAAATGCCACGTGTGCACTTATATTATCAATGATCTCACGAAATTAAAAACAAACTTCACCGACGACAATTATTATTGAAAGTGACAAAATGAAAAAAAAAAATTAATGAATGACATTTTTATACCTCCAAAATGTGACATTCTCAAACAAAAACGATAAGTACAAAATTAAGCAAAATAAAATGGTTCAGTTCAATTTTCTTTGATCCGTTGGAATAAGAAACTGTGAGTGAAACCATATACCGAACCCTTGAAACTGGTGAGCGATCTGACCTATGGGCCATCCATTCATATTCTGAATATGTTATAATACAATGTCATTTTGTGTTATAAATTTATAATATGACATAGTTTTTTGTTTTTTTAAAAAGTTCAATTAATATTTATCGTTTTAACTTAAAACTATACTATTTGATATCGTTGTATTTGACTTGTGTGCACCGAATCTAAATCCATGAAGTAAAAGGTGAATGAATAACTTTAATGAAATTGATTGAATCCAATTATAAAAACGGCACGTTTTAATTAAAAATCAACGTAGTTTGATAGAAGGTAAATTCAAAATTGAAAAAACTACGTCGTATAACTGTTGGAAAAATGTGTATTAAGTGTAAAGAAAATGTTGGTACAACCCCATTTTGTATGCCAAAATTGATGATGGAGTACACCTCAAATTGAGATGAATAAATCACAATTAAATTCCTTGAGATGAGAAATATAGAAGCACAAATGAGCTTCAGAGTCCCGCCCGCATTGGTTCAGTGCGGCCGTATCACCTGATACGATCGTGACGGGCGATACAAACTTCCATTCAATTCATTGGCCTTCAGCCCGTATTAGTCGTACTGACATTGCTTATCTCAGTTTACTGAGTTGAACGTCTTATCTTCCGAATTTGGTCTCAATATAAACTAAAGAGTTGTACCTCTTTGAATTAGCTTTGCAATGATTTACAGATTCTTCCAATCAGACACTCCATGTGGTCTCGAAAGATCTCTAAATGCAGAAGGTCAATTTCTCTTAATTTCTGACATGTTTTTGCCAAAATATTTCATAGTCCAAGTTGGCGAATTGGTGTCCAAAGCTTGGAGTTTCTCTTAATCAGTTAAAGGTAGAAATTTGATGAGTTTATGGGACATCGGAGATGCAGAGGCGAAGAATAGATGCAGATTTCCGCTGCTCATGCGAAGATTAGAACTTTTTTAAGCAATGACAAATAGTTGGATTCAGATGTAGCACCGTTAAATCAAATACATTAATATCAAAATGATATATTTGATTTATTATCTTTTCCATTCGAGTTTTTATATAATAGACTATTTGGTCCGATATCATGTCACCATTTAATTTGAAATAATTTAATTTAAATTAAATTAATGATTTTATGAAAATAAATAAATAAAAAATTCACGAAGTTGATATTTCCAAATTCCAAGCAGAAGCAGACGGCGAAGGAGTCTGATCGCCTTCAATTTTTTTCCAGCTGAAAAAAAGAGTCTCATACGACTCCTCCAGAAAACCCTAATCTTGAAAAAAAACTTCTCTTTCGATCTTCCCAAATCAGCGATCCAATTCCTCGATTTCCGTGTCTCCAGCCCTCCTCGGTTTCTACAACATTTTCCTTGTTTTCAGTACCTCCTGATTTTCCATCGCTGGATGCTGCTTCGGATTCGCCGACCGAGATTGCAGATTTGGGGTTTGTCAATTGGGATATAGATATCGTGGAGAAAAGAGGGAGAGAGGAGAGGTTTAATTTTGGAGAGCTTTTGAGAGGTGATGGGTTCTAAATTGGAAGGTACTTCTGCGCCGGCTCTGCGGAGAGACCCCTACGAGGTTCTCAGCGTCGCTAAGGACTCATCCGATCAGGAGATCAAGACTGCATACAGAAAGCTTGCTCTCAAGTATGCTTTTGATTTCCTTATTATTGGGATGGAAATGTGCTTAACTGATGTTTGAATTTAATTGGGCAGGTATCATCCGGACAAAAACACGAACAACCCTGAAACTTCTGAGCTTTTTAAGGAAGTTGCGTATGCATATAGCATTCTATCTGATCCTGAGAAGAGAAGGCAGTATGACAATGCGGGTTTTGAGGTAATTTTGTTATTTTGCAGTCTTTATTAGGTTAAGATAGCTCTTCTAGTAATGAATCGGGTCTTGAATTGTAGCTTACTGTTATCTTTGGGTTGCACTCTTTTATATGATTCTGCCATACACGTGATATGGTTATGTTTCTGGTCTCGAGGATACTCCTCTTGACAATGTTGCTTAGTGTTTGGTCAGTAGACTTGGAATGCTGTATTCTAGTTTCATTACTTATATTTGCACTCATATCTGGTTTCTTTTTCCTTAACCATTTTCTATAAAATTCTACTTGTTTTTCAGGCAGTTGACACCGAGGGCATGGATATGGAAATCGACTTGTCGAATCTTGGAACTGTCAATACAGTATTTGCTGCATTATTTAGGTGGTGACCTTTTCTGTAGCTATTAGAGAATGGTTTAGATTTCACTTTTTGGTCTCATTTTTATTGATATTATAGCAAACTTGGGGTTCCCATCAAGACTACAATATCTGCCAATGTTCTTGAAGAAGCTCTTAGTGGAACAGTCACAGTGAGACCACTCCCAATCGGAACCTCAGTTAGCGGAAAGGTATTTGTTCTTTTTTAAGATATGATGATCATTTCTTCAGCCTTTGCTGCATTCTTAAACTGCAGTATATATGCAGGTAGAGAAGCAATCCGCACATTTCTTTAGTGTGACAATCAGTGAGCAACAAGCTGAAGCAGGGGTTGTAGTCAGAGTTACCTCAGCAGCACAAAGCAAATTCAAGGTACCAATAACATCCCATATGAGTCATAATGGAACACACTTACATTCCCTCCCAGATGGATGAGCTCCTCCATTGCATGTATTTGACTACATGATATTTATATAAAGCCTAGGGATTAACAAAAATGCATCTAATTAATGTTTTACTTGGGAAAAATTTTCAGCTTCTGTACTTCGAACAGGATGAACATGGTGGTTATAATTTGGCATTACAGGTAAAATTTGTTGAAATTTTACTTTAATCACCCTGCAATATGTTGGGTGTTGGTTTTATTCAATATTTTGAGTCGGTTTATGATTGTTTCTGTCTCAAGAATAGAATGTATTCAAACTTTCATTTTGAGATATATTTGATGTGCCCTAGCAGATCTAGTTTGCATTAAATCGCATTTTTTTAGTCTTCTTTTCCAAGTTTCAGTTTCTTGCTGTTGTGCATCAGTTGTTGGTTTAAAATCTCTTTTTGCTACTTCAGTTGGATGTAAATGTGTCGTTTGATGTGGGAACCACATTTCATTTCTATGAAAGGAAGAAGTTCAGCTAAACCTGTTATTCCATTAGACATCTCAAATCTTTTTGTTGTAAAGCCATCAATTAAGTTAGTGCTGCTAGGTTGAGTTAGTTGTAGATGATTGTACTGTTCCTTGTGCATGTTTGTGCTGCACCTAGGTATATATCATTATTAATATTGTAATTATTGTCAAATACAAACTTGACGTGGAATCACCACGTTTACCTTAATAAGCACACTTTGAATTTCCGTTTGTCTTGAAGCACCTCGATGGCATTAGCCTTTATTCTCTAGGTTTTGAACTATGCTGGTAAAACTTCTCTTCATTTTTCAGTGCAGCACAACAAAATAGATGCTGAGTTCTGTGATAATATCAAGTCTTGGGCTCTTCAATCTTAACACAAGTTGTAACTTTCCCCCTGTCATTGCATAGGTGTAGTTATTGTGGCATAAATTTCAATTTTTGGATGCATGTTTAACTTCACATATTCTAGGTTGTTTGAGGTCCTTCATATATTTTACTTCACGTGCTCATGCATTAAGTAGACAAACAGTATCCTCGCCTTGATGTTAGACACTGAGCCCTAGCTCATAATAATTGCATCTTACTTTAATTCATGTATGAGGCATGCAACGATCGTAGTACGGCGCCTTAACATAATAATATGTGATAGTAAGGTTTGGCTAAGTGGTTTTCAGACTCGAGCTGTAATTATTGTAAATGGGGCATGTTTAAAGTATTTGGAAATGAATGGCTTTTATTGCTTAAAACTATGAATACTTGATCACCTGTTCTGCTATGTGGGGTCAAGTCGATTCTGGCTTCATTCCAGTTGTACTCTTGGAGAATTTTGAAACCTCTCTTTCTCGATTTTGATTTTGTATTGCACCTGGCTATATTTAGAATTCTCTTATTGTGCTATACTTGGTCATTTGTTATCAGTATAGCTTAGGACTTTTGCCTGCCTGCTGCCTTTATTATTTTTTGTACCTCGCTCATTCGTAGTTTCATTCTAAGCATACTATCTCTTCTATGAGCCTCATATACTAGTGACGTAGTCAGTTGAGTCATCTTTATTTTGTACAGATCGGTCAAAGGTATGTAAGCTCCTTGTCAATGAAAGTTGATGCTTGCTTATGTTTTTTATGAGCAGGTAAAATTAAAAGTCGGATGGACTTAAATATTAAAACACTTTAAGTGCTGGAATATTGACTTATTGAGCAGTAATTGAAGGATGCTAATGGGATAAGATAGGAAATCAGAAAACAATGTCATGAATGCTAGTGTATCGAGTGCAAAGAGTCAGACCGTTGAATTGAAATCAAGCGTGTGAACTGCGACAATTTTCATAAGATCTACTGGAAGTTAGATCAAGTATATCCATCGTTGTAGCCACATATTCTGGAGCTATACAAAAACATCTTGCAAATGAGATGTGGAGTATATTTGCCATCTTGGAATATGGAATAAGTTGTTTCATTTGTTCTCGTTCTTTGTCAGCGGGCAGACTGTGCTAAGCAATCCCGGCAGCGCTAGTGAATGATCACCATAATTATTTTTAGTATCCCAACCACATGTGGTTATCTGCTATTCAATTCAGCACCTTATAGACGGTCCATGTAGAGAAAGCAGGAAGCATAGACATAGAATTAACTATTTAAAATCAAATCAGTTATAGTCGTGTATTTTTTGTTTGATTCATTTATAGGATGTTTTATGAGAAAATTGATGGTACAGATTAATTTTGGTACTTTATTCTGCGGAGTCTCGTACTTACGGTACCTTTAGTGCAAAACTCGAATTGGTTAGGGAAATGTGTGAATGAGAATGTCACATATATACATGTTTCGGTCAGTGAAAAAGTCATGCAGTTGATTGTAGCGTATCACATGTGAAATTGAATATGTTCTTTTGATGTTTGTGTGTAGGAAGATAGTGAGAAGACTGGTAAAGTGACATCTGCAGGGATGTACTTCCTGCATTTTCAAGTTTACAGAATGGATTCAACTATAAACGCAGTATGCTATTATATCATATGCTCGCCGCCATCATTGTTGTAATCAGTTTCGTGAAACTCATCGTCGACACGCATTAATAATTGTGTTTTTGATGCTGTAATAGCTGGCTATGGCCAAGGACCCTGAAGCTGCTTTCTTTAAGCGCTTGGAAGGCCTGCAACCATGCGAGGTGTCAGAACTTAAAGCTGGAACTCATATATTTGCTGTTTATGGTCTGATTTGATGACATTTTGGAAATTTGTCAAATTAAATCCTTCTGTGTAGGCTAATTAAGTTACCCAATCTGTGCAGGCGATAACTTCTTCAAAACTGCTAGTTACACTATCGAAGCTGTTTGTGCGAAGTCATACAAGGAAACAACTAATAAGCTCCAGGAAATCGAGGCTGAAATATTAAGGAAGAGAAATGAGTTACGTCAATTTGAAACTGAGTACAGAAAAGTGAGTAGCTACCATCATATCAGCCCCTCTCCTGTTCACTGTTGATTTTGGTCAATCTTAACATCCAGTCGGTGCTTGTTTCAGGCGTTGGCACGCTTTCAAGAAGTCACAAATAGATACAGCCAGGAAAAGCAGTCTGTGAGTTTTATTTCCTTTATTGATCATGCAGTTTCCTATAGATCACTGGAACAATCTTTGCCTGACAATTCACATGGATCGCCATGATCTATCTTTAGTAACGGTTTTGGTAGTCCGATAGATAAACCAATCCAACATGATTGAATTTTCTCTTTGATTAGGGCTGATATAGTTTTATCATGTAGGTTGATGAGCTTCTGAGACAGAGAGACAGCATCCATTCTTCATTCACTTCGGCGAGAACAGTTGCTGTTGGAGGGAACACTAATTATAGTAATGGAAGCAGTAGTAAAAATGACGATACAAAAGCTGATAGCCCCATCGAAGATGGGAACTCAGATGGGAAGGACAAGTCTGGCAGAAAGAAGTGGTTCAATCTCAACTTGAATAGATCGGATAAGAAAGTTGGATAAATGCTTTGAATTCCAATCCGCTGTCGTCCCTGGTGTCCTAAAAACTCACCCTCAGCTCAATCCTCAACAAGATCCGCTTCCGTTGCATATTGTAAATTAGCTGCCACTCCAGGGCTCAGGCAAAATTTTCCGGTATCCGGCTTGCTATGTTTCTGAAGGTGCCTAATGTAAGAAAGTAGTCAGCTTCGTTGTGTATCAATTTGCCATGAATTTATTGTTTGCCAAATTTGTTCAAAGGTTTATATTTGTTGGCATTTAAGATCTCTCAGAACCACTTCACTGCATTCAATGAAGGTGGAGGATGTTGTTATTTTTATCCTTGTCACTTTTTTACTTCTGGAATCTCAATTTATAATCTCAGTAAGTTCAATGTCGATCTAAAAAGCAGCAGCTTGCATTGTAGTGTGAATTAAAATCTCATAAGCTTGCAAAATTCATAGCTAAACTTATGCAATCAGAAAAGAACAATAACAGGCTTAAGAAACCAAGGAAAACAATCAATTCCAAACATATATACGAGAAAAGCATACATTTAATTATGGAAATAAAACACGTGCAAGTAGGTCAACAAGGGTTGACATGTTTTGTAGTATGTCTTTTTAAAGAGGTGTTAATTCGATTGTTTTAAATTGTTAATAGTCGGCTAGGAACACATAAGTTGATGTTTTCAAATAATTACTATTTTAACTCACTCGTTAGACATCATTCTATCTGGCTAATACGTCATGATTGTTGGATGGGTTTTGTTGAAATTACAATACCTCATTTTGCTTCCAATTAATAGAGTTAAAATGATAGTAAAAAGTCCTCAAAACAAACTCACTCGTAAATAATAGGTGGAGAATTCGGCCCTTCACAAATCATACTTTTAAAAAAATTGTATTTGACCTCTTGAGTTGGGTTACTTTAATTTGGGTACTGATCACAAGCTTTTACATGGGTATGTCATCAAAATGGCATAAGGGTCTCTTTAGGTGGCCTAAAAATGGCCTCACTAACCTGCATGATTCACCAGCCCTAGCTAGGACTGGATAGGAAACTCATATCACATGACACTCCAACACCATGCCAAAACTCATACATATAAGTCTACAAGCTCAACAGCCATTGTAACTGAGCCAAGATGCCTGAATATTGTGTAACAGGAGGAACTGGATTCATAGGAGCTTATCTGGTGAAGGGCTTGTTAGAAAAAGGGCACACTGTCCGAGCAACCGTGCGAAATCCTGGTACACATTTCCACTCTTCTTGTCTCTTTGCCGAATTGGGAGTGAGTAATGAGATTTTTTTTCTTTGAACAGATGATCTGGAGAAAGTTGGGTTTCTTCTGAAATTGGGTGGAGCAGAGAAGAGACTGAAGCTAGTGCAAGCTGATCTGATGGTGGAAGGAAGCTTCGACGAGGCTGTTGATGGCGTGGATGGCGTGTTTCATGCCGCCTCCCCGGTTTTAGTCCCTTATGATGACAACATACAGGCAAAAAAATCACTCACAGGACTGACTGACCAAAATACTTTTTTGGATATTTTTTATGCCAAAACTCTCAACTTCCTCTGCAGGCTAATTTAATTGATCCTTGTATCAAAGGCACTCTGAATGTCCTTAAATCCTGCTCCAAGGCGCGCCGCGTCAAGCGAGTGGTGCTAACCTCTTCCTGCTCAGCTGTACGATACAGGGAAGATGTTCAGCAAATTAGCCCTCTCAACGAGACACATTGGAGCGAAACTGACTACTGCAGACGACACAATGTAACAGTAAAAATTAATAAGTACCTCATCTTCTAGAATTCACCAACCTCCCATTTTCTACAATGCAGCTCTGGTATGCATACGCCAAAACCATAGGAGAACAACAAGCGTGGAAATTTGCGCAGGAAAAGGCGATTGACCTTGTCGGCGTCAACCCATCTTTTGTCATTGGCCCTCTGCTAGCACCAAAGCCAACAAGCACATTGCTGATGGTTTTAGCCATCATCAAAGGTCTGAATTTTTTTTTTCTCTCTTCTGATCTTCTGTAAAAAATTCTGCACTTGCAAAAATAACCGGGCTAAGCCAACGCAGGTCTGAGCGGCGAGTATCCAAACACGACGGTAGGGTTTGTCCACATTGATGACGTCATTGAGGCTCATATTCTTGCTATGGAGGAAACTAAAGCTTCAGGGAGGCTTATTTGCTCTAGTGCAGTGGCTCACTGGTCAGAAATCATAGAAATGCTCCGGGCAAAGTACCCGGAGTATCCTTATGAGAACAAGTCAGTTGTGATCACAGGACATTGATCTGATCAATTAAGGTAGCTGAGACAATTTGTTACTTGTAATTTTTCAGGTGCGCCCGCCACATGGGTGATAACAATTCACATAGCTTGGACTGTGGCAAGATCCTGCAGCTGGGTCACTCCGGTTTCAAAACCATTCCTGAGATGTTTGATGAGTGCATCAAGAGTTTTCAGCAGAATGGGTTCCTCTGAGCTCCATCTGGCTTGGGATGCATAGCATAAACTTTAATAAGAAATCACAAGCTCCATATTCTGCAGATTTCTCCTTCACTCGTATTTCACACTATGCCATATACAGAAACAAATGCATGATCCTTAAACATCAACTCATTGTGGCTGTGAATAGAGCTGAAGCCAGCTAAATCAATCGCGAACAAGCTCGATCAAAAGTTGGTTCGATGATAAACGAGTCGTGAACTTGTTGATAAGTTCGATTAAACAAAAAGTAATTTTATTTTAACGAAATGAGAGTCCGTTGCAGCCAAACCAAATACAACCATATCAAAATGACAATTTTATTTAAAGAAGAATTTGAAAAAGTAATAAATATATCGTCTTATAAACCCATAATATAAAATGATGTATTGATATTTTGCCACCAGCCTGTCTAGTAGATGTCTTATAAAGTATGCATCCATCCAAGAGCATGTCAAAAATAGTGTTGTGCGAAAATGATGCAGATTTTGTTTTTGGCTGTTGGATTGGGTTAAGGCCCAAAGTTACTGCTGGCCCAGTTCAAGGAAAAGAAGGCTTTGGCTGTTGGGTTGGGTTAAGGCCCAAAGTTACTGCTGGCCCAGCTGAAGGAAAAAATAGCTGATATTGGGCCTGGCATAGGTCGATTGTTGTGTTTTTATGCTTGTTTTTATTGATTCGATAAATGTTTAGTGATTGAATTAAGAAAGAAATTTGAGTTGTAAAACATGGTTTTAGGTGGATAGATTTTATTTACAACTTGCTCAAGATTGGGAATATGAACTGATGTTCATAAAATTGACAGACCAAATCTGGCTAGCCTCCTTCAATATAAATCCGACAAACATAGTAATTTAGGTAGTGCGAATCTGGAACCAAACCAGTGCCTTGCAAAACCAGAAATCTACAACATCAACAGTGATATCGAAAAACCTGTCAAGTAAAGAAATACGCCGTGAAATGTCATAGAAAGTTTATAGGCCATGGAAAATAAACTACTTTATGCACAAAGGGAAATTGAAGAATACTCACTCGTGAGAGAAATCAAACGATTGATAAGTTACATTTTGTATTCAGCAAACATACTCGCAAAAGAAGGCATTTTGGACAGCTCAGGTAGCATATGAAAACCCAAAAGCCCATACTCAAACATAGTTTTAAAATTACTCGCCGCATGAGATTTCCTCACTCCTCAATGCATGTGCTTAAATTACCTTATTCCTCACTAGAGAAACAGTAAATTAAACTCAAAGACATCCTCACGACAAAAATGTATCTCATGCACCCTAAGTTGCAGTTCATCAGCAAGTCCTCGTGCAAAATTTTTTGTATCCCGGTATTTATTAATACCTTGATACTACCATTCCTACCTGCAAAATTTTATGGGCATAAGATGTTAAGCGGTTCTTCCATCCATGGAAGATCGAGATTTTCAAGATCCATGTTGAGATCAGCTCCATCAAGCTGCAGATCAAGATCAAAATCAAAGTCTGGCAAATTGGCTACAGCTGAGTCAAATCCACCAGAACTGCCAATGATGTTGTCGAATTTGTCAAAATCGTTAAAGAGTTGCCCGAATTCATCATCTTTAAATAGAGAATCAAATTCCAATCCCAAGCCAATCTCCTGGTCAAGCGATGAAGACATCAATCCATCCAGCTCAGGGGAAGGCAGCACAAACTGAGGTTGTTTAACATCGGCGGCTGCCTCTTTTTCGTTAATCTTGTCACCCGCAGGAGAGGATGGTCCATGTGGCTCAGACTCCACTGACCCTGCTCGTATACCTTGCTGGGAAAGAGTAGACCCATTTTTCCTTTTTTCTGAAACAGCCTTTACTCGTGATGTCTTCACATTGGAAGATGAGTTGAATCCAGTTTTTTTCTTCGAAGTTACAGAAATAGTCGCACCCAATGCCTCATACTCCCGCAGCTTCGCTTGGTAGGCTTCTGAGGCTTCCTCAGGCGTATTGAATGTGCCTAACCAGACACGGACACCTCTAAACGGGTCACGAATCTCAGCTGCCCACTTCCCCCATTTCCTAAGTCGAACCCCGGGCTTCTTAGAAAATGACTGGGTCATCAACACCTTAGACTTCTTAGCATGCAATCTGTCATTATTACCATCCCACTCATTATTAGCATCACGTTTCGCTCCAGTAACTGGCATCTTTATCTCCTTCACAACCCGCTTTGGTTTAATCTCATAACCCCTCGCAGCACCTCTCACATTGTCCTCCTCGTCGCTAGAGGAGTCAGTAGCAAAAGGATCAGAATAAATAATTCGAACTTTCCTAACACTTCTTAGGCCAATCGACATTTATCGTGTCTCCTGAATCACCGATCCTTATGCAAATAACAAGATGGTAAATAACAGATCCTCGCTGGCGATCAGAATGCGGCAAGAAACACTCAAAAATCAATGATACCACGCCAAAACACTCAAATTCTGAATTGCAAGTCTTTCCGCAATGAAAACAGAACAAAGAATTGTTGTATGTGAAATCCCCCAAAACACTCTACACAAGAAGATGAACAGCAAATCCTGCAGAAACAAAACACAATCAAATGACATAAGCAAACAAATCAAAATCTCAAATTTCAGATCTGAAACTACCAACTAAAACCCATCAGAGGGTTTAAGGATGTAAACAACTAACGGAAAACATCTACACCAGATTCACTCAATCAAAGAGCTAGGGTTTCTTCACACAGAAAGAAGAAAACAAAAATCCCAAAATTAAGTAACCAAAAGTCGTTCGTTACCTTTTAGGCCTCAAACGCATCGAATCGACTGCGCAGACCTTAACCAGACTCCGAGCGACACCCACAAACGCCGAATCACAAGAAAATGAAGAAATCCTTAGCTCCAATTGACCACTTAAAGTCATAAATGTCCAGCAAAACCTCCTCTCCTCTCCTGTCCCTTCCTATCCCCTCCTGCGAAGCCAGCGCCAACAAAAGCAAGCGTTACAGATCGCTACAGAGATAAGTTATCAAGTTATTTAATAGCAGATGAGAAGTCTGTGGCTTGTGATGCGATGCAAGCGAGTAAGCAGACGACTGTACGATGAGACAAAATCGGGATTCAAACGAACAAATCACAACACATCTCATCACTCAGTAAATATCGGACCGATTTTTGACTTGACACTAAATAAAACAAGCAAGCAAACGTCAGATTGGGTTGCAGAAAGGCTGAGCATCATCAGTACCTCTCTACGGCTCCTGCGTCGATTTCCGAGCGAGGGGGTTAAGAAGAAAGAGTTGGAGAGAGAGTGCGAAGCTGTTCAGTCCCAGTCGGCTTCGTTTATCGCGACGGTCAAAATCAATATTTATAATATTAAAATATTTCTTTTTTTGCTATTTTTATTGAATTAGTAAATAATTTCAATGATTCGGGGATATTTGGGAAATATAAATATGGAATAATTAGTTTACTAATTTGGAAAGTGAGAATGAAAATAAAATTTAGGAAAAATTAATTTAATTTACATGCATGATGCATGGATGACCATCCGCTGCTCATGCACATCATACATACATATGAACTGATGCGCCATTTGATTAGTTTTATTAAAAAAGAGTTATTAGTATAAATTAATTCATACTAAAGATGATGCCAATGCCTTGAATGTTAAATAAATTATTTTTTTAAACGCATATCAAAATGTTATTTCATAATCTTTGCAACCAACCAACCAAATCTAATTTCAAATTTTAGCATTGAGTGGGCTACAACATTCATTGATTATCGAATCTATTTAATGGTAGGTGTAACAAAGAAATAATTAAAAAAATATTTAGAAATTAGGAATTACTGACTAAAGTGGTGTCATCCAGGAAGAAAGCTAATTTCAAGATGTAGATGACAAGGAAGGAATTGGGAGAACAAATCAGAATGAGTCTCGGATCAACAACTTAACTTAAATCCTCCATGGGCTAGCTGAACCAATGCTCGCTAACGATTCCTTTCCGCATGCCTTTTGTAAACTGGTCTTGACTTAGACTGTGACATTACTACAGTTTTTTAGTTTTGAAATTTCATTGAGAGGTTAAGAAAAAAAAGAATAAAGCATTACCTCTTGCATACTCACTTTCATGTGTAATTTGTCCAAATCTCGGACTCTGCTTTTTCTCACCTCAAGCAGTTTCTGGGATGATTCTGTCTCTCTGCATTGCACACAGATGTTTATATACTACTGCGTATTGATATTTTCAGCAACATATATAAAAGTGAAGTGAAAGCCTACCTGACTTCATCATAATTTACATGTTTGTTCTTCGATGAAAGATTGCCGAGGGAGTGGAGCGTTGCAGTTAGCTTCTCGATTTCCTGCAACAAAATGAGACAATGTAATACAGCGGCCAATAAATTAGGCACAATTGTGATTATAAACAATCACCTTCTTCTCCATTTGAAGCTGTTGGAGAATGTAGCCTGCATCTTCCGTCTTCAGCTCTTTTTTAGTGTACTTACTCCTGGATAACAAGAAGCAGACTAATCACCCACAACATAAACAGAGAAATCAGCAATCCGCGTCGTATCTACAGAATGACATACTTGAGGTTGTTCATGTTCATCATCTTGAAGCGAGGAGACTCATTTGGTTTCTTAAAATGTTGAGTGTAATTATTTACCTGACTCCTGAAACAGCACCACAAGAAGACTAATCAGGCACAACAGGAAGTACTAAAGATGAAGGGTAAATCAATCCTACTACTACTTGTGTTGGTGAATTCCATCTCGAACTCTGAAATTGATCATCTTGAAGTTGAACTCATCTGGATTCCTAAACTCTGCTTTCTCTCGGAGTCTCTGTCGAATAACAATATGAATCACATCATCCTCTGGAATTGAGTAAGATAAGAAGAAATTGGAGTTGAAAAATTACTCTTAAAGCTTCCTTCTTTCTGTTGTAAGCATCGGCTCGGAGAACATACTCCTTGTGCTTCTCCAGAAGTCCAAATTTTTCCTCGATTCCCTGAAAACAAACGGACGCATTATTATTTCAAAAACAAGTTGCCGAATCGATCATGTAACTCACGGCTGAGCTCGCTCCCTGTAAGCCTGTCAGTGGAATGTTATTGTTTCGATGACAACAAGCACAGAAGAGAAGAGAATTTTTTGGATCACTGAACTTTGATATTGCAAGACAAACCAAACACATGTAGTTTGGAGCCTTTTAATTATTTTTTCAGCCTCTTCTCTGCAGTAGCACAGACCCATCAACTAACAATTGATGATAGGTAGCTTAATTACGATTTCTAAACACAACAAATTGCAGTAAGAAGAAGCAAAAATTCAGGGATCCCCAAGACAAATAATTGGGCCGAGTACTATTTACCGCTTTTCTCAGAGATTGAACGTACTTCTAACATGCTTGGGCCACGACAACTTATTAATCAAAACACAAAATACATACACCTCAATATTCAACAAACAACGCGCCTCCAATTTAATATATTGGGCTGATGAACTCCATCTCCAACTTTGCTATTGATCATGATTGAGGTATTTACAAGTTGTTACTTTTCTTGTGAGGATGGAAACTTTGTGTATCTAGAGGAGGTTTACACTACACAGATTTATTAAGACTAGTATGTGTGTAAATTGTGGATGAATATGTGTGTAAATTGTGGATGAAGAATGAAATTCATCAGAAACAAAATAAGTCAGCCAGCCCAACATCAGTCAGACAGGCTATACTATACAGATTTACAACATCAGTCACTCGACTTTATTGAGACTAAAACATGAAACTTTAAATCTAAGTAGCAGAAATTTCTAACACATGCAGACTTAATATTCTTGTTTCATAAACTAGAATGGAATTTCAGGGTTGGGATTCTCAGTAGACATTGAGTTGAATAGCCTTGTCCATTGAGGAATTGCAAAGAATCCGACTTTATCTACATCCACTAAAATTAATAAAGTAGGAAGAAATAATCATCTTTTTCATGACTCTTTCCACATCCATTAAAATTGGGTCAGCCAATATATAATCTCTTTCAAGTGAACTTCATTGCGCCCTATAATTTAATCCGTAAAGTCAATTTTAAATATGTCCCAACAGCTTATACGTGCATAGTAAACCTGAAATTGCAAATTATCGCGCTTGTCACGTATCAGCCTCAAAACACTGAAATCCATTTCCCCATCCATGAAAACACACCAAAAACCAAAACTCTGCCACGAATAATATGGTCCTCTATTTAAGAAACCAATCATCCTAGTATTCCTTGTGGTTGTGTTTAGAAATATTAACTTGGATTGTCCCACATCGTAAAAAATGAAAAAAAGATAAAAGCTTATATTGAATTCTAGTACTTGGACTTATAAGTCCGGACTTTTTAGTCAGAACCGGGCTAGAATTTAATTGAGTCAAATCCTAACAAATGGTATCAGAGCCCTTTCGAGTGAACTTCATTGCGCATTCTTAAGTGAATTTCATTGCGCCCTATATTTAATTGGGCCAACCAATGAATAATCTCTTTCAAGTGAACTCCATTGCGCCCTATAATTTGCTCCGGAAAGTCAATTTCAAATATGTCCCAACAGCTTGTACGTGCGGAGTAAATCTGAAATTGCAAATTATCGCACTTGTCACGTATTAGCCTTAAAACTCTGAAATCCATGGTCCATCCATGAAAACACACCTAGAACAAAAACTCTGCCACGAATAATATAGTCTTTTGTTTAAGAAACCAATCATCCTAGTCTTCCTTGTGGATATGTTTAGAGATATTCACTTGGATTTTCCCACATCGCCGAGAATAAAAAAAAAGAATGAAAGCGTATATTGAATTCTAGTACTGGAACTTACAAGTCCGGATTTTTGAGACAGTATCGGGCTAGAATTTAATTGAGCAAAATCCTAACAAATGGTATCAGAGCCCTTTCAAGTGAACTTCATTGCGTCGTTTTAAGTGAACTTCATTGCGCTTTATATTTAATTGGGCCAACCAATGAATAATTCCTTTCAAGTGAACTCCATTGCGCCCTACAATTTGCTCCGGAAAGTCAATTTCAAATATGTCCCAACAGCTTATACGTGCGGAGTAAACCTGAAATTGCAAGTTATCACGCTTGTCACGTATCAGCCTCAAAACTCTGAAATCCATGGCCCCATCCATGAAAACACATTCAAAACCAAAACCCTGCCACGAATAATATGGTCCTATGTTTAAGAAACCAATCATCCTAATATTCTTTGTGGCTGTGTTTAGAGGTATTCACTTGGATTGTCCCACATCGTCAAGAATGAAAAAAAAGATAAAAGCGTATATTGAATTCTAGTACTGGGACTTACAAGTCCGGACTTTTTAGTCAGAACCGGGCTAGAATTTAATTGGGCCAAATCCTAACAAATGGTATCAGAGCCCTTTCAAGTGGACTTCATTGCGCCTTCTTAAGTGAACTTCATTGCGCCCTATATTTAATTGGGCCAACCAATGAATAATCCCTTTCAAGTGAACTCCATTGCGCCCTATAATTTGCTCCGAAAAGTCAATTTCAAATATGTCCCAACAGCTTGTACGTGCGGAGTAAATCTGAAATTGTAAGTTTTCGCACTTGTCACGTATCAGCCTCAAAACTCTGAAATTCATGGCCCAATCCATGAAAACACACCCAAAACCAAAACCCTGCCACGAATAATATGGTTCTCTGTTTAAGAAACCAATCATCATAGTATTCCTTGTGGTTGTGTTTAAAGATTTTCACTTGGATTGTCTCACATCGTCGAGAATGAAAAAAAAGGATAAAAATTTATATTGAATTCTAGTACTGGGACTTACAAGTCCGGGCTTTTGAGTCACAACCGGGTTAGAATTTAATTGGGCCAAATTCTAACAACTGATATCAGAGCCATTTCAAGTGAATTCCATTCCGCCCTTTTAAGTGAACTTCATTGCCCTATATTTAATTCGGACAACCAATGAATAATCCCTTTCAAGTGAACTCCATTGTGCCCTATAATTTGCTCCGGAAAGTCAATTTCAAATATGTCTCAACAGCTTGTACGTGCGGAGTAAACCTGAAATTGCAAGTTATCCTTCTTGTCACGTATTATCCTCAAAACTCAAAAATCCATGGCCCCATCCATGAAAACACACCAAAAACCAAAACCCTGCCACGAATAATATGGTCCTCTGTTTAAGAAACCAATCATCCTAATATTCCTTATGGCTATGTTTAGAGGTATTCACTTGGATTGTCCCACATCGTCGAGAATGAAAAAAAGATAAAATTTATATTGAATTCTAGTACTGGGACTTACAAGTTCGGGCTTTTGAGTCAGAACCGGATTAGAATTTAATTGGACCAAATCCTAACAAATGGTATCAGAGCCCATTCAAATGAACTCCATTGCGCCTTCTTAAGAGAACTTCATTGCGCCCTATATTTAATTGGGCCAACCAATGAATAATCCCTTTCAAGTGAACTCCATTGCGCCCAATAATTTGCTCCGGAAGGTCAATTTCAAATATGTCCCAACAGCTTGTACGTGCCAATAAACCGGAAATTGCAAGTTATCACGCTAGTCACGTAGCAGCCTCAAAACTCTGAAATCCATGGCCCCATCCATGAAAACACATCCAAAACCAAAACCCTGCCACTAATGATATGATCCTCTGTTTAAGAAACCAACCATCCTAATACTCCTTGTGGCTGTGTTTAGAGGTATTCACTTGGATTGTCTCACATCGTCGAGAATGAAAAAAATGATAGAATTTATATTGAATTCTAGTAGTGGGACTTACAAGTTCGGGCTTTTGAGTCAGAATCGGATTAGAATTTAATTGGACCAAATCCAAACAAATGGTATCAGAGCCCATTCTAATGAACTCCATTGCGCCTTCTTAAGAGAACTTCATTGCGCCCTATATTTAATTGGGCCAACCAATGAATAATCCCTTTCAAGTGAACTCCATTGCGCCCAATAATTTTCTCCGGAAAGTTCAATTTCAAATATGTCCCAACAGCTTAAACGTGCGGAGTAAACCTGAAATTGCAAGTTATCGCGCTTGTCACGTATCAGCCTCAAAACTTTGAAATCCATGGCCCCATCCATGAAAATACCCAAAACGAAAACCCTGCCACAAATAATATGGTCCTCTGTTTAAGAAAATAATCATCCGAGTATTCCTTGTGGTTGTGTTTAGAGATATTCACTTGGATTATCCCACATCGTCAAGAATAAAAAAAGATAGAAGCTTATATTGAATTCTAGTACTGGAACTTACAAGTCCGGACTTTTGAGTTAGAACCGGATTAGAATTTAATTGGGCAAAATCCTAACAAATGGTATCAGAGCCATTTCCAGTGAACTTCATTGCGCCTTCTTAAGTGAACTTCATTGCGCCCTATATTTAATTGGGCCAACCAATGAATAATCCCTTTCAAATGAACTCCATTGCGCCCTATAAATTGCTCCGGAAAGTCAATTTTAAATATGTCCCAACAGCTTGTACGTGCGGAGTAAACCTGAAATTGCAAGTTATCGAACATATCAGCCTCAAAATTCCGAAATCCATGGCCCCATTCTTGAAAAGACACCTAAAACTGAAACCCTGCCACGAATAATATGGTCCTCTGTTTAAGAAACTAATCATCCTAGTATCTCTTGTGGCTGTGTTTAGAGATATTAACTTGGATTGTCCCAAATCGCCGAGAATGAAAAAAAGAGAGGATGAAAGCTTAGTTTGAATTCTAATACTGGGACTTACAAGTCCGGTCTTTTGAGTCAGAACCGGTCTTGAATTTAATTGGGTCAAATCCTAACAACTAGTATCAGAGCTTTTTCAAGTGAACTCCATTGCCCTATATTTAATTGGGCCAACCAATGATTTATCCCTTTCAAAGTGAACTTCATTGCGCAATATAATTTGCCCCGGAAAGTCAATTTCAAATATGTCCCAACAGCTTGTACGTGCGGAAAACCTGAAATTGCAAGTTATCGAACGTATCAGCCTTAAAATTCCGAAATCCATGGCCCCATCCATGAAAAGACACCTAAAACTGAAACCCTGCCACGAATAATTTGGTCCTCTGTTTAAGAACCCAATCATCATAGTATTTCTTGTGGCTGTGTTTAGAGATATTAACTTGGATTGTCCCAAATCGCCGAGAATGAAAAAAAAGAAAAGGATGAAAGCTTATATTGAATTCTAATACTAGGACTTACAAGTCCGGTCTTTTGAGTCAGAACCGGTCTTGAATTTAATTTGATCAAATCCTAACAACTGGTATCAGAGCCCTTTCAAGTGAACTCCATTGCGCCCTATATTAATTGGGCCAACCAATGATTTATCCCTTTCAAAGTGAACTTCATTGCGCAATATAATTTGCCCCGGAAAGTCAATTTCAAATATGTCCCAACAGCTTGTACGTGCGGAGTAAACCTGAAATTGCAAGTTATTTGCGCTTGTCATGTATCAGCCTCAAAACTCTGAAATCCATGGTCCAATCCATGAAAACACACCCAAAATCAAAACTCTGCCACGAATAATATGGTCCCCTATTTAAGAAACCAATGAGCCTAGTCTTCATTGTGGCTGGATTCCACAAAGTGGTAGTTCTCCGGTAACTAAATGTGCAGAAAATACCGTAGCAGGATCCCAAAATCCAGTTCCATACGTAATTATCTGATTTGACAAAGGAGTGGAATCATGGACCAGCCGCTCATAGATAATGTAGGGAGAAATAATCATCTTTTTCGTGACTCTGTCCACATCCACTAAAACCGGATATATGCACTTATTTTCACAAGGCTTTTTCATGATCGTTAACGTATTAATGCTACTTGAAGCAGAACGCACGGTCACTATTAAATAGTGCTCCATGACGAATTTAGGATTCTCAATGTTTTCCTTCCACAGCTTACATACAGCCTTGATCCTAGCTAGCCAAAGATCCTAAAGACAATGTTTCTGGCCCAATTTCTCCCCCCAAGATCAACATCCTCAAAAAATGTTGCATTTTCAGTCTCA
The DNA here is from genome assembly GCA_963678935.1 of Umbilicus rupestris. Taxonomy (NCBI): domain Eukaryota; kingdom Viridiplantae; phylum Streptophyta; class Magnoliopsida; order Saxifragales; family Crassulaceae; genus Umbilicus; species Umbilicus rupestris. The sequence continues at coordinate 11,376,307 of OY787619.1, forward strand.
AAGATATTTCTAGAAGTAGGATCATAAAATTTGAATTCCCTCGATCGCTCCACATAGCCAATAAAGTAGCTGCTAACTGTCTTGGAGTCCAATTTACCTTCATGAAGCCTATAAAGCTTCGCCTCAGCTAGACATCCTCAAACATGCAAATGCTTTAGACTAGGCTTACACCCACACCAAACGGTTTAAGAGGTATGTTGTTGTCTTAACTGCTTCACCCCAGCTTTCTTAAGTGTCCGATTTCCTCTTTCAGCTACACCGTTCATGCTAGGTGAATCTGGCATGATGTACTGAGGTACGATCCCGCATTCCTCTAGGTATAAAGCGAGCGGTCCTAGACGCTGTGCTCCTGAGCCATGATATCAATCATAGTACTCACCACCACGATCTGATCTGACGCTCTTAATTTTCTTGTGGAGTTGCAACTCAACCTCTGTCTTAAAGGCTTTGAACACATCTAGAGAATGTGATTTCTCATGTATAAGAAATAGGTAATCAAAACGTGAGTAATCATATATGGAACTGATAAAGTACCGTTGACCATTCTAGGAAGTAGTAGGGAACGACCCACATATAGCGGTAAGAATCAGTTCCAAGACGCCAGAAGTTCTATTGGCACCTAATTTCTTAACTTTGATCTGTTTTTCCTTAATGCACTTGACGCAAGTATCAAGATCAGAAAAGTCGAGTGAATCAAAAATGCCATCAAACACAAGATACTGAATCCGAGATCTCGAGATATGACCCAGACGCTTGTGCCACAATGAAGCCAAATCAGTTAATTTACGCTTCGTACAACGTTTTTCCACGTGCAGGGTCTCAGAATACGATGAAACAACATCCAACGAGTAAGATTATCAAACACATTTAATGCACCAGTTCCCACATTTCTAGAATTAATGGATAGCTGATACTGATTATTTTTGAATGAACAACAATAACCAAATTTGTCTAATACAGAAATCGAAATTAAGTTCCGACTAAAAGTCTGTACTACAAAAGTATCCACTAAATCTAAGAATTGACCAGATGCTAGTAATAATCTAAAGTGACCAATTGCCTCTACTTGCACCGACTCGCCATTTCCAACATAGATGCGTCTTTCAGCATCATTTGGCTTTCGATGGTTCACGCAACCATGCATAGAAACACATATATGAGTGGTAGCACTAGAGTCTATCCACCATGTGTTTCTAGGTACCGAAGCTAAATTAACTTCAGAACATACCAAGTTGAGAAACTTACCCTTCTGAGCACGTCATTTGGCATACTGAGAACAATCCTTCCTAAAAGTGTCCAGGCTTATTACAAAAGTGAAAGGTAGAATCAGATTTCTACCTCTTAAAGTTTGAAACCTTGGGAGGTGCAGTAGCGTGTCCTTAACATTATCTTTGTTCATTTTGGTGTGCGAGTGAAGTTTGCACTCTCGGGCCTGTCTTGCTTCAGCCTTTCTTCAGTGAGATCATCTGACTTAGGCATACAAATAGGCAAGTCAAGATTGCTGCCAAGCCTAATCATCATATTCTTCTTCTAATCCTTGAAGTTGGTCTCATTCAACTTAGGAGTGTTGTTTATGTTGGTTTGCGGAAGACATTGATATGTAAGTTGATTTAGAGAATAAAAGAATTCAAATAAGTTTAGGCTCACAAAATATATACATATAAATGTATATACGACAAATATTTAAAAGAAGAATCTGACATTCCAAGATACCGGCCACAACGTTAATAGCAAGTCTTATGACAATGGTACTAACTGTGAGTGAATATCTTGTTGTAGTGATCAAAATATTGACGAGAAGATGTGTCAAATAATAAACTATCTTAGGATGTATGTATTATTCACACCAAGATGCAAAAGAAACGTCACATGTTTATCACCACAGATATGTATGCAGCCATATTGAATATTAATTTAACTTAGGGCTAATTAGATATTCATATGAACTACACACATCCATCCTAACAAATCAAATAAGTCAATCTACGCGGATACGCCACTTTGTATACGTGTATTTCCGTTTTGATTAACATATTTTAAAGTATAAGCTCAAAATTGAATGTCAATCTTGCAGGTAAATATTTAATAATGTTGGTTCCCAAAAGTATGGTTAAAGAATTGAACCATAAAACAAATCAGAAAAACTGATTGAACCAACATTCAAATTCTGACACAAAATCAGAATTAACCAATTCAAAAATTGAACCGAACTGAAAATTTGACCAAACCGGATGGGACCTAACAGAAAATTGGACCGCAACAAAATTGGGCCGAACCGGTCCAACGTCATATTTGTTTTTGGTCCAACAACAAACTACGTTTGGAATGCAGCCGAAAACGTAACTCGTCCATCTTCTCCTCTCGGAGCAACGAACTCAGCCGAACACAGGAAGCCGAGCTCCTCTTTCACTCGCCGAAGAACTTGCTGAACAGGCACGAATAAATCGTAGCAGAGAAACTGGGGGACGACAACTCGAGAACAGAGCAATCAAGAGCGAGGAGCGGCACGACTCGGGGAAAAGAAATCGCGATGGAGCTACGCAGAGGCAAGCGACAAAGGCATCATTCCTCCTAGTTGGCGCGGGTCTAGACGAGGGAGGCGACAGCGCGAGAACGACCAAGGAGACGAGCGAAGATAGTCCGAGCAACGCCAAGCAAAGCTTTGTCGGAATTATGCGAGTGGGGTTGTCGATTCGCCGACGGAGAGGCTTCGGATCCGGGCTGGAGCAACACGGCGAGCGCGCAGGAGGTGCAGATCCAAGGCGGGGCAACGAAGGGTTGCGGACGAGTTCACCCAGTGAACTCGGTCAACCAGTGAACTCGGTCAACCCAGAAGCAATAAGTCGTAGGGTTTCACTGAGTCAACTCGACGAGTTGACTCAGACCCAAAATATGAAAAATTAGCAGAAATTTCTAACACATGCAGACTTTTAATAGTCTTGTTTCGTCAACTAGAATGGAATGGGAGGTGAAATTCAGGATTGGGATCTCACTAGACATTGGCCTTGTCCATTGAGTAATTGCAAAGAATCTGACATCAACATCTCGATTCTACTCACTTAGCTCCACCAAACTAAGCATTTTCTACCACCTTGTATCACGTAATAAAAAAAATTTCAATGATAATAAATGCAGCAGCCTATCAAGCTATACGAAAAAATCAAGGCAAAACTTACTACAATGGAGTCTACAAACTGAAGAGACTTTCTGTGTAGCTGAAAAGTGTGCTCTTTCCAGGAAGTTCAGTTTCATAATAGAAATGATCTTCGTTGTTGTGGAGGTCAAATTATCCAGTGCTGGCATTTTCTGTGAACAATATTCCCCCTCTTTCGTTCGAGTGACCAATTACTTTCTCAAAACATTTCACTCGAGGTAAAGATTGCCTCACCCAATCATCCTCCAGGACCCATGCTTCTCCAAGTGTCGGGTACACTATAGATAAACATTCCATGTTCAAACAACTGAATAAAACTTTTGACTGATCAGGTAAACCCATGGTTGGGGGTAATTCGATCTTCCCAAACCCTAGTCTATCCATGTCAAATGTGGAAATAAATTATGTTTCAGATGACTCAAAATCGATCACCAACCAATGAATAATCTCTTTCAAGTGAATCCTATTGTGCCCTATAAAAGTCAAATTCAAATATGTCTTAACAGCTTGTACGTGCGAAGTAAACCTGAAATTGTAAGGTATTGCGCTTGTCACGTATCAGCCTCAAAACTCTGAAATCTATGGCCACATTCATGAAAACACACCCAGAATCAAAACTCTGCCACGATTAATATAATTATCTGTTTAAGAAATCAATCATGCTAGTCTTCCTGGTGGCAGTTCCCACGTTAACTGAATGTGCAGAAATCGTCGTTACAGGATCCCAAAATTCAATTCCATTCGTAATTATCAGATTTGGGCAAAAGAGTGGAATCATGGACCAGCCGCTCGTAGACAATGTAGGGAAAAATAATCATCTTTTTAGTGATTCTCTCCACGTCCACTAAAACCAGATATATGCACCTGCTGTCCCAGGGCTTTATCATGATCGTTAACGTATTAATGCTAATTGAAGCAGAACACAGGGCCACGGCTAAATAGTGCTCCATGATGAATTTAGGATTCTCAATATTTTCCTTACACAGCTTACATACAGCCTTGAAGTGATTTGACCGAAAGCTTTTTTAGAAGTCACACATTTTATGGTCATCATATTTCCGAGGCACATGTTTTAATTTTTCAATGTACCATTTGAATTACAATAAGTTGTGGTGGTGATACTATAATCTCATCATCAGACATGCTTCTACATGGCCATTCTTGAGTTATCAATGTTATGATTAATTTAATTTGGATCGAACGTATAGTTTAGATAATTGTATATATGTTATCATTGTGATAATTTTGAATAATGTGATCTAATTCTTTTAGAAGCTTATCAGGTACAATTTTAGTCGTAGATATCTAGAGATAATTATAAAAATATTTAAGAGACGGAATCCATGATTATCTCAATTATATCTTCTTGTGTAGAAGATATGGATTATAGTTCCCGGTCTATCATACGTTCTCCAATTTCTTACTCTCAAAGAAACTGACCCAAGAGACATACGGTTTTACTGGAAGCACCAACCCACGCTTTTGTTTTGTTAATTACTTTCAGTCATTGGATTAAAGTATGTTTTATTTTATAGCGATTGGGTATGCTTAATTATTCTGGTATGGATTTGCTCTTGTTAACTCATTTCCGTCGTATAATTATGATCCAACAAGTGGTATCAGACGCCTCCCATATGCAGTTAATTGAGCGTAATACGAATTTAATTTTTATTATTGTTAAAATTGAACAGTTCACTAGTTAATTTTCTTCAAGATTACTAAAAAATTCAAATTAGATTTAACACTATAAAAACAAAAAACATTGATTTATTTTTACACTGTTTCTGTTCCATTCCATTGTAGTTGACGAAACAAGACTATTAAAAGTCTGCATGTGTTAGAAATTTCTGCTAATTTTTCATATTTTGGGTCTGATCTTTTGATCTTAAGTTATTTAAGTCTTGTTTCGTCAACTAGAATGGAATGGGAGGTGAAATTCAGGATTGGGATCTCACTAGACATTAGCCTTGTCCATTGAGTAATTGCAAAGAATCTGACATCAACAACTCGATCCTACTCACTTAGCTCCACCAAACTAAGCATTTTCTACCACCTTGTATCACGTAATAAAAAAAATTTCAGTGATAATAAATGCAGCAGCCTATCAAGCTATACGAAAAAAAAAAAACAAGACAAAACTTACTACAATGGAGTCTACAAACTGAAGAGACTTTCTATATAGTTGAAAAGTGTGCTCTCTCCAGGAAGCTCAATTTCATAATAGAAATAATCTTCGTTGTTGTGGAGGCCAAACTGTCCGGTGCTCGCATTTTTTGTGAATAATATTCCCCCTCTTTCGTTCGAGTGACCAATTACTTTCTCAAAACATTCCACTCGAGGTAAACATTGCCTCACCCAATCATCCTCCAGGACCCAAGCTTCTCCAAGTGTCGGGTACACTACAGACAAACATTCCATGTTCACACAACTGGATAAAACTTTTGACTGTTCAGGTAAACCCATGGTTGGGGTAATTCGATCCTCCCACACCCTAGCCTATCCATGTCAAATGTGAAAATAAATTATGTTTCAGACGACTCAAGATCGATCGCCAGCCAATGAATAATTCCTTTTAAGTGAACTCCATCGCATAATTTGCCCCGGAAAGTCAATTTCAAATATGTTCCAACAGCTTGTACGTGCGAAGTAAACCTGAAATTGCAAGTTATCGCGATGGTAATGTATCAGCTTTAACACTCTGAAATCCATGGCCCCATCCATGAATACGCACCCAAAACCAAAACTCTGTCACGAATAATATGATCCCCTATTTAACAAATCAATCAGCGTAGTCTTTCTTGTGGAAGGATTCCACAAAGTGGCAGTTCCCCAGTAACTGAATGTGCATAAAACGCCATAACAGGATCCCAAAATCCAGCTCCATACGTAATTATCAGATTTGGGCAAAGGAGTGGAATCATGGACCAACCGCTCATAGACAATGTACGGAGAAATAATCATCTTTTTTGTGACCATCACATCCACTAAAACCAGATATATATACACCTGTTGTCCCAAGGCTTTATCATGATCGTTAACGTATAATACTACTTGAAGCAGAACGCACGGCCACTGCTAAATAGTGCTCCATGACGAATCTAGGATTCTCAATGTTTTCCTTCCACAGCTTACATACAGCCTTGAAGTGTAGAAGTGATTTGACCGAAAGCATTTTTATTATCTCATTGAGTACATCACCCATCACATACTCTTCCGGGAGAGAGCAATCTCACTAATCAAGTTCTTATGTTTTTCAGATAGTGTTTGGAACTCTACATTCTGTTCCGTCAAGCAGCTAAGCACTTCACTGTTTGGAATATCAAAATGATCCTGACCATCCAGATAGATCTTTGGCTTCCAATACTCCTTCAACCACATCTTCCCACTATCACCCTGGTTATCAAGTGCTTTCTGGACAGCAGACTTTTTGAGGTTGAACATTTGCAGGGAATCAACAATATTTTGCGAATTCAGCAGCTTAGCTTGCTAACAAAAGTAAATCAATAATCAAAATATACTTCATGGTATACACACAAACCTTTACAACTGAACATATAAAAACCAGATATAAATTCAAATTTTCGCAACCCTAGCTTGTCTATTTACTGAGCTGCTACATCTATCTCTTGCTGTTCAGTCCATAAGTATATGCATTTTCCATAATGCTTGATCTGCACACATGTCAAAGATCCTAAATTACAATCAGCAGCCAATTAGGCGCCTCTAACTGATAAATTTCATTCTTCATCCACAGGTCACACTAGCTAGCTTGCTTGTTTCATGAATTCATTATCCGATTACTACATAAAAACCTAAATACACATATCCAACTGAAACATGGATTTCACAATTTCTATCCTAAGAAAAATTATTCTGAAAACACAACGAGCCACAAAAATAAAATGAAATACATCAAAGAAATTGAAAACAACTTCCAAGGTCCAAAAATCACTAATGATGATACCTCATTGGTATATATTTCTGGTAGCATTAGATTAGACTGCTGACCTTTCATTTCTGCCATGAGCAAATACATTTAGAAGTCACACATTATATGGTCATTAACACATAAGCGGAGCAAATGATGAGAATGGCGGATAATCAGTGTATCAAAAATATCACTTTCACTTAATGCACACGATAGTAAATAGAACTGTACCTCACTAATCAGCTTATTTTGTTCCTCTAACTCCACACTTTCTTTCATTTGGCTAAGATCTTCATTGTTTGGAATACCAAACTGATCCTGATGAGCCGGATACATCTTTTGCTTCCCATACTCCGTCAACGAAATCTTCCCACTTTCAGCCAGATTACCAAGTGTTTTCTGCACATGAGCCTTTTCAAGGTTCAACTTTTGCAGGATATCAGCAACATTATATGAGATCAGAGGCTTATTTTGCTGACAGGGAGAAAATCACAGGCTCATATCAAAATTTACAACATGTTATTTCATAAATGTACACTAATCTTTGCAACCAACCTAACAAAAACCAGATCTAATTCAAAAATTATAGCAACCATCCATTCAACATGTTTATCCAATTCACATGTTTCGCCCCACAGAAGCATTTTCCATAACAATCTTTAACTGCAATCATCAGCAACCAAGTACCTCCATCTGATGAATTTTATTCTTCACCCACAACGTACACACTCTAGCTTGGTTGGTTCAGGAATTCAACATTCAATACGCGCATTAAAATCAAGATAATCATAATCAAAATTCCAACTAAAACATGGATTTCACAAACCGTATTCTGAAAAACAAATTATTTAGTAAACAACAACCAGCCACACAAAAAATGCATCACAATAACCGAAACTTCTTCTCATGTTTAAAATCGCTATTGTTACCTCATTGGTATGTATTGTAAGAACCTGAAGTTTTATGTACAATCATGTTAGACTTGCTAAGTTTGGTAAAAAACAAGATTTAAGTTATACTAAACTAAATACAAAAATAATACTAAGTATAACACAATTTACTTGGGTGAAGGCAAGTGGCAGCCACTTGTCCTCACCCAAACTCACCAATCATGCATGTAATTAATGACTATAGTCCAAAAAGCTTGATAGAAGTCACAAAAATCACCACCTAAGCCTTTCTAATTAATGACTTTAGTCCAAAGTCTTGGAGAGGAGTCATTTTTGTGTTCAAGAAAGGAGAGAGAGACTAGAAACTTGAAGAGAAAATCTGGCAGCAACTTTGGATTGAAGAAACAAGTAGGATTCTTAATTTCTTCTTTTAGTTCTTATGTTTTATGTTCATGTATGTTATGTATGATGTATTGGTTGCTTACTTGGGTGGATGTGAGTGGTTTAAGGCTTCTTTTAGAGTGTTTTAAGTGAGTTATGTGTTGTGCAAGTGCTGGAATTAACCTGATAAAGCTTCATATTGTTGAAAGCAAGATTTTTATGCTTGGAAGTGTCATGGACAGATTTGGAATATGGTTATATGGATGTTCATGTCTCATTTCCTTAATAAAATGGCTATGAATGCCTCAAATGTGAACATGCATGAACTATGTTTATATAGTCAAGTTCTAGGTAGGAAAGACAAGATAAAAACTAGTTGATATGAAATTTGGAGTTGTTATAGTTGATGAAACATGTGATGTCAAATCTGAATTTTGATTTACATCCTAGAATGGCTTGTGTGCGAGTTTAAAGAGAACTAGAGTAGTTTACCTAGGTTCATATCTCTAAGACTTAAGGGTTGATCAAGATATACAAGAGGAAATTAAGCTTAGATGATTTTTTTAATTAGGGAATTTATATGGGAAGGTCTTTCTTGTCAAATAATATTGATTCTTACTTATGGATTTTACGTCAAATGAATTGTTTTACTATTCAATCCATGATGCTAGCCTTGATATATTTTGTGAGGACCTTGTCCATGAATTAAGTTTCTTATTCTTAATTCTTGCATTCACATATGCATTCATCTCATGACATAAGTATTCATACATGATATTCGCGAACTACAAGGAATGTAATATGAAAGAAAGGATGTGAATCGGGATACGAGTTATCCTTGGGTTAAAGCCCCTAAACCCTGCAGGAAGATCCCGCGTAAGGGATGATGGTTGGGGCCAGGCCGGTGAGAAACGTGGCCGGTAACTTTCCGAGTTGGAAAGTCTATCATTAGTTAATATTATGGTTTGCATAGAGCATCATATATGTGCATTTATCATGATCATTGCATATGACTTTTTGTGTGAATATAAAAACTTAGGCAACTAACAGTTGAAATTAAGTCTGCCTACTGAGTTGGAAAAACTCACTCCTAAATATTTTACAGGGAATTTCGAGAGTTAGAACTGAGTTGAAGTTCCAAAGAGACGTGGAACACTTTTGGGAACTTTTTGGTTGTAATATACTGATGTATGAAGTTAGTTGTTAGTGATTTCTCATGTAACCCCCTTTTGTGTATAAAAATGGGGAGGTTAAGGGCAGATGATTGTAAATATATATGCAAGGTTGTGTTAGTAAAGTTTAAAGTTTATTACTCACGCTCTTGGGATTTCGGGGCGTGACAATTAATGGTATCAGAGCCAGTTATTAGGTCTTATATGGGAGGAAAACTAAAAATTGAAGTTTTAAGTAATTTTAACATATTTTCTAAAAAGTAATTTGCATACGTCTAATAAGATTTCAAACATTTTGGTGTTTAGGATACATTATGCCACCAGTGAGAATTACGACATTTTTGGAGTCGTCATTCATCATTCCTGATCGTGTTCACTTAGAGATAACCGGAAAGAAAATGGTAAAAGGACATCATCCCTTAAGGATTCGACGCAGATTTAGTAAAGCTCTTAGGCCTACAGGTAGTAAACCCAATGACGAAATAACAACATATGAGAAAACAGAAAAGACAAATGCTTGGGCAAAAAGACCTAATCCAAAGAAGTATTATCCTGCGCGCGTGCTTAGTGACTGTAGCACAAAGGTTACCAATGTCAGACAGGAGATATTAGATGCTGAGGAAAGGTACGAATAAAATGCTTTAAATGCTCTGAATTGGATGTCTGTTTGTTTGTTCGTTTGTCTGTTTGATTTGGATGTTTGTTAAGTTGTGTGCGTACTCTATGTTTGTTTTATGCTTTACCTAGAACGTTATAACGTTTAGAACCAACAATCATGCATAAAAAAAAAAAAAAAAATCGATACCCTAACTCTTTATGTTACTTCATGATTAGAGAAAACAAGGAAAATGAATCCAAGCGACAATAGCAGTTCATCGAACCAAGGAAATAATCCCGAGTTAGCCAGCATTTGCAACGTACTAAAAGACTTAACTGCGGTAATAGAGAAACAAAATGGGAGTGGAGAAGATCGGGAAAAGTTTTTTGAATCGGGGAACGAAAAGATGGAACAAAGGATCAAGCTATTAAGAGAACTCAAAAGAATGAATCCCCCAACGTTCTTAGGCGATCCGAACCCTGATGTGGCTGACAAGTGGATCAAGAAAATCAAAAAGTTGTTGGACCTACTAGCTATACCTGCAGATTCTCGGGTAATTTTAACTTCTCATTTGCTTGAAGGAGAGGCGGACTACTGGTGGGACTTTATCAAGACAAGCCATGATACCGAAACAATGCCATGGGAAAAATTTGAGGAACTTTTCTTCGGAAAGTATTTTCGGGAGTCGGCAAGAGATGCAAAAATGGAGGAATTTGTTCGACTTATTCAGCGCAACATGTCTGTTGCTGAATATGAGTCCAAATTTGCTGAACTATCTCGATTTGCTCCTTCGTTAGTAGCAACTGAACCCTTGCGGGCAAAGAGATTTGAAAGAGGTTTACGTCCATCCATTCAAGAAAAATTAGTAGCTCTAAGGCTTCGTACCTATGCTGATGTGGTGGAAAGTGCCTCTTTAGTGGAGCAACAAATAAATAATTCCCAAATCCTTCGTCAAGGGAGAGACCAGAAAAGAGTTGCTCATCAAGGTAACATGCCGAATAAGAGACATCAGACATCATCTCAATTTGCATCATGGAGAGCTCCACAAGCTAGCATGAATGATTACGTCCCGAAGTGTTTTAACTGTGGAAAATCGGGCCATATCAAAAGAAATTGTCCATCCGGAGATTCTTCTCAACGGCAATCAACATATCCACAACAAATTAAACAAGGAGTGCCTATTAATCAGTTTAATCAAAGGCCTCAACTTCAAGCTCCTGAATTTTCAGCTCCGATTATTCAACACAAAGGGGGATCCAATAACAATGGGCAAGGATCTAAAGCTAGTGCGAGAGTTTTCTCGATCTCGGCAGATGAGAATCCATCGACAAATGCGGTTATTGAAGGTACTTTTCCAGTTTACAATTCTCTGGCTAAAATTTTATTTGATACTGGTGCTACACATTCGTTCATAGCTGCATCATTTGCATCAACCTTGGATTTATCCTTGGAATCACTTCACACATCCCTCCACGTTGTCACACCATTAGAAGATAATATACAAACCGACCGGGTGTCTAAGGGATGTGTAATAAAGATAGCTGAACATGATACTGAAATAGATTTGATATGGTTAAGGATGTCCTGCTACGATGTGATACTTGGAATGAATTGGTTGTCCAAGTATCGGGCAATAATGGATTGCCACCGAAAGAAATTAAGTATTGTAACCGAAGAAGGAAAGGAACTTCATTTCTTTGGAGCAAAAGAAATTTCTCCACCTTACGCAAATCTTTTGTCTAGCGCTCGAGTTCTCAGAGGTGACGGAATATCTAAGTTACTGATGTCCGTGAAGTTAGAATCCGAAGAAGATCAACCTTGTTCAATTCCAATTGTTTGTGAATTTATTGATGTATTTCCGAAGGAGCTTACGTCATTGCCACCAAAAAGAGAAGTTGATTTTTCTATCAATGTCTATCCGGGTACTGCTCCAGTGTTTATTTCACCATATCGTATGGCTCCTGCGGAACTTAAAGAATTGAAAATACAAATCGAGAAACTTTTGGAACAAGGATATATTCGACCAAGCACTTCTCCTTGGGGAGCTCCGGTATTGTTCGTTAAGAAGAAAGATGGATCGCTTAGATTGTGCATTGATTATCGGAAGCTTAATCAAGTCACGATAAAGAACAAGTATCCCCTTCCACGGATAGATGATTTGTTTGACCAACTCAGGGGATCAACATGTTTCTCAAAAATAGATTTGCGGTCTGGTTATCATCAACTCCGGATTAAAGAAGAAGACATTCCTAAAACAGCATTCAGATCTCGATACGGACATTTTGAATTCTTAGTAATGTCCTTCGGATTAACTAATGCCCCAGCTGCTTTTATGGAGCTTATGCATCGGGTCCTAAAGCCTTTTCTAGACGATTTCGTGATCGTATTTATTGATGACATATTGATTTATTCAAAGTCACGAGAGCAACATGAGCATCATTTAAGAGCTGTTCTTCAAACTCTAAGAGAGCATAAACTGTATGCAAAATTTGAGAAATGTGATTTTTGGACATCAGAGATCAAGTTTCTAGGGCATGTTATATCCAAAGAAGGAATATCTGTAGATCCGGTAAAAGTAGAAGCGGTACTGAATTGGAAGACTCCAGAAACAGTATTTGAGATTCGGAATTTTCTTGGATTGGCCGGGTATTATAGAAGATTGATTGAGAATTTTGCTAGGCTGGCAAACCCTTTGACTCGGTTGACTAGGAAAGGAGTTAAATTTGAATGGGATAAAGCTTGTGAGAAGTCATTTGAGGAACTTAAGGTTAAACTAACAACAGCTCCAGTGCTTACAATTCCATCGAGTGAAGAGAAATATGTAGTATATTGTGATGCGTCCTTGAAAGGTATCGGTTGTGTATTGATGCAACAAGGCAGAGTAGTGGCTTATGGATCAAGACAACTCAAGTCTCACGAATTGAATTATCCCACCCATGATTTGGAACTTGCTGCCATTGTGTTTGCATTAAAAATTTGGCGGTGTTACCTTTACGGTATTGATTTCGAAGTATATTCCGATCATAAGAGCTTAAAACATTTATTCACTCAAAAGGATTTAAATCTACGACAGAGAAGATGGATGGAGTATCTCGAAGATTATCAGTTTTCTCTTCATTATCATCCTGGAAAGGCTAATGTGGTAGCTGACGCTCTGAGTAGGAAGACCAATGCACTTTTAGCATGCACGATGTTGGATATGAGAAAAACTGGAGAAGTTGTTGAATCTTATAACTTGCAACTGGTTGAAGATATTAATACAGTTTATGTGCATAATATCATAGTAGAGTCTACCATCGTATCCAAGATCGTAAAAGACCAGCTAAACGATACAGAATTAGAAAACATCCGAATGAAAATCTCTAATGGAGAGAATGTAGAAGGCTGGACGATTCATGAAGTGCGAGGACTTTGCTACCAGAACAGATTGGTAGTCCCTAATAATAAGATATTGAAAGAAGAACTGCTTCAAGAGGCACATCGTTCCAAGTATACAATTCATCCGGGAAGTACTAAGATGTATCAAGACCTAAAAAGACACTTTTGGTGGAAGGGCATGAAAAGGGATATTGCCGAATATATTGCGAAGTGCATGACTTGTCAGAAAATAAAAGTCGAGCACCAAAGACCCGGAGGATTGCTGCAACCCTTACCAATAGCCGAGTGGAAATGGGATCATATCACGATGGATTTTGTCACAGGATTACCTAGAACAAGTGGTGGGTACAACGCTATTTGGGTAGTGGTTGATAGACTCACAAAATCAGCGCACTTCTTATCAATGAAAGTGACAGACTCGGTTGATACTCTAAGCCGATTATATGTGAAGGAAATTGTTAGACTTCATGGTGTTCCGCGGTCGATTGTCTCTGATAGAGATCCAAGATTTACATCTCAATTCTGGAAAGCTTTTCAAAGAGCCCTTGGAACAAATCTAAATTTTAGCACAGCGTTTCATCCTCAAACTGATGGGCAATCTGAGCGAGTTATTCAGATCCTAGAAGACATGTTAAGAGCTTGTGTATTGGATTTCAAAGGAAGTTGGGCCGAACATCTACCGCTAGTAGAATTCGCCTACAATAATAGTTTCCAGTCTTCGTTGAAAATGGCACCATACGAAGCGCTATACGGCAGACCTTGTCGTTCTCCTTTATGTTGGGCAGAAGTGGGAGAGAAACAGTTTACTGGACCAGAAATTATTGAAGAAACGACAGAAAAAGTGGCTCAAATTCGCAAGAGGTTATTAACAGCTCAAAGTCGACAAAAGAGTTACGCTGACAAGAGGAGAAGACCACTTGAGTTTTCGGTGGGAGACTTTGTTTTGCTAAAGGTCAGCCCTAAGAAAGGTCTAATTAGGTTTTATTCGAAAGGGAAGCTTGCTCCTAGGTACATTGGACCTTTTAAAATTCTCGAAAGAATTGGAGAGGTTGCGTATCGACTATCATTACCACCAGAGTTTTCTCGAATTCATAATGTCTTTCATGTCTCTATGTTAAAGAAATGTGTACCAGATGATTCTCAACGCATTGAATGGAAAGGATTACGATTGGACGAAGACACATCTTATGAAGAAAAACCTATTATGATCCTTCACCAAAAAGATCGAATATTGCGAAATAAAGTAATTCCTCTAGTCAAGGTATTGTGGGAATATCATGGAAACGAAGAAGCAACGTGGGAATTACAATCAGAGATGCAAGAGAAGTACCCATATCTTTTCACATATTGAGTACACTTTAATTTCGAGGACGAAATTTTTCTTTTGGAGGGAGGAATGTAAGAACCTGAAGTTTTATGTACAATCATGTTAGACTTGCTAAGTTTGGTAAAACAAAAACAAGATTTAAGTTATACTAAACTAAATACAAAAATAATACTAAGTATAACACAATTTACTTGGGTGAGGACAAGTGGCTGTGGCAAGTGGCAGCCACTTGTCCTCACCCAAACTCACCAATCATGCATGTAATTAATGACTATAGTCCAAAAAGCTTGATAGAAGTCACAAAAATCACCACCTAAGCCTTTCTAATTAATGACTTTAGTCCAAAGTCTTGGAGAGGAGTCATTTTTGTGTTCAAGAAAGGAGAGAGAGACTAGAAACTTGAAGAGAAAATCTGGCAGCAACTTTGGATTGAAGAAACAAGTAGGATTCTTAATTTCTTCTTTTAGTTCTTATGTTTTATGTTCATGTATGTTATGTATGATGTATTGGTTGCTTACTTGGGTGGATGTGAGTGGTTTAAGGCTTCTTTTAGAGTGTTTTCAGTGAGTTATGTGCTGTGCAAGTGCTGGAATTAACCTGATAAAGCTTCATATTGTTGAAAGCAAGATTTTTATGCTTGGAAGTGTCATGGACAGATTTGGAATATGGTTATATGGATGTTCATGTCTCATTTCCTTAATAAAATGGCTATGAATGCCTCAAATGTGAACATGCATGAACTATGTTTATATAGTCAAGTTCTAGGTAGGAAAGACAAGATAAAAACTAGTTGATATGAAATTTGGAGTTGTTATAGTTGATGAAACATGTGATGTCAAATCTGAATTTTGATTTACATCCTAGAATGGCTTGTGTGCGAGTTTAAAGAGAACTAGAGTAGTTTACCTAAGTTCATATCTCTAAGACTTAAGGGTTGATCAAGATATACAAGAGGAAATTAAGCTTAGATGATTTTTTTAATTAGGGAATTTATATGGGAAGGTCTTTCTTGTCAAATAATATTGATTCTTACTTATGGATTTTACGTCAAATGAATTGTTTTACTATTCAATCCATGATGCTAGCCTTGATATATTTTGTGAGGACCTTGTCCATGAATTAAGTTTCTTATTCTTAATTCTTGCATTCACATATGCATTCATCTCATGACATAAGTATTCATACATGATATTCGCGAACTACAAGGAATGTAATATGAAAGAAAGGATGTGAATCGGGATACGAGTTATCCTTGGGTTAAAACCCCTAAACCCTGCAGGAAGATCCTGCGTAAGGGATGATGGTTGGGGCCAGGCCGGTGGGAAACGTGGCCGGTAGCTTTCCGAGTTGAAAAGTCTATCATTAGTTAATATTATGGTTTGCATAGAGCATCATATATGTGCATTTATCATGATCATTGCATATGACTTTTTGTGTGAATATAAAAACTTAGGCAACTAACAGTTGAAATTAAGTCTGCCTACTGAGTTGGAAAAACTCACTCCTAAATATTTTACAGGGAATTTCGAGAGTTAGAACTGAGTTGAAGTTCCAAAGAGACGTGGAACACTTTTGGGAACTTTTTGGTTGTAATATACTGATGTATGAAGTTAGTTGTTAGTGATTTCTCATGTAACCCCCTTTTGTGTATAAAAATGGGGAGGTTAAGGGCAGATGATTGTAAATATATATGCAAGGTTGTGTTAGTAAAGTTTAAAGTTTATTACTCACGCTCTTGGGATTTCGGGGTGTGACATGTATATCTAGCAGTGATAGATCAGACAGTAGATCTCAACAATACAAAACTACCTCCGCCTCGCCTCGCCTCGCTACGGTTCCAATTTCCGGCATAAGTTGAGCAAGTTAAGCCTGTGCGAGGCGGAAAATACCCAAATCAAGGCTGTGGCATTTGATCTACTAGGATTGTGGACATGGTCTATACACAACCTGACAACTTGATAGCTAAAAAAAGATAGAAGAAAATTTTAACCCTAATGATACAAACCAACATGTTTGTAACAGGTTATGAATGGTAGATTGTAAGAAGATGAGAAGAAGATCGATGATGTGAAGAGGGGAAGAGGATTTAGGGCTACGAGAATGGGAAGAGAAGAGGAAGACGCCGGAAGCGAGAACACAAATTAATTCATTGATATATTTATAATTAATTCATTGATATTTATTTTTTATTACAATTAAAAATATTAATTAATTATTCTTAAAAATATTAATTAATATAATAAGAACCATTCAATATTCTTAAAGATATTAATTAATATAATAAGAGCCGTTGAATACTAATTTATATTCGTAACATCTAAATTCTGCCAAGTGCGTATCCACCGGAGCCGGAGCAATAAGAAAGATTGACGGCGCCCGAGAAACGAACAAAAATCTTGACGTCGAGTGTGTGTTTATATTATAATACTCGAAGATTAGTTATAACTATGTGTAATTACAATCAGATCCTCCAAATAATATTGAAATACAAATAAACTCATAAAATTATTAATATGCCCAACTGAACCGTCATCCACTTGTTTGGAGCTGTCCACGTGCTTGTCAGGTGCTGCCGTCCAACTGCTCCGTTTCCAATTCGCGGCCGGCCGGCTGCCGATTTCAACTTTCCGCTTCTCCAATTTCACTCCGCAATGTCATCATCATCGTCGCCGTCTTCACCTCTTGTTTCACTCTCCTCATCTTTCGCGCAGCGTAGCCGTAATTCCGATTTCATCGCACCATCGACACTGACGCGAAGCGTCGTCCGACGAGGGCGAATCCGAGCTCAGGCCGCGGCCCCAGGCGATGAGAAGCAGACTAAACTCGTCACGTTCTTGGGGAAAGGTGGATCCGGAAAGACCACTTCCGCTGTCCTCGCAGCTCAGGTATTGCGTCTTTTCTGTTCCGCTTGCTTTGAAGTTCGCTTATATTTTCTGGTGTTGGTGGGAGATGGTGAGAAATGAAGATTGGTCTGTGCCCTTTTGTTGTTCTGATGATTAAGAAAACTGGGTTTTGTAAAAGTTGTTTGCTTGATTGATTTTGGATTGCTGAGATGAAATTTTGGGCTTTGTGACGACGAGGATGATGAACCCTAACCCTAATTGTCGCGCAGCATTATGCGATGGCGGGGCTAAGTACTTGTTTAGTGATACACTCTCAAGACCCCACTGCTGAATTTCTCCTGAATTGCAAACTAGGGACTTCTCCTACTAAGCTCAGCAACCACCTTTCGGCCGTTAGGTTGGAAACCACTAAAGTGTGTCATTGTCTCATTCTATCCCAATTTTGTTCCGGTTAAGTATTTTTGGCTTTTCTCTTTATGTTTTAACTTGGGTTGTTTTTAATGATCATTTGAATCAGATGCTTCTCGAGCCTTTAAAGAAGTTTAAGCGAGCAGATGCCCGCCTTAATTTGACGCAAGGGGTACTTGAAGGGGTAGGTATGTGATGGTGATGCGATTTTCGTGATGGGTTCATGCTTGGATGGTGCGGTGGCTGGAATCGATGTTTAGGGTGTTACTTATGTGGATTGGTTATTAATGGACTAGGTGGTTGGAGAGGAGCTTGGGGTGCTTCCTGGAATGGACTCTTTATTTTCAGCTTTGGCACTTGAGCGGCTTGTAGGATTCTTTGGGGCTATAGCTCAAAAGAATCATCAACAAGAAAAGTTTGACGTAATTGTATATGATGGTATAAGCACTGAGCAATTTCTACGGTTCGCAGGCGTGTGCAATAAAGCAAGGTTAGTTTCAATTTCAATACGCCGCCCACGGACAGATACCGATGTTTTCTCCCTCTGCAGCCTGAAACATTGACATTTCATGAGCATTTGAATTTTTTGTTTCCACTGCAGATTGTATTTGAAATATTTGCGACAGCTAGCTGATAAAACAGATCTCGGGAGATTAGCCGGTCCGTCGCTTTTGAGACTCGTGGATGAATCTATCGGTCTCACCTCGCAAGGATCTCCTCTCAATGTTAAAACAAGTGCTGAAATATGGGAAACATTGGATCGGGGGTTAGAGGTAGCGTTTGTAGAACTTGATTTTCATCTCTAAAATATATATTGCATAAACAGTTTGTGTTTACTGTTTCAACATTTTAGAGAGGAGCGTCAGCGTTTATGGATCCACTTAAAGTTGCTTGTTACCTTACGATGAATGTGGACTGTCCAGTCTCTGTAAACACAGCATTACGCTTCTGGGGCTGTACAATCCAAACTGGTGGACAGGTCTCTGGTTCTTTAGGTTTTGCTGCATCACACATCCGTCAGGAACATGTGGAAACAGCCGAGAGAGTTTTTGCACCTTTACCTCTGGCATTAATGCCGCATGTCTCGTTTGGTTCGTCACCTGATTGGAGCACGATTGTCCCCAACTCTTTAAGCGATGAGTTACAGCACTTGCTTTTGAATGCAGAAAATGAAAGCAGCAAAATAATACCTCCAGTAAAGTTCGATCCCGTTAAAAAATCAGTCACCCTTTTCATGCCAGGTTTTGAAAAATCGGAGATCAAACTCTACCAGGTAATCCCTATCCTGTTTTCTTGATAGCTATCAACACGTTTATGAGTAAATGCGTTCTGTTAAAGTATTCGAACTCCTTTTTCCCTCTCGTCCGCATATAAATAAATTTTTTTTTCCACAAAATTGATCGTGTTCGTCTTTGCAGTACCGGGGAGGTTCAGAGTTACTGGTTGAAGCAGGAGATCAAAGACGGGTAATTATTCTCCCTTCTGTCATTCAAGGAAAAGTTGGAGGCGCAAAATTCCTAGATAGAAGTCTAGTGGTGACAATGCGATAGCAAACTTAACGCATTCATCAGTAAATTGAGCTCAAGGCATTCGTCTGAAACTAGCGAACATCATGATGAACTGATTTCAGACCTCGATATAGCTGTACAATTGTCAAGCCTGCTGAATTTAGTGGAATTGGATTGTCTATTTTTCATGAAACATTAGGTCATGGATAAATTCTTTTGTGAAAAATGGTCACTCATTTGAGCTCTTGTTGAAGTTCTTGTCAAATGCCTGAAGGTTTGTAACAGGAAAAAATATCAACATTGCAGTGCCCATGCCCTGGTTTGATGGAAATTTGGCTACATACGAGTCTAGTCTAGCCGAGTATCAGAATGTTTAAGTTCGGTTTGTTAATATTTTACAAGTTGTTCAGTTTAGCTTGTTAATTTTTATGAGTTTGAGCTCCAGCTAAGTATTCATGAGCTTGAAAATACATATTCGAGCTTGACTTGTTTAATTTATGACAGTTAGAAACGAGCTTTGAGTTTATACAAATAGTTTACTTCATTTTATTTGAGGTGCCTTTTTTCAAGCAACGAGGTTTGAAACGGATTTGAACCAATTATTTCTAAAGGGTTTAAGTGAGCTACATAACTAAATTACTTTTCTAACTAAACATTACAATATTCATATGAAAACACTTAAATTGAACAGACAAACAAACGAATCTATAAATGAATTTTTATCGAATTTATCATTAAGCTCATAAACAAACTATCATAAACAAATCAAACTCTCGCTTGCTCATACTCGGCTCGTGCATTCGTTCTTATCGAACGAGCTTTTGATCGAGTTTTAAACCGAATACGTTCGCTAGCTCGCTTGCACCCCTAGTCGGAAAATTTGCAAGACTGGTCATAAACGAAACTTCTCATCCATATATACAGGCCATGAACTCATGATGGAAGGCATAACAGCCAACAAACTCGGCTTGTAAAACAACACTCCAGTTTATTGAGAAGTAGAGGCGGAGGCATGCTTTGGGGAGAGGGAGCGGCCGTCCCCGGTCGTTTTTCAAAATATACGGTATGTTATGTATGATTAGCTTGAATTTTTTGAGATTATAACAAATTGCGCCCGGTAATTTTAAATCCATGCCCTCCATTATTTCAAGATGAATACAAAATCAAATTAATAGAGTAAAGATTATTGTATTAAAAACAAATAAACAATGACTTAAAATTAGGATTTGATTATATCAATTTAGATCATTTGTAACTTTGAATTGAAGAGTTACAACTTTCAAGGGTGGATCCATCTGGTGGGCTTCCCGGATCCAGCGCAGGTAAGATTATGGGAAAATAATTTTTTAATTCAAAATAAAAAAAATTTAAAAACTCAAGCGTGGCTTTGGCTTTTGGGTGAGGAGTCGCATCTCAGATTCTCAAATCTCAATCACTTGAAGTCTCGAACCCTAAGAATTTTCGGAACATACTCTTACTCGGAGATTGAGTGATTCACCAATCGATTTCAGCAACAATTGTGAGTGTGGCTTTGGAATTTTGATGAATGCAGGTTCTCTCCGTCTTCACCTTGATTGGTTGGTTGATTGATTTGGATGAATGTAGGTTTGAGGTTCCCAAATCTTAATTTCGATTTCAGCTTCGGAGTTCGAAACTGGGTTGGTTGATTCTTGATTGGTTCTCTCCGTCTTCGCCTTCTTGCACCGCCACTCAACATGCTCCGTAAGTTTGAGTACAAATTTTTATTTTATGTCTCTCTTTAATTTTGTGTCTATAATTATGGACATGTTGATTTATATATGCAATTCACTTTTTGTTATGAATTTTTATATTGACAGAATCAAAGATAGACTTCCTCTTGAAACGAAAGAATCTAAATATAGATGGCAGTGGTAGCAGCTCAAATACAAATGCATCAAAATCAATTCGTGCGAATACTTCTTCCGGTCCGGAGCACGTTGATATGGATGATCTCCCTTATGATCCTACCGATAGAAAAAAGATAACTGACTATCATCCAAATCAAAGAGATGAAATGCGACGAAAATATTTGGTGAGAGGACCTTGCCAACCTCATGCTCATAATTTTCGGAAAAGAAAGATAGGAAATTCGTTGAGGCGATTTAATCCTGATTGGTTTATTCAGTATGGTAATTGGATAGAGTATAGCATGAAGAAGGATAAAGCGTATTTGCTTGTGTTGCTATTTATTCAGGGAGCCCGGTAATGATACGTTTGTGACAGAAGGTTTTGATTGTTGGAACAAGACTGAAAGATTTTATTTGCACGTGGGGGATGTCAATAGCTCCCATAATAATGCACTGAAAAAATGTGATGATTTGATGCGACAAGATTAGTCGATTGCAGTTGCCCTTCGTAAACAAGATGATATTATGAAGGCTGAACATCGTATTCGGTTAAATGCTTCTATTGATGCTTCTAGATTTTTATTGCATCAAGGATTGGCATTTCGTGGACATGATGAGTCTGAGAAGTCAAAGAATCAAGGAAATTTCATAGAATTGATAAAGTACACCGCTACACAAAATGAGAGCATTAGCAAAGTTGTCTTGATGAATGCTCCCGGGAAAAATCAAATGAGGTCTCCAGATATTCAGAAGGACTTCATTGCTTTTCTCAAGAGGTACTTTCTTCTATACTTAAAGAAATTGGCGATGGTGTATTCGCTTTGTTAGTGGATGAGTCCAGTGATGTTTCTTATAAGGAGCAAATGGCGGTGATTTTGCGATTTGTTGACGAATTTGGAATTATTAAAGAGAGATTCATTGGTGTTATTCATGTAAAAGACACATCAGCAGCAAGCCTCAAAAGTGCGATTGATTCACTGTTCAGTGAACTCGGGCTTAATTTGCAAAGTATTAGAGGACATGGTTATGATGGAGCAAGTAATATGAGGGGTGAGTTTAATGGATTAAGAGCTTTAATTTCACAAGAAAATAGCTCAGCTTATTACGTGCATTGCTTTGCTCATCAGCTGCAACTAGTTGTTGTAGCAATTTCGAAGAAACATTTTGAAGTTGGTGACTTTTTTGAATAAGTATCTCTATTGGTGAGTGTGGTTGGGGCATCATGCAAAAGAAAGGATACTTGGCTAGAACTCAATAGAGAAAAAGTGAAAAAAGTCATATGGAATCATGAAATCAGAACAGGAAGTGGATTAAATCAAGAAATCACTTTGTCGAGGCCGGGAAATACACGTTGGGGTTCTCATTACCGGACGCTTTTGCGTTTGATGGAGTTGTTTCCTGTGATTCTGAAAGTGCTCGAGTATATTGAGGAACAAGGGTCAGACGGCGAGAAAAGGCGCCAGGCATATGGTCTTCTCAAATATTTGCAATCATTTAATTTTGCATTTTATTTGCAACTCATGCTTCTTATTTAGGGCCTCACAGAATCTTTATCAAAAGAATCTTTATCAGAGGTCCTTTAAAGAAAAGATCAAGACATTTTGAATGCCATGTCGATGGTAACATCAACGGTACAACAATTACAATCAATTAGAGATGTGGAATGGAATTTTCTTCTGTTGAAGGTATCATCATTTTGTAAGGACCATGACTTTCCAAGTTTAAATATGGAGGATGAGTTTGTTGATCCACGCCGGTCTAGACAAAAATCTAATATCACTAACCTTCAACATCTTCAAGTGAATTATTTCTATATAGTGGTGGATTGTGTGATGCAAGAGTTCAATGATCGCTTTAATGAGGTTAATTTTGAACTTCTCATTTGTATGGCTTCACTGAGTCCAACGGAATCATTTCGTTATTTTGATCATTCGAAGTTGATGAGATTGGTCACACTTTATCCGAATGACTTTGATTTTGGGGATCGAATGACTCCTGAGCATCAGTTACGCATTTATATAGACAATGTTCGAGAAGATGTGAGATTTTCTAACTTGAAGGATCTTGGTGTTTTGAGTAGATTGATGGTTGAAACTAGAAAACACCTTGCATTTCCATTAATATATCGACTTTTGAGGCTAGCTTTGACATTGCCAGTCGCCACTGCAACAGTTGAGAGATGTTTTTCAGCAATGAAGATTGTGAAGACAGACTTGCGCAACCGTATGGAAGATTCTTTTTTGAGCGAGTCACTTATATGTTACATTGAAAAAGATATTTTTCGTACCATTCGTAACGATGATGTGATTGAGCATTTCATGAAAATGAAAACTCGCAAGGAACAATTGTAACGTATTTACATTATTATTATTTTGAGAAAAAAAAATTTCCCGAACAAAAATAATCCTGGCTTCGCCACTAATGAGAAGTGATCACATTCATAAAAGTCAACTTCCCAATTTGAAAGCATCCACAAACAAACCCAAGCACAAACCGGCTTTCCAGTAGTTTACCATCACGATCAGAGACTGGAATCTCCTTGCAGAGACAAATATAGAAGGCGGTTTTTTATAAACAAGTACGCCAATACCCTCTATTGCTGCCACCACAATGCCCGCTACCAGTACATCCCAATCACCTGTCTGACCGAGGATCGTTGCAAGTGCATTGGCTGTGTAGAAACCCAGCAAAAGAAGAAATATTTTCATGGGGAAATTTTTCCTAGCATTATTTACCCTCTCCAGCAGTTGCTTTCCGCCAGCACTCACTATTCTACCTAGTCGTGTGCTGCCTAAACCAGAACTCTCGCTAAATTTTTGCTCCTCTCCGTTCTCAGGAGTATCGCCCGTGTTCAATGCAAAATCTATCCTCCATCTTTTTCTCCTTACCAAAAAGCTTCTGTAACATTATCCAAAAGTTAGTAAATATTACATGGCTATGCTGCCTAACACGCGTTGTCTGGATTAATTTAGGCACCGACATAACATAGAAATTAAAAAAGGATGGAGCGAGTGACCATGCAATCATCACACAGAATGCTGAAATCTAAGTAGACCCGCTTTCATTTTAACGTTGGTACACAGATATTTTCAAATCATTTTGACCAAAAAGACTCACACGGAGCTTCTCAATTTCATATTCTCCCATTGCGGCGAGAGCTAATCAAATTTGATGATATAAACAAAGGCGGCACACGCCCATAAATGGTTTCAATAGCTCCAACTCCATACAAAACAACAAAATCAATACAAGTAATTGACACCGAACAAATATCAAAACCACAAGCAAATGTAGCAAAAACAGAAAAATGTACCTCGTTGGAGAAAACGCTGCAGGTCGAGCATTGATACCAAAACTCTGCCGAAAATTACTAGACAGGTTGTTCAACATATAATCCACGCGACACGCTGTAACAAGCTTAGTGTAACATGCCCTATCAGAACTTCCACTCTCCATATGCAACACCACGGAGCGCTGCAAGATTGTTCCCGCTGTCCAAGCCATGACTTTCTACCAAACACAAAATCACACAATTCAGAATTTCACATCCCCAAATCAAATGTGAAATTCGTTAATACAAAATAATAATTTGATGCTGGCCAGAAACAGATTATGCTGTATACAACGAATTGAGAACTGAGCAGGATTGAATTGTGACCTAGAAAAGCTGGAAGTGGAACAACTGCAGATGATGACGGAAGCAGTCAGAGTACCAGACGATGGTTCAAGACTGTAGATCTGAGCGTTAATTCACGAAACGGTTGCGAAGTGACATGCCGGAGCCGCCGGCTCGGGCTGGCGCCGTCAGGTGATGAGGAGAGGTTGGAGACGAGGATGAGATTTTTTATTTTTTATTTATTGAATTTAATAAAATTAAATTGCAATATAAATGTTAAAATAAATAACATTTATGTTTCTCTACGACGTCGTTTTGACTGATCTGCTGGCATTTTCTCATTGTTGGACTCAGATTGGTTACGGGCGTATGTAATTTTAATTTTAAAATAATATACTTTTATTTATTCGAAATTCTTTTTTTAAATTTAAAAATATAATTTTCTGTGAGGTCAGAGAATAAGACGTCATAATTCTGTATTATTTATTATTATATTTTTTTGGTATCTGCGGTTGTTAGCTTGGAATCACAACGAAAGTCTTTCCCGTCTGATTCTCCGGAAAATGATCCAACGAGCAATCCACCGATCCTTCTGCCGGTCATTGTCAGCTTCTTCGGCAGGTCAGTCGTCTTCATCCCTGATTGATCAATCATCACACAGTGTTGAATCTCCGAGTGTCCATAGAGGATCGGAGAATACAAATCTGAATGGTGCAGCCCAGGTGTTTGTGAAAATGCCGCCTGCAAATAATCACTCTGTTATCAATCAATTTTTGACTGAGCTTGTGAATAAGAAGCAATTCCACCATGTCATTGAAGTTCATAAAAGACTGTGTTGGGATGGGGTGGCGTCACATTTCATTACTTTAGACATTGTGATGAGGAGTTTTTGCAGCTTGGGAGGCACTGTTTTTGGATTTGGAGTTTTGGGGATTATTTTGAAAAAGGGTTATAAGGTGAGTTCCATCATTTTCAACAGGTTGATGAAGGGTTTGTGTTCGGAGGGCAGGGTTAAAGAAGCTGTGATGCTTGTTAAGTTTATGGAAGGGAATGGGGTTTCTCCCGATGTGAAGACGTACTGTGCTTTGATTGAGGGTTGGTGCAAAGCCGGGAATTTGAATGCAGCAGTAGTTGTTTTTTATGAAATGAAGAAAAATGCGGTTGCTCGGGATCGCATAACTTACAATGCACTCATTAGTGGTTTATGTAAATATGGTAAATGGAGGAAGGCAAAAGATATCGCTGGTGAAATGAAGATTGAGGGGGTTGTTCCAGATGCGTTTACTTATAATGCATTGATTTATGGTCTGTGTATTGGTTGCGCGTGGGAAGAGGTTAGCAGCATGCTTGTAGAAATGAAGAACCAGATGGTCTTTCCAAGTGTGATAACTTATAATACGCTGATTCGGGGTTTTTGTCAAGCTGGCAAGCTGAAGCAAGCGAAAGGTGTATTTTGTGAAATGAAGAGTAACAGGGTGCTGCCAGATTTGGTGAGTTACAATTCGATCATCGATGGTATGTGCAAAGCTTATAATTGGAAGGAGGCTATGGGTATCTTTTGTCAAATGATTATCAGTGGGGTTATACCAGATGTGATTACTTATAATACATTCATCAATGGTTTTTCTAGTGGGGGGAAGTGGGAAGAGGCTAAAGGTGTATTTTCAGCAATGAAGCGCAATGGAATCTCGCCCAATATTTCTACATATAACTCGCTTGTTCATAATTGGTTATGTGTTGGGAATTGGGAGGAGGCCAAAGGTGTTATTCGTGAGATGGAGCACCAGGGAATTCCCCGTGACATTGTCACTTATACCACAATGGTTCGTGGTTTGTGCAAGAATAATTACTTTGACGAGGCCAAACGCATATTTTGTGAAATGCTGGAACAAAAAATCCAACCTGCTGCAAGCACATTTAATGTATTTCTAAGTGCACTCATCTTGTTTGGGAAGAGTTCAGAAGCAACACATTTGCTGAATCTCATGGTGGAAAGAGGTGAGAATGCAGATACAATTACTCACGATACTTACGTGGCTGGCCTTGATATGGATGTTAGACAGCAGTCGAGAGACATATATGGAATAGTAAGATAGTTACCTTGAATGTGTTTGGACTAGTTTAGTTTTAACTTTTATATTAGTAGGGTAAAAGGCTCCAGTTTTTGGAACATGGCGAAGGATGTCACCCTTGCTATAAAATTGAGGTTACTCGACCATCTTGACAGCGAAGGGCTGCAGGTCAGACTCAAGAGTGTAGAAGAAATATAGGAGCTGAATGATTTATCAAGGCTATGAGTGCCTGCTTTTTGTATCTTGCAGGATGCTTCTAGATAAGCTTTGGAGGTTCTTCAGTTGTTTATATACATGGCCTTCCATATTGTGGAGCTTATGAGGCTTCAAACACGCTCATCAAATCAGACTTAAATTGCACTACTTCTTTTGGCAGAAGAATGAAGTTTTCATGGTCAGGTCAGCCAAATCATCGTCTTTTTTTAGTATGAATCTCGATGTCATGTTATCGTTAACAGGGAATGTAACTATATAAACGAGACAATTAGTTGTCATTCTGCGTAGGAAGCAGGATTGAGTTGTTGCTATCTGTTCTGTTTGGTAATTCGATTACTTATTTTTCAAATTTCAATATCAAAAACACAGAATTTAAGGAGATGGGGAAGGCTTCTATGGAGAATTATATTTGTATGCACTTGTTTGGTTGATCTTTTTGCTTGATTTTAACCTGGAAAAGTTCTTTGATTCCAAAGACCATTCTGCTAAATGTTTTTCTGACAAAAAAAAAATCCAGTGCAAGATGAACTTTAGTCAAAAGTTCTTTGATAAAACATGCAAGTGCAAATCTGGCATCAGGGTATGTAAATCATCTCAACAATTTTCAAATGTCTCCTGTAGGTGAGTGGAAAATCTATGACTGGAATTTGCCTATGTTTGGCCTACATGAGGCATAGCTCAATGCAATGAGCAACAAATGTGCTGACAAAATGTTCCAAAATTGATCTAGCTACAAAATCTTGAGCCGGGCAACTGTTGGGTGAGGTTTTCTCGAACATAAACGTGTTCAGAAGGTTCGATTTGTTTCTGTACTCATCTGCAATGTCACTGGTTAAAATGGTGAAAACCTTCCCGAGCAAGTGGATGGAATCAGTTACGAGCTACCAAGCCCTTGAGCAAGATGATTCCAAAACCGCCAAGGGTTACTGCTAAAACAATAGGGAGCCTGATTGCTCCCAAGTCGGGTATCATGACCTTACGCCCTGTTCTTGTGCGCTGAGACTTCAATTCCAAGCTCTCGCGGAGAAGGCTGCTAAGGTTATCTACTTGGTGCATTATTTGCCGCTGTCCACGTGTAAGAGAAGCAATCTGTATAGAGGAAAGTAATATCGAATCAGAACACCATGCAACACACATTGACTAGACAAGCCGTGTAAAACATCAGTTGCAATATAGGGAATGTTTCATAGTTTCAATCTTCAGCTGATTTTTTCTCTCCCTTTTTTATGAACGAACCGATATAAATTTAATATTTATTAGGACAGAATAAATATCGATCAAATACCTCATCAATTAGAGCCGACTCCTTTGCCAATTGAGATGAAGACAATGAATGAGGCAACACGGAGCTGGTAATCGGTCCATTGTCTAGCCCAGAGACAAAGCAGGATGTATGAGCCGAGCCATTGCAGGCTTCTGCTTGAAGGGCTAGGCTTTGTTGGCTAGGAGAACGGCCCTTGAGAGTTAACTTGGAATTCAGCTCTTCAATATGATTTGTGAACTCATCCATTCTATCATTTAGCGTGGAAATCTGGTCGGACAGCTGATTCATAGCTCCCTGTTGAAAATCAATGAAACAAACTCACTGAAGTCTCTTTCTGATCAAGTTTTTTCCGAAGTTAAATAAATAAACTGATAAGGGAAATATGAAATCAACTGAAGGCCGCTTCTCACCTGATTTGCCCGAGTGGCCTGTGTTTCTTGAGTTCTGAATTCTATACGATCACTATGTGCATCAAACCCCATAAACGACGAGAGATTTGTTTCCCTCTGTGTTGAATATGATTGCGACATCCCTCTGTCATACGTTCGTTCCCTTTGGTTAGTTTTGTAACATCTCGACATGCAGGAATACTCATCAACTAACTATCAGTTTCATCATTTTTATAATGGTAAAAAAGCACACAATTATTAGTGTTCCCATGTACGCAATTGCTCAAGGATGCGTGGGAGGATAAAGTTTGCAAGTTTTTAATCTGGCGCTTTATGTCACTGCGCACAGATGTAAGATCCACATGAGGTGTGGCTAATAATGACTCAGTTTCACAAAGATGGACGCATATAAAAACTTAATTCAAAATGCACGAAATTTACCCTAAGCATTTTTCAACTAGCTTCAGATAAAATGACCAAATTGATTCTGAACTGTCCTGACTCACCATACATTGTTCCACTATCATGCAACCGACAAAATTAAACGAACTTTGAGTTCTCTTATATACATGTCCAATCAAATTTGATTAGAAAACTAAGCTTCAGTCATTCACTTTCGACACCTGTGACGCTACGATGGTGAGAATGTGTACCTTTTATTATAATTGCTTCTCCTTGTGACACTATCCGCTGAGGATCCACTGAGTGCATTCACAGGACTAGAGATCAGTTCATCATCGATGCTGAGCTTTGTCTTCAAATCTTCTGGTAATGCCTGTAAGTTCGAAGATTAGCCATCCAAAAGCTATAAATCACACATGTATTGGAAGTTGACTTACCATAACCTCATTCACAAGCTTCTCCAGCTGGATTTGTTCTATATAAGTACGAGGGATGTATGAACCTTCTAATCCAAGCCGCTCGGCAACATGTTGGACTACTATGCGGTCTTTTCCTTGCACCTTTTGTGGAAATAAGACAATACATGCATTAAAATGTGAGATATTATAGAACAGACAAAAACATGGGAATTCCATGTCCCAGTATATGTAGGAATTTGAAGCTCTAGACAAAGAGTAAAGTAGTTGGGGTAAAAAAATATATCTAACGATACAAAAAAATTCTACACATGATTACAGGCTCAGCAATGTTATCTTCTATTTTGGAGTTTAGGTCTCTTTAAATACAAACACTGTTGTTGAAGTGCAAGAAAAATATCAGGTGTTTCATGGTCAGCAGTGTCCGAACTGACTGCAGCCTAAACTAAGATATTGAAGTGCTTTCTACCAAAGAAAAAACAATTTTGTTTTAAAGCGACATCATTACACTTTCAAGATGGAAATTCTTAATAAAAGAAAATCACAAGTTGTGATCTTCTTTATTGAACTAACAAGGGCACATGGTCAAGCAAAAATTTAAATACAAAAATTTAGGTAGAAGTTTCTAGTAAAGCATAAATGATTTAGATGTCCGCTCTAAGTTGCATAAAAAAGCAGCCAGAGTCAAATGAAAGTAACAAGAAAATGCATTTCAATCAAATCCAATGAGACAACAAATGATACCTGAATATAAGTTCGGTTAAGCTGCTCAAGCCAATCAATTTTCACGCAAACCCTTTCTTCAGAGAAGACGTGACTACTCCTCTTCAAGATAGTTGCCATAGTATAGCCCAAAGCCATCAGACCTCCAAGAAGGCGCACGCTTACTTCAAAAGTTATTCTTGGTGATATGACAAATGGATTGTCTGTGACCCATTCCTGAAATTGGCAGTTTCATTCAAGCATTTTAAATATAGTCCCATATGTGGAATGAATTTGGGGATTCTACTAAGGAACAACCATTTTCAAGAGGATGGCTAAAAAAATACGATTGAATGACTTCAAATAAAGCATATACGGACGGAGGCACCACACATACCATACACATTGAGAGACATGACAAACAAATTTTGTTGGTAAGCCTCATTGTTTACTATTAATCCATCATGTTAAAAAATCTCTTCTTATTATAAACTTATGTTTGCGTGTAAAACATGTGATCAGGGGGTTATGCAGTGAATAGCACAAGCATACACGAGTAAAGTTTTGCTTGCTGTGAGTAAGTTGATGAGTATCATTTTTACTGGAGTGGAGTCTAAGAATAACACCATACTACATTGTGTGTTAAATAAAATAAACTACTCTTTCATCAATGTAAATTGCTTATTTTGCATAGTTCAATTCTTTTCTAGCATAATAAACTACGAGATTATGCATGGCTATGAAAGCTGAGGTACACAAGAATATGCGTAGCTAGAATTTGGTTTGAAGTGGCCTACAACTCCAAATGGAAGAAAAAACTTCTGACTTCACTTTAAACATCTCTATACAGCAAAGCAGCTGGTAAGTTTAGGATTTTAGGGACAGCATAGGTCTATTAAGTAGTTTCTATTGCAAATAAAACCATTATATCAAAAAGATGACTAAAACGAGGAAGAAGAGTCGCAGATTATTTAGGATGAAACTGATTCAGTTCATACCTCAAACATAAGATTATATTTTCCATCCTTATTTCGCATTCTCAAATATGACTGACATGATTCTGGATCTTCACCGGGAGGTAGAAGGTATATATCATAAGTCTGTTCCGTGCTTTCAGTGTGTTCCTCGGACATAATACGTCTGACCTGGTCCTCGCTGACATTTTTTGATGACTGCAAAATGCAAGTACAAATATACTAAAATGAGCACAAAAATTGCTTCATTACGAATCATGTGTGAGGTGAATTCAGGCTAGGAAAAAGCATAGATTCATTAACCTTAAGAATATATGTTGGACTCTGAAATCCAGTGAACGGATTGAATTTGTTGATTATTTTGATATGCGCTGTCTGGAGATCTGGCTCAATGAAAGCTTTGTACATAGGATAAACCTGAGAGATAATATATAAGCAAATAGGAAATGCTTTTTAAAATTTATGTAGTCAAAATTATATGACTGAGTGAAAGACCGTTTCTGATATTTGATGTATGATTTCTTCTGGTTGTTGTCCAGCACGTTGAATGTCTCTAAGAACTCTCTTGACAAGATCAAAATGAACACCACCAGTGACGGAGATTCTAAGATCTAGTAAAGGTCGTAGCTTTTCACTCAAAGCATAGATTCCTTCAATAACCACTATTTTTGAGTTAGGTACTTCAAGTGTCCTGTAATGAATAAAAAGAGAGCTTGAGAATGACGGTATCAAAACTCTTTGGACTTAACACAGTCAACCTGTCACATCAAAATATAAATAATTTATGATACCATCCTTAACTACACGATCAAGCACTTGAACATCTTAAATACATTTTTAAGCTACAAATTTAAGCCACTAAAATGACTGCATGATGGTAACAACAAACAGACAACAGTACTCTGATTTGATACCAGCACGCACTGACGATGACTTGCGATATAGATAGATATAATATGTAGCAAATTTCTTAAGCCACTAAAAACAACACTGACGATGACTTGCAGTATAGATAGATATGATATGCCGCTCAACAGTTTTTCCTATTCTACCTCTTACCCCCACCTCCCATTGCCCGTTAGTATAGGGAATCAATCCCTAGATCTGAGGGTTTTCAAATACCACCAAGCCCTGACGGGCATATGTCGTTGGGTTTAGCAACAATCATTTAGTTTGAACTTTGAAGATAAATCTACCTGAAAACTAGTGTCATACAGAACAAACCTGTATCCCACTCTTGAGCTAGATTTGAAATCATATATTGGAATCTCTACTTGCTTCCCCTCCTTTAAGTCGTTAATATTCTGAAGCAACGTGTCATAATCCGTCAGTCGTGGATCTGTAGTGAAATTCTATTTTTAGGACATCAAAATCAGCCTCACTTCTCAGCTAAACCGTATCAACAACGTAAAACTTGTGGAATTGCAACTGTTCGCATGCATGAATCACAAAGATCAAGAGCCAACAAAATAAAACTCACCGTCAAAGTTGCCATCAACAACACGGCTAGCGTCATTATAATTATCCATTGAGATCACCGCAACACCAGGCATAAAATTGAGTATCTTCTCAGACAAAACAGTCTTCCCAGCACCAGAAGGGCCAGCTAACCCCACAAACGATATTCCCTCATTCTTTTGAGCAAGTAGCTGACATGCCCGAATCACCACAAAAAACCCCTTCTCAAACGACAAACGGTCCTTTATCGGCACAATCTCGTATCTTTTTGAATCCTTCCGTTTCACCAATCTGACCTGATCCTTCAACAAGGCAGGCTTCTTTTGTGAAGACTTGGGACTCGACATTTCCTGAGCCATTCCTCCTCAATCTGAACATAAAAAAGAAACACTCCCACCACCATCATCATCAAAACAATCAATTCCAGCACACCCCTTAATCCAATCAACTTGTCCCACCCACATCCTTAAACTACACATTACCTAATTCCATGTACTCTACACATACACTAAACCAAACACACCACCAAATTCAATGATTCTGAAACACGGCAAAGACCAGTCAACATAATAAACACGAGTGATTGATGATTGCATTGGAGTGAGTATTGAGACGCACCGACTAAAGGAGATGATATTATTTTCTGGGTGTCGCCGAAAGCTGAAATCGATGTAAATATCTTGCGGAAAGTCCGAAACTTTATCGATTTCGCTACGCGATTTTCGAGGAATAGTGAGAGTTGCGAAAGTCCGAGGAGGAGTGGAGTCTGGGGAGAGAGTGCACGAATCGAATTTATAGTTTATAGTCTCTTGAATAGGTTTGGTTTCGCACAAGTTGAGTTGGAATTTGTAACAACAAAGGCTGGGAGGAAATTACAACTTGGTCCTCCAGGTTTTATGAGCTGACGAAAACATTCCCAATCAAT
Organism: Umbilicus rupestris; assembly: GCA_963678935.1. Classification (NCBI taxonomy): domain Eukaryota; kingdom Viridiplantae; phylum Streptophyta; class Magnoliopsida; order Saxifragales; family Crassulaceae; genus Umbilicus; species Umbilicus rupestris. Next base: position 11,410,196 of record OY787619.1, read on the forward strand.
AAATTTATCTTTTTAAGATCCGCTAAACCAAAAACAAATTGAATTTCATTATTTTATTTGCTAGCTACGTTTTAAATTGAACATACATACATATTTTATGGTGGGCAATCCAAATACCTGGGCGAAATGCACAAAAGGCATAATCTGCCACAGAGAAGTTGCGCGAATCCTAGGAGACAAGATTCAAATCCTGTTCAGAACTGTAGGGATTATTACACGTACAAAATAGCTCAAGTATCCAAGTTGTTCTTTATCGAAATAACATAAATATACATAACTTTTATTGTCTGTCTATGGCTTGATCTCCATGCTTTAATTCGTTGCTCTGCAGGTCACAAAGCAGAAGGCTAATGGCAGGCAGTACACACTGACTAACGAGTACAGGATATGAATGCCATAGGAGAATAGTTAATCAGAACGAATCCCACCCATGAATGTCCTTGGATCAGGGCATGTCCCTGAAAATTGAGCTTGTGAGAAGTCGAACCCTGGATTCTGCAAATCGCATCAACGAAGAGAAAGCAATTAGATGAGACGGCTGAGGAGATGGACAGGATATAACTTGAGCTCTTACACTGGGCAGTTTGACCACATAAAACTTCCATTAAAAGTGCAGGGCAGAATTTTAAAAAATCCAATGGCGAGACCAAATAAAAAAAGTTTCTTCCAAGCAGCAGATCTCAAAAGACTTTATAGCAGCAGAACTCAATGAGATGAACAAATAAACAATAATTTTGTGTAAAACGCATAAGAATATTTGCTTAGTTACTCATATTATGACATCTAGTTATTGATTAAATGTGTTTGTAATGTGTGGAGGACTTGTACTTTGCTACAAATAGGTATGCAGAGGGTGAGGTTTCGAGGAAAAAAAAGTAAAATAAATTAGGGCTATTTAGAAGCGTGTTACTTACTGTTTATATGCTGTCTCTACCAAATTAATGCCCAATGAGAATGACCCAATTTTCCTCTCAATTTGTAAAAAATAAATAAAATAGTACAAATGAATGGACAATTGACTGTGGCAAACATGAAATGTTGCCATTAATTAAATGATCTCAGAAATGATGAGCAGTCATGACCACAAAGACGGCAAAACAACTGCCACAATGTGGGAGAAAATGGCAATTTCTGGAGAAGCTAACCTCTTCTTGGAATCTCTGAAGCATGAGACGCTTCTGTTCAAGATCAGAAGCGTAAGGATCAAGCTGACCCTGACCTAGTATAGGAGAAGACCATGTCTGCCCTTTGTCCCTCTTCTGCAAAGTTATGTGCATCGCATCATCCTCTGCCATACAAAACAGGATAGCCTTTCAGAGAAGAAATGATAGCAATTTACACAGATCCAGCAAACCTCACAAAACATAACTACACATTACGTAATACTAAGGTTGATTTCTTCTCACATTATATTTACATTAATTACTACTCACTGTTTCTGCTAAGTTCACGTCCCAATTCAGAACAGTTTATGTTCAGCTTAATTTCAAGTGAGAGCTGGACTTCGGTTGTAAAACATAACCACAACTGAATGGGACAAATAAAAGGTATTGTTTTTAAAGACTTACCTAAAGTCCAGAAAGACGAATCAGTCTTGACAGGACGGGTAAGGTCATGCTGTGGGCACAAAAACAACAAAATTAAAATTCCAACAAATATAACAAAATTTAAAGGGTATGAAACATACAGAGAAAGTCACTAAATGATCATACATTGAGATAAGGAGAGCTTCCTATAATCCCAAGCTCAATATGTTGAGATTGTATCTTACAATAGAATTGCTTAGCAGGAACATTAGGAGGTAGAGGAATGTACATATTCACTTCTTCCAAGGTCTGATCCCATTCGAACACAGTTTTTCCTGAAAAATGTATCATCCAACATCAGGGAACACAGCCAAATCGTTCATTCAATTCTATCAAGGGCATACCGTTGTGGACAAAGCTGTGGCGCTTCTCCGGTGCCAACTTGTCGGCCATCAGATCTGTGGAATGGTACTTTCGCTGGGGGAGTATTGGAAGATGAAACTTGGTGAAATTGAAACACGCCTGCCTGCGAATTTTTTCGCCCAAGTTGACCGCTGGTTGCAAACCCTAGCTTTTGTGCACCGTGTTTTAATATTGTCATTTTACCATTATTTTATATATAAATTTAATATTCATGAACTAAAAATTTAAATTTCAGTTTGTGTTATTGTGCACATAAATTTTATATTAATATTTATTATTTTATTTATATTTATTTATAAATACAAAAGAACGTAACCTTAGTTTGAATTACTTAACTATTTAAAATACTCGTTTAATTTTTAAGTTCAAATCAATCAGTGAAATACTAAAGATTCGTTCTTACGTGAATGTAATGAGTTGTGCTTCACCCTTTTATGAATTTTTTGTTTAAATGCTCAAGGTGCGACTTGTATTGGCTACGATATGCGCTGCAATTCAATAAATTGTCCATGAAAAATAATTTATTTATCCCACTGATTAAATAAGTATCTGATTTGATAACTCAGGCTTGATAAAAGACAATCCAGAACTTGAATAAGATGTAAATGAAACCTGAAACTTAGAGGTGTAAATTACAGATATCCAGGAACCTTGGCTGGCTCATGATCATTTAAAAAATGGCATGAAGGTCAGGAGTGTAGATCTCAGCTTCTATATAATTTACCTGTGTTATGGTGGAAAGGCCTTTGTATCTGGGGATGAAAGTGCCAAAAAAGAGGAACTGAAGCCCTGAAGTTTAAATAAGGTAGGGCTTCATCGTCATTCCTTGCTCCCATGTATAAAACAGTATAATTTGATCCATTCGGTTCTGAAGGGTTGCTGCTAGTGGCGAAGGGTTCGGATGAAACACCTTCTAGCTTGCCGTTGAATTCCTTTTATTTTATTATGTACAAAGAATCACCGGCTGATCTGTGCCACATGTATGAAGTCTCGTTCAATTCTTTAACCCTTGGTGTTCCTGCAGGATCCTTGCTCTGGGATATGAAGGATGCCGCGGTCAGCAGATGAGCGCTGAGGGCTACCATGTTGTGGTTGTCAGTTGTATTGCTTAAACTAGTTGAAGAAATATGGAGAACCGAGAACCTCTCTGAGGTCAAAGTCTCCCCGCTCTGGCAACGGAGGGAATTGCAGTTTTGGAAAAGATTCTTCGAAACCCTGTAACAACTGCAGACACTTACCATGTCAAGGTTGGTGAACAGATCATTTAACTGAGTAGGCAAGTGAATATAAATTTATAATATTAGGAGGAACCAAAGCTGAATTTTCTAGCAAAGGGATTATAAAAGAAATGATTCTATACCGACAAGTTTAACAACTGATTATCATGCGCATATCAGCAGTTGGTGATCAATTTCTTTTTAATGTTTTTTGCTGGTTATATAAAAGCTTTTCCCAATATTATTGTGCAAATTCTGGATGGCTCAGGCAAGGGATACAATCATAAGTATATAAATACAAAAAGCGGAGAAGTTTTTTTGAGTTCAATAACATTTGGCAGAATACTTACATTTTCCAAAATGGGAGCATCGTATAATTCCACAAACTTTTCCCTAAGAATTCCGTTCATTTCTTCAACATCACATGCGTGCGTCCAGTACGAGTCATGAACCCCTGTAATCAAATTCGGTATTGGAGCATTAATATAAAACCCAAAAGACAGATCAATGCACATGCAAAACCATCTGAACAAACCTGCAAAGCTGAGTCCCGCATTTTTGCAAGCAACAGCAGTCATCATCATATGACATCCGTCAAGGGAGTGAACAAAATTAGGAGGAAAAGCTGTCCTTTGCCGTCTCACCATAACCTTTAAGATTAGTGAATCTGTGTGAGGTCGAGGTTTCAAAACTCAATACACCACTAGATATAATGAGATTACTAAATAGTATTTCAATTTTTTTGTCCAATGTATTGCACAAAGAGATAAAAGTCATTATATGAGCATCAAGAATAATAATCTGTGATAAACTTTTGCGCAGACAATCTAATTAACTAGCAACTGGAATCGTGTATCTAAATATGATGCCAGCGGCACGTCATTAGGAAATAATCTACTACAATCAAAAGAGTTCAGATAACTGTGCTGGTTACCTTGTCAGTTTCTCTTTGCAGGGTTAACATTTGAAGGGAAGTCTTAATCTGCATCCAATGATACGTCACAATTTAGAAACAAGAGACCCAAAAGGCAGTTAACATACTTAGTTAGGAAGTGCTACACATCAAGCCAGGACATGATTAATTGTTATTAGTTTTTGATCAATTTTACTGCAAGAAATCTAAAAGCAAGGTAGAAAAGGATACTACCAGCTCTCTCCAAATAGTGCACTTAATACTACAAATTTTACCTTCGCATTGACCACCAAGGCTAAACAGAAAACACAGCTTAGTAACCCTCCTAATTTACACTAGCAACATTTTATTTTTGAGATTGGATATGGAAATCCAGAAAACACAATTTGATTTTATATTATTATTAATATTTTAAGAAGGACAAATAAGTCTAAAATGCTCATAGTAGTTGGAAGCTCAACTTACAACAACTTACAAAGATGGAAGACTAATGCAAAATAAACAAGGATAAGCAGGTTGATCTTTATGGTTAGTTGTATATGTGAGCCAGTGGAAGACAAAATGAGATATGAAATATGGAGAAACAAAAAAATATGCCCTGAGCTGCCACCGTTTTTCAAATTCAGTACCAGACACTATCTGAATTCGCAAAATCGGTAAAAAAGGACTTGACTGCAGGCTGTTCTTCGTAACATCATGTAATGATTTTTGCATTAAGTTTTGAAAAATATGTGTTGAATCACCAAGCTACAGTTAATCAAGTACCAAACATTGAAATCCGTCAAAAAATTTACAATTAAGTTGCTGAAAGTACTTACTACACCTAAAATAATAATCTAGTTGTCATAAAAGAATTGGAAGATATGCAATGAGTTTATTCTTTTAGCAATAGTAAAATAAGCCAGAATCATTGATAGCTGTGATACCTCAAAATAGACATGAAACCGGAACTATTCACCAAATAATAAGTTTCAAAACACGACCGTGCACTTACAAGATGCCTTCCTAATTTACGATAAGGTTGAACAACAGGAAGTCCAAGAGGAGTCACCCAGCTCACTGGTTGATTCTCTGATGCTATAATCTGTCATTAGGTGGAAGACAATGAATAGTGTCTTGTTAGATCACACCTTTTGGGTGGGACAATGCAAATGATAAAGGGAGGTAGATTTTTTCTCAGATGTATATTACTTGACCCATGTATGTTCTTGACCAGCTTTATCTTTTCTATCTATTTGTCATCAATGCATTTTATGGAAGTTTGTCTTGATACCCACCACTTATACACACACAATTTAATGAGGGAGTTATCACATCAACCATCTGTTATACTAAACTACACGCATAGTCATGATGCCACGGCAAGTCACAGCGCTATGGAACGACTAATGACACTATATTTTAAGTTGAAAAGTTACTCTTTGATATTAAGTTGATATATGATATGTGACTTAAGTTTTGCAATTTTAAAAATTTAGGATCAATTAAATCTTCAGTTTTACAGTTAATAATTTGAGGGTCAGTTAATAATATAATTTCAAGATAAAGGGTCTCATTATAATTTTCTCAACTTAGAGAATTTTTGTAAAAGAAATTAACTATAATTTCTCAACTTTTATGGCTAAGATAATCATTCAATATATTGGTTCATTTCTGAAAATATATATTAATGTGAGCACCAAGAAATTTTAAAGTATGCCAGGACTCACGTAGTATTATTCCACCATAAAAATATTAAGAATTCCAGTTATATTTTACAAGATTAAATTAAGCACTATAATATTGTCACCTAATTACGATATTACATCCTACATTTCTCTTCCCACATTAATGTGGATTTGGCTTTCTTGCCTTCTAGTTTTCTTGGTCAAAGTTATTACTTCAATTTAACTCGAGTAAAGTCATGGGAAATACCTTTGCACAGTCACCAAGCCAGCTCATGATACTCCGAGCAGCTACGAACATTTCTCCTAGTGCAATCATAGTAGTCTGATAGCGCAACAGAACATTAACAGCATTCAGAAATAATACTTTCAAAGCCACTTGCAATGCACTCTATGGAGCACATAGTAAGTTAAAAAGATTACAACCTCGAATGAAAGTATGTCTATTGCGTGAAATGTTTACCCTCCTATTCTATAAGAAAAAAAATACTGAATGGTGTGTTCTTCTTATTGGTGAAACACATAAAGAGCAACCTCAACTCGATAATCAGGTAACTAACTAGTTCCTACAGATGGGACTGCTTTAGAATAAAGATAAAATGATAACTTCGTAACACCAGTCAATTTGCTTACTTGAATTTGTAGGATAACTATGCGGAAGAAAAACTATCTATAAACTATACAAACAAAAACTTATCAAATCAGCACTTTTCATTTTAAGATATGTACGCCGCACCAACACTTAATTGATGTCCACATTTGTTTTGACATGGAATTAAGAATTTCAAATTACCCTCAGAAATTGATATGAAAAACTTCATAATTCATGTTTTGATATGATGTGCACCTTATTAAAATTTGCCCTTTTATTTGAAAAATGCCAGCAAACAAATAAGGCACTTCACTTCAAATGGAAAGATATACAACACCAACGATGTCACGCATCTTAGATCATACAAATACTATTTTTTACATCAAAAGGTTTATAAAAAAAGTAATTTATGAACCTTTTGATAAATATCAGGTTACCTTTGCAGCATAGCACGCAGCAGCAAACAATTCTGAATCGTCTTCAATAGCACATCGCTCTTTCAACCTCTTTTTGATCTGATCACGGGCGCCTATATATGTTACACCATAAACTGATGTCATCACTGTTTGCTTCACCAATTTTCTGTCCACCTTACATATCCCAATTTGAAGGAAAAAAATGACTGTCAGCGTATATGAAAGGGTTACAAAAACAAAAGTTTTAGGAAAAGGGAATAGGATTACAAACAAGAGAAACACGATTATTACCAAGGCTTATTTGAAAGACAACCAAATAACGTAAAGTCCAGGGCAACGACTGAACAAACTAAACTCAACATCACACACAATATAGCAAATACAAATGATTTCTTTAAATATGATCACAAAGATCAGATAACTGAAAATCATAGTGGTACAACAGAATAACAGAATGATAGTCATTTAAGAAAGACCTGACATAGTTCCAAATGTTCTTCCAATACACAAATTTAATCGCGTATAGGCACTGTAGTAAAACAAGCTGCAGCACACCTGGTTGACTAAAAGTCTGGCACAGCGCGCATCTGGTTCAACTATCGGATTCTTTTGTGCATCAATTCGCATGATATCAAGAACTCTGCATTGCAATGGCAAACTGAATAAGATCAGATGAACATTCACCATGTATGAGCCCATTCGCTTATAAAAAATGAAAATAGGCTAAGGGGTTTATACAAATGTGTAGTGATTTGAAAGCAATGCAGGCAGCCTTAATGCCACATTTGACATTTTCATCAGCCATTGACAAGCATGTACAAAATACAACATAAAGTTAAGAAAATCAGGTATCTAACTATCTCTACTATTGTGAAAAGCACGCAACATGGACAGTATATTGATAAACTAGGCCAGATTGGTCCACCTAAATCTGGTTACTTGGAATAAGTCTTGTTAGTAAGACAGAAACTCTTTGTACATGAAGGATAAGTCATAGAGTTCTAGGAGGGTTACTATGGTGTTTGGCCACTCATAGCATCGTATCCAACCGTATAGCCCTATGAGCATCACTGTGCAATCCTAATTTAATAACCTTGCCAAGCATGGTTGTAGAGACATGGGAAACGATTTGTTATTCAATACCGTGTAAACTTGTTCAGCAATTGGTGTGCAATAATTTTAGAAAATTTGCTGATCCATTTGGTCATGCAGATGCCACAGCCATAGTGGAACATCTGCCACTAGGATCCTATGGTCCAAAAGATATAAGTAGAATAAAAAACATTAAGAAATATATAAAAAAGGGTTTCAACCTCTAACGATAGTTGAAATACCACATATGATTAACTACATTCCCTAACAGAAATAGTTAAGCTCCAAACTTCAAATATAACACTGTTACTAATCTAGGATAATTAGATCTGACAGCATCTATAACAACAAGAGTGCAGAAAGATAAGACAGATACAAACAAATTATGCCAAACGAGGATGAATAACAATTAATGGATTCAAGCTCACCGAGTAGCAATTCCAGAGTAAACATCTGCAGGCTTCTCCCCTGCAACAAGATTTACTGCAACTGCGCCTAACTGAGTAAAAGAAAGGAAAAAAATTAAACATCACAGTGATATGTAATTGTAAAGTGGGCCATAGATTCAGCAAATTGCATTGTACAGAACATTGAAGAACAGTAAAGTGGCATTCGTTATGAAGTTGGAAGAGATGGGGTAGCAATTAGAGTTGGTTAGGATTTGGGCTACCAGCACAAAACCTAAAACATCTTTTCACATCAACATTAAAAAAATATAAAATAAGTGACTACAAAAGATCAAATTTTTTAAGCAAGTGATCACAATATAATTTTCTTGTAATTCTTCATTCAATTAATTTTTGTGCATGTGATTATACTCTAAAAAGAGAAGATCATAATTCTTCTTCCAGTATCATTTTCTTTCAAGTGATTACAATATATAAACATAGTGGATAAAACTCCACTCATCTCCATATCTTAATTATTATTAAATCAATAAAGAAATTACTTACTGCGCATGAAAGCATGTGCGCAATTTAGCGTTCAGTTTGTTAATGTAGCAATCAAAAGGACCGCAGAAAAAGAAGACAGTAAAATATTTACCTTGTCCCTCCCGAGTGCAGCATAATGTTGTAAGCCATTACACGAACCATCCTTCATTACAAAAAATAACAGCTTATATGAGTATCTATGACGACTGCCCATTAAGATCAGATAAAGGCCTCATCCAAGGTAAAGAAGAGGTCAAAGATACTGATGAGATTCCACTATATGGCTATTGAGAATAGGCCAAATGAGCATTTTTGTATAAGATTTTTTTAAATAGTTTTTATATGGTAACAATGTCGTCTTATGAAATGCTGCAGAAGATAGAGAGTGCAGATCTTTGACACAAAACAAGAATTTTTTGTGTAACTTGAAATAAATCCCAAACAATTAATTTGGAATTGGATGCTTTTATGCCTATATTTCAAGTTCACCAACAAAATACATTATATACCTGATGAATAGGTATGTATGAGAGGGTAGATTCTGGAGATGAACTTCTTAGTGCTTCTGTGAGGTTGATGCATGTCGCTAGGCACTGAAAAGGATCTTCCGCACCCAGCCACCAACGTCTGCCTTCCAATGGTCGATCCGCTGAATCAAAAATATCCTCCAGATGCTCCTCCGTAAATGATACTCGACCCTCATATGATAATTTGTCCACACCACCAGCATATAAATTAGCCATGTGTATCTTAAGCCATCTTAAACCAGAACTACCAAGGCGTTTTCCCACTGAAAACTCAAGGATGCCTCGACAGAGATCAGAACCAAGATGGTTTAAGTATGGGTGCATAGGATATGCACGGCCTCGGAAATCAAGACTGTGAGGAAAATAAAATCCTTCTTCTTCTTTCATTTTCCGTGCCACCTGACAGAGAAAATAAGTTGCATGAAATGATGTAAAATGGAACAGCAATCGACACTAACAACATAAAAGGATCGAGAGCATACAACAGGTGTTTCTTACAGTAAGTTTAAGTTCTGTATCACATCTTTGTGAATGCCTCTCACTGTTCTCCTTTTTCACACTTTTCACTTTCCACTTCCACTTACGGAGCATGGCATCATCATCTGTGTCGGGCTCCTCAGGTAAAGGAATCTATTTGATTTCGAAGTGGAATGTGGCATGCATTAAAAACATTATATACTCGGAGGTAAAAATGATTTGTACTTTTTCGCTATAAAATGGAACTTATAGAACCAAACTGCTGTATACGAGATTTTAACATATACATACATCCTGACGATCAACCAAATCAGCAACACAGCCACCACTGGCCCAGATCCTGTCAACAACACCCAGTATTTTCTTGTTTACCTTCCACTTAGTATTTCCAAGTGTATCAAGTGCCTGACGACCAAAAAGAAAAATGATATGAATATTGGAGAAGACAAGAAGAAAGTGAAAGTGCTTATGCTGCTGCAATACATAAAGCACAAACTTAGTTTATAAACAACTGAACTTCCAAAAGGGAAATTAAGAATCCACCTCAAAAACAGGTTCTAACTGCTTCTTTGGTGTCCTTTTAATGAATTCACGTTGTTGTTTTGCTCCATGAGTCCGCATTACATATGATGGTAGGTACAGATAGGCCCCCCTGTCATACCTGTCAAAAATGAAACAAGGTCACTAGTCTTGCTCACCAAAGCTCTGAAAAACCCTCTCAGATGACTTCTGTTCACAAGAAAACTACCACCATTAATATGCAAATTGAACAAAGAGAGGCACTGGCTTCTGATTAACAAAACTCTTTAAGCAAAAACTTAAATCAACAACTGAAAGTGTGCTGTTTATACTGCTAGTTATTCACTAATTAGGTTACATATATATGTTCCTTACTGCTAGTCTCCATGGAAATCCATGCATCTAGATCAACATGCAGGTCCAAAATTATAATTCTAAGATCGTTAGTGCAACAAATATGACTTCCCTTTCTCTGACTCCATTGCTGAGCATGTTTTTAGAAAATTTGAAGTTTTGATGCATGAGTGTTCCAGTAAAAGATATTCCAGTGCAGGGACAAGCACAGTTTCTTTAAGTGATGGTACGAACACCGAGAAACCCTAAAGATACTCCATTACCATATTGAATTATAAACTATAGATTTAGATCCGTAAAAGTTGCAAATAACAAAACACAGGAAGCTGTTTTCATTATATATCAGCTGAAAAAAATTGTATACGTGAGCATAAAGGACATGTGAAGAACCTTACCCTGTCCAATTTACTGGAGGCACTAGCATCGGCATATAGGGTATTACCATGTGCCTAGCCTGTTGAGAAATTCAATAAAAGATAGCACTTCCATAATTTAATTCAATGAATAAGAATGTGAAACCAAAAACTAGTATGAGTGAATACTAATTTACAATGAAAACTAAGAAGAGCAGCAAGAATTAGAGAATTACAGATCTCTCCAAGCCTTTGCTAATAAGTGGGTCACATTCAATAATTCCGTACCTTCTGTTAGATTTCCTAAAGTCCAGAAAACATTAAATCAGCATGACAAGAAAAAATGAAGCAACAAAGTGAATCAGTATTTTCGGAGTCATTTCTCACTGATTTTCTTTCACAATGGTCTTAAGGGAGTGTATGAACGCGGGGCGAACATCTGGTGGACTATCCCCAATTTGATCAACTGGAGATTGTATGTAAGCTGTTTCCATCAACAACTGAATCAGACGACTGCCTACCTGACATGTAAGACCATCCCTTTATTGTATCAATAGCAGAACTGAGCAAGAAGGATAGATTATATTTTTGAGAGAGAAGCAATTGAAAAATGTTTAATCAGTTGGATATATTAAAATGAAATCAAGTTGAATGCTTAGCAGAAGTATGTTAGTCAGACTGACAAGGCAAGTAACAGAAGAAACCAAATGACATATATCCACACATTCTGTTTTCTGACATAGTATTTTAATCATATAGTACTCACAAATACCTGCATCTGGTAACATCTGCTTGAGATACATCAATATGTCTAAAATCATTACATAACAATAATACATAACATAACACAAACCTTCACTTGATTCTCCTGACCCCATGGCCTTGAACTATCTTGTCCTTTTACTATTTCTTTAACTTGATAAGTCTTCTGCTTTTTCAATAAATTGGTAACTTTTTTCCTAAGCTTCTCCTGCATTTCTGTGAGTGGTTCTGGTTCTGATTCTGACTCCTCGTCCTTTCCTTTTCTCTTGTTCGGTGCATTTCTTTTCTTTGAGTTAGCCAGAAACTTCTGAATTCTAACCTGGTCATAAGTAAGCTACTCTCAGAACAAAAAGCTAACCACTGATTCGTATGTAGTTAAGGATAGAAATGTGACTGCTCATTATGAACACTGTTCTAGCAAACACACAAAACACCTTGTTCCAACACTACCTCATTTTCAATGGCTTCACCAATCTGAGACGCTGCTTGGACCACCCTAGCACCCCCAGCCGCACGACCAGCCATCAGCAACCCCATCAACTTATGCATTGTAATAACAGCCATCATATCAGCAGGCAATAGATCAAAATAATGAGCATGAGAAATCTTCCTCGAAACTCTACACAATTCCTGCTCGGCGAGTATGGCATCTCGTAAAGGCTCAAACCAACCCAAAAATAAAGTCTTGATGTAAGGCAAATTAGGAGCCAACTTCTGCTCACACATATCTGTCAACAACTCCTGATACTCCTTTGCCGCCTGCTCCCACGCCTCGGTCTCCACCTTCACCTGCCTCCTCCTAAGCATATGATACTTCCCGGCACTCATCCCATTCACCATTTTCGGAGGCTTCTTCTCCCTAGTCTTCGCCTCCTCCTTATCCAGCTTATTAAATTCGTCCACCAGTTCCTGTATCTCATCAATCCCCAAGATCTCATCTTCCGCTTCAGTCGACTCACACGTGTCGATCGCCTCCGCCGCCGTAGCATAGCTCCTCAAATTACCACCAAATTCCATCGACTTCTTAAAACCCCCAAAACGAGCTTTTTCACTACTATCCCCTCCACCAATCCCACTATAACCCGAAGAGCAGCATTCCTCTCTTTCCATCACCCACTTACAGGAAGTTGTAATATGTGGCTGTAGAAAACGAGAATATGAATCTGGAATTGGCCGCCGGAGCCTCGAAGCAGCGTTTTTGGCGACGCGCCTCCACATCGCGCCGGCGACTCAATTTAAGGTTAGAGCAACCGATCACAAACTCGAAGAGAGAGAAATTGAAATGGTGGTGGTGGTGGTTTTAGTGGAGCGAAGCCGTCATTAAACCCTCGCTGAACCCTAGACCAAAAAAAGAGCGAAGAAGAAGAAAAGCCATGAACGAGAGAGGTCTAGGATCCGAATCCGATCGCTCGGCTTGACCCGACCCGACCAGCAGAGACATTGGCCGGTGCTCTGAGATTCGGGCCTTGGGATAGCAAAATTGGACCAATTTTCACCGGTTCGGTTCAAATTATGAGCCTAAACTAGAAAAAGAGCCGGTTCAATTGCAATCTTACATTTCTTGCTAGTCTTGGGTCCATTAACCCCAAATCTTTATAATCAAACCGTACTCAAATTGAACCGACGTACTCATCCAGACCGGCACGGCTTACCGGATATGCAATACGACCCCAGACCATTAAACCAAACATGTTTCTAAGCAATTCAGGAAATTACAGAAGGATGAGATATCTGCATCTTTGCTGATCAGAGGTTGGCCTCACAAACCTTAAAGTGCAACATCATACATTAAGGTGTCGAAAAAAAGGCTTAAAACTGCCCCATTTCGCAATTCTACGCCACAAATTTCACGGACTCCTTCCAGATCAAATTACAGATTTCGACGCCAGTAGACAATAATTTTTTCTTTGCTTGGAGTTTAAGAAGCAGAATATGTCAGAAAATATAAATATGGTCTACCAACCAGAAATTTAGCTTGCTGTTGCTCCATCCCTTTCCTTCAAATTTTTGAGTATATGCATGAAAAGATACCTGCTGAAAAATGTCCTTGCCGCTTACTCGATTATATAAAGAACCTGATCAACAGCCCTGGTGGTTGAAATGAGGTGATTTAATTATTTACCGCCATTCTTAAATTATTTTCCCTCTTTCGAAGATTTAACCATGTCTGCAAGAGCAGACCTGAGGAGAAGTTTACCTGGCAGGACGACGAGGAGCAGCCAAAGCTTCCTAACCAAGCACTTCAACAAAATATACCCTTTTGTCTTGCACAGGAGCAATTCATCATCTTCTGTTTCGCTATCCTCATCTTTGTCACTATCTCTGTCTCAGAACTCAAATGAGAGTACTTTATCGGATTTATGCCCTCCTGAGTCGGGACATAGGATCACATTTTCTACCCGATCTGTTGTGCCTGCAAAGGTAAAAAAAGAAGTCTCGTTTGAAGCAGCATTGGGTAAAAGAGTGCTATATGGACAAGTTGGTGAAGTTGAATCTGGCAAAGAGCCGAGAAGGTGCAACTGGATTACAAAGAGTAGTGGTAATAATATATACAGAAAGCTTCGAATTTCTTCTGAAAAAATTTCTGTTGAACACGGTCGAGGACTTTAATTTAAATTAAGGCTAAGTCTCAACAAATGTAAAAAGAATCGAAAAATAATAGTTTACCTGGTGATTACTAAAGCTTCTCTTCTTCTGACAATTGTTTTTTTGGAAACAGATGCAGTCTATGTCAAATTCCACGACGAGTCTTGGGGAGTTCCTGTGTACGAGGACAGGCAAGAACTTTAATTCTCGATGTTTTCTACTTTCAGTAAAAAAATTGTCAGGCTAAGCGTTATTTCGCTAGTAATGATCAGTCGGTTGTTTGAGTTACTGGCAATGTCGGCAATGCTGATGGACTACAACTGGACAGAAATTTTGAAAAGAAAAGAAGTGCTGAGGTAATTAGTACTTCAGGCTTATAATTACAGTGATACTGTTTATTTCCTCTTCTGATGATTTTGAGTGATGCTCTTTTTCTAGGGAATTATTTAGTGGGTTTGATCCGAATAAGGTTGCAAAAATGGAGGAGAAAATGATTTTAGAGATGGTCTCAAACAAAGCTCTGATGATACCTGAAAGCCGGATAAGGTGCATAGTGGACAATGCCAAGTGCATACTTCAGGCAAGTGACGATGGCCTGCAATATACTTGGAAAATGTTGACTAGGATCGAATACGAATCTGAGATTTTTATTTTATGGGGATTTGCGAGTTTGTGTCAGGTTGCGAGGGAGCGTGGATCGTTCAGTAACTATGTTTGGGAGTTTGTGAACTTTAAACCAGTTATCAACAAGTACAGGTACTCGAGAAATGTGTCGTTAAGAAGTCAGAAAGCTGAGACTATGAGCAAGGAATTGCATAGGAGAGGTTTCAGATATGTTGGCCCTGTGATTGTTCATTCATTTATGCAAGCTGCTGGGTTGTCCATGGACCACATTGTGGATTGCTACAGGTTTTCTGAGTGCATGGAGCTATCTGAAAGGCCTTGGCGACATTTTTGAGTTATGATATCCATAGCTACAAAAACACAAGTCTTGGTATTTAAATTGGCCTTTAAGATGAGCCATTTAATGTTGGACCTGTATTACACTATCATGCAATGTACACGATTCTCCAACGATTTTTGTGAAGGAAGAAAAGTTGCGGATACGAACAAATTGTCTAAATCAGAAAATTCAGAAAGAGTGCTATTTAATGTGCTTTGCCAGTAGGGAGTTTCAAAATCATTTCAGATGGAAGGGAGTTTCATGATCACTTCAGCTGGTGGTCGAAGAGTGCATATCATTTCTTTAGTCTTCCCAAAATAAACCTGTACGGATACAATAAAACGTTGAAATAAGTGCCTGTGTTCGGATATTCATTTGAATTGATCTAATGAAATTTGGTAACCAAATTTTAGCAATGATAGATGAAATAGTTATGAATCAATTCACGGGACTGTTTGAGCTGAAGATTAGATACCTGATCCAGGGAGTTTCTTAGCTTACTCTCCATTTCCTCTATCATCCTCCCCATGTTACAAAGATGTCCGTCTGCTAGTGATAGGTCCATATTCATCTAAGAGTGGTAACGAAAAGGAAACAGTAAAAGTCACACTAATCAACAACTAAATAGACACACATACTTATATTTTGATATTACTTAATCAGGCTAAGTGAAACTGTTCAATATTGAGTATTAATACCCTCTTTTACAAAAACCCGAAAATGGACGTGATGACAAGTACCTGTCTTCTTATTGACCCCGATAAACTGAATGTCCCGGAAGAATCATCAGCTGTAGTTAGTGATAACATGATGGTGCTTGTCAAGCAATAACGCACAATTCCTTCATCTTCATGTCCCACCTAGGTAAGAAAGTAAAAACAAACATACATGTATGTGTATGAGGAGGAGCATTGGGCAACATTTGTTTGAGAACCTGTATCCAACCTGTATAACATGAATTGCATCCCATGCCCCTTCTTGTAGATAGCCTCTTCGTCCCTGACCTGTCCTGGAACCATCTTGAGCATCAAAAGATGCATTGTCAGTGCACAAATTATGCATGCATAAAAGAGCAAGTAGTAACATTGAGGTACCTTTTTTGATCAAGAAACAAGCTACAAAACCTTCATCATCATCATCTTCCCACATATAAACAGATGATATGCCACCCTCATAATATCTAATTCAACCATTTGGTTAGACAACTAGCGAACAACTTCAGAATATATAAGAACCAGGTAAGTAAAGGACCTCACTGGTCACGATATATTGCAAACACATCATTGGCTTCAATTTCAAGCTTCCTTAACTCGGATGAAGGGCACGTGCCATCTTCCAATGGCGGATGGTACTTATTGGACCATGGTGATCTGATAGAACAGAAACCAAAAGAGCGATACAGTAATATATATTTTAGCATAAAAAAGTGCCTGGCACATAATGGACATGCAGATAGAGCCTGCCACACTTGTAAGAGTGTGCATAAAAGAGCGTGAGTAATCCACTTAAAATATATAGGAATGAACACCGGAACCGGAATAAACGTTTTTAGTGTAAACCCTTTTCACTCAAAAGCATTGAGCATTTCTTGACAACTTTACTCGGTGCACCCAACATAATGATTACAATAGAAATCCATTTTTCAATACCAATAAAAGGAATCCAACAATTCAACCAGAAAAGCTTAAGCAACAGCTGATTTTGTATACAAATATATATGCTTCAACTATGGTGTGAGAAACACCCTGCACTTAACGAACAACCTCATTCGGTGCACCAAAATTCATCAACTCAATGAATTGATAAGAAAAAGTATCATAGTTCATAAATGTGGTCAACTGGACAAGATCACCATAATAAACCCATTGCAAAAACAATTTTACAGCTTATTTTATTCTAGGATATTAAGAAAGGTGCGCTTCTGAATCTGAAACAAGACTACTACCGAAATAAGAACCAAAAACCAAATTATTCAAATTTAAGAAAAGGCAAGCTTTCTGTATTCGAAATTGAAAATCAATGAGGTAGCTCTATGCTGTCTGCTTTCTTCCAATTTAAAGAAAAATGAAGAGAAAAGTAAAAGACATTCTGGGACCTTATACAGTCTCATAATGTACCTGTAAGAGTCTGCATCCCTGTTATACTCACACACGATAAATTCCTTTTCGGTATCAACATCGCAAAGAACCTAAATGCCAAAGCCAGAATATTAGCTTAACTAACTTAGGTAGTAATAAAAGGGTATAACTCCACAGAAACTGCTGACACAAACAATAGAAAACACTGCACATTTAAATTTATCAACGGTCCATCACACTAGAGCACTGAAATGGAAATAAGAAAAACGTACCAACAACAGACGACAAGCAGATGACCATGTGCCATTTACAATCAAATGCCCAAAACTACGCTCCTGTGAGCATGAGCAAGCGGACCTCACTCCTATTTGACAATATTCTTATAGATGATCTTATGTATCAACAACAAAACATGCAAAAATAAAACATCAGCGGCCAACACAGTTTTGATCACAGGATTGAAGGCATTGATTGGAGATACTTACGAGGAGGACAGCCTCTTATAAGCGAATAAATTAGTTAAAAACAGGATAATGTGAGCTACTAATTCGGCAGGTCTAAATCTTACATATTTCCGGCTGCTGTCAACCACACCTTGCCATCAGGTTATTTTTCGTCCTTATAATAACTGTGATGCTCAATGCTCTGGGCCTCAGAGGTAACAACATAATGTGTCTAAAGCATGCAACATTTTCTAGTTCCCACCAACCCCATTTCCTACAAACCAACTCTGCAATAAACTACCCATCTCCCTAACAGCCATTAGACCTAAAAGCCTAAAACCAAACATGCAATGAAACATAATGCCACCTCTTCATCAGATCACCAACGCAAAACCAGAATCAATTACAAAGTCAACAAAATCCAGTTCAAAATCAACACTTCCGCATAGCTTCTGCAAAACCCTAAATTTAGGAATGACATGCAAACCCCAAATAAGCATACAAGCGTGAATGTGCGTCAATCAATCAACCGAGCAAGCAAGCCAAATTTCATCAACGCACGAGAAATGGAGCAAAGCGGGAAGGGAGAATGTGGAGCAGGTTCTACTACTTGGGATGGAGGATGATACCTGAAGCGGTTGATCGACTTGAGATAGAAGATCCGAAGAATGTTGCGGTAGGAGAGTGAGGAGTGCAGAAAGCGCAGTGTCTGACTGCTTAGGGTGTATCCTTCTCATCAGCCCCATCGCTGCCTCCATCATCGCCATTTCTTCGATTTCGGCCCCTCGCTCTCTTCTCTCTCTAACAATCGCCCAAGAAGCTCATCAGCTAGACCGGAATCACATTCACTGTTCGGTTCGAATCGCTCAATCGAACCGAAACCGAATTATCGGTTCAGATCGAGTTAAAGTTGTCTCTATTGATTGCAACCGTCTTGAAAATTTCAAACTTCATTCATGTATATGAAGCACGTTATTATCATACGATCATGAATCAATTCTAATAGAATGTTTCGAAATTCTACGTCATTTTAATGTTAAACCGACGTACTTTTATATAATTTATATAAAACACACCCGAATTGGCATCACCTCCTAGAAAGCAGTCTACCAAGGGCTAGCCTAGTGATTGTAGTGATGTATTATAAATCTCATGTCACAAATTTAATTCTAAAAAAGAGCGATTGGTTGAGGTAAGTTGGTGAACCAAACGATATCTTTCATATAACTGCTATTGAGTTTTTGGGTGAAACCATATTTTTATAATTTCAGTTATGTACTTTTAGCCTATGTAGGTGGTGGTGCTATATCTTTATATTCCTTTTTTTATGTCTTTAGAGTTAAAATTTTCTTCTATATTTTTTCAGCTATCAAGTTACGTAGCAGAACAGAGCAGGTTGTCCCCCAAGAGATCCCTAAGCATAGTTGGCTGAAACGAGGTTTAGATGCTGCACCAAATCGCTATGGCATAAGACGTGGGAGACATTGGGATGGTGTTGAGCGTAGTACTGGTACGTGACTTCAGCAAATCATTAACACGGTTGTGTAATGTTTACCAGGTCTCCATTAGATGATCCGATAGTAGTTGAAGCAACGGCTAAGGTGTCTACATTAGATGACCGGATAAAAGTGCTTGAAGAGTTTGTGCGGGACGGACCAGCTGATGCGAGTAATTCCTCAGATGGTGCAAGTTTTTCATGAGGTTGCCATTCCTAAACAATTTTATGAAAATTTTGTATGGATAAAAACTTTTACTGGATGTGAAAATTTTAGATTGTTGATAGTGTATTACTTTCGAATTCTCTAATTGTTTACAGCAAGAATGAAAATTTTAAATTTATATTATACTTTATATCATCAAATCGTCATTGAAATGCAATAATAATAAAAGTATAAGCGACTAGTTTATGTAGTGAAAATATCCTTATAATTATATGAAATGGATGTCAAATTTAAAACCATGTCAACAGTAATTAATAAGTAAACAGAACATGTGTAAAATACGAGATAGGAAAAGGATGACTCTTCATCAAATGAATCGACAGTGGACAAAGAACACTATATGATTCATAATAGTCAACTACATCGATTCAATAAACTATCATATATAAATTTAATTTTATATTAATCATGGAGAATTAAAAAATATATTCCGTACCTTTTTGAATATATAATTCGCAAGAAGTTCTGAATTTTACGTATATTTATGTTTTAAATGTGTTGGTTTTATATCATATGTTAGTTTAATATTTTATTTTCAAGAGTTGCTAACATTATACATAATTGCAAGCCCTTGGAGGAAAAATGAAAGTCGAATGAGCCAAAGATCATGATGGTTCAGCTAGCAGATAAGTCTGATCTTTGCTTAGCCAGTTCGTCGACGGTCGTGAATAATGGTAGTGACTTATCAACAACTTCAAGGATCATTCGTAGCAGTTTTTACGTTTTAGCAATTGTGTCATTTGATTTAACTTGAGTAATTTGATTTGATTTTATATCTATGATAAATGTCAGTAGATGAAGGAAGCAAGACATAGCTCAAGTTGTATCAATCACCACTCTGGGAAGTTAGCTTTCAGACACAGAGCATACGAGCACGTACGCGTTACGTAAAGGACATGATAAGCCATTTTTTTGCAACTTTTTAAGAAGTATATTCAGTTGATCCTGTTGGTGCACCAATTGCGACACTTTTCTCAACGTCACTTATGCAATATTGTTAAAAAATACTGATGTGATAATGCGTTTTATCGTTGTATGATTTGTTTGGTTGGATTTTAAGTTTGATTTCTTTTTATACTATGTTGATAAAAATTTTAGTAGGAATTGTCTCTTATATAATCTATTGTTCACTTTGGTTTCTTGAGCACACTTATATTGCACTATACACTATTAGTATAATATGATTTTAGATATGTGACTAGGTAAAAATGAAGGAGAGAGTCCCTGATTTGCTCAAAGAATAGGCTTCTGAGGACCAAATATTTTGGAAGATCCTATTCGGGTTGAAATTCAAATCAAGATTAGACGATGTGGTTGGTGCAAACGTAATGAAAGAAGAGATGCAGAAGGCAAAGGAGGATGTCGATGAAGCAAGCCAATATGTTTACTTTCGAAGAACGGATAAGAGCGTCGAAAGAATTAGTGCGGGATGGCGGGTCAGTGGCTAGAAGTAATCTCTTTGATGGTGCGAGTTTGGTGTAGACAAGTTTCTATGCCCAAGGAATCTCATCAAACTTTATTGATGATGAAAACTTTGGTTGTAGGTACTTTTATTTTGATACTTTGAAGGTATTTGAACTTAAGTTGTTGGTAAATTGTGTTGTATTAAATGTATCATATTTTATTTTTTCTGAAAGTGTTATTGAAATGGAATGATAAAAATAGTTCAGGCGACTAGTTTATATTCCTATAGATGTCTACTTATATGGACTAGTCCATCTTCATTTGTCAACTTACACGATAAGAGATGAGTTTTATGCCACATACAAAAATACAACTTCACGTCTTACGCGTCGAACTTATTTAGTATGAACTATCCAAACATGCAATTATGCGAAAAAAACATGGTTAATACGACAAAAGTACATGTAGCATAAGATGATTGAAGTGAGAAAAGATTAGTCCTAAATATCAAACTTCAGTGGCATTCTTCCACTATTTAATTGTCCTTGATTTCAATGTGACATGTCTTGATGAAATACTACATACTTTCCAAACGTTTTATACTAGAGAGTCATAGTTGAGACTGTTGTTCTTCTCTGGTCTGAAATCTTCTTTGTACGATATTCTACACTCTTGCATCAATGCAACAAGTTTCTCCATGGAAATAATCATGATGTTGTTCAAACAACAAATTCCCCGATACAAGAACAGGTGACTGCTCAAAACCTTCAAAAACAAGAATAAGCCAAGGATGAAAGCATTTTATAGAGGCTAAACATCACCGATGAAATCAAAGGTTATTTACAACCTCATCAAGAAACATGCAACATTTTCTACGGAGTAGAAGTACCAGAAAAGCAAGAGAGCTTCAGGTGAAACTTTCATTCTTACAATTAGAAATAATAGATCACGCAATACGTGTGTTTCTGCATGAGCAAAAGTTCGTTACAGTGTAGTGGAATTCCTAAGATGCTTGCTTACATAGACTGACATTGAACCCTTAGCCCTCTACATATCAACCTGCAAATTCGCAGTCCATGTCAGAAGATGGTAACCAACAAAATGAACGATTCAGCTATCACAACAGTTAATTGACATTAAGTTAACTAAAAGCAAAGATAAATAACAAACCCAACATTATCTTGCTTTTTCTCCCTCTCTTAGTACTTCTGGACTTTTTCCCAATATCGATTTCTTTGTCTTGATGATTTGGTTGATCAACCGACTCATCTGTTTTTTTCAGAACATTTAGAGCTTCAATCATGGCATGAATCATCATCTTCTTCACCTGTTTCATATGCCAGCATATGCAAAGAATTTTAAAATAAGAAACTGTAAAATAAGAACGGTTACCATAGGCATGATTCACATTAACAAACTAAGAGGCAATCTAAAGGGCAGTAAGAATACATAATATAATAGCAAATATAGGATAACATAATAAAGAACTAAATTTGCGGTTCAGGGTAATGGTAAGCTAATTAAGAATACTAAAAGCTTACTTGTTTGCACTTCATGAAATGATACCATAATCAACACGAAAGTATACTAAAACCTTATTAGTTTCATTTTATTTCTCAATAGAGCTTAGTCTCTTATTGATTTCTGATGGAACCTCGATCAATAAGTTAAAACTTTGACCTTTTGCAAAAAGAACATAAAAATTCCTTAAGTGCACAGCATGTTATCTAAGATAATCAGACTAGTGAGATCATGTTGGATTGGATCTCATTTATTACAAATTTTGGATAACTGATGTTTTTCACTACAATAAACTAATGTTTTCAGCTACCCATCATTTGAGTTAGGCTAATGATCAACAAAATGACCCCTCACGATCAACATAGGGAAAGAGTGTTTTAAGGAACAATATACAACTTTTGGAAGCATTCAACCACTGATGCCCAAGTTAATTACATGAATCTCACAATGAATAATGAACCATTCAGTACAGCATTGTCTTTTTTAAATAAATGCTAATTTGGCTTTCCTTGAAATTTTCAAATGAAGCAGTATTCAGATTTGAACATCGCATGGCCGTTCGAATCCTGCCACTTCTAAAGCATAACTTTTGTTCATATCAATACCTAACAGATAGCACTTTGACTGTGTGTACATATCCACATACAAAGCTCTTAATTGTCAAATATGATATTATGGATACACTCCAATGCAATTGCATAAAGTCCAATGATTAGAACAAGAAAGGCACAGATTTAGTGTCAACTACAGAATTGAGCTCAGTGAAATTTAATAATCAAAGTACAGAAAATAACTCATGAATTTCAAAAAACGAGGGTTTAGGGAAAATTCAAGGAAATCAAGAATATTGTTACCTCTAATTTATCTTCTTTAGCTCTATGGTTTTCGGGTAAAACACGAAACTCCTCAGACAACCGAATGCACTCGCCAATATTTTCAGGTGAGACAAAATCAAGGGCAACCTTGATACATGACTGCAACATATTGAATAAATAATATCAAAATCATACTTCTATTCTTGATAGACCTACTTCACTAGTTCACTATACTAGAAATAAATTGTATAATCATGCTAAAGTCCTACTCCCTTCTGATTCAATAAACTTGTCTGAATTGAGCAAGATTGCAGTTGATTGAACTGTACAGCACATTCATACTGAACTAAAAAATCAAAATCACTCGAATAGTTATTTTTTTTTGGGCTCAAAATTAATCCTGTAGAACATTACTAATGTCTTTATTACTAGCCCATATTTGCACACTGCCTTACAGCAGACAAACTGAAGAATGTAATGATCAATTTTAACGTCTAGTAGTATTCAAACACTGAAGTAAATCGAACGAAGTAAATTTAAGAGAAAACACACCTTCACATTTCGAACTTGATGAGGACATCCAGCAGGGATAAAGACAGCATCTCCAAGCTTTTGTGTAAATGTCCATGGTTCAATTCCTATAATAAAAGAAAAAGGTACAAATCATATTGTATACTGTTGTTTGACTGTCAAGCCCACAAGATTTGTACACATGTGCAGTTACGTGCAATGCATGTCATTTCAAAAGAAACCCCCCGCCAGAAGGATATCACTAACCACATTCTTCTTTGAGTTTCTTTTTGTGCTTTGTACTAAGGTAAAAGGACTGGTCATGGATTGGATCAACAACCTGCACAATCCAGACTTCAGCTCACCACATAAAACCAATTATCATCTTGTGGTTCTATTAGAAAACACGCAAAAATAGATTTATATTAGTCAACGGTTCAATGGGGTCGAGGACCCTTTGATTATGATCTTGCAATTTTACTTTCTGATGTTCATGTTTCAAAAATAGTCATTCCAGATCTGTTGACACTATTTCACTCACAATAAGTAATTACCTGCGAAACAGGATTACAGTGGATGTGCCTGAACTCTTTATAATGGTTCTTCAGGTATTCTCTCAGCTTAGGCACATCTACTCTACGAAAGATATCCCATACTGCACCTTCTTCACAAGTATTGGCCAGATTTTCTATGCACTCATTATTCATGTGATAATTATCTGCCTCCTCATGCTGCCCTGCTTTTGAGCAGCGATCAGCATCACTGTCGGTCTCACCTTGACAATGTAGGTTCAAATGATATGTATTAATTATGAATATAAAGAAATATAGAATAGCCAGTATCATTTGAACAATGAGATTGTTGCTCGAATTCCTTCCGTTAGTATAACCTGTTTGCTATTGCTACCATTCATTATAAATAATAAAAGGTCTAGCTTCCACAATTTTACTACAGTTGTGCATCACATAAGAGCTGACTTCTCATCGCATAGCTTTCCGGTAATTGTTTTTTGATACATATAAAATTAGGAATATAATGGCTACAACGCTTCAGGCAGTAATCTATTAAAAGTTGCTGATCTAAATAATGGAGGCTCTATTGCTTGATGCTCTAGTTAGAAACTATAATGTCGGTTAGAGAGGTGTACCATTCATCTTTAACTGAGTTTCAGTTGAAGGCATTGCATCCCTATCTCCATAAAGTTCCATCAAGTCTTGTGCACGACTCATTTGCTGTATAGTGTCCAACACTACAAGATTCTTATGCATATCTGTGGTATGCGTATGTGTCAACACATTGACCTGAAAACCAGCACATACTTACAAAAAAATGTAGATTTATGAAGTTGACGTGGCAGGCCTTGACTAGCCTCAACATAAGTTAAACTAATAGATTTCATCTCAATGCAGAAAGTGCAAACTAGACCACAAAAAACTGTGAAGTAAAACTAACAAACAACAAGATAACGGGCAACTCAAAACTGACACAGACAGAAAAGTTTTCTTCTTTTATAACCCCAGAATGATTAATTTGTCACCATAAGGTGGACAAGCTGTGTAGAGTAAATTATTATTATAATGCTGATCAAAATAACCCTATAAATGATATGTAATACTGCAATGGTCCATTACTTGTATTTGAATTGAGTGTCTTTCTAATAGTTATTAAGAGTCTTGTTTCTGGAAACAGAGTGGGCACCTAACTAATTATCATGTTTCTTGACCCTAAGACAGCTCAAATGGCCTTGAAAGTGGAACATGGTCTATAAAGGTCATACTAGTAACTCATTCCAGCATATCCAAAACCTATGCATGATTAGTCTAGGTTTCTATTACTATTTCTGACGTTTTTGTATTCACTTCAGTTAGTTATAATATTTGTTCCAACGCTATGTTTGATATTTACAACAAATAAGAAAGTGATGACTCACGAGAAGAAGATAAAATTGTTAGCATAACATCGTACAGCAAGAAGAAAATGTTCATCAACGTTAAAGGCTATTTTTAACATTGACACCAAAATCAGAGTTTACCGCATCAGACATGTCACAGTGGAGCTTGGTGACAGAATCTGCACGTCCAAGCTCCTGTTTAACTCCATAAGCAATATATGTCTTTGGCCCTAGGTCTGGCTTCAAAAACTCTTTAGGCAACTTTGTTGCGATGTTAAGGTAACCAGTCTTGGGATGGGTATAATCTTTGAAGGGCAAACAATTCATAAATTCGGCATTATGACGAGGTAGCATCGCCTCAAATTCATTAGATTGTGGCCAGTCCTTCAATTTTAAAATTTGTGGCCAACCATGTTTATCTAATTGACCCTTCAAGTAACCATCAAAGAACTGATGAATATTAATCGTGACCTGCATTTCAATAGTAAACAAAATAATTATGAAAAATGTGTATAATTTTCGTACTTTACAATACTTTACAAAACTAATTGAGCAACGTACTTCAACCCAACAAACACATTAACAACCAACAAAGCTAATGTTAAACTATGGAAAGTAAAACTAACCTCACAAATATCCAGGCAATCAATGGCAGTCACATCTAAATGCTGGTCATGATTCATATTTTTCATTTGGCGAAATGCACGCCACATCACCATAGGCTCCCAGCTCAAACCAGTTGTATTCTCGAGGACATTGCTTACAATGACAGGCTCGCCTTGACGCCAATGATTCTGAAAATGATCAAACTCTCCTTCAAGTTGTTTAATTGTCGGAGAGAATAGACTGTTGTCGGCACAGTCCTGCCGATTAGCTGCTTTACGCACATAACCATTGTTAGCATCAGTTGCTCTAGTGCACGAACATTTCTTATTGAATGACTTAGTTTCATCCGTAAGCTTATGGGACAAGACCATGTTTTCTGCACACTTTACCATGTCAGCTACCTTATTTTCAGGAAGTAGGCACCTCAGCTGAAGAATACCAGTACCACAACCACCCCAGGCTGAAGAAGGACAAGGAATATTTCCATTTCCATTGGCCACCCACTCAGGCCTACATTCTTTCTGATCTCTAGGCAAAGCACTATTTCTGGTATCTTGGGAAAGCGGCATATGTCTTTTGGGTTGTTTTACAGATTCTTGTGGTTCCCTCGCAGAACAGTGCTTGTAATCATCATCTCTGTCAACGTATTGAAAAAGAACCTCTTCTTGGCCTCCTCGCAAGTTACCTTCGCGTATTTCCCGGCAGCAAGCAAGACAAAGGTCAAAGAAACAATTTAAACAGCTTCTGTGGAAGTCAAAGATAGATGTCTTGCAGATATTGCTGCGCAGAGAAAATAGATAGAATATGTTAGTAAAAAAACTGGATAAATCAAAATTTACCAGGCCATGAATAATATAGGATAGAAAATAACCAGTAAGCTCTCTCATTTTCTGCACAACCAGCTTGTTCTACTTCCAATGCAGACACTGATATGCCTACAACAAAAAGATGAGCAAGAGCAACGTCACGAAATTGACATACAATTGTATGTGAAACACGGGATCCTGGGAATAAAACTGAATATATATAAGGAAAACATTAACAGTACAAAAACATAACAGTACTGGTGAATAGCGACAGCTACATGTTCAAGGGCTATTCACACTATTTTAATTAATATTTTCTTATCTTTAAGATGTGAAATTGCGTTCATTGATATGTGAAAGATGTACGCTTCAAGAAAGGTTTTCAAGTGCATGTTCGATAGAGGAGTAGAAAAGCATGCTACCTCTTATTGTGCCCTCCAACTCCTTCTCTGTTTGCTGTTCAACATCCAATTGCTTAAGGTGTGGAAGAAGAGCTGGTATCAAGTACTTCGAAAAGATATGTTTTTCCTCTGGCTCATATGTTGGTACTTTGGTAATCTCCTATGATATAATGTGAATATCATCACTAAAATGGTATAGAAACACTTAACAGCCATGGTGCTCACAAATTAAGCAAAGACAAAAATATATATTCAACCAGAACTCACTTTATCAACTTTATCAAAACGTAAGCAAGCTTTACAATTGCAATTTTTGCGACAAAAGGGGCAAAAATTTGCAATCTCATCATCCGACAAATGCGGATACCTGCAACAAGAACAAACACATTACTGTAATAAGACATCAGATTCAGATCGTTGTGCCATTAGCTTGTTACATGATTTCAGCCTAACTGAAAAGTAATCAGCTAGACCCAAAGAGAAAATCCAAGGATGTGAACTAAAAACACTTGTCAAAGCACATCCATCTACACCAAAACATATCACGCGAGGTCATATAATGCGCTGATGCTGGTCTGTATTCATCTTGCAGAATCATTTCACTCTTTTACTTATTCCATACTTAAAAACTGTGAATAGGTACAAGCGTAATACCATCTGTGAGCGCAAGGGAAACAGTAGCGTTTTTTTTTACAGCGTTTGCACCTAATGACACCACCTTTATCATGTCTCTGGCACTGGTGGCAATTCTCAGATATATCTTCTAGATACTGTATTAATCAACAGAGTTGACATCAACAACAATCAGAAGGTGTGCGAGTAGATGAAGACTATGATAAAGAAGCTAAGAAACAGAAAAAGATTAATAATTGTACGGCAGAACCGTTTACTTTAGGATCCCTTCGTGATTTACTCCTTGTGGTAGTCTTTCCAGCATTAGCTTCATCTAATCCGGAGTCAGGTGCAGGCTTACGGATCCTTAATCCAGTCCTTCCACCAAGAGCTTCTCGCAGTCCACCAACACCCAGTCCACTTCCATCAATTTCTTTCTCACCAGTCTTTCGCTTCCTCCCACTCTTCCTCGGCCCTTTATCAACATCTTCCTCCATGATAGTAGTTTCAGCTTCACCTTTTCCGTTGCTATTATCATGGTTGACATTTTTTTCCGTCAGAACCTGAGAACCCATGCCTTCCTCCTCAATCACCAGCTCAGATTTTTTATCTTCCTCACTGCTATTACTCTTACTCCCCCTTTTCAAATGCTTTAAACAAAACTCTTCCCCATTTTTAACCGATATCTTACATCGCCCAAAGCCAACTTTCTTCTTACACCTGCTGCCATCTTCAGCCTCGGTCATCTCAGCACCCTTATCCTCTTCACCCTCCAATACTTCTCCGAACTCACGCTTCCTCTCACCCTCCTCCCTCAAATCGTCACCTTTCACCTCAAACATACCCTCACCCTCTCCATCCACCTTCCTCTCCTCCCCAGAATCAACCAAACTCGCAGCTTTTCCATCCTCAACTACCGGCTCAGCTTCCAAAACCTCCTCCTCCACTACGTCCTCACCCTCTCCATCTATCTTCCTCTCCTTACCGTTACTAGAGCAGTAACTCTCACCATGTTCCACCGGTTTGGGGCTATGCCACTTCCCGTTACTGGCCTCGACCACCGTCGCCGGTTCATCTCCGCTCTCGTCGCTCATGGTGGACACCAATCCAAGTGGAGATCTCTAGAGAGAGAGAGCGCGCTCGATTGCTCCGTCTTAATTGGGAAATTAGGGCTTTCTCGACGCCCGAGAAATAAGAAATTATATGGGCGGGAATATGTGAAAAAATAGGTGGTAATAATATTACTTCAAACCGCTTCAATATGATTGTGTCGGAAATCAGATTAACTTAATTTAACACCATCAATCTCACTTTCACTTATATTTTACTGTAAGACAGTAATTTAAATTTATTTTACTTAATTTATTTATTAAAATTTAAAGTTCAAAAGCACAGTAGAATGTGATTTGATTTGAACTCAAATAAAGGCTGAAATTTTAAATTCAAAAGAACAGATCCTAAAAGAATCGGATTGTGTCCGCCCACATGAAAAGACTGTCTAACATAGAATGAAGCTAATGAAAACTAGTAAACATAATAATGATTATCACACAAAGACTGAGATTTTAAATTCAAAAGAACAGATCCTAAAAAATCAGGTTGTATCCGTCCACGTGAAAAGACTATGCTTAACATAGAATGAAGCTAATGAAAACTAACAAGCACAACAATGCTTATCACATGAAGACTGAGATTTTAAGTTCAAGTAAACAGACTCTAAAGAAATCGGATTGTATCCGTTCATATGAAAAGACTATGCCTAACAATGCTGAATTTTTTTCATGGTATCGATTTCTTTGTATTGATGATTTGGTTGATCAATGGACTCATTTTTTTTTCTTTTTTTCAGATCATTTGGAGCTTCATTCATGGCATGAATCATCATCTTCTTCACATGTTTCATATGCCAGCATTTAAGAAGAACCTTAAAATGAAAAGGAGGATAGCTAAGACTGTAAAAAGGGACTGTTACCATAGGCATGATTCACATTAACAAACTAAGAGGCAATCTTAAGGGCAGTATGAATACATAATATTATTGAAGGGAAATATAGGATGAGAGTGTTTTAGCAATGTTATAGAATATTATGTAATCTATTGTTTTTGATATCTGTGTGTATTCGTGTTGGTATATATGTCGTTCATGTACACTATATATTGGCATATTCGCCTCATATCGTTACACAACATTCATTCATCATAACATGGCATCAAAAGGCGATTAGCTTTTTTCCTGATATTTTTCTCTCTGACGATGGCCCCCTTTCGAAATGAAAGGGAGTCGGCCCATGTAACCGAGTGAATAAGGTCAAAAGGATGCTCAGAAACTTACTTATTAGAGGGATAATGAAGGTGCATTTGCTTGCCAAGCTTACAATCTAAAGAAGGTAATGCCGATCTAAAGAAGATAAGCGTGAACCGCAAATGTGTATTAAACGATGATACCATTGCACAAATGATCAGAAAGAAGAGGCGACTAAGGTGAAAATAGAAAGACTAGTGGGGGCATAAGAATGGATATGAAGCCACTCAAGTTCCTAAAGATGTTGAGAATCATTACGCCTAGGGCTAGTACCAACCAGAGTCTCCGTTTAGCGATCCTGTACACAACAAGAGTCAGAATCCAAGAAAACACGACAACCATGATCATTGAGCTGACCAATAGAACTATGATGCATATTAAGTTTGTGAACGAGAGAAACTACACGAACATGAAAAGAGAAAGTTGAAAGAGTGCCACGACTAGCTATAGAAAGAGATGTACCTTCTGCGATTTGAATAGAGAAAAGAGTAAGTAGGGATTTAAATGAAGTAAGATTCAAGGAATCAGATGTTATATGAAAGAAAGTACTAGAGTCAAGAATCCAAAATGAAATACTTGAGAAAGACAGTGAGGCGAAGGATGTTATTTTATCGTTAAAAGACTGAGTTGTAGAACCAGCATATGTTAACGGTGAAGAAGTAGTCATACATTAGAGTAGTGTGAGTATTTTCAAAGTATCATATCCAGTAGGGTATTCTATTCCCGAGGGCATGGGTTCTCACCTTCATTGCTCTCTTTACAATTTTGAATAGGCCCCTCATGCTTGATTTGAGCGGTTCTCTTTAGTCATCACTGAGGTCGGTTTCTCTGCCAGTGACCATGATCCTATTCTGTTTGTCCACACTTCGTCTCGTGGTTGGATCTTTCCATAATTAATTGTATAATTCTCACTAACAATGACTCTTAGTGCACCACTTTTGTGAAGGACCGCCTCAGTACATAATTTATTATCTTTGATCTTGATCATCTTTGTTATTTTCTTGGGATTGAGTTTTCTTCTACACCTGAGGGTTTCCACATGTCCCAAGAAAAATATATACGAGATCTTCTTGATCGTGATTCTTTGATTGATCATAGCACTGGGGACGGTCCCATGGAACTTAATGGTCACCTTCGTTCCATTGATGGTAAGCCTCTTAATGTACCTACTCGTTATCGTCATCTAGTTATTACTCTAGTATATCTAGGTGTCACTCGCCTTGACATTTCACATCCTATGCATATCTTGAGTCAGTTCGTATTGAATCCCACTCAGCTTCACTACATTCACCTTCTTCTTGTTTGGCCATATCTTCGTAAATTTGTTCACTCGTCAGCTTTTCTTTCATTGCTCTGGCCCTTTTCATCTCTAGACATATTCTAATGCGACATGCGCTAATGACCCCACTAATCGTAGGTCTCTTTATACTTATTGTATCTTTCTTGGTGGTTCTCTCGTTACCGGTCCTCTCATTACTTGGAAAACTAAAAAACACAACGATCAAGTGTTAAGGCTGAGCTGCTCACTATGGCTTTGTTGACCACGAGGATTAAATTAATGGATATGATAGTTACTTGAGGACTTTGTTGTTACCATTACCACACCGAATCCTCTTTAATCACAGTACATGTGATTTTAGTATTGCGTGAAATTGAATGAAGCATGAACACAACTTCTCTCTGCAAACCTACTTTTGTTGACTTATCGTGAGTTATGCTTTATATGATGTTTTATAACATATTTCATTCATGTTTGTGTACAATTGTATTGACTTGCATGTCATTCTTGTACACTATATATTGAGCTATTCGCCCCATACCAATACACAACATTCATCCATCAAAATATTAATACATAAATCTCACGATGCCTAATGAACCATTCGGTA
This sequence comes from Umbilicus rupestris, assembly GCA_963678935.1. Taxonomy (NCBI): domain Eukaryota; kingdom Viridiplantae; phylum Streptophyta; class Magnoliopsida; order Saxifragales; family Crassulaceae; genus Umbilicus; species Umbilicus rupestris. Next base: position 11,442,491 of record OY787619.1, read on the forward strand.
AAATATTATCTTCTTAAGATAAATACTAATTTGGTTTTTCTTAAAAATTTTAAGTTAAGAAGTACTTAGATTTGAATATCACATACATGTTCTAATCCTGACACTTCAAAAGCATAACGTTTGGTTGTGTACTTATCCCTCGCAAAGCTTTTAATTGTCAAATATGAAATGAATGATACACTCCGTGCATTTTCATGTTTCTCCGATTATTAGAACAAGAATGACAAAAATTTAGTACCTGAGAAATTTGTTCAGAAAGCTCTTTATTTAGAAAGATATTTCCTACGTATCTTTTTTTTTCAACTTGATTTCAAAATGCCTGTCTTTTGGTTAGGCGCTTTTTTTTTTCAACTTGATTTCAAAATGCCTATCTTTTGGCTAGGCACTTTTTTTTAAAAAAAAGCGTTGTTCAAGACAGTTTAAAGCCTAATCAACATCTACACGGTGATGAAATAGCAAAGTGTTGTCTCGAACAATGCTTCTTTCTTCACTTACAAGTCAGACGCAAATCAGTTTTAGGATTTTATCCCGAGCTCCGATCATTTTAGGGTTTTAGGATTCCTAATTTTGTTAACCCCAATTGCTCCTCTTCCTGTTATTTACTAATTGTTGGACTTCACTTGCTGTTTACTAATTTTTTGCTATCAATTGCTCAATCGGATTGCTTGTTTTGATTGGTGTTGGGTAGTGTTTAGGGTGGATTTGGGTGTTTATTTCAATTGAGTTAATTTGTTTGTGTAGTAATGGAAATTGATGAAAATGATGGGATGATAATGTCAATGATTGAGACGTTCGTTATTCTCGTTTTTGTTGAATAAAATCGAGATAATCTTGAAATATTAGATAATATGGAGCAAAATTCAAGATTTAGTAAATACAGACATGGTGAATGAATTTTTTTGTGATTTTTCACCGTTCAATGATGTGTCTGATTGGATCAATGCACCAAACATTGATGATCACATATTGGATAATGAAGTTTCGATACAATGAACTTCGTAAAGGAATCAAGTTTGTGCATAAGGAATCCATTATTCACGCTCTCCAGAACTATTCGATTAAAAATCATGTTGAGTATGTCTGATTCAAGTAGGTTTGTTCTAGAATGTGGTGGGAATAAGGATAAATGAAAATGGAGCAAAAGAGATATGAAGAAGAAGAAAGCGGCATATGGGTTGGAGCAATATGGGACCATTTGGAATGATCGAGTTAACCAAATCATCATGGGTGAGCCTGATGATGATGGTTCATATCTTTCGACATATTTTGCATGGTAGAACACGGTCACTCGTAGGCGCATCCAATTGCAAGTGAATTAACCAATCTCTTATCCGCCCACCACACCTTAGAATAATGCATTTGTAAGAATGATTTTATATTCATGTGAACTATGATATGTTACATTTGTCTGTCATGGTGGTTACATGTTTATCTTTTATTTACAAGTTGTTTCACTTGCAAAGCTACAAGTGAAATGTTTGATTTGCAAACTAATCCAGACGCGGAGAGAATCCTCCATGATTTATTTCATGTAAGGATTTAGTTCATTTGGAGGAGGAGAGAGCTTTGGATATTGATTTAATGCATATTACACTTCATATTGTTATGTACTTTATATTCTTCGTGTGATTATATAATTATAACATTAGAACATTTTCATGTAGGATCGGATGAAGAAGTCAAGTAACCATTCACTGACAATCAAGGACCGACACTTTGATACGGGTCCATCTCAAGTAATTCAGGCATAATCTTAGGCCAATATGGGTCGTAGAGGATCTTTTCACGCACAAAAAGCTACACAATGATTCACTCCCGATCGAAATAGATGTTCCTTTTACTGTGTTTCACATATTATGTAGGAACTCATGTTTGAAGTTTGATATTTTGTTGACTATATTGAACCCTAGTAATTATGATGACATTTGATGGTTAAAGATATAGGTGATATTTGGTTATGTTTGTGTTTGGTAAATGTTGAAGTTCTTGGTATGGATAAAAAATAAAATGATCGAAGTTTTGTTTCATGGAAAATCGTGTTTTAGGAAAGCGCCTGTTGTTTTTTAGCACAAAGTGCTTTCCAGGACAGCGCTTTAATGCGCAATAGCTCTACGTTTATGATTCGCAATAAAAGTGTTGTGAGCGCTTTTAGTCAGTAATCGTCATCTTGAAAAGCGACTTTAGTGAGATTCATTCGCAAACCTACTGACTTGTAAAACGAAGAAGAAGCACTGTCCGAAACAGCTCCTAAGATAAGAAGTGTTGTTGCACACAACACTTTACAATGTCATAGCCATGTAAGCATTGACTAGGCTGTAAGCGCTGGCTTGATAACGATTTTAGCCTTTTGTACTTTTTAAAATAGCGATTAAGCAAAAGAGGGGCATTTTAGAAATCAAGTTGACAAAGAAGAGTACGTGGGAAATATTTTTCTAAATGAAGGTATCTTGAACAAAATTTACAGAATTGAGTTCTATGAAATTTAGAACCCCAATCACAGAAAATAATTCATGAAATTTCAAAATAATAAATAAAAGAATGCATGAAATCCAAGGGACGCCAGAATATTGTTACCTCTTTTATCTCCTTAGCTCTATGGTTTTTGGACAATGCACGAAACTCCTCAGACAATTAAATGCACTCGCCAATATTTTCAGGCGAGACAAAACCAAGGGTAACCGTGATAATAATTGTAACACATTCAATAAATAATGGTTAACTGCTAATATAACTTCCATGTGAGAATCATCAATAGCTCCAACATAACTCTACACATTATAAAAATATTAGAACTGTATAAACCTTGCAAAATATACTGTCCGTAATTTGATATATTTATGTACCTTAAAAGAAGGTGAATACATGTTGTTATTAGCAATTTTCTGAGTACCAAACTTAATCAGGTATGTGGGCTATTAATACCAAAGTATCTAATGCGAGGATAAAATATTTATGACCTCTGGGGGGCGCGTGTTTAAAAGTATCAACATGATCTCAATAGAAAGCTCCTTTAGTCAACATGTTTAGGCTGATGCATACTTGTTTCATAACTTTGATATACCTGTTATCACAGAATAGGTACCTTCACTACATTAAGTTGATCAAGTGCACAATCATTTGCAACTCTTACTTATTCATGACACATATAAGGATGTACAGTTACAAATCTATGCATATATTTAATGTTCATTTCACCTCAAATCTTAAATCAATCATTTTTGGAGGAACAACTAAACTTGACAAATTCTTAAGTGCATTACCTTAACATTGTTGAACAAACCCTTCATTCATCTTCACACAATGTCAAAAAGAATTATATAGGAATACATTTTACAAACATGACAAATGCATAAACACTTCGCTTTCACGTAGATTTTATAAATCCAACATAATGTTCAATATCAGTACACTCATAGCATAACAAAGTCAAGGAGAAATGAAGGTTTTATAACAGTACCTTACGCAATTAGGCTCGGAGAAAGATCAGTCCACATTTTTGATGAACTCCCATTTATCTTCATCATTTTTCATTGTCACGAACATCTTATCGAGCTTATTCAGAATGAGATGTACTAGGCACCGTCCTATGAAACCAGGAGCACTGTTTTTCACTTTTTCCATTCTCGACAGAGCTGCATACAAATTCTCTTCATGAGAATACGGATTGGTCAGATTCTCAAAACTTTTCTCAATATCGTCTCTTTTTTTTGCTGTAGAAACAGAAGTCTCTCCAAACTTTCTTTTCTTTGAGCTGGAGGTATTTGCAGGAGACTTGCTACAAGGGGGTTCATCTGACAAGGTGTACATCCTGGAAAATCTTTGTATATCTTCACTATCCCCGGACTCTTCCTCATTGTCATTCCCCAATGTTGATTTTTTTTCCACTCTTTTCCCATTGAACCGTTTAGACCGTCTGGATTTAGCTTTTGCCAATGCTAGAGAAACAGTTTTCAAATCATTGACACATCTTCCACCAAAAAAGGATACCAAAGATCAAAGTCAAAACCATCAAACCACAAACCAACATCATATTAGAATTTTCATCAACTATTGTCACAACAAATGAACTAAGTTAATAAAGCAATAGGGCACTCAGAATATCAATTTGACAGTCACGACCTATAAAAACCCTGCAATTGACTACCCTATACAAGATCCAAACAGGCAACAACCCCAAACATCAACCCTCCACCGACTCCAGTTATTGGAATAAAAAAGAAATCAACTTTAAAATCCATACATTTAACATCCCTAAAACCAACAATTACCTGTTTCGGGCACAAAATCAGGAGAAGCGACCAATGCGGCATATCGATGGGTTATAGGTTTCCGACTTTCGGGAACGGATGATGGATGGGTTGTAGGTTTCGGACTCTCGGGAGCAGATGAGAGAGGTGGACAACTCTGCCAACGAGGGATTACTTTTACAAGTTTTGTTAAAAGATTAAAATCAATATGTAAATTTTAAAAAACAAAATGAACATGTCACCTATCACAACCGTTCTTTGACAATAAAATAACTAAAAGCAAAGAATAATATATAACACGGATGAAATCCAACATTAGCTTACTTTTTCTTCTCTCCCTCTTAGTTCTTGTGGACACTCCGAGTTCTTTTTCCCGCTATCGAATCCTTTGTCTTGATGATTCGGTTGATCAGTTGACTCATCTGTTTCTTTTAGATCATTTAGGGCTTTATTCATGGCATGAATCATCATCAGCTTCACCTGTTTCATATGCCAGCATTTGAAAAGAATCTTAAAATAAAAAAGCATGGATACCTAAGACTGTAAAATAAGAATGTTACCACAGGCATGATTCACATTAACAAACTGGAGGTAATCTAAAGGCGAGGAATAATAAATAATATAATTTATGCAAATGCTATTATAACACAATATAATACTAAATTTGGGGTTCACAGCTTACTTGTTTGTATTTTCAGAAATGACTTGCTAGAAAATATCTTTACCAATAAGAAAGCATACTAAAATCTTGTTCATTTAATTTTGTCCCTCAATAGAGCTTAATCTCCTTATTGAATCTGATGGAACCTTGATCAATAAGTTAAAAAAATTGACCTTACCGTCACTTGAGACATTACATAACATGCCTTCTCATTTCATCAAATCATCCACTTTTTGTGTTCTGTTATCGAACCTTGATCAATAAGTTAAAAAAATTGACCTTATCGTCACTTGAGACATTACATAACATGCCTACTCATTTCATCAAATCATCAACTTATTGTGTTCTGTTTTGTAGCTTGGGGCCTTCCTAGCTGCTTGTTGTATTGGGACGTACGTTTATACAAAAGTTTGACCTTTTACATTAAAGAATTCCTTAGGTGCACAACATGTTGTCTTTGATAATCAGACTAAAAAGATTATGTTGAATCTCATTTATGACAAATCTTGCATAATGATGGTTTTGAGTTCAATAAACTAATGGTCTCAGCTACTTATCATTCGAGTTAGGCTAATGATCAACAAAGGGGAGTGTTTTAGGAACAACATAAAAATTTCAGAAGCATTCAACAACAAATGCCCTGTTAATAAGATGAATCCCATGGTGAATAATGAGATACAACAGTGCAATATTATCTTCATTTTAAAAAATAAATATCAATTTGGCTTTCCTTGAACTTTTCACATTAAGCAGTACTTAGATTTGAACGACGCATAGCCCTTTGAAACCTGACACTTCTAAAGCATAAATTTTACTCATCAATACCTAACAGATGGCATTTTGGTTGTGTTCGTGTCCCACACAGCTCTTAATTGTCAAATCTGAAATTATGTATACACACTCCAATGCAGTTCCATGTTTGTCCAATGATTAGAAAAGGCACAAATTTAGAGCCAATCACAGAAATGAACTCTATGATATTTAAGAATCCAATTACAGAAAATAAATCAAGAAATTTCAAAAAGACAAAAGAACGCAGGAACTTCAAGGAACAAAAGAATGTTGTTACCTCTAGTTTACCCTCCTTGGCTCTATGGTTTTTGGGCAAAGCCCGAAACTCCTCAGACAACCGAATGCACTCGCCAATATTTTCAGGTGAGACAAAATTAAGGCCAACCTTGATACATGACTGTTACACATTCATAAAGTTATATCAAAAATCATATCTCTATTCTTTACATATCTGCTTCAATATCCTACAACGGAGCATGCGATCATGCTGATGTCGTACTCCCTTCTGATTCAAAAAACTTGCCAAGAACAGAGCAATACGACATTTGAGTGTATTGTACAGCACATTCAGAGTGAACTAAAAATCAAACTCACTAAACTCATTTTTATGGGCTAAAAGCGGACCGTGTAGAAGTTGAACTGATGTAGTTACTCCTAACCCAAAATTAGACAGCCCAGTGCACTCGCCAATATTTTCAGGTGAGACAAAATTAAAGGCAACCTTGATACATGCCTAAACACTAAACTAACTGCTTTTTTGAGCTCAAAATCGACCGTGTAGAAGATGAACTGATGCAGTTACTACCAACCCAGAATTACACACAGCCTGACAGCAGATAAACTAAAGAATGTAATGTGTATCAATTTGATGTCTAGCAGTGTTCAAACATCGAAGTAAACAAAAAGCAGTAAAGTTTAGATAAACATGCCTTCACATTTCTGACTTGATGAGGACATCCAGCCGGGATAAAGACAGCATCTCCAAGCTTTTGCGTAAATGTCCACGGTTCAATTCCTGTAATAAAAGAAAATGTTACTTTTTGTTGTATACTGTTATTTGACTGTCAAACCCATGAGATTCGTAAGCATGTTCAGTGGCGTGCAATACATATTATTTCAAAATAACCTGTCCATGAGTAACTAAAAACTAACCATATTCTTCTTTGAGTTTCTTTTTGTGCATTGTATTTAGGTAAAAGGTCTGGTCATGGATGGGATCAACAACCTGCACAATCCAGACTCAGTTCATCACATAAGACAACAACAAAAAACTATTATCTCGTAATTCTATTAATTCAAGCAATAGCTGAACATATCAGCCAATGGTTCAACGGCGTTGAGGACCCTTTGATTATGATCTTGCATGTTTACTTTATCATATTCATGTTTCAAAAACAGTCATTCCAGATCCATTGACACTATTTCACCCACCAATAAAAAGTAATTACCTGAGAAACAGGATTACATTGGATGTGCCTGAACTCTTTGCAATGGCTCTTTAGGTATTCTCTAAGTTTAGGCACCTCTTCTCTTCGAAAGATGTCCCATATTGCACCCTCTCCAGAAGTATTGTCCAGATTTTCTCTGCTCTCATTATTCATGTGATAATTATTTATCTCTTCACTTTGACCTGCATTTGAGAAGGGATCAGCGCCATTGTAAGTATCTCCTTCTAAATGTAGGTTCAAATGGTAAGTATTAATTATAAATACAAATAACCAAAAAAAGAAAGAATGACCAGTATCATTTGAACAATGAGTTTATTGCTTGAATTCAATCCCATTCTATAACCTACTTCCTATTAATACCATTCATAATAAATAATACAAGTACTGCGTAGCTATTGAACACTCATAGTTCCTTTTAAAAATTATGAGTAGCTTCCATATTTTTACTGCAGATGTGCATCACATAAATGTTGACTTCTCAGTGGCTGGCTTTGCAGATCTTTGTCAGATGAATATGTACCATATCTTATGGACACTTTTCGCATTCACGCTAAGTTATTGAAACTTGGAGGCTCCTTTGTTTGAAACTTTAGTTAGAAACTACAACGTCCGTTAAAGAGTTGTACCTTTCGTCCTGAGCTGAGTTTCATTTGAAGGCTTTGCATCCATATCTCCATAAAGTTCCATCATGTCTTGTGCATGACTCATTTGCTGTATTGTATCCAACACTTTTGCATTCTTATGCAGTATTCCAGTCTGAGTATGTGTCAACACATTGACCTGAAAACCAACACTTAATTACAAAAAAATGTAGATTTATATAGTTTATGTGGCAGTTCGTTACCAGTACCAACTACCGACATAAGTTAAACTAGTTAGTTTCATCTCAAAGCCAATAGTCCAAACTAGATCAAACAAAACTGTGAAGTACACCTAATAAACAACAAGATAACAGCAACTCAAAACCCACATAGATGAGAAAGAGTTCTTTTTCTCAGAACCCCTGAATGATTGATTTTTCACTGTAAGTTTGAAAGTTGTGTGGGTTAAATTTGGATTATTCTAATGCTCATCAAAATTCACTCCAAACAAGATATACAATACTTCAAAGGTGCATTACTGCTAATGGATTTAAATTTAGTGCTTAACTAAAAAGATATTTGGAATTTTGCTGTTGGAAATAGAGCGGACAGTTTACCTAATTATCATGTTCCTTAAACAAGAGACATCTCAAATGGACTGAACGTGGAACATGGTATAACATTACAAAAGCAGTACTTATAACTCATGCCAGCATATCCAAATCTTATGAATGACTAGTCTTGGTTGCTAATACTAATTCTGGTGTTTTGTCTTCACTTCTTGTGGTTCTAATATCCGAGTTCCAACGCCTTGTTTGCCATTTATTACAAATATGGAAGTAATGACTCACGAAAAGAAGATAAAGATTGTCAGCATAACATAGTACAATAAGTTAGAATGTTACTGAGAGTTAGGGACTTAGGGCTATTATTAACATTGACACCAAAATCAGAGTTTACCGCATCAGACATGTCATAGTGGAGCTTGGTGACAGAATCTGCACGTCCAAGCTCCTGATCAACTCCATAAGCAATATATGTCTTTGGTCCAAGGTCTGGCTTCAAAAACTGTGCAGGCAACTTTGTTGCGATGTTAAGGTAACCAGTCCTGGGATGGGTATAATCTTTGAAGGGCAAACAATTCATAAATTCGGCACCATGACGAGGTAGCATCGCCTCAAATTCATTAGATTGTGGCCAGTCCTTCAATTTTAAAATTTGTGGCCAACCATGTTTATCTAATCGACCCTTGAAGTAACCATCAAAGAACTGATGAATATTAACAGAGACCTGCAATTCAATAGTAAACAAAATGAATACAAAAAGGCTACCGCACAACACAGTGTACTTATTTGTGTATAATTGTCTTGCTTCACAAAAGCAATTGAGCAATGTAATTCAACCCAACTTAAAACTTTTAAACCAACAGAGCTAATGTTAAATTACGATAAGCAAAACTAACCTCACAAAGATCCAGGCAATCAATGGCTGTGACATTTAATTTCTGGTCATGGTTCATATTTTTCATTTGGCGAAATGCACGCCACATCACCATTGGCTCCCAACTCAAACCAGTTGTATTCTCAAGGACATTGCTTACAATGACTGGCTGGCCTTGACGCCAATGATTCTGGAAATGATCAAACTCTCCGTCAAGTTGTTTTATTGTCGGAGAGAATAGACTGTTGTCGGCAGAGTCCTGCCGATTAGCTGCTTTACGCACATAACCATTGTTAGCATCAGTTGCTCTAGTGCACGAACATTGCTTATTGAATGATTTAGTTTCATCCGTAAGCTTATGGGACAAGACCATGTTTTCTGCACACTTTACCATGTCAGCTACCTTATTTTCAGGAAGTAGGCACCTCAACTGAAGAATACCAGTACCGCAACCACCCCAGGCTGAAGAAGGACAAGGAATATTTCCATTTCCATTGGCCACCCACTCAGGCCTACATTGTTTCTGATCTCTAGGCAAAGCACCATTTCTGGTCTCTTGGGAAAGCGGCACATGTCTTTTGGGTTGTTTTACAGATTCTTGTGGTTCCCTCACAGAACAGTGCTTGTAATCATCATCTCTGTCAACGTATTGAAAAAGAACCTCTTCTTGGCCTCCTCGCAAGTTACCTTCGCGTATTTCCCGGCAGCAAGCAAGACAAAGGTCAAAGAAACAATTTAAACAGCTTCTGTGGAAGTCAAAGATAGATGTCTTGCAGATATTGCTGCGCGGAAAAAATAGATAGAATACGTTAGTAAAAAAACTGGATAAATCAAAATTTACCCGGCCTTGAATAATATAGGATAGACAATAACCAGTAAGCTCTCTCATTTTCTGCACAACCAGCTTGTTCTACTTCCAATGCAGACACTGATATGCCTACAACAAAAAGATGAGCAAGAGCAACGTCACGAAAATTGACATACAATTGTGTGTGAAACACGGGAATCCTGGGAATAAAACTGAAAAACATTAACAGTACAACAAACATAATAGTACTGGTGAGTAGTGACAGCTACATGTTCAAGGGCTAGTGACACTATTTTCATTAATATTTTCTGAAAGTGCATTCATTAATACATAAAAGATGTATCCTTCAAGTTCGATAGAGGAGTAAAAAAGCATACTACCTCTTATTGTGTCCTCCAAATCCTTCTCTGTTTGCTGTTCAACATCCAATTGCTTAAGATGTGGAAGAAGAGCTGGTATCAAGTACTTCGAAAAGATATGTTTTTCCTTTGGCTCATACGTTCGTCCTTTGGTAATCTTCTATGATATAATGTGAATATTGTCACTAAAACGGTATAGAAACACTTAACAGCCATGGTGCTCACAAATAAAGCAAAGCAAAAAATATATATCTATATTCAACCAGAACTCACTTTATCAACTTTATCAACACGTAAGCAAGCTTTACAATTGCAATTTTTGCGACAAAAGGGGCACAAATTTGCAATCTCATCGTCTGACAAATTTGGATACCTGCAGCAAGGACAAGCACATTACCATAATAAGACATCAAATTGAGTTAGTTGTGCCATTAGATTGTTACATGATTTCAGCCTAATGAAAAGTAATCAGCTAGACTCAAAGAGAAAATCCAAGGATGTGAACTAAAAAGACTTGTCAAATCACATTCACCTACACCAAACCATATCACGCGAGGTCATATAACGCGCTGATGCTGGTCTCTATTCATCTTGCAGAATCATTTTGCTCTTTTAATTATTCCATACTTAAAACTGAGAATAGGTACAAGTGTAATACCATCTGTGAGCGCAAGGGAAACAGTAGCGTTTTGTTTTGCAGCATTTGCACCTAATGACACCACCTTTATCATGCCTCTGGCACTGGTGGCAATTCTCAGATATTTCTTCTAGATACTGTATTAATTCACAGAGTTGACATCAACAACAATCACAAGGGTTGCTAGTAGACAAAGACTACGCTAAAGAAGCAAAAAAATAGAGAAAGATTAATAATTTTACGGCAGAACCAACTTACTTTAGGATCCCTTCGTGATTTCCTCCCTGCAGCAGTCTTTCCAGCACTAGATTCATCTAATCCGGAGTCAGCCTTCTCAGTTACAAGTGGAGGTTTTGGGTTCTTTAATGCAGTCCTTCCACGAAGAGCTTTTCGTAGTCCACCAACACCCAGTCCACTTCCATCAATTTCTTTCTCACCAGCCTTTCGCTTCCTCTCCCTCTTCCTCGGCCCTTTATCAACTTCTTCCTCCATGATAGTAGTTTCAGCTTCACCTTTTTCGTTGCTATTATCATCATGATTGACATCTTTTTGGGTCAGAACCTGAAAACCCATGCCTTCCTCCTCAATCACCAGCTCAGATTTTTTATCTTCCCCACTCCTATTACTCTTACTCCCCCTTTTCAAATGCTTTACACAAAACTCTTCCCCATTTTTAACCGATATCTTACATCGCCCAAAGCCAACTTTCTTCTTACACCTGCTGCCTTCTTCAGCCTCAGTTCCGATCTCCTCGCTCATGGTGGAAACCAATCGAAGTGGAGATGCTTAGAGAGAGAATTAAGAATCGCTCGGAATTTAGGGCTTTTCCGACACCCAACAAATAATCCAATAAGGAATTCTATGGGCGGGAATATGTGAAAAAAATTGGGGTTATATTACGAGAAACGGTTGCTGTAAAATTTATTTTATGTAAATATAAATATTTTAATTATTCATATTTTACTTTTAATTTTAGTATAATTATATATGGAATATTAATAAACATATAATTGGAATAATTATATGTTTATGAATAGAATCTGATTCAAAAGTAGCTGAACATAGATAAACTCAGGCAATGAAATTTTTAGTTTAAATTAACAGGCCCAAGGAAATGCAATTTTAGATTCTTAACGGCAAAAAAAAAAATGAAACAAGAAATTGACAGACTATATGTTGAATACTATTTGATAAATTGTGTCTGATAATATAAGAAATTAATTAATTGTACAAAACGAGAGTGAAGAGAATCCAGACGCGTTTGACGACATCTTTTTAATATATTATTTGCCTCCCTTGATTATTAGGATCTGTTGGTCAACTACTTTCCAAATACAACGACACAGCGATTTTCTTCCTTCACCAAAGAATTATACGTCGAACTATCTTGCTCATTTCGCTATCACTACGACTTGAAAAACTCAATGAGGAAAAACTTGAAATTTGCCGGCTCGAACTTCACTAAAGATTGCTGGTAATGTATTCGTTTTGGTGTGTGTTACAACGAGGAGAGGCTCTTCTTTTATAGTGTTTCAAAAAGTAACGCCTTAGAAGTTCCCTTGCCTCATTTCGTGATAGGCGATGCCTCACCCAAACTTTGCCTCGTCATTAAGTCTTCGGGCGACGCCTCGCTTAAGGCCAAACCCAGGCGACGCCTGCAGCTTTATGCGTTGCTTCCAACTTATGTTGAGATGGCGCCTTAATTTGCATGCTCAAACTAAAATTTTGAGTAGAAATAAGTGCATAAGAGGCTTGTCCACAGGCGACTAAATTGGTCTATCATTCGCGTCCCGACGAGCACCAATTGGCTCCATTTCAAACCAGAATTGGCTCATGATTTGTACGCCTTGTGCACCCGTGCATAAAGAGAGCCTCTTTGGTTAATAACTTATCAAGTAGGTAGAATGAATTTATACATAAACTTACATTCTAGTCACTTTCCAAGTGATGTGAAATACTTTCACATTGCTTTTATTTCTACTCCACAAAGGCGAGTATTCAATACTTAATGAACTCACATTTTTATTATTTTATACCACTCTTTTGAGCATCAATATCTCATTTACTTTTACTTGGATTTTGGCTTATGAATAATCAATTTTATACATCTTATCTCAAAGTATTTAATTATAATTAATTCATTTCAATTCGAGGTGTACTCCACCCTCAATTTTGGCTCACAAAATGAAATTACACCACCATTTTCTTCACATTAATATATAATTTTACTACAATATACAAATGGAAAATTACGGAACCCTCGATTTTCAAGTGGTTTTCATGATATTGTTGAAATAAATGATACGAATGAAGGAAGAATCGGCAAAACTTAATTTTATCAAGAATGGGAGATATGGGTTAAATTTATTTCAAGAATGTTAGTCGGTGCTCTAGGAGTCACCAAATGACTCTAAGGCCCGAAAAGTTTGGGGGCGGTTTGAAGCCTAGCCTGACCTTGGCCGACCAAAGTTTGGTGGGAAGCTTGGCCCGATACCTTAGGATAGGGCACATGCTCGATTTTAGAAGCCCGACCCGATAAGATAAACCCGAACGACCCGACCCTAACAAACTTAATACACACTCGTCACCAGCAACTTCTAATTCCTAATTGCTAATCGTAATTCTCCCTCGAGTATATGTCACAAACCTGTGTTGAATGCTTGATCAAAACAAGCTTAGCCCTCCTCCCACACTACTCTAAAACCTAATATACACGAGTCACTCCCTACTACTAAGTCACTATTTGTCGGATCCAAATCTTTGGTCGAGACCGGCACCTATGAAGCAAGCCTCAAAATCACAGTTCAAATTAATTTATTGTAGCAGAATTAAATAAGTAAAATAAATTTATATGTTTAAACCGGAATTCTGCCGAAGTACAACGGATTAAATACTCTAACTAAAAAAAAGAAAAACAAAGGAAACAAAATATTTGATAACATAACTAATTGGATGTCATCATACTTGAATCGAGTAGTTCTCTTAGAATGATGGGTGGTACCTCTCAAACTTACTTTCATTAATAGAATATATTTGGATAATTACGGATGAGTCATATAAATAACATATCATGTTAACGTTAATGCATTTATTAACTTCTTTCTAATACAACAATATAATTTAAATTTTTAAATACTCAAAATATGCGTGTATGAATACATACACGATTATGACCATGTCAATCAACAATAACAAACGATGAGCACTCGTCACTGCTGGTCTAGACCAGTATATCAAAGTGCAGGCAGAGATCATATCATATTAAAGATCGGGTCATAGCGCATCTCATGCTGGTGGGCATGCATGTCGTGTATGCGATGATGCATATAATATATCATATTACATGCCACAACTTTTTAATATGTATCAGTATTATTCTAACGTCGATATATGATAAAAAATTTAGCATCTTGAGGGGGTTCGATAATTAAACGAATTTCATTAATATCTAATTATAATTAAACTAATACTCGTTTGATAACGTGTAATTAATCAGATCCGCTAGCGATTTATTTTAATATAATTCATGGCTTCTTCATATTTCGCCACCTATAAATTATGTACTTTTAATGAAAATTTTTTTTACCGCCACCTTTTACAAACTTAATTTCCCAAATGCCATCTTTCTCAACTTTGTTTCAAAAATGCCACAACTTCAATAAATCGCTACTGTCAGTAGCGGTTTGTGCCTCGTTGTATACACCAGGTGACACATCAGCTCTGACTTAGCGCTGATGCGCCAGGGTTAGTATAAACCGCTACTAGCAGTAGCGGTTTGAGTTAAATTCCTAAAACAAACCGCTACTGCCAGTAGCGGTTTGTTCTGGATTAAAATCGCACATTCACTTTCTTCTCCCCAGTTATCTCTCCACCCGAACGAAGCTCCGATTTTCTCTCCCCACTTCGGATCCTTCGTCGCCAGCGAAGTCGTCAGTGTTTTGTTGACCTGGACTTGGTCAGCACATACAGTTGGGGGAGCGCTGTATTGACCTTTTTGTACAGGCAGCTGAACATTGCATGCGATTTTAGAAATTCGCATTTGACAGGATGTACCGTGCTACTACAGTTATGGGCATGGGAGCACATGTATGTTGGACGCCCGCAGCGTCTAGTGAGACCTCCTGTATTAGGACAATTTGCATTGGGCTACTTCAGATGGGATGGTCCGAAGACATATCGGGAGACTCCTCAGCATGTGTTACTGTTATACCGAGACCAGTTGGATCGTCAACAAAATACTGACGTTATTATATGGATGCCCTACACAGATGATGTTCTGGCATCGCTAAATCCGATGTGTGTTCAGGGACGCCATATTTGGATGGCTGAAGTGCCTTTGTTATGTTTTAACGTAGCAGCCTGGCATTATCCATCTAGAGTCCTTCGCCAGTTCGGCATCCGTCAGGCGATCCCCCAAATGCCACATCCTAGTCACAGAGACTTGCATGTGATCACCCGGAAAAAAGCAAGAAAGGATTGGAGTAGAGAATTGCATGTGTATGTGACGATGTGGCACAATCGGATCCACAGTGTTGTCGGTGGTGAAATCGAGAGTATTATAGACGGTGGGTGTATGGACGACTATTATGCATGGTACAACTCGGCTACCCGCCGATTTATCCAGCCACGCGAGCCTCTAGACAAGCCAGTTCCATACCGACCGACTTCACACGAGGTCCCTTCACATGTAAGTCACTTATTGCTAAACAAATTAAATATGCAAACCTTTGATTGTTTTTTAAAATTAATCATCACTTACAACTTTTCATTTTCACTTTTGCAGGTTCTTTCTTTAGTCCGATCTGGCCAAGCAGCAGCTCAAATCTTTTTGGATGAGGTGTCTGAAAAATCTAAGAATGTAGCGTACGATTTATTTCACGCTAGTTACGCTGATCTGGTACAACTTGGAGAGGAGGGTGCTATGGGAATAACACCGGACATGGTCCAATTTCCTGATGGTACATGCAACTCTCATTCTATCATTACATTTTCTAAATTTGCTCTAATTTGTTTTCCGCATTTTTTCAGATGATCTTCAACCTTCTCAAGAACCTATACAGGAAGAGGAAAATTTGGGTGACCAAGGTCCTTCGCAAGTGACTCAAGTTACTCAACTTCGTAGAAGCACCAGACTAAAAAAATCTGTTAGAAGATCAATTGGTCCAGTGATTCGTTAGATTTTAGTTTGTCGTACTTTCCAAAACACTAATAATAAAATGTATCTAGATAATTATGATAATTTTTCTATATTAAACACTACTCTCATTTCATAGAATGTGAGTAGTGTTTAATGAGAGTAGTGTTTAATGTAATGTACTAAGTTTGTACAACACAAAAAAATGATTCGAAACTTATTCACATTTGATGTCAATGAGCCACGATATGTATTTGAGAATTCAACCACAATAAAACTCAGAACACTGCCATTATAATTCGGCCGAACCTAACATTTGATTCGGGTGCAAACCGCTACTGAAAGTAGCGGTTTGACCATTTTTGACGTCAAGCCGCTACTATTATTGGATTGAAACTCGAACCTCACTGAGACTTTGATTCGGCCGAATCATATTCGATTCAGGTACAAACCGCTACTGCTACTAACCCTGGCGCATCAGTGTCAAATCAGCGCTGATGTGTCACCTGGTGTATACAACGAGGAACAAACCGCTACTGGCAGTAGCGGTTTGTTGAAGTTGTGGCATTTTAGAAACTAAGTTGAGAAAGATGGCATTTGGGAAATTAAGTTTGTAAAAGGTGGCAGTTAAAAAAAATTTTCTTAATTGACTTTCAAATCGGATTTTGAAAAGAGCTGGACCCGGACCTCAAGCTCGCGGGCCTAACGGGCTCCGGAGACCATTTGGTAAGGCTTAACCGGAGATATGGTACAACATGTCCACACCTAACACTAATGTCAATCTTCCCAATCATTAGGTGTCTCCGTTGCTCTTCTTACTTATATAAACATATATATGTTTATTAATTTTTATTTAGTTTATCCAAAGAAAATCTCCTAACAAAATTTCGAATAATAATTTAAATTACTAAAAATGATTTGAAATAAGTTACCGGATATTACTTACTTGCTATCCATATAACTTTAACCCTCTCGAATATGTGACACAGACATTAATTGAATGCTTGATCATTTTGACAGACTTTGTTAATTACTAAATTCTAATTTTTAATTTTATTTTTGTAAATAACAGTGGAGAGCTATTTTGACAAAATAATTATAATATTTTTTATTCATAATATTTAAACTACTATAGACCGGTCCTGTTTGAAAAATTCTGTCTGAATCCACCCGATAAAAACCTGGCTCGTAGACAACCCTAAGGCTCAAAAAATTCATTAACCCCAACTCGACCAATTGAAGAGATAAGCTCGACCCTCACTAAGCCAGGGCTTGCCTTGCTATTTGTAGAAGACACTGATATCGATTATCCAAATTCACCAAACTAGGCTCCTCGTCGTGCAAGTGAGCACTTGAAAAATAACACGAAGAAGAAACTAGAAGTGTACATTCCGAATAGTTATGGGCCGGATTTAACCCAACCTGATATTTTGTTTGGAAGGTTGGATTCAAATTTAGGGTTAAGATTTTTCCAAGTTTAGTGTTCACATAAGTGATCTGATATTTAGGCCATGTTCTTTTGTACTTATAAAGTACTTATTTCAGTACATATAAATAAATATAAGTATATAAATAAATATAAATAAAGTTCAGTACATATAAGTAAATATAAATAAATATAAGTAAAGTAATAAGTTTAAGTACAAAATATAAGTACAAAAGAACACACAAGACTATGTTCTTTTGTTCTTATAAAGTACTTATTTCAGTACATATAAATAAATATAAGTAAATATAAATAAATATAAGTAAAGTTCAGTACATATAGGTAAATATAAATAAATATAAGTACATATAAGTAAATATAAATAAATATAAATAAATATAAGTAAAGTAATAAGTTTAAGTACAAGAGAACACACCCTTGGATCAGCTAGATTCAAATAAGTGATTCGGTCAATATTTTGGACCGGATTAAAGACGAGCTAAACCCGTCCTAATCCTGCTAAACTTTTTTACTTAGTAATTCACCGGAAAGGGAAGAACAAATGAACAAAAAGGAGCGCTGACTCTACTTCTACAAGACACAAAGCAATACTCCCTGAAGAAATATTAATGCAGTAAATTCAAATTAACATTGCACTCAGATTGATACAATAATCAGAAAACTTGCTAATACATCTCGTCTGTTATATATGTCTCAGCAGCATCCCCGAAAAAGGACGGGGGTACCCTCTAACTGTTGCGTAGTTGCTATTCCAGGGAAAAAATACAGGAAAAAAATAATAGAAAAACAGGAAAATCAAACTGAACCAAATTGATATGAATTGAATCCAACTGATGGGGTAGCTTCTTTGTATCAACATGCACAGCCCCCTCTTTGCTCATTATCTGAAACTGTGTCAGGTATACCTTCGAAGTATCTGTAAAACGCTTGTGTTATCAGCTACCCGATATTCAAAAGGTGGCAAAAATGATATGCAACATAGATGTTGGTAAGTCATGTAACCAAGATAATGATCATCTGTAAGGCAAATTGAGGAAACAATAAATAGCATTCATCCCTTAAAGTTCGCACATTTGCTTATCAAAACAAAGTCATTAGAGAGTTAAGGGATTAAAGGATGAACTTTATAATGTTTTTTCTTCCTCCAAATAAGTATTTCACCAGACTGCAAAAGGAGTTACAATTTGCCGATTCCTGTGCCTTACACTAAATACCAGTTCTTTGGAGCTACATATTTGATGGAAAAGAGCGAAGCCGAGAAGTGAAAGGAAATAGTACTAAGAAAATCAGCCAAACATTTTTCAAATTAAAGGCATTCAAATTAAAGGAATGAGTATTAAGATTTAATTTTTAAATCATTTCCTACTGGTTAAGAAAGGAGACATATTTAAAAGAGACTCAACACCTCTGATATTATCGTGATGCATCCATAACATCATTTACGTTTTTTGCTTTAAGCCTATAAGTCCTCATCCTTTGAGAAGTTTAGCTGATATATTAGTCATGAAAATTTAGGTTTAGGACTATAGTGCTATTTTAGCTTAACATAAATACATTAGTCTGGTTTCTTATCAGTAAAGACTACCAGGCATCATAGCTAAGGAAATTGTATTAAATAGAAAACTACTGATATAATGCTTACATGTCCTGCTCACGTTCATTTGCTAAGGCAGTTTTGGCAATGCATAAAAATGCTTCGTCAACATTGTAATCCTCTTTTGCCGATGTCTCAAAGTACGGTATATTTCCTTT
Source organism: Umbilicus rupestris (assembly GCA_963678935.1). Classification (NCBI taxonomy): domain Eukaryota; kingdom Viridiplantae; phylum Streptophyta; class Magnoliopsida; order Saxifragales; family Crassulaceae; genus Umbilicus; species Umbilicus rupestris. The sequence goes on from OY787619.1 coordinate 11,461,797, forward strand.
AGTGGCACACCATTCCTTTGCTTTCTTTTCAGAGACCTGGATCAAATGAATTAAAACAGGAACTCTCTAAATCAGGAAGTTTTGTAGCACTGATGTTTAGTGTCCTTACCACTCGGCTGTTTCCACCATCTATATCAATTTTGTTCCCAAGTAATATGAATGGGAATGCCTTGGGGTTAGCTGGGTTTGCCTGTGATTAATCAAAATATAAGATACAAGCTATTATGTTTCACTAAATAATTCTTACATTAAAGTTATTATTGTACTCATAGAGATTTAAATACAAAAAAAATGCTAATCACACCTCTATGACATGGAGGGAAAAAATGTTGCTTGCAATGCACCGAGTAACATTTTTAGCAGTAATAATACGAGAACGAGACTTGAACTCGAAGAATTTAGAAAAACTGATGGCCTACTAGTACATTTCCTAAAAGCAAGATCACTATCGGGATGATGTTCTCAACCTTGAATTGAAGACTTTATATTCTTCAACTACAAAATTTATTAAAATCAAAGATCATAGCTATACGAACACACACAAAAATTAAGAGATAGTATAATTTTTGACACCGCCTATTGAATGATTTTTTCCATAACATAGCAGGGCACCTTACATATAATAGTCATATTTTTTTCCATGTGTGTTAATCTCCTAGATTCAAAATTTTTCTACAAATGATCACTTTTGATATCAATTTATTGATGAATTGGATGAGAATACAGTCCTCTAAACCGTGAAAGCAATGTCCAGCCAGATAAACACATCATATTCCATACTCAGAGTTTTTTAGGCATAATTGACTGCTGAGAGTATTTACTGATAGGCATTAAGCTGCTTCCAACACAGAAAAGTGAACCTTAACCGGAGAAAATTACTATATGCTAGTTCCACCATTTATTCAGCTTTTAAGATAGCGAACTAGTGTTAGCCAAACAAAGTATCAACACCCATAAGCTTTTAATTTTTCCAACAAATAGATGGAACACAAAAAACCATTGGATCAAATGAGAAAATGAAAAATATGAACCCTTGTATAAATATCAGCATTGGAACAAAATATGGCACAACCAACCTGTTTCAAGAACTCCTCATGCCAGTTGTCAAGAGTGTCAAACGATCTCATAACATTTACGTCATAAACTAGTACGCAACAATCCGCACCTCTATAAAAGGCAACACCAAGACTCTGAAATCTTTCCTGCCCTGCTGTGTCCCATATCTAGCAAACATGATGAATCAGTTACCATTTGTAAAGCCTAACAGAATGCACTTTAGAGAAGTTAAAAAAACTAATCTCTTACTTGTAATGTTACAAGCCTGTCGTCAATTTGGAGCTCCTTGGTCACAAAATCAGCCCCAATAGTAGCTTTGTATTGCTGACTGAACCTCTTATGCACGTATCTATAATGAGTGAAGGGGACACATACAAAATATGTACTCAAGTGCATATTACTTTCATTGGTGGCCTTCCACACATTTTTACAGTGCGTACACTGATCCAACTTAATGTTACATAAAACATAATCATGAACTACTCAAATCCATGTGAGGAAAATCTTAGACAGGTAAATTGAGTAATTTACTATGCCTCCATATATAGTAACCTCCTTAACAAAAACACCGTAAAGGTTGAAACAATCTCGGTGATACATTTATACGAGCATACGACCGTATTAAGATCGCTTCAGTAAGGATCATTAGGTAATTGAATATAAAACTTCTGTCGCTCCATTTAAAAGTTGAATGATCCTAACAGAGATTAATCAAAGCTCAGCTCAATCACAAACATCACGCTACTTGTATACATGATTACGGAAAAACTAACAAGAGAGCTCATCCATTGCGTCTTAGGCAAATATCAATCAAACCTAAACGCAGCATCGTCAACCACCAATCTGAATCACACCATAAACAAACATAAAAACAGGCCACTTTCAACTGAGAAAGATACTGATTCATCAACGACGTCTTCCCAACTCTGAAATTCAAAATCCGAAAGCCGATCAGAAATGATAATAACTCGCATTGATTGAAAATTAGAACCGAAATTGCAAGGTAAACTGAAACCCTAGCTAAATTTCGTACCCGCTGTCGCCGAGGACAATGACTTTGAGAAGCGTCCTCCTACGCATAGCCATGGCCAGTGGTGACGATGACGTGAGCTGGACCAAATCGGCTCCTTTCTTTTTCCGAGCGATGCAGAATCTGGTTTTGCTGGCGATCTCCCTCAGCTTGAACCCGTCCTGGTCCACCTCTCTGCTTCGAACGACACCATTTTGGTCCAGGCCGTTGTCGTATTGTGTATTATCCAGATAGTAAATCTTAATGACGTCATTTTTTATTTAAACCGATTTAATTCCCAAACAAAATAATAAAATATCAAAACAATATATTTTTTTAATGTTAAAACCACCTAAACATGCATTATTAAACTTTTGTGTATTGAACTTTGAATAGTGACAATGCTCTATCGTTAGAAGATAAAAAAAAGATTTCATTTTCGTATTTAGAGAATTCTGATTAATTGTTCGTCATTTCCCATTCAACTATCATGTTAGAATCTGGAATATATGAAAAAGTGGAGACACCATCATCTCAACTATCCAATCATGCTAAGACACTTTTACTTATTTTTTTAACAAATCCTTAATTGGAATGCACATAAACATTTTTAAAACTACGTGAGTTGGAAGCAAAGATCATTGTGTGAATGTGTTCATTGTCTCTATTTTTATGGAAGGAGGAGCGTGGTTGGAGTCAGATGAGGCAACTAAGAAGGCAGAGGGGAGGAATATCTCTAAGTAAGTTGGTCGTCCAGCCAATGGGCTTATCTTCAGAAAGTTTTAAAGAGAGAGCGGACCACCTGATCAGGACCGTGACGACGAGGTGAGCTGAGGCCAAGGGTATGGAGCCACCGACAAAGTCAAGATGTTCCGGCTAGTTTGTCACTCTTTTTTATTTTGGATTCCTTATTTGTTATTATCTCATATTGAGTTAGAAAAATTAATAAATATTTTCAAAACTTGCTTTGGGATGCACATAAACATTTTGATTTAAGCCGTTGTTGTTTGGGATGCACGTAAACATTTGAAAACCTAAATCTTTTCCCTCGTACAAAATCTCCTCAAAACATATGAAAACCCAAAAATCCTCAACATTCTCAACGATTTTTTTTTTTTCAAAGTGGGTGGAAGAAAACTTAGCTGTCCTACTTTCCAATATTATTTTCTCAAATGCCCTATTTGAATTAGGTATTTCATTTATGCTTTAAGACAGTTCTGTCCTTCAGCGTCATAAATTCTTAATGGCATAACTCGGTGCAAAACAATTCAAATCTATATAAAAGTCACGAGATCGATATTTCTAAGACAAGAGGTACAAAAAAAATGAAGACTCCGCCTAAAAATGGGACGTAAACTAAATGGTAAACTCAAGTGAAAAATTTGATAAAGTAAAAATGAAAAAAATTCGAAGCACCAGAAGAAAGCTTCTCATTCTCTGCCTCCCCTCTAGCATCATCACCTCCTCCTCCTCCTCATCATCATCATCGCTCCTTTCCAAGCTTCACAAGCCCACTAGGGTGTTTCAATCCTTCAAACAGTTAAAAATACAAAAAGGTATATTGACTTGTATTGTATTATTGATAGGAGTTCCTCCTTTTATAGAAATCAGTACACAAATGCTAGGGCCAATTTAATGTGATAGAGAGGATATGAGATTTTCCTAAATTGGTTATACCTTAACATAGATAAGCTATCTTTAGGTATTTGACACGCCTCCTCAATCTGAATCGCATTTAACTAGATTCAGGTTGCTGCGAAAACGATGAAGCATTTGGCGAGTCGCGGGTTTAGTGAACACATCTGCCAGTTGACCATTTGTTGAGATGAACCGAACAATTAACGCACCTTGAGCAACCTTTTCTCGCACGAAATGGAAGTCGATCTCTATGTGTTTTGTGCGGGCATGAAACACAGGATTTGCCGTTAGGTAGGTAGCCCCTAGATTGTCACACCAAAGTATTGGAGGTTGATGTTGTTTTATGCCAAGTTCCCTAAGAACAGATTGTATTCACAAGGCGTCAGCAGTTCAATTTGCCAGTGCTTTGTATTCTGCTTCTGTACTTGATCTAGATACGATTGGTTGCTTCTTTGCGTTCCACGAGATTAAGTTTGGTCCCACGAAAATTGCAAAACCACCAGTGTACCGTCTTCGGAGCATCCAGCCCAATCCGCATTAGTGAATATGCTGAGTCTTGTGAGGGTAGAACTGCGAAATTTCAGACCTATTTTCAAAGTACCTTTAACGTACAGAAGTATTCTTTTGACTGCTTCCCAATGAACATCCGTGGGACTGAATAGGTACTGACACACCTTGTTTATTGCAAAATATATATCCGGTCTTGTGAGTGTAAGGTAGAGAAGTCCACCAACCATGCTACGATATTTTATGGCATTGTCATCATCAAGAAACTGTCCAGAGTCTTTTGCCAATTTTTCAGTGGCTGACATTGGTGTAGAAGTGGCTCTACAATTCTCCATATTTGCACGACGTAAGAGATCTAGAGAATATTTTCGTTGGGTCAGAGTTATCCCCCTCGAATCGTAGGCCACTTCAATCCCAAGAAAGTAGAAAAGTCTGCCAAGGTCTTTAACAGGGAAATATTTTGACAAGGACTGGACCAGGTAATCAACCGCAGTAGAATCGGAATTGGCAATAACAATATCGTCAACGTAAACAAGCATGTAGATGGTTACCTGAGGTTTGTGCAGAATGAATAGGGAGGTGTCGGCGCGAGAGGGTTTGAACCCTAACTGATGAAGCTGATTGCTGATTCGCGCATACCATGGCATTGGAGATTGTTTGAGGCCATACAATGCTAGATTTAGTTTGCACACATATGAGGGTCGTTGAGGATCCTTGAAGCTGGGAAGTTGGTGCATATAAACTGCTTCTTGAAGATCACTGTGAAGAAAAGCATTGCTGACTTCTCTTTGCCGTAGACACCAATTACGACTTACGGCAATGGAAAGCACAAGCCTCACCGTTTCAGGGTTGACCACTGGACTGAAAGTTTCCAGATAATCAATCCCCAATTGCTGAGTGAACCCGCGAGCAACCAATCGAGCCTTATGTTTGTCGACAGAACCATCGGGGCAAAATTTCGTTTTAAAAATCCACTTACAGCCGACGATATTCTTTTCAGGTGGACGAGGAACTAAACTCCAGGTGTTGGTGCGGCGGAGAGCTGCGATTTCAGATTCCATGGACTTGCGCCAGATCGGTTCAGACAGCGCGACTTGATGCGAAGTTGGGGCTGCCAGGAACGCACGTCGATTGGGATTGTAACGGATTGTTCCGTCAGTGAATTGCTTTGGGCGCTGGATGCTGGAATGAGATCGAGTGCGAATTTGATTGTCGGATTGATAAGTAGTTGTTGTTTCAGATGATTCGACTGAAGTGGCGATGTCGTCGTTGGATGGTGAAGACTGAGATGTGGAGGCAGGCACATGTGATTGGGCCAGTTCATTAAGGAGAGGTTGTATTTGAGGTTAGGCCTGCTCATTGGGTTGCTGATTTATTTCAGCATTTGAGGTGGCTGGTTGCTCGTGAAGGGTAGCACCTCTTCGTTGATAGACTTGCATAAAAGGGGAAATGGGCTCATGTGAGACCATCGGCCCATTTGATGGAGTGATGGGTTGGTCAAGAGGTGGTAACGGGACCATAGCTGTGGATTGTGTTGTTCAGCAGTATGGTTTGTTTGAGGAATTGTTTCAGGACGCCAATCAGCCTGCATAGGAAAGTCATTCTCAATAGGAACGTTAGTAGTCAGTAAGGAAAGGTCATAATTTTGCACAGTCGTTTCTTGAATAACTGGTTCATCCCTGGGAAAGGAAGTAGAGGAGGATGGATTTAATGTATCACGAGTTGAATATGGCTGAGCAAATGGGAAGACTCCTTCATCAAAAATGACGTCCCGAGATATGTAAATCCGACCGGAACGACGGTCAAGGCATTTGTAACCTTTATGGAAGGTACTATAACCGAGAAAAACACACATAGTGGAACGAAATTGTAGCTTACGAGAGTTGTATTTACGCAAATTAGGCCAACACGCACAACCAAAGGTGCGCAAAGTTGAATAATTGGGCGTGATATTGAGTAGACGAGTGATGGGAGCTTTGTTTTGTAGAACAGGAGTTGGTAAACGGTTGATAAGGTAGCACGCTGTTAGAAAAGCTTCATCCCAAAACGAAGGGGTAAAGAGGAGTGAGCCAGAAGGGCCAAACCAGTTTCGACCAATTGACGATGTTTTCGTTCAGCGATACCATTTTGCTGAGAAGTGTGAGGGCATGAGATGCGGTGAGAGATGCCAGTGCGTTTAAAGTATTGGTGGAGACGAGAATATTCGCCACTGCCGTCGGATTGGACATCAAGGATACGCATGGCAAGGAGACGCTCAACATGATTTTGAAAAGCATAGAATATAGATTCAACATCAGATTTGTGTTTAATCAAATAAATCCAGAAAAAACGGCTATAATCATCAATGAAGCTGACATAAAAACGAAAATTACCGGAGGAAGTTTGGGCAGGGCCCCAAATATCTGTATGTATTTGTTCAAGTGGTTTGGAGCTAACACGATGTGAAGAAAGATAAGGCAACTGGCGACTTTTACCACACTGACACGCATCACAAACAGAAAAAACTTTGAAGTTACTGATGAACATGGGAGAGAATGTTTACGAATTAAAGTTTGAACAATTGTTGGAGTTGGATGCCCGAGTCGCCGGTGCCACATGTGGAAAGGAACCTTAGTGCTGGAAAAACATGTCAAATAAAACAATCAGATGACTGTGGAATTGGATAGAGACCTCCACGACTCTGACGCTAAGTAGTGTTTGCTGCGTTTCGTCCTTAATTAAGAAATAATCAGCATGAAGTTCAACAAAGATATTATTGCCAGAAGCGAGACGATGAACAGAAAGAAGATTTTTGTTGATATTGGGGACATGTAAAATGTTTTTAAGGGCAAGGGATTTAGGTGAACCGGCTATTCTAGAATTACCAATATGCGAAATTTTCATACCTGTTCCATCTACTATCTGAATTTGATCCGTTCCGTTATAGCGTTCCTGAGTTGTGTGGCGAGCAAGCTCACTGGTTAGATGGTCAGTGGCCCCACTGTCCATATACCATTGAGTGGATGGCAGCCCTGCTCGATCGGCAGAGTTGGCAAATCGGGGGTCCGCGGAGTTGTAAGCCTCGTTGAACCAGTTGTGGCAATTCAAAGCTTCATGGCCAAAGATTCTGCCTATCTGACAGCGGGGACGAAATCGGCCGCCGCTGTTTCTTTCCCGTCCTCCACCCTGATGCAGATGCGTCAGATTGTTGTTGCCCGAATTAGGGTTGTTCTGAGAACCACGACCTCCATGTCCACAACCTCCTCTATTTCTGTCACGACGGGGGGATCGATTGACGGTGTTATTGTTTTGGCGAGCAACAAAATTTACGGATGATGTCCAGTCATCGGATTGAAGCTGGTTGTCCTGCAATGCTTCGAATGACAAGAGGTAAGCATAAAAGTCTGTCAACGTCACCGTTTTGTTTACAATTGTTAGAGAGGCAACAAGTGGACCGAACTGTGGGCAAAGCCCGACAAGGATATAGTGGATCAATTCATCGTCGGTGAGGCTGCTCCGATCGAAGCCAATCTGTCGGCCAGAGCTTTCATCCGCTGGTAATACTCAGCGGCTGGTCGATCGTGTTTCTTCATCGTCTGAAGTTGTAGACGGGTGTGCTGGAGATTCTGGGCAGCAAACATGGAGTGGACTGCCGACCAGACTTATGTGGACTGTCACGGCCCTTTTGTTTTGGACTGAACAAATGGAGGTTAAGACCGGGAGATGACAAAAGATTTGGACCAAGTGACCTAGTCCATCACTTAGTCCACTAGCCCAATAGGACTAAAGGCCCGACCCAAGTTTCAAAAGAGTGTGGAAGGCCATGGAACCTCCAGGAACATTGCGGAAGAGCGTGGAAGCTTGGTGAAGGATCTTTAGCTTGTAAATATCTAGATATTTTGGTAGGAACTTTCTAGAATTGTATTTGTAGTCGTAGGATTGAATTGATCTCGGCCGTCCATTGAGGAGGCCTAAGTGTATAAATAGGGGAAGAGTCATTTGCTCCAAACCACCTCAGAAATACAAATCATTCTCTCACAAGCTCTGTTGCTCTCTAGCTTTCAAGTTCTCTTGTTGTCTTAGCGTATCAAGTGGCTTTCGGGGAAGGCTTTCTTAGCTAGTCGGGTGAAAGTTCTAGCTAAGCGCCGCATGACTTAGTGGGTAAAATCTAAGTCCGTGGCAAGTAGTATCAGAGCAAGGTTCGACATCTTCATGACTTCCGACATGGAAACTCGAGGGAGGAATACCGAGAAAGATACCAAGAAGACGAAAGCACCAAGGGATCATTCCGTCTCGGCAAACGAGAAGCGGTTTGCTAAGTTGGAACTTGGCATTGGGGAAGTGTCGATCGCATTGGGATATGCGACGACCACGTCGAGACTTTGGAAGACAAAGTGGGGGTTCTTCAAAGTCAAGTAGTTTCCTTGGGGGAGGACCTACAAGCCAAGCTATTCCAACACATTAATACCGTCCTCGAAGCATGGCGGGGTGGGAAGGAGGAGTACCAGGCAAGGGTGGATGCCTTGATTACTCAAGTCCAGGAGTTACAGTCTTCTTTAGAGAAGACCAACTTGGAATTGGTGAAGCTGCGGAGAGCCGGGAGAACTAGGGAAGTGGTCCCTTTTACACGGGATATTCCAAGGGTGCAGGACGTGTCGAAACCTAAGAAATTCAAGGGATCACGCAACGCGGAGGAAATTGACAACTTCCTTTGGCACATGAAGCGCTACTTCGAAGCCATCCAATTGGATGACGCTTCTAAGGTTAGTACTGCATCCCTATACTTGGTTGATCTTGCTGCAACTTGGTGGCGTAGAAAGCTTCATCAGATGCAAAAGGGGCTTTGCACGATCAACACTTGGGGAGCATTCGTCGCGAAACTCAAGAAACAATTTTATCCCGCGAATGCTAACCATGAAGCTCGCAAGAAACTGAAGGAGTTGAAGCATGGGTCGTCGATTCAAGACTACGTAAGGGAGTTCTCGGCCCTCATGCTCCAACTTCCCGATGTTATTGAGGCGGAGATGTTCTTCAACTTCATGGATGGGCTTAAACCATGGGCGAGGATGGAGTTAGAGATGAGGGATGTAAGGGACACCGCGACGGCCATGACTATTGAGGACATTTTGACGGAATACTCAAGGGGAGACTCATCTTCAAAGCCGAAAGCTAAGAAGAACAATTCCGTCAAAGGTGGGGTAGCGCAGAAGCCAAAGGGAGAAAAACCTAAGTTCGGGGGAGGGAAACCGAACCAAGAGGGGACGTTCCAAGGGAAGACATCCGAAAGGAAACCGCGGAACGACTGCTTCTTATGTGGAGGGCCACACTGGGCGAAAGAATGTTCGAAACAGAACGCCCTCAATGCGTTACTCGAGGAAAAAGAGGAGGAAGCGTCGATGGGATGCATCAAACTCCTCGGAGCGCTAAAGGCTAAGCCTACTCCCCATAAGGTTGGGGACCAGACATTGATGTATGTGGATGGGAAAGTCGATGGAAAGACTTTACCAATCATGGTGGACACGGGTGCGACTCACAACTTCATCCAACCAAGTGAGGCGAAGCGTTTGGGGCTAAAGACCGAGAAGAGTAAAGGTTGGTTGAAGACGGTGAACAACGAGGCGACGCCCTTGAGCGAGGTAGCTAAAGGCGTGGATGTGCAACTTGGAGAATGGCGAGGTAACGTTAACTTCTCAATTGCACCCATGGATGATTTCAAATGTGTTTTGGGGATGGAATTCTTGTGCCAATTCGATGTGCTAGCTTGGCCAAAGAAGAACACTATGCTGATAATGGAAGGAGGTCCGCACATGGTATCTACAACGACCAAGGCGAACTTGGATTCCATGTGCCTGTCAGCGATGCAAGTCGAATATGGCTTGAAAAAGGGAGAAGAGAAATGGCTAGCATCAATCAAAGTTGACGAAGACCCCAACTTAGAAGGGGAAATAGTTCCATTCGAGGATAAGAAGCGGAGACGTGTGGAGTTTCACGTGGGCGACAAGGTATTCATCAAACTCAACCTCGATCAACGAAGGAGGAGAGGAATGCTCCACAAAGGTCTCATGAGGAGAAACGAAGGACCTTACCCCATCACACAAAAGATCGGAAGAGCTTCTTATCGGGTCGACTTACCACCCACATTGAAGAAGATCCACCCCGTGTTCCACGTGAGTTGCTTGAAGCCGTATAATGGAGACGAGGAGGATCCCTCTAGAGAAGAATCATCGAGAGCACCCCCATCCATCCTCACTTCATATGACAAGGAGGTCGACTACATAGAATCGAAGAGAGTACAAAGGCGTCCAAGTCATCCCCCGAATACACAATACTTAGTCTTTTGGAAAGGGTTACCAGCAAGTGAGGCAAGTTGGGAACCCGTCGAGTCCCTTTGGCAATTCAAAGATAAAATCCGAGAATTCGAGGAAGCATCGACGAGGACGTCGACGGATTAGGTGGGGGAGGATGTCACGGCCCTTATGTTTTGGACTGCACAAATGGAGGTTAAGACCGGGCCTTGACAAAAGATTTGGACCAAGTGACCTAGTCCATCACTTAGTCCACTAGCCCAATAAGACTAAAGGCCCGACCCAAGTTCTAGAAGAGTGTGGAAGGCCATGGAACCTCCAGGAACATTGCGGAAGAGTGCGGAAGCTTGGTGAAGGATCTTTAGCTTGTAAATATCTAGATATTTTGGTAGGAACTTTCTAGAATTGTATTTATAGCCGTAAGATTGAATTGATCGGCCGTCCATTGAGGAGGCCTAAGTGTATAAATAGGGGAGGAGTCATTTGCTCCAAACCACCTCAGAAATACAAATCATTCTCTCACAAGCTCTCTTGCTTTCAATTTCTCTTGTTGTTTTAGCACATCAAGCGACTTTCGAGGAAGGCTTTCTTAGCTAGTCGGGTGAAAGTTCTAGCTAAGCGCCGCAGGCTTAGTGGGCATTGAATTGAGGAGGACGCCTAGGGCTCTCTGGTCTTGCTGCCACAACGATTGGTAGGCAGGGTTGAGTGTGGTGGCTGCAGCCGGGCCTTCTCCCTCGGTAATTTTCTCTTCGGGTGCCGAAGTTGTTCCGTCAAGGTAGCCATGAAGATTAAGGCCGGAAAGGTTGAGAACGATTAATGTCTTCCAGAGCAGAAAGTTTGTACTATCTAGGCGAATTGGTGTTTGGGGTAAGGCGGAGGTAAGACAGGTGGTTGAAACATCACCTTTAGTTGCGGTGGAGAAATTCATCGACAAAGAGAAAATCGGATCGTAAGAGCCGCTCTGATACCAAGTTAAAAACACAAAATGGTATATTGACTGGTATTGTATTATTGATAGGGGTTCCTCCTTATATAGAATCAGTACATAAATGCTAGGGCTAATTTAATGTGATACAGATGATATGCGATTTTCCTAAATTGGTTATACCTTAACATAGATAAGCTATCTTTCGGTATATGACACAAACCTCTAGTTGCTTGTGCTCTTTGTAATTATTCTCCGACAGCTAGTTGCTTGTGGTTGTTGCTTCTGCTCTATGTAATTATTCTCATAATTTAGCGGTGCTAGGCTTCCTTTCGAGCACCGATGATCTCTTGGCTTGGTAATGTTCTGTGCCTGCCCTGTGTAATTGTTTCGACTGATCTGTGCTAGGATTCGGTCTGTGTACGAGGTTGTGGAAATATGAGGAAAGACCAGATTCTGACCACCCTGATTGAGGAAGCTATAAAGAACAACGAGAGCATATAATGTATGATGTAATTATGTGGCTTATGTAAATTCTTTTATGTAATTCTGAATACATCATGCCATCTGATGGTCTAACGGGCATCCAGTAGTGTGGGAAAATGCATTGATTTTTTTGCAAGTTTATTCTCTGCAAAATTTACTTGAATGAGGAACTTGGTTAGTGTTAAAAGGCGCAAAAGCAAAACTCACTTTCACGGGGTGAAGAGAGATTAAATTATTGAATTATGGAACTATGAGTCGTTCGTCGGCAGTATTTTTGACTTGTATAGCAATCAAGAAAGTGTTACCGAGAGTACGATGCAGACAAACAATATTTATAATTACCTAGGGTGGTCAAAGGAACTAATGCGAATATATTTCTTAATCATAACCGATTAAGGTTTTGAGTTAGCATTGTTACTCTGAGTTTGGAGAGATCAATAGATAATGGATCAACTCTAAGCAAGCCTCGAACGGACACAACCTATCATGTAAGTAGAGCACAAAATATAGAGTAAGAGATAGCAAACTCAGTATATAATGAAAGTTAAGTTTTACAAGTTATATGATGACAAATTAATAGAAATACAATTAGAGTAAGATAGAAAGACTAATTCTGTCACGATGAGCCTTCTCGATCGTTGTTATGTATGCCCCAAAGGACTCATTGCTTGGGGTTCATGCTCTCTAGCTCTTCTCCGCACTCCAAGAATAGGATTTGAGGTGCGAATCTCAAATGAATAATGCTGATTTGAAGCTGCCTATATACCAGAAGTGAGGCGGCCGCCGGAAGCTTCCAAAATTAGTGAGGCCTCACTTGGAAGCTTTCCTAAATTGTCAGGCATCGCCTGGAAGAGTGACTCATCGCTTGAAAACTTTCCATAATAATCGGGCATCGCCCGGGCTATGTCAGGCGCTAGGGGTGTGCAGGACCCGTCCCGTCCCGTCCCGCCGACCCGTCCCAATCCGAGGGCTTCGGGTTGGGTTTGGGTTCAAATTAATATAACCCGTATATTTTTGGGACGGATTTGGGTTAACCCTCGGGTTACCCAACCCGACCCGTACACATTCATGTTATATTAAAATTAATTCGTATAGCAAGGATTCAAACCTACCCCTTTCAATCCATTGACACATACATTTCCAACCGAGCTATATCTCTTATCTGCTTAAACTGAATTATATTATATAAATCTAATACTCTCCTAAAATTAAAATTTGTAATTTACCTAATAGTCTAATACAAAATTACAAAAAGCAGAGAGGTGTCCTCCCACTCCGCAGTCCGCAGTCCGCAGCAAGTTAAGCTTCTTTTCACAGTCCGTAGTCTGCACACAGTGTGCGGACGACATCAAGATTTCAACTTCTGTTCACAACTTCTTTGCAAGCCAAGATTTAGGGTTTCTCCCTAGTCCGCAGCGTTGATGCGAAAGGATTGGTTGCGTATTCTTCCCCAAGGATTTTGTCGAGACGAATTTCACACATTGGTATGCTTAGTTAAATATGTGTTGTTGGTTACTTTTGATTTGATAGCAATTTCACACATTGAGTCCGCAGCGTAAAATATGTGTTTTTTATTTCAGTTAAAATGGATGATGTTCCTTCGACAATTGAACCCATTATTGGACAATCAAATATTTCTTCAACAATCGAGCCAATCATTTGTGAAACTGTTGAATCCAAGCCGGTTGAAGAAGAAGGGAGTAAAGGTAAAAGATCAATTGTTTGGAATCATTTTACAAGACTTCCTTTAACGGGGCCTCAAGGTAAATACATGGCCAAGTGTAATTATTGCACAACTAAGTATCAGTGTCATCCTGTTAAAGATGGTACAAATTCGCTGAACAAACACTTGCATCGGGTCCATGCATGGTTATTCAATACAGCGGGGAAAAAAGAAACCATTCACAACTACATGACAAAGACAGAAGAGGGAGGTACTTTATTAGGTGGAAAGAAGTATGTCGATTATAACTTAGAAGATTGTCGAAGGATTTTGTCTGAATTTATAATATGCGATGAGATGCCATTCAAGGTTGTTGAAGGGCGCGGATTTTGTAATATGGTGAATCAGCTTGAACCTAGGTTTGTGGTACCATCTAGGTTCACAATTTCAAGAGATTGCTATCAATTATTCTTAGATGAAAAGAAGAAGTTGAAAGCTTGGCTTGCAAAATCATGCACTCGTATTTGTATGACTACAGATTGTTGGACTTCAAATCAGAATCTATCTTACATGTGCTTGACAGGGCATTTCATTGATGAAGATTGGAGTTTGCAGAAACGAATTCTAAACTTTTGCCTAGTTGAAAATCACAAAGGTGAAACTTTAGGAAGAGAAATCGAGAGGTGTTTAAGGGATTGGGGCATTGATAGAGTATTTACAATTACAGTTGATAATGCAAGTTCCAATGACCTAGCCATTGCCTATCTTCGAAAGAAATTAGATGATCGGGGTGTATTAGTGTGTGGTGGTAAATATTCACACATAAGATGTTGTGCTCATATTCTTAATTTGATTGTGAGTGATGGCATAAAAGAACAACAACCTTCTATCGACGGAATTCGAAATGCAGTGCGATATGTTAGATCATCTCCTCAAAAACTTAAACAGTTCAAAGAATGCATCGAGGCCGAATCGATCAAATCTCAAAGTCTTGTGTGCTTGGATGTTCCAACTAGATGGAATTCTACATATTTAATGTTAGAGCACGCCGAGAAGTATGAGAAGGCATTTGATAGATTATGTGATCAAGAATCAGATTACCTTAAATGGTTTAGTGATGATGAGAAAGGAAAAAAGAAAGTTGGTCCTCCATCAAATATGGATTGACGGAATTCCAGAATGTTTATGCAATTCTTGGAATTGTTTTATGATATAACTTTACGCTTTTCAGGTTCTTTGCATGTGACCTCTAGCGATTGTTATCATGAAATCGCATCAATCCAATCTTCTTTGACGTTATGGAGTACTAATCAATCTGAACTCTTGGGATCCATGGCTTGCTCTATGAGGGTAAAGTATAATAAGTATTGGGGAAATGTTGAAAAGTTCAATCCTTTGTTGTTTGTCGCCGTTATCTTGGATCCTCGCTTTAAATATGATTACATTATTTGGAGTTTGGAAGATACATACAATAGAGAAACGAGTGCTAAAATGACAAGGTTGGTGAAAGCTACCCTCACTGACTTGTATGAGTTTTATGAAAAAGAGATTTTTGAAATCAAAGTAAATGAAGTCACAAATACATCTGAGAGTGCATGCATGGCTAGAAGTCTTACAAAGGCACCCAATGTCAAATATGGTTCTGATATTAGGAAGCAAGCATGGAAAAGACATAAAATTGAAAGAGCAACTTTCGAGAAATCTGATCTTGAGAGGTATTTGGAAGATAATGTCTTGGATTGAAATTCGCAGTGTCTCAGTTCGACAGATTTGTGAACAAGCAGTTGCTGCAGCACACTCTTGTTCACTCGGAAATTGTCTCAGCAAACAATGAACAAGACAAAGTTTGTTCACCAAGTTCGGCCAACTGCCTACGTCTGGGGAGGACTCTTCTCCAGTCCTCAATCCACTCAAAACAAAGGTCTCCAAGAACACTCGGTTACAACTCACGCAACCTATGCTACTCAACCTTGTGTGGATCACTTAACACAATCAGAACAAGCTCTGACTTGTGACTGCACACCCTCTACAAATGTCAATCTAGAATAGCTACAGACTTCTCAAGACTCAGCCTATTCTAAACTACACTCAGCCAGCAGGGTTGCTGTAGCAACTGCTGTAACACACAGCTGAAGCACAATTTGTCCGCGTCGCTCCAAGGCCTTCCGCCGAGCCGTTCGAACGATTCCACGAGCGCTGCACACTCTGGAATACTCCCCCTCACTCAGTGACCACCTGCCACTAGCGAGAACTGCCGCACGACCCTTGACCGAGCCAACCACCCGTCAGTTCTTCCGCGGCTGTCCTTGATCAACCAACAAGCACCACTGCTCTGAATTGGCTTCCAGATCAAGCTTGGATCAGACTCTGCAAGTCCTGACCAGCTCCTGCTTCTATCACCACAGCTCTGCACTCACGCTCTGCTCTTGGGTGATGATCGAAGAAAAACGTCCGTCGCACACCACAAATTGCTCTCTTGGAATTCTGTGTGTGTTCTCGCTTTCTGCACTCTTCTTCGATCAGCCTCTCAGCTCTGAACCTCTCTGGCTTAAATAGCAGCACCAGCTTTAAGCAATGTCCAGGTTTAGGCAATGTCCCAAAAGGAACAATTATCTCCTAAAATCTAGGAGATTAGATTTGATCTTCATCTTCAATGCAAATCTCCTTCTCTGACTAGTAAACCTCACTGGAAAAAAACCCCACAGCATATTAGAAATTCTTCAGATGCTCTCCGCAGAGTTTCCAGCCCTTTTTTAGATACTCCCAGGTTGCTGCTGCTTCTCAGACATATAATGCAGCCAGTTGAACAAGCTCCTGCTGTAGCATCCCCTGCTGCAGCTGCTGCTAGTTTACTTGTGCTGCAGCAACTCCTTGTTCATTTGTGCTAGTTTTGTGAAACACTGCCATACCACATTATCATGGATGATAATAATGATTCTAAATTTGGCATTTTGAGCTGGTGGAAGACAAATTCTGCAAACTACAGAGTTGTTACTGCTATGGCTCGTGATATACTTGCTATTCCAGTTTCTACCGTAGCATCAGAGTCTTGCTTTAGTACTAGTGGACGTGTTCTAGATGTCTTTCGCAGCTCTTTATCTCCTCGAATGGCTGAAGCTCTTATTTGCGCGCAAAATTGGTTGAACCCGGTTGGTTTGAAGTTTGATTATAAAGATTTTGATCAATTTGATGTCACTGATGACATTATAAGATAAACTGTCTACTTAGTAACTCATGTACAAGTAATGCTCAAAAATATTTTATTCTATGCGAAGTAACTTACTTGTTTTCCAGAAATTACAATCCAAGCTCGTGGCTCCAAATGAAGATATAACTAGTAGCTACTAGCTACAACAGCTTTTTGATGGTTTGTAGCCAAGATATTGTGTATCAATGAGGAGCCTACTGCCAAGGCCTTTCATATTTGATTTTGAGCAACCAACTTTCACAGAGAGACATATCAAGGAGATGATTTGGCAGGAATCTGTACAGTTCAATCCTGAGCTCATCAATTGAAGGGGATCCACAGAATATGATGAATTAGATAGCTCACATTTGTACTGTTTTAGTCTTAAATACTGAAAACTGTCCAAATCAATTTTGAATTGCATGAAACTTGGCCAGATGTTAGATTAGGATGCTGTGCTCATGTGTATGAAGTTTCGTGATTTTTGGATTAGTGGTTGATGAGATACGATTTATTCTTTCTGTCTGTTTTTGTGCAAAAATGTTTTAAGGCTTTGGCAGGTTTTGGCGCTTATAAAGCAACGGCTGTTTGGGCTTTAAGTTCAGCCCAAAATGCTGTCGTTTTAGACTTAAACTCAGCGTTTTAGCTTAAGATAGGAACTACAAAAGGGGGCTCCTGCGTTTAGCAATTTCACACGCAATCGTTGCGAAAATTCCAAGAAAGGCTTTCTCCAAGAATTGTGAAGCAATTGTTCCCGTGAGGCTCTGATCGGTTCCCGTGAGGCACAAGGGAGTCAAATAATTTCATCTCACTTTCACACCCTGTTCTCATTGGGACGGATTTGGGTCAACCATATTTTTTTTGGGTCGGATCAGGGTATAAAAATATGACCCGTTAATTTTTTGGGTTGGGTACGGGTCGGACCAAATCCGTCCCAACCCGTCCCGTGCACACCCCTATCAGGCGCCGTCTGGAAGAATGAGCCGTCGCTTGAAAACTTTCCATAATAGTCAGGCATCGCCTGGGCTATGTCAGGCTTCGCCTGATACAAAAGTGAGTAGCCACCTAGTAAAAAAGTGAGGCGTTCCATGATATCTGCAGGCTCCGTTGTAGCTCATTTTTGTTTCTTTTTTTTGCCCGTTTTTGCTTTTTTTTTTTTTTTTTTTGCATATTTGGTTCTCAAACCTTCCTTGAAGTGCAAATGTCCAAGCAAAAAGACATTAAACCAACAAGTGTAGCTTGGAAACTAGTCAAAATCACTAATGAACAGAGTCTCAAAGATGTAACAAAATCCACTCATTAGTCGTGAAAGTCTGAACTTTTGGCCCAAAATGATGTTACAATCCAATTTAGCTAGTGAAAGTTTAACACTACGAATACAAAACTTGTTTATATGTAATGTAAGTTACAAATATATCATCAGACTGAAATATTCCCAATAAACACATCTTGTTATTGCTAGAAGGCAATTTGGTAGGTCTTTAGAAGAAAATGGAACAACTAGCCCATATTGTCTGAAGGAATATCATCTTCAAAAATTTCCAGAGGCAAATAATTACAGAAATTCAGAGCAACTAGTTGTCAACTTTCAAGTATCAACTGCTCAATGGAAGAACTCATATCAGAACTTTGTTGTCAAATTTTTTCTAGATTCAGATTCTCTGCATTATTTAAGTGAATGCCGAACTTTGCAGGACTGATTGTCATGTTTTTGTCGAAAGACAGGCAGGCGAAGAACTTCAACTTTGGTAGATGTATGTGATTTTATTCTTCTGGCACTGGCAGCATAAGTATCTTCCTCCCATCTTGCATTTCAGTGTCATGACAGCAAGCCAGTTATACCTACTTGTGCCTGCAAAAACTTAACCTAACTCATCAACATGCTATTTATTTATCTCCTGCAGATCAAAATAAGTGGCCCAGTAGGATTTATTCCAATCATGAAGCAAAAGAGTCAAGATAGAAACCCTTTTGGAACTTGGAGTTTTTTTACATGTGAGAAAATTACAGGATGGAATAATTTGAAGTTCCAACTTTGGACAAGTGCACCCATAACATGGCTAGCTTTCGATACGTATGGACTTTTAGATTCTTCGTTCGGTGTCTCCGTTCGACGCTAATCAGTGTAGGTCCGGCGGATGGAATTTGATAAGTAATTTGACTAGGTTGAATAGTTGTATATTGCCTTTTTAGGTAATCTTGTCTACATTATTATGCTTGTAATGAGCTTTAAGGCCGAAAAGTGTGTGTTAGTCATGGAATAATTGAAGTAAATTTGCATATGATTGAAGAAAGCAAATGAAACATTCGAAGTTTAAGTACTCTGTTTTGCTTCTGAGTGGAGTAGTCAGATAGAAGTTTTTCTAAGAAGCTCCCATTGTTCAATTTTATGTGCTGTCAACCGGTACCGATTCCGGTACCAAGTCACCGGAAAATATCACCATTGCTATTGTGGGTAAGAAATTTTCAGAGTTCAGAATGCTTTCAAGCAAAACTTGATCATTTGATAGAATGGATCAGAATATGTCCTGACCATATAATTTGCAATTGCTGAAAGCAATACTGACTAGGAAATAAAGAGCTGATGCATCTTGTCCGATTCCAAGTAATAGCATAAAAATCGAATAAACGATCCGCTTAACTTAATCGAACTTAATGTCATACGGTTTGGGTAGGAGGCGATATTAGGTATTTTGAATTTTATTTTTGGAGAGAGTTTCAAAAACTTTGGCTTATTCAGCTGATGCAGTAGTTGAATTTTATTTCGAGTCAGGGTGTTGAACTTTACTTATAACAAGGCTAAGTAACCATTGCATAAGCCCTTTGCGACATGTGTTTATGCAACGCATTATTTGTTGTCCACATATGCAACAAAGTTTTGAATCTCCATTGCTAATACGCTTGTGTTGGATCGTTAGTTACCTTTTCCTCTAAGGTAACAGAGTTGCCCGACAGATATAGCATCAGAATATTAAATGTAGAAAAATTAAATCGGATTACTAAGCAATTTGGAGTGGAAATCTCAGTACTTAATTAAGTAATTGAGTAAAACCACTACTTTCCAGTATCACCGGAAGGATTTGTGAAAAGATCTGCTTCCCTATTTAGAATATGCTTGCCGAGTTCAAACAACTAAGTTACTCACTAGTAGACTCAGTACAAAGACTTATCTTTGATACTATCGGCTCAACCCAACCCTCGAACATATCTGTTTCACTCTCAAACATATTTGTTTTACTCTCGAACTTGACAATCCGATCTTTTAGGAGTTCACCAAAAAGCTTCTTCTTCTCTTAGTAGGCTCATTTATTTCCCTCTCAAAAGGCGTGCCCTTTTCCGACGCTCTAGCTCGTATATTTATAGTTTTTTGTGAATTCACGAATATCTTGGCTTGACCGCCAAGAATATATTTGATTGGGAGTTTTCAGTCATTTATTTTAGACTTCAAATTCAAGATCAAATATCTCCAACAACCAAATATTTGAATATCTCTTATTTAAAATAGGGAAACTTCTCTAATTAAAATAGATTCGTTTCCAAATTCATCCAAGAGATATATTCGTTGTTTATCCAGAATATATCCATAACATATTCTGGATTTGATAACAACTTCCCATAAAATTATCATCAATATCTTTCAGACCGTCTTTAAATATCTTCGATGATTCATCTGAATATTCTGCTAGAGAATCTTTCCCTCTTGATCTTTGTCTTTTTGCATTTAATGCAATTTAAGATCTCTTTTCTGTACACTAGTTGAATTTATTAGTTAAATATTTATAATCATCAAAATCTTAGGAATCCAACACCTTGCAACATTGATATGTTACGTCCACTTTTACATCGGTTGGTCCATTGCTCAAGTAGGTCGCCACACAAATTCGACATATACCATAATTTTTCCATGTTGCATTGGGGTAAAATGGTGTGGTGCATGACATTATTGCACGTCAATGTCCATCCCTATAGAGAATTTCATCAAATTGAGTTAAAAGAATAACAACTTTTATGGGATCCAATCGGCCAACTGCACCTTTGGAATCTTCCAATTTGGTTGAATTGACAAACCAAACAAGTACTAGCCTGCTTATTATCCTCAATATGTTCTTGGTAGTGGGCAATGAGAATATTGATGTTGCTGCCCATATCATGCTAGGGTTCCAAGTTTTCATATCAAGGCTCTACTGTCCCATTCTTCTTTATACCAAAACTTCTGATAATTGAACCCGATGCAGTACCATTGCAGATGCTCTTTGATTGCTCAGTAATTTATCTTCGTATCGAAATTTTAAATATTGACTGATATTCTTTCACATGTTAGGAATAATTATAATTGTCTGTTAATCGATATATTCTCTCTCAAAAACCATTTTGGTAACCAAGGAAACTATTTGCCATGAATCTACACTCTATCTTGTTTTGATTTTAGCATAAATCGGGATGGATAGAAAGAATTTATTCTAGGCAATTAAAGAGAAAAAGCAATATAATTTTCTGCTTTTAAATGTACATATCCAGACCAGTTTCATACAACGCGCAAATCATCACTTAGGGTGTGTTCTTTTGTACTTATATTTACTTATATGTACTTATAAGTACAAAAGCACATAGGCAACTCATGTTGCATATTTTTTCCTTGCAGTATAACTGACCAACCTATTTGTCGATTTTACTTCCTTAACTTATAAGAAATGCAGAAAGGAAGAATCTTAGAAAGATAGTAACTGCTGATATCTTATTATTTTTGTGCCTGGATATTTCAACACTACACCTTTATATATTCTCACTTGCGGATTCTTTTCACAGAAGTGAGTAAGTTGCAAGGGGCTTTATTTTGGATCGTCCTTTAGGGTTTTGGATGTTGGCTAGCTAATATTCCCTTGAAGGAGACGTTTTGATTTTTCTTTTATCGATCTACCTGATCGGGTCAAAACAAAATTCCATTAGAATTTGTAGTTCAGCTTTTTCTTAACCAGAATATTAGACATGAGGTGCAAACAATTATTTACTTGGACGAATCAAAATTGAATTAAACTCGACGAAATGAAACAATATCGAATTTTGCTAACTTGAAAACCTAAGTCTTGATTCCATATACATTAGATTTACTAGCCCATATGAAACATTTTATCCTAGGAAAGCTAGTCCATAAAAGAGAGATGATGAATAGAGGACCCTAAAAACGAAAGAAGAATGATGGCATGTGGGATCAATAGCCCTTGATTTCTAGGCCCCATGATATAAAACAATCACTTCTCTGTGAGGTGTCCTCAATCTTGCCCAAATAGATTTTCTTCATCAGATTCATCAATGGCATTCTTGGGACTACCTGGGTGACATGTCGGGTCAATCTCATCATTTCTAACTGACCCATCTCAATTTTTAAGCTGTGTCCAGATCCCTGCAAAACTAGCCACGTGTTCCAACACAATTGGTGCCCCAATTACACTACACCGACACAAGAAGAATGCCATCATACACAGTTAATTACTCTTTTGAATATAAAATCCAAAAATGTTTATCTAAGCAACCGCTGGATGAAAGAAACGTGGCAAAGGGAGGACAAGGTCGGTTAAAAGCGGTTGTAGAAACCTATGAGAGCAGTTAATCATAAGAGTCAAAGACAAGGATGTTTTAGTCAACATCAGTCTGCTTTGAGTAATATGATCCATCCATACACGGATTAATCAATGGAGGAAAGGATGCAGAGACATGTGCGTGTTGATGCTCAGATGAAATTGTGTGTGTGGGTTTGTCAATTTGTTCAATCTAATTAGCACGTGTGCCTCGTTTATTGGTTTCAAATATTTAATTTTATCGATCAATAAATTGAAACATATTTTAATCGAGGCCTATCAACCGTGTATCGAAAATTGCTTAAACATTTGTGATATGTTATTGACCCTTTTTTGGGTGCCGAATAAGTTCATGTATGTGGAAATTTCAAAACCATTTACGTTGTTGTTCAACCATAAAACAAAATCAAAGACCATGAAATTTCAAGCATCTATGCATCATTTATGACCTAATGAAACCCTAACTTAAAATATTCATACATGTAATGCTAAATTAACACGAAAGATCTAATCAATATCAATTGCATCTTAGTGACAAGATAATTAGTAGATTTACTTATTAAATTTGCATACACAATACTTTCTCCGATATGAAACAGAAGAAACCTGAATTCAAACAAGATAATTAGTAGATTTACTTATTAAGTTTGTACACACAGTACTTTCTTCGATATGAAATAGAAGAAATGTGAATTCGAAATATTACCAGATGTAGATGAATGATAATGAAGGCCGATGCAAATGCAGGAAGGTACATGTTCAAGTTGCCATAGACATATAACCCTAAGAGGAATGAATGGACATGTTCAAGTTGGATCACTAATCAACATTCGGGCATCTTTGCAACCCATCAAATGACCAAAATCAATGATGCCATGTTCAAATTGGATGTGTGCCCATTTTCCCAAATGTTAAATGTCAACCTGTGGGGCATATAGAGAGTCCCATATTCTGGTTCCATCAGGAATGAAACTCTAATCGCTGAAATATTTAACGTTCTTTTTATCACTCAACAAGCTAGAATTAGTGCCGCTTCTTCATATCACCATAGGGATAGGGTTCATTAATTAAAATTTGGCCTAGTCAATGCCCTAAAAACATGTCCTGAGGGTAACATGTAACTTACGTACCTAAATTGAAAACAGATTACCAGCAAATTAATTAAGCCAAATCTTGCAAAAATGGTCTGGCATGTGCACCTCTTATCAATTAATGATTCCTCTCTCTCTCTCTCTCTCTCTCTCTCTCTCTCTCTCTCTCTCTCCACTTTAATCTGATGAGATTAGGTTTCATGACCTGTGATTGTAATTACATTTCACAGAAGCAAGAATAGCCACTGGTGGCGGCTCATGAACATTTATCCGCGCCTTCTCTGACTTTGCTTGCTCCTAGGTCAATCAAACAGTTCTACCTTCTCTGACCAGCTATAGTCTCTTCATTCGCTATTCTTATTTTTCCCTCTGTTTTACTCAACTACTCACCAGTCACCGCGTTTTTCAAATTAATGGATTAACATGTTACACTTAATGTTGTTAGTTGTGTGTTTCATTATGGACAATGTTTCCAAATAAAATGAAAAAAGACACAAAGAAAAGTCAAGGAAAAAAATGGAAGAAGATCAACAACAACAACCTTTTACACTCCTCCATTTCCACCGCCCATGATACTTTTCTTCTCATCTTCCTCAACTGAAACTGAAGTTCAAACCCTTCTATTTTTATTTATTTATTTTTCCTATTCTATCCAAATCCTGTTCCAGTCCAATCAAAAACCGAACCATAGTTATTGAGACGTTTAATGTTCATTTTGTCACTAGACCATGGCCTGATGGACTTCTATTTTTTTTTATTACTTAAATTATGTTCCAAAAGCAGTGTGCTATAAATCTATCAACTAATGATGTCATATAAGAATAGAATAGTACAGAACAAAAGCAATATATTCCACGCCAAAAAAGCTTCTATGAAATCCAATACTACTTGGCCTCGAGCATAGTTGGAGAATTTCAATTCCTAGTTATCCATACAATTTTCCTACTTTTTTTTATTAATTTTCAGAAAAAAAAAAAATCCGAAGACCTAAAAATACATGTTTCTGGTTCTGATTCTCCATGGGTTTCTTTTTCATTTATCTAAACTTTACAGTCTTGATTAAAGTAGAAGAGATAAGTGACTTATTAGCATTTTACACTTGTCTTTGGTAGAGCAAATCCTACTATAGGAATTTGTAGGACTCATAGAGAGATGAGAGAGAGAGGAATGGAGGATAAGGACCCTACCCCACCCCACCACCCCCTACCATCACTATAAATTCTCATGCATTCCTACACTAAGATCACATTGAACTCCTCCTACATTTTCACACCATTACATGTTACACACATAGAGCTTACACAAGAGATTTAGAGAAGGATTTCCAGCCATGGAGGCTCCAAAACACCACCTCACCAAACCCTCAACCGCCCTAGAAATCCACTCCCCGCCGCCGGAAGCGGCCCCTCTTCGGATCATCATCATGGTCGCCTCCATAGCCGCCGGCGTCCAATTCGGTTGGGCTCTTCAACTCTCGCTTCTAACCCCTTACGTCCAACTTTTAGGTATCCCCCATACATGGGCTGCCTTCATCTGGCTATGTGGGCCCATCTCCGGTATGCTCGTCCAGCCAATAGTCGGCTACCACTCCGACCGGTGCACCTCCCGGTTCGGTCGCCGCCGCCCTTTCATAGCTGTCGGTGCAGTTTTAGTCGCTATAGCCGTTTTCCTCATCGGTTTCGCAGCTGATATCGGCCACATGGCCGGTGACACCACGACCAAAACCCCCAAAACGCGCGCTATCGCGGTGTTTGTGGTAGGGTTTTGGATCCTCGACGTGGCGAACAACATGCTCCAAGGCCCTTGCCGTGCCCTCCTCGCAGATCTCTCCGGCGAGAATCATAAAAAAACCCGAAACGCCAACGCCTTCTTCTCCTTCTTCATGGCGGTCGGAAACGTCCTCGGCTTCGCCGCCGGCTCCTTCACTCACTTATACAAAATCTTCCCCTTCTCCAAAACCGCCGCCTGCGACGTCTACTGCGCGAATCTCAAAAGCTGCTTCTTCATCTCCATTGCCCTGCTCATAACCCTAACCACAATCGCTCTCTCTCTAGTCAAAGAAAAACAGTTCGAAAAGCCGGAAGACCTCCCCGGCAAGAAATCCGGCAGCGTCCCGTTCTTCAGCGACATTTGGGGAGCTCTGCGCGAGCTCAAGCGACCCATGTGGATTCTCCTCCTCGTCACCTGCCTGAACTGGATCGCCTGGTTCCCTTTCCTCCTCTTCGACACCGACTGGATGGGCCGCGAAGTGTACGGCGGAAAGGTCGGCGAAGGGAAGATGTACGACAAGGGTGTCCGCGCCGGAGCTTTAGGGTTGATGTTGAACTCGGTCGTGTTGGGTTTCATGTCGCTGGGAGTTGAGTTTCTGGCGAGGGTTCTCGGAGGAGTTAAGAGGCTCTGGGGTGCTGTTAACTTCTTGCTGGCCATTTGCTTGGCCATGACTGTGCTGATCACCAAGCTCGCCGAGTCCACACGGCGATATGGACCCGGTGGGCCCGGGACGGAACCGTTGCCGCCGCCTCCCGGAGTTCAGGCCGGAGCTCTGACGCTGTTTGCTGTGCTGGGAGTCCCTCAGGCGGTTAGTATTTTCAATTAATTTTTATTTATTTATCGTTTAAAAATTAATTACTCGTTAAATAAATTTAAGTTAATTTGATACAAAGAAAATCGAATCCTTGTCATGATCAGATAGAATCTTGTTCCCAAACATCCCTAGAAGAACATCATTCAAATGTTAGATTCTTGTTACGTGACGTGTCCTGTCCTCATTGGCTACCCCTTTTGACGTGTACTCAAACCTAACTTGACACTTAAGGCAAGGAAAGAACCCAAAGAAGAAAAAAAAGATGTTTAAAGTCCAACATCTTTGACCCTACTGATGTCGGCCTCTTGCCCGTTTGTTAGTTAGTTGATCAGTTCAAATTTATGCCGTGATTTGATGGTGTAACCAAAATCTGCATTCATGTCTTTTAGGCACATGTGTCCTTCCTTAGGCTTTCCAAATCTTAATGTACTGGTTTTGACACGTGCAGGTGACGTATAGCATCCCATTCGCCCTCGCCTCGATATTCTCAACCACTTCCGGAGCTGGCCAAGGTATGTCCTAAATTTAGGGTTTTGGAGTTTTGGATCATATTAGGGTTTGGTGGCTGATTGAGCTTGTTTTGTGATGTCTAGGTCTTTCATTGGGAGTGCTGAATCTGGCGATTGTGGTGCCACAAATGGTGGTTTCGGTGTTGAGTGGGCCGTGGGACGCGCTTTTTGGCGGAGGAAACCTACCGGCGTTTGTCGTGGGAGCGGTGGCGGCCGCCGTAAGCGGCGTGTTTGCACTGACAATGCTCCCATCTCCACCACCTGATGCTCTTGATCTAGCCAAAGCTGCTCCCCACATTTAAGGAAATTGAATGTGGAGGTGTCTAATTTTTTTTTAAAGCGAGCCGTTTTATTTTCGCGCTTTAGTTCATGTTTGTGCTCTTTGGAAATTCGATGCCATAGCAAAAATTATAATGCTTGTGGCTGCTAAGGCGCTTTCGCATTATAAATGGCTTCATCAATTGTAATAAGTCCTTAGTAACTCCCATATATCGATCAAGTTTTACGCTTGTGTATTTTTGTTGTTATGACTCTTCTGAAAAGCGTGTACGAAATGATTGACAAATAAAATTTTCTCAAGTATTCGGAAAAGTACGTCAGTGACATTTTAAATTTTGATTTTTTATCTTGGCAGTCAACTTTTGTCGCATAATGAAGAAAATCGGTGAATTTCCTACGAAAAGATACAGTTGTATAAAGAATCATCGAATAAAGTTGACGTAGCGGAAGCTTGAAAAAGATTCGTCCGTTTCCGAAGAAACGAATACAGATATTACCGAAGCTAAATATCAGAGGAGAAGTCTGAGTTTTGTAAAATAATTTGATTGAATAAGTTGAGTTTTTCAAATGAATACATGTCTTCCTTAATTATATAACAAGAAGTGATCTAAAAATAGACTAGGAAATAGGAAAGAAACAATGTGGTGAAAAAAAAGGGGACGGTTCTCTGAACCTGTGGGTGATGTGCAGCTTTTAGTTTTCCAAATCAATCAATGAGGAATAATTCTTCATGTCAGATTTCTATTCAAATTCTCATGTGTTAAATTTGGTTGCTCGCAATTCTAGATGTTTCTTTCCGAAGTTGGTACTCCATTATTGTCTGTAATGAATGCTTGATGTTCTATTTTTGACAATGTGTGAAATTTATGACTGCATCATAAGTCTCAAATGTAGCCTGCTCAACTTCAAGTACATATTCCAATCGGAGTGGTAGTCAGTGCTAATGCAACAACTGACAATCTGACACAAAGCCGAAGAAGGGGTAAAATTGTCAAAAATCAAGTTAATACGTTAAATTACCCAATATTAAAGACATACATATGGTGGTAATACACATACATGTTCTTCTCGATAGGAAATATCAAAACTCTCTAGTTCTCAATCTGCTCATCTGGAAAAGGGGATGGCATGTCATGTAAAAGCGTATTCTAAAGGATTTTATTAACTCCCGATGATGACCCCCTAAGAAACTCTAGGAAGTCTATGTCTGCTGGATATGGATACGAATATCGCATCTGATATTCGTTACTAGGTGTGCGGTTAGAAGGACACATCCCCGACTTTGGTTTAGGTCCTATGAACATTACAGTATAAAAATGCTCTGACAGGTAGGTGTCTTGGGATGTGTGATCCAAATTGTACTACATGTCGTTTACGTGAGGGTCCCTTCCCCTAGTCGGTGGCACTGAGTCTCATGAAGGCTCATTAATCGTGACCCCAACACCACGCGTTCTTCTACATCCTCGAACATTTCCCCTTTCTATAACCGGAGAGCGGCCTGTGTTACGATCTATTTCTATGAACTCATACACACTAAATTATACATTTGTATAACCGCATTTTAGAGACGTAAAACCAACTATAACATGTGAACTCCAAATCAACAATGTATCTACTAATTAATAAAAAAAATTGAACTCCAAATGAACAATATATCCATTAACTAACAACAAATTTGACTCCAAATAAAAAATATATCAATCAATTCCAATCATCCAATATACTACAAATCAATGAACCCTATAGCCTCATCAACTCAACAACAATTCGAGTTCATCAAACACAAAACCTGCTTAAATAATCAAATCCAAAACAAAACTAACCCTAACTTGCAACAAATCATCAAATGCAACACCAAATTAACAACCCTAAAGCTCGGAAAACAAATCAACCAACAATGGAACTATCTGCTTTGAGGCAGCACCGGAGCAGCTGGTGCCTAATATGTTTCATCAACCACAGAAAGCCTCGCCTATCCTCATTTTGGAGTTTATCTTTTTGTACGCATCAAATGTATCCACTCTAACATTTCATAAAGTAATCAAGTCATCGATAAAAGGACACAAATATATATATATCAATGCGTTTATTAGGATTTTTGGCCATGTATAAGATAGTCAGCCACATATATTTCGTTTTCATGCACAATCATGAGGCAAATTAAAAGGCGTCAACATAACAGACCAGTATGAGTATGGTTTTTTCGACATACCAAATGGACTGAAACCATCCGAACACAAATACAGTGTTACATTACGAGACTCAGAACTGAAAGTCGGGATATGTTCGATCAAAATATTTCCATGATTTAACGTCTAAAGGGTGCACCATAACAGTGTCATCTCTAGCTCTATTTGAATGCCAACTCCTGTGTATATCTATTGTTTTGTTCATATAGACCTTTGAAGACGAGGTATGATAGAAATGTGAACCATTTGGGATCTCGCATTCCTCTTGTAATTTCTCGAACTTCGCGATTTGCGTGACTCTTTGTATCTTTGTTCTCCACAAAAATGATAAGTTAGAAAATTCTCGTCCAGGTCATACAACTGTCTACACATATATCAATTCGAACTTACCCTATGCCCAGTCCACTCACCTGTTTCTTTGTTTGACGAAACGTAATAAGCATCCGACGGTTGTACCGGAAATGCATTTTGGCGCATTATAATACGACGAAAAAAACTATGGTCATTAAATTATCGTAAATTACGACGGTAACCATCATCGCAAAACGTATTTCGTAATACCATGGTAAACACATGGCTCTAATCACCATATCGTGTACCGTGTTTACGACAAAAAGCGCACGCGTCGTAATGCCGTCGTATATCCATTGTATGATATGACAGATATATGACGAAGTTTACTATCGTAACAGTACTACCAGAATTCAAAAAAACACATTGCATAGACCGCTAAAATAATTAAGTCCGCTCATAACTACAGAAAAACCATCGTATGACTATGCATCGATATTTGAACCGTCGTAAAAATCATAACTTGGTCAAGGCTGATCACTTTAGAGTTGAAGGTTATTTTGTGTCAAGGATATGTGATCATTGTTGTTGGGACATGTGGGGACATGTACCCAATAGATTTTGATGGAACAAACACCAAGCTAAGCAGCAGAATTTTCTTGCATTACTTATTATTAGATTTATAAATTTATATTAATTAGATGCATATTTTTTGATATTTAGAAACGAGATAATTAAGTAATCTAGGAAATATTCCAAATATTATTAGGATTCTCTCTTAGATATTTCGTAACTATAATTCAAATATTTAGAAATATCTATTATCTTTTTTCTCTTGTTATTATCTTTTTGGTTTCTTGATTAGGAAGCAAGAAGATTTAAATACAAGATAAAGATCCTAACACTATAAATAGAGCTTCAAAGTCTCAAATCAAGACGTCGGTCTATAGAAAAGAGTTAAAATTTTTGGTGAGGTCGATCTGTGTTTTTCGAGCTGCTGCACGTTGCTGCGTCTGAGGAAGGGTCCGATAGACCAGTCCAGTGAGCTGCTGAATAACGCAAAGGAGAAGCGTCCGCAGGGCAGTCCGGTTGATTCATAGAAGATAGAAGGTGGGTCTAGGGTGAATTGGAGATTCGGGTGCTATTCAACTTGTCTAGTTTTTTGTGAAAAGTATATCGTACACTGCAATAAAAGACTGCTTCTCAAATCCTTTCAGTGAAAGCTGAAAGGTAGTGGTTTTTCTCTGAGTACTGGTTGTACTAGAGTTTCCACTATAAATTGTTGTGTACGAGTCCCTTACTTTATCTTTCTGCATTACATTATTTATCCGTTGTGCAAGCTGTACTTGGGGACACGTCCACAGTGAACCCAAGTTAAATTTAAGCTAACCTAACGATCCAACAATTGTGCAGAGTTTATGTATTGTGCTTGTCAATAATTTTACTTATCCAAGTCACACATTTATTACTGATTAAAGTTGTAGTCGCATAAGTTAGGATTGTCAAAAGCGGTTTGTGCTCAGTTTCAATAATATTTATGTCGTAGGTCTCTAACAAAATACTAGTCCTTTCACGGTCATCCGATAAAATTAGAACGATGCAGAAAAGATTAGTATGACCGGTGCGCAAGGATGAACACATTACAAGGCTCAACAAGACGAGGGCTCCACCACATGTTTCCGCATGCTCCATCCCATTACTCATGAAGATGAAAAACTACCTAACAACAACAGCAAAGGAGTCCTACATTTCATGATCCATCATTCTCAGCCCTCCTCATCCTCGACCAGCAACACCAACAATCCATGGTCCAGTCCCTCATTAGTACCCAACCTCCACTGCCACGTATCCCTTCTACTTTTGAACAAACTCCAATTAGGGTTTCACTTGCTCCACATCCCACTAAATGTGATGCATCATTTCCCTGCTAGCAACCACTAGTATTAGATAATGATGATCGAGTCATGTGGGCACTGCCCGATAAGTATTAGACCGGTCAAATCAAAATCAGTCGAGCAAAAACATCGTTTTTGCCCGTTACATTATCATTTAAAACCAAACCATAACCATGTGATCCTCAAACTCACCAAAATTGACAAGTACAAATTCTAAGCCATTATTATAACACTGCATCATGAGACAGACCACATGCAGTGTTGCTGGATGTGTTGATAAAGAAGGTGTTCTGAGGAAAAATATGTAATCCAAAAGCTTGTCCTTAATCTGCATAAAAATAAAATCTGAGGGTGACAGAAGATAACTGTCGGTACCGGATAACAATAACCAACACACTCACCTCGGACACAAAAATGTTTTCAGATTACAGCCAGGTAACCAAAGGTCAACCAATCAACAAGATGACACCCCTGCGGTTGCATTGAAGTCGATGACCCCAAGTACAGCTCTCATCAAGCCATAAAACTAAGTAACTGTGATCACAGACGCGACACTTTTGATTGTGACTCTTGATCCCATTAATCTATAAATGTGCGATGGAGATAGAGATTTTTGTGTAGATATGTTTCATTGTCTCCTCCTCTGTGGGAGGAGCGACGTGGATAGAGTTAGGGGGAGACAGCTATGAGGGCCGAGAAGATGAGATTTATAAGTACTGAGTTAGTTGTTTAGTCAATGTATTTTTGTTCATGAATTTCATCATGAATTTTTTTTGGAAGTTTTTTTGTGAGAGCAGATTAGCTGGTTAGGACCGTGACGGTGAGATGGAATGAAGCCAAGGGTATAGAGTCACCGACAACACTTTTTACATAAATCGGAAATTGTCTTTTGTCACGCAAAAAATTTTGGCAGACGAATTCTTATTATTGACGTAAAGGAGAGATTTGAGAGGTCAAAGTTGAGAATTGGGGTTCATCTGATGACGTAATCAAAAATCTAACTTATTGACTAATGCAAAAATCTAGAAATCACTCATCAATCCACAACCTCTTGTAAATAAGGTTATTTTAGGGCTCAGGGTTAAGCACCATGTATGCCAAAACACTCTTCCGGGCATCCACCCAATTCCTCCACATCCCATTTTTACACACATTTCCCTTCTTCTATAAATTCTCCATCTCCTGTAAAATCACCATGACTAGGGTTTCCAAAAACATCATAGAAAACAGAGAAACAACATGGAATCAAAGAAACAATACTTGCTGATCAGCTCCATTCTGATCATCATTATTCTCCCCATCACTGCCAGATCCTCTCCCTTGCTCGACGCCCTCCAAACCCTACCTCTGACCTTCAACTCCGGCCACTGGGCTCTTTTGCAGAAATCCATAGGCATCTCCGCCATGCACATGCAGCTCCTCCATAATAACAAGATAATCATGTTTGACAGGACGGATTTCGGCACTTCTAACCTCTCGCTCCCCGGTGGAAAATGCCGGTTCAACGACGATGCAATCGGCAAAGATTGCTCAGCTCATTCTGTTCTTTATGATATTGGATCTAACACTTACCGGCCGTTGATGGTCCGGACAGACACATTTTGCTCCTCTGGATCCATTGATGCCGATGGCACCTTGATTCAGACCGGCGGGTATAAAAAAGGCGAACGGATAGTTAGAACTTTTACGACTTGTGATGATGAGTCTTGTGATTGGGAGGAGCAGCTGCAGTACCTCAGCCAAAGAAGGTGGTATGCTACTAATCATATTTTACCGGATAACAGGATTATTATTGTAGGTGGCAGAGCGGCCTTTACATATGAGTTTTACCCGAAATGGGCTCCAAATTCAACTATGGAAAATTACTATCTACCATTTTTAAAGGAGACTAGAGATGGGAAGGAGGAGAACAACCTATACCCATTTGTCTACTTGTTGCCTGATGGAAATCTATACATATTCGCCAATAACCGATCCGTCTCATTCGATTACAAGGCGAACCGGGTAGTGAGAGAGTATCCGGTCATCCCGGGCGAAAGAAGGACTTATCCCTTGACAGGCTCATCTGTCTTGCTTCCCATTGATTTAGCCGGAACGGTGGCCGGTGGTTCACAGTTGCCTCAGGCTGAGGTCATGATCTGTGGAGGAAGTGTTCCTGGGGCTTACTTCAAGTCTAGAGAGAGAAACTTTGTCACAGCTTCTAGGACTTGTGGCCGGCTTAGGGTAACTGACCCAAACCCTAATTGGGTCATGGAGCAAATGCCAATGCCGAGGCTCATGCCTGATATGCTGTTACTACCCAACGGTGACGTGTTGATCATCAACGGCGTTAAATCCGGCGCAGCTGGCTGGGAGAGAGGGAGAGATCCGGTGCTAACTCCTCTCATATACAGACCTAGTGAGAGAAGCACCAACCGGAGATTCAAGCTCATGGCTGACTCCCAAAATCCCAGAATGTACCACTCCACGGCGGCCCTAGTACCGGACGGACGGGTTCTGATCGGTGGCAGCAATCCCCACGTAAAATACGACTTCAATGACAAACTCTTCCCAACAGATTTGAGTTTGGAAGCCTTCTGGCCACCCTACTTATCGCCATTTTATGAACCAGTGCGCCCTAGGGACGTCTCAGTGGAGCCAAGCAACAAAATTGTGTCATATGAAAAAGTTTTCTCAGTAACATTCTCAGTCTCTCACTACAAGCTTGGCTCAGGCATCTCTGTGAACATAATTCAGCCTCCATTTGTGACTCATTCGTTTGGGATGAATCAGAGGATGGTGGTGCTGGAGGTTTTGGAGGTCACTCCGGTGTCTTCATCCTCGTACAAGGTCTCGGTCCGGGGACCGACCACGGCCAATGTTGCCCCTCGTGGATACTACATGCTGTTTGTAGTGATTGATGGGATTCCTGGGACTGCAATTTGGATTAAGCTGCAGTAATACGTCAACTTTAACAACTTCTTAGGAAAAGTTTCACAGGGATTCAGAGATGTTAGGGATATTTAGGGTTTATACAAGTGAGAAAAGAGTCTCAAAATGTATAGAGGGAGGTTCATTTAGGGCTCCAAGTAGATGATAAACTGAAGTGAAGCCAGTAAATATGGTGAAGTCCACTTACCCAACTTTTGGTACATCTCTTTCTGAGGCATATCTTGATCAAATAATTCATAAATTATCATGCAGATAAAAGTAAAAATTTTGTCTTTAGTGGATTGAAAGGGAAAATTTAGACATTTTTATTAGTTGTTTTCCTTTTGTGTTTTTATTGGTTTTCATGAATTTTGATATTTGAAAAATGAGTTTTGATTTATTTTGTTCGAAGTGCATTTAATATTATGAGATTTGATTCTTGAAAAATGGGTTTAAGAAAGTGCACTGGTATTACTCATTAAAACTCTCATATGAAAAGTGTATTGACCCTCAAATACTTAAAAATCATAAAGTGCATTGTAACATGTATGTTCAAAAGTTTTAAATTTAAAGTGCGTTGTTATATGTTTGTTCAAATGCTCAAAAACTTAAAGTGCATCGCTACATCTATGGGTTTTAGTACTTGTATATTTAAATGTATTGCTGGTTTGTGTTAAAAAAAAGAATTGAAAAGAGAAAAGTTTATGTATAGTGATAAACACATGTGGGTTGAATGAAAAGTGATAGGAAAAAAAAATGTCCAATGAGTGGAGAGGGAAAGAGAGAAAAAGAATTTGAAAACAATTTGGTCCTCAGTCTTTTCGACTCGATCACTCTAATCGATAAGGGCCATCTAGTAAGAGGCGTAACTCGACCAATGGTGAGATAGAGATTTTCAGACAATGGTAGAGTTCCCCTAATGCATATGGATGAAACGTTTTCATAAATATCTTTTTGAGAATTATTTTGCAAATGGGACTTAAAACGTTGGACTACTTTCCCAGGGGAAAAACGCAGCAAAAATCAGTAAAGAGACAAAACCAAACGGTCGGATTGAGTTGATAATACAAGAAAAATGAGCCATAAAAATGTACATTGAACCGAAAAAGGAAAGGAAGACACGAAACAATAATAAATTTGTAATTAGTCAGCCTTGTATCGATAAGGAACATTGGCAAATGACAAACTTGAATTTATAAATCGGTAACTGTTAGATTCATTTAATTGGGAACGAATGTGTAATTTAAGTAATTGTATGTGTTATCATTATAATAAACTTAAATAATGTGATCTATTTTTTTAGAAGTTTATCAAGTGTATATTAGGTACATACCGAAGAGATAATCATGACATTTTTTAAGAGACGGAATATATTATTAGCTCGATTATATTTTGTCGTACAAGATATAAATATGTGTTATGTTGTCCGTTTTAACTTATGAAGAACTGACTATTGAGACACACGACTAGATTAGAATTGCAGGCTTTCTTTCAGTTATTTTTATGAATGTATTCAAGTACGTTTAATTTATAGTAAAATATATGTTTGATTAACTTATGTGGATATAAATGTTCCTAGTTAACGGGTTTCCATTGCATATCTTATTTTGTTCCAACAAGTGGTAATCTTGTCCCAATATTAACAAGACATATAATTCTTTACAAAACATCTGCATGTTCAATCAACTTCTGTAAAGAGAGCAAAGAAACAACATTGGATAGAGAGACTGAATCAAGTGACAAAAATGTAAAACTCCATTACAAGATCATAAGATCTACTTCAGGAGTATCTTGTCTCTACCAATTCCAGTGCAAGAAAATATATCAGTGTGTTACAATCTCATAGTAGAAATCTGGGCATGACCTAAACCAAAACTATTACGGACTTCTCCAATGATTTGACGTCAAGGACTTCGGCCGGTATGGTAAGAAGTTGCCCGCCCGCTCTAGGGAATTCACAGAAGGAAGGAAACTGCATACAGCCAGGTACCTCGTCATATATTAATTCTTATAACTCAATATGAGACAATTCTGTTTGCTAAAATTCCGCTGGAAAAGGTTAGCACACGAGAAGAAAAAAAACCTCCCAAAAGAGGAAAGGAACGATGCTGAAAAAGTTTGAAAGTATGACCTGTGTAAGAGTTGCTACCATTTTGTGATTGAGATTTATCAGAGAAGAAAGTACGTTTCAGGCTCCAACGCATCATGGCTTGGCTGATAAGTCCTCGACGAACTGGAAGTACTCATCCAAGTAGTTGGAAGGTTCAAATATGAAACAAGATATGACATCTCTGAGAGTGATAACGCCAAGAACTCCAGCGTCCTCACCATCCACTACGTATATTCTGTGGACTGCTTTGGAAGCAAGATGATGGATGACATCACCAAGAGTTGATTCAAGCTTACATGTGATTGGTGGTACCACTCTCCCATCTTTAGTTGTTCCAGCAACAGTTTCCATGAAGTCCTTTACAGTAAGTTCTCTGTCCAATGGAAAATGACGTCAAAAATCTAAGCCACATCACGTCACTCGGTTACTAACAAACATTCTTTTGTAGGTTGTTATGGATATTTTCCTTGATTTTTATACTCCATGATTTTAGTAAGGAAAGTAATGCACACCTGAAGTTCGAAAAAAGGTCAGGCTTGAGCAATAAGTGCCTAATATCTCTGATGCTCACATTTCCAACAATCTTTTTCTTTGCTCCATATACGACAGGAAGACCTCCTACATGATGATCTCTCATTCGCTTGAATGCTTCCATGACATGCTCATTGCTCTCAATGCTGATGATCTACCCAGCGAAGAAGAAAATAGTATTCAAACAAAAAAAATTTTTAATTATAATATTAAAATGATATTTTCATTCAGAAAGTGTGAAACTAACTTCATCGGCGGACATGAAAGGAAGTCCCAAATCTGATAATGGTCGAGAGGAGATCAAATCAAACCAGTCCCTCCCGCTACACCCATGTAGTCCTTGAACAACAGCCGACTGTGTGATAAAATTCTTGATTGTTGGGTTTCCTGGTTCAATTATCGGTACATTCCGTAGTCTATATTTTGAGAGCAATAATAGCACGCTCAACATGGAGCTCTCTGTTGAAACTGGAACAAAAGGAGCCCACCGATAGGAAGTAAGTATTGACCTAACCTGACACAGGAAAGCAAATATATGATCCAATTTCCATGCTGGTATCAAATTCAAGAATTTAAACTCATCAACAACTTCAAGTTTTCAAATTTTGAAGCCCCACCCGAATTAACATGCCAAAATGTGTGTTTCATGATGTAGCAGATGATCGTAAAACAAAGTGTAACGTAACCCTGGAATGAAAAATGAGGAACACCAGCCTTATTTTTCAACTTACTGTGGTTGACTTGAATGGTTCTTCTTGTAAAAGGACCTTATAGAAGTCGTCCCCGAGTTGGTCAGTTGTGGCAGTAGAATCCTTAGCAACCTCTGTATCTGCAGCCAGGCCACCAGCTACAGCTGCACCAACTGCAGCAACACCTAGTCCAACAACTGCTGCTGGACCTGTTGCACCTAAAGCCAAAGCTCCAAGCGTCCCAACAGCCCCGGCTCCCACTCCAACCGCTGTTGCTGTACCAGCTTGTAGAGCAACAGCAGCAAGCTTTGCGTTCTCCAAAACCCAAAGAATGACAGCAGAGTAATCAATTATTCCCAAGTACCTATCTCTCCAGTTAGTACTACTGTCAGCATCAGAGTTCTTAACCGGAGCAGACAAAATGTTGGCTTCTGAAAGAGTTTTAACTGCCTCGGCAACAGATGTATCAGCTGGAATTTCAATCACTGTTAACGAGAAAAAATGATAATTAATACACTGAACATAAACTCGATTATGTAAAACACAATACTTATACATTGGGAAGGCAAGATTGCCTTTGCCTCCAGGAACCATAGGGAATGATGAGACTGGAATATTTGCAAATGCATTAGTTAATGTCTCTTGTAAGGAATGAGGTAGCTTCTTTCGTGACTGAACTGTCTCAAAATAAGCATCACAACCGGAAATATCTTTGCTCTCCAACACCTTCTCCTGTGCCATCTCTACAAACACAGACCAGCATATCTCTATAATTAAGATCAAAAACGTTGGTTATTTATGTCACTGAGTTCGCATCTTTTTCAACTAACTAGGAAGATTAACAAAATCAGAAGAGTTGCTTATAAAATAAATGGAGAAAATCAACAGAAACTCTTTTTTCAGAGTTGATAAAAATAATAAATACAACTGAAGTATACGAATGGACACGATAAGATTTATTTATACCAAGACTGATAATCTCAAGTATAAGTGATAACTAGAATATTAGAAGACAAAATAAAAACAATGCTGCTTCGGTAAAAGAAAAAAAAATACTCCATGAACATTCTATTTTGTCGTTGGAATCTGTAGCACAAGGAAAGAAAATCTATGAAAAAGAACATGAAAAATATAACAGAAAATTATTCTTATAGATTCTTGTAAGACAAGGAAATTCAAGGTAAAAAATCCACTAGAATATATATTCTCTTTAAATTTCAAATGTCAAGTAGAAGTCGAGATGGGTATTCTTTTAGCCTGGTTTGTTTTAACTTTGTAAACAATGCTATCATGTAGGTTCAACCTTTAAAAAGTATTTTGGAGGCCATAAACACATCGAACATCACCAAAGCGAAATCCCAAGTACCATCACCATTAACCCTTATTCGGGGTTCGATTGCGCCACATTTTAGCGACACCCCCGCATCAGGGGCCTCTCAATTGAACTCAAATCAACATAATTTGCATACGAAAATGATAAATGAGCTAATTCAACATACACACCGATTTCATATCACCCCATAACTATGTCAGGTATCCAATTTCTCTTCCCAGAAAAATGGCTGGCGAATCCTCACTCCTTCTTCAACTTCCCACACAGGCAAAAACCAGTCACAGTAACAACATAACAAGCAAAATTCTGGTAATCATTTCATCAAACAGTGTAGTGCATCTAACTAATCCAACCATAACATAAACCAACCTCGTTCAGATTTCAACGAAACAGTTTCTAACGAGTCATCAGATGCTAGCACAACGATTACAAACTACAATCAACTCTAAAACACACCTGGGCATCCACTGAACTAGCTTCTTTCACCGATGGTTTAGAAAAATCGCCCGATGATCAACTTCTGATGGGTATCATTTTCCTTCGATTTAAGCGGCTCCTGAGCGGAGAAAAGGCACACGTGGTGGAACTAGGCGTATGACGAGGATCGCAGAAACATTCAAATCGAACCATAGGCAGGATTAACGGTCTAGATGAGATAGATACTTTTCTTGTTGTATGGTTGGGAATGGACTGCTGATTGAGAGAAAAATCATCATATAAAAATACCCAATATTTATTCTTAATTTTCTTGTATCTAAATTGTCCCTCTCAAGTGGCACCCAGAATTAGTTTGATGAGTGAAAGAATCTGGAAAAATTTGTAGAACTGCCCCTTTGCCAAATTAAATTTCATAAATACTAAAATTCCTAAAAAAAAATTTCAAATACTAACATTTTCGGTCTCATTAAAAAAATAAGAAGATCGAAGATGTTATTTCCGATCATTACGTTTTTCAATAAGATTAGAGATGGCATCTTCGGTCTCCTTATGTCAAGGACTCCCCTTTTCTTGTCATGTCATCCGTCTTCATAAGGCGATCGGAGATGGCATCTCCGATCTCATTAAAAAACGTAATAGACGAAAATGACAACTCCGATCTCTTTATTTTTTTAATGAAACAGAAGATTTTAGATCTGTCATATTTGGTTTGGGGAAGAGGCATTTCTAAATTTTGTTGAGTGTGTCTAAACACCATCACCCAATTTCTTTTATACCCAAATTGTAACAAAATCAATGGCAAAAATTTTATAAAATTGGAAAACTGGGTAGGGTGAGTGACCCAGGATCAACCTCAGACCTGAAATTTAACATACCAATAGGTCAAGGTAGTTGAGCTGTCTCTGTAGGCATAAAACTGTTCTTCACTAAATTTTAGTATCATTGTTTTATGCTACTGCAAGTACTTTCAGCACCTTCCTACCTCAACAGTCTTCTCTTCAACAGTTTTGGTCAATCTCTTGGGGGTGGGTTGACTAGCAGTTGGCCAAGCTCAGCAATCCTTCTTTCCTGCCACCCACTTTCCCTGACTACCCTCAAAACCCTAACCCTCCAAATCTCCAACCATCCTCAGCAGAGGGCATTTCTGGGAACTGAGGAAATCACCAGTGCTTATCTCCATGCCGAGCTGCCCATTGAGCTCCTCACTCTTCTGCACTTGTTTAACAGGTTTGGTCTTTAGTCTACCCTTCTGGGTCCTCTTGATTCCATTTTTGTGTAGTTTGGTTCTGTCTATTGTCCTTTTTTACCTTATTTGTTCAATCTGGTGATTGGTAAACTGGCATATTAGAATTCCAACTTGAACTGATTTTAAGGCATTGGGATGAAAAGCTTGATGCTGAAAACGTAATCAATGAGGAGTTGGCGTCGAATTTCGAAGTAGGCTCGAGGTTGTAATGTCAGTTTGATGCAATGTGGTCTTTAGCTGTGCTTCCCATTGTTTCATATGAAAAGGGCGACTGAATCGCCGCAGATTCCCTTGGTCTATCTATCAGCTTGCTGATCTTCTTATATTCCTTTGTACCGTTCTTTTGTATTTATGACCCTTCTGCGGACTCTATATCTGAATTGGCTCTGAGGTCAAACTCGAGTATTAACGATACAAATTATTTTGATAGTATGCTGCTAAATATATGATCTATGCGCGATTGTGGTCTTGAAATTGAAGTTTCTTTTATTTCGTACTGAAATGTTCCTAGCAATATCTGATATGCTTGATGAGTTCTCAACTTCTCATTGATAATAAACTGGGGCTCTTTGGCTCGTCGAAAGTGTAAATATTATTAGCTTTACGGGCTGACTAATTTTTCTTGCGAAGAGAATTTGATACTGAAACGCTATTAGCCGGTTTGATTGCTTATCTTTTTCCGGTTTTCACATTTGCAGCAGTGCAGTCAGTTGGTCGTTTTGCGATAGTGAGACTGCTTGTAAGAAATGCTTGTATCCGCTTTACTGACGTCCCTTGGGATAAATTCCGGTCTCTGTATATTGTTCTTCACGTTATATTCCGTTCTGAGGAAACAACCAATCAACTATAATGTATATATTCCACGCTTGGTGGCTGATGGGAAATATAATCTTGCTAGTCATTTTCGGTTAGAAAGATTAATTCCTTCTCCGGGTTGGGTAAGACGAGCATGGATTCTATCAGAAGACGAACTGTTAGCGTCATCTGGCTTGGACGCAGTGGTTTTTCAGCGACTGATAACGTTCAGGTATGTTTTTTTTTTTCCATAAGAACTTGTTTCTAAAATATTTCCCATTGATGAAAAACTCATCTAATAATTAGTGCAGCTTCCCATTTTCATGGTTATTGATATTCCTGTATGAATTTGCAGTTTGAGAGTATTTGCCTTAGCCGGGGTTATCGGAATCTTTGTCCTTCTTCCACTGAACTGCTTGGGGGATGAACTTGAAGATGTTGACTTTGCCGATTTTTCAAACAATTCTTTAGACCTCTTCACGATTTCAAATGTGAAAAATGGCTCGAAATGGTAAAATCTAACTATCTTTGTTCTTTACCTGCCATCGGCAGAGTTAAAAGTTTTAATCCGCGAGCAAGACTTACGATTTCTTCTGTGACTTACAGGTTATGGTTTCATTTTGCGGCCGTATATGCAGTTACCATATGGACCTGTTTTCTGCTGTATTATGTAAGTGAAATTTTTTTCCTTAACCTGGTCGATGTAATTTAAAATGTCTGATATATAAGTAGTTCTTTAACGAGCAAAATGACAGATTGAATAGCGGAAAACTGACGACGATATGCGAACTGTTATTTTGCAGGAGTATAATTATATATCTGCAAAACGGATAGCATATTTTTATTCATCTAAACCTCAGCTTCACCAGTTTACCATCTTAGTTCGCGGCATTCCTGTTTCTCAAGGGAGCAGCATCAGTGACAGCGTTGATAAGTTTTTTTCTGAGTACTATCCTTCCACGTATTTGTCACATATGGTTGTTCGTAGAACAAACAAGCTCAGGGGTCTCATTGTAAGGAGCCTTCGCTAAAATTTCTATGGAACTATTCTGATATTTCGGTGTCTGACATTATTATGCACTCGACGCGTTTCAATGTGTTTTCCAGGGTGAGTCAAAGAAACTTTATAAAAGGATAATGCATTTACAATCGGACCCCAGCCAAGAAAGGACTGGATGTTGCGGTTGCCTGAGACTGTTCCAGCGTCGCAAGGCTGACCTTGTAGATCAATGTGAAAAGAAATTAGAAGATTTAGAGGAAAATGTCAGGATGCAACAATCGGAAGTTTCTGCTTCTGAGGAGGTATGTTCTCAGCCGTTCGTTACCTAATCTTAACGGTATTTATTCTTCATGGTAAATATCAGCGCCGTGAGTTTTGTATCTTCCACGTTACAGGAAACTCGAGCAGCTTTCGTATCGTTCAAATCTCAATATGCTGCATCAACTGTGTTCCACCTGCAGCAATCTGTAAATCCTACAGAATGGGTCACAGAGCTCGCTCCTGAGCCTAATGATGTCTACTGGCCGTTTTTCTCCTCATCATTCATAAAAAGATGGATTTATAAACTCGTAGTGATCGTCGCATGCATTCTTCTCACAATTTTATTCCTCATCCCCGTCCTAATTGTCCAAGGCCTTACGAACTTGACTCAGCTGGAGATCTTGTTTCCTTTCTTGACGAGCATCCTCAAAATGTAAGCCTTAACTTCTTCGCTCACATATAGGTCACTCTATTTTTCCCTTGACAGTATGTTAAGTAACTTTGTTGTGAATCTTTGCGCAGAACATTTGTCAGCTCGGTGATTACCGGATACCTTCCGAGTCTTATCCTCCAGTTATTTCTAAAAGCTGTACCTCCTATCATGGAATTCCTGTCCTCGATTCAAGGATACATTGCTCACAGCGAAATAATAAAAAGTGCGTGCAATAAAGTCCTTTGGTTCACAATTTGGAACGTCTTCTTTGCTACCGTGTTTTCTGGCACGGCTTTATATCAAGTTTCGATTTTCCTGGATCCCAAGACTATACCGGCACGCCTAGCCGTAGCTGTTCCAGCGCAGGTACATTAATTTCAATGAAATTACATAAATCTTACTTCAAGTTTTTTTTTTACCTGGAATTTCATTCTGTATGTTTAAATGTGATAGGCGTCATTTTTTATCGCTTACGTGGTTACATCCGGATGGACAAGCACTGCATCAGAGCTCTTTCGCGTGATTCCGTTTATATGCAGTTTGCTCAAAAAGCCTTGTGCTGGACAATCCGAAGAATTCGAAGTTCCAACAATTCCTTACCACAGAGATATTCCTCGAATCTTGTTCTTTGGACTTCTCGGGACAACTTATTTTTTCCTGGCTCCGCTGATTCTGCCTTTCCTCCTGATTTATTTTTGTCTCGCGTTTATGATCTTCCGTAACCAGGTTAGTCTTGAGCCCTCGTCGCCTTCTTGTATAAAAAATTTTCGCCCACTTTTTTGGATTTTTCATGCTAAGAGTTTAAACCTGTTCTGCAGTTCATCAATGTATACGGATCAAATAACGAGACAGGAGGCAGATTTTGGCCAAATGTGCACAACTCGATGATTTTCTCTCTGGTACTCATGCACGCCATCGCAGTTGGAATCTTCACGCTAAAGAAGCTCTCCCTCGCGTCAACACTGATATTTCCCCTCCCTGTCCTGACACTTCTCTTCAATGAGTATTGCCGAAAACGCTTCCTTCCCATTTTCAGCTCCTACTCAGCTGAGGTACATTTAAGCACACACATTTTTACATACTATTATGTCTAATGTCTTAAGCCATTCTCTTTTGTAATTTTCAGTGCTTGATAAAAAAGGATAGGCAGCACGAGAACGATCCAGCAATGGCCGAGTTCTTCAATAAACTCGTAACAGCGTATCAAGATCCTGCGCTGATGCCAATTCAGTACTCGTCGCGCAGAGATGAGACTCGCACCACTCCTCTTCTTTCTACCCAAGTTGAAGATTGATGGAAAGCAAGATCATGTGCAGTGCAGCTGTTTTGTTTATGCATCTTTCCATCCAAATTTTATTTGATGGTGTATCGTCAGTTCTAAAATTTTCTTTTTCGCTTAGGAAGGTCGTTAAAGAACTAAAATCGTTACGTTACAAACGATATCTGTAAACATTTATTCATTGTGAATTTGTGATTTTGTTTGTATATGTTTATGGATGGTCCATGCAGGAATTTTCAAGTTTTCGTTTGGATCTTGAAAATTTTAGTGAAAAGAAAATGAAATGGAAAATAAGTTGGAAAATGACTTTTCCATGGAAAGTTATATGGGAAAGTTTGTAATTGTTTTCATTTTCCATGACAAACGTAACACAAAATATTCTTTTTTTTTCAACAAAAAAAATTCATTCGTCAGATTTTCCAAAAGTGAACTGATATGATTTTAAGTTAAAGATCTATTGAGGCTCAATGGTCCTAAGAAATGATCGAATCGTTATCAGATAAATAGCGTTTTATAAAGTTCACCAAGGTTTGTAATCCGAAGACCTTCAAAATCTTGATTCC
Source organism: Umbilicus rupestris (assembly GCA_963678935.1). Taxonomy (NCBI): domain Eukaryota; kingdom Viridiplantae; phylum Streptophyta; class Magnoliopsida; order Saxifragales; family Crassulaceae; genus Umbilicus; species Umbilicus rupestris. The sequence goes on from OY787619.1 coordinate 11,506,554, forward strand.
TAGGATCTGATCAAAGGTAAAATGGTAGAGAGATGTTCCTTAGCTTCATTCTTTTCTTTATGTATGACTCCATTTCTTTCTTTCTTTCTTTGAGTGTTTTCATCTTCATCATTCTCCATGCATTTCTTCTGACCTTGCAAAAACAATATGAAGACTAATCTCATATCCAGGCAAATCAAGAGTATCCTGTTCCATTAGTGATTATGACGTCATCTTTTTGTCAATAGTCTGAGGTCATATTATTGAGTTGAGAAAGTTTGTAGTTGTGCTTGTCTGCCTGTTCCATTAGGGTTTGTTTCGGTCTATAAGTATTCTCCTTGTATCGGTTTTTTGAATAAAGTCGCGCGCAATATTGGAAAAAATAACAAACATAGAACTTATTGAAATCGATAATTTCTCATCCTTGTGATTTTCATCTAAACTTATTAAATATTTCCATGTTTCCAACTAAGGGCATAATGGTAATTGACGTAAACCAACTATATAAACGCATCAAACTAACCCTAGAACACACATTGGGAGTATACACAAGAAAAACTTCCCCTGGCGTGATGACGGTCATTGTTCAAGCTGCCATGGATTTCTTTGGAGGAGATGTAGAAGGACATGATGCGAGTTTTTCCATTTTATGTTATCGAATCAATAATCTATCAGAAGAAATGGGTAAATCCATCCCTAAATCATCATATTCTATCACATTTATGCAATCTTCAAAAGAGATGTATCTTGTAGCGTGTGCTTATGAGACTCACTACTTGTAATTTATGTCACACAGATAATGGGATGAGGCTATTCATATAGCCAAATCCGGAGCCATTAATCCGTAGTGATTACTGAATTCCAGAATTGCTATATAAAAAGGAAGATCGGTAGTGCTTAGTGAATTCCAGAATTGCCACACAAAAAAACTTATGAATCAATAATACTTAATACCTGACGGATTGAATGCGTGCGTTATGTAAAAAAACGAAGTCATTTGACGATTTCAGTCAAACTCCTCGACCTGGAAATTATCTGGTTTTAGGTCTTCAGCATCATCTTCAAAAAGAAGGGGCGCAGGCTGTCTGCCTGTGCAACTCCTTTTGTCATTCAAGCTAATTGCTTTCATGATCTTTTCATTAAGACAAGCTTCAATAGATTCTTTCTCAACGGTTTGATCTTGGGTACGCAAGCCGAGGAGTTTCACGCATTCGCCTTGGAAGTCCGAGTCATCTGAAGATAAGATCAGGCCTGCTATTGTTTTTGCAAGATCTGGGGCGTGACTATAAACCTGCAGCCGGATGCATTTAAAGGTTCGTTAGCTTAAGAGGAAATATGTTGAATGGATATAGAGCAAAATATGCGAGGATGATGGAGTTACCTTAAGTGCATTCGTGCTAAGAAGCATTCCTGCATGCCTTACCTTAATATCCTCCAATGCTTGTCTCAAAGCCGTTTTTATGCGTTTGCGTTGAACAAACTGAGTTGTTTTCGTTGCTGGCGGCATCATGGTCGTAAGGGGAAGTCAAGAGAAACAAGCATGTGACTGTAATGGTTTATAATGAAACGGATGCAATGAAAAAATGGGAAGGATAGAAATACGATACACTGATGGATATGATGACTGGTAACAGTGGAGAGCTATGTCAATGTGAACAGATGGTGGCAATTTTTCCCACTCAAGTAAAGCATGGCCATCCAGATCCAGAACATTCCCCAAAATCAACCCGTAAGATTTCCAGTCCATTTTTGTCAACACGGCCAGGGTCGTCTGAGTGAGCAAGGATGGTGAGAAGTCGTTAAACAAAACAACCTGAAAAAGTTCAAATGAGATGATGAGATGATGAGATTTCCAAATAAGGTAGTAGAGTTTACATTCTTCTTTCTAAACATATAGTCTAAGATTTCGAGTACAAATCATCTCCCATAAAGCTCACAACTCATAACGTCCGTAAAGAATATAAGCTTAGGCTAACGTGTCACATACACGATCCTAAAGTACAAAACACAAGTCTCAGAATTTCTCCTGAAAACTACCGGAATGTTATTATGCTCAGGAATAGTGAGAAAGCATTATAAGGTGTAAAGAAGCTAAGAAGGGAGACCTCTGTATCTGTACCAAATTCTCTGAAACAAGGACTAGATGGATCTGGTGAGTCACTTATTATTACGACTGTTTCCACAAGCAGTCCAGCATCTCTCTCACCTTCTTTGCAGTACACCATTCCTGTTCCCACCTTCAAACTATCTTTACAACTATTGAAGCCAAAGAATCAATGAGCACAGATGAAAAAAACAATGTCATTCTAATGAAGGACAGAAAACTACATTCTCAATCCCATTAAGTATTTTGTTGATGTCAATGTAAAACTTAATTGCAGTCACTTGATCAGCGAATAACCTATGATGGACACATCCATGATGACATGGGAGACACAAGTGAGAGCAGATGGTAAATAAGTCACACGTGTATCAAACCCATTTTGGCAAGAGCTAAACCCATATATGTTGATGCTAGAACTAATAATTGTATTACTGACATGATTACAACAAACTTACTGATCTGGAAAGCAGGACATGCATTTAGTATCAGATTTGTTGCCGTGTTTTAATATATAGTCTTGAAACCCTGATTTTAGCCGTTCGATAGTAGATGCATCAGGTGAAAGGTTGCATCCATTTGTTGCAACTGGATTCTCAAACATCGGTCCAATATAATGTTGAACCATTAAATCAATGGAATCTTTTTGGATCTGAACAGAACATACCTGATCAGTACCAGTTGAAAAGCATCAGGACTGTACATTTATAACTGATATAAAGAATGAAGCTTTACTTTTGTATAAAATTATTGTGGCTTACAGGAATCCCCAAAATTAGCATCTGCACAAGTAAAGTGAAACTAAGTCAGGCTTTGTGGAAATGTGTTGCGTGGGACCTGAAGCCAGAACATACAATCACTTAAATGATAAACAGAACACAAAAAGTTCACACGACCTTCTTGAGGAAGCCAAGAATTTCAGGGAGTAAACCACTGATATCTTGGACAGTTGAAAATGACACTTCAGTACCACTGGAAGCAGTATGCATGGGGATTGAGATTCAGTCAGAAAATGCATCGAAAATGTAGAGAGAACGCTATGAAGTACAGACTGCCTACCTAAACCTTGCACCATTTTTTGATTGTGAGGGTAGTAAATTCACCCTTCTGGGTGAAACACCCTCCTTTAGATAGATCTGATAATTGTGTATTTCATTATCAGATATGCCTGCAGTTAAGATGGAATTTTAAAGCCTAAGCTGAGATCAAGAAAATTTAAACTTAGATACCGTCAAAATGCATATGATTATTCATTGTAAAATAAAATCCACAAAATATCAATCTTAGAGAAAATTCTTTACATAACAGAGCAACGGAACAAAAAAGCAAAAAAAAAGTTACACGGCCTGCCCTTTAATTTTTCCAGCTATGATCAGTTCCCTTTTGTCCTTAAAACTAGGTTTAATGTGAAGCAGGTACAGAACACATGGATTACAAACTCAAAAGCGGAGAACACCATGACTTTCAGTCAAACAGCTAAACAGTATCATTCCCACTTGGTCCTCAGACACTACACCACTTATTGTCACTCAAAAGTTTCACAGGACAGGAGATTTGGTTGAGGCACTCAAGCTGAATGAACTTCTAAGAGGCTCAGATCGCTCAACAACAGCGGTTGAACAACATTTGACGGAGAACTGGGTTTTAATTCACTACAATCAGAGTTAAAAAAGAAGTTCTAGTGTTACTAATTTTCACTATAGATTTGTTTCCTCTCGAAATTGTACAATGGGTAGATAACATAGAAGGAATCATCAAGCATTCAAAGAACACTTACTTGTCGTTGCAATGGATAGCACCCCATCTGCAAATGAGCAGCACCAGAGCCAAAGTTAAACAAACTGTTTATGAAAATAAAACATACATTTTCTGAAAATTCAACATCTCAATAGCAAGCATGTGGATATTAAATTTATAGCTGCAGTACAGATTAAGCACTGTTCTTGCATACAGGAATTAACATTCACAAACATCATTTCTGAAATGAAGTCTCGCCTGAATAATTCTCAGCAGCAAAGCTCTGCGTGCATTTCAAGATCTTAAAGTCGTCAACAGAACTCCCAATTCCAGTATCTGAAACTGTCATCACATACACTTTTCTATCCACTTATCTCACAAAAATTTCCATGTCTAATCCATCAAAACATATATAAAATTCAACCTATGATAAAAAATCACACAATGCAACCGGATCGATTCTTACTGGAGACGCGAAAAAGTTGACGAGAGGAAGTGGATGACGAGAGGTGCACAGCAACCGATAATCTGCAGAGACGTTGGGACATCCAGCATCGCCGAATCGCGGATGAAACCAACTGCATCAACCGATTCAACAAAGAAATCAGCAGAGATCGGAAAAGAAGTTCACGCGAGATCGAAGATGGAGAAACTCACTAGTAAGCAGAGCTTCAGATTCGAGGAGATCTCCATGAATTCGAAAACCTAAGCTTCAGATGCAACGGTAAATGAAGATGGGTTTGCAGCAACAATGGCTTAAAACGACGTCGTAATGGTCTTTGATTATATACGTATTTCTCAGAAACCTCTCTAATCCCCCATTTTAGGGTTTTCACGACTCTAGGGTTTCTAGTCGGACTCAATTCGATCTTCGTTCGTTCTCAGAATGAACGGGAACTGTTTGAAATTTGAAAGCCCTATCGAGGATGCCATTTCTCGAATCCGATTTGCTCCCAGTTCCAACAATCTGCTCATCTCCTCCTGGGACTCCGTGCGTATATTGATTCTCTTGTTTTGGCCGCTTAATGGATGTTTGTGTAACTTGTATGAAACGGTTTGCAGAAGTTGAGGCTTTATGATGCTGATGGAGCCGTCCTGAGATTGCTAGTCCCTGCTGAGGCTGCGCTGCTTGATTGCTGCTTCGAGAATGAGTCGGTTTGTCTTACTTCTGGCTGTGATGGTTCGGTTACAAGGTAGAATACTACGCTAACTAAGTTAAAGTTTTGGTTTTTGTTTCTGGGTGTTTTGGGTGAGAAGGTTGAAAGGGGAGTGGCTTTGTTTGTTTTTGTGAAGGTATGATGTGCATTCTGAAACGCAACACGTGATAGGAAAACATGATGATTTAGCTACCTGTGTGGCGTACTCCACTGAAACTGGTAAGATCTCTTCTTCTTATTTGTGTGTTTATTACTTAAAAGTGAAAGTTAGTGTCTTTCCATGAGTTTGTAAGAATTTTGTGGAGGTTCAGGTTATAATTATTCTTTAGTTACTGTTATTTAGGGGCTTTTTGTTGAACTTCCGATATATGATTTGTGGAGATGGACTAGATTTATTTGATCATTTATATTGTTTTGTTGGGTCTTGAATTTGGCAGTGGACGAAATGTTTTTGTTATTGCTTTATATTTATTATCAGGTTTTGCTATGATGTATCTGACTTGGGTGCAAAAACGGGCTGTATAACATAAAACTTAGTTTTAAGTCACTCGAGTGAATACATAGGATAGAGTGCTAGGACTGATGAAAATAAACGCAGTGTAAAAAAAGAGCTGTGACCAGTAGAAGTTAGGAAATACACAAAGATATGCATAGTTTGTACCTTATGCTTTTCATCCGCCTAGTATGAACTGGACCATATGATGTTGAATACAAATCAGTAAATTATGACGAGCTGCGCTAGTTAATGTTTGTATCAGTGTGTTATTATTTCAATTTGTGTATTTTCCTTGAAGGTGAAGTACTAAGTGCGGGATGGGACAAGAAGATACGGTCATGGGATCCTCGCGTTACAGATGCCATTAGACCGTACAAATATGTAGGGGATGTAGTAAGGTCCATGTCTATCGCTTCAATCAATTTGATGATCGCTGTCGGGAAGTCTGTACATGTTTATGATTTGCGGTACTTAGACCAGCCTGTTCAATCCAAAGAATCATGCATGGAATCTCAGCTCAGATGTGTCAGGCCATTTTCTGATTCTAAAGGTACTCCCATCGTTATCTGCTTGGAGAGTTGGTACTTGTTTCCATTGCTCTATGCAAGCCTTATTTTTCAATTTTCAACATAAAGGGTCTTGTAAAGACATCCCCATTCTGATCTCCGGGTTCATATGTTATTGAGTTGTTAACCTAATAATTAGTTCTTCATTTTTTTTTACTGTGCGGCTTACTGTTGACTACCTTATGCAGGATTTGCTGTTGGATCAATAGATGGCCGAGTAGCCTTGGAGATTGTTCAGTCATCTAAGTTACTTGATAAAGGGTAAGAAACAAAATTCAATGCCTCAAATAACCAAATATCTTTGCAATAAAAAGAGCATGGGACATCCTACATATTTTTGTGTTTTTGGGGTGCATTTGTTTTTCAGATGGCTTTTCTAGATCAGTAGTGTCTCCGCTTTGTAACCAGCTTCGGTTCGAATGTCTAACATCGTAAAATTCATTTATTGTATCATAAAAATCTAGATTAAGTTTTTTCGGATTCGCAGTTAGAATACATTACTGTATTCATTAGCAGTCACAGTTACATATGTGGTTTTGGACCACCTACAGTGATTTTGTATTCCATGCTCTTAAGGTGGTATGTTATTGCTCCAATCTAGCAAAGAAGTTTGATTTACATGCATTAGTTGATTATCAGATTCCTACTGTGTGTTGTTTAATCTGCACAGATATGGGTGCTCTTTGAATTAATCATCAGCCTGTTAATACAAGTTGATGATACATCAATAGGGTCATGCCACCAACACCCAATCAGCTTTACTATTATAATTTGGACACAATTGAAACCTTTTTAACCATTATAATTTGTTCATGAATTAGCGGACCAGTTTCTTCGGATTTGAACATACTTTTATTAAAGTTTTAGGTCTCAAGCAATGACTTTCAAAGTCTATGTGCTTTGTAAATACAGTCCATTCTTATTGTGATGTCTACTTAACAATTATAATTTTCAACATATTTTCTGGAACATGACGTGGAGTTTAAGATTTATTATTGAAAAACTCGAGAAAATATGTCTTTTGTTTTCAATCATCTAATGATTTTCGTTGGATTTGAACGCACTTTTTTAGATTCTTGGGTCCGAAGCAAGGACTCTCGAAGTCTATCTGTTGTGTATATACATTGCATTCTTATTGTTATGCCTTTGCTGCACAGCAATTATAAATTTCAAATATTTTCTTGAGTTTTGACATGGAGGCTAATATTTATTATTGAAAAACTCAAGAAAAAACAGTCTTTTGTTTGTAATTATAAGATTATATACGATCCGTCGTGCTCAGAAAAATCCTTGAACTTTACATTTTACTGATTACTAAATGCCGCGTGTTTGACATTTTCTTTTCAGATATGCCTTCCGCTGTTTTCCGAAATCCAAAGATGGGAGAAAATATATTTGTGCTGTTAATGACATTGCATTCCATCCAGGGTATGAATTCTTGCTATAGAAATTTGATTACTGTATATTTCCTCTTTATCTGTTACTGACTGTGTTATTTGATTTTTTAGTGTCTCTGGCACATTTGTAACAGCAAGTAGCGATGGGTATGTTGTAGGGTGGAATGCACAAGCTAAAAAAAGGCAGTTCGAGGTATCGTTTCTCTTTGGCGAACTTTATAAATCCATCGTGAGATTATGTGAATGTCTATCTCCCATGAATTACTAGTAACAAAAGAAAGTACAAAAAGCTTGACGACTTAATAAAATATTATGCGTGCAGCGTTATGATGTACTATGTATAAACTTGAGTTGTCTTTTCAGACTATCTGTTCATCTATTTCAAAATATATAAATAAAAATATGTTGTTCAGTATCCCTTGCTCAAATTTTGTCAACAGTTGCCCAGATATCCCAACAATGTGGCGGGAGTATCATATAACTACAATGGACAACTTTTGGCAGTCGCATCAAGTCATACATATCAAGAGGCTAAAGAGAAGTAAGTAGCTCTTTCGATTATTTGTATCATATTTACTGTTTTGCTAATGTGACATAATGATCAGGCTACTCTTCGCTCGTATTACCCATTAGCTAAAACGACACGCTTCAGAACTTTAATGATGGATATTCATTTGACTTATTCTGTAAATTTGACATCTCAAAATCCCATTAAATCATTTACACTGTGCTTAGAAGCATGTATTACATCCAAATAGTAGTTGTGAGGCTGAAAGTCCTAACTCCCTTTTTGTTCATGTGTATTTTTTTTTTCTTTTGTTTCACCTGATAAACAACGCTGTAAACTATTTACTATGAAAAGAATTTAGTTTATACAGTATTGTGGAGAGATAGACCTCTTTGGGTATTACATGGCTGAAAAGCAATACTTCTTGCAGAGAGGAGGAACCAAAAATATTTGTGCATGCAATGGATGATGACTACATAGCGTCAATGTCAGTTGGAAGTTCAGCTCGAAAATGATTACCCACTCATTTGATGTTGGCTATAAAGGTATCAAATATATATACCTTGACCATCCTATCTTACAGTATTTAGCTGAATTACGTCTATTTCAACACTTTACTTTGGCCGTTTATACATCTTATGGTTCTTAGGTCACCTTCAACGAATTACTTAAATAACTAAGAATAGTATAGAAACCCAAATGTTAGAACTTTATCATGGCACATTTTGCATAACGATTGTCTTATTTCTTCAACATCGGGGAATAATTAGACTCACAAGGGATTAATGGATGCTCATCTCTTGTTTTCAGATGAAGCAGCGGATGACCTAACAAAGTTAAATGGCAGCCAATTTGTAACATCGTTGAGATGGCTTGTAAAACTTCAAATTGAGCTCTCATTGAAGTTGTTGTTTTTGTCTCCATGAAAGAGCCAATATATAATAGTTGCCTATTTATCAGTCATGTTTAGGATATGTTGCTGTAGCTGTTATATTTGAGCTTTAGGAGAGTGGCTGCCAGCATCAAATGACCTTATTTCGTTATCTTTCTCAGCTTAATATTCGAGAAAACTTATGAAGATAGAAAAACCTTACTGCATACTTTTATCTGGTTCTGTTGCCAATTATGAGGTTGTTACTTTGATCCTTTGTGAACTAGGGAGGCATAAATATTATTTGCTTGTATTAGCGAGAGGATATGCATTCAGAGACTTTGCCGAAACCTCTGCGCTTGAGCTGCTGTCTTCTGAATGGTTTGCACCATCAGCCAAGGTAACCTTCATTTCTGCTTACATATTCCAATTTCAAGAAGTTCCTCTTGGATCAAATATTAAATGACTAATAATTTAACTTGTTATTCAAATCACTCCTACATTAGCTTACTTAATCCATTTCTTACCAGGAACCGAGAGTTCCATCCCTGCACTGGATGGGTTCTGAAGATTGAAGTTAACTTGGAATCTGAAGATCGGTTGCAACCAACTACTAAAATGCCTCAATATGAAGGCTATTGCAAATCAGCCCGTCTCGTTTCAATTCATGCTAATGGAATCTGACTTCCATTTTTACTCAGGCGGCATCTTCGCTGGGTGGTTCTTGGGGCAAGGAGTGATACTTTAGATTGCAGCGAGGCGTTGCCGCGACTGAAGGGCTATGCGGCATTGCCATGTAACCTTCCTACCCTACCGCATTAGCCAATTCTGAAACTGAAATTGAAGAAGCTGCCTTGTTACTAGCTGTTTCCACATGTATGAATGTATTGGAAGAAATTTTGATGTAGTGAAAAGTATGGAATGATGCAGTGAAACAGATTGCTACTGTATACTTCTTCAATAAATCTGATTGTATCAGTTTTTTGACGATTTTTCAATTGTCTCACATTGAATTATAAGAAGTAATTATGATATAATATTTTTTTTTGTTTCATCTTAATTTTAATTTTTAAAATTATTCTTGAAGATCTAAATCCACGTCATTATCTTAGAATAGTATTTAATATAAATTAGTGAATTTAATTTAAGATTATTTAATTATCGAGAAAGGTGAAAAAAGTTCAGCGCCGCATGTTTGCTGTTTGGTTGTGCGAGGAGCTTTCTGTCCCTTTCCGACAAAATTCCAATCGCCAGCTGCTTCTCACTCACCTCTCTTTCTCTCTCGCTCCACCGCTCAAATCGAAAGAGGTGGAAATGGAGAAGGCGCTGGTGAAAGTCGGGAGCATCAAAGCTGGGAGCTTTTGGATTTCGAAGAAAGCCAAGGAAGAGTTCACTAATCTCACCGAAGAGATCACTGTAAGTTGTTGTCTAGTCTGCCTTTCAGATCGAAATGCTGCAGACCCATTTCAATTTATAGAAATCGGATTTAGGGTTTGTGGATTCTTCTGGAGTTTATGTGGTCTGATGATGTAATGGGTTTGCTGGTGTTATCCCCTGTATGTGGATTGCTGGGAAGAAGTGTTCTGTTTTTGAAGGGTGTGTTGGATTTGTGATCTTGCTTCTCAGTTCCTTGAAATTTTCGAAGATTTTAGGTTGTTGGGTTGGTCATTTTGTAGTATGATATCTGTCTTGTTCCGTGTGAACGTGTTCTGTTGGTGTTACTACTTGCTCAGATTGAATGAAAATTGTGAATATCAATTGGTGTTTCCGGGGTATAGAAAGTCCTACCCTAAGATCATTTGAGTAAATGAAGTTAAAAATGAAGATAGTCGAGGAGCGGGCATGGCGAGCTTTAAAATCTAGACTGTAAAACGTGCGTCGAAATATGTCGAATGCTAGCTTAGTTGTCTCTTGTGAAAGAATTGTTGCGGTTGTTAGAACTTGTGAGCAGTTAGGATTTTTTAGTGCAGATTTGAGGGTGGAGTTAGTTAGTCGGTGGATGAACAAATACCAAAATGATTGACTACGATCGCCGACTTTTTTAATCAGTGCTGCCAATCAATTGGCCGTGCAATTTCAGGGGTGTGTTGAAATTTGACTTTGTAAGGAGCATTGGTGTTAACCTTCTAGCTATTGGCATGTGCGCTGTGCGGCTTCATTGTATTTACTTATAGTTGCCCATTTCATGAATTATACTATCGACCACGGAAGTGCTTAGCAGCGAGATTAGTTGATATTTGTTACTTAACAATGACAATACTCATTGTGGCAGACTTTATCAAGCACGGTTGAAGAGAAGGCGAAATGGGTGTTCAACAAACTTAAAGGTGCGCAACTATTTGGTTCAACAACGTAGTTAACATATTGAGGACGCTTTAATGATCAATTACTCTCGTTGTAATATTATCTTCAGCAACTCTGTAATTAACCATGTTACTTAAGAGTAAAGATTTAATGCCGTCCTATAATTTAACTTCATTTGGTTCTTGCTTCATTTCTCTCCAGTATACGCTGCGCATTTGTAGAAAAATCTGCTGTGCATAACGAATTACTAATGGCATCATTTTCTTTTTTTTACAGGAAAGCCAGTGAAAACGCTGCCGGATCTCCTCCGAGAGTACAACCTACCACCAGGCCTATTTCCTCGCAGCATCATCTGCTACGAATTCGACGAAACAAACTCCAAACTCATTGTCCACTTGCCCTCTACATGTGAAGTCACCTTCAAAGACTCGTCAGTGGTAAAATACGCCACTCGTGTAAAAGCAACTCTGCTAAGAGGTAAGCTTACCAGCATAGAAGGAATGAAGACAAAGGTCCTAGTATGGGTCAAGGTGTCGCACATAGCAGTGGAAGGTCATAAGGCTGACAACAAGGTGTGGTTCACAGCAGGAGTCAGGAAAGCTAGACCCAAGGATGCTTATGAAACACCGTCCGATGCCATTAGAGTCTCCGAGTTTTAGTCAGGATTTTCAAACAGTTTTAAGCATCGATTTCTTTTGCGCCCCGCGGTTTCAGGTAACCTTCCCTCTTCAGTCTTTTGGGGTCTAGATGAATTTAATCTCAGGATATGTTAGTGAGGTGAAATGGGATTGTGTTCGCCAAGCTGGGATTTTTCGTCACTGAAAATACTTTGTAATGCTGAGGAACAGCGCTTCTTTTGTGATATTAAGATGTACCATTTTTTACACGTCCTAAATTATAATGTTGCACGATACAGTTTGGACAGACTATGTTTATAACGGGCGGAAGCCACGGCAGCGTCCGGTGAGGAAGCCTTCAGTTTTGCAAATCACATTACAGTTGTTGATAATACACAGCCCTTCGAAAAAAAAGTGTCAAAAATTTTTCTGACAGGAAGAATTCCAACAACATAAATTTACTATCGAGTTGAACCAAAAACATCATAAATTTGATAAGTTTTGTTTAGAAATTATCATCTTTTTGGAAAGCATTTTTGCCAAAGGCGATTAACCAAAAAGATTTGATTGTATCTGTACCATGAAGACTGAGACACTTTTCGATAGCCGCGTTTCACGATATTTAATGAAATTCGCTCATGAAAAATGCATCTTTTGTTAAAAGTCATTTTTCCCATGAGCTGCTGACATGTGGATGTCATTGAGCAGCCAGTTGTACACTGACTTTGCATAAATTTAATATTCTTAGAAAACCGCCTTTAAAAAATATGGCTTTCAAAAAAGATTGTATTTTTTAAATAAAATTTAAAGGTATGGTTTTTCTAGAATTTTCAAAAGATGGCAATTTTGATGATTTTTCCTTTTTTGTAAAGGATTAAGGCTTCAAGAAAGTTTTTTTAAATCATCCCTGATTCGATTTTCTAGTTTCTTCCTCTGCTTTGAAAATGCGTTTCGCTTTGCGGACGCATTCGCATGACTCTTTATGTAATCCACCATACTTTTAGACTAATTTTAAGTTCCAAAATCCAAAGTTTCAAAAAATTGAAGTTATTGAAGATGAAGCAAGGCCTCCGGTATTTTAAAGTCATTATTTTGAACGGAAGTTATTTGCACTATTCATTCTAACTTAGGCTTTGTTCATTATATTTTAAATTTTCAGCACTTAAGTTAAGTTAAGTAAAATTAAATTCAATTCAATTCAGTTAAATTAAATTAAATTCAATTAAATTCAATTAAATTAAATTAAATTAAATTCAATTAAATTCAATTAAATTAAGTTAAGTAAATACTGAAAATGAAAATATTTTTAAAAAGTAAACCCACCACCTCAACCACACTACCTGCTCAAACTCAACCCACCACCACTCCAACCAACCCCACACCACTCCAAGCACACCACCACCATCTCAAGCCACCACCACAATCACACCACCACCACCCTAACCCACCACTTAAAAGTAAAAATATGTTTATAAAAGTACTTAAATTAAATTAAATTAAATTAAAGTTCAGTTCTAAAGAATAAATCTTTAAAGCACTTATAACTTAAGTTTTGTTTTTGATGTTTTTTAAGCTGAGATTAAATTTGCAAAAAACGCTGTCGTTTAAAGAAACATATCCAGAGCCCAATTCAGCAACTGTGGCCCTTCAATCCACGTAAGCATCCATCTGGCAAAACCGATGACGTGGCAAATAGGAATTACTTGTGGATGCAAATCAACACAGTTATTACATAAGGGGCTTGTTTGTAATTACTTTGGGGCAAATCTGTAAATGCTTAAAAGTTACTTCTCCTTCTCTACCCCGAAAGCCCGACTTCATCATCTGCGATGGCGAAGCTCACTCGTCGAATCCATCATCAATCCACTATTTCAAACTCACCGCGACGCGAATATTCCGACCGTTGAAATCGAAGCCGACAGCGCTGTGGTATCTGTTTCCGAGCTGGCGATTCGACTGCGGAGTAATAAGGAAGCGAAAGGCGGAGTTTTGTTCGATCTAGGGTTTTTGGTTTGAGTAGGGAAGCAAGTTGATTGGTCAATCGATCGTTGAATTGGATTGAGGGCTGAGTTAGGGGAGCGTGTATAGGCGTGATTGGTTGCGAGAGGAGTTACATGGGCTGTGTAGCTTTGTGAAAAAAGCGAAACAGTTTGGGAAAGTTATGGACCTGAACGCTTCTCCGCAGCCGGAGGACGATGAGGAGGTTTTCAACAGCCAATCCTCGGAGGACGCTTATGTGCCGCATGAAGAGCGTGTGGAATCTGCTGTTGAAATTTTGAATAGGGTAATTAGTATGTTCTGCTGATGTATTTATGTGTGGAGGTTTTGGTAGCTGCATAAAACCTGGGGTTTTTGTTATTTTTGATTAATTTTGGCTGTGTTTTTTTTGAAATTATGATAGATGAGGATAGCTGGGATTGGTTGTTTAGCAGTGAAGCTATGTGTGATTTTTGTTTGGAATTTGATAATTCAGTTGCTATCCACCTTCTAAATTTCAGCCTTGATTCGTTTCAGTTCTTTCTTTGGTAGTCTCAAGTGCATGGGTCTGCTCTCTTTTTTTGTAACATGGCCTTTCTGCTAGTCGGTGTTATCATTCTTGAAGTGCACTTTCTTTTTTTTTTGCTGGCATTTGTTATCACAAGGAGATGGCTATAGATAGTGCTGTGATAAATATGTCAGTGGAAAGTAGTAGTTGGTTAAAAGATAGAATAGCTTTCATTTCGATTTCCTTTTGGTAATTGTTATTTTCTTTTTGTCATTTTTCACTTTTGAGCAGTTAGTGGTTTTTTTTGCTTCTTTTTTAGTTATGCATTTATTCTTGTAACCATTTGGTTATCCACCTTACTGTAGGAACGTGAAGAGAGGCGTCAGCGGATTAAAAGAGAACGCCCGGATGACAGATCATCACAAACGTCACAGCACTCAAAGCGTGATCATTTGTTAGAAATGAAAAACTATCGAACATATGATAAGAATAAACTCCCACAAGGTTTTATTTTGCTTCTTATATTTCCACTGGTGTAGTGATGCACAAATCAAAACAGTATGTAGCTATAAATTGAAAAGTGGAATAGTTAAAAAACTTACATTCTTCAAACATCATATCTTTGGAAAACCAATTCACCTCAAGCATAGGAAGAGTTAGTGAATGTGTTTCTTTTTCATTAAACATAGTGTTTTTGGCTCTGATGTTGTATCTTACACCTTAGGTTTCAAAAAGAGCACTCAATTGAGATGATTCTCAGTCTCAAATTTCAGTTACTTTTTGTGGGCTAGAGTTGTATTCTCGGTACATTCAGTAAAAGAAAGCCTGGCCAATCTCTCTGGAGCTTACCCTCATATCTACATTTTGTTGCTGCTCACTTGATAGGTTGGCTGGACTGTCCTGCTGCTGGTCATGAAATAAATGGTATAATTCCTTCCAAGGTGCCTCTTGGTGAATCTTTCAACACCTACATTGCTCCTGGAAAGAGATACTCTTCTAAGCAAGTGATCCATCAACAAAGAGTTCTAGGAAGGACAGTAAGTGTATACTAAACCAAACTTCATTTAATTTTTGCTTATTGGAATATGAGCTGCCATTAATCTATGAAACATAATTTTGAGTATCATTTGGTTCATGTTGTTTATTTTCATTGATATACCTTTCATGTTGATATCCTCTCCTTCAAACTGTTAACGTGAGATGATAATTTCAGTCTGCCTAGACATATGTACCTTTTGTTGATAAGAAACTCTGTTTTTACATGTTAGCCTAGACATATGAATTCATTGGCCACAGTGCCATATTCATATTTGAAATATATCATTTATAGTTCGCTGAAGGAACGCTTAACTTGGCATGGTATTGAGGTCTTGCCACCTTGTAATTATGGTCCTTGAAAGTTTTTTGCATATATAATCTGTATCCTTCCTGAGATAAATTAATTTTGATGACTTTGCTATCAACGTTTACTTCTTATTCAAGTAGATGGCCCTCTATTATCTTCATCGATGCCAAAATAAATATACTCTATCAATTTCATTTTATTGAGCTTCTGAGAATAGAAGTTTCAGAATGTTCAACAATTTCCACTTCCATTGAATTGTTTCTGGTAGTCTGGTGCAAATTTCAATTGCAAAGTACGCTTAAGCTTCATAGACTGTTTGATATCAATCAACAATGGGTAAGTGAATTTTTTTTTTCTTTGTTGGGTCTCTCTCTTAGTTATATGGTGGAGACTATTTTGAATAGTTGCCGCAAAATATGTTTTTGGTACGTGGGTGGAGTAGTATACGCTTTGTGTTAGCTAAAATTAGCTACTTGGGTTATGTAGAAAGATTTGGTGTCATCTAATTTGGATGAACACTTGATACTCAAGCTTTGGATACATTGCATCCTGGTCAAAATTCATAAGAAATGGACCATGATCTGTTTCATGGAGAAGTGACCTTTTTTCTTAACATTTCAGCTGGGCTTAGTGATTGATCTCACTAACACAACTCGTTATTACAACTCAGCCGAATGGAAAAATGCAGGCATCAAATATGTTAAGGTGAGGGATGTCATGTATAACTGTTTTTAACATGTATTATGTCTCCGGAAAGCATCTTATCTATTTTTTGTTAAGATTCAATGCAGGGGACGGGATGCAGTGCCTGATAATGAATCTGTTAATACTTTTGTGCATGAGGTTAGATTTCACTTGCTTTTTTTCCAACTACGCAAATTGTTGCAACTCACTTTCCTTAATATTTTAAATATGGATTCACATGCCATGCAAAACTATTTTCCTTTTCATCGTGTTGTATTTTTTATTAACTATCATCATATCTTCTATTCCTTTTACCTTGCATGTGGCATATCTGAAATCGGAACATGTGTTTGAATTTGCATTTGATTATTTACTGTACGGGGGCATAAGCGTATCATACAACACATCAAGTTAGGGAAGTACTTTCTGAATATTCAGAAAATAATTGAGGTTCTTATTTGTGTCAGGTCTCATTGTTTCTCTCGCGCCAGAAACAACAGCATACAAAGAAGTGTATTTTTGTGCACTGCACTCATGGGCACAATCGAACAGGATTTATGATTGTTCACTATCTTATGCGCTCACAGTTGATGTCTGTCACTGAGGGAAAACTACAAGTGGCGTCTGTCACTGAGGTAAGCTATTAAGTTTCTGTGTTGGATGAATATTCTTTCGTGTGTCAGTTTGCAATGATGTTTAATTTTTGAGTTTTCCTTCCAGGCGATACAAGCATTTGCCAACGCGCGCCCTCCAGGAATCTATAAAGCAGATTATATTGATGCATTGTATACGTTTTATCACGAAAGAAAGCCTGAACTGGTGATTTGCCCTCCAACTCCAGAGTGGAAGAAATCATCCGAGTTTGATCTTAATGGAGAAGCTGTGCCGGATGAGGATGATGATGGAGGTCCAGGGGCACCCTTGCAGGTATGGCTCTCTAACTCAGTGATACCTCAATTATTTACTAAGTTATTATTCCCAGTAATATCCCAATTGTTTTTTGTTCGCAGGAAATTCCGGAAACAGACACCACAATGACTAATGATGATGTTTTGGGAGATAGTATACCCTTTGATCAACAAGAAGCATTTCGGCAGTTTTGCTACCAGGCTTTGAAGATACAAAGTGGGGTAGGTACCGGGTAGTCGAGGCGTTTGATTTAAAGTTCACAGAAATTTCTCGCTGCGCTTTTGATTGTCAGATGTGTCTATAATCATTCTTTAAATCATATCTCATAGTTATTGTTCTCGCAATACTATGATTATTGACTTCTGTCATTCTGTGAATTTGTAATTTCAGCCAAGAGGAACCGCGCAATTCCCAGGGTCACATCCAGTTTCCCTTACCAGGTCCAACAGCTCTTGGGAACCTTAATTTCTTGTTATGTATTGTCTTCTTTTGAGTTTATATCTCGACTTTTGGAAGTGTCTGAATCACAAGGACTCCTATTTACCATCGTTAGGTTTTTTGTGTTCATTTTTTGCCTTTGTGCCAAACTTTCTGTTTTATTTGAGATTCCAAAGGGGCTTATTTTTGTGATGTACATGAAAATATATATATTAACTGAAGCAGGGACACTTCTAATAAATTTATACTTCCTTTCGCTACAAAAGACATTTAATGTTTTTGCACATGCTCTCTGTAATTGAACGCGGTGTATGGAATTTCAAAATTCATAACAATCACCAAATTAATTTTGTTTATGTATTCTATTTTTACCATCTTATGGGTTACCATTCCATTGGTATATTTTTATTATACTTCAAACGCATACAATATCCTTAGCAGGAGGTGAAACACTTTTATGCAAGCTCTTTTCTCCTGGATCATGTTCTTCATCAACATTGATTTGCTGCTTTCTTAATCTCTTCTTCACCTTTTTTATCATTTGCAAACTTAACAATTTATCTTAAGTATTTAATGTGTGTGTTATATATGATCGTGCTTTAATATGTATTGTATTGGGGTATCATGGATGCAGAGACAACTTACAGCTGTTACGTCAACGCTATTATTATGCCACATGGAAGGCCGATGGAACAAGATATATGATGCTACTGACAATGGATGGTTGCTACTTGATCGATAGGAATTTCACTTTCCGAAGAATCCAAATGAGATTTCCGTGCAAAAGCACAAATGTTAGTTAAGATGTTGAGAAAGAATGACATACTTTTGTTATTTGATGTGACAGAAAATACTAATGTATTTTGCTTGTGTAGGGTTTTGCTCCTGAATTTCTTCATCACTTTACCTTGCTTGATGGGGAGATGATTATAGACACTGTGCCAGATTCGCAGAAGCAGGAGAGGAGATACCTTATTTATGATCTTATTGCTATCAACCAAATATCTCTTGTGGAGGTTGGTTTTGTTTACAGTTGGCTCATTGTTTTTGATTTATATACACTAGTGGTCCTGTTCTGAGATGATTAAAAAGTTAGGGTAAAATAGATTAACATGGTGTTTGTCGTACTGCATAGCCTCCTGCGCGCTTTAAGTTTCATGGGTAGTTATTGTAAAATAGTAATTGGGCTCCTAGCTTAATGTTTCCAAAGACCCAGCAATGTAATTGCACCATATATTATAAATTAAATAACATCCTATTCTACAAAACATTCAAACTTGTCTAAAGAAAAACAAACAAATGACGAGTATACACACTTCAAACATGGAATATAAACATTAGAAAAAGATTTTTGCTGGGGGTGCGTACATTCATTCAACAGTTTTTATGTTTACACTTAGAATTGCCTTGCTGCACCATCAGGTTTGCATATGTTGTTGGTGGAGGTAGCTTTCGACTTATGTAGTACGCTACTGAGTGTTTTCAGATATTAGAAGACTGAACTTGTCTCTCGGTGGAAAACAGTCTTTTGGAGATTTTGTTTTTGTTTTCTGTTAGCTCTTGCTAAGATTTGGTGTATTATCCATGAAGGAAAGGAAGAAGTGCAGCCTAGTAACTGAGTTTAGAATGTTTAATTACCATGTGAAGGACTAGTTTTGACTTTTGAATGCCCAGTAACATTTGATGTGGTCTTTGTACCCGTTACTTGTTTTCATGTTAAGTATGTTGTCTAATACTAAACTAATTTGAATTTTCATTATTCACTGGAGAATTGATGATGGTTACGGTGTTAACGAAGGTTATGGTTGAATACTTTTTGTGGTGATATTGTCGTTTTCCTGTCAATTTTTAAGTAATAAACGCAAACCCTGTCAATTTGACTTTAGATCCTGCATTAGAAAAGTGGGATGATATGTCCTTGTTTGAATATGAATTTTCTTGTCATAAATTGATAACTCGAATGGAGCATTTATTTAATTTTCTAGTCATATTCTATGCAGAGACCATTCTCTGAAAGATGGAAATTGCTCGAAGACGAAGTGATTGAACCTCGAAATCAGGAGCGTCGTAACATTTTCAAGAGTAAAAATCCAAATTATAGATATGACTTCGAACCGTTCAGGGTAAAACATTTACTCACTGACCTGTATGGTTTTTCACCTGCCTTTTATCAGTTGCTAAACGATTCAGTGAACTTTCTGAAGGTGAGAAGGAAGGACTTTTATTTGCTTTCAGCAGTGAAAAAGGTTTTAAGAAAATTCATTCCTCAGCTATCGCATGATGCAGATGGCCTGATTTTTCAGGTTGGTTTAAAAATTAGAACTTTGAAATCATTTTGAAGCAAAATGCACTTGCTTTTATTTTCCTTTCTCTGCTTATAATTTGTCTTACACCGGACAGTGCCATGTACTTTTGAGAAAGTAAAAAAGATGGTGAATGTGAATGGTGTATACACATTTCATTCTAGTAGACATACAATGCTTATTCCTCATTTAGCTTATGATTGTATGTATTTTCTATTCATCTCTGATTGTATACCATCGTGCCGATAAAAATGCTTGTGATCTGCTAGGGCTGGGATGATCCTTATGTTCCTAAAACCCATGAAGGGCTCTTGAAGTGGAAATATCCTGAGATGAACTCAGTTGACTTCTTATTTGAGGTGCCTTAGTCAGATATGCTAAAATTTTATATTTCTGGGTAATTCTTGTCTACTTCTGTTGACAATGTTTGGAATTTGTAGATGGGACCTGATGAGCGCCAACAAATGTATGTTCATGAAAGAGGGAAGAAAAAATTGATGGAATCATATCGAGTTGAATTTGGAGGTTAGTTTGTATATTTCTCTAAGCTGTATTTAAGTAGTTTGAAAACCATACATAAGCTGCTCTCATTATTATTCTTGTCGTGTATGTAAAGTGGCTCTATATTTCTGTACCAGTGTGTCTAAGTTGGGCAGACGGGAGGGCGCTGGCAAAAAAAAAAATATGTGATGCATTTTTTTTGAAAGTTTAGGGTGAACAAAACTGTTGTGGTTTGTGATTGTCTTATATGTTCAAAGTGTGAAGCTTTTCTTTACTTTCGAAACATCAGTAAACTTTATAATTGCTCTGGTTACTGTATACAGGGTTGTCTAAAGTATTATTCATACATGTAGACTTGGAACTGATTAGTCACTAGGTGTCTAAGCTACAATGATGTAGTTCCAATATGATACAGGAAAATTAATTTTAGCCGTTGAGCTACAATTTCCACACTATTTTCCTGTAGAATCTCATTTTTTGCTTGTCATATGATGATATTACTATCTGGCTTCGGTTTTCATCTGACGCTGACTTGTCAAACTACAGAGGGTTCCGACCCTGCTTCATACTCTGGAAAGATTATTGAGTGTTCCTACAACTCCGAGAAAGATGTTTGGGTTTGCATGCGGGTAAGAGTTGACAAGTCAACCCCAAATGATATCAACACCTACAGAAAGGTAATATTTATTCCATCTCTATACTTTGCTCTTTGATTTCACTGGAATGGTTTTATAATATATTCATATGTTTCCTGTTGGTGAAAATAATGATAGGTGAAACGAAGTATAAAGGACAATATCACAGAGGACAACTTGTTGAGTGAGATAGATGAAATTCTACGTCTTCCGATGTACGCTGATAGAATTCGAGCAGATACGATACACGCTGAAAATGAACGTAAACGACGCATGAGAGCAGCAAACCCACACCCAGCAGCCCACAATGGGTCATTCTAGTTGTCTAGTAGATGGATTATCACTCTTATGATTGCATGTTGAGCTGCTGATTTAGATTCCTGGCATGACCCTTCACAGTAAGTTACTCCCTTGTGACTGACGCTGAAAAGTAGTGTATATTAGCAGTTATTATTTTATATAACTAGGTTAAAGTTCTTAGATTGCCTTTTTTTTTTTCTCCGTGGTCTGTGCTGGACTAGTCTAAATTTGATTATGCATTTCATATTCACACTAAGGCCTTTAGAGGTTCTACTGCTTCAAAGATTCATTGTATAGAATCATCAAGGTTTGTTGCCAGCGATGTCAGGCAATATTTGAAAGCCGCGGCTGTTGCGTTGCGTCTTATTTGCTGGACAGGGGAAAGAGTCTTCCAGCATATTCCAACCTTCTATTGTTGCTTGCAGCTCAGGCGAGTTCATCTCATCCTCTCCGATTTTCTCAGTAACTTCCCATGAGAACCTCAAATGGTGTTTTCTCAGTAAGTTGCTGCTGTCTGATTTCTTTTCCAGGGTATTGATTCAGATTTTTAATGGTTCCCAATAGTCCTTTGTTTCATACTTTGTGGATTTGGAACAATGGATTCTATCTGGTCACAACACAGCGACCGATCATAGTTCTCTGAACTCTGCTTGCTAGCTCACTTAACTGCAGTTTGAAAATTTTATGCTCACAACAAAGAAAAATGCCATTCCGAGTTATTTTTCAAGACTCGTCTTTTTTTTTTATAGTTTATTTCGGATTTGTCACTGGTTTTTATTCACTGCCTTTAGGGTTGTTCTGTACTGATATGATATCGATTTAAAATTCTCGTGAAAATTTGTTTAAAAATAAACGGTTTGTTGTTAGCATGTTCATGAAATTGGGCCACGTATTTCACATTTATGATGAATAACAAGAAGAGCACCAAAATGTGCTTCGAAAGCAAGTCGCTCTTTTTAGATGTTATGTCATTTCTAACGGTTCAGAACAGGTTATAAACTATCTTTTTTAAAGGTGAGTTGTCAAAAAGTATCAAATCAGAAACAAATATGACCGTTATTTAAAAAAAAAAAGTTAAAAGATAAACTGGCAAAAAAAATTTTACCATCGGACGAGAAATTATTATTTGATGATTATTTTTTATAATTCAATATAAGACAATTATGAATGAGAGATCGTTAATAAACTGATACATCTCTACACTGCCGTAAAAGCTAAATGTAATCATTTCTTAATAAGAATTCGTTCGTCGTAGCCTTCTACGAGACAAATAATAATTTATGCTTCAAGATATAGAGAGTTGCCGGTGGATCCATACCTCCGGCCTCAGTCCACCTTGCCGCCACGATCCTGAGCAGTTGATCTGCTCTCGCTCCAAAACCTCATAACGAGTTCATGATAAAAAGGCACGAACATAAGCTCATTTGCTGAACAACCATCATCATACTTAGAGATCTTCTTCTCCTCTCCCCTTCTAGCTGCCTTCTCTGACTCTAGTCATGCCTCTCCCCTTTAAGGAGGAGACAATGAACACATTCACGCAAAGATCTCTACCTCCATCTCACGCCGACACCAAAATATCTATTAGCCTCTCTCCCCTAGCTAGAAGACTAGCTACCTCCGACCTAGGCCCCAAATGAGCTCTCTAAAAAAGTGAACAAGGCCTCTCGCACTGCATTATGCCTCTGAATCCTCCTCCCTCTTCCCAGAGTCGTGATCACCGGCCCATCCGAAGTGTGCAATCCTCTACAGGCCGCACAAGCGCTATAAACGGTGAACACATTGTGACCGGTACGCTACTTGAGGGCCAAACTCAAATACCGATGTCGCACATAGAAACTGCACCAGGGTCTTTACTCGGGCCTCTCCCCTTGATCTCTTGCCTAATGACTTCTACGGCAACCTCGGTAAGCAATTGCTATGGTTTAGCCTTCGATCTCAGCTTCCCCAAACCAACTGGGGAGGTAGGTCGAAACCTCAAATTTCATTCTTCAAGCAAGACTTCACAACTTGACGAGGATAATGAGTCTATCGTAAGCATCTCCCACAACCCCTTGTCTGCACCAAGGAAGCAATATCAGCCGAGAGAGCTACACCGTTACCCGTAGCCCACCAAACGTAAGAGGCAACTCCACCACCTCCTTTGCTCCACCGTAAAATCCATGTTCCAGATATGCACCAAACATTGATGTACCATTGCATCAAAAGATCGAATCGGCCTCTCAATCCAGCCCAGCAGAAAACTCTTCAAATTGTACATTATCTTCGGCATGCCAACGCAAGCCCGTAAAAGTAACAACTCCAATTGCGGATTATTAAACTTAGACACGTCAGTAAGGATGACCTGAATTCCAAGAACTCTTTATCCTACAACCTCGTCGACCCCTCTCTCATCCGCTGAAAAGGATTATCCAAAACAGATAATACCGAAGAATCAGATAAAACAAATCGTCTGGCACCTTCGGGGGCCGCCCCCGGTCCCCACGCAGCATCACCGCAATGACTTGTTGTAGTTCACTACTAATCCTAGGCGCGGACCTGCCTCTCGAATGATCCCAAAAGTTGTCAGCAAATCTTCTTTGCCCCACTAAAATATCATCATCAAGATATCAAATATTGAGCATCAAACGAGGACATAACCTCCGATCCAACCCGATAAAGGCTACAATGACAAATAGCAATGGTTCCAAATGATCACCTTCCTATGGAGCTTCAAAAATGGTTTAACTTGTCTAGTGTTGGTTCCAGCACAGCTGCCCGCCCAGCCTCAGCTTTTCTTATGGCTTGGAATAGGAGCCCAGACCTGACCTTCAACTCAGTGTTGCTCTTGAGTGGCTAGCTTCCTTATAGATTACAATGATTTGCTACTTGGATAAATGATATATCACATCGATAAACCTAGCTTGTTCCGATTGTTTTATGTCTGTTTCACACACGACAAATTTAGAATGTTACAAAACCATCAATGAAAATGACACTCTTCTAGCACAGAAGTTCTAAGATTACCTGATCCTGTGTTTCTTATCAACTGCTTATCAAGAAGATGATGCTTATGGTAGCCTGTAGAATTCCCCTGTAGTTTTACTTCTTTTGAATTACTGATGTCCAACAAGGGAGTAGACTTTGTTTTGTATCTTTTGTAAATTGTAGTTCATAATATAAAAAAAAACAGTACATTTAAAAAAAATTAATTTTTTTAAATTAATTTTTCTATTATATCTTAAATCCTATCAGGGTCTTGCTCTGATTCATTAAAAATCAAAATTTAATGAATGAAATATTTAACATCCATTATCACTGGACACACAATACATTTTCAGAGTGACACAACACAACATTGCATATTCACCAAACTCCATAAACCCTAACCACATTGTAACACCCAAGACAAGACCCTAAACCCTGACTGACCCTGGTTAGCTGACTGACCTTGCCCTTAGTTAGTTTAGTGCCGTTTGAAAGCCCCATGTCAGTGCCCCACCACACAATTGCATAGGTACATAAACTTTAAAAGTCTAGATAGATCTCTCTCTCACCATCCTCATCATTATTTTATTTGGTTCATGTTGGAGTCATCTTCTTATAAGTACTTATCACACCCTTGACTGCCTACCTATTGTCATTCATACACTCTCTGAGGTCACTCTCCACCCTCCTCTGCTCCCCCTTCTCTTTCTTTTGCTAGTATATTTTGGAGCTGTGAACAACTTCTGTGGTGGTCATGGCTGCCATTTTGGCCTCTTTGTTGGTGCTCATGCTAGCTGTGGCTGGTCACTCAGGTAAGCTGAGCTCATTCTTGTCTCCAAGTTTGGATCTTCAGGAGAACCCATGTTGCATTTTTCTGTTTTGTAGTTGGGGTTGTTAATGTCTCACCTTTTGATCTATCTTTATACCACTTTTTGTATCCAAGATTGGAACTTTATGACACAAAAAGTCCCATTTTACAAGATTTTGTTGTTGGGTGCTTCAGTTTTAGCTTTAGCTTTCTGATCTGTCTGTGCTGTGTAGATGCTGCTGTTTACTGCTTGTGTGAAGATGGGGTAGGTCAATCTACACTCCAAAAGGCGTTAGACTATGCTTGTGGCGCTGGAGCAGATTGCTCAGCCATTCTTCAAAATGGGGGTTGCTATAACCCTAACACAGTCAAGAATCACTGTGATTATGCTGTCAATAGCTACTTCCAGAGGAAGGGTCAGGTTACAGGAAGCTGTGACTTCAATGGAGCTGCAACCACCAGCAGCACTTTACCCAGTATGAACTCTTCTCTCATATGTTCTCCTTATATGCCTGTTTTATGAATCTTTCTGACTTGTGGTTTTTGTTGCTGATTTGCAGCTCAGCCTTCTGGCTGTACTTATCAATCAACTCCTGGGTTAGTTGCATCTTTTTCTCATCTGTCTGAATCTCTTGAGATGTTGAATTTAGTGTTCTTTCACCATCTATCTGACTGGTTTTGACTAGTGAATTTTTAAGGTTCTTTGTTGTTCTTCATTTGTTATGGAATGTTCAACTAGTTGCCAATGTCCTCCAGCTCAACAAGTCCAAGCACTCCCAACACCAACAGTGGATTCCTCACTCCACCAGGCATTCCCTCCGGAACAGGATTGGGGCCAGCAAGCTACACAGACACCAGTGCTGCGGCGACACGTCTCCCCAACTCTCTGCTGGCTTGGATCTATGGTGGGTTGACACTGGCTGGCTGGCTAGGTTGAGCAACATTGCATCTCATTTTCTGGCCCAGGACAGGAAGCTGCAAACTTAGCTCTAGGCTTTGCTTGTTTTTTCTTCTTATCATTTGTGCCGAAAACAAAAAAACAAAAAAAATGGCATTCATTCTCCTGTTAGAATGACCTGTAAAACTTCCTGTTGGAAAATTTGCACTGAAGATTTGAGGAGCTTTAAGATGCTCATCTGAATCAAAAACAAGAGCAACAATTTTCATGGAAAATCTGGTTTTGTCTTTCTAAAAATATTGACAGATTTTCTTGTATGAGATATGGATTAATGGCTCTTCCATTGTGGAGCTGGATGAATTTGCATTGTAGAAGATATCAACTATTCGAGCTTCTTATCAGATGAACTCCAGCTCGCCCGCCATATAACTGAAGGTGACAAAAGGCGCGCAGTTTTCCAACCCGAAGCCTGTAACTGCAAAATTCGACAATTCAGCAAGTAAAGAAAATTAGCAACAAAGATACATTTTTCCATAGTTTGCCAGTTAAAAATATGGTATGCATATATGCAGTTTCGCTCCTAGGATATATTAAGAGTTTTCGCTCCTAGGAAATACTAAGAGCGGTTTTTTCCGTTGAAATTGACTAGAAGTAAACAGAAACTTCTTATAGTCTTCCAAAGCTGAAAACAACGTAGATTTACCAAAGTCATTTTGAAATCAATCGCCGGAGCATTGGACAAACTGAACATAAATGATCTCGCAAAAGTATAAAAAGATTGGACAAGACTGACGGGCAAACTGAAGCTTATAGGTATTCAAAGGTATAGGATCTTCATACCTTCTGAATGAAATTGTGGTAGTGCTTATCCATCCAAGAGCGGCTCTCTGAATGAGGGCTTTCATTTTTATCCGCTGTATTTGCCATCACAAGAGCATGTATATAAGATTGCAGGACATCTGAAGGGCCGGAATGCTTGTGGACGACTATACTGATGTTTCTATTCCTGTTCAGTAGAATATATCTGGCTGAAGGTAGACAAAAGTATGCTTATTAGTGAACTTTTTGAATTACGACGATAAGAAGCTGTTGTTTTACCTTCGCTGTAGTGAGAGTCAGCCATATGTAAAAGTTCCGTCCTGTTCCCATAAGCCGAAATCACTAGACTGGTTAGAAATAACGAATAATGCTTGGAGATTTATAGATTAACTCATGAGGAAGGATGATATTTGCACTGACATTGTGGCTTCGTCTAGTGAGGAAATCCTAATCCCCATGTGTACTCGTGCGCTAGTTAACGCAGAACTACTTGTCCATATAGGTAGAACATGCTCCATCTTAGAAACTTGCTGCGGAAGAAGAGCTACAAATGGATGAAAGATGATTTAGATATCAACAAGTTTTTAGTCAAAGCGATATCGAAAACTAGTTTTCAGTCAGGTGTGACCAGGCGAAAATGATTTCATCCACATGAGGGGGAGAATAGGTTGATCAGAAATAGTTATGTTCGCAAAAAGTAAGAAGAGATAGCAGCAATAGCAGACATAATTTACCTAAGCCGGTCTCCATGAAATATCGCAGAAGAATTGAGGTTCTCGCACAATTCAATGAATTCAATGAGAGGCACCGAACAGCCCTGTAATTTGCTGTACTCGGAAAAGCAAACAAGGCTGAGCCCGATGAAAGACATAATAACAATCTATAGGAGAAAATTTAGAACAACATCTTCTGATTTAAACTTCAATAATTATTACACCCAGATACGCTACAGAATGGTGATGATGAGATGTGACATAGAGCAATACAACGACTCAGTGTTTAGCAAGTACATCTCAGTTGTAATCCGATGTGCTGCCATGCCGTATAATGACTTTTAATACTTTTCAACATCATAGCTGTCATTAACCGCAGTTACATACTGATGTTCGGTGTCCTTCGTAAAATTGTGACGTATAGAAAACAAAAAAGATCTCAACACAGTGATGGGTGATGGACAAGAAAAAAGACATACTATCAGTCATCGCTAAGACGTTAAGCCAATTATTAAAATAGGAAGCCTAATCCCACATACAAATGCATTAAGTAATTAATAACTGACCATACATATGGAACACCGTCAAAGACAGAAATGATATCCACGTCAATAATGCATGCCCCGTGGTAACACGAGCAAGGAGCATCCCCAGTGCCATCCCAATCATGGTGGCCATCGTCTCCTGACTTCCTTCCTGGATTATTAATAATTGAGTTGATATACAGTACAAGGCTAATCTTACTAGTAGATTTACTGTTAAATATGATACCTTTGCAGCAATGTCGGCAGCATTATTTTGAAGAGCAAAATGCTGTGTGAGGGCGGCTCTTGTAGCTCCACTTGCAACACCAGCTATTTTATGAAAAATAAAAACATGGCGAGAGAAATCCGAGGCCATGGTGATAAGTCAGAAGGGAGAATATGCGTAAATACTCTTCAAAATAAGTAAGAAAATAGAATAATTGCATCAAAAAATGGTAACTGATAATTAAAACAAATACAGGAGTTTACTGAATGATCTCGATAGGCTTCCAAAGCAAACCAAAAACACAAAAGCTGAAGGAAACAACGGGGAAAGAAGGTCCATCAACATTCCTGCAAATGGCAACAACATCAATTCAATATTGAATGTAGTAGTAATATGAGGTTTTATTTTACATTTTTTATCAGTAAATTGAACCAGGCAGATATTAGCTTATTAAGACTGGTACCGTGTGTTTTAGATATTCAACTTTTTACAAGCGTTATATATAAGACGTAAAGAACAATCAATGAAACACAAAAACCAAGTACATAGATTTATATCAATATAGAATGCTGAATGATGCCGGATACTTGCTTATGACATCCTATGAAAGAAGGCCGTTTATATCCATTAAGGAATATGGTATGGATTAGCAAAAACCTTCAACTTGGAAGCCAAAGGAAATTAAATGCAAAATATCAATCTGAATAATACTATTCAACCTTGGTCGCCAAGAAATTAGAAAATTACCAATATCATTCATGAGGTCTGCAACTAGGCGCCACATCTTGGCATTGGAATCTAAGTTTGAGCCCTGGAAACAAAAGGCTATACTATTATAAAAAAGCATTGTGTCACATGATCACGAACAGCCAGACCAAAGAAGTAATAAAAAAAATAACCTAATGAATGCAAAGAATGTTTCACGATGGAAATATAATATAAAGTAAAAACAAGAGGGTGAAATTTGAAATATGATAGCCATCATTCTCTTTTACGCAGGGATACTTAAGTGCTCATTAGACAGATCTCATCAGACCAACAAACGTAGCGGAAGGAAATGAGAAAGAAAATGAAAAATGTAGTTTTAACCACCCCGAAACGAAGTGTGGCTTACCTGGTAAAATGTAAACAAAACTCCACCGAGCATCCCAGTCAAGTCCCTTAGAAACCACTGCATGGTTTAGCAATCAAAAAACTGAATTAAAGCCTTCATATAGAACATACACACTATAAATAGAGCACATACACAAGTTCAAATCTTTACACCTGAAATGTAGCCCCAATAACAGTTGCCGATTTCTCACCAACCCCAATAGCACTAAGCAAAGCCTAGTATCAGTTCATCAACATACACATCAATCCTAAATATCAACAACCGGCATCCGCAACATCTCTATTCAGAACTCAAAAGAAGCCACGCTTATCAAACTCAAACTTCACCTGGGTCGAAAGCATGGTCCTTATGTATGTCGACAGGCCCTAAAGCATAACAAAATCAATGAATCACTCAGCTAATCAGTAATCTCACGTCACTGATTCACTCACTCAACCACATGCAAATTTACCTGCAGAGAGTCCCACACCTGAAATGGGACATAATCTGAAGTAACACTCTCTGGGAACCCCTAAAAACGACAGCAAGATTCTCATTCAGCAAACAAAATAACTATGCATAGAAGTCACTGGTGAATTCAATGGAGGAGAAGGTCAATGCCTCCGGCACAAAAGGTTCAAAAACCCGTCTCCAAATACGATTGAAACGACTTCCTGATCTGCAAAAGAATGAAAAAATCAAAACTTTCTGACATCAAAGAGCAGAGGAAATATCTCAGACAATGAGTTAAGGATCGAAACCTGAGGACTGAGAGTGAGGGAGAAGAAGTGATGGTGGCTGTTCTGGAAAGCTTGGTTGACGAAGAA
This sequence comes from Umbilicus rupestris, assembly GCA_963678935.1. Taxonomy (NCBI): domain Eukaryota; kingdom Viridiplantae; phylum Streptophyta; class Magnoliopsida; order Saxifragales; family Crassulaceae; genus Umbilicus; species Umbilicus rupestris. Next base: position 11,536,762 of record OY787619.1, read on the forward strand.
CCAGACCACTCCTCCATCGCTACCGTACGAGGTGGCATCATCGCTTTTGATCGGCTGGCCGATTCCATGGCTGACGATCGGAGCTTCGACTCCAGTCAAACCCACCTCCACTAAACTTTAATAAAATCAAAATGAGTAGAAGATGAAAAGCTTGTTTTTTAGCGACCGATTCTAGAGACGAAATACGATAAATGTAGCGACGGAGTCAGATGAAATTAGCGACGAAGTCATATTAAATGGCGACAAAATCAGATGAATTAGCACGAATTTTAGATGAATTAGGAACGAAAGTTAACTGTTTGTTAAATATTTTGAGAGAAAAGTATAAAATCGATTATTCGTAAGAAAAATTCCAAGTTAGATTTAATGAGATATTAATGCACAAAGAGTGGTCTGAAATATTAGAAATGTAAGTCCTATTATGAATAGAACCCTTAATATTGTAGAGTAAAAATGTAAATAATGTGGATATTGACTCACATTGCTTAGAAAGTGGATAGATTGTAAGTTTATATATATACTCATTCTACCTCATTGATAAGATGTTAACTAAGGAGACTCTACGCATGAGTGCAAATCACAGAGCCGGTCTGATTTAGACGGAGACCCAAAGGAAGGATGCATCGCGGCAAAGTACAACGTTATATGATGTGATGTCGTCTTGTGTTATATAATTATAATACAACATAATTTTTAATTTTAATTTCTTCGAACAAAATTACCTGTTTCGATATTGTTGTATTTGACACTACGAGAAACGAATGGTGGAGCAATTAAGTCGCATTTGCACTTTCACTATTCAAACTTTTAATTTTAAACATAATAGTTAAAGCCACGCCTCAAGACTCATAATTTGGAAGGGACGCCTGAGGTGTTGCACTCAAAGCCTATAAAAAAAGAAATCATTTGGACATCAACTCGAAAATCACAAAATACATTCTACAGCAATTCTCTCTTGGAGTCTAAGCCGGATGTTTGGTTTTTCTCTTTTTTTTTTGTGAGTAAAATTCTAGTGGTCAAAGTCACAAAAAACTTTGACGACCAAAATCTTTAGTACAAGAAAAAAAATTCATTGAATCGTTGTATCCTAAAAAGAGGTTGACCAATGACTCTCACCACTGAACTGAGACCAACAACGCTTTAAGGAAATGAGCGCAAACATATTATTGCATTTTCGACAGTAAATATTTCAACAAAATGGAAATAGATGCGTCTAGGAGATTGATCGAACGTTCTTTCCTTTAGTTTGTAGGCCAAAAGCTTCATTTTATATTTAAATTTGTATGCATTAAAATTTCCAAGAAAACTATAATGTTTATGCCATGGATGTCAAGTAAAATGCTCACTCTCGCAGATGGCCAATCCAATGAAACAAAACAAAATTGCCCAGGGATTTTTCGTGGTGCTTGCATCGTTCCGTATATAAAAATTCTTACCAGAAGCGAAACATAGCAAAAAATAAGTATCCTCGTCAGAACGAACAATAAAATAGTCCTGAGCGCCACCTATGCTGTCAAAACTGGAGACACAGTTTATGGGCACCACGATCCTGGCTCACCACATGTACCTGCATTAAGCTTGTCTGAGAGGCAAAAAAAAAAAAAACATGATGGGAACAAAGTTTGGTAACAGATGATGAGAGCCAAGACAACCTTGTAACTTCCATTTTGCTGTAAATATTGTCTTTTCTTTATCTCCCTCAGTTTCTGTACCAGTGAAAAAAAAATTCACCATTAAAACTGCCCGATGAAGGTCAAATGCATAAATCCTGGAAGGCAACGCACGAAGCTTTGGGAACAAACATCAGCACTATCCACGAAATCTTAGCTAGGTCGGACGACTATAATTAAACATGCTTGCTCCATTTCCATGCATTAATCAACAAATTATCGAACATTAGTATTTTCTAAATTTAGTGTCGGAATCCAGGTAGGACTGAATCATTGATTTGACCAAAAACATACGTGCAAACAGCAATTGTCGAATGAAGAGTTGTCTGTCTTAGTTTCAACTATGAAACAAAGTGCTTAACCAAAAAAGGAACAAAGAATACGACATTAGACAGAACCTCATAACAGCACACAATTAATTACATATATATGCAAGCCAACTGAAAACTAACCGAATGCAACGTTCCACCGTTCATCTAAACACACGCAGAATTTTCCAAAACCCTGATCATGATCCTCCTTGCATCGTGATCCTCACTACAGGAAAGAATTCCTGCAAATTCTCTCGAAGGAGTCCCTTTTCCTGCCTCGTCGAGGTAAAACTAGATCTTAGACCTTTCCTTCATCAAAATCTGAGTCCATACAGGTTTCATGTGATATGGATTGCATTTTCGTTCAATCAACTTTTTTTCTTAGTCAGGAGAATTCAAGGGTTAGTTAAGAGGACAGGGGGAGGAGCTTCAGAAGTGAATTTGATATTTCGTTGTTAGCAGGTAATCATCATTTTCTCATAGTATGTTTTCTAAACATGTTGATTATCTCCGATAAGAATGACATATTTTCATAAGCAAAACAAATTTCAGAAACTTGCATTTAAAGAAAGAGAATGTTTTGAAGAGTACCTGTTGATGGTTTTGCGGTGTCCGAGTTCTACAGCAGGTTTTTGTGATGGATTTCATTGACGAAAGCGGATACAGTAGAGACTCAATCAAGCTCTCAGAAGAAGATTCTGTTGATCCTGAATCTGTGGTGAAACGTGCGGCGGAAATCATAACTGAAAGTCTGGGAAGCAAAGGGCCTTCTGCAGGAATCCTTTCGGGTGCAAGCGAAGGATCCATGCTAGATAAAAATATCATCTTTTTGTCATCTGGGTCTCAGTCCTCCACTGATTCTTATGACACAGTCTTTGAGCCACAAGATACCAATATCAGAGGTTCAGAACCATGCCTGAATGATCAATCTGCCCACAGCTCCTTATTGAACAAAAATGACCAACCATATAGTGTCAGATCATCCTGTGATGTGTCTGATGTTACGCACGAATCAACGTTGATGTCACCTAGGCAGTGTCCACCATTGCAAGTCATGGACCGTTCCGGGGCTTATGAGCCTGGCAGGATTTCATCATCAGTTTTTACAGCTAACAGCACGCCTCAAGAGTGGAGCTTGGCGTCCAATGAGTCATTGTTCAGCTTACATGTAGGCCATATTGGTTTCAATAACGGAGTTCTAGTGATGGGAGACCCCTCCTGTAAGTCATCCGATTTTGCATTATCTGATGAACTGATGTCTAACCGGACATCAATGGCAGCCGGACAAGAAACAGCAAGGAGTGCAGTTGATAATAGGGGTGACCAACCCAGACCATCCACCAATGACAATAGCACACATGATTTTATAGTCCAGAAGATTCATGATCATATGGATGCAGAGGTGCGTATACCTGAAATGTCATGGGATCCCCGCAAAAACAATGTAAGGATCCAGCCGTTGCCGCCTTCAGTGTAAGTAATTTTTGTATATGAATATTTCGTCCACATGTTATTTGAGGGTCAGATGGTGAAGATTGCTTCCTTTTCTCTGCTGCAGAAATACGAAGCCTGAGAAACCATCTTCATGTTGCAAAAAGTGGAGTTGCTGTCTTTGTAGTTGTGCTAGTTTATCTTGCTGTTGTTCAACTTCATGCTTCTGCTGTTCAAGACCAAGATGCCGCCGCTGCAAAATGCCAAGCTGTTCTTGTTGTAACTGCAGTTTGGGATGGTGCTGCAACTGGAAATGTTGTTCTAGGAAATCCTGTTGCTCAAATTTCAGCAGCTGCAATAAGTGGAGTTGTTGCTGTCCCAAGGGATCTTGCTGTCCGAGCTGCGGTAATTGTTCGAAGGCAATATGTTTCTGGAACTGGAGTTGTTGGAAGTCAGTCTGCTGTTGGAACTGGACCTGTTGTTCAAAGGGATCGTGTTGCCGGAGTTGGAGCGGCTGTTCTAAGGGATCATGCTGTACATCCTGGAGCTGCTGTTCTAAAGGATCATGCTGCAAATCCTGGAGTTGCTGTTCCAAGGGAACATGTTGCTCCAAGGGGACATGTTGTACAAGTTGGACTTGTTGCTCCAAGGGAACATGTTGTGGAAGCTGGAATTGTTGTTCTAAGGGGTCCTGCTGCAAAAGCTGGAACTGTTGTCCAAGTGGATCATGCTGCAAGAGTTGGAGTTGCTCCTCGACCTGGAATTGTTGTTCCAAGGGAATATGTTCCTGGAAATGTGGCTCCTGCTGCCAAGGTTGGAAATGTTGCACAACTGGAGCATGCTGCTTGAAGGGTTTCCGGATCAAACTGTTCTGTTTCTCTTCTTCAACCAAGTATGTGCCTCTATCAATGTCTCGCTTTAATTCATGAGTTAAGCATAGCTCAATTTTCTCTAGTCGCATTTTCTCACATCTGACTACCTGTTCATATCTGGTTGTAGACTACAGGAAGGCCGAGCTGGACTGGAAATGGCACACCATCATCAAACAAAAACTTTAGGTAGGACTGGAATATGTGGCTGGTTCTCTTGCTCTGGCTGTTCCAGTTGCTGAGATGCATTCCCAACTTCCAATTCGATATTCTGACCCCGTAAAGAACCGTGACATGCATTCTGGAAGGAGTTCCAAGTCGGTTTCTGACCAGGGACTCCTCGTACGAAAGATGAGCCAGACTGGACATAGCACGCACACCCATATTGAGCCGCTGAAGAAGATAAGAGTGTGAAGCTGGTTCTCCTGTTGCTGCAATGTCTAACAACTCCTGTGGATACTGGATAGGCCCTTTAGCTGTTAACGGCTAACATCGAACCTTTACACAACTTACAGTAACTTTAGCCAGGCATTTGGTTCTCCGCGTACCGAATCCCATTTCAAAACTCTAATCTCCAATCCCTATGTCAAGGCAGCCATACCTGTTCAATGAGAAACTAGTTTTAACCTCAATGGCGAATGATGATGATTTATAAGCAACTCTTCAAGAAAAGGTCATAAGTTAATTCACAGCAATGATCATGTCCACCAGTCTCTTCCTCTGGTTATGCAGAATTACAAACATAACAGTTATAACTACAAGATTAAAAGTTCATGTATTTCATCTTCATCCTCCCACCAGTCTTTTTTCTAATTTCCTTAGAGCTATTATTCTGTTAATTGGTTTTAGTACCCAGCAATGACAACTGATCGATGAACAGTATGCGAACATTTATGTTTGTGTGACACTAGAGGAAACAGAAGCTCAGCACACATCACAATATCGGGCTGTGATAACTGATAACTAACATCACCATAACCAATGACTATAGCCGCTAATTTCGCAACTCTAGTCCATTTTACGAAAATGGCGGTAATATCTCCAACTTCAAAACCGAGAAAAAACAAAACTGTGAGCTCAGAATATCCCTAATAACTAAGACTCAAAACACCTAGCCAAAACCAAGCTCAAAAAAATCGGGTCATTTTGTCGAACATATGGTGTGCATTGTAAACAAAAATTATCAACAGAGTGTTTATACCTTCGAGACTGGAAATTCAAGCATTCTCATCATTCCCAGAAGACCAGAAGACAAGGTAGTTGCAAAACGATGACAGCCAGCCAATAAAAACGGGATCTTGCGCCGACCAAATTCCAACTCTATGGTTTGTGGAACTTGAAATGAGGTACCATGGCACATGTTTCTGTGGAAGCTGACTCGGCCAAGCAAGCATCGGCTGCTGAAGCGAATCTCATGCCACGTGAGAGACTGCGGTAACTTGCTGGAAGCCATGGCTGTCGAATGCTTCACACTTTCTTGCAACTCAATTTTCCGATCCCAAATTCAAATTTTTACACATTATTTTTTAAAAGTATTATCACGTTACAAAATCACTACCAACAGTACTAATAAAATAATAGTATGAAAATTCGATTTAGTCGGATGAGGCAGTTAGGAAGGAAAAAAAAAAAAATTTCTAATTACGATGGTGGTTGTTTAGTCAAATGAACTTATATTCGTGTCATTTATAATGAAATCATTATGAAATTTTAGAATGCGAGCAGATCAACTAATCAGAACCGTGGCGGCGAGATGGGCTGAGAGCAGGGATATGAAGCCACCGGCAGCTCTCTCTCTATTTTGAGCATAAGTTGTCCTTAGTCTCGCAAAAGGCTCTGCCTAATGGATTCTTTTTAAGGAAGGATTACATTTAACTTTTACGATAAAGTAAATATGTACCAACTTTTTAACGATCTCTCATTTGTAATTGGTTCATATTAAACTATAAAAAATAATCATGGTTTCTCATGATTTCATTTCCATTCTTAGGGAGGCAACTCAATAGGAACAAATAGATTTTTAGGGATGTGGAAATCTGTCAATATTGAACCGAACTGAATCGATAACCGAACTAGATTGAATTAAAGTACAAAAAAACAAGTACTATTTTTTGTCAGTGTAACCATTAGGCAGATTGCATGAGTCACTACCACTACACCATGCCCACTAGCATTGATTTTTAATCATATGTAAAGTCTCTTTCTCAGCATATCACTTCATCACTTCTCTTTCAATGCACCCCCTTTAAACTACTAATAATAATCCATTTATTCATATGCTTTAAATCATAATATAAATGGAACATGGTCAAAAAGCTGATACATATCTACTATATCACATAAAACTAAATATAATCATCCCTTAATAAGAATTCGTCAACCCATTATTTATACAGTTTCTGATTTGATAGGACTACTTTCGAACCCACCAAGCAAGCCTCTCCATCTTCCCATATTCTAACCCTTCCAACTTGCTTCCTACTGCATTAATGGACTGCAGCATCTCCTCCTTTTCCATTGTTCTATCTTCTTTTGCTTCCATTCATTGACAGACACAGACACCCAAGTGTGTTATTCTCCAGAATCTCATCTCACCATCCCAGACAAAGATCCCTCCACCTCACAAACTTGCCTCTTCCCACTTCTTCAAACTTTGGCTTCAGGTTTTGGTTTCAGATTCAGATAGGTAATAACATGTTTCATGGTTCTTGGGATTGTCAATTATGGATATGTAGATAGAACTTGTCTTTTCTGGACATGTAGATACATGTTTTGTGTATCATACGACATGTCTGCGCTCCTGTTTTGACCTTCAGGATTCATTTTGCAGGAGAAATCAGCTCCAAAAATGACAGAGAATGACCCCTCTTCTCCAACTTCCACCAAGGTACTTGGGCTGTATTGATCCCATCTAGGGTTTTTTTAGGGTTTTTTTTTTTTTTTTTCATAATGTTATTGTGTGATTAATGAGATGGGTTTGAAGTTCACAGAAGCTGGTGGTGGAGGAGTTGTACGATTTATGGAGCATGGCTTTACCAGTCACAGGCATGAACATCCTCGTATACATCCGAGCAGTTGTCTCAGTGCTGTTCCTCGGCAGGCTCGGGAGCCTGGAGCTAGCCGGAGGAGCTCTCTCAATTGGGTTCACCAACATCACCGGCTACTCTGTCCTGGTCGGCCTCGCCTCCGGCCTGGAGCCGGTCTGCAGCCAAGCTTACGGGTCCAAAAACTGGCCTTTGCTAGCGGTTTCCTTACAGCGTATGGTGCTTATAATGTCGCTGGCTGTGGTCCCCATTGCCGTGCTATGGATCAACATGGGCCCCATCATGGTCGGGCTGGGACAGGACGCGGAGATCACTTCCATGGCCGCCGTTTACTGTCTCTACTCCTTGCCTGATTTACTCACCAACACTCTCCTGCAACCCCTGCGAGTGTTTTTAAGGTCGCAGCGCGTGACCAAACCTCTGCTTTTCAGCACTCTGCTCGCTGTCGTGTTCCACGTTCCTCTGAACTACTTGCTGGTGGAGGTGCTGAGAATGGGCGTGGTCGGAGTGGCCGTAGCCTCCGTCGTCACCAATCTCAACATGCTGATGCTTCTCGCCGGGTACGCCGTTTACGCCTGTGATCTGAAATGGGCCGGTGCCGGAGAGGTGTGGAGCGGAATCAGGCCTCTGATGAACGTCGCCGCGCCGAGCTGCGTCGGGATTTGCTTAGAATGGTGGTGGTACGAGGTTGTTACAGTCCTCGCCGGATACTTGCCGGATCCAAAGCTCGCCGTGGCTGCTACCGGGATCATTATTCAGACCACCAGTTTCATGTACACGGTCCCGATGGCGCTGGCCGGCTGCGTGTCGGCCAGGGTGGGCAATGAGCTCGGCGTCGGGCGGCCAGACAAGGCCAGGCTGGCGGCGAATGTGGCGCTGAGTTGCGCGTTTTTTATCGGCCTGATCGGGTTGACGTGGACGGTGATGTTCAGGGCTGAATGGGCGAGCTTGTTTATACAAGATGATCAGGTGAAGGCGCTGGTCGTGTCGGTTCTGCCGATAGTGGGATTGTGCGAGTTGGGGAACTGTCCTCAGACAACCGGCTGCGGGATCCTCCGCGGCACGGCTAGGCCGGCGGTCGGCGCGAGGATCAATCTGCTGTCGTTTTACTTTGTGGGTACTCCGGTGGCCGTGATGCTGTCGTTCTGGATCAAGGTGGGATTCTCAGGGCTGTGGCTGGGTCTGCTGGCGGCGCAGGCGGCTTGCGCGGCCTCGGTTTTGTACGTCGTGCTGGGCCGGACGGACTGGGAGGTGGAGGCTTTGAAGGCTAGGAAGCTTGCTGGGGGTGGGTTGGAGATGAGTCATGGTGATCTGAGTGCCAAAAATGGGGACAAGGAAATCAGAGGGCTTTTGAACCCTGAACATGGTATTGCTGTATGAGGTTTGTGTTTTTTCTCATTCCATGTCGAGTGACGTCATCAAGGCTTTCCCATACATTTTTTTTCAAGTTTTGTAACGCTTCCTCTTCCATTCAAATTAAGTTAGTTATTTTACTTTTATAATAAGGATGAGATCGTTATCAAATTGAATATGAAAATATTAAATTAAATATTTAAGCTATCGTTAAAACATTTTACTTTTAATTATTCAAAACTCCTTTCAAAAAAACTGTTTTAAACTTCTTTTGATATTAATGATTTGACGTGATGACGTCAGTGAAAAATTTGATCGGACAAATTTGAATGAAATTGAGTAGAGACCATTCGAGACATAAACAACTCTGAGTCAACTTTATGTCAAATAAATGAGGATTACATTTACACGTGTATAAGTCAACCACGCACACAATGAAAGATAGAGATGCCTAGATTTAGGTCAACGGCTATGATTGACCATGGGCTTTACGTATTTTGACGGTTGTTTTGTATTTAAATTTTGAATAAATAAATTAAGTTAAATAATTAATTATTATTTTTTATTGGTGGTATGTGGGTTTTGTGATGGTGAGTTGTTGTGGTTTTGGAAGTGTTGTGGTAATGGTGATGGTATTGGTGTTGTGGTGGTGGTGGATTGTTGTTGTGTTGTAGTGATGTTATTTTTATGGTGGTAGTTGTTGTGTTGTGGTGGTGGTAATGTTTTTTTGGTGATGTGTTGTTGTGGTGGTGGTGCTGATATTCTAGTTGTGATATTAGGGAGTGAGGTGGTGGTGTGAATGTGTTGCGGTGGTGTGGTCATGGGGTGGTAGAGGTGTTGTGGTGGTGTGGATGTGTTGTTGTGGGGGTTGTGGTATGGTGTTGGTGTGTTGTTGTGGTTGTGGTGATGGTAGTATTTTTTATGATGGTGGGTTGTCGTGGTCGTGGTGATATTGTAGTTATGTGGTGGTGGTAGTGTCTTTGTGGTGGTGGTAGATGTGTTGCTGTGGGGTAGTGGTAGTGTTGTGGCGGTGATGGTGATATTGTGGTTGTGTGATAGTTGTGATGTTAAGGTAGTGTGGTGGTAGTGGAGTGGTGGTGGTGAGTTGTTTTTGTGGTGTTATTATGTGGTGTTTTAGTGATGGTGGATTGTTGTTGTGTTATGACGGTGATATTGTTTTTGTAGTGGTGGTGATATTGTGATTATAATATTTAATGGAAACAGAATCGAAACTTTGCTTGAAATCTTCTGTGTTTATTCGACAGTAGTACAAGGTATTTGTACTGTGTTGTGGTTAACACAGAACCACAATATTTGCCTAATTACATCATTGATATAATTTGTGATAAATGAGAATATATGTTAGTCAATGAGGAGCTTGATGTGAGGCAGAATTTGTGCTTGGCTCAATGTTGTCCAACAGTTCAGCTCCTAAAAACAATCTTGAATTATTAAAAGACCCAACAATATTAAGGTAGTGGGGTGATGATTGCATTAAAGTGGTGTTCTTGTCGGTGGTGATGATGTTGTTGCGTTGATGAATAATAATTTAAGTACTTGAGTTAAATTAAATTCAGTACTTAAGTAAATAACTTCACCTAAAAAAATAGACTTAACAAAAAGGATTAAGTTTGTATAAACGAATGAGGCGCAACCAAATTAAATGGTCGCCAGGGGATTAGATATCGGTACCCGGGTAGTTACTACTGGAATTTGGATGGGAGGCAGGAATATGACATTTTTGGGGAAGTTGAGTTTGGCTCTATTTCCTCTTAATCTTAAGGCCGCTCATAGGCTTTAGCAGCTGCCTCGGCCGTGTCGAATGTCCCTAGCCAGACACGCACGGCCTTGCGCGGGTCACGGATTTCTGCCGCCCATTTTCCCCAAGGCCTCTGCCTCACGCCTCTCTACTTCCTCCTAGTCTCGTTGCTTTCTTCCCTTGACGGGTTTGGCGTCTCATCGCCCCCATTTCTCTGAGTTGCTTGCATTGCTGGTTTCATTAATCAAATTAAAAATGTGATTAATAACACAACATGTTTTTTTTCCTGATAAGGTAATCGACAACATCGTACTTATCAAAACCAGCCACCGCGGAAGATGATGACGAAGACAGCGGCGCCGAGCCGACACTTCTCGAACTGCACTTTTATCGTAATATATCAGAGCACAAGCCAGTGTTAAAATTTAAGTCATTCAGTTTAATTGATTCCAAGTTTTAATTTCTTAAAATTAAGACAAAAGTTCAAAACAATATGCTTGGCCACATTTCGAATCAAATACCAATTACCAACTTTTCCAATTTAGATATCTAACTATATAATTTTTCAATACAAGTGTCGAACTATATGAATAATTTTATTTAAGTGCCAAACTATTAAATAATTCAATTTAGGTACATATTTAAAACTAAATTAATAAATTTTAATAACAAGATAATAGGATAGACGTCCTATTATTGAAAATTTTGATAATTCGGTTTTTGATTTAAAATTAGACGGTAGGTAATGATATATTTTGTAATTATCCTTTTTTTAATATAATTCAGTATTTATATTGAAAAATTTGATAGTTCAATACTTGATGTGAAAATAAACGTCACTTTAAAATTTTTGTGTAATTTTTCGTAAAATTAAATATTTGATTCGATTAGTTTCAATTGACTTTGGTAGGAGGGCAAAGTGGATGAATGATAGATAGAGACAACATGTTTGAAGATAACTCTCCAAAACATACACGTGGAACATTTAGAACACTGTCCATGTTCTAACGGGTATGTAACATGTTTAATTAAGCACGTGTGCGTTTATTACACAAACTTGTTCAATTCATTTGATTATAAAATTGTGAAAATCAAATAAATATTAATTGGAAATTTAGATAAATATTAATTAAGAGAATTATATAATTTAGTTGAAATAGTTTGATGACGTCATGGCACGAAACGAACACGTATACATTTGGGCCCAAATAGAAATGATAAAGCCCAATAAGCAGAAGAGTAGTCACTTTTTTGTTTTATAGATAAATTAAATACTAAATTAAATATTTAAATTAAGGTGCTTCAGTTCAGGGGTAAAACTGTAATTTGCCTCTGTGCTGGACTACACATAGCTCGGTACGAGACGAGGGTACGAAAAGTTCGAACTAAGACAGACCATCGAATCAGATGCTCCGGTGAAGCGAAGCCCTTTCATCTTTCAGGTACCGTGATTCGCCTCTCGATGTTCTCTGCTCTCAATTCTCTTACCTACGTGTCTGGTTTCACCGATCGGACAAGAGATCGATGGTCGTGTGTCGATTTTTCATCATCTGCAGTTTTTCAATTGAACCTTAGTTTTTGTCGAATATGTTTGCAGAATTATGTTGCTGTTGTTCATCACTGTTTGACCATTTTTGAGTGGATTGAGCCTCTGTGGTGGTTAATTTGATTTGTCAGTTTCAGTCTCCGCCGCTCTGAAATTTCATTGATGAAAATTTTGAACTTACTTTGCCGGAATCAGATCGGATTCAAGAAAAAGTCCGCCTAAAATGCTTCATTTCTTGAACTTACCGAGTTCGATAGTCCCGCATGAGTATCTGACATCCTCGTTTTTCCCCGCTTCAAACGACCAACAACATTAGACGGTTTTTTTTGAGGTTGTGTTGGTCGCATTGTTTTCCTATTGGTTGCGTCCTCCACTCCCTGCACCGACTGATGTAGTTTTACCAACCCTGTCTTAAGCTCTTGTTCGCGCAGGTTTACGGGAGGAGGATGGAGGACGAGCATCCAAGTCCAGGGAGTTGGGAAGCCTTGGACAGTGACATCCTCGTACGAATATTACAGTCTTTTGATCTTTTGGAGCTGACATCAACCGGAATCCCTCGGGTTTGTCGAGCGTGGCGCATGGCTGCTTGCGATCCATCGCTCTGGAAAACACTTGATTTAACTAGTCTGAAATCGAACTTCATTAAAATCCCGTTGGAGCCTTACGTATACGTTCAAGGACAGTCCGATAAGACGGTAACTCGAGTTCTGAAGGTCGCTTTGAGTCTTAGCCATGGTCACACAACAACCTTGTTGTTCCATCTTCAGCTTTATTTAAGCGACAAACAATTGACCTTTGCTGCCGAAAGGTACGGTCTGTCACTTAAATTTTCAGTAAATAAATTCAGCTCAACAAAACAGACGATTCTTTTCCTTGCAGATGTCCGCGGCTCAAAAGGCTAGTTTTGCCTGCGTGGAACCGAATAAGGAAGATCGGGCTATGCAACGCAATCCGCAAATGGCCTGAGCTAGAATCTCTTACAATGCCGAGCATTGCCAGTCCTGCATATCTAATGGAAGAAATTGCTCTAAATTGCCCCAATTTCTCCCAGCTTAAGGTCATGGGACCTTTTGACATCCGATGCGCGTCTGCGTTGGTAGAATATGTTCCACGGCTGAAGGTCTTAAGTCTCCGATGCTCTATAATTTTCAAGAATGCTCTAACTGCTGTCTTAGAAGGTTTACAGCACCTGGAAATCCTCAACATTTCTCACAGCATCATTATGGAATGTTCTGCAGCATCTCCTAGAAATGTCGTCGTGGAGCTTGATAAACCCACTACAGAAATCGCTGCCCGACTGCCCAAGTTCATCACGTGCAGAGAACCAAACTGCGTCATGTGCCAAAGGACCACCGCTGACGAGGGGTTAGTGAGGTGGTACAAATATGAAGAGGGGCTTTGGAAGGCGGACGAGGTCCCCTCGCTAGCTTTATGATCTCCCACTCGAGTTGTGTTATTCTTCGTGCTGGCCATCACTAAGATATTAAGTCTTGAGAATTTTTGTGGCAAACTTTGTAGCTGTGGGGGCAATGAGCTGCTTAGGAATACCACGTCTGATTGTTGTGTAATGTCGCGTTGACTTGGAACATCCTATTTGTACCGGGTTCCTTAAAATTGCAGGTTAGGATCCCTTATCACTCATCAAATACCATGACTTCAATTCGGGGATGACACCGGACTAGAAGCGCTCACCAGCAACCTTAACTGGAGACAAAAGTCATACAATAAGCGGCCAAATGTAGTCTAAATAATCCTAAATGATTATATGAACTTGAAAAATGGGAGAATGATAAAGCATTTTGGGGATAGATAAAAATTTATTTTAAGACTACATTTTTCCTGCACATTTATATTTGTGTCTTTCGACGAGGACTGAATGGAGTTTTTGGGTGGCACAATTGTTGCTCGAGTAATTCCTCGGTTAAAATGAGTTTTGGGATAGATACCTCAAGGCAAACGCATTGGCGCATTGCAAAACTATTGCTTCACTTGAGAGCATTCTCTATGCGTTGGATAAGTTGATTTGACGTCAAAGCACCTTCCTGCAAAGCGAGTACCGGTACTCTTGTCAAAAATCATTGCAAGCCGCTAAGGTGAAGCTATCAATTATGAAACTCATAGCCAGTAACTCGAGCATAAGTTGGACTTACAAAACGATCACAGGGCTTCCCGTCCTTGAATATGATGAATGTGGGCAGCGCTTCGATCCGGTACTTGTCAGCAATGCTTGGGTATTTCTCCGTATCGATTTTCACCACCTGGACTTTGTCTTTTAAGGAATCTTCAACTTGATTGAGAATAGGAGTCATAAATTGACAAGGACCGCACCTGCAAAGTGCAAACCACAAGCCAATTATTCACATGTTCAAAAATAACGCCGACGTTTATCCAATGGAGTATTTCCGTATCAAATACGGGTTTTTTGATCTAAAAATACAATTACTTACCAAGTAGCGTAGAAATCAACCAATATTGGCTTGTCAGAAGTTTCCAACAGCGCATCAAGGTCAGAAAACATTTGCTTTTCTGCTTTGACCTATTTTTTTTTTTCCGAATCCATGTTAGCGCGCCATAACACATTAACTACATCCTAACTTAGAGAGCATACACTTTATCGTATAAGATGTTATCCATCCCATCTCACATAAATCCAAACCATGACCCGATTTCCGCAACAGAAAAAAGAAACAAGCAACATGAAAAAAAAAAAAAAACTGACATACAAAACCAACACTGCGCATCAGTTTCCAAAAGTAAAGGTTTATGCATGAAGATTTTTCCACGATGAAAATTAAGCAAATGTTTCCATTGAAATATCTGATGACATACAAAACTTATCCACTTACGGTTTTCAACCATTTCATATTCTGAACATAGTTCTTGAAAAGTTTAGATAGTTGGGGTCTCTAATAAGATTAAAACCCAAGCCGTGTATCCACCATATGTTTGCTCAATAAATTCAAGAACCCAAGAAGGGTGACAGAGGAATTTCGAATTCCGCCATTCATATTGTGATTCGTAAGTGACTAAAATAAAAGTTGTAACCGATTTTAGTCCCAAAGAAAGATGAGCCAAAGGTTGGCCATCATAAAGGAATAGGTCTAGAAAAGAGAGAAGGAAATTTATTGGGAATACTCCAGAAGGTCAGACAGCAACAATACAACAGAAGACACTTTCATGATAGGATGACCATGAAACCCCATTAGGTATGGGAGAGTAAAAATGACTCGAGCAACAAATTTTCAGTATCTGCACAAGTAACTATGAAATAGCACCAAAATTCTCAACTATTGCAAAAATCATGTGGGCTTAACACTCTGAGTTCAAATATAATACGATGAAACCATTTTCTAGACCACACCGGTCAACCTAGAACTCTCCTCTTCGCTTCTATCACCTTAAGGCCATACATGTTACATGACAGAGACAATCTAACATAACTTTATCCAACTTTCACCAAACAAAGTGGAAATCAAAGCCCTAATAGCTAAATCGTGTCATACCCCACAACCTCTAAGTCCATATATAATACAAACAAACCATTTTCTAGACAAAACCGGTCAAACTAGAACTCTCCTTGTAAGGGGATTCCCTTAAGGCAGTATATATTATATCACCAAAAAAAGTCTAACAAAACTTTATCCAATGTTTACCAGAAACATATGACGGAAAATGGAAACGAAAAAGCCTAATAGCTAAATTGTGTCATAGCTCACAACCTTTAAAATTAGAAATTCTCGTCCTTCTAGGGGCACCAACTCAATTGGCTATTAGAAAAAACCTAACTCTAGAGAACTTTTTTTCATTTCCATAATCTCGGGCAAGACTGAGCCCACATGTTAATGTCAAAGATATGATTTTTCTAGGCCTACACCCTATTTAATCTCCCACACTTATCCAGTAACAAAAGTTAAAATAGTTATATCAATACTTAGAAGATGACTCAAATGCTTACTCATAAAATTCCTAAGAAACTGAGTTTTTAGAAATTATAAGGTTAGCAAAGGATGAACCCTAATTTCATAAATTGACTAACCAACAAGTTTTTCGCTTCAAGCAGAACATACCATGAAAAACTAATACAATCCCCATCAACAATCCAAACTAGGAAACATCAATTACCAGCAAGCAAACATCACATGAACACAGTAGCAGCTTCTAAAATCAATCAAAATCTTAGTACACTTTTCCTAAATGGCCAAACTAACCAAATCCCAGAAGTCAAAACTCACCAACGGCACAAACCCACTTCGCGACGCGGACGAAACCAGACCCCTGCTCTCTATCCGAATCCGTTGAAGCTGACCCGACAGCTTGAGCGAGCTGAAAGACGACAGCTTTGTGGTGGAAAAGCGAGATACGGACTTTGAGTAATCGGTAGTGAGCGCGGAAATCGAAGTTGAAGAAGCGTAAATCGCCATTTAGGAGACAGCGAGAGCGATTGAAACGGGGAGGATATGGAAAGATAGCGTGGACTGGTGGTGGTTGGCTATGAGAATGTTTCTAAATTAGGGCTTGCTGATTTGGGATTTTTGTCGAATTGAAAATTGAATTTTATAAATATGTCACGTTAAAACTCTTTTTATTTAAAATTCAATTAAATTAAGTAAATTTAAAATACTGTTAAAATTTCAAAAAGTTAAATGGTTTGAACCAAACTTTGAAATTTTTTTGAAAACCATAATCAATACATAATTTGTTTTCAAAAATACCACACTTCTAAACATACCTCCAAAAATACCATTTTTTTAATAAAAAATACTGACCGTATGATGAGTGGAACAAAATTCAAAAGTGGTTTGTTTCCGTCCCAAAATCAAGATTCTGATTTTGTAAATAATGGACAAAATTACTGAGTGTCATATTGGGAAGTAAGTTTAGATGTGTGGCATTTTTGGAAACAAGTTATAGAATGATGACAGTTTTAAAAACTTTTTATAAACTTTACGCTTGAAATTTTCATATGGGAAAAAATGAGTATAAGATATAAATTATTATATTTAGTTAGTTGCATCATTTTAAGAAATATATTTATTCTTATAACTCAGTATACGACAATTATAAATGAGAATACAAAACAAAAAAAAAGTGACAAATTAGCCGAACCATCTCGATTGAAGAATGATAATTTCCATACTTTGAGCTCAACTCTCAAGTCTTTAATCTTTTAGATGAAGAAATTAAGTGTTGTTTTGAACTATAAGTTCCATAAAAGAACCATAATCATTCCACCTTCTTCAAAGTTGAAACTACAGACCAGCAAAAGCAAGAATTTAATACTATGAAGCACATCTTTCCATAACTCACAAAAACACCCATCTTTCACTTTGCTCCAGGCCCTTTCTGGCCTCTTAAAAACTCCTTCAAAGCAAAGTCCTCCATCTGAATTCAAATGCCAGAAAGGACTGATTCATGGAGATGAGTTCAAGCCAGTTCTTGGTGATGGTCTTGGGCCTGGTCTGCATCAGTCAACATGGATTTGCAAGTGCAGCCACAGTGGTTGTTGATGGAGTTTCTGAGAGGAAGAATCCAGTTGCTGAGATTGGTGACTCATCAGTTGAGAAAATTACTCTAAGAAATTTGCAGTTTTTTTCTTGTTTTTCTGGATGGGTTTTGTGCTGTTCTCAGTTTTGAGTCACAGGAATCACTTGAAGCTGTACATTTTCAGGAATGAGGAAGCTTTCACCACCTGCAAGTTCACTGAAGCCACTCTTCCCAGCAAGCCAAACTCTGCAGTCTGCATCCTATGCAGTAAAATTCTCTGAATCTTTACAGCATTTTGCCATACTTTTGCTTCTGAAAATCTCTAAATTCTTAGAATGTTTCAGAAGAGGATTTGTGTCAATTTTGTG
Source organism: Umbilicus rupestris (assembly GCA_963678935.1). Taxonomy (NCBI): domain Eukaryota; kingdom Viridiplantae; phylum Streptophyta; class Magnoliopsida; order Saxifragales; family Crassulaceae; genus Umbilicus; species Umbilicus rupestris. The sequence continues at coordinate 11,554,597 of OY787619.1, forward strand.
CACTAGTGGAACCCATCAAGGCCTGGAATATTCTACTTGTCTTGTACCAATGGAAAAAGTTCAGCTTGTCAGAAAGGCGAGAAATGGCCAATTAAGGCGGTATCACCTGCACCAGCAGCTGCCCCAATGTTTTCACCAGCGCCAATTTCTGGTGGGATCATATCATCCTCTCCAGAGTATAAATTCCCCAGTCTCCCACCGGAAGGCACTGATTCACCTGCAGGAATACCTTAACTGCTTTACGAAAACGTTGCTTACAATAGATCATAACTCCTCGCCGTTTTATCGTAGTGTAAATTTTGGTGACAAAGCCCTCATCGGCTTGAATATGGTTGAAATGTAGGTGGTGAGAGGATTCCTTGCTGTTAACTTGCCTCTCTGCGTCTTTGTTTTCTTGATGTTCTAAAAAGCTGCGAAATAGAAAGTAAGCTTGGGAGACCGCTTCTGCTGTAAAAAAAAAAAACCATCATCATCAAAAATGAAAGAACTTAATTTTCTACGCTACGGAATAGTTTGGCTAACAGATTTTGCCTATGTACCTAGTTACAACTTACCATCTGTCCGAGATGTTATGATTACCTGTTTTGCCAAAAATATCCTCACATCTCGGGTTTGAAATTCCTCGCTAAAGGATTGAATGTATGCTTAAGAAAAGTAAAACATGAGTACAAAGACAAGGCCTTGCCGAAATATTTAGTATTTTAGACAGACCAGAAACAGCAGAGAATCAGACACTTGACTACTAAATCAATATTGGCTATCGACAAGATAAAAAATAGAAGCAAGCTTGGACTTCGAGGGTCCAATCCATTAGGCTAAAATCTAAGCAGAATATGCATCAATAAATACACGAGTCAATCTCATTCTGATATGAAAGGCGGAATTCAGCTTGGTTCATCAAATGTGATCTTTGTACCTTAAGATACCGAAACAACCATGTAATTTAACATGTTTATGCTCACCTAAATCAATGGATTGGTTTAGATTAGTCGCTGTAATGCATCCCCAATGATCCAAGACCTTCTGTTCGACCTTTGACAATTCTGTGGAAAACTTCTCTCACCTGGTGCTCAAGGGGCTCCAAATTGTCCTTCAACGCTTCATTGACCTGAGATAACTCGGCCACTCCGTTTCTCACTTCAGCTTCCTTCTCCTCTGTCATTGGGAACTGAACGGAATCAACCAACTCGCTCAAATGCTGCCCATATTTCTCTATCTGATGAATCTCCCTCAACAGCCCGCAAACATTCTTTCTGTCCCGCTTTTTAGACTCCTCGGTAATATGTTCATGAAGCGAAAGTATAGGACCGGCCCAACTGAAATATCTTGGGATGGAGAAATGCACTTGCAATCCACGGTCTTGGCATGGAATCGCAGCCACGAGAGTCCAAATCGCAAACAACAAAACCGAGCTCATTGTATAAGCAGCAACCACCAGCCCATTTGACGCCACAATATCACCCCCTCGTGGCGCAACCAAGTTACTCCCAATAGCCTGCAGCTGCTTGGCAGCTGACCACGACCTTGAAACACTCCACGACAGCGACCTTACATACCCTATTGAACGATGAGACTTATCCACATTATTCCGCCCAAACGACCTACTCCTGTGCGAAATAACAGACTCCTTCTCATCCAACATCCCAATAGCCAAATCAATCAGCGCCTTTTTTGCACGTCTAAACTGCCCTTCCCCAAGTCTCTTCTGACCATCCAAAGCCACCAACACAATCTCCACCAGCTTCTGCCATTGCTTGATCTGCTCAACCCCATCTCTAATCGCATTACAAACATCCAAAGCCTTCACAACCCGCCCGAAGTAATCTGCAACAACCCGATCGGTAGGCGACTTGCTTAGCTGAGATTTATTACTAAACAACAACATCCTAAATTCCTCCTGACAACACAAAAACATATCAAGCAATTTCCTCATCCACGGAAGCGACAGCACCTCATCAGATCCAGCTGATGAAAGCTCCAGAAACCTCTCGTTTACATGCTTCTGGAACAGCTCAACCTCCTCATGACCTGAACCCTCCATCGAATAAACCTGCTCCCTTCTGAAGCTCAATATCGATCTGCTAAAGCTGTTGAACCGTCCTACCGATGCCTGGTAATCGGTCGTAGGCATTATCACCCTGAGAAAAAAACCCTTAAAAAACCCCCAAATCACGAGTTGAATCACGCAATCCAAAACCAACACAATAAAACACTCAAGATCAAATTCGATTCACGGAAATACAATTCGACGCGGAAATAGCGTCGATTGAACTCAAAATCGCCACTTCGCAGCTCAAACAGTTCCCTTATCACTCGATCAGGAAAAAAACTCAAAATCTATCAAGTTCGGTCAACAACCAGATACGGAATCCAATTCCGGGTGATGCAAGACGGTGAAAATGATCGAACTTGGAGCGAAGGAGAAGGCGGGCTTTAATGGCGGATTTCGGGAAGGAGAGAGAGAGAGGGGTTTTATCGTGTACCGCGTAAGGGATTATTTGGTTCGTTTTGGCTTAAATAACAAACCGACGGTTTAATATACCGGTTCACGGTTTGATTTAACGGATTTTAATTGGAAACCCTCAAACACGTCCTAAACACGCCTTGGTCGAAGGATCAGGCGCGGTGGGTGTACGCATAGATTAATCTAACCCGTTGGATGAAGTTGTGGATCGCGAGATCGGACGGTGGAGATTTGGATAAGACCGGTCCGCACGTTGGGAACAGTAGGTTGTTTCAGTTATGACCGGTGAGTTAATTTTATAAAATTAATTTTTATTTATAATTCCTCCTCTCACCCATCAAATTTTAGGATTTGCCATTTTCTTGGAGTTAAATATTATGATATTATAAAATAAAAATTATTCCGTATTATAAATATAATAATATTACATCATAATTAATTGTTTTTTATTATGTTACACTCGATCTAGTACGCATTTTTATCATGCAATATGAAATAAACATATTTTTATAAATTTATTAAAATTGATAGCGCGATGATTGATATTCTTCACATTGTGTACCTAGGTGATTTCAAGTGTTGAGATATTTTCTCTAGAACACTAAATTCAGAATGTTTACAACAGCAATAAGACAACATGTTCCACACATGATTTCTGTTGCCTGGTGGAATTTTATTCACATGCCAATTTGGTGTCAAAGCTACTCAAACAAATGGCGAAAGCCTGAAATGCGGAGAGAGGGTACCTGTAGTCCATGGTGAAGATGTCCTTGCCAACCTTGCCGAATTGGAGGAGGACCTTTTCATGGTCGGAGGAGCTGGGCTGAGACGTAGATGGTGCATTAGGAGGAGCAGGTGGCGCTGCGGGCGGTGTGGCAGCAATTAACTGAAAATTCTTTACAGATGCGACAGTGACTCTTCCTCGAAAGTTTAGACACCAGCATTGCAGCTGCTCGTGCCATCTTGGAGACTTGTTCTTAAGAATTAAGGGGATTTCTATCCCATCATGTTCTTCTTGTAGAATGCCGATATCTGAGAAGCGGGAGCTGCTGAAATCAGTTGAGGTGTCGATTCTTTTGGAGAATGAAATGCTTCGGAATGAATCCTCAAGGGAACGAGGAAGAAGTTCGGGATGTCCAGGAACAACGCCACCGGGCTCGAGGGATGACGCAGGGATTGAGTGCAAGGTACAATGCATCCTGCGGGGACCCCTAGTGCCCAGCACGTTCAACTCGTATGTGACCTGAGCAATGTTGTAACTCCCTGATGGGACTTTAGGAGATACTTTCTTTGAGTAGAAACGACGGCTGGATCGGCCTGGGGGTACGACATTACTGATATTGTAGGGAGGCTGTGTGTCATATATGATGAACTTCGTGCCCAGAAAATTAGATCTGCAACAGGTGAATGGTTTGGTTATGAAATTTTTGCTTGCGGATAAATTTGACGTACAACATGCACAAATTACTTAATACACTATACACATAAGAAAAGAAGATCATTTTACAAAATCAATATATCGACAGCATCAATTAGGATCATAAATTATACGTAAATCAAAGAAGTGTTCTAATTTTTGTCACTATTTATTCGTTTGTAGACCTTTTAAGTCTCAGAACCATGTGCCCACGTGCGTAAGCAGAAGAATCACAAATCCTCCTTTCACAAATTTTTGCTCTGTTCAAGATTATGCGACTTATTACATGTTAACATGAAATGAAAGAAAGCATACGAATACCAATTACTCCTAGTTCCATCATTCAAGCCACCAGTTTACCAAAGTGACAGCACTACATTATGTTCCCAATAATAAATGCATACCTCAATTTTCCAATGTATTTGCTGCTAGATCTGGAAATATTATCTGCATCTGTGGAAATTACATATTCAGTGCAAGTAGTTCTGCGGTTTCGTTTGGCAGAAAGAAGAAACTTTCCATTTTCAACTAGCAGAGCTGCCAAAAAGAAGAAGGCCATTAAATTATTTTATGAAACATGACCCCATTGAAGATACTAAGATTAAACCGCTAACTTTAAATGCCCAGCATGATACGAAAAAAACACTTCCATTATGGTCGTCTTATCCAGCATGAGACCATGGAAATGGCAGCTTGTTAACTGGAAGTTGGTAAAAAAGACTAGCAGGCAATACTTGTCGGATAGATACAACAAAACCTCAGTACATAAGCATATATTATAACTCAATCAATTGGGACACTTGTTTGAACAGCAATCAACTAGAATCCTGAGTTCCTAATGTATGTCTTTAGAATATAAGTAAGAAGCTTCTATGTGTAAGTCAAAAGATTATGCAATCAAAATTCTTTGCGAGTAATCAGACAGAACTAGAACATGTTTCTAGGTGATAAAACGCTGGTGACCACCAACTCTCTCCATAGGCTATAAACTATTCTGAAGACTAACAAGTACCGAAGAGGCTATGCTGTTGAAAATAGAAAATAACTGACAGTTAATTAGAAGTTTACCAGGGCTGAGACAAAGAAAAAGATGATACGTCAAACTAGATTTGTCCCTTTTAATGAAGCACTGAATCATTCCTTCCCTAGACCCTGGCTGCATTGAGAGCAAAATTAGCAGTTAGCCAGTAATCTAGCTCATTTCATGTGACATGTACCACTTCGTCCTTTAGCGAAATATCTTAATGCTGCTGTTGACTACGGATCTGATGCTGGATCAAACATGAATGTGAGCAGCGTGTGGGAAGTGCAAAATGAACCTACCTGTTTTAGCGAAACAGGGAAAGTAAGTTTCCCAGATATCTCTGGACTTTGCACAATCTCTTTGCACATTTCTCGCCATGCCTTGCAAACCGAAGCACACGCTACCACATTCTTACGTGCAGGCCATGTACTCTCACTGGTTTCCAACCTCTTGATGATATCACGTAGTAGCTCAGGAGGTAGGCTAGCCCAACGACTACTTTGAACTACAACATGGTCCTCCAACTCATGAATTGAGCCATGTGATTTTCCTCTCTGAGGTCCACGACCTGAAAGCCCCACTTCAAAGCTTCTCCGTGACAAGCTTCCAAACCCTTCTCTGACATCACGAACAATGCTGCGGAATGACATCTAACAATGATACATTCGGCTCCAGAGTTCGAGATACTCCCAATATAGGCTGCAAGAATAACACATGAACCAGATTACCAAAAGTCAGATGACATAGCAGCAAATGACCAAAACTTAATCCCAAATAAGACCTCGTTGCTTAACAACAAAGAAAAACAAGGAAATTAGAAGAGAGGCAGAGAGACGAGGGCAAAAGCATAAAGGAATAAAAGAAGATTCGCATGATAAGTACACACTGAAACTTACACAGGAGAGCTAAACATAGTCTTAAAAGCAGCCTAAAGTACCCTTTGATAATTTGTTTTTAATGACCAACTTAAACAGCACAGTAGCATACTTGTATTTGATTATGCTCGGCTGTTAACCACACCTCAATGAAGTTGTAACATAAAATGAGCCGAGCTACTCTTATCATTTTCCTTCCTATTCATGTTCAAATATAGTATTGAAAACCTAGTAATGAGTCACTATCAAATTCTCTTTAGTTGGAAAATGAAGACCCAACTAACCCACCTAAAACATACAATCAAGGGACAAAAGTCCAAATATTAAAGTTTTCTCAAAAGTTATATCACGCACACCGGACAGGGGCCTCCAAACAGTACCTATTTATTTAATCGAGGAGACATTGTAAGAAGTTTACCTTTTTTATTCTTCCACCCACAAATAAATACTAAATCACTTAACACCAGGGGTACATGGTACTGGGTATTGACCTGGTCAAGCCATCAGTTCATTTTCTTAAGTTTTCAAGACCCATCAATCAATTTGCCAAGTAGAGCTAAAAGCTAAGCTCATTTCTCAGATTGGATTTTGAAAAAACAACCAACGCTCAGATCATAGATTCATAGTTGCTTGTTTCCATTATACATCATTAACCAGCTGAACGAATCCCACAAATAAATCAGAATCTCAGCAAAAAGCAGCTTCTATTGATACGAATTTTACCTTCACAGCAATTTTTTAAAATAAAAAAATGGAAAAGTACATCGGCCTGAAACTGGCTGAGATTGTGATAACAGAAAAGCACTTGACAAAAATAGAAAACTACAGACACACAAAACCTAAAAATTCCAAAATCATCCAGATGCAAGCAAACATTCAAATCCAGCGACAATGAAAATCCACGATTGGAATTTCACCAAAAAATATGTGTGAGAGAGAGAGAGGATGAGTATTTAGTATATACTCCAAACTGACCTTTCCTATTCGAGCTTCAAAAACACATCACACCTCAATCATCAACAACAAAGCCATGATATGGTCTTCTACAGGCGGTACAACATCGGAGCTCAGATCCTGATTTCCGATAGGGTTCCTGACCGCTTGATTTCCCGACCTCAAACTTTCTCTCTCTAGAGAGATGAAATTGAGATTCGCCAAATCGAAAAGCTTCGAATTTAAGCCAATCTACCAGCACCTCCGAACTATCCCAACCCAAAAGCCATCAGATTTATTTATTTATTATTTTTAATGTTTAATTTATAATTTTGGAATTTGATAATTTCAAATTGTGGAGCGTTGATTGCTGAGTGTCTGTGATTTGACTTTTTTGCCCCTATGAAGTTGACTTTTTGAAGCAAGTTGATAACAGCTACTCAGACTTTTTAGCTACTCGCTTAGGCATATTCCGGGCCGACCCGACCCGAAATTTAAAATTAAGTAACACGATTTACGGATTTAAATTCACTCCAATCAAGTGAAATGTAATAATATTTAACCGATGTAATAAATCGAACATTTGTTATAAAAAAATAAAATATGCAACGGTCGTAAATATTTATACCGTAAAAAAAAGCATATCATATAAAATGTAACTTAAATGTAACTGAATAGATGTACACGTATTATATAATCAAGATAATCATGATCGTTTCTCAAAAAATATCATAATTATATTTTCGTATTCATACATATATTACACAATCAAAATTAATCAGATAAACTATAAAAAATTATATCGCATTATTTAAGTTTATCACAATTATAACGCCTACAATAATTTAAAAAGAGAGTAGTGGAAAATTTTGTGATTGTGGAAACGTGAAAGGTCAACAGTGAATAAGTGGATTGCTTGACTTTCATTACCACTTATAACAGTAAATGCAATTATTTGTTTGTTAATTATGATGGGACAAATTTCTTTTACTCAACTTTTTATTTGTAAAGTGCCACACTTTTAAAGATGGTGGAAGGTTTATCACTTTTTTTAAAATCATATTTCTTAAAGATAAAATTATAAATTATCAAAATAAGTACTCAATTATCAAAATTTTCAATTCAGATACGGAATTATAGAAATTTTAATATAAGTTTCAAATTATATAAACAATTGTAATTCAAGTACTTAACTATCAAAAAATTCAGCTTCTGTACCAAACTATTAAAATACAAAGCTAAATTAGCGAATATTCGTGATATTGTTTTACGATAGTTGAGGTTATTTTTTGTATTTTTTCCTTTTTTATATAGTTTGGTACTTGTATTAAAAAAATTGTTCGATATTTGATTTGAAGTAAGACTATAATTCAGATTTTTTTTACTCCTAGCTATTATATTTTAATGAATGGACATTTCATTTAGGTGTATGAAGTAACTTGATAATTTAATCGGGCCGGATGGCCCATACGGCCCGCAAGATTTCTATCAGTTGTCATCGTTATCGCGGGCAGCAGAAGCTGCGAGAGAAGACGAGCATGGCGAGCGAAGGGGAGAGCGCAGTCAAGGAGCCGCTCGACCTGATCAGACTCAGTCTCGATGAGCGTATTTACGTCAAGCTCCGATCTGACCGTGAGCTCCGTGGAAGATTACATGTGAGTCAAATTTTCGTACTCTCGGAGCTTTGTTTGTTGATTTTACGTTGCGGTTAGGGTTTGATTAAAATCAGTTGGCCGTGAAAGCTGATGTTGGTGCTTTCTGTTATTTGATTTTGGTTTAGTGTTGGTATTTTAATGCGAATTAGGGAAAATAGTGAAATTTTTATTAGGGTTTGTTTATGCTGCGTTGTTGTACAGAGGAACTGAGCGTTAATTGCTTGTGGTTTTAGTTTATTGATGATGGTTAAAGTCCCATCACTTATTGGTACACTGTAATGATTGAATCGCTGCTATTTGTATTGTTGTTGTGATCACTGATTACCTCCTGCATTGAAATTTGCAACCCCTTTGCGGGTATCAGATATGTAACTTAAATGTGGCTTTGTTTCAAATCGTTAGCTTGATTTATGTAGAGGCATTTGCCAGGTTGTCTAAGCGCGGATGTACAACATTTGAAAAATACAAATATGCAAAAAGATATAGATAGAGGGTTTATGGGGGAGATTGAATGAAGTGAACAAATTTAAAGGATATGGAGCTGTAAGAAGCCTGTTGGTAGCTTTGAGTTATAAACATATATCTGCTTGTATTGTATACGCAGTCCATAGTTTCGATGCTAACTTGGTGTAGCTCTTGTTGATGCATATAAGTAAGATGGTTTTAAAGGATGAGGATGCCGTTCATGATAGGTTTTCAAAAGCCAATTTCAAGTTCTATCATGTTTCCGTATACATTTTATTTGTTCAAAGGTTAATGATTTCAGAAATGCAGGCTTATGATCAACATTTAAATATGATTCTTGGAGACGTTGAAGAGGTCGTCACAACAGTAGAGATCGATGATGAAACCTATGAAGAGATTGTTCGGGTATGTTTTCACAATATATATTGTTTTGACATTTTGTTTTAGTCATCATTACATTTACATTTTTCGTCTGAAGTCTAGTATATTGAACTTGGAAAACATTTTTGTTTGTTCATGTGCAGTTTTCAGTTAAATGAGTTATAGATACCATATTGTTACTACACACGTTCCATTATGAGATTCATGCTTCAGCTATTAAACATTGTACTACCTCAAAACATAGTAGCAGCGGCAGCAAAATGTTTCCCGCATCCTTACATTTTTAAAAAGCAGGGCTTTAAGAAATCATCGGAGATGGATGAATCAATTTAATTTAATGAGTAGCAACTTCCCTTACTATTGACAATCTCCCTGTAAACAAGAGCCTGTAAAGCAACTTGCGGCATCATTGTTTCTCCCTTCTACTCTCGTGCATAAATATACTATACTATTTTCATATAATATGACTCTTGTATGCCAGTTTATAATTATGTATTGACTAAATTTATCACCACCTCCCTCGTTTTGATCTTTTAATTAAACAGTGTATTAAAATTTAGAATACAAACCTGTTCCATGTCGATCCCTGTGGCAGTAATCCAAAATTTTTAAGCACGGACTTCCCTGACTAACTACAGGACAACACACGTTGTTCTCGATGATATGTTTCTTGGTGTCAGTGCGTTTTAGTGTACGGATGTATCCATGTTGATTAGAATGCTTTACTATCATTTGGGGAGTGAGAATTTGGAAAGATGGGTTAACTGAAGGGATTTCTGTACATAGAACTGATTTCAAATATATTGGGTTGTACATATTTTTATTTCCATCACTGCATTCTTATCACGCAGTTGAAATCAGGAGTGTATTTTCACATCCTAATCTCATGACTAATAGCATATATGTTTTATCAATCTCAGACTACGAAGCGCACTGTTCCCTTTCTCTTTGTCAGAGGGGATGGTGTCATATTGGTGTCTCCCCCGTTGAGGACGGCCTAAACCGAGGAGAAGATTACAAGACTACAGGTGAAGAGTTCGATTTGCAATTCAGTGGGGGCATCTACCTAATGGGTTAGCATTTTCATTTCCAAACTTCCATACCAGAATGCTGATTTATAGTTTTGAATATTATGAGGTTGCAAGTTTGAACTAGCAATGAAAATTAGCCTGCTAGAGGCTTGTAAGGTGCCCCAGCTATATTATGACTAGCAACCTCTGCAGAATTATAATTCAAGGAACATTTCTTTCATTGAGAATTGCATATATAGCAATCAGTGGTTAACACTTCTACCCTGTGGAACTTATTACATATGCATACGCTTGCATATTTGACACAAGGAAATTGAGGAAACAATTCTTCACTTTCCTGCTTCGGCAGCATAGAGTGATTTGATTTCTTCCACATCATCATAGCTGCCGATGAATATTGGAGATCGATCATGTATGCCTTTAGGAATTAGGTCAAGTGCCTGCATAATAAAAACAACAATGGATTCATTATTTTTGATAATCACATCCATCAAACATAAACCTTCAGAAAAAAAGAAGAAGGGAAAACATGTAAATGGTAATATCTGGTGGACAAATCAAAATCAGAAAATACAATGTATTTCGACGAAATACTACTTGTGGACAATAATACCCTTTCTTTTCCGGTAAATGCTTGACCTCCGGCTTGCTCCATCAGAAACGCCATCGGAAATACTTCGTAAAGAACTCTGCAACCCAATCATAAAAGTGATCGAAACATGTGGATATCATCATTTTCAAGAAAAATGGTGAAAGATTCAATCTCTAACCGTAGCTTCCCGTTGGGGCTCTTTTTATCAGCCGGGTATAAAAATATACCCCCATAGAGCAGTGTCCGATGGACGTCAGCCACCATACTGCAAATTGTAAATCATCAAAACCAAAATTTAGCAAACAAAACCAAAAATGAACAACAGAAATCAGAGAGAAACTATGGGTGCTAACCTGCCAATGTATCTCAGAGACTTTGGGGCCGAACCATCTTCTGGGTATTTGCACTTCTCTATGTATCTAGAAATAACAGTATAAGCCAAATAAATTCGATAGTATTTTCAACCGTTCAATCATCGAACATACTTGGCTGTTGGTCCGTCCCAGTTCCTAGCATTTCCTTCGTTCACCGAGTAAATCTTACCCTTCCTGGGAATCTGGACAAAAAGAAATTAAGTGGCGAGAAAAGGGTATGCAGAAAAGAAGAATGAAACTCTGAAAGAAAAAAACTTAAACAGGTCAGTGGAAATATGCAATCCTCAAAATAGTTTCATCGAGCAATTTATACCTTTATGTCCGGGTGAGTGAGTATGAACTCCCCCAGAGACGGATCCAAAGTGAAACCATTAACGCCGCTTCCGGTGCTAAGCACGAACTGAAAACTCAGCAAGCATTACAGTCAGAAAAATCATTTCTTGAACTGCAATAGCAAGCGAAGCACTTAACAAGTAAAACGAACAATTGTCAGAGAGAAATAATCTTCATACCGTACAAGAACTTCCATACATGCAATAGCCTGCTGCCACCATATTTTTCCCCGGTTGCAGGACGTGATCTAGCGTTGGCTCCGTACCATCCTTTACAGTGTAAATCCCAAAAATCTGCGTAACGACCGACTTCAGGCTAAAAACCATAAATGGTAAAATGAGAGCATCATCTTACCGTGCCGATGGAAACACCGCAATCGATGTTGGAGGAACCATCCAGAGGATCAAAGACAACACAATACCTAAAAAACATGTCAAATTTTTAGTACCTTACCCGGAAAAGGAAGAAACCAAGGATCGGAGAGAAACAAATGCGTACTTTCCACGGGAAGATTTTGCCACAAAAGTTGCCTCTTCGTCCTCTTCGGACACAAGAATGCACTGATTCAAATCAAAACCCGAACACTTTTAGATAAATTTCCAAATCCCAAGCTCATCGCTGAACACACTAACTCAACGATTCAACTCACTGTTCTTCCGCTGCTCACTAATGCCTTGATAAACACCTCATTCGACAAAACATCCAACTTCTTCTGCTCCTCGCCCTGTAAGCATTACACAAAAAACACCACTTTGTGACCATTTTTTGCCCGGTTAGTCAACCGGTTGTATCTAAGTTGTGATCATCATCGTACCTGTACATTTGTTTCGCCTGCAAGACCGATAAGTTTCGCAAGCCCCGCCTGCACACATTACCAAATTAGCTTATTACCACACAAGAGCAGTATGCTGTGCGAGAGATTCCTTGATATTATATTCCAATAGATGTTCCCATCTAGTCGATGTGGGACGTAATATTGTCCACTCCATTGAGAATTAACGTTCACCCCTTCCGAAAATTTCCACGCACGATCCGACTTCACTCTGGTCACGTTGGACAATCTAAATCCACTCCTCCGAAAATAAAAGTATGAAATAGATAATATGATATCTCACTGATAATTTCCTATCTAGCCGATGTGGATCGTAACGCACGCATGAGTGCACAATATTGGATAATGAAGAGAGAACAAGGATCGATCATCAATGGGTGAGCGTGAAAAAGTTCAAAATCCAAATCAACAAAATGAAACGGAAGAGGAGAAAGGTGAGACCTTGTTGACAGCTGTGCAGACAAACTTGCATCCGAGGACGATATGACTGAGCAAGATGGTGAAGTCGCCACGCGATTCTGGGAACTTCGATTGCTCATTCAAAGCATGCCGAGTGATCGTCATCAGATCCGTCCGGTGAGCATCCGCCGCATGATCCATTCTTCAAAAAGTTTCAATCTTTTTTCTCTCTCTGTAACATCAACCTCCTCGAATCAGCTCTTCCAGGAAAACCCCATCACACATTTCGCTCAAGTTTTATACTTTCAGCAAAATCAAATACCATGCCAAAATAAATTTGACTAGGGCCGCAAATCGAGGAGTGGCGTGAGGAGATCATGATCCTATCTGGAAAGCGGAGAGGAGGGGACACGTGGCAAAAATGGGATAGGGAGTGGTCGGGTGGTGGCACGTAAATAGGATAACGATTTGTCGCCATCGGATTGCGTCATCATCCGCTCGGTCGCGTGTGCTTGTCTCTCTCTCTCTCTCTGATTCGGATTGGTCGAGGTTGGGCCGAATCCAAAGTTCTTGGAATTATGTTTCACTCCTCAGTGTTTATGTATTTACAATTCTGTCCCCCCGATTCGTATCTCCAAAGTTTTTTATTTATGTTTTAGTCCTCAATGTATATGTATTTACAAATACGTCCACAAACCCGTCTCAAAAAGTTTTGGATTCATGTTTTAGTCCTGAAAGTTTCTCTATTTAAAAATGTCTTCCAATACGTATCTCCAAAGTTTTTGGATTTATGTTTGAGTCCTCAAGTTTCTGTATTTACAAATCACCTAACTCCTTTTAAGTTTTTGGAGTTACATCTTAGTCCTCTTTGTTTCCATATTAGCAAATATTTCCTCCAATTCGTATGTAGAAAGTTTTTGAAAAAATTTACGTTTTATACCTCAATGTTTCCGTATTTACAAATCCATCCTCACAACAAAGCATAATTTTGACCTGCTTTATAGGTTAAATTTCCTAAAATATAAGAATCTGCGCAAAGTCAATACCTACTAAAACGACGTAGTTTTGTTTACAAAAACGGATAGTTTGGATGTAAAACTGCAGACTTTCTCAGAATCTACAAGAGGATTAAGATTAGAACAATGCATCAGATCCACGTAGGTTAGGTTTAGTCTATCAACGTGCTTAGGTTAATCAACCTTGTTTCAACTCAAAGCAACACGTCATTGATGCTCCTTGATCCAAGAAATCGGCTGACTGGCCGGATAGGAAGGAGCAGCTGGAACCAGGTATACCTCAAAATAACCAGTCAATATTCCACGCCTGTGCATAATTAAGACGTTATTCGATTATATCTCTCAATATGTTATATAACCCGTTTCAAATAATTTACACGAGTTTTCAGTAAGCTATGGATAAACAGACGGAGTGGAATTCATCACAGGTTGTCGGGATACCTTAAGATACCTGCCGCTTCTGTTCCATCTGCTATTTATCGCGTCTTAGCCCTCTTGTTAGCAAATCTGGAAAATGGTAAATAATAACTATCAGATTGCAGCTCAACTCAGATTGAGAAAAGTAGTACAGAAAATAATTACTTAGCGATAAATTTAAGGGGCTCTTGCTCAAGAACTAGTTTACAATTTCTTGTTATGAATTAGCTTCAACGGATAGAGCTTTGTAAAATCTTCCCTTGTTCCAATCGGCGTGTAGTTGTACCCAACATGCTTCTTTTTCAAGCGTGCGTTAAAGATCTTACGATCACACTCATGTACAACTTCCTGCACGAGTTCTCCAATTTTTTCCTACACAACCACAAACGAATATTGCTCAACAAAAGCGGACCCATATGAGTAGAACTGTGTAGATCTGATACTTGTTTGAAACATAAAATATTCCCGGATGCTTCAACAGTAAAACATTCAGCTTTTTTTCCAGCAGATTCAAGTTAAACTCTCTCCTAAAACGGCCAAACTCTTATCCGTCTCCTTTGAGCCCTCTACCAAACTAGTTGGATCCATATAAGGTGAAATATAAGGAGTTTCGGAAAGGTACATGAGAAGCGGAGATCAGCATTCTGCTGAGCCGCCAAATAATCGTTTGCAGACTCTGAATCAAACTTGGCATCAGTAATTTTTTTAATCAATCTACACGAACCGGCTCCTGCACATATCGCACTGCTTCTTCCTCGTCTACGAGATACAGCTAACTCAACACCACAGTCCTTCACAGACCAAAAGGAGAAGCTTCGCATCAAGCAACAACGCTCGAGGACCACAATTTTGTATATACCTCGAGGCTCGACGATCCTTTTTTTTTCACAGGAGCATAAATATGCGATGCATCTTAATCATCACCATCTCACAAAAATCTAAAAACTCCATAGATTTCAACACCCATAAATAACTTCATGATCTGCAACTCAATCCCATTTTAGCCGAAACAGCCTATAGCCAGTAACCATCCTAAGCCAATCAATGAACACAGCCTCCAACGAATCCAACAAAAGCACAACTCAAATCCAGAAAACTATCTTCTCAAATCAATCAACACCTAAACCCTAAAACCCTAAATCTGAACCTCCAGAACGATTAAATCACACACAAAATCGCCAATACAAATTCACTCCTCATAATGAAAACAACAGAATCTACACTTCAAAACTGGAGTCAAACTCAACATCTGATTACCTTCCAATTCGTCGTAACCACCAAAATCACTCAACTCGGTCTCTCCAGTTCTTCCGCAGTTAGCAGAAACCCACGTGCAATTACCGAAATTGCCCTTCAGATTCGCTTACTGAAGCCCTTTCAAAAGGTTGCAGAGAAGGATAATAAGGTCATTTTATCGAATGTGACTCGACAGCGAGGAATTGATACGACGACGTCTTAGGTTTTGATGTCTTGTACGTTTTAGGTATTTTGTTCTGGATAGAAGAAAGTTGAGCAAGCTGTGATTTACGATCTTCGTGGAGAAAGAAAAGGTGTCAACTTTGATTCTGATGCGGTTTGAGGGATTTTGAAGATTGGGAAATTGCGTTCGATTTTCGATCTATTTGTTTCGTAATCGGTGTCGTGAGTGGGTTGAATCGAGCTCGAATTGGAGAATTGTGCGTGCAGATCTGCGCCTACGGATGTGTGATTGGTAGAGTTTGAAGCCCTAGGAGTTGTGGGAATTGTGACTGGTGGTGAAAGATTCGTTTTTGGAGGGAGTTGTTGATCGGAGGGGATCGGATCTGTCGTCGAGTTCAATGGCGGATCACGACGAGGAGCTGCAGATGGCGTTTCGGATGAGCATGCAGGAGCAGAAGACGCCTGAGCCGAAGAGGAGTAAGCCGTGGGAGAGCGGGGGAGGTTCGGTGGAGGAGAAGAATCGGAGGGTGAAGCGTGAGCTCATGGCTGCGGCGGCGGAGAAGCGGATGATGATGGCGGCTGGGAAAATTGGGGTTGTGTCTTCCTTGCCGTTGAAGGTTGAGGAGAAGCAAAGCGTTGGGGTGAGAGTTGAGAATGTTGTTGAGAAGAAAGGTGATGTGGGAGTGGAGAACGAGAGAAAAGATGCCAACTTGGGGGAGGAGCTTCCTATGGAGAAAGCGAGTCAGTTGTTTAGTATGATTTTCGGTGAAGGCGTGTCGAAGGGAATTCTGGCGCAATGGACTAATCAAGGAATTAGGTATGGTGGTCGTTTTCTTTATTAAATTTGATGTTTCTTGGTGTGATGTGATTGGTAATGTGAGTGGCTGTTGATGCTTGTTCTGTCGCGGTTTTTTAGTTTTAGTAGGATATTGATCTTAGGGTGTAAACTTGCGTAACGACCCTTTGAAATGCTATCAATGACGTAGTATTGAAGTAATTTATCATGTTCAGTCTATTACTGTTAGAACCAAGGTTTTTCGATAACCAGTAGTAGCTCAGTATTTGAGAATATTATTGTGCGTAGAACATTGGACGTAGTTTCTGACCCTAGAGCATATTCGGAGAGATTATTATAGTTTCTAGCATAGCATTTGGTATAAAAATAATAAATCATGTCAGGAAATTAGTGGTTGCACTAGCGGCAGTAAAAATACTAAAGATTTACCATAAGATCCTACTGTCAGTCTATTTGCAAACTCAGGGGGCAAATGTGAACTTTTGGCTTTCGATGGAGACGGGGCTGAACTTTTTTATGGTGGGCTGAGAAGTATGAAAATGGGTCATAAGGAAAGAAATTAAGTTTGTGCTTACACAATGTGTAAAGCTATCCGAGGATATTGATCAATAAAATTGACACTAGGGCTCAATATATAAGTAAAACCTTAAAAATGACAGAATTTTTTTTTAATGTACACAGTAGGATTCAACTCCAAAATGGGCTTACCAGCATATATTACCTGATTACCACTGAATCCCGCTTCAGCTTGAAATGGATATATACCCTTGAACTATAGATAAAATATTTCTGGTTTTGGGGTTCAAGCCACCCTTGCCCTCTTCAAATTCCGCCACTGGTTGTTTATGCTATCATTAAGCCACCTGGGGCATGATAGTAAAAATTTAGAGCACTACGCTTCTGAATTCTGATTACCTGCTGTTGTTCGATTGACCACTAGCTTTACAGTCGTTGCATAACTGTTGGTATGGATTACTGTATCCGGTTCTGTTACTTTATATTCTGTTAATGCTATCTGACTCTGCAGATGCATGGCTAGATTGTTGTACTTTCTATTGCTGATTATCGAACACCCATTCTATTTTATAGGCTTAGCACTGATCAGGAAACATCCATGGGCCTGGTCCAGCATGAAGGCGGACCTTGTGGCGTCTTAGCAGCCATACAAGTAATACCTTTATTTCATGCTGTCACATATTTCCCATTATCGAACCGAGTGTTTTTTGTAAGAGAACAAATCATAGCATGTAGTAGGCCGACATTTGTGTGATATTGTTGGTTATATTTAATTGTAAGAAAACAAGTTAAAACCTTGGTAATTTTGTGAGTTGCATGAAGACCCTTAAGCACTTAGTAAATTAGCCTTACCGTGCTTGGTTATTCACAGTAAGAAGTTTAAGATACTCTACGACTTGATTAACACTTTATGTTGTAACTAAATATCAGGGATATGAACGCATCTCTAGGTCTAGTGTTGATGAGTACGGAATTCATTTTTCGCTTTAAAAGTAGCTGACCAGCTATAGATCTCTTGTGATGGAGATATCAAGTAAACCATTTCCTCGTGGCCAAAGTTCTGTCGAGATACTATCTTTTCATGATCTTTTTAACAATCATCTTATAAATCTAAGGTACTTATGATAGCAACATTCATTTTACTTTACCAACTTTTTTCTAAACATTGTGCTTTTTGATGACTTATTCAAATTAAGAGAACCTAGCAGTGGAGAAATCCATGTTTTCTTGTAATTTCCTTTATCGGAGTTTGTTGGGGAGTACATGCTGCAATGTTTCTTATTATATCTTTGTCCTTGCAGGCATTTGTTCTCAAGTACTTGATTTTTTTCCCCGATCAACTTGCCAAAGATTCAGAATCTCAGAAATTGGCGATGATGCAGAAAAAAGAAAATCTTGCTTCAAACTATTTTGCTTCCCTTACTGAAGAAGAAAAAACCAGGTGACTATATTTGAAGGTGTTTTCTTATTACGGTTATCTGGCAAATGTGTGTCTGAATCTTTTGTTGATATATAAATACTATTTTTCAATATTAGGGTTTCCAAATATCATCGAAATAGATAGGCAGGGCCTCTGACTGGTCACTTATACTATTGGGAAGTACTATTTCATCGCTGTAATTGGGTTTTGGGTTTCTTGAACTAGGATTGGACATGATTGGGAATTGAATGAAATCTCGCAATGAGAGATGGGATAGGGATGGGTATTCAAACGGCTCTATGACCTTTTATACTTTTCCAAGATGTCAATTGTGATTCATTTGATCGTGCTTATGTCGATCTGATTAGAGAATTTAGCTCTCGTCTCTATTGTTGTTTTTCAGAGCGTTGGTCAAAAGCATAGGTGAAATCTTATTTTTATGTGGGAGTCAAAGAAGAGCAGTAATCGCAACACTTGGTGTTGTTGGCAACATTGATGGTAGCTCTGATGACAATCAAAAGGACGAGGTAAGTACATGTGTTGGAAGGAACTTGCGGAAGCATTGAGATTGTTTTTCTAGTAAGTCGGTTCGTTCCCGGGTTATTCATTTTAACTTCTTGTTGACAGATGATAGCCCAAGCACTTGATGGTCTAACGTTTGAATCAGCTGCTGATTTCCAAAAGAATTTGAGAATAACCATTTGTGCTTCCCGGGTTAGCACCTGGCACAGGCTTCAGTCAATGATCCCTGTCTTCCGCAGTCGTATGGGGGCTATACTCTTCCTCATATCTGCTCTTCTCTCCCGAGGATTGGTACGCATGCTGATCAAACTTTTACCGGAAATAATTTTAATTAAAGTCTTTTATTTTGTTGCTCGACTGCTGCAAAGTTTTGCTGGCGGCACCATGTCAAATGCACATTTTCTCGATGACCTTGGATTTTCAATACTTATCGATTAGGGTTACTCAATATCATGACACCTTCCAAGGGAATGATGTGCATATATCCATGTTACATATGCCCGCCCGAAGCAAGAACCTTAAAATTGTCTGATATGATTTTGTTCAGAAGGTCGAGAAATGAGTATTAATGTATTTTGTAAACTTTTCAGGACTCTATTCAGGATGACAGGGATGATCCAAGTCTTCCTTTGGTCACCGCTCCCTTCGGGCATGCCTCACAGGTATGTGTCATTTCAAATATTCAGGCCTTATCATTGAAAGCTATGAATCAAGCATTGTTTTTGCGGATGCAGGAAATCGTTAACCTACTACTTTGTGGGCAAGCTGTTCCTAATGTCTTTGACGGAAGGATGGACCTAGGCGGTGGGATGTTCCTAAAAGGCGTGTCCAGTAATGTGGAAGTCGGATTTCTCACCCTCCTAGAGTCGCTCAATTTCTGTAAGGTTGGCCAGAATCTAAAACGCCCGAAATGGCCAATATGGGTTGTTGGAAGTGAATCTCATTATACGGTTATCTTTGCTACCGACACCAATGTACAAGAGGAGAACGAACTGGAGTTAAGAGAGTCACAAATTCGAAAGGCCTTCGACGCACAAGACCAGAGCGGAGGTGGCGGCTTCATCAGTGTAGAAGGATTCCAACAAGTCCTCAGGGAGACTGGAATAAACCTTCCACCCGAAAAACTCGATCACCTTTGCGGTGCAGGCTTTATAGTTTGGAGCGAGTTATGGCAAGTTCTTCTGGATTTAGATAAAAGTGCGGGAGGGTTGAAGGATCCAACAGGGTCGATGGGTAAGAAGGTGTTTGACCTCTACCATTTCAACGGTATTGCAAAATCCGTGTCGAGCTCTAGCCAATCGACCTCTACAGGTGAGGTTCCTGTACAACGACCTCGTCTTACAAAATTAAAAGTCTCCGTTCCACCCAAATGGACTCCTGAAGAGTTTATGGCCGATGTGGGCAGCAGCACAAAGGATTCCACCGAAGTGAATAAGCCAGAGCCATCTCAGCACGCACCACTTGTGGACTGCATTAGAACGCGGTGGCCTCGCGCCGTTTGCAATTGGGTCGGTGATCCTCCCAGCATAGTATGAGTTTCTTCATTTCAACTCAATGCCGGATTCCCTTGCATGATTTTATCGGCAACCATATATGGTCGTGAAGGTGAACATTGCTTGAACACCGTTGTTGAAGAGAGAGTGGCGGCGGATACACAGAATCCAGCGGCACACGTCATATCATTCTCCGACCGTGCATCTTATAATTCTTTTGTTTATGTGTCCATCAACTCGACTATGTTATCAACTATATTATGAGGTCGGCATTGCTCCGTATCTCGTGTAAAGAACAGATTTGAGTACTTATCTATGCAGACTTGTTTATCAAACAGGGAAGTGCTGCCCAAATTTTTATTAAATCTCTCTTTTCGCCAGAGCCATTCAGGTAAGGATTTACCTTTGGTTTTACGTCAAGTTGTTGATTTTGGGTAATCCTGATAAATGCTGTACTAAGACGCCACGGCACGGATCAGGAAGGAAATATTCCTGACCAAAACTTTCCTCCATCCATTTTTTCCAGGAATGGAAGATGGAAAGGTCAGTATGCGTCTTGATTGTCGTATAAATTTAGTACCATGTCATTCTTTTTGCTCAGTGCAGTAACTCAGTTTCCGGATACCTGGGTGTCAGGATGAACTGGCAGCTCTTCATTTTCATCCTGCTGGCTTCTGTTTTCGCTTTCTGCATATTACATGGTAATTTTTTACATGAATTCATTTTTACCAAGTTTTTTCAAAGACATTTTTTGTCAAGTTTGGACATCTGACCGGGAAAACTAGCTGTGGTCGCGCAGGGCGGGGCGGGGATGGAGCGGAACCCAACGTGCATAACTGCAGCGCCTTCCCCGACTGCACCGCTTTTCGGTGCAAAATTTTCTGTGATACTGTTTATAAGCTACCTCATAAATATGCTGAATGCTTATCTGCAGGAGTATGCTGTTGCTACTGAACTGCAACTTTTCAAGCTTTTTCAACCTGAAAACATGTCCATTGAGCTACGTTGCGCATATATTCCTATCTCATAAAAACTCCGCTGACGGTGATAATCTTAAATGACAAATTCTCCGATCAAAACATTTTCCACAAAAATTCAGTTTCAAAAAAAATTCAGTTTGGTCATGATTTGAGAAAATTATTTCATACGTGCTAGTTTTTTTTGATTTTACCACTTTTTCAACGAATGACTACTGGTAGTAGCGGATTATTTTTTTTTTCTTCAATTGAATAAGTGTTCAGTTGGCGGTCCACGTAACTTGAAAATAAGTTTAATGAAAAAAGACTCATAAATTATTACCGCTAGTGACGGTCTGTTGGAAAAGTAGCTGTTTGTTATTTTTTTATTCAGTCAATAAGTGCTCAGTTAGTGTTCATGTAACTTGAAAATAAGTTAATCAAAAAAATACCCATTAATGGCGGTGGCGGTTTGTTGGAAAAGTAGCCGATAGTGTTAGTAGCGTTTTATCGAGAAAAAAATGAAAAAATGTGTACAGTTTTTAGAAAAATGAGTATTTTGAAATGAAACTGTGTGTCAAGAAAATAAATGAAAAATTAGTAAAAAAATTTATACAACGAAACAAAAAAATTTAATATCAAAAAATTTAATTTTATGCTCCTGTTTATCGATCAGAATTTTAATTTTTAGTCCATTTAAAATGAAAAAATTAACTTTTAAAATTTAAGAAAATTTTTATTATTTTCTATTCCAATTCTACCCTCGCGTGGTCAACAAAATCCAGAGAGAATCTCCTGAGAATCTTCCAATCCAACCACTCCGTTTCCTCCCTCTGATCTCTCCCGAATTGACTTCGCCATGTGTGAATACAGAGAGTGATCAGCTTCAGGTTTGTGGTTATGGATTTGGCGGAGGGTGTGGGGGAGAGCTCGTCGCCGCCCAGGAGCTTTGTGGGGCATGATGTGAGGAACGGTGTGTACGATCGGTTGATCGAGAGCGGGAATGTTGAGGCTACTGATGATCCGGAGTTTAAGAAATTGTTGGATGCTCACTTCAGCCGCCTTCCTCCCAGGTATGCTGATGATGTCGAGTTTCTTGGGTTTTTTTCTAGGGTTTTGTTATGAGTTTCAGTTTTTGTTGAAGCATCGGATTTATGTGATGTGTTGATTCTGAGAATAAGTTGGTGGTGTGAGTTTCTCCGACCGAAAAAAAAAAATTATTACTTGTGAAATTTCAATTTGGGGGTTTAGGGTTTTAAGACTAATTGGGAATGGATTTTGTTTCTCGGGATTATGATTTCCTGTTAAGTTGTTTGAAGTTTCTGTTTCTTACTTGTAATTTTCAGCTACGGAATGGATGTAAACATGGATAGAGTTGAAGATGCGTTGTTACATCGGCAGCTTCTTATGGAAGCGAAGGATCCAAGGAAACGACCTGCATATCATATTCGGTTCCTGGAGGTACTACTTACCAGAGGCAGAATGGAAATGTTTTTATTTTGATTAACACGGGTTGGCAGATTTTATACACCATATATGGTAGTTTATGTTTTTTCATTAAACTATGAAAACTGATAAGCAAACTTGGGAACCTACATGTACATGAATCAGGAAGCTTTGGTAGAAAAATGAAGCATTACATTATCCGAGTTTGGTTAAATGTGGCGCAATTGTTTTGATGCTGTTTGATGAGTTTGGGCACTTCGCCAGACATTAGGTCCATGATCACTTCAAGTGAGCGGGCATGACAACTGAACCTAATTTATGCATTTTTGGTACTTATAAGATGCACATATTGAGCTTTTTTAGAGCTGGTATGGATATATGATAAACAGTTTGTGATGTCACACAATTAGTGAATATGGCTAAGAGTAAGCTTTTAGTCCTTTGTTGGTGTCAACGTGAAGAGTAGAGAAGGATCAGACTATTTTATTATGAAATATTGTGGTTCAGTTAAGCCATTGCATTGGAGTGATGGACAGAGAGACCCTTCTAGCTGATTTATGGGGTAAAATGTGAGGCACAAGCTTGAACCTGTGGTGTAATTAACTTCAAGGAGCCAATACGTAATTTGTAAATACAGAATAATGTTATGCTTGTATATAAGCGATAAACTTTGAATGTAAAGTGGCCACTTTTGTTGACAGCAGATTGTTTTTGAGGTGTTTGTGTGAATCTAGTACCTTGACAAGCCACACAAGACTCTTGCAAAATGAGGCAGATTGTTGGGATACAGTACAATCTAATATAACAGTGAGCTTTGTAACCAACTGTTGAGTAATTCGGGAAGCAAGATCACATCGAGTATATGGAGTCTGAAATTATTTCTTAGTTGGTTAGTGTTTCTGTGCAGCATTCTGGTCAAGGAAATCGCAACCGCATGGGAATAAAGTAATATTGTAAACAACACTCAGAATTTAGGAAGTTATTTTATGTAGGTTTTTAATAGTTGAATTTAAAAGCTCTCACAGTTTCATTCTAGTCTAAAATGCCTGCAAGTTTAGTTTTGATGTCTTTCTCGGCAGAGATTAGATACAAGAGAAGGTGATAATGACAGCCACCAATATGCAAGTAATCTTCCCGTCCCGGAGCCTTTTCTTCATGCTGATGATGAAAGCCATGTTGGATCACATGTGAGGTACTCCAGTTGGAATTGCTATAATGCAATTACAAAATTTGTTCTTTCTTTTCTCATGATCATTTATTGGATGAAATGTGCTGATGTTTTTCTTATAACTAGCTAAACATTATGAGCTTATGGTTTCATTCGCACAGTATACACTCTTGTTGATTCAATTAGATGGTGCAGGGAGTGTGATGACTCTGAGGCTTGCGCAAAGCTCGAGGATTTAAATTTGAATGTCTTAAATCATTCCAGAGGAATGGGAAATCTACATCTCGAGGAAAATTGTGATAGAAGGTTACTACCTGAATCTGTCTGATTGATGTGAAATAAAGTCGAAACCTTTTTAAGCTACAAACCATAAAAACTGGCTAAATTAATGAACCTCGGTATCAGACTGATGAACTTGTTGATTGATCTTATCACGTGACAAGCATATGCAATAATTTCATCAGCTTATCACTTAGCTTAGTATAAATCTGGCTAGTTTGCATGGTTTGTAGCTTAAATGGATTTTGTATTTGATGCACTCTCTTACCTTGTTTTATGCCTAAACTTGCCTTATGCTGCTAATTATTGAATAATGCTACGATAAATCTTGAATACATGACTTTTAATTTTGAATACATGTTGGATCACAATAAATCTTGACTTATGCTGCTAATTGTTCAGCGTGGCTAAATGTGTTTTTGAAAGTGAATCTTTTGGCTCACAATTCATTGAGACTTGGTATATGCTGGTGCAGGGTGGAAGGTCCCCCGATTCATGAAGTAATTTTTTCTACGATCGATAAACCCAAGCTCCTTAGTCAGGTACAGGGGTTTTCTGAGTCATAATATATTGCTTCGACTCTTCTTTGATTTGAGATGTCTTATGTTCAAGTTCTGGAACCATATTTTGGATTAACTTTTTATCTGAGAGACAGAATGTTGGAAAGAAGTAGGGGCCAAATAGTACGATGTACTATCATAATCACTGAAAAACTTAAAGATAAACATCAGTAATCATTATTAATGGAGAAGTTTTTTCAGATGAAAGCAGAGAAGGCCACTTCTTCTAGTTAACTCTTCTGGTATTTTATAGCCATCACTTCAGACCTTGATATTAAGGAAACTGTGTATGGCCTTCTAGATTTTTTATTTCGTTTTATGCATTTAGAATTGGTTTATACTTTTCTGACATCAATGAACTCATTGTATCATAATATGGAGGTTCTGTATGCGACTTATTATCATAAATATATATTTTGAAATAGGATACAGTCAGGACTGGCACGCTTATGCAAGTTACTTTATGTAACATGAAATGAACTGTCAGCTGATGATTGAACATAGTCTCTGTGTGACATGATTTCTAATTCACTCTCTTTTCAGCTTTCTGCATTGCTTTCTGACATAGGGCTCAACATCCGAGAAGCACATGTTTTCTCAACAATTGATGGTTATTCCTTGGATGCGTTTGTTGTTGATGGATGGCCTGTAGAGGTGTCTCCTTTACTTTTACATGTATCCATTACTTCAATCTGAAATATATAGTCTTCAAAGTATTTCTGTCTTTATTTTGTACAATCAGAAAAACGTTATGTTGTTTTTGCACTCTACATCATTTTGTGTGGGTATGAGGACATCGAAAGATAATGTGTATTTGTTATTATCCTTATATTCTTTTATGTAAGGTCTCAAATGTTGTGAATGCTGTTTTGTAATTTCCAGGACACTACTGGTCTATATGAGGCGATGGAGATAGCAATCACGAGAACTGAGGTATCATATGGATTGTTATCTTATAAGTTTTATCCCTTGTGAATTACAGACTGCACCAGTCTGCTGTCTTTGTTCTAACTATTGTATGGAACTTCTGCAATAGTGATTAAAATCTACCTTTTCAATACTTTAATTGATTCTGTAGGGTTCTTGGTCTCGGTCATCTACCTCCCACTCAGCTGCCGAGAAAGCATTGGATGAAAATATTAAGCCTGACGATTGGGAGATAGATAAAAGACTTCTCAAAATTGACGACAGAATTGCTTCAGGGTCTTGTGGTGACTTGTAAGTTCTACGCTGTTCAAGGTTTATATGGTGATACAGACTTTAATGCTAAACCCCACATACATTGACCTTCACTTATCAACTTGAAGGTACCGAGGAGTATATCTCGGTGAGGATGTCGCTATCAAGATCCTTAGGTCTGAGCTACTGAATAAAACTTTGGAGGTTGAATTTTCTCAAGAAGTAGCTATACTAAGGTGACTGATACTTCTCCACCTGACTCCTCTTTATTTCCCTTCCCACATTATACCCTAGTGCCTAGCACGTGTAGCGAGTCAGTTAATCCTAGCTTAAAAAGCTATGTAAAACATGAAGTAATTTGAGATTGTTATTTGCAATCCAGCGAAGTGATTGTGAATGCAAATGGCGTAAATCAGGATAAAAAATACAAATTTTCAATTTTCCATCACAGAAGCATGCTCCTTTCCCATTGTGCATTGTCTTGGGATTTTTATTACTCTCAGCCATGCTAGTGTTGAATACATGCATTGCTATCTCATGCCTATATACATATCTTTTGAAATATATAAATACTACAAATCTTGAAAGGGAAAAAATCAAGTGGCCATTTTTACTTATGTATGAATTAGAACTAATAAGAACTTGTTCATCAAAATTACCTCAGAGTGATAACTTGATCCTGGCCTGTCAGCTACGAGTGTCAAAAGATTGTTAATTGACGTGCTAATAGTTAATTACTATAATTAAGTGAGAGGGTCCTTATAAGAAAGGTTTGACCTGCTAGTATTGTCTTACTCGCTGAGAACCTTGTAAAAGATTTTCCAAATTTTAACAGCCTTACAGACACCCCGTCACATTCATGAATTTGTAGCACCTTGTATGGTAACCTGAACTTTTTCTTTGAAATTCTATTTTAATGCAGGGAGGTTCACCATAAAAATATAGTACGGTTTATTGGAGCGTGTACAAAAGCACCAAATTTCTGCATAGTTACAGGTGCCATTTCTAGAATCTGTATGGCAAGGATATTTTGTTACTTCTAGAATATCTACTGGTTCCATCCATGAGAACATTGACTTGTTTAGTTGAAATTGTAGCTTGAGTGCATGACAAAACTTACTCGTCAAATACAGGTCTATATGCATATGGCCTCCTTACAATATTTGCAGTTATATGGTTTCATATTTCAGAAAATTTTGAGGATCTCGTGAACAGTTGATTCACTGTTTTTCCTCTCCAGCAATCCGACCATAATCAATGTTTGTTTCATGCAGAGTATATGCCTGGGGGGAGTTTGTATGACTATTTGCACAAGAATCATGCTGTTTTAAAACTTCATCAACTACTCAAATTTGCAATTGACATCTGTGAAGGAATGACATATTTGCACCACAACAACATAATTCACAGGGATCTGAAGACAGCTAATTTGTTACTGGATGCTAATGAGGTACGTTCGCTGGGATGTCTGATGTGTTTTAGTTTCCAGTTTAGCACAATTATTTGAATCTTACTTTTCATTTCTAGATTTGTAATGTCATTCGATCTGACATTCATGACCGTGCAATGTCTAAAGTTCAGTTAAATATGGGTCTATTAGGCCTAAAAAAAGTGTAGGTGTGAGAACTACGATAGGATCATGCTTTAATGGTTGTATATATTGATGTTAAATAAGTAAATTAAAGTTCCAAATCGTTAGTTTAAAAATTCTGTCGTTGTTCATGAAAATTAGTACTCATCAAATAAATCTCTCCCAAAACTGCCGCAGACAATGAGCTTCACACGGCTATGTCATATGTTCCAACTGCAGCATGATCTTTGAAAAGAATTGAGAGTGTCTAACTTTGGGCTCTGTATTGTTTGCACTCAAGGTGGTTAAGGTTGCTGATTTTGGCATTGCCCGATTCCAAAATCAAGGTGGAATTATGACAGCAGAGACTGGGACTTATAGATGGATGGCACCAGAGGTCTGGGTTATTAAACTTCTTCAAATTTGCTATCAAAATTCACCCTCCTAAGTGACGAGTTTAATAATATTAATTTCATTTTTTCAGTCATCGACTTGTATAGATCTCTCGTCTTCACATGCTACTCTTTTTTCATTTAACAAATGCCGCCTCTACACAGGTCATAAATCATCAACCTTACAACCAGAAGGCTGATATATTCAGCTTCGCCATTGTTTTGTGGGAACTCATGACAGCTAAGGTATCTCCTGAGTAATAATTACTCCGAGCAGATTATTCACTTAAAAATTGGTAATGTGCAAATCTTTTTACACCCACAGGTACCTTACGATACCATGACACCACTGCAGGCCGCCCTGGGAGTGAGACAGGTTTGTGTCCGACTGAGCGGAAATTTTGTTTCTAAAGAATATTTAATTAACCTGGTGTATTTCATTATCAGTTAACAAATTATTGAACAAATTTCTAGTTTGTAATGTTGGGTGTTTTCGTCTCGATTTCAGTCGCTTCCCTTAAACATTCTTTTCTAAGTTGATAACACTGTAGAAAATCGAGTATTAATCGGTTACTAAATTGATTAGTTTGTCATCTGCCACACAGGGCCGTCGGCCAGAGCTTCCAGAAAATATACACCCCTCACTGTCACAAATAATGCAGAGATGTTGGGAATCTGAACCTAGCAACAGACCTGAATTCCCTGAGATCACCGTCGAGCTTAAACAGCTATTCGATGAAGTTCAGGTACATCTCAATTTAACTTTTTTCTTTGATCATATAGCCTCGATCTAAATACTGTGTATACGTCCAAACTGCAGGGTCCAACTGACTTTCCTACGGAAAACTAAACCTCTCAGGCACTTTTTTCGATACGTTTGCAGCATATATTACCCGGATGACTCCTTTTCGTCTCGATTGTCAGATATTCATATAGAGCATGGGGGAAATAGCTACAGTACACCGGTGAACTGTAAGAACTCTGATTTGACACGCCTTTTTGTCGTTTCAACAGAATTATTATTCCAAATAGTAATTTGTCACGAAGACTTGTATTTATACCTAAACCCTTATGACACAGTATTCAACGAGTCTGTTCTTTTGAATTTAAATTTTTAAGTGTTCAGTTTAAATCAGTTCAGTTAGTTAAAAATGAATACTTGTTTCAGTTAGTTTCAGTTTCCGTTCATTTTCAGCGTGTTGCCACATTTTTATTAAAAAATTATTTTTTTTCACAAATTGGTGTTTGTATTCGGTGTTTTTACCTCAAATTTCTAAGTATGATTTACGGATAAATATATGTTATTTATACCTAGGAAACAAGAGACCGTGCGTCGTCGTTTCGACACATTTTTCTCCAGCTAAAGCCTGTCGCTCTGCATTCAATCTATCGCCGTAATATCTTGTGCCCTAATCGATCCTCACCATCATCGTTCTTAATTCGATTTTGATTCCGATCCGATTTCGCAGATTCATCTTCTCCCGCCGATAATCGACTGCTTGGTATTGATCGATCAGGCAGATTTTCTTTTCTTCTGCTTCCGTTTATTCTGCGATTTTCCGGACGTTGTTTCATATGTATTTGAGATTAATCGGATTGGGATTTTTCCCCCTGGCCCTGTTGGGTTTGCGGATTGCACAAGCCGCAGGAGGTCAATTTTGCTCGCGGTTCGATTAGAGGCTGTTGTGTTTTTTAGGGTTAGTTTTTGGTTCATGGCTGCGAGTTCATTTGTGACTGTTCTCTCCTGCTTTGCATATCAGCTAGCCAGCTAGGTTGTTTCAGATGGCGCAGAGAGGACGACGGAAATCGAGCGGGTCGGAAAGTGATGCCGACATGTCGTTGGACATCAGGAGTATTATGAAAGATGTCGAGCGGTTCGGTATTGCTCCTCATTCCTCATCACTTACTTCCGATTAAGTTTTTGCGTTGCTGAACTTCAATATCTAAGTTGATTCATTGATTGTTTCTGATTCACGTTTCGTCAGGCTCGACGCATATGACATGGAAAGAGAGGAAGGCGCTAGAGAACCAGAAAGTAGTCTCTCTTGGTGGAAAGGTAACAACAACAACAACCACGAAAACTAAACTCCATCCTCACGTATTTACATTACTAGATGTAATTGAATATAATTCACCAATAATTACTTGGAAAACACATTGAGTGTGTTGATGATAGTGTGTCTGGTTGCTGCAGCCTCAAAAGAAGCAGAGACTACCTCTAAGTGTCGCGAAGGTGCCCATGAAGAAGCAAAAGGAAAGAGAAAGGAAGATGCTTGAAGAGGTAACCAGAAAACATTAGCTTAGCTTTTTCATTCCGTTGTTATTGTTGTCGATCTGAACTTTTTTATACATCAGAACCAACTGTATGGAAAATTTGAGGGGATAGCGCGGATCCAAGGTGTTAAGAAGGTTGATAAACGTAGGTCTGATGGTAATAGAGGGTTGAAAGCAACTGAAGGCTACTTTAGAAATGGTGTGCTTGAGGTGAAGCATCTGTTGAAATCAGGGAAGTCGTCCAGAGACGGTATTCCAGGGAGGCTTAACATTAATATTGGCGGTACCCAGGATGGTGGAGGTGGCAAGAAAGGCGCCAGTGGTGGTAAGAAGAAGGGTAAGAAGAAGGGCAAGGGAGGAAAGAAAGGCAAGGGAGGGAAGAAGCGCTAAGAGGAATATACTTACTCACTTATTATTATAACTTTATATACTGAAATCGCTCCCATGCATGCCTGTCTAGTACTGCCTTTTTTTGCGCTGGGGCTTTTCACAATCAAATGAATTTTTTCCGTGGCATCGTTTGGTTAATATCTGTGCAGAACCCCAACTAATGAATTGTGTTACAAGAACAACAAGGTAAGGTTAACTGGTTAACCTTTCTATGGCCGGAAGATTAACCCTCATCAAGGCAGCAATGTGTAACATGCCCTTATATTATGCATTAATATTTAGAATGCCTATCAAAGTGGCTCAAGAGATTGAAAAGATACAAAGAGATTTTCCATGGGGAAAAAAGAGAATGGTAGAAAAATTCGTTATGTGTCCTGGGAAAAAATAAAAAGACCAAAGATATATGGAGGATTGGGAATTCAAGGAATGATGGAAAAGAATATGACTTCACTTGCGAAATGGTGGTGGAGGTTGATTTCAAAAAAGGAAGGCTTATGGAAAAGAATGGTGCTTGACAAGTATAATTTCAGAGAAGTCATTGATGAGAATAATCTGAAAATTCCTAAAAGCAAGATTTCTAAAAATTGGAGGGATATTTTGAATGTTATAAGAAGTAATAGTGAAGTGGGAATGACATTTAGGCAAGGAAAAAAATTAAATCTGGGCAAAGGAGACACAATAAAAATTCTGGAAGGATCCTTGGATGGGTGGAAAAAAGCTTAAAGAGGAATTTCCGAAGCTATATTCTCTAACACCAAATAGAAATGCAGTAGTGAAGGAAATGGGAGAGTGGTCAGGGACATCTTGGAATTGGGTCATCAAAACAAGAAGAAAATTATATTCATGGGAAAAAAGTGTCCCATCAAATTTGGACAGGGCTTGCTCCTCCCAAGGTGGAGATTTTAATATGGAAAATAAGTCAAAATAGCATTCCCTCAAAAATAGAGTTGCAGAAAAAGAAAAAGAATAGTTACTGAGAAGTCTCAACCACATTCAGCCAAAAAATGAGAAGGAAGATAGAATTATATGGGCATTCAGCTCAGATGGAGAATTCTACACGAAGTCGCTAATGAAAACAGCCTTAGACCTTAAAATGAAGAAATTCAAGTGTGAAAAAGTGTCCCATCAAATTTGGACAGGGCTAGCTCAGGTGGAGATTTTAATATGGAAAATAAGCCAAAATAGCCTTCCCTCAAAAATAGAGTTGCAGAAGAGAGGAATTCTTAAGGTAGGAACGAACCTAAACTGCCTTTTCTGTGAAGATCAAGAAGAAACCACTGACCATCTCTTAGTGACTGCAAGTGGATATGGAGATTATGGGCTGACATCTTGTTTTGGTGGGGAGTAGTTTGGGTATTTCCCAAAACTATGAAGGAGCTACTAGAATGTTGGACTATAAGGAAGTGCTCAAGAGTGTACAAAAGATTTTGGAAAACATTATGTTACTCCATAATCTGGACAATCTGGGAAGAGAGAAATAGAAGATGTTTTAAAAGCCAGAAATGATCTAGGGATGAACTAAGGGAATTAATAAAGACAAGGATGGCTTGGTGGATAAAATATAGGAATTCAGGGAGCTCATATTCAATCTCTATCATTACTAGATGCATTGAAGAAGTGAGGATCAATTCTTCATCAAAAAATTGAAGGAAAAGGGGGATCAAGTCCACGTAAAGAACAAATAGGGAGCAAAATCAGTGGTGAAATGCCTAGTTCAAATCCTAAATGTTGTAACAGGTGTAGAAGGCAAGGAATATCGATTCCCTGCCTTATGTGAACTTTGTGTTTACTTTATCAATTTTACTCTATCAAAAAAAAAAAGGTTAACTGGTTAATGTCTTAGGTTGATGGGATTGCTATATTATCTGCAGTTAGATAACCATCGATGTATTTGTAGTGTTTATAATGTGAGAGCTTTAATATGCCAGCATAATGGTTTTCTTGTATATATCATATCACATTATTCATATATGAGGACTTGAAAGTGTGATTCTTGATGCAACATCAATGCTACGATTAGGAGTATCAAGTGGTATGAACGATGTAGGCAGAAGAAAGTGCAAGTAGTAGTATTGACTACTTGAGAATTGTTTTAAAACTTTAGGATCTACCCACTGATTTTTAGCATGCTTGAAATGGTCATAGGTAAAACTGCTTTGAATTAAGTGCATTCAAGAATCAAGAATGTTGTTTTAGAGGTCACATATATTTTGTATAATTTTACATGATTCTGATTTTTGTCTTCTTGTAATATATTTTGACTTTTTAATAAACGAAACAATGATGGGGATGAATCTTCCATTTTGATCATAAAAAAATAGTCCTACATAATTTGAAATCCTAGCTCCATCCGTGTTTGTGAGAGTAGAGCTATGGGAAGAGTGATCGGTGATAGGGGATTAGTTTGAGGAGTCAGAGACTTGCTGAGATAGTGAGATGAGGGTCTTGCGAGCGGGAAGGGACAATTGAAGTATCAACCTTCTCATGGAAAACTTATTATGTCAGATCTTCCTCAATGAGCCCTCGCTTGCCCCAGAATGGCTGAAATCTAATGGAAGTGCTGCAGGAAGTGGCAGAACAGGCCACCTCTCTTCATCATCTACGTTGCACACAGGTTTTTTTCTTCTCCATTGGTTTCTCATTCATTGGTTTCTAGAAAACAACAAGTTTCAGTGGCACGAAGAGAATTTACAAATAATGATAAAAGTAAGCAATCATACAGAAATGATTTCCATGATGAAAACTGTTTAAGGAAGAGCCTCAAGAGGTCTGAATTTACAAGGGAATTCCCAACACTTCTTGTTGATGAAAATCAGGGAGTCAAGTGTTGCATCTCCTATTTTGACTGTTGCTGCCCATTGGCAGTTCAGCTTTAGTTGGTGAAGGATGGTCAGCTTTAGCTGAGGTCCCTGCTGTAGTTGGTCCTACCAATGTAGGGTCCCCACATGTTCCTGAGGCTTCTTCAAGTCCTGACTCTGAGTTAAATATGGCCGAAACACTAGCTCAGTCTCATTTGATGTCACAGGTATGCTTAATATATGGACTGTTTTCTCCATGTTTCACTTGCATTCTCTATTTTCAGGTATCAGCTGAAGCTCAGAAGCTTGAGCAAATGGCTATCAAGCAATCTAGACAATTAGTACCAATGACACATGGGATGCCAAAACCTATGGTAAGATGAAATGCACCTCAAATATGTTTTTTGTTACCTCTACCATTCAATCCTCTTGTGGTTAAGGTACAATGAATGCTCGTAGTTATTTCTGCACCAAGTTTTTGTTAGTTTGGTGGTTTTGTTATCTCATCATAACTCCATCATATGTTTGGTGGATGAAACTATGAAGCAGACATTGTTAAGGTTTTGGTTTCTCTCTAGGCATTCAGCTACTTGGTCTGGAATATGACACCTTTCTGTTGGAATTCAAATTGAACCGACAACGCTGGTTCAATCAATCCAAATCCAAAGGTCAATGTCAATTAAACCACGCTTTCGTAATATTTAATGAATTTGACACTAAATAAAATTATATTTAATTTTAAATAATTAATCTGAACTGAATCACTGAAATTTATAAGAGATTAACATTGTTATTCTCAAATCAATTTAATAATATTTAGTAAAATGTTTCTAATCAAGGCTATCAGTCCAATTTAATTTTTGCACATATTAAGATATATAATTTAGTAACAAATAACTTGAGAGACCTTTCTAATTTATAATTAAAGAAATTACAAATTAAGAACTAAAAATGGATTAATAAATAAAGAAATTAGTTACCATATATATTTCAGCTAAAGATTACTTCATCTTAAATATATCCAAATATTTCAGCTAAAGATTACTTCATCTTAAATATATCCAAATATGCACTTAATCTCAAAACGACGTCGTTTTTCAAATACGAGTATAAAACAACGTCGTACAGTCCGTTATTTTCTTAATTATTAAATAATTAAAGATCTTAACAATTTTGTTCTTCAAACGAATTCTCTGAAAATCTCAACAACAAACGACTCCTCTCCGCTCTCAATCTTCTCCGCAATCGTCAAAAACCCTAGAAAAAAACAAACCAATTCCGCACTCACTAACCCTTTCCGCACCGCAGCGCACTCGGCGGTTAGGGTTTCCCAGCGCCTGATCTTAGTCCCGCGTGTTTATTTATAGTCTGGTTCTGGCAAGTGGGTAATTACGTGATTTTGTGTTTATT
The DNA here is from genome assembly GCA_963678935.1 of Umbilicus rupestris. Lineage (NCBI taxonomy): Eukaryota > Viridiplantae > Streptophyta > Magnoliopsida > Saxifragales > Crassulaceae > Umbilicus > Umbilicus rupestris. Next base: position 11,589,393 of record OY787619.1, read on the forward strand.
TTAAGGTGTTTTGTGGGTAGTGGGATTTCTTGGTGGGTGTTGGGTGAGATTGAGGTTGTGGTGGATTGAAGAAACCCTAGGCGGTGTAGTTTAAGGGCTGGTGTTGTTGATCACAAGTGCAATCCGATTGTGTTTCTAGGGTTTGTTATTGATTGAAGTGTGGGATGTCTGGGTAGTGTCTTGGATGTGAAGAAAGTGGATCGGGGTCTGGTGGATATGATTGTGTAGGGACTTGGTTTAATTTTGTGCAGGATGCAAGTTTAAGAAAGTTCATTGTTGACAGAAAAAGCTTGTAGTTTGTGGTTTAATTTGGTGGCTTTCGGGCATCGAAGTGGGTCCCCTATCAAAGGGGTTAAGCCACTCTGTAGAGTTGCTTACTTACGGTGTGTGTGAAAGGAGTTGCGAGTTTTCAAGTGGTACTCAGTTGATGAGGGAGTAGTTTAGGTCCTGCTTCAGTGGGGATCAGTTATAGTCATAGGAAGGAGTGAATGAGTGCCAGAGGAGGCTTGAGGAAAAGAAAAGTAACTTTTTTCATTTCCCCCCTTATTTTGGTATACTGATTATGTGCGGTGTTCACTATGGCAAGTAGCGAGCCCACTTTAGTTCCAGAATGGTTAAGATGCAATGGACATGGTAATAACGGAGGCAGTGCTGCCCATCATTTTTCATCAGCTAATTCTCATTCAGGTCAGTTTCTCTTGTGATCAGTTACCCTTGATTAGTTATAATTATTGAAATTTGTTTATTTTCATACTAGAATTTTGATGTTATCATTTATTATCTTGTAGACGCGCCATTATTAGCGAATTCGGCTAGAAACAAATCATCTAGGACCATTATCGATATTGATAACCCTCGTGCAATATTGGACCGATCCTCATCTATTAATTCAAGGAGGAGTTCCAGCAATAATGGCTCTTCAAAGCATCCGTATAATAGTTTTAGTAGAAGTCGCCGTGATAAGGAGCGTGAGAAGGAGAGGTCAGGTTTTGGCGATTTCTGGGAACGTAATGGCTTTGAACCTCTGGAGAAAGAATCATTGAGGCGCACGCGTTCAATGGTGTCTAGGAAACAGGGTGACTCGTTCCCTCGTACAGTTGCATCAGATTCCAAAAAGATTGAGAGTATCAATCACCTTCAGAGAAATGGTCTGGCTATTGGAGATAAGCCTGCTAGTAGTGTGCCGAAGGTGTCACTTGAAAAAGATTTTCCGTCTTTGGGAGCAGATGAAAAACAGTTGCCAAATGTAGTAAGAGTTGCATCCCCTGGTTTGACTATTGCTGCTCAAGGCTTGCCCATTGGTAGTTCAGCTTTGATTGGTGAAGGATGGTCCGTTTTGGCTGAGGTTCCTGTTGTTATTGGAAGTAATAATAATGCACAATCTATTCATCAGTCTCTTGCCACGTCTGTTGCTTCCAGTTCTAATTCAGGGGTTCTGAATGTTGTGTCTGGGTCTTCAAATACCCCTTCTGGTGTTTCGAGTACTGCTTCTGGTGCTTCAAAGTCTACTGGATCTCCAATGACTACCGGTGCTCCTGGACCATCTTCTGGATTAAATATGGCGGAAACTCTTATTCAGCCTCCATCAGCCACTTGCACCGCTCCACAGGTAGCCCAATGCTTGGCTATGGCTGTTCATTTTTATTTTCTTTTACTTATTTAATTAGATGTTGTATTTACTGAAGATTTACTTATTGCAGCTATCAGTTGAGACACAAAGACTTGAGCAATTGGTCATCAAGAAAGTTAAGCAACTGATTCCTATGACGCCGGCAACGCCCAAGGTAAGATCAAATTCAATATTGATTGTCTAGTAAATGAGTATTTACTTATAAAAAAAGACGTGAAGTGATAATTTGGTAGTCTTAATTGAACACTAAGCTTTTAGTCTAACTGTATTCGTAGTTTTTAGTGCCGTATCTTGGCCTAGGCGATTGCTTAGACATGAGGCAAGGCAAGGGGTCATCCCCTCATTTTACCCAAGGCACAGCGGCTTGAAAGGCCCGTGCCTGGTGCTGGCAAGAGACCATGTGAAATGAAGAAAAGGCATCACTTTGATAGGATCATAATTTCTAGATAAGCTTCCTGATTAGGCTATCTAACTTCGAAAGTAATTGATTATAACTTCTTATTGGTGATTAAACTTCTTAATAATCAGTTTCTTTATTAAAATTTACAATATTATTCTAAACCGACATTTTGGCCTTTTCCCTAGCCATTTTAATCAAAGCACCAGCACCTGGGTACTTTGTTCTTCTGTTTTTTTTTTTTCAATAATATCACAACTTAAACAACTGGTGTTTTGTTCTTCCATTTTTTATTAATCAATCTTATCTCATGTGAAACAATTTAATTTTATATGTTTTCTGATGTTAAATTTTCATTTTAAACTACTACTATTAGTTGTTTCAATAATACATAACTCATTGTCTCTATTATTTATACTTTTTAGAATAAATGTGCCTCACTTCATAGTGGCAAGCGCCTCGCCTTTGAGCTTAGGCTCCTGAAGCCCTTTGTGCCTCTCACATATAAAAACCCCAAGTATAAATGCTGAGTGCTGCGCGGGATAATACTTTGTACAATGTTATATTAGATAAACATATCCAGCAAGTCACCTTTTTGTGCGTTGTTTGTGTTCTGTTAACGAACATATATCAATCTGATTGACATTGCCAAAGGGTGAAGTCACAGTCAAAACTTTACGAGTGCTGAACAGAATAAATAACCTTTAGATATGACTAAATAGCTTTAATTCTTAACAATTAACAGTTAATTCATTGCATTTGGTAGGTCAGCCTCAGTCTCTCAGTGGGTACCCTTTTTCACACAATTGTTTTTCATTTGCGTTGTGTGTTGATCAATCTTCACAAATGTAAGTTGGTCATCATTGGATTTATAAATTCTCTACTTTCAATTTACCAAGCATATTTTCTGATGCAGGTTTTGAATTCTTCGGATAAGTTAAAACCAAAGTTAAATGCCAGATTTGGCGAGACAAGTGGTGCGAACAAGGTTGGACTGCAACCGCCATCATCCTCTCTGAATGCTGCTGGCCATTCACCTCGTGGTGGGCCTGTCACCTCTGATGCTTCAAAGCAATCTCATGGCAGTAAATTATTTATACTGAAGCCGCCGTGGGAAAACGGTGCATCTATTAATTTGAAAGATGGATCCAGTCCAGAAAACAGTGCTGGTGGAAGAGAAACAAACAGCATGCTTGCTATTCCTGTCATAACTTCTACTCCTGCTAGAAGCCCAAACAGCTCGAAAGCATCTTTCATGGAGCGCAAATCAGTTGTATCTTCTTTGACCATGTCATCCTCTGCTGAAAAGCGACCATTGTCTTCTTATGCTAAAAGTCGGAGTGACTTTTTCAACTCTGTGAGAAAGAAAACTTCAATGATGACTGCAGTTGCATCTGAAACAAGTAACTCTATGCAGTCACCTTCTGAAGATAAGTCGTGTGTACTTTTAAAAGAGGCGAGCACCGCAAGTCTGCATGGAACTGAAAATGGCGGTTTAATTAGCAAGGATGATTGTAGTGACGAAGATCACAAGTTCTTAACTGGAGAAAAGAACTCAATTAAGTGTTCAGAAGTGATTCCGGATGAGGAAGAGGCATTCCTTCGCTCTCTTGGATGGGAAGAAAATGGTGAGGAGGAGGAGGGAGGACTGACTGAAGAAGAGATCAATGCTTTTTATGAAGAGGTAATAATTAAGGAACATGATGCATAGTTTTGCGTTGAACTCAGACAAACTTGTGAAAAAATTGGTCAGTTTAATTTAATCGTATAACAAAGTCTTGCAATCTGCTGAGTTGTTAACGTGCCAATCATGAAATCTTCAAATACAGTGTGAATAACCAAACATGCCTGGTTTTGTCCATTTGCAGGTCATGAAATCAAGGCCGTCTCTGAACCTATCACAGGGAGTGCAGCCCTCACTCTCATTATTGATGGAATCTCATGCAAGTAACGCCCGTGCAGCCTCCCCAAGAATGACCTCATCGGATGCAGTGCTCTAGTCAAATTAATCTGCCTCAACTGGTGGATGCTTAATATGAATTTTTCCAGGATTTTGGTTTCTTTTTTTTTCCTCGCTCAATACATGTTTTTGGTTTCGCATATTTTTTGTCTGGAGGAAAAGCTGATGAGAAAAGAGATGTATAGTTTTGGCGTGGAATCGGCAGTTGCCAGTCTGGTGCAATAATAAGGTACCGAATATAGCGCAATTCGTCTTGCAATTTGGTGCTCTTTACTGCCGGTTATGATGTTTCATGTTTGAGTGGAAGATCCTTTGTGCACCTTAAAATGTCCAAGTTCTTTTTCAAAAATGTGTTTTGTTCCCTTATATTCACGTCATTCGTTTTTCTAATAGTAAAAGAAACGTCAAATATTATCTTAAAAAATTACTAAAAGTTATCGGAGATATTTGGTAGAATAGATGATAAAATGTTAATTTTTAAAAAAAAACCACATTTACATAATTGACCCATCACAATTATAAAGCGCATCCTACAAAATGAATATAAAAGTGCATGCCCGCTGACGTCAGCATAAGTAAAGTGCATGAGACTATAATCAGCTAATCGAATGAGAAGGTCATTTTGGTAATTTCACCGTCTGTGTACGAAAACATTACTTCGTTCCTCGAAACGCACGAACCTCCGCGATGGGCTCGATGGAAGAACCTCCGACGTCGATGGACGCCGCCGCCGTCACTTCACTGCTACGGTCACTTCCAGCGACGCTCACAGTCACCACTAAAACGACCAAAACCATCACGTTGACTTCAACTTCAACCGCCACTACGAGATTCGCGACGACGCGAAGCAGCAGAGTAGTAAGCACAACCCCGTCGCTCCGCTCGAGGTCGGTACGAGCGTGCTGTGCCTATGGAGAGACGGAAAGTATCATCTTGTGAAGGTTATTGAGAGGCGCAAAGTCGTGAGTTCCTGTGGTCAGGGTGATTACGAGTATTACGTTCATTACACCCAATGTGAGTTTCTCTCGTCGCTGCTTAGGTTTAGGGTTTGGGTTTGAATTTGGTCCATTTGGAGCTTTCTGTTACTAATTTTTGCTTCTTTGAATTGGGGCATATCTTCTCGGAGACCTAATTGATGTTACTAATTTTTGCTTCTTAGAATTTATTGTTCTTTGAATGGATTGTTTAGGAAGATTTTGGGAAATAATGTTTTCTCGACATCTTTTAGTCTTAGAAAATGATATTGCAGCGGTTTGTGAATGAACAATGTCCGGAAAGTATAAGAAAGAGTTATCCTTTGTTTTCGTTGCATGGTTTCGGATATATTTCTTCCATGTTTTTTAGAGCTCCAAGTATTACGGGCTTTTTCTTTTTTGCTTTATAGTCAACCAGAGGCTTTATAATCAGCTGGACCTTGATTCTGTAGAGGGCGCTCTCGATGAAAAGGTGGATGAGAAGGTGTGTACCTGTTTTTAGACATGTTTAGAGTATACTCATTTATTTCTGTTTTGCTGCCATAATTTCCAGTCATTTTATGATTTGTGATTGCAAGTGTAATTGTATTGATATTTACTCTTCTAGGGGATAAGCTTGAAGATGATGCGTCATCAAAAGCGCAAGATTGATGAAACACAAGTAGCGGTATGTATTATATCTGACATTTGTTGTAGTAGTTCTGACATGTATGTGAGGCTCTTGCGTATTTGTAAGCAATCATTTTGTGATTTTTCTCTGAGGAAATTAGAAATGATTACTTACGCGTTCAAATGCTTGTATATAAATCGTCGAAGGTTCATGAATATTACCTTTTCAACTGTGTAGGGTCATGAGGAGCTTGATGCTGTGAGCTTACATGAACATGAGGAATTCACCAAGGTGAAAAATATCGCAACCATAGAACTTGGAAGATATGAGATAGAGAGACCTGATATTTTTCCCCTGAATATAATGACTGCGGAAAGCGCAAAGAACAGCTTCAAAGGCACATGGTGAGATTTTGTATTAATCTACTTGCTTGCATTGTCTCTGGTATCTCGCTTTGGTCCTTGTGATAATGATAATGGACGTGTTCGATTTCCATGTACTCAAGTTCATGGGTCATGTATTCATGTTCTTTTCTGCTGACAAAACCAGCTGTTTTGTTCTTCTGTAGATGCTTAGGGCGGACCATGAACGTTAGCATCAAATAATCTCTAACTAGTGATTTCCACTTTCTATTCATATTTATCATAATTTGTGATTTGCAGAAAAAGTGTGATCTCAAGCATCCTTCAAAGCCGACAACACACTTCAGGCACTGGAACTAGAAAGGACAGCATGTGATCTGTGCAGATTTGAAAATACTCCACGCCATCTGAAAGCTGCTGGTCTCGGCGGTCTAGAAGTTGATGCTGGGAAGCTCATCTGGACTCCATAGGAAGATCAAAACTAATCAATCCTCCTCTGCTCCCAACCCATCATCTCAGGAGAATCTGGTTCCATGTTTATACCAAATTTTGTACCTTAGAAGTTAGAACCAAGCACCAGCAGGTTGAAACATTCATAAAAATGTTGTCTTGTGTGATTTTTCAGAAATTTTACAATTTTACCCTTCCCCTTTCAGTTCGATGCTATTTTTTACTTCAGGGGCATAATTGTCATTTGTTTCACACCAGATCTCAGATTCTTCACCAAACTGCTACCTCATAAAAACTATACTACTAAAAAACTGGCAACTGAGATTCCAATGGGGTTTCTCAGAGATACAGCTTACAGTTGACCTCTTCAAAAACAGATGCAGAAAGGCCGGTGCCGGCCGCAACAGGATTCAAAACAACAGCAGCTAATCCAGAGCTAGCTCAGACAGAACCAAAATTGTTGTCCACATTGCTTCCAACAACAGCCATAAGGTTGAGATTCATTTAAAATTTTCATCTACAGAGAGCCCAACTCCCAAAAAGCTCGATATTTCTCAGATTAGCATCTCATCCTAAGGTAAGATTCAGCTGTATACTTTGCATGATTAAAATCTCTTTCTTCATTTTCATATGTTGTTTGACGCTTCCTCCCTGTATCACTATATTTTTGCTGATTGCTGCGAGCCAGCCCGAAAGCCGTAAACTATCGTAGAGCGCCCCAAACAGCTGACTCGCCTTCGCTGCAACTTTGATGAACAAACTTCATCCGGTCCACTGATTTGCAAATTCCACTGCAGCTCCAATCGAAGGACGCAATGCAGACGTTACCCGCTTGTGCCTTCCACTCGCAATCTGGATCACAGGAGCATCTCAGAATTTAGGCGCGCCACAATTCCATAAAACTTTCATCAAAAATAAGATTTGGGATTTTTCGCCACAAAAACACAACTTTACAAAAAATGTAGAAGGAACCTCCTTAAAAACCAGACATGTAGAAAAAATGCATTAACGAAAACAATTTAGTATGCGACATTATTGTACCTGGTGGAGTCCCACAACACATATTACGATCATCGATGTGCTCAACTTCTAGGCCGATGAACCATGAGCCAAGAGACACGTCTTCATTGGCATACTTGTGTAATATAGGCCTGCAACGACACTCAGCGTCAGAGTCTGACCTCAACTATAGCAAAGTGCATTTACCAAAAAATATTTATCAGGTAGAAAGTTAAACCACTCAAAGCCTATAAGATATTGGTACGAGAATATTTGACTAATTCGGGCGACTCTATAGACATTCTGCATATTTGTAGCTTGCCGATGGAGACTCTAAAAACTGACATTTTGCTTGTTTTGAGTATTGATAGATATGCTGAATGTAAGCGTCTTCAAGCCAAATTAACCGAAATGGACTACTTGAAAGCTGCAGGTAACAACCCTATAAAACAGATGACAAGCTTACGAATAGGATCGATCAAACCAATCATTTCTTAACTGAATTAGTATAAAACTGCAGCGGAAGGCCACGTACAAAACCTTTACTTTTGACTAACACGCAATAACTCTATAGCCAGAAACAGACCTCTAAAGGATTGATTCACGAATAATCAGATTTAGCGTTGGATGTATCTTAAACTAGAAATTCAAGCATTTTCAAAGGGTATTTAGAAAGTCATGTGACCCTAAATCTTACTGGTTAATCGAGATGTAGGTGGCTAAGTCCTTTGAGATCGCATAAATCTGCCCGGTAGCATGGCGGAAATACTTGTTTCCTTCTTCGCCAAACTTCCAGTACTCTGGCTCGTGGTATTTAACATTCCTAAAAACATTATATACCGGGAAATTAGAGTTGAAGCAAACCTAGAAGCCGAAATGCTATACTGAAATAAAAAGGTCTGCAGATATTACTTTCGAGCAAGAACAGGTCCAGACTTCATGCATCCGATGTAGACCCTTGGTTTTGTGCGATGACGAGCGAGAGTTGCTGCTAACATACCTATACATAAAAGCGTCATCTCAAACTCAATATGTGGCAAAATGATTCAGCTTCAAGTTTCCAAGTTTACTGAAGAACATTGGTCACACCTAGATTCACATGTACATCGTCGTCCACCTTGATGTAGAAATCCGCATCCCACAGAGCAACAGCAGTGGAAAAATAGATCTTTGTTTTAGCCGATAGTTCATGATATCCCTCAACATGTTCCTACAAGATAAGGTCTCAGTTAGGACACATATCTTGAGAAGAAAAAATGTGCGGGTGGATTCTCCCTTACTAGTCTGAGGAAATCCTTGTGCTGCGCTTCTTCTGAATCAATTGCCCGATCTAAAATGCTATTCGAGGTTGCGCTAGATGAATCAAGAAAAAACAATCCGTTCAACTTCGAGAGAAATTAAATCTCATCTCAGAAATTTCAAGCAAAATTAGAAAACTTTTACCTGTGACCAATCGTGAATCGAATCACAATCCCTTTCTCGCGCTCCAGCTGAACAAGCTTTTCTCCTGCACAAAACATATGAAGAAATGAGGCTAGAAAAAAACTCTCAATCTCGCCTCACGAGTCATGACACACCCAAACTATATCTCAAACCTTGAGGCATCCAGGTCTCCCTTATCGAATCACGACGCTTTCTGCTACTAAATGCAGTATTGATACCAATAACAATAAAAGCCTTCTTAGGCTTTCCATCCGGAACAACACTAGCATTGCCTCCACTGCCCAACTCTCGCGACGCTGCCAATTCCATCTGAAGCAATTCAATCGTTTTGTCCAAAGACCTGACAACCATCCAATAATTCCCCGATCATCAGTCCTTGAATATCAACCACATCAACCAAATCCAAATGACGAAAACATTCATAAACTCACTGAATCGCTTCATGGGTTTTGTGAACCTCGTCCATCACATTCTTCTCCTTTCCAACCTTCTGAGATATCGAAAAAAATCGAAACTCTCACAAACCCCAGAAAGGAAAACTGATACACAATCCTAAACAAAATTCACCATAAAAGCAACAAATTTGAGACGCATGAAATTCAACCTGGTTGGTCTCGGAGTCACCTGTCTCCACCTGCAACTCATGATCACGCCGGTGCCGCGAAGTACCCAGCTCGCCGGGCTCCGGCAACGGCCACGATCTGCTAAATAAAAAACCAAACTTTACCATGCACGATGCCAAAATCCAAAACCCCAAATCCCAAAACCCTAAATACAATCAAATACACACACCCCACCTCGAGAAAAGTGCGCAAAACAACAAACGATGTTTATGATGATGAACATGAAATGGGTAAGACAATACTCAAAGCAGCGAAGACATACCGGCTGGTGAAGAGAACGCCGGCGACGAAGCAGAAGAAGCAGACGACTGGGATCCATTTGACCGAGATGTTCTTCGAAGCACTCCGAGCCTTGGACATTCTGCTACTACTCCTCGTTTCGGAGAAAGCTAGGATTTTTCAGACCAGAAATCAATGAAGTCTGGAGCTATTTATATGCAGAGAAATCGATAATTGAACTTAGTTTAATAAACCCATTACGATTATTCCACTCTCCGACCAATCCATCTGTTCGTTCATTCAATTCGATCAAAGTATTGCAGGAATTTTCTTAGTTGGTACGAAATGCGTCGCACGTTGACGCCCGCCCAGCTGTCGGGTCTGCTTGACCCGAGTTCTCGGCCCGGCTTATTCTATTTTTTTCTTTTAATTTAATTTGGGTTTGCTTTTTTTGATTTTAAGGACTTTCATTTAAATAATTAAGGTATGGTAAAAGGAACGGTATATGCGCAGTTAAATACAGTCAATTATAATATATTTTTTTTTATTTTAGCTTTACAATATAACGTATATTATCATTCAATTAAAACTATGTCATTTTCACATCAATACTCTGACTTGGCTACACCGACATTAAATCAACTGTAAAAGTGAAAATGTCATAATTTGGAAAGGAATCATATTTAAATGGTAATAATTTGACATTATTTTTTGTAAATGAAAATGTTAACATAGATTGTTCACGTGTTTAAAATCATTGTATTTAATATGACTCTACTGACTTTGAATCAACAAAAAATAATTTTTAAAAGAAAAGACGAAAATAAGGTATTGATTTGTACCAATTACTATAAATTAAACTGTGATTATGAAAAAGATGTTCGAGTAAATTTTGTTTGAAAATGAAAAAGCATACTTTAAAAACGCACAAGCATAAAATATGTCATTTTAAATACTTCATTTATAAACTTTATACCTTTTTAGTAGTATCGAAATATTGGTTTCATCTTAAGCGAATTTTAGCTTTATATCTAATTTTACAAATTAGGTAAAGTTGAGAGATTTTACTTTTTTTTACAATGTAAAAAAAAAAGTTAAAGTGATGTTTAAACTCCTATTTGCCTTTTACTTTACATGATACTTTCACAATGTTTTACAAAAAAGGAAATTTATGTATATGAAAAATGCATTACTAATGTTATAAATATCATTACATATAAATAAATATAAGTACATATAAATAAATATAAATATATTTTTCAGTAATAAAGAATACGTGCTGGGCCTTAAAAAATATATAATTGATTAAGCTTTGAGGAATGGTTGGATTAATTACATCATACTAAGTAAACTGATGTAACGGTTTAAATCGGTCTGACCGATCGGTTTAATAATCGAATTTTCGGCTCAATCTGTGGGACCGACCGGTCCGGTCATCTTAACTATATACGGTAAAATTTTGGACTCAGAGTTTGCCCTAATTCCGAATCGTATATATATAGCAATCTTCTACACACTTCTTCATCTCTACGAGCAAGGGTTTCATCGCATCGATTACGATTCTGAGAATCCGAACTAGGTATTGCCGCTGATCTCCACTTGTTCCGATTTTGATTAATTTATTTCAGATTTCGATTTTTTGCTGTTTTGAATCGGATTGGTGGCGTGGAGGAGTGTGTTTGCTGCTGTGTAAGGTGTATTGTGTTGCATTTGTATGATTTGGTCGGTGGTTGTATACGACGTTTGTGTCGTTGGTTTGATAGTTTGTGAATTCGTAGCGTGCTGTGGTTTAAATGTAGTGAATGATTTAGATCTGTAGATTGTTCTTTTTTCGGATGGTGGGCAGCATTGATCTGCAGCTGTTTTGATGTTAAATGTCAATTTTAGTGTGAGGTTATAGCTCTTTCATTTGGATAGTTAAGCATATTGATTTGCTGGTGATGCTTTGTCCCGGATATGTTTTTCTTGCATGTGTGAAGATGATCGACTGTCATGATTTGGTTATGTAGGATTAACTTTCGGTTTTCTTCCCATTTTCAATTAACTATGTCATTACCGGACAGTGTTTTTGTTGTCATTGTCTGTTTCAATTAACCGCATTCAATTGTGGTGGACTTGTTGGTTCCCAACTTGTGAGGGCTTGCCTATATACTGATTATATTTGGCTTTCTGCAAGACTGTTGCGGTTGTATCTGTCTTTTGAAAAGAAAAAAAACTAATTTGGATTCAGATTGCCACTACCTGGATTTTTGTTCCTTTAATGTAGTCTGTTTCTGGACCATTTACAATTCGATGAAACTAACTATGTCATTGCTTTAGGAATTCGGCAGTTAGTTCTGCTATATCAGCTGTGCTCATAGTGGAGATTCTCAAGTTTGAAGTAACTTTTATGTCTGAGAGAGCCACGCTCTTTTCGACGCATCTGAGTTTCCTTGGGGAGTATTGTCCTGTTCTCTTAAAAACAAGATGGCGCTTCAAAACATTGGTGCAGGCAACCGAGATGATGCTTTCTATAGGTATAAGATGCCAAAGATGAGTACAAAAATTGAAGGCCGCGGGAATGGTATTAAGACTAATGTTGTCAACATGGTGGACATCGCTAAAGCCCTGGCTAGGCCTGCTTCTTATCCTACTAAGTATTTTGGCAACGAGCTTGGGGCCCAGTCAAAATTTGATGAAAAGACTGGAACTTCTCATGTGAATGGCTCCCATGACACAGCTAAGCTTGCTGGCCTATTGGAAAGTTTTATTAAGAAGTATGTCCAGTGTTACGGCTGTGGTAATCCTGAGACGGAGATCATCATCACCAAAACTCAGATGGTTACCCTTAAGTGTGCTGCATGTGGCTTTATATCTGATGTGGATATGAGGGACAAACTGACAACCTTCATCATCAAACACCCTCCAGTCCAGAAGAAGGGATCAAAGGATAAGAAAGTAATGAGGAGAGCAGAAAAGGAGCGCCTCAAGGAAGGCGAGGCTGCTGATGAGGAGCAAAAGAAGCTCAAGAAAGAGGCAGCCAAAAAGAAGATTTCCTCAACTAAAAGCTCATCATCTAAGAAGGCTGTTAATGCATCCGATGATAATCACTCGTCCGGTGGTGGTAGTCAGGGTGATGACAATGAGCCGATCACTGTCCATGCATTGGCAGATGATGATGAGGACGATGTCCAGTGGCAGACTGATACTTCTGCCGAGGCAGCTAAGAAGAGGATGGCAGAACAGTTGAGTTCCGCCACAGCTGAAATGGTGATGCTCTCAACAATCGAAGAGAAAGCAAAGGCTCCGATGAAATCCCCAGAGCCTGAAGAAAAGCCCAAGGTAACAGCAGTTGGGAACGGCAATGGATCATGTGATCCACATCTGAAGCTAGTCACTGAGATCAAGCAACAGCTCAATAACGGGGCTTATGCTGCTCAGCTAAAAACCTTCATGGCTTCAGTCCCAAGCACATTCCAAGAGAAAATGAATGCTCTATTTACATCACTCTTCGATGGCATCGGTAAAGGTTTTGGAAAAAAAGTGACAGAAAAAAAGAGCTACATCTTTGCCGCTGCAGTGGGCCAGAACGACAGCATAGAGTCTCAAATAGTTCTACTCCGTGCAATAGAATTCTTCTGCGAGAAAGCTAGTCCAGAAGCGGTAAAGGAAGTACCTTTGCTTCTGAAGCAATTCTACGACGCCGACATCCTGGAAGAAGAGCACATTCTCAACTGGTATCAACAAGGCCTCACCGGCTCGGCCAAGACCTCCTCCATCTGGAAAGCCTGTAAACCTTTCATCGTGTGGCTTCAGAGCGCCGAGTCCGAGTCCGAGGAAGACTAAGCATTCTGGGAGTTGCTCTTTTTGCTGTCGCTTGTTTTGTTTTCATTAAACTCTGTCTTTGCCATCAGTTTTGTTTACTCTGTTTTCCAACTGTTGCTGTACTCTTCTTCAATTTACGCACTATATATTTTTGGGGAAGAATTTTTATTAATAAACTATTACAATCAATTTCTATCGCAAATTAAATTAATTGGACTGATTCGTAATTTCTTCTTTTGTTTAGGATATCATTTATAATTTTCTGAATGATAAAAATAGATATATATATTTCATATTCGGGTATGATTTTCCGATCCCTTGACCCGACCCGGGTCAACTCGTTGCTTCTCGAACCACCACCAACCTCCTACACTGTGTTTTCATCCAACGTATACAGCTTTAGATAGAGAAAGCGTTTAAGCTCTGAAATCCTCATCAATGGCGCTTTCTCTCTCCACCACCGGACCCATCGCATACACCCCATCCATCTCCAACATCGCAACCCCACCCTCAATAACTTCGCTCTCTCTTCGCTCCCCCAATTCACGCCGACCGGTTCCAATCCTCCACACATCAAGCTCCAATCTAAGACGCGCCAGGAGATTTATCAGACCCGCTGTCTCAACCGACGACTCTTTCCCGTTCGATGTAGGTCCTATCCGCTTGCTGTTATTCAATTGCTTTCCTTTGAATTTCGATATTTCTTGTACACATGTTGCCTCGTCTGAAAACCCTAATCCCATAGTTTAAACTTTTGAAACAAAATCATTGCTATAACGACCTAGAAATGTTTGTCGCCGCCAATTTGGTTGTGGTGGGTACTTATGGCGCAGATGCGGATAGGTGATGACCTAAGACACGTGTTTTTCACCAGATAAGAATGTATTGTGCGGGAGGGATAGATAGCTTGTGTTTACTGCCTAGTTCTGCATTTCCAATCTGATGAAACATGGCTAGTTGTGCGCTCATTATATTCTTTAGTATTCTCGCCGAGACGAGTCATGGATATCAGGATATGTAACATGTACTGATTATGAAAATTGGGTGCCGTCGAAGTCGAAGTTTGCATCTTCAGATTTCTGCGACGACTCATCGTCTTACTCAAATTATACTTTGTTGGAAATAAGGACGCGTGTAATTTCATTGAAAGTATGTATTCTTTGCTTTGTAAAAGACTTCCAGGAGAACTTATCCGATACGTGTTTTAGAGCGAGTGCCGAGATAATTTTGTGGTAGTGTTACCCTCCTATGGAGTATCATATGGAAAACTTTTTGTTGTATGCCATTGATTTTCTTTTAACTTTCCGTAAAACTTAATTTTCCTCCAAATTTTCTTTCCATCCGTCAATTTGTCCCAGAACCAAATGAAGCATTAGTGGTTTGTTCTTTGGTTATTGACTGCTGTTTTCACTGTTTTGTAGACATCCGGAGAAGTTAGTCCCCCAATTACCACAAAGGCTTCATCCACAGCATATGTGAAGCCACCGGTAAACTTGAAGACATTGCTCAAGGCGTACAGAGAAGCTGTATTAACTGGCGATGTTGAGACTGTTGCTCAGATTGAATCTATGATATACGTTATGGAAAAGGAGAAGGATAAATTAGACCAGAAAGTCTTAACTTTATCAGCAGAGATAAGCTCCGGGAAAGAGAAATTTATCCGGTTGCAAGCTGATTTTGATAACTTTAGGAAACGATCAGAAAAGGAGAGGCTTAATATACGAAGTGATGCGCGAGGGGAAGTTATTGAGAGTCTCTTGCCGATGGTGGATAACTTTGAGAGAGCAAAACAACAACTGAAACCGGAAACTGAGATGGAAAAGAAAATCGACGTGAGCTATCAAGGTATTTACAAGCAATTTGTAGAGATCATGAGGAGCTTGCCCGTGTCAGTGGTGGCAACGGTTGGGAAGCCATTTGATCCAAAAGTGAGTTTTCTATTTTACTTTTTACCGGAAAACCTAATTTATTATGTTACTCAAGCATTTCAGAATTTATCGTCATACATTAATATGATTGT
Organism: Umbilicus rupestris; assembly: GCA_963678935.1. NCBI lineage: Eukaryota > Viridiplantae > Streptophyta > Magnoliopsida > Saxifragales > Crassulaceae > Umbilicus > Umbilicus rupestris. The sequence goes on from OY787619.1 coordinate 11,604,884, forward strand.
GTCGCTGTTTGAACGGTAAGCGAAAATATTACAAAAGTTTTAGGTCATCCGAATTATTCAACAGAAATATAACAAAAGTTGTAGTTCAACCCAAATTATTTAACGGTATGATCTTTTTTTCGCCATTCAGTTTGACGCTTGATCATGTGTCTAATCACTCTTTGTTTACATTTTACTTGACAGTTGCACGAGGCTATTGCAAGAGAGGAATCTCAGGATTATAAAGAAGGAATTATAATTCAAGAATTCCGTCGTGGATTTCTTCTCGGTGACAGACTCTTAAGACCAGCTATGGTTAAAGTGTCTTCAGGGCCCGGACGCAAGAAAACAGTGGAACCCTCGGATACACCGATGGCTGTTCCTGGAGCTGCAGATGATTAGTATTCGCAGTTTCAATGAACAATTACAGTTCTGCGGTCGAGTTCAAAATCAAAGGAAATCACACCAAACATCAACAGATCACCCATTTGAGAAGATTACATACATATGTAGCCTGCATTTAGGTTTTCCTTTTCAACGTGAAATCACGAAAGACAATTCTTTCATGCCGGATTCAAAATTCAAAATCTTGCCTACCTGGGTAAATCTCAGTGAATCCCAGTCTGCAAGTTTCTGCTGAAATATTTACCAGGATGAGCATCTAGTGACTCAAGAGCGAAACACTAAAAAAAGGTGCGTATGTAATTTCTGAATATACCGACTGATACTTACAGGAAAGTGATGCATATAATTTACAGTAGAATAGAACAGGGAACAGTTTTGAAACTTTACACCATTACATTACCATCTATCCTGGCAGCTGCATTTCCCATCTTTGAAATGGTGATAAAATCCCGAATCCTTCAGATGGATTTCTCTCCTCTGGATCCTGGATATAATTTTAGCGGAGGTGTGACAATCGATGCACGTTCTTATGTTCTTGGATACACAAATCGGATGATGGTGGCCAGTTGAGGTGAGAATGCCATAACAGATAGCCAGTTTTTCGGTATGCATACATGAGAAAGGATCTACTTCCTGTTCAGCCTCCAATACCGGGTCATTAGGAAAATACCCGGTTTCTTCCATTGCAGAAGCTAAGGAATCCCATGTATTTAAAGTCTTGTCTAATCTTCTAAATTCAGAGATGTTTCCAGCTTTGAACTTGTGTATCGTTGTGCCAACGGTAACTGAACTACATTCCTTTACTGTCAAGAGTTTACGACGGCTGATGAGATTTCTTATGTTCTGCGCAGCATCCCACAGTCCTGATGAAATATAAATATTTGCTAGAAGGATATAGTTTGAGGCATTATCTGGTTCGAGCTCAAAGAGGGCTTTGGCAGCTATTTCTCCTATTTCGGGATTTGAATGCATCCTGCATGCTTGTAATAGAGTAGACCAAAGACAAGCATCAGTCTCAAAAGGCATATGTCTGATGAAATCAAGAGCTTCCTCTAATAAGCCGGCAGAACCCAGAATAGCAACCATGCATGTATGAAGTTCTATACTAGGCTGGATTCCATATTTATCCATTGAGCAGAAATATCTCCATCCTACATCAACCAGACCATCTCGGGCACAAGCTGACAGAAGTGACATCATGGTGATATGGTCTGGAGAAGGTCCGGAGGCTTCCATATCATGGTACAATGCAATAGCTTCGTCGCTTAATCCATGGACCGTGTAAGCTTTGATCATTGAGTTCCACAAAGCTACGTCTTTAACTGGATCCAAGTGGAATACTTTCCTGGACTCGAGTATACACCCACATTTGGCATACATATCTATCAGAGCACTTGAAATGGCTGTGGTTGAGTCCTCATGCTGACCTTTCATTATATAAGAATGCAATTCTTTGCCAATGCTCAGAGCAGCCAAATCAGCGCACGCCAGAAGAAGCATCACAAAGGTAACCGAGCTTGGTATGTGGCCCTCTTCAAGCATTTTCACGAAGCATTTCAGAGCTTCGTCAGGCTGCTTGTTCTTGATGAGACCAGCCATTAACACATTCCACAACACGGTACTTCTGTCGTCAGCTCTACAGAAGACCTTCCTTGCGGAGTCCATGTCATGGCATTTTCCATACATGTCAACTAAAGCACTTAAGATGTATATGTTCGACTCAAAGGGATTCTTCAGAATAAAGCCATGGAGTTCTTTACCTTTTTGCTTCAAATTGAGATCAGCACAAGCAGCAAGAGAGCTAGTAACAGTGATAGAGTTTGGCTGTATGGTCAATCCATCCGGTGGAAATTCACCACCGTCCGGTGATTGCATTCGACATAGCAACTTCAAGGCTTCAAGACTATAACCATATTGCTGAAAACCAGAGATGAGGACATTGCAAGAAACAATATTCGGCTTCACACCCATCTCAACCATTATGGACAGTAACTTCAAAGCTTCCATCTTTTGTCCATTTCTAGCATGCCCAGCAAGAATGGTATTGAAAGTTATCACGTCAGGTCTTATATTGTCTGTTTCCATCAGTTTTAGAAGCTCCAAAGCCTCTTCCATTTTCCCCGCATTTACATGAGCTGCAATAACTTCATTCCACATAGCAGTATTCTTGTCCTTCACCTTGTTGAAGACCCTCAGCGCATAATCTAAGCTCCCACATTTCGAATACATATCAATCAGTGATCCCTCAAAATAGGCATGCTGGTTGAGCATTCGTTTTAGAGCAAGAGCATGTAAATTCCTTCCTAGAGCTAGATCATTCAACCCCGCACAAGCCTGTAAGACACAAACTATTGTAACAGTATTTGGATTTATACCAGTCTGCATCATTGCTTGAAAAACTTGTAAAGCATCCTCAAAATGGCCATTGTGCACGCAAGCAGAGATCACGCCATTCCACGAACTGACCTTGGTTGTCAGTCCTTGATCTTGCATCGCCTCGAAAGACTTGAGTGCCAGATCAAGGTCCCCATTCTTCGCATACCCTGCCGCAAGAGCGTTCCAGGAAATTAAGTCGGGCCTCACTCCATTCAAGTGCATTGCCTGAAACACATCCACAGCCTCATCCAACAAACCCACATCCATGTAAGCCGAAACAAGGGCAGTCCACGACACAACATCCTTGACGCTCATCGCGTCAAACACAGTTCTAGACGATCTCAAATCCCCACAATTGGCGTAGAAATCAATCAACCCATTACCAACAAACACATCAAACCCAATCTCCCTTCTAACAACATACCCATGAACCATTTTTCCACCCAACAACAACTCCTTGGCTGAGCAAGCCTTGAGCAAAGTTGGCACCATGTACTTATCAGGCCACATTCCATCACCAATCATCAATCTCAATACCCAAAACAAGTCATTCCATTTCCCAGACCTGCAAAACAACCCAATCATTGCAGCATAGCTTTGTATCCTTCTACCAGACATTTTCTCAAACACCTTCCGTGCATCCTCCACTGACCCTTCATTTCTCGAATACATCACAACCAACTTATTCGCAACAAAACTGTCTCTCCCCAAACCATCCAACTTTATCAATCTACCATGCAACTGCTTACAACCACACAGCTCCTCGCTCACCTTCAACAAAGCCAAACTGTCATCCCCACCACTCCCAGCCTCGCCGACTTCACCAAGAACAGCGCTTTCCTTAATCGTGACGAAATTCCCAAGCGGGATTTTCGGGCTAGACACAACTGTGGCCTTCGAGCTCCGAAACGTCGACGCTGCAGCGCGGGATTTGGTGCCCGATTTCGGTTCTGGAAAAAGCTTAAACCTTTGAGCAGATGAAGGTACTGAACCCGAGTCTTGGGGTGGATGAAGCAGCAGCACGCCGCAAATCGAAGCTGTCGACATCTTAAAATCGATACTCGGATGAACCGAAACTGAGGCTAGGAGATATCTAGCAGCCATCCATGGCGGTCGCCGGCGAAGAGATGGGTGTGGATTGCATAGCCAGAGAGCCGTTGGTTTGTTGGATGGTTTTCTTATTTGCATTTCCACCACATAACTTCGGAAATTTACAAACTCGCCCCTCAGCTTAGCAATGTGTATTTACTTTAATTACAAACTGATCCCCTCAGTTTGAAAGTAAGTCGCCCATTTAGTTGGCTGGTCCATGAATTCTCAGTTTTCTGCGAGACCTGTGATTCAAGAAAAGAAAAACTGTCAAGGAAAGATATGAACATAGAAAGGATCGAATTTCCAGGGCCTTCGGCTTCTGATCCACGGTGTTTTTGTACTGGTTCAATTGAGCTGAAAACCGAGGCAATTGTAACATGACCTGAGACAAAGAGTGAGCACTAATACTACGACGAATAAGGCTGTATATAAATCAGTAATTAAGCATCAGTTCTGCACGTAGGAACAGTGAGTATATGTACAGGAAAGTATATCAAACACGCGCGCATAGTCATGTATGAAGTTTAATGCCTGACTTGATAACTGCTTCCTTCTTTCACATCCGTAGCAGAAGCGTCCATTAGGAATCAAGCAACTGAAAACAAGCGAGCTGATGATGTTCTTTCATTCTGTGAACAAAATAAAGCATACAATTGTGTTATAGTCTTGCATATATGGAGCACATACAACAGTAAAGTGGGCAAACAAGACTGAAAGACAGTACTTAATTGAGAATATTAGCGACAAGTTGCAGTATTAAATAAATAAAATACTAGCATCTCTAGTATCTTTCAAAGTTACTCTGAATCATGTTTACTTTCACTTGAGATGAAAAGAGCTGGAAAGGATGGCAGCTTGAGAAGATTTAAGGTTTCATGTAAATTCATTATGTTGTTCCAACATTAACAATTTAGAACAACTCGTAAGTCCCAGCTAGGAAAAGCCTAATGCCCGAACTGAGGAAGTCAGTTTCTTCTGCTCAATCATAATGAGTCAACCCCATATTAGTTTAGGATCAGAAAATAAAGTTTCATAAATCACATGTTGATTTCATGACAACAAAGCGATGAGAGGCTGCTCTATGTATGGTCTTTGTAGCCAAATATCGAGCACATAGAGCAGATAAAGTTCAACCTATGAGAGTCCAATTGATTAACTGCCACTGGACAGTGAACACTTGCCAACTCCATGAGAGCTTCTGAGAAAAACCCAGTAGTTCTATAAATGAAAATTCCTAACAAACAACAAAGCTCAATTTTGACTACTAACCGAGACACTTCAGAGATAAACCCAATGCAGAGTTAGTGTACCGATAGGACAATTGTGGATAAAATAGAATATTAGGAATACAAATTCTTATAATAAATATATTCAGCTGGGACTTGGATGAAGTACACAGGAAGTAAACATAAGTGGAGTAAACTGACAAATATATACGGAAACAACTCCAAAAAGCAGAAAAATGTTGCAAGGGCATCACATTTGGATACGCATAAGTTACCCAACTTTGTTAGGCATAATCATAGACATCAAAGTATCTTAAATTCATTCTAACTCCTGAGCTAATTAACTTTTTCTTTCTAGCAGAAGTTCACAAAAAAAAAAAAAAAAATTCCTATATAAACAGCCAATGAGCACCATGTTATGATTTAAACATCACCAACGAGAACCCTGAACCAAACCTATTACAGAAACCAGCAGATGAAATAAAACAAATTGAACAATCTTACCACCCGAAGCTTGAGCTCCGACCGTCCATTGCGCTGTACAATTTCGACAGCCGACCGGTTTGGGGTTTTGGCTTGAACGGCTTCTTCCTCAACCCAAATACCTCCTGAACCAATGGAACATGTACCAGAACAAGCTTCCACGCTAACAACCAACCTAAGTCCAATCAATTGAAACATTCATCAAAACCCTAATTCAGCAACTGCTCACAAAATCCCCAAATTGCGAAAATCGGATCAGCAAACAACACAACCAACTGAGATCAAACTGAGGCAATTACCTATCAAAATGAATGATAACACAAAAAGCAAAGCTGCAAACGGCCGGAAAATGATTAGATTGAAGTGATCAAGAAACGAGAGAGAATAATCCGATGATGACTCCATCGTTGCAATTTCTCCTCTCTGAAATTCTATTTATACCTACCCGGATGACAGCTCGGGTTCAGGCTGTTCCGACCCGGTTAGATAAAAGAAGCAAAATATTCGTTGACCCCATTTGTAGATTTCATATCAATGAACACTAGAATACAACTGCATGTCCTGTACATTCTATTTCACTACACTTGTTGATGTATGGACATGACCGATCCGGTTTGCTAGATCATCGCCCGTGCAGTTACCGTTAACGCGTATCATCGGCGCTTCTGGACAGCTCTTGTTCATTTACATTCAGACGAGCGACAAAAACAGCCGTTGTTGGACTAAATGTCCTCGAGGATGGATGCGAATTAGCCACCTGAACTTAGGAGCATATCAGATTGCACAAGTCGTTCATTCTTGCTTGACTGATGTTCGTGTAGGGCAACACTTTGAAGTTGTCATTTACAGTGCAGGTTAGAGTCAGTCGCTCCCCGCCTATCATAGCCTGTGACATAAGATACACAGAAATTGACATAAACATCAGGGGGACTCCGGTCATGACATATTCTTTATGTTTCCCTGACGATTTCAGCAGTGAAAAAAAAAATAGGAAAGAGACTAACTACCTTGCAATAGTTGGCCTTGTTGCTACAGCTCCATTTTCTCAGAGGCACACAATCCATGTACTGGCACCATTCGCAGTGCTTGTTGAGGTTAATCCCATGGATTGTTGCTACAATACCTCCAGCAAGACTGCGCATTAGTAAAGCTTCTCTTGTAAGATTTTACATCTCAGAAAAATATGATCAAACAGATAGGACTTAGAGTGAAGCGAGCAAATTAAAACTTACATAAGACCAAAGATAACCAGGCACGCAACTCTGGGTACCGGCTTGTCAAGCTTCTCCTTCAGATTAATACACTTCTTGGAGCCATATTCGTAAAGACCAGTTTTGTGATGAGGCACGTTATTGACTTGGGGACTGAAGAGAAGCATGAATCCGAGAAGAAGACCGGAGATAAATCCTCCCATATTTGAGAAGTTGTTTATCAAGGGTAGCAGACCGAGAATAAGGTTGACTAAGAGCATGAAGACTAGCGAGACAATTGCAGAAAACTGTAATGATAAAAGGAATATTATTCAACAAGAGATCCACAAGTAACTACACAGGAGTAGCTTAGACGAGCAAATATAAGAACTGTTAAGTGAAGTACCTTATTGGTGTACAAATTCCAATCTCTTGTAAGTGCTGCAAGCATAGTGCCAAGTAACCCAAACAAAGCACCAGATGATCCAACAGTTGGTTGGTCGCGGAGAAAGAGAGCCCCAGTTAAACTGCCACATAAAGCAGACAGTATGTAGATTATTCCAATCCTCGCTGCAAAAACCAATTAAATAACAACGTTAAGGATCCAAATCACTGTACCAGTTCAGATTTAAATAACCAAGGAGCCGCTTAATCAATCAAGATCGATAAAAAAGACTAATTACCAGGTCCAAACTCTTGTTCCAAGTGGATGCCAACATAAATGACACTGCCGAGGTTGATCAGTAAATGAATTAGACCAGCGTGTAGTAACGGACTAGTAAAAAGGCGCCATGTTTGATGCCGAACCACAAAATAGGACAGTCGAAGAGCCCCCATCTCATCCAAGCTGCAGCAACAACAAAGAATAGTTTTCTGGTCAGAACTTACGACCCAAATTATCTATCCACTGCGCAAATTCAGGCTTGGTTATATAAAAAATTAAGTGTCGTATTACCATTAACTCATCTATCAACTGCAACCAAGCATAAAAAAACTGGCAGAATTTCAGCACTGAAAGGAACAGTTTTTCACAACAATCTGTCATGAAACCCGAAACGATCGAACACATGACAGAACTACATCAACACTCATCCTCATATAGCTGACATTTTACATCACAAATGCTTGAAAGATGCACAGAGTAGAAAAACAACAATCACAATTCAATCCAATATCACAAACTTAAGAAACTTGGTTAACGACTCAACAATGCTATTGAAAGAATCAGAAACCAATTGACAGAAACGAGATATAAATCATAAACCCTAATTTCATAGTAAGCCACAAAAGATAGGACCTTGAAACCTAAATTCGCCACCAATTGCTGAAATCAAGAATCAATTCACCAACTGAGGACCAATAAGAACTTACGCGGACGCCGAAGGGCCGAAAAACGGATTTTCCAAGAGCGGCTGGAACGAAAACCTCCCGAGCGACCTCAACGCACACTCCCCATGCGACTTAGTCCCGCAGTTGTTAACGAACATGGTAGCGGCGAATGTGACGAGATGAAAGATGACTAAAAGCGATACAACCCACGTATCCTTCTTCTTGTTCCTCGACTTCGAATCGAAGAACGGCACGCGCTTGTCCGGCGCCGGGTCGTCCGCGATGTCAGCGGAAGGGAACGAGAATCGAGGCGCTACGATCTCGATGTGGGCCTCGCTTTTTCTGGAAGCTTCCGCCATTGAAGACCGATTGAGTTCTGCAGATTGAAGAATTGAAGAACTGAAGTGTGCTGAGACGGGAGGAGATATCAGTTGGAAATGGCGGGGAAATTGACAGCTGGTGACAGTTGTTGGTTCACTGGTTCAATCTGAACAAGAACCGGTTCGATCGCTCTGTCGATGAACGGTCTAATTGACCTCGAAATTAATTAATATATAAAAAAAGAAACATAGGCGAGAAAAATTCTTGTAAAGTTGTCCTCTGCGATTGCTGGTCTGCTGGATCGATTTTTCCTGCAAGTTGAGCTTGCTGGCTGACGAGCTGGTCTTGGCGATTAGGGTTTTTGATCTGAGGTAGGCATAGGTGCTTGCGAAACCCTAGTATTTGAGACTGTGGCAGTCTGCACACTGGAAGTGAAGCGGAGCTGTTTGTGTAGTTACTCGATCTGAAAGGTGCGTCATTGGAGCCTGTAATTTGATGGGGTTCGATCATTTGGTGGGTTTCTGTAACGAGTGGCTGGAACTGCTTTTTTGAGGATTTGGGTTTGAGGTTTAAGGGGGTTAGGGTTTGTAGGTGGATTTTTGATTTTATTTGTTAAAATTCTGGTTTTTATTTTGTTTTTGGTGAGTTGATGTTCTTAGATTAATGATTTTGTTTTAGTTTAGATTTAGTGAACATGGATGATCATATGCTGGAGGGGTATGTGTTGTGTAAGAAATCGAAGTTGGTTTGTTCAACCTAGTATTTTGAATTGTTGCTTTTGATTATTTTGATGTGGGTCTCAGCGATTCGAAAACTTAAATGACGGTAAGAGACTAGTTCTTTGTTTTCAGGTATGATTCTTCTTACTGGTCGTGCGAGGTCATGGTGTATTTGATTCATGTGTCAGTAAATTTCCATACGCGTGTTGTTTGGTTAGAAATGGTTTTGATGATTTATGGGAGAGAAGTTCACACATTTGGGTTTCGGACAGTGCAATTGATCACTACATGCGTGTTGTAACAAATTATATGAGTTTCATTTTCTCGATGTTGGACTATGATTGAAGCATTCCGTCTCATTCTTATTAGGATTGAAATTTTCTTTTCTTCGGCACTGGGATTGCCGTGTTCTCTACTTTGTACCTATCTTGAATGTGGCATGTCGTTGCTATTCTGCAAGAGTTATCTTTTTGCATTATTTGTTTGTTCAATGCGGTACAGTGTGACAGGCATGTCTATTCAAGGCTTCGATCTAACTTTATCTGCGCTGCGCTTTTTTACAATCGAGGAGGCATTTAAATATAAGGAAATGACTTTCGAGTCTAGTGTGTTATGTAGGGCTGATGGTGTTTTGCGTAAATAATGTTTCAGAGGGCATGGCAGACGGAGACGAGGACTTGCCGAGGGATGCAAAGATAGTGAAAACTCTACTGAAATCAATGGGTGTTGTAGACTATGAACCTCGCGTAATTCATCAGTTTCTAGAATTGTGGTATCGTTATGTTGTGGATGTCTTGACAGATTCACAAGTCTATTCAGAGCATGCTGGGAAGGCTGCTATTGACTGCGACGATGTGAAACTAGCTATTCAGTCCAAAATCAATTTTAGCTTCTCACAACCTCCACCAAGAGAGGTAGGTAATTCATGTATTCCGACAACCTACATGATATTTGTCTACTTATCTTTTTTGCACAGTTTCATTTCGCATATTCTTATGAGTAGGCAGTATAGATTACCTAAATGCGACTGGGAACGGCGCCATGAAAATTCTAACTTACATGCGGTTCAATAACCTAATATGCTTCGAAATCCGCGCTTGATTATTAGTAATGGATGAGAGTAGAATTTATCATGAACGACCTTTCTCAGGATGTATATTGGTTTCGCTATTGACTAGTACTAAATTGTGTGATTACTAAATAGTATCGTTGGAAAAGTAACTCAATCTGATTACATGTGTAAAGCTTGCCTAATGTCGTGTATAATAATTATAAACATGGTTATGGTGGAGTGATTTTGAGTCTTGATCGTTATTTTCCTTTCGCAGGTCCTGTTAGAGCTGGCCAGAGCGCGAAATAAAATTCCATTGCCTAAGACCATAGCTGGCCCGGGGATTCCACTCCCACCAGAAGCAGACACTTTGGTAAGCCCCAACTACCAGTTAGTGATTCCCAAGAAACGACCTGCTCCAGCTCAAGACGGGGAAGAGAAAGAGGAAGGAAGTCCATCTCGAGAAATGAAAACAGACCCACCACAGCGGACTCCTCAAAGGGTGTCCTTCCCCCTCGGAGCAAAGCGACCGAGATGAAACTCTAACATGCTCCCTCATCAACTATGCTAAAAGAGAGCTGTTCTATATCAGCTTTGTTCTTTTGAATTTAGAATTTCAATCTTCTGTTTAGTGACGTCAGCATTTTTCATGCTTCCTGTATAAATACATCTTCAACAGCTCATTTCAATTTGATGACATCAGCACTTTTCATTATCAGTTTAAAAGAAGGCTCCCTGCACATACACATTTTCTTGGTACAACAATGTATGAAGTGGTATGATCTTTGAATCAAACTGGCTGAGCTGAAATATTACAATGGCGAAGATGGCGGTAATGTCTAGTCAGATTCATCGCCATCAGGGTCGAGCTCAAGGCCTTCTGCTGCCAAGAGCTGTCTGATAATATTTTTCTTCTGTTCTTCTGATTTCTTTCGGTTTAGATCCCTTTTCTTTAAAACAAGCGTGTGCCGCTTGAGAGTACTTGAGAAATACTCCTGCGTCGCCTTCTTTTCTCGGGCTAAAATTCTTCTTTCCTCTTCAGGATCAACCTAGAAATTTTTAAGAAAAAAATGGTTTCAAAGGTCCCTGCGTAATTTTATTAACGAGTTACTGTTTAACGCGATACTTGCAGTTTAATACCTTTGTTCTGGAAAGTTGGCGCACACGCAGATTCATCTGAAGCTGCTGCTGCTCAGCCCAAGCTGAAATAGCCATGTCACCCCGCTGGTCGAAAGCCTTTCGCTTTTTTAAAAGCCACTCCATCCATGCTTGCGAGGCCTATTCGAAGAAAATCACAAAAAAGTGACAACAACGAAGATTAAAAATACAAAATCTAAATAACCACAACAACGAGCCACGACCTGATACTTCCACAATTCTAATGACTAGCGACAACTCAGTGTGGCAGACTTGCGTTGCAAGATACTCAAAAATGTAACACTGGATTTCATCTCCAACTCGGATACATAAATCGCAAAACAAGCTTCTGGTGGTATCAAATATCCGACAGACTAGAGATAAATTCTAACGCATAAACCATACCTTCATCGGATTTTCTCTGTTATCAATATCATACCGCCTCCTTTTCTCTCCATCCATGAGCAGCTCATAAGCAGCCTGAATCTTTATAAATCGAGTTTCGGCAGTCTCTCCGTCCTCCAGCGTCCCTCTTCCATCATAAACTTCAAACAAACAACACTATCAGATCCCCGCATCGTCAACAAACACACATGAAAATACGATGAAACGAACCATCTGGATGATAGAATTTCGCAAGCCTCCGATAAGCTACCTTGATCTGATCATCATCCGCGCCTTTTTCCAACTCTGCAAAAACCATCCACACCTCAATTAACAAATCCAACAACCTCAAATTCATCAAAAAAAACACATAAACGTCAAAACTCTACCTAGGGTTTCATATGGTGTCTTCTCCTCACTCCACTTTGATGAAACCCTAACAACAGTCTTCCTCTGATTCGCCCCAAGCCATGGCTGCCCGTCTCTCCACCTACCTTCCTCCGACGCCGGAGTGAACACGGACGGCGATGATATCCGCGGCCGGAAGCTCGGATTCCTCAAAGCTGAAGCTTTGGCTTTAGCTTGGCATCTGGCCGTCACGATCAGAGACGAGAACACCGTGTGCGGCCTGCAAAACGTCCGCAGATTGCTCATCACTCCCTGAAATCACTCGAATCGCAACCCCAGATCAGAAAGCTTGGAACTTTAGTTGGGATTCGATGTTTTGGCGGAAAGGGAGAATCTTGAGACTGAATTTCTGGATTTTATTTTCTGGGTATTCTGCTTGTCTTCTCCAGAAAACTTGTGGTTCGCTTGTCGTGTGTGTCTTCAGCTTACATGTGTACAAACATCAAGTAGCTTCTGACATTTTATGTTTTGGTTGGAAGAAAATTTACACAAACATTTTCAAGACAAATATCACTCACATATGCTTACTGAAATTCTTATATCTATTTCACTGACGGTTCCGTATTAGTTATTTTACAATGTCTAACAAAAAGTATTTCGATAATTATTAATAAATACAACCGCTATAATGAATGTAAAGAACACAAAATATAATCACCATATTCAGTTCCATGAGTCCTAGGAAGTTTCTCTAAATCTCAGGTGGAAAGCATTTCACTATCAAATGATAAAGTACATATCTTACGCAACAAGACTCCCTTTATTACATCTATATTGTTGCACCACATTGAATGCGTCTGACTCCCTCAGAGTGAGATTCCTCACTTATCCAGATCTGTCTCTCCCAGATTATAAGTTTTCCTTCCGAGAACGCCAACACTTCAACGAGATACTTTCACTCGTACAACAATGGAACAGACTATAAACAACTTCGAGTGAGCTCAACTTCCTACCATTCTCCAATAATGATCGAGCTCCCTCTGAGTTTCTCCACTCAAGAATGATTTTTCCTTTGGATTATTTCTTTTCGCATACCTCCAGATATCACGGGATGCATGTATTTATATGAACGAGTTGCTTGCTCCTAAGCAAATCGATTTACTCTTTTAGGCAACGAATGATTATCTTCCTAAAACTTCTAATTCTCCCGTTGATAGAATCCTGGTATCTTAGGTTTAAATAATCATCCAAGTTCTAGCCGCCTCGAGATCTTCTTAACGCAATTTTAGGAAACCCGAACGAAACATTACTGTTGAGTGACTGTTTTCAAAAGCTGAATGCGCGCGGTTCTATTTAAGCTAACTCTGGCTCACCCTTTGATTCAAGCTTGAACTTCTTTAATCTTGTGAACTTTGTTGGTCTGTTTCGACACCCTTGTCATAGCTTACAAATACTAGAGTAGTACAGATTCTGTTTGCCAAAAAACATGTCACACACATCAATAAGACACATGGACTTAACACTTAGTCATCAATTAAATGAAAAACACCAATAAGCCGCACCAGCATTTTGTCGTACATAAAATATCAGTTCCTCTTTTGAAACTTCAAATTCAATTCAAACTACTACTGACCATAGCGCTTTATCCATATGTTCAACAATCTTTGTTCTTACGATCCATACTTGTACAAAGTAACAAACCCTCTGATATTATATGCACCACAAACCGCTACAGATAATGTTGCTTTATTATTTTCGAACTACATACAGTCAACTTAATATCTAGTCAACAATAAATAAATAAAAGATCAATTTTTAACAAACTCCACCTACCCCAACACACATGTTTTCTCCTTATATGCATTCCTTAAAAACATGTTACAACCTACCCCAACACACATGTTTTCTCCTTATATGCATTCCTTAAAAACATGTTACAAGGATATGCCCAAGATCTTCAATACACACATTACTCTAAAAAAAAAATACAACAAGCAAGCTTGAAACCTGCAATTTTGTGTTCTAGCAGCTGACATATGTAACAAGAGCTTGCTTGCTTACTAGCCTTAAGAGATGATAAATTTATGTCTTTCATATGTAAGATAAGAACTCTGTCGCCGCCACCGTCGTCGCAGGCTCGAGTAAATCAACAATGCTCCGGTGGCCTAGCCGCCCAAAGCGCGCTAAGTGCACGAAAGCAATGGAAATACTCTCCCAAGGCTAATAATCCTAAAGCCGCCTGACGAGTACTCAGGATTCGCGACATGTGCTGCAAGGCCTGTTGTCTTAGATGATCCGCCTGTTTTAAAAACTGCTCAGGGCCTGATCAAAGAAAATACGACAAGGACATTGGAGAATTACCTGGTTCAAGAAATTCTCTAGTGCATCGAGCTTCTCGAGCTCTTTAGCCACCTGAGCCAGGTAGCAGCCTTCGCCCATCGATTGGGCTGCAATGCTGCGCGATACAGTTTGATGCAGCCTATCTATACCTTTTGTAAGTGCATCTTCCGCCTGTTCTGACGACTGTCGCAGCTTTGAGATGCTGAGATGTTGTTGCTCGGTCACCGGCTCAATCTGTGGCATCAGAACCTGCACAGACAAAAATGTAACGCCCCAATTTATCTCATATCGATTGTGTGAGGTGTTTGTGATTACTTAATATGTAAGTCTACCCATGATCTTGTCACCAACCTACTATGGTTTTTGAGATGGACCTTATGTTGTGGTGACAAGAGACAGTTGGGACAGTCTATACTTATAACGGGTTGGATCTCCCTCTCCGATAAAAAAAAAGCTTTAATTCACAGTTTCAAGAATTTTAAGGAACTTACATTTAAAAGCTCCGATGGACGAAAACCTCCAATCCACAGGAAGAACCGCTCTGCCGGAGTCCTCCACATTCCACACAGCAAGTAAAAAACATCGGCTTTCGCAGCATCCCCTTTCATCATGAAAAGATTGTCATAATGATTTAAGGCCATATCTACAAGAATCTTTAACTCTACATCTGTTGTCTGATTTTGTGTCGCATTTTTAAGTTCCAAAATCTGTTCTTGCTGCACCTCCACCCAGCGCGCATATTCCACTTCAAACTTGGCCATTCCTGCACATTAATTTTAAACAAGCAAAGTTAGCATATGATGTTACGATCCCACATCGGCTAGGTGGGAAACCATCTAGTGGGATATAATATCAAGGAGTTCTCTCACACATCAGACTAGTCTTTGGTTAGGGATACAAGCTCAAGGGAAGAGCTCACCACAAAAGACTAGTCTGATGTGTGAGAGAATCCCTTGATATTATATCCCACTAGATGGTTTCCCACCTAGCCGATATGGGATCGTAACATATGATGCCTTTTCAGGCATAGCAGAACAAACCTGCATTTGATAAAGTTCCGGACAAGCCTACGTCAGCACCCTGCAGCAGGGCAGCTTGTTTAAGTCTCTCGAGCTCTTGCTCCAGCTGAGAAAGCTTTAACCGGCTTGATTCTAGTTGCAGAACATATGCCTGAAATGCCGAAACATGAATAAATTTTGGTATTAGGTATCGAAAATCTGATTGCTGGAGTTTTATTTACCTTTTTCCTCAACCGGCTTTTACGAGCTGCCTCACGATTTTGTGTCAAGCGCCTTTGGCTCTGCTGGGACACATGAGAGTTCTTAAGATCTGGCGGGTTGCTTGTTTCGCCGTGACTTTGGAAATTCTGGAAAGATTGAGCAGGACTGTAATCTACCTGAAACATTGAACCAGGGACAATCCAAGTGAATATCACTCAATAATCTCCTCTCCGCATCACATCGGGTCATCAAATGACCCAGCAAATCATGGGGCTCTGATACCACTGTTAGGGTTTAACCCAATTAAATTCTAACTCGGTTCTAACTCAAAAATCCGGACTTGTAACTCTTACTAGTAGAATTCAATATAAGTTTTTACCATTTTTTTCATTCTCGGAGATGTGGGACAATCCAAGTAAATATCTATCAACACATTTTAGTACTATAAATGGAGTTACCTTCGACTTGATGACTGATACCGGATGTACTGGACCCGTAACGGCCTGATCAGTTGTTGTCGTGGTAAAGGGCGGCCTGAAGGTTTCTTTCCACATGTTCATCTGGTGAAGTGGATCATAGATGCCCATTTTTCTTGCTGTGGCGAATTCAGTTGATGCAGAGCTCATATGAAACTAGGACTGTTGAGGCCTAAAAAAGCTCTGAATCCTGGAAAAATGAAGAACAGAACAAATCCTGAAGGGGAAATTAAAGCACAGAAAAGCCGATTTAAGTTCTGATTTCTGAAGCAGAGGACTCGAAGAAGAACAGGACAACCAAAGTAAGTCAAACATTTAGGACACGAATCTGGCAAACTGGGGTATCTGGAAATGAGTTCACAATCACTCAACTTCCACTACAAACCCAAGAACAAGCATGAGAATCATCAACAGGTCGACAACAGAAAAGTCCTAACTTGTACAAAACAACCTAAACAACACAAATTAAGAACACAACACTAAATCAGGTAACACAATTCTCGAGCCTTGAACTTCTACAAAACTACTTTTTCACCTTTTTTTTTGTCGAGTAAACCAACCAAACACAATCTGGAGACTCACCTGCAGATCATGAAATGTGCAGGAAGCTCTCCTTCACTAAAACCTCAAACACAACAACTGGCCCCAACTCATCATACAAACCCTCCTAGAACTTAAATACCCAAAGAAACCCTAGCAAGCTTATTACACAAAAATCCAACCTGAAACTCCAACCACCAATTTTTCTTCTTCTTTCTAGAGAGAGAATCAAATACCCAGATTCCTGAAAAGAGAAGAGTTTTTTGCCAACCCTCAAAAATGGGTTACAGAAGCTGAATAATTTCTTTCTTTAAACCCTGGAAAAAAGAAAGAAGAAAAGATTGAAATGCGCACCAGGTCACACACTTGCTTCAGCCACACTTCGAATCTGATCAGTTAAATATACTTTTTTACCGCGAGGAGGAAGAATCTAGCTGCTGAAGATTCTCCCGCATCTTTGAATTTTTTGAAACCAGATGTTTGTATTATATATATAAATATATGAATCGAGGGAGCTCAGAGATTCCTCGCCAGGGAGTTGGTTTAGGGTTTACGTGTGAGCTTGGGAGGCTGTGTAGTGCTTCCTGGTCTCATTGGTGTGTTACACTTTTTGTCTTTTGATTAATGTTCTCTCATCCTTCATCCATTCTTTATAACCATTCGAATTAAAAAGCCGATCCGAACCATTATAAACTTATCAAATCTGTCCAATCACCATCATCCAAATCACCACAATTTTGAGTCCATCTCAATACCTATTTACTTTTATATTTTCAAATCTTCACCGTCATCCTTATGACTCGGATTAATTCTTCCAACATTTATCAATATTTATATTTTCCTTTACAATGGCAATATTTATATGCATTTTTCAGAGTGGCTGGTCGATCTAACCATGTGAAAAAATGGAAAAGACAAAACAAGGAATTAGGATGTGTCGCATTGAGTGGTGTAGCTATTGAATATAAACTGACCTAACTTTAATGCAACTTGGTCCCTTTTTCATTGATTTGAACCCATAACATAACAATGCTATTTCCCATTACTGAGGGACTTATCCCAATTTTGCTTTTTGTAAAGTTGAAAGAGCATAAAAGTAGATTGTTTTGCAATTATTTGCACAAAAGAATGTATCATTCATTGCAAGTTAGTCCTCCCTGTTATCTGTATTTGCAAATAATTGCACAAGAAAAATATATAATTGATTGCAAGTTTAGTCCTCCAAAATCCTTTTATTTACAATTATTTGCTTAAAAGAATTAAGAGAAATGTATCATTCATTGCAAGTTAGTCCTCCGTGTTATCTGTATTTGCAAACATTTGCGCAAGAAAATATATCACTGGTTGCAAGTTAGTCCTCCAAAATCCTTGTATTTACAAATATTTGCTCAAAAGAAAGAAGAGAGATGTCCCATTCATTGCAAGTTAGTCCTCCGTGTTCTCTATATTTGCAAATATTTGTGCAAGAAAATATATCTTTGATTGCAAGTTAGTCCTCCAAAATTCATCTATTTACAATTATTTTCTCAAAAGAAAAAAATACGACATTATTAGCTAGCTAGTCCTCCAAAATCCTTGTATTCACAATTATTAAATGCAAATAAAATAAAAACTTGATAGCAAGCTAGTCCTCAATAGTCTTTAATCCTAGAGTATTTGCAATTATTCGCACAAATAAAAGAGGTAAAATACAACATTGATTGCAAGTTAGTCCCCACAGTCTTTTGTATATACAATTGTTTCATTTGCACAAAACAATACAACATTAATAGCAAGTTAGTCCTCCCAAGTCCTTGTAATTGCAAAAAGTTCCTCAAAAGAAACAAAAATTATATTTGATAGTAAAGTCAGCGGTTCATAGTCTTAATATTTACAATTATTTACCCATAACAAAAAATTGGAAGTGTATTAATACTTATAACTCAATATGAGAGAGTTACAGACAAACGATTATAAACAAAAAAGAATCTGACAAGTTAACCGGAACATATCGACTCTGCAACAATGGCTAATTGTAGTCGTTTCTTAATAAAAATTCGTCCGACCAAACTTTCTGCGTGATAAAAGACAACTTTACCTCAAAATTAAAAGTGTTGCCGATGACCCCATACATCAACCTACCACGCTGCTACGATCCTGATCGTAAATTAAAATAGAACACTGATTGCAAGTTAGTCCTCCAAAATCCTTGTATTCGCAATTCGTGCAGTGTCCAAGTTTTCATGCACAACCTTTTGTCCAACATCTTCTTCTCAAATTTGTAACACGTCTACCACTTTGGCAATACATATTAAGCTAATAATGATGTTTGTGAATATATATGTTCATGTATACATGTTTGACATGATGCATGGTGCTATTGTTAAAGAATATACCGTCTTGCTTTGTGAGAAAGATTCTAAGGTGTTCATAAAGAATCTAAGACTAAATTAGGGTTTGTAATGGATTTTGTCCTCAAAGGTTGGTTGAGCATAAACCGTGAGAAAGGTCGATGAAACCCTAGAATCAAGATTATCCCCATCTATTATATTGCCTCTAAGTACTGCATTTAGAACCAAGTTGGAAGTTACCTTTTGAGAAATTTTTTTTACTGCAGACGGTTTTGCAGAACGTTTACTACAATTATCCATCCTTAGTCATTTTTAGTGAGACGATTTCATCAGAAACATCGCCAATACTAATGGCTTAACCAAAAGTTGGCACTCCAACTTACACTTCACCATGTATCCTCCATTGAGAGCTTCAACAAGCTACTGAGATTTGATATCACAATAATTTCATGGGACAGTAATTAGCCATAAAGTAAAAGGCAAGGGAGAAAGAAAGGAAGAAATAGGGTTTGTTGGGGCAAGTGGGTATTTAGTCATTTGATAATGCATGAACTCTTTTTCTACATGATGATAACGACCGTGAAATTAATATCTGAAATGTAGTATCAATTTTTATCAGTTTAATATCTGATATATAGTCCAATGGGCTACATGATATTAAATTAATTTTTATAAGGATGAGATCATCACAGGATTTCTATGCATCGTCCTGATGTTGCACTACTACCATGACCAGGCGCACCCCACTAAAAAAAAAAATCACCATTTGGGGACCAGCTCTTGTCTTCAATATATAAAGAGACAAAGATGGTGCGATCACATCCCAATTACACACTAAAAACAAACACTAAACCATATGTTATTCTCTCTCAACCCAATTTTGAGGAAACCCTAGATGGGGGAGAAATCTCAATCCATGAATCCAATAAAGTTGTTATACAAATTATTGACACTTATGCACAAATCATGCAGAGCCATTAGTCATAAAAATTACATATATTGATTGGATTTGAGTGCAATAAGATTGGCAAGTATATTTGGAGTAGAGTGTTGGATCTAAGATACAATGTCTTTTGGAGTGTGATCATAAAAAAAGAGGAGAACATGGAACCAAAAGCTCCTCCACCATCCCAAAAATTAGGTTAATGTGTAATCAACTCTCACCTTTTTTTTTCTCCCACTTTAAAGAGAGACAAGCACCATAAACCCTAATGAGCTTCATTTTGCAGTGCAGTGAATTGATTCAAGTTGTGGCTTGATTTTCAGACTCCATGAACCCTTAATTCGAGTTATGTGCAACTTTAATAACAATAATTTGTGAGAGATTAAGATTAATTCGAAATTATATATTTTCAAATAAAATAACATATTTCTTTTAAATGACAGAGAATTGGAGCATTGGGCCTCATATCGTGTCTGTTGGGCCAAAAACTAAATCCGTCGGCCCAAATTCTATCCGGGCTCAAAAGAAACGAAACAAATTAGAAATGCACAAGAAAACTATCCTGACTCAGCAAGCTAAGCGGCCCACGCACACATTAAATTGCGCGCCCCAAGCATACATTAGCAGCGCTAATGTATGAAGCCGGAGCGGCAGTAATGTTGCCTTGGGGCGCCTAACTCAGCAAGTTACGTGTCATATGCACACAATAAGTTGCGCGCTCCAGGCATAATGTTTTCTTGGGGCACCGTATTCTCTGAGGTACGCTAAAAATTAAAATAAATAAATAAAAATCGGGTTGCCTCCCATAAAGCGCACTTGTTTAACGTTGTTGGCTCGACGGTACCTCTCATCCTTAAGCATTTACCGGCTCAGCCAATTCGAACTCCTTATCCGGTGGGACATCCTCTCCAAAAAGAACATCTTCTTGTAGCAATTGAGACAATGGCAATGCCGGCTTCAAAAAGTCTTTAACAAGGGATGTCAAGAATCGAACCATATTCGCTGACATATTTGATATTTTTTTTGTCATTGAACCAAGCCCTGAAGCCCTGATGAGCATCTTTGGATAATAGCTTGAGGGTTTCTTGTCTATTTTGAGTCTTGTCAAGCTTTGTGTGGAACTAAAAATGTTTAGATTTTCTTTTCTTTGTACTAACTTTGTCCCTCCATTAAAATCATTTTTTGGGGAACCGTTTGGACTTTAAGAGCATCTCCAAATGAAGCTTGTAAACAGGCCCATTAGCTATAATATTCAATTTTACATCGAAAATATAGATTTTCTCTTCTCCAACGCAGCTCTCTACTTCTCTATAATTTTAGAGAATCAATTCTGGAGTCGCCAAATCTGCTAGTGGACTTCCATCGCTATCCCGTATTTATTGTTGTTGGAGGCGGAGAGGCCACAGATATTCTCGACGCCGTTCGCGGAACCTAGGAAGCTGCTTCTTGCCTCCGTGCTGCTTCCACAGTCCTTCGACTCGGCTTTAGCTCGTTCCTATACGCTCCATTAGGGTTCATCCTCTCTGAAGCTTCAGCGAAATCCGTCGTCTTACAGTTCCAGAAGCGGAGCTTCCATTTCGGCTTCCAGACAGTCGATTGAGATATATCTAGGTTCGTGTGTGTGGTTGATTATTTATACATGCATGTTGATTGGGGATTGCTCGGTGATTTTTTGTTGTTGATTTATTTGATTTGGTTTGGTGTTGCTTCGTTCTTGATCGGAATCGGCGTCCTATTGTTTAGATCATTGCTCGGTTGATTTTAATTTTGATTTGAGGCCGAGGTTGATTAGGTTTGAGTTTTGAAAATCCTGGTTGAATGGAAAACTGCATGAAGTTAGGGTTTCGTGGTTGTTGAATTTAGTTTGATCCGTGCAGTTGAATGTTTCCTTTAAATTCGTTGATTTTTTGATGGTATTTGTAAATTCTGTTTTGATTTTAGAGAGAATGGCAAAGAGTTACTTCAAGGAAGAGCATGAACTTGGTAAATGCTCCCTTTAATTGTCATAATGATGGTGATTAGAGTAGAAAGATGTATTCTTTATGTGCTGAGTCTTGTTGTTGTTGTTGATATTTCAGAGAAAAGAAACGCAGAGGCCTCAAGAATTAGGGAGAAGTACCCTGATAGAATTCCGGTGAGGCTTTCTTTGCATCTTCAAAATATTTTGATTGTGGAATTATGAATTTTTTAGATGCTTGACCTTTTTCTGCCGTGGCGGGGTTGTAAAGATGATTTCTAATGAAAGTGTTTTGTCTTGACCTTTCTTTGCATCTTCATTGATAACAATAACAATGTGCGTGATCAAATAACCTGCAGTGTTGCTGGGTATTCTTTTTCAAATGAAGCACCTGTAGCGACCTTTTCCCTGCAACATTGAATATTGATTCTTCCTTTATGTAGATATAGGAAACTTGTATTTATATTGCTAGATATCTTGGTGCTATTTCAAATGCTAACAAAAATTCTGTCAACCTTTGTAAGTGATTGGGGCACATTCAGTACATCAGACTATCATTTTCCTTGCTAGACACTGAATTACACTCACAACAGTAAAGATTGAACCTCACATTGGTTAATTCAAAAGGCTTGTATGTTCAATATTTTTTCAGAAGTTTCTTAAAGCTACCTATGTGTGTTTGAATTTATACAGTTTCTTATGTCATTTGACTGATTTATATGTGCACTGCGAAGTATCTCCTGGCAGGGTCCTGCAACCATGACTTAGCTCTCTAACAATTGTCGTAATTAAAAATTGCAAGTATCTTGTTCCAGCTGACTTAACTGTTGGACAATTTGTATATGTTATCCGAAAAAGAATTAAACTGAGTGCAGAAAAGGCCATTTTCATATTTATGGACAACATGCTGCCACCCACAGGTATGTTTAGTAAAATCCCAAGATGATGTGATGAAACCTGTGTTGCCAAGTCTCTTAGAAGTAGTATTTATGCGCAGGCGCTATAATGTCTGCCATATATGAAGAGAAAAAGGACGTAGATGGGTTCCTCTACGTAACTTACAGCGGAGAGAATACTTTCGGAGATGCTGCAACCCGGACTAATTTCTCTTCAAGAGACCATTGCAAAATCTGAGTTTCATGGAAGTGTAGTTGCAACTCATGAATGCGTACCTTGATATATTGAGTTTCTGTTTTTTTTTATGTTATCATATATTGAGTTTCATGGATGTATACATTGATATATTGAGTTTCTATATTTTGTTTCAATCTGTTTTGTAAATTTCTAAGTATACATAATCATTATGCATAACTCCATTAGAGCACAATCTTTTTTTCATCATCTAAATTATACATAATCAATATAATATTATATTTTAGCTAATCATTTTAGGTGACGCCGTTGGAGATGCTCTAATATTTTAGATCGAGTGAGAATGTGTTTAGTACAAATTTAATAATCAAACATATTAACTGTCTTGTCAATAACATGTAATGATCTTTTTATGTGGACTACGTAATTCAATTGGATTCGACTTATAAAAGATTGATTTCATCATCATGTCAGAAGGAGATGGTATTTGAAATTTAGAATTGATCATCCATAGCTAGTGTGATGTATTCTTCGTGGAGGAAAGACCGAGTCATTGTACTGACCTATTGAATTTTGATAATACGATAGATAGATGAGACAAACTAGACTGATCTTGTTCTGATATCGGATCGATCGTCACTCTTTCAAAAACATCATTTTACCATATGAACTTATACACATGTTGCAACTTGTTTAGAGTCATAGTCATGTTTTCCTCCAAATCCATTTCCATTTGAGGCACCTAACAACTTATATAGTCAACTTCAACACCACGCCACACCACACTATAACTCGGAAATCCTAAGAGCATCTGCACCGACTTCAGTAGCTGCTAAATGATTTAATATTTAATCAATAGCTTTTTCAGCACTTCTCAACTCCCTTATAAGATTTTCGGCCTTAAATCATCTAGCAGCTACTGTAACAATTATCGAAATCGGTACAGATGCTCTCCGAACAACAAAAACCCAAATAAAAAAAACACATGCACGAGGCAGCCAACCAACGATGAATTATTGAAACCAATCCAACACCCACCTAACTCAATTTACCTAACATCAAATTTGCCCCAAGAACAACAACAATGGAATAACATCACAGTATATTCCTGCTGGTCAACGCTAGACACTTGACTCATTTGAAAGGAAGGAAATTAGGGTTAGGTGGGAGATTGAAGGAAATGGGTCTGGTTAGGGTTTGGTGTGCCATTGGTGCAATCTTGACCTTCTCTATTTTACACACTTGAAAACCTCAAAACTCCTAATATGATTTCACTCTATCATTGTTGGTGTAGATTAATAGAAAGGTCAATTGGCTCATGGAGCTTATGAAATAACACTATGTTTTGTTGTGTCCATTTGCTCTAACAAAATCACCAACATTATATTTTTGATCATATTATTTTTGTTTAACGAACTTTATTATAAAAACCAATATTCATCTTAGTTGAAACCAATACAAAACATCATAAGTTACAACCTTAATATTCCGTTTGGTTCTTGAAAAATTTGAGGGATGGCACGGAAATTCGAGGGAAAGTGATTTTTTTTGTTCGGTCTGTCATGGAAAATGAAAAAAAAATAAATACATCATAAAAAATTTCCTTATAACTTTCTATCAAATAGAAATGTTAATTTTTATTTTGTTTCCGTTTCATTTTCTTTCTGCTCGGATTTCTAAGATCCAAACAAAATCCACTCACTTCAAATTCACTTGCATTGAAGCATGGCATGGTTGCACAATTTAACTGTATAATAATTATATTTAATTTGAAATAAAGTTGAGAATGAGTATATATTGTTGTGACTTAAAGTTTCAGTCATTCGGTTCGATTATAATCGGTTGAGCCCAATAAATTTTTAAAAGAGGCATATATAATATTGAGAAATATGAGATGTATTTATTATACTTATTTTTGATTTAATATTAAAATAAATACGACAGTTTTGAATCCAGGTGATGACAGAGTTACAAATAGTTGTGGTCGTTCCTCTCAAAATGGGATTTTGTTGTGTTCGCAGAAATCCAGCCTCCGATTTTCCGATAAAAAAACGATTAGATTTCGTCACCCACCTCGACTGTGACGCACTGACCCGTCGCTGATTGACAACAACCCTCGTCACTTGGAACTTCGCTGTCCGACGCCTCCTCGGTTTCTCCGCGCCCTCCCATTTCGCTCCATTTACGCAGGTCTGATCTTTCTCTCTGCTCCTAGATTGGTCGGTTGATCAAGCGTTGCTAGGGTTTTGATATTGTTGGATTTTGTGTGTGGAAGAAAGCCCTAAAGTTTTGAGGTTTAAAAATCTGACCTTTTTTTGGCTGATTGGGGTTTTGGGTGTTGGTGGGGTTTGGTAGTTTTTTGTGTTGGTTGCTGGAATTGATTGGTGGGTGTGTTGAGCTTGATCAAAAGTAGGCCATCTGGGCAGGAAAGGATTGATCTTGTTAGGGTTTATGATTTGATAAATGAAGTCAAGTTTCAGTTCTTAGTAATCTGAATTCTGAGTTTGAGCTCTATGAAAGTTTTGATCTGATTAGGCGATTAAACCATCAGCAGCGGATTACAGGGTCTTTGTGTTGATCGCAGCTTCGCGTATGATTTGTAGTTGTTGATTCCATCAGTGACCTGCTGGCAGTTTGTTTTGAACAAATTGTTAATTCATTTTGGGGCGATTAGTCCAAAAACTTCATTTGTGGTGATTTTGAATTCTCCGGATTAGAATAAGCGGCAATCAAGTTCACTTCAGTCTATGTTTCTGTCTTAGTTGGTTTTGTATCAGCCACCTGTTGAATCTGATCGGTTCGAGGCCATGTAATTGTTAGGAAGAAACTGCCGATTCCTGGAAGAACTGATTTGTTCATTGTTAATTCAATTGTGATATGCTCCTTGACTGTGTTTATAAACCAGGTTTATAGCGACATTCATAGTCATCACACACCTCGGAACCCTCGTCACCTGGAACTTCGCTGTCCGACGCCTACTCGGTATCTCAGACCCCATCCCATTTCGCTCCAATTTACACAGGTTTGATCTTTCTCTCTGTTCCTAGCTTGGTCGGTTGTTCAAGCGTTGCAGTGGTTTTGATATGGTTGGATTTTTTGTGTGGAATAAAACCCTAAAGTTTTGAGGTTTAAAAAAATCTGAGCTTTTTTTTTTTGGCTGATGGGGGTTTTGTCCTTCAAGATTGGTGAAAGCAGCTCGTAAGTATCCAGTTGCGTCATTTGAAGACTCGATTATTTTTCTCTATATGTGTACTCTGTGTTGTATACCTTGCCACAAATCTGTTCTGTATGGCCTTGTTTTTGTTTATGCAACTCATTGTTCAGAACATTGATTCAAGTATTGATTAATTTTTTTTTCATTTTTCTTTCTGTAATTTTCCAGAGATGAATATGACTGACCTAGTCACTGGCCCCAACTCTCCCTCTTGGGGGTTTAGCTGGTCCGTGCTTCTCCTCTCAGTAATTTATTTTCATTTCCTAAGCTTCCCATCTTCACTGCGTTGAAAGATATGTGTATTGGTTATTGGCTGACTGTATTGCCCTTGTGTTTCAACCTACTGCTTCCCATGTTAGTAATGTTCTTGTTGCAGCTTTCAGTGGCTTGGTTATGATTGCTAAATGTTTCCGCGAAGTCTACCATTATTGAGTGATTAATGTAAACTGAAACACTCTGGAAAAGACTCTTTCCACTGACATTTTCCTGTTTCAACCTTTTCTTCTATATTTTGAACATCCCCTAATAGAATTTCAGTCAAATAGGCATTTGATTGATCCCAGTTAATGAATTCACTTTTTTGCAGTGACTTGGCAGTGGATTTTAAATCTGATGACAAGGCATCAATAGTATATACAGCATTGGCTGTTGACAAAGAGGTGATCTTTTACATATCAACAGGAGTATAGTTTTCTGAGTTGTTAATCAGTTTTATTCTCAACTGCAGTTACAGCCAGATAAGGTTAAAAGGCAGATGACAGTTGCTGATGGGAAGCTTTCGGTGTATGGTTTTCTTTTAAAATCTAAAAAGATAAAATCAATATATGTTTCAATAGTTAGCTGACATTTAGTCTTCCGTTTGATCTAAGAAAAGTGATGGTTGGGTATTAACATTATTGAGGAAAATTTGGTGTTAGTTGAATCAACTTATACAAAAATATTATGTTGAGGTGATGCTAAAATCTCTTTCAGTCACTGTAGTCTTGGACCTAACAAAAAAATTGTTTTCTTCCATTCTTCCTATTTTACAGTGAGGTAGTTTGATTATTATAGATACCTACTCATCTTGAATTATATCTGACCACATCATCGTGTTTTGTGGATCAGCCATTTTGAGGCCGTCGAAGCAAGGTTTCTTCGTGCATCTTTCAGTGCGTTCATGGATGTTCTCACACTTGCTACAAAGACTATAGAAGAGTTTGGGCAAGGAATGTTTCGGTGATCAATCCATGAGTCAAAGTCGTTTATTATTGTTCCATCAAATGTATTTTGTGCACTTGATCTATAAAATCTTTCATACTAGTCAGATCGAGTGCTGTATTTGGTGGGTAAAATTTAGGCATGTGAAATTCTAATTATACAGATAAAAACTGCTTTGGGTTCTTGTTTTAGAAACAGATAGATGATATGTTACATGTACATTTAATCATTGATTCAGACTTTGTGAAGGAAAGTGATCAATATGAAACTGCGCAGTGTGATTGTTATGTAGATGGTTTGGGCAGAAGATGTTTAAGATTTTGTAGGCAGGCAAATTTTAACTAGGAAGTCTCAAATTCTAGATGAATAATTATATTCCTTATTTACAACTTTCTATATCGAATGCCCTATGAATGAAATGGGCAGTATGTGAATCCTAACAGACTTACCCTCAAAGTAGATGGCTTTCTCTAACTTCTTCAGAGTTTCTTATTGTTGTCTGTGGTAAAATGGCAGGACTTAGAACCTTACCTAATAATTTTGAGGATACAAGTGCTTCAGGATAACTCATAAGAAGTTGGTAGATGGTTGTGGTTTAGAGATGAACCTTATATTTATTTGAATTGGCCTTAAGAAAAGAAATCAAAGTTTGTTTAGGATTTTGCACTCTACTTCTGAATTTGAGACTCTTAAGTGGAGATATGGCAGTGCAGCTTCCGCCTTCCTGTATATATGCACATGCGTCATCAGGATTTTCCCTCATGTTACCATATCATTTTTTGGATTTTCTGCATTTGGATGTTGAAGTAGTTTCACCATAATTTTGGAATCATAGAAAGATTTTTTTTTGAGGCAAGAATATTCAGGCCAAGGTCCTAATTGATACACGGTGGCTTTTCTCTGGAGATATGCGGGGCGAAATTGATACACGGTGGCTTTTCAATGTTATTTTCAAGCGTGTTACTTTTAGATCTCTCTGTCCTGTCTAAATTCTGTGACCAAAATGGATATTTTTCTAGGTTCTCCTACATTGCAATATGCTGTCTGTCGTTACTACGTCGTTTGGAGATAATTAACGTCAAGAAGGCGGTAGATTATATTGTGAGTTGTAAAAATCTCGATGGTGGCTTTGGATGTACACCTGGCGGGGAGTCTCATGCCGGACAAAGTGAGTTTGTTTCTTTACCTTGTACTTGCTTTGGTCCGTTAATTCTGTCATCCTGTTGCACTTTCACTTTTATGGTTCGGTCATTCTGGCTATTTTTCACTTCAAATTCAGTTTTCTGCTGTGTGGGTGCTCTTGCTATTACGGGTTCACTACATCACATCGACAAAGACCTTCTTGGCTGGTGGTTATGTGAGCGTCAAGTAAAGTCTGGAGGTCTAAATGGGCGACCTGAGAAGCTTCCTGATGTGAGTTGTTATATGAATGAGAATGTCCATAAATATTTAAACTTAACTTGTAGCTGATACTTCAGGTTTGCTACTCATGGTGGGTCCTCTCCAGTTTAATTATGATAGACAGAGTCCATTGGATTGACAAAGAAAAGCTTGTGAAGTTCATCCTCGACTGTCAGGTTCATTTTTTTTTTTTACTTTGTGTAGTGTCATGAAGTATGAGTTTGTAATAAGAGATATATCATCTCGCCTCCTCCTAGGATAAAGAAAATGGTGGAATCTCAGATAGACCAGATGATGCGGTTGACGTGTTTCATACCTATTTTGGTGTAGCTGGTAAGTTTTGTTGCAGTAAAAATGTTGATGAGTCACTTAAATTAAGCAGTATTACTTTTCAACAAATTGATGTTGATGCAGGACTTTCACTACTAGAATATCCTGGCATTAAAGCTATAGACCCCGCTTATGCATTGCCGGTTAATGTCGTAGACAGAGTTTTAATCGGCAGACCAAAGTCCGTCGTCTGAGATGAATCCTGGACCCTCCGTTTCCAGATTCAATCATGATACCTCCTCAAGAAGCTGCAGCAGGGCAGATGAATCCTGGACCCTGGCCTCCAGCCGTTGATGGGTTTAAATCAGGGATAATGTATTAAAATTATGAGTAGAATTGGGAACTGTAAACAATTTTGAGGAACAAGATAGTTATTTACATGGAAGGAAAACATTCTGTACAATTTGGGTTCCTGCAATCTTGCGCAGTTTTTTGTCTTTGCCAGTACAACACTTGTTTGTTTACTGGATCAAAAACAAGCATTAGCACGACCACTTTTTGGTAGCGTCGACAATCATGGCTCGAGTCCAGTGTTCAATATCCTCCTCCCCTTGCGACGGGGGAGGTGGAAAAGTAGGATGCTCGACGAAATCCCATCCTTCAATGCAGGTATCACTGGGATATATGTAACTGGCAGCAGAATTAAGAAGACTAATGTTTCTCTGCAGGAATAAGCAAAAACAATGAGGCACCAAACTGTGCAATTATCTAATGTACCGAGCAGAAGAATTATAAGTAATACCATCGGTGATAACGTGTGTGCACTCTCCTGTAAGCTGCTTGACAAAATGGTTGAATTACCATTCCACACCGATATTTTCAACTGTTGAACTTGCTTGTTAGACCTGAAAAATGTCGCTCAGACTAATATCATAATTCTTTACACTTACAGAATTCAAATACCCTAAAATTTTGGTCATGACTCGTGAGTTGATAGGCATGTCAGCGAATACAAACACATGGAGAAATGACTACCCATTCCAAGCCCTTTATGGGCGACTATAAATCAGAAACGAAAAAATCCTTTTATTCCAACACCAATAGGTTGAAGGACATTTTTGAACTATGGATCTTATTTATAAGAGAAAACATATAGCCCACCACGCCTAAGGAGGAGGAATAGGGATATTTACCTTGAACAAGCCATGAAGGCGGAACGAATTTCCTTGGAAGACGACAGTGTGCCTAATAGCTTAGCGAATCCCTCAAAAGTGGATGCCTCCGGTGGAACGTCCATACACAAAGAGTTGTAACAGTATGCAGTTATACACGCCACACTTTTCTTGAGAAGTGAAATTCCTCTTTGTAAATCCTTGTACGTCACACCAGAATGAGGGGAAGCAGATAAATCATTAAATCTGGTGCTTCTGGTAGAATCCAGACATGGTCTTCTTTCAGACTCCATAGAAGCTACTCCAAAATTACTAGAGTTTTTTTCAGACCACGAATTGTCTACAGCTGTTGAGCTGTAATTTTGACGAGGTACAAAAAGAGGATACTCGTTGCTGCAAGGGTTAAAAGTAGATGAGAATTCAAAGACCATGTCAACTTTCCTAGTTAAATCACATATATGTTCAAAATACCTTCGAGATGATGGACGTGGATCCCAGTAAGAATCTCGCTGCCAAATCCTAGAGCATGATCCCTGTAGTACGCGAAAATGTAATTCAAACCAAACTAGTTCAGGACCTCCCCATCATAAGAAGACTAGATGGTACTTTTAATCGGTTTAAGATCCCTGTAATACGAAACAAGAGCATCGCAGTACGGATGGGCCACAGAATATTCATCAAAACTTACTGCGAATCCTGAATTATAAAGTGCTGGAGCTGCTAAGTTCTGCACAACAAGATTTAGAAGCTGCACCATGTACCTATATTGAAAGACGTTTAACTTCTAATATTTATTAGGATAAAATAAAGCTGCGCCTTGGACATTTTCTCATAAAAATTTAATGATAAATTACCCCAAAGAAGCAGCAAGCTCATCCGAAGGAACAGAGAGGGGATCGAATCCTCTTGGTAAGCGTGCATTGCATATTTGATCATACTGACCGTTTGATGCATCTTTTCTCTCATCGTCTATAGTGACCTGACATGAAAGTGAGTGGCCGTCAACTTTAGGGCATTGTGTAAGAATTTTGGGTAACAGCTATAAGTAGACACAGAAGCACGGATCAACCAACTTCTGCTGTTTAAAAGAGGTTGTTGAAAAATCAAGAAATTGAAGGTGTTGCATAATCAATTCCAACAAAAACAGCAAAATGAATTTCAGTTCAAAAATTAGAAAAAAAGTTAAGTGGCTGTGTTGCTTTGCTGTAAACGTGAGTATGTCGTTCAAATGGATTTGCTATAATGCGCAAATTACTACGCAATTCGGGCATTAATTCACTTACTCGACGTTGTGGAAGCAGCTTGCATATCTGTTTTATAACCACTGACTGTTTGTGAAGGCGTTCTGACGTAATGGCCATCTACATCATGGTAAATGATTCATAATTAGATCACCAACATATGATAAAATCAGTTAATAAGCGACAAAGTCCGAAAACTATTTTTAAGGGCCAACGAAAAACGAAGAGGAGCCTCACATATCCCAGTCCTTGAGCGCAAATGAGGTTTGGATAAAATTTCTCCAGCAGTTCCACGCGATTCTTTTCTAACTGCGGTACAATTCCAAACTTTCAGTGCAAAACAAAATGAAGCACACAGCCGCTAAATCAACCTACAAGCCACAGAAAACAGTAGGCGCTTACCGTTTTCTGGGCTGATTCAAGCAACCCATATTGCACATTTAGCTCATCCGACATCTTCTCAACCTTAGCCCTTTCTGTTGCAGACCCAGTAATTCAATCATATTAGTAAAAACATGTCCTTCTGTGAAACCACAATCTGTATACGTCGCCGCGCAAACCAACCTTTTATCAGTAGCTCTTTATTGCATTGAAGTTTTTCTCTCAGCCTAGCAAGTTTCTCACTCTGAATCACCCTCCAATTCCTTTGTTCATCCGCCTTCGCCTACAAACACATCCCCAACAACCAACAACTCAAATTACATGACTACCAGAACACGCCCCGGTTTCATACCTCATAAACGAAAACAAGCGGAATTAGAAAAAATGCAAAATTCCTATCAATCTATCAAAGCTCTAAACAAAACTTGCATCAACAAAAATTCTCCATATCAGAATTTAGCATCTAACTCCATGGATGCCAAAAAAGCAAACCTTAAGAGCAAGTAACTCAGCCAATCTCTGACACAACGGCTCCCGGCGACTCTTGAGCGCTTTCAAGTAAGTATTATACTCATTCAAACTGCACATACAACCAAACACAAACGCCCAAAATCAAAACCCTAATCAACCAAAATTAACAAAACCTTAGTCAACATCACCTTCCCAAATTCATCCTTAACCAACCCATTAATCACCTGTAGTTAACGCACCCGGAGCAAACCGAAGCGAGGTTCGATTTCTCGCAAAATGCACAATTCGTCTTCCGATTGACCCCCATATGGCTCCTCATCGACGGAGGCTCACCGGAATATTCCAATTGTAGAAGTGAAATTGAAATTCGCGCGATTCTGTGTCTCAATTGCTGATTGGGAATCGATTTGCTTGCGATCCAAGCAACAGCGAGAATTGGTTGATGATGCGAAATCGAAACTCTGAAATTCAATTTTCCACGAAAAAGCTTCCTTTCGTCTGATCGATATCGACGTCATCAAATACACATTTAATAATTAATTAAAATAAACATTATTTTGGCGACGGAATTACCGTCGCTAAATGATTTGCATAACGATCAACGATCTGGTAAATAACTGAATGTTAACCGCTCTGCCATTTTCTAGGCAAAAAAACTTGGACGAATTTTTCGCGGTTCGATCGTTTAGCAGGAGATTCTCGCTTCTCGGGACTTCTCAGTTCGGTACATAGTCCGAGTTTGAATTCAAACCGGTTGATTCGGGAGCTTGGATTACCCAGTTGGGGAATTTGATGGATCTGAGTTTGGTAGTTGTTTGAGCGAGGAGCTGGTGAGTAGGCTGCTGCAGTCGAGCTGTTTATCGAAGGATGCGAGAAGATTGTGGTCGGTGATTCTGAAGTTTTTACATCGTGGATTCCGATGTGTATGTGGGTTGGTGATTTGGTGAGTGGTTAGTCATTTGATGTCCGAAAGATGTTTGATGAAATGTCTGAACCAAATGTCGTAGGTTGAACTGGTATGAAAAGTGGGTGTTTGGGATTTGGTCAGGAGAGCGGGGATTTGAGGTTGGTTGGTGATTTTCAGGAAACGGGGATTCGGCCGAATGTGAAAGCTTGCGTTTGATTTGGTGCTTGGGAAGCAAGGCAAATCCATGGCTCATCCTTGTTTGGTTCTACTGTAAATGAAGGAACTGTCATACAAGGTTTCACAGTTCTTCAGCAAATGCCTGAAACTGATGTTGTGTCGTGGACCGCAATGATATCTGGTTGTGCCAATCTTGGGCATGAGGGAGGCTGAGGCTCTTGAGTTCTTGAAAACTGAAAGTATGTGCTGATTTAGAATAGAAGCAATTCATTTGTTCCATTCCCCCTTGAACAAGTCACCTGACATGTCAAATGTGTTCCTGATCAATATGTGATAAGCAATCCAGGTTTTTGACAGCAAGCTATGGTTGTTGCTTTCTGCCAGGTAAGGAGGAATTTCTCATAGAATTGATCAGTTGATGTTTGGCGTCTTACTTAATTTGATGGAACCCAAGAGGACCACATGACCTCCTCCGCCTAACTTTACAGGTATGAGTCTTAATCCGAAACACTTGGCCTTTGGAGGGTCTTCATCTCATTTGAATTTTTGTTGAAAATTTCAGTCCTCATAGGCGTGGAAGGCTAGAGAGTTCACAGTTGACGAATAAAGTCAGACGTAGCGAGCAAGATCCACTCTGGCGTCTGATACTTAAGTTACAGCAGCCCAGCATTGCTGAATCACATTCAAACTCCCACTGAAGTTTCCTACATCCACACTGACCTTACCAGTTGGGTCACTGTTATAATCACAAGAATATATTCTTGCTTGCTGTTCAAGGAACTTCCCACCTATATAAACCCCACATCCTCTTTAGAATTATAACAACTCTTCAACCTTCATTCATTTCAGCTCCTTAGAAATACAGTTTTTCGCAGCAAAATCGGATTAAAGTTTCTTCCAAGATCTGCAGAATATCAGGTGAAGTCATGTATATGAGCAGTGGAATAGCTCAGGCTTATGTGATGAGAAAACTGCACAAGGAGAATTTGAAGGAGTCAGAGAGACAAGGCTGTGGCAAAACTGGTTATGAGCAGAAAAGCTCAGACACGGTCAAGCAAGGCTGCTTCTCATTCATGCAGCACAGCAAGAAGAAGAAGAAGATCTATGCTCAACCAGAAGATGTTGATCATCCTCATCCTCCATCTGTGGCTGTGGGACGTTGAGGACCGCCAAGAACCCGCAAAGATGGGGACAAGATTTGTTCATTAATAGCACACTGTAACTTATAGTTTTTAACACAAATGTCCCAACCAGCCTGATGAGCTGAATGAGAATACACTGTAAAGCAATAGCTGGGCCTGGGCAGCACCTGCACAAGAAACCATAGATATTATAATAAGATTTTGACTTCACAGAGAATCCAATTTTCAAATACCAGCAACGCCAAATCCATCATATTGAGAAACAAACAAACTGATTTACTGAGATTTCTGCTAGCAACAAACAAACCATTGTTGTCTCTGTCTAGCATAATTGAAGTTTGATTGATCATTGTAGTTTTCATTCATGCTACTGTCATACTCTCTGTCCAAGGACCCACTACCAGAGCTAGCCTTCAAAAGGTTTAAAGTTCCAAAATCTTGTAGATATCAAAAGCTACAAGTTCCATTTTATCCAGATCAAGAGATGCTCCATTTCAATCATAGATGATAAGTATTTTGCTACCTACCTATAATATATATCTTATAAAGTAGCTGATAATAAAAAATACACATGCTATGTCAGTTCAGGAATAACTTTTTAGTAAGTATAAGTGCATGCAAGTAGCAGCAGCATATCTCATCATAAGATATTTGTGTATCTGCATGTGTAGATTTCAATAGATAATGCTCAGTTCCTAGTTGCATATATTGCTCGTCTTCTAACATAGCTCATCAATAATGCCCTAACATACAGCAAGCTCTACACTCTCATCACCCAAGTTCCTAATCAAATCCCCAAAACTAGCTAGCTCTTTCATCTTCTGCCTCAATATGATGACAGTGTCAGCAAGAATGACCAAGCTAGCTCATGAGTTCAGCTCCAACTATGGTAAATTCATCAAAAAGTGGCACATGAAGCAAAATGGGCACATATATATTACCTAGTTACTAAGAACAGAGAAAAAAAAAGGTCCGAAAACACAAGATCACAACAACTCTCCAATTAAAATTCAAAACAGATGAAAGCAAGACCAAGTACCTGCAATGCAATGCTGCAATTCAATGTAATACAAGAAACATAGAATGGAAATGTAGTAGATGAAAAGTGTCATTACCCAAGAAACAAGTGTTGATGAGTCCACA
Organism: Umbilicus rupestris; assembly: GCA_963678935.1. Lineage (NCBI taxonomy): Eukaryota > Viridiplantae > Streptophyta > Magnoliopsida > Saxifragales > Crassulaceae > Umbilicus > Umbilicus rupestris. Next base: position 11,640,541 of record OY787619.1, read on the forward strand.
AAGCTCTCACCCTGGCCATTATCTACCAAAAGAATCGAGCCGCAGAAGATCTTGAAGAATAAGCACTTCTCACTCAGCTAATAACAGGCCTAATTGCTGGTACTTGCAAGTGAAACAAACTTGAACCTGAACTCGACCTCAGACTATTAAACCCATAACACTTCTTCCCTCCTCCTCCAGATGCTGCTAAAGAAGACGATGAAGCTGATGTCAATAACCCACCACTCCCACCTCCAAATCCTCCACTCCTATTGACACCCTCAGTTATACTCAAGGCTGACATTGACATAGATGACACCATTACTGGGGCTGCCATTGTTGATTCATCACCAGAACCCAGCTTTGCTCTCATCTCCTCATTATCATCCTCCTCCTCCACCTCATCACCTTCACCTTCATTTTCAACTTCAATTTTCAATTCATAACTACCACAATCACCAACAGATACATCTTTACAGCTCTGAACATCATCATGACCAACACTGCAACAATCCTCACCATCACCATCACCATCACCATCACCATCACCATCATCCACATCATCAAGAGGAATGAGCTGCAAAGTGAGTCGACCATCGGCCCGATGCGCGCGAAAATACTCATGATGCCTCACCTTCTCCTCCCTTATCACCAACCTCCCATCCGCGGTGTAATACTTCTTCATCACCCACCGCATGCGCGACGGTAGATTCTCCGTCCATCCCAGGTACGTGATCGGCGGCGGAAACTCCCTCCTCCGACCCCCCACCACCACCGCTTTCCGCATCCTACGCCGACGCTCGTAGCTCCGCTCGCAATCGCGGGTGTAGGATTCGAAATCCTCCTCGTTCCTCAAGTCAATGCAGCTTTCAACGCCGACATAATCGCCGATCAGAGACGCGTCCGATCCCGGCGAGTACTGCATCCTAGGGCTCCAATTCCAACAATTCCGTCAACCAAATTCCCAACAACAGTATCCTCTATCAAATCGATTCTTGACAAATTGAAAAACATCAAGATCCTTCAATCGATTCGGAGCTTCATGGACGACATCTGGAGAATTTATAGTGCGATGGAGATGAAGAAAAAACCAGCTAAGATTGGGATCAGAAGATGACGTCACCAATTGCAGCCGTTTCCGCCTTCCAACATTTCTGTTACTGACATAAACAAATAAATTAAAATATAAAAAATAATTAAATTTAAACCGCTGGATGCTTTCTACACTCAATCTCCGCCGTGTATTAATTGGCTTCTTATTAATTTAAAAAATAAAACTCAATCATGATTATCTGGACTAACCAATTTTAATTCATGGGTGGAATGAAATTATTTTAAATAAGTAAATTAAATAATATTGAAGATATTGCAATCATTTGGTGCTGTCCACGTGGAGGTGTTTCATGCAACGTGTTTCGTATTTTCACCAAAGTTAATTGTACATAAATATTCTATATTCATCCGTCATGGCGTAAAATAATATTAAATTATTTAGCGATTAGTGTTCGATTTTTAGTATGATCAGAACAAAAATTCGGATGAAATTTATGATAGAATATATGATAAAATTATATATTACACTGATCCAATTCGAATTCGACTTCGTAATATAACTCATTGTCTTTTAGTGGGCTATAGTTTTCTAGATTTGAATTGTTTGTGGGTTTACGCGCTTGATCAAATATTAAATGAAGAAGAACGTTTACACGCATGAATGAATTAAATTTGGGAATAAATGAAATGAAATAAGTTTACGTTGGTGTTTGTATCTAAAATTTAAGGAAATAAAAAGCAGCAAATTTCGTATGAGAGGATTTACCAGGAGAGGGAGGAGAAAAAGGAGGAGAGGAAGAACAATGCACCAAAAACATGATATGAAAACGAGGACCGGTCGGAGGATTTAGCGGTAAATCGGAGACCGGTGGCCGTTTTCACAAGGGATAGTCTTGTGATCAGGTTTTAATGATGTTCTTCATTTTGGTGAGAGGGATTTGAGGATGTTTTTATACAATTGGTTGATGGAGGAATGAGGAGAAGTTTATAAATAGAGGGAGTTGATTTAGGGGACGGACTTGGTTATTTTTGGGGTGTAGGAAAATTGAAGAATGGTGTGAATTTTACTGATAGTGAATCTGCTTTGCATTCAAGTAAAAATCCTGTTTATCATGAGCGTACTAAGCTTATTGACTTTGAGTTTCACTGACCAATATCCTTAACACATGAAGTTACATATAAGACTTGAACTGTGCAAGAAAAAAGAGAGTAAATGGGCGTCTCAAGTACCTTGTATAACATTCCAAAAAGTGGTTTGACATGGCATAGAGGTAGTACAAAATCTGCAGTGGACTGAAAAAAACTACGGGATTTTGATTTTCTGATTTTCAACACATTGTTACTGGTCACCGGATAGAACCTTGATGATATCAGAATCACCTGAAGAGAAGATATGGAGTTGTTAGGCTGAAGAAATAGCGTGGTTTGAGAATTCAAGCAGAGGAACAGATGAAATGGAGAATTCACCTGGATCGGATATGCTCAAGCAGGACACTCTGAAGTACTTACCGCAGGCCGTGCCAAGATCAACATTATCTGAAAGAAGATTACAAACAATTGAACATGCCTCTTGTTAGATATGTATACATAAATGAATTCAATTATGGCTACATATAGAATAAATACCTAAAGACAGACACATGACCGATTCCTCATCAAAAACAAAAATAAAACAACATAATGGGATTGACAACATATAGAACAAATAACGGGCACAATGATCCATGGGAGAGTAGCAAGATCGAGATTGTGAACATAGGTGAGCCAAATTTGTAAGTGTGGACAACATAAGTCTTTGCGCAGGATAGAAGCTTTACAGACAAATACCAGCAAAACAAAGTTCCACACAAAGGCTTTCAAATTCTTTAGAAGCTTTAAAATCAAATGCTTGCAATTCAGTAGCAGCTAAAATCTTGCTAGTATAATATACAAGCCAAAAATATCAGGAAATCAAGACTTCTGAAGTAGATGAAAGCGCCTTTAATAACTAAAGTAACATTTAGTTAAATGTCAAAGCATTAAAATAGTTTTCTCCGTAACACACTCTTCCATTTTTGGTAGATGTCTGGATAAAAATCTAACTTACAGATCTTCTAACCAAGCAAACGAAACACAAGTAAAAAAGCCTATTCTACTGGAAATCTACAGAAGCCTGAATAGTCATTCATGAGTCTTAAAATCAATTACTGGTGGCAAAAGGCAATAATTTTCAGATGTTTAACTATGAATCAGAAATTTGTGGAACGGTATAATGGTGACTTACTTCCATTGAAATGCTGAACTTGAACCTTGGCAAGCATAGCATAGTACTCAATCTCAGATTTCCTCAAAGGTGGGCAATTGTTGGAGATTATTATAAGCTTTCCTACATTTCACAAATAAAATCACACCACAATAACTGCAAATTACAATAACCAAACAAAACTCAAAATCCTGCACAAATACAATGCTGAGATCCTACCTTTCGAGCTCCTCAACTGACGCAGAACCGTCTTGTACCCCAGAGTAAACTTCCCGCTCTTCATCACAAGAGCCAGCCTGCTGTTGATGTTCTCATGAGTCTTCTTCTGCACACATCACAACAGTAACAACAATAGCCCCAAATTACAATCAAGTCACCAAATTCACAAACAACAAAACACATCAAATCCAAATCCATCAATTTGCTAGACATCCTAAAATACCCACCGTCTTCTTTCCGGCCACCATTTTCGATCAGCTGAATAACTCCCTGAAAATCAACAATGAATCAGATATAGAAAATGAGCGCAGAAATCGATCATGAAGTAACGAGGAGCGAAAGCAACGAAAACCTCGATTGCTTACTCCGCGACGACGGCTAGGGCTCCCCGATGACGATGCGACGAGATGGAGAGAGAATTGAGAATTTATACTCTTGGCTCGATTTAGGGTTTATCTCATTGGGCCGGTATTCAGTTATTGGGCTTTAAAGCCCATTAAGGCTCTGGACTTGGGCTGATATTTTGACATTGGTCAGTCCGTTTCAGAAGGGTAAAGTAGTCAGTCCACGCTAACCTTTTTAAAAGATCCTATTAAAAATCGTTTTTATCTAAAAGCGTTCTTTTTTCGAACTGAATTTATAATTAACTTAATTTAATTTAATTTAACATAAATATATACGTTAAAAATATTGTAATTTTACTTAAATACTTAACTTCATCGGTTAAATTATATGAAATTTTGATTTTTCAAAGTTGATGCTATCATTTTGCGACCTCCCTCTTGCCACCTTTATTCCAATTTATGTCCCAAATTTACTTCAACTGCGCTCAATGTTGCTTCCAGCTTTATACATCCATCTCATCTCATCTCTCAAGCTTGTCAAGAATTCCCTGCATTCTTGAATGAGCTGTAAATTCATAGCAATGGCAAGATTGCATCACCTCCTGGCTCTGTGCCTCCTCCTCCTCCCAGCAATTGCCGTCGCATTCCGGCCATTTTCAAATCCTTTAATTGTCCAAGGTCGAGTGTACTGCGACACTTGCCGTGCCGGGTTTGAGACTCCGACCACCGCCTACCTCGCAGGTAAACATGTTACAAAAGACTCAGTGGCGAAGTCAGGATTTCTTTTGATGGGGGACAAATTTTTTTTCTCAAGGTGGAAATTTATTACCGGAGGCATATATTTAAAATTACCGGGGGAATTTGGTATAAATCTAAAAAAATTCAAGCTAATCATACGTATTATTAAGCTAATCATACGTAATAGATAACAAATTTGAAAAATAACAGGAGGCGGCCGCCCCCCTCCCTTAGCCATGGCGTTGCCTCTCACAAAAATATTATGATGCAAGAGTCATACATAGTCATATTATTTTCTTTGTTCGCGATATATTTTATTCTTGAATTTATCTCTTATAAAGATGTGTTGAAAGATATTCACTTGATTATTTTCGATTGCCAAAAATAAAGAGAGAATGGAAACTTATATTGAATTCTAGTAATAAATATTCGAATTTTTAAATCACGAATGAGTTAGAATTTAATTGACACGGATCCTAATGATGATATCACTTTGTTGGGCCATGTGGTGATCGCAATGCGACATGTTTAGTAATATGTTTTCTCCTTAGATATATTCTCTAGCTTTCTCCCGCCTAGAGGATGACTACAAGTGGTGTTCAAATCGGAGTTTTTTTAGTTAGAACTATGCTAGAATTTAATTGAACAAAATCCTTACATAATAAATATTCATATCGACGGATTTTATTAAGAATTGACTACAATTAGTCCTTACTACACAGTCAATATATTCTGACTAATTTATCAGCTCTCTTTTATTTATGATCTCAAATTTTTAAATAGCCCATTTTAAATTATAAAAATTAATATAAAACACTCCATTGTCTTATAATTACAGTGAATGAAGACCATGAGGATCAAGTCTGTGACGCTGTCCTCATCACAAGTCCAAGGCCTGATTGCGCATCAGAGTCCAAAATACGCCGACACTTAGGAAACCCTAACAACAAAAACCCAAATAAATAAAAAACACATGAGGCGGCCAACCAACACCCACCTAACTCAATTTACCTAACATCAAACTTGCAACAATGGAATAACATCACAGTATATTCCCTGCTGGTCAACGCTAGACACTTGACTCATTTGAAATGAGGAAATTAGGGTTAGGTGGGAGATTGAAGGAAATGGGTCTGGTTAGGGTTTGGTGTGCCAGTGGAGCTATCTTGACCTTCTCCGTTTTACACACTTCAAAACCTAAAAACTCCTAATATGATTTCACTCTATCATTGTTGGTGTAGATTAATAGAAAGGTCAATTGGCTCATGGAGCTTATGAAAAAACATTATGTTTTGTTGTGTCCATTTGCTCTACCAAAATCACCAACATTATAGTTTTTCGATCGTATTATTTCGTGTTAACGAACTTTATTATAAAACCGATACCATCTTAGTTGAAACCAATACAAAACATCATAAGTTATAACCTTAACACCCTGTGCGTTCTTAAAAATTTTGAGGGATGAAACTAAAATTCGAGAGAAAACGATTTTTTATGTTTGGTCTGTCATGAAAAATGAAAAAATTAAATAAAAACATCCGAAAATTTTCCTTATAACTTTCCATCGAATAGAAATGTTCTTTTTCAATTTTTTTGTCCATTTCTATTTTTTCTGTTCGAATTTCTAAAATCCAAACAGACGCTATGACTTCAAATTCATTTACATCTAACATGAAGCATGACATGGTTGCAAAATTGAACTCTACGATAATTATATTTAATTTGACTATCTGGAAATAAATAAAGTCGAGAATGAGTATATATTGTTTTGAACTTAAAGTTTCAGTCATTCAGTTCGATTCTAATAAATTCAGTTTTGCAAAGAGGCATATATAATTTTGAGAAATATGACATGTTTTTTTTTTTACTTACTTTTGATTTAATATTAAAATAAATACGACAGTTTTGAATGAAGGTGATGACAGGAGTTACAAATAGTTGTCGTCCTTCCTCTCAAATTGGGATTTTGTTGTGTTCGCAGAAATCCAGCCTCCGATTTTTCCGATAAAAAATCGATTAGATTTCATCACCCACCTCCGAATGTGACGCACTGATCCGTCGCTGATTGACAACAACCCTCCTCACCTGGAACTTCGCTGTCCGACGCCTCCTCGGTTTCTCCGCGCCATCCCATTTCGCTCCATTCACGCAGGTCTGATCTTTCTCTCTGTTCCTAGATTGGTCGGTTGTTCAAGCGTTGCTGGGGTTTTGATATTGTTGGATTTTGTGTGTGGAAGAAAACCCTAAAGTTTTGAGCTTTTTTTTCTGGCTGATGGGGGTTTTGGGTGTTGGTGGGGTTTGGTAGTTTTTTGTGTTGAGTTTGATCAAAAGTAGGCCATATGGGCAGGAAAGGATTGATCTTGTTAGGGTTTATGATTTGATAAATGAAATCAAGTCTCAGTTCTTAGCAATCTGAATTCTGAGTTTGAGCTCTATGAAAGTTTTGATCTGATTAGGAGATTAAACCATCAGCAGGGGATTACAGGGTCTTTGTGTTGATCGCAGCATCGCGCATGATTTGTAGTTGTTGATTCCATCAGTGAACTGCTGGCAGTTTGTTTCAAACAAATTGGAAATTCATGTTGCGCGATTAGTTGAAAAACTTCATTTGTGGTGATGTTGACTCGAGCTTTTTTATTGAATATATTTGCAGGATGGCTGTGGCGTCCTACCAAGCTATTGGCAGCCTTCAGGCTCGTGGGTATGCGGGAGGTTCAGGATTGCGACAGGAGTATAGAAATGTGTTTGTGAAGCTTAATTCGAGTAATCTTAAGTTCGATGCTAGTAGAGCGTCTTGCAAGAGGAGTGTTGGTGTGGTTGAAGCTTCTTCATCATCGTCTCAAACTTCGGTTTTTGATTCTGTTGTGACACCATCTAAAGGCACGTCAAATGAGTCGAAAAAGAAATCAAGTAAGCTTTGATTTAGAATGCTGATTTCTAGTTGTTTCTAAGGTGGCCGACAGAACATTTGGTTCGGGGGGATGGGGGTTAAATTAACATTTGGACTAATGGTGGTAGTTTTATCGACTAAGGAGATTTTGTGGGATGTTTTTCCATTAGGCGAGGTGGCCCTGATCCTGATCCGACACGGGGAGTCGTTATGGAATGAGAAGAATCTATTCACAGGGTGTGTGGATGTGCCGTTGACCAAAAAGGGCGTGGAAGAGGCTATTGAAGCTGGCAGGAGAATATGCAACATACCCGTCGACATGATTTATACGTCTGCTTTGATCCGTGCCCAGATGACTGCTATGCTTGCCATGACCCAGCACCGTCGTAAGAAGGTATAATAATTCGAGTGTTAATCGCGCCTGGAAACAATGCACAAATGGTGGAACTATCCGAACTATTTAAGCATCCGTTAGATTCCTGGGTGATGTATTGTGCCATGAAAGATCCCTCTGTTCCGTCTTTATTTGCTGAAGAATCGCTATGTCTTCTGATCGCAGGTGCCAGTCGTTTTACATGACGAAAATGAGCAGGCTAGAGCATGGAGTCAAGTTTTCAGCGAAGAAACCAAGAAACAAACAATTCCTGTCATACGAGCGTGGCAGTTGAATGAAAGAATGTAAGCGTTTTCCTACATCTTATCGATTGTTTATTTAACTAATATGTGCACATTTTTACGACAACGAAAACTTCTCATTCCTTAGGTATGGAGAACTGCAAGGTCTCAATAAGCAGGAGACAGCTGATAAGTACGGTAAGGAACAAGTGCATGAGTGGCGCCGCAGCTACGACATCCCACCACCGAACGGGGAAAGCTTAGAAATGTGTGCTGAGAGAGCTGTTGCATATTTTAGCCAAAACGTAAGTTTTTTTCTCGGCCTCCTCCAGAGTCATATCGAGGCTCTTCAATGTAATTTTTTTCGTATATTTATCGGGCTACTGTAATAGTGCTGTGTATTGGTAGAATCTGATTCATGTGGAAATTTTATCGCAGATCGAACCTCAGTTGCAGTCAGGAAAAAACATTATGATCGCTGCTCATGGTAACTCACTGAGGTCCATCATCATGTATCTCGATAAACTGACTTCACAAGAGGTGATCATCGATCGGTCTTCTTTCTCGTCTATTCAGTGACATTTTCAACCAGAGACTAAACATTCCTTCCATAACTCTTCGACAGGTTATTAGCTTAGAACTTGCGACTGGAATACCCATGCTCTACATTTTCAAAGAGGGGAAGTTCATTAGGAGAGGAAGTCCCGCCGGTCCTGCGGAGGCTGGAGTTTATGCTTACACAAGGGTACGAAATCTTTATTACATCAATCTCGAAACTTAATTTCACTGCCAGTAGACAGTGATTCCTGATACTCCATTCGCCGATTTGAAATGCAGACATTGGCGCAGTACCGGCAGAAGTTGGATGAAATTCAAAACTAAAATCTTCAAGAGTGAGTTATAATTTTCGTTAATTCATTTTTCTCGTATTTAACATAAAAGCCCGTGCATTGTGATTAATATCATGAATAAACCTTTGCAGCGCTACGCTTTCTTATATTTTTGGCGCCACCGGTCTTTAATCCGTTGATATCTCTTCCAAATACGGTCAGTACAGGGTTCTCCTTTGCAGTATCGTATCGAGTACTTAAAAATCTGGCTTTATGTTTCAATGCAGTAATATAGTGACTTCTGCGTGTCATTTTTTTTACTGTATCGGCCGATATCAACTAGTATGCATAGATGTTTGTGCTATAAAAATAAGTCGGATTTGAAAGTGATGGGAATTTGACAATGTATCAAGTTTGTATTCGGTTTCGCAAAAATGTCTCTTTCAATAATGTCTCATGGCATGTTTCTTTTACCTTTCCTAGGAAGAAGTTCAATTCCTAGGTTCAGTAACATGAATGCATATGTCCAGGCATTCCTACAGAACATGTATAAAACACCATCCTATGTTAAATACTTGTGAATTTGTACTTAAGGACGCCACTTTTGCAACAAATATGACATCATCGTCTATCAGTCCCCACCAAAACCTCAACTCTGGTCCCATCAAAATTTGAATAAGACACGTGAGGTATATCAATCATCACCTTTTAGATGTTGTCATGTATAGTTACTATAAACGGTGTTTTTTCGATAAGCGTCGTCTTATATCTATTTACTAGGATGTTTTCTTTTAAAATGTTGTGTTATATTTTAACACAACACAACATTGCATAGAGAAAGTACTATGGTAACCATATGAGTGATTTGCCAAATTGTCAAACATAATAATGCTTGGGATGTGAGTAAAGGATCTCTCTCATTGCTTGCAACTTTTTCAATGCTTTCCAGAGCTTCAAAACCCTACTTTGCTGGCCATTTTGAACCCTCTTCACATTGTGAGCCATTAGGGTTAGGGTTAGGGTTAGGGTTAGGGTTAGGGTTTCTTAGAGGTTATGCTTCTAGAGTTTCCTTTTAGGTTGGGTAAATTTCCATGGGTATCATTTATCAAACATCACTAGTTGGGTGGCCAATCCCAATCCACTAGCTGATGCTGATCGGAGCATAAAAAATGGATAAACATTGCTCAAGGAATGACTCATGGATGAGTAATCTTTAGGGCACGAATCAGTTCCTTGGCAATCAGTACATTAGATTTGCACATGTGTGGGTCCAACCAAACGCACGCTGCAGGGCCCACAAGGACGTTTACTCGCTGACTTTTCCACGTGGCAGTCAGTAAGTGGTTAGTAATATGACAAAATTGAACGACAGTGCGCAGTGTTTCAAACCGCGTGGATGAATAGCTTTGTTATTCTGAAACGACGTATTTAGTGTATCTACCAAACAAATTGAAGTTGTTCACGTGGCTATCACGTGATGCACCATCTTGCACCGCACATTTTGCGGTTTAAAAATAACCGGTTGACCCGAATATTTCTCTCGCGCTGTAAGATTAATTAGAAACGAACCGACAACTAGTCCGAACTATTAACATGCCCCCTGGCGGTCCAATTTCGAAAAACAAATGCAGACCACGTCGTTTCGAATGAAACCAACAATAATAAAAAGTCACAAAATTAAATACTAAAAATATTCACATTAATATAAATATTAAATAAAGATGTTAAGAAAAAACTCTCTCGCTGAATCGGTCAACAACCACAATCAGTCGCTCCAATTAATACCCACTTCCCTGACCGACACCTGCCCGCTCCATCCGGGCACGTGTTGGTCACATCAATTACGTGTCGCCTTCTCGTTCGCCAATCCATCCTATGACATCATCCATGCTCATAATTTTAAAAAAATGAAATCTAAATATCGCGATCGTCGAAATAAATCAACGGCCATGATTGAATCTACAAACGGCTATAAATAGGGAAGAACACGAAGCTCAGAAACTCAGAGTGATTGCGAGGCTGAGCGACACACGACAGAAAAAAATCGAGCAGAGAGAATTTCTGAGCGTTTTCGGGAGGCTTCTTGTGCGAATTTCTCCCCTGTTCTTAATCCCCGCTTCCCGAGTCCCCTTGTGTGAAATTTCTGTGCTTTTTTGGGAAATCTGGAGATTTTTAGGGTTTGTTTTGTTCATGATTCTGGTAAGGTTAGTTTAAAGGGTTTCTCTCAAACCGATCACAGGTTATTTTTCAGGGAATTTAATTTTTATTTTATTTTTAATCGGCTTGGAAGGGCTTGTTTTTGGTCCCTGCCCGAGCTCGATCTTGTTCTCCAGGTCTCAGAGATTGATTATTTGAAATCTCTCAGATCAGTTAGTCTAGCAGATCTGCAGCTTTCTGTACCTTTTGATCAGAAACCCAGATCGTGATTTTCTCCGGTGATTTTTATTTCCAGAAAAATCGAATCTTTATCTTGTTTAGTTTTCAGTCCATCTTCTGTTTGATTCTTCTATCCATGGCGTTTATGACGGAGCTCTGTAATCGGGTCGAATTTGGATCCGACCCGTTTTTGGGCGGCGAGCTTATGGAAGCACTTGGACCTTTTATGCGAAGTTCGCCACCTTCTTCTTCCTCAACCCCTCTCTGCTCTGCTTCAGCTTTGTACTCGGACCTCTGCTCCACCTCAAACCCTAATCTATTTGACTCTGGGTTTGACTCTCACCTGGACCAGGCCGGTGCAGATGGAGCAGCTTTCTCTCTCCTCAACTCATCCTATGCTTCTTCTTCTTATTCTTTCTGCTCCTCTGAGGTTACCTCGTACAGGTCTCAGCAGCAGAGCCAGAATGATTACGTGATGAACTTGCTGAGCGCGAAGCCTGTGCAGATGAAGCTCTCTGGATCGCCTGTGAAACCCACAAAGCTCTACAGAGGAGTGAGGCAGAGGCATTGGGGAAAATGGGTGGCCGAAATCAGACTCCCCAAGAATCGGACAAGGCTATGGCTCGGGACATTTGAAACGGCCGAGGAAGCGGCTTTAGCGTACGACAAAGCCGCTTACATGCTCCGCGGGGACTTCGCCAGGCTCAACTTCCCCAGTTTAAAGCATCGCGGATCGGTCGTCGGAGGGGAGTTCGGCGAGTTCAAGCCTCTGCATTCCTCTGTCGATGCTAAGCTCCAAGCGATATGTCGAGAAATGAGCGAAGCGGAGAAGGTGGTCAAGTCTGGTCAACGTAAGTCAACGAAGTCAAAGGCGCGAGCTTTAACTTCACCTCCTCCGATGACGGAGGAGTACGTAGCTAGCCCAAATGGGTTCGATTGCAAAGTGGAGAATCAGTCTTCTGGGAGTGATTTGTCAGCTGGGTCGTCCCCCATTTCGGAGCTGAGTTTCGCGGAGCTGGACGACGAGCCGGCGGGGTGGAGTCTGATGTCGGAGAATTTCATGTTGCAGAAGCATCCGTCCTATGAGATCGACTGGGCATCAATCATGTCTTCTTAAAGGACCAATCTTGATCATCTAGCAGCAGTGTTATGAGCTTGTGTTTCTGGTGGCAGAGAGCTGCAATGGTGTTTTTGACAAGTTGCAGAGCTGCTGCTGCTGCCTTTGTTAATGTTGTCAATAGTTTCATGATCTTCTGCTGGTTTTTATCATGCTGGATCATTGGAAGTTAGTGTTGTTATTGTACTTAGATCCAAGTTCCTAGTAATACAATGCCTCATTTTAGCCACTCCATTATTGAATTACTACCCCTTCAGATTCTAGTCCAAATGCCACTAACCGAGCCGAATCGAATCGAGTATCAGAACCTAACTAGCTTCAAAATCATAGTGTGGAATAAAACTTTAAGTAGAAATTTGACCCAATATCTCATTTATCAAAACCGTCAGTAGAAGGGTCGGTTTTAGCCCCTCCTTTCATGTATGGTGTTCTAAATGACATTTAAAAAACTTTGGAATCTTTGACAAATTGTTTTTTATTTCGTAAAAGGTGTTGACGAACGGATTTTTATAGATAAAAGGTTTTGACGGACAACACTAAATATAGCCTCCATCGTAATCGAGATGGTCCGGCTGGTCCGTCATTTTTTTTTTTTTGAATCTTCATTTTTAATTGTTTCAATTAAATGAGAGGAATGGATATATATTTTATCGTAGCTCAAACTATGTTATATAATAAACTAAGAATACAAAAACGACATCGGCCTATAATCGACCGTATTCACTGGCTCTGGATCTGATTACTGCATGCATATGATAGATATTATGATGTAGTTTGAGAGTGATTTAGAATGGTAATTAGGGTTAGGGTTTTCAAAATATTTTTACGAGAGATGCAATGAAATTGAGGTCTATCTTCAAGGGCTATATATTGGTTGTATTTAGGGTTAGGGTTTCCACAACATATTGATCAGTACACGAATGAGATAATCGATGAGAAGCAATTTGTCCTTGCATAGGTTGTTTGGTACAATGTTCAGCCGTGTGCACGACATTCTTGAGAAAGTATTCGAGAAACCTTGGACAAGGAATCCACAGTAAACCCACATGCAACAGAAAGCGTCGAGCCTGAACTCCTGATCCATCCAGACTCAACTCTCATCGGGACATTGATCGTTAGGGTTAGCGACAACTTTCCCTGGTGACCTGTGTCGCCTATTTTCTCTCTAGCTTCTTTTGGCAGCTTGTATTTTGCACCGTCCAGCGAGAAACTGAACATTTTGGATTGATGATGATCGATGTGGAGATCTGGGGTGGTTCCATAGGCGATTTTTTCATGCTTGTAGGATAGGTAGGCATCTCCACCAGATTGGAAGATGAGGTTTGTGTGATCATTAGGGTTTTGGGATTTAATTTTGAGGTTGTATTCTGGGAAGGTGGTTTTGTGGGACTTTGTGTTGTTCTTGGCGGAGAAAAGCTCCAGGTGGAATGTGGGTTCTCTGGATCTGACGATGAAGATGTATGACGCGGCGGAATATACGCCGGCGGCGAGGCCGAGGATGAGGAGCAGAGGGAGGAGAATGCAGAAAAGGCAGCTGGTGCAGCTTGACCGTTTTTTAGGGGAGAGATTGAGGTGGTGGCGCTGGATGATGAGAGCGTTTTCCGGTGGCGGGACGCGATAGATTTGGTCTTTTGGGATTTGGACAACGTAGATTTCTGCTCCGGGAGGCGGTGGCAGAGGCGGGCGAGCGGATTGAATGGCAGTGTCGTGGTGGTGGTTGATGATGGGTGATGACACTGGTGATGCTGCCCGCTCCGCCATGGAGAAATGGGGAGCGGAGAGGGTGAGTCAGGTGGCTGAAAGGCAAGGAGAAGATGTTCTGCTGGTTGAGAAAATGGGAGACAGGACACAGAAGCCTCCTCCTCCAATGTTGTCAACCTGGAGCTGTTTATTCCATTTTTAGGCAGCTGACCTGGTCAAACCCTGATTTCCAGCTTACCTGCTTAAAAACACACGACCCATCTTTTTGACCAGCAATTTGAGATCAAATCGCCAATGACAACTTGATCTAAAAGGATGATTCAGATGATCAAATCGAGCATGAAGCATTCTTGATCATCATATTGTAACTTCTGTTAGGAAAATATTGTTACAGTATTTCTTTGTAGAAGAGCTCTCAGACGACGGAATTTGGTCTGCCGATTAGAACTCTGTCTACGACATTAACCGGCAATGCATAAGCGGGGTCTATAGCTTTAATGCCAGGATATTCTAGTAGTGAAAGTCCTGCATCAACATCAATTTGTTGAAAAGTAATTACCATCAACTACTTAATTTAAGTGACTCATCAACATTTTTACTGCAACAAAACTTACCAGCTACACCAAAATAGGTATGAAACACGTCAACCGCATCATCTGGTCTATCTGAGATTCCACCATTTTCTTTATCCTAGGAGGAGGCGAGATGATATATCTCTTATTACAAACTCATACTTCATGACACTACACAAAGTAAAAAAAAAAAATGAACCTGACAGTCGAGGATGAACTTCACAAGCTTTTCTTTGTCAATCCAATGGACTCTGTCTATCATAATTAAACTGGAGAGGACCCACCATGAGTAGCAAACCTGAAGTATCAGCTACAAGTTAAGTTTAAATATTTATGGACATTCTCATTCATATAACAACTCACATCAGGAAGCTTCTCAGGTCGGCCATTCAGACCTCCAGACTTTACTTGACGCTCACATAACCACCAGCCAAGAAGGTCTTTGTTGATGTGATGTAGTGAACCCGTAATAGCAAGAGCACCCACACAGCAGAAAACTGAATTTGAAGTGAAAAATAGCCAGAATGACCAAACCATAAAAGTGAAAGTGCAACAGGATGACAGAATTAACGGACCAAAGCAAGTACAAGGTAAAGAAACAAACTCACTTTGTCCGGCATGAGACTCCCCGCCAGGTGTACATCCAAAGCCACCATCGAGATTTTTACAACTCACAATATAATCTACAGCCTTCTTGACGTTAATTATCTCCAAACGACGTAGTAACGACAGACAGCATATCGCAATGTAGGAGAACCTAGAAAAATATCCATTTTGGTCACAGAATTTAGACCGGACAGAGAGATCTAAAAGTAACACGCTTGAAAATAACATTGAAAAGCCACCGTGTATCAATTTCGCCCCACATATCTCCAGAGAAAGATCCGTCTTCATTTTGTAAACCAGCAATGTCTAACTGTATGTCAAGCATCACAAGATTTGACTATAGTCACAACTCATCTCGATTAACTAGACAAACGCATACAAAACACTAATACTAATAGGCTGAAAAGTACACTTTTGTGAGCATGTATGTCGGTAAGACTGAACAACAGATAAGTATCTGGTCAATAAAATCAACAGACATTACGTTTGCCCATACAAAACAATCATATAAAAAATTATCCGTAAGGGAGAATAGGAAAATTGACTGCCATCGGAAAGGATACAATTTGAGATCAGATCGATGTCAAGAACATCAAGCTTGTCAAAGAGAGCCATGATTTGAACGGCACTAAGAGTGTAAAGTATGTGGGGATCATGCCCAACATTACCACCGAAGCCTCCTGCAAACAACACTCAGGGTTAATTATGAATGAAATGCATCAAAAAAAAAAAAACCTGTTTACAATCCAGAAGTAGTCATTCCATTTTCCACGATCACTACTTACCGCATTCATGCTGACAGCTCATGATCCAGGAAACAACTTCATCCACATCCACCGCATCAACCTTCCCTAGCAGATCTAAAGTCGTCAAACCCCAATACGCCCCATTCATCCTCAGGTGCTCCATCACCACAGCTTCAAAACTATCCTTTTTCTAAACACAAAGTTACAAAACTGAAACCAGTAACAATCAATTTCAACAGCTACATTACATACAAAAATCCAAAAACTCTTAAACAAGAATCCAACCTTTTCAACTGACAAAATGTACTTCACATGCTGCTCAGCTGCCAGCTCTCCCATTTCTGCCATCAATTCCACACAAAAGCTTCATTACGAAATCATACCCAAACACACCATCTTTTGATCAAAAAATTATTAATCATAATCAATTACATGGCCTCGAACCGATCAGATTCACAGGTGGATGATACAAAACCAACTAAGACAAAAACACAGATTGAAGTGAACTTGATTGCCGCTTACTCTGATCCGGAGAATTCAACATCACCACAAATGAAGTTTTTCGACAAATCGCCCCAAAATGGATTTCCAATTTGTTCAAAACAAACTGGCAGCAGGTCACTGATGGAACTACAAATCATACGCGAAGCTGCGATCAACACAAAGACGCTGTAACCGCTGCTGATAGTTTAATCTCCTAATCAGATCAAAACTTTCATAGAGCTCAAACTCAGAATTCAGATGGCTAAGAGCTGAAACTTGACTTCATTAATCAAATCATAAACCCTAACAAGATCAATCCTTTCTTACCCAGATGGCCTACTTTTGATCAAACTCAACACACCCACGAATCAATTCCAGCAACCAACACAAAAACTATCAAAACCCACCAACACCCAAAACTAGGGCTCTACTGGAAGCTCGAACTCTGAATCTGCTCCGAAGGTCGCCGCACCTCTTCTGCTCGAACCCTCTTCAGATCTGGATCGATTGGATGAAGATTAATTACTGTATTTTTTACTTTCTATAGGTTCAGTTGTATATAAGAAAATACAAAAGGGGTGATATTGTATTTTTTACAAACTCTGGAATTCTGTATTTAAACACAACTCCTTCATTCAAAGAATACAGTTTTTACCCCGCAATACAAATTCCTGATCCTGATTTCATCAGCTCTTCCGGAGATTCCTCCGATCAGTCTTCTGTCCGCTTTGCTTTCGGTTTCTACAGGCTCGGCATTCTGAAAACCAAGTTTCTCAGCTCCATCTGGAAAAAAGAAGAGTTCTTAAATGTCATATTTTTTCTTAGAAATGCCCAGATTTTGCTTCCCTTTATCCCTTCTACTAGTTTAAAGCATTAGGACCTTGGCCTGAATATTCTTGCCTCAAAAAAAATCTTTCTATGATTCCAAAATTATGGTGAAACTACTTCAACATCCAAATGCAGAAAATCCAAAATATGATATGGTAACATGAGGGAAAATCCTGATGACGCATGTGCATATATATACAGGAAGGCGGAAGCTGCACTGCCATATCTCCACTTTTGAGTCTCAAATTCAGAAGTAGAGTGCAAAATCCTAAACAAACTTTGAGTTCTTTTCTCAAGGCCAATTCAAATAAATATAAGGTTCATCTCTAAACCACAACCATCTACCAACTTCTTATGAGTTATCCTGAAGCACTTGTATCCTCAAAATTATTAGGTAAGGTTCTTAAGTCCTGCCATTTTACCACAGACAACAATAAGAAACTCTGAAGAAGTTAGAGAAAGCCATCTACTTTGAGGGTAAGTCTGTTAGGATTCACATACTGCCCATTTCATTCATAGGGCATTCGATATAGAAAGTTGTAAATAAGGAATATAATTATTCATCTAGAATTTGAGACTTCCTAGTTAAAATTTGTCTGCCTACAAAATCTTAAACATCTTCTGCCCAAACCATCTACATAACAATCACACTGCGCAGTTTCATATTGATCACTTTCCTTCACGAAGTCGGAATCAATGATTAAATGTACATGTAACATATCATCTATCTGTTTCTAAAACAAGAACCCAAAGCAGTTTTTATCTGTATAAATAGAATTTCCATGCGTAAATTTTACACACCAAATACAGCACTCGATCTGACTAGTATGAAAGATTTTATAGATCAAGTGCACAAAATACATTTGATGGAACACTAATAAACGAATTTGACTCATCGATTGATCACTAAAACATTCCTTGCCCAAACTCTTCTATAGTCTTTGTAGCAAGTGTGAGAACATCCATGAACGCACTGAAAGATGCACGAAGAAACCTTGCTTCGACGGCCTCAAAATGGCTGATCCACAAAACACGATGATGTGGTCAGATATAATTCAAGATGAGTAGGTATCTATAATAATCAAAGCTACCTCACTGTAAAATAGGAAGAATGGAAGAAAACAATTTTTTTGTTAGGTCCAAAACTGAAAGTGATTTTAGCATCACCTCAACATAATATTTTTGTACAATTTGATTTAACTAACACCAAATTTTCCTCAATAATGTTAATACCCAACCATCACTTTTCTTAGATCAAATGGAAGACTAAATGTCAGCTAACTATTGAAATATATATTGATTTTATCTTTTTAGATTTTAAAAGAAAACCATACACCGAAAGCTTCCCATTAGCAACTGTCATCTGCCTTTTAACCTTATCTGGCTGTAACTGCAGTTGAGAATAAAACTGATTAACAACTCAGAAAACTATACTCCTGTTGATATGTAAAAGATCACCTCTTTGTCAACAGCCAATGCTGTATACACTATTGATGCCTTGTCATCAGATTTAAAATCCACTGCCAAGTCACTGCAAAAAAGTGAATTCATTAACTGGGATCAATCAAATGCCTATTTGACTGAAATTCTATTAGGGGATGTTCAAAATATAGAAGAAAAGGTTGAAACAGGAAAATGTCAGTGGAAAGAGTCTTTTCCAGAGTGTTTCAGTTTACATTAATCACTCAATAATGGTAGACTTCGCGGAAACATTTAGCAATCATAACCAAGCCACTGAAAGCTGCAACAAGAACAATACTAACATGGGAAGCAGTAGGTTGAAACACAAGGGCAATACAGTCAGCCAATAACCAATACACATATCTTTCAACGCAGTGAAGATGGGAAGCTTAGGAAATGAAAATAAATTACTGAGAGGAGAAGCACGGACCAGCTAAACCCCCAAGAGGGAGAGTTGGGGCCAGTGACTAGGTCAGTCATATTCATCTCTGGAAAATTACAGAAAGAAAAATGAAAAAAAAATTAATCAATACTTGAATCAATGTTCTGAACAATGAGTTGCATAAACAAAAACAAGGCCATACAGAACAGATTTGTGGCAAGGCATACAACACAGAGTACACATATAGAGAAAAATAATCGAGTCTTCAAATGACGCAACTGGATACTTTCGAGCTGCTTTCACCGATCTTGAAGGACAAAACCCCCATCAGCCAAAAAAAAAAAAAGCTCAGATTTTTTTAAACCTCAAAACTTTAGGGTTTTATTCCACACAAAAAATCCAACCATATCAAAACCACTGCAACGCTTGAACAACCGACCAAGCTAGGAACAGAGAGAAAGATCAAACCTGTGTAAATTGGAGCGAAGTGGGATGGGGTCTGAGAAACCGAGTAGGCGTCGGACAGCGAAGTTCCAGGTGACGAGGGTTGTTGTCGATCAACGACGGATCAGTGAGTCACATTCGGAGGTGGGTGATGACTATGAATGTCCCTATAAACCTGGTTTATAAACACAGTCAAGGAGCATATCACAATTGAATTAACAATGAACAAATCAGTTCTTCCAGGAATCGGCAGCTTCTTCCTACCATCTCCCGTATTGGAAATCAAAAGAGAAACATGCATGATGACAATAAAAAAAGAGCTTGATAGTCAAAACGGGCAGCAGAAAACCCCTAAAATCACAAGATAGCAAACTGAGGAACAACAACCACAGCAGCCCCCTTTCCCACCTCTACACAATGTCACATCAAACAAAACAACCACAAATTGAACAAAACAGAACCCATTAATTCCAATAGCAGACAACAAGCCAAACTATAAATCAACTGAGATTTGGGATGCATACGGCTTCCAAAACCCTAATTGCACGATGCCTGGCGAATGCCCTACCCGGTGAATCCTTCGAGAAGCGCTCACTAATCAAAGATAGCAGACTGATCCAAAATAGCCGCCGACAAAAACACAGAATGATGTGAACTGAATGGTCGCTTACCCTGATCTGGAGAATTCCGGCGCAATTCCATTGATGCCGGGATTAGGCTTTGGGAGCAAAATCGAGTTGATTACAGCGAAGTTTATCGGAGAGGGTATAAGTCTATGAGATGCCCAACACGACGTCGTTTTAATGAATAGAGGAATTTGAATGGCTTTGTATATTTGATTTGATAGACGATAAAAAGTTAAAGAGCATCTCCATCCCATATAATTTTCAGCAACTGTTCCTGATATGGCGGAGTTGATAGATTTTAATTTTGTGCAGTCGAAGGTGCTACTTCAGTAGCTGTCACAACAGTATCTGTTAAATGAGTTGTTAGATAATTTATAAGATTGGAGTGACTGAAGGAGCTGTTAGTTAATTTATAAAGCTGAAGTGGCTGAAGGAGCAGCTGCTGCTGATTGAGCACCTTCTCCATTTTAAGAAATGCCGGGCATGTAGATGCTTTAAATAGATTAATCTCTAATTTTATCTAAATTGATAGCCTCCCTCTGAATAGTATTGTATTGAAATATAGGTATATTATAATACATGGATGATGTGAGAATAAATGGTGAGAAAAAGATGAGGCAGGCAGCCAACCATATATCTCTCTTGTCTGGCTCTCATTGTGAGTTTGACCAACAAGGCAGGAAGCCATCATTCAAGGACTAATCTCTCTTTCTTTGCTGCCTCCCCCACCAATTCTGACCCCACTCATTCATCTCCAACATCTCACCATTGCCCCATATCTACTCTACCATCTTTCTCTCTCTAACATTCAAATTCACCTCAACCTCAACTCATCACTTTGGAATTTGTTGGATCATTAAACTCCTCACTTTGAATTCTAAACATGTATTTTAGGGCATTTCTAGAATGAGAGTTTTGGACTTTGGTGGATAGGTCATGTAGTAAATAAAATTAGACCACCTAAAAAGTGAAAGACTCAACTTGGTTGAAGATTCAATTAAATAAATGAATGAAAATTCCAACCATGTGGAAGCCTCTCATGTCTTTCTGAGCTCTCACAAAAAGTCTACACAGCTAACTTTTTTCTACACCTTTCTCTCTCTATCAAACAACCCTTTTGAGATTCTTCTCTCCATCTCGCTCAAGAGCTGCTGATAGTTTTCGCAGATCGGTTTCTGGTTTTTCTTGTGTTTATAGCTCATGAAATCTCCCCTCCTGATCTGAGCTGCAAGAACTTTCCATTTTTGATCATCGGAATTGTTGAGAGAGAGTCTTGTTGGGTGGGTGTTTCATGGATTCCGGTACCAGTGGGGGCAGCATGCAGTCAGGTTCGAGTGGAGAAGATGATCAAAATGACACCAGCTTCTCTCCTGCTCTGCCGTCAAACCCTAATCTTCATCATCTCTCTCCTCAAACTCATCTCCACCAACCCTATTTCTCATCCCAACATCCTCAGTATCCTCCTCTTCCGACCACCATGAGTTTCTACCCGACCGGCCATCCTCACCTCGCGTCCCACAACTCCTCATTCCTAGAGTCACTTCCCCAGTCGGATCTTGATCGGATCTGGTCCATGGGCATGAACGCCCACCCGCAAACCCAGCAACAACAACAACAACAACAACATCAGATGTTCTACTCGGCCGCTCCTCCACTCGCAGCCTCGCCGTCAGCACCGAGCAACGCTGATCAAACTACACAATATCCTCAGCTCAAACAACCTGGAAAATCAACATCACCCGCCGCGCAACCGGGTAAGGAAAACGGATCCTCGTCGGGTCGGGTAGTCAAAAAACGAACTAGGGCTTCCAGGAAAACCCCTACGACAGTGCTCACCACTGACACGGCCAACTTCCGAGCCATGGTGCAGGAATTCACCGGCATACCCACCCCCCCATTCGGCCCCTCCGCCCTATTCCCCTCCAAAAAGTTTGACCTCTTCGGCCAGAATAATGGGTTGGATCCTTCACTTGGATCCCTACTCTATACCCTAAACAAATCCAGCAACAATAACCCTAACCCTAATCCGTTTGCTCCTCCTCTGATCAACCCCTTCGCTAGAAATCCAACCAGCAATTCAGATCCCTACCAGCAACACCAATCACAGCAGATGATGCTGCTGCCGCCTTCTGGTTCAAACCTATACTCAACCATCAACCCACCACTAGGTCAGAACCAAAACCCTAATCTGGGATTTCAGTCCTCGTCAGCTCCACCTCTGCGTCCTCCATTTCCGTCCAAATACTCCACCGCCGGCAGCAAGTCAGGGAACGAGGTGGATCAACGTGGAGAAAACGACAACAATTCTGGGACAGGTTGATCGAACATGAATGTATGTAATGATGGCATTGAATTTTAGTCGTCTTGTTCTTCAACCTGCGCACACTTGATGAGGTTATGAAAATAATGTTGTCCAAGTTTTTCCTCGTCTCCATGATTGGTTAGGGTGGAGATAGATGGATGGATAGATATGATGTTTCAGAATATTTGGAATTATTGCATTTTGATTTCTCTTTTTGGTTCCGAAATCTCCAATGTTATTATTCTTCTTCTCCTGCTGCCTGTTTACATTATTGTACATGTCGGAGATTTTATTCGAGTCGTTATTCGTTTAGTTTGACCAAGTTAAGTTCGTTAAATTCCGAATACATTACGAAATATCACTATAATTATGTCGTATTTACTAACCGGCTTCATTTATTAAGCTTGCACAAATCGAAATATTTATGTTTAATGATTTATTTAAGTGAGGTAGCTGATCTCCTCGCTTAGAGAGCTACCTACTTCTTGTGCAAATACTAAGCTCATGAAATATAATGTGTGCGATTGGGAATACAGTTCTAATCGTTATATAAATTAATAGATTTGATCACACATTAAGAAATTAAGATTTTCACATCTCAGTATGTTTTACTTTGAATAAAATGTTATGGAAAATCATGACATTTCTTTATCATTATTTACAGAAGAAATTAATAATTTAAAAAATTAAACTTTTCAAAAAAGATTAGGTGACCAGTCATCAACCATGTAAGATTTGGTGACGTCATTGATATGTTAGTATGCCATCATCACTACAGTGCCGATTGTGAAGAAAAGAATGCTTATTAATTAACACCTTGAAAAATGATAAGTAATTGTTATATAAACTTTGATTAATTAAATTGAATAATAAATACATGAAAACATCATAACAGACAAATCGCTTATTTAATACGACGTAGCTTCGAATATAGAATCACTAACGACATTATTGGTGACAAGTATCGCGATTCGCGCGAGTCAAATCGACACGTAGACGGCTACGCAACAAACAACCAACTCTGATTTTGGGCCTGGCTTAATACACTCCGCTTCAAGGCCCAATAGGCCAAGCTGGGGACCCTAGAGATCATCCCACGTGGACTATCTGATCGACCACCACGTGGCACCAACGGGGCAAACTGACTTTTCTTCAAAATCAAAGTCGAGTCAGGAACATCGTAGTCGTAGACTAGGCAACCATGAAGCCGGAGACGATGACGCTCGTGCTAGTCAACCTCGCCGGCATCATGGAGCGCGCCGACGAGTCGCTCCTCCCTAACGTCTTCAAGGAAGTCGGCGCCGCACTCCACACCGACCCGAGAGGCCTCGGCAAGCTCACACTCTACCGCTCCATCGTCCAGTCGGCTTGCTACCCGCTCGCTGTCTACTTGTCCGCGCGCCACAATCGCACTCATGTGATCGCGCTAGGGGCAGTTCTGTGGGCTGCCGCAACGTTCCTAGTCGCTTTTTCCTCCACGTATGCGCAGGTTGGTTGGCTTTCGCCGATCTGGCGAAATCGCATCCTTGAAACCCTAACAATGTTGTCGTGTTTTTTGAATCTCAATTTTGATGGATATGGGGCTTTTTCCGTATAATCCAGGTTGACTTGGTTGAAGAAGAGGTTAGGGTTTTTATGCAATGATGCAATTTTGAGTTGATCTCAATCTGATTTAGTGTGGTTGGTGAAGTAGTTGTTGGTATAAAGCATATTCTGTGGTTTGTTGTTGGTGATATGGTTGATAGAATCTACTACATTTGGGGTTTAAGGTACAAAGAACAAGATTCGGGGACGTCATTGATGTGTGTTGTGTTGTTTTAGTGTTGTTTGAACTATGTAAAATTCAGAGGTCTAGGGATAATGTGTTGATGAATGCAGTTTCTGTCGATCAGGTGGCAGTGTCGAGAGCTTTGAATGGGATTGGACTTGCGATAGTTGGTCCGGCGATTCAGTCACTTGTGGCGGATTCGACTGATGATGGAAATCGTGGCGTGGCGTTTGGGTGGCTGCAGCTGACAGGTAATGTGGGTGCTATAGTTGGCGGTCTTTTATCAATCCTGATTGCGAACAAGAAGTTTTTTGGGATTCCTGGATGGAGAGTTTCGTTCCATCTTGTTGGATTATTGAGTGTTATTGTAGGCATTTTGGTTCGTTTGTTCGCCAAGGATCCTCATTATTCGGATGATAGAGTGAAGACCGGAGAGCATTCTGTAAGAAAGTCCTTCAGGGCTGAAGTGAAGGAGTTAGCTCGAGAAGCTCGGTCAGTTATAGGAATACCGTCATTTCAGATAATTGTGGCGCAAGGAGTGACGGGATCGTTCCCTTGGTCAGCTCTGTCATTTTCCACCATGTGGTTAGAGCTCATTGGATTTTCGCATAACAAGACAGCTTTACTCTTAGGTTCATTTGTGGTTGCTTCGTCGCTTGGTGGACTGTTTGGAGGAAAGATGGGTGATATATTTTCTCAGCGATTCCCAAATTGGGGAAGGATTATACTTTCTCAAATTAGTTCGGGATCGGCTATCCCTTTGGCCACTATACTTCTCCTTTGTTTGCCCGATGATCCATCAGCAACTATGGTTTATGCACTTGTCCTGGTCGTCATGGGATTTTTCATATCCTGGAATGCTTCCGCCACAAACAAGTGAGAACTGAACTTAACCTGATAGTTTTAATTTTTAATCTTCATCCAAACTTGTGATTCATCTCGTCGATTGTTTTATAAATGACATTTTTTTTGCAGTCCGATTTTTGCAGAAATAGTTCCTGAAAAGTCTAGGACGAGTATCTACGCATTGGACCGGACATTTGAATCGGTGCTATCATCTTTCGCACCATGGGTTGTTGCATCACTGGCCGAGGATGTTTTTGGCTACAAACCTCCGCCACAAGGATCTACGCTAACCGTAGAGATTGCAACCGACAGAAAAAATGCAAAGTCCTTATCAAAGGCTCTATTCGTAGCTGTATCAATCCCAATGGCTCTATGCTGCCTCATCTACTCATTCCTGTACTGCACATACCCTCGAGACAGAGAACGGGCGCAAATGCAGGTGTTGTTAGATTCAGAAATGCAGCAATTAGAAATCGAAAACTCAGTTCAAGGACATGATGGAGTGAGTTGGTCCCAAATGGAGGATAGGTTTGTTATAGATTCAGATTATGAAGAAGGCAACGACACTGTTTTGGATGAAGATTATGAGAAGAGGCTGATACGTTGATGTCTGAAACTAGACAGACAACATAGGACAGGCACACTAAAGAATTGACTGTGAAGCTTAGTTATCTTGACTGTGAAGCCATTGTTAGACCAACTCTAAGATGTTGAACTGTTGGTCCTGGCACACGTGCTTGTCCCGAGTCCTACGCGACATCATGGTACAATACCTTACAGTGCAAACTACTCTTCATAACTGCAGGCCTACCCAACAACACTAAGACAGTCCTAGGTTGATATCAAGCTGTTGAGGTTCAGATCTGGGTCAGGATCATGTGTGTAAATGGTTTAGGGCTGAGTGGAGGGTCATGTGGGAAAGAAAGAGCACGTGACATAAAGCTGAAAATGTGGGATGGGTGTCCCAGGAAAGAACATGGCTGCAAGCAGTGGCAGCTCAGCTTCATCATCAAGTTGTGTTGCTCTTGCTTGCATAGGTATAAAGTAAATCCTCGTTCTTTGAACTGAATTAAATTGAATCGTTTTTTATGGAACTGACACTAATTGAAAATAAATGTTTAAATTCGGAAATTAATACCTTTTCAAAACCAAGTATTACTCGCCGAGGGGCAAAATCGGAAGAACACAAAAAACATCATCGTTTCTCAAGCAACGTCTTTCTTATTGTAAATTCAAAATCAAATCTAAACCTCCAGAAGCCGGTCAACCATTCAAAAATCTACACGTGTCGGTCGAATTTCTGCATCGCATGCTCCGAATAAAACGCATCGTTTTTTAAGGACACTCTCGTCATTCGCTATAAAGTGTTTCTATCTTCTCTGCAAATTTTCGTATTTCAAATTTCAAGCTGCAGAGAGAGAGAGGTGCGATCTTGGCGGAGAGATCTGCTGTGAGGAACTTGAGGAGGAAGTAGAGGGAGCGAAAGTGAGCTGTGGATTCCGATTTGGCAATCTATTTTTCAAAATTCGGTGAAGTTTGATACCTTTTTTGAGCTCCAGCGATGGAGAGAAGCACGCCAGTGAGGAAGCCGCACACATCCACTGCAGATCTGCTCACCTGGTCGGAGACACCTGCACCGGACATCTCATCCACTCCCGCTTCCCGATCTGCTCTCCGCTCCCACCAGGTACTGCATTTCGATCTCCAGCTTCTGATTTTCTGCTACTCATTTTTTTTTTGAAATTTATTTTTCATTTCAACAAAATGGATTTCTGATATTTAGGGTTTTTGAATTGCAGCCTTCGGATGGGATCAGCAAGGTGGTGTTTGGTGGACAGGTGACGGATGAGGAGGTGGAGAGTTTGAATAAGAGGTGAGATCTGTCGGAAAAACTAGGGTTTTAGTTTCTGAGTTTTGTTGTAGTTTCATGTGAGCACAATTAGGGCTTTGGTTTGGAGTTTTCTTGTTGTTTCATATGAGAGTTTTCATGTTCTAAGTGTATTATTTTACTACAAATTTGAGCTTAATCCTCTTCATGAAATCAAAATTACAGCTTCATTAATCTACAAATCTAAGCTGGTGTTTCTCTTTTCGAAAATGTGATATGCTGTCAGCCAGATCTAATGTAGTTTGCTGTGTAATTGGATTGTTTCAGCCGAGTTCCGTCTTAAAGTAATTCTCGTGTGTAGTTTAAGCTGAAATTGTGTTTCTTTGATAATTTTGAAGCCTATAATGTCATGCCTGATGAACAAGCTCCGCAAGCGATCATTCATCGTCCTGTAATCTCTAAATGTTCGATTTGGTCGCAAAGATAGCTTTCCGTTTTCTAGTATTATTGTTAAATCATTTTCCGTGTGTAAAAAAAATTTGTTCTTTGATTGTAGTTTTTTATTGAAGGATGTTTTTGTTCTTAAAATGTTTCATCGCACATTTGATCTTTGTATACGCCCATGTATTTACTGGCTTGATCAACCAGGAAGCCATGCTCTGGGTATAAACTAAAGGAGATCACCGGGAGTGGCATTTTCGCAGCTCATGAAGAGAATGATGCGTCCGAGACTGGTACAGAAGAAGCTACTCCGAATGGAAAAACTGGATTGCGAATGTACCAGGTATGTCATATTAAAAGAAGCGATTCGGTACTCCCTATATTATGAATTTTTCTCTGCATCGTCGTTCGCACTTTTAACATTCCAATGCAATTTAAACCGCAGCAAACGGTCGCTGGGATCAGTCAAATATCTTTTGCCACTGTAGAGCACCCTACGCCAAAGAAGCCTTCAACCATACCTGAAGTGGCAAAACAGCGTGAACTAAGTGGTACGCTGGAAAGCGAAGACATGAAGTTACAGAAACAAATATCTGATGCCAAGAAAAGAGAGATTAGCGGCCACGATATCTTTGGCCCGCCTCCCGAGATTAAAATCCGACCACTCCCCGCCCGTTCTGCATTTAAAGAAAGCAAAGACTTTGAAGAGCCATCGCCAAGACATGTACGCACTTCTGTTAAAATTACCAATGTGAGTAATCATCTTTATCCGCCATAGGCCATACTATTTGATTTGTTTGAGTTAACGCCACGCTGAGACTTTTGATTCAATATTTTCATATTACTATCTCAGCATGCTGGAGATTCCTGCGACGAGGGGCTGCTGATCAAGACTGCAAAGAAAATCCCCAACCAGAAATTCACCGAGCTGAGTGGCAATGACATCTTCAAAGGCGACGCACCCGCGTCGTGTGCTGAGAAACAACTAAGTGGCGCCAAGCTCCGGGAAATAAGCGGAAACAAC
Source organism: Umbilicus rupestris (assembly GCA_963678935.1). Taxonomy (NCBI): domain Eukaryota; kingdom Viridiplantae; phylum Streptophyta; class Magnoliopsida; order Saxifragales; family Crassulaceae; genus Umbilicus; species Umbilicus rupestris. The sequence continues at coordinate 11,669,002 of OY787619.1, forward strand.
ATATTCGCAGATGGAAAGATCGAATCTCGGGACTACTTTGGCGGTGTCCGCAAACCACCTGGTGGGAGCAGCAGCATTGCCCTGGTTTGATTTCTCTAAACTTTAACTCTGTTACTTGCCTTTGAGCTTATTTCTATGGTCAGTGTCATTGTCGCTCTCTTTGGTTCTTAACATCATCATTTTCTGGTCGTTGTGTTCATAATGTCGCATTTTCTCCCGTCTTGTTTTGTGTCGCACATTTTGTCGCTTGATGCTATATATGAAGATGGCCTCATGGATTTGTTAACCTAGAATCGCCTGTTTTGAATTTTGAGGAACGGATCAATCCTACCTCCTACCTTTCAGATATTTATGAGTTTTGAATTATTAGATATAGTAAATTTACCGTGATAGCAGATCTCATGATTCGATTCTACTTACGTTTAGATATTTATGAATTTAGTGAATTTACAGTGGTATCAGATCTCATGATTCGATGGAGCCAACCAATTGCTTTAGAAATTTGACCAAAACACTAAAATATTTCAACTCACACAAAAGACATGAAACAAAACATGGCTCACTTATTTAGAGGCCAAAAGGCATGTGAGCGGAGAGCCACCGGTGCCGGAGAAGCTCAAACCACTTCGTCTCCGATAAGGGCTAGGAGCATTTTCTCATAGTCACCACCAGTGTCCTTGACAATGGCTTTCTCCAAGCGAACACTGTTCCTCCTGTAATACTCCTCTTTGATGACCTTCATGTCGACCTCAGCTCTGGTCGTCACGATTCTGGTCAGGGCATGCTCGTCCGTCCCCCGGCCGACGATGCCCAGGCGCAGGACCTCCGCAAAGTATCTCTCCGGATACGTCAGGCAGTTGATGGTCCCTCGCAGCAGCGAAAGGTATTCATCCTTGGAATCCGGTTCTAAATCCTGTATGCATACGAGAAAGACTTTCAACTGCCTGACGTTCTTTATCACTTAAAATTTCAGTAAATAAATTTAGTACCTTGTCGATGTCATTGCCGAAGGAATCCTGGTAATGGTTCAGGGTCGCGAGGATCTGAGCTTTGCTCCTTGTCGTCAAAATGCGGATAAGATCCTCGTCGCTGTACTTTTTGTCTTGAATCTTCTCATGGAGAATCTTAGCCTCGGATTTCGCTAACGTCATGTTAACCTCCTCTCCGTCGTAGCGATACACGCTCACAAGAGGAAGCAGAAGCTGGAGAATCACTGAATCAGACAACACTGTGGGAATCTACCGACAGGAAAATGCAAGCTGAGAATCAATCCAATTACCTTGCGGAAATCTCCGGTCGTGTGGTGCCCGACATCCTCCTCGAGGGACTTCTTGTAGCGAGCATGATAAGCCTGCTTCGCGGCCAGGAGCTGGTTCGAGGTCCTGGTACATGCCACCTCCATTAAAACCTGGTTGCTGGAGGTCCACCTGTTCGTCGCTTCGTTCGTCAGCAACGCGTCCCTCTCCGCAGGATCAAGCGTCCATAACAGCACAGCTCTCTGATCATAAAAACACCCAACTCTAAATCTCATTCTATCGACAATCTAGTTACAAGTCCGGAAAGATGAACCTCGAAGTCGCTGGAGAGCTCTTTATCTAACGCCTTGAGCAGATCCTCGTCGAAAGTCGAAGCGTATGTTTCGCGGATGGCCTTTCGCTGATCCGCATTTCTATGAGCTAAGATCGACACGATCAGGCCTTCGTTAGTACCCCATCCTGCATCGTTATGAGTCTAGCTTGTTCAGCGGCCATTACAGTGGGTTAAATTCAACGCTTCGCACAGTACCAAAGACAACAAAAACCAGACAGGTACGAGGAAGAGAGACCTGAGAAGGCGGTTCTGAGCTGCTCGACGTCCTCGCCGACGGATGGGATGGAGTGGGGAACGGTGAGAGTCGACATGATCAGAGAAGGGTTTGTCGGAAGAAGAAGATGATGAAGATCGATATGCATACACTTCAGTGCCTGCTGGTAATATTTATATATAAAAAAATTTATAACAAAAAAAAAAGTGTATAAAAAAATTTATAACAAAAAAAAAAGTAAATCTACGCCAAATTCTTCCACCCGCTATTCAACTCCGCCACGTGTCACTCAGATTCAATTATTGAATAAATAAATAGTTCGGAAAGCCGACACGTGACTGGCGTTGATGTCGGCAATCAGATTTTTGATATTTATTTATTTTATAATATACTAGTGGAATATTCGGAAAGTTCGATACTGACAACCGGATAAGGTACACGTGGCAGAAAGGCCAGGCCCACAAACGCAACGAGTCACGATTTAAGCCCATATAAGGCCCACATTTGATAGCATTGGATATTTTGGCCCATCTTGAATTTTTCTCAATTTGTTCGTCGGGTCAAATTTTGCGGAAGGAATATCCACAAGTACATAATTTATTGGGAGCAAGTTCAAGAGCAGATTAAGCTATACAAAGTATACGGCAAACCAGACCAGACCAGACCAGACAGCAGTCTATACTCGTGACAAGGTAGCAGCAAGTAGGCTAGATGATATGCGGTTCACAAAAACTTATACTGACAAAAAGGACAAACATTTGATTGAAAGCGTACTAGAATTGAGGAGCATAACCAAAAACTATGCAGAGAAAGATGTATAGAAGATTGAAAACCTGTATAGATGGCAACTGCAAAACCACCAACACCAAAACAAGCAGCAACAGCATCACTTGCCAGCTACATATGAGTCATTTACCAGCGTCAACTGAACAACAAAATCAGCAATCACCTCTCAGCAACAATCACCATCTCATATGCTGTAACAAATGCAGCATGTTAGTTGTAGAAGCAACCATCATAATAATCACAAGGACCTGTGACAAAGCGTGTAGCAACAAATTCTAACCTAGATAACTACTATGAACTGCCACCACAAGTGCAGCAGAGGATTGCAACTTCAAGATGCAGCCTACAGCATCTGCTGTGTTTGGATGCACAGTTCAATTCATCTGAGCTCTGGGCCTAAATGATGGAAACCAGGTGTCCCCGGAGGCTTTGAATCTTTACCATTTTAGCTCTTACCATTTATTACAGCAGAAACATCGCTATGAACACCCGACCCATTATGGGATGTCGTCACGAAACAGCACACAGCTACTATATCATCTTGCTATCACCCATACTCCCTCTCACGAACAACTATTATAGCAGCACATTGCACAATGTAAGTGAAACGCCATTACACATAACTGAAAAGCAATTTAGACCGCAAACTGAAAGCAGAGCATCAAGTAACAAAGCAAGAAAGAAATGTAAGTAGACATCCAGCGGCTAATTTAGTACAAGCCACAAAATACATTACAAGCAAAATATTGTCTAAATGTTAGCAGAAAGTAGCATTTGAAATACCAACTGTCCTACATTTGAGCAGCATCCATGAGCATGACTCAAAGCCTTCAACTCGAGTAGTATATCATCTGTTACTCCTACAAAAGTTCCAAAATAAAACATTGAGTAATTCAATTAAAGTAAAAAGGTCCGATGAGGAAAAAATATTACCTCAGCATTTGAGTGGTGTGGAGACGGGCTACGAGAACCAGCAACGTGTTCGCGAGGAGACATGCTCTTTGGAGTGAGAGAACGTTTGCGCCCATCTGGACTGACGACTTTTGGTGATGCTTTGTGAGGTGATGGACTTATCTTAGGACTTGGACTACGCCTCACAGGAGAAGCACTAAAATCATGGCAGACCATCAAGAAATGAACTTGTAGAGTCAGTACAAACAGAAGAAGTGTGTGTATCTACCTATCATAGGACCGGCTCCTGCTGCGCTTTTCATCTTCATCCCTGCCCCTACGGCGATCCCTGGAATGATATGGACTTGCACTGCGGCTCCTTCGGCGACTTTCTCTTTCCCTTCCGCGATACTTATCACGAGAGTATTTGTCCACGCTCCTACTGCGACTTCTTCTTCTGTAATCTCTGTCTCTGTTGTCTTCCCGAGGCCTAACTCATGTTGCATTAGTTTAGATACAACGGTAAAATAATAATAATATAATAATCTTACTCATCATCCATAATATCAGTTGTTGGATTCATATAATGACAGAAAATGGTTTTATGTATGATAAAACAACTACGATAAAACTTTAAGCATTTCATACTTCTTTCAAACAAAACAGAAAGTGCAGAATAATAACCTTGAACGTGGACTGCGACTTCTTGACCTCTCCTTTGATGATGACTCAATAATCCGCCCTTTCTGACTGTAAAAAATAAAAAGGAAGTTCAGACCGTAAACGAGTGTACGATAAAAATGATTACTCCAGATACACTGAAAAACCTGATTCATGATTAATGCCGTGTGAGAACGGTACAAATGCATCAAAGAATTAAGTAAAATAACAGACTACAACCACATATGATGTTCCATCAAGTTGTTTGTCAATCCACAAGGGCATTAGGCAAAGAGTGTCCAGCAATTTGCATCAAATAGTGCCCACGCATTACCAAATACAACAGAGGATCAGATGTGATATCATATACTCTCATTATTGCCCAAGTATTTAAGAAAAAATTAACCCTTAGTAGAAAGCTTGCATATCAACCGCATTTGATGCAGTTTCCAATAAAATATGGAACCTAAACAACAATCAAAAATCCATGCAAATTGAATTTATGAATAATCCACTATCAAAATAAAACAAAAATATATATGTACACATACATTCTCTCAGCATTGGGTCCATACTTGGCAAACTGAACCATAATCTCTCTGCCATCTACAGTCCTTCCTAAAAAGGTAACAAAAAGAGATGGTTTTCAATACATATGAAAATAAATGAAATACTACACCATACAAAAAATTCATCTTAAAATCGGTCCCTAAAACCAACCATCAAGCCTCTCAACAGCCTTGTGAGCCTCATCCGCGTACTTGTACCTCACAAACGCAAATCCACGAGAGTCACCAGTCCTAAACCAAACAAAAAAAATCACCAAATAGTCCCAAAGATACCTCAAACTAATACAGAGAAAATGCAAAATCGAACGATAACAAACCTTCGATCTCTGGGAATGAAGACATCCACTACCTTCCCATACTTATCAAAAAGAGGAAACAGGTCATCTGCTGTTGTTCCTGATCAAAATTCATCCAAAACAATCAAAACCCTCGGAAACAAGAAAACAAAAAAGAACCCAAGTGAAGCTCTGAACAATGGAAAGTGAACTGCTACGGCTTACTGAAGCTGATGTTGAGCACGAGGAGCGAGTAGGTATCGCGGATGTCCGGCGGGCCAGCTTTGCCGAAGTGCGACATTGCTCTCTGCAAATCGACAACCGATCGTTTGCTCGCGAGATGATTTCTAGGGTTTGCTCTACGAGAAGATTCCGAAGCTCATTTTCAGCGGAAGATTTCTCAGCTCTAGAAATGTGCCCAGTTGGGCCTATAAGTCATCATCGGCCCAATTTCATCCCATTGGGCCCTATTGGGCCGATATCCAAACAAAACCTTGTCCAACTTTTTATGTTATTATATTTTAAAAGATATTACTTCCTCCAATTACATATGAAAATATGGGCCGAGCTTAAAGGTCGGCCCAATTCAAACGGGCCTGTAGTTCTCCGAAGCGGCCCAAATCAGCGGCGATTCTGAAATTTTCTAGGGTTTCATCTCTCTCACTTGAGCCCCAATATATAAGAACCAGCTGCGAGCTAAGCTTCTCATCATCGTTGTCATGTGCTCAAAGATTTCGTTCTTGTTGTTTGAGTTTTGGTGTTTATTGGGGATTTTGGTTGCGGGTTTGAATTGGTTGCCTCTCCTTTCGGCTACGAGGATTTGAGATCTGTTGATCGATTTCTTGTCGGCTATGTTCTGGAGGCAGAGATTGATGCTTTACGTCAGCTATGGAAATTTTGTAGCAAAGTTGTGATTTTTTCACTTCTTTACTCTCCACTTTGACGCCACATTCATTTCAGCTTTTCTCAAGTTCAGTTTTCTGTAACTAAGAAAATCTGGGCTGGTGTGTTTTTCCCTTGTTAATATGAAATTGGTAGGTTTAGAATTCAAGTGAGAACCAAAACTAGGTTTCAATCTTTCAGTCTGGGATTGAATCTGGAGAAAAAAAGATTCGAACTTTACAATGAATTGAGTTAAATACAAGATGGAACGCCATTCATGAGCCTCAATTTATAGCAGAAAGCTTGGTAATTAACAGCAAGGAGAAGTTCTTGGGCATCTTAGCAATGGCTAAGAAACGTTCATTAATGTAATTTTAACATTAAAAAAGAAAGAAAGAATCAATGGTGTGCGTGAGCCGCCATAGTGAATGTTTTAGCAGAGAATCACTGTGTACTTGGTAGTTGGTACTTCACTAAATTCTTGCCTGGAAAATAGGGCTAAAGAGCAGACCCGGATGTATTATAATTCTACCATGAAAGACAGTGATGACAGAGGACTACGACAACTGAGATTTACAGGTTACAATGTACCTAAGCTGATCCATGACCTAGTTTCTAGCCTACAAGACAAACATTTGGTTTGAACATGTCTGAATGGAAATGTCTTCAACTCTCTTCCTAGTCGAGGTGAGGTGAATTCGATCCAGAAGGTTAGAAAAGCTAGTCCAAGTAGTTCACTGGGGCTCTCATCGGACTTCATGGCTGGACGCACGGATTTAGGTAACACCTGAATTATCAAAATGACTGCAAATAACCTCCATGCTTAAGTGATGTCGAGCCGATTTAAAACAAGTTAAGCTGCTCGGTCATCTTTGCTTTGCAGGATGGACAAGTAGGAACAATAGTGTCTGCTTGACTGAACGAAGCCAGGGACTCATGGTAAAACATGTTGCTACACCAAACACACGAAGCAGTCGGCGGGTTCCTTGCAGGCACTTGAGGAAAAGGCGCTTGTCTTCCTAGCCATGACGCGGGATCATAAGATTGTTCATAAGGCAGGACATTTGTCTCTTGGTTGTACGGTTTTGCTTGTGCATTTAGAAAGTTATACTCCCTCTGTTGAATTCCACCTCTCTGGTCTTGAAATCCTCCAAGGTTATTGAATTTCTGGGCAGCGTCAAAAAATTGATTGTCTCCCTGTTATTAAGCATAAATAAAAAACCTTTCAACGTCACTTGTTTAAACCCGCCTAACTTGTTCAGTATATTTCCCCCACGCGAAAAATAAAATAAAATAACCAACAGCGCAGGCAGCACACATGAATCACAAAAAAAAGAAAAAGAAAAAAAGAACACAATACTTGTGTATCCAGCTGGAGAAACTTAGAAGAGAGGCGGCTTAAAGCTTCCACAGTCTACTTAACATTTTATTAAGATATGGCATGGCATCCATCCATCATACCAGCTGGAGAAACTTAGAAGAGAGACGGCTTAAAGCTTTCACAGTCTACTTAACATTTTATTAAGATATGGCATGGCATCCATCCATCATACGTCCAAATACAAAGAAAGGCATTAGTCAAAATCAAACAGCATAAATCCATGTCGTGCTGCAATTCACCAATGCAATAATTATAATGGCAAAAACTCATAACCTTTAACCTAAAAATCTACAAGTTCAATATTAATTTAATAATAGCAAGTTGAAGAAGAGATTTGATTTACGGACCTTGCTCGGCATCATTTGAAGGCTATGCAAGTAGCCAGATGGTTGATCCCTAGACAATGATGAATCAGCAAGACCATGGACATTCGCTCCTACACTCCAGTTGCCATCAGTTAACACATTCTCGGAGCGTTGAGGTTGGCCACCGTCAAAACCATTCATCAGATGATTAGGCCCAAAAATTCCAACTCTTTGCTCTCCCCATATCGAACCATTATAAGCCTGATTTAAATTATTTTGAAGACCAAATAACTCTTGTTGACCAAACTGATCCATTAAGCTGCTTCCACGAGCTCTTTGGTTCCTAGGCTCCTCAACTGAGCTATGGTAAAATGCATTATTATTGTTCTGTAAACCGAAATGCTGGTTCCCAGATAAAACAAGAGATTGGCCTTTCAAGTTGCTATTTACAGCGTCAAGCCTCGAATGATCATTTCCTAGAGAAATTTTTAGTTCACTATTCAAAGGGAATCTGACTTCATCTGCTCGGTTCTGCTCCATCGGCCCATTTGAAAACATCTTAGGATTAGCTCGATTGCTCTGTCCATTTTCAAATGGATTGACAAAATCGCTTACGTAATCTCTTTCTGGTCTATTTCCCTGCATAGAGTTATCATCCATTCCGGCCATATCATTTCTAATGTTGAAACCTTGCTCATTCCCAAGAGAAGAAAATGAAAAACCTTCGGAGCCTTTTCCATGCCCTAAGCTGGACACAACAGCCATGTCCATTTGTGCTTCATTCACAAGTTTTTCAACATTGTTGGATGGAACAACTACTGCCTTCCAAAATTCTTTACTGACCATACTATTGGATGCTCTACCAACATTGTCGACAGCAAGTTGCGGGTTAAAAGTGGGGCTTTTCCAAGGTAATTTATTATTCACATCAGTAGATGTTGCTTCGACATGATTTGCCCCTAGATTTTGATTCAACGATGGAAAGAGATAAGTGACTCCAAATATTTTTTGAGGAGTGTCTCTAGACCAATCATTCCCACCAAGTGTTGCATGATTGCTGGTAGAAACAACTGCTCGCTGAATCCCAGAATCACTAGGGTGCATACAAACTGGTGTAGAGGAATTTCCTGATATAACATCCAAAAATTCATTATTAACCGTTAATGCAGGTTTATTGCTCACCAAATTTGGAGGATCCTTTTCAGAAAACTTTTCCTTATATTCCATCAATCTAGAAGCAGCTACTTCATTCTCAGAATTCATAGAGCTGTGTCTTTGCTCATTCAGGAACGAAGTAATAAGAGAAGTTCCAGTACTTCTTTGTTGATAGAGAGCACATACATCTTCCTGTTCATTGTCGACCATTCCTAAACTGAACGAGGATCTTTCATTACCAAACTGCTCCGTGAAGTTGATAGTTTGCTCCTCATTTTCGTTACAATCAAGACCGCCGGCATTATTTTCAATAGTAAAGGTTTTGTCTGCACATACTGCGTGTTGAATACTTTCAACATCTAAAATACGTTTTTCTCTAAAGCTGGCAGAATCTCCATTACTTTTCTCATCACCCTCGAATTGTTTTCCAGCAACATTGTAAACAATCGTAGATTTTTCAGAGTTTCTATCTTCTCCTACTGTTTTGACATCTGACATTGAGATTCTGCTCCCATCACAGAGTTCAAGAAGCCCATTTTCAACAAATTTAGTCTGAAGGGCACCGGAGTGATTCATTTCAGCCCCAAAACTAAAAGAATTCCCTAGCACATCATCAGCCATTTTACGTCCATCAGACTTGTCATTAGATTTTTCAAATACATCTTCATCAATTATATTCTGGTTCACTTCCACATTTACCAGAGACATTTCAATTTTACTTTTGTGGGTGCAATCTCTTACTTCAGAACCGCCTACCAAATTGGAATGAAGAAGCTTCAAATCCATAGCATTATCCAATGTCCCATCGTTATGGTTCTCCAGAGCACCAGAACTGAAAGTTGCAGTGACATCCAACCCTGACGCTATTGGGCGGAATCCACTCACAGAACCAAGATCAGTTACTGCTGGCTTGATGCCACTCCCTCGCAGTGCCTCTACACTCCTAACATGAACTCCCACGTGGCCATTGTATCGACGCCTTTCTTCAAATATTTTATGGCAAAATTGACATTCGAACTTACCATCTTTGATTATCACCCCATCACTAACAAGTGTACCTAACTTGCGCCGTTTTAATTTACTTTTTGGTGATGATGGTAAGATATGCGGAAAGATTTCATTTTTTGCCGTCTCTGAAAATGTGATTTCACCCTCAGGCTCTGCTTGAGTTGCCAGATTGGGGATCGGTGATCCGGTAGGATGGTGATGTGACATGGTGTCATCTTGGACAACTTGATTTCTAACCTGCAGTGTAACCTAAATTGTAAACATGCGATATGTAAATCAAAAGAAGACAAACAAACACTGCATTTGTGGATATACCTACATTTTCAATTGGAGTTTTCTCCACTGGCATAGTTTTCTCATCATCACGAATACAAATAGTTTTCTCTTCACTTTGCATCCCAGATAAGAGTTGTAAATATGATGAAACTTCCTTGCAGGAAATAAAGTCTCGTCCGCTGGGACTGCAAATACAGTCAATTAAGCAAGAAATAGCTAAGTTCAAGGTACAAAAACTAACAATTTAGCTTATCAGTATCAATTATCAAAAGTAAAATGTAATACATACACTTCAAAGTTATAAAACCAGCAATTTATTTGAAAGGGGTGGAATCTTAGAAATCCCAAAGGTTTTCAACTAAAAAATGACAATACACATATTATCAGAAGGGGTAAGATATTGAACAAGGAACCCGAACATGATGGTCAGAGAAAATATGTTGCACTAGGACAAAGTTTTCCGGAAAAAAACTAACTATTGCAATGCAATGCAAGAGAGAATAAACATTAACCATTTTTAAATAAAAGAGGCAGCATACAATTTCTAATTAAGATCAGGTTTAATCAACGAGATTGACGGTTAGAGTTAGGTTTGAAAAAAATTATGACTGGTATATATAAGAATGAGCGGTTATAATGATCGTGAAAGAATTTTGTTGTATCGCTCTAATGAGTCTTACTTCAATTCAATCTTTTTAAAATCTGATGTATCTCATTTAGATCGGCTACTAGAGTATTGGTAGTATAAACAGAAAGATATCTACACCTGCAACAAACTTTTCAGCATTCAGCTAACTCATTGCCACTTACGTGCCCTAAACAAAAACACATGCCTTGCATTTGCCTATCAAAAGGACTAATCTTTAGACATGCATTAAGATTGAAACCTAATGCAATTATCTTCCAGCTTAACAAGTCAAGTAATGTGAATGCAATGTAATGTTATATATAGAGGAACAAAAACCTTATGTATCGCCGACAAATCAACCAAGCATGCCCCGATTTCTTCTTGATAGAAAACAAGAGCTTCCAACCTCTAGGTAAAACATCTCCAAAATTACTCGCATTGATAATTTTCCTCTTTCTTCTCCTACTTACCCATTGCCCCTCCAAACCACTCAGAAACTCTAAAAGCTGCTCCTTCGTGCTCATCCCTTCAGTCCTCCTCCTCATCTCAGGACCAAATGGATCATCGGCATTCCCCAATGCTACAAGATCCACCACCACCCCATTCTTATTCACCATCTCCATGTCATCCTCATCCCTCTTCTTCTTACTCACATGCAACTTTTCACCACCAAATTCATCAAAATCCTCACTATCATACAGCACAATCCTATTCACATTCACATCCGAATCCTTCCTCGGCCGCCCTCGTTTCCTCCTCACTGGAGAAAGCGCTCCAACCTCAACCTGCACCGGATGCCTCACCAACTCCACATCCGGAAAATTCAGCTCCGGATCACACTCAACCTCCACAGGCACCAAACCCTCAAACACCTCCGCTTCCCCACTCTCCTCCCCAACCAACTCCTTCAACATCCCCACAATCCTCCTATTCTCCCAATTCTCCACCGCATCCATCTCCACCTTCTCCATCGTCGCCCCCACCTCCCCGATCCGCCCCGTTGTCATCTCCGTCTTGCGCGGCGCCAGCCGCATCCGCGAGTACGTCTGCTTGCGGCTCCCAGCGCTCTCGTTAAACACCGCGCGGTCGATTTTCGGCACAGGCACGTCTCCTTCTCCTCCTCCGAAGCGAGATGATGACTCAAACACAGAAGAAGCTGATGATTTCGATAAAGCGCGCAGCTCAGATTGTGTGAAGACGCGGAGGTCGATAACCGGTAACGCATCGGCGTTGAGAAGGCTGGACGACGCAGAGGCCGCCATTGATGAGCAAGGCGGAGTGATGAAGAAGATGAGAGAAATGCCAAGTGCGAGTGTGGGAAAGCTTCGCTCTGGTTGTCAGATTTCTTTATTGAAGAGATGAAGAAGATGAAGCCGATAACGATGAACAGTTTCGATTCTGTGAATCGGTTGCCTTTGGAGAGATGGTAGGTAGGCTGGGCCTAATTGGGCTTTATATTGGGCCGTCTACAATTGGGCCTGGAGTGTTCACCTGGTTCGGCCCTATTGAGCTTTATTTGGGCTTTTCACTTCCACGCTTGTGAAGGGGATGGGTTTCTCTCCATTTTCTTGTCCTGCAACGACGTCGGTTTATCAAGTTTTTAATACAAGATATTAATTTGTATTAGGATGTTTAGTATTCACTATTAGATAATAATATTTATATATTGCAAAAATAGTTTCGTTTATTCCTAGTGTTCTCTTCTACTCTTTTCGTAATTTTTAACATGTGCCATCAATTATTTGGTGCACTAGAATTAATTATTACGGTGGTAGAGCTAATTGTTGAATTCGTGAGTCATCAATCTTAAAACTTCGCATTAGCTTAGATTTTAGGATTTCGTATTTGAATTTTGTAACTTCACATTGACTTCAATTTCGAAGAGTTTTGCATTTAAATTTGGGATTTTGAAACTTTGCATTGGTTTTAAACTCAAGAGTTTCGTATGTGAATTTGGAATTTCGCAACTTGGTTATTTTTGTTTGTCATGGCCTATGCGAGTGATAATTATCTTCCGTCAGTGTGTAATTGAATGTGGATAATAACTCAATATTAGATTTATGTCATGAAAAATTTTCTAAAAGAAAAATTTACGCTGGAGCTATGTTTTTAGAAGTTACACGACACTCATTTATATTTATATTGTTTATTACTTATTTATTTTTTGTACTATTTCTGACAGTAGTCTCCTTACATCTATAAAATCCAAGTTACCTTGATTTATGAAATCTTTTATTGATCATACAAATAACCAAATTTAAAAATTTATCAAATCGACTTTCCAGTGTTTGCTAGCTTCATATCAGCAAGGCACAAAGTACAACTTGAAATCACAATTTCTGCCTACTGACAGAGTTCTGGCGAGATTTCGATAGAATAAAAAAAAAAGACAATTCATATGAAGTCCGGCATTTAAAAGTTATTTTCAAAGATAGATTGAAAAATGCCTGTGCAACAAATTTTATACAAGCAACTTCTAGTGCACAACAAGTTTCACAGCTCACAATAACACAACAAAATCTGAAAAACAAGCTCAAACATGGTGTGAAAAAGAACATCTTACCAGTTTGAAATCCGACCCAGCCTGAGTTTCGTCGGTGGGTGGACCAGACAGAAACCAGCTGCAGAACAAACACCGGACCTCTGTGTCCTCCCTGTCATGATAAGGTTGTTTCAAGAACTGTGGCTTCTATGAAACTTACATGGACAATGAGCTGTATGCTTGATTGAAGCTTGGCACCATCAGCTTGAATGAGTACTCATTCGAGCCGGTTCAAATCAGTATTTACTTTGGCCCTGAACTTAATTAGGTTCGCTTGTCAGCTGATGAGCAGCAGCGGTAACTGTTGTGTACTTGAAGGTATGTCGGTCCTGATAGCTTCGTCTAGAAGGATCTAGAATAAGAAAGAAGGTCCGTAAGTCCCATATGCTCCATCAAAAACCTCAGCCAGACTGCATCTTATCCATGGACTACAATTAAGCATAAATCTTTTTTCAAATACGCTTACGATGTACATAAATTCTTATCTGACAGCGTCTTTCAGCTAGCCAAACCTATATAAGACGATATTCGAGACAAGAAAAGGAAGCATGTATGATATTGGCAAACCAGAAAGTTGACCTGTTCTTGTCTGGACTTTCTTGTCCTGTGGTCAAAATTTGTAGCCAAGAGACAGAATGATTAGTTTCAATTTTCATGGTTAAGAAAAATAGAGAATCAAATCTGAATAATTTAGTAGGACAGGGAATGAGGATGAGGCTGTGTATTTCACACTACACAACAAAAGCCAGCCTGAGCAATAATTTTTTTCTTCTTTCTTTGGCTTATCAGTTTCAATTCTAGTAGCTAACACCTACCTTGATCTTATTCTAGTACTATCTTTATTCTACCTATCTTCCCAGGATTATCTGAGTGAGCTTCTCTATTTCAAATTCAATCATAGACACAAAACTACTGGGGAAATTCTATGCTACAGGGTTCTTCAGGCCTCAGCTGTTGAAACATGAAAGAGATCTGCTACAGCTAATTTTGCATCATCGGCTATCATCAATACTCAAGTCTGGCAGATATATCAAGGTATTATCTGCTGCATAAACTAAACTGCTGCTGTTTCATAAATAAGTTTGAGAACAGCAGTAGCTCCTATATTTTCAGTCAGTTGTTTTCTGGATTCGCCATGTTTGGTTCTTTTCTCTATATCATATTATGTGACCGAGTAGATCACTCGATAGGGGATCAGTTTGATACTGGAAAAACAGGTTTAGATTTTTTCAAATATGCTTTTGAGCAGACATAGTGAACAAGAGAGCCGATTTAAACACACTGTATTCTCTTTATATGAACAGAATAAGGTTTGATAAATTGAAGAGTGGAGCTTCATACCAGGAGATGTTGTAGTGGATAAACTCTGGCCGGCCAAATAGGGAAAGCACCACAGAATTGCAGGTGGGTGTGCTGTTTCCATCTACCATCATCCTTCCATTGGGATCAGTCACTGGTCTGGAGCCTACCCATTGATTATGGCTAAGTCTTGATCAAGCTGTGTCCCGCGACATTAATTTCTCACCTCGAGTGATTCTGACTCGTGGAAGACCTGGATATAACAGAACCTGAGAGGGAAAAAGAGAAATCATATTATTTGGTCAGTCAGTTTCCATTTCGAAGAGAATACTTGTGAAGTAAAGATGACAGCATTTCACTGCTTCTGTGTTCTTCCCAGAAAGAAGAACCAAATTAAGGTTAGAATAAAAATCTCATCTATGAGAAATCATGTTAGTATATTTCATATCCCTGTATTGAGTACTATGATCGAGTATATCCTTATTCTGGTGTGTGTGACTTTAGGGAGGCGACAGATATTCAGAGTACAAAAAAGGACCAAGAACTATACCAGTGAAGCAGGAAGATCTGCCAAAACCATCAAAAACTGACAAGGCTTCTTTGAAGATTTCTGTGCCCTTGAACATGAAGCCGAACCCCATTTGCAAAGTGAAGGTACTAAACCATGAGAATGCCGATGGAGGAGAGGATCCAGAGTTTGCGTATGAGGGTGAAGATGAGCAAGAAGAATTTCCATCAGTCACGAAGGGCTTGTCAGATGATTTCCAAGCACAAACTGAAAAAGCTGGTAATGATGGCATCAGGTTCAATGATCCTCCTCCTCCTCCTATGGTTGAGTTAAGAAATAGTGCCCCTGATAAGAAAGCCACAGACGAGCAAGAACACGATATGGAGTTAATCCAGAGTGGACATGTTAGCGATCCAGGTATTGAAAAGGCTAAATTATGGGACACTCCTAAGCTTAAGCGCTCATGCTCCAACTTAGAGACAAGAAATGTATTAAAAAGGATGAACAAGAAATTACCTTCATCAAATTCACATTCTTATGAGAACTTGCTAGAGGCAGCAGATCGAATGAGGAAGAATCACAGAGACCCTGGAAGCCCTGCCATGAGCCGTCACAGTGCAGACGGAGTAATGTTAAAGAAGCATTCATCCAGTCAGATTCTGCCATCCGGGAGCCGAAAATTGTGGTGGAAATTATTCCTTTGGAGCCACAGAAATTTGCACAACAATTCTTGGGCATTGTTAAAACCGGGGCGGCCACTTGCTCAAAATGCTGTGAGTAACCAGCAAGGAGGGTATTGTTCAGACACGCTCGAGCCTAGTCCGGAAGCTAGTAAAATGAGCTCGCCAAGATCATTTACAGCTGGCTCACTGAAAGATGATGATGACACTAAGAATTTGAGTAAAAACTTGAACTGGAAGGGTTTTCATGGCAGAGGTTCAGGTTTATGGCCTCCCAACCAGTGGGTTGCTTTCTCCACTGAATCATCGTCCTTAGAAAGAGTGGATGAGTGGGTGAGAGATCTCAAAAATCAACCTTCAGATGGTGACGCAAAGGGCAATGACAGCAACACTATTGATTTCCCAATGTCTCCAGAAAATGGAAGATCACCAGCAAGAAACTCAGCTCAGTTGCGTTGGCGGTCAAATCATTCAGAAGAAATAGTGCATGCCAATAGTGTTATTCAATCACTGAATTCCTCTTCAACTGCAGCTCACATTGCTGGTATCGGTTTGAAAGTCATTCCAATGATATCTCCTTTCTCCAGCCTGAGGACAGTCAGCTTATCAAACAACTCGATAGGTATGCAAGAAACATTTTCACTATGATAGAAAATAAATAGTAAGTTATAAGTGAACCTGAGCTAATTATTCAGAAAATCTTCCTTGCAGTACACATAACCCCTGGATCACTGCCAAAAGGTCTTCACACACTGGACCTATCCAGAAACAAGATAAGCACAGTTGAGGGTCTTAAAGAATTAAGTCGACTGAGAGTTCTTGACCTCAGCTACAACCGGATCTCTAGAATTGAACATGGTAATTGATTATACAAATAGTCTATTTTTTTATGGAAAAAGTCAAAGAGAAAGGAAATGAGTAACTTAATCGTCCAGAATTCCTAGTGATTACCTTCCTTGAATGTACTTCAGGCTTGTCAAATTGTCAGCTGATCAAAGAGCTATACCTTGCTGGGAACAAGATCAGTTATGTTGAGGGACTACACAGGCTAGCGAAATTAGCAGTTCTGGACCTCAGCTTCAACAAAATAACAACAACCAATGCAATGGGCCAGCTAGTTGCCAACTACAACTCTCTTCTGGCTCTGAACCTATTGGGCAATCCGATTCAAAACAATGTTAGTGAAGAACAAATCCGTAAGTCAGTTAATGGTTTACTTCCAAAGCTAGCTTACCTGAACAAGCAGCCAATCAAAGCACAACGTGCGAGAGAGGCACTAAATGACAATGTTGCCAGAGCAGCACTTGGGAGCAACAATCATAGCTCAAGAAGGAGAACAACGAAGAGAGTCAGCCCAGGAGGTTTACTTGCTTCAAATCTCCAGAGAAGCAGAGACCGGGCTGGACAGGGAAGCAGAGACCGGGCTGGACAGGGAAGCAGGCACAGTTCAAGAAGTCGATCACGCTACCCCTCTCCCAAGCATCGGTCATCTAGTATACTCTAGCTTCTTCATCTCGCTAGAAATCACATTCTGTAAAACCATTGGAGATATTAAATAGCCTGTCTCCTACGTTTGGGTAAAATGCAGGAAATTCTGGCATAACATTTTTCTTTAAGCAATTAAATCATACCTGATTGATTGAACTCTTGATCATAAGAGGCAATTTTTTTTTCTATGAATACTGAAACCAGTCTTGAGGAATGAACAAAACTAACACCTTCCATTAATCATCTGAGATCTCGTAGATTCTATATGCTGCGGGAATATTATCGAAAATGCAATGAACCTAAAACACTAGATTATAACTCAGCAAATCCCAACAATACACCATAACTTCACAGTTAACACGTCATATTTTTCAGTAACTGAAATGACACTAAGTAGCTATTACATACAGTAATTAGTCAAACATTGCTCAAGAACGAAACCAATAAACATAAGCACATTGAACACATAGATACAGGAGAATAAGTTTTTATAAATTGAAATTTTCAAACCCATGTAAAAAATAATGTTGACAATTGGACTTATGAACTGTGTTTTGATCAACCAAATATAAGATAGACCGTGAAATTAGGACATTTGAGCACTAGTAGGTATGGATGCCTTCCCACTGTTCAATAATGCACTTACATGCTTTTAGAAATGACAGACACAATAATATGCCTCATAGAGCTGAGTAAGACATAAGAACAAAAGATTCGACATGGGGCATGACCACACTAGTGCTTCCAGCAGTAGAGTGCAGTGGATGATAGTAAAAAACTTCAGCAAGAGAAGAAAAGTGCTTCATTACAAATTTATCAAATAATAATAATAATAGAACGAAAAAAAAGAAAGATAGCTGGCATATGTAATTGACTCAGAATGTTAAAAAAAAAAAAACTGAGTGTAAAAGATTGATAAATAAGATGTATATGGTACAATGACTCAAGGTCTTGATACATTACAGCATACTAGAATAAGAACTGGGAACTGAATCTTGTGATACATACCTTTGAAGGAACAAATTATGAAATTCTACTGCTCTTGTACCTCTAATACAATTCGCACCTTAACTCAAGAGTTCAAGATAGTAGAGTGAAACTTTATATAAGCTCCCATGTCTTCTTGTCGGCTTTTTCAGATATCTTATTCTTCATGTCCGCATAGTTAAAAAGCTTCTCATTGAAAATCACTTGAGGATCCTTCTTAATCAACTGACCATTCTCCTCATAAGCATCCTTCAAAAATACAACCCAATTCATTTCCGTCCCAGCCAAATAAAATGTCCTTGGCTGCTTCAGCAACATCTGATAAGTATGCTTCGTAAGACTAAACTCGTCCTTAAACTCAACAATATGATGAATAGAAGCTCTCTTCTCCAACGTCAAGTTCAGAAACTCATGCAACAGTCCCACCCTATATTTCTCCGCCTCCAATGTCCAAAGATCAAATTTTGAGCCATCTGAATAAGGAGACACCAAAGGCAATGTGTTCAATAAATTCAACTTCCGCTCATCATCTAACTCCAAATCCAAGTCTCTCCCATGCTTCACCGGAAACTTAAATGCCTTCTTAACCCGATCCTCATCCGCAATGTACTCCTTTTCAAGCACACTAACAGCTAGATCCGGATCCCAACCAACCAACTCCAGCACTCTCCTCCCATCATCCTCCACAACAGTCCTGAAAAAATCCGGATACTTCACAACCCTGTCCCTAAAATCCTCAGGTATCCCAAACAACAACCTAGTATGATAAATCTTATTCAAAGGAATCCTCTTTCCAGCCGACATCATCAAGAGTTTCCTCACAACCTCAACCCTATCCCTCTCCATCTCATCCATCACCCTCTTCTCCTCCTCCAACAACTCCTCCATCAAATCCGTAAACCCGATCCACATCTTCTCATCCTCATGCCGATAAACCTCAAACAACAACGGATGCCGCTCAATCGACCTCACCACCTTCCGCCCCCGCGGAAACCCTAGCTCCCTATACAACTTCCCCGCCTCGTCCAACCTCAACACATGCTCGGACTGCTTCGATAAAAACTCCTTCGATCTTCTCAAAAACCGGAAATGTGCGTCGCGCTCGACGATTCGCTCGAAGTGACGAGCGAGATCCGATTCGTGCTGGACGAGCGTGGTACGGGCGCTGGGTTTCCGCTTGCGCTTTTTGCGGAATTTTTTGGGGGTTTTTGTCGAGATGAAGGAGGTGGAGAAGTGGGAGACGAAGACGGTGGAGATTTGGGGATTCCGGATCGGTGGGGTGGAATTAGGGTTAGGGTTTTGGAGGCGTTTGAGCGTGTTGCAGAGAAGGCGCCAAGCCATTGTTGATGGAGGTTTTTGATATTTTGGGTTTATGGTTTAACCAAAAATAATATAGTGAGGTGCAAATTATATTAAATTATTCTTTATAAAGCTATCTACGATTACAAATACATTCAACATCCTCCTTTATTATTTTTTAACACTCCACATCATTTTCTCTATCTTTCACTTAATTATTCAACACACATTCAATTCATATCTTCTACAACGATTTTGTTTAATAAAATTCAACACCCTACCCCACAACTTTTATTTATCTTCTTTTATTTTCTTCATAATTTAGTTTTTATAATTACAATTCAATAAAATTATCATTTTGCATTCAACACAATATAATTAATAGTAAAATAAATTATATATATTCTTTTTTATTTTTAATGTTTTTATTTCATCAATTTTAAATTTTATATCATTGCAACTCGCAAGAAATAAAGACGAGAAATATGGATAGACATTATTAAAACAAATAAACACAACGACTTATAAATATATTTAATCACGAAACATTCCGAATTTTGCTCATATGTGTTTGACTAGATCAGCTTGCAATGTGTGATGTGCGTTTGAATCATGCATCTCGGATCTAGCACGCTCATGATTTGCGAATGTCGGTAGCACCTCGGTCGAGAATTGTTGTTGTGTATTAAACCCACTCGCCTCAGATTGATCATAATCGGTCCAGTGTTGAGCATATATATCTCGTTCATCCTCAACAATCATATTATATAATATGATACACGACCTCATGATGATAGCCAAATCGGCTATGTCCCACATGCGAGCTGGTTCGCGAATGATTTTAAATCGAGCCTGCAACACACCAAATGCACGTTCGATGTCCTTCTGATATCCCTCCTGATATTTTGCAAATAACTTATCTGGTTCACTTTGAGAAAGTCTTATTGATTTTACGAAAGTCGGATAAGAAGGGTAAATTCCGTTAGCTAGATAGTATGCCACGTCATATGGACGTTGATTCACGAGAAATTCACTCTTGGAGTATTGCCCTGTTCATTTAGGGCTTTTTCGACGAGAATAAGTTGAATCTCCTGCAATTGGAGTGGCTTTATTAGCACTGCTCATACCACCAAGAGCCATTTGTGTAGAAAATTTGAAAAATTCAGCTGCTCTAACATTTGGATTTGGTACATTTTTAATTGGAGTAGTTGAATAATAAGGTGGTGCTTACGATGAATATGACATCATTTATCCATAATATGAATGATAATTTGAAGCAGATGAAGGCATGATGAAATTTGGTGCAAACCCATAGTTTGGAGTATTTTGTTGGCTGGAATGTTGATTTTGAAACTGATAACTGTGAGGATTTGGATAGATAAAAGAATTATTGTTGGGATCCATTGCGCTAAAAAGAAGGGTTTAATAGAGAAAAAAGAAGTTTTTTTTTTCGGTGTCCAAATCAAATGAAGCGAGTATGTATTTATAGAGCATACAAAAATATGAATTTTGGTATAAAAATTAAAAAATTAAAATTAAATTACTATGAAATATTTGACGTCAAATAATTTTGATTGTATAGAAATCTAAAAAAAATCAGTCAATCAATAAACAAGCGACACATGACTTATCATTATTCCAGCCAATCAGAGCTCGCCACGTGTCACACATGTCCCCACCACATCTTCATTCAACATGTTTAATCAATTCAACACCAAATAATTCAATTTATATTCAACACCTCATTCAACAATCTCATTAAACCTATTCAACTACTTAATCCTCATTCAACACCTCCATTGTAACTAGCCTAAAATAAAACAATGATATTATCCCTTAACAAAATTCGTTAACATTTAAATGGTATGTAACCAAGTTACATATATCGATTTCAAAACAATGTACTTTTTATGTTAAAAATTATTATAAATAAACGTTTAGCTAGTTAATCTACTTTCATTTATATAAATATTAAAATATTCTTCAAATCAAACATGACTATTTAAAATTTATCTTTCAATAGTGAATCAATTGACAATTTTCCTAATTTAAAGTCAAGAAAAAAAGATTCAGTCATCCAGAAACAATTATTCCAACACGCATAAAAAAATTTCGCTAAGATGAAAATTTCTTCCAAAAGTAAAATTTCTCACTTCAACGTGCTCCACACCACACCCATTAAAACACTACAAAGTTCAAGCTACTTTTTCTTTGAAGCCTAAAAATAACTTAGGAAATTTCAATCAATGAAAATTTCATGGTTTTATGATCAAATCCTTATCGAATAAGAAAATTCATTATATTTTTTCTCATATCATAAAATTTAAATCATTACACTAATGTCTCCTATCACCACGCTAGTTCAAATATCATGTTGAATATCGCTAGCTGGTATGAAATCTGAATTTCACTCGGAAGTAAGTATTCAAATTTGTAAATCATAATTATGTAATCTTGTGCAAGCTTAAATCTCTTCGTTCTTCACATTTCAATCAAACAATCAAAATCTGTTCTTTTAACTTACAATTTCAATCGTTCAGTTCAACGACAAAAATACTTACTTCAATTCGTTTCAAGTGATTTTAGTTTCAAACCGTTTCACTTCAATTCATTTTTAAAAGAATGCAATAATCGAAATGTTTGCAAATAAAAAAGTATCCATAAAAGGGTAGTTGTTTTTTCAAGTTGACCGTTCTACATGTGAACTAATTAAAGACCTAAACATGAAGTTCCAATCAAAAATTGGTTTCAAAAGTAAACCCTAGAAATGAGTCGGAAGGAATTGATGTTGAATTTGTGTCCGTGTGCGTGGCGAGTTTGCCAGCAGAGCCATCATCATTTTTCAAGCTGTCATTCCTTAAATATTCACACACTTATTTTCCATTTTTAAAAATATATTCAAAATTGAAATTCCAACTCAAAAATC
Source organism: Umbilicus rupestris (assembly GCA_963678935.1). Taxonomy (NCBI): domain Eukaryota; kingdom Viridiplantae; phylum Streptophyta; class Magnoliopsida; order Saxifragales; family Crassulaceae; genus Umbilicus; species Umbilicus rupestris. The sequence continues at coordinate 11,691,351 of OY787619.1, forward strand.
TCATCTCGAACAAGACAGCAAATCAGTTTCTGCAGCTGTCGGATTCCTCTCTCTCTCTCTCCTCCTCCTCCTCCGCCATCATCAACAATTCACCAGAATCCCAACTCCCAGAATCCAAAGTTCTCGCCTTGGACCATCCGTTGACAGCTTTCGCCGGCGATCGTCGAAACGGAGCGTCGTAAATTCAAAGAACTCTCGGCCAACTTGAATTTCGATAAGCGGCCATGGCGGCAGGGTCGTCTTCTGCGTCGCCCTCCGCGTGCTTCCAGTACCGATCGACGTTCGGGGACACGACGCTGACCAAGGTCTTCGTCGGAGGGTTGGCGTGGGAGACTCCGACGGATAAAATGCGAGAATATTTCATGGAGTTTGGGGAGATTCTTGAAGCGGTGATCATCACTGATAAAATCACTGGGAAATCCAAAGGCTATGGATTTGTAAGTTTTCCATTAATTTGTTTTCTTCCAGCAAAATACAGTAAGTTGCTGGAACGATGTTTTGATACTGTTGTATTGGATTTGTTTGTACCGAATCTTAAAAATTTGATTCGACAAATAAAATTATATTTTTTTACGATGTATATTGCCGGATAGGTAACTTTTTGTGACGCGGATTCTGCGAATAGAGCCGTTGCGAATGCTAATCCGATGATCAATGGGAGGAGGGCTAATTGCAACATTGCTGCTGCCGGGCGGCCAAGACATTCACCTCCTCGAGGTTTATACCGATCCTATTCTTTTACACGTAAATTTTAAATATTTAAGTTAAATTAAATTAAATGTTGTTGTTATTGTGGGGTGGTGAGTTGTTGTGATAGTGGTGGTGGGGTTGAGGGTGACGAATAGTAATTTAAGTACTTCAATTAAATATTTAAGTAAATAACTTAAGGTCAAAATAATAGGCTTTAAATTAGTTATTTATGGGGGATAAAATTGACATATGAATTGGGAATTGAAATTTTGAGAATTGGAAATGCAGGAAGGGGAGAAGGTCAAAGTGGGCAAATTAATTACCCGGGAGCACAGGGCGGACCGGCTGCGCAAGGACTCATGGTGGCTCCTCCACCGGTGCCGGTGATGTACCCTTCATATGGGTAAGTCAAGTTTTAGCTGATAATTTATAAGTTGAAGTTTTAATAACATGTTTAGGTATGCATAAATCGTTAAGTTATATCAAATATCAAATAGAACAACATTGTCGTATTTTTAAGGTAAGAATACCATTTTGAGTATCACTTTAGTCCACCCTGTGTAGCACATGAGAGCTCTGTTGATTCCTGTAGACTGCAAGAAACACTTGCTCAAATTGTTAGAATAATTTATAGCCCTTTCCGGTGCAATAATTAAAATTTTGGCTTACTTTTATAGGTTTCAATTTACAAAATGGTACCGTTTTGAAGGTTCTTTAAAATTACTATCTTTTTTGAGAGGGCATCGTTTGTTTTCAATCATATAATGTCAGCGCTAAATCGTCGTTGTCCTTGTGTCAAATCGCTCAAGTCAAAAACGAGTTTAATACAAATCTTGTCCTTGTGTCAAATCGCTCAAGTCAAAAACGAGTTTAATGCAAATCATTTTTGACGTGAACGCATCATCGTCCTTATGCTTCACCCCTTCAATTACTAGAAGCACATACTGTTTATGTCAATAGCGATTTACAACTTTATGCTAAAATCCTCTTTTGATAAAAGCGACTCGTATGAGTATGACAACTTAACGCTGACTATACAAGATTGAGAATATAAGTCTTTCCCAAATGCGTTTTGTCAGAAAAGTAGTAAAACCTAAAGAATCGTCAATTAAAAGTGGCAACTTCCACTTTTTTAGAGTTGTTGTTGTGGTGGTGTGATGATAATTATTTGACTAGAACTGGTTTGAACATTATTGATTTGCAGATATACAGCATATAATCCTCACTATGGCTACACCCAAGTAAGTTTATATTCCTCTTTCATATTTCAAAGATCTCAAGTAGCACTTTCTTTTTTTATTTTGATCATAAAGTTTCGATAATACATGTAAATTAACTAGGACAAGACCAGATTTTTGGTTGAAAAATCAACACAATTTGAGAAATTTGAGGAGTTTACATCGTGCTGAAGGTCCGGTACAGATGCTCTAAATAATCCCTAGTTCGACTTTTGAGTGCATTTTAGCAAAACCCTAAATGACTTGCAATGAGAGCATTTTTATTCCCTTTGAGTGCATTTCTTGGTAGTAATTCATGTAAAGAGTTTAATTTGTTGCAGGCAGCAGCTGCAGCAATGTACCACCAACAAGCACAGTTTTACCAGCAAATGTATGGATCAGGAGGAGCTTCATCATCAACTTCTCCCACCACCATCCAGCCTCCTCACCATCCATACTATTACGCGTACTCGATGCAGGCCGCTGCAGCCTCTAGCGCAGCTGGTGGTGGTGGTGCAGGAGCTCCCGGTGGACTTGGATACACTACTACACTGCCACAACACGGCCAGGGAAGCCAAGGGCCGTATTTTTACTACTCTCCGTCTTCTCCTCTTAACCGGTCCCCTCCGGCCGGGTCGTACTCCTGGTTTCATCCGCAGGTACAACAGCAGCAGGATTTATATGCTTCAGCTGATTCTAGCAGGCTTCAACAGTTACCTTCTCAAATAGGTAATGGTCTATAAAAACTCATAGTTCTTGATACTCGATTCTTTTCTAAAACCAGTCCTCTCATCTAGGGTTTAAGATTTAGTTGTGCAAACTAGTGACATGAGGCTAGGTTTCTAACATGAAGTTTATATAATGGATCTTGAGCGAATTTATTTTGAGAATTCCACTCGAAAGAAATTTGGAGCATCTGCACCGGCTTCTGAAGCTGCTGGATGATTTAAGGCTCAATCAGCAGCTCCCAGATTATTTATAAGATTTTCAGCCTTAAATCATATGGCAGCTGTTCAACAGACGGTGCAGATGCTCTATGTTTCAGAAATACCATTCAAGTAGGTGTTTTGTAATGACAAATCGTAAACAAATTTTGAAAGGATGATATTTTTGAAACTGGACTTTCAAAAGTGGCATTCTCACAAAGAAAGTTCCTCTTGAATGTGAAAATTATTAGGATAAGGTGACTCAAATTGGGGCCACTAGAGACCAACAACAAGGATAGCAGCCATGTGAGCTGTGAGCTTTTTTAGGGTTTATGTTTATAATCCATTATTGGGGCTTTATAGTGTGCTCACAGTTCAGTCATGTAGAGGACTTGAGTCCCACAAGCTTAGGACTCTCAAGCATGTGGTTTTAGGACTCATGTGTCAATAGATTCTTGTGGTACCTATACATGCAAGTGCAACAATGGCAGCCTTCTGACCCATTTTATTCTCTCTCTACATTCATGCTCACCTCTTATGATCTCATGATATACAATTTTTAGGGTTTCAACTTCCATTTTCTCTAGCATATATACATTTTTAACAGATGATTGACTAGTTACACCATTTATTTTGATTGTATGATTTCAGATTCGCCGGAATCCTCACCAGTTACTTCTCCGGAAACGGAAGCCAAAGTGGTTCCTTCTGAGTCTCCCTCTCCTTCAGATTAAGGCCGGCCGAATCCCGGCCAAAAGGGTCAGCTCCTGAAAGTGTCATTCAACTGTGTAAAGTCAAATTATTCATTCCATCATTTGAGTTCTTATTTTCATTTCTGGAAAAATGCTCAAACATCTGAAAAGAGCCTCTCCCCCAAATGATGGACTAAATTGACATCAACCCATTGTTTCATTGTCAATAAAGATTTTTAATTTCTGTATCCATTTGGTGACGTTATGATTTTCTTTCTTCTTTTTGGTTACTTGGTAAATAGATTTTGAACTATCGTCCATCAGGACGTGATTTAGTGATAAAAAGGTCAAACATGTCAGATTAGTGTTCCACTCCTGATGCGACTAGAGCAAGGTAGGAGTTTGGGGAGAATTGGTTAAAAAAAATAGACTTTGTACTCTCTAGTTGTGCCTCTTAGGGCATATACACCGAGCAGCTGCTGGCAGGTGCTCGGATGGATGATTAAAGCATTTCAGCCTTAAATCATCACAGCACCTGCAGGCCGGTGCATATGCCCTTACCAAGTCTTTATATGTGTTTTCAAACTTGTTTCACAAAATATTATTAATTTTAAATTATTTTCTTAAATCTCACTTATAATTTCTATAAACAATTCTAGTAGCTTTTAGAGAAATGAGTTTCAAAAAGATGTCAAAGGAGAAAAAAATTAGATTTTACATCTCTTTAATTTGTTGAAAAATTTCATACCTAGTTATCTTCTCATTCCAATCTGCCTATAATTTTCAAATATTTCGCATCTACCGTTCTTCTGGCGGTTTGAACTTATTCTGAAAAACATGATGCTTATTTGTCATCATTCAAGTCATTAGTTCATACAAACGACTACTAGAAAGGACAATTGAAAATTTCTTTGGAATAAAACTCCAATCTACTAGTCACGGCTCATTATTTAAAATTTTCTTTATTTGTAATGCTTATGAAGCTCCGTGCTAGATCGAAGTTATAAACTTTTATGAACTAGAATTAGGCTTGATGAATTCGATCTATTTCGACTAAGCAAAGTGGTCATTTTGATTTTTTAATAAAAATACATAATATTTATTCTATAAATTATTGAATTTACTGATTTACCGTGCACCGAATTAATTGGTAAATAGTAAACTCGATTCGATAATCAGAATATAAAAAATTGAATGGAAAAATCGATAAATTATCGAACACTCTCTCCTACCACTAATGTTTAGAAACACTCAAACCGCGTAGATTAGGAATAGAAATATGAAAGATGCGAAATGGGAAAATTTTCTAATTTAGTTAGCTTCAAAAATATGCCGGTTCAATTCCTCGTCAACCACCCTTTATTCCGTGATTGGTTTGATCGACAGCAGGTCGAACCAGGAATAAACCGAGGTTCAACGAATCAATTTTACGGTTCATTTTATCACCCCCACATTGCGGTTCATTCTCCACGCGCTCTTCAATGTCGCATAACATCAAACGTAACACCTACGCGGACAAATTTGATTCCTTCATCTCGCCTTTGATTTCGATTCTCTGAAATTCGATTGTGTTCGCCATTTCGAGCTCTGCTCTCGCGACCTTCAATGACTGAAATTCAGCAGGGATTCAGAGATCGCCGATCGGAAGCTCTGGGAAGCTTCCGAGTGCTGCCGGATGAAATCGTATGCGAAATTTTGGATCATCTCACTGTTCGTGATGTTGGGCGTCTTGCTTGCGTCAGCAGGTTGCGTTATTATCTCGATTCACTCATGTTTCCTTTTTTCACCGAACTTGGATTTTTTTCATTTTTTTTTTTCACATGACCTGATTTCTGCTGCTGGATTCTATGAATTGAAAAGTCTTAGAGTGAAAATGGATTTATAAATGGGTTTGTTGCTGTTTAACTGACTTTCATTGGGCGTGTTTCTTGTGATATGCAGTGTCATGTACATTTTCTGCAATGAGGAACCATTTTGGATGAATCTATGTCTGAAAACTGCCAAGGGTCAGCTTCAATACAAAGGTTCATGGAAAAAGACTGCACTGCATCAGTATGATTAAACAAAATTTTATTTTTGATTGTCATTTTGTCCATCTTTGCTGGAGTTTCGTGTTGCTGAAAATATGTCTGTTTGCTGTTCCATTCATTGTAATATCTGTTATTTTTCTGTTGCAGAGAGAATTTGCTCGGTGCTTATGTGCCTTGTGGAAGACCTCTTCAATTTGACGGTAATAGCTGTTTGTTTTTGTCTCTTTTTTTCCTTGCTAGTGACCGCTGAAAGAATGATTTGGTCCCTTTTATGTTTGTTCTGTATCCGATTAATCTCTGTTCAAATACATATTTGCAGGATTCAACTCTGTATTCTTGTACAGGAGGTTATATCGTTGCTATACCGCACTAAATAATTTTTCTTTTGACGATGGAAATGTTGAGAGAAGAAAAGATATATCCGTTGAAGAGTTTTCTAGCGTCTATGATGGAAAAAAACCGGTACTTTATACCAATCTCTAGTTTTTATCTTCAATCATATCAAGTAGGGTATCAACTTTAAAGACTGGTTACACTGTTTTTTCCAAAATATAGTAATGATTGGAATTAATGTAAATATTTGGTACTAAATCGACCTCATTTATGTTTATTTCAGGTGTTACTTGATGGGTTGGCTGATACATGGCCTGCAAGGACTACATGGACACCTGAACAGCTATTGCTGAAATATGGAGAAACAGCATTCAGGATATCCCAAAGGAGTTCCAAAAAAGTGACAATGAAATTCAAGGATTATGTGTCCTACATGGAACTTCAGCATGATGAGGACCCCTTGTATGTCTTTGACGATACGGTACGATACTATAATAGTATTTATCGCAGTTATGTGCTAATTATTTGTGAACTAAAGACTCATCGTGTACACAGTTTGGAGAGGTTGCACCGGACTTGTTAAGTGACTACAGTGTGCCTCATCTATTCCAAGAGGACTTCTTTGATGTTTTAAATAAAGATGATCGGCCAGCTTTCAGATGGCTCATCATTGGGCCAGAGAGATCCGGCGCCTCTTGGCATGTTGATCCGGCCCTCACTAGTGCCTGGAATACTCTTTTGTGTGGTCGAAAAAGGTACAATTTATTTCCGGTATGTATTTACTGTGGTTTTGAAGTTGTTCTCATTACTATATTCTGGAACTGAAACATTAATTTTCACAAGATTTTGGCGTCACCTCACACAGTTTCGCTTCCTGTACCTAATGTACCATTAGATGGCCGTGGTACATATTTGCTATTCTTTATGGCATATTTTACTCAATGACTACTTACTGATCTTATACTGATAGATGGGCACTGTATCCTCCTGGACGAGTTCCTGTGGGTGTTATGGTTCATGTGAACGAAGAAGATGGTGATGTGAATGTAGAGACACCATCATCTCTTCAGGTACATTGTTATTTGGAGATCATTTTGTCTTAGAATTGAAGTTTCGCATAAAAGAAATTCCTAACCAGAGTCTTTGCACATTTCATCACAGTGGTGGCTGGATTTTTACCCTCTTCTTTCTGAGAAGGACAAGCCTATTGAGTTGACTCAATTACCTGGAGAGACAATATTTGTTCCTACTGGTTGGTGGCATTGTGTTTTGAATTTGGAAACAACTGTGGCGGTCACTCAAAATTTTGTAAACTCCAAAAACTTTGAATATGTATGCTTGGATATGGCCCCTGGTTACCGTCATAAGGGAGTGTGCCGAGCTGGATTGCTTGCCCTTGATGAAGATAGTTTAAAAGATGTGAAAAAGAAGATGCTTCATGAAGAAGATGGTTCTAATGGTTCAGATGCGACTAGGGAATCAGAGAGATTCAGAATAAAAGTGCCTGTAGGAGACTCGAGCCAGGAGAATACAGAAGAATGTGGCTCATTGACCGACATCTATAGGGATGATGGCATCAGTTATGATATAAAATTCTTGTCTTTGCTACTGGATAAGGAGAGAGACCACTATAATGCTCAGTGGAGCATAGGCAACTGCATAGGTCAAAGAGAAATGAGGGACTGGCTATGCAAGCTTTGGGCTGCGAAACCTGAAATGAGAGATCTAATATGGAAGGTATAAACTATATCTCTATGACTTCTGCCCTAATGAAGAAATTGAATATCATTGATCATAGAATTAAGCAATGGATGACGTTCTTTGGCAGTAGTTGTACCACAGCATTTGTGGTAAAAATTAAATATACATGTTATGTTTCTTCTCAGTCTCAAGTAATCAGCTCATATTTGATATCTGATTGTCAGGGAGCATGTCTGGCACTAAATGCTGAAAAATGGTCAGAGTGCATGTCTGAAATCTGTGCCTTACATAAGTTGCCAGTTCCTTCAGATGACGACAAGCTTCCTGTGGGTACCGGTAGTAATCCTGTGAGTAATTCGTGTCTATTTGTTAATTCAAGATTTGCCTTTGTAATTATGGTAGCACGATAAATGACTTGAATCTTTTCAACAGGTTTATGTGGCCACAGACCATGTTATCAAGATCTTTGTGGAAGGAGGACTTGAATCGTGTATTCTTGGTTTGGGCACCGAGGTATTTCTAGCCTTCCATTGGTTATCATCCAATTTAATTTTCTGTGTTCTGTGACCCATTTTGGTTTAATTTCATATTGTGTTATGACAGCTTGAGTTTTACAGATCCCTTCAACAAGCTAACTCCCCATTGAAAAATCATGTTCCTGAGGTTTTAGCTAGTGGGATTATTTATCTAGAAAATGGCTTGTATAATATTGTGCCATGGGATGGGAAAGAAGTGCCTGATGTGATTCTAAAGTGTAAAGTTGGCCTGAAACAATTTATGAGTGATTGTTTCTCTTTTGGTTTATGGAGCAAGAAACTATTCGAGTATAGGATAGCGGGGATGTCTATTCAAGAACCAAACAGTGTAGTCGGATTTACTGAAGTATGGCCATACATTATAACTAAGCGCTGTGAAGGAAAGATGTTTGCCCAACTGTAAGTGTTTTGCTACAACCATCTCTCGCTTGTTGCCTCTTTCACTATTTGCTTTGGACTTCTAATCAAGCAAGACAATCCAAAGAAGAATTTAGTATCATCATCTGATGGCTTTTCTCATTGCAGTAGAGATGCACTGCCAGGAGAAGATATTCTCGAATTATCATCATTTCTGGGCGAGCAGTTACGCAATCTCCATCTCCTGCCTTGTCCATCTCAGCCATGTCTACATTCCGAAATCAAACAAAATCCTCGAGTCCCTGCAGAATGGGGATTATCTATTGGCACTCTTGCAAAGAAAAAGATAGATGTGTCAAATCGTATAACATTGTGGTAAGTCGTTTGAAACTGCCCATGTATCATGTGACACTGGCCCTGCTGCGTCTTTTTCCATTTTTAAGATAAATGCTTTAAGTTTCATCTCTTTCTTATAATCGAAACTTGATTAAAATTGTTTCTTATATCTTCTTTAAAATCAGGTTCAGGTTTGAATGAGTTTAGTATTTGATGGGAGGACGTTTTAGATGAGAATGGATAATTTGGAAATATTGTTGTCTAAGTGCCAATTTCAGAGTAGTTGTTACCAGTATAATACAACCTTGTACCTGAATTGCACAGGGGAGACCCAATTCCTCGGACATTGATTGAGAAAGTTCATGAGTACCTTCCAGATGATTTTTCTAAGTTGCTTAATATTGAGGTAAGTTTCTGACTCATTGCGAGTTCCTTTTCATTGTTTCCTTGTTCTAAACTTTTGGATAATCTTAGGCACTTATTACTGCTCCATGCACCATTCTAGTTGTAATGGAAAACCTAAGAAGCTGAGTTTGTTATCCTTGCAGGACGTGAACGGTCAGCTTAGAGCCGGTAAGCATTGCTGCTGGATTCACTCAGATATCATGGATGACAACATTTTCATGGAACCTCGGCCTGTCAAACAACTCCAGAATGGCCAACATATAGAGACAACTGAAAATGGAAGTTCATTTTCCAACTGCTTAAATGATGCAACAGTGAAGGGGAAATCATGGCGACCTAGCTATATTATTGACTTCAGTAATCTATCCATAGGTCAGTACAACATATTCATACTCTTTTACTCCCCGCATCATATTTTCCTCAAATCTCATACATATGAACCAAGAATCGCCTACACTAGTTTATGTACTCCTGATATAGTTAAGCTAAAATCTGACGAATGTTATCTTTTACAGGAGACCCGATTATGGACATAATCCCCCTACATCTGGATATCTTCAGAGGTGACTCCCACCTACTAAACAAATTCTTAGAAAGTTACCAACTTCCACTGATGGGAGAAAGATGTCACCAAGAGCTACTAGATCATGAAGACAAATATAATCGGCTCTCATACCACGCAATGTAAGCTCGTTATACGACGCATAAAGTACATAATAAAAATGTCCCAAAGAACCGTCTTCTTAACCATTCATCGCATGTGCAGGTGTTATTGCATACTTCACGAGGATAACATATTGGGAGCAATCTTCGGCATGTGGAAAGATTTAAGGACAGCAAGTTCATGGGAAGAAGTAGAGGAAGCAGTTTGGGGACTGTTGAACAAAGCCCATTGCTGACCAGTTGTTTTCTACTTGCTAACACACTCTTACAAAGCTAATAATTACACGGGGTCTCCTGCATACAACATTGTGGTAAACTAGTCATTATCGCCGTTAATTATGTTAATAATGTTCCGCACGGTTGGCTGTTCTGTATTATGTAGTTTAGTCCGTTAGCATATTATTTATTCTTATCTTTTGTATTGTATTCAGACCCTCTTTATACATCTTGAAAACTCTAGCCCCACTATTTTATATTTGATCCTAGTTGCAGCATCCAACTAACCACGGACATAAAATTAAGTCGTATTATAATTAATTGTATTTGATGCAACTACACATGATCGTATTGACAAACATTATATTTTGTGTGCTAATTTATTAATCGAACTTATATTATTTAAAAATTTAAATGAAAAATAGGATGAATATCAATCACCATGTCCGATCACCGAACGATTGCATCTACTTAAATTCAACCAAAGCTGGCATTGGCCCTTTGCACCTCGCAAAAGGTCAATAAAACTTCACGCGTTTTCCCATTTTTTATCCTCTCTTGAAATTTCCTCTGACCATTGACCAAGTCAATTTCTTCCAAATTCTTAATGGGCCAACTCGAACCCGGCCCAGCCCAATCATTCATCCTACCTGTCGCCAGCTGTTTCGAATCAATCCAACGGTTCGCATTTCCCTCGTATTACACAACGGTCCAGATTCAGTCTATGAAAAAACTGATTTTACATTAAAATAAAATCTTAAATATTATTATCATTGCACCCCACTTAACGAAGTTTTTATTATATTTGTCATTGTAGTCCTCTTACTATCTTATTATAAATTTTATTTTAATTATTAATTTAATTAAACTATATATTTTGATTTAGGAGTGTATGAAAATAACATAACAAAAATAATGGGGATGTATACAACGATTTAAATACTTGAGGGACCAAACTGAAAATTCTCAAAAAGCATAAGCACTAAAAACAACGGGGATAAATGAAACGATTTATATACGTAAGGGACCAAACTGCAATTTCTCAAAGAGCAAAAGGACTTTAAAACAAGAGGGCTTGAAAAATCCCCAAATCGAAAAAACCCTTATTTCTCAGTTTCTCTCTCCTCCATTTCCAGATCTCTCAATTTCTCGGCAACTCAACGACAATGGCCAACAGCCGGGAAGAGTACGTATACATGGCCAAGCTGGCTGAGCAAGCTGAGCGCTACGAAGAGATGGTCGAGTTCATGGAGCGCGTCTCCAACTCGATTGACTCCGATGAGCTAACCGTGGAGGAGCGCAACCTCCTCTCCGTCGCTTACAAGAACGTCATCGGCGCACGCCGTGCTTCCTGGAGGATCATATCCTCGATCGAGCAAAGGGAGGAGAGCCGAGGTAATGAGGACCATGTTGCGACGATCCGGGACTACCGATCTAAGATCGAGAGCGAGCTGTCGTCGATCTGCGATGGGATTCTGAAGCTGCTGGATGCGAAGCTGATTCCTTCGGCGTCTTCTGGGGACTCGAAGGTGTTTTATTTGAAGATGAAGGGGGATTATCATCGGTATTTGGCGGAGTTTAAGACTGGTGCGGAGAGGAAGGAGGCCGCTGAGAGCACTCTCACTGCTTACAAAGCTGCTCAGGTAAATATTTTTTTTAAAAAAAATTTGGTAAAAATGTTTTTGTTGATTTTTTTGGCTGTAGATCTTGTCAATTTGGTGATTTAATCTGCCGTGTGAATCCCCAGATAATTCCAAGTAGCTTGTCAATAACTGTAACTACTGCAAATTTTGAATCTTTTAATGTGTTCCACGTGATGCTGTCTATATTTGAAATTTGGATTAAAGTAGCTTTTTTTGTTTATTGGATTAGGTTGCTTAAGCTTTGATTATTACTAAGTGGTGCTGTTGGAGATGCAGGGTTAGACTAGGGTGACATTTGTGAGTAATTAGTGGGAAATGAATTCATTGATCTGCTTCGAAACTCAGATTTAAATGACTCTGATTGGTTTGAGTGTTCAACTTTGAAGCCTTTTGATTTTCTGATGATCGAATGGGTCTGATGAATTTATGTTGATTTGGACATTATGAGATTGGGATGTTTCTTGTCCTTGAAAGTGGTGCTATCTTGTAATGGAATATTGTTTAGGCTTTGAGACAGTGAAGTTATTAATTATATGTTGCAAAAGATAGTGCTTTTATTTGATATAATTGATTTGATCTGATGATATGTGTTCTTGAATTGCAGGATATTGCTAATGCTGAATTGGCCCCTACTCACCCCATTCGTTTGGGACTTGCTCTTAATTTCTCGGTGTTCTACTATGAGATCCTTAACTCGCCAGACCGTGCTTGCGCTCTTGCTAAACAGGTTTGTGATTCTAAATTAGGCTCATATCTTATCTACCTATTTACGATTGTAATTGATGACAATGTTGCTAATTCTGATTCTAAAATGCTAGAACCTATGACGGGGCCTACCATAGTTACTTCGTGTTAAAATTTTGTGCTGCAGCCAAGTAGAACAATGTCAATCATGTAATGAACGGTCTGAAATTTGTTGGGGCTGTACTTGGTAGTGTGATAGTTAGCGGCCCTGCACACATTGTCTTCATATTTTGTGCTGATCGGTATGGGACTGTGGGCTTGTTGTCATTAGGCTTTCGATGAAGCCATTGCTGAGTTGGATACCTTAGGAGAGGAGTCTTACAAGGACAGCACCCTCATCATGCAACTCCTCCGTGACAACCTGACTCTATGGACCTCGGATATGCAGGTTTGTTGAGACTCCTATAAATGATTTCAGTTCAACATTCTTTCCAAATATTTTCATTTCTGCCCTTCTCCTTAACATAACACCAGTATAATTCTTATCTAAACACAACCGGCTCACTTTGTTTTAGGATGATGGAGCTGATGACATCAAAGAGGTACCCAAGCCCGATGAGGATTAGGTTATGGTTCATCAAAGAGGCAATAGTTCATCTCTTGCTTTATTTATTCCGACATGGAGATGCTGATGGTGTTCAACTTCTGCCCATTGCTATTAATCATTCAAACTCTCCCAACTCCTGCTGCTGCTCACATACTTGTCGTAATACGCTTTCCTTATTCTCCCTCATGAATCCTCAAACACTATTTGTATCTCTTTACATTCAAGTATCAGTTTGATCAACAGATTGCATTCATCTTTGAAGTCACACATACTCAAACCCTAACACTAAATTGTTGTCATAATCCCTCTTTATTAATCAGCCATACACATCCTCAGTTGAGCTACATAATTCAATGGTGTCATATTCATATTGGAAATGGGGAAAACAAAGTTTGAGCATCATGTTACATGTATGAACACTAGTCCAAAATGGGACCTGAAGATGATGACATGACATTTACAAAAAAGTATGGAGGACCACACACCCTCCAATTGGTGCCAAATCCTTATCCAATCCAAAGACCAGAGAAAGGCAAAACAATGATTGATTTGATTAGCTCTTCCCCACTTTCTTTGACCAGTCTTTCCTCACTCCTCTCTGAATTTCCTTCTTCCTCATTTTTCAAGCTAGCACCTACAAGAAGAAGATAGAACAATAAATACACATATTCAGACTTCAGTAGAGCAATAGATGAAATAACACCTGAGATCAAGTTTGGCATAAGTGAAGTAAAGCTTCATTGCAAGACCAGATACCCAAATAACTTACCCTAACTTATCAATACAACAAAGCTCCAATCCTTCACCTTGGAAGGGTATTGCCGAGCTTGGAGATCGGCACTGGAAAAAGATCAGTGCCTTTGGTGCAATCCATGGTTGGCTTGACAAAGCTCTGAAGAATAGCTACGTCTAAAGATTAATCTGTGATCCATTAGGTCTTCATACTCCCAAGGTAACAATCATCGATCCAGCTCCCAATCCTAAATATACCCACCATGTCGGAACCTGTGATCACCAAATTGAGGAACCAGTTTGGTAAATGCATAGCAAAGCAATGAACTTTGAAATGATCACTTAATTAATCAATCCAAGAATCATCAACTATAAGCTTCACTTTCAGCTTCCTTATTTCTATTCGAATTCGATCGATCATATTTCTAACAAAACCAATCTACAGCTTCATGGCAAACTTAAAAGCAAGGCAACCCAGAGATTCAAATCATCAGAATTTGAACTGAAATCTTCAGCAAAGATAAATAATAGCATACAGGAAAAAAGCACAAAACGGCATCGTTTAAGGGTTTCACCTTCACAGTCCATCTATGGCTTCCCAGTAGGAGATAGAGGAAACCCTAGCTGCCCCGCCGTAGGCGACAGCAGCGACTTGGGCGACGAAAAACATCCAAACCCTAGCGGCGAAGACGGCGGAGGAGGCATCGAATCCTCCTGCGCAGCTCTCCACCTCGGCGATAATCCCGACGACCTCCTCGGCTCCGAATAGCCACTCGAAACCGACCCTCTTAAGTGTCTCATGTACGCCGAGATCGGCGATTCAGCCGCCGCATGCACCGCCGGCAGCGGCGGCAGTGGCGAGAGCGGGTTCATCCCCGGCCGCATAAATCCAGTTTCGAAATTAGTCAACCCTCTGCTTTGACTCATCGATTCAGCACCTGGAGCGAAGCTCGTCAGCTGAGCTAACGGCGGCGGCCGTATGCGGTGGAGCCGAGAGGAGCTAGGCGGCTTGGGGGGCGCAGCCTGCTGCGCGCGTGACATCTCTGCTAGCTCACTCGGCAGAGGACCAGTCAGCTTCTGCACCATGTATCGAAAATCACTCTTGCTGATGTTGTACACCGGAGGCGGCGGCGGATTCGGATTCATCTGCGTCGGCGGAGGATCGATCAACGGCTTCTGGATTGAGCTTGTGGGCTTGGAGATTTTGTGCGAAAGCTTGTTGATTGATAGATGGGTGTTCCTTCGATGATTCTGTGGCTGCTGATCATCGCTAGGGTTTGGTGGGTTCTGATCCATCCGATGCGAAGAAAGTTGCGTGCTCGAGTTTGCTCTGCTTTTCCTCCGGCGATGAAAATCTCTCTCTAGAAATTTCGCAGAGTTTTAATTTCTTTTTCTAATTTTTTTATTTGAATTTAAACTATAAAATTTGGACCAAAATGTATCCGGCGGACCGAACCGAGTCGAACCGAGCCACGTTTTCTCTCTCTTCAATGGCTGCCTAGTACTACTACTAACGACTTCTCGCGTCAGCAGTAGAGAGAAAAAGATCGAAGCTTTGAGAGGAACGAGGCTCTTCTTGAATCGATGGCGGAGGTGGGAAGCGCAAAGGTGGCGTCTTTGGCGGAGGTATGGTGTGATTTCGATCGGATTGTTGGAAATTTGTTTGTGGATTTGAAAGGGGGTTTAGGGTTTTTGTTGGGGATTGATTGGAGTTGGATTGGTGATGGGGCGTGTGGATCTGGTGATTGAGTATTTTCAGAGATTTGATAGGTTTTATGGATCTCAGTATATGTAGATTGTGTTTTGTTTGATCAGATGATTCTCAGATTGCCATGAGGTAGATGATATTTTTGTGGCCGATCCGGCGTGGTCCGGTGTTAAAAGGAATGTCAAATATCTCAGCGAGTAGGATTTGAGATGATGGTTTTAGGGTAGAATAGAAAAATAAATAAATAAATTTTCAATAAAAAGAGATGATAGTCTTGTGACTTGAGACTTTGTCGGACGGCGGCGGATGCCATTTTAAGAGTTGGTGACTGATATCCATCGCATCTCGTATCAAAAATTTACACGGCAGGCTGGGTTGGGTAATGAAAAAAATTGGTAGGTGGGGTTAGGAGATTAGATCTTGCAAAGGATTGTAGGAAATTTTGAATGTCTTTCATATGGTTTCAAAATGAGACTTGATCGAAATACAATAGAATAGTGTTTGCAGAAATGAGTAGCTGATTTACAATTTTGGTATGCAGCGATATGCGTTGCCGAGTGATGAAAAGCTAGTAGAAGTAACTAAAGTCGTGAGCCCTGTGAATGATGTTCCAGAGGAAGCTGTGAATGAGGCTGATGTACTGCCAACTGCTGCTGACGAGAGTGATGTAGCTACCCCACCTCCTGCTGAAGAATCTGTCGAGACTCCTGCAGTCATCGAGGAAGTTAGCGAAGAAACAAAGGCTGCTGAAGAAACACCAGAAGGCGCTACTGAAGAAGATAACTCGGGCGATCAAGAAGACGTTTCCGAAGAGACACCAGAAGTAAAGGTTTGCTCTAACCTTGTTGAGCCGTTTCCCTTTACTCTATAAATGTTTATTTGTTTCCATTTCCACCAGCTGGAAACGGCACCGGCGGATTTCCGTTTCCCAACTACTAATCAAACAAGGCATTGCTTTACTAGATACGTAGAGTATCATCGGTGAGTTACCTTTCACAGTACTTTGTAAATGTTTTCTTGCAGTATAAAAATGTCGTTTAGTGGCTTCACTTCGTATCGATATTAATTTGACTATGTGATTCCTTTAGTTGCGTGGCTGCAAAGGGTGAAGGTGCTCCCGAGTGTGACAAGTTCGCCAAATACTATCGTTCTCTTTGCCCTGGGGAGTGGGTATGATCTTCCAACTTGCATTTCTTCATGAAACTTAAGCCTGTACCAAATTTCCTAACAATAATTCGTACCACCTGGGTGTCAGCGGTAAGCGCTTCATTTAATTTAAGAGTACATGTCCATGAAACCCAAGTGTAAAAAAGTAGCATTATCTCTCAACTGTCCTCTTTGGTTTTTGGAAGTGTGAACCATGGCTGAATGTTAGCTGCGGCGATTCATGATATAAAATTTATAATGCATTAGTTATGCGTAAGCTAATAATTGGGTGTTAGTGCATTTGGGATAAATTTCAGCGGATTATAGAAATATAAATCTACACATTTGTACTTGTGATTCGTGCAAAGTAGGTAGACTATGTATTTAAAGAGGATTGGGCTAACATTATTCAGCAAATGTTATATTGCAGGTTGATAGATGGAATGAGCAAAGGGAGAATGGCACATTTCCAGGCCCTCTGTAATTCAGTCAAATATGTCAAGTCTTTGCAACCTATGATTTTTCTTACCACAAGAGATGAAACCGGTAGAGCGTGGCTAGTCGAAAAGCCAATAAATATCAGGCAATTGAGCATTAACCTGAGATTTTTGCGTTGTTAGGAAATAACATTACAAGTTCTCCAATTTCCTAGTTGGTTATTCAACCAGCTCATGTCTGCAGAATTTATACACTGTTCAGGGAATTTTAAGCCTACATATATTATGATTGTATTTCAAGTCAATGTTGGGAGCAACACAACATATAACAGGACAAACAGTGAAAGGAAGAGAGATGCAAGAATTTGAATCCATAGACTTACTGGATGCTAAAGTTATTAGACAGCTGAAAGGAAAACAACATGCGGCCGTCACCATGGATTAAGCCCTTTCACCACGGATTCTCCTTGCGAGCTGAATGTCCTTGGGCATGATTGTGACACGCTTGGCGTGGATGGCACAGAGATTCGTGTCTTCGAATAATCCAACGAGGTAAGCCTCGGCAGCCTCCTGTAAAGCCAAAACGGCATGGCTCTGGAAACGCAGATCAGTCTGCAAAGCAGGCAGGACTCCTCGCATCAAATCCATCCGGTCTTCGTTCATTAACAATCAAAAAGAAATACGGATTTTATCTCACCTTAAAGTCCTGAGCAATTTCACGAACAAGCCTCTGGAAGGGGAGCTTCCTGATCAGAAGCTCGGTGCTTTTCTGGTATTTGCGTATTTCACTGTATTATAACAATGGCAGAACCAAATATCAGAAACATGACACATCACTGATTACACTGTCACTATCCACACATTAATCAATATCATAACACGTATCAAAGAAGACATCACTCACCGAAGAGCAACAGTTCCAGGGCGATATCTGTGTGGCTTCTTCACTCCACCAGTAGTTGGTGCCGACTTGCGAGCGGCCTAAGAAACATTCAAATCACCGTAAATAATATTAGCATCTAAGATCCTCTACATATATTGCAGAAAACACAAACATGGACTCAAAAGGAGGAGACGTAGCGCATTTAACATTTAAAGTACTAAATGATTAACTCAATCCAGTCATAGTAATGGATACCTTGGTTGCCAGTTGCTTCCTGGGTGCCTTACCACCAGTGGATTTGCGAGCAGTTTGCTTGGTACGAGCCATCTCCTACAATAATAATAGAAATTCTAATGTCATTCCAGCATCCATTAACATGAAACCAACATCAACAACCACAAAAGTAGACAACACCCAAACTTCCTAAACTCTTAATGTACTCGTTCAACTTTACGCATCAACATCTTTAAACTCCAAAATCACAAGACTTACAACTACAGGCCGTATCCATCAATCCATCTTCTTCCTCCACACACAACACAACCAAAACACACAAACTCCAAAACAAATTCAGCCTCAACTTCCAGTTTCCTAAAATTCAAACAATTACAGCCGGAGTAGACGCCGCCGGCATCCTTCTAAACCCGATACCTCACCTACATTAAGCACAATTGAAAAGGAAGACCGAAAACCCCATACCTAAAACGAAACCCTAGATTTGCGAAACGGCTTCAAACCCGAAAATCAAAGCGGCAAAACACAATTCAACCAATGAACGATGGAACAAACAGAAAATCCGACCTGAGATTCGACAATTACAGTGGACTGAAGGAGGAGGAGATCACCTGAGTTTCAGATCGCGACGAGAGAGACGAAGAAAAAGTTCGATGAGAGAAAGGTAAGAGAGTAGTTTTTTTGAATTTTAGAGACTATCCGATTAGAAAGAATACGTATTTATAGGAAGTTATAACTGACCAGAGAGAGATCGGACGGCTGAGATTATTCCGGTTCGACCGCCGAGATTTAATTCAACTATTCAAGGCGAAATTGATCATTTTCATATATACCAATTTTTTGGTAATTTTTCATTTATAATTATTTTATATTAAGTTATACAAAAATTTCATCTATTTTTTGTTTTAAATAAGAATATTTACAAGTTCCAACCCAAACCTTAAAATTCAGACAAAGAACTACTAAAAATAGAAAGAGAGAACATTCCATATTAAGAAATGACCAAAACGGCACCAAACTCATCGTTCCATCTTCTTCCTCTTGGTGGTCGTCTTCATCGCCTTTGACCAAAACCCGCCACCCCTCATCTCCTTCCCACCACCTCTCACCCTCCTCACAAACGCCGCAGCCATGGACCTGCTTTTACTGAGCACCGCCTCGTCTTTCTCGCTCCGGTTCACGAATGAAACCGATCCTCGGTCAACTTTCTTGATTCGCAAGGTATCAGGAGAGGAGCACTCAGATGAGACCTCGGATAAAGATGAGTTGGAGGTTGACAATCTTGCTAACTTCTCGTTGACGCAAACGGAGCATACACCGGGAGATTGGTGATGGCTCGGATGACGTGTGCACGACTTTGAGCTATAAAAGTTCTGATTTAGCGCAACGGGTGCAAGGGGTTTCAACTTGATTGAATCGGCCATTTTTGTGGAGCTATGGAGATCGAGAAGAGCGAGGTTATAAGCAATGAGGATTTTGAGTGGTGTGTTCGTGTGAGTTTCCATTACACAAGACAATAATAGGTTGTTAAGTTTGACGGGAGAATGTGCGGTTGAATTTGAAAAGTCCGATGAGATGGACGGCTGGGATTTAGCGGGCCCGGGACGGGTTGAGATGGAGGGTGGGGATTTAATTAGGGAGAGAGTGGACTTTAGTTTAATGGTTTAGAGGATGAGATGGAAAATGAGGACACACAAAGAAAGAAATGTACACTTACGAAACGGCGACGTTTCGGGATAGATTAAGCAAATGCCAAATAATATAAGTAGATATTTATATAGAAATTCTCGTGACTCAAAGCGACGTCAATCATAAATGGAGGAGCTCAACACAATACAAAAAATAAAAAATGGAAAACTAGTCGATACATCTCAAGAAGACCGTAACAGGAATTATAGTAATTCCTTAATAAGTTAATATGAATGTACCAGTCAGAGCCTTCTGCGTGACGAACTATAACTTCTCTATAGAAATAGTATACTTTGTCAAGAGAAACCTCTTGTTAAAGTTGGGCTCGAGAAATCAAAATAATTGTTTTTGTAATCACCGGATTTTCCTCTCCATTCGTATACGCTGATCATCTATTCGAAAAGATCGATTTCGATACAATTTGTAAAAAATTGATTTAATATCCATATTCGAACAATAATAAATCTATTGTCTACTTGATCTGTGTTTTGACATTACTATACCGTACGTCATCACTACTATGATCTATCCTTAAAACTATAAAATGTTGATGACAAGATCATCATTTACATGCTCATTATAGAAAGTTAAAGTTATAGTTTAGGGTTTTGAGTTCACAACCGAGGATGGAATCAGATCATCATTGTTTGCCCTAGTTAGAGTTTCATAACCAGCTGATATGTTCAAAAACAGTTGATAGATTTGATTGCAGCATCAAAACGTCTAGTACTAGGGTTTAGGGTTGTAAGCCTCGTATATTTGAATGGGGTTTAGGGTTTCTCTATTGCATGAAAATACAAAGGAACCAAATGATCCCCATAATGGTAGGGTTGTAACCCTTGGATATTTGAATGGTAAGGTAAGGAAATGACTTTAAATTGCTCCCTGCACATTACAAGATTCGGATCTATAAATTGACATTCTAATTTATATGATGCGATCTCTCTCTCTCTATATGACCTAATATGGGAAAAAATCTTAGTCAAATTGACCTAGTTTTGATTAGACCAATAACACTGATGCTCCGGATCTGAATTCTATTGTCAACAATTAGTGATAATCATAATTTTTTTTTCTTTCAAACGTTGTGTCACATAAGTAATTGTGTTTTGTCTCGCACAAAGTTTTGACGGACGAATTTTTATTAAGAAATGACCATAATTAACCCTTGTCGCGAATTGAGATGATCCGCCTAGTCCGTTATTCTTTTTTTGTTTGAGATCTTCATTTATAACTGTCTAATATTGAATTATAAGAATATATATATAATAAAAAAGATAGCAAAGCTACATGATTCATGGTGAAGGTTTTCAAATTGAGAATGTTTTAGGGTTAATCTTCTCACTATAATGTATGTCACAATCTTCACTTTTCCTTTTTTCCCTTTCCTCACCAAACGAATGACTTTGCTTGCTCACCTTTCATATTATGTTAGGTCATGCCCTGCCCGACATCTACACCATCTTTATATCGTGCCAAATACAGGCATAATCCTTACATTTTATAGGATTGTGGACAAAACATATATATGTAGGTACATTGTAATAATATCATTCTAAAAATATAATTTTAATATTTTTGGATTTTTGGACAAAATATACGTATGAGAATAAAATGTATAGTGTGTCTTAAAAAGCGGATTCAAGAGAAAAGTGGACCCCTGAAACGAATGGATCCTGGGCCGCCGCTTTTCAAAGTCGAGCGTGGCCAAATATCGTATTTAATATTTTCATCTAGAAATATGTTTTTAAACGATCATGATATTCGACGAGATTTATTTTTCATGACATTTGTTCCGTTTAGATGTTTATACCGTGGTTAAGAGACATATATGGAGCTTATGTGTCAAAAAGAGAGGATATGAGGAACTTCGATGATTAATCGCGAACGTTTTGAAGGTAAAATTGCGAATTATGTCAGCGATTTAAGTTGATCCAACACAAACCTTAAACCACAAATCAACGTTGGCTTCATAGCTATTGCTTTCTAGTAGTCAAATTGTTCAAGAGCAAGCCGGCTAGGATCGGCCGGAGCTTCGTCCCCGGCTGCTCCATAAACCCTAGAAAACCAGTTCAAACCCTGCTGCAGATTCCAAGAAGAAGAGTCGAATTGGAGGAGGCAAGACGACGAGGAAGTCTGATTGTTGTAGTGGAGGACCGATTGTCTGGTCGGAGCTACTACATTGTACATATTGTTGGATTCTGACTCGCCGGAGGTAGAGATTCTCTGGTCGGAAACATTCTTCTCCGATTCCGAAAACCCAGATTCACCCACCTTCATTTTCAGATCTCTCAGCTGCGAACAACACCAAAGATCGAAGCTTTATCAGAATCAAACAATACCCAGATCACAGATTGAAAACTTGGTTCGCAAATTCTCACGCTTACCTCAGTTTTCAACGCCGTCTTCTCCCTCTCAAAATTCTCACAGCTCAATTTCAGCTCCTCGTAACTCATCTTCAAAACCTCGTACTCCATCTCCAGCTGCTTATTCTTACACCGCGCGCGGCGGTTCTGGAACCAAATCGCCACCTGCCTGGGCTGCATCCCGATCTCCGCCGCGATCTTCGCCTTCCGGTCCGGTTCCAGCTTCTTATCCGCTTCGAAATGCTTCTCCAAAGCCTTCACTTGGCTCAAGCTCGGCCTCCGTTTCTTCTCCGACATCTTACCCTCTTCATCTAACCTGTCCAGCATTGCTTCAAACTCCTCCGCCGGACCCAGACCCACTTCATCTGAATCAAACATTAGAACAGTAAAACAGAGTACGAACCAGACCCAGAAACAGAGCATTGTTTACAAGAGATTGAGATCGAATCTAAGACCTCTGGGTGATGATGATGATGACGACATGGGGATGGAGGTGAGGAGAGATTCTGAGCTTCTGCTGCATCTGAAACGCTTCATGGTTGGGAGCGAGAAGGAGAGGTTTGGAACAGAGCGAGAAGAAGAGATTGATAGTTAAATTAAAGACAAGGTTGTGAATTAAAGTATATAATAAATAAGTTAATTATTTTATACTGAAAATAAAATATGAGCTTAAATTTTAAATTAAATTTAGGTGATTTTCGGTTCAATAATGTATTTATGTATACTTTGTTTGTATTGAGTTATGATTACTTCTTATAACTAAAAATGAGACAATTACAAATGGAAGATCGACAAAAAGCTGGTACATATCTATTTTGTCGTAAAAGCTAAATATAATCATCCCTTAATGGAAATTCGTCTGCCAGAGCCTTCTGCGAGACAATTGACAACGTCTGCCTCAATATATAAAGAGATGCTGGTAGTTTTATACCCCTGGCCTCAGCCCATCTTGCCGCCACAATCATGATGATCAGTTGATCTGCTCGCGTTCCAAAACCTTACAATGAATCATGATATTAAAATATTCATTACTTGAAACATACTAACATAACGACACTTTTCAATGAAAGGAGGGAATTTCACAACTAATTTCAAACGTAGAATGGATTAGGAATATAATTTTGAGAGTAGGGCAAAGTTTGAAATTTTGTATAGTTTAGGTCATTCTTACCATAAATGTGAAATGAACAAATGGGGCACCCCTAGTAAATATATATTCATTCTTATAACTCAAAAAGAGACAGTTACAAATGAGAGTTGAAAGCCGTAGTAAATTGTCCATGAATGTGTCAACAAGCGCCATATGTTAACCCTTGGCTGGCTAGCTGCTGCCACATTCGTCTCATTCGGGTTTTGTTGGTCTTACTCTCACTCATCTCTGATTCTCTCATGTATGTTTTCCACCTCTCACATGGTCTGTTGTCCTACATGTCAGTGTGACTGTGGTCGGTGGTACAAAGTGTTCCAAAACCCAGCTAGGGTTTCGGGATCCGAGCCCTTGAATGCTTACAATGCGCCTCTGCAGCTGCAGTTAGGTAGCTAGCTAGCCCACTGACTAAACAATGATAGAGAAGACTCTCTCTCTTCAATTTCTCCCCATGTAGTTCCTAACATCTACCTTCAAATCATCACGTATTAGAGCATGTGAAGAGGCGTTCAAGAACGTTGTTAATTTAGCTTTAAATCATCCAACAATTGACACTCTTTCGGTGTAGATGCGCTCTAACATATCCTAAGTTTCATATTACACTCCTCTAGTGCATGTGCAAAAGTCATTTAGATTATGATCGGATTGTTAGTTTTTCATTCTCACTAAAAATCATTTAGGTCGTGATCGTATAATTGGTTTTTCATTCTCGGTGAAAGTCATTTAGAATGTGATCGGATAGTTGGGTGATGCTCTCCATCTGTTGCAGACTATCAAGTCTGCATTGTGGAGGAAGTTAGGGAGATATAAAAATCATGATACAGTCCTAACTTGGCAATTTGATGGCAAGTAGAGATCAACTTTGACACCCTTAAAGAGAGAGAGGATTAGACCAATAGATAAGATGCGTCCAAATCCCCATTCCCAAATCTGGCTTTCCATATTTTATGTGGTATGTGGAAAGCATTAGGGTTTTTTTGTTCTTAAAGGTGGCCAGCTCAACCCTAAATCTCACCTTCCATCTTCCTAGTTTGATACTATCCAATGATCCTTGGCTAATGGAAGACATACCTTTCAAGATTCATATGTATACCAAACATTACTAAAATCCGTGGAGAAGATGTCTTAGAAAAGCGCTTGAGAGGCCAAACAAAGTGTCAAATTTCACTTTTCAAGTCCTCAACCCAATCATATCCCTCACTTGGAGAAATTGTGTATGCTTCCTCTCCTATCAAATCCGGTAATGCGCATCCAAACATAGCCTTTCGTGTTAGTATTACGTTGTTTTGTATTCGTATTTGTTGATGCAACGTAGTTTTTGACTTTAAAAAATACTTTTTATATAAAATTACATCGTTTAAATATCTAACTTTTATATTTTAATATTATTGTATTTGATTTCCGCGGACGGGCATCTTCCTTAATAATTTTGATATTACTCAAATGGGCCGCATCTAGACTAAAAAGCCCATTATACACAAACGGTCGAAATAACAGGCCCATCAGACCGGCCCATTTAGAGACATGATCGCCATTTTCTTTCTCGTTCTTCTTCAGATCTCTCTACCGCAGAAACTTCTCAACACTCAGATCGGAAACTTTTCAGAATTTCCGAGCAGACGATCTCTGTCTAAATTTTTTCGCCGATCTTCTGCTTGAACTTTTTACAGTTTGTTAGAATCCGGAGGAATATCAATTTGTGTTGGATGCTGAAGTAGGCGTGAATGATTCGGTGAGAAGAGTTGGGGGTTGAAATTGGGGGAAAATGCAGCACGTTCCGGCAACGATTGAGGAGCAGTTATTACTGAAAGCAATTAAGGAGGAATGCCATTGGGATAATCTGCCGAAGCGGCTTCAGTCGACTCTCAATTCGAAAGAGGAGTGGCATAGAAGGTCGGTTAGTTAGATGGGATGTCTTGGTAGACTTATTTTGTTCAAGTTTTGGTTTGATGAGTTTGATTTGTGTGTAGTTGAATTATATGATTTTTGTTTGATGGAGTTGACTTTGAAGAGCTTTTATCTGAATGCCTAGTGTATGCTGTAGGATGTATAGTTTGCTGCATTTGAAGGAGTTGGTAGGATTCTTTTGGTGTTAAAGGTTGTGTGCTTGTTTATTGTGATTAGGAAGTTTAATACTTCAGCCATAGTTTCTTAATAGGCATTTTGTGCATGTTATCAACTTTAGAGACTTGTACTTGCTTTAGATGTGCGAAGGAAGAGAAATAGACATAAGTGGGAAATTGTGGTAGAGCTCATTTTTCTATCTTAAATATGAAGATGTTTTGCTACATGGACATAATTAATTTTGCGCCCCTGTGTGTTCAAATATAACCCCTGAAGACGGCTTTGAAAATGTGATATTGCTTTAAAGTAATGGGACTGGATACCTGAACTCTTCAAGTCCCTGAGTCCATATGAATTACATTTTTGTGAAGCTATTTACACTTTCAATAACTGTATCAATTATAATCATATAAGGTCTTTTTGATTCTAACTTTGAAGTTATATTTTTTAGTAAGTCTGCACTTGACCTCTGATAGTTTATGTTTAAGTAAGTAATACTTTAACTTATTGACTTAACCTAAGTTTCTCCAGGATTATTGAACATGGCATAAAAAAGAGACTTCAGTGGAACACCTCTTTTGCTCGAAAAGTATGCAAGGAAGCTGAGTATTATGATGACCTGATGCGCTATTTGCGAAAGAATTTAGCGGTGTGTATCTCAAAGACAAGAAACACAGTATCATGTTGTTAGTTTTAGTTATATAGCTATCTTAGACTCATAGTCTACTCATTGTTCAATTTTTATTTCTGCTATTGTATCATGTTGTTAGTTTTAGTTATATAGCTATCTTAGACTCATAGTCTACTCATTGTTCATTATTTATTTCTGCTATTGAGGAAATATTAATGATGATGATGCTTTTTGCTTATAAGTCATGTCTTATATGGTTGCAGTTGTTTCCGTATCATCTTGCGGAGTATGTTTGCCGTGTGATGAGGATATCCCCTTTCAGATATTACTGTGACATGATTTTTGAAGTTATGAAAAATGGTAAGTTCTTACACTGGTGGAAGTTATGCTATCGGCACATATTTAAACATGATAATTGGTCTTGCTGCATGTCATTCTGGAAAAAAAACATTTGCACCCCTTAGGTTTTCTTTACTGAACTTACTTACTGGGAAAAACTTAGCTTCTAGCCCCATCAAATTTCTGAACATCAGGTGCTGAGTGTTGATGATATCAATTAACAAGACTGCTCAATATCCAGATTCCTCTATTCTAAAAAGTAAACTGAATTGAACTCATGCACACAATCCTTTTAATGAATATGTGGTCAAACAACTGTTTTGAGACTGGAGCGGATCATTCTTATGAATTTTCTATCATCTGCAGAGCAACCTTATGACAGCATTCCCAATTTCAGCGCTGCAGATGCCTTGCGACTCACAGGAGTTGGACGAAATGAGTTTATTGATATCATGAACAAATGCAGATCTAAGGTATTCATGGGTGATTTCATACTACTAAACCAATAATCATTTCTTTATGTTGAGTGCATTTAAAAAAAAGAAAGTGATGTTAAAACATGTACATCATCAGTAAAAAACTTATGTAGAATCACATTTCTGAGATATTATAAACATTGAACTACAATTTTCATCTTATAAACTGATTTTCGTAGTCTATGGCATAACCTGCAGTCACTAAATGTATGCTATTTTCTTTTGACGAACTGTGTAATCTCTTGGAGCTATCTAGAAAATTATGTGGAAGCTGAACAAGTCAATTGCTAAGGAGCTTTTACCAATACAACCTGTAGATTTTGCTATCGACCCCTGGTGGGGTGTTTGTCTCGTCAACTTTACTTTAGAGGAGTTTAAGGTTCGTTGGCTTCCTGCCACTTTCATCTTGTGAAACTTCTAATTAAGGCTGCCATTTTTTTCCATCTGAAAAGTGCTCTACCATGTAGAAACTTTCAGAAGATGAAACAGCAACAATAGATAAAATCTGCAAAGAGGAGGCCAATTCATTTATCCTTTTTGATCCCAACGTTATAAGGGGTCTCTATCGCAGAGGATTGGTCTACTTTGATGTCCCTGTGTATCCTGATGACCGTTTTAAAGGTAAGTGAATTAGATCCATAATACAATTTCAAATGTATAAAGAATAAACACTTCAACTTCAGGGATGT
The DNA here is from genome assembly GCA_963678935.1 of Umbilicus rupestris. Taxonomy (NCBI): domain Eukaryota; kingdom Viridiplantae; phylum Streptophyta; class Magnoliopsida; order Saxifragales; family Crassulaceae; genus Umbilicus; species Umbilicus rupestris. The sequence goes on from OY787619.1 coordinate 11,718,928, forward strand.
GCCTAGCTTCTAATGCTAACAAATAAACACTGTGTTTTTTCATGGAATCAATCAAACACAAAGACGACCACCACAGTTAAATTTTTAAAAAATCAATTTCTCATTTTATAATTTTCTGCAGAAGAGCATGTTATTCCTATAAATATCAGTTAAGTTTCTGTGTAATCCATATCATTTCAGACATCTTGTACTCTTCTAGTTTTTCAACTGCAATCACTGAATACTCTATTTTTTTAAGGATCCTGGAACTTTATACCCGTGATGTCTGTTGTCTTCCGTCTTCCACAAATAGTGGTTCATGATTTGAACCCCATTCCATTTTTTTGATTCAGTATCCAGGCTTGAAGGTTTTGTTTCTAACCGTGAGCAATCCTATGAAGATCCAATAGAGGAGTAAGAAATTTGTTTACAGCACTCTGTGTTTTTAACATCTTCTGAATTCTAACGACCCAAAGTCATATTTCAGGTTATTATATGCAGTTTTTGTTGTCTCAAGTGAGAATGCTACAGTGGCTGAATTGGCTGCAACCTTACAAGCTGACCTGAGTCAGCTACAGGCTGCTGCGTCATTTACTTGTCGCTTGGGCTGGGCAATAAAAATTATTGATCCAGGGTCTGTTCTTCGAGATTCTGGTGTTCCTTCGGATCCCAGTAGCATTCTTAGTGACGAAGAAGATGTTTCTCGTGCCAGTATTAGTTCAGGGAATGTGTCTGCTGAAAGCAGTGCCCTTCAAATCGGAATGGGTTCAGGGGTCGATATCTCTGGGTCTACATCTGGTGATGTTCGCGTTGCTTTTGTCGTTGACGCTAATATAACATCATACCTCATGATGGGATCTGTTTCACCAGGTTTGTCTTACATTTTTCAACTGAAAGGAAACCCTACATGCATCATATTTTGATAATACATCATTTGAATTCAATTTTTACCATTCTGTTGACTGTACTGCATGCTACTTCCTGATATAAACAACTCATTTGACTTTCACGATATGCCCAGGCTTGAAATCACATGCCGTGACACTATATGAAGCCGGAAAATTGGGCCATGCTAGTATACCAGATCTTTGTAAGGATCTCAGTTCATTGGAGGGGGCAAAATTTGAAGGGGAGCTACAAGAATTCGCAAATCATGCTCATGGCTTGCGTTGTGTTTTGGAGTGTCTACTCTCAGGTGGAGTTGAGGATGATGATACATTCACCACAATTGATGAAGCGTTTCTTCTGACACCAGTTTCTTCTGGTTCTGTTTCTGCCAATCTCAATCAATTGGATAGCTCTGAACGTCCAGAAAGTGTTGTTGCGAACAATTCAGTTACACCAGAAGATAGTGTTTCATCAAGACTTGCTAATGAAGCTTCTGACAATGAAGATAACGGTCCACCAGTTGATGATAAGGGTAGCCCGATTGAGGATACAAAGGGCGAACCGGATCTGAATGACCATGAGAAGGTGATGTCAGTTGAGGATTCATGTCGAGTAACTGAAACAAGAAAAAAAAGAAATTATCGAGTGGACATTCTTCGGTGTGAGAGCTTGGCAGCATTAGCACCGGCAACTTTAGATCGTTTATTTCTTCGTGACTATGACATTGTCGTGTCTATGGTTCCTCTTCCACAATCATCGATTCTTCCTGGACCAAAAGGTCCTATTCATTTTGGCCCTCCTTCACATGTATCCATGACACCATGGATGAAATTGGCTTTGTACTCCAGTACTGCTAGTGGACCCATATCAGTTGTTCTCATGAAAGGACAGTGCTTGCGCTTGCTTCCTGCCCCGTTAGCTGGATGTGAGAAAGCCCTAATATGGTCCTGGGATGGTTCTTCAATAGGTGGTCTAGGTAGCAAGTTTGAAGGCAACTTGGTGAAAGGCAGCATACTTCTGCATTGTTTAAATTCACTTCTCAAACACTCGGCTGTTCTTGTTCAGCCCCTTAGTCAAGGTGATCTTGATGAGTCTGGAAAAACTTCATTTATGGACATCCCTCTACCCTTAAAGAATAAAGATGGGTCAGTTACATGGGTAGAAAAGGAGTTTGGATTATCAGCTGACGATGGTATGAAGTTGAGTACACTGTTAAGTAAATTGGCTGACGCAATAGAGCTACCAACAATTGGCTATATTCGCCTTTTGAAGTTACTTAAAGAGACTGAATCTGATACATTTTCGCATGACGCCGAGGAATATGAATGGGTTCCTCTTGATGTGGAATTTGGGGTCCCCCTTTTCAGTCCAAAGTTGTGCAATAGTATGTGTCGCAGGGTAGTCTCGTCACAACTGCTTCAGTCAGAATCATTCTCTGAGCATCATGATGCCATGCAAAGCTTACGGAAAAAAATACGTGATCTTTGTTTGGAGTTTCAAGCAACAGGTCTGTCTGCAAAGCTTCTTTACCAGAAGGAGCAATCAAAGGATCCTTCACGCTTGCTTATGCATTATGCTAGTGGAAGGTGGAATCCTCTTACAGATCCATCCTCCCCCATTTCTGGAGCCTCAAGTGAGCATCAGAGATTGAAGCTTGCTAACCGGCACCGTAATCATACTGAAGTTCTGAGCTTTGACGGAACTGTTCTTAGGTATGTAAGCTCCTGCAACAGCTCATTTCATCTTAATTTCTTTAATTCTTGATTCGCTATTTCAACTATTCGGTCAAGCTCAAAATTTTTTAATTCATGTTTCTGAAACACAGGTCATATGCCCTAAGCCCAGTGTATGAGGCCGCCACAAGGCCAGCAGAAGAAACAAACTTGTTAAACACAACAAAATCAGAAAACGATGATGTTGATAGTAAAGAAGTAGTCCTACCCGGAGTGAATCTCCTCTTCGACGGAGCAGAGTTACATCCATTCGACATTGGTGCTTGTCTCCAAGCTCGCCAACCAGTCTCCCTAATAGCAGAGGCATCAGCAGCATCCTCTGTTCTGGCAGTTAAGTAAGGTATGAAGCTTCTTCAGTTCTTATAACTAGATGCAAACTTACAGTGTGATTCCTTCAGCTACGTCCCACTTTTTCCATCTATTAAATTGATTTGAAATGCTGCTAGTAAGCTTTTTGTTGCCTCCCTATTTTCTCTCCCAACTAGATGTGCCACTTCAGTTCTATGTGCCTTGGCTGACAAGTAGGTTGAGTAGTTGCTTTAAAAGCAACAACTCTCCATGTGCATGGAAGCTGCTTTTGGCCATACCACCAAATCATGATTAGGGTTTTAGGTAAATGTTGGGTACATATGGACCAAGCCTTGAAGGGTTTATGAGGTAGTTTTCACCTTGCAACATCTCATGACACAACCTCACACCAATTTTAGAATCCTCAAGATCTCATCTTTACTTCTGAACAAGAACAAACCTTAAACTGCCATTGATCAGCAATGAGGATGCATTACATGTTTACAACAACTCTCATTAGCTTTTCACCAACTAATCCAACTTCTCCTTGCATTTTGGAAATTGTATATATATTTTTTGTACAGTTTGTTATCCTGATAAAGTAGTGGTTGATACTTCCATTTCAATATGTTCTTTACATGTGTAAAGATGTCTCTAAAGTGCTTCAAATGGAGTTTGATGATTTTGTTCTGAAATATTAAATTTGTGACCCATTCATTCACATGATGAAAAAAACATAGAAATTTTTCAAGAAAAGTAAACTAAAACCACAACCAGCACTGCCTCTGACCTGACCAACCCAACACCTCCCCAGCCTCACACAAACCTCAACACAACACTACTAACCCAGCCCACAACCACAACCACAACCCCAAGTACAGGGCTGCCCAAACAACCAACCGCTGAGGAAGGCTCAGGCACATTGGGAGTGGACGATGAACCGGGTGTGGCGGAGGCTGGCGGGGAGCTGGTGAGCGTGGGCGTGGCAGCTGAGGCAGCAACCACTTTGACAGACAGCTTCATCCCACTGCTGCAATGCCCTGTTATGCCACAGATGAAGTAGTGGACGCCTGTGGTTGTTAGAGATATTGTGGTTGAGCCACTGCTGTCTGTGGTGATGGAGTTTCCAGAGGTGCAAGAGCTGTAGTCTGCTGATGTCACCTCATCTACCGTGTGGCCACTGCTGTACTTGAACACTGATCCATGAACATTTCAACACATACCATAACAAGATTAGTTTCAGTTCTGATTAACCTAACCTACTTTTTAGGTGATGAACAAGTAGTATGCTTAGAACTAACCAAGCTTGTCACCAACTTTGAAGGTCTTGTCTTGAGCCCAAGTGGGATAGTCACTCCCAAGACCCCATCCGGCTGAGTCCCCAACAGTGTAATCAGTGGCCAAACTTGGCCCCACCAATGCCAATGCCAAGACCAAACACAACCCAACCACAGCAACAGAGCTTCTCCCCATTTCTCTACCTCTCTCCCTAAAACCCTAACCCTCAAAAACTCTTGCAAGAACTGAGAATGGGTGGTTTACACAGTGATGAAAACAATGAGAGTATCCAATACTTTGAGTCATTTTATAGCAAAATATGAAGTAGAGGAAGGTCACCTGTCCCTACTCCAAACCCAACCCATGTCATCATCTACACCTACATTTCTAGAATCATGAGTCCACCTTATGCATTTTCTTTTAGTGTAGCACATAATGCACTTTTTGCCTTTGTGGGGTTGCTTTGGTTAGACTCACTCCATACCTTCTCCACAAAGCAAAATAGGTCAAGTCTTCTTGGCTGCATTGGAGCATCCTTCTACGCACTTTGTTAGAGCATATGACAATCTTCTCTAGATTATAGAAGCTTCTCACCTGTTAAATTATGTAGCGGCGATGATCTGGAGGAGATGGGGTGGTAGACGAGATGGAGGAGTTGATGTTCTTCTTTGTTTTGGGATATGTTTGGTGCAGATGCTACAAACTATCATTCTCATTTCTTTCACTTGCTACATTGTCAAGATATTGACTTGTTTTGACCATCACGTTGACCAATGTTGAATATTTATAATTAACAACTTTTAAACAGTTCAAGACAGTTTCTGATTGATAATTTATATTGAAATGATTAGAGCGCGATGAGTTTTACAGCAAAGAGTTTTTTCTCAGGAGCTACCAAATCTTTATAACCTCAAAAAAAACAAGCGGAAGGCGATCACGGATCCCCAAGCGACAAACACAGCCCAAAACGCAGAACCCACGTCAGCACTGGCAGCAGAAAAGTCAGGCGAAGAAGTGGATGAAGCCATTGGCGCAATGCTTTCGCCGTTGACATTCCCAGAACTGCCAGCAATGGATGGGGTCAAAGACCTGAACCCAAAAGATGGCGGCAACGCCACTCCTGATCCCAAAGGTGGCAGCCCTAGCCCAGATCCCAACGGTGGCAGTGGCAGGCCTGAGCCAGAAGTCGGTGAAAGCTCGTTGAAAGATGACAATGGCGGCTGGCTTGGCGACCCTCCAGCACCAGCTCCGGCTACATTGACTGCGAGTTTCATCCCAATTCCACAGTGTCCCATGATTCCACAAATGAAGTAATGAGCGCCAGGAGTTGTCAGAATGACGGCCGTGGCGCCGCTGCTGTCGGTGTTTATTGAATTTCCGACCGTGCAAGTCTTGTAGTCAGATTCAATCACTTCATCCACAGTGTGCCCGCCAGCATAGTTAAACACTGCAAATCAGCACATGATGACGTCACTATTCAAAAATGTGACGTCATAACCTATCTACTTATCTGCATTGCTGACGTAAAGGAGAGATTCAAGGACAAACCAAGGGTATCTCCGACGGACAAAGTCCTTCCGGTAGCCCACGTGTTATAATCAACGCCCATCGTCCAGCCATTAGACCCTCCAACAGAGTAAACAGCAGCCAAGCTTGGATCAACCAGGCATGAAAAAGCCAGGACAAGAAACACAGATACGAAACCTCTGCACAATGCCATTTATAGTAAAATCGGCTGATGATGTTTTGTTTGCTGAGGAACATGGAGCTCCTTAAATAGGTGTCATAAGACTAGTTGGGTTGATGAATGGAGTTAGTAAACCCTTTTTGGTACACTTAATTTTTTCTTCTTTTGAGAGGTGGAGGATAGGGTTTGAGGAAGGGACAGATTCCATCCGACAGGAATTGGACAGGCTTGTTTGTACCTGATAATCCTGGGAATGAAGCAGGTAGCCGATTTTGCTTCATGCTAGCTAGTAACATGAGTTATGACATGAAAGACCATTTCTATAATGTGCTGTAAGATTTTGAGGAACTAATCAGCCTTCCACGGCTCAAATATATTGTTGAGTAGTGGAGACTGATCTTGTTCTTTTTGACTATTCTGGCGCTACGCAGAGCTGTAAGGGATCCAAAACCGTAGATAATTAGAATTTCACATTATTATATATGTGATGTAAACTCAGTACTGTTATCATGTCAGAAAACAGAAATAAAATACCTCTCTAGTTCGGCCGTGGACGTAACTTGATCACACTGATCAAGTGAATCACGTAAACCCTTGTATTCTTTTTTATCTTCGCATCGATCTCAATTCCTAACATATATACCAGCGGATGCGCCCACACTTGCAGTTGAGTTTAGGGTTTTTACAGCATCAAGATAAAGAGAAGTGTGACATGTATCTGGGTAAGATATATCCCCGAATTCGTATCGATCATTATATCATTTGAGATTTTGCATATGTATTTCTAGCCCTAATTAGTAAACCCTGTATAAAACAATTGAAATATTAGTAGGAAATGGCCTCAAATGATATCTCATTTTTCTAGCATAAAACATGAATTAAAAGTACAATTGAACCAAGTTTTGAAATACTTTTCTTGTCCTATGGAAGGGAAAAAGAATTAACAAATATAAATTTTAGATAAGGAAAAAAATGATGGATTTACAAAACTAAGTTTCTACATTTGAGACTCTAGGACTTCATTGTTGTCAAGATGACAAACTCCCATTTACATTGCCCTTGCTAGAATCTTCCTCTAACTTCACCACCTCTTCCGGACTGGCGGCGGTGGCCGTGGCCTTGTCAGCCACGTCTACTCCGGCCGCTAATATCTTGGCAGGATGCTCTATGAGCTCTTCAAGATCGTCCTCCATTTCTTGAACCTGCACATTTTTTAGGTCTTAACAATTATACAACTTGCACATTGTAAACCCTAACCCTAAATAAAAACAAAATTAGCTGGAACTCCACATGCGACTCAAGGAAATGAGGGCACATTTTTTTCTTTATCCTCATTTAGCTTATATGAGCATTAACCTCAAGAATCAACAACTAATTTTACTACTAAATCACACCAAGTGGGGTATTTTTTTTTCTAAGTAATTTAAATTTTGTTGTCCTTGAAAGCATTGTTTGAGCATGTTATTGAATGACGTAAGCAAGAAGTTAGAAGGGTGTCAAATTGGACTAAACCTAACCTTGTCAATGACTTCTCCAAGCACATGAGCTTTCTTAGCGATTTCCTCGGCCAAATCCTCGATAACGTCCACCGCATGCCTCAGCTTTCCTCCTTCCGGCAAGTGCTCGGAAACTTCCTCCGCTAGTTTATCCACCTGCTCCGCCACCTGCTCCACCGTCTCCGCTATGTCCTCTGCAGTCTGCACCACCGTGTCCAACCTATCTGCACATTAGTGAGATGAAATTATTGAGTTTTGAATGATGATTATTGAATTTTAGATGTAGCCCTAGTTATGTATTCTTACTTTTCAACAGGGCAAAAGGTCCTAATTTGCTTCTCCACATTGGAAAAACTAGGGTTACTAGCAATCCTAAAATCCAGCCCTTCCTGCTTACAATAACATGAATACATCAGCTTAGAACATCTGCACCGGTGAAAGCAGCTGCTGTGTAAGGAGTTGGAAGGTGCTGAAGAAGCTGCTGATTGAGCCTTAAATCATCCAGCAGCTGTCACAACAGCTCCTCTCACTGGTGCTGATGCTCGTAGTGTTAAGAGGAATTCATTAATATAACGAGTTTAACAAAACCCTAACTTGGATAAGTAATGTGTGCACTTTTTCTCAAGAGAGAGATTCCAGCTGATTAAACGACTTACCAAGAACCCGGAGAAGACCCTGAAGGGATCGGAATCCCATCAGGCAAAACACTATTGCAGACAACCACACCTCCGCCAAATCTTTGATTACGCCTTCCGGTTGGATTGATCATCTTTAGGGATCCGAATCCTCTAGAATTTTCTAGAAGAACCCATTTGCTACCTGGACTGAATCTAACGATGATGTTTGGGACACTAATAGGGACAATATATCTTGATACAGCCATGGCTCACACACCAGGATCCGTCCTCAGAGCTGTGTTTTGAACGAGGTTTTTGAAGAATGTTGTGGAATTTTTTAGGGTTTAGACAACAAAGGGGTTGCTATAGATATTGATGAAGCTGTGGCGGGCTGCTAGGAAGAAGATGTTGAGGAGGAAATGGATTGGAAAGACTTGAAATTTATTAGATCCATTTTATTTTAGGGCTGCACGAGCCAAGTCTTGGTCAATAGTTGCATGCTGCAGACATCAATTTGCTTATTTTAAAATACACGCTTATTGATGCTGTCAATTTAGAACACATTTTTTTCTTGTGTCATACATCTCTAGGTATTTCAATGGACAAGATGATAGCTTAAAACAAAATTTAATGTTGTCATTATTGTTTCTTTCTTTAACACAACTCTCGTGTAATGCATGTGCTTATTTTTCTAATCCAATTTTAATCAACATGTGTTAATAGAGTATTCTTTGTGGCTATGATGAACTTTTATATAGGTTATGTTTTTTTTGTTTCATTCTCTGGAAACAAATTATTAAAGTACTAGTTTACTACTTCAACGTGCCCATCAGGGTATGGCTAGTGGTAAAACAGAATGTAAATATTCAACACCACTAGATTTCGATTCCTGATGGGACCAGAGCAAGGGTTTTGGTGAGAGTTGAGGGAAAGAGTAGGAAAAAAAGAAGACATAGAAGAGAAGAACGAAACGAAACTAGGGTTTCATTATATGCAAACAGAATGTTCTACATAATACAGAAAGCAAAAATATATAGGAAAGAATGACAATGCAAATTACGAAACTATCCTTATTACTACAATTATTTCTTCCATGATTTTCCTTTGTCATTTTATTGATATTCCAATTTGATCTCCCCAAATTCATGGATAAGCATATGGAAATATATTGCTTGATACCAGGTTTTGTAGGTTTTAGAGATATGATTAGGTTTTTTTTGGGGGTTTTGGGTCCAGCCCAAGTAAGATATGAGACACGAATGCTTGGTGTTTGGGCATTGTTCTTCACATTCTTGATCAAGGCTAGTTGAGCAAATTCACAACCTAAAGTAATCTTACATAACATAATTTGAAAGGGATATTCCTTTCAATTAAGTTGACTCAACTTTCTTATAAACTGTTGTCCTTATATTTTCATAAATATAGAGTGGGCTAGGGAGAAACATGGTGTTGGTTTAGGTGACCAATTTTTTTTTCTTAATGCCATCCAGATAAATTTGGCTGATATGTCACCCTCGAAATTCTTATTTCTGATCTGTCACTCTCAGTATAATTATGTTTTAGAAAAACGACCAAATTTTCGGTCGGTAACTTGGTGGGGTATGGAGGTGAGGTTCGACAGAATCAGGGAAGAATGTCAGACGTGATTTAATTTTAAAACAAATCGTCTTTTGGAAAACTGGTTTGCATTGAGAGTAGTAAATGGGAAAAAAATTTGAAGGGTGACATAGCATAAGCAAAATTTAAATGGCTGCAGTCAGAAAAATACTTCGACCTAACCCTAATTACTAACTAAGTGCTACTTCTGATAATTGGGTAGTTGAACCCAATCCCACATTTATGGCCCAAGCTGAATCTTAATAATGCTTTGAGTTCTTGCAGACTTGAAAGTTGATTCTAAGGTAGGGTTAGTTTCAGTTGAAGCGCTTCACTTTCATGAATATAATATTTCTTTTGATTTTTTGTTTATTTGATTAAGCAAATGCTTCAACTTCTTTCACATTTCGGGCCCCAGTAATTTGACATAAATTCCAATATTCGACCTTGTAAACCTAATCAAAGTCTCTCAATTTAATCAATGTATATAAAGGAGAAGACCTTGCTAATGAGGAACCCTAGTTAACCCTAACAGTCTATCACCTTTTTTGATTAGGGTTTAGGGTTGCTTAATTTGATTGTTTAAAGCTCCTAAATAGCTTCTAGAGAAGTCATAATCTGTATGAGGATCTGCACATGGTTTCATGGCTGGAAAGGTGATAGACAAGTCCATTGATCTCTAAAAGAGAAAGAAAACCCTAAATCATTCATAAAAGCCCTAAATGAATTATTTAGTCTCTACAAAGTTCAATCAAATCCATGCAAATTTCAATTCTATAATTAGAAGCAGCCAGGAACAAAGATCCAAGCCAAGGACGTATCAAGTCTAGATCTCTCTTTATTGTGTCTTTAAGTCTTTTCCTCAACTACCTTAAGCAGTCAGTCCCTTTGCTTTTGGGGAACCCTAAAAGAGCATAACATTGTTCTAACCTGTTTTCAAATTATAAGAAGAGAACCCCAGCTTTTTATGTCAGCCCCTTAAAGATGAGGACCAACATCATAAGATAAATTTCACCCATATTCGTAGATCTTGGCTAGAGCATCTGTACCGGGCTTTCACCAGTTGCTAAAGGAGTCATTGGATAATTTATTCAGCAGCTGCTGAAGGCCCGGTGCAGATGCTCTTATACCTTCATCAAAATCTCAAGTTTAAGTTCTTTGTAAAATAAAGTATTCTTAATCGAGCCGACTCGTACACATTATGTGATAGCACCTAACGAGGGTGATTTGCAGATAATTGCACTATCCTTAGTGAGGGCAGCTGACATTTCAGCATAATAAAAAAAACACAGATGAACACTTGGCTGATGTAAATTGTGTGCTGATCAACAATGGCAGATAGGCGGACTCACAGGCTGTCCTTCACAGCCCTAGCCAGCTTTTATAGCTAGCTGTCTCTTTATTCCCTTAAAGTTAGTACAAATTTTGATCTAAAGGACCTTTAAAAAGATGAGACATTTGTGTGTATATTACCTTTTGTAATTCAGTGATAGCTGTGTTTTTGGAGGCAATTTTAACCTATTCTATTTCAAATCTTCATCAGAATTCCTGCTCTCATCGATCAATATTTGAACCTGAGACTCAGTGAAAGTTTGGCTTTGACCGGAAAATATGTACAGGAAGATTGCTCACTATGTAAACATATATACCTTATCATATGTTCATGTTAATGAAGTTTATGATCTTAAAAGTGAAGAGAGATGTACCTCAAACCCTAGTTTTCTTTTGATGAAGACTAGCCATTAACTCTGGTTCCTGCAGGAATCTAAGTGATTAGTAATTTAGTCCACCTTAGATTGTGTTATTTCAAATTATATATGTATTAACTTTTTATCTTCAGTTTAATACATTTTAAGCTAAACCCTAAACCCTAAATCCTGAACTATAAACCGTACAAATCGGTATTGAATTCTAACATTCCAGTAATGAATATTAGTGTAGATATTTATCAAGTTACATAAGCATGTGATTGTTATATGTACCAGACACGTTTGTTCTTCTTCATTTCAAAATTTATTAGTTAGATGTATGTTTATACAATTTCTAGCTTAAAATGTATATATTTGTAATCGATTCCTTAATTGCATAGGTCTGATCGAAAAATGCAGGCACAACTGTTTTTTGTCTCGCAGAAGCTTTGGCGGAGGGATTTTTATTAAAAAATGACTACAATTAGCTCCTCTCTCGAATCAAGATGATCTGGCTAGTCCGTCATTTCCTCTTTTGTTTGGAATCCTCATCTGTAATTATCTCATATTGAGCTATGAGAATGAATATATACATCTCTTAATGACATACAATGCTCCAATCAACTAGCTAATAAAAAATCAGGCTAAATAAAAACATGTAGGGACATAGCATAATACAAATTAGATATGATCATATAATTATGTGCCTAATTTTAGACATCAATCAAGCAAACCTAGATATGTTCACTGGAAATTAGAGGTGATGCAATTACATGATGCCACCTATTGTCCCAAATGGAGACAAAAAGGGTAATAATTAACCACAAAGAGCACACAGAATGATGTTAGATAGTGAGATATATGTGATTAATGAGTTTAATCTTGGTCTAATTATAGTTAAGATCTTATCTTAAACCCTAATTGATAGATGTTAGAAAAATGGTATTTGAATGTCCACTAGTGAATGTGACATCCACTTAGGAAGGTTAATAAGAGAGATGAATTCAGTCACTATTAACACCTTTTGAGAAATGATTATATAAAAATGGTAGATATGTGCACATAGCTTCTAAAGAGGGCTGGTAAAATAAAGTTGATGTAAAAAAATACTTTACAAAATTTTAAGCTTTAGTTAAGAAAGTTGTGATGGGGTCATTAATTTAGGTTTCTACTCATAAATATAAGTCAATATAAATCATTAACTTTGAATATAAAATTGCAATCAATTATAATTTGACCTACCAAATATAAGGTTCTGGTAGACGGATTCCTATTAAGAGATGATTATATTTAGCTTCTGCGGCACAATAGATATGTACTATCTTTTTGGTGATCTCTCATTTATAATTGTCTGATATTGAGTTATAAGAAGTAATACAATTACTAAAATTGTAACAGTAATTGTAGAAGTCACTAGAATGCTTCAAAAATATTTTCTTATAACAGTAAGTTTCCAGGCATCAGCTTCAAGGATGTGTGCAAGTGATTGAAGACATCACCTGAATAAATGAGTCCACAATTGATCTCTAATTCCATTGTTAGTTATCCGTATATGATTCCTACACTGTGTATGATTATTTTCCTTTTTTAAAACTATGGATATTCAAATACGTCCAATTTTTTTGATATCTTCTGGTCTGCTCTTATCAAGAATCAAATTCTGCTCGATAAAATATTTCACAGTCTTTTTGCTATTAGATTATGTCCTGATGGGTCGGATAAAGTACTTAAGCGAGCTCAATAACACGATATAATTACATCGATATCTGCAGCTTACTTCTACAATAGCTAATCAACTCATCAGAACAAACTCTCCTCCTCAATATTCCTTAGCATTTTGTTAACAGCAGCAGCAATTTCATCGACAGAGTTCAGCTTACACCCTTCCTCAACCTGCATTTTGAATAAGACCGAGCTTAGGGTTGGAATAATAAAGCTCAAACTATATGCTAAAATACATCTTAAGATTATATTCCCCGACATGTTGATTATAACATGACAATGGATAGCTAATAATAGAATGATTTATGAGACACTTGAATCAAATTCATGCCATTTATACCAAAAGACAAAATTAGCAAATAGGGTTAAGGCTTTAAAGATATTCCGAAGAAAAATCGTGTTGAGTGTAAGCATTTGAGAATTTTTGTCCCGCATTGACGATAAATGGAAGAGATGCTAGCATATTTTGGGTTACATCACCATGACTCATGAGCCAAGACTTTTGAGTCATATATGGATGTAAACCAGAATATCTAGCTATTTTCACAAATCGATGGAGGATATGAATAGGCCAATCAAAAGAATTATATCACAAAATAAAGGTAATAGAAATTGAAGGTACCAACCTTGACACTGACAGAATATAGGACCATGTGGTCGAGAGAGGACACATTGAGATGTTGGACGGTTAGCCTAAGGCTTTGAAAGGCACCCATAAGCTTCACTAGCTGTTTTGAGCATCTCTTTGCTAGAATTTTGACATTTGCATGGCTCTCCACCATGGTCACTTCTATGTCGGCCACGGCGGCGGCCCGGTATCGGTCTTCCGCCACCTTATCGGCCGTTGTGGCGGCCGTGGCACTGGTGGTGTACTGTGGGAAGGTAAAGAAAGTGGCAAAGGGAGAGAGCAAAGTCCCATTGTTGTGGGGGTCTTCTTGAGGCTCATCTTGATGTTTAGGGTTTTTGGTGCTCTTCTCTGCCTCTAGGGTTTGGAGTAGCTGCTCTAGCTCCTTCACAAAGTTGATAGCTCCTCCAATTATTGAAGCTTGATCACCCTGGTGACACAAATTTGTATTAAAAAGTTAATCACAACACAACAAGACAACTTTTTATGACACCATTTGAACAAAATCTTCTTTCTAGGGTTTGGATCTTTCAGAAAACCCAACTTTCCATCATATCTAGCAATGGAGATTTCTAGAGTGAGATTGATGAATACCCTTTGAGCATAGGAAGATGGCATGAGGGATCGGAGGACGGCTAAGTACTCATTCATCTGCTTCCGGCGGTTGCGCTCCACCGCAATGTGGGTCATTCTCTGGTTCTCCACTTCCTCCTTATTCTTACACGCCTTGGTGCGGCGTCGCTTCCTCCGGGCAGTCGCCGGCTGATGATCCTTCAGCTGCTCTTCCTCTACCGGCACCTCATACACTCTGCGAAACTCTTCCGGCGAGGAGTGGCTGTTAGGCTCCAACCGGTCCTTAGAGTTGCCAGGGGAAGATTCCGGCCATTTGACAGAATGTGAGCCATTCTTGCCGTTAAAAATTGTGAGTAAAGACTTGCCCTCTTGCTCTTCATGAAACCCTAATTGGTTGTAGCTCCATGAATGAGTATCCATGATTCTTCCATAGCTGCCGCCATTTATCTCATCTTCCATTCCTTGAAAATAGTCCTTGAAGCTGCAATTGCAGCCAAATGGATCTTGAGGGAACACCACTGCATCTAAGGCCATAATAAGGCTGGATTGAGGTAAGAGAGATTGAATTAGGGTTAGAAAGATGAGGATGGAGATGAAGAGGGTTGCTGAGAAAGAGATGTGGAGCAAAGTGGGGGTGTTTTTATGAGGCTGTTAGATGATGATGGTGACTATTTCCAGAAAGAAAGATGTAATGCTTTTGCAAGGCCTTGTTTTTGATGATGGAACACAAACAAAATTGTGGTTAAATAATCGGTGAAAGAGAAGGAACATTTTCTTGCTACAGAAAACTCCCACGTGACAGTTTGTATCTAGCAAGAAGAAGAAGCAGAGGAGAGACAGAGATGTGTGTCATGTGTGTGTGTTTTGGCTGATGCAGATTGCTGGGCCAGTGTTGCAGAATCAACAGCGGATTATGTACAAGTTTACTGGTCACACGGAGGAAACATCTGGTTTTAGGATCGACAACATTGTCTAGGTTAACTATGTGTACACTGTTTTTGTGAGTTGTAACAGCCGGAGGAGGTCCTCAACAAGGTGGAGGAAATTTTATAAAGCAGTTCAGACAAACGGCTGATTGAATCTTAAATTATTCAGCAACTGTTAAAATCGGTGCACCATGTATCCACTTCATAACATCATCTACAAATTCAATTTGCCTAGTGGCACTCAACTTCGTCAATCATGCCAGCTCTTGTAACTTAGAAATTCTCATCTCACTCATCAATTAATATACACAAGGAACAAACTTTGAGGGACATGTTTTTGAGACAGGACATGGGGCCAGGAATCCATGGGGAAGATCAATGAAGATGTGTACACATATATAGATTGACACCACACAGGCATTGATAGGTGTATATTTCTAAGTTTTCTACATACTTAGCTTTTTGAGTTTGTCAGTAGGAGCTAGGTTTTAGGGTCTTAATACAAGAGACAAATATTCTTGTAATAAATTATTCATACTATTTTGGACATTCTATTTGGACTGGCATCCTAGTCACTTCTCTAAATCTAAACACCTGGCACTGTCCCTGTAACATAGTTTTTTTTATTAAAAGAAGTTCTTATTTGAGGGTTTATAGGCCACAGACCCCTCTGAATTTTGAGGTACCCTAAACCCTCTTTTTATCAAAATGATTGAGTTATAATATGGATCCTGATCAATTGAGCACTTCAATGTAAAAGTGTCTCTGAACTCATCATCTTTAAATCACCTTGAAGGCTTAAAGATAACACTCAAATCTCCAAGTCCCAAAACATTTATTTGTACCCACAATCATCATCTCTTAAACAGTAATTTAAGAATTTATTCAAATAAATGTAATATTATGTTATGAAAGTTATCGTTACATGTTCATTTTATTTATCGTTGTTTCTTATATTACTTATCATTCTGTTAACTTATGAAGCAACATCTAAAACCCTGATTTGCAATTTGATCAACTCAATCATCATATGAACAAAAAACATCATATGAACTAAAGTTTTTGCAGGAGACAGAAAGGTCCAACAAAGGATGGGCAGCATCTTGGTATTAGGGTAAATTATGATCACAAAGAAACTTGAGGAAGCAAAAGATGAAAATGATGATGATATGAATTATTGTACTTTTTTTGTTCAATCACAACCCAGATGGGTCTGATCTCTGATGTAGGATGCCCTTATAATCAGCAAAATAAAATAATTATAAATAATTAAAACTGAAGCAAAAAAGGCATCTCCATGATCTGATGCTACTCATCTCACAGTACTGATATAAAACAATGCATGTGACAAAACATATGTTTTTTGTTCTCCGAAGAATTCATCAGGAATCGAACTTTAGTCGTTGAGATATTTGACGAATTTTTTTTTTTTTGTTGACAAAGTCATGATGAAACAAATACGTTAAATCTGAGGACATGCATGATGAGTAGCATCTGCAGAAAGATGATGGTAAGGAATCCATCAGAGATCACTCGAAGACTAGATCTGTGAGAGACTGACCATACGTGTAAAATAAATCTATGTAGTGAAGCTAAGAAGATGACAAAACCATGCCAGAGCTCTTTCTCCAACGCATCATTGGTAACTCTGCTCTGCAACCCTTCTCTCGACTTTTATACATCTTTTCAAAAAAAAATTCATCTTTTTCAAATTTGTTTTAGAAATGATATAATTTTGACAAACTATTGGAAGATTCCGAATTCTATAAAGCCACAAACCACTACTGGAAATAGCGATTTATTAAAATTTGTAACACATCAGCGTTATGTCAGCGCTGATATGTCATACGAAAATTAAATTTATTCAAAAATCACTAACGAATTGATAAAATTATAACATTTCGGAAATAAACTTCAAATTGATGTCAGATATGGAACAAATTTTTAAATCGAGGGCGGTCAGAAAAAATTTACATCTTTCTACTAAAGAAAAGAATCTTGAAGTCTCATACCAACCTCACAGGTTAGAAAACTACATTGAAGAACAGTATAAAGTCAATTAGAGGTATAAAAGTTGTTTAATTTGCGTTTAGATTTTAATTAAGACATCCTCTGTCGCATTACTGTGCTGCTTAACTCGATCTTTGTTCTTCTAATGGAATGGAATATTATCACCACACCCAAAACCATCGTTACATTTCTTAAATCTATTTAATTATGCAGTTAGTTGCCCCCTTGGAGTTTCTTAATGTATAAATCCAAATCAAATGGAACTTATTGAAGCATTTGTACTAGGCCCAACCTTCAGTAACTGCTGCTGATGTGGCGCAACTGCTGAATGTTCAATCTTGTACATTCGAAGGTGTTTCTTCAGCAGCTGCCACAACAACTGTTGTTTTAGCAGCTGCTGGATGATTTATAAGGCTGGAAACTAATGATTGACAATCAAACCCTAAATAAATTTCTTTCCAAACCCTAAATTTCCTATTATCGAACATACAGAGTCATGGTTGACCCTAAACGAATCAAGTTGCAGAAATGCGGCGAAGTTCAAGATGGTCACAGCTTATCTCCAGATAGTTTATTAGGTTGATGCTAGTCCCCAAGTGTATTCCATTATGTGATAAAAATATGCGTACGGTCGCAATTTCCAGAACTAACTGTGGCATGTGGATTAAGCGCAAAGCACGCTACTGAAAAATTCTTGTAAAAGTACATGGCATGTGAGTAGGGGTATTATGCGCATTTTTATTAGAAAATCAAGGTACCAAATATGCTTAAGATTTAGGTTAACAAGGAATCAGTGTTGTAATCGAGTAGGGTTAGGGTTTTGACATCAACTTTGCTCGAAATGTATTGGATTGGAAACCCCAAATTCTGGGAATGTTCAACCTGGCTTTCTTGATACTTGGTTGCTTGTTGCATATATATCTGTCGTTAGAGCTTAGTGCCTCCTTCAATGGCGCAGAAAACTCAGTCGTCCACCTTTGTTAGTATTAACTATTAAGTAAATATTATTGGAATCAGAATAGTTTAAATGGATTAAACTCAAATCTGTTTCACTTCTAAGAGTATATGCATCCGTGACAATTCAATTGAGATTATAGAAATTCATCTGTTAAATTATGCAATGGTGGCGATCGGAGGAGATGGCGTGCTAGAGGAGATGGCTGAAGCTAGGAGTTGAGAGAGGACGTGCGGCCAGAGAAGCTCGTGGAGGAGTTGAGAGAGAGAACGTTCTCCAAGCTAGGGTTTGAAGAAGAAAAGCTCAGCCCAACAGATAATTTTCAAGCCCAGTAGATATATTTATAACGGACAATTAATCTGGTTCGTTAGGTCAAATCTAGATCTGATCTTACGAATCAGATTAATTTCCAACAGGAAAATAAAAAAAGCAGAAAATATATTTATCAGCTGCTACATTTTTTCCTCATCTTTCATCTCGATCCAAAGTACACCAATCATTCATTTGTTCTCTCCTAATATATTGTCAACATTTAGTTTCAATTTTCATATCATTTTTTGTTCAAAAAATAACTTTCCCTACCAATTGGTCAATGTCTGAAGATGTACACTTATATATATCTCACTAATTCGATCTCATATCCTGCAACAAACAAAAGTTGATAGGTTGTGGAGAAAAATTCATGCCAGTTTTCGAGCAAATTGGGTGATGAGCGCTGATGAAATAATTTTAACGGAGCCTAGGTTCCAAATTGCGCTTTCTTCTTCGTTTTGAAAACTAAAGAAAAAGATTACTACTCAAACGATACCTACGACGAAAGTCTCCTTCCGGAAAAATTGGTCGCTCAAGAAAGTAGTCCTCTAACAAATTCTGCCCCCTCGGTTCTCTGTTTCTGGCTCGATTAGGTTGGCGACGAGGAGGCACATCGTCCATGGTTGCTAGCACTACCGCATCTGTAACAGTTGGCCATATCATTCATTTGATTCATAGTTTGCTGAAATATTTGAAAGCTCTCATCAACATTGAAAGGATCCATAAGAGAAGAAAATAATTGAGGAAAATAAGAACAAAGAAGAAAGCAAGAAGTTTGATGGTGTGAGTATAGAAAATGTATGAACCTTATTTCATAGAGGTTTCATGTCTATCCTCGTATGCACGTGTCATGTTATGATTGAATAAAAATCTATGCAAAATCTAGATAAAATCCCCAGCGATAATCCATAATTATCTTCGAAAAAATATTTTCTTTATAAAAATATTATTTTTAATCGGTGAATAGTAATAAGAGCTTCTCCTCGAAATTTTATTAGTGCATAAAATGTTATTACTGTTATGTGAATAGCAATAAAAATTACTCATTAAGGAGCTCGCTCAAGGATATTAAAATGCTCCAACGGGTGCGGATGTTCGGCAAAATTTTTAAGTATCTAAATCTAATCATTCACTCTATGGAAGTACAAGAGCCATCCCTCCTTTTGCTTTCTTTCTTCTCCTTCCATCAAATATGTTTGGCACATTGGAGGATCTACATCAAATATGTTCGGCAGAATAGCTACATGGAGGATCTAAAACCATGGGCGTTCTTGACAGTGATGGAGTTCCACCAGTAAAACACCCTAATTGCTAGTGCCCTTGAATAACAGTTGAACTTTCTTCGAGTTCTCCAGCACTGTGTAACAATGATTTCAGGCTTCTCTAGTGGTGTATCACTTACCTTTGTTTAAACTTTTAAGGTAGTAGAAAGGCTGAGATATCTGATGGGCTTCTAGGACACTCTGTAGTCCAATCAAGTTCTCAAATTTATCACTCTATGACCTAAATTTCAGTCTCATCAAATAAGCCCATTTCAGGACTTAAGATCTCTAATTTCTCTCCTTGTTATCTATAGCTTTCCGTATTTAAAATAATTTAATGCTTGACATCACTTTATTTAAATGGATGTTAGGCTCAAGTCTATATTTCCCATAAATTATTTATCATTCCAAAGACTCATATAAAATGAAAACCTCAAAGGAAGTAATGATTTAAATCTCAAATTTGTTGATCAAAACTTGATTATAAAACTTCCCGAGTAGTTCGATCACTTGTCCAAAAAAAGTGACCTGAAGATGAAGATGAAGAAAGGTCAGAAGTACTCTTATCTATATGCTTGATATACAGGCCTAGACAAAACATATATATAGGGATCCTTATAATATAATATCACTCTATAAATATAATTTTAATATTTTTTTCGCAAATACTGTCATAATTTAAAGATTAATTTAAAAAAAATATGAAATTCGGTTTTCAGTTTGTCTTAAATTTTGTTGAGACTAGTTACAGATTTGAATTTCTAAGCTAAACAACTTTTATATGAATGTATTTTTCTTTATAAAAAAATGAGCCCCTTGAGGAATTGAGAAAAGTGGACTTCCTAAAGCAAGTGGGCCCCGAACCGCTGCCCCTACCTGCCACTCTTCGGAGCCGAGCCTGTTGATATCTCCAAACGGCCCTTCATACTTGCAGATCAGTGCCTACATACATCATTCAATTTGTATTTTTTCCTTCAAAGATCCTTGAGGCGAAGGAAACAAATGAAGGCGTAAAATATTTAGAGGGGTTGACAATCCTCGTTGCAGCCAAAAATGGCGTAGGGTTCACAATCTCCCAGACGTTTTATCAACGAGCTGCAATGAAGACTTCCATGACATGCAAACAATTAACAAAGAAATCTTTACCAAATTTCCCGACCTCCACCAATAATGTCTTCAGCAGGTGAGAGAGAAGGTGCTGCTCAAAAGATTTGGTCATTATTTATTTATTTTTAGGTCAAAGTTGGTCAATTCAATTTCCATTTAATATCGTAATTTCAACTCCCTTTAGTAGTATAATTTCATTATGTATTTTTATTATAAATGTTAATTTCAATGGCAACTTTTCATTTATAAGATAATTCAAAATTTCAATAAAATAATACATTTTTATTTGATGAATAGTCGCTGCATAAATTATTCGAATAGCACCAAACCTACTCGTTGAGGTGCTCGAAAGATAACAACGCCTTTACTAGTGCACATGCTCTAACCCCACTCCAAAGGTGCTAGCCACCACGATTTACATAACATTTAATTCAAAGATGTTAGATGACTGTTTTGTAAATATAGAAAAATCCAATTCGAGACTATACTTGGCATTAAGTCAACCAAGGAGAAATAAAAAATTGTTCCGTACATCAAATCTATAAAGTTACGGTGTTTGACAAGCGTTGTATGCGCCAAACTTGATTACTCTAACTCAATGCTAGTTAATCGGTAAGTCAAAGTTGAATTCAAAAATATCTAAAATCTTGTAAAATTATTCCTGTAACAGTAATAAAAAGAGGTTGTGAGTAATTTGGGACACAAGAAACAAATAGAGAGATTTCCAAATATGAGAAGTATCAATCAAGAATAATCACTTGTGACTAACGTTTATCACATGCACTAAATATCATATGCTATATATCTTGTAGCACACTTCGTCAAATGTATTACATTAATTAGTACATCCCGTCAAAGATGATATATTCTAATTCTCCTAGGCAGACATCAGACAAAGATGATAGTTAACTTAGTAAATTCAGTAATAGAAAGTAAATCACATAGAAATAGATTGCTCACGTATCCACTAAATTCAGTAATTTAAGATCATACAATAATTGTACAGAACTAATAACAGAAAAAAAATAACATATGCATTAATCAAGCCACAAAACTTGTTGTCATAAGTTCATGCGCTGAACCGAAATAAATGCTTTAACTAGACATAATCATGACTAATAAATAATAACAAAAGGAAAAAGAATGTTGATTATTTGAATTTTTTTTCCAGTATTGAGCCCAGGTTTTGGAAGCATCAATATAAACTCAGATTTATAAAATATATATATATATATACTCATCTAATTTGAATATTCATAGCTGAATGTGGCAGTAGGTATTTGCAATAGTTATATTATTATTGTTGTTGACCAATTAAATTTGAGTGAGAAAGTTGGATAGGGTTATCTCACCAACCAGTCCACATTTCTCACTGATCATTTTGCAATCAATAGACGTATCTTTGTAACCTAATTTACATTTTTCATTTGGTCGGATTTTTTTAGAAGGTTCTTATCAAACAGCCAATTGTTGTCCTAAACATCATGGTCAGAGGTCACACACCTCTATAAAAATCCAACGAGAACATCGATTCTACCATGAATTTAAACTTTTATTACTTATTTGTCATATTTTTTGAAATTTGTTTTCCGAAATGCCACAATTTTAATAATTCGTTACTGAAAATAGCGGTTTGTTCCTCTGCGACACTGATGTGTTATTTTTCCTACAAACCGCTACTGAGAGTAGCGGTTTGTGAGAAAACCTAATTATGCAAAGCCACAACGCTACTCCCAGTAACGGTTTGTTAAAATTTGTGATACATTAGCGCCATGTCGGCACCGGTATATCTTACGAAAATTAAAATATTGTGATATTTCAAAAACAAACTTCACAAAAATAGTAAATAGAGAAGAGATGTTTAAATTGATAGCATTGCTAAAGTCTTTTTATACGGCTGTTGCCCTAAAGACCTCCCATCCCATGTAAAATCATGGCTGAGGAGCTCCGACAAGCCCAAGCTCAAGGTCATGCAGATCTCACGCCGGCCATGAAAAGATTCCTCCTCGTACTCAACAGCATCCTCCTCACCATCGGCAACTGTGGCGGCCCTCAGCTCATGCGGCTCTACTTTGTCCACGGCGGCAAGCGCGTATGGTTCTCTAGCTGGCTCGAGACCGGCGGCTTCCCGGTGATCCTCATCCCCTTAACCCTACTATACCTCCACCGCCGTCAGCGTGGTCATCGGAGTCTTGAGAGTCAAGAAATTAAAGAAGAGATGGAAACTAAATTCTTCACCATGAAGCCGCCGTTACTGGCGGGCGCCGCCGCCATCGGCGTGATAACAGGTTTAGATGACTATTTCTACGCTTACGGCGTCGCCCGCCTCCCGGTCTCCACTTCCTCTCTCATCATCGCCTCCCAGCTAGCCTTCACGGCGCTCTTCGCTTTCTTGCTGGTCAAGCAACGGTTTTCTTGTTACTCAATCAACGCCATATTCCTCCTGGTGGTCGGCTCAGCCCTCTTGGGGCTGAATACCAACTCTGACCGCCCCGCTGGGGTTACAAAGAGCGAGTATTTAGCTGGGTTTTTCATGACGGTGGCCGTGGCCGCACTCTACGGCTTTCTCCTGCCGGCCATAGAGCTGATTTACAAGAAGGGCCGGCAGGTAATGACCTATGTGCTGGTGTTGGAGGTCCAGTTGGTGATGTGCCTCTTTGCTACCTTGTTTTGTACAGTTGGGATGCTTGTCAATAAAGATTTTCAGGTAATGATGCATTTATTATTTGTCCATTACGGCATCTGCACCGGCTGCTGGATGATTTAAAGCTGGAAATCTTATAAAGGAGATGAGAAATGCTGTGAACTTTTGATTGAGCTTTAAATTATCCAGTAACTGATATAGCAGCGGCTAAAACTGGTGCAGATGATCTTTGTTTTAAAAATCCGATTTGATCTATTAGACTTTAATTCGGTTGATTCAAAAAATCCGAACTCATAAATCTTGATATAAGAATTGAGTGCTAGCCTTGGACTTTTTCTAGTTCTTGACAATGTGGACAACCTCACTGCCCTACCCTCATCACTTTATAACTAGTACCATTTTTTATAGACCTTAAATTAGTTTCATGAATTAGGATCTGTTCTTTTGAACTAAAGTTATTTACTTAAGTACTGAATTTAACTTAATTTATTTATTGAAAATTTTAATGCAAAAGAACAGAGCCTTACTACCCGATGTAACTTTTTGTGAAGGCAATTCCAAGGGAAGCTAGAGAGTATGAACTTGGTGAAGTGAACTACTATATGGTGGTAGTTTGGAGTGGCATGGTTTGGCAGTGCTTCTTCCTTGGCGCAATCGGAGTCGTTTTCTGTTCATCGTCTCTCTTTTCCGGGGTCATGATCACCGTCTTGCTTCCGTTCACCGAAGTTCTAGCCGTTATCATCTTCAAGGAGAAGTTCCAAGCAGAGAAAGGCGTAGCTCTGGTGTTGTCCCTTTGGGGATTTGCCTCTTATTTCTATGGCGAAATGAAGCTTGCTAAGAAGTTGGATGAGAAAGTCATCACTCAGAGCTCTCAAGGAACGGATGACTGTGAATTGACACCAATTGTGCCTAGCTAGTAAGTAAGCTCTTATGAAAGCTAGCATTTACTTTAATGTGTTTCTGTATAATATTATTTCTTATAACTCAATATAAGACAATTACAAGTGAAAGATCGTCAAAAAGTTGGTACATATCTAACTAAATGTAATCGTTCCTTAAAAAAAATCCGTCGGCCAAAACCTTCTACGAGGCAAAAAATAAATTCTGGGACAATAATGATATTCTTCTCATGTTTTCAATGAATGATCCACCCAAGTAAAACCTCACTAGTTGAATGTTTGGTGTCTATACTCCACAAGTGGATGGAGTGACTCCAAGCTAGCCCATGCCCTAAATGATCCCTTCAAGAAAGTAAACATGTCTTTCCATTGGGGGGCCCTTATCACTTAAGGACCTCCATAATGTCCATTGACGTCACATTCATTCCCAACATTGAGCCGAGCAACTTGTAATCAACTACTGGCTAGGTTTTGTTATCATTCAACGATATCAACAACGATTCAACGTTTTAGCAATCATCGATTTTGGCAAAAGTGGTTTGTTTGTCCAATGAGGGATGTTTTAGACGCACACCTGACGTATTAAATAAATCATTTTTGACAAAAGTGTTTGAAAGTTAAAATTCAAGTCACTGAACAATCGCTTGTATAAATTTCCACATATGCGTTCAAATCATCGCTGACTAGATGAAATTTGAAACAAACCGCATTTGCTAAAGGCAATATTAAAGTGACAAATCAAAATTGAACTTTCTAAATCTTAGCTTCAAGAGATGATAACGAATTTATTTTAGAAATGTTATAAACCTAAAAGATTTTTCAAAGTTGTCATGCTACTACAAACTGTCTTGGTGCGGGCTATTTGTGTCGATTAGTAACAATCATCACTGATTTGGCTGATACACAATTAAAGTACGGAGGTAAGCATATAAATTGAAAAATATAATTATTTTTTATAACTCAATATAAGACAATTATAAATGAAAGATCGTCAGAAAAATAGCTATGAATAAAATAAAAAACGAGACTGGAACGTGGGAATAATGCGATCGAATGTGGGATGAGTCGACAAAGCCCTTACGATCCAGGCGGCTCGACGAGTATATAAAAATTGGGCCAGGCCCATGAGCCACGTCTCTTCTCCCGAAAATTACCAATCTGGACACGTCGTTTCACGCCAAGTAAATAAATTAAATTAAAAGTAAATTAATTATCTGTAAGGGCTGCCCAGCGAAAACTCCTCGAGTCACTTTCGCCAACTGATTTCGGGGTTTCTAGGGCTCGATCGGTTTCTCAATTCTATGACGAATCCGATCCCCAACAGTCGTCGTTCGGTTGAGTTTGCGCTGCGATTTTGATCACGTAATGTGTATTGGGTTTGACTGATCTTGAGTGACTCGTTGCAGCTCAAAAGGTGATGCCCTAGTTTCGCGATTCTCGTTGGTTTCGTAGTTTTCAGTTTTGACGATCTTTGAGTCGAGTATAGGGGTTTATTTTGGTTAGGGGTGTAGGATTGAAACGCAAGGTGTATTTGTTTGTTACTTCGATTGATCTGTATGGATTATGAGGTCCTGATGTTGAATCGGGGGATTAGGGTTCTTTTTTTTTTTTATAGGTTTTTTGTTGTGTAATTTTTTTTGGGAGTATACTTGGTTACTGCAAACTGTTGACAGCTGAATAGTGAATATTCTGTAGTTTATTTGTATTGATATTTGTGTTGATTCGGGGTGATAAAGCTGGGCAAAGAGTTTTTTTTTTCCAGCCGATTGTTTTTCTCAAATGGTTAAAGTTTCAGGGAAGTGGTGGATAGTTTGCTGACCGGTGGAGGTTTGGACAGATGATTGAGTAGTCAAGTTGAGTGTTGCTGTTTTGAGGTAGAGTTGAGTTGATGAAGAAGAAGAGGAAGGGGAGTGAGGCAGTAAATGAGAAGCAATCCTATCATGAATCTCGGTCATCTTTGTCGAGTAGGCAGTCCCACATTTCTTTTGAAGATTACGCGAGGTTGAAAAGGAGGTGCAGGGAGGAAGATGTGGGTAATGAGCTGTCCACTTCATGCACTAGTAGGCGTATTGGAGTTGTCACTGCTCCGGCATTGGGTAGCTCGTCTGTGGTAGCTCCTGGGAGAGGTCATAAGAGGAAAATAGGATGTATTGATGTGGCTACGCAAATAGGTAGGAAAAATAAGCTTGAAGATGATTATGTGTTGGATTCAACTATTGGACAAGGGAAATTTGGATCTGTTTGGCTGTGTCACTGCAAGATTAATGGAGCTGAGTTTGCATGTAAAACACTGAGAAAAGGAGAGGAAACAGTTCAGAGGGAGGTTGAGATAATGCAGCACTTGTCAGGCCATCCTGGTGTTGTTACCCTGCATGCTGTATATGAGGATTCAGAGTGTTTTCATTTAGTGATGGAATTATGCTCTGGTGGACGGCTAATTGATCATATAACTAAAGAGGGTCTGCTTTCAGAGCAGCGGGCTGCTAGTATAATGAAAGAGTTGATGGTAGTCATAAAGTATTGCCATGAAATGGGAGTGGTACATAGAGACATCAAACCTGAGAATATTCTTCTCACAACTTCAGGGAAGATAAAATTGGCTGATTTTGGGTTAGCCATGAGAGTCGCAAATGGTGAGCAATAAATTATAAAACACTGAACTGCATATTTGGATCTACATAGGTATTTTGACTTTGTAGTCATATAATTTATTCAATACTCAGTCAACTTTTTATATGAAATTGCAGGTCAGAAGTTAAACGGCTTGGCTGGAAGCCCAGCATATGTTGCTCCTGAAGTTCTGTTGGGAAATTATTCAGAGAAAGTAGATATATGGAGTGCTGGCATTCTTCTCCATCTTCTTCTTGCCGGTACTCTCCCGTTCCAAGGGGATTCATTAGAAGCAGTATTTGAGGCAATTAAGAATGTGAAGCTTGATTTTAGCTCTGGACCATGGGCTTTCATATCTAAGCCAGCTCGCAACTTGGTTGAGCGAATGCTAGCAAGGGATACATCAGCTAGGATAACAGCTGCAGAAGTGCAAAGTGAGTGTCTTGCCTACTTTAATATCCATAAATTATCATAGACTTCATTTTATGTTTTACAAAGGTCATGATATTGATATCCAAGATCTCTTTGCTTGAAATATTTGATATAATCCTTCAATGAATCCCTCATGTATAGTTAGTACGACCCTGGCTAGTTAGGATCAGAATTATATGGAAATGTATTATTAACGGCATTTTTGGTCTACTGGAATATGGTGCCTTTAAGGTTGCTGGATTTACATATTATTGGTTTCATGCTGCTGCAGCTGATTGTTGAACTTTCAAATCAGCACCCTGTCAGCCCTCAAAAAAAATCAGTTCATTGAATATCCTCATTCCTTGTTCCCCGAAGTGTATATGATGAAATTTACCCATCTGATGTAATTGAAAGATAGTTACTAACTTTATGACAAGCTATATGCTAAAGCTCTTTCTGAAGTGTTTTATTTCAGATATCATGAATTTTTCTTCAGCCTATCAGTTTTGCTAGTATTATAGAATATAGATTTTTCTCTGAAACCGAGTGTGTGAATATTAGTAATTTTGCTAAGCCTGGTACTTGTGCTCGTGATATGGCAGATCTCTGAAATTGAGCGCAAGTGAAATGTGTGTTTTTTGCTTCCTGACTGCGCTATTTAATGTGCGTATTTTTACCACTCTTGCTGATTTTATTTTAATTTCAGGTCATCCATGGATTCTATTTTACACTGACCGTGTCCTTAAATCATTATCCATGAAATTGAAGTCAAAAGGTGAAGCGAAGCTGACAAACAGCCAGTTGGCTACTACCTCCCTTAACAGAAAGACAAGGCTCAGAAGATGTCTCGAGGATGATTCTACTGGTAGCTGTGGCGATAATGATACTGATGAAGAGGATGACTGCAGTCTAGTTGACGCCCTGACTGATGCCATTTCACATGTGAGGATCTCAGAGCCAAAGAGAAGCCGGCTTTGTAGCCCCACCAACCCTATTCCACAGCAATGTTCATCGAACATGAAGAGTAACAGTCTCTGTAAAGCCTTCTAATAACGCCTCCTCACCTGATGACAAGCTGTTATTCGAGTACCGTCCTCCACCATTTTATTAGCTGGGGATCTGAGTTCTGAACATGTCCTAACCTACCTCAATTTTGGGTTCCACTGCTCACCACCACAGGCTGACAACCGGTCGGGGCAGATGAAGTTACTTGGATTAACCACCACTACCCGCTACCGCAGTGACTCGTGATCACGGTCGTGTTAATACTGTATAGATTTGCAAATAAGCTAGGAATAACTGATGACTAATTTTCGCCATTTTCTTGAATGATTTGATTCCCTTTGCTAAATTCTGTATCTTCATAGCAATGAAAATTGATGCTAGAAACATGAATGTAATCCCTTACAGGTAGTTGTTTTCGGAAAATCACACCAAACAATTTCGTGGCCAAACAAACACCACTTGTTTCACCTAACCGAATCCTCCACCAAACACAGCCACAATCCTCTTCCTCAAACAGACCAGTCAACGCATCTATAAACTCAGACCGCACACATTACCGCAGAAACCACACACTCCGAGATCATCGGAGTCCTCACTCATTTTCCGACACCCAGATCCTCAAAACCTCAGAAACCCTAATGACAATCCATCCAACCCCCGACATGGAAAGCGAAACCGAGATTCCACCAAAACTCAGAATCCTCTGTCTCCATGAATACAGAACCAGCGCCGAGATCATGAAGAAACAGGTCGTCGGGAAGTGGCCGGAATCTGTGAGTTCCAAGCTCGATCTTTACTTCCCTGACGCCCCATTTCAAGCCCTGGGGAAATCAGATGTCGAGGGCATCTTCGATCCTCCCTACTACGAATGGTTCCAGTTCAACGAGGTAGTTACAAAGTTAAAAATCTCAACTTTGGCATTTTGTGTTTATAAAAAGTTCAAAATTCGATCTGGGGTTGTGTCAGATTGGTTAAGTTGTGATCTTTGTGATGATTTCAGGAGTTTACTGAGTAATTTCCTTGAGTGTTTGGATTACATTGAAGACTTGATGGTCAAAGCATGGACCTTTTGATGGGTTGATGGGGTTTTCACAGGTGAAATTTTGATCCAATTCACCACATTTTTCAGGCTTTTAGATTTCTCCATTTCATCAGTTGAGGATTTGATTTTTCTTGTGTTGGGGAAAATTCTGTTACAGGGAGCAATCTTGTCCGGTGCGCTTCCTGGACTGCAGAAGAAGGTTTGAGCGAGTTCTGATTGAAGAAACTGACAATGAAGCTCCATTTGTTCTATGTTCTTTACGCGCTTCGTTGATTCCAATTTTTGTCTCCAGGTTGTGGCGTTGACGAAGGTTCCAAAGCTTAAATTTATCATGATCATCTCAGGAGTAATGCTCGAAGCACCGGTTCTCGCAGAAGCAGCATATTCAGGTCAGATTGATTGCCCCTCAATCCACTTCATAGGTACATCCCATTTCCATCTTTTTGTCATACATTTTCCCATCAAGCCTACCTCAGGAGCTCATCATCACAATGTCATACTGTAAATATTTTCAGTCTAATGAGCTTAAAACATGTGTGAAATTGTTGGGATGGTTGTCTCAGGGGAGCATGATTCCTTAAAGAAACGCGGGCTGCTTCTGATCGAATCCTGCGTTGATCCGGTTGTGATACATCATCCCAAGGGTCACACCGTGCCTAGGCTCGGTAAGGCGCTCGTATCCGAGTAAAAATCCCATCTTTGTTAGTTGAGATCGAACGTATAATTTAACTTTGGATTTACAGATGAGAAGAGTGAAAAGCAAATGCTGGACTTCATCGACAAGATACAGAAGAAGATGTGAGCAAGCTAAGAAGATGAAATTAGATGTGAGCAAGCTTCTGATCGAATCCTGCATTGATCGGTTTCGGTTTGTCGAATACTTGTTACTTTATCTCAAGCGGGAAATTCTTGTAATCGATTTCTTGGCAAATAAGATGTGTCAAAATGCATTTTAGTAAGAATTTTAGAGGTTTTTGAGCCAAAAAAAAGTATCCTAAAGATGTGTGAAAATGTATTTGGTAAATAATTCAGATGCATTTATAGGTGTCTTTTATAAATTGGTATTTGTGTGTCATCTATCAATTTTATTTTTTATGTTTCTATATTTTATTAAGGGAAAAAAAACTTGCAGCTTGCAGCCCAATCATCTTTATTTTCAATCTATGTGTATTTAAATTAAGTTTGTTTCTAAAATATAAATTTGGATGGAAAATAAAGTAAAAAAAAATCCAAAACTGATCAATTTTCAAAGGTGTATAAACAGATTTTGCTAATCCTGGTCATAAATATGAAAACCAAACAAACCATATAACAAAGAACATAGAAACTAATGTTATAATGATGATTGCACGCCAAATTTATTTTTCATTACAACATTTATCAATAGAAAAAAGAAATTTGGTAGAGGACATATGAAAAGAAATAAATAAAATACACTTGTAAATTCAAAACCTCAAAAACAAATTATTAAACCAAACAAATCGCCCACCAAGGGTTAGCCTAGTGGTTGTGGTCGTGTATTATAAACTCCATGTCACAGGTTCGATTCCTGGTGGGTGTGTTAGGGCTGAGGCTCTAACGTGGTGGGTTTAAAAATAAAAAAAAAACCAAACAAACCAAACTCATCGATTTTCTATCTAGGTATATTGAACTTTTATTATTTTCTAAAATATAAATTGGGCAGCCAAATAGGAAAAAAAGGTACAAAACTCGCCGATTTTCGAACGAAATATATAGAATTTGTTGACTTAGGCCAAAATAGAAAACCGAAACAAACCATATCACAACATCATAAGATGTGTCCTCTACCAAATTGGTTTTTATGTTAATAGATTTTTGTAATGGAAAAATAAATTTGCACCCAATCATCATTATGGCATTATTTTCTATCGTGGTGTATTTAATTTATGTCTCTTTGTAAAATATAAAGGAAAATTTTTTCTCAATGCTATCAATTTAAAGTTTTGTTCTTCAAATGCCATTTTTTTCAAGTTTGTTTTCGAAATGACACAAGTAGCGGTTTGTGCCTCTGTCAGCACTGATGTATTTTTTTTCCTCTCAAACCGCTACTGGAAGTAGCGATTTGACTATAAATATGGACAAATCGATACTGGGAGTAGCGGTTTGTGAGAAAACCCAGTCACAAACAGCTATTTCCAGTAGCGGTTTGTCAAAATTCATGATACATCAGCGCTATATTAGCGTTGATGTGTGCTAGGAAAATTAAAATGATTGACTCAAAATTGTAACATTTCGGAAACAAACTTAAAAAAGATGACAGATGGGAAACGAAACTTTCAATTTGTGACATTCAAAATAAAATTTCAATATAAAGCGGGAAGACAAATAAAATAAAAAATATCCAAAATTCGTCAATTTCATAGGAGTATATACACATATTTTGTTGATTTTATAGGTTTTCGAGACCCGTAAGCTTTCCGAAATTTCCACATTTTAAAAATTGTTTTCCTATTTGATAATCGGAGGACATTAGCTGAAATGGCGCAGATCATGTTGCCATATTTCTCTGATCAAATCTGGGAGATGTGAAATAAAGAAATTTGCAGCCAAAGTCAGCATTTAGGCAAATTTTGCGGACTCTGTCTGCAGATATCTTTGTTTTACATTTCCATGGCATATGAGGTCCAATTTAGGGTTTAGCCAAAGTCCTCATTTAGGCAAATTTTGCGGACACTGTCTACAGATTAATTGCTGGGAGTGTCAATCAAGCTGATTTTAGAGAGATGTAGAGAGAGAACAAGTCGAGTCTACAGATTGCTGGGAGTGTCAATCAGGCTGATTTTAGAGAGATGTAGAGAAGAACAAGTCGGATAGAGGGTTTGGGTATTTGATGAATCAATAATTTATATGATACGTCAGCGTCATGTCAGTGCATGACTGCGATAAAACGAAGAGCGTGTCAATAGATTGTCAAAAAGATAAAAAGCTAAGCCTCTGATCTACGAGGGCTATTTCTTACATTTTCACTTTGCACAAGGTGGTCTATACATAAGATATGAGTTTCGACCTGAAATCTGCAGAGAATCACACGAGGGTCGATTAAAAAAATATATCAAAAGTAAGACAAGACATTAGTAAAATAAAGGATGATAATAAGACAAGATATATGTTAAACCAATCACCATCGTCTAAAGTTGTTCATCCATTTTCTTAATGCAATTATCTTTCACCAAATTATTTTGAAGATTCATGAAATGTTTTGAATATGCGTGTGATTGTTGAACTTTTCCAATAGGATCATAACGAATTTGATTACCACTCTCCATCATATAATGTGAAAATAGTTGATAGATTATGTACATCTTCTTCTTCGGTCTCCATAAATTAATTTTGAACATTCATGGTATGCATTATAATGCAAGCAAACATAATGGTTTTTAAAACACTTTTCTGATGGCACATACCTGCATGATGAAGTATTATTCAACGAGATTGTAAAATTTCAAAGCATCTCTCAACAACTTTGCGATAAGACTCTTGCCTTTTTGCAAATAATTTCTTTGCATCATCTCGTGGATTGACATATATTTTGATAAGGATGAGTATCTTCGATATATTCTATTAGCTAAATAGTGTAAGTGATCACATTGCCTTTATATGTCACTTGTTCTGGTAAGGAGAGGATCAAATATATCCGACTGATACAAGAAATTGAGATCATTCAATGTTTGTGGTGCACAAATAAACCGGTGCCATATCTATGTATCATACAAAGCAACTGCCTCTAATATAATGTGGGGCGAACTCTATGCCTTGAGTACGACCCTTGCCAAACAGTTGGACAATTCTTCAATTGAAATCTTCGTTGTTATGCTCTGTTTTGAAGCCAACAAATGTCTGCTGCATTCATAGGCCGTAAGTAAAGGTCTCCGTAGTGGTGGACTACTTGTGCGTACCACTTCTTCATGCATTCCAGCATGGTTGATTTGCTCAATCTCTGGTCATCTTTTTATTCGGGAAGGAACCAGGCACTTTAGTAGTATCATGTCATTGATGCCAAAAGGGACCATGGTTATATACCTTGTTCTTGATTCGATTGAACAAGTTTCTACTCGTTAGGTAGCTCCGGCAAAAGTCTTTCGGACGAAAAATTGGATGCTCGGTAAAGTTGTCTTCCGGCAGATTTAGTCCTTTATGTCCCCTTTGCCTTGGTAGATTTGAACGGCGACGAAGTCGTTCAGCGCCTTCATCACTGATTGTCACTATCACGACCGCATCCATGACGAAGAGGTTAGCCATCTCATTCATCTCTCTCTATCGTTGTTGGTTCATCTTGAAGCTTTCATCAAAATTGAAAGGATCCATTCTATTGATAACTGAAAGATAAGACGATCGAATTAATATTTGGTCGAAGATTAGTGATTATAGAATAGTTGTAGATGCTTAATTTATAGAAATTTTGATAGTTATCTAAAATACTATCGGTTACACGTGTCACAAAATGATCGATCAAAACTCTTATCGAAAATCTATTGTAATAATTCAAACGATAATAATACGATATGATATAATATTAAATTTAAAAAATATTTTATTTTTTATTTGATGAATAGTAATACGAAGTCCTGTTCTTAAACCGCTGCACAAACTGCAGAAATAAGAATTCTTGTTCGATGACTAATAATAGGAAGTCCTCGTTGGCGATATTCTTGAGGGATATAAAGTCCTCAATGGATACATATACCCTTAGGTGTAGATGCCACGATTTTTCAAGGTCATGAAACCAAAAACCATGTTCCAAAGTTACTGTCTTCATGTGTGCAATTGACTACAACTGAATATGTCAAATCTTGTTGTGTATTGGAAAGATGAGGGGTTGTCTCGAGAAGATTCTATTGGTTCAGATCTGAAGTGGACTCGGGCTCCAGTCAAGTAAACAGGTAAAATATGGTTTGATCCATCTGTCGGACATTGTAATAATATCAAAAACTCTACCCAAAAAAGAAAGTAAAAGTTGAAAGCTTTTTTATCATACTATAATAAATATAGTAAAATCTTGGGCTTATTTTTGTTTTAAATAAAAAATAAGGTG
The DNA here is from genome assembly GCA_963678935.1 of Umbilicus rupestris. Taxonomy (NCBI): domain Eukaryota; kingdom Viridiplantae; phylum Streptophyta; class Magnoliopsida; order Saxifragales; family Crassulaceae; genus Umbilicus; species Umbilicus rupestris. The sequence continues at coordinate 11,753,337 of OY787619.1, forward strand.
TTGAATTGAAGAATTTTATAAATGGAAAATTGAATATGATATTAAGATTTATTTGAACTAAATAAGGTGAAGTTACAGAATCTCATTTTAAAAATTAAATTCATAAAACTACGTAATTTTAACTTTGTTTATACTAATTGCCTCCTTATTTAGGAGACATTCATTGTTAGGATCCTGCTCGATGTCGCCCTCTCATGGGCTCATCAGAGAATCAGGATTAACTCTCGACCAATGGGGTGTCTAGATGATTGTCAACTCGTAGATTAGACAGGCATTTGGAGCACATACTTTCAGTTACTTCTGTTCCGCTACCCGCATTAAGCGCATTCTAGTAAGCATATTGTTACTCACCTTTTCCTCAAGATCAAAAGTTTGGGTTCCATTGCTTGCTTGCCTTTAGTGTGTTGTATCCGGATAACGATCACCCATTTGATTGTTCTCCGCAAATTTGCTTTAGGCTTATTGACCTCTCATACGATCGTAAACCTAAAGATTCCTTTTAAGTTCATGTAAGAAGTCGGCTTTCTTGCATGATTTGATTCTCTTTGCTGAATTCTATATCTTCATAGCAATGAAAATTGATGCTAGAAACATGAATGTAATCCCTTAAGGGTAGTTGTTTTCGGAAAAAAATTTTAGATTTGCTCCACATGCGTGAAAAGCTTTCTCAAATGCTTTCTTTTTAATGAGACCGGTTTAAACAAGAATAGTTTCTTTAATTATTTTAAGAGACAGGTCTTGTGAAGATCGTCTCTTTATTTTTTTAAGACGTCGGTCTTGTTAAAAACAATCTCTTTATTTTTTTAAGGGACCGGTCTTGTTAAGACCGATCTTTTTATATTTTTTTAAGAGACGGATCTCTTTGGTTCATAGATAATTCTATCCTTCACAATACAAGTTTGTATTGCCATAGTCGGACAAAACAGACTGATTTCATATAAAAATAAAGATCGGTCTCTTAAATTTTTTTAATGAGATCGATCTTATCAAATAATTCAAAAGATAAGACTCATCAAAACTGGTTTCATTAAAAGAAAGAATTTGATAAAGCTTTTGACTGGCCTTGACAATTTCTATTCGCACTAGCCTCCAAGTATACTCTCTGTATACTTGTAAGTTTCAACACGATTATGATTTATGACAACAACAAGTCACAACATTTTCATTGCCAACACAAGCAATGCAACTTGTTCATACCAGTTAGAAGTAGCTGAATTGTCTGTCAGGCATAAAAAATGTTTGACATATGCGACAAACACCACTTGTTTCATCTAACCGAATCTTCCAGCAAACACGTACAGCCATAATATTCCCCAAACTGTCAAACAGACCAGTCAACGAATCTATAAATTCAGACCACTCACATCACCGGAGAAGCCACACACACCGAGATCATCGGAATCCTCACTCATTTTCCGACACCCAGTTCCTCAAAACCTAATGACAATCCACCCAACCCCCGACATGGGAAGCGAAACCACCGAGATTCCACCAAAACTCAGAATCCTCTGCCTGCATGGATACAGAACCAGCGCCGAGATCATGAAGAAACAGGTCGTCGGGAAGTGGCCGGAATCTGTGAGTTCCAAGCTCGATCTTTACTTCATTGACGCGCCATTTCGAGCCCTGGGGAAATCAGATGTCGAGGGCATTTTCGATCCTCCCTACTACGAGTGGTTCCAGTTCAACGAGGTAGTTTTACAAAGTTAAAAATCTCAACTTTGGCATTTTTGTTGTTATAAGAAGTTCAAAATTCGATCTGGGGTTGTGTCAGATTTGGTTAAGTTATGATCTTTGTGATGATTTCAGGTATTTACCGAGTACTTAAATTTCCAAGAGTGTTTGGATTACATTGAAGACTTGATGGTCAAGCATGGACCTTTTGATGGGTTGATGGGGTTTTCACAGGTGAAAAATTTTGATCCAATCACCACATTTTTGAGAGAAATTTTTAGAAATGTCGTATGGCGGAGATTCAATTTCAGTTTTGGAACATCGTTTCAGATATGAAATCGGGCTTACCAACCTCGGTCTCTTGTGTTTTTTAGCAGACTGGACTTGTTAAACCCGGTCTGCTAAGAAAACTATCCATGGGAACCTTGTAGAATCGATCCACATCATATGTGTTCAAAGCAAATCGGGTTTGCTAAGCCCGATCTGTTAAAAACAAAAGAGACCGAACTTGCTAAATCCGATCTCATAAAAAATAGAACTGAACTGAAATGATTTAAAAAAATAGGAAAAAACTGAAATTGAAACGATCTAATAGGGCACTTCTAAAAAAATTTCCATTTTTCAGGCTCTTACATTTTGATAATTTCTCCATTTCATCAGAGTTGATTTTCTTGTGGTGGGGAAAATTCTGTTACAGGGAGCAATTTTGGCCGGTGCCCTTCCTGGACTGCAGAAGAAGGTTTGAGCCAGTTTTGATGGAAGAAACTGACAATGAAGCTCCATTTGTTCTATGTTCTTTACGCGCTTCCTTGAATCCAATTTTTGTCTCTAGGGTGTGGCGTTGGCGAAGGTTCCAAAGATTAAATTTACCATGATCATCTCAGGAGCAAAGCTCCAAGCACCGGTTCTCGCAGAGGCAGCATATTCCGGTCAGATTGATTGCCCCTCAATCCACTTCATAGGTACATCCCATTTCCATCTTTTTGTCATACATTTTCCCATCAAGCCTACCTCAGGAGCTCATCATCACAATGTCATACTGTAAATATTTTCAGTGTAATGAGCTTAAAACATGTCTGAAATTGTTGGGATGGTTGTCTCAGGGGAGCATGATTCCTTAAAGAAACGCGGGCTGCTTCTGATCGAATCCTGCGTTGATCCGGTTGTGATACATCATCCCAAGGGTCACACCGTGCCTAGGCTCGGTAAGGCGCTCGTATCCGAGTAAAAATCCATCTTTGTTAGTTGAGATCGAACGTGTAATTTAACTTTGGATTGACAGATGAGAAGAGTGAAAAGCAAATGCTGGACTTCATCGACAAGATACACAAGAAGATGTGAGCAAGCTAAGAAGTTGAAATTAGGCTTGCAGGGTATTTTTAGTGTATGCATTTCCCTAAATAATCCGTTTCGGTTTGTCGAATACTTGTTACTTTTTCTCAATCGGGAAATTCTTGTAATCGATTTCTTGGCAAATAAGATGTATCAAAATGCATTTTAGTAAGAATTTTACATGTTTTTGAGCCAAAAAAAAAGTATCCTAAAAGTATTTGGTAAATAATTCAGATGCTTTCAAGACATTGTTAAGTGTTTTTTATACATTGGTATTTGTCTCTCATCTATCAACTTTTTATTTTTTATGTTTCTATATTTTGTTAAGGGAAAAATAAACTTGGAGCCCGATTTGTATTTAATATATATGTAATTAACATAAGTTTGTTTCTAAAATATAAATTTGGATGGAAAATATAATATAAAAAAGGTCCAAAACTCATCGATTTTCAAAGGTGGTATAAACAGATTTTGCTAATCCTGGTCATAAATATGAAACCATATAACAACAGGAAAAGATGTGATGAAAATTCTTTTAATAATTTGTTTTTGAGGTTTTGAATTTGCAAGTGTATTTTATTTATTTCTCTTCATATGTCCTCTACCAAAATTCTTTTTTATATTGATAGATTTGTAATGAAAAAATAAATTTGCAGTGCAATCATCATTATAACATTAGTTTCTATCTAGGTGTATTGAACTTTTATAATAATTTTTAAAATATAAAGTGAGCAGCCAAATAGAAAAAAACTCATCGATTTTTGAAGGAAATACACGGAATTTGTTGACTTAAATAGAAAACCGAAACAAACCATATCACAACATCATAAGATGTGGGAAATTATGCTTGGTTACAAATTTAGAGGTTTTCATGCTACGTATGTCCTCTACCAAATTGGTTTTTATGTTGATAGATTTTGTAATGGAAAAATAATTTTGTAGCCCAATCATCATTATAGCCCTATTTTCTATCATTTATGTCTCTTTTTAAAATATAAGACAAATAAAATAAAAAATGTCCGAAACTCATTAATTTTCATAGGAGTATATAAACGTATTTTGTTAATTTTGGCCAAAAATCTAAAACTAAAACAAATCATATCAAAGCATCTTAAGATGTATAAAATACTTTTCGTAAATAATTCAGAGGTTTTCAAATTTCCTCATTTATAAATTGTTTTCCGATTTGATAATCGGAGGACATTAGCTGAAATGGCGCAGACCATGTTGCCATATTTCTTTGATCAAATCTGGGAGATGTGAAATAAAGAAATTTGCAGCCAAAGTCCGCATTTATGCAAATTTTGCGGATTCTGTCTGCAGATTTCTTTGTTTTACATTTCAATGGCAGATGAGGTCCAATTTAGGGTTTAGCAAAGTCCGCATTTAGGCAAATTTTGCGGACACTGTCTACAGATTGCTGGGAGTGTCAATCAAGCTGATTTTAGAGAGATGTAGAGAGAGAACAAGTCGAGTCTAAAGATTGCTGGGTGTGTCAATCAGGCTGATTTTAGAGGGATGTAGAGAAGAACAAGTCGGATAGAGGGTTTGGGTATTTGATGAATTAATAATTTAGGTTACATGTCAGCGTCATGTCAGTGCACGACTGCGATAAAACGTAGAGGGTGTCCATAGATTGTCAAAAAGACAAAAAGCTAAGCCTCTGGTCTTCGAGAGCTATTTCTTACATTTTCACTTTGCACAAGGTGGTCAATACATAAGATATGAGTTTCAACCTCAAATCTGGAGAGTCACACGAGGGTCGATTAAAGAAATAAATCAAAAGTAAGACAAGACATTAGTAAAATAAAAGACGATAATAAAACAAGATAACTATTAAATCAATCAGCATCGTCTAAAGTTGTTCATCGGTTTTCTTAATTCAATTGTGTTTCACCAAATTATTTTGAAGATTCGTGAGATGATTCGAATATGCGTGTGATTGTTGAGCTCTTCCAACAGGATCATAACGAATTTGATTACCACTTTGATTCGTTGGTCCATCATACAATGTGAAAACAGTTGATAGATTATGTAGATCTTCTTCTTCCGTCTCCATAAATTAATTTTGAACATTCATGGTATGCATTATAATGCAAGCTAACATAATAATTTTTAAAACACTTTTGCGATGGCACGTACCTGCATGATGAAGTATTGTTCAACGAGATTGTAAAATTCCAAAGCATCTCTCTACAACTTTGCAATAAGACTCTTGCCTTTTTGCAAATAATTTCTTTGCATCATCTCGTGGATTGGCATATATTCTGATAAAGGATGGGTATCTTGGATATATTCCATTAGCTAAATAATAATTGTTGGTGTATGTGATCACATTGCGTTTATATGTCACTTGTTCAGGTAAGGAGAGGATCAAATATATCTGACTGATACAAGAAATTGAGATCATTCCGAGCTCCTGGTGCACCAATAAACCAGTGCCATATCTATGTATCATACAAAGCAACTGCCTCTAATATAATCTGGGACGGCCTCTATGCCCTGAATACGACCGTTGCCAAGCAGTTGGACAATTCTTCGCTGTTATGTTCTGCGTTGAAGCCAACAAATGTCTACTGCATTCATAGGCCGTAAGTAAAGGTCTCTGTAGTGGCGGATTACTTGTGCGTACCACTTCTTCATGCATTCCAGCATTATTGATTAGCTCAATCTCGGTACACTGATCTGCACATGACCCGTACGCCAACATTTGAACAGCTCCGGTCATCTCTTATTCGGGAAGGAACCAAGCACTCTAGTAGTATCATGCCATTGATGCCAAAAGGGGCCATGGTTATAGACCCTGTTCTTGATTCGATTGAACGAGTTGCTACTCATTAGGTATCTCCGGAAAAAAGTCTTTCTGATGAAAAATTGGATGTTCGGTAAAGTAGTCTTCCAGCAGATGTAGTCCTTTATGTCCCCTTTGCCTTGGTAGATTTGATCGGCGACGAAGTCGTTCATCGCCTTCATCACTGATTGTCGCTATCACGACCGCATCCATGACGAAGAAGTTAGCCATCTCATTCATCTCTCTCTATCATTGTTGGTTCATCCTGAAGCTTTCATGAAAATTGAAAGGATCCATACTATTGATAACTGAAAGATAAGGCGATCGAACTAATATTTGGTTGAAGATTAAGTGATTATAGAATAGTTGTAGATGCTTAATTTATAGAAATTTTGATAGTTATCTAAAATGCTATAGGTTACACGTGTCACAAAATGATTGATCAAAACTCTTATTGAAAATCTATCGTAATAATTCAAATGATAATAATATGATATGAAGCAATATTAAATTTAAAATATATTATTTTTTATTTGATGAATAGTAATACGAAGTTATATTTTTACACCGCTGCACAAACTGCAGAAATAAGAAGTCTTGTTCGATGACTAATAATAGGAAGTCCTCATTGGTGATGTTCTCGAGGGATATAAAGTCAGCAACGGGTGCATATACACTTAGGTGTGGGTGCCACCATTTGTCAAGGTCATCAGACCAAAAAACATGTTCCAAAATTACAATGTCTTCAAGTGTGCAATTGACTACAATTGTATGTCATGTCTTGTTGTTTATTGGAAAGATGAAGGGTAGTCTCCAGAAGATTTTATTGGTCCAGATCTGAAGTGGGTTCGGGCCCCAGTCAATTAAATAGGCAAAATATGGTCTGACCCATCTGTCGAACATTGTAATAATATCAAAAATGTACCCAAAAGAAAGTAAAAGTTGAAAGCTTTTTTATCATACTATGATAAAAAAAATAGTAAAATCTTGGGCTTATTTTTGTTTTAAATAAAAAAATAAGGTGTTGGATTGAAGAAATTTATAAATGGAAAATTGAACAGGATACTAAGACTTATGAGAACTAAATAAGGTGAAGTTAAAGAATCTCATTTTAAAAATTAAATTCATAAAACTATGAATTTTAACTTTGTTTATACTAATTGCCTCCTTATTTTGGAAATATTCATTGTTAGGACCCTGGCTTATCCATCATACGATGCTCACTTATGTTGCCCTTTCATGGGCTCATCAGGGAAGCATCGACCAGTGTGGTGTCTAGATGATTGCCAACTCGTAGATTAAACAGGCATTTAGAGTACATACTTTTAATTACTTCTATTCTGCTACCCACATTAAGCGCATTCTAGTAAGCATATTGTCCGCTACTCACCTTGTCTTCAAGGTCGAAAGTTTGGGCTTCATTGCTTGCTTGCCTTTAGTGCGTTATATCCGGATAACGACCACTCATTTGATTGTTCTCCTTAAATTTTGTTTAGGCTTATTGATCTCTCATACGATCGCCACCTAAAGACTCCTTTAAGTTCATGTAAGAAGTCGGCTTTCTTTGGCATGCTCTGGTAATGACCCTCATATGATCATTACTTTGACATTTCCTTGAAGTTGAGTGACCTCCCATACGATCGTCAACTTTAGGTTTTATCTTTAGGCGCTTCGAACATTTCTTTGCACTGCACTTATCTTAGAACTTTATCATAAGCATTGATTCTGACGAAATTGTTGGCCCACTTTATGTGCTCACTCTAGGTGGCTGTCACACTAGCCATGTTGGCTATAAAGTGGCCCTTTCCCAAGCTTGGCAACTGTCACACTGGACTCTTTGGGCAATCAGGTAGCCTTTCCGTTAGACAGCTGTCACACTGGCCAAGATGGCTATTAGGTAGCCCTTGCCCAAGTCGATTCTTCCTAGGTCGCCTCTTCGAAGATCATCCACGATGACCCACTCTGGATGGCTTCACTCTGGCCTCTTTGGACAGTCAGGTAGTCATTAGGTCGCCTCTTCCGTGTTGGCTCTGATACCATATGTTAGGATCCTGGCTTATTCATCATCTGATGCTCACTAGTTTTGCCCTCCCATGGGCTCACTAGGTAAGCGGAAACAGCTCCCGACTAGTGTGGTACGAACTCTGTTGGCATTTTGGCTTTGTCGACGCTCTCGCGATCAAGTCTTTACTCCTTTACATCTCGAGTGATTAAGTGAGGCCTAGAATGCTCCATCTACTAAATTAATTCAATTTTCTTAAAACGTAATATTTATGGGACCTGCCCTAATAATACATTTTGCTGGTTACCACTGAATTGGTTTGTCTACCTTGTCGGTTTGATAATTTCAGCCACTCCATTATGGAACTCCATTTTCCCTTCAATTTGATTTTCAAATCTGGAAAACCAAATTAACTGTGCAAATTAAAATCTGTTTAGCAAGCTCAAGACATCTTTGTCCAAACCCTAACTCAACCAAGTCATACACAGAAGACAAAACATTGTCACACATCTTCAACAATCGCTGAAAAATAGATACATTATTATAACTGTGCTTCTGTGCCTGTGTCTGAAACCCAAGTAGCCAACATGTTGGCAAGTAGGAGACGGTGTGGTTCACAAATTCAATGCTATATAAACATACATACATTTATATGGTCTAGAAAAGGCTCAGAATAAAGAGACAAATGCTGCAAAATGCTGCAGATGAAAATGGAGTCAGGAGAATTGAAGATGGAGGTCAGAGATGAAATGGTGCTGCATGGCCAGCCCTATATACAGAAACAATTCTCAGAAAACCTCTACGTCATCCCACCTCTTAAAACTGAAGAGCAAGCAAGCAAAAATTGTTAGTATGTTATAAAAATTTAGGGTTTTGATCTTAACATCAATACAAAAAGTTAAATCAGAGAAAATTTTCAACTCTGAATTGAAATAGACCCTATTAGCCCTAGAAAGGCCGTAACTTGAAGTTGGGATGTAGCACTTCAATTTGTCTCATATCGACTGTGAGAGGTGTTTGTGATTACTTAATAAATAAGTCTATCAACTATCTTATCACCAACATATCACGGTTTTTGAAATGAACTTTAAGTTGTAGTGACCTAGGGAATGGTGGTGACAAGAGACAGTTGGTACAACTATACTATAACTCTCTATAACTGACAGCGGGGAAGTGCTGAAATGATGCATATCTATCCCCTACATGCGTTTGAGACGCCCCGGGGCCAAAGGACCTATAGGTTCGCCTACTTTACTTATGAGAAAATGAGAATGGAACGGCTCGGATCGGTCTTTCTGGTCGGATCGTTACAAATGATATCAGAGCCGATCCTTTGCCGTAGGTGACCGAGGTCACCGAATGGAGGTTAGATCGTGTGCTTTAACGAGGACGTTAGGAGGATTTTAGTGGGGGTGTATGTAACACTCCAATTTATTTTATATCGATTGTGAGAGGTGTTTGTGATTACTCGATAAATAAATCTATCAATTGTCTTGTCAAATAATCACAAACACCTCTCACAATCGATATGAGACATGTTACATATAAGGCTTTAAAGGGCATGATAGAAAGTCCAACGACTCTACACCTATATCACTCTGAAGATCGGGACTCGGGGGTGATTATCTTGATCTGATTAGGTTAGAAAATACTTGGATCAATTTTAATGTGGGGTTGGGTTTTACGGCAACAAACATATACACGTGATCAGTCTCACTCGGCTGACAGATTTTGTTTTCACCGCAGAAGCCTCATCCCATGAACTACGTGTGTTATTGTTTCCCTTTGTGAGAGTTTTCTCTTTCGGAAAATTTTGTCGGTCGGATTTATTAAGAAATAATTACAATTAGTTCCTGCCGCGAATCGATATGATCCGACTAGTCCGTCATTTCCTCTTTTATTTAGAATCCTCATTTATAATTGTCTCATATTAAACTATAAGAATGAATATATATCAAAACAGTCGTGAGTTCTTAACTTACCCAGTTTTTGACCAGATAACCCTAGAGCCCTTTAGGTCAAAGAGCTTATTTAAAGTTTAACTCTCTGTTCAAGGGTTTCAAACCCTAGCGCTCCACATGCTTGTTGACAATGACTTGTCTGAGTAATGCCCGTATCGAAACCCTAAACAATTTTGGAAGTTGATAAGGAGGACATAATCAGTTTAACGATGAACTTTAGTGTCCAAATTCTTAATTTGCGATATTGAAAACTGTTAGAGATAAGCACATGAAGAATTTGAATCACATACGGATATGGTCTGATACGAATGACGGAGAGAATCTCTAATACAGGTAAAAACACGAAGAAGAAGAAGAGAGAGAGGAAAGGCTGCAAGCCTGGAAAATGAATCCAATAATACTTAGATGTATACATGGTTGTGATGACCTGCTAAATGCTCTCTATAAATTTAGGTCATGATGCGAGTAATAATAAGGTATATTTTTATGAGATTTGTGTGTTCCTCTTTTCCTCGTGTTGTCACAATCTTTCTTTATTTCGCATCATCTACTCCAAGCCAACATTACCAGCTTTATCTTTTCTCACCCATTCTCCTCTCCTCTCACTTTCACACAACGCATATGTCCAAATAATTCCAACACATAATAGTTGTTCAATTTGGAGCCTAATCAAGAGGGTTTTATTAGGGTTTGTTCAGAACTTAAGAGGGTTTATGGTGATTAATTGGAGAGCTGCAAATCATGTCAATTTTCCAAGCTCTAATGCTTAGATCCAAATCGCTTCTAAAGATTACCAAATGAATGATCTCATGATGTTGGTCGTTGGATGTCTCAGACCTATGAGATTGTGAAACCATCAAGCTCGGATGCCTTGTGAAAGAGCATGTACTTGACTGCAATCTGAACTAAAAATTCCAATACAGAAACAGATAATCGAGTAGCTATATAGCTGAATTTGTTGAGAGATATTCACTTCGATTGTCTCACGTCGTTAAGAATAAAAAAAATTATGAAAACTTATAAAGAATTATTGTATCACTACTTACAAATCCGGTCTTTTGAGTGAGACCGGACTAGAAATTGAGTTGGTATCATAACATACCTCATGGTTTGTATGGTCGTGTGGTGATGCGATGTGTTGTGGCATATGTAGGTCTGCTCCCACCTACAAAATGACTCGGACCGAGTGAAAGGGGGAGATTGTTGAGAGATATGAACTTGCATTGTCGCACGCCACAAAAAATGAATAAATGTTAGAAACTGATATTAAATTATAATATCAGGACTTATAAATTCTGACTTTTTAATTATAATTTGATTAGAATTCAATTTGACCGCATCCTAACGGAAATGCTGGCCAGTAGCATCATAAAATTGCATACCTAGTTACCAGAATACTATCTCGACATATTTAATAGAAATACTATTTTATAGAGAGAGAATTTGCTTTCCTTACCCAAATGTTAAATTCATCCAACATGTGTCAACAAGAAATTTACCTCAGTAACTGTTTTAGGCTTTTTTCTTATCGACCAGCTCTGTAAAATTCAGTCAACTGCAACTGCCAAGTGACCGGAAATGATAATAATTTCCACAACACCCCAAACTTTGATGACATCATTTTTACATTCATGGAACTTCTGACCTCCACAACCTGAACCCTACTGAAACAACAAACATTGAACTGCACAAGTGAATCTAGACAACAGCAAAAACACTATTTACCACACACGACTGCTTCCGTAAATCAGTCACCAGGTGAAAGGGGTAATAAAAAGGGGTGAATTTTCTCTTCCATGACGTCATATGCAGACAGGAGAAAAATAAATAGGGAAAAAGAAAACATTTTTATCCGGAAATGGTAAGTGAAATCTCACTCTCCCAACGAGGGCACACAACACAACCCTATTTCATCATCATAATCAAACATCATCTTCTCTGCATCATAAACAGCAACAGCAGGTTTTTGATCATCGAACATTTAATGAGAATGGCAGCCCACAATTTCTCTCTCCTCTAATCTTATCTCAATCTCTCTCACCACCTACACCAATGACCAAACCCTTCTCACCATTTATTATTTAATCCCTAATTCCCCTCCATTTGTCTTAGATTTCCACCATAATTGTTCTTGCTTAGGGTTTCGCAGGCTCCCTAGATCTGAAAACCTAGACATGTCTACGAGGAGCTGAAACTGATATCCTGGGTTTTCTTGATTGGAAGTAAGCTGTCAGATGGATCAGTTCGGACATAACCATGAACATGGAGATGTAATGGAGGAAGAGGTCGTCCCTGCGCATGAATCTTTAAGCAATCTCAGGAGACTTAATGTCGCCGGAGAAGGCGGCTCATCGGGCGGCGGGAGGAGGCTGCCGGTAGTGAGATATAGAGAATGCTTGAAGAATCATGCGGTCGGTATTGGTGGCCACGCGCTTGATGGGTGTGGCGAATTCATCGCTGCAGGTGAAGATGGAACCCTAGAATCCCTAACCTGCGCCGCCTGCACCTGCCACCGCAACTTCCACCGTAAGGAGACTGATGGCGAGTCCAGCTTCCACCCCAACGCGCAGTTCTTGCCTTACTATCATCGGTCGCCACAGCCTGGATTTTTACACATGGCGCTGCCGCAGGCGGCGGATGGCCGCCACCGGCGGCCTCTGGCACTGCAGAGTAGGGAGGAGCAGGATGATATGTCAAACCCTAGTAGCAGTGGCGGTGGGGGTGGAGGTGGGTCGACTCCGGGAGGTAATAAGAAGAGGTTTAGGACAAAGTTTTCAGCCGAGCAGAAAGAGAAGATGGTGGAGCTGGCGGAGAGGTTGGGGTGGCGGCTGCAGCGGCAGGATGATGCGGCGGTGCAGCAGTTCTGTCTGGAGAATGGAGTGAGTCGGCAAGTGTTGAAGGTTTGGATGCATAATAACAAGAACACTTTGGGGAAGAAGTGAGAAGTTGTGGAAGCTCAGATCATGCAATTATGCAGCAGCAGCAGAAGCCACATTGTTGTTGTTAGTTAAATTTCTCTTGATCTTCTTATTGTCTCTGCATTTTGAGATTGAATTTGATTTGGGAATAATTAGGTTTTTAAATTTATGGTGAGAGATATGAGGGTTTCTGATCTAGGGTTTTATAAGTTGTACCATTATTTATGATTTTTTGCTTAGATGTTGCTATTGATGTTATGAACTTCTCACCTAATATCTTTGCTTAGTTTTAGTATCTTCTTGTCTATTGTTGATTCCCTAACTAGCATTGATGAATATGGCTTTAATGTGTGGTTAAATTGATTGATTATTTGAGTTAATATGTCTCAAATTGAAGTGGACTGATCATTGAAAGTTCATTTGCTTTACTAAATAAAAATAAAGCCTCAAACCCTAAGCAATCAAGTAATTACCCTAATTTATTACATCTTTGTCAATTGTTAATGCCCTAACCAGCACTTATCATTCGAACGGTTGATGAATGTCATTGTGCTTCAAAATATCATGCAATGCTACATGAAAGGAGACTTAAAAGACACAAACCATAGATCCACATAGATCTATATTCAAGCGGAGGCATAATGCTGTAAGAGATGTGTTGTTCATTTTTTAGGGAGACTAATCTAGGAATCTAGGCTGAAGGTGATTGATCTTTTTACTTGGGGAGAAAAGTCAGCGGACATTTTAGTACCTGGAAGAGATAGATGTAGAAATCTTTGTATGAATGTGTCAATTGTCTCCTCTTGTGGGGGATGGACGTGGCTGGAGTCCGGGGAGCCAGCTGGGAGGGCAGAGGAGAGGAAGATTTTTAAGTACATAGTTGGTTGTTCAGTCAATAGGCTTATGTTCTTGTCTTTAATCATAGAATCTTTAGGAGATTTTGGAGAGAGTGCTGGCCAGCTGGTCAGAATGTGACGGCGAGGTGGGTTGAGGCCAAGGATATAGAGCCGTCGACATCACTCTCTATCTTGAGGCAGAAGTTATCTTTTGTCATGCAGAAAGCTTTGACGGACAGATTTTTATTAAGGAACCTTTACAATTAGTCTATGCTGCAGAGTCGAGATGTTCCGGCTAATTTATTAATTTTTTTATCTGCATTTATAATTATCTCATATTGCACCATAAGAATTCATATATATTGTTTATGAGTTTACTTCTTCGTGCATGTAGTACCCATCAAAAACATTGACAAATGATGTGCTTGCCATTGTGTGTTCTCAACTGTGAGGTTGGAAGGTAGGAGAAGCTCCAATCGTGCACAATGCTAGTGGAGTTTGATGATGGCATCAATGATGGTGAATGGAGATGATCGACTTGATTTTTTGTTGCTACTTGTTCCATACAACTGTTACTATTCACACGTTTAGAGAGAGAGAGAGAGAGAGAGAGAGAGAGAGAGAGAGAGAGAGAGAGAGAGAGAGAGAGAGAGAGAGAGAGAGAGAGAGAGAGAGAGAGAGAGAGAGAGAGAGAGAGAGAGAGTTCTTTTTTCTATTCTATCCAAATTCCCAACCAGAGCTCCTGCTCTCGTCAATCAGGAATCGAATTTTAATCGCTGAGATATTTAACGTTTTTTTGTCACTAGACTACGGTCTGATGTACTAGAGAGATATAAGCTTATATCGGCTGACAATTGCAACTTGGGCTGCTGGTGTGTAGTGGGTTTGGCAGCATTCGGCTAGCTCAAGGAGATGGATGATGATCATCGCCATTGTCATCTCATCTCATGGCTTGCATGCTGTTGTAGTTGCTGAGATTAGCAGATAAAGAGCCAAAAGATGCTGCTGCCGCCAATTTTGTATCGATGTGGTTATTATTGCTGTTGAAAGTCCCTATAAACTGATCCCTCAACTTTCATCAGTTCTGATCAGTGCAGCAATGAATAATTGCTAGGTGTTTTCGCTTTACACCTCTGACCTTCAACATGTGACAAATTCTTCCTATTAATATTTCAAATTTACCATTTTTATGCCGAATGGTATACGCTCTCTCTCTTATGACTTGGGCAAATTAGGGTTAGGTCAAAAACTTTGAAAATGACTAATGGTTGAGATATTCATTTAGAATTTTGCAAAAACTATGTCACAATTTGTTCGAACAAAGTTGATGTGTATTGAGAGAGATGATTGGGATTATCCCACATCGCCCCGACTTTTGAAGAAATAATTAAAATTGGTATTAAATTCTAGTATTAAGATTTATAAGTCCGAGCTTTTAAGTGAGAATCGGACTAGAATTCAATTGGGTCAAATCCCAACGTGGTATCAGAGCCCATGGTTTGTTGGCTCCCAGAAAGATCATGTAGGTCCACTCCCGCCTACAAAATGACTCTGGCCGATGTTAGACTAGGTGCCGCCTTTTCATCTACTAATAGTCTTGATTGTATGGTAGGCAGAGGACTAAAGATTTTCAGATATGGTAGACAACATTGGTATGGGGTGGAGCCGTGTATCAATCTAGTTATTATTAGGTATATATCATCATCAAGCTCGTCAAATAGGCTGCAGATTTCGATTAGAAAATTAACTTACCATTGTTGATCATCTCCATAGGTTCGAACATCATTCGAATACTTCAATTTTCCTAGGCATTAGGGTTCGTTTGTACACATTTTCCTCGTCTCTCGTACCCTGAGATTCATTTTGTGCAGGTGACAATGTCACTAAGGTTGAGGCATTCTATTGCAATACTTTTACTTACAGTGTGTCACATGTTCGTACGACCGATGTCAAGCGACTTGCGAAAGGCATTTTACTCGTCTTCGGCACATGTACCGATGACAAATCTAATTGAATAAACACGTGAGAATAGAAGACTTGGAAATATGGAGCAAAATTACAACGAATTATATGCCAAGTTATTTATAATTTAATAATGATAATAGTAAAGCAATAATAAAGTATGTGACTAAAATTTAAAGTATGGATGACGTTTACCTAAATACCGTCATATATGTGAATAAAAAGATTGTACTTTTTACGAAGCATCGTTTATACTTTGAATATAAGATGACGATATTTCAAGAAAAAAACATCGTCTTATGCTCAATAATAGACAATGGTTTTTCAAGAGAAGCGTTGTCTTATGTCAAAAAGATAGGTCGTACTTTCCTAAAAAAATATTCTCTTATGTCGAAAAATTAGATGGTGCTTACATCATCTAATGTTTGAACATAACACAATATATAAGAGGACGAAGCATAGTCTATATTACATTATTTCTGCAAAAGCCATTTTCGCCAAATCAAATAATTTTTTTTATCAAGTTTAATGCTTATTTTTGTTCAATACCATAAAATACACACCTTTATTTTTCCTCAACATTTTCTCCAAAATCCAAACTAATTTAATTGAACTGGGCCGCCTTGGATGAGATTTTAAGCCCATTGGGCCTGACTCAACTTAAATGGGCCATTTCAGTTTCCCGCCAAATATAATTACAAATTCTGAGAGCTGATCAGATCATTGTCACCTCTTTCCCTTCAAAATTATCAATCACCTGATCGCTGATCATCTAGTCTTTAAGGTCTAGGGTTTAGGGTTTCGAAAGATATATGCTACCCATTTTGTTGTCCGCATCCGGTTCAAACCCACTTGTTTTTATTGAACTTAAAAGCGGTATAGTTAGTTATGGCAATGAATTCATAAGGAGTTGAAGTTGTGAAGATGATCGGCTCAAAGTTTTATTAGTATGATCATGTATCGGAGGTGGGATTTGACCTCTCGCTTTTTTATTCGATCAGCCAGGAGATTCACATCGATCAGCCAGGAGATTCACAGTGTATCTTCATCTGGCATCTTCTCCGGGTTCAAGCCAAGAAAAATGAACCACTGAAGCTGTTCATCAGTTTTCAGCTCTGATCCACTTAACCCATCCCTGCATTTGATTTTTTTAGATTTTTGGATCATTCATTTTTCAATCCATGACTGCAACATTTCAACGAGTTTCCGTAGGCCTGGCCACCAGAAGCTCTGATCATCAGCCGTGCAATGGCGCCACAGATGGTACTTTTTTACTCAGTCCATCTGCTGCCTCGAGTAAAAAATGCTTCGAATCCCGATCTGAACTTCTTCTGCCAAGGAAAATAAACAGCTCTCTTAAACTGGGATTGAGCAAAAACTCAGGTTTTTGGGGCTTGCAGAACACTGTAGCACCTGTAACAAGCCTGACAGTCAGCCGGACGAATCTCCAATTTCTGAAACCTTGTACTAAAAATGCAGGTAACATTTTTTTCCAGGACAGAAATTTATGACCACCTGAATCTGCTGAATAAAAATATTTAAGAAACTGAACATAAGCATTGAGAATCATCTATATCATTAATGTCTCCTAAAAGGGAGATTTTGGTGATCTGGAACATTTCTCTGTCATATAAACATTTTATTTGATTCAACAAACACTCAACATGTGTACAATGTCTCAAGCCAAAATCGATCACAGGTCCATTTAAGGAGGTGCATTAAGCCTTCTCCTTTTACTGGAGTCGCCGCACGAGGAGGAGATGGTCAATGTCTCGTAACTTCTAGTATTCATACTTGAGACTCTATCCAACACTGCAATGGGGCTTCGGGGCAAGTTAGTTGTGGCGTCGCTGCACATAGCCTTAGCCGCTTCGCCGCTGATCAATCCTATTTCTAGCATTGTCTTTGCACACTTCAGCACTCTTTCCTGAAACAATCGTTAAGAAAGTTTACATAAAAGTCTGCAACTGAAAACTGTCAGGTAACGTATGCGTAGCTAGCAGTAGTAATTTCTTACCTTATCTACATAACGAATTACCAATGGCAATGATTTAACACCTTCAGTAAGATATAATGCCAAAGCTCCGGCAATCTCAGATGGCCTAAATTCCAATAACTCAATCCCTGAGATCAGTTTCAAAGATTAATTTATATTGCATATCCTCAGCGGTTTAAACGAGATGGATACGCAAATGTACCTTCATTTATGCTCGAGATGAGTTTGATTGCTTTACAGAACAATGTACGTGATTTATCCCTATCCCCGTTAATCATGTGCAGGAAAGAGTCGATGAAAGAAAATGGGGTCACTGCCTGCATTCTCCACTTCAATGTGCTCAAGACTAGCAGCTCCATTCTTTGTATAGTCTTCGCTTCAAATATGAATTTAGAGCCGTATATCTATCCATCAACAAATTACCCGAATACCATATCAACCTCATAACATCAAACTTTAACGCCTCAACAAGGAAATCTTACAAAACGACTAACCTGCAAATTCATGGTGAATGGAATCTCAGTCTCCTCCATTTTCGCTGCTATGGATAAGCAAGCCACCGCCAACAACTGCACCGTCCAACCCTTTCCTTTCTACCAATCAAAACAAAATTAGATTTCATCAAGATTCGGATCTTAATTGATCTCTACTCTCATCCCAAAAAAGGCTGATACTACTCACTGGCAATTCATACGCTGACATAAACCGATCCATGAAACTGATCGCTAGATACGCGCAAAGAGGTCCAAATCCGAAATGGGCATGTGCCTGTTCAACAATCAACAAAGAGAATAACATAATCATAAGCCATAAACCACAAAGTCACAAACTTTCCTCAAATCCTAAACTCCTAATCCAATCCCATCTCGAAAAACATCATAAAGCAGCAATCAATCAAAAGATCAAACCTTTGTAATCCAATCCACAGCACTCCTCCTCTCACTCAAATCCAAATCCCCAATCTTCAATCTCATCACATAATCCACCCCAACCCCATACTCAATCTCCTTCCCAATCATCACTCCCAAGCACTCCTCAGTTTGCACAGGCAACAAACCCCACAACATCTCCCCACCTCCACCACCAAACCCTCTCCCCTCCTCCACCTTCCCCTTCATACACCCCTCAAACCCCACCACAGCATCATCCAACAAGCTGCTCTTATCCTCCTCACAAAACAGCAGCGAGTCTGCTCCCTCCCCACACTCCATGCTCATCCCCATCAACCCAAAAACCAATAAAAACAAAGCAAATCGGCCCTAATCCCCAACTGGGTCTGATCGGATGACAGATTCACCACCTGGGTATCAACGGAATCCGACAAAGATTGAATCTTGCCGATCAAAATCGAGTGGACTTAGGTTGAAATTAGTCTATGTTACTGGTTGAGCCACTCAATGGAGCGGCTTCAGGTAGGGCTGTGAGATATCGAACGAGCCACAGACAGAGAGAGAAAATGAGACTTTATACTGATCGATCGGAAGAGAGATGTCCATTGGGAGAAATTGGAGAGAAAAAGAAACCAAAAAAAATATTTTTCGATGTGTCCGTTCGAACAGGGGTAGGATGGTAATTTGGGGATGTCGAAGATGTGCGTGTCCGGAGATTCAGATGGTCGCATCCCCCTGCGGCCACGTGGAGGTATCTCATTGGTAGGATTCCACGTCATTTTGAATTTTCGGTAATTACTAAATTACAAAAATTGGAAAATTTTACTCATGTATCAATATTTTGAAGATTCCTATGCTGCAAATTTCTTGTATGGTGAAATGAGATTTTGAAAATACTCGAGTTAGAATTTTCTAATTCGAGTGTATTCGGTCTATATAATTCATATTTTACTAGAGAAGAAATTGCTTGATGTATCGAGATAATGCTCGTATTCAAGTACGAACGAACAAATATTTACTCATTTAATTTGTTACTTGAACTTGATTAGAAATACTTACCAATGAAATACTTGATTGGTTACTTTAATTTTTTTTTGTCGGATTTTACTAGTAACTTTTGTATCGGAATTGCAAGATGTTCGTCGCAAATTCATCATATATTCACTTAAAAATAATTTTTTTAAAAGGCGATGAAACATCTAATAACTTTTATATCAAGAAAAGTAATACTAATTTGTCAGAAATTGAGAATAATTGCAGCATGAAGATTCAGATTCTTGTCTGCTAACTGTTTTAACATATTGACAAAGAGCCGTTGGTCATTTAAATCTGGATAAAATGATTTCAATCATTCATCTGGTTTTTTCCATTTGAATAATCCTATGATGTTTTCCAGTTGGAATTTATTCAATAATGTTTGATTTAAGGGTAAAGATTTTATTCATATTATTTTTCACATATGATTTATCTCTAAGTAACTAAAGGTGATACTAGTTTTGAAGCTTTTGTCACCAGACCCCTAGTCCATCAAAAATCGAACTTTAGTCGCTGATATGTTTGACGTTTCTTTTGTCACTCGATCACGCCTGATAAACAACATTAGGGTTAATTCACAAATGAATAAGGTGATCTAGGTCGTGAATCATGTGAGTCCAATGCGGAACATTTTATTTAAAAGTAAAGTTTAATAACGCAGGTTTCGAAAAACATGTGTAAAACTTTAGTTATCGATTAGTCAAATTAATGACATGGACCGACATAATTAACCAACCTAAAAAATGTATATCTTCCATTGAGCATGTAAAACCGTGCTCCTAATCCACCGTTGGATACTGGCTGCTTTTTTTCGTTAAAGTTGCAAAAAGAATATAACAAAAATAGATGGAAATTTCATAGATGCATAAAGAATATATCTGCTATAATATAAAACGAAGGAATAAATAAATATGTTTCGATTAAATTAAGATACTGCGCGAAACCCTAACCCTTTTGGGACCTCAGTGCCCAAGAAGTCTAGCTAGGGTTTGTCTTACATTGTGCAAGATGCGCCCTGGAAGCTTTGGATGCCATTGCTCACATCATCAAAAACCCTAATATGCCAGACTTGAAGGACTGATGTGTGATTATACGAAATTTACATAAAATGAATCCAAACAAGGCCTTAATGTGATTTCTTCGACTAGAAGAAGTTAACTACTCAGACTCATAAACTTGGAGGACTAAAGTGTGATTTTACAAAATTAAATGTTTGCATAAAAATTAAGCAAAAGAAGGCATTAATGTAATTTATTCAACTAAAAGATGTTAATTACTCCGACTAATAAACTTGAAGGACTAATGTGTGATTTTACAGAATATACATATAGGTGATTCCAAACGAGGCCTTAATGAGTCATGGCACTGACGTCACTCACCAAAGCTTCATCGCTCATCTCATCCTCATCCGCAGCTCTCCACCGCCGCGGCTGCTGCTGCTGCCTCCCCGTCGTCGGGGCTCTCTGCGTCCTCACCGTCAGCTTCTCCAACCTCCTCCCCTCCGCCATCACCGCCTCTTACTCCTCCTTGTTCACCTCTACCCGATCCCAGCCACTCGGAAAACCGCTAGGGTTTTTTATCTGATCCGAATTTCGTATCCGATCGTTGTTTAGATTGTGTGAAATTGTTACATTTTTGTGGTGATTTTTTGAAACTCGGTGGATTTCAGGTTGAATTTCCGTAAGGCTGCTCGTGCGCGGACGATCGCTATGGCGGCCAGCGGCAACACCGTTCCGAGCATTGTGGTCTACGTCACTGTGCCGAACAAGGAATTAGGTCTCAGCTTTGATCCATTTCTCTAATTTTAATTTAATTTATTTAGCAAAAAATAAACCTTAACTTGTTTATAAGCACTTGGGAATTAGGCTTTTGAGTGATAGGGGTGTAAATCGGAATATGAAGCCTGTTTCAACATAGCTGTGCAGTTTTGAGAACTGAAGATGTTTTACTCTGGGACGAAATGTTAGAGACAAGTTTGGAATCATTCTTTTAGTGAATGTTGTGTTTTACTTTGAAGTGAGTAAATGTTAAATTTGGCGTTCTCTTGCTAGGCGAAGTTATGTTAGTTGGGTAATTGATAAACTTGGTGCAGGTAAGAAATTAGCGGAAAGCATAGTGACGGAAAAGCTTGCTGCATGCGTGAACCGAGTGCCAGGCAAGTGTTTCTTTACCACTACTGTAGTTGAGTGAAGTGCTGTCATGGTTTACTGTTTTTGAAATTGTCGAAGTTCTGTAATGACCTACAAACCTTGATTGTTGATGTTGAGCTCTTTGTTTCAGAAAATAACGTTTGCTTCACAAGCTATGTTGTTTAGAGTAGGAAGAGTCTCGAGGTTAAAGCTTATTTAAGTTCCAATCTCTACTATTCAAATCTCTTATGTATTATCTTTGTTTTAATCTGAAAGTCTAGCTTTGGGTAGCTGAGGACAGTCGGAGTATTTATTTTTTACAGTAACAAATTAAATGTAAGTACCCTTAATTTCATCCTAATTATTTTTGATCATTTGTGTTTGATGGAACGATTGTTTTGATTCAGGTATTGAATCAGTATACCAGTGGAAAGGAGAGGTAAGTGAGGGCTTTTTCTCTTGGGAAAACACATACAATATTGATAATCACCCAGCTGTGTAATTGATACCTTCAGGAGTCATCATTTCGCATGCCCAAGTTTTTATTGATCTAATATTTTCTGCAGATTCAAACTGATTCCGAGGAGTTGCTTATAATTAAAACTAGGGAATCACTTTTGGAGGCTCTCACAGAACATGTCAAGGCTAATCATGAATACGAGTAAGCTGAAACTCTCAAGGCTATTCACCTAAAGTTTTCTTTTAACTTTTCAACCTAGTTTGAGCTCCAAAATTGTTGCATATGTAGTTAAGAGTCTTTAGGCATTCAACTCTACTTTAAACGGTGACCGCCATGATTTGTTAAAGGCGCTTCTTTAAAATGATTTAAAATAAATTGAATTGGTCACATCTAGACACTTCACACCACGACCCCTCTCGCCCATTAAGGTTGATATGAAGTTGAGAGTTGTATTGGACGAGTAGCCTCTCATTCCCATCTAATCCGTTTCAAGAGTCTGTTAAGGCTAACCTATACTTTTAAGTTCCAAGTAATATGAACTCCCACTGCTTCGTAGTTATTCTGAAACTTACCCATTTTGGTTATCTACCTAATCAGATAGCTGATTTGAAATCGGCAAATATGTCACAAACAAAATAACTTCTGTGTTCCCAACTAACTAGCTCCCCAATTTCAATTTTTTGGCCAGGGTGGCAGAAGTCATAGCCCTGCCCATAACGGGCGGCAGCATTCCATATCTAGAATGGATCAAGAGCAACACCAGAGATTGAAACAATGACTCTGGCGCTACGCACAAAAAATCCACCAGATGCAGGAGTTGGCGCTTCAAACGGAAGATATTTTATGTGAACCAGAACACTGTGTTTGCTTGAACAGCTTGCACTATCAGTAATCTAATGAACATATCTACTGTAGGTAGTAAAGGATATGTCTATTGGAAACTGAGTGTCCTACATGATACTCAGCTAATGCAAAATCGATCAACTTGATCTTTGCTTTCATCAGGTCAGGCTCATGACCAGAAACATTCTGGCATTTGTTTGTGCATGACTCAACAGATTGAAAGATTTGAAGTCACTGGAATCATTCCTAGGAACATAAAGACAGAGCCCTGACTAGGTCATTGCACCATATATTTTCACACAACATGTGAGCTCCATGGAATCGGGCAATGGAAGAAAAAGGTATTCATGATGGCCATGTTGCCAAGGAAATTTAGAGGGTCAACAAATAGAGTACAAATTTCAGGACAAATGTTTCTGCAGTCTTCAAATGTGCATTTTTAGCATGAAGGACATCTAGCATGAAGGACAATTCTTCAACGAAGAGAACATCCCTTCAAAATCCCATTAAACTCTCTTTAAGGTTCATCTAGCTGGTCCTGCATTTCAAGTGTTGAAAAAACATGAGAAACCAAACGTGAAATTGAAATTCAAACTTGAAATATTCAAAATGAATTTCAATATAGAGATAGAAGGGATACCTGCACATCCGAAGTCCAGAGAGTCAGGTTGTCCCTGAGGAGTTGCATGATAAGGGTACTATCCTTGTATGATTCCTCACCCAATGTGTCCAGCTCGGCAATCGCTTCCTCAAAAGCCTGTAAAGTATCGTTAAACATAAAAGCTTATTGCTCATACATGTTTGCCACTAAGCAAAATTAAGTATCACAGCTCACATGGCCATGATAGGAATAATATGCAAATATAATGAAATATGTGACCAGATCCCATCCCGCAATCATGCACTTATATGCCAGGGAAAGAAGATTCCGTTATGGCCCAAAAGTAGAAAAACTGGATCTTAAGCAATAAAAAGCATCATACCAGCATCACCTTCAGTATGTTTGACTGATAAAAACAATTCAAGCCAAACCAACACCCATATCACTTTGGGACTGAAGTACATGTCTAATTAATGTGGTATTATAAAGGTCTGCATTTACTCTAAAAGAAAGACAAGGGAAACCGTAGGCAGTGAATATCCTTCAAAAACCTCCAAGCCATGAAAGGTGGCAAAAAGAATGCGCTCAACCGAACAACTAAACATGTACAGCTGGCTAGTGATCTTGAAGAAGCACACCTTTTTATCTAATTAACAAACTTTCAACTTGCGATGTTTCACTCCAAAAGTAGATACATTTCATCAGAGCTGCATCCTTTGAAATTATGATTCGGTAGGAAACAAATCCACCAGATCAATACGAAAGCTACTAACAAAAAATGTCTTTTGCTGACACCCTGAGGCTATGCTGATGAAAAAAATACATATCTCGCTCATCTTTTATGCAGATACCTGAACTAAATATTCTAAAAACCATTCAACTACATAAAACAAGTCCAATAAACCAAACACAAATCTACAGAAAATTGTAATCGACTTATAAGATCACATGATTATATATCATGGTCAAAGGGAGAACTTTGAACCATTAAAAACAAAAGCATCACAGAAAAACAAATTTTTCTGCAAATTTCACATGGTATACAAATACGTCAATAACAAACACAGTACTTCAGAAATACATGGATAGAAGAAGAATATACCTGCTTTGCCATACTGCACGCCTTCTCAGATGAATTCAGAATCTCATAATAAAACACAGAGAAGTTCAGCGCCAACCCCAATCTAATCGGGTGAGTCGGAGCCAGATCAGCCAGCGCAATATCCTTCAATACCAATCACAAACAAAAATAAGCAAACCATCAATCATCATCATAACAATTCAACACTACTGAAGCCCTCAATCAACCAAAACCCTCAAATCCATATGCACAAAATTGAAGATCTAAGATGATAAAATATTATAATTAATCACCTGAGCAGCCTTGTAAGCGTTCATCGTATCCTCAGCAGCCTCCTTCCTCTCGTTCCCAATCTTAAACTCAGCCAAATACCGATGATAATCGCCCTTCATCTTCAAATAAAACACCTTCGACTCACTCGCCGTTGCCGACGGGATCAGATGCGAGTCCAGCAGCTTCAAAATTCCACCACACACATCCGACAGCTCACTCTCCACCTTAGATCTATAATCCTTCACAAGAACCACGTGCTCCTCGTTCTTCCTACTCTCCTCCTTCTGCTCGATCGACGACACGATCCTCCACGCAGCCCTCAACGACCCGATCACGTTCTTGTACGCAACCGACAACAGGTTCCGCTCCTCCACTGTCAGCTCCGATCCAGCCGCTGTCGATCCAACGACCAGCTTCTCCATGAACTTCACCATCTCCTCGTACCGCTCCGCCTGCTCCGCAAGCTTTGCGAGGTACACGTACTGCTCCCGGCTCAGATTCTCCAGCACCGTTGACGCCGCCGCCGCCATGGAATCCGATGAGACTTTTTCTATTAGGTTTCTAGTGAGAGAAAGTGAAAATGTGCGCGTGCAGCGCCTCGGAGTCTACGCAGCTCTTTATATATAGCTCTGATCCTCTGCGACGCGGTGTACACAAACATATCACTTTCGTCGCTATTATCCACTCGTCGCTAATTATATACTTCGTCGCTATATATTACGCGCTAAATATTCTTCTTCGTTGATGAACTACGCTGATCTCTCTGTCCGTGGATTGTCCGGCAGGTGAAATGGAAGATCGTCGTCTCCGGAATCCGCCGCTGTGTCTCTCTTCGAGTAAGTTCAATTAGAGAAAATGGGGTTTTGTTGATTTCTAGGTTTATATCAATTTGTTACTCTATGAACGCACATCGATGATTTAAAATGCAAATCCATTAATTCGTTACCATTTTTTTTTGAGCTCTCATTTGTAAATGTCTCTTTTTGAGTTATAATAATGAATATATATTCTTTTCTTTGTTTCTCCGAATCTAATTTGTCTGTAACGTGCACGTTGCCAGGCAGCTAGATGTTCAAAATCGAACCCGAAAACCTATACCTCCCTTCCCCCATAACACAAGTTGGAGAGTTCCACGTCCGCTTGCCGATGACCATTCACTTGCCCGATGTAAATCTTCAATAATCTCTGAAGGTGAAAACCAGAGGCCAATAGCCAGCCTATACCGAATCCTCCCCGTATGGAACTCATACAGATCCTAAACCTTGTATAGGATTCTTTGGTATTTATTAGTAAATATAAGTACATATAAATATATATAAATTATCGATTGCAGTATTAGTTATCGGCTCACGCCATTTGAAAATCGTTCATTGACCGTGAAAGTTCTTGGAAAAAAAATTTATACGTAGGGTAGTTTGCTATTTGGTTTTCTCTCCTACCGTGCTTCTAATAAAAGTTTCAGATCTACCGTATTTCTTAGCTGGCCGGTCTTAACACGACCGGCCACCATATAAAACTATGTTGGCCAGCCACCATAAAACCGGCAAGTTGTGTCTTCTAACTGGCCGGTTTTATTATGGCCGGCCACATTGAAAATCAGGGTCGTCGCTGGAGAATGAACAGGGTCTGTTTTCAGACACTGGAGGCCACATAAAATCAGTGGATTGCAAATAAGTGGATTGCAGTGGATCCGCTGGAGTTTTGTAGTGAATGTGATTTTTAGCAATAGGATGAAGAACTATGGGGATTGTGCTGCTGCGGAGCTTGCGGAGGTCGCCGAAGGAAGAAGGCTCAGCGTTGTGCAGCTGCTTATGATGAGGCTGGCCACAATGGATGGTCGGTTCTGCTATAAACGGCCAACTTAAATCTTAAACAATACCCATCCCTTCATCCAGCCGGTCACATTGAATATTTTCAATGTGGCCGGCCATGGTAAAATCGGCCAGTTAGAAAACACAACTGGTCGGTTTTATGGTGGCCGGTCGTGTTAAGACCGGCCACCTAAAAAGCACGATATATCTGAAACTTTTGTTAGAAGCACGGTAGGAGAGAAAACAAATAACAAACTAACCTACTTCTAAAAAAATTTCAAGTTCTTGCTGATTGTATCGTTGTGCTTTGTTCAAGAAGCTGAGTTCTAGTTGTTACAAAATTGATGACAGGTAAATCACGTGCAGTCAAATCAAATACAGTAATATGAAAATTAAGAAATCCTAAGACTAATTTTAGTGCATTGGGTTTTATTCTGTATTTGCTAGGCTTGTTGACATTGTTGTTATTTATATATCATGAAATGTAATAATAAATAAAAATAATAATTTTTTTTAAATATATTAGATTTATGTATTTTAAATTAATGTATAAATTACGAATTGATATCAGAAAACAATACAAAACTTCATTAAATTTTAGTAAATTCAATTATGAAATATTCTTTTTTAGTGTTGTTCTTAACGGTATGCTTTATCATTAAAATGTTCATTTTTTGTAAAATTGGTACGTGAAAACTCTAAACTGAGAACCATAACCTGCTTATACGGCACTTTTGGCTCTAGTACCATCTTCAGCGAATCCGCACCTTCATCATTTATACAGAACTGCACCAAAATCTTAACAGGACTACAGTCTTCAGTCAAACGGCAGCGCTCCTAGAACAACTATGAGAATAGCTTACGGCTAAAATTACCTCAGTTCTTTAATTGTCTCTAAACTGTCAGAACTCCACTAATCTGAGAGCAACCTATACGGGGAAACCCTCACACGCCCTCTCACTCCATCCTCGGCTCATACGGGCAATAGGGAGCCAGCGGAGAATCCTCCTTAGTCTTGTTTTACGGTCAGGCCTGTCAGATAGCTAATAACCCAAAACTAGGACGCAATCATTCAACGAGAGTTGCCTAATTATTATGCTATGTTCAGATTAGTAGACATCTTTATACAGCAAACGAGAAATTACAGAATTATACCATTAGCAACATACAAACATATCATTATTATAGTTCAGGATTTTCACATACAAAGAGTCTAGCGTATAAAAAAGCTAGACATGCAAGATGCACAAAGTATAAGAGAAATAAAATTATATTTTTAACATTTGTCACATTTTATTTAATTATTTTTAATGAATTTTCCAAAATAATAAAATATGAAGAAAAACAAAATAGCGTAAGAAAAAAGGAAGACGTCAGCAAACGCGACCCAGCAAACCTTCCAAACTACGCATCTGCTATTGTCGGGTATTTATAGATCATCGCGGAGTCGCCTCCGCCATTTTCTCCGTCGCCGACGCAACCGCCTCCGGTCGAATCTCCGATGGCTTCCGTAACCAACATCTACTTAGCTGCAACGTCACTCAAGTCAACCACCAACTCCAACTCCAGCTCATTCGCAGGAACTCGTGGCTTTCCCTTCAAGTCTCACTCGATCAAGCTTCTCGCGCTCTCAGATCGGAGTCCACGGCTGGTAGTTACGGCTGCAGCGAAGGGTGCGTCGAACGATGAGTTGGCGGAGATGTCGAGGGCGGGGCTGGAGAAGGATCCGAAGGCGCTGTGGAAGCGGTACGTTGAGTGGCAGTACCAGCATAAGAAACTTGGGTTGTATCTGGACGTGAGTCGGATCGGATTCACGGATGAGTTTGTGGAGGAGATGCGGCCGAGGTTTGAGAAGGCGTTTAAGCATATGGTGGAGGTTGAGAGAGGCGCGATTGCTAATCCCGATGAGGGGAGGATGGTCGGTCATTATTGGTTGAGGAACTCGAAACTGGCGCCGAGTGAAAGTTTGAAGATGCAGATTGATCAAACGCTTGATTCTCTTTGTCTATTTGCAGATGGTGTGATCACTGGGAAGGTCAGCTTCTTGTATTATTATTTTTGTTGTTGCTTCAAATTCAATCCTGTTTTGAAAGTTGAAGCATTTTGATTGGCAGAGTTTCCTAAGAATCATTAATTTTTTTGCTCAGTTGCATGATTAATCACTAATTAGGCATTAAGAGTTTACTAGCAATATAGAGGATGCAGATTTGAAGAATGGCTGATTTCTCGTTTGACTTTCCGAAATGCTTGTGAGATATCCATTTGTTGACTTGTTTAACGTGATGGGATTTGAGTATGCGAAATACAGATTAAGCCTCCTGGGTCGCCAGAGGGAAGGTTTACTCAGATTCTTTCTATTGGTATCGGAGGGTCTGCACTTGGGCCACAGTTTGTCGCTGAGGCATTGGCACCTGATACTCCTCCTCTTAAAGTCTGTGTTTGGTTCCAGATGACTATTTTTTAGCTTAATGGTAAGGAGACGTAGATGAGAAAATTGTTTTGTTGTTTTTGCAGATAAGGTTTGTCGACAATACTGATCCTGCTGGAATTGATCATCAAATCGCACAGCTTGGCCCCGAGCTCGCATCGACTCTAGTTATTGTTATTTCGAAGGTCTCTCGAAATGACTGTTTGGCACAAAAAGACTAACTTTACCACGTATCATCTTCTTTACAAGAATATAAAGCTGTGGTTTTATGGCTTCCTATAGAGTGGTGGTACTCCAGAGACCAGGAATGGCTTATTAGAGGTGCAGAAGGCATTTCGCGAGGCGGGTTTGGATTTTGCAAAACAGGTTTTTAGCTCAGGTTTTGTTATTTCTTGTTTGTGTCTGCTAGCTAGTTGATTATGATGCTTTGTATGCTTGTACGAGTTGTGTGGGACTTCCTGTCAGTATGTTATTACTTTTATTGTGCCTTGTCATTTACTGCTGACTTGCCTTCTTTTGAATCTATTAATTTTGGCGGTCAAGACATTTTCGTTTACTTCGTTTGTGGGATTAATTTGACTACATGGAATCTTCACCGTTATACTTCAAAACATGGGTCATTCAGAATCGTTAGTAAAATTATTGAAGCCTTTTAACTTTAGCCACTCTTGCTAATATTTGATCCATCGTGCAGGACAATCAACAAAATGAGAGAATATGTACTTCTTAAATCTGGTCAATCGATAATGATTTTCCACATCACCTAGAAAATCTCGAGAATCATTTGCAGTGGAAACATTTAAGTAAGCTATGGCTTGATTTTAATGCATCGTTCCTTTTCGCAGAGTGTTGCCATTACACAAGAAGGTTCGCTACTGGATAAAACTGCAAAACTTGAAGGTTGGGTGGCTAGATTTCCTATGTTTGATTGGGTGGGAGGCAGAACATCTGAGATGTCTGCCGTCGGTCTACTTCCAGCCGCTCTTCAGGTAGGGTTCTCTGTAAAAATTCGGCTGAAGCAGATTTAGCTAGCTTATAGGAGTTTGAATGCTTATAACTGAGCAATCATTCATTCTATAGGGGATTAACATCAGAGAAATGCTAGCTGGTGCCGCATTGATGGATGAGGCCAGTCGGACCACAGAAGTAATTATATATGCATGACAGATCTTATGGATTATTATAGTCTTTTTATGCCCCCTCTCTCTGCACTTACTGTATGTGGCCTTTACCATGTGTACAGCTGAAAAACAACCCTGCAGCTTTGCTTGCTTTGTGTTGGTATTGGGCTTCTGGTGGAGTGGGATCAAAGGTAGAGACTCATCCATTATTTTATTTACAAGATTATCGGTCTCACTCTCAATGCATTATCATACATTCTGGGTTCTGACCAACTCCTTAATTTTTTATTTTAACCGTCTATGTGCAGGACATGGTTGTTCTTCCGTACAAGGACAGCTTATTGCTATTTAGTAGGTATCTACAACAGCTGGTCATGGAATCGCTTGGAAAAGAATTTGACTTGGATGGTGAAAGGGTAAGTAAAACTATTTAAGGGCACTAGCTAATTGTCAAGAAATAGCCATTGCTCTCCAGCTCCAACCAAAACTTCCAAAATTCTACCACCACGATGCATAATTTTAGAAGATGATGCTCTTCAAGATTAATCCCTTTTTTTTTACTTCCTACTCCCCTAGCATCGTCGTATGTATTATGCAAAATCTAAAAAAATTTAGATTAAAAAGTTTCTTTGTACTTGGCCTGTATAACCTTTATCAGTGTTCCATGGTGTTTAACAGGTTAATCAAGGACTCGCGGTGTATGGAAATAAGGGAAGCACAGATCAGCATGCGTATGTTTTGGGACTTTTCTTCCTAGTCGTAGGTTACTGATGCCATTCATATTCAGTGATAATGTTAATGTCTTGTTTACAGTTACATACAACAGCTGAGAGACGGAGTACACAACTTCTTTGCAACTTTCATAGAGGTACTACGTGATAGACCTGCTGGTCATGATTGGGAGCTCGAACCAGGCGTCACATGCGGTGACTACCTCTTTGGAATGCTACAGGTATTTGTGTAAATAAAAAATAGATTAGATAAATTGATGTCTTGCCTCGGTCTGAAAAATGGTTTGATTAATAACATCAAGTGACATCTAATGAACTTGTTTCCGTCAAAAAACTAAAAAAAAGTCACAGGCACATCCTAATGGAATTCAATTTCAATGGCCACAATCTGTTATGAGGTGTAGTTTTGCAGTGAGATCTCTGAGATCTGATTTTCTGAGGCAGAAACTCTCATTTACTCTTTACAAATCCTATGTTCCACTAGAACTCCGGACCCTTAAAAGTTTATCTGTAAACAAATGATTTCACTTCCCCGATACTTCATTGTTCCACTAGAACATCCTGAATCTTAAAGTTTATCTGTAAACAAATGATTTCACTTCCTCGATACTTCATTGATAAAACGTATAAGTATATATCTGTATATGGTTTTTTCTTTTACCATTGATTTTGCCACAACAGATTACATGGTTACTGTTTGCAGGGAACAAGGGCAGCTCTTTACTCCAATGACAGAGAGTCAATTACCGTAACTGTCCAGGAAGTAACTCCTCAATCCGTGGGTGCCTTAATAGCCTTGTACGAAAGGGCAGTTGGGATATATGCGTCCCTTGTTAACATCAACGCCTACCATCAACCTGGCATGCTGTCCCCATCTCTGAATTCATTTTTACTTACATCCGAAGTTTTAATTTTAATGCTCATCTCTAAGTAATCTTCTATGAATTTTCAGGTGTGGAAGCTGGAAAGAAAGCTGCAGGAGATGTACTCGCACTCCAGAAGAGAGTCCTCTCTGTCCTAAAAGAAGCGAGGTTACACATTACACCATCTGCATCTTTTACCACATACATTACTCGGAGTATAATGTTTGCTTGGAAACACTTTTTTTTTCTTCAGCTGTAAAGAACCTGTCGAGCCATTAACTCTTGACGAAGTGGCTGAACGCTGTCACAGTCAAGAAGAGGTTTGTTTGATTTAGCATCTCCGTCAGAAACAGTTTATGCAGTTTATGCACTTAATTCCTATTCCATCGGCGACACTATTCCTAACATCTCTCTGCTCCATCAACGCAGATAGAAATGATTTACAAAATCGTCACACATATGGCTGCCAACAGCAGGGTGACAATAGCTGAAGGAAGTTCTAGCTCACTTGGGAGCCTCAGAGTACACCTCTGAGAATGCAACATCGATAATAATCAGCACGGTTAGTCATATTCTTTGCTGAACTTCTAAATACTCTTGCTCGGTCGAGCTCTTATTTCATCAGTTACTTATCGAAAATCTCAAATAAAGCTCTCGTTTATAGCACATTGAGCTTCCTGTAAACTTTGTTCTCTTGAGCCACAACATGTTCTCAGGCCACACGCTGAATTTTTTTTTAAATCTTTTTTCTGGAATTTGGCTTTTATACTAAATTTTAAACGCATTTTTTTTAGGATGAATTTATAGTTTAAAAAACACGATTTATGGCGATTCATAATCAACCACAGATCCGTTGTTTTGAGTTGAAGTTATTTATTTAAGTAAATTGATGATTAGACTGGATTTACGGGAAAGTTTGATCCCGGAGTTAAATTTGGGGTGTTACTGGAGGCTGGTGAGCTTAGATGAACATTTTTGATTGATTTCTGAGTTCTCATATTTAGATGAAAATGCAGAAAGAGGTGACGAGTTGAAGTACATAATGCATATGACATGGGCTCAGTTGCAGAGCTCCCTGGAAATCCCAAGGCGAGAATTCGGCACATCGAACAAGATCCTTAGATTCTGCTGCTGCAAGTTGGCTATAACGTTAAGCACCGAGTTCACATTGTTGGGCGCAGCGGCCATGGCGAGGCAGGCGAGTGATCCAGCGGTGCTGTGAATCAAGCTGTTCTCCATTGGCAAAGTCAAGTCCAGGTTGGTGAAGTGGAACTTAATGGCTGGTGCCAAATCCTCATGAGTTGCAGCAAAGCATGTATCAAAAGCTCCTAAGGAAGAAAATGGTCCCTTGACTTGGTTTCTGAGCTCGTCTCGGATGGCGTTGTAGACCGGCTCGACGAACCGGGTGATCACCGTGCCTGAGTCGATTACAGTGCCTGCGCCCGTGGCTGGGTCGAATGCGAGAAGTTCTTGGGGCAGAGGGACGAGGACTTTTCCGATCGTTACGCCGGTGAGATTGACGTAGTAAAGAGACGGACGATGCGGGTTTTTAAGGAGCGGTGTGTATTTGATGTTGGAGGACTGGCCGGTCGGACCGAGTTTTAACGAGCCGGAGAAGTAGTAGGATTTGAAACTCGGTAAGCAGTAGGAGAAGATTCCGGAGTAGAGCGAGCCTGATTGGGAAAGGAGCGACATTGGTCCACGTCCGAGGCCGAGGAGGCCTTGCGGCGGGACTGACTTTCCCGACACGGCGCTGATGCACCCGAAAGCGTAGTTTGGGATGACGTCAGCGGCTAAGGTTAAGGAGTCGCGAGATAAGGTGGCAGCGAAGGTGGAGTCACCTCCATACGACTGGTTAAAAAAACACTCCCCTGTTCCCGCCGCAGGGCACGACAGTCCCTTGACTTGGGCACATTCCGGCACGGAGCACTCCAACGGCCCGAAACTCGTCGAGGTGTTGGGTGAGAACGTGCTCGGGCCGCACCCGCTGCACCCCGAGCACGGAAGCCACGCAGCGTCGTTGCTAGTGTCGACCACCATGAACATGAGCTGGCCCGGAGTCCCGATTTTGGCCCGAACCACGTAGTTTCCGATGTTGAGCACATTCTGGCCGGAGGCGATTGGGACCCTCACCGTCTTCTTTCCCGCTAGTAAGTTGCCCAAGTAACTGATCCTCTCCGGGTCCTTTGCCGCCATTTCAACCACATTCTCCACCCATGATGACTCGGACTTGGACGGGTTGAAGGGCGAGCATTTTCCGTAGATCGGGACGACTGAGAGGTCCGATCCGCCCCCTCTGGCGGCCACAGGGCAGTGGCTTGCCCTGGCTGAGGTAAGGAGTATATAGAAGAGCACAACTCTCAACATTTTGATATATAAGTTGCTAAAGACTTTTGTGCTAGTGTGAGATGAGAGCAAAGTGTCCTAAAAAGGCTCTTTATACAAGGCCACAATTTTCCCATTCCCAAAATGCCCTTCAATTGATCAAAACAAATACATCAGTAAATACAAATTTAATACTAAAGAGCACAAAAAATATTAAATTTTATTTCCAAAGCACAAAAGTACAATTAATTAACTAATCCTTTTCTGCCACGTGTACCAATGATAATAGTGTATTTTTTGTCAATCAGCCAAAAACCTTAGTACTCTATAGTTGATCATTATAAGCTACAGAGCTACTAGCCTGCTACCATACAAAACGCTGAGTTTTCGTTTGTGGTTCGAAGAAAATACCTTATTCACCCTCGTTGTTAAACTATTTACAATAATGCCATCATCTGTGTGCTTTTTACACGACGGGATAGGCGAAGGGCAATCTGGGAAATTAAATTATGTCCCGCCCGTGACTGCTGAGTGACTTCTGGGCCGAAGTACAAGACACGGTTGGTCACGGGCGCATATACGACTTTTCAGTAACGGGCCTGGCCCACTTCGTATTCATTGTTAGTTTTGTTGTTATATGGGCCCTGGCCCACTTTCATTGGTGCACGACTTGGTGCGCAGTTTTGCTGTTACGTGGGCCCTAGCCCACCATAAATCAGTTTCATTAGCGACGATAATTTGGTTGCAATTGTTAATTTCGTCGGTATATGGTGTATTGAGGTAACATGGAGATAACACAAGCCTAAGTGGATTTGAAATTCGAAAGGTTACTGAGAAATTATACTGTTTAGGGTTTCAGGGGTGATGAAATGTTTTCAAAATTAACATTTTCTATTGAAGCTGAGTGTTGTTGAATAGTGTTAAATATGGCAAGGTCTTTGGATTTAGGGCACAGGGCGTATCGCTTTCGGTGTCCTAATTGGGGAAGTTGAAGCAATATAGTGAACCAAATGCAAATTGATGTTGCTAAGAAGGTGATGAGATTGGTGATGAGGGGACAAAAAACAAGAGACATATGGTGCTTGGATTTGAGCATTAATTTTGTTGTCCTTAGCTTGACAATTTCGTTGAATGATTGGATTTTCAGCTCTCTCTCTCTCTCTCTCTCTCTCTCTCTCTCTCTCTCTCTCTCTCTCTCTCTCTCTCTCTCTCTCTCTCTCTCTACATGAGTTTGTCTTAGTAACTTCATGTGCAATTTGGTGCAGCATGATGAAATCGAATATGCATCTTTTGTGTACCACCAGGCTTGGGGAACATGACCATGAGAATGATATGAAAAGAATGCGTGTGATGGAACGAGAATCTGGTTTTGCGTTCTGAAAAGGGTTTAGGGTTATCTCTCTCTCTACATATCTATGCTAGGTTTCTAAAAAGGGTTTAGGGTTATCTCTCTCTACACTAGGGCTTCTGAAAGGGTTTAGGGGTTATCCCTCTATTAAGTTTGAAAGGACATTGTGAGTTTCAAGTTTGGTGTAACAAATGAACTCAGGAAGCTGAAATGTCTCTCCTTTAGATATAACAACAAGGCAACATTAGATGACATGTTTTCATTGAAAACTTGCTAATGGTAGCATTGACTATAAATCTAGTCATATGAGATCATTGAAAAATGAAGTTAGCTAGTATATTTAGATTAGGGTTTAGACTGCCGAGTCCTAATCGATGACCTAATATATATGATCCCCTATCAATATATTGAAATTTAAAACACTTAGGGCACACATATAATTGGGTCATGCATGTCAAAATTTTAAACATTCAACCAAAATGGTCTCATTTGACATTAAGAGTCAAACCAAACAAGTCATAAGCTCGGCTTAAACGTTGACATGCGACCTCATTTATATTTGTCTCATACTGAGTTATAAAAATTAATGATATATCATAAGCTCGGCTTGAACGTTGATTAAATCTAATATTAGGAACTTTTCCACATCCAAAAAGCATGTTAATTATCGTGTTTGCCCTAATCTCAACATGAAAGAAATTCGAAATGTGTTTGCAAAGTGAGATCTCTTAAATGGAGTGTAGGATATGCAACCTCTCTCTAAACTACTAGAAACATGTGGATTCTCCAATCCATTAATTTCACCTACAAGACTTCATTTTTTTCTAACCCTAAAAATTTCATCAATCATTTCTTATTTATACAAACAACATATTATAAATCGAATCTTCAACAAACAAACAAATAACTCAAATGGAATCAGATCCAATTCAGCGCAACAAAATACAAACGATTAAAATACAACGTCAATTTTTGTGTTCTGAGTTTATAATACGATGTAATTTTTATTTTTAGAAATTTGTATTTAAGAAAAACTATATGTTTTTTACATCCCCTGTTCTGATATTGATGTATTTGATTTGAGCGAACCGGATCTGACGATAATGAACAAGTAAAAACTATACTTTAGAGTAATTGACAATCCCAATATTTTGTAAGAATTAAATGTCATTTATTTATAATTGTTCTTACATGTTAACGAATCTTCTAATTAACTAATAAATTAATTATTAATTTATTGCTGCATATTCCTCCCTTGAGTAATTATTTTTCCCTTCCGATTCTCGTTGTCGTTTTTCTCTCTCCAAACGCAGCCCTAAATTTTCGATCTGGCCAGAATACGAAGCGCCATCGCAACCTCAATCTCCTTCATCCTCCACTCTCATCACTCTCTTGGAGTTTTCGCTACTGCTTCCTGCATCAGATTTTGCTCCGGCAACTTCTGCGCGCACGAATTTGATGCGTGTAATCGCATTTTGCCGATCTCAGTTTGTCGGTGACCCGGATCAGCTAAATCGCAGCAGAAAGGTGTAGTTGGTGTTGCTACAAGTGAATTGGTTGTTCAATTGGATTTTAAGGTGGTGCTGATTTGATTCGGTGGTGGGAGGGTTGTTGAGAAATTTTGGGGAAATTGAAGGTGCTAGATGTTTTTGTGGTGGTGGGATTATAAATGCTTGTTCCGGAGTTCTCATATTATATTAATCTAGGGTTTTGGTATCTGAAGTTGTTGGTGATTTTGAGTGTTCCGGTGATTGGCTACGTAATCCGTCTCAAATGGCGGTTTGCGGTTGCCAAGGAGGCGGAGATCAAACGGTTGATGGTTTTGGCGGCGGAGGAGGCTGCTAGGGCTGAGAAGGAGGCTGCTTCGGTTGGGTATTATGCTGATGTGCCGGTAAATAGAGCTGCTTATGGGTATGGAGGTGAGTTTCGGGTGGATAAGGGTACGTTTGGGTACTGTCCTGAGGATGCAGGGAAGGCTGAGTGCGCTGAGGTTGCTTCAAGTCGGGTTAAGGATCATCAGTGTGCTGTTTGTTTGAGTCCCACCACAACTAGGTGTTCGCGCTGCAAGTATATTCGATATTGGTATGTTGATTCAATGGTTATGGGTTAAGTCAGATTTATTTCTTGATTCATACTCGTGCATTGACTCGTCGTGTTGTTTACTGTGTATTGCCTGTAGTTTGAATCTTTGGATTTTGAGTGTTAGTGAGATCACTTGGTATAATTTAAAAAGGAGCATCTTCAGTATTATCTGGTCATCTAGGGAAGAGAATCTGAAAAGTGACAGAGGGCGGAGAAGATGAGGATGAATGTATGCTAGACTGTATATGCGCCTATTTATGTTAAAATGATGAGCCTAAGTCTAAACTAGTACACCAGTTGGTCCTGGCCCATTATTATCAGTCCACCAGGCACAAATAAGAAATAACTGAGCTGACTGACGTTGACATAATATAAATTTGACCAGCCAAGTGCCACCTGGTAACATTGAATGGTAAAGGAGGGAATCGTGGGATAGTTAATTGAAGTCTGTTATTTTATACTAAGGTGTGACTATGATTGCATTGATATGGACTTAGTTAGTTAGAATTCAGCTTTTTCAGACATGTGAGATCATTTGGCAGTTCAAGATTGGAGTCTTTTGAGTGAATATTTTCTGTTTTAGACTCCTACTGGTAAGTCAAAAAGGACGGTGGAGGTTCCTGGTATAAAAAAAATTCACTTATAACAGAACTGTGGAGTTTGTTAGGGTTAGTATGTAGTTAAGGATATTTGTGGCATGAAGATGGGAAGAAGGGGTGTATAGACTATAGAGTTTTTTTTTGCGGGGAACAAGATTGGGAAGTGGAAAGGAAGGAAGGAGAGGGATTACATTTACATACCCATGAAAGTTGTTTTAGAGTGAATTTCCCTTTGAAATACATGGCATCTAAAATATACATCCCCTAGATGTATCCCATTTAAAGGGCAGCCTGAAGAATGTTATTGATTACCCTGCAATCTCATTTTTATTTAGTGAGGTCTTTTGAGTTTAGGTATTTCTAAACAAAACTGCATCTACATTACACAAGCGTCTTTTCTGTTTTCAATAGGCATGTTTGTTACTTAACGGTTTATGATTGTTGACTTAACAATATTGTGCAACTTATATCATCACTACATAAAGCATGGATACATGTCCTTATTGTGTATACTTACAAAGTTGGTTTTTTAATTCATTCATTTATGAGAAAGACCAGTTTTAAGAATTGTTCAAGGTATTTAAGGAAAAAAACAGTGGGACCAGTATAAGAAATCAAATAAATGAAGGAAGGCTGGAGAAAGTAACATAAGTCAGTGTACAAAAGATCTTGTAAAATTA
The DNA here is from genome assembly GCA_963678935.1 of Umbilicus rupestris. Classification (NCBI taxonomy): domain Eukaryota; kingdom Viridiplantae; phylum Streptophyta; class Magnoliopsida; order Saxifragales; family Crassulaceae; genus Umbilicus; species Umbilicus rupestris. The sequence goes on from OY787619.1 coordinate 11,792,109, forward strand.
AGGCAGATAACTACAAATATCAGATAAATGTTACTGGACTAACTTGGAAACAAGAGGATTATTTCATAAAGATGCACGTCATATAAGCTCACACTTGTGTCTCTACTGGCTCCTTGTATGACAAATAACAGATGGGTGCTTATTGTTTATAGAGTTAAAAATAGTCTAAAGCTATATGTGTGTTCTCTGTGGCCTAGGTTTTAGTGCCCCGCGTATTCTCCGTGGCCTAAATGATACGGCGGTTGGAACTTGTTTGAAACACTTGAATATTGGTAGAACGCGTTTAAGAACTAGATTGCGTGTTGATTCATTTCATCACCCATCAGCATCAGAAACATATTTTTGAGTGTGGTTGTTTATGGCTAGAGATGATATAAATCATCAATGCTTTTCTTTAAAGATGTCTCTCTGGGTGAAAAACCCTACACCATCTTTTTGCCTTTATAAGGCTCAGCTAATATACATTCATTTGTAAAGTTGAAATGGAAAATAAATTTTGGAATGCTACTGATATTGGAATTTATAATTTATCAAGTCCATAAGTTTCTAATTTAATGTGTTTTGTCTGCCCCATTGTAAGATTATACTGCGATGAAGTTCAAGTTCCATAGTCATTTGCAACGTAGTTCGATACTTTGATTCCTCTGAAAGCCATGATGCATGTATTATGGGGATAATATATTCCATTTAACTTTTAGATTCATCATATATATTTTTCCTTTTCATTCTTTTGACAGTTCATCATCTATATGTTATGTGGTTGTTACATTGCTTAATTATTCAGATTTAGTATCTGCCTAACATAAGTTACTTGTATACTTCAGCTCTGCAAAATGTCAAATCTTCCATTGGCGGAAAGGTCATAGAGATGAGTGCCATCCTCCTAGCATTGTGAATCAACCTTCTGACTCAGAAAGTTATCCATGCTTGAAGGCATTTAATCAAGGAAAAGACGAGACTCTCGCAGATTCTGTTGAGACTGAGGACCGACACTTGAAACAATATTGCACACGTCTGGAAGGGGACACTTTCTGTGGTGTAGGTCAAATGGAACAATTACACGGCAAGAACGATAATATCAAAGCTGACAATCTTCAGGAAGTTAAACCATCAAATTCAACTGCCTCTTTTAGCACATCATTTTCTTCAGATTCATCATCTAGTGTTAATGGTGACTCATCTGATGATGCATCAACTACAGCAAGCAGTGGTTCCAGTGATCTTCAAAGATCTAATGGTCGTCATCTTGCCGGTGCATCTAATCAGGCCAAGTACATTGCTGATCGTTCTAGTGAAACTAAACAACGTGATGTGAGAAGTGGCACCACTACCCCCTCCAAGCTGAACGGGACTCGACCAATCTCTAATCAACATGACAATCAGAGAGCATCTTATATCACCTCCAGCTCTAATATTGAAGTATCTAATGCTTTGGTTACAAAGTCTGATGCATCTGACTTTTGGGAGGGAGCACTGGACTACAGATGGTCTGAATCTGTTAACACAAAATCTCATGCGACGAATGATGATCTATCCAATTTCGGATCTTCATTACGTCAGGAAGCGAGTTTATATGGAAAGATTGAGAAGAGCAATCATGTAGATGGAAATATACACTGTTCCAATGAATCTGCTTTCCTCAAGAAAAAAGGTTTGCTTTCCTCTGAGGTTGAGAGCCCTATTCAGTCGAGCTCTAAAATGTCGAAGCGTGCAAAAGACGTGGATAGTAGTGTCTTGAATGTTTCTGTGCATAATGCAGTCAAATATAGTCCATCAAATTCTAATGGGACACGCTCATCTGTCGATAGTGGAGAGAAGGTGGCTTGTAGTGTGGCAAAAGTTGATGTAGTGAAGTCCAATGACAATGTTGCCACCTCTAACAAAAGTTGCTCACTTAAAGTTGTAAATGGTTTGAAAACCTCTTCTTGGAAAGCTGTAGATTATTTTAAAGCATCCAAACTTTCAAGAGGTTGTGGAGCTGATGAAAGACATGAGAACAAGGTGAGCAGACTCTCATAGTCAAAGTGTATGTGTAGATGTTTAGTTGGTTATTTGTAGCAAATCAAAATGATTCTTCTTTGGCTTCTCCTTTTTGATTTACTATTTTTTCTGCAGGGTATGTTTTCCTTTGAATTATTTAAGAGCCTTTATGGATGGAACAAGGTAGAGCTCCAGCCATGTGGCCTTGTAAACTGTGGAAACAGGTAATCTTCTGAATAGATTTGATATTTAACAATTAACTAATCTAATGTGTTAAGATACAATCTTGGTTGTCCTAATTCATTGGGAACTAATGCTGTTGTGACTGATGGAAAGCAAATAGCTAACGAGTTTGAAGTACTCTAAACATAATGCTCTATCTATCTTTATTTGTTTGCTTTGTTAGTCCCAACTTATTACTGCATGGGCTGCCAAGAAACTGTATTTTGTCCTTCATTTCAAATTTCAATGTTAATTGTTTTTTGCTGGTCTGTCTAATGCACTGGTTCTGCTACAGCTTTTAAAATATTTAAGTAAATCCTGCAAAAGTTGAGATATCCGCAACAGTTTAGATTGTACAGTGTAATGAGATTTATCTTTTTCTCCAGCTGTTATGCAAATGCTGTGCTGCAATGTTTGTCGTTCACTCCACCACTTACTGCCTATCTCCTACAAAGGCTACACTCCAAAAGTTGTATGTAACTTAACTTTTTAGTTTTTTCTTATCTTGTGATAGTCTTCACTATAAACTGTTCAGTTACCCAATTTAATACATCAGGTACCAAAAGAGATTGGTGTTTCACATGTGAACTTGAGAAACTGATACTTAAGGCGAAGGACGGGAATTCTCCAATATCTCCAATAGGAATAATATCTCAGTTACGAAATATTGGAAGTCATCTTAGTAACGGAAGAGAGGAAGATGCACATGAATTTCTGAGGTAGTTTTCATTTTGTCTTCACATCGAAAAATCTCTATTTTCATCCGAGAAGGAAATTATTTTGTGATCTGCCCATTTGAGTCCGAAAACTGTGCACGCAGATATGTTGTTGACACAATGCAATCTATTTGTATCAAAAAGGCCATCAATAAAGTGGCTGGCACCGTGAAAGAAGAAACCACTCTTTTAGGCCTCACATTTGGAGGATACCTCCAGTCCAAGGTATATATGTGTCCGTTCTACATGCAAATGTTAGTAGTAGTCTGTTGGTCATTTGCATAATAATTAGTTCCGTAAGTTCTTTATTATTTTTGGTGGTGGTAGATGGAAATTTTTACATCGTCTGGATGATTCTTATAGCAATTATAAATTTACAGATAAGATGCATGAAGTGTGGAAACAAATCTGAACGTTCTGAAAGAATTATGGATCTAACTGTTGAGATAGAAGGAAGCATAGGAAGCTTGGAAGGTGCTCTCGAACGATTTACCTCCTCTGAAACTTTGGATGCAGAAAACAAATACAATTGTTCCAGGTAGATTTGATCTGTTATAGTTATTCTTTGTTCAAGAAGCGCATTAATGTGTTGCTCTAGGACATCTTTCAGACTTGATTGAACATTTTTCTGCATGATCGATGTGTGCTATATTATATCTAGATTATCTATTTTTGTAAAGGTATTCACTTTCCTTTTGTGAAACGCACTTTGGGATTCCACCCAGAAGGAGAAGATATGGTTTATAGACCAAAGTACTATTCTACTTAATTTGAAGGTTTATGCTTGTCACATCATTTTTGTTCATTGTCAATGTGCTGAATGACTATTTGTTTTAGTTCTAATTGGATACATTACGAAATTATTTGTGCCTGTCAATTATTTTAGTTTCTGTGGTAGAGCCTTTTAGTTTTAAATTTGGTATTAACTATTCTTTCTATAGGTGTAAATCTTATCAAAAGGCAAAAAAGAAGCTGACTGTGTTGGAGGCCCCAAATATCCTCACAATTGCACTAAAGCGGTTTCAGGTACTCATTTGCTTAGAAATGGTACTTGACAAGCTTTATTTTCTTCAAGCTACTTGCTCAGTTTCCGGTTCATTATGTAATTTGCAGGCTGGGAAATTTGGGAAGCTTAATAAGTGGATTGATTTTCCAGAGTTCCTTGATATGGCTCCATATATGAGTCGGAAAAGTGATGACAAGGCACCTGTATATAAGCTATATGGTGTGATTGTTCACTTGGATACCATGAATGCTGCATTCTCGGGGCATTATGTGTGCTATGTAAAGAACATCCAGAACAAGTGGTTCAAGATTGATGACAGTGTGGTATGTTCTTATTTAGGCTCGTTTTTGAAACTTATATTTCGTCTTCTTTAGTCAGTGCCTATATAAACAACGTAGATGATGGATTAACTTATCAACAAATAACCTTTGATGAACTTTCTGGTGAAAGACTATATTTTATCCATTGCAGTCTGATTTCGTAATTGTTGTAATGCCTGTGTGGTGCATTTTGCAAGGGATTAAGCTTTTCCCAGTTCTTGTGTTGCTTTAGCAGAATGAGGGTCCTTTAGCGTTAGCAGGATAGGCAGCGTTGATTTTTTGGCTGAGCCTAGTTGGTTTAGTTTGTGTCGTTGTTGGAGTTGTGTTGAGTTGTTATTAGCGTCTCTCTTGTACAATCCCTTTTTGAATAAGATACACCTTCAAAAAAAAAAAAACTTTTTGGTCAGGTAAAGGTACTGTTATATATGTGGTCGGGGGGTATGATATTACTCTGATTGTAGTGAGAACTAGTTAGTAGTTATCACTCATCAAACTGTCATTTGCTTCTGGCTCCTCACTTGCATTCGACTTGGGTAACACTGAATTTTGTATCAACTGCCATGTATTATTGTCAGGTCAAAACTGTGGAATTCAGGAAGGTCAAGGAACAAGCGGCATACATGCTTCTCTATGCAAGGTACAAATTGTTCAATGCATATGTTTTATCAAGTCATGTGTGGAACAAGTGAATCATTTCATTTTTCTGTAGGTGCTTGCCTAAGGCTCCAAAATATCTCAAGGACAAATCCATTTGCGACTCTAAATCCACTCTGCCATTGACCACCGGATACTCCCCTATCACATCTGGCCCCTATTCACCTAATTTTGACCATATTACCAGCTCAGAAGCTTACTGCAACAGGCACCATCTGAAGTTCGAAACAGATTCTTACAGTGATAACAATTCCCTTTTCAGCAGCTGCTCCGACGAATATTCCTGCAGTACAGACAGCAGCAGTAAAGAATCTAACAGTGCAGATGACCTCTCCGATCTCATATTTGGTGACTCAGGTCGTGGGGTAAGATGCCCATGTAAAAGGTCATCAGACTCGGACAGTTCATCTCCTTCCACCTCTCCCTTATTCTCAGGAAATTATCACTCAAGCCATTAACAACATCTGAACAGCAGCAGAGGTATTCCATTTTTGAGCTCTGACCCGTCTTGCAATTGTAGGAATGTAGATTACAACTTTAGTAACCTTAGGCAACCGGAGACTGACAAATATAGACAGTGTAAGATATGGTGTACCTTCCTGGCTTTCCACCTCCAGAAGAAGCCGTTGAAACACCGCAGCATCATGTTAATTACCTGACCAAATAAGACCTTTTTGCCGTTACCCAACGGATCGTTTATGGACAGGACAGTCCAGAGGCTGCTTATGCCTCTTTTTGATGTCCATCATATATAAAGACTGTTAAAGACGATGTTTTCTGATTGTGGAGCTTTAGCTTCTGGTCAGTCATGTACCAATGTATGGTCTTGTTCAGGTGTTAATTTGTGCAAATTAGGGTTTGCATATAACTCCATTTCTCAGCTACATGTACAAAAATGCAGCCAATAAAACAGCATGAAAAAGCTGATAGCAAGTGTTGGAATGTCATGCATGCCTCAAAACACAATGAAAAAGCTTGTAATGGTGCTGTGTAATTCAGGTGTGAATATGTGACCACACAACTAGTGTAGTGCCAATTCATCATACAAGAAAAGAAGAGACAAAGCAAGGAATTTAGATGCACGCCATGCCTCTCCCCACCTCTTTCCATGCTTCTTCATCAACCCTCGAGGGTTACAGAAGATGCCAATCAATTCTTGAACAAAGCCACTTATTTTGGTCATTTTAAACTAAGTAATTCCTCCCACCACATCATGAGATATGTATAAATGAGCTTGGAACAAAGTTTATGGGTTTCTAAGATTACTTTTAATTGACTTTACACAAAAGTAAATAAATATTTCTTATCATAATCATCATTCTAACATTATTTATATTTAGATAAATAGTATTCAACTTTTTTAAAGAAAATAACTGTGCGTAAGCAACCTAACTAAGTACGGTCCAACACTGTTCGATTTTTGTAGAAGCATATACAAAAAAAAAAAAAATTTGATTGTGGCCAAAATTTAAAATTCAATTTATCCCTCAATATCTTCATATGTGAAAATAAGTTTCGAATAAAAGTTAAGAATTTCCAAAATAAGTTTCGAACTGACTTTGGTTGATTATTTAGGTTTTCAAAACTGAGAACATACACTCACCATTATCATCTGTGAAAGCTTGGGAAATAAGATTAGAGGACCATCTCTAGGGTTAGCAGCTTTTTTAGAGTTTAGATACGTAGACTGGGTTGACCAGATTACGCTGACCCTGAAACCTGCTCAGTAGCTGCTTACTTCTGTAGGAACAAGCCTTAATTGCCCAGGATAAGATAACTGTCGAACACTAATTCTCACTAATTGTGGTGGAAGAAAAACACACTCGTTATAAATTGAGCTGGAAACACTCGTACAAACAAAGCTAGGAAAATAGTTTAAACTGAACTATATTGAAAACACTCAAATAATACTTGTTGTAAGATAGATAGAGAGAAGCTGAGGGGATGAGGGATGATTTTGCTTCTCGGATGGCCTCTCCTTTTATAGCCGAGTGAAGAGGAAGAAGGAGCGGTAGGTGGAGGTTTAATTTCTTGGCGTGGGACCCACCACTAATTTCACCTACCGTCCAGCCGTAAATGAAGACTGTAAAAGGCTGATTTTTCTTTCATGTGGGACCCACATGGGTTCCAGTTGATCACAATTCAACACTCCTCCTTGATCAACAATCTGGAAACTCCAAGCATTTTCCGAAAGTATTCAAACTTATCACTTGAGAGTCCCTTGGTAAAGATGTCTGCAACTTGTTCTTCAGTTCTGCAAAATTCTAATTCAATTTCACCATCTTTTACCAACTCTCGAATGTAATGATATCGGATTCCAATATGCTTGCTCCTTCCATGAAATACTGGATTCTTGGCTAATGCAATAGCCGATTTATTGTCACACATAATCACTGTAGGGCCTTCCTGCTTATGTTTCAGGTCTTCCAATATCCGTCTAAGCCAAACAGCTTGACAAGCTGCGGTAGTTACTGCGATGTACTCCGCTTCAGCTGTAGAAAGAGCAACAACCTGTTGCTTCTTTGAAGACCATGAAATCACTCCATCGCCAAGATAGAAAGCATAACCCGATGTACTCTTTCGAGTTTCAACATCACCGGCCCAGTCGCTGTCTGAATATCCTGTCAGACAAAACTCCTCTGTGTGAGAATACCTAATCCCAAAATCACTTGTGCCACTGATATATCGGAGTATACGCTTTGCTGCTATCAAATGTGACTGTTGCGGCTGCTCCATGAATCGACTGATAAGTCCAACTCCATATACAATATCTGGTCTAGTAGAAGTCAAGTAGCGAAGACTTCCAACTATGCTCTTAAAATAAGTGGGATTTACTAGCTCTCCAGTGCCTTCTTTCATTATCTCCATCCTCTCTGCAACAGGTGTTCGAACCGCCTTCATTCCCTCCAATTTGAACCTCTTGAGGATATCCTTTGCGTATTTCTTTTGAGAAATAAAGATTCCTCCATCAGCTTGCTCAACCTCGATGCCTAGAAAATATGACATCAATCCCATGTCAGTCATCTCAAACTGTCGAGTCATCGCTTCTCGAAACTCGACGATCATTGTCTCAGAACTTCCTGTGAATATCAGATCATCCACATACAAGCACACTATCAACATATCTCCATCAGTATTTGTCTTGATGTATAGTGTGTGCTCATACGGACACTTTTGAAATCCATTCTCCAGCATATACGTATCGATCCTCGCGTACCATGCTCGCGGGGCTTGCTTCAGTCCGTATAGTGCTTTCTTCAGCTTGTACACAAATTTCTCTCTCCCTCTTTGCACATACCCTGGTGGCTGGTCAACGTACACCTCCTCCTCAAGAACTCCGTTCAAGAAAGCTGACTTCACGTCCATTTGGTGTATCTTCCACCTGTTCTGGGCTGCAACTGCAATGATCATCCGAATAGTATCCATTCTTGCTACTGGTGCGAATACCTCAAAGTAGTCGATGCCAGGCTTCTGCCTGTATCCTTTGACCACTAGCCTTGCTTTCAAACGGTCCACCTGACCGTTGGGACTGTACTTCGTCTTGTACACCCATTTCACTCCAATCGCCTTCTTACCAACTGGTAAAGGTGTCAGCTCCCATGTATCATTCTTCTCGATGGAAGCTATCTCCGAATCCATAGCTTGGATCCAACTTTTGTCTTTTGATGCATCCTCAAAAGTTACGGGATCGCAATCTGTAAACAAACAAAAGTTAACCATAGTCTCATCAGCATCATCACTCTTGTCGTCTCTGTAGACCACATAATCCTGAAGACGGACTGGTGGCACTCTTCTACGTGCTCCACGTGTCCTAGAGTGTGGATCAAATGTCTTCTCTGGTGAAGCATCTGGTACATGTCTGTCTTCTACAGACTCCTCCTCAATACTGACGCTAGGCTGTGTAGTATCCTTCGGAGACCAATCCCAAGCCTCATCTTCGGCAAACTGCACATCACGGCTGATAATCACCTCTCTAGTGTTAGGATCGTACAGCTTGTAACCCTTCGTATCAGCACTATATCCAATGAAGATACATCGCCTGCTCTTGTCGTCCAGCTTTCTCCTCTGCTGCTCGGGTATATGGTGATATGCTATGCATCCAAATACTCGTAGACAAGATACATCTGGCTTCACACCGCTCCAAGCTTCATGTGGTGTCTTTCCTTGAACTGCCTTCGTCGGGCATCTATTCAGTAGGAATACTGCACAAGCAACAGCTTCTGCCCAAAATGGCTTCGGTAGCTGCTTAGCCTTCAACATGCTCCTTGCCATCTCGAAGATCGTCCGGTTCTTCCTCTCAGCTATGCCATTTTGTTGAGGTCTGTAACTTGTAGTCAACTGCCGTCTGATTCCTGCGGTTCTGCAATAGTCAAAGAACTCATTAGAAGTGAATTCTCCTCCTCGATCTGATCTAAGCGTCTTCAGAGTATATCCACTTTGCTTTTCAACAAAAGCTCTAAACTCCTTGAACGTCCGGAATGCCTCTGACTTTTCCTTCAAGAAATAGACCCAAGTCTTTCTCGAATAATCATCCACCAACGCCATCATGTATCTCTTTCCGCCAAGAGATTCCACCTCTATGGGACCACAGAGATCAGTGTGAACTAACTCCAATGGTTGGTTTGCTCGTCTCGCCTTTCCGACTGGAAACGGCTGTCTGTGCTGCTTTCCCAGCAAGCACGCCTCACATGGTTGACTAGGAACTTGGATCGCCGGTAGTCCTGTCACCATTCTTTTTGCAGCCAATAATTTCAATCCTTGAAAATTTAAATGGCCAAACCTGAGATGCCACAACCAACTGCTGTCTCTCACCATCGTCTGGAAGTTCATTTCAACTCCATTTTGAAGAATCCATGGGAACATCCGGTTCTTTGTCATCGGGACTTTGGCAACGATTCTCCGATCTTTGCCTTCAATAGTGCAAACTCCGTCTCGGATTGAAATGCAATGTCCTTTTTCCGAAAGTTGACCCATGCTGAGTAAGTTCCAGCAAAGTCCTGGTACATAATACACATTAGCAATAGTTGCAAATGTACCGTCATTGGCCTGGATTCGGATATCGCCTTTGCCCATGACTTGTATCTGTGATTTGTTTCCGAAACTGACTTCGCCACGAGCGGATTCGTCCAAGCGAGAGAATAACTCCTTTCTCCCACTCATATGGTTGCTGCATCCTGAATCGAGGTACCACATATCTATGTAGTCTTTGCAAGTCTCATTCGTCTTGCATGCCAGAACCATATCTTGGTGTGCGTCGGAAGCGTAAGCTTGCTCCACCCGCTCCTTCTCAACATTTGCTCGACACTCGGATTTGTAGTGTCCGAACTTCTTGCATCCGTAACATTGAATCTTGGACTTGTCACGTCCTCCGGTGTGTCCGCCTCGGGCTCTCTGAAATGTACTACTGCTGGCTTCGCCTCGTCCAGCGGTATAATTTCGGCCTCCACCTCGGCCTTGTCCACGGCCTCGGCTTCCACGATAACCTCCAAGATTCCTTACTTCGACTCGGCTTTGCAACGCCTGCTCTTGGCTTGAGCCGTTTGCCTTCTGGTTCATCCTTTGCTCGTGTGAACACAGCGAACTCATGAGTTGTTCCATCGACATTTCTGCTATGTTGCGTCCCTCTTCAATGGCTGCCACAACATATTCAAATTTAGCGGGTAACGAGCGCAATACCTTTTCCACGACTCGTTGTTCCTCCAGCGTCTCTCCGTTAACTCTCATGTTGTTAACGACTGTCTGGACCCGGTCACAGTATGTCGATACACCTTCCGAGTCAGTCATTCGTAATGACTCGAAATCCCCCCTCAGTGTCTGCAGGCGCATCCGCATAATTCGCTCATCGCCTTTGTATGCCTTTTCCAGAATAGTCCACGCAGCGTGTGATGTTTCCGCCTCTGATATTTTTTCAAATATCGGTTCCTCCATAGCTTGAAAGATCGCAAATAATGCTTTCTGATCTTTTTTACGAGTTTCCATCAGAAAATCTTTTTCTTCCTTTTTCAGCTCGTCGAAAGCTTCGCCGGCTACTTCGGTGTAGCCCGTTTCGACTAAGCTCCACAAATCTTGGGAACGGAAGAACGCCTTTAATTGGATAGACCAATTTTTGAAATTCCGTCCGTTGAATTTTGGTATCTGCAGTGGAATTGTATTAGACATGATTGACCCGAAATACAAAAAATATCGCTCCTGATATTTTGTGTATAACGCTAGCTCTGATACCAAATGTAGGAACAAGCCTTAATTGCCCAGGATAAGATAACTGTCGAACACTAATTCTCACTAATTGTGGTGGAAGAAAAACACACTCGTTATAAATTGAGCTGGAAACACTCGTACAAACAAAGCTAGGAAAATAGTTTAAACTGAACTATATTGAAAACACTCAAATAATACTTGTTGTAAGATAGATAGAGAGAAGCTGAGGGGATGAGGGATGAGGGATGATTTTGCTTCTCGGATGGCCTCTCCTTTTATAGCCGAGTGAAGAGGAAGAAGGAGCGTTTAATTTCTTGGCGTGGGACCCACCACTAATTTCACCTGATTTTTCTTTCATGTGGGACCCACATGGGTCCCAGTTGATCACAATTCAACAACTTCTTCACTGCAGCTAAGACCCTCTTCTTATTTCAAAACCCTAAATCAACTGCCCCACATTAGCAAACCCTCCATTAACATTTCATGAACCATTTCTGGCAGAGATTCAATCTTCCGACAGTAACAAGATTCAAAACATCATCAGCATCCTACACAGAAGAAAATCCAGAAAAGTCAACGATGGTCAACGTCCACTGGGAAAGATTCACGGCGGTTGTTGATTCACCAAATCGATACCAGCGGCTCAAAGATTGAATCTTCATCATTTTCAGTTCAATAAAGCTGTCTCGTGGTCGGAGCCCAAATCATATCAGACTGCAGATTGCTTCTGTACATCGCAACAACTCCGGAATCTTCATCTCCGGCTCCGGCGTTGTTCCCTCCCGACGGCGACTGCACCTCGTTTCCTCCTGACGACGTCGTCGTTTTGTTTCTTTCTGCTTCGTCGTCCACCGGCAACAGATGGTACGACTGACTGGAAAATGAAGCTGCGATGATGCTGACAGTTCCGGAAGCTATCAACGGCCCGGCCACAATGCCTCCGATGATCTGACCCTGGGCGACTGAGAGCGAGATGGCGACGTTGAGAGCTCCGATGGGAATCTGCGACTGGGTGGGTGAAGTAACGAAAGTGGCGGCGAGCGAGAGAATGTCAAACCGGCCATGGAAGGTAACGGTGGAGGAAGAAGAGTTGGGGCTTGGATGACGTATGGTGACGTCAGCGACGGCGCCGGAAGCGGAGAGGACGCAGAGGCAGACGTTCCGGCAGCGCGAGAATTTCGCAATAGCGTCGAGGACGTCGATGCCATTCACGACCTCGAGGACGTACGGGCTCGCAATTGGGTCGGGTTCCCGGGTGAATATGGCGGGTGGTTTGTGTTTGTTTTTGGATCCGGGCGGGCGGCCTCTGGGTCGTCGCTGGACTTCGATGCTCGCTCCGTCGATGTTACTGTCTTTCGGGTCGCGTTGGGAACGGGTCGGGTCAGCTACGCTGCAGGCTCCGCCGCTGCTGCTCTGGTTATCTACGTTGCGGGAGACTACTGGATAAGTTAAAGGGTGGCGATGGAGGTCGGAGAAGATGGCGGCGGAGGTGTTGGGGTTGGATTCTTTATGGGGATCCATGTATTCACGATTCATGATGTGGGGTGGGTCTTTTTGAGGATTCAGAGGTTTCTCTGATCTGGGTTTTGTTGATCCTGGATGTCTATGGCGTTGGTGGAGGGTTTGATGAGTATTTTGGTTTAGAGAGAGAAGAGGGCGATGCTGATGAAGATGGGACTGAGGGGTTGACGGGGACTTAGGGTTTGTAGTTTGTCTCATTTTATCCATTCTTATAATTACATATAAATAAAAATTCTAAACAATACTGAAAATGATGATCTAGTCAGTATTTAGGACATAAATTAATTATAATTATTTTTTAATAAAAATTATTCCATTAGAAAAATAGTGCGGACGACTCTAATTTCAACAATAACAATAACAAAATTGTCAATCTACCAACTTTTTCAACATGCAACTATAAGAAGTAGGGGAATGGGATGCTTCAGAAATTGATTAATTGTATGACATTACTTTGGATAGAAGTCGCAACGTTTAAGAGCATTGGTTAGAGGTATGCCACGTGTACAAGGTAATTGGTTTACGTGGAACCTAGCCCGGTTGATGAATTTTGAACCGGATGAGTCAACTGAATTGATTTAGACCGTTGATATGAGAGTGAACCGAACCGAGTGGATTGAAAGTTTGTTTAACACAATTGTTGTGTATTGGGATGTGTTGGAACACTTAGGCTTTCAAGTAAGCTCAATCACTGCAGTGAAGTTGGAATAAGCATGTTGGGTATTTGCTCAATTGAGCTAAAAAGTTTTGTTTGAACTTTGGAAATGTACAAAAAAATGGACCCAATTTGCAGCTCACATAGTTTGAATGAAAATCTTCCAAGGAAAAAGAGAGAACACTTTGTAGGTAAGCCTCATGCTCAAAGATGATTTAGCAAGAGGAGTTCAAATTCAAAGTGTGGAATAATGCAAAGGAGATCTTGATTGATGGTGTCTGGACTTTGGTGTCTTGTATCTAATATGTGTGCCCACCCCACCTCAAACCACCCAATTGTAGACTTGATGCACAAATCTTGGCTTGTGGGTCATGCCCATTCACTTCCAAATTTGGGGTCATTGTGGTCCCATTTCCAAGCCCTATCTATCTCCCCTTGGCTCCACCAAACCCTCTTAAATTTAGGTTCCCATCTTCTCCAGGCCCCCCTATACCCTATTGCCTCCTCCTCAGACATGATATCTTAGCTTCTTCAATCCAATTTAAATGCAAGATGTAAAGCTGCAACCTTGCTTGGATTTGCTCAACTTTGATCTTGCATGTTTTGATTGATGATGTTTTGTTGAAGTAGTTGGCTGGTCATTAGAGGGCTGATGTGTGTGTCACATTAAGAGTGAGCTGTATTGGTGGTTCTGCACATGGTTTATTGAAGTGGGGAAGTTTGAAGACTCAAGTTTCAACCACTATGGATCTTATCAATATGAGGTTGTTTAAGAATGTTGGCCTGTAGAGACACATGGGTATAATATGCTGAAACATGTAAAAAGGGGAGAGCTTGATCCTACATTTTTGAGGTCTTAATCTGTATGCTGCATTGATAAAAAGTACATGTTACAAAAACAAGAGTCTGGGAGACCAACAAAAGTGAAGTGAAGAGGATAACTGCAACAATAGAAATACAATGGCTCAGGAGGTCATATATGACACAGGTCGAGCAAAAACAGATCACAGAACAATATGGGCCGTCGAGAAAGCCATGACTTGAATCCAAAGGAATGAGTGGCTGGGATTTGATCATATACGAGCTACATATGAGTTGGCCTGCGTGACATATCGCACCCATCTATATGGATTGTAGGACTGGGACTTCTTTGCTATCTGCAAGTATTTTACCTAAAATGAAAAGAAACTGGTCACACTGCATAGCCGGCAGAAAGTAGTGAACAAAGTGGCATTAAGAATCAATAACTGGACAAGAAAAGCAAATTAATCAGAAAGTTCATATTAACCTCTCTAATTCAATGTATTGGATGAGCATGGCTATCTTGTTGGATTTGGAGGCCCCATGCTAAAGTTAGGTTTTATCTTTTTTCCATTGATTTTTACAAAAAACTCGGTGTAATTGATGCATGTATGTTTTTCAGATTATATCATTCTTTTTTGACACTAACCATGCAAACTTGTAGCAACTAGAATGTCTATCCTATGTTCTTATCTTGTCTCATTATTGACTATCTTTGCACCTCTTATTTATCACAGCTGACGCTTTTATTATCTTACTTTTACGTTTATATTTAAAAATTATATGAATACATGAGGATTACGAAACATTACTTTGGAGACGAAATTATGTTTTCTCGTAACTTAGTTATATATACAAATTTAATACTACTATAATTTATGTGACAAATTATGGGACATAACACAATTACAAAGTCAAAAAAACTTCCTATTTTTTTACTTTAGTATCGACTGGCAACTCAATTCTTGAACTTTAAATCATGCAATCTTAAATTGAGACATTAAGCTAAGAAATAAACTGTGAATTGAAACGTTGAATTTTAGGTTTGGGAGGTGGAGGCCTTGTGCAAGTGAACCATTTGCACGGGCAATCATGGGGCCATGTGGATGAGTTGGGAAAACACTTCCAATAACATTGAGTAAGATGTGTACCTCAAGCCTTGAAACATTATACATTGGTATGACAAAGTTCATGCTAACAGGCCCAGATTCCCTAGCAATGTTCCCTGCAGAGTAATGGGATATCTCATGAACATATACTGCTATACTACTATCAAAGACTAGAGACAATCATGTACCGTGAGATTCCTGGGAGAATGTCAGTTTTGCTCGCAGCATGAGCTCAGATTCTCCCACAACCTGTTTATATGATTAAGTATTGACATGATTGTCTTTTAAAAAGAAATGCCAATACTTACGATCATAGTTAAAGTGAATGCATCCGGCCATTAAAAAAAATTTAGGAGAATCAATTTGAGTGAAGATACCTTCTTTATATTCCATTCAAGTTTCTTAGTGGCTTCCTTAAAGTCTGTAGTCTGTCCAACAGCTCCTGGTTCTAGCTCGAAGTTCACTCTGGAAATCCGCATTTTATTAGTGTGAAAGTAATTACAGACCACAGTTTCTTTCTAACCAAACAGAACATGGTTATGATCCTTAATTAATTAAATGAAACACCCATGCTTGCAAGTTAGAAAATAAGGAACCAACCCAGCATATCACTTGGAACTATCACTTTATATTGTAGTATTAATGTGTTACACAAATCGTAATCAATAATAGCTTCATGTTCAGCTTAAAAAGATATTACCAGAAAGTTTTTCAATTCACTTATCAAAGAGCCTGAATGTACCTGGATGTATATTTTGGCAGAGGCAACTGCACCACAACTGTATTGGCAGTAGTTTTTGAAGGAAATTGAGCATTTATCTTAATGATAACTTCAGCCTGAATAACAGCAGCTTGTTACTCTATGTATGTTATTCAATAAACTTCCAAAATGATGTTCAAGTAGAACCAGGTCCCATAGGTAAGAAGAGGCATTCCATCAAATGGAAATTCAAATTTCAAAATAATACTAATTTTACATCTGCAATTTAAATGTTTAAATGGAATTTTTGGTCCTTATAGTAAGTCATTCTAATTTACAAAGGCAGCTGCAATCGGAAGATTGTTTTTATTTGCAGGCAGAAACAAACACATGTAGAAATAAAAATAGTACCTTTAGTGCCCCAGCTTCCTCAATCAAAGTATTTATACGAAAAGGAGGCTTGAACTCTTGTGTTATACGATAGTTCATGACAGGGAACTCACCATCGGGTGGTACCTAGCAGGAATTAACAGGAAGAAGGGATAAAAACATGACATTCAAGAACAGAACATTCATTTTTCAGCTTGCCCTTAGCGTCACTCACCAGACTCAGAGTTTTGTCTATGTCAAAACTATCAAGATGGACAGATTCGTGGAAATTACAATCATCTAACACCACTGGTCCAGATCCAGATGAGCTATTGTAATCTGCCACAGAAAATCAAAGACTGTACAGAATATGCACCGAGTTCACTATCAAAATTGTTTTTGATGATGTGCTCAAATATGCATGGCTTTCATTTCATTACAGAACTAGACAGTTTCACCAATTGTCATTATCACATAAAAAGGGAATGCCATTTAGGAACCAAGTTGACACTCAAGACTGATCTAGATAAATGCAGCATTCAATATTCTTGATAACATGAGTATATATATTATTTAAGAGTAATTATAGACTTCTCGGCAGTATCAGCAAATGCTACAAAGACACCAAAGATGTTTCTATTGATAGGGAAGACAAACCATACCATATATTGATCTTCCGCTTCTCCCAATGTTCAGATCGTCATTAAGAGCCAATCGAATTTCTGGATTGCCAGTAAGATAGCTCTTCATCAGAATAGTGCCATCAATCTCGGATGTCAGAATGTAACCCTGTCAAGGAAAAGATACAAGAAAATAGTGGTCAGAAAAATGAAGACCTTGCTTTGAAACTTTTACAAATGGCAAATAAAACAACATAACAGGAGTAACGAAAAGAAGAGTAAATGAGAATTTGCACAGCATATATCTATAGGCACTCACACTAGAACTGAATGTCATATTAATCTTCTCAATGATATCCACAAATATTTCTTCCCTCCTCTGTCCACCAGGCTCATTAGCTACAACGGATTTGGTTACAGCCGTCCCTGGCATTCTTTTATTTCCTTGCTGAATCCAAAGCATGATTTGCGAGGTCAAATGATTTGTCATGATTTCCGACCGAGAAAAACAGGAAAATGAGACGATGCAAGATGTGTACGCTGCACTACCGTAAAAATGGAAGCAGGGTCAAGTGGTTGTAACCGAGTTACATGAGGCGTCACTGGCTCATTGAACACATATGACTTAAGGACTTCTGTTGAGGTTCTTTGCACATAACCGAAGTCCTGGAAGAAAAAAATCACATTGAGGTGTGAGCTATGAATATTAATTAACCTACCATCTTAATAATCGTCAAAGAAGGAGCTACATAGGTTATAATGGACTGCTCATTTTAAAGGCTCCTGTCTAATTGATCTCTCCTTTTGTTTTGCTATAATACTTGACAAATGTGTTTGCACCCAAAAATATGCAGCTTACATTGGATCTGAACTACCACATGTGATGGATAGATGAATGTAATAATTACTGTAAGCAATGAAACGATTGTCTTCCTAAAGATTAAGACAGCGTATGAAGCAGAAAAAACATTTTCAGCTATAAAAGAAACAATTTCCAAATGCGTTGCAGCGGAAAACACTTACGATAACTTCATCAAGCAACTCATACATGAGCACAAAATTTTTCCGCAAAGAATCTTCATTGAGTACCCCAAGGTAATCCTTAGTGACTCGAGCAATCCTTTGTAGTAGCTCCAAAACCAGAGAAGGAGATACATTTGCCCTGGTAGTTGCAGCAAAGAACAACCCCACGACCTTGACATGAAAATAGTTCACTCCATCTACGTTCTATACCAGAAATCACCCGAGATGAAATTGTTACAGGTTAGAACAGCAACAAAACCCATATATCTCATACCACACAGCGAATATTCCACACGCACACAAAAAAAACTTTTTTTTTTTTCTAAACATAGAAAATACCTACAAAAACAGGTGGAGCCTCCCCTTCACCATCCTCATTCCAGAACTTCACTTTGCGGAAAAATACTTCTGAACTCCCCTTCTGTACCTCACCACGATCTGAACCACCATGACCACACCACAACTTCAACTCAATTTGCACAATGCATGCCAATACAAGAAGAGGAAAAAGGACAAAAATCTATCATTTACTACAATGATCTCGACAACGCACAAACAGTTCTATCCGTCATTTCAGCAGCTAAACAATTACATTAACATGCATGAACTACTAGCAACTTGATAGCATTTAAACTCATCATGGAACTCAAAATGGGATCCTAATATTCATTTCATCTATAAGAGAATCCACTCATAATAATCAATAACAAAAAAGCCAAATTGACGACCAAAACCAAAGCCCCAATTGTGTTAATTTCCAACCAAGCAACCTCAAAAACTACACTGCAAACAAGATCAGTAAAAATTTTCAATATTGGGCATTAAATAAAATCAAAAGGTCAATCTACACACCAAACTGTCCAGATCAACCAAAAATCTCCCAAATTCACTTCGACGAAATTAAGTGCGCAGAAGCATGAGATGAACGACTCACAATCGCGGAAAACGATGCTGTCGCCTCGCTGCGACAGGACGAAGAACTGCGAGATCATCGATTCAATAACTAGATCGAAAACGACGACTGCGAATTTCTCAACGGCCTTCTTCTCCTTTTCTTCCTCCCAACTCGCTTTCGATTTTCGCAGATCGTCGACAGCTCCGGTTCGAAGCTTCGCGTGGGAGCGCTTGGGTTGGGCTTCGGCCCAATTTAAATGGACACGAAGCTCAACTCAGCCCGTCCCAGCCCATTAAGGCCCAAGTTGGATTTATTCTCTACCTTTTTGGTGTTCATGTATGTTGTTTTTCTACAACAAAAAGTCACTCATCTTATGATTCTAAGTGATGAATGGATCATATAACGTTTGATGGACTCTTTAATTCATTAAGGCGTGATTTGGAGCGGATATGGAAATAACTGAGCTTACGCTTTTTTTCACGACAGAAAATGAAATGAGAGAATCTTCGTTCGCTGTAATACTCAGTTTAACACTGACAAAACATATGACTCACGAGAGCAACAGTGAGTTCATCCTGAGTATATAATACTCCGTAAAGCTCTAAAAACATCGTTTCGGGGCAAATGGCAATGCCTTTAATTACAAGGTGAGGAGCCCTTGTTCACATTTTGGCAAATATACACTACATGGTTTTATACAAGGACTTCACAAAATCCATGAATGCAGGTTAGCCCTGTTCTGAGAAATTGAGCTAGCGAAATTCAACATGTTCAGGTCCAGAATTGCTCGTCTTTGATCAAGAACTTTGTTCTTTCATGCCCATTTGGGGAGGTGAGAGCCAGAGTCCATTTCTCAAAAGTGCAGCTGAGGAAGTCATAGTAACCTCCATGGATGGAGAGCATCTCTTGCTTCACTTTTTCCACGATCCATGGATACATCGTCAGGTTTTGCAACGAACAGTTTATCGATTCCTATGCAGATCAACATAAGGTCAATAGTCGAACCACCAACACTTCACCTTCCAAGCTTATAATCTAACTAGTTTTTTTTTTTTTTTTTTTTTTGATGGAAACTTAAGTACCTTTTCGCAATGCTTGCATTGCTGATCAAAGGGTAAGTGGTTTGCTGCAGACATTGAGCTTAGCTTCGCCACCTTCCCCGACGCGACCCATTTCTCCGTAAAGGTACTGAAGAAATGGAATCAGTAAAAAAAATTCAGATGTTAAAGCTCAAAATCAGAATGAGGTAATAAATAATCCAAGTGAGGAAAAGTACTGGCTAAAACCTGGGGGTAGCGCTATCTTCCATCCTCATCAAGGCTTCGATTCCAGCGCAGCAAGTGTGTCCTACGACAAATATATGCTCAACCTGCCGAAGCAACACAGTTTAGATTCTACACGAAACGCACGGGGCACAAACAACATAAATAGAGCATCTGTAGAAATGAAAATGAGCGATGTTCAATATTCATATCCTGGAGAAACGAATATATTTTAGAACATACTTTAAGGGTGTTCACTGCGAATTCAAGTGCAGCAACGGTCTCGGACGGTCCATGCTGCAAAAGATTCAGACACAAAGTGACAAACTGGAAACTGAAATCTCCGGCTCAGATTACTTTTCTACATATGCAAAAAGTATCGATGTGGATAAAAAGATAACCTTGGGAGGTGGTACTAAATTCGCCACATTTCTAACCATGAAGGCTTCGCCAGGTTGGAATCCGAGGATGTTGGACGGACAAACTCTAGAGTCTACACAAGCAACAACCATGAACTGTCCTTCCAACTTGTCAGTTGAACACCTAAATCATCCGAATCTCAAAACTCTCTTCCAGTCCTTCTCTATGCGAATAAAAAAAATGCTGACGTAGCGAAGGGTGTATGTAACGTTTACCTTTGGGTTCTGAGCTCTAGCAAGGGCCTGATAGTGCTCCGACTCTTTCCTGATCCGATAAGGCGACAAAATTACAAGAAAGTGTCGGTCAGCGACACTTTTCCACCCAACAAGGATAAGGACTAAGAGCACTATCAAAATTCATAACCAAAACCAAAACCATTCTCATACAAATATGTGTTCCTCTTGAAGCTCAGAAATCTTCTCTTCATATCCTCGAACAAGCTCGCCCCATTATCAGCGTCATTTCCTTGATTCATCTTGAATGAATCGAGGAAAGTTGCAGAACTAGACATGGCGTTTCCTCTACAAAAAAAACACAAATCTGAGACTTATTTGCCACTTTTCTTCTCAAGATCTTCAGCAACAGATACTCAAAACTCTTCTAAGTGGCGTATCTGATCTGACTACCTGGTAAGGCCTGAAAAAACTAGGTCAATTTTTTCAACCTGGTGACTTTCAGACATGTATACCTGCAAAAATTCACCAGAAATCCTTAACCTCAAAAACAGCGAAGCAGCACAGACACTCCAGACCAGACCATGAGCCAAAAAATCTACAAGCTTGAGCATCTTACTGACACTGAACCCAATCCAGTGAATTTACTGAGAAGCCCTGATGAAAAATTAGGAGACCCCTCAGCTCGGATCCCCGCAGATGGACCAGTTTTCAGAACCCCATTTCCTGTAAAATCAAGTAAACCTTAAAGTCAGTCTGTGTTAGAATTGAAGCCTTGAAGGAGTGGAATTTGTTAAGGAAGCTGATGAAGAAAGAACATCATACGAATTCTTCTGAGTATCATCATCGTCAGATTCAGGTAAGGGGAGTTTAGTGCAGGATTTTGGAGTGGGAAAATGGAGAGGAAGGTGTGGAAAGATGCATTAGATTTTGATGTTGGTTGAGTATTGCAATTTTCTTGTATGCTCTTGCCACGTCAGTCTTACTGCAGACGCATATCTTTCCAACCATAAAATAAACCGTTTGTTTTGTCAAGTGCTGTCGTTTTGATGATCAAGTCACATGGTTTTCTTCATGATAAAAATAATGAATTTGCATCAAAGTTAGGGATTTGGATCAAGAATTGAGATCACCATGTTAATCCAATACCCATTTATATGACAACATATTTGTGCAACACAGTAAAATACAACAGGAACTATGGTGGAATTTGCGGTAGAATAAGAAAAAAAAAAAAAAATACAACATTAAATTAGTAAACTTATGTGGTAATATTGTTAGTGATTATCTAGGATTGAAGATGGATGAGATGTGGTGTAGTTATGAGTCACATGGGGCATGGAAAAGCACAAATGAAAGCATACACAACAAGGACTTAATATGTTGACAGTTGACCCATGACAGGGAGGGATCATATCTAGCTGAATCTTCTAAAGATCAACAACACAAAAACACATGAGGTAGAACTTGAGACACATTATCTTGTTGTTAAAATATGGATGTTTCACATACAAGCTTACTCTGTTTCAAAAGGGAAAGACTGAGATCAGGTAGAACTAATCAGTAGGATTGTATACCATCCAGGGCGCAGAAAGAGCGTCTGCAAATACGAAACAAGGGCACCAAAAATCAGTGAAAAGGCAATTTAGGGGAAGCCAGTTGAGCCCTGGAAATATATTTATAAGTCTAATATAGACCTTTAGTGGCAATTGCGTACAACATGAAATTCAAAATCAAAATAAATACATGAACTGAGTGCATCATACGAGTCCGAAAGGCCAAAAGTATTACTTGAGGATTCCTAACTCCAACAAAGCATGCCATTATGTACTAATAAATTTTAAAAGCTTGGAAAATCCCAATCATGGTCATAGTCCCAAAAAACATTTCTCAAAATTTTTGCAAGATCGCACCACTGGCTTAAGTTTTCACAAATATACAGTCGCTCTGTTTGCATCTTACAAAATTCAAAGGAACGAATATCTGATGGAAGTTTTAGAAAAAAATTATAATCTCCCAAAGTATCCATAAAGACATTTGTGTTTCGTTAGCTATATGGAAAACATGTAGAAAATAAAGATAAGAACTGCAAACTTTCTCTCCTGCATTTTTGTTCCGAGGAAACCAAACAGAAATCCCCATTTTACTCTTCAAAACCTTGCAATCCCTCAATTTTTCCGGGGCCAAAAGGGGATGTTAATGGTAACAAATAACTGTATCTAGAAAACATTATGTATCAGCTTCACTGAAACTGTGATCAAATTATCTGAATTTCTAAACTGAGGAAATGATGACATTACAAGTTTAACCTTTTGAGCAAGATGATGTATAAGAGAAGCGTAAAACCACTGATTGGCTGTTATAAGTTATAACAATGGAATCCGCTACCTCTCCACCTAATAACAGCTAACATCTTAACGTAATAACAACATGTCACAGAAGACATACAAACACGAAGCAGCATGTATAGATAAAGTCTTTAGACCTGCAACAATACCTCAACCAGAGCTCCCTTTTTCCTAAATTTTCATCTTCATCCTTCATAATCCAAAGCTCTGAACAAGTTTCGACAAAGAACAACACCCAAAATCATTTACACTACACCTCAACCTCGGTTTAGTCGCCTCCCAATCTCTCATTTTCCAACAAAGCCTTGATCTTGTTACAATGGGTATTTCCTCGGCCTGCCTCTCTTCTTCTTAGTTCCATCATTAGCAGACCGTACCCCAAATGACATTTCCACACCCATCCTCAAAGGTGTACCCTGTTGGGTCTGTGTTTGCGGCCGGTGAAGAGGTGACTGTGAATTCTGCTGAACTGGTTGAGGTTCGCTGTTGATCTTGCTAGCATTGCTATCGAACAATGGAGGCATCCAATTCGGAAACGCCTTCCCACCATTTCTAGATTCCGAACTCTTAAACCCTACTGGAAAACCTGCCCAACAACAGTAATAGGCTTCCTTTCCAGGCACTAATGGCGGCAAATCAGGAATCTCGGCACCATGTAATGCCCTTTCACAGCTTTGGCACCTCAAACAACACCCCTCATAAACCCTAGGATACTCATACAGTACATAACAATAAGGACACATCGTCCAGAAACTCAAGCTCAGATTAATATTGGCATTACGATTAGGAGCCTTCGAT
Organism: Umbilicus rupestris; assembly: GCA_963678935.1. Taxonomy (NCBI): domain Eukaryota; kingdom Viridiplantae; phylum Streptophyta; class Magnoliopsida; order Saxifragales; family Crassulaceae; genus Umbilicus; species Umbilicus rupestris. Next base: position 11,815,899 of record OY787619.1, read on the forward strand.
CCCTTCTGCTTGCTACTCGACTCACTCTCACCTCTACTCGCCGGCATCTTCACCTGCTGCTGATTGTGCGGCTGCGGAGTGCTGAAATTGATCTGAAACCCCTGCGACTGCTGCGGCGCCGAAAACTGACTTTGAGTTCCACCAGAAACCAAATCCACCCTCGTAAACGGAACCAGCAGCTGATCAAACCGCGGCTTCTTCGCCGGATCCGACAGCGTCGCCCATGCATCAGCCACGAGCTTAAACGCTTGATCCGCGAACGGGAACTTACTCTTATCCGGATGCAGAAGCAGCGCCAGCCGCCGATACTGCTTCTTGATCAAATCCACGTCATCCGTCCTGCGCTCAATCTGGAGAATCGAGTACCAGTCGTGATGCTGCTGGTTGACACGCTTTTCAGACGAGATCAGCACTTCGGAAATCGCGAGGATCTGATCGGATCCTTCCAGTAGCGGCTCGCTTTCCTGAGCCAGGATTGCGAAGTCTCGCGCGCCGACTAGGTCCCGAGATTGAAGAAGCTTCTCGGCTACGGCTAGGAGTCGCTCGCCCTCGCCTCTCGCCCCCGAGCTAGGGTTTTCCATTTCGAGGTTTTCTCGGCTGTAATGCACTCCGAATTTGGTCCCAACATAAAATTTATATAATCAAATTTATTTTTGTGTAGCTTAAATTATTACTCTTAATTTGGTTTCATTATTTCACTTATTCAAATAGCTTCTCTCAAATAATAACCCGACAAAAGAGTCAAATATTTTTACTGGATGGATTGATTGAGATCAGGAGTAGAGAGTGATCACTAGTTTTTCTATAAACGAAACGATTTTTGAGGACGAATTTCTATTAAAAAATAATTATATTTAACTTCTGCGAAACACATAATTATATATATATATCAACTTTTGGTCAGAAAGGCGTGGGTTCAAATCTCATTCTCAATGAGAGGTAATACTAAGTTCCAACAAGATGAGAGTTCACCATCAGACATGAAAATGCAGCCTAAAAAACACAGCTACATGCATTCCTGCAAAGAGGTTGATGAGGAAACTCCTCCAACATCAAGGCGTATCTTTGTCCCCAGGGGCGGGCTTTGAGGCAGCCGGAGACTGGCCGTCATTTTTATCCTTACCGGAGGACGGAGATGCAACGGCAGCCATCTCCATGGCCTCTTCCTGAGTGACATTTGCTGGATCCGGGTCTTCGTGTATTGGGAGTGTGCGTCTGGAGCCTTCCAAGGCTACACCAAGAACTATGTTTTCTTCCAACGCCGGCCTGGGGGTGGCCGGCGAGGATGCCAATGGCTTCATGGTGTCCGTCTTTTCAGTGCTTGACCTGGAATTGGACCCTGGTGGCTGAGTACTGTCAGCGGCTACTTTCTGTCTGCTTAAATCTCTCTGGACGGTGACATCATCATACTCGGTACTTGGGATCTTTGCATCTGAAGTTGATGCAGATACGACCTTTTCTACATCTTTATGCTTTTCTACATCTTTATGATTCGGCGTCGGAGTACCAGGTTCAACCTTGGACTTGGTTTTGTCGTCCCTGGTTTTGTAGGAGGGTTCAATCAGTAAATATGGCCGATTGATTCCTGGCCTGCGGCTGAAGTTGGTTTCAGAATATGGTATATCCAAGTCAGCCTCCCCATAAACTTTCTGTATGGTGCGAATAGGCGTCGCAAGCCTGGCTCGATGATGGCTAACGATTCTGAGAAGATCGGTTAATATTGCTTCCTGTAAAATATACATTTGATCACAATTTAAAACCCGAAAGACTGAGTGGTAAAAACATAATGCGGACACGAGTATAAATAGAGATGTAATGTTAGTTGTGTCTGAGTGATTTTACCTTCACGCATAAGTACTCCTCAATATGCGAGGTTTTCACAAAGCAAGATATCAAGATCTGAAAAGTCGAAAGCAATAGGAGTTATGCGATTATTAGAAGAGCCAGGATAAATGAGGGATTAAGAAAAATAGCCGACAAACTAACCATAAGAGCTTGATTCTCGGGGTTAACATTTTCAAGGAAGACTCGTCGATGCAGTCTTTGTTGCTCTACTTGAGGGTTTTTAGCCAAAACTTTACGCATGTCAGCTACAATATTCTGCATTCCAACATTTCATGGTAACATTTCTCAGAATATGAGCGACAATGCCTTGAAAATTAGTAGCGACAGGATAAGTAAACGATTCTTACGTTAATTTTATTGACATCTAAATGACTGATAGCCAGATGAGTCTTTATACGCCAATGACTCTTCTGGGTTAGATTTCTCACAACATTGACAGTGAATTTGTGATTCGGGATACGAATGGCTTCACGATCATCGCCTCTAATTATTGTCGGTGACCACCAACCCACATGCTGCCACATTGCATCAGATTCAATAGACAAATATATACGGAAATAAAAATCAATCATCGTAACGTCAAAGGTGATTTTTTTATACAAAAAGAATGTATACAAACCTCGACTATACCAGAAACTTCACTACCGTCAATCTTTGTCTGGATCCACTCATTCAAAACGAAAGGCCGAGTCGCATGTATCATGACACTTGAAAGAAAATTTGTAAATATCTGAAATATGAATATAATGATGAGTGACGGACTAGACTAGCTCAGACCGTATCGATAAGTAATGCTAACGAAACTTTGAATAAACCCATAGATTTGATAAAATGAGAAGCGAATCATGCAGCTTATACCTCTCGCCCAGCTAGTGTAAGTAATACTGTCCCAAGCCCTCCGGCTGTTAACCACTTCTGTGTAGAGAAGCCCAGCAACTCCATGAATAATGAAACAGCTGCAACCCACACGCCGGTGTACATAGCTTTCCCAGTAAATTGTAAGCCCATCTGCGAAGTGCGGAGCGATAATTACCACACGGTACAGACTGTGGACTAGTGCCGCAAAACATACAATCCAAGCTTTATACTTTTGATTTTTTTTCTATGAACAAAAATACAATTTTTGAGCTATAATATTTTTAATAGTGCGGCTGATATCATACTAATACTATGGTTATCCTACAAATGATCATCATCGTCATCCCTCAAAGCCAAAGGTTTGTGACAGTCTAGCGGCAACTATGCCAAATAATGTAGTGGTAAAGAATTATACATTGTTTGCACCGCTGGATTCATTTGCCTCCATGAAGAACTTTTGCGATTGTTGAATGAAACTGCAGGCGGTGAGAAGAAAATCAAACATATATTTCATTTACATTACTGAAAAGCTGCCCGGTAATGCATTAGCCATTTGCGGAAAATGCTATGTTAACAAATTAAGTAAGAACACAATATCTTAGATCACATAAATTCTACTATTCACTAACCTTGATAAGCAATATGCAAATGCTAGCACAGAAGCTAGTGATCGTACAAAAGTCAGAAGCCGTTTTTTGACTGCTTGGCTTGCTTCCGTAGATAAATTCAATGGATCAAATGCCCTGATAAAGCTTTAATGAGACTTCTAAACCAAAAAAGGATCGTACGAAATTACTTTTGTTTTGTAAAAAAGTAAGAAGAAACACGAAGTTCAGGAAACCTGCATGTGAGTGTAACACCAGTCCATAACAGTACGGGTTGTATGTATGAGCTCATTATATGATGAGTCCGACTCTTCTTCCAGCTGTTGTCATTTTTCTGAAAGAAACATGTCCGTAGGTGCATATATGAAACTGTGATTAAGTATCATGAAACAATGATGAACAAACTTAAATATGAACAAATTGCGTCAGCAGCACTTACACGGAAGAATATTATTCTGATCAGACGCAGGATTGGTGCAAGACCCCAAGTGGAAAATACAATGATACCAACAGCAGGAATAAGTTTCAAAGCTAGAGGGCTCCCTTGAACAGCACTACATGACCTGCATGGTATACTTCAACGATATTACATACATTAAAGGTTACATAAGTCTGTATAAAGAAACACATGCGTAGATTAACAAACCTTCCCAAGACAAAAGCGGCAGATTTCAGAAAAGGAACGCTATTGCCTCCACTTGGGTTCAAGATGGATCTACAAAGAAAAACTCTACACCTGGAAGGCACAAGTGTTTTTGCTCGACTTTTTCGGTTTAATAAATGAAACCTCCACGCATCCTAGGCCAAGCAAAAGGCGATTTCCAAATCAATAAAAAGTTTTGCCTTCCCATTGACAGTAAGTAGCATATTTTTCATAGACAATCCATCAAATTATTATCCTTACTAACGAACAACTGCCAGCAGTGCCCTTTTCCAATTTAAAATATGATTCGGCAAAAGTGAGAAGTACAATAGTTGGGAAACCAATATCATCTCATTAACATATTCTAGCACTTGGGAGTTACGGAACTTGGGTTGTTTCAACTAATTCCATACCGAAACATACGATGACTGAGATATCCTCGAACAATATGGACGGCCTCTTTTATTGTTACCCTGCTGAAGAAGATATAAGTCGATAACTTAAAACGGTTGGCGAATGAGGGAAAAAATACACATGATTTAAAATAAATGCAGCAGAACAAAGTACTTACTTTACAATGACTGGAGCGAACACGGTCATCATGAACTACCCAATCTCGTACCAATGGAATGGAAACAGCAACAGCCATCGTTCTAAAGGTGAACTAGTATCCGCTGCAGAATTTCATACTGCTTTTAGAGCACTATCCATTCCACAGCCCGGAATCAAAACTGCCCAAAATGATGCGGACTGCGATCAAATCACAACAATTTGATATGACGATTTCGCATATCAAAACATATATAACTCAAAGATGGAAAAAATGCAAATTTAATTTATTCACATCCATTTTAACTCAAATAGTATACAAACAACATGCACTTGAAAGTTGAAACATCACTACCTCAAACTGAGCTCAGATCATACCAAAACCCCAAATATTAACTGACCTAATTACCAACTTTCACAACTTAACAAGCACAAATTCCATTAGATGAGCTTAACATCCCAAGCAACCACAACTCATCTCTAAACAATCAAGACTTCAAACCATCAACACAATACAATCAAATGCATTCAATCAAATCAATCTGCACAACAACCATCAACAATCACCGACCAAAAACCATCATCAAACATCAAAACTCACCGACCTAACCCTTCCTCCTCGGCTCGCTGATTTCAACTCCAATAACTCTTGATGAAATCAACCTCCTAAAATGGAAAACCGGGCGCCGGTCGCGGAGCTTGTTAACCAACCGATGACGTGTTCGAGTCGATTTGCGTCGGTTTTGCGTCTTCCGTCTCCTTTAAGAGACTTTCTCGTGGCCCCCCGTTCGATGCGATTTTCATTTTTTTTCTACTGTGCCGCGTCATCCGCTTCCTTATCTGTTACTAGGGCTCCAAACGTACGAGCCGCTCGAACTCTAAATATTAAATTTATATTCGGTTTCCATTCATAACTTTAAATATTTATGTACGAGTATCGGAGTATTCGAGTTCGGCTTAAATTTTATCAACATCGAAATATAATCAGGTTCATAAATAAGCTATTCGTTTGTTAGTTCGGTTCAATTCTAAATTATGTTACTAAATTGTGCTCATTCACACAATTAAAAAATCCAAAAATTGAAAATTTTATTTTAGATACACACTAAATTAAGGAAATACAGTAAATTATTTAATAATTAACGTTTCCGAGTCACAAAACGACATCAGTGGATGTCGTTTTCGCGGAACCAAGAAAATGGATGTGTTCTCCTATTTCAAAACGACACGCACCTTGGCGTTTTGATCGAGACGAGGTGTATTTATTAAGGTTTTTTGGGTGGATATGAATGAGGGTTCGTGTTGGAAGATTGAAAACGAGATGTTGAAAGTTCAATGATTGATCGATCGAGCATTTCACGATTTGCAAATGTGTTTTTCATGTTTATTTTCATAGTAATAAAAAATCAAATGAGTTTGCGTCACTTTCTTTCTTTGGGTCCAAGTATCGTTGGGCCGGTTTTGGGCTTACATGGATTTGGCCCATTATAGATTCCGCCCATGTCTTCTTAGCCCGAAGAAGTTTGTCGTGCACGTGGCTTGTTCCTATTGGATATTTGGATCTAATTGGATCTTCCGCAAATCAATGATTGAGTGAACAATGTGATAAACATTGAAGAAAGGGGTTAACCTAATTATTTCATTGTCATTTAGATTGTTATATATAAATGATTGTTATAGATAATATCAAGGACTAAGACCCAAAAGTGACATTCCTTCTTAGAGATTAGATTAGAATAAATTGTGACAAGTAATTTGACACCATCAAACTCCAAATTGCCCACCTCAAAGTTCCAAAATATTATTTGTTCCTATCCTACGTGTTACCTAAAATTATAGGAAATCAGATCCGGTAATACACAACTAAACACAGTCAATTATTGATTTGACGTAGGTTTTTATTTTTAAAATTTTGTTCTTCATATAACATTTATCATCAAAACAACATCGTTTTAATATTATTATATTTGATTTGGCTGCGCGGGATTTAAATTCAAATTATTAACTCTCTCGAATTTTATAAAGATGCACTCGATTCAGCTATCGTACAATCAAGAGAAAACTTTGATAATTGAATAAAAAAGTGTAATTTTAATATCAAAAGGACATAATTTTACTCGAAGAAAATTTGTAACTACCAAAAACAATATTTATATCATAAGCTTAAATCATTCATGAAATTACATATTCTTAATATTATTATTTCAAATAATATTAATTTTAAATGAGAATTGGCGGCCGTTTTTAATTTTGTATTGGAGCAAATTGATTCATAGAAGTTACTTCATGCACGATACCTTGATCATCAAGTAATCAATAACTAGATAAAATGAATCAAAAATATAACCACTTGCTAATTTTAATAAGTCAAAATTAATTCGTTGTAATTTCCACGTCATCAAACATCCTCCGAATGCTCCAACCACCATGTCAGCATCCAGCCTGGCACCAATCATATAATCTCCTACACGCCATCTCACGATGATTCAAAATGTTGACCAATTAAAATCCACAATAAAGTTACAATCCGATCCTTCAAAGTTTATTAATTACGAAAAACCCCCAAACTTACGAATTTTCAGCTGGGGTGTACCGTAGACATTCCGTAGAAGATTAAAACCCTTCGTTTGTCCTTCTCTGAAAATTTCATCGATGGAAACCTGAACAAAACCTTCGATTACGTCCTCATTCGTCCCCATCTCTCAATCGCAATCTTTTCTCATCCTCCGATTGAAGAATCGGCGAATCTCATCTTCCGATTACGCCATTGAAATTGACACGCGTTCCTACTTGAGTTCGAAATCCAGGTACGTAAAGATCCGAGCTTGATCAGGATAAGGTCGATTTAGCTGCGGATATTCGAAGGTTGAGGTAGAAGATTACTTTTCAGGGGTTAGGTTTTGTGATTTAGGGTTTTCTATAAATGGATATTTGGAATAATCGGTTGATTTTGGATAAGTATAGAATGCGAATGATTTGGTCTTTTTTGATGGTGAAATTTTGAGGTTTTTTATATGGTTTTATCATTGAGATGGTGAAGAAAATGACTTTGATTTCAATTTGCCAAATATGGATTTCGGTTTTGTACAGGTGGAGTCTAGAGCATGATTGTTGTGTTGTATACTTTGTATGTGTATGTAGTGTTTTTGTTTGAATTTGAATCCTTCTATTATAGGTTATATTCATGTTTCATCCTCCAATCGAAGACCTTAATCTGGTAATTTGGAATTTTCTTATTCGGGGGTGTAAAGAAGTCTTACGCGATTTCGGTTTATTAGAGTTGTGCGGATTGGAATAGATTCATTGTTATCAGATTGTTTGTGATGTTATCTGCTTTTGCTTGTGCATTTTGGTTTCTTGTAGAATTAAAAGCTAAGGAAGATATGAGCGTTGAAATTTTGGTTTTGAGTGATTTGGGGTAATAGGAGGCCCAGGAAGAATTTAAATTATCCATGATGTAAAGGGTCTCCTTTGTTTTTTATAAACACGAATGCTTTAAGTTTTAGTTTCTGTAAACTGAGTTTTCCCCGTTATAAGACTTCTACGAAGAACTGTGTTGATCACAGTTTATAGTATCTCTAATTTGCGTCTGATTAGTGGCGACAGCTTGTGCAGGTACAAATTTCTCATTGGATCTCATTGGGTCCGGTATACGGTGTGGTAGTCTTCGGCAAAACTGTGGATTGATTCTTTGCTGTTGGTGTCAGTTGGTACTGTTTTGTGGTATACATGTCTGTGGCATTCACGCCTCTTTCTTGGCTGTCGTGGAGAGGGAAACACAAGCCGCCGAAAGTCGTTAACGGTTCATCCTCAAGTACTACTCAAGATCCAGGTCTATGGGAGTTGGATACGGTGAAGTTTCCCATAGCTAATGGAAACCACATTGGTTCATCTTCTAGGAGAGTAAAGAAGAAATGGATTAGTCGCGAGGAGCGTAAACTTGACAAGGAATACGACATTGTTCTAGTGCCTCATGATGGTGGATGCGTTTCTGGAACAGAATCTGACGATTCTGACTGGTCAATTGGATGGTCAGAGCCTCACGGGCCTGAGTTCCATAATGATGATGATGAATCTAATAATAGCTTTGCCGTGCTTGTTCCATGTTATGGACGTGGAGTGCACAATGTAGCCGATAGTTCTCAAAACAAGATTTTTTATCCAACCGGGAACTTCTCTGACGCCTTGCCTGCTGGTAAGATTTTCCCTCTTCTTCTTCTTCTTTTTTTTTTTTTTGCACCTATCTACGCATAATGTATGATGTCTCATATAGAATTATTAAACTCAGGATTCAAAGTTATACCTATTTTCAATATGGCTGGTGAGAATTTTAGGACTTTTGGTTTGTGTTACCTGAGAAAAAAGCGTAGTTTTATGAAAGCCTTACCACCACGACGCCTTGTAATAGCGTATATTCGCCAGCTGATGCACGTCAAACTTGGAAAATGAACTCTACTGATTTTTAATGTAAACTAACTGTGGCTTTATCTTGCAGAAAGCAAGAAGTACATGGAACAGTGGCTATCCTCTCTTCAGAACAGCTAATCGGCCTCTTCAGTATTCAGACTCATTTACATTATCGCCGCTAATTTATGTGGACTCTTCAAATACGAAAAGAAAAAAAAAACATGTAAAAAGTTCTACCAAAAAGAAGATAAAGAGAAGACATGTTGTGGTACATAATTTATGTAGCCCCTGGACTGTTTGATGATTCGGGAGATTTCAAATTTTCAGATCAGACGCGCCAACGGAGGAAGGTAAACACCAGGTCGCCCAGCGTTCCTCACTTCCCCGATTCTCATTTCCATGCCTCAGTGGCGCGCATATTTGCTAAGCTTTTCCTGCATTGCTCAGAAAAAGGGACCGCAGAAAGAAAAAAAATGGAGAAATCTCTTGCAGGGAGAAATCTGTGAATTTGCTTGTTGTATATATCTTGTTCTACGCTCGCATCTGGCCAAAACTGCCTGATCCGAGCCTGTTTGCTGAATGCTGATTGCTTCACATCATTCCTTGTGCATAAATAAACAGCTTCTATGATCCCCTTGTAATATAAATTAAGTTCCGGAACCCTTGCAGGTTTTTTCAGCTTGTTTGATGAAATATGATCAGTCTGTTCAACCTCGAAAAATTCAGTGCATATTTTTCCGAACCCATTTAGATTCGATGATTTGAAACTGATTCAAATTCACGATCAATCTGCTCAACCTCCAAAACTTCATTACATTTTTTCCAAAACTCAGACCTGAACTTTTCCTTGTTTTTTATTTTTCACTATCTAGTACTTGAATTTACTAAATATCAGAAAAATGAGCCTCGTCTCTGGGAATTATACTTTCAAGTAAAGTCCAATTGATTGGCCTATCAGGACGTGATTCAGTAGCAATCTGCTCAACCTCCAAAAACCTCATTACATTTTTTTCCAAAACTCAAACATGAACTTTTCCTTGTTTTCTATTTTTCACTATCTAGTACCTGAATCTCCCAAATATCAGAAAAATGAGCCTCATCTCTGAGAATTATACCTTCAAGTAATGTCCAATTGATCGGCCTATCAGGACGTGATCCAATGACAAAAGAAACGTCAAACAACTCAGCGACTAGAATCTCATTCTAAATTGGACGACAAAAGACACTTCACAAGACAAATAAATACTATACTTGATGAAATTATTCGGTGTAGGGATTTATTATCTCTCAAAAGCTAGTAATTTTGGTGGAATTTTATAACGGTGATTCTAGCATACAGGCCCCTTTCAAAGCAAAATAGATCAACAAAGCTCGGTTTAGAAAACTGGACAGACAGACAGACCGAACGAACCAAAACAAACCCGGCCTAACCGAGCCGGTCCAAAGCCTCCTTGGCCGCGGTCAGCTCCGGTCTGGTCGCGATCGCTTTCTCGTACGCCGCCTTAGCCTCCGTCTTCATCTCCTTCATCTCATAACACTCGCCCAGAAGCTTGAACGCCTTGCCCTTACTCTCTTCACAAATCTTCACAGACTCGACCAAATCCTCGATCGCCGAGTCGACTCTCGCCTTCTTCCCCACCGCGATCTTCAGCTCAGCCCGCTTATACAGCGCATCGCCACGCTCCAGATCGGAGAGGGATTTCTTAGCCAGAGGCGAGAGCGCCGCTTCGATGGAGTCCAGCGCGGCTTGCTTAAACCCCTGGAGGTCGAGCGCGAGGGCTTTGAGGATGTGCGAGGCTGCGTCTTTGGGATCCAGAGCGATGGCCTTTTCAGCTTCGGCGATGGATTGGGAAGCGAGAGATGTCCGGCTCGATCGCGAGGTTCCCGATCGGGCCTTGGCCAGGAGCTGAGCGCCTTGGACGAAGTGCCGACGCGATTGGAAGGAGGCACGGTTCCGGTACCGGAACTTGTTGAGGAGGTTTTGTGGTATGTTGTGCATGGCGAGGAAGAAGAAGACGGTGACGAGGATCATGGCGGCTTGGAGGAGGAGATCTGGTACCATTTTTTCCTTCTGGAGATATTTTTTTTGGCGTGGGGTTGGTTGAAGATTAGGGTTTATTTATGAGGACCGGAGAGGCCGCCCTAGAGGACTTTACTGTGTTGTTTTAGTACACACGGTACTTTTTGAAGGATCGGTGGTTGATGATTGAGGAGGTTTTGGGTGAAAGCCGTTCAGGATCGTGGCGTGATAATTATCTCATATTGAGTTATAAGAATGAATATATATTCTGTCACCGACCTAAAATGTAAGGTCATTTGATTTATCAAGGAACCATGAACCCTTCCAATGGTGTCATACATGGTTTTTAAGGAACTTGTTCTCTTCAAAGTACTGCATAAGCTCATCAATGTAACGTTCATTTTTACATTTGTCTCCAAAGAGTCTCTTCATTCCTCTCGCTTTCTCTCTCAACTCTTGGCCGTCTTCTCCACTCATACCCAAACATACCGAGTCAGCAACCGAGTCGCGAGTGAACAACCCATCCAACTCGTCCCTCCCCACCTCCAGCCCGACACCTTTCTCCACCATCAATCTTGCATTCAAGCCTTGCTCGTTCATTAACGGCAGCATTATCAAAACCAGCCCCGCACCAAGCCCCTCTATAATCGAGTTCCACCCGCAATGGGTCAAAAACCCGCCTACCGAGTCATGACTCAGTATCTGAACTTGTGGGGCCCAGTTCAGGTACACCATGCCGCGGCCCTCGACCCGCGATTCGAATCCTTCCGGGAGCATGTCCGATGGGGGTCGAGTCGCCCATGGCGGGGTTCTAAGCACCCAAAAGAAAGGTAAGCCTGAATTCTCCAACCCGAGTGCTAGCTCGGTGAGCTCGTACTGAGTCAGCACCGACTCGGTCCCTAACGCGATGTACAGGACCGAGTTCGGTTCATGCCGGTCCAGCCATCTCCTGATCTCGACCCATTTCTCATCATCTTCCAATCCGCTGTCCGGCAAAACTCCCAACGGTCTAACTCGTCCGCGAGTCAACTCACTACCCAACTCGAACCACTCCGGTTCAAACTCAGGCAAACTCCGCACCAAAACGACGTCGGAGTCTCGAGTCGTGAGCCCGAAACGCAACGAGTCAGTCATCCCCGACTCGTTCCCCGACCGAGTCTCCAGCAGGGCTCGGATCTCGTACTCGTGAAACTTCACCGTCGTCTCGAACGGAACCCAGTCGGGCACCTTAGCAAACCCCTCAACCGAATCCATATTCCTCGACGCGTCGCCGGCGTCGGTCAGCACCTCCGGCGGGCCCAAGAAACAGAGCACCGCGGCTGTGAAGTTGAACATGAACGCAGTAGCGATTCCGAGCTCGGCAGCGATCGGGGGGAGCCACGGGGAGGCGTAGTCGAGGATGAGAAAGTCAGGTTTCGATTCGGTTAAGAAGTTGGTAACTTGGGATTGGAGCAAGTCGATTGCTTTCTTGATGAGCTCCTGCTGGGGAGGCGGGACGTCGGTGGTTGACTCTGCGTTGACCGTTAAGTGTTCGATTTGAGGAAATTGGAGAGGGATGAGGGTGATGAGGGGCGAGAGATCGGGCGGGATTTGTGGGAGGCGGCGGAGGTTTCTGGGGGTGGAGATGAAGGAGACTTTGAGGCGGCGGCGAGCGAGGAGCTTGGCGAGGTTGAGGAAAGGGAGGAGGTGTCCCATGGCGAGGAATGGGAACATGGCGATGTGCAAAACGCTGTCGTTTGGGTGGTCCATGGCTGCAAGCGATGCTAGCAGGAAGCCAAGGTTCTTCAATATTTATAGCCAATCCAATCAGAAACAATCCAATACTTCAAGGACCTGAATATAAATTTTCAAAAGCTTCATGAGGCTCACATTTAAACACAGCAAACTTTTGTAGCAAAATCAGAAGCAATCCAATACTTCAAGGACCTGAATATAAATTTTTCAAAAGCTTCTTATATGGTACGCTTAAGAAAGAGCAAGCCTAAAAAAATCATCCAAACAGATGCATCAGATATTGGATATCGAAGAATTTTATAATAAATTAATTCAAAACTAAACAAAAATTCCTTGTCATAGAAAAATTATATGCCACTATTACTAAAGAAATTTTTCAATGGTTAAATGTGTTAAAATTTCAAAATGATTTATATAATTAAAATTTTATTATAAAGTTTGATTGTAAATCTGCTAATTATATGATTAATAAAGATTTTAAACTGTTCGAAAAATTGTATTGATTGGTGTGGAGAAAAATAATGGTTTTTTTGAGGAAGTTAGACGTCTACAGACACAAAACGACGTAGTTTGTGGGAAACGAAGTTTGACTTCTAGAAACTCTATTTTCACATCATCATTCTTATTTGACCGTTTTGAAGATCACTTTAATGATTCCTTCTTATGTAACCATCAATCAGACAACGACTACACCTCTCTCCCTCTATTTTCCTGTGTGAGTTTGATTTGTGTGCGTATTTGGTGATAGGGAAGTCAGCCTACCGTTAGCCTTCCTCATATCGGTGCAAGTGAAAGAATGTCCGGTTGTTGTATTATGGGAGGTCGATTGTCAGTCCACACTCAGCACAGACAGGACAATTTGACTTTAAGGAAATTGTCTATCAAGTCTCAACCCCAAATTCGATTTTATATCTCTTCTTTAAGGAAATTGTCTAGCAAGTCTCAATCCCAAATTCGATTTTATATCTCTTCTATCTGTTTCCATAATTTTATTATTACTCTCGTCCTCTTTTGATTAATGGGGTATACTAACATTTATTGGACATAGTTAATGTACCTGTTAATCGTTGACGTATATCTAACGGTTGATGCTTATGTATTTCAAACTGATGCCATGTTCATGAGAAAGGAAAAGGTTAGAGCTGGATTTTGTCCCATCACGGCTACCTATGCAATCATTTGAATTTATTGCATAATTCACAGAAATATGATGCAAATTTCCTGTCATTATTATCTAACATAAACATGATGTCTCTGGAAGACTGTTTAATTTTGAAATAACCAGCCAATATACAAAATATCATGGATCAAAGAACTCTCAATTGGGATCACACAAATTTCAACCTGTCTGCAATACATATTTTTCAGATATGGATGAAGACATTAGCAGCCCTCTGCATACAAATTACAAGCAACAACATGACATCAGCATAGTGAAAACTAGTCATAAGCTTCTGATGAATAAGCTCTCAATACAAACTAGTCGTGGGTTTCTAACCATTTGATCCGCGTAAAGTCAGATGCATCAGGGGTTTGCGTAGAAACATAGGTGTCAACGTCGTCTGCTTTTGTTCTTGACAATACGAGAATGGGACTTGGTTGTTTCGGACGGAGGTTTCCAGATAATGTCCTCCAGGTTGCCCAGAAAGTTTCTGTAGAACTAAAGTGACAAAGGGGAAAAAAGAGTGAATTTAACTAAATGAGGAAGACTTTTGAGGAAAGGAATCAACATCTGAACTCACTTTAAGGTACTCATTGCAATCTCCAGCCCCTTTCTGCAAGTCCACCATAAAAAATGCTGGAGCAACCTCAAATATCTGTTGAACGAATAAGATAGCTTAAAAATTCCCTTCATGAGATCTCACGAAACATATGGTAGTTTAGTATTTCCGACTTTATACAAAAACTAAAAGAATCGGTAAATGCCAACTTACCTCCACAATAACTGAGAGCTGGCCTGTCTTTGCCGATGAAAGGCCTTCAACTCTCATCTGATAATCAAAGTTAGACTTTTATGATTTTCACCAAAGTTTGATATTTCAATGAGCCAACAAGTATAAGAAAAATGATATCAGCAAGTAACGATTTTTTGTTGTTAAAAAGATTTTTCTCATCCAGGAAAGTGTACCTTATAGTTACGAATGTGAGTTTTAAAGCCCATAGACTGCGCAACAACTTCCATGCTACATAAAGCGACCTTTGCTGGCTTCTTTGTTATGAAGCGGGTTTGTTGTTGCACAGAACCCTAATTAGAGGAAAGATAGGGTCTTAACATAATGAAAACGACAACTTCTATTGGTCGAAGATGGACATAAAACATACCTGTCCTCGATCAAACAATGACGCAAGATTCAACCCTTGTGATAGAATTATCAAATCGAATGCGTTAAGATTCAATGGACATGCGTCCTCATTCCCGCATTGCTCTTCGGCCTTTTGTTCCTACAGTTTCCATTGTATCGAAGATTAGAAAGAAAAAAAATATCATCTAGATAATTACCATGTATAGCTAGTGTAAACAGGCATTTCTTGCCGTTATAGTCATTTTCATTTCCTCTTTCTACCCTTCTTTTCATATACTATTTAGAAACTTTTTTATGTTGAGCTCACTTACAAATTAAAAAGTCGAAGTAAAATGGATCAGTTGATCAGGAAAAATCGGCCAAATAAGTTGTCTAGATACGACTACAGGAAGACCGAGTTTGGTCACTTAACAAGAAAATGCACACTACGCTACATTTATTTTGCTATCAAGCTAGGCGAACTCATGCACCCAATTGCTTTCAACAGTTCAGTGTTCAGAAAACAAACAACACTTCAGATAAGCCTTACTAACCTCATCACAGTCAAAACACGCATTCACATCGTCTAAGTTCACATCTTCATATTCCTCAATCCGTACAGGAACATAGTTCTTTTTAAACCACTCGTCATCCTTAATATCTGCAATTGATATACGCTGGAGAGGGAAAATGTATAACAAGATCAGATCAATAGGAATTAGAATAAAATGCGTTCCATCTTAAATCAAAAAATGACATTTAAAGCATGCAGGCTATGATCAACAGAGAAGAAATCGTTCAGATACTCACAGTTTCAGGGTTTGGGTCGAGAATTCTGTAAATTAGAGACTTTGCACCTACTGGAAACCAAGTTGGACTAGAAAATTCGGCTCTTTCGATCTGAATAAAATTCACAAGTGTCATAAGTAGTCAGTTATCATAAAAATCAAGAGGAGTTCCAAAACACCATCTATGAAAATTATACAATACAAAATTAAGTATTCAAGACTCTGAAAGAGTATTCGCAAGTTGATGACAAAAGCCAGCACTGAACCCAAGGACTTGAAATGAAACAAGACGCCGCCCAAGATCATATATCAATGAAATTCACTAATATGAATGAATAATAAGTTTTTAAACTGAATTTACATGCCTTACTGTACAATGTTGTGAGATCAAGCTCATCGAATGGGAGATAACCTGCCATGAGAACGTAAAGTATGACACCGCAAGACCATACATCTGCCAAGGCACCATTGTAGCCTTTGTGATTTAGTACCTGAATGTTGAAAATTTTGGATATTTATATTTGGATACGTTGGAGATCTTTGACATTTTGTTTCAACAACGACACAGACAGAAAATACCTCGGGTGCTACATAATTTGGAGTCCCGCATGTTGTCTTTAGGATGGTGACTCCCTACGAACAACCACTTAAAAACTGTTAAGAATTGTGAATAATCGAATTCAGGAAAAAGCTGATATCGCAACTGAAGTATTGATCTTACTTGATCTGGCAAGGCACTCAGACCAAAATCTGAAATCTTCAGGTTTCCAAGGGAATCAAGGAGTAGATTCTCAGGCTGCATGTCAAGAAATAATATTTACAACTCCGGGCATTATGTTATACTCGCACGATGTTGGATGAGGTGTGATTGACTGATAGACTGCCTAACATGAACGACTAAGTGAAAGAATGGTATGTGGCTTTTCATGAAAATTAGGAGATAACGAAACAACAAACAGTAAGTAGATACACCTGTCAGACCTTTAAATCTCTATGGTAGACTCCCTTGCTATGGCAATACTCCACTCCTTCAATAAGTTGCTGAAAGTATCTGCGTGATTCTGCTTCACTAAGCCTTCCATGATGAACCTACATGACAAAACCTCACTAGTTAAGATATATACAAGACACCATACCGAAAACAAAACTATGAACAAGAGATTACTATTTTATCGAATAGTTCTCCTCCCGTTATGAATTCCAATATAATGTAGATCTTCGTACGACTCGCTAGAACCTTCAACAAACAACATTATAGCTCGTTAACAGAAAGCAGTACAGCCCACAAAAAATACAACCAATTGATTTTATTGCACAATTAAACCCTTACCTCATGCAAACGCACCACATATGGATGCCTTACAAGCTTCATGATGGATATCTCCCTCTTGATCTGCAAGAAATTATCAATCAGTCAGCAACATAAATCCAATAGCCTCGCCAGAAAAAACAAGTTGCAATAGACCAGCTGCTCAAAAATGATAAATCAAGCTCGCAGCTATCACATGTAAATTAGATAACACACTCATTCATCCAGTAATTCGCAAACCTACTCAAAACAGGTTTTTAGCAAAGTAAATCCACATCGGCAAGCCTCCGGAAATTCTATCCAATATCCAATACTTATGCACAAAGTGAAGCTCAAAGGTGGCGGTCAGGTCACCTCAAAATTTCAACTCTAAAACCTTACAGCCCTAGCTACTCATACTAAGCTTAGCCCTTACAAATCACAAAGTCAACATCAAACCTGGTCCACCATCTTATGCTTCAAAATCTGATTACGGTCCAAAATCTTCATGGCAACACTTTCACCAGTCTCCGTGTTCTGCGCAAACTTCACCTTAGCAAAAGTCCCTTCCCCGATCGTCCGCCCAACCTCGTACTTCCCGACTTTCCTGACCACCATTTTCGCCTCGGACTGTTTCCTCACCAGCCCCTCTTTTCCAGTGTCGACATCAACGGTTTCTCCGCCCCAGCTGGAATCAGGTCGGAGGAGCAGTTAAGGTTCGATTTTGACTAGGATTGTTTGTGTTTGAAGGATTTGGTGATGGGTGTGTGATCCGATTTGTCCTAAAGATGTGGAGAGGATGAGATTTTGGCTTTTGAAATCGAGGTCGGAGGATTGGAGTAGAAGATGAATGAGAAAGTGGGAATGAAAAAGAAGTCGCTCCTGATTGGTTGGGGATAAATAATTCGAAATTAAAATTACATTAAATTAATTATCAATTAAAACTCATTAAATGTAATTTCATTTTACGGAAAATTTATGTATGGTGGGGGTTGTTCAGTTAATAGACTTTTGTCGGGGCTTTTATTATGAAATCATTAATATATTTTGGAGCGCGAACAGAGTAATTGATGAGGATCGTGGCGGCGAGATAGACTGAGGTTAGAGGTATGAACTATGAAGCCACCGACAACTCTTTCTAAGTTGAGGCAAAAGTTATATTGTCTCGCAGAAGGCTCCGACGGACGAATTCCTATTCAATGATGATTACATTTAGCTTCTGCGCCAGATTAGATATGTACCAGCTTATTGACGGTCTCACATTTGTAATTGTCTAATATTAAGTTATAAGAAGCAATATTCAGGTAATGAACTTTTAGAAATTTTCAATCGAAATATTAAATTATATAAACAATTTCAATTCAATACAAATGTGATCTCTCATTTGTAATTGTTTCAAAAAAAATTATTAATATTGAGGTCTTGAACTATCAAAATAAGTTAATTTTAGCACTGTTAATTTGTTATTAAAAAAGAGTTTGACAATGCACTACTTGATTTGAATTGATTTTATAGTTCAGTATTTCATTTAAAATAAAGCCGTACTTTAATGGTATTTTTTTAATTATATATTTTTTATATAGTTATGTACTTGAATTAAAAAAATTTAAATTCGGTACCGATTTGAAATGAAACGTTAGTTCAAGTTATGTTTTTATACTTTTTCGTTACTTATTTTAGCAATTTTGAACCGGTTGGACCAAACAATTGGGCAGATATGATGATGCGACCCAATTCGGGTCAAACTGCCCAGTGGCCAACTTATTTGGCGGTTTGGTCAGCGCCGGCCTAATTAAGATCCGATAGAACCGGCCAATCGAACCAATTAAATGATTTGAAGCTCCATTCAACTTGGACCAAATTAGGTCAGTTAGGTATGTTGTAATGTAAGTTGTCACTTTGAATAGGTAATTGACTTTGGTTATTAGGAAAATATATTCATGTATCTCGCAAATTCTAAATTTTAGTGATTATACATGACGATAATTCACTTTTTTACGTAACAAAAAATTATAATGTGACGTCTGAATGAAAACCTTTAATATTAAACTCAAATTATTTGATAATTATTTTGCGGGTTCTAAATGAAAATATCTTAATAATATGTCCGAAATGATTTAAAGGAGAAAACACAAATTTATTATAGTTAGAATAAGGTAATAATATAGTGAAGGTGGTCTTTTTTTGATGCCCAACTTTAAGGAAAAGTAGATAAGGGGACACCAATAGTGGGATATATGATGAAGCATTATAGAACATTTTTTGTTGGTTGAATCACATATAAACAAATTGCTAGCTAGGATATATAGGACACAAACATGTCTTGGTTTTCAAAGGTTAAATATGGATTAGGGACAGAATGAAATCGTCGATTTCAATTTTTTATTCTACCCACAACCCTACCAGAGCGATTTGATTTGTTAATAATAATTAGAATCTGTGCTAAAAATGACATGTATGTATATAATGTTATCAGGAAAGATGGTACAAATTCGATAGATGACGTATCTGGTTGAATCTTTTTCAGATATTATGAAACCGTTGATAGAATTGAATCTCTTATATAAAGTATTTGAACCAATTTTAACATGGAGGGGAGGTTAAATGAACCGAATCTTCTAGAGACCGACAAAGTTTGCCCAATTGAACCGACTTTCACCGTCTCAATAATCCCATTAGGACAATTTTAACTGGCTTTGACTTGACAGTATGAGAAAACATTTTGTTTCAAGTCTTGTGTTTTTTTATGTAGACAAACCCTAGCTAGGGTTTTGAAGTACTTTGGAGTCACCTATAGGGCAAGTAAATGCTACATATTTTGGCTTCGTTTAGGGCCTGTTCTTTAGACCTTAACTTATGCTTAACTTAACTTAACTTAACTTAATTTACCTTAACTTAACTTAACTTACCTTAACTTAACTTAACTTAACTTACCTTAACTTAACTGAATTTAATTTAACTTAACTTAACTTACCTTAACTTAACTGAACTTAACTTAACTTAACTTAAGTACTTTTACAAACGTATTTTTATGGTGGTGGTGGTATAGTTGGGGTGGTAGGTTGGGGTTGTGGTGGTGGGGGTGTTGGTGGTTTTGGGTTGGGGTTGTGGTAGTGGGTTGGTGGTGGTGGTAATGGGGGTGGTGGTGGTGGGTTGGGGTGGTGGTAGTGTGGTGGTGTTGTTGGGGTGGTGGTGGTGGTGTGGTTGGAGTGGTGGTGTGGTTGGGGTGGTGGTGTGGGGGTGGGGTGGTTGGGGTGGTGGTGGTGATGGTGTGGTGTTGTGGTTGGGGTGGTGGGTTGGGGTGTTGCTGGTGGGGGTGGGGGATGGTGTGGTTGTGATGGTGGTGGTGTGGTTGGGGTGGTGGGTTGGTGGTGGTGGGTTGGGGTGTTGGTGGTGGGGGTGGAGGTGGTGGTGGTGTGGTTGGGGTGGTGGGTTTGGGTGGTGGTGGTGGTGGTGGTGGTGGTAGGTTGGAGTGGTGGTGGTGGTAGGTTGGAGTGGTGGTGGTGGGGTGTGATGGTGGGTTGGGGTGATGGATAGTACTTAACTTAACTTAACTTAACTTACCTTAACTTAACTTAACTTACTTTAACTTAACTTAACTTACCTTAACTTAACTTAACTTACCTTAACTTAACTGAACTTAACTGAACTTAACTTAACTTACCTTAACTTAACTTAAGTGCTGAAAATTTAATGGCTAAAGAACAGGCCCTTAGAGCATGTGAACCATCAGTTGAACGGCTGTCATAGCAGTTGCTGGATGAGTTAACGTTGGAAACTTTATAAAGAAATTGGGAGGTGCTGATTGAGCCTTAAATCATCCAACAGCTGCTGAAGGCGGTACAGATGCTCTTAGTATTTTTGTCTTAATATGTTTTCAACACAATATAACCTGTATTTGTATGATACTGATTAATGAAGCACTTACATTGTAATGTAACCTTAAACCCAAACCTCAAACACCAAACCCTAAACCCTACATTTCTAGGGTTTCATGAAGAACATCCTTATGAGATTTGTGGAACCCATGAAATGTTTAGCATGTTCTTCACTTGACAAAGAAATCTGTACATGTTACATAGGACAAAACTGTATATACATATATGCTTCATACAAGTCGAACACTTTAGTTTAGGGTTCTTGATTTAATCAAGGTGGAGACTTAAGCAGGTCCTCAGTGCCATGCTGACAAAAACGACGACGTTTCTGAACATACTTTCACTCACTTGTAAAGTGTCATCTTATACAAAATCCGTGTTTGATAAACACAAAACGTCAACTTTTTAGCAGCAAGAAATCAAAGGCCATTAATGGAGTATTGGGTGTGTAAAGTAAAAGCAAAATCTTGCCTTCTAAGGATCCAAGAAATCAATCAGACAACAAAAACAGTACCTGACAAAAAACCCTAGTCAAAAAATTCAACGCCATTTTCAGAAATGAAGCTTTAAAAATCACTGCAGTTGAGTGAATGAAGGTGGTGGGAATCAGCAGAATTCTGTGGGCTCCTGAGAACTGAATACCGCTCATGTCGGGTTGGAGGGGATGATCGACCACCACTGTTTTTGTCTTCGGTCTCCGTGATGAAATTCAGTAAAGTCAAGTGAAAAAAAAATGAAAGAAACAGAAGTATGCTATCATGTTTAGTAAAATGACGCAGTGTTAATTATGCCTGTATAAATATTCAGGTGCAAAAGAGGGGAAGGTCGGGCAGCTCATGCTGGAATTCCTGGGTAAAAGTGGGGTGACTTGAGGCATCCAATGTCCATTTGGAAGAAGAGAAGAATCTTTGTCGATATTGAATTTTCTTCGGCTGTAACCAGGCCCGGCCCTGGGGTGGGCGACCGGGGCCTACTAATTTTGTATGTGCAAATTTTTTTTTTTTTTTTAAGTATGGCAACTCAAGGCCTACCCTGGAGGGCCCATTAACTTAAGCTTTTAAGGCAAAATTTTTTTTTCTCTTTTTATTAATATCAATATACTTAAAATTTTATTTATAAATAGGGTCCCAAAATTTTTTTATTCATAAATAGGGCCCAAAATTTTTTTTTTGCCCAGGGCCTACAATTGAATAGGACCGGGGCTGGCTGTAACCCTAGGATGAAATGTAATCCATCAGCACAGAATACGCATCTTAATGTAGGGTTTTTATTCAAGGAAAGTCAAGAGTCCGAGGCCTTCAAGGAACTCGAGGCAAAGGGATGGACAATCTACTATAAAAAGAAGACATTTGCAGCATTGTTTAACATCAAGAATTCATCCAAAAAAAAGAGTGTATCTTGGTTATGGTAGTGTAGTAGTTAGACATTTGTCTTGAAATCTTGATAATCCTTAGGTATAAGGGGCTTATTAGGCATTATCTATATCATATTTTCTACACTTTTGCCGCACACTTACGCTTTTGCCTTGATTTTCTATCAAATAAACATATTTAAGTTTTTTCGGGTCTCTATCATACCGGTGTAAGAGCAGTTCGATTCTTGCGTTAAAATGACAGTGTCAACCAAATAAATATTTGAATACGTGGTGGGGCCCATTGGAACCGATGCTAAGTTCATCAAGGCCGCACCTCGGGAGATGAGAGCTACCAACAAAGCCAGCCTAGATAACTTAACACAAATGGTGGTCAAGTTGACTGAGAGGGCCGATATACAGATTCTTGCAAGGCCAACCAAAGAAATCGTGGCGAGTAACAAACTCAGCCTAGACAACTTAATGGTGGTCACGTTGGCTGGGAGGGCCGACATACTAATTCCTATTGAGCCCATGAAAGAAACTGTGGCCATCAATGAGCCAACCAAAGAAATCATGGTAAGAAACGATGAGGTAAAGCTTATGGACTCTTCCCTCTTTCAACTTCTTAATCGAGGCAACGCGGTTGTTGAGATGAATCAGAGTCTCAAAGAGGCACATATGGCCATATTTTCATGTGGGGAAACCGGAGTACGAGGAAAAGAGCCATCCTAGCCTGACATTCCCTCGCAACTTTGACCTTGTGAAAGAGATGGACAAAGTAGAGGTGAAGCAATTTTTCATGCATGGAGTGCCTTCAAACATTGATCCCTATGAAAATCAGTGCATGATGATTGATAATCACGGGAACATAATTAACTACAACTCAATCTACGGAGTGGAATTCAAAGAGCCGGGAGGAGGCATTCGATCTTATTATCGTGAGAAACTCTTATGGATTCAACCAAAGGCTATTGATTCAGAGGTCTATAAGCTGGAGATGCACATCTTTGGCAAGGATGTGTGTGACAAGATGCGCCGCGTAAAGTTACTTCTTGGTGAATGGATTAAGCGAATCTGATGAGGTAAGTACCGTAATTATATATTTTGATGGTAAAGCTTTGTTATAGGCAGACTGACACGTACCCTGACATCATCTCTATTCCCGGACTGAGCTACATGAAGGGTTGCTGGGAAGATGAAAAGGTTGTCAAGGAGGGAGAGTGCCAAGGGGTTCTTTTCCCTTACCACAACCGATTTGATACTCTATCAAAGGGACTAAATGGAATGACTAGCGAGACACTAATGGGCGATCGAATTGCGATCCTTCGCCCCATAACCCTCGATGATGCCACGTGTTTGGCGCAACCAATGGAGATTGAGAAGGTGATCAAGAAGGGTGCAGGGGTGCCCAACAAGCTCTGATTGTATGCCAAGATGATGTGGAGCCAATAGAACTTATCTAGCTATAATGAAGAATTGTCCTATTTTGTGTAAAGAATCCAAGAACTAAAAACCACTTGTTACAATCATGTATGCCCTACTCCCTTAATTGCTTTATAAAATTAGCTCAAATTAAACCCAATCAACCCCAAATCATTTGTCAAGGCACAAAAAAAGAGTCTTAAAGTTGTAGTGTTGTAGAGTGAAGTGAGAGATGGAGAGCGATCAAATCCCAAAAAAGTCTGAGTGAGAGGGAGGATAGAGAGAGAGATAGAACTAGAACTAGAGGGAGAGAGATAGAGAAGAGAGAGAGAGCAATGGAGAAGAATGAAAAAGATTTCCTGCAAGAGCTTTTAGCTCTAAGAAGATCATCACAAACATCTTCATGGGATTCAACAACCTCAACATCAACATTTTCCACACAAATGACCCACAGCAATTTTCTCATCAACAACAATAACAATTTCTTCAGCAACAACAACCATGTATGGAGCACTCCAAGCTTCTCTGATAACAACAATAACAGCAGCAGCAGCAGCAACTCTTTCCCAATAATTTCTTCATCTTCATCATCATGGGACCCACCTGTAGATCCCCAGGCCTTCACCACTAATCATCTCTCAACCTTCAACCAAGTTTTCCACAACCCAACAACAACATTTCTCTCAGACCAACATCATCATCATCCTCAGTTTTGCTCCTCAGCCCCTCCCATGATGGAGGATGAAACAGCGTCGTTTTTAGTCCCACAAGATGATTTCTTCTCTGATCCATTCTCTGGGTTCCAAGCTGACCATCATCGAGCTCCTGGCACTTCTTTGATGGATGAAGATCAAGCCATGATGATGATGATGATGATAACGATGCATAACAGTCAGAGTCCAAAAACAGAGCCATCTGCAGCTGCTACTGAATCTGCTCCATCTTTGTTTAATTCGGGTTGTGGAGGGTCTGATTTCTTGGTTAGAAAGTGTGGGAAAGCAAGCAACAACATTCAAGGCCATCCCTCCAAGAATCTCATGGCGGAGCGGCGGCGGAGGAAGCGATTGAATGACCGCCTCTCCATGCTCCGATCCATTGTTCCCAAGATCACCAAGGTAACATAATTTGCTCCTTCTTTTTCATTTTGCCATTTATTATTGAGTGTTCTTGATAATAATTTATGCTCTAAATCGTGTCTTTCTATACTTAGACTCTCCTTCTTTTCAAATGAACCGAATCTAAGTAACTAAAACTAACTGAAATTAACTTAACTGATCCGAACGATTAAAATTTGAAACAATAGCTCATTTTCTTTGAATCCACTTTCTAAGTAGCTTTTTGCATAAAGGAGTGGAAGAAGAAGGAAAAAATTTGTCAAAATCTGTTTTTGTCTTCTCTAGTGATTAGTTTATCTAACCAATCATTAAGCAAAAGTAACACTTTTTAGACAAAAATTCCGATACGATCTTTTGCAAATTTAATCTCAAACTTACCTCACTTTTTCAATTTTATTTACGAAATACCCGTTTTTAAAATATGCGCTTTTCACAAAAGCGCTTCGAGTCTGAATAATAAGAGAGAGGCATTTCGGAAACTAAATAGAGAAAGTAAGGTAAAAAATGGGGAAAATTGAACAAAAATTTTAATAAATAAGATTTTGTCTGTGGGACTTCATGATGGTGGGAGGGCATAGATAGGGTAGTGTTTTATATTTGTAGCTTTTGTAAAGGACAGGTGACCCTCTGAATAATGCCGAACTAGACCTACACTTTATATGGGTTCACCTACATTGAAATTTAGGGGTGCCCTAATTCTTAATAACTTAGTTTTTGGTTGACACGTGGAAGCCCAGATGGACAGAACATCAATAGTTGGAGACACTATAGACTACGTGAAGGAGCTTCTGGAGAGGATCCACAGATTGCAGGAGGAGCTTGGCTTGGAATCTTCCGATGATCAGAGTGAGCTGGTGGACTTGTTTAAGGATCTGAAGCCGAATGAAGCGCAGATCAGGAACGCTCCAAAGGTAATCAGAAGCTCAAAAATTTAGGTATCGGAAGTTGTAATGTTGTTGATCGTGTGAATTTGATTCATGTTGTGAAGTTTGAGGTTGAGAGGAAGAACATTAAGGACACGAGAATCGGAGTTCGCTGCTCCGGGAAACCTGGGCTGCTGCTCTCGACTGTGGCCACCATGGAAGCGCTAGGGCTTGAGATTGAGCGGTGTGTCATAAGCTGCTTCAATGAGTTTGAAATACATGCCTCGTGTTCGGAGGTACTTATTTACAGTTCAGTTAAATTAATTTAAATAATAATTTCAGTTTAAAAAAACCACGAAAATTTATGCAGGATATAGTTCGGAGAGACGAGACGGATTGCGAAGATATTAAAAATGCGTTGTTCAAGAATGCAGGATACAACGGACGGTGTCCGTAGGGAGAAACTTTCATTGAAAAACTAAAGCTCGCGATTTTGAATTTTAACGTGTTATTATTAGAGATTTGCAAGGTGATGATTGACGTTTGTAATTTTCTTATGAAATGTGCGTTGACAAAACCCTAATGACTTTTAAATCGTTATAGCTATTTAGTTCATTCAGTATCACAAGTCGATTCAGTTAGTTTCAGTTACTTAAAATTAAATATTTATTTCAATGTCTACAAAAATGTTGAAAATCAGCTATAATGATTTTTTGTGTTTGATTTTTAACTTTTTCCATAAACATTTTCAAAAAAAAAATATTTCCAACTTATTTTATTTTCTGATCAAATAAATTTCTAATATCCAAACTGAGAGGTCCAAGTGAACTATACATTTTTTAATAATTTGATTAGGCCTCAGCCCATATTTTAAAAGCTTTCCACGATTGCGCGGCCCATCATTATTTCACATTTTAAACCATTTTTTATTTATTTCTACTCTAACTTACATCCCTAACCAGAGTGTTTGTTTTGTTCCATCAGGAATTGAATTCTAGTTGCTGAGATGTTTAGAACGAGTAGTCTTATTTTTTGGTATTTAAATATTTGGAATTATGTTGTGCCTTATTCCCATAATTTGTGGGGTTAATTTTTTGACTACTCCAATTAGATTATAATCCTCGTGGTGACAAAGTTTATCATGTCTTAATCAGTCTTACTTTGTGACTCACAATAAATAAAACACGCAACAATCACATAAAAGTTATATGGAGTTGAATTCAATGGATCGACTACAACCATCATATCCCAATAAAGCCATTCCGTGTGGGAAATATTCAACCAAAATTAGGCACTACTTTGCCACGCTTATTGCTTTGTTCAAGATACTAATCATTCCAAATCGTGCCGTGTTAACCTATCAAACCTTGATTAAATACTTCTTCTGTGTAAAAGTGTGCTTTTTTATCGTATATTTTGTGAATGAACAGTCTGGTCAGATGATCAGAAATAGTGACTGATATTCTTTAGTACTTGAGAAGTGCAAAATAAAAAAATGTTATGTTAATTGAACCGAGTCATTGACAAGGAGGTGAATTATCCTAATCTTTTTCCAGGGTTAATGCTAAGTGACCTAACTTTTTGTTGACTTAAATTGCATGCATATCCAAATTGCTACTATTATTTTAAATTTATGGAGTAAAGAAAATTAATTTTATTTAATATAAATGAATTTTTTTTATAAAACTTACTTATAAAATCTCCCCATCCCTTGTAAGCTTGTTCTGAAAATAGCATGATAAAATACAAAGTGATAAAAAATAAAGCCCACCTACTTAAGTCCCATATCATCATGGCATGAATTTTAAATATTAAATAACACATCACATGTTATATGCCCCATTCAATAAAAATAAATCAAAAGTATTTATGCACAAAATCTCAAACTTATGTTTCTCATTTAAATTCAGTCAAATAATCCATTTAATTTAAAACCGCCAACCAAACAGTGCCTTAACTCCCTCCCCGTATTTAAACCCAACCTCATCATCATCATCAGAGCACACACATGCAACGGTCAACGAAAAGTCAACTTCGGATCTTCTTCTCCATGGCCATGTTAGAATTTGAAGAAGGATTTATCGGAATGGTTCGTTGTTTATTTAATAGTTAATATAGTCGAAATATAAAATAGACAATTTTAAAAATTACGATACATTATGTGACACTAACCCCACTAATTCGTAATTTTTCACAATTACATGAGCTAATATAACACCCTCCCATAAACTGAATGTGCTAATATTCAATTTACACTGTGATTTGTGATATTTAATACTTCATGGCTTGATTGTTCAATTGTTTGTGTTAACTGATTCTGTAAACCATCTTTACTCTCTTGTTTCTTCTTGGGAATGAGTAGGCCGCTCATCGCAGGTCATCCTTCTCTTGATACTGTATTATCTGTCATCTTCCCAACTAATGAGAGTCACTACTCTTTTTTTACAACTTATTGATCACAAAAAAATCAAGTCTACTTCACTCGTATAAAGATTCCTTGTGGACCCATCTACCTTCTTTTGAGTAAAAATTTAATAATTTATGTGCGATAATAAAATAAATTAATAAAAATGTACAAAATCAAAATAAAAGGAGTTGATGCTCGTTGAGTCGTTGTGACTTGGGAAGCGTTATTGGCATCCTTTAGGCGTTGAAATCTTTTGGGCAACCGTTTCTCAGGAGCTCAATGAGCTTTCTTCTTGCACCTAAAAATTGCTCGTCGAACTATCTTGCACTTTCCGCTATCATCAACACTTAAAAGCTCAAAGAGAAGGAGAAAGATTAAAAATTACGCCTCACTCAGGCGTCATCTCAATACTAAATGGATTAACTGTCACAAAGTTGTGGCCTCGACATTTTAAGCTGCAAGTGATACCTCCACTGTAAATGACATTTTAATACCTCAATGTCACCTAAGCGTCGCCTCGACATTTAAGTTCTAGGCGACACCTCGACCTTAAGCGAAATTTAAATGCATCAATGTCACCCAGAAGTTGCCTCGACACTTAAACGTCAGGTGACGCCTCGCTTAGTCTAAACTTAGGCGACGCCTGCACCTTCATGTGTAACTTCCAAGTTATATTGAGGTATCGTCAAAATTTGCATACTCAAACTAAAAAATTTTGAGAAGAATTAAGTGCAAAAGAGGTCTGTCCACATGCAACTAAATTAGTACATCATTCCTATACCGTGCGTTGCAGACGCACCCATTGTGCCTCTATAACCAGAATCGGCTCTTGATTTGCTCCCCCTCTCCCTGCACACCCGCGCGTAAAGAGAATCTCCTTAGTTACTATAATACCAAGTACGTAAAATAAGTTTATATATAAACTTACGTTCTAAACATTGTGAAATCCTTCACATTAATTATATTTCTAGTCCACAAAGTAAAAGTTCTTCTTAATAAATTTACAATTTCATTATTTTAAATCATTCATTTAGCCGCACAATCTCATTTCTTTTATTTGGATTTTGCTTATAAATAAATAATTTTGTACCTTTTATTTATGATTAATTCAGAAGGGCTTACAACTGCGATGAGGCCCGAAACCAAATCTCTCTGCTTTTTCCTTTAGCTCGAAACTTAGAGTAGATGACATAATCCCATTAATTTCTAACAGGTGACTCTCTGAGTTTCTCTCTCCTCGGCCAATCCAAAAATGGGATGGCGACAAGCCTTCCGCACTGCTATGTCCAACGGCGACGGAGGTGAGATTTTCAAGGCTGAAGATTCTCCACCGCTGTTGAATTCACGCAGCCCGAGGTTCGGAGGTCGGTTGAGCTTCTTCAGCTCTAGCAGCAGCAATCCGTCGACTCCGAGATTGCATTGCCTGACTAACTCTAGTCCGGCGGCGTCCAATCGGTCATCGGAAAGAGAATCGGTGACAAGTTCGGAGGTCGAGAAGGCGTTGAGAAGCCCTAAGTCTTCTTGTTTCCGTACTGATCTTCCCTCTCCGATATCGCCTCTCAAGCTGGCTCTCTTCCGCCACAGCTTCCGCTCTCGGGTGAGTTTCTGATATGGTGAGATTTTTTATGGATTTTTGCTGATTTGTGTTGTTGCAGAGAGTTTGCGGAGTGTGCGGACGGAGCGTGAAGAGCGGCCGGGGCACGGCGGTGTACACGGCGCAGTGCGGCCACGTGTTCCACTTTCCGTGCATATCAACTCACGTCAGAGGAACCTCTGGCGAGAAGCTCACATGTATTGTCTGCAACGTTGAATGGAGCGACGAGCCGCTCCTCGCCGTCCACCAAAACCTCCCATCTCAATCTCCGTGCAACATCAACAACGCAGAAAACGAAGAGAAGCGAGTCATCAGCACGCCGAAGGCACCGCATCGTCACTACCAGACTAGACCAGTTCGAAACGCCTGCTACGACGACGACGAGCCGCTGAGCTCACTTCGCTCCCCTCGCGCGCCGAAGCTGGTTTTCAATCCGAGCCCGGAGTCGCGAGATGAAGGTGAGGAAACCAGCATGATGATGAACGTCAGAACCGAGAGCAATAACACGAATGTTGATATCAGATTGATGCCGGAGTCGGCTTTGGTTTCGAAAAATTCCGATCATCAGACTTGGGTCATGGTTTTGAATCTGAAAGCTCCGCAGCTCCCGCAGACGGCCAGGAACAGCCATCGCGCGCCGCTTCTAGAAACTTCTAGACGCGCGCCGATTGATCTGGTTACGGTTTTGGATGTGAGCGGGAGCATGAGAGGCCAGAAAATGCAGATGATGAGACGAGCCATGCGGCTGGTCGTATCCTCGCTGTGTCCGCAGGACCGGCTGTCGATTGTGGCGTTTTCTGCAGTGCCGAAGCGGCTGTGTCCATTCACGAGAATGACGCTGTCTGGTCAACGGGCTGCGAGGAACATCGTTGACCGGTTGGAGTGCAGCAAGGGCTCATGTGTGAGTGACGCGTTAAGGAAGGCGACCAAGGTGTTGGAAGATAGGCGAGACAGGAACTCAGTAGCCACCATCATTTTACTTTCCGATGGTCAATGTGACATCCCAAAAAGTCAACGGCCAGCAGCACCGCCTGTACCTCAGCCCTGGCGCCATTCCACGACTCGTTTCGCTCATGCGGAAATTCCAATAGACTCGCCTGCGGACGATACATTTGCGAAATGGGTTGGTGGTTTGCTGAGTGTCGTGTCGCAGGACCTCAGGATTGAGTTGGGGTTCGGTCATGGGTCGCCTCCGGCGGAGATCACGGCAGTTTATTGCCGTGATAAGCAGAAATCATTGCTGCAATCAAACTCAGTTGCACTTGGAGATTTGTACGCAGACGAGGAGAGGGAGTTGTTGATGGAGCTACGAGTCCCCATTTCATCCGTTCCGCTGGAGAAGTTCCTGACAGTGAAATCCTCGTTCAACGACCCCGCCACTCATGAACGAATCAGTTTTAAGCAAGAAACGTTCATCATTCCGCCACCATGTTTATCTCCAAGGATCCAGCAGCTACGTAACATGTTCATAGCAACAAGAGCCGTGGCAGAGTCTAGACAGATCCTCAAACATGGGGAGTTCACAAGCGCCTATAGGTTGCTCTCATCAGCTCGCGATTTGCTGATGGGATCCGGGTCCATGTCAGCTGATGACTGTGTTAACTTGGTTGAAGCGGAGATAATGGAGCTGGCTAAGCAGCGGCAGGCGCAGCAGATTGCGGAGCGTGAAAGAGTATTTACAGTAATCCAGCGGCAGCAGGTAGCGGAGGTGGCGCCTCATGAAACCCCGCCGTCATCGGCTGCCAAAACGAAGTCTTGGATTAGAGCAAGTAACTTGCACAGCTCTGAAAACGCCAGATTCTGATAACTTAGCTAGCGCCCAAGACTCACAATAATAGCTACAAGCCAGCAAGAAGATCCCTCAGGCTTTTTAAGCAGACCAAGACATGAACAACAGACCAAACTTCAAGGAAGGTTTCAGCTGGACATATTCATTATTGAACTCCAAAGACCTTTTCAAGAATCTTCTTTATGATTATGGCACCATCTCCATGGCATGATTTGAAGCATTTTAAGTGAGGCATGATGATGTTACAGGTGGGTTTGTTCTGATTTTGTGGCACATGATGTGATCTTCAACTCTTCACGGTTCTAACTAGACCAGCAGACCAGACTTTAAGCTCAATCACTGTTTTCATAATCTCATTGTTTCCTACGTTGTTGTGTAGCCGCATGGAATTAAACTGATGGCATCATCCTTTTCAAAAATAAAGAAAATTTTTTTGACCTACAAGCAAAATGGATCATCAACCTTTACTCACTTGTGTGATATTTTCATAGTTCCTAGCTGAAGTGGCACAACTCTTTAAAGTTCAGCTAGCAGTATAATTCTCTAGTAACATTCTACACAGCAAGCAATAATACCATGAAAACATGACCACAAGCATATTTTTGAAATATGATCAGTAAATGTAATTACAAGGACTCATTTGGTACAAACAGCAAAACAATATGTAGAAAGATGGGGCTAACCTCATAATTTCTCAACTGTAAGATACTAAGCCGGATGACCACTGGAAAACAGCCGTAGAGATATAGAGGAACCCAATATATAAACGTCGTCTGGGAGAAGATCAGTCTGATACAGGTAAACAAGTCATATACCCGGTGGAGGGGACTTCTTTTTATTTATCCGATGAAATAGAGCTTCAACTGCACGAAACAATGCAAGGAATGTTTTTCCTTTTATTTTGATGATACCTGAGGACGCAACAGACTGTTCGAATGAAAATGATGATCACTTCTGAGTTTGTTCCACTTTAGCTCGAATCTTCTGTTCCAGAACTGATATCTCTGTTTCAAGGCTGAACATTCTGTTAAGGGCTTGCATGTTTTCGAGGGTTTCAGTTAGAGTTCTGGTGTCACTGCCGTCACATCTCAAGTGTTGCATTGGACCATGGAGTAGTTTGTTTACGATGCCTCTGCTAAGATCATCCACTGCTCTTCTCTCTTTCTTAGTGATGTCATCACCCATCTTAGCTAAGCATTTGTCTAGTTCAGCCGCTCTTATCCTTTCGGCATATGCTCTCAGTTTTTTAATGGTTGGAACAGTTTCCAGCGAATCTCTCCATGCTTCAAATAGCTTTGATTCCTCAGCAATGATTGTTTGAGCTTCCATAGCTTTCCTGAGCCGGTCTTCTTTATTAGCAGCTACAACCTCCTTCAGATCATCAACGTTGTACACACGAGCACCATCTACCTCAGATATACAAGCACCGACATTTCGAGGAACAGAGATATCAACAAAGAGTCTCACTCCTCCAACTTCAGCACTAACAGATGGCAGACTCCCGACATTTTCTTTCGTAAACAACAAAGAATCAGAGGCTGTGCTGGTGAAAACAACATCTGCTTCTGCAGCACAGCTCAACATTTCTGAAAGGGGTTTGTAGGTTATCTCAACACCCTTCAGTTCCTCCTTTATGGCTGTAACTCTCTCCTCACTTCTATTCACAACCACCATCTGTGTGCATCCTTTTGCTACTAAGTGCTTGATGACAAGCTTACCCATCTTCCCTGCCCCAACCACAAGCATTCTGGCATTCACATTGGACGCATTTGGAAGCTTCATCAAAGCGAGCTCCACAGCAGCTGAGCTGACTGAAACTGCACCAGATGCAATATTTGTTTCAGTTCTAACTCGCTTCCCGACTGTGATGGCATGCTTGAAAAGCCCACTAATGTTACGCCCAAAACCCACGACTCCCTGCCCAACCTTAACAACTTGTTTAACCTGAGCAAGGATTTGACCTTCTCCAAGTACAAGAGAGTCGAGACCTGCTGATACTTCAAAGATGTGCTGTGTAGCGTCATTGTTGTGTAACAGAAAACGGTGCTGACAAAGTTCCGTGACAGGAACTCCACTTGTCTGCAATTCACACAGGTTAACAAAATTTAGTTAACGATTTCAAAAAAAATGTAGTTCAGACATGTTTACTTGTTGTAGTTAATGCCAAATGAGATTCAATGTCCGACGACTAACTTAAATAATCCCCTTCGTTAAAAGGTGTTGTGAAAATGCACACGCAACATTAAGAATTATGGAGTACAAAAAGGTAAACAATTTAACAGTATGCTCAGATAAGTTCTTTATTTAGTCATCATTAAGAAAACATGCTCAGCATTTTGATAATCTACGCAGGATATGCTCTTTTATTTAAAGCACCAGTGGAATACATTCAGATAAAAAAAAAAAAGAAGCAAATTGAATCACCTTTGACATCCATTCAGTCACTTCTTTCACACCACGATGCTGGGATAAGGCTACCACATATATCTCCATCCTGTTGCATGTACTCAGGACAGCAGCTTCTTCAATATGGTTCAGGTTACACAACTCCTCGATAGCTCGCGGCCATTCAGCTTCTGGAACCGCAAGTTTCTCGCGCATTTCAACAGGGGTAGTGTGGATACTGAGACCAATCACCACTATGCTGCTCCTTTCCTTTGTATACCCTGCAGTCCCGTCAAACAAGTCCAAACTGACGTGAGCTCAAAGATACGTAAGTCTGATCATCAAAAATAACATAGCAGGCACTCCATTAAAATTCATTTCGGTACGATTTCAGATTGAAATACCTAGTTAACAAACACATCAAATAATCAATCTTTTGCCAACTCATCATCCACTCTCAAGTCCGTATGTCTACAAACCCATTGCAGAAACCCAAGGAAATTGATAAAGCAATACACAATGTGATTCTGAATATTACTTATCATACCCAAGCCAGAAAAATGTACAGAATTCACAATCACCGAAACCTCAGCACCATCAACCAAAAATGCATCTTTCAATCTACCATCAAAATTGAACGTCAAACCACACCAATCTACCAAAACAACAACAGCACACAGAATGGAAAACATACTATCAGCGGCAGAAGTCTTGAGCAGTTCAAGCGCGGAAACACTCGACGCCCTCGCCTCAACCGCCGCTTCAACCGACGCCTCACACCTGGTCGTCATCGCCGCCAATCCCACTTTCCGCGGAGCCACTGCTCCCCTGCTGCGATTAGGGCTGCACAGAATCCTCATCTGCGACGCACTTGCCGACGCTGACGACGTGGACTGGTTCCGAGCCAGCAGCGTCTCCAATTTGGGACCTCCGACGCTGCTCCACGAGACCGCCATCGCCGATCCGAAACCCTAATTTCGAGATTTGGGGATTTTTGGAACTCAACGGATTCTGAGATTGGTGGTGGAGTTGGCGATGGCTGTTGTGAATCACTCGTTCTTTAAGTCGATTTTTGATTGGTTGATTTTATTTATATTTAATAATTTATTAATCATAAAATGATAACACATGCGGATTAGGGCTTGGATTTCTGTGGATTCTGATTGGTTGATGGAGGGACATGTTTTATCCTCCACACTACCTGTAAAATCCTTACCTTGCCACTTTTGGGATTCTCATGCAATTTTTTTATCATAAGCGATCATGTTTAATTACTAATTTGGTCCATTTGTCCGATCCAACACAAATTTCCAATGTTTTCGATCAATTCGATGAATCATATTTCAACCCGTTATAGTTGTAATTTGAAAAAAGATATACTTGGTCACACAAGTTCGATCGAATGCAGATGCAGTTTGAATCTGGAATATTGAGTTACTTAAGCGCACCACTAGAACAACATTAACATAAGTAAGTTCATCATTATGTTGCAATTTTCTTGCATTGAGGGTTTTTATTTGGATTAGTGAAATGGGGGATTCATAGATTTGGTGAAGGGGAGAGGAGAAAGTGATAAGGTGGGGAAATGAGGGATTTCAGGCGGCCACACGCCACATCTTTCTCCTTGAAAGTCGTGGCCAGTGAGCAGCCCTAGCAATCACAATCAGCCAAGATGGATGGATAGATGTGATTGTGAACAAGATTGTGTGACAATCTGAGTGTGTTTGTGGCACACTAGGCCACACCAGCTTATCTTTTGTTTTGTTGCTGGCAGGATCAAATGTCATGGTGAAGAAGTTGAATCAATGGATGATAAGGTAGCAAGTTGGTCTAGGATTTGAGCTTAGTGAAGATGGCACTGAAAGAGCTGGTTAAAC
The DNA here is from genome assembly GCA_963678935.1 of Umbilicus rupestris. Classification (NCBI taxonomy): domain Eukaryota; kingdom Viridiplantae; phylum Streptophyta; class Magnoliopsida; order Saxifragales; family Crassulaceae; genus Umbilicus; species Umbilicus rupestris. The sequence goes on from OY787619.1 coordinate 11,851,602, forward strand.
AAAATTCAAGACATGAGTAAGGTTGAGACAGATCAACACATGAAAATGGCAATGAAAAGAACATTAGAGGACACCCAAGGATTATATGTATACAGGGTTGCTCATGCATTCCCAGGAAAAACTATGAGGAAGATGAATCAATTCGGTAGCTTTATGCATTGATGTAATGTAGATGTAATATGTGAGGACAAGACTCAAGAGTCATGTGTTTGCCCATATGGGGAAATGTTTTACTAAAATGTGGGGAGCATGGTTGGTAATCCTTGCCTAATAAACAAGACCTTGCACGGAAAGGGGTAGTCTAAAGATATGAGAGACTAAGAATTCATGCGATTGGTGGCCATGGAGATGTAAACATAACTGATAGCTAGATATGACACAACTATAATTTGTGCAACAGAAACCAAGCGCAATGAGTCAAAAGAAGAGTCAATTGTTACTTCTGAAATTTAATTTGACCTGTAAGTGATTGTATACCATCTACAGACACTCTCTGAGATGAACTACTTCATGTGAACTCTCAACACTTATTTCCCTCAGTTAGGATAAATTCCTTTGGAAGTCTACAACTGCTGTGGTGGGTGTGCAAATGCATAAGCTTATGAGGACTCACTTGTTGAGGCTGTATCATCTTTGTGCTTAATCATGCCCGAATCGACCAGAATGGGAATCTCAGCAGCAAGCCATGGGGCAAGGCCTAAGCAAAGAGCATGTGCAATACCAAACCGAGGACTGCATATCCAAAATACAAAAACAATTAGATTACCACTAAGTATAGATTTGAATAAAGAAATTTCAAGAATTAGACGTAAATGCACATAAAAAACACTACGGCAGATTGTATGATAAGAAGATTGAAATCTCCTTTTAGATACGATGCTAGTTACTTAATAAATTTGACCAAAACATACGAAATGGTCAGATAGAACAATTCATAGTTGTGATGAGTATTCACTGGTTGCCTTGTCAAGAAAAAGCACACATGTTAAGCATCGGAAGTAACCACCAACATATATCTTCGGTAAAGAAGTGAAATACCAAGGGGATCAATTTCGAGATCTCAGCCAGTCAAAAATAAATTCATTATCAACACATCAACACATGATTTAAATTGTACCTTCATATATAATAAATAAGAACTGACACACCCTAGCGAGTTAATATATCTTTCAGTTACACTGAATAATTAATTAAAGGAGTGAGCATTTTAGGAATAAATATTGGAGACAAATACTATAGTTTAACTACTCAGTAAGACAGGAATGTAATATTATAGTAAAATAATTGGAACCAATTTCCTCGCAAAACCGAATGAAATTCACCATCAGGCCCCGAATGTATAAATCAACTAGCAGCCTCCACAGCTCTATCAATGCAGGTTTGAGTTTCGCTGATGAATACATAACAGAACACATTAATACTACGTTCAGTACCTGTTCTTAGCCCAAAGCGGCTTGAAGTGCACAGTCAAGCAGATCTTCCCTCCTCGGTACATCTGTTATCCAAAACCACCGACCATTAAAAAATGTTCATGCACTCCACTCAATAATGTGATGTCAAATCTCCAATAAGATGACATCAATCAATCAATAAAGCTATTCAAGCTGAACATGCATATATCTCCAGCATACACAACGCCAAGTTTGACTCTGATATCTGAATCAGATTCTAACATGCAAAGAAGCACAACCAGAAACCCAAACTTGAACCTAAATTTCAACACACAGCATCCAATGCATGCAACTCAATTTCCACAAATTGAACCCTAATTATCAAGATAGGAAGAAAAAAGAAGGGCAAAAATCAAACCTTCTGAGTCTTTCCATCTAGTTGAGGCAACTCAAGCTCCGGCGCCGTGGCCGGATAAGTGACCGGAATGTCAAACCGCAGATCGAACTCATACTTCAACAAATTATGCACATACCAGCATTTACCAGTCCACCTCGTCCCTTCCAGATTGGCAGCAGAGATTCTGAACCAGTCATTGTCCTTCGACTTGTTCATCTGCGTGTACGCGATCAACGCCTTGTATTCCTCCTTTAGCCGCTGCGTCCACGTCGCTCCGTCTCTCGGACCCGCTTTGATCGTTAGCAGCGGGATCTGCGTCAGCGTCGTCTTCGTGTTCGGATCCCATCCCTCCATCGAATCTCCCTTCGCTGCGTCGTCGTCGCCTGTTCCTTCGATCTCCGCGTTGGTTTGAAATTAGGGTTTATGGATTTGGGGATTTTCGACTTTATTGTATTTACAATATGGTCCCTAACTTTTCGCGAAACTACAAAGCAACCCCTTATAATACACAGCTCCTTTTACTCAGCAGAAAGTTACTTCCTCAGAACTTGCAAAAATTTGTGTCCTCAATCTAGACAAGTCCTACATAGTAAGATCTCTATAATGACGCGCATTACAAAATAAAAGTTTCAGTGCTTCGATATTTATCACACGAAAGAATTACCCTACCCATGACGATCTTACTGAACTAGGTAATTGCAATGGATACTAGTCGACAAAATATTTGAATTGCAAGTTATGATAACATTGTAAATCTAACTTACACGGAAATGTTTCGCCACGTAATCAATATCATTAACCAAAGTCGCTTTCGGGTCATCCAATGAAACAGCGACGATTTTCCAGTCAAATTCTCCTTCATCAATCATAGCTAAAGCCGCTAGAGGTTTCACCTTCAGCACATCACCGATCTTTCCTTGTTTCTCACCAATTTCAACAACATCAACTGACACACAAAAAAACACATATTTATTACAAACAACACAACAAAAGGAGATGTTACATCAGGTCAAAATATTAACGACAAACCAGTGAACGGTCTTCCCACGTTTGAGGGAGCAATCCATAGTTCCAGTTGATATTGTAACTGAATAAAAACACTGTAAATATTACAACTTGGCGAAAATACAATGAAATTAGGAAACACTCGTAACGTAAAATAGAAATCAAATCAAATTAACGACATAATGGAAATAGGAACTTTTACAAACTTATTGGCCATTGCTGAAACGCCCAAAGCTGGATCCACCCAAATATCTCAAACAATTTTTTCAAGCACATAATAACATAAGGATAATAGCCGAGCTTCCCCTTCTTTGTATCTTGCTTTATACGAGTGTTCAAATCATCGGTGTCAACCTCCGTTTTCGCTTTTGTTTCTTTTGGAATCTGCACTATACAATTGAAAAACCGATCGCCGGTGACACTGGCACCAACCACACCGACAAATCCACAACCGAAAACTCCGATTTCACAATCAATAATGCATCAAAAAATCCAATTAAAACAATCAACAATGCACCAAAATCTACAGTTTAAACAAAGGTGGCTTTCTCATGGCTAAACCCTAAAATCCAAACTCCAGTTCACACCCTCCAGACAAATGCCAGCAAGCAACAACATAATATCATCAGAAACCAATCTAAGAAAAGATCGAAACTTTGAAACACAATCCAAAACCCCAAATCAATTCACCTTCTTTCCAGCCTGATCAACGGAAAACACGCCGTAATCGAGCGTCTCAGCCTCCCCCTCTTCCTAAACTTTAATCTCAGGTAAATACAATCCTCTGCAAGCAAACACCCTCTGATCGCAGACGGCCTGAACAAGAGCGACGACGCTAAGGCGCTGCTTTTTGTGCTGCAAATCGCTCCGCCGACGGATGTTACAGTCGCCGCTCTCGCGACAGCAGCCATTTTTATCTAGAGAGGTTTTGATGAGCCAATGGCTGTTGAAGTGCTTCCCTGACTGTCAGAAAGCCTTGAATTGCAAATTTAAAAATTACAGTCACACCCCCTATGTTTCTGTTAGTAACAAAGTTACTACAATTTGGATTTAAATTCGCGTTTAGGCCCATTTTTTTGTGTGTAATTGGTCAGATTTGCGGAGCGTATGCGTAACGCAGCTTTAAAAATTTGCAGCGGGTTTTCACTTCGGAGCCCTAAAACTTGCGGCTTCCGCATCAGAGCGTGGGATTTCGTGATTGGCGTCGGAATCGGTTGATTAGAATGAAGGTGAGTATGCTCAGCTTGTCAATTTGTTTAGCTTGTAAATTCGCTTCAGTGTTACTTTTAAGCTTTGTTAGGTTGATGAGTGAGTAGTGAGCTGAAATTGAATTGCAATGGTGAAGATTGCTGTGGAAGGATGTATGCATGGAGAGCTGGACACTGTGTATGCTACTCTAATGGATTTGGAGAAGAAAGAGAATACAAAGATTGATCTTTTACTATGCTGCGGCGATTTTCAGGTATTTGGTGTTGGAAATTTTATGCTTTTTATGATGATTTTGATGGTTATTTGATTTTGGAAATATAGGCTTGTGGTTGATTGCTAGTAGTGTTGGTGGGATTTGTGGCTTGTAGGCTGTGAGAAATGAGAAGGACTTGGAGAGCTTAAATGTTCGGAGTAAATACAAAACCATGGGAACTTTCTGGAAGTACTATTCTGGAGAGGCAATGGCGCCTATTCCAACTATTTTTATAGGCGGAAATCATGAAGCGTCTAATTATCTGTGGGAATTGTATGTCAATATTTAGTTTCATACGTAGATGGAGTAATATTATATTACTGGGTAGTAGTTATTTAGGTTCATGTTTTAGCAGTGCGTTCCGTTGATGAGCCAAATTGGACCTTTTAGAAGGTTACAGATGGTTTATAGTAGTTCATCCATATGTTTGCTTTATGTGGTTCTTTTTTTTTTTGAAATGCGATGTTGAATAGAGAACATTTTTGTCTATGCTCTGTAAAAGAGAAGCTGAACTCCCGAGTGTATTTGAGGCGCAAGAGAATTGGATAAATTATTAGCTTAAAAACTCGAAATTGCCTCGTATAATGGCAAAAAGCCTGAAAGTAACTAGGGAATTTGCATGAACTTTCTTTACTAAGGATCAGAATAGGTCACAAGTCATAATTTTTTCTTATTTTGTAGCTCCACACCCCATCTTTATTCATGCAGCACTTTTAATGGATCTTCCAAGCTGGCCTTTTTGTACATGATGATAACAATTGCATGCTCAGGTATTATGGAGGATGGGCAGCTCCTAACATTTACTTCCTGGGATTTTCTGGGGTCGTAAAGTTTGGAAATATTCGTATTGGAGGTCTATCTGGAATATATAACAAGCACCATTATCGCTTAGGTTAGTAACGCTCACACATTTGTCATTTCAGCTCTTTGTTTCTTTCAGCGATGTTGACATTTGTTGAAATGTTACCAGTTTGGCGTGAGTATTGATGTGCATTATCTACGCACGCCTCTTATTCCATCATCCTTCATACTATCGTAAAAGTTTATTGCATTGTCATCGCAAATCGGTCTTGACCATCATAAACATCATGGCCTTGTGCTAAATTTCATGATTAGGTCACTTTGAGAGGCCACCTTATAATGAGAGCGACATCAGGTCCATCTATCATGTTCGTGAGTATGACGTCCACAAGCTCATGCAGATAAAGGAGCATATTGACATATTCCTGTCACATGATTGGCCAATTGGCATAACTGACCATGGAAATACGAATGAACTCCTGCGTTATAAATCTTATTTTAAAGCGGAGGTAATTATTTGGTATGACTATATCGTGTTATTGTATGTCCTGGTAATTTTTTTTGGCTAGTTTTTTTTCTTCTTCAGAAAATGGTAATAATGCTCACCTTTTTTTTTTCCTCAGATTGATAGCAGTACCCTGGGAAGTAAAGCCGCTAGTCAGCTACTGAAGAAATTGCAGCCCTCCTATTGGTTTTCAGCTCATTTACATTGCCAGTTTGCTGCTCTTGTTCAACATGGGGAGGGTGGCCCGTCAACTAAGTTCTTAGCGCTAGATAAGTGTTTGCCGAGACGTAAATTTTTGCAGGTATAATCTTGTCTTAACATTGTGATATGCACGGTCTATGTGTGAATACCAAAGTTAATGTACTTCACCATGATGTTCAATTCAGGTAATTGAAATAGAGTCAGAACCTGGTCCTCATAAAATTCATTATGATGAAGAGTGGCTAGCAATAACACGAGAACTGAACTCTCTCATCCCTCTGACACGAGGATATGCAAACTTCGGGTAACGTGAATCTTATTCTTGGACTAACGGCATAAGTCCGCTCCTTCACATTTTTTTGAGAATAAAGTAATTAATGAAACTGCTTTGCTTGGATTTTTAGTGGTATACAGCCAGACATAGAAGGCTCTAAACGATGGATCAGCAGTAAGCTGCAAACAAGAGGGGCTGAGCCATTTGATTTTGTAAGAACAGTTTCGTGCCACAATCAACCTGGCAATAGCAGACCTCAGTCCGGTAATTTTCATTTTCTTTATAGTCTTCTTTTACTATAAGAATCTGTTGTCGATTTCATATTCTTGAATTCAAGTAATTAGATTTCTACTATTTATGATTGACCGGTCCAAGAAAAATATCCTTCATCTTTCGTTTTGTTGTTAACTATGTCTCACATGAATGAATAGTAGCATATTAGATTTTTCCAAAAAAACAATTGTTGTACGATACATTACACAAGTTATTTGGTGCAATGATAGCTGGGTAATCCTTACTGAATATTACTGTGCTATCTATCAGCTTGTATTCAGAACCCCCAAACAGAAGCGTTATTGCAGTTTATAGACCTTCCAAATCTTCTTAATGAATCCACTACCAGTTCAGCGGCACGAGCTCCTAGTCCTACTGCTTCTGCTTATACAGGTCGCATCTTGATCCACCTCATTTAATTTTCAAGATTTAGACTTTACCTTTTTATTAGTTTTCATTGACATATTGCTAGTTGGAATATGCCTTCTCATATAAGGCCTTTGTGAATCATAGGTACAGATGTTGTGGATCACAATGATGAGGAAATACCTCTAGATGATATCAACGATTCTGAATCAGGCTGATACTCAAAAGTTGCTGGAAAATCAATCCTCACCAATGGCGCCGACTTGCAGCAAAAAAATACTTGTAATGAACTAATGATGACAATCAATGCCAAATCGAGCAATTTTGTTTGATGCCTTCTATGTTTCACACATGTACTATTGTTTGTAACTACAAATTGCAAGTTCAAACTTGTATTTTCTTTCCAAAAAACGGAAATACCACAATATCCCCAGGTTCCCATTTGCAGCTTTTACTGGGTAATTCCTAAGTGACTGTTATATGCTGACAGTTTCACATTCAGTATTTTTGTATGCTCAAATTATCCAAGCACAATAAGATAGAAGCTAGCAGTAAGCTCAGAACAGATGCCATAATCCAGCTAGCTAGAAGCGAAATTGATCATTGTGGTTGACAAAATGCTATCATTACCTTAAAAAGAAATGATCCCAGATACAAGTCTGTCAAATTTCGAGCAGTACCATGATTTTCACATATCTATGGTCTTCCATATCATATTACATGTATCAAAAGAAGTCGGGTTCTCAGCATCCAGTTCAAACTTTTGAACGGCTTTCGTATCCCTGTCCACAATATCTGCATTCGATACAGTTAAGAATAACCTATGCCTTAAATGAGAATTTACATTTGAAGACTACTATAAGATTGGGAACATGTAATTAAATTGCATCAAAAGGATACGGCCTGATATTTTGGACTTGTCGTCCAAGTCAGGAATGATTTTTGTCACGGAAGCATAGAAAGAAAGCATTGCCCTGTAAAATAACATAATAATATTCCATTCAGTTTTTTTTTCTTTTGAAACATTCCGCTCTGGATACTTATCAAGCTCGTCAGGATTAAACATTATGTATAAAGGATTGTGACCAAAGAGCAGGTAGAGTTTCTTACGCAGCACGCTTCTCTTCTTGCTCCACTTTCTGCAACTTTTTCTTTTGCTCTTCAATAGAAATCCTTTGTTGATCAAACTCGGTGATCTCATCGATAATGACTGTGTAGTTGATACATAAATTATAAGATGGACTGCAAATAGTTGAACATTGTAAAACATGAAACAGACATTATCTAATATTAGAAACTACTTATCTGAGTTCCTCGCCAAGTGTCCGCTTCCTTTTTTCTTCATCTAACAGGGCGCTTTCTAGAGAACTTATTTCAGAATCATCAACAACTTCAGACTTGGTCTTTCCGCTCTGCTGTTTGCAAGCATTTATCTTTTTCTGATAATCTGCAATTTTAAAGATGTTGTATAAAAATTCACACACATCACCACCACTAACTATTTACCCACTTTACCATGAAACCTTGCAGAATTTGTACGAGACGGAATTATGAAGAGAAAAACCTTGAATCGAGCTCAGAATCTCATAGTAACTTGAGTCACAAGAAGACTGAAGGGACGCAGAGTTTTTCAGGCACAAATCCAGACTATTTAAATCCTTCGTGTCCTCAAGGCAGTCCAACAAATCATTGCTGAAAGACACCAACTTGTCCACATCAATATTATACGACTCGTCCATTGCGCAACAGTAAACCTTCAGCTTAATTTCCTGTGAAAATATTAAACAAATAAAATACACAAGACAGCACCCGAATCAAAACTCAACACAAGATTCAAAACTAGAAGGCTAGAATTACATAAGGCTCAACAACAAATAATTTAAGTAGAATTTGTTAGAGAAATGCACTTGATGAATTATCCCACATCGCTAGTTTGAAGAATAGTTTGCTATGATATATTGGATTACAGAACCGTGACTCTTGAGCTTAAGCTTTTGAGTCACATGGGGATGTGGTCCGGTATATCTAGCAAATTCTACATGGTATCAGAGCCGCAGGCACACGACCTGGGCCGAGTACGTGATGTGTGGGATGCGCATGTGAGCTCCAAGTGCATGACGAGGCACCCGTTAACGGCGAGACGCAGTGAGCGCCCGCCTAGTTTACCGCTACATGTTAGCGAGTTTAAGGGGGAGTTGCCCAATTCCTCAAGTGAGGGGGAGTGTTAGAGAAATGCACTTGATGAATTATCCCACATCGCTAGTTTGAAGAATAGTTTGCTATGATATATTGGATTACAGAACCGTGACTCTTGAGCTTAAGCTTTTGAGTCACATGGGGATGTGGTCCGGTATATCTAGCAAATTCTACAGAATTCACCACGCGGAGCTCAACAAAAAACTCCATGACCCACTTAAAAGGTTCAGTATGCACCATTTTCTTCCTCAGAAGCAAATCATCAAACACCTTAGAGGCATACACAAGTCAGCTCAGCAACAAACATTGGCACCTCAAAACTCGGCTCACATACAAAAAAGATGAATCATTTCTACCAAATCTCACAAAACCATATCAAAATTTATTCGCAAAAAATTCGTAGAGAAAACAATTTGACATGTACAAGCACATCCACATCGCAATTCAAAAGATGTGACAACAAAGTTCGCACAAAAATCCAAACTTGCAGACACCCAACTCATTTCTCCAATCACTCCACCAAAATCAACCGATTCAAACCTTCACTCATCACCCTACCTAAATGCCACTTACGGCCTTCTGTATCGTAACTAAACAACAAGCCCTAATTCTAGTCAAATATACAGATAAGACTACCTTTTTTCCCAACTGAAGCCCTAATTCTCCAACCACCTACCCGATTCGGATCTCCAGAGGGTCAAATTCGATATCTCGAAGCTGGGATAGCGGAAACTAAGCCTTCTCGTTCGTCTCCGTCGTCGATGATTTTTCAGACTTGACGAACACTCACTGTAGGAATTTGAAACATGAACGGTGTCATCTGAATTTTGAAATCAAATTGTTTTAGCAACAGAATGAACGGTAGCTAAAAGCCAACTCGCGAGTCACAAATATGTGAATGTTGTCGCTGGTTTTCTTAGGCGGGTTTAGGGCTTCATTTAAAACACATAATTTTTAGGAAAATTTTCGAAACTATTATCTTTTGAAAATAATGTTTTAGAAAAGTCGTAGTTGAAGTTTTGTTAGAAACTGTATCTTTTTCGAAAGTCGCTTTTGTCAAAGGTGGCTTTTCAAAACTACTTTTCAAAAAGATTTAATTTCATTTATACAATCAGCGTCTAGTTGGCTGTCATATATGATGATACACTTTTGGAAAATCGTATTAACCAAAGGCGGCTCTCGTTTCAAACAAAAGCCCAACAAACAAGTTCGATATTTAATAAAAGCCGCTCATGGGAAAAACGGCTTTTATAAAAGCTTCTTTTCCCATGAACGGCTGACATGTGAACGCCACGGAGCAGCCAGTTGTACACTGACTTGAATAAAATTTAATATTTTTGAAAAATCGTGTATTGGAAAAAACAGTTTTCCAAAAAAGATGACATTTTCTAAACAAAACTTCAATCTATGATTTTTTTTTTTCAATAGAATTTTCAAAAGATGACAATTTTCATAATAGACTTAAACTTAAAATCGATTCGACAGATAAAAATATGAAAATATATACACAAAATTACATCATCATGTCATTTTGTCTTTGTCCTAATAGTATGAGATTGCATATCCATATTCACATACGGACCAAATGGACTACTCATTTGAGCCCTAATCAACTCCTTGGGGGAAGTTGGGCTTGATGCTTATAATCTCCATTTCTTACAACATGAGCACTTGCTCTCAAGGTAATTATAAATTGTGAGTGGATCAGTTTTTTTTTTTTTTTTTGAGTCCTGAATATGATCACATTAAGAATCGAATTCTGATCACTGAGATATTCGATTTCTTTTTGTCACTAGGCCACACCCTGATGCACAGCAAATTAATACTTTCATTTTGACTATGGATGAGAGAAACACATAATCAAAACCTTCTTCTTTCTTGTCATTCATTTCTCAAGCATGGCTTTGTATCTTCATAATGTTTTGAGGACACATACCAACCCTACACAAATAATTTACTGTCACTAAGGGCATCTGTAACGGACAAGCAATAAGCAAAAACAATAATTGCGAGGATGCAATAATTTTCCTCAAACCGTGTAAGCAATAATTTAGAGTGCTATAACTGAACTGGGTATCTATAATGGATCCCAAACCCTAGACAAAATTCTGAAACAAAACATGAAAAATACCTACCCTTGGATTCAAGAATCATCCTCCATAACACACTTTAAGGTAATTTATTATGAGTATAAAAATTAGTGTTGTTCTTCAAACCAATGATGTTGTCGTTTATACAAGCACAAGCACAAATTGGTATAGACTTATGTGTTCCAAGGTCCTCAAAAGCTTCTGATTTTGTGTTATGCTTTTTTGACTTGAGTGATGATCAGTCCACATTTTACACTCTTTGATTTTGAAACCCTAAATACCCTTAAGCTCTCTAGATGTTTAAAGAGGTCTATTTACACGGCCAAAAGAAATGCAATAATATATCAATATTGCATATTACTTCTTATAACTCAATATGAGACAATTACAAATGAGAGATTGCCAAAAAGTTGGTACATATCTAATCTGCCGCAGAAGCTAAATGTAAGCATCATTTAATAGGAATTCGTCCGCCAGAGCCTTCTGCGAAATATAATTACTGATGAACATTACTTTCTGTGCAAAATGGAAATATAAAAGCATGGGGTTTGAGGAGACAAACTGGAAATCATTTGATGATAAACATACTATAATGCTTACTTTTAGGAACTCTAATAAGGTTTAACAATCATGTAGCATCAACACCTTTCGGCAAAATGGAAATCAAGTATACTTAGGGCTTGACAAACGAGGAAAAGTTGATTAGGGTTTTGTGATGAGACACTCAATTTTCCCTTTCTAGTTAGGTTAAGTTGATCACATCAAGCTTTAACAGTTCTAGTAGTGATGATTACTTCTTATAACTCAATATGAGACAATTTTCGTAGTTGCACTACTTAGTGAAGACCATCGATACAGATTCCACGATCAGTATGCAAGGAAAAGTTACAAAGTTTTTTATAATAATCGAAAGAAAAAAGTATCGTCGTGTGACTATGATATGCAATGTACGTGAAAAAGAAGAAGATAAAAGTGTCAAATGCAATGTACTTCAATATTTTTCGTGCCCTAGCTAAGGTATGATCCTTGGCTAGACATATTTGCGGAAAAGTAGGACAAGTTCCATACTAGTTCGAGTAAACCACTAATTCCAAGAATTGTATTTAATCAAAAAAAAGTTAACCTTTATCTATCTCATAATGAGTGGAATCTACACTTTAGGTTAACTTGTGTATTCAATGAAAATCTCACTTAATTTTGAGCAATATCAACAATTGGATGGTACCTTAAAAACCCTAATTAAACCTCTAAACAAGGTTGATGACTAACTAATTCACTTAGTAAAGTAAAGTGGGATTATCATATACAAGAATTTTGCATTGTAAAAGGACAAAGTTGCTTAAACATAGTATGACTTGTAATTTTCTATTCAAAGTGAAATGTAAAGGTAAGGGTTAGAGAGAGGATGAGACTTTTATTCAAAATGTTTTTATGTGATATATTGATAAAGTTTACACGCATGATGTGTGTGGTATTCACGTTGAGGGTTTGCCCTAATCATCAAGTCTAGTATATATATATATATATTAATTTCAATCATGTTAAGGTTATTTTTATAGAGAAAATGTCAATCAAACCGCCTCTCTCTCTCTCTAAGATCCCATTAAAAGAAAGACCTAATTTTATCTCAATGGGAAAGTTATAAATCTAATATAAGTTATCATTAATTGATAAGAAATTAAAGATAATATTGTGTATGCATGAACGTGTCGAAAGTTAGAAAAAAAAATAAAGTCGAACATTTTGATAAACATAATTACAAAAGAAAGGGTGGGTGACAAATTGTGGTAGGGTTTTTTGAGCAATTGACCACCATTTATTTAACATTTCGATAAGCAAATCTAAAAATCATTAGCCTCTAGAGACTTAATTATATTATCTTCCTTATGGGGTTACAAAGACCTAATTTATTAAAATGCCCTACAAAGTTCTTAGACTTAAATATCTTTACAAGTCAAAACATACCTAAATGATGCACAATGCGGTACTAAAACACATTGTTCTGACCAAGATTCCATCATACCCATTTCATGTTTTTTCAATTAAAGTGTATATATATATATATATATATATAGAGAGAGAGAGAGAGAGAGAGAGAGAGAGAGAGAGAGAGGGAGGGAGGGCAAACAATTATATATGATGTAATTATTTGAACAAACTCGACTTGTATACTTCCACAAGCTTGACTGCAGTTCAAACAAGCTCGCCATCATGGACCACATTTCAAAATCGATGTGTTTAAGATTCACCAATAATGGATACCATGCCGTTTAAAACATTAACTAATAATCTCTCACTAGTGAATATTGTATGACAAAGATATCAAAACATGTTTTGTGGACTTTTCGTTCTTCAAGTCCCTGGTGGAGAACACTAGATTACAAAGTTCAAAGTTTGTTGCCGAAATGTGATACACATGTAAGAGATAGGGTTGAAGATAAGGAGAGAATGAAGAATGAAATGATTTAAAAGAAAAGAAATTGCAAAGGGAGAAGAACTCTTCGACATGCCGTGGCAACCACGCAACTAAATCGATATTTCAACTGAGTAATCTTTCAAATGTAACCCTAGTTAGAAGTTACTCAGGCAGGCTCTGTTCTTTTGCACTTAAATTTCAATAAATAAGTTAAGTAAAGTTAAATTAAATTTAAGCTCAAAAGAACAGACCCTTTTAACTCTCTCTTTACTACGTTCATTTGAGTCAAAGATGTTTTAGAGGCACTTTTGATGACTACAAGTGACTGGAAAATGATCAGGGTTTCAGTGCGTGCATGCAGACAAAGAAGAGTGTGTGAAAAGTAGGGTTAGGGTTTGGTTGGTGATGTGTGGGATGTGGGCAATGAGAGGCTTGTATCAACTTATCCTCTGCAAGAGAAATTTGTCCTAAGATTTGAGAAATGGACAGAGGCCCTCTGCACATGCGCATCACAAATTTAGACACACACGCGCAGTCTCTTTCAGTCACACATAGTCGATCCCTATCTTCAGGTCTCAATCTTTGACCCTCAAATCCTTGTCATATACAATTTTGAATGAGCTTTGTGTCCCTTTAGGGTTGAGTGTAAAGTACAATACTCTTAAGGTGTGAATTTTTATGTAGGGAGTGGAATTGATCATATTTAACCCATTTGAAAGAAAATGTTGGCAAATTACTTGTAGAATCTCTCACTAGACTTACTTCAATCATCTCCGATAGGTAAACATATTCATTCTTATAACTCAATATGAGACAATTACAAATAAGGATTTCAAACAAAGGAAGAAATGACGACTATTCAGATCACCTCGATTTGCGACAGGGGCGTATATATATGATGTAAATAGATGATGTATGCATAGTGAGATAATGCGTTGACAATCTCCTTGCTCTTAATTTGTAGTTTTGCTTATTGTAAAACTCAAACTCAAAATGAAAATAGTATGAATTTTGATTACAAATTGTACCTCTTAGATGATACATTTGCTCCTAACTAAGCAATCTCAGCTATAATGGTGTATTTTTCAATATGCCGTCATCTAAGCAATAAAGACAGTTTGCAGCGAAACAGTCACGCTGGATCACATTAGAGCTGATCATGCATTTACCAAAATTAATTATGCAAACAATGACTTCAGATATGTAATATATAATACATTTTTAGTATTATCTATTGATATAATACCCGATATTTTTTCTAATCTCTAGCTTATTCTACACTAGTGGCTATTAGGTTTAGAATAGTTAGCCGTTAAAACTTTTTGAAAGTTAGATAAAAAACATTAGTAAGTATCAAAAACATGTTCATAAAAGTTGGTTTCATAATCTCCCCAAAAGTTAGTCCAAAGCTTTGCTAGTGACAATGCACTATTGACAATTGGTAATAATATATCAACCTCTCAAATGATGATTTGGTCAAGATAACATTGATAAATATTATGTGAATGGGAGCATGATAAGGTGGAATGCTGGTGTGTATGTCTCCCAACACAAATTTTCTACTAGTTTTTCCATTTTAGGGAGTCAATGATGTTGCCTTAAGTAGTAGGGAACAACAACATCAAGACATTTGAGCTCTTAGTTTTGAAATCTCTAAACAGCCGACAGTGTCCTCAGGATGGGAAACTTAATCTAGTCCATCAAGCACATTATTAAATTCGAGTTTTTTTACACTAGTATATGGGATAATTTTGAAACGGACAGTCGTAAGTATGTCAAAATAACGTATACGACTGACACTTTTCTGCGTGTCAGGTGTAGATATATTAAATGAGATTATATGGGAAGAAAACGTTGATACAATGTTAAACTAAGATTAGAACATTGATATAGGGGATAATTTTGAAACGGGCAAGCATAAATATGTCGATAATTTATGCAATTTGTTTAAATGACGTTTTTCTGCGTGTCAGGTATCGGGTGTAGATATATTAAATGAGATTATATGGGAAGAAAACGATGATACAATGTTAAACTAAGATTAGAAGATGCTAAATGGAGTTGTACATGGATGGAAGAATTGAAGAAAAGGGAACTTTTAACAACATCCTTCTAGAAGTTATGAAGTGGGTTGGGACTTGGAGGATGGTAATAAGGAGTCTGATTCTTTGGGTGGTGGTAACTTCAAGAACTCATCATCAATGCAAAATATGGCTTCAGGGTTGATGCTAATAGTGGCAATGTTGGGTTCCACTTTGATGGGGTCTACTGGTTTTGGTGAGGATGATGGTGAGGGTGATGAGATTGGCAATGAGCAAGTTGTGGTGGGGTTGGGAGACTTGGTAAGCTCTGAAGCTCTTGCAGCCTGGAGAATCCAATCAGTCCTGATGAGGGCAATGAGCATGAACAAGGCACAAGAAGCCTGTGCAGCAAGAAGTCCCAACCAGAGTCCTGCAAACCCTAGTTTGGCCACAAACCCCATCAAGATCCCGACCGGCATACCCACAAGATAGAATGAGCCTAAGTTGATATTGGCCCCAACTGTAGGCCTAGCGCAGCCTCTCAGCACGCCGCAGCCGGTGGTTTGAGGGCAGTTCCCAAGCTCGCAAAGTCCGGTGATGGGGAGTGCAATGACGGTCAGTTTGAGAATCTCTGGATCATTGGTGAAGAGCCTGCCCCATTTATGCCTCATTAAGGTAGTGAATCCCATGGCTGCCAGGCCTAAGAAGACTGAACAAGCTAGAGATACAATCATGCAGAACCGGGCCCTGGCCGGCCGATTGGCTCCCAGTTCATTGCCAACTCTGGTGGACACCCCCAGGCTGAGGGCTGAGGGGAAGACATAGACTAGAGAAGTTGTCTGGATCAGAATCCCCATTGATGAAATGGTGGCTGTGGGGTTGAGCAGAAGGCCACAGAGCAAGATCATGAACTCATACCACCACCATTCCAAGCAAACTGAAGCACAAGTTGGGATAGCCAAGGACAGCAAGGATGTCCAGCCTCTGACACAGTCCATGCTGGGAGCAACCCAGGAAGGCTTGTAGACTCCTGAGACCAGCACAAAGCAAAAAAGGAGCAGGAAGAGGTTGACATTAGTCCAAACCATGGCCACTGCAACTCCAGCAATCCCCATCTTGAAGTACACCACTAGCATGAAGTTCAGAGGCACATGAATGAGAACAGAAACGGCAGAGCAATAAGTTATGGGCAAAGTTATGTTCTGGGTCCTCAAATAGATCCTCAATGGGTGGAGAAGAGCCAGCAGGAACAGGTCAGGGATGGAGAAAACAATGAAGACATGAGCCACTGAGGAGATTGATTCATCCTGGCCGCATAATGTGAGGATGCTCTTCATGTTAAGCCAAAGGAAGGAAATGGGTATTGAAACGGAGAACAGGAGAAGGACAGTTCTCTGTAAAGTTAGGCCTAGGAGCTTCATCTGCTTGGCACCATAAGCCTGGCCACAAATGGGTTCCATTCCCATGGCCAAGCCGGAGATCACAGAATAGCCAGTAATATTTGCAAACCCAATTGCTAATGAGCCGCCAGCTAGCTCTAGCTCACCCAAGTAGCCCAGAAAGAGCATTGAAACCATGGCTCTGGAGTACCATAGCAGCCCTGTCATCACTGTTGGCCCTGAGATCTTGCCAATGGCTTTCATCTCATCCACTGCCTGAAAAACACACACATGCAGAATAAAACAACAATGATAACCTTAAGAAGTCTCTACTCTTCACGGATAAAAAGTGACTACTCAATCCTCAAATACACGTAAAAAACAAACCTCAGATGTAGACGGCCACCGATGAAGGTCAGGGTGATGATGATGATGATCAGAGGGTACCAGGGTGGGACATGGGAGATAGTAATCCACTGAGTTTTTCAAGGTCTTGAGGTATGAATAAGGTGATGAACCAGGGGAGGAGGAATGGGATGAAGGGCGTGTGTCCATGTTACACATTGTATAGAAAATCAAAACAGCTTTCTTTCTGAGCAACTAGTCTTGGAGATTGAAGTCAGCCTTGCTTGCTTCCAGTTAGTGGCTTTCTGGAAAGGTGGTGCAGAGGGTTGGGTTTAGTGAGAAGCTCAAGTGTGGAAGACTCATATTTATACAGAGTCCAGAGGCAGCAATTTTGAAGGATGCAAAAGGAGGTTCTTTGAAGGAACGTGTCACCATGTAGGATAGGTTCAAGGGCATGGAAAGAAAGAAAGAAAGAAAGCAAAAGCGGCTGATCAATTGTGGCTTGGGTGGGCTTGGTGGGGGGCCCAAAGCCCAACTTTCTCTCTTTCTCTCTATATATATATATATATATCATTCTGAGAATTTATGAAATGGAAAATGAAAGGGGATTTTTGTTTTGGATTTAGGTTGCCATTTGAAGCAAAAGATATTCCGTCCCAATTTGTGTTTAGTCTAATCTTCCGTGTAATTGGAACTCCATTCTTTTAAATATCATAATTTTGTCCTCTAAAATTTCCTTCCTAAAACACTAGCAAACTATGACTTCACAACTGAATTTCAAACTACTTTTCAATCAGCAACTTGATGAAAACAAACATCACAGCAACAGTTGTATGTTACTTGATTGGTAACAAAAAAATCAGCAATGTTTTACAAAACATTATGTTTACCTGTCTAAACAAGTCATTTTCGCCTCTATATCATTATCAGACATTAAAACCTAAAAATAGGCAGGCGTGCAAACTAACTTATGGAAGAAAAGGAGAGAGAGAGAGAGAGCAGGGCCAATAAACTAAGGGCTTTGGAAACCGCCCAGGGAACAGCTCCCCTTGATGAAGCTCAAGTTAGGTTTTTGCTGTTGCTCTCTAGTGTTCACTGATAATGGATGGAGACTCGGACAGTGTTTGGCATGTAGTTAATAATAATGGGTGTTTTGTTTCAGCTCCAAATAGTTAATTCTAGCTGCTTTTGACAACATGAGTTTCATTAGGATACATTATTTATATACCGTCCGTTTAAGAATTAAACCTAGTCTTTCTTGTCTTGTTGCCAACCCAAGCCTAGTGGTATGCATAACATAGAATTTGAGAATAACTTCTTTTTCATTGTAGCTTTGAGATGACTTAGAGTTGGCATAATTGAACTTGGAGTTTTATGGGCATGGGGGATTTGTTGATGAGAAGTTTGATATCATTTGGTCGTGAAAACGACGTAGTTTTTATTTTTTAAATACAGTCTAAAAATAATAGTATAGTAGGTGGATTCGTATTTGTTTTAGGTTGTTGCTCTCTCCTCCTAGCACTCAAAAATCAGAGAATTTTATTAGGGGGTAGGGCAGGAAAAGCATATAAGACACTCGTTTTCCCTTTACCATAAAGATGCTATATATATATATTTGTCGTGCATAAGAACATTAATAAGACAAGATGTCATATCCAATCTGATAGTTTTGTTTGTTAATCTGAAACATAAGACGTTGATCATCTAATAATGACGTGTTTAACCGGATAACGTCATATGATCCTCCTGATAAACATTACAAGTTGCAAAATCAGGAGGTTGAGTTTACCTTTCAACTTGATGTGTTTTCAGGAAGGAAGAAAAACAGGGGGGAATTTTTGAAGCCGAAATTGGGACTGAGAGATGAGTCAAAGCTGTTATTTTTTTGCCTACACATTTATTTAAACTTGTAAATGTGAAAGGAAAATGTGTCGAGGCGGTAATCATGGGAAAGATTTCGTGTTCTAACAATGTCTTACGTGAAATGTCATTACTAAGATAAGTATAATAAAAAGAAAAAGGAAATGGGGAACTTTTTTTGGGGAAAAGAGTGGAGAAAATGAGAAGGTCAATAAGTTTGTGCTCCATTAGGTCATTAGATTTGGTAAAGATACTTGACCTATAAAAAGGGCTGGGATATAATCAATCAGCATGAGAGTCATTGCGTTATCCGATTCAGGTCAGCTATTTTCATTCTAGCGAAAGGAAATCTAATAAACAACTTCTCAAGTGGCCTGTCCCTTGCCAAACTCCAAAGTGTAAAATTAGGTAATACTACCAGAAGTTGACTCTCAAAGTGACAAATGGGTTGGAGAAACCCTTGGGGAGAGGGAGTTTGATGTTTGGGCTAAAGCAGACAGAAGAGAGCAGAGCTCGAAACGAGCTAGCATTGATGCCCCATGAAATATGATTGGAACTGTACGACTCAATCATCTGAAAATATGGGTAAGCTGATATTTTCTTACTAGATAGATGCAAACAAAAACCTGAAAAAGAAAAGCTCAGGGATTCATTTTGGGGGGGAGTCTAAGTGGCCGAAAAATGTCAAATCTTATGATTTGTTTTCTTGAATTTATAACAAGTTTTATCTTGACGGGGGGGAGGGTATGGTGGCAGGGGACCACTGGTAAGATGAGGTTAATGGGGATGGCAGGGGAAGAAAACAAAAATGCAGAAAATTTAAAGAAGAGGTGTGGAAACCCGGCAGATGGATTCTAGGGGACAATACGTGCACCAATAGCTACCATTTATTTTCTTTAATTGGTATCCCTTTAATACCGCAACAATTATGAGTGACTTGCTGTGTGGGGGGCCTTGCCTGTAACTCTCTTAGGAGGCAAGCACAGCTATCCTTTTACAATTTCTATTGTCACTTTCTTACACTCACTTTTGTATTTTACTAGGTTTTTATTTGTTAATTATTTCCGTGAATACTTGCCTAACCGTTCATTTATTTCAGACTCAGCAGCAAGTAGAATGTATCAAATTTTCAAGTAAAGAAAAAGAAAAGAAAAGAAAATGCTTCCCTGAATGCCATGGCCTCTGTCAGATTCCATGTGAAAGTATATCCAGCTCCCTCAATAAGTTTGCTGCAAGCAAATGCAATGCAGATATATATCCAGTCTGTTAGGATTGCATAACTGGCACATAAAACTGAAATGCTATTATTTATGGAAAGCAGATACAAAGCTATGAGCCATGTTTTAATTTTTGGTGCTTACCATATGGATGAGAGAGTGGGGTTGGGCGAAGGCGTAGCCAAAGGCTAGTCCACAGGTTCGATTCGAATATCGAAAGGGTGTCATGTTGCAGGATAAATGCGTCCAGGAGCTTCTACTTTGGGCAGAACCATTCCCCGTGATCACAAGTTGTGCTGAGAAACAAAAAAAGAAAAGAAGATGAGGTAGATTTCAGACATAGGAATTTGTTCGGTGTCAGGAGCTTGATGCTTTGCATAAAAATATCAACAGCAGAAACTCATCTTTAAAAAAACTTATGTCCTGATTGTTTGCATCATCTATCCAACATATGATAATTTTGTCAGCAGAAACTGACATCAAAGGTCATAATCAGCGAATCAGGACCAATCCGGACCAATCCGTGGATTCTGAGTTCTGACCCCCACCTCATTATCCTTACCCATAGTTCAACTGTGGAGATTGTGAAAACCACATCATAGCTACAAACTAGTAAATTCAAAGTAGTGAAACTACCTATGCTACCTAGCACAATGGACAAAAAATCTATCAGGCACCACTTATTGTTGCACAAATGGGCCACACATTATCAACTGGTGGACTTTGTTACACAACCATTTCATCCAAAAGATAGATTCAAGTTAGATGCCTAATACATGCAAATGAAAACATCAAGAATCGATTCCACAGTTAATAAGAAAGAAAGGGAAACAATGACGATAATCGCATATGCCAAAAGTTCTGAGAATTTAACATAATAAATTATAATGGAGCTACACAAATAGCTCAAGGATGATACTCCTGTGAGGACCAAGTCCCATAAACCTGCATAACCTGTCTATGGTAGTAATCAAGTCCCGAAACAATAATGTTTAATTAGCTACATGCTAGCGCCTGGCCACATTCTCATCTTCTCTTTCTGCTGTGAGAACAAACCTAACATTGCACCTAACGGAGACTTATCCCCATCTTTTACAAAGTTAGCTCATGTCAATAAATCACACGTCCCTCTTTTCATTACGCATACTGCAAATATGCCTGGCGTTTTGGTTCCAACCATTTCCTAAGTGCATCGAATCTAATATCACTATTCACATCCATCAAAAAGCTCTATTTACTTAGCCAACACTTTAACTCATCAAAAAGCTCTATTTCGAACAAACTTGAAGTAGTTAATGTCTAATCACTACAACTTTGTTTGCAAACCCATCCCATCAAGCGATAATAAATCTACAGGATGTGATATTTTCACTAAGAGAACGCGACTCTACCACCATAAAGCAATTGATCACTGTAAGTTCTGCAAGGTTCTTATGGTCTGATGCTTCATTGACATGCAGTGTATAATCATTTCAAAACTCCATCTTAAGTTTCTCAGGAAGAACAAACTAATAAAGATTCACAAATAAGTCACCACACTCAGAACATCACTAAGAAAGCAAAACACCATGGCAGCAAAAAACTACAAGTGAAACTAACATTACACAACTCTTCATCCAAGAAAAAAGAAGATATTTCAAAGTTCAAAATAGTAAATCTTGCTGTAAATAATCGCAAACTATAGATAAAGTGATGTGAATAAATGAAGACAACACATTACCTCCTCACTTATCAGATCAAAATTGAAGAGCATCCTAGATGACAAGAAATCCACCTGCAAAGGCTGCAACTCTGCCACTGTTAGGCTGGCACGTTTCCACCACCAATGGCGCTTATTCAGTGGACCACATTCGCCAGATACCACCACCATCCAGATATGATCCAGAGCCAGTAGGTGAAAAGATACACAATGAATGCATTTAGAAGTGACCTGTATATCTCTTCCATTTACACAAGAGAGGAAGCTTTAAACTTCTGCATCATACTTTCCCTAAAGAGGGACTCCAAAATGAAATGAAGCTGTACAATAGTTTAAGCAGTCATGATCATTCAAAACATGCTACAGGAACATGTAACTTCACGTTAAACCTAGGCCAGAACTCAGACATTATTATTTTGTTTCCTTCAGCAATTGGCTATTCTTCAAATGATCCAGTTACGGGTTATGTTAGCTTTGAAACGTCATCCATACAGATAACTTAGTGATTTCCCAGCTATCTAACCCCACAATGTCATCTCCTTCAATAATATAAAAGATACTTAACATATTCGGAAAGAGAGAACATTATTCAAAATGCACTCCCATACTTGGTAGCTTATATGAACACATGCTTATATTAGTTATGAAGGGCTTGTAGCATCCGTAGCAGTACCAAAAACCAGTTGTTACGTAGATTTACAATCAGAAACAATAACATTTCATTATCCTTGTCTCCTCTACATTCTTTAAGGACCAGGGTCATCTTGGCCTTTGGCCCAATACTCTGTGTACGATCTGTTAGCCTTTGCCTTTACCAATTTTGGCATATCAATCAACTCTCAGATAGTCTCGGTGTAGTTAAAAGTTAAAACCACCAAGTGACCCGTAATTTGATCCAAGTAATCTTCTGAATAGGTGCTTATTTTTATAAAAATATGAAAATGACCTAAATCCTGACACTGGTATCTTGAGCTATCTGTTTCCCAACCCAACGTCACAAGTTTTATAAACCTCCCTCATATGATTTAATTGAACAGCCCAATTTACATATTACAGAAATTCGTTCCACCCAGAAAAATATATTGCGAGTTCCTCCTCTGATTTGGAAATCAAATACTTACTTTAAGCATTAATTTCCTTCATAGCTGCATAAATTTCTCATGCTGTCATGCATACAGGATTTATAGAGGGATGCAAATTTGTGTACTTTAGAAACAACAGATATATCAGAATCAAGGGCATACAAAAATACGAATATTTGACAACAATTCTGGTGATATTCATATTCAGAGTTGGTGTATCTCATTAACAGAAACACGTGATTAAGGCAACCTTCACAAGCAACTAAACGGCTAACCTCAATACCATTTATACTGAACTGCCATTGAGAGCATAATCAGTCATATGTTGGGCAAGAACATGTTATTATTTGATGCAATAACTGAAGGTAGGATTGCCATGAATCTGCACTATATAAATCTTAAAATCCTAGTCACAAAATTTATCCACATCATTTTTATTATTTAGAATGACTGAACGAACCAAACCATGAACCTCCCTCCCACACAGAATACAGAGGTTTAAAGCCAGCCAGTCACGTTGATGAAAATCTGCACCAAAAAGTGCTAGCCCTACTTCTGTGAGAAGTTTGTCAAGTGAGGTAACCATTGTAAAGAACTCAATACCTGAGTCATGAGAAAAGTAAGAAGTTGTAATTCTTGTCGAACAAATGCACAAATATACTATAAAACAAAGGGAATGTAACAAACAAATCAACTTTGGTAAAAAGGAGAAAAGGACTTAGTTCAGCGAGGAAATATTTCCGGTGTGAAAATCCCACTTATCTATAAAGGAAAATTAAGCATCTCTACTCTGTACAACCCATAACGATGAACACAGAATCGTTTCGCTCCTTACAAATTCTCAAACACATCCTACACAGTCTTGTCGCAAAATTCCTTCAAATCAAGCAACCAGATTGCATCAAAAGCACAACACATAATCAACCTTAGGTAATACACAACCAATCAGAAAACCTCAAATGTCATACTTTCAACCTAATTTACCACCCAAAACCTTCAAAAACATCAATATTCATCAGAAATGTAAATCTACATGCCTACATTGCCCCAATAACAAGATTCGACAACCAGCATACCATTTTGCAGAGCTAGGGCACACTTTAATTATGGTTCTAACTTCTAATCAAACACATTCAAGCTCGAAGTTTCAAATTTAGAAATCGAATTCCATCGTTTCCAGACTATACAAATTCATACTCGACGAACAGTGTTACCGGTGCGAATTCGATCAGGCGAAGTTATCATCGGAGTTTTGACTCAAGTCGCTCTCATTAACCATTAAGCGGAAGCTGAGCTCGAATGCGGCAATCCCGTCATTGAACCGCGGTTCGTATTTAAATATAATTTTAAATGTATACATAATGACGTCATAATAACAATTTTAACTATAAAGTTTTATATTATTTAATAATTTATTTAAGTAATTATTGTATTTGGAAAAATATTTATCTGATAAAGCGTTACGGGCCGAAACGGTTCGGGATTTCAGCTTGGGCCGTGGTCGTTCGTACAAAGCCCATCAAGGCCCATAAGCTCGTGTTTAATTATTTAATGAATGAATTCTCAAATGCATGTTTCTTAACGTAATGCTACGTCGTTTTAGAGAATGGTTTCAATCATTGATTTAGTTTGATTAGGTTAAGAAACATAATGTCTTTGTCTCTTCTTCTTCTTCTTCTTCTTTCATATGGTCCAAGATGCTGCACGCCAAGCATCTAATCTTAGAACCCATGAACGTTTCGCCACATAAAATTGACAAAGATGGTCACAAAATTACTCAAGACCTCAAATCGAATAAGACATCTTGATGAAATCGACTAATCAATCTAAACATAAATCGACTAATCAATATTTAGACGGACGTTTTGTTAGTATTTACGGAGGTGCAGGTAGACAATGACACCGTCTTATGACAACTATATTTGTCATTTCCGATAATAGTTACGACTATATCAGAATTTTCGTGTTCAACATTATTCTTTATACTCTTGCTTTTGACAAGTCAAATTTGTTGTAAACCCTAGCTATCAATCTATATCATGAGTACTTAAGTCTCCATTACTCATCTTGGGGAAAACTTCCAAACCATACAATTAAAGTTTGTTTTGATCTTTGCCATTTCTTTATGACTTATTAGGGTTTTGATGTTAAGAATCACACCAAGGGAATCACTTGAAGTCATTGGCAACAAGGACACAACAACCTTGAACATAGCCATAAAATGATTTTAACTAGCAATGAATGTGTATCAGCTGCGACGTAGTAAATAAAATTTCACTAACCGCATAATTTTTTTTATCACCTTTCGAAAAAGAATATAATGTCTAAATGTTGGTACCACATTAGCACCTTCATCCATGGTCCATCAAAATGAGATGACCCTTATGCCAAAATCCTTAACCTTACCGAAAACTATACTTTATACTTTCTTATCACCGAAAAAAATACTAATGTGACGATACCATCTTCTTATCTCGAGACAATTATAAATGTGGAATCTATTATTCGAAAAGAATCTTACTCCATCGATGATTCTTCTAGATCCATCCATCATGCTTGTTACCGCCTTTTAATGTTTCAACTCCACGCCTTTTGTTAAGTAACTCAAACCGAGTTCATGAGGGCTTCAACTCGGCCTTTAAAACCGAGTCAGACTGGTTGAGCGGCACTCGAGCCACCGGGTTTGACTCGGTGACTAAATACTCAATGAATGGATTGATGTAAACTTAAGGAACAAAGGCAAATGTGCGGAAGAGAATTCAAAGAGATCAAAGATGAGATTTTGAGTTGAAAAGACTTGAAAAATTGCAGATTGACAACCACACGCCCACCCCACCAAGGACGGTCCACAGATGCTACACGATCATTCTTCATAATGATCGAGATGGTCTGGCTAGTTCGTCATTTCATCTTCGATTTGGAATCCTCATTTGTAACTGTCTCATATTTTATTATAAGAATGGATATATATTTTATACATAATCAGTCAAACCAGGGTAAACCCTAGTAGGGCTAAGCTTTTGAAAATTAAACCCTAGTATGGGTCATTTTGATAAAGTTTTAAACCCTAGAGTTAGGGTTCACAAAAATGTATCCCTAAATATCTGTTTTTAGTATTACAATACATACACGATAATTCTGATATCCAGCTGATAAAAACATGTCTTTGTTAATATTATAATAAAAGACATTTTAAACGAGGCTCGTTCAGAATCTGAATTTCACGAATAAATGAAATCTCACAAGTTTACTTGAAATTAGGTGTCCTTTTTTGGAACTCCTTTAACTTTTTGCCCTTTTGTTGGAATCTATACTAATTCCTTATCAAGCGTGCCTGCAGTTATTTTCTTCCAACTGTCTAAATAATTGAGTACTCTCACCTCCTTTGGTCCCTTTTCAACCCTATCTTTTTTTTAGGATTTTGATTTCTCACCACCCCTTAAAACCCACTTCAACACATTCATACAAACCTCATGATAATAAAAAAAAGATTAGTTTCGAAGGACATACCCTACACCAATTCCCACATGCCCTATATTAATTGGATTCATCCTCAACATTTATTATCACCAATTCACCATCTCCTACCCCTAAACCTCCAAATATCTTCTCTCATCTTTCCTCATCCCTTAGAATTTAGATACCCTAACACAAAATCCACATACCCCCAAATCCCGATTTTCTCTCTCTAGATGGCCAACGCCGCCATGGCGATACAGCAAGACCCTCCTCGCTACGGCGATGATATTCATAAAAACTTCGACGACGACGGCCACGAGAAACGAACAGGTAACCGGAAAACATACCTTTCCAAAAGCATACTTGTTTTTTGCTAAAAATGTATATATTCAAGTTTGGCCTCCTTGTATTTTTTAAGGGACTATGTGGACGGCTAGTGCACATATCATAACGGCTGTGATTGGGTCCGGAGTCCTCTCTCTAGCATGGGCCATCGCGCAGCTGGGCTGGGTGGCCGGACCGGCCGTGCTTATGGCTTTCGCCTTCATCACTTACTTCACCGCCACCATCTTGGCCGACTGCTACCGGGCCCCAGCTGGCCAGAGGAACCATACCTACATGGAGGTCGTCCAGGCTTATCTAGGCAAGTTTATCATACTGAATTTAATGCTTATATTTTCCCCACATCATTTCTTTCCTCTACAAAATTCAAACTTCTCCATCTCTAAATATTTTTTAGTCTACCCCAAACCTCCTAGAGCTCCTGCAGTGGTCCCATCAGGAATGAGATCTTAATTGCTGAGATGTTTGGCGTTCATTTTATCATTGGTCGGACAATCTCTAAAATTTCTCATTGATTTTTTTTACATTTTTTCAGGAGGCAGGAGCGTGCAACTATGTGGTTTGGCTCAGTATTCTAACCTTGTAGGAGTCACAATTGGATACACAATCACTGCCTCTATCAGCATGGTGTAAGTACATAATTAGTTAGTTATGTTCATCAAGGCGTGGTCTAGTGTCAAAAGAGACGTAAAATATTTCAGCGACTAGGGTTCGATTCCTGATGGGAAGAGAACAGAAACTCTGAGGTTTGGGATAGAATGGTAAAAAAATACATAATTAGTTACAAATATTCAAATTAATTTTTATCTTAAACCTAAATACATAATTATTGGCTGATCTAATGGAGTTCTCCTCTAAATTCAATAAAATTTATTTATTCTTCAAAAGATGAAATTATTGAGTGCTACAAAACAAATGAAATTTGTTCCCATCCTTATTTTGTAATTTAATGAACTCTTTGACAATGACTTGTTTTCTCAAAAAAATAAAAATAAATAAATGAGGCAATAATTCAACTCATTGTTTTTTTTTTTCTCTTTTTTAGTATTTTTTTAATTTCATACGATCATGTCGTATTTATTGGGACTCATCAACTATTTTTAAATTTAAACGTATATTATTCAACTTAAACTTGTCATTATTCTATATTAGTTAGCTAGATTTTTGTTTGGTTGAAATTACATTTCAGCGACTAGAGTTCGATTCCTGATGAGTCCGGAACAGGGACTCTGAAAAAATTGTCACGACATTAGCGAGTGAAGTTAGAAAGCACTCGCTTATATTGAGTTTTACAAACAAGACTTATGAATTCGTACAATAATGAAATTGGCCACTTCATTTTTGTTGACAGGGCTGTGAACAGGTCAAATTGTTTCCACAACCACGGCCACCAGGACCTATGCCACAGATCTAACTATCCGTACATGATCACGTTCGGTGCCATTCAGCTAGTCTTGAGCCAGATTCCGAACTTCCACGAGCTTTCCTGGCTCTCGATCGTCGCCGCCGTCATGTCCTTCGCTTATTCCAGTATCGGTTTAGGACTTTCCCTTGCAAAAGTGGCCGGTAAGGAATAGCTAAATTGATACATTATTACTCTCTACATCGCTTGTAACTTACTTCATATCAATTACTTGTATGTGAAAATTTCTACTAGAGGGAGTTTCTCCTAAGCCGCGGACGACGCTGACGGGCACGGTCGTGGGCGTGGATGTGACCGGTGCGGACAAGGTGTGGCGGACATTTCAAGCCGTTGGGAACATCGCATTTGCTTATACCTTCTCGAACATTCTCATCGAGATTCAGGTACTTTTTTCATTTTCTTATTAGTTCGTTAATTTATCTGTCACGATTAAATAGTTATAAGTGATGACTGATATAGATCGCTTTTATATATCATTCAAATGAATGATCTAAATAAAAACATGATATATATTTTCTCACTATATGTCGGGAGGACATGTTTGAGTCGAGTCGCGTGCCGTATTTAATGTTACATGTCGCGAAATGATGTCGTTTCAATTGCCAATTTCATGTGTTTCTTCCACGTGTGCTTCTTATTGTGCTTTGGTACTTGGTGCGGTCAACGTTTGACTTTAGTCAAACTGTCACACATAAGCCATAACTCCATTTAGATTTTAAAGCGGTCTGGAGTTTTTTTTTTTTTAAATTTTAAATTATTTTATTTTGAATATCAAATTCTCCCATTTTTCGTAAAAATTTCAACTCGCGCATGCTTTTGGATTCCTTCTGGTGGGACCACCTCAATAAACCGAATCCGTGCTTTCACTATTGCTGGACCACAAAGCCACTACCAGAATTGAACCGGTTCGAGGGGGTTTACAATTGAACCGAATATTGTTGTGAACGGATTCGGTCCAATTGAGAAGACTGATTGTTTCATGCAGGACACATTGAGGGCAAATCCACCAGAGAACAAGGTGATGAAGAAAGCATCACTGATCGGCATCATAACCACAACTGTCTTTTACGTCCTTTGCGGAGTTTTAGGGTACGCCGCCTTCGGCAACGACGCGCCTGGAAACTTCCTAACCGGGTTCGGGTTCTACGAGCCTTTCTGGCTGATAGATTTTGCCAATGTCTGCATTGCAGTTCACTTGATAGGCGCTTACCAGGTGAAGATTCAGTTACTTGCATCCCAAGTAACAATGAATTTGATATACTGATCAAAACCCTAATGAATCCACATTGTGTATGTAGGTTTTTGCGCAGCCATTATTCGCTTTCGTCGAGGAAAAGTGCACCAAAAAGTGGCCGGAGAGCTCGTTTGTGACCGTTGACCACCAAGTGAGATTTCTAGGCTATGTCTACCCTCTCAACATGTTCAGACTAGTGTGGAGATCAGTGTATGTTGTGATCACAGCCCTTCTAGCCATGATATTCCCCTTCTTTAACGACATTTTGGGCCTCATCGGAGCGGCTTCCTTCTATCCTCTGACGGTGTACTTTCCGGTGGAGATATACATTGCTCAGTCTAAGATCAAGAAATTTTCTTCAACATGGGTGTGGCTGAAGATCTTGAGCATGGCTTGCCTGGTTGTGTCCCTTGTCGCGGCCATGGGATCCCTAAGAGGCCTTGCTCAGAGTCTCAAGCACTATAAGCCTTTTAGCTCAGAGGGTTGAAGAACCGCTTCCTTGTATGAAATATGTTAAGCTAGCAAGATTAGAATGGGAGGTCGTAAAAAAGCTGATACATCTCAATTCTGCTGTAAAAGTTAAATGTAATCATTCCTTAATAAGAATCTGTCTGCAAAGCCTTCTGCGTCACAAATTTGTCAACTTCTGACCTGGCTAGGGTAGCTAGTAGCATAATATATAAATCTTGAGACCAGCAATTTTCTACGTATATATGGATAGAGATGCTTGAGCTTATGGTAATGTCAATGAATTAGGTCATGTGTGAATATGTGCATCGTTTCTAGTTTTATAATCTTATGTCAGCTGAGGTTTAGACTAATATGGAAACCCTATCATTTATATCAAAGGACAGAGTTCAGTCCTTTGTATAAAATTATTAGTACTTGAGAGTAGGTGTGCCTAGCATATTGTATCTTCAAGAAAACCCTAGATAAGTTTGATTTGAACAATATTGTAATCTCATCTAATTAGGGCATTATTGTTGTATTGGACTTTGTCTCTCTAAAGTCTAATCTTAACTGCACCAAAAAAAGGTTTAGTAAAGACATTATTCTATATCTCACTAGGGCACTGACTTTTTAGCAAAATTATATCGTTTTACCAGTATGGCAAGATGGGCTGAGGCCAGGAGTATGGAGTTACCAGCAACTCTCTCTCTATCATGATGCAGAAGTTATAATTTATCTCGCATAAGGCTCTGGTGGACGGATTCTTATTAAGGGATGATTACATTTACCTTCTGCGCCAGAGTAGATATGTACTAACTTTTTGTCGATCTTCTATTTATAATTGTCTCATATTTTATTAAATGAAAACGATGTATTAATGTAATGAATGGTGGAGTGGCTAGATGAGCACACAGTGTTACACATGTATAGATCGATAAAGATGATAGATACTCTCCAAGATCCAAAACATATAAGCATGTGTCATGTGTGTCAAAATTTGTGGTGTGGACGGTAGACCCGTGTGTGATTTTTATAAACCTGTCCCCCAAAAACAGCGGAGAGACAACATTGCCTAACGTGCACAATGAACAAGAATCCAACATTGCCTAGCAATGAGTGTCCTCTCTTTGATCGACTAAGCACTGTTCTTACTTGGAGTAGTACACAATTAAGAGCATCTGCTTCCGGCACAACTTTCGGTAACTTCTGCTGATGTAGCGCAACTGCTGGGTATTCAATTTTGTACGATCGAAGATGTTCTTCAGCAGCAACTGAAGGAGCTGATGAATGATTTATAAAGTTGAGACTCTGTGAGGAACTCTATCAGACGAGCATGACTAGGAAACTCTGGAGTGCAAATGCCTTAAATAATCACTTTCTGTTAACATTTTCTCTATTAGTCATTCTAGGAGGTGGTGGGATGAGGATGCTCTAAAAAAAATAGGGAGAAATAAACGTGTAACAATGATTTTCTTGTATCATAGTTGGTTTTGTGGAAAGGCTACTGTTGATGATTGTGTGAATCTCAGAGGACAAACATTGACAGCAACCCATCTCCAACCTCCATCATTTTTCAAATCTCCACTACCTCAGGGTGATGTTACTGGTTGTTGTCCTCTTGTCATCTCAAAACCCTAAACATGTTGCTACTTGTAGTCCAACTAATACTTCTTAAATTTTGTTAGGTATGGTTTTGTAGATTCCATTGAATTCAGGTCTGACATTTTGAGATATTTCCAAGGTGGGTATGGATCTAATTGTTCCATTTCTTATTATCACCTTTATAGTTAGTAAAGTTAGGCTCAGTTACACCTAAATTGAATTGAATTTAACTGAACGATTAAATAAGGATCAAACAGAACAGACGCGAATTCTATCCTCCATCTAAACATTTATCATATACTACACAGGATCAGATCTGAAGCATTATAAATCTAATATGTTGGTGATAAAATAACGAATAAACTTACTTATTACACTTTCACGTTCCAGATGTGGACCATTTGACATGAGTTTGGAATTTTAGGATGGATATATGAGGTTAAATTGACAAAAAAATATATAATATGAGACAAATAACATGTGACTATGACCATGACTACTAATATTAGAAGTACAAATTAGGGTTAGGGTTAGGGTTAGGGTTAGGGCTAATATAGGCCAATAAAATTCATTGAAAGACATCTTCTATTTGCATGATCGCCCACTAAAGCTTGACATTCATGGGGTCCTAGATCATTGGAACCAAGCAAAATCATCCATGACAAATTCTTACTTAGGCTAGATGAACCCTAAAATCCATCTTCAGAAATTTTGAATATGTTTTCAAAACTAAACAATATCAGTCCAAAGACGAAAAGATAGAAATTTACTAGTGAAGCAAAATATTAGAACATAGGAGTTCGCATTTTCGAGTAAGAACTGAATTGAATATTAATAATAAATATTAATTCTTATACCTGTATGTGAGATAATTACTAATGAGAATTTAAGGGATGTTTCACAAAATTGATATTAGCTCAGTTCGTCCGACCGAATCTTAGCATGGCTCACCTAATTTTTTCATAACGATGATATTTAAACTCCGTTCTGTAATTCTCTACAGCATTCTTCTAAGCTCATCAGGGCACGGTCTAGTAAGAAAGGGCAAAATAGAGTGTCTCCGGAGTTTAAAGATCGAATAAGAAAAAATAAATAAAAATTTTTTTTAAAAAAAATACAGCGTTCTACTATCTCCACGCGCTTCCACCGTAACTATATAAACCCCGTTACCGACCCGATTCACACTAGTGCCCTTCTCTCCCTCACAATTTGAAATCTCCGGCGATCACTCTGAACTGCGTTTCTCGCTGTCGTGATCTGGATCCCGTGGAGATTATCGATCGGGGATTAAGTCATCGGATTGTGGTCGGAAATGAGCGTGAATTGGTTATTGTTGAAGCTAGGGTTTGTTGGAGGTTGGATGACGGTTAAGGAGGAGGTAGCGATGAGGAAGAGCGGTGGGGGTGGAGATGAGGAGGTGTCGGTGGCGGTTGATGAGAATGATCATGGCGATGAGGTGTTGGCGTGTTCGAGCAGTCGGTATTTGATCGGTGGAGGAGGTGTGGGGATACCGCAACAGGTGACGATGAAGCGTGTGGTGGTGGTTGGATACGCTCTTACGTCGAAGAAGACTAAGAGCTTCTTGCAGCCTAAGCTTGAACGGTTGGCTAGGTATGCTGTTGGGTTCATTTTTGGAAATTTGACCTCGTGAATCCGCCAAATTGCAAACAGTATAAAAGATCTTGTTCTTCGTGTCAGATCAGTTGCTGAAATTACTTATCTGGGATTGTTTATTTAAGTTTTTGAAATGGTAGAGTTGTTTTGATGTATGCGGATTTCTGGTGTGGGAGGGAAACTGTTGTAACTTTGTTAGTTTGTGGAACAGGAATAAAGGAATACTGTTTGTTCCTATTGATCCCAAGAGGTCTTTGTCCGAACAAGGACCGTTTGATATCATACTGCAAAAGGTGTGTAGATTAATTTGATTTTTTTTTTTGTTGACTTTAGATTCTGGTAGTTGATGAATGTATTCAAAATTTGACAATTTGTTTTTACTTTTTATCTTGAATCATGCAGTTAACTGGAAAAGAATGGCGGCAGATTCTTGAGGTTAGCTGACTAATTCTATTACTGCTTGTGTCTGATGCTGTGTTCACTTGGATCTATGTCTCCATGAAATTGTCGGTTTTAATGGAACTTGGAATATGTGGTTAGGACTGGTGTTGAATCCGCTGAGTGATACATTCAGAAACTTGGAATGGATAAGTAATAAGTGAGCTGACTAACTAGTTTCTGTATTCTTGGCATTTTAAGCTAAATAATTCTCATTTCCTCATTCTGCTTTCTCAGCGTTGGGGGTTTGCAATATGTGTGAAATAGCACTGGAAGTCTTTAGTACTCAAATCATGTTAAATTTTGACGGGGTCAGCCTCTCTTGTTCAGTGGCTAAATTTTTGGAGATAGTATTTCACCAGAGTTGGTTTCTTATAATGCAATGAAGTTCTGTTCAGTCCGGTGTTATAATGAATGGTGTTACCTGCAACATATTTAACTTCCTCATTGTAAATGCTTAAAAACTGTGAGTGTTTGACTTTACCAGACCTAAAATAACTGGCTTATTTATGCAGGATTACAGGCAAGCCCATCCTGAAGTTACCGTTCTTGACCCTCCAGATGCCATACAGCATTTGCGCAACCGCCAATCTATGCTTCAGGATGTAGCTGACATTAACTTATCCAATTCTCATGGTACTTGAACTCCTTTGATATCTTATTTATTTGGATAGTCTTGGTTTGGCTAACAGCATATACGGTGATTCTATGCAGGCAGGGTTGGTGTCCCTAAGCAATTGTTTATTACATCAGATGATGCATCATCGATACCAGATGCTGTTACAAAAGCAGGCCTTAAGCTTCCTCTGGGTGCGTGATCCAATTTTGCTTTTTTTTTTCTTGATAAGATTAGCATTTTTGTTGTCTTTGGAAATCACATTGAACAATGATAAGGATCATCACAGTTTCTGCAGATATTCGTATTTGCTTTATAATTATTAGTATATGCTTTGCTAGTATTGATTCCTGCAACTCGGAGATCAACAGCATAAGTATGATAATTAATGTGCTGTTAACTAAGGATTTGATCTCCCCAGTTGCCAAGCCATTGTTGGCTGATGGAAGCTCAAAGTCTCATGAAGTATTAATTGCTTATGATCCCGAGTCTCTTCAAAAGCTTGAGCCTCCTCTTGTTCTTCAGGAGTTTGTAAATCATGGTATGAAACTGTTACCTCTTGTGTTTTGTTGATATCCTTTCTATCCAGTCTTGCTCACGAATTGACAATTCATTTACTATTGCAGGGGGTGTTCTATTTAAAGTTTTTATCATTGGGGAGGCTATAAAAGTTGTAAGGCGTTTCTCCTTACCTGATGTTAGCAAACGTGAGCTTAGTAAGAGTTCTGGTGTCTTCCCTGTCCCAAGAGTATCGTGTGCTGCAGCTTCTGCTGAGGATGCGGATCTTGATCCTGGGGTTGCAGGTGTGTTATACAATAACGTTTGCTGATGCCATATGAAATATTTCATAGGTGTTGCACCCATTTAACTTGCAGCTAACTAATAACCATTGGTTGAGGCCTAGAAAACTGACAAAGCTATTTTAGCTCGTGGTGGCAGCATGGTACTGTAACTTGAGAAATAAAATATCTCCCTTGTGCCTGTTTCTATTTGTTGCTTATGCCTGGACCCTGATTCTGATTATCAAATACCGCGCAGAGATTCCTCCTTATCCTCTGATTGAGGGACTTGCTAAAGAGCTTAGACGACGACTGGTAAGTGGTAACCTTTCCCATCACCTATCACATTATGAATGCACATTATTATGTGAATCACGTTGAGTAGTAACTCCTTTACTATTTTTGTGTACTTTTGAAATTCAGGGTCTCCATTTATTCAATCTGGATATCATCCGTGATCATGGAAACCCAGATCACTTTTATGTCATTGACATCAATTATTTCCCTGGTCAGTGACTGTTCCAAAAAAAATAGTCTTTGATTTGATTTTATTAGCACTTTTACGTTTTTACAATTGTAACGACTCCTCAACAATTCAGGGTATGGGAAGATGCCAGAGTATGAATACATGTTCACAGACTTTTTCCTGAGCTTGGGGCAGCGGAAATATAAAAAATATGTCATTACTAGCACCTAGAAACTTTATTGTTCCGGAACTTAAAGTACAGAGGCCGGTGTCCTGTGTCAGTGACTGCAGCAACAAATCTTGTTATCCTTATGGAGTTCAGATACATACATCTATCTTCCAAGCATCACCGGGAAGAACAACCTCTGGCTACCAAATTGCAAAAGATTATTCTCCTAATCCCTTTCCAGCATACAAATTGCCAATAGGATGCTACACGCATCCAACAACAAAATAGTAACCCTACCCGGTGACGATGATATTCCAAATTGGTGGCCTGTTTGGAGAAACTCTTCACCACCTGGAAACTATTGGGTCTTCCATCAAGCTGAAGGATCTTTCTTTGGGTACAGAATAACTCAACCTGCCTGGTTCTTACAGGATGTCTTCAATTCTTTTTCATGTGAAAAAATTCCTAGCCTAATGTTCTGCCTCGACTTCGCTGGACTGTAGATTCAGCTGAGTGAAGTCGACTGAAGAAACAGATCAAAGATTCCTTGCCATTGTCAGCTGTGCTTAACTTTGTCCTGTGTCAGATTAAGTTCAGCAAACTACATAGAAGATTCTCCAATCCAGTTTTGCTGAGTATTTTAGTGGAGGTTTGCCCATCTGCATCTTTTCATGAAGATCAAGGAGCTTTTTCTGGTCAATGGGGTTTGGAGTCCACTGGTCTTGAATGGTCTGTTAGTCTTCATGTTGTGTTTCTGCTGCACTGCATCCTTCGATGACTATTCAGAATTCAGATGATGACTGTGATCCCATTTTCAAGTACAACCGGTGAAAGTTAAGCATAAAAATCTGACCGATACGGAAGGGTCGTCCATTTTCATTTGGGCTCCTAATAAGTTCTCAGAGCCATCATAACTGCAAATGAAAATGCCGAGGTCATTTTTTTAAGGGGATGGAATGGAATGATTAGTAAGGAATATATGAGCTAAGCAGTTTGTTTTGAGTAAATTGGGTATCAAATTGAGCGGGCGGATTTTATTGTATTGGGTCGAGTTTAAAAAATAAAACTGTGAGGAAAAGAAACAATCTATAAATTAACCAATTTTCCTTATCAAATCCTGTACGGCCACCTTCCTTGTAACCCTTCATCTCAGCTATCCCTTTGTAACATGTTATAAAGAAACCTTATTATCATTTGATTGAAGAAACGAAGATCAATACAAGTAAGGAATGACAGCTCTCCTGCCATCGGGATACTCCGCTTTGAACTTGTCCAAATACCACTTGTGATTGGCATATGCCCTCGGGACCAGATTGGCGCAAGTGTACAGCCAGAACCCAACACCAGCCCAGCTCCACGTCATCACAGCCCACCCTAACCACTCCACAATCTCACCCAGGTAGTTCGGGCAGCTCACCCACTCAAACCACCCACCTCTCGGAATCCTGTACCCTCCTCCGCCGCTCTTCAGCCCCACCAGCACCGCATCCGACTTCGTATTCATCCTCATCCCAAACCCAAAAACCCCCAGCCCCGCCACAAACCTCCACCAGAACCACTCGTCCGCTCCGTAGTCTTCGTAGTGAGAGACAGATGTGGCTTGGAGATAGGCGTTTAAGCAGTTAAAGCCGAAAGCCATGAGCGCGACTGAGATCGGATAGGGGGCGGCGGACCGCTGCCGGAGAAGGCGGATGGGGTAAAGGAGGGTGCGGTTGGTGTAGTGGAGGAGGTAGGGGGAGATTAGGATGAGGGACTTGGGATCCGTGGCGTGGCTGCCGCGAGGGAAGAGGTAGAGGGTCAGCCAGAGAGTGGGGCTCTCCATGAGGAACCAGGCGAGCGACGGAGGAATCGATGGGCCCCAGCCTGCGCGGTAATGCTTGCCGTAGGGCGCTTGTAGGAAGCGGAGGGCGATGAAGGTCGGTGGGGCGATGAGGTAGAGGGTGAGGAGGGAGGCGCTGTAGAGGTCTTCGGACATTTTTGGGAAAATTTTTAGACTTGGCCTGTATACCCATAAATATTTTTGCTTTGCCCTACTATTTGAAAACATTTTTATTTTGTCCTGTTTTTTATCCGATCGGTCTTATAAAAGCTGGTCGGTTACATTTTCTCAACCGGCCGGTCTTATAAAGACCGGTCGGTTATATTTTCTCAACCGGCCAATCTTATAAAAAGCGACTGGTTAGAAAATAGAACCGACCGCCTTTTATAAAACCGGCCGGTTACATATTATAGGAAGTTCGATTAGAGTCGGACCGATTTGATTTTTCAGACCGGCCGGGTTTCTTAAGGCCGGCCGGTTTGATTTTTTAAGCGGCCGGTCTTAATAAGACCGGCCGCTTGTTAAATACAAATCGCGGCCGGTCCTTTCTCTTCTCTTCTCCTCCTCCCCTGCTTCCCTCCTCCTCCCCTGCTTCCCTGGTCTGGGCGAACGGCTAGAATCGGTCCGTGTTGTTGCTTCCCTCGTGTTAATCAGCCGAATTGTCCAATTTGGAGGTAAGTGGGGTGATTTTAGGATTTGAATTTTGGGTATATCCGATTTGTTGTTTAGGGTTTTAGGGATTTTTGGTTGAAGCAAGGCATTCCCAATCTGTTGCAGATTGATATTAGTTTAGTGTTATGTTAGGATTATGTTAGTATATGTGTTGATTAATTTACTGTTTGTTAGGATTATGTGTAGATTAGGGTTAAGGGTATATGTTATGTTAAGGGTATATGTTAAGGGTTAAGGGTAGATTAGGATTATGTTTAGGGTTAAGGGTATATGTGTAGATTATGTTAAGGGTATATTATCTGTTGCAGTTTTGATTAGGGTTAAGGGTATATGCAGTTTTAGGTTTTGATTTTGATTTGTATTTGATTAATTTACGATATATGTTTTTGATTAATTTACGTATTTGATTAATTTAGGTTGGTCAGATTTAGGGTATTATGTGTAGATTAGGGTATTATGTGTAGATTAGGGTTAAGGGTATATATGTTTTTGATAAATTTAGGGTTGATCAGATTTGAATTTGATTAATTTGGATTGATTATGAGTTTGCATTTTGTTGTATTTGTTGTACTTGTTAGAATTCATTTAGAATTAAATTGTTGTTTTAGAATTGTTGTTTTATATGATTAGAATTGTAGATGATTAATTCTATATGATTAGAATTGTTGTGTTAGGCTAGTTTTATTGTGTGTTTGATATTATGATTATGAGAAATACTCTTATATATGTTGTATTGTTCGTTTTAGAAATGTTGAATTGTTATAAATTTTAGGTTAGTTTGGATTCACAGTTTATGTGGAATTTATGTTTTGTTTTGATTTGACTGTGACATTGTACTTATTTGAAGATTAATGAAGATATTTTGCAATTGTTAGTTATACATACCGTATATATGAATATTGATGATATTGATCAGCCTGGACCAATAAACGATTCGGTCCTTACACAACAACGTACACATCGATCGGAGGGAGTTTGGAATAATCAGGTTAGTATTCATTGTTCAGAAAATGGATTTATTCAATAGTTAAAGTTTGTGATTTGTAATGATTTGTACTTGTTTGAAATCACTGCAGGCTGGGAAAGTTTTAAAGATAGTCCATCGTAGAATGTGGGTGATAGACCATCGTATTCTACCGTACATTGTTAGAGCTGGATTTCTACCTTGGACCCAAGTCCAAAATATGGAGGCCGACTGGTCTTTGCTGACTGCGTTAGTTGAGCGTTGGAGGCAGGAGACCCACACATTTCACCTCAAAACCGGAGAGGCTACTGTTAGCCTGGAGGATGTGGGACTCCTCACTGGCCTGCCTATTGAAGGCAATGTAATCACGGGTAGTGTAGATAAGGATTGGAGGGAATTAAGCATAAGTTTACTAGGCGCATACCCGGAGTGTCCGAGGCAGCCTTCATTGGCAAAGAGGAGATGGTTTGTAGAAAATATGAGCGAGCTACCGGTTGATGCATCAGAGGAAGTTGTGAAGATGCATGCGAGAGCGTACATATTATGTATGATAGGGTCATCCCCGATGCCCGATCTATCAGGGGATAGGATTTCTCTCCACTACCTTCCCTTTCTTGCCGACCTCGACGCAGTCGGCTCGTATAGTTGGGGGAGCAGTTCTTGCGTATCTTTACAGGCAGATGTGCAGCGCAGCACGCGACGGGCACAGACAGATGGGGGACTGCTGCATTTTGTTGCAGATGTGGAGCTGGGAGAGAATCCCCGTAGGGCGTCCTCAAGGATTTATTATCACATTATGAATGCACATTATTATGTGAATCACGTTGAGTATCAAATCCTTTACCTTTTTTGTGTACTTTTGAAATTCAGGGTCTCCATTTATTCAATCTGGATATCATCCGTGATCATGGAAACCCAGATCACTTTTATGTCATTGACATCAATTATTTCCCCGGTCAGTGACTGTTCCAAAAAAAATAGTCTTTGATTTGATTTTATTAGCACTTTTACATTTTTACAATTGTAACGACTCCTCAACAATTCAGGGTATGGGAAGATGCCAGAGTATGAATACATGTTCACTGACTTTTTCCTGAGCTTGGGGCAGTGGAAATATAAAAAATATGTCATTACCAGCACCTAAAAACTATAATGTTCCGGAACTTAAAGTACAGAGGCCGGTGTCCTGTGTCAGTGACTGCAGCAACAAATCTTGTTATCCTTATGGAGTTCAGATACATACATCTATCTTCCAAGCATCACCGGGAAGAACAACTTCTAGCTACCAAATTGCAAAAGATTATTCTCCTAATCCCTTTCCAGCATACAAGTTGCCAATAGGATGCTACACGCATCCAACAACAAAATAGGAACCCTACCCGGTGACGATAATATTCCAAATTGGTGGCCTGTTTGGAGAAACTCTTCACCACCTGGAAACTATTGGGTCTTCCATCAAGCTGAAGGATCTTTCTTTGGGTACAGAATAACTCAACCTGGCTGGTTCTTACAGGACGTCTTCAATTCTTTTTCATGTGAAAAAATTCATAGCCTAATGTTCTGCCTCGACTTCACTGGACTGTAGATTCAGGTTACTTCAGTTGTTTCACTAATAATGAAAAGTCAACTGAGTGAAGACAACTGAAGAAACAGATCAAAGATTCCTTGCCATTGTCAGCTGTGCTTAACTTTGTCCTGTGGCAGATTAAGTTCAGCAAACTACATAGAAGATTCTCCAATCCAGTTTTGCCGAGTATTTTAGTGGACGTTTGTCCATCTGCATCGTTTCATGAAGATCAAGGAGCTTTTCCGTCGAAACCGTTGTCTTGCAATTTTTGAAGACAACGGCCCTGGGAAGGCCGTTAACTTGTGAAATTGAAGACGCAGGTGTGGAGTTGAAGATGACGGTGGTCCCAAGCCCGTTTTCAATTCATTCCCACACATCTGCATCTGTCCGCCTTCCTCTCTTTTTCATCTCATCCTTCTCTCGTCTGTGTTTTTCTCATCTGGATTGTTATCTGGGTTGTTGACTGAATTTGATGAAGGGAGGTGAGTCTTGATGACGCTAGGGCGAGGTTCAAGCATCAAAGCCTTCTGCGGGACTATCAAAGCCTTCCCAAGGCCGTTGTCTTCAAAAAATGCTTGACAACGATTTCAACGGAACCGTTGTCAAGTAATTTTTAGAGAAGAACAGTTGTCGTAAAATACACGATAGTTTTGAAACTGAAACTCAAAACACCGTATTTCTAAAATCCAAACTCAAAATGAGGACAACTTTCAATTTTTTTTCAGCTTTTTCTGGTCAATGTGGTTTGGAGTCTTCTGGTCTTGAATGGTCTGTTAGTCTTCATGTTGTGTTTCTGCTGCACTGCATCCTTCAATGACTATTCAGATGATGACTGTGATCCCATTTTCAAGTACAACCGGTGAAAGTTAAGCAAAAAAATCTGACCGGTCCGGAAGCGTCGTCCAATTTCGAGCGGGGCTCCATATGCTCTTGCAATAAAGTGTAATCTAAGTTCATGACGTCAGCATGATTAACAGCTACAAGGTTGTCACTCTGACCTGACTGCCCACATATATAACCTTTACCTTGCAACACACGTAATCTATTAGACCACTGAAAATGACATTTATTTGAAATTTTTTTTTTGTATGGATAGGAATAGAATATGCTTTTAAAAACAAATGTCATGTTTTTACATTGAATTCGCTTGGCAAAAACGACTTAACATAAACTTACTAGATAGATGAAACATTAATATTATTTAGAGAAATTCAGAAATTTTAAAAAATATTAACTCTTAAGTTTAGTTAATGATGGATGACATCATAAATCTCATAATTACACAAAACCCATCACAAAAAATCAATTAAGATTCAAGCTGAAAACTTTTCCATCCACTTTTTCTAGGGATTGAAGAACAAGTTTCCGCATTTGCATTTCCACCCCATAGGTTTATAATTTGACACATCGTCCCCTCTTGAATACAAAATGTCATGAGGTTCATAGAATTGGCTTCTCGTCCTTGTTCGTTGGAGTTGTGGAGTGACTGGGACTTGAACAGCCTCGCAAGGCCCGCATCCACTGCATCTGAATTGGCATCTGGGAGGCCTTGATCCGATCATTTGCGCCCTGGTTTCAGCCCCCCTTGTCATCTGCAACAAAAAAGATTGGAGCTTTGATCAGATTCTGAGCTGGGTGGGATCAAGATTGAGACTTTGTTAGAAATTTGAGATGGGTTTGTACCTGACCAGCTTCGTTGTCACTGGGTTGAGCCCTAGCTGCAAAATTGAAAACTAGGTTAAGTTTGCACACCAGGTGTTTGATGAAAGTCCTGGCTCAGAGTTTAAAACTGGCTCACCTTCAGCCATGAGTCTGAGATGGGTTGAGCTTGATATCACCAGAAAGATCAATGGTAGAATGAGGCTTTGGCGTCTGTGGAAACGGATGAACCATCTGCATCTCTGACTCTGAATCAAACCCATTACAAAAAACAGAGCTTTTTATGACAGTTGAGAGCTTCAGATGCTCAGGAAGATGAAGAGCAGAAAACTGAAGTGAGCATCAGAAATAAGCTGAGAAAGCTCAGCACAGAACACCCAACAACAACAACAAGCCAGAAAAGAAAAAAACCCAGTGATCAACTTTGCAGAGTATCAGTCATGAGTTATAAGAGATCTCAGGAAGGTAGAGAGGCTGTTGCCAATTTGCAGCAACCCATTGTGTTGTGTTTTGCTGTGCTCCAAAGCAAAAGCTGTCAGCCAAAATCAGACACGTACGTACACTCATAATTCAACTCTCTCTGAGATTTTTGATAACAGGGAAGGTGAAGCAGTGGTGAAAAGCTAGATAAAGTTTTTATAGTTTAAAAAGTGCTGCACTCATTCATTCAGCTCAAAATCCAAGGTGGTGACTCCAGTCATCTGTTGATTTATATTTGGATCCAAAATGATGGGCCACATTTTTTCTTGCTCATCTGCCAAAAAAGCAAACCTTTCTGACACCCCATTTTTTTATTTGTTAGTTTTATTTCTCCAGTGCTTGATTGATCATCTATTTCTTGATGTTGAAGGAAAAGCCCATCCTTATTTGATCCTACCTGGAAACTTTAGGATGACACGTGGCAGTATGATATGATTTTTTTTGATTTCTTGTTAAGAGAAAATTTTGAGAAAAAAAATAATAAAAAAAAGAAAAATTAGTATGATGAATGATGATGCTCTAACTACTTCCTTGTTTCTTGCATGCTTCATTGTTTGGTTTGGTGGGGTTTGCAGGGCTTGATCTACACGCAAAATCTCTTCTCTTCCTAACCCTCTCAACAAAAATGCTTCTTTGATCTCTGCAAGGGCAAGAAGATATGGTGTGTGAAGATGTGCCACTTATGCTTGCTTTGAGGGCATCATGATGCATTCGATTTCATGTTTTGTTCAGTCATCAAATCAATTTTTTAAAGATTGTATTATCAAAAGAGTAATAAATTCGAGTAAGATTCATTTAGTTTAACTGGAGCGGAACCTCGATTAAGATAAAAGTATAACGAATCGATCCAAACCGTTATAAGTATAGACTGTCGTAATTATCTTTTGTCACCACCATTCCCTAGATCACCATAACATAGGGTTCATATCAAAAATAATGTTATGTTGGTGACAAAATAGTTGGCAGACTTACTTATTAAGTAATCACAATCGCTTCTCACAATCGATATGAGATGGAATGTTACGTAAAGAAAGACAATGGGAGTTTAACCTAGATTAGATGCCACTAAACCAAGGCAATTCCACATTACCTTGATTACAATCTAAGTATCATGTTGACATCAAACCTCATCTGCAAGTCAAAGTAAACCAATCCCACAAAGCAAATCATCCGCATGTAACACCCTACGATGATTTAATTTAATTCAGGAAATACGACAACAACATCCTTAAACGAATTCAAAAATGTCGGTTCTGATTGGTGGTGTGCTGGTTGGTTGGCTCATCGGTTGGACCTTCACAATCCTTGGAAGCTACTACCTGAGATTATGCAGAAACCCCGCTTCGATTTCACCGTTTTTTTCTTATATAATGAAGCCCTTCACCTTCTGCTGCTGCTGCGTTACCAGAACTTCAGGGTCTGACATCGATCTTGGGCGGAGGAGTAATCGATCTCTGGTAAAGCCTTTGTGAGTTTTCTCATCTGGGTGTGGCTGAAATCAGTTAAAGTTATGATCTTTGAGGCTGGTTTGATCTGGGTTTGTGAAATTTGATGATTACAGGGTTGAGCTTGCTGGAGAAGAAATGGGAGTGGGTGCGATGGCGAAGAACAATGGTGATGCTGGCTCAAAGGTGTGTTTTGCTTGATTTGGTTGTTGTTGTTTATTTGTGCATTGTTAGGGCTTGGTTGAGTGGAATTTGTCAGCATTTTGAAGAATAGTTTCTGGAAGTTTCTTAGGTTTTGCTCATGTTTTGATGAATTTGTTTCTGGCAGTTTCTCAGGTTTGGTCTTGTTTTCATGAATGTGTTCCTGCAATTTTGTTAGGGTTTGGCTGAGTGGAACTTGTCAGCATTTTGATACTTTGAAGTTTCCTAGGTTTTTGTCATGTTTATATGAATGTGTTTCTGCAGTTTTGTAATGTTTTGAGTTAAGAGCTGTTCAAAGATTTATACCATGTTGAGTTTTAATTGTAATGGCAGGAGGAAGCCGGAGGCTCGTCAGATTCCATGTTCAACATTTTGGAGAATCCTGATTTCTCTCGAGGCTTAGATTCATGGTCTGCCAATTGTTGCAAGGGATTTGTTGTTTCATCCGCTCCGGCACACGCTGAAGGAATGTTTGAGAACTCAGGTGGCCGATATGCTGTTGTATCTGATCGAAC
The DNA here is from genome assembly GCA_963678935.1 of Umbilicus rupestris. Lineage (NCBI taxonomy): Eukaryota > Viridiplantae > Streptophyta > Magnoliopsida > Saxifragales > Crassulaceae > Umbilicus > Umbilicus rupestris. The sequence continues at coordinate 11,896,496 of OY787619.1, forward strand.
CGAGCCTTGGCAAAGTCTCGAACAAGATATTACAACCAAGGTCTCGACAGATATTGTATACAAAGTTTCTGCAAGTGTTGGGATTTCAGGGCCTTGCGATGGACCAGCTGAAGTCCAAGCTACACTGAGATTAGATCGGAATCACTCCGCTTCTCGATTTCTGTTCATCGGAAGGTAACAGCTCCGGTACATTTAATTCCAACTGTTTAGCCGGTTTTTAACACAGGTTCAAATTTCAGGTCATCGGTTACAAAAGGGCAGTGGGCGACGCTGGATGGTTCGTTCACGCTTTCTTATAAACCTGATCGAGTCGTGTTCTACTTGGAAGGACCTCCACCGGGCACCGACCTGCTGGTCCGGTGCGTGGCCATAACCCGCCAGCCCCGGATTCCCCCCAAGGTGAAATTTAAATCTGTCGAAAACCCAAATTTTTTTTTTTTTTTTTGAAAAGTCTTGATCATTTTTTATCATCAATGGAAGATCAAGGACGAGGAGGGGTGTGTAAAAGATGGCGATGGTAACATCATACTGAACCCCAGCTTCGACGATGGCGTTAGCAACTGGACGGGACGGAACTGCACCATTGCTCGATACGAATCCATGAACGATGGGGCAGTCGTTCCGGAGGTTGGGAAATATTTCGCTGCAGCCACACAACGGACGCAGGAGTGGAACGGAATTCAGCAGGAGATTACTGACAGGGCGGAGCGGAAGCTTGCGTATGAAGTTACTGCTCTGGTCCGCATCAACGGGGCCAACGTCACGAACGCCACCGTCCGAGCCACTCTATATGTCCAATCGGCGGATTCTCGTGAACAGTACATCGGCATTGGCAAGTAAGTTCCAGAAAAATTTCAGCATATATTTTTCATAGTTCGAATCATCCAAGCTGATGGTTTGATTTTATGGATAGTGTTCAGGCGACGGACAAGGACTGGATGCCTTTGCGAGGGAAATTTCTTATTAATCCTCGGCCGCAGAAAGTTGTGATCTACCTAGAAGGGCCGCCTGCTGGCACAGACATCCTCGTAAACACCTTTGTCGTGAAACATGCTGCAAAAACTCCTCCTTCACCGCCGCCCGTCATCGAGGTAGTTTCAGTTTTTATGTCCTTAAAAATTTGTCCCTCGGCTGATAAATGAAAGAAATGTTAACTCATAAATTAAAACTTTTGAATTATATAGAAATATAAATTAGAATATCTAATAAATTTCAATATGATATGAGAGCTACGACATGATGTGGGCCGGTATATCTATCAAATTTACGGTCTTGGATGCAGAATCCGGAGTTCGGTGTGAATATACTCGAGAACGGTGACTTAACCGATGGGACCAGAGGATGGGCTCCGCTCGGGGATTGCATGTTAGCCGTTGCGACGGGGTCGCCACGCATACTGCCCTCCGCCGCCCGGGAGTCTCTGGGAGCGCACCAGCGGTTAAACGGAAAGTACATTCTTGTGACGAAGCGCACTCAGACATGGAATGGTCCTTGTCAGAAGTTCACGGCGAAGGTGAAGCTGTTTCTGACATACCAAGTTTCTGCTTGGGTTCGAGTCGGGCGGGGCGGAGATGGGCCTCAAAATGTCGGCGTTGCACTCAGCGTCGACGGCCAGTGGATGAACGGAGGACAAACGGAGATCAACGATGAACTCTGGCATGAAATTTCCGGGTCGTTTAGGATCGAAAAGGAACCGAGTAAAGAAGTTATGGTGTATGTGCAAGGGCCTGGCTCCGGCGTGGACTTGATGGTTGCAGGGCTTCAGATATTCGCCGTGGACAGAGCAGCGCGGTTCCGGCACTTGAAGAAGCTGACGGAGAAGGTATCAGTTTTTTTTTTTAATTTTTTTTCTATTATACTCCAAATTCCCACCAAAACAGAACCATCGGGAATCGAACTTAGTCGTTGAAATTTTTGACGTATTGAATTGGTCGTTGCTTTATGCCAAGATTGATTTTTTTTTTCCAGATACGGAAGCGTGACGTTGTCCTGAAGTTCACCGGAGCCGGAGCGAGTTACGTGAAAGTGCGGCAAAGAGAGAACAGTTTTCCGTTTGGTACGATGATAAGCCGCATGAACATGGACAACGAGGATTTCGTCGAGTTCTTCACGAAGCATTTCAACTGGTCTGTTTTCGGGAACGAGCTGAAATGGTACTGGACAGAACAGCAGCAAGGGAATTTCAACTACAGGGATGCTGATGAGCTCTTGAGCCTCTGCAACGAGCACAACATTCAGCTCCGGGGACATTGTATCTTCTGGGAAGTGATCGACGCAGTTCAGCAATGGGTCCGGTCGCTCGACGGCGATGATCTGATGAGCGCCGTGCAGAGCCGGTTAACCGGGCTTCTGACCCGGTACGAGGGTAAATTCAAGCACTACGACGTGAACAACGAGATGCTCCACGGATCGTTTTACCAGAGCCGGTTAGGGAAGCACATCAGAGCCGACATGTTCAAAACAGCGAACCGGTTAGACCCGTCGGCGGTCTTGTTCGTCAATGATTACCATGTCGAGGACGGAGCTGATACGAGAGCTTCACCGGAGAAGTACATTGAGCAGATTGTGGAGCTGCAGGAGCTCGGGGCGGCAGTGAGCGGGGTTGGGATCCAGGGCCATATCGATTTTCCGGTTGGACCAATTATCTGCGCGGCATTGGACAAGCTGGGAATTCTTGGGATTCCGATATGGTTCACTGAGCTGGATGTATCGTCGATCAACGAGCACGTCAGAGCGGAGGATCTGGAAGTGATGCTCCGGGAGATCTTCGCGCATCCGGCGGTGGAGGGGATTGTGTTGTGGGGATTCTGGGAGCTGTTCATGAGCAGAGAGAATGCGCATTTGGTTGACGCGGAAGGGGATTTGAACGAAGCGGGAAAGCGATACCTGGCCCTGCGCAAGGAGTGGATGACCAGTGCTCACGGCCAGATTGATCCGCAGTGCGAGTTCCGGTTCAGAGGTTTTCAGGGTGCTTATGAAGTGCAGATTGGTTCTGATTCGAAGAAGATCAACAAGACATTTGTGGTGGACGTGGGTGAAGATCCTCTGATCATCACCATAGATTTATGAGCTCCGGCAGGTTGCTTACGTCATCCTACGTCAGCTCAATTTGCTTGCAGGTCTTTTGATGTAAATTTATGACTCGTTATGTAATTTATATCTTCGACTTTGAACTATCCCAAAGTCAACGAGTGAACGTTGACCGAATCAACTTTGACCATTGATTATATGATAGAGCAACCTTCTGCATCTGAATGTTATCGAAGGCCAAACGCCTCTCCGCAAGCTCCAAGATTTTCAGAAGAGAGAGAGAGATGTGCTACGAGGTCAAGTGTTCGGCCTGCGGCAAAACCACGTGGGGCGGATGCGGCCGGCACGTGCTGTCGGTGTATAACAAGGTCGCTGAAAGTCAACGCTGCGGATGCCGCGAGTGGCCGGGAGTGAAGAAAGTTGGAGACGGAGGTTCCTCAGCCGTGGAAGGCGGTGATGGTGCTGGTGGCTCTACTTGTAACATTCTCTGATGTGGCCTTATACTAGTGTGATAAGAACAGAGGCTATTGGGCTCTATTGGGCCATCAGACAAGTTTGTTTTGGGCTTGGCAGTTTATAGAAGCCCAATCATTGTCCTAATTTATCTTGAATATATTCTCTGTTCCTGCTGCAACTGGTTCCTTAAAAAAGTGAAACCAGGAACCTATACCATGACAAAGCCTTGCAAGTTTGCAGCACTCAAGTCCACCTTGATTTCTATCAAAATAACCCTATCATGTACAACACTTTCTCCTCCAAAACCCTACTATATAACACCCGGTGCACCGCCCCAGCCACGGTGCAAAGTCCAAAAGACCCATCTCCTGAAACCGCCGGTGGCCGTGTCTCCAATCCTCAGAACCACCATCTCCTCCCTAAAACATTGTACCAGCTACCAGGTACATCATCATTCCAGCACAACAATGCTATGAGGGTCTTGCACACTCTTCTCCTCCTCCCCAGCCTGATCCCTCACTGAATGCCCCGCTTTACAAAAATCATCAGACACTAATGTGAACTGACAATACGCGGAATGCAACTGCCCGTGTATCTCCTCCAACCGTCCGCTCTGATCATCCTGCCAGTCCATCTCCATCAGAACCTCCGCCGCTGTGTTGTTGAAAACCGGATAGAATCTCTGCCGGCAGTACTCGTTAAACAAGAGCGTGCTGATCAGCAATGGCATTGTGCATCCCAATGCCACCGTTGACTGCTTCAACCCAAACACTCCCATTGCTATAATTTGTGCAAGTACTAGCGAGAAGATTGTCGCGTTGTGCGCTATTGGCCAGAACTGCCCTCCAGTGTCGTACTTTGTCACATACACGTTAATGAACTGCGTACACCATCCATTCAATTAAAACAGTTAAATCAGTCAAAACGGTTAAGTCAGTTAAAACGGTTAATACAGTTAAAACGGTTAAATCAGTAAAAACAGTAAAGTTAGTTAAAACGGTTAAAGTGTGATGTTTTTGGAGGTACCTGATTTTTGTACACCAGAAAAGCAATGAAGAAGTAGATGAGGAGGAAGGGCAGGATGAGGGGAGCTAGGACGGCGCAGCAGAAGCCAATCAGCCCAAACAGGAGGACTCTCGGGAGCTCAGTGTGGTAAGGGAAGGACATGGCGCAGCTGGCAGGAGGGTCCTTCTGCAGGACATAGCGAAGAAAATTGTTGTATATAAGGACAAGGGGTTGCATCATTTCGACAGCCAGACTTGTCCAGCCTGATGTGAAAACATATGTCATGAAGAAGCTTGCCTGCAAATTTTCCAAAGTGATCAAATTTTAGAAAATCTCAAAACAAGAATTGTTAAAAAGAGAAGCTGAGTGACCCGAATCGAAGAGAAGCATTACTGATGCGGGGACTGCCATGCCGAGCTGCCTGGGGATGTCTTTGATGACGAAAAGCGAGTCCAGTTGTTTCAGATAAGTCCCTGAGAAAACATTGACAAAGAAAACATTCCATATAGTGAAGTAGAGGACTTTGGTGCAGGCACTCTTCTTCCGTCCGCTGCGAGAAATTGAGCCTTCAATTTCAGCTAGAAGCATCATCACCGGCGGAACTGCGTAAAGAAACAACAGCAGGACGACGCTGGGGAGGTACCCGGTGACAACCCGGTTGACATACGGCCTGCGTTATATTCAAGTCATGCATGAGCTGAAACATTTTGATGGCTGAAACAAATTCAACAGGCAATTAAGGTAATAATTTTTTACCTTTTTAAGAGTCCTCGGAGAAAAGGGAACATTTTGGTCAGATGATCAAGCTCGGTGAGGCCTTGCACGAAGGCCACCGGACCCAGGAACACAAACATGAAGACAACAGTGGCTATCAGAGTAGCAATCCTTCGAAACCAGAGCTGTCTATAAGGTATACAAAGATTAGTCCAATACACGTCTTGTGGCTCCGGAGCCAGGTCTGTCACCCACAGCATTGGATTTGTGGATTGGAGGACTTTCGACGCAATGTATGCGCTGTACCGGTTTCTAAAGAACACAAACGCTGCTGAACATTCCTGCAAGGTTCAACCAATAATCAGATAAGTCCGTCTGACAATTCCCACATGAAAATTTTCGGTTTAAAGCCTACATTTTCCCTTGATCCGGACTCCATGCTTTTGAACCGGTCTGTGGGCTTGGTACTTTCCTCGCTGGATAAAATCTTGAAGGAACTCGTTGTTGTTCCGCAAAGTCCACATCGTAAAATAGGCTTACTGCCCTGCTCAATGGACGTTGAAATAATCACCTTGTAAATCTTCGTAGCACTGCTCTGCAAGAAAAGACCGCCAGAGACGGAATCAAACGATTTTCTGAGGAAAATTTCTATGAAAAGGAATTTATCAGAGGTGCATACCACAAGTTTGCGGACAGTGCCACAGAGATGAACCATCTGGTGAGATAAATAGCTTGAGGCATAATACCTGGTGAAGTAATTTCTCACTGTATCGCTATAAGATTCTTTCGAAGACCACGGGATGGAGCGAACAAGAACTGCAAAATGGCTCGGGTTCGTGGGAGACTGTGTTATATGCCCCAGTCTCTGGCTTGTAAGGCTTTTGTACTCCTGTGGAGAATTCCCAAACCGATGCCAAAATCACCGAAACAACAAAGAAAAAATTACTTAAGGAGCTTATTAGCGTGCGACTTAGGGACTTACAAAGTACAGGAGCAGGCAAGCTGAGAAAGTTATGATGTACAATGCCACAACATGAGCCCAAAACCTGATGTAGAAACGGAGAGTATGCGAAAATTTCATTCAAAAAAATCGATGAGTAGTTTTTTATGAAGTAAGTATTGGAATGAGTATGAAATCATACCATTGAGATCCTCCCTTGACATTTGAAATGGTAAAGACGCCAAGCGACTCGGATGGGATTTCCTTATGCTGCATCTCCTGGCCGTAGTAATTCAAGGGCAGGACCATAAAAATGCCCACCACGGCCGCTATGGCAAATATTCGTATACTGTAAAAGACCCGATTTTCCCTCATCATCTCAAAATATGACTCGGCAAGAAATCAAACAGAAGTGAAACTTTAGAGGATTACCTGAAGACGATGATGCGGATAAAAACCAACGCGTCCAATCCGGCATCGCCTAGCAACTCATCCTCGGTGGTCTCCCAAGCCTTAACTAGCCAACTGGCTGAAGGAACAAACCTCTCAAAGCAAAATGGGTCTTGCCGCTCTCCCTGCACTTGGGCAAGCCGCCTTGCGAAATAGACATCGAAGTTTGTGGGCTGTTTTCGCAGAATGGAGTATAGCGAAAGGAGCAGGACACACATCCCGATGTTGATTCCGGCAGATGTTAATAATGCTGCTATGTTCATCTTTCTGGCTGCTGATGATGATGAAAATCACTCCTGTCTCCTCGAACCCTAAAATTCCATCTTCTGCAAAAATCCATCAAAATTCAAAACAAAAACGCAAAAATGAATCGATTAAGCGATTGAGCTATCTACAAATCATTCTGGGAAAGGAAAAAACATGAGAGCGTCTGTGGATACCTTGGACAATCTGAAACGAAGCCCTAACTGGGTGACGCAAAATCCGAAATTCAGAGAGCGGGAATATAATCCGATTGAGCGATTCTGGTGGGGCGGGATTTTGGGAGATGGAGTTAGGAATTGAAACCCTAGAAATCGATTGGGGGAGTGTTGGGATTGGGAGTTTTCTGCTTCAGAAATTTGTTGATGAAATATGAACGTTGCAAGCGGAGAGGAGTTATAATTTTTTTAATAAAAAATAAAATGTGGATGGAATTTAGACGACTGAGGAAGTGGCACGTGGCGAGACAGGTGGATGTGAGCTTCTATTAACTATAATTTGAATGGTTGTAACTGACTTACCTGCCGGTTTCCGAATTTCATTTTCTTATTTTCGGTCCATTTGGTTCGCTTCGGTTTTGGTTCTTTTCTCGTACTTACAATCCGACCGTCCATGTATTTAACATCATCCTATAATTATGATGTCGTGTGTTTCGCTCATTGAATCAGTGTCTGTTCTTTTGAATTTAAAATTTCAATTTTAATTAAATCAATTCAATAAGTTCACTTATTTAGAATTAAAACTTAGAATACATACCACATTCTATTATAATTGACTGTATTTTAATACACTGCACTGAATATCATTTTCCGTAAATGACCTATAGCTCTTATTGAACTTTGAGTTCACCTTGGTAAGAAAAAATTCAATAAGCCGGACATGGGGGAATTGGGTACAACAGGAAAAACTTTAAAAGACAAAAACTGAGGATCAACTGTTTTTTTGGTCAGTTGAATGATTTCAGGTGGAAGATTTGGCAACTGGATTTGAATGAATTTCTCGTCGCGGCCAGTTGAAATTTCTTTACAACGGCCGGGTTCTCTTCTAAGTTTGTCTGAGCGAAATAGAGTAACCACCACACCGCGCTTCTGAACTTCGCCTTCACAAAGAAAAAAAAAATTACTCGTTTCAGAGTCTTGTAAATTTAGAGCAAAAAAGTATAAACGAGCTACTGATAAAACATGCGATAAATTTGGGAAGTTTTGAATGCGGTAGATATCTCAAAAAGCACGCAGACGGTAACGACGGAGGAAATTCTATAGTTACTTACAGGCCTCCCGAATTTGGATACTTCAGCATTTTTAGCTTTACGTTGACCTGGATAACCTGGTAGCGAAATAATTAGCTTTGTATAGAGAATATAGAATGGTGTGCTCGAATCCTTATTTTGCACGAATAATCTTACCAGCAAATATGACGATTCCATTAGCTGAAACTCTGGCCAAATCGGGAAGAGTCTTGTTGAGATACTTGGGAGAAAGGTAATCCAATGCATCGGAAATGATAACAAGGTTGAATGATTTCGCTCTGTATGGAAGTGGAAATTTTAAATCGGCCACACGGACGAGGCCTTTCCTGACAAGAGTCTTGCAGGAGCTGTCAGCATCTTCAATATCATAAGGTTCAATACCGAACGCTTCAGTTTCATCCTCTTTTAATAACATGGTAATTACTGAACATGTGTCTGGCCCGACGTGCAGCACTTTGTGCATACTGTCTCCATACGATTTCTTTAGAGCTGGAATTGCTAGCTGAACGTCTGCGGAGCATGAGGAATCGGCTGCAAAAGACAACGATGATCAATGAGAATCTTTGTCTGAAGAATCAGATACTTTGATAAATTCGGTGACAATCATTTTGACGCGGTATTATTTGGAGCACCGAGGTTATGAGCTTACCTTCGACTCTACTAGCAATAGATCTGGTGCTGCCAAACCGGCCTGTCATCCATAACCATCAACTGAATCAACATCCGCACAACTTAAAAGATGCGCTATTCACTAGGCTAGCAATACTCGTTTAAAACAGTGGCATTAAAGAAAACAAAACCTAGTACTACTAAATACCTGAACCGCTATACCAGAAGCAAATGAGAAGCAATGCGCCCTGAATATTCGCAAGAAGATGAATTGAAAGATAAAACTCGAAGATCGGATAAACTTTCATTCCGTATAATTCAGTAACAGGAAATAAAGTAATACCACTACAGGGCCGATTGTCAGGTACTTTGATTTCCCTCTGCCATCTGCGTAGCGTCTGGATGAATGCCCTGGCTTTCTCGACATGAGGACACTCTCAAGACCCTATCCTGGTTGAGAAAAGAGACAAAAAGGTAAAAAATTAAAACAAAACTGATATATCCACGGGCACTTTCAGTGAGTATACTGAATCATATGGCCTTTTCGCTTCCTTTGAGTTACGACCAGTGAATAACCTTATCGATTTTTTGACTGATCGAATGTGCATATTCACCACAAACACACATTTCGGGACAGCCCAGGAGCAGCATAAACCTAAAGCTTTGGACATATCAACATCAATAAGGCTAAAATCTGAATAGCTACACCAAACCCTAATCTGCAGAACCAAACCAGATCCAAGGACGCAACTTCAACAACAAACCCAGATAAAAATCAACACCCATCAACAAATCCGAGCCCGCAAACAAAACCCAGATCGCCATTTTACACATCAAAAACCAAACTACGTCCATGTACCTCCGAATCCTTGTCATACATAAATTACCTGAGCAAAACAGCATTCTGAAACTGTAACCCAGATCTAGCCAGATCGGGTTCGCCAATCGGGTAGAGAAACTATGCATCAGTGTGAACGAATTCCCTCAGATCGGATTGAGAGAGAAGTAATTATTTTTTCCTGAAAAATGTCAGTTATGTGTTTTGGGGTTCAATAAAAATTCAAGATTTTATAGACGCGTATAAGCATTACCTGATAGACAGTTGTTGGCCTCGACATAATTCGGTTACAGTTGGATTCAATGTGAATTTTCCCCATCTGTGAAAATGTATGATTAAAATAGAACATTTAGCTTAGATCAAGGGCAAGCAACCTTGGGGCATCATTATACTGTTTCAGGCTTGGACAGGTAAATGACGTAGGCAAACACATATATTTTATAAAAACAAAACAATGGGAGAAAAAGAATACAACAACAAATCCTACGGCCAAGCTCAGAATAGGATCCAAGACATTGGCCGGGAAAACTAGGACACCTAGCTTACCTAGTCTTTCTTCAACTGACTGTGCCAAGTGAGAAAGTCTTCAGTTGTCTGGAGGAGCTCTGTAGTATGCCGGGACAGTTGCTGGGAAAAACATCTGTCGGACGCCTTCCGCCTTTATGATGGGAAGAATGATTCCGGATGCCTCCTGTAAAGCAAAGCAATAACATCATGATTGGGGAACAAGGGAATGGAATGAAGCTAATATGAGGTAATTCTGAGCTTTTATATTAGAAATGAAAAGTGATGATTGGCGTACAGAGATCAGTCGGGCTCCAATCCACAAGCGCTTAGGTGAGGGAAATGGGAGTATCAGGCGGCCCACGCCAAAGATTGCAACAGCAAAGAAATGAACAACCAAGCTCAGTGGACGGGGGTTTAAACCAGATAGTAGAGAGACTGGGCCTTCCGAACACATGCCACCTAGGCTTAAGTAATCAAAGCAAGCCTCACGCATTTCCGTCCTGGCTTGATCAGATGAGGCACTGAAAACTTTGTACAAGGCTCCAGCCAAGGTATTTATTGTGGATGCCACCGGCTGCATGAGATGGGGCACATGTAAGAGGCAGAAAATTGCATTGTTACACAAAAGTAGATTGTGTAAAGTAACACTGTAAACAGATGGATCATGCTTGGAATTACATCGATAGAGCATGATGATCGCATAGGGATATAAGACTGATTTTGCATAAGAGTCGGTACCTTGCGCAAAGTATAGAAAGACTCGAGATACTTGCAGAGAGTAGGTGCATCGTTCAAGTCTTTCAAGGGTCTGAGGAGATTTCTTAAGACAACAATATCAGACAAGGCCACGGTCATTCCTCCTCCAGTCAAAGGGTGTCGCATATTGAATGCATCTCCCATCAGAAGTGCACCAGGTGTGGGATGAGGAGCTGCTGGCATACTCCTATTCGGCATGGTCCTTACACCTTTATCAACTGCGGCTATGAAAGCATCATACAACTGCTGGGGAATCTGCAAAACAATCCAACAAGGTAAGTAGTCTACCAACAAGTTACATAAAATGAGTACAGCAGTATGAGAGTCAAGAATAAACTAGTACCTGAGGAGCTACCATAGTTTTCAAGTAGTTTGCCATTTCACCATTTGCAATGGAAGGAACCTTCTGACCCGGTACATCAACCAAACAGCGGATCTCTGTGCTACTGATAGGATAAAACAAGATAGGGGAAGGATCAGCAAGAATGACATGTCCGTGGTTTGCATACGGAAGCTCGCAGTTTTCCAGCACCAACCCGACAAAGCATGATGGCACCTCAACCTTCAAAGAACATGGGTAAAGTTCATAAATATTCAGTATTCTATTCATAAATAAAAGTGCTGTTGACAGAAATATGTGCAACAGAATATTATACAACTCTCATTTGGGAAAAAACATCATGTACCTTGGGATCACAGAGGGAACGTCTTAGATTTGAGAAACATCCATCGCATACAATTGTCAAAGGTGCATATGCCCTCAGTTCCTGACCAGATTTGTTCTTGTATTTGACTCCTTTGATTGTCCCATTTTCTTCTAGCAAGGAAGTAACAGTCCCTTGCTCCAAGTTTACACTGAACAAATAAAAATAGATACATTACAACTATACACACTGTTTGCGATTGGCATCCTACAAGAGTTTTTGACAAAACTTTAATTATCAATACCACAAGTATCACATCAACTACCATCTAGGCATCTACAACAGGAGAAACTTACTTTGGTAAGGATGAAGCCTTTTCTCTCATTCTCTGTATGAAGCGACCATTGTGAAAACTTCTCCCCGATACATCAGAGTGAAATTTCTCCAATGGATATGATAACCTAGTATTCTTCCCATCCTTAAAAAGAGCATATCCAAACACTCGCTGAGCATCAATTTCCTCCACACAATCTGAAGTGAAACATATATTCTGCTTATTAAGAACAGTATTTAGAGAAAACAGCATACGTAAGAAGAATATCATTATTAAGATTTAACTAACAAAAGAAGTGTTGTGCAAACCATACCTTCAAGACCCAACTCAATTAGTTTGAGATAACCACCAGGCTGTAGTAGTTCACCAACAATCCTATCAGGCTCTGTCAAGTCCCTTTCAATCACACGTACTCGACGCCCTTCCTACAAAATTTAATCTGGTTAAATATATCACCCTGAAAACCACATTAGGTCGCATGTAAAAATATTCGATCATAACAAAGATGAACACTAAAACCTCAACGTAGGTGTGAAAAATGGGAATGAGTAATAGGTCACCTATATTCCTTTAAAATATTTAAGACATCGGGCCAAAATTTTATTAAGAACCACCGATGACCAAGGACATGACTAAAAACCACAGATATGGCCCATTTAACAACCTAACTCTTGGGATGACTATTCCGACAAACAACTCTAAATACTATCCAGACTGCAAGCTAGTGTGTCACCAAGATTCCTGCAATGATGTGTGCGACCACTGAGACTAGAAACAAAATTCCAACAAGACCATTCAAATTTTTCTACTCCCATCTGCCAGTCCTCATAAAATATTCACTCAATTCAACTGCTCTATCAGCCCGAATAATTAACCAAAAACAGTCATATCCAGCCAACAGCTAGTTGTCATACCTCTACCCTCCAAACAAAATGAATCCAAATCCTCCCTGTCTAAATCTGTACAGTACTACTCTAAACACCCAAACTGAACACATCAGCTCCACTAAACACCTCTGTACTCAATCAAAAAAATTGCAAGAAAATTTGAACTGATTTTTCTGAAACATCAAAATTAAAGTAAATACAATCATCAAACACTCCAAATATAAATTTTCGGAATTTTAAACAATTCCCAGACTCTCGGCCGCCAAAAATCATTCCACGATCTCGATGCAACCAAATCACACACGTAATTAAAATTCAAAATAAATTATTGCGAGCCAGGAAACCGACCTTGCCGAGAGTATGAGCGAGAGCCGCGCCCGCAACGCCAGCGCCTACAATAATCACATCAGCATCTCCATCTCCCTCACCGCTGATCCCCGATCTACAATCCGCAGTGACCGTCTCCGTTCCATCTCCAGCCGCACCATCCTCTTCAACGTCTCCGCGTCCATTCCTGACGAAGACGCAGTAGATGAACACGAGTCCGATAGCCGACCCCAGCGCCCATCCGATGCAGCACTGGTCCACCATTCCCGTATCGAGGGCCGGAAACAGAGACGAATCGACAAGGTCGAGTCGGCGACGATGCGGTGGAGCTCTGGTAGATTTTCGCTTGAGGTTTGGGGATGAGAGAGAAGACGCGGTCAGCGCGTGCTTGGTTTTTGAATCTGAGGTGAGAAAGAAGCTTAGAGGCCGCCACGTCATTTATAGGCCTCGAAAAAATTAGTCTTTGAGTAGCGTCATCAAATTTCCCCAAGAGTGGACCTAATCCGATTCGATTCTAGTCTGAGTCCGACCCGAGAGTTCAACCCGGCTCGCGAACTTTAAACGACGTCGGTTCCACTGCCGTCACCTTCTTGGGATCGGGAGAAAACCGCCATACCTGAAAACTGACGACGATGGACTTCGAATGCTCTGCGCCGGACCAGTGGAAGCTCGAGTTGTCCTCCTACTCCGACCGCCTGAAGTCCCTCAACAAGCCCAACCTCATACGTCTAGACGAATTTTACCGCGACGAGCTTCCTTCGCTGATCCAAAACCGAAACCCTAATCCCCATATCACCGCATCCGAGCTCGTCGAATTGATGAAGTGGAAGCTCTCCAGAGGAAAATGGAGGTTATTAATCGATGAAAATTATGCTCTATTGATTTTCAGCGATTTGATTTTGGTGTAGTGTTGGGTTGGATTTTGAGTGGAAAAGTTTCAGGCCGAGGTTGCTGGATTTTGTCTCGGCGCTTGGTGACGAAATGGTGAAATCGGCATCGGGGAAGGCGTTTGAAGCTATGCCGGATGTTTACAAGGCCGTGTCGGAGCTCACGGTGCTGAAAGGGGTTGGTCCGGCCACTGCTTCGGCTGTTTTGGCTGCTTATGCTCCTCAGGTTGCTCCTTTCATGTCTGATGAGGTAAAGAAATTTAAAATTTTCATTACTTTTTCTTTATAATTTTCCTCGTTTTTACTGGTCTGTGTATTTAGTTCTTTGTTGCGATTCTGATTAAAGGCAATGGTGGCCGCTCTGGGGAATGCTAAAGACTATACATTGAAGCAGTATGTGAAATTTGCAAGTAAACTGCAGGAGAAAGCGAAGGTTGGTTTCTGTGTGGTCATTGCATTTTTAATTTCAGTGCTGGAAATGATCGGGTTACTTATCACTTATTCATGATATGTTATGTTATATGCTCTCGAGTGTCCTAAAGGGCAAGTCATGGTTTGTTGCTGGCATTGACAATGTTGGCCGCAGCTGTCCGTTCATTTTGTTATTAGATCCATTTTTGCCCTGGGCATGGTGTTTATTGTGTTAATCAATAACTTTAGCTTTGGTTTGTTGCTTGTGGCATGAGTTGCGTGTGGGGTTACACGACCTTGACCGTATGTATTTCAGGTCGCTATTTGAATTGTTAAATTCCTCTTTGAGTAATTCCACTCTTGCTCACTGCCATTATTCTTGTACGGGATGTTGAGACATTTAGACATGGATTGCTAACTCAGCTAATGAGAATGGCGGTGGTTTATTCCATTTCCCATTAGTTGTCCATCTCTTATCGTTTGTTAATCGTGTGATTTGAGTACTGAAAATGAAACGGCTCATAAAGATTTTCTTCTTTGTGCATCTCTGTAAACTGAAAATGCATACTGACTTCCTTCTCCTGCAACATATCAATTTGTAATTTATTTCAGCTATGAGTTTTGACTACTGATCGGCTTGAGCATTGCAGGAACTGAGCTCAAAAGATTTAACCTTCACCCCGTCTGACATAGAACGGGCGCTCTGGTCTGCCACTATAGGCTCAAAGCTAAGTTCCTCCGCTCCAGATTGCGACTCTCCAGATTGCGACTCGATCACCAAATCCACCAAGTCATCTAAACGGAAGAGAAAGTAGAAGAGAAGCTAACCCATCTTCAAACGAAGACCCGAAAACTTGTAGCTTCTTTTTCACATAGGTTCAGTTTAGTTACATAAAATGAGCACATAGGTCGGCTTAGTTTCGGTTTCAGGTCAAGGATTGAGGACCCCTGTGGTCGATCTGGTAGCTATGTCCACGTGTCAAACATTCATTGGGAGTTTATCTATTATGGTCGTTATCAGATTCCAATCTCGTTTTGAACAGACCGACTTATTGGACCGAAGAATTGAACCGAGATGAAAACGTGGCGGGCCCCTATTGGTCAATTGGCGCGTGGATCCCACATCCTTTCCCGCGTAAATCCATCCGTGACCACTCCAATCCTATCTAAGAGCAAACCACACTACGCTGTGCGTTCTCTTCCTCCGCACGCAAATGACGATTCTGCCCTTCGCCGATCGCAAGTGCCGGCGGAGCCCTAGATCCGATCACCGTACTGAATTCACCCACGCCGGCGCGTCCTTCTCCGGCGCTGTGTTTAACCTTTCCACCACCATAGTCGGAGCCGGGATCATGGCGCTGCCGGCCACGTTGAAGCAGCTGGGGCTGGTCCCCGGCCTGATCGTGATTGTCCTTGCGGCGATGTTGACGGAGAAGTCGATCGATATGATTTTGAGATTCAGTCGGGCTTCGAAAGCTTCCTCGTATGCCGCGCTTGTCGGAGATGCGTTCGGCGGAGCGGGACGGAATTTGCTGCAGATTTTCATAGTGGTTAATAATCTGGGGATGCTTGTTGTCTACATGATCATAATCGGTATAAATCTGAAGCTTTCCATTTTTTCAGTTTCTTGTTATTGAGCTAGATCTGGAATGTTCCAGTATCTATTTTTGAGGATTAGGGTTGGAAATTATGTCAGCTAGATTTGAGTTGAGTTTTTGTGCTGCCGAGTTAGTAAATGGAGTAGCTTGGCTGCTCAAGTCAGCATTTAATGTGTTATTATAGGTCTGGCATGTTAAATTTGGATCCTGTTTGTCATTTTTAGCGAGTTTACTATAGTTTTTTTCGATTTTCTGAGTGAATTTTCTGTAGTTTTCTAGTTTCAAGTTGTTGCTCTTGGTGGTGGTGGACAGGTGATGTGCTGTCTGGATTGTGGTCGGAGGGGATTCATCATTCTGGTGTAATGGAGGAGTGGTTTGGGCAACATTGGTGGACAAGTCGTTCCTCATTGATGATTTTAACGACTATTTTTGTCATTGCTCCACTTATCTCATTCAGGCGTGTTGGTAAGTCCTTATTCCTTTTTGTAAGTGTAAGTACTGCTGGTAATATATCCTTGTTGTTCGTTTGAAAATGAATCTACTAATTTGGTTATGGAAATAGTGGCCTGGGACATGGACAGATTTATTGGAATAAAGTAGCCTTTTATTTGTCTTGTTTTGTTCGTTTACTTAAGACCTAGTTCATCATATATTGCAGTAATGCTTACTGACTTAAGAAAAAGTAACTCATTCTCCCATGTGTTATATTTACCTTTAACCAAGATTTCATTTTTTTCATGAATCTGGAAAATAAATGAAGTTAGTTCTATTAGACACATGCGATAACATGTATGCAGATTAGACAATGTACTCGATTCTCAGTTGTCTTGTAACAGCTTTTTGTGTGCGTTTGCTGACATTATGCAGACATACCTTTCTACATATTCGTTTGATGGGCTTTACATAAAAATACAGTCTTTGGTGATGACTATGTCTTTTTTGCTTACGATATGTTAGTATATTGGCTGTGGGCTGCCATCAACTTTGCTGAACGCATCCGAGACAAGATTAAAGTATGCCTTCTCTTAGCAGCGTTTGTTAGGATTATAAAGATTAGGGATTTAATGTAGCATTTTTGGTAGCAGGCATTATGAATATTGAATACTTGGAACACATTTTTTAACCCTTTACTACTCGTCAAAATTTATATATTGGCAAACCTTGATGTACCAGATTGGTGAAGATTTCACGATCAACATGAACCCTAAACTTCACGCATAGCAGCAGAAAATTTCATTTAAGGTCTCCTTAGAGAGACACATGAATATCTGTTCTTAATACTTAGTTTACTTGTAGTATAGCTATCCTGCTTTTTTATGCTGAATTGATATTAAGGATCGCCTGAGCTGGATTCTTTAGTCATTAATTAACTATTTTCGTTATTTCATTGGCAGATTCTTTGAAATATACATCAGCCTTGTCAGTTGGATTGGCCCTTGTATTTGTTGTGATCACGGCAGGCATAGCAATCATGAAAATGATAAATGGAAGTATTAGAATGCCAAAGCTAATGCCTGAAATTGTTGATCAGGCATCATTTTGGAAATTGTTTACAACTGTTCCAGTTCTTGTCACAGCCTACATCTGTCATCATAACAGTAAGTGTTGATTGAATCCTGATTTGACTCAAGTTTGGGAATGCTCATTATTATACTGCAACATGAGCCTAATGCCTTTTTCCCTATTAAATCATTCAGCCATACCATAGTTATTGGAGAACCAAAAGAGAAAGGTTGAAATTTGAAAGAAACGAATATTGCTGTACTGATTTTAGTCCAAAATGTCTTAATATCTCTGTGAAACATTGAAAACGAAACTGGTGAAGCTAGGGTTATCATTCCTACTGTTATATGGCATTTGACAATATTTGGTTCCACATTGTCGGATGTTCCTCACTTGTGGTTAACAAACTTACCGAATGACATTTTTAGCCAGTTATGCTATACTCCAAGAAGATACATGTATAAGCATTCTAGTCCAAGATACTTTTTGTTCTTTGGTTTCGAACTTTTGTATCCCAACTTGAAAACTATGTCCAGTATTATTGCTAATCAACCTTAAGTATGATGAGTGTGTCTTTTTAATCTAAAAGCTTGCTGATTGATCACTTTATTATCAGTTTATCCTGAACATTTACGTTTTTGTTCATCACAGTTCATCCTATTGATAATGAGCTCACAGACTCTACGAAGATGAAGTCGATTGTCAAAACCTCACTCACGTTATGTGCTGTTCTTTATGTATTAACCAGCTTCTTTGGGTTTCTTCTTTTCGGAGATCAAACAATGGATGATGTACTCGGTAACTTTGACGGATACCTCGGGACACGCTACAGCACATTGCTTAATGATATAGTTAGGATTAGCTATGGCATCCACCTGATGCTCGTCTTTCCCATAGTATTTTTCTCGCTTCGCCTCAATCTAGATGGTCTCCTCTTTCCATATGCCATTCCCATTGCCTATGACAACAAGAGGTTTTTCATTGTAACTGGTGGGCTGATGAGCGTCATCTTTCTGGGGGCTAATTATGTACCAAGTATATGGGATGCTTTCCAGTTCACTGGTGCCACATCTGCCGTCTCAGTTGGATACATATTTCCTGCTGTAATTGCACTCAAGTAAGTATTCCTGTAACATTTTCTTTTTTGAGTACAAAAGTATGCTTGAGCGTTATTTTGCGTTTTTTGAACCGATATTGATATGAACTGAAACCGAACAAAAACTAACTGAAATAAGTATTGCCGTTTATATTATACGTGGTCTGCAGAGTCAATGCCACACCCATAAGTTGTTTACATTCGAAAATTGATTAACTGTTTGGATTGTCTTCGTGTTTTTACTTCTGGTAATTATTCCATTGATGACTTGCTGATAACTGGACGATATACGGCAGGGACACTCATGGAATTGCCACAAAGAACGACAGATTAATATCTTGGGCCATGATCATATTGGCCGTATCATCAAGCTCTGTAGCCATATTCAGTGACATATACAGCATTTTCAATAGGAGCAAAACAAATGGAAGCTGACACTAAGTTACCAATAGCCCTTGGTTGGTTGTTTCGGCATCACCATACACATTTATCCCCTATTCTCCGGTTTGAAACATACGGAGTAGCAGCTGCAGCCCCTGAAGCAGTAAGCTACGCATACCTCTATAATTTTAAATGGATGCATGCATTATTTACTTCTCAGTTCAACTCTAGCCAATATGAGACCCAGCAGGATTCTATGAGCCAGTAGATAACGAGTAGTTTAATTGACAAGTAATCTATTAAATTGTACAAGCTGCTATTCTTAAATTGTACATTTTTTGAACATTTACAGAAAGATGACATAATCACAGTTTGTAGAAAGACTTATTTAAGCCCATCATTTTCCCTTTCCATTTGTTTTTCTTCATTAGCATCCTCTAGGTCACCTTAACTATTAGGATTCCTGCGAAAAACATAACACAACATGTTTGTGACAAACAGAAAACTAATATATTTATCATCCAACTTAGTTTAAATATAGAATTGTCATGAATTTAGTCTTACAAAGGACATTATTGCGTACCACACATTATCCAACTTGCATTCAAGTTGCAGATTTCAAACAAGTACTAAAAACGTAAAATGTAACCTTTGTGGGTTAATTATTTTTTTCTATTAACATATGAACCATTAGTTGAGCAATGCCGAGTAAAGAAACTCAAATCTTATATACCTGTAGAGCTCTGGTAGATAGAAACTAGAACATAGACGAAACTTGAACAAAAAAACCTCAGTTTCATTTTGCACTATGTAAGCATGGTGTTGAAGGACAAAATTAGCAGTTGTCAAAGTTTCCAAATTAAATAAAAGTGATAATATACAAGGACGAATTTTGATGATATTTGTCGATGGAAGTCCCGTCTAATTCTGCATTGTGAACCATTGTGGTTAAAATTTACTCCCATTTGAAGAGAATTATAAAGCTCATATATTCTCCAGGGATCAAGCCTATAATTTACTTAACATCAATTCGGTTCAATTAAATTCCACCTATCAATACAGGAAAACATTTTCACAAGTCATTTATCAAAAATAAAGCTACAGATTTCTGAAAAACCAATCAGTGGGAATCATTAATGAATATAGAGATGGATCAGAGCTCTGGCTTGAACTTCCCAAAAGAGAAGTATAATGAGCGCTCAGTATAATCAGCTTCGATCATCTGGGGAAATACTCATCACCTCCAACTCATATTCACAATCAACTTCGAATAACTACAGTAAAAAAATCCCAACTTCCTTAAAATTCATTACAAAGATCGAAACTTAGGTTAAAAAATTTCAATTGATTTATGATAGATCAGATATCTGGCTTAGATTTCTCAAAGGAGAAAAATTCGTAGCTCAGTAAAGAAACTACAATTCTTTTAAAACACAGTAAATGAAAACAACAGTTTTTTCTTGTAAATAAACTGTATTCAAATTGTAAAGAAACTACAAATTTTGAGGCTTTTGGAACCCTAATTTCTGTAACCACACAAACTAGGGCTTTAAAAGCCACACAATTTCAATCTCCAGTAGCTGCGAATATCAAAGCAGATACTGACTCAAAATGTTATGCTTCTATAAGACAATCAAACTCCATCCGCAAACTTCACACCTTAAAACCAGCATAAAGCTACTAAAAATTCAACAAAAAAAGATGAAATTGCAGAGGTCGGTATCAATAGGCGCTCATATTCTATGGGAGTATTCGGTAGTCTGTCAAGCCCGCAGGCCGTTCAGTACGAGGAATTTCTATAATCATCGCAACCAATCGAATCCAAAAATATACACACACAACGAGTTTCTCAAATCGAAACAACAACGGATAGATATACGAACGCTTCAAGCTATGCCGACGTCGAAAGCTCCGAGGCGGCGGAGAATATCAATTTGGAGAACATGCAGAGATTTGAGTTCAGATTTTTATCGAGAAATTGATCCTCAGAAACCCTAATCCCCAAATACGAGACCTTCATGGTCCTCGAATCCGGCCGAGGACTAAACGGGCCGAATATTTATTGGGCCGGATCTTAAACGGGCCGAGTACTTGTCAAATATAATCCATCTACTTAATTTTGTAAGATTAATCCTCGAGCAGTCTTTACCGCTAAATTTGTAAGAATTCAACACCCTACTTTATCACTTTTTAACACTCCACGTCATCTTCTCTATCTTCCACTTAATCATTCAACATACATTCAACTTATACTCTACAATGATCTTGTTTAATAAAATTCAACACCTTATCCCATAACTTTTATTTATATTTTTTTATTTTCTTTATAATTTAATTTTTGTAATTATAATTCAATAAATTTATCATTTTGCATTCAAAAAAAATTAATAGTATAATAAATTATATATATTATTTTTAATTTTTAATTTTTTTATTTCATCAATTTTAAATTTTATATCATTGCATATTGTAAGAAATAAAGACGAGAAATATAGATAGATATTATTAAAACAAATACACACCCATACTTTGAGATGAATATGACATCAACGATCCATAACATGGACTATAATTTAGAGCAGATGAAGGCATGATGAAATTTGATGCAAACTCATAGTTTGGAGTGTTTTGAGTATTTTGTTGGCTGGATTGTTGATTTTGAAGTTAATAATTGTGGAGATTTGGGTAGACAAAAGAATTATTGTTGGGATCCATTTGGCTAAAAAGAAGGGTTTAAAATGGAGAAGAAAGAGGTTTTTTTTTTCGCTGTCCAAATCAAATGAAGCGAGTATGTATTTATAGAGCATAAAAAAATATGAATTTTGATATAAAAATTAAAATCTAAAAAAATCAGTCAACCAATAAACAAGACGTATATTGGTATGTCACACATGGTCCCCACCACATCTTCATTGAACGTGTTTAATTAATTCAACACCGAATAATCCAAATCATATTCAACACCATATTCAACTACCTCATTAAACCTATTCAACTACTTAATCCTCATATTCAACTACCTCATTGTAAATAACCAATTTAATACCAAATAATCCTCATATTCAACATCCTATTCAACTACCTCATTAAACCTATTCAACTACTTAATCTCCAATTCAACAACCCCATTGTACATAGTCTACGTAGAAAAGAACAAAACCGTAGCAACATGTCTAATTTTCTGTATATTATTTTCTAAATAAAACAATATTTGGTAAAATTAGTTGTTGGGCTCTTTAACTGTTGCAAAAATGGGCCGGCCCATTTACCGAGTTGAAAATTCGTGAGCAATTGAGTTGACTCGGTTCTCTTCCAGGGTTCATAGCATAGCTCAGTCGAACGCAGAGGAAGAACTCTACTTCATTGAGCTCTTCAGCAACTCAGCTCTGCGAAACACTGTTTGGACGATTCAGCGTTCTTGACATCTCAGGTCAGAATATTCGCTAAATTTCGGTACCGAAGCTCCGATTTTCATTCGTAGTTTAATTTTTCCCGGCTTCGTTTTCGGGTCGTATCGAATTAGCCATTTTCTAGGGCTTGAGGGTTTTAGTTGTAGGGTTTGTGAATTAAAAGTGCTGGTGTGATTGTAGTCATCCTGTGCGTAAATAAATAGCCATTTGAACGTTTTGTGAATTTGATTTTTGTGAGGTGGGATTTGGTGCCAACATTTGGCAGTGCCGTATTGTAGTTCTTTGTTGGAGTGGTATTAATGTGCTTTGAGGATGTAAAGGTTGAAGATGTATCGAGCTGGGGTGCGATGGAGGGTGGATGAGTCATCAGTTTGTAGCATTATTTGTGCTGATGATGGAAGTTGAAAAACTTTGAGCTGCTAATATGGGGAGATGTAGATTTGGGGTGTATCATTAGAATAAGGATTTCGGGTGTTTCATTAGAATAAGGATTTCGAGTGTTTCTATGGTGCAAGGGTATGCTTTGGCTTTCCTGGTTATAGGTACTGGTAACATAACTAGAGAAAGCGTAGATAAGTTGTTTTACACCATGTATTGTGCATGTTGCATTTCACAGCATCACTCTGTTCATGATATCTGTTAATATTAAATACGTTTAAGATGGCAATTTCTCTTCTTTTTCCTGATGAGTTTCTTTCTTCTTATTTTCAGTTGCTTAAGGCACTTTCTATGTGTTGATTTAGAATGGCCAACAATCCTCCACCATATGGTTCACAGGTTAGTTCAACTCAAAATAGTTTGCATATTTTCCCAACAACTGGTAGCTGAATATCATTAGCAGCATATCTCTCCATCGAGTTATTGACACTCTAGTAGACAATCTTCGCATGATAACTCTTTAAGTTTGCTGAAATGAAACTTTACGCTTTCTGAATGCTAATCCACATTCATGAGTTGTGGATTCTCTATTCGTAGCTGATATGACAAATGACCCTCAATGACTTTGTGGGCTTCTATTTATTGGAGGTGCATTCACCATTCATTTGACTCATATCTTACTGAAACGATAAACAAGTTAAATTTGAATGATTGAATCAGATTTGCTTTCTGTTTTCTGACAAAATTTTATTGGATGACCAATGGTGTGTGAGTTTCATGATAATGAAGAAAGAGCATCGCCAGTTGAACAAATTTAATCATAGGAAACTAGTTCTAGATTAGCATACTGCCCAATGATACATTCTGGATCATGTTTTGTATCGTTTCATGAAATTCTTTTCATGTTGTCAAACAGCCACTCCGGCCTCCCACCCCAGGTTCCCTGGGTCCTCAAAACTTTGGACCTCCTTTATCCATGCAAGTAAGTTTTTTTGGCTTGATAATAGTGTACCTAAAATATAGTTCCTATACAAGGTGACATGGAATAAAACAAATCTTTGCAGTTTCGGCCTGCAGTTCCTTCCCATCAAGGACAGCCTTTCATTCCATCTCAGTCCCAGCACTATGGACAAAATGTATATCCAACCGATATGTCCGCTGGGCCAAATCAGCCTGCTCAATTCTCACAAACAATGCAGCAATTCCCGCCGGCTCCTAGTCAAAATGGTTATCCAATGTCTGCATCTCATGCATTCCCAAATGCGTACGGGCAGCCAAATAGGCCCCTCACACCAGGCTCCATGCTGCCCCAACAACAAAGTAACCCCATGTTTAGTAACAATGTGACCAACTTGGGTGGTCCTGGACCTTATAATGTAAGTCTACCTTATAATGCATGCTATTATTTTGTTTTAAAGTCATTGTAGTATATATCTTAAATGTTTTGCTTTGGTGCAGTTTGTACCAGCTTTACATGGTCAGGCACAAGATGTAAATTCAACTCCTTGGCCATCTTCTCAAACTCAAGGACCTTATGGGGAGCAGACATGGTTACCTGGGGGACAGAGTGCAACAGGAGCACAACAGACTGGCTATCCGCCTGCAATTTCCGCTTCTGCAGCCCCAGTGCGTTCTTTTCCTCGACGATAAACCTTTTTTTTTCATTTCGTACTGCAGTTATTTTCTTTATTGAGAGTGCTTTGTAATATATCATAAGTGTATTACAGGTACCTAACGCTCCAACTGCTTCTCCACAGTCTTCATCTGATTGGCAGGAGCATACGGCAACAGACGGGAGAAGGTAAATATAAAAGTTTTGTGCAGATGATTTTCTGCTCATACTATGAAAATGATATTTCAACTAGCTGTCATATGCATTTCTTGAATGGCTAGATGGATTTTTCAGATATTACTATAATCGGAAGACAAAACAGTCCAGCTGGGAAAAGCCTTTGGAATTGATGACACCAATCGAGGTGTGCCATTTGAGTTCCTTGATGCCTTCTGATGTTTTTTCTTATTTTAAACTTGCTGATTTTTGTGGCCCATATTTCATGCATGATAATTTAAGATCATTGTTCCTTACTAGACATTGACCATTGTAGCCATAAACAAATCAAACGGGGTCAGTTTATGCCAGTTCTCCTTTTCTTTGCATGTCCTTCCAATGGTTTAGACACCTGTGCAAGTCCGGAGTATGTAACCAAATGCTTTATGCTCACTTGGAAGGCGGGTTTCACCTTTTCAAGGCAGGCAACAATTTGTTATTTATATTCTTTTGTAATTTAGAATTTTTCCCCAAACATAAAATCAATGGATAGCTTAAACATTCAGTGAATAGTGGTTGTGAATATCAATTTAATGCTGCTAATCTTATTTCATGGGTATTTTTTCTACTTTTTAATTCATGCAGCAAAACAGAGGCATCTCATCTATTTTTATGTATATGTTATATGTGCATCCTATTCATCCAGTGCTTCCCACCCTAACACAAGAGGATCATGTGCTGAAAGTTGCTTCAGAAATTCATAGCCTTGTACTTTTACCGAGTTAAATGCATTAATAGCAGCCTATTCAGTTGTTATCAGTTTTAGCCACATGGCAAAATGTTTATGCTAGTTAGTTTGTGGTTTTCCTCGAATTCATCTGTGGCTGTCTGATATTTGTCCACCGTAATGGGTTCCACATTTAGTCTCTTCTCAGTGCCGAAAGGTATGGTACTGCCAAAGGACACTTTTGTGTCATTTTTAGTGTTATGATCTTCTGCTTGTTTTATAGTCATTTGCTCAACTTTCCCTTAGTCACTGTAATCCTTATGCATCATATTGTTCTCTGAATAATGATACTGTTGTGTTTGATATTGCTTCGAGGTTGACTTCCTGTAAACTGTGAGGCCCTATTGTTTATGTTTTCTTGGCTCTCATTCCTAAATCCCGGTGACATTTAAAGATTTATCCCAGTTCATATCTGCAATTATGATGCATATGCTTGAATCAACAATGATTTTCTTTTTTGTTTAAAATGTCTTTATTGCTGTATCATACCTGATTGTTTTGGGTGTTTATTTCTTATCTTTGGAAGAAGATTTATGCACTAATTGTTGCCGCTGTGTGATAGCGGAAGTTGATGAACATTCTTCCCTTTTCACTTGTAATTCTCTTCCAATAGAAAGAGGACTATGTGGTTACGAGCAGTACTAATCAATTAGTAATTGTAAACACATTGTTATTCTAGCTAATTAGTCAACCTTTATCTGTCCTTCCACAGAGGGCTGATGCCTCGACTGTTTGGAAAGAATTCAGCACCTCGGATGGAAAAAAGTGAGTTGGTTATGTTGTACTAGTACATTTACTTGTTCGGCCGGTATTTTGTTAAGTCTGTGTTGTCTATTTCCATTTATGTGGAGAGTTTAATATGCAGGTATTACTACAACAAGGTCACAAAACAATCTAAGTGGACAATTCCAGAGGAACTACAGGTTTTAGCCCATGCTTCAAAACTGTTTTAATTGGTTGCTTCTGTTTAAAGATACGAACATTCTCATGGGGTTCCGATTGGACTTTCATTTGCGTGCAGTTAGCCCGAGAACAAGCTGAGAAAGAAGCTGGCCATGACACACAACTGCATACATCTAGTACTGATGCAGCTCCCTCAGTCAGTACACCTACCAAAGCTAGCAACCCAAATTCTATGACTAAATCGGAGTTACTGTCAAGCCCAATTCCAGTTGGTACTGCTATTACGGGTGAGCCTGCAGTTTCTGCACCTTCGGGATCACCAGCTATTCATGCTCTGGCCACTGCTCCTTTGGAAATTGCAGTGGTGGGCCAGCCACCATCTACAACAGTTATAGCATCACCTTCTGCTGTTCTGATAGACAATGGAGTTCACAGTGTTTCAGCAGATGTGAAAATAACACCAACGTATGAATGATCTATGCTGTATTTTTAAATTGCACTTTATAGCAATAATAGGAAATATGATTTGATGCTGTTGAATGATTGCAGCGCTACCAATGATAATGGGCCATCCCAAACTGCTGCAAATCCATTCAGTGATGCTACTATCCATGACATTGAGGTAATCTAAACATTTGATTCGATATGGTTGGCTTGATCAGTGAATGAGACTAGCCTTTTTGTAACATAAAAGAGAAGAGACATTGCTTGTTGAAGTTTTGAAAATACGGTACCATTTGTTCATTATGTGATTAATTCCCTTCTGGTGATTATTGGTAAAGTGTCGGTTAATAAGTTAAGTCGATACATCTATAAAGGGTGTGTTTAAGTAAAATGCGGTTTGGATGCAGGAAGCCAAGAAAGGAATGGCAGCTGCTGGAAAAATTAACGTGACTCCAGTGGAGGAGAAACCGAATGAGTCTGAGACTCTACAGTATGCAACGAAACAGGTGTGTTTACAGATTACATATGTTATCATGTGGTATTTTCTATTCAATCTTCCCAACTGGTTGATTATGACACACTCTCTGCCACTTAGGAAGCAAAATCAGCTTTCAAAACACTTTTGGAATCTGCTAAGGTTGACTCCGATTGGACTTGGGATCAAGCAATGCGAGTAATTGTCAATGATAAAAGATATGGTGCTCTGAGGACACTTGGCGAACGTAAGCAAGCATTCAACGAGGTAATAACAGCACGACTCATACTGATGAAGGAAAATGTGCTCGACTTGGATTATGTGGCACTCTGCGTATTATTTTCACTTGCATATGCTCCATGCATTCTGTCAAGGATCCTGGTTTGGAGAGTGAGACTATACGTTGTCTTTATGATGAAACCACTCATCTGAGTTCATTTATGTATTCAAATGTCCTTTTTTTTCCTGCAAATGGCCGGGTGTTGCTGTTATCTTATTAGATTCCTTTTTGGATGAAGTCAATGGACACTCTCCTTGTGATGTGTTAATTTTCAAGTCATTCCTTTTCATAAATCTTACATATTTACCTCTTATTCTTTAGTACTTGGGTCAACGCAAGAAGCTAGAAGCGGAAGAGAGGCGCATGAGGCAGAAAAAAGCACGGGAAGAATTCACGAAAATGCTGGAGGCATGTTCTTTACAGTTTGTGTTTTGTCTCGCTTTAGATCTGGAATAATAAGCTGATCAGTTCTTTTGATTTCATTTCAGGAATGCCGAGAACTCACTTCTTCTACTAGATGGAGGTAAACTACAGATAACTTCAGAGCTACAGTAGTATCTACATTTGTGACGGTATACGTACACGCTCTAAAATTATGATCTTTTCCAAAACCAGAGAGGCTTTGGTTATGTTTGAAAATGATGAGCGATTCAAGGCTGTTGAACGGGTGAGAGATCGTGAAGACCTCTTTGATAGTTACATGGTGGAACTTCAGAAAAAGGTAAAGATATAGTAGATAAGTTCAAGTCGCTTGCATACTCTAAAGGTGCACTTATGTATTGTATATCAGATTTGTACCTTCTATTGATACTGCTACATAGTTTACGTAAGATGGCACCTGTAAGAAATTCATATGGACGTGATTGGTAGCATCCAGTAAGTTTGTGTCAATTTGATTTTTTTTATCATCTACTGCGACAACTCAGGAAAAAGTAATGGCTCAAGAGAAACATAAACAAGATTTGGCTGACTTTAGGAAGTTCCTAGAATCCTGCGACTTCATAAAGGTATGTATACATTTAATTAGATTTTTTAAAATGTACATATTGCATATCCTATAATATAGTTGAGCCGAATCATATTGATTTCATGGTAATTGATATAAATGATTATGCATATATGCATTAATTTCCATTTCAATGATTGGCTACCTGATATTTATAGGCAAATACTCAGTGGCGTAGAGTTCAAGATAGGCTGGAGGATGATGAACGATGCTTGCGTCTCGAGAAAGTTGACCGTTTATTGGTCTTTCAGGTGTGTGATTGTTAATGCTGTCACCTCTACTTTTCTGATGATGGTATGCTTAGATGTTCACTGTTGTGTCAGGATTACATTCGTGACTTAGAAGTTGAAGAAGAAGAACAAAAGAAGCTACAAAAGGTGGGTATTAGATATTTTCTCTAGTTCACTATTGCTTAACGGGTGTCTTCCATTCATGTATAAACAAATATACAGGAACAATTGAGGCGGGCGGAGCGCAAAAATCGTGACGCGTTTCGGAAATTAATGGATGAACATGTTGTTGCTGGCACTCTTACTGCTAAAACACAATGGCGAGATTATTGTATGAAGGTACTCTAATTATTGTTGCCTCCAGTAGTAGATTCCACACAAAGTGGTTCTTTAATCTAGGTTCTAGAGCTTACTTTAATGTACTATATTGAATGTATTTGTTGAGTATTCATCGTAGGTGAAAGAGTCGCTGCCCTATATGGCCGTGGCCTCAAATACTTCTGGTTCAACACCAAAGGATCTATTTGAAGATGTTTTAGAAGAACTGCAGGATAAGGTTACCTCTTTGTGACTTACCAGCTTTTTGGAATGGCCTGTTAGTAATTTGCCTCTTGAAGTTTTCTAGTTCACATATGAAACAAAACATTATTTCATTTTATATATAATATTCTACAATATGATTAGCTATCTAATAAAAAACTGACGGGGCAAGTAACAGTTGATTTTGAGTTTTTGAAATATAAAATGTTTCACTTTTTGAGCCCTTGGAAACTAGGATCTTCATGGTCGGTAGTTGTTTCCTTATATCTCCTTATATCTTCTTTTTGAAATTTCCACTCATCCTTATATGCTTGACTCATTTTATGGTTTGCATTTTTCTCAACTGAAATGGTTCTTGTGAAATTATGATGGAACGTGTTGTCTTTCCTTTTCTGGTTCACTTCTCAGTATCATGAAGACAAAACTCGAATCAAAGACCTAAACAAGTCAGGGAAGGTATACTATAACAGTGTTTCCTTTTATTCTTAGATCATTTAATTGATGCTGATGTGCTTCGAACTTTTTGGTCAGCTTGTTATCGCTTCAAATTGGACATTTGAAAACTTCAAGGAAGCTACTAAAGAGGATATCGGTTCACCACCAATTTCAGATATTAATCTAAACGTAAATATCACTGTGATTGTTATATATTTTTTCAGAGTGGATTTGCAATAAACAAATAATCAAAATAGTCTGAAATGTGTCTTTATATAAAGCTTGCATTTGAGGAGCTATTGGCTAGAATCAAGGAAAAGGAAGAGAAAGAGGCTAAAAAGCGCCAACACCTTGCTGATGACTTCACTAGACTTTTGAGATCTAAGGTATGATTAAATTTTGATCATGTGAACTTCTCCATGTGGAATTAATGTCATTGCCGGACTATGTCAAAATGAATCCTATTTGTCAATATAGGAAATCATTGTGACTTCGAGCTGGGAAGAATGCAAAATTCTAGTGGAAGATAGCCAGGAGTTCAGGTATGGTTTCGAATAATGGATCTAAGTATTTAAATTCTGAGCAGTGTTGTACGGACATGTCTTTTCATTTGCAAATATTGTGCACATCAGAGCAATATCAGATGAGGACACCAAGAGACAAGTATTTGAAGAATACATAGCAAACTTGGAGGAGAAAGTGAAAGAGAAGGAGCTGAAACGTGAGGTGGATAAGGTATTCATAGCCATCTTGATTTAGACAAATCTGATATTTGCATCGTTGAAGTTAAAAATATATATGTCACAGTAAATCACAGTCTGTGTGATTTTGTTCTGTGCGTCACTTTTACAGGCCAAGAAAGAAAAAGAAAGGGAAGAGAAAGATAAGAGGAAGGACAAAGAAAGAAAAGACAAAGAATGGGAGCGTGAGAAAGATAGAGACTCCGATGGACACAAGAAAGACGACTCTGACAGTGAAAATCATGTTGACAGCAGCTATAAGGAAGACAAGAAAAGAGACAAAGACAGGGAAAGAAAGCACCGGAAACGGCGCCAGAGCTCTGTTGATGATGTAAGCTCTGACAGAGAGGAAACGAAGAAATCTCGTCGGCAAGGCAGTGACAGAAAGAGATCGAGAAGGGTATTACTCCTGATAACTCTCATCAACTAAATCCTGCAGTGAGAAATATACTAACCACGTTCCATTTCCAACAAATACTTGCAGCACAACCACTCTGATTCAGACAGTGACAGTAAGCACAAGCGACATAAGCGAGACAAGGAACCTTCCCGTGCACACGGTGCCCACGGCGAGCTTGAAGATGGTGAGCTTGGTGATGAAATGGAAACCTAAAAACAACAAACCTCGGTAACAGCCCCTTTTCTTTTTCCCCTACTGGACAATGATGTTTGTTTCTTCCCCGCCTGGTTGCATTTTGTTTATGCCTAGGAATGATATATCCACTTATCACTTTTTCCATAGTTGCTTGGTTTCCAGCAGGTAACTGTAGTAATGTACCCACCTCTCTTTTCCTAACTTCGAGCAATAAGTCATTAGTTCTGTCACCTACATGTTGCCACTCTCTTATCTTCTGCTACAAATTTTTGTAGCAAACATGATTATTCATGTTCATCTTAAGAGAAGATTTTTTTTCCAAGGTGCAAAATATGTCCTCCTATTGTTGACCCTTTTTTAAGAGAAAATGATGTTTTTGACTCTCAGAATTAATTTTCTCTGTTCGTTAAAATGTATGTTTTTAAACATTTAGTGCACAAGTAAAATATATCCGATTATAATGCAATGTCGTTTTGTATTCTGGGTTTATGATACGATGCAGTTTTTTATTTTTTGGAATTTTTCCTTGAATGAAACTCGTTTCAATAACAAAATTAGTCATTTTGATATCTTTTTATTTGACTTGGCTGCCAAATTTTTTATCCGTTTTAAAAATACTTCATTTGCACAATTTGTTGTTTCCAGTTTGCCGCAAATGCAGTCGATTGTTATGCGATGTTATTTGTATTCATATTTAGTAAAACGACATAATTTTAAATATTTTCTTATCGTGAAATTATGTCATTTAATTTGACTGCATCGGATCTAAATCCATGAGTTTTGAATACAATTTTTTTAAAGACAATAAAGAAACGAAATATCTCTCTTTTTTTTAACAAGGAAATATAATATACGTTTGGTAACTAGCACAAGATTATTCCTGTTTGACCGAGGTCTCTAAGATAACCAAGTTACCAAACACGACCTCTCGTCACTATATCCAAATCAGAAGACATCTTTTTAATCGAAAACCAAAATCGCCGCCGGGGCTCCGACTCCGATCTCTCCGCAGCTCCTCCGTCACCACGACAAATCGTTCACCGGTAATATCTCTGTAGTTTGAAGATTCATTTTCGACCTTCCACATCTTAATAGTTCGTTCACCATGTTAGGGTTTTTCGCGTTTGTTATTTTCAGCTTGAAATCGAGCTCTTAATCCGCTTTTTGATCGACTTACGGCTTTCGGAAGTGGAAGCAAGGGTGAAGAAAATGAGCGGTGGGGGTCTGAAGAACATTTTGGCCACTGCAGCTCGTGCGGGGTTGACAGAAGCTAGGGCGAGGATATTCGGGCATGTGCTTAATCCGACTGGTCAGAAATCGCCTCATAAGATTTTGAGGAAGAAGCTTTTTGGGGAGAAGATTGCTGCCTGGTATCCGTATGACCCCAAGTATGATGACCCTGCAGTGATCAAACGAGAAGAATCAGAGTAAGCGCTGCTATCTTCCTTTTTTACTAGTTTGCGCTCTTTTGTTGACATAATGTGTGGCTAAATTTTGATGGTAACTAACGGCTGGTTGGGTTACTTGAATCCTGCTACTGTAAGTTGTTACTTCTTTGGCCTCATGTTGTACTTTTTTTTAGGTTTGGTGAAGTGGAGTGTGTATGCGTTGCGAGTTGGGATTATTGAATAGTCCTACATGAATTCGAGCATGGTGATTGAGGTGGTCTTGTTTGCTGAGGTGATACATAGCTAAATAGTTGATAAGAAATTTCGGTGATGGATATTGATGCAGTCTTGGGGAAAAAATTTAGTTTATTTAGACGATCTTATGCCATTCAGTTCTGGACCGTGTATAATTCTCGTGAAAGAATCGATGGTTGAGGGCTGCTTGGTAGAGAAGTATAACTTCTTGCAATGTATATTGTCTTAAGCATTGTGGTTTGGGTCATACTGTTAAGTATCTGAAGAAAATATGGATAAAGTAAAGTTTCTTATTATAATCGTGATGGTTCCAACCGCTTTGAGCCTAGTAATTTAAAGACTTTATTGGTATGATCGACAATGCTGATCAGTTCCATGAAGGGTTAATTTTTCCAAGAAACGCTAACAATGGGATACTAATTTGGCGATGGCTGGTAACTGGTAAATGGTAATAGTAAGTCAGTGGAGCCTGTCTAACCTGTTGTTATGCCCTTTTTTTTTATTTCAGTTCAGGTCTGGCCTGGTTCTTACAAAACAAAACAAGCAATACCTATTCTTTTCTGAATTATGGCGTCATATTTCATTGACCACGAGTATTGACGTGAATGTATTGAATTGTTTGTTCCTCAGGCGCTTATCCAAGCTTGAAATGTTGAAACGCCGAGGGAAGGGACCGCCCAAGAAAGGCCAAGGGAAGCGTGCTTCTAAGCGAAAGTAGACTCATCTCGTGTAGGCAGTCCGGAATTAATCAAATCATGAAACCTCTTGCTCATTATGGGGCCTCCAGGACCAATTCAAAACTGCATGCTTTGTTTCAAAAATGGTTATGCTAGGTAAAACTCCTAAGCAAGTGAGCCTGCATTCATTTTGTTGATCCACATTTCTTCAATTCAGACTTTTTTGTTTTTATATTGAATCAAATTTCAGTGCAAGAATAAAAATAGGAAGACATGTAATTTTTTTTTAATGTAATTTTTTTTTTCCTATTCGACCCAAAATCCCACCAGATCGTGTGTTTTGGCTCCATCAGGAATTGAACCCTAATTACTGAGGAAGACATATAATAAAATAGTATAGTCTAAAGGATCAAGAGAATACATTATCCCACTTGGGGAGGGTTAAAAATTAGGGGTTTATGATAAGCATGAAACCCTAATATCATTGCATCTTTTAATTTGATTTGAAGGGTCTACATGTCCTTATCATAACATCACCACATACTTCTTGAGGTCCATATTAGTGCCTGAATTTTGTGGCAATCTGGATTTATCCATGACCCTTCATTTAAAGGTCTCCTCCACATTGGTTAATCATGTTATTAATTAATTAAGCAATGATTGGATTTTGTAAAAGGGATTACTCAAGTAATTAAAAATTATATGATCTTATCTCAATCCTCTTTCATGCCTTTCTTTAATACTTTGCCAAACATCGACTTCCAAAACCCTAATCAATCCATACAATCAAAAGACATCCGATCTTGATTTTGAAAAGGGGGCAAATCCACATTTCAAAATCAAAACCAACATAAAAGAATGAGACATGGACAACTTTGCGCAGAATGGTGCCGCCGGTTAGATAATATTTGAGTCGTGTTAATTTCTGATTGAAAATTATTTTCAAGGTCTTTCAGAGACTTGCCTTGACGTGCTTGAACTTCTGAAAGAAGAGCTTCTCTATTTGAGAGTAAAGTCAATTATATAGAGATGGGGATGAGCTAGTAGCTATCCAATCTCCAAAGGGAAGAAGAAGCACTTCCCCATGTACACCCACATGACCAAACCATGCATGTTAACATTGCGCCAAAAGAGCATACACACACCCAAAAAGCCATAGGTTGAATCTCTAGTTTCTTTTTATCTAAGCAAGCAAACAAACAAAAGTAGATTTGGGACTGAGTTTTGATCATCTTGCACATGCATTTCCTTAACTTGAAAGATTATCTTACTCACTCAATCCCCCATGTTCCCTTCTTAGCTTGATCACAAGTGTACATGTCTATGTTCTCCTAGCATTCTTGCTTTTTTGAAGTGTGATCCTTTGACCCATTTCGGTTCCACAACATGTCCTCCCTTAGGTGAACTCATTAGTCATATCTTTGTCGGATAATAAAGGTAAGATTTGGTTGTATATACACATTATTCTCTACGTAGAATCACCAAAGTGCCCATGTAAGACTATTTCTAGGTGGGATACCCGCATGGCTTTGAGATCAACTTCATGTCAAAATAGTATAACAAACCCGAAACCCTGAAACCGTAAACCCTAAAGCAGATTGCAGCTTTGGATGGATGAATCCATGCAAATGTTCATTCAAATTTTACACACTCTAGGGTCGATCATTCACCAACAAATCTCTTGTTTTCTTTTCCGAAATGAGCATGCCCTTATGACCTTATCGGATCGAAAACATGTCATAAAACAAGGTATCAAACATTGAAGGAGTTCATGAGGGTAATAATGAGATGAAAATCTTAATAGTAACATAAGCTCATGATTGCATGGCTTAGCTAGCTTCCTATGTACTATGTACATGAGAATTTTAGAGAGAGAAAATGTGAGAGAGAGAGAGAGGAACACTTCATGGTGTGCATGTTCAAAAACCAGTCATTGGTTCAGCATCGGTTGCCTGGCCAGCAAAATCTGAGAAAGGTTGCCAAGCCTAGTCCACAAGACCAATGATTCCGCCTTGAGCTGGTCATTTTCTCTTAGAACCATTTGGTTCAAACACACTGCAGCATTGAACCGGTCCCTAAACTCCCGGTTCTGCACCTTCAATCGGTTCAATTCCATCGCCAAGTTCTTCAAAAGCCTCTTCTTCCTCAACCTAGACCGCCTGGCTGACTCCCGGTTCGAAACCATCCGCCGCTGCTTCCTTTCATCCATGGAGTAGACCGCACGGTTCACAACCGAACCGGCTTGAAATCGGAACAAAACTTCCTCTAGCTCACTAAAACCCGTTTCAAAAACCGGGTAATTGCACTGAACCGAATCTTTCTCTTCCAAACTCCTCACCGGTTCATCATAAAAGCAACCCCGGTTCAAACACTGGGCCGGGTGGACCGGCTCTTGATTTTGAGCCATCATTCTGGTCTAATCGCAATTCACAACAAGAACGAAAAGAGGAGAGACAGGGAAAAGGGAGGGAGGGAAGATGCTTTGATGGGTATTTATGGAGAAAGTTTAGGGACGCAAGGGCATTTTAGTCATAAAAAACTCCTTGGTCGGTCCATTATTTTCCTGGTTAATTTGAGTTTGTTGGCCCTTGTGGTGGACCAGTTCGGTCTATCCTTTAAAAGTCTCTTTCGGTCCAAGATTTTGTAGTTTAAGAGTTTGAGAGTTGAACTTGAAGGGATTCATTACCTTAATCACTAAGACTCACCCAAATTAGCAAGTACCAAAACATAAATGGTGCAATGCAACAAGAGATAAGTGGTGCAAGCCAAGTGTGGAGGATCTTTATTCTTTTTGGGTCTCTTGCATCATCATCTTATCTTTGCTAAGTACCCAATTCGAGTTAAGTAATTCGCTTTGTGGCTCATTAATTGGACACCACATCTAAGTACTTTGATACACCAATCTACTTCACTTCTCCATCTTAGACAAACCATTTCTGTCTCAAATATACTTAAAGCATCTGCATCGGCTGTTGAGCAGCAGCTGCTGAATGATTTAAAACTGTAAACTTTATAAAGGAGCTAGGAAGTGATGAAAGGGCTGCTGATGGAGTCTTAAATCATCCAACAGCTGCCACAGATGAAACCGATGCAAATGCTTTTATGATACTGTTAGTCT
The DNA here is from genome assembly GCA_963678935.1 of Umbilicus rupestris. Classification (NCBI taxonomy): domain Eukaryota; kingdom Viridiplantae; phylum Streptophyta; class Magnoliopsida; order Saxifragales; family Crassulaceae; genus Umbilicus; species Umbilicus rupestris. The sequence goes on from OY787619.1 coordinate 11,932,808, forward strand.
CTAATTATCAATTAATTTTTTCCAAGAAAACATTCTCTTTGCCTTTCATTTGCTATCAAAATGTTTCAAACTTGAGTCGATACGGTTGATTTAGAAATTCAATTTGAAACGTGCGCCCCACATTCATTTACATGAAAAAACAGAACATATTTTTGAACCGGCCCGACCGAAAATCCGAACCGGGCCGATCGACTAGCCGAACCGGCCCGATAACCCAAAACCCTGAAAAGCCCGAGGGTTTGAATGAAGCTCTTTGACGTCGCAGCTTTCCTTCTCCTTCTTCGCCGGCGAGTTTTCTCACTTCAATCCCTTCGCTCGTAGCTCGCTTGCTCGACAGTTTCCAGACGGAAATCGGAAATGGGTAAGCGTGGAAAAGGGAAGGCGGTGGCGCCGCAGGGAGGCAAGAAGGGCAGTAAAAAGACCAAGAATGAGTTTGTGGAGGAGAAAGACATGGATGATGAAATTGATGCGTGTAATATTCGATTTTCATAGCTAGATATTTGAAAAAAATTGAGTTTTTCATCTATTTAAATGGTCTGTGGTTGTTGCAGTTCATAAGCAGAGAGATTTTGTTCCCATGGATGTGAATGGAGATGCTGGGGATTCGGATGATGATGACGTGGTTCCTGTTTTTGATAATAAGGTTGGGTTGATTCACTTTTTGTAATTGAGTGTGATCAAGTACAAGGAGATTGATGTGAGATTATTTGGTGTTAATGGAAGAAATTCTCAACTTGTTGATTGTTAGGATTTGAATGGCGAAGATGACGAGGATGATGAAGACGACGAGGATGACTACTATGATCCTGCCCTAGCTGCAAATAGTAAGTAAATGACCTAGGTTCAATCCGCTGAGTTTGTGCTTGTTGTAGTATTTATGGCGTATCTGTGCTCGCGCTTTGATTACGCCGATAGGATGTGGAATTGTGTTTTTTGTTCAGCCTCTTTGGTCGTTGAAGTCCCAAACATGCGTCTGATTCTAGTTGCTTAGATGTATAAAGTGTTTGTGCTGTTTTATACTGCAGTTGTTAAGCAGCAAAGATTTTTACGGCAAAGGATCGGTGGAGTTGAAGATGAAATGCACGATGTTGACGAGGATGAGGATGACAAAAGGGTTGGTTGGGGTCGTAATAAGAACATATACTACAGTGCTGATAATGTTGATTATGAGGTAAACATGCGGATCGGAATATAATGGGCAAAGCTCTTTCACATTTTAGTAGCTAAACAAACATGTATAGTTTCGTGGTACTGAGTAGTTTTTATTGAATTATTTATATGAAAGATACAATCTGATGATGAAGAGCTGCCAGAGGAAGAGGAGAAAGCGGTGTTGGAATTACAGAAAGAAAGAGCGAAGCACTTATCAATGGAGGATTTTGGCCTTGAAGATTCTGATGAGGATGACAGTGATCTGGAGCCAACCTTAGAGGTGCAGATGCTTTTGATTCACTTGCGTGGTGCATTTTATTTCTATATCATACACAGCCAACGAAGGGTTTGGTAGATACAAAATGCCGGAAATGGAGTTATACTGAATCTTACAGAAACATCCTTCTTTATGTAGGAGAGATCAAAGAATAAAGATGTCAAATTGAAAAGAGATGCTGAAGATGTAGTAGACATGACACATGAAGCTCCGAGAGATCTGAGTGCTCTGCCGCCAGAGGAACAAATGGACGTTGTTAACAGGTGATATTTCTTTTATGCATTTATGTCACTCTGCTGAGAACTCCTTTGCATGAGGGTAAAAAAGTGGCTCCACTAGTAGCTTAGCACTTCTAAGTGTCCGGTATATGCGTTGCCTTTTGACATATCTGCTTACTCGTAATTTTATTTGACCTGCAGTTCTGCTCCAGAATTAGTCGGCCTCCTATCAGAGCTGAACGATACTCATTTGCAGCTAGAGAATGAGGTTTATCCGCTTCTAAAGGAGGTAGTCCATTGACACGGCTGAGAATGTTGTCACTTTCCAAATGAATCAATAATAAAGTATACTCAGCATCTTGCAAGCAATTGAAAAAAAAAAACGACATGAGCTGGTGGTTTGTTCGACATACTTAATTAAAAGCCTGATCTGTTCCGCAACTTATATCTATTATATTTAAGCCTTCTCCTTTGCTCAGATTAAACTGAACGAGAGCGCATCAAATGGAGGGATGCATTACCTGGAGATGAAACAACTTCTTTTGCTGAGCTACTGCCAAGCCATTACTTTCTATCTTCTTCTCAAATCTGAAGGACAGTCGACTCATGATCACCCAGTGATGGATCGCATTGCTCAAATCAAAGACCTACTTGACAAGGTTCATTCTTCTCTTCTTCGGATGTTTAAGGTTTTTTTTCCTGTTATACCCGTGTGTGGAAAAAACTTAGTGCTGCATTGACATGTAATTTTTATTTATTGCTGAAAATAGAAAGATAGAATTTTCTACATTGGAAAATAAAAAACCGTAGGGATACAATGTGTTGACGATTGCAATTTCATTTTGTTTGAAGGGTCATGGTGTGCAACATTCAAAAATGACGTATTCGTTACTTTATTAAGGCTCCAAGATGAGATGTCTGGCCTTATTTTCTGGTCATTTAAATAGTTGAAACATTTCATCAAGCCTAAAGTTGCGCTTCTAGAGTGAGTGAATATCAAAAAGGATGAGTAAATGCTAACATGTTTGAATTTGACAGATGAAGAAGCTCGACGGGAACATTCCAGCTGACTACAAAGACTTTATTAAAAGAAATTATGAGGCTGATACCGTTTCCGAATTCGCTAGTGCAGATGTGATATCAGCTGCAGATGCCAGCCCCTTACTGGAGCTCGATGAAACTCAAAAACCAACTGAGGCAATTATCATAAATGCTTTCGTTAGAGTTGTGTTTGTTAGTCTAAAAACGTATTTTCAAAGTCTTTCCTTTTTGAAACAGGTAAATGGTACAACTCCGTCGAGTAAAATAGAAGCTGTGAAGGAGAGCCAAACTAAAGAAAGAAATGTAAAGCATCCGGTGAGCTCTATATGATAATATGGCATCCACTTCTAAAACATTGGCAGTCTTGAACTGTGCAATTAATTAATTTATAATTTTTGCAACCTCGGGTAGGATGAAGCACGGCTTGGTCACCAAAGCAAAGAGATGTTGAAATTCCGGGCTTCTCTTGAGGCCAAGTTAAGGCAGAAGGGCATTCTTGGTTCCACCAAATCAAATTCAGACAAGACCCGAAAGCATCGCCATCAAAAAGTGAATGGACATCTCGAGACATTAGATGATTTCAATGATGATCCTATGGATGATCAAGGGAATGATGTAATGAGCAATGGAATTGCAAAACCATTGCAATCAAAAAGACTTTCCGAGCTTGTAACTTCTGCAAGAGCAAATAAACCCAAGGTAATAAATAAATACGAGCTAATCATTTTAGATCGTATTTTCTTCTTTTTGTCTTGGAGGATCTTATATATCACATTCTATCTTTTAGGTCGTATCCGGTGAAGATGATTTGTTTGATAGGGGTGATATTGGAGAAAGACGTCAAAAGCACGAGCTACGAGTCCTTAGAAAAGCTGGTATCGAGTCTGAAGATGGGCCCGACAATGAACCAAGTAGTGAAGATGATGATGACATTGAAGATGGCAATGAATCAGAAGAATCAGGGGATGAGTTCTACCAGCAAGTGAAGAAACAAAAAATCGAAAAACTTGCATCCAAACAAAAGATACCTTCCAGGTATATACTTGTCTACTCGACTCTTAACATAAAATGTAGTTTCGGCTCATCAGAAATGATCATCATGTCAATATGTTCTGCCAAAGGGTTTCATTCTTTCGTCCGGCCACTCCATCAGTTAGCCACATTGGTCGATACATTGATTTATTTCTTATCATTGTTCTCGCAGCGGCGCTGAGGAGAGGAGATCTGTCCCTGAAGAGACTGTTGATGGTAAACGCCATATTTCTTATCAGGTCAGCATATGGTCCAAAGTTTGCTCTCACAAAATCTGTTTAGCATATATGCCGTAAAACTGAACTGTCTTCTGTGCTTAAATTAGATGGAAAAGAACCGAGGGCTCACTCGCTCTCGCAAGAAGCTGACCAAGAATCCCAGGAAGAAGTACAAGGTGGGTAGCCATGGCTGATAGCACAGATTGATTTCTACTAATTTTCTTCACTCATCTTGACCTCTAGCAATTTTCTTCACTCATCTTGATCTCTTTGTCCCTGCAGTTAAAGCACAAGAAGGCAGTTGTGAGCCGGAAAGGCCAAGTTCGCGATATCAGGAAACCTTCCGGCCCCTATGGAGGAGAATCATCTGGAATCAATGCAGGAATAAGCCGAAGCATAAGATTGAAAGGCTAAAACACAGTAAACAGAACTCCAGCCAGCTCCTAGAAACTCCAGCTTTTCCATGTCAGATTTTTTGGCCATGTAAACTGCAGCACCATGTTTTTCACCCCAAGTTAATTTAAGCCCCATCTTTTTCCTACATGAATATTTCATTGCAAGTATCTTTATTTCATCATAGGATCCAGTTTCCATCTTGTGAAAGCAGGTTTTGGTAACCATTTGCTGTAAATCAACTCTCAGCATATTATACTTAAAATACATCAGATTCTACTGGCAACAATCCAAAGGTCTGGATACAATGTTTGGTTGAGTTAAAGACAAAAAAAAAAAACTGCATAGGAACATTTGCTATGTTCTTGATCATATGGGTCAATCATCAGAACAAGCCTGAGTTTCTAAGATATTGGAAACTTCCAAGATATCATCTTACAGGCTCCTAAGACCAGATCAGAAGCAGAAGAACAAAAATGAAGATCAAACCCAGAAGAGAGAGCTTCATGTGTTTATTTCTTCCTCTCCTTGTGGGCCCAGTTCCCACCATTGTAGATCAAAGGCATGTCAGTCTCCTCATCAACCTCATAATCCTCATGAGTCTGTATGCGTATGCAACAGCGCTCGAGCGATACAAAAAAGGCCGTAGCAATGCCATTTATGAGCCTCATGGCCGTAGTCCTGAGCATGCAGGTAGAGGAAAGTTCTCTGGTGTTTGGGGCTGCCATGGCTACAAAGAAAAGAGGGTTTTGGGTTTTTGGAGGACATGATATCATTTTAGCCCTTTAAAAGTATGAGGAGAGTCTCAATCTGAGCAAGCTTGAGGGGTAATGTTGGAAACAAAAAATGTGTAAAACATGTTAAATGAGTGGGAAGAAAATGGCGGTCAATCCCATTTTATAATCAAAATTGAAAATAGCGCAATATGATAAAATGTGCGCAGTTAATAGATATGAAATTTGTGTTTCAAAATACACCAAAGTCATGCAATTTGTGGGATTCATGGCTATCAAGTGTTGGTAAGCAGGAAAGAGTCAGTTCAGCGGTCAGCCTGACGACAGTTCAGAAGAATCATGCGTTACGTGTGACAAGATCTGACCATTGAAGAAATATGAGATGAGTGGCTGGGATCAATTTCAATCTCCTCTTACTTGAATTATGACTGAAAACTTTGATGTATGCCTTATCTATGATATTCCTAAATTTCCCAAAACTAGCCGTTGGGAATCTTAGGGTAAAAGAAGGGTTTAAGAAACTAGTTTTTTAAAAAGGACTTGAGTTGCAAGTAACAATCTACAAATAAAAATGTTATAATGATAATCATAATACAAAAAAAATTTCCGTTCTTTACAAAACCGGAAGGTCAGTATACGACATATGAAGCGAAATGTAAGAAAACATCTTTATATATCTTGAAAACCTTTAAATTTTTTATGACACTTTCAATCATCTCATAATGTTTTGGTATGGTTTGTTTACATATTGAGTTTTTAGCCCGAATCAGCAAAAACTGTGTATAATATACCCTTTTGAAAATCGAACACTTTTGCACCATTTCTATTTTGTTTTGCGAATGCATCTTATTTTTCAAACCAAACCTAGTAATATTTATCTACATATAAAAAATGTTATAATGATAATTATAATACAAAATGTTGTTCATTTCTTTACAAAATCAATCAAACTAAACTAGAAGTTCGGTGCATATGAAGCGATATGTAAAATATACACCTATAAATATCTCGAAACCTTCTAAATTACTTTGATTAAATGAACTTCCTATTTTGACCATAAGGGTGAATATGAACAATTTTTATAACGAGAAATAATAGAAATTGATATTTTTAGTATTTTATTCGATTCGAATCAGTTCAGTTCAATTCTAATTATTTATATTGGATGATTAGGGTTGTGAATGATGGGAGGTGAATTTGAAAAGGATGTTGGGAAATGATGGGGGACAAAATGGATAGAATAGGCTAGTGGAATGCAATGGCTTCTTTTGAAATGTAGCTTTTGGAGGACATTATTTGGCTTTTGAGACAATAAGTCAAGTGATTGCAATGGTTCAAAGATGGTATTTTTCTCTTTAACAAAATGGTTTGAGTGTGACGGATGCGATATAATCGAACAATGAAACACAACTTATCAATTAATATCCGTCAAATCAATCTGAAAACCGTTTTTAGGAGGATAAAAAAAGATAAGTATGTACTCCCACAAATGGGACTTTAGCCTCAATTCACCATCACAAGGATACATATAAGAAATAGGAGAATGTACACAAGGCTTAAACACACATTTGTAAACCACTAGCAAAAATTGTAAGCTTGTTGAGCTGATCAGGGTTTCACAGGCGAAGATCTAGCACGGGCTGGCCGCCGCCATATGTTCCGATCCTTGAATACTATGATGTCCCGGATGAAACTTGAAATGGGGATCAGCCCACTCAGGCTAGAACAAGGAAATGGAGGTCAATTTGGAAAACCTAATTTCAGTGGATTGTTCTTGTGAGCTTGCACTTGGAAATGAAGAGGGCTGCCGTGTAATTCAAGCTACAGAGTTTCAACAGCTCGGCTGACTTCTGCTTCAAAACAGGATTGCATCCGCTCTGGATAACCAACAGCAGCTTTGGCGCGAGGCCAGCGTCAACAGCCAGGGCAGCGCATTCATCGGGTGCAACCTTGCAGATAGCCCATAATATTCCCAACGCCAATTGCGTGCAATTCTCAGACACACGCATCAACAGCCTAACCAGATTGGGGATGGCGACGCTGGAGTTTTTCATTGCCAATCTTCCCTCGGCCAGATTTGATAAAGCTTCGAGCACGTGGAGAGCGAGCTCCAAGCATTTAGCGTTTAAATTTGGGAGAAGCTCAAGCAACTGAGGAACTGCCCCGATTGTGATGATTGAGTTTCTAGCTGATTCGTAAGCGCTTATCGTCTTCAGCAAGGTTAAACCGGCAAGCATTCCGTTAGAATGCCGCTTGTCCTTCGCGAGCCTAGTCAATCCAACCAATAAGCTCAAACTGGAGACTCTCTCGGACCCCGAATCATTCCCTTCCAACAACATTCCTAATAATTTTGTACAATTGATCTTTGTTTCGAGACAACCTTCATTCAACATATCCACCATTAATGAGATTTTTGCAGGCTGCAACAAGTTTTTCTTAGCTTCCAAATCAATCCTCAAATGCACCAAAGTCCCGACCACCTCGGCACCAACCACATGTGTGGTAAAAGGCCCTAGCAATGCTGAAACTCCGGATACGCCATTGTTCTGCAGCATTGCTTTTTTCGCTGAATTATGCGCCACAACGACTTCTTTAAGCTCTCGCAGCGCCTCGATCCTGGCCTGGCCTTTAACCCGCTTCAAACTGGCTAAAAGCTCGATGACACGGCCGTGGACATCCTCCGAGCGCTTCTTCATCACAACGTATTTTTGCGCAAACCAGCTGTAAATCAGCTGGAAGAGGGTCTTGTTGGGGGTCACAGAGACGTCCCAAAGCTCCTGCATTGTAGTGGGACATGTTTTATGGCCTAAAGACAACCATTTCAGTATGTTTGACCTCTCGTAGGTTTGACCTGTGCAAAGTGTGACAGGCTCCAGCATTGGGTCTAATGAGATTGGGCATATGAAGACTGATGGGATCTCAATCGAGCTCAGCTCTTCAATCATGCTCCTCAGATCCACCTTCTCAATGCCGGCGCCGGCGCCGGCGACGGCGGAGATGAGGTAGGGTTTGGTGGTCAGTCCGCATCCGAGAATGCCGCCTTTGATGGCGGTTTCGAGATCTAGAACTTGCCCATTGACACCCACCTCGGATTTCATCTGCTTCAACCTAAAACTAAATCCGACAACTGATTGACACAGAAAGTCCCAAACTTTCACAACCCAGGTCGATTCAACGAATTGAAGATCAAATCCAGGAGCACCCAGAAACCAGAGCGACCTCAATTTAGCAACAATGGGGATGAAGTTGCCCAAAGCTCGAAGCTTTAATGGCGGACGACGGAAACAAGCCACACCCACCTCACTAAACCCTCTCCTCTACACTTCCTCAGGCTCCGATAATGAATTGAATGATGACTGAAGCGAAGCAAGCTAGAGAAGCTGCTAATTGGACTTGGACTGAGATCTGATAAGAGAGAGAGAGAGATGAAGTGGGAAATTGGGAGTTGGGAAGAAAAAGGGTTTGATAAATCATCATCAATCATCGGTTGATGAGATTTTGGGACCGGAGATGACCGGTGGAGACACGTGCACGGATTTATCAAAACCGGCGTGAATGAAGGTTTTTATCCATTTTTCAGTTAGTTCCAAAAAATAATTTTGTCATCATATTTCTTGTCTCGAAAAATCATATCAGTAATACAGTCGTTTATAACGTAACATTAATCGATTATACTATTTGGAATTTTGTAGTGTTGGGAGGGGTGAGATTTTTGAAACTTTGTCTGGTCAAAGATTAGGATTCAAGTGCAATTTGGGGCAAGAATATTTATATTTTTATATGGTTTGTTTTCATATGTACAAAATTTCACAAATTTATAAATATTTAAATAAAAAAATTGTTGTGATATTAACTTTTATTTAAACTAAGTAAGAATTTGTAACAATATTTAATGTTATAACATTTTTTTGCGCTACAATAACATTAATATCTTATGGAAAATAGTGTCCCATCAAAATCAAGATGTGGGGATAAATTATTTAAATAAAGTTTGACTGGTCAAGAAGACATGGATAATTAATTAAACAATAAAGACAACTAGACAAAACATTATTAGTTGAGAAAATATTTAAATAAATGTAGGGAATAAATAAATAAAAAATGGGGCAGGGCAGGAGGGCGTGGGCAGTTCGGGCAACGAACAGCGTGTCTTTGAAAAAGTGCCAGCTCAGTTTTTACCATTTGTCTATTAAAAAGTGTTGACTGGGATCTGCTTTGGGCTTTGACTGGGCCCACTTACATCACTTCGATTTCTGCGCCGCGACCACTCACACGTGTTTATCCCTCTGACTCAACTTTACTTTAATTACAATCAGCACCCCATGTTTCATTAATGTTTCAATTCAGCCCATAAATTACAAGCGAAGGGACCAAATATTAAGACTCGGAGAAGGAGAAAATTTTGAAATATTTTTCAAAGTGGCCCCACATTATATTAAATTTGCAATTAAAGCCCTTGTCATTTTGAGATGTCATCATCATCATGAGAATCATCATTCATGTCTGTGGGGACTCATCACATCTCAATCCCAAGTCCCAACATTTAGTATTAAAAAGTTAAATAATTTAATTTATGATACATAACTTTTAAAGTTTAAACTTAATTTAACAAATAAGCGTACGACGACGTTTTAAACAAAAACTACATCAAGTTTGATGAGCACGATGGTTGGTGGATGGAGCTCTGATTCGGGCTTTCCAATGGGCTGCGAATGAAGCCTAATGGGCTATATATGGGCCCAATATGATCATGGACAGTAAAGCTATTGGGCCGGCAAGTCCACTTCAAAATTATGATTTTGTAAATATATTTGAATCTAAAAATTAACGACTTATAAATATATTTGTATATTTATAAAATTGATGTGAGGCCTAAAACGTTAATTTATTGGCGTGGTCGATGAGCCGGACCGATCACGACATAATCATCACCATTATAAGTTCATAATCGCGATCGATAATACAAGTATTTTTGGACACGTTCCTTATTGAATAATAAGATGTACGCATGAAATTGTAATAAAGTCTTCGAGGCATTATTTCATTTCACATGAAACAATATTTTGCTGCATGTTATTAAATAGTTGACCCGGTCAAGATCGGACTTGGTGAATTATTTTGTCACCCTAACTACTCAATATCATCCTATCATAACTACACGAAACACGAACTGCAAAAACATTTAGTTCCACGCCTCACTTGTCCAAATTCGATACTTATAACAATGTCATCGAATATAACAGCGACAAATATTTGATTTTTTTCTGACTTGATCAGGAATCGAACTCTAATTGCTGAGATGTTTGAATTTTTTTTCAAATATAATTTGTTTCTTGGAAAAAACTTGGCACATATTTTATACTTTGATATTAAAATTGAAGATTTTGAGAGCAACTCTATTAAAGGAGCAATGGGCAAGAGCCACTTTTTAGGTTGAGAAAGTGAAATTTGGGAAGCACTTTTTAATGAACGTGTGATTGAATTTATTGATTAGTAAGAGCATGAGTGTCTTCTTTTGGGGCAAATTGATTGAGAAACCCTAAACCCTAATTAATGTCACTTTGCCTAACTAAATAGTTGAACCCAACTATTGTATAAGGATGTAATGTCACACCCAAATTAAAGTTTCACTAGCAAGAAACATCATGCTCTCTCTATATATATAAAAGCGTTAAATGCTTTTTTTTATATATTAATTTGTGAATCTGTGAGTCATTTGATTGAACTATTAATTTATAGATTCATCTTATCTGCTGTATTATTTGTCCAATATTCGATATAGGATTTTTGATTATCCTCACACGAACAATCAAAACCACTAGCTAACATGGTTATTAACAATGTGAGCTTAATAAATAGCAACTTGTTTAGGTCATTAAACCACTCTATTAATGGAATCGTACACAAAAACGATATCGCATCATAATCGATTAATTTATCGAATCTAAAACCTTCCATCACTTCACCCAACTTTCAACCATAAAGCTAAATAAAAAAAAGAGTAAAAAGCAAGATATTTATAGACACTTTTGAGTGTGTTTCTTGGATTCACAACAAATTCAAAAATCTGCATCTTTACATTTTCAGTACTCTGTTTTTTATACAGAGGAGAAAAGGAGAGGACATACCCAGATGGGAGTTTGAGTGGAGTTTTGGTTTTGGAGAGATGGGGAGGAGCGGGCGGAGCAAGTTGGTCCGGCTGATGAAGCTCCCGATCAGGGCCCTGGCGCGAGCCAGAGACTACTACGTGCGGCGCATGGTGGACTGCGGGCAAGTGTCGCGGTACCCAGGAGCGCACGGGGTTGGGTTGGAGAGAAGTTTCAGTGTGGCGAGCTCGGTGACGTCGGATGATCACCGGAGCGAGGATTTTAAGGAGCTGGTGAGGGCGGCGTCGGTGAGGACGCTGGCGACTGGGGTGAGGGTGAGGAAGGTTGTGATGAGGAGTGCGAGTGTGGGAGTGGGGATGGGGAGGATTGATGAGGAGAGGGCGTTTGAGGTTGAGGATGACGAGGATGAGACGAGGAAGCTGAGGTTTGATGCCGGAGAAAATGGCGCTGGTCGGAGACACAACACTGTCGGTTTCTGGAGAAGCAAGAGCCACGTTGTGACGGCCAACAAAGTTGCGTTTTAACGAAAACGACGCCGTTTCATGTTTTGCTCATTTCACTTTCTTTCTTCCTGTTTTTTATTTTTCTCTCTTCCATTTTCTTGGTCATGTGTTTTTCATTTGTAATATGAAAATATTGGGTTAGTGTCATAATCACTACAATTAATGTCAAATTTAATTACTTCCAAAAGTAAAGAATAACGATCATCTGATTATCCGATCAAGTTCTGAATGACCGAAATATTCATAAGCACAAAAGTTCATGCTTATAATTTGGTGCAAGCGGACAAGGAAGAGGGATACAAGAGTACAAAAACCAGCTTCCAAGGAAGATGCTATTCAATAGAATAGTACATAGGAAAGTTGGATTAGAATATAAAAGATGATTAATTAATTAATTACAAATTAGTTAAGATTTAGGGCCACAAAAGCTTGCCTTGTAATAAATATTAAACTAAAAAGTGATCAAGACAAGATTTGTAGTGTTCAAGTTTGTGATGTGTGTGTTTAATTTATGGATAAGGTTTAAGATGGAAAGTTAGAGAAGGGTTGGTTTTCCTTAAAAGCTTTGGGCTAGTAGTAGGCCAACTTCCTTAGAGGCAAGGAAATATCAGAAGTGCGAGAGACATCAGTCATCATCTCAACCGATTGTTTCTAGAATTTTAAATGTCAGACGATAAAAAAAGATTAAGAAGCCTGAAGTCCGATAGTTTAAATAAAAATTGAAAGGATTGTCCTACGTAAGACGATTTTGTAATGCAAGTCACTAGGCTGGATCTATATGCAATCAAAATGCAACAAGATTGGAAGGACATATTACCGAGTATATGCAGCTGCTGCTGCTTCCAGAACAACACGCACGCGGCTCGAGGATCGCATCCTGTGTAATAAGTCGTGCCGTGCTGGTTACTTATCGCGCATTTCTCTTTTTGGAAGCAAATCGGGTCTTTTTAATCTGAAGTTGAACCTCAGCCCTGAGAAAATGGATACTGGTTGATTAGTGTTGTTGGTAGTAATGATATGGAAAACGGGTACAGGGAAGTTCCTAGGCGGAGGGAGAGTTTGGGATAAATGATACCGTGAGGCTTCCGTGAGAAGAACTTGAGGATCTCGTCGATAATGACGACCTGCATTGTAAAATATGCGATGAAAGTGTTAGAAATAAGCACTTGAAGAATTCTCCCACATCACTAATTTGAAGGATGGTTTGCTTTGATATACAGAATTATAAAATCGTGACTAGCTTAAGCTTTTGAGTCATGTGGTCCGATATATTTAACAAATTCACAGAAAGCAGTGGCAAAATTCAAGGAAAGGTCTAAACTTAGTCAGTGGAACTTACGGGGAATGAAAGATATAGGACAACGGTCCAATCAGCCCACGAGAGCGGAGTCACCTGAAAATTATTGAGTGGTAGAAATTAGAAACTTGTTTTTGTATCTTAAAAATTGATGAGAAGTTTATGGTGGAGGGCTTACAGAGAAAAGAACGGACAAAGGCTTCACATAAAGAATTAGCGTGTGGAGGAGCATCGTCAGCACGATGGAACCAACAAGCCATAAATTACTCCAAGGAGGGACAACACTAGCAATAGCAAGATATGCGGCCAGTTAGTCACAAGGAAGCATTTCTACACTGAGATAAGATTGTTGTAAAGATACGCGGGTTTATGAGACCGACTCACAGGAGAGATTGGTTTTCACTCAGGTTATTGAGCGCGTTAAACATCTCAACAACAACAAGCACCGTCATTGACACAGTCGATGGATGTTTGTCATCAAATACGCTACAAGGATAAGAAGTGTCTCTAGTTGGGCAGGTGTCGAAGCTTACCTGAAAACAACCGTAAGAAAAATGAAGGAATTTGGTGCTTGATTATCAAGTAGGAATTTTTTGAGAGAATACAAAATAATAAATACCAATTCAGAGTACGAAAGCTTTGGACCGGCTTCAGAGTATAGAAACCACCATATGAACCCAGCAATGGTGGCAAGGCCAACATAGGCTGCGAAACCAAAAGATGGTTACCAAATTTGTGATGATAGCCTCACATCCAGCATGTTTAAAAGGCGAACATGTATGGGCAATAGATTAATATGTACTTGTTTCTTGTTTACCTCCGATAACCAAGTAACGGAAGAATAGCCATCCGCTAACCACAGCTTCATTCACCTGGAAATTCAAGACATGCCTTGAGAAATAAGACTTAAACGTGATATGTACGCAATTACTGATATCCAATCTTCACAACATATTGAAGGTTCTGAAACTCTGGCAACACAGTTACTAGGGCACCTTGAGAAAGCAATCCATTCAAAATATTATCCTTCTTCGTCATTTATTTAACTACACTTTTCATATACAAGCTACTCATATATGCGAATTAAAGTAGGAATAAGGGATAAAGTAAGACATGAACACGTATAGCCAAGTTCTTCCAAGTAATACCTTACGAGGCTTAGATTTCATCACATCAGAGTCTTGCTTATTAAAACCAATAGCAGTAGCCGGTAATCCATCAGTAACCAGATTGACCCATAGCAGCTGGACCTGGATGTATGATGAGAAGTTGATTAAGAGAAGAAGACAGTTCTTAGTTTTTTTTTTTTTTCCGCAACAAAGTAGACCCAGTACTTCTAGATTAAAATGGACGCGATATCATACAGAACAAACGAGATAAAAAAAGAAAATGTCACAATAGGATCTATAGTTGTTACAAAACGGAGAAGAGGCGAAAAACCAAAACATTAACTTACCGGAGCTAGAGTGTCAGGTATTCCAAGTACAGCTGCAACAAAAATGCAGACTACTTCTCCAATATTTGAAGAGATCATATATCGTATGAATTGCTTTGTGTTATTGTAAATTGCCCTTCCCTCTGCAACGGCCTGAAATCATTCATGAGTGTCATCAGTTGGAAACATGGAAAAAATTGTACACACAGAATAGCTCAGCTGAAGATGAAAAATATTCAACAATGAAACCATACCGCCACAATTGTAGCGAAGTTGTCATCGGCTAAGACCATATCAGAAGCACTCTGTATCAACAAGGAAAAAATCAAGTACATGAACGATGCCAAGTTTACACTAGAATATGAGGCTTGGAGTACCTTCGCAACTGCTGTCCCTGATCCCATCGCGATCCCTATGTCTGCTTTCTTCAGCGCAGGTGCATCATTGACACCATCACCAGTCATTGCAACCTAAGCTATCATTCATCAGAAAACAACTAAGGGAAGCTGAGGTCTGAAGCCAGAGGCCACAGACAGGAAGTGCAGCTACATAGCAAGATCACAGATCTACTGATCCAGTAGCAAATCAGCCACAGGCCACAAGTTATGCAGTAACCCGTCCACTGTAATATCAATTTGACTTGAAGGTTGATTAAAATTGTAGCACAACACTCACCACCTCATTCTGGTGTTGTAGAGCCTCAACTAGCATTCGCTTATGAGCTGGCTCAACCCTATTCAGTGATGAAACAGTATTTGTAATGCTTATAGAGCTGAAATTTCATAGCACAATGCATGCGTAACTGTGGCAATCATATAAAAAAAACATACCTAGTAAAGATGGCCATATGTTGTAGCGCCAATGTTTTTTGTAAAGCCGGAAGCTCTTCGAACTCAGACGCGGTGTAGGAATGCCCAGAAAAATCATCCAAATGGTCAAAAGCACCAATTTTCCGACATATTGATTCTGCAGTTGACTAAGATACATTTGCAATCAGTCACCAAGTGTCAAAGCAAACCAAAAAGATGCATCATGCAACAAAAATATTACATATCACTTACTTTGTTATCTCCAGTAACAACTATAACACGAATGCCGGCCGTCAGGCAAGACAGCATAGCGTTTCTTACTTCCTTTCTTGGTGGGTCAAGCATGCCAACCTATTATCAGACAAACAAAAGGTGATTTGTAGGATAATAGTGCTCATGAATCAGAAATTCTGGTTTGTATGAATAATTTTTTTAATTATATTTCTACAACATCTACAACCTATTTAGTTCATGTATGCTGCTCAAGAAAAATACAGATTGACAATCAGATTAATCATGAAAAGAAAGCATACCAACCCAATAAATGTAAGATCCTTCTCATCATCATAAGATAAAGCTTGCTGACGAGTAGGCATCCGCTTCATAGCTAGAGCCAAGCATCTCAAGGTTTCTTTCCCAGCGAATCTGGCTCATGCAAACATTGGGTTAAATAACAGTTCATAGAGACCCCGGTGGCACTGCAGCATTAACACGCTACAGATAATATCTTTCACGCACTACGACTGATTGCAACATTTTGTTGGCAATTTGGCATAAATATCCGAAATCATAAAGATGCGCACACAAGCAACTTGTTTTTGCGTAGTGAAAAAGAGCACCATGTTACATGAGAATCCCAAGAAAGAACATCTAACCTGTTGAATGTTGACTCCAATTCAGTTTTGATACTGCTAGTCAATGGAACTGTGGAGCCATTTTCATTACATAGGACATTAACACACCGAGGGATAATACTTTCTGGAGCACCTTTTGTAAACAATATTTCTGTTTGCTTTCTACTGCAGAGGATACTCATCATTTTTCGGTCACGTGAAAAGTCCAGAAGCGAAACCTATGGTAGTAAACAATGACTGTTCAAACATAGTTCTTAACTGTGACAATCTCTTATAATAAATCAAATACAAACAATAAATTGCTCAGGATCCTCTAATCATGTCCAGCTTACGGAAGGGGAATGGAAATAATTACACAGTTACTCGCAAACTTTGTATTCGGGAAATAGGGAACCCTAAATATGATCCCGTTGAACAGAATGTATAATGAACTGTATGTATATTTACTGATGGGCTCATGATTATTAATTCATTTTATTTGGGCTCAGTGTGCATGAAAAGTACATTGATTTTGAAGAATCATGCAGCTAAAAATGGTGATAAGGAAATGTATATTGTTTTCTATATGTAATTATTTCTATATATCTACGGATGAGTTCATCATTATTAAATCAGTTTATCAAGGCTACTGTACAATAGCGATGTCAGATTGAAAAGCAGCACCTTTTTGAACTGATCTTCCCAGTAACGGTTACAATATGATGCACGCTCATGCTTGCTTAGCATATTCAATGCAGACGGCATAGAATCAAAACCAGGAAGCCCAACCTGATGAGACAAAAGTAATACGATGACTTCTTATAATGCAACGAGTAAAAAAGGGAAACCATAGTACAAAGATAATATAAAGTGATTTTCTTATAAACTACCTTCTCTGAAAATACCCTAAAAGCTACTTCAGTTGACTCCCCTATTTTTTCATAGCTACCCTTGTCTGGATTGTATTGCAAAACAGATTCATTGCAAAGAGCTGAGCACATTGCCATATGAAGAAGGCAAGGTGATTGGGCAGGAAAATCAAGCTGCAAAAGCAAAATAAAATTCTTTGATGAGATTATTGCCCGATCTGAAAGCAGGTTAGTGGGTATACACATGTAGCCTGATTATGATCTATTGGGCAGGGGAAAATACTAGTAATGCTCATAGAAGCAGTCACTCTGAAGGTATTGGGTGAACCCTACAGTAGTTAATTTATCAAAACCGATCAATGATCATTGATGAGAGTTTGTTAACATTTTGCTTTTGCAACATTCTTGTCATGATGTCGCGGAAGATAGTATTCAAAAAATAGTTCCCCATTACATTACTACACATATTCAGAGTCATGCATATAAGAGCCGCTCTCATAAATGTTCGTGAGATCTTATCTGAACATTAATAATGACGAAAACCACCTGTATTCCACTTCTGTCAAAAATAAAGCCTTCTGGAGCATATGTTGTACCACTGACACTGTATTCAGAAGTCACAGGACCCTGGTGGGTGGAATGAACTACACACACCTGCATTTTAAATGGGATCTAAATTGCATATCACAGATGGTATAAAAGATGATTAAGATGTTAATAAACAAATGTGATACCGATAGCAACCAATAAATGCTAAAGCATTTCATTTAACTAAAAATATCTGAAAGATATGTACAATAGAGTTCCATATAAAAATGCAAATGTAAGTTATTATTCTTAACTTACAGTATATATGCAGACAACTTTATAGGATTTTCATGAATTATTAGCAAACAAATAAAAAGGCAGAATACAATTAAGAGAAAAGAGATTGCTAACATTCACTCCTTGGCTATCAGTATGAGGAGATACATTCAAATGTTAACCAAGTACTGCCTACAACATCAAGGACATGAATAAAGAATATTATAGAGGATGCCAATCTTGTGAAATGAAAGCACATGAATACCTTGGAGACAGACATCATATTGGTAGTAAGAGTACCAGTCTTGTCACTGCAAATCACTGTTGTACAACCTAAAGTCTCAACAGACGGCAAAGATCTGACAATAGCATTCAGTCGTGCCATACGTTTTGTTCCAAGAGCCAAGCAACTATAATAAAAGACAAGTGAGGATAACATAACTAAGAAAATGTTAGTCATTTGCCCAGAAGGGGGCTACAGAACAGATTTATACCGATACATATGGGCAACTGGATTCTGCATATGCATATAATTAAAGTGGCTTACGTTGTCACAACTGCAGGCAGCCCTTCAGGAATTGCAGCAACAGCAAGAGCAACTGCGATCTAGGTAGAAGCAAGTCGAGTGAGTTTTAGTAGAAATTCACATAGCAAGAATGAAAAAAACTGAAAGTTCACTACATGCTACTTCATGTGTTTCAATTTGTGTCTGCTCACATACATCGAGCACCTTTATTAGCAAATCACCCCAAAAAAAAAAAAGCAGAGTGGTACCTTAAAATAATGTATAGCACCGCGCAGGAACCCCCCATGAGCGGGATCACGGAAATGGCCAATATTGACAATCCATACCAGAACACAAATCCCAGCAATAACCTAAAAACAAGTTACAGCATGTGAAGCTGCAATTTTGAGATTATGTGACCTAGGTTTTCGAATCAAAGAGGATGAAATGATGCTACCACTGATGGCCATGCAACTCCTATATTTATGTAACTTAATTAGTACACACATAACGCTTTTTGCTACCACAGAAACTTTACAATTTCATAAAAGCAAGGCTGGTGACAATTCAACAATTAAGGCAGAATCTTTTTGGAAAAACTAAAATGAGAATCTTCTTTCAATATCTAAGAACAATGAAAGTAAAATTAAGAAAATGGACAATTACCTTTGCCAAAAACGTGCCAAACTCATCAAGTTTCTTTTTCAATGGTGTTGCTTCCTGAAAAAAATTACATTCACATGATATATATATTCCACCTATATTTACCAAAATGCCACTTGGAATCTGAGATCTGAACATATTACAATGTAGTAACCTGCCCAAGTTACTAAACAAGACAGACACTGCCATTGAACACTAGCCAAATGAAAATAGATGGGTCGTTGAAGAAAATAAGTAAAACATGGATATTAGTAGATTTACATCTTCTGTTTGTAACATAGAATCTCGGATGCTACCCATGGCAGTATTAGCCCCAACTCCAACCACAACAGCTCTTGCTCGTCCAGCGACCACCACAGTGCCCTGGCCAATAAGGAATTAGTTGAAACATAAGCAACATCATTCACACCAATATGAAATGCCACCTCCCACTTCCTCCTTCGCATAATTTATTGTATGATACAAACTGAACGATTGTGTGATCCTGTTCTTACTGAGAAGAGAATGTTTATCTTGTCTTGGTAAACAGCATTTGCTGCCACGGTTGATGCAAGGTCTTTTTCCACAGAGCAACTCTCGCCTGCCATGAAATTAAACTTTGATATGAGAAACGAGCTGATATAGCCAAGAGCAGATGTCTAATCATGTAAAATATCAAGCACATACATAAGATGCTTGGCGGAAAAGTAGTGTGTAGGCATCTGGATTAGAGCAGTATAAAGTCCAGAGAAATTGAAATGGTCTTTGAAAATATAAATATAAAAAAAAAAAAATCTAATTAAGGTCATAAGTCACTCTCTGCCCTCTGGATCATCGTCATCTTAGTGTTAATCCCTTCCGACTTCCGTAGGGGCAGGTACCGTGGACACAAAATACAATCACAATAGGTCTTTTGCAATAATCCTACCTCCATCCACTTCTATCCATTATCATCTCAACAGCTAATTATCCTAGGCAATTAGCATTTTCTTAAGTGATTTACAAGCAGCCTACAAGCTATTACATGATGCCATTATGAGATTTTATCATGAAGAATAAAATAGTGCATATGTTACTGATATACATCTTATAAGCAAATATTTGTCAGTACCCCGTGACACTCCATGAGATATACTGGTGGATTCATCGTACTACTAGACAATCCACTGATGAGTTGATAAATCATATTATGATCGTTCATCCAAAAGCTAATCAGATTAAGGGTTGCATTTAATAAAAAATTACCAGTAAGAATTGCTTGATCAACACGCACTTGATTACTCAACATCTCAATCATTCTCATGTCCGCTGGAATCTTACACCCCACTGATTAATCCATAAACAATTGCACAATTATTGCCTGATCAAGGAAGATTTGTAGCAAGAAATACTGCCACTTAATATACAATTATGACCTACCACATACTTCAACAATATCTCCAGGGACGAGTTCAGTGGCCGGTAGAATGGAAAAACAACCTGAAAAAGATAGTGTTGACATTAAAGTCACTCTGAAGACTTGCTTCTACAATCTTACAAGTCAAAAGGAAGAACAAAAGTAGTAACATATTTAAACAGACATAATCCATTAAACTAAACTATTAATTCAATGATCTCATATATTTGCAGAACTGAAATTTCTAAACTAATCTGAGGTGAAGGGTTTCTAAAAACAAATGCGCAGCCACAACCACTGAATTCAATTCCAGAAGAGGCATCTAGAAGAAACTTTTGATGTGAACAAAGTCCACGTAAAACACTTAGGGTATATAAACTATCAGCAACTAAACTGAGTTACCATTTCGCAACACAGTTGCAATGTCAGCCTGATAAGCGCGCAACTCCTGCAATGGCAAAGCAATAGATTTGAAACTACAAGCATAGAGTAACCAAAAGTAGATTTGGGATTACGAGAACAAAGAGCATATCCATGTTAACATGATTTACACCACATAACAGATAGCTTTTTAACAGGTCTTTTCCTTAATTGCTTTTGTTTGAAACTGGAAACAAGAACCAGAATGGTATCACATTCAGCAATCATCATGATATCAAAATTAACAGATAAAAAAAATGTAAAACAATGATAATAATGAGCCATTTAAGTAAGCTTCCAATAAAAAGTAAATAATGGTTCCAATGAGTCGCTTAAATAATAATCTGTGGGTAGGGGTCAACATGGAAACTAATAGACCCCAACTATAAAACTTACTTAACACTATTAGATTCAGAACCTAGAGTTCCAACGTGATCACAAAAGTATGTAGGGCATAAATCAAAACAAAATTAATTTTTCCTGTAGAAAAAGGTAATTCAGCATAAAAGTTTTGGTATTTACCTCAAGTGCCTTTTCAGCATTTGTCTCTGTAATCACTCCTACTGCTGCATTTGCGGCCAAGATCATCAAAATAACCTAGTAAATTCACAAAAGTTGAAGCTGAAATAATGGTTTTTCCTTGAGCTTCTTATTAACATCTCCAGTTTAAACAAGATAAGAGGGTTGTCTCTCTTTCTTTTTCCTTTTTTCTATTAAACATTCTGAACAGTTTCCTTTCATTCAGAAAAAAATAAAAATAGAAAGAACGCAATTAAGCAAGCTAAAATGAAGCTGAAAAGTTCATTTATCTTACAGAAGGCTCTAGAAAAGCCACCAAGCCAGTCTCTCCATTGACCAAGGCCAATACAAATGAAACAATGGCAGCAACTATCAAAATTTTAACTAGCAAGTCATCAAACTGCTTCAAGACCAATTTCCAGAAAGGAGTACCTGAAACCACCAAGAAACTGGGTCATATTCTTTTCTTTTGAATTGAATAATATGAACAATTAGACCGATATTCAGAAAATTATCAATAAAGAATGTTTTATCAATTTTGATGACGTGATACTCGAAATAATGACCCGCATGAACTAAACTAACCAGTGGATGTTCAAAAAACAAGAGGTTCAATAGACATTCATGTCCATTTTAAAGCTCGCTAAACAAAAAGCTAATTTTTCTTTATACGATTTTCTCATAGTTTCATTTCAATGTAACGAAAATAGAATAAGTTGCCGGACCAGTGCCATATTCCTTTTATAAACAAAAGGATTCTTCGATACGATAAAGGACTCTAAAAATTGAATATACTTCAAGCGATCTCCAATTGAAGAGTAGTTGAAGCTGATCAGATATAGAAAAAGGTGAGGAAAATTTACGTAAAAACTTACTTTTTTCTTCGGGAAGCACTGGAGTCGACGATATATCCATGGAACCAAAAACACGGGCACAACACAATCAGCATAACATGCAGATTATTAATGTGAGGTTTGTGTCTAATAGAATTGACTGGAAAGTACCGTTTTTGCCATAAATCCTTGCATTTTCAGCAACCTGGAAACAAGTGAAATAAAAACGTGGACTGAAATATTCAGCACTCTTTTTCACCAAAAAATAAAATGAATCAAAGATATTCTTTCACATTTAATTAGCTATCAATAACGAGCTCCAAAGCTAAAAACTTCAATACACAGAAAATTTTTTTAAATAAAAAACCCTTACCTGAAAATCACTCAGACCTTTCGCTGGGTCAACTTCAAAGTGCTCCAAAACCTAATTAAAACCACACCCATTCAATAAATAAATTAACAATGACAGACAAATCAACCACACTAAACAGCCAACACCAAGATAACCAAAATCAATCAACCTAAAATGCACTATTATCACCAAATGCAATTAAATACAAATATATCAACAGCAGCCACACCTCAAACCACCAAAAAAACACACAACTCTATTATCAGATAAGTGTGCATATAAATCTAATTGGGATCAAACTCCACCTCCTCAACCGATCTGGCATACGCATCTTCCATCGAAGAGGTCAGCTCAGATTGGCCTCAACGCGTCGCGTATTTCTCCGAACTGCTTTCTGAATTTTCTTGTAAAATAATATTTTTGTTTATTTATTTTCTGGTGATGATCGCAGCCGCAGGCGTCCGTTACGGCGAAGCAGAGTGAGTAATTGGGCCGGTCCGTTTACGCAAGATTTATGGGCTGAGGCCCAAATCATCATACTCGTCAGCCCAATTTATTTATTTTTTCAAATCAAATAATCTCTTTCTCAATAGCCCATAATTCCAAACTTTCTATCGTATCAAGAGTTTGATCAGTTGATTCACTATACGTTTGTTAACTTGAACCTTAAATTATATGATTCGTATTTGATACGCACTCCCCCATCAGCATCTCAATAACCATCAACATAGTGATTATATGTTGCTCCATTCAGGTTCACTTTCGGTAAATCTGTTTGTCGTATCTCCATATACGTGCAAATTAGAAATAAGACGCAATCCGATAAAAAAAGTCAAAAAACTACATAATTTTTAATCGATAAACGTAGTATTTATCTAGTTATTACATGAGGGGAAAATCGGTAAAAAAACACGTTAAACATAGCCACACTCTCTTTGAAATATAAGCCATTCTAGAACAACATCTTGTATTTTTCTTGTGCTATTTTCTTCTTCTTTTATTGAGTTCTTATGCAATAAATGGGCTTGCATTTCTTTTATTTTTCGACATTCATATTTCTTAAATTGCATGTTTCTAACGTGTTGGTATTGTTTCTTCTAGAAGCTCAAATTTATAAATTTGTTATTTAAAAATAAAGCAAAGCATTTGATCGAACTTTTTTCCTTAAATTATTTATATAAACTTATTTTGAAGTGTTGGAGTGCATTAAATACCGCTTTAATTTTCTTGATGTTGAATTTGGACCGTTCATTTAAAAATTAATATTTATCGGTGCATAAGAACTTCATTTTAATTCTCGAAAATCATTTATTCAAAACGATGAATGGGAGAATGATTTCACGAAGTAATGCTAACTTATTTTCTGATTTAGAAAAACCAATTAAAGA
The DNA here is from genome assembly GCA_963678935.1 of Umbilicus rupestris. Classification (NCBI taxonomy): domain Eukaryota; kingdom Viridiplantae; phylum Streptophyta; class Magnoliopsida; order Saxifragales; family Crassulaceae; genus Umbilicus; species Umbilicus rupestris. The sequence continues at coordinate 11,956,585 of OY787619.1, forward strand.
TACGTTTAATAGTAGCAGCAACAGACTGGATCTGCCCCAGGCCGTAGCCTCTCGCATTTCCGCTTGGGAGCACCAATCGAAAGCAATGGGCATCAATTAGGCAAGGCGGATTGCACCATTTGGCTTTGAAATTTGGTTGACTTTTACTATATCTGCTTGACTTGGACCAACATAAATTGAGCTATAACTAAGACACAGAAGTCTTCGGAAATAAGTTGCAAAATGTATCGATCAGTATGACAAATACCTGCAGCGAGAATGAGAAAAAAAGCACAAAAGACCCAAGAACGCTCTCTTTGAAATATCAGCATTCTTAATTGGTATCAAATAAGATCAACACTTGCGTGCAACGCTTGCACATATATATATTTGAGGAATTTACTCATTTATTTATTAAAAAGTTGATTTCGCTATGTTCATTAAATTTGAATTGGATTAAATAATATCTTATTAGGAAAAGGCACTTGTTTAGTATCCAAAATCTAATGAAAACAAAATAAATAAAGGACGTTAAAATATTAAGTATGTTGATTTTCACGCACTTATTTCTTTTAACCAAATTGCACGTGCGACCTTAACATTTAATTGCTAAGTCAGCCTCCCGAGAACGAAAAAGAGAACAAAACTCTTATAGAAATTATTGCACTTAAAAGTGCATTTTATGATTATTAAAGTGCATTAAAAAAATTAAACATGTTGTTACACTCCAATTTTTCTATGTAGTGTATTATATGAAGAATTTAAAATGTATTAAATGAAGCCAATATTTAAATTAGTTATAAAAATATATATTTTTATTTTTATTTTGTTGACTTATTATGAATAAATCTGCATGATAAAATTTATTGATTAATTATCGAATTTTGTTCGATTTTCTTATACATTTGTTTATTTTGAGTTTATCGATAAGAATTTTGAGTGTATTTTTACCCATTAAGTCTGTATTTTGAAAGTAATCGTTGGATCAACATGTATACAAGTATTATATAATGCGTTCTGATTGATCGAAATTTTTTTTAATAATGTGAGATAAATAATATATATATATATTAAAATTATTTTCAACAGAAGTTGAATAAATTAAGAAAACTAATAAAACAAGCAAACAAAAATAAGGAGTTGATACTCGTTCTCTTTAAATCGATATTGACCTGGCTTTGGTGCTGAGACGTTTGGACAATCGTTTCTAATAATACAATAACTCTAAGAACAATTATCCCTGTATCAAAGAATTTTTTCCGAATAACTAAAGAGTATCTCATACTATCACCGAACTCAAATTTAAATGCTTCAAAAAAGAGTTAAAAACAAAAGAAATAAGAGAAAACAAAAACGTGTCATTTTCACTTAAATGCAACTTAATATAAGCTTTCATTTTCTTACTTAGAGATAGCTCACCAAGCTTTCATTATTCCCACTTAAAGTTCATTTAATGCCCTTAAATTTATAATATAAACTTTGACTTCAGTAATGTTGAATTTTGAGCGTTTGGTTAAAGTTTAATATTTATCAGTTCATAAAAAAGTCAATTTTTTTCAGAAAATACTTTATTCAAAACGATCACCGAAATTTAAAGAGCGATATCCAAAATCAATCTCCCCGATTTTAAAACCAATTATAGATTGGCTAATAGGAGCAACAACAAATCCCAGGTTCTCCCGACTCTGTGGGCACACATACTCCACTCCGGGCGCACCATCGAAAGCAATGGGCATCAATTAAGCAAGGCCAATTGCACCATTTGGCTTTGAAATTTGGTTTGGCTTTTATTATATCTACTTGACCTGAAATGATATAAATTGAGCTGCAAATAAGACACAAGTTACAAAAATTTTCTATGGTTATGACAAATACCTGCAGCGAGAATGAGAAGAAAGTACAAAAGACCCAACCACATTCTCTTTGAAATATCAGCCATTCTCAACTTGCCCGCATGTTCTTAACGCTTACCTATATATATATATATATATATATATATATATATATATATATATATATATATATATTTTTTAGGAATTCACTCATTTAATTAATGAAAAATTGATTTCCCTATGTTCATTAAATTCGAAATAATTAGGGTTTGGTCTTTAGAGCTGAACTTATACTTAATTTAACTTATCTGACTTAACTGAATTTAACTTAACTTAACTTAACTCAAGAATTTTTCAAACATATTTTTAACCTTAAGTATTTGGGAATTAAACAAGTATATGGTAGTTGGGGTGGTGGTGGTGATCTGGTTATGGGTTGGGGTGGTGGTAGTGTGGTTGGGGTTGTGGTGGTGGGTTGGGATGGTGGTGGTGTGGTTTGGGTGGTGGTGGTAGGTTGGGGTGGTGGTGGTAGGTTGGGGTGGCGGTGGTAGGTTGGGGTGGTGGTGGTGGGTTGGGATGTTGGTGGTGTGGTTTGGGTGGTGGTGGTGGGTTAGGGTGGTAGTGTTGTTGGGGTGGTGGTGGGTTGGGGTGGTGGGTTGGGATGGTGGTGGTGGTGGTGTGAGGGTGGTGGGTTGGGATGGTGGTGGTGGTGGGTTGGGATGGTGGTGGTGGTGGTGATGTGGGGGTCGTGGTGTTGTTGGGGTGCTGGTGGTGATGTGGTTAGAGTGGTGGTGGTGGTGGGTTGAGGTGGTGATGTGGTGGTGGGTGGTTAGGGTTGGGGTGGTGGTGGTGGGTGGTGGTTAGGGTGGTGGTGGGTTTATTTTTTCAGTACTTAAATTAATTTAATTTAACTTAACTTACCTTAATTTAACTTAACTTACCTTAATTTAACTTAACTTACCTTAACTTAACTGAATTTAACTTAACTTAACTTAAGTGCTGAAAATTTAAGATCTAAAGAACAGGGCCTAAACAATATCCTATAAAGAAAAAGGCACTTTTAGTATTCAAAATCTAAAACAAAATAAATTTAGTGCGTTAAAATATTAAGTAAGCTGATAGTCACATGCTTATTTCTCTGATCCAAATTGTTAGCGCGACCTTATCAGTAATTGCTAAGTTGGCCTCTTTTCTTGACTTGAACAAGAAAGAGAACAAAACTCTTTATTGATGGCTTGTTGGACTTAGAGTGTTTATAATTTTTTATTGGATAGTTTGGAGGGGTAGGTTTCCCACCTATTTATACTCATGGACAGTGGCGGATCCACGTGCCCCCCCCCCCCCTAAATTTTCCAAAAAAAAATATTTTTTTAATTTTTTTAATTAAAAATTAATAAATATAAATAAATCCGTACAATTTTATTTTGCGCCCCCCTCGGTCGAGTCTCTGGATCCGCCACTGCTCATGGATCTCCTTGATGGATGGTGGAGATCATTTCAATCATATGCCTACAATTGTACATTGAAAGAGTTCTACAAAAATATCTAAGTTTTCAAAGAATTCTAACGTCTTATATGGTATTCTTTTCTAACGTCCAATTTTTTATACATCTGTTTCTTACAAATTTGAGTTTATCAAAAGGAGTTTTGAGTGTATTTCTACCAATTAAGTCTGTATTTTAAAAGTAAATGTTGGATAAACATGTATACAAGTACTAAATAGCGTTATGATTGGTCGAAAATTGGTGCAATAATATGAGATAAATAGATAATCTACATATATTAAAATTCTGTTCAACAAAATAAGTTCAATAAATTAAGAAAAACTAATAAAACAAGCAACCAACCAACCAACCAAAAATAAGGTGTTGATACTGGTTCGGTCTCTTTAAACCGATATGACCTTACTTTGATGCTGAGACGTTTGAACAATCGTTTTTGATAATACAATAACTCTAAGAGCAACTATCCCTGTACCAAAGACTTTTCTCGAATAAATAAAGAGTATCTTACACTATCACCGAACTCGAATTTAAATGCTTCAAAGAAGTGCTAAAAAAGAAATAAGAGAAAACAAAAACAGCTTTTAGAACTCAAATAGATAAATGTTGTTGTTTCCATTCTTGAAAATGATGTGTAATGATCCTCCTTTAGGTAAATTCCCATTTAAAGTTCATTTAATGCCCTTAAATTTATAAGATAAACTTTGATTTCAGTGACGTTGAATTTTGAGCGTTTGGTTAAAATTAAATATTTATCGGTTCATGAAAAAGTTAATTTATTCTCAAGAAATACTTTATTCAAAACGACCATCGAAATTCAAAGAGCGATTTCCAAAATCGATCTCCCCAATTTTAAAACCAATTATAAATTGGCTAATAGTAGCAGCAACAACCAAGTTTTCCCGGCTGTATGACCTCACATTTTCCATTCCGTGCGCACCACTGAAAGCAATGGGCTTCGATCAGGCAAGGGTTTCTGCAAATTACGAATTTTAAATGTTATTCATTTTTCACTGTATCCGCCAGACCTGCATCGTCGTAAGTTGAGCCAGAAATAAGACGTAACATTCTACAAAAATAAGTTATAAATTTTATCGATCTTCAGCATTTGTATAGTAATACATGCGGGGAGAATGAGAATAATGCAAAAAAGACCTACGAACACTCTCTTCCAAATATCAGCCATTATTGCTTTGTTATCAAATATGATATTGATATACATATATATTTATTTTAAAAGGATAGTTTAGGTATTTTTATAATAATTAAGTAAAAAATATTAGGAAAGGCATTTATGGACATGCAAAATCGAATGAAAATAATATTAATTTTTTCAATAAAAAAATTTAATATTAACTATATAAAATTTTTAAAGTAAGATCTATAAATTAAGCTGATACATTTTAATTTATATTTACTTTATTAAAAAACTGAAATATTGATTTAGCTACTCATCATATCCATGGATACAATAGAAACTAGGTTAATTAGCTACAAACTAAAGTAGAACGAAACTGAGTTAAAATGGAAATTCGGTGTATAGTGTTTTCCGGCCGTGAATAGTAATTCCGGCCGTGAACAGTAACAGTACAGTAGCGATGAACAGTGAAATGTGAACAATAAATGTGAACAGTAACCAGCCGTGAACAGTAAACTCCGGCGACTTTCCAGCAGCTTCTCTCTAGCTTCACTCCGTCCGTGAATAGTGCCGTCCCAAAGAAGGTCAAGTGAAGAAAGATGTTTCTTTTCCTAATTTGTCCATCTTTTAGGTTTAGGATTTTTGAGGTTGAACGAAAATGAACCACATGTGCTTGAACCGAATCGGATTTCCAATTGAACCAGCTGACTTTGACTTTGACTGCTGTTGACTTTTCAAAGTGCATATAATATTTTGATTTGAAATTATATTAAATTCAAAGTGCTTTAAAAAGTTAACTTTTTTTAACTTTTTATTTAAGGACAACTTAAATGATCATAAAGTCACTTGGCACAAAAGTTGATGAAAATATGTAAATTGAACATCAATATATTATTTGTGTTACCTTCGATTTCGCCGTACAAATAATCAATTTAATACCTCGCATTACAATGAAATTAAATCTAATTAAATTCAGTGTTGAACACTTCCAAGACTTCCAATGTTCTTCACACTTTAATTTACGTTTTACCAACTGTACATTATATCTACTTGACCAATTAAAATAAGATAAGTGTTGAATTTTGAAAGCTCAATTAAAAAATGTTTGTATCCATGCATGAAAAAATCAATTTTATTCTTAAAAAAATTTTATTAGAAACAATCGACGAACTTAAATAAATAATTTCCAAAAACAGGCTTAACTTATTGCGCGACTTGAAAGCTAGTTTTATGATTTGGGATTGTAGCAACAACAAATCGGCTTGTCAGGGACTGTATAATCACATTTTCCATTCCGTGCGCACCATCGAAAGCAATCAGAATCAACTGCGCAAGGCGGGTAGCACCATATCGGTCCGTCCGTTGGTTTAAATTTCATCATATTTGCTTGACCTGCACCGACAAAAATTGAGCTAGAAATAAGATACAATGGTATGCAAGTAGAGATGCCTTACAAAATTTATTGATCGGTCTCGAAAGTACCTGAAGCAAGAATGAGAAGAAAGCAAAAAAGATCCAAGAACACTCTCTTTGAAATATCAGCCATTCTTGCTTTATAATCAAATAAGACAGTGACCAACCTCGTCTCTCAGCGCTTATATATATATATATATAGGGATATATTCATTTGATTAGTCAAAAAAGATGTTTTGATATTTTTATTAAAGTCGAGTTAATTAAAAAAAATCCTAATAGAAAACACATTTATTGGTATAAAAAACCTAATGAAAATAAACTGAAATTTTATTGAGTTGTAATGCAGTAAAACATGACCTGCCACTTCTTGTTTTTTAGCATATTTAATGCTCTTAAATTGCATAATTTTAGCATGATTTTAAGGTTTCATTTAGAATCTCACAAGCATTAAATCTTAATATTTTTCCATAAATTATTTATGTACATCTCAATTGAACTTTGATCGTCATCTACGCATGAAAAAGTCAATTTTATTTTGAAAAAAATAATTTATTCGAAACGGTAAAAATAATTTCTGAAATCAATCTCAACTTATTTCGCGACCTTAACACTTGTTACAAATTCGCTAATAGTAGCAGCAACAAATATTATCTTTTCCGGGCTCTGTAGGCTCACATCTTCCATTCCGTGCGCACCATTGAAAACAGTGGGCATCGATTAGGCAAGGCTTCCAACAATATCTGGTTTCCAAAGGTGATTTATCTTTCATTGTATCTGCTCGACCTGCACCGTCATAGGTTGAGCTAGAAATAAGACACCGCGGTATGCATGTGGAGATGCGTTACAAAAATTATCGATCAGTCCAGAACGTACCTGGAGCGAAAATGAGAAGAAAGCACAAAAAACCCAAGAACACTCTCTTTGAAGTATCAACCATTCTTGCTTTGTAATCAATTAAGACGTGACTAACTTCGTCTTTGAGTGCTTATATATATATATATATAGGAGTATATTCATTTGATTAGTTAAAAAGGACGTTTTGATATCTTTATTATTAAACGAAACAGTAAAAAAAAACTAATGAAAATAAACTGAGCTTTTATTGAGTTGTAATGCCGTAAAACATGACCTGCCACTTCTTGTTTTTTTCTTGACATTTTACTAACAACATTAATCCCCTTAAATTGCATATTTTAAGCATGCTTTTAAGGTTTCATTGAGAATCTCAGAAGCATTATCCTAATCTTTTTCCTTAAACTATTTATGTACATCATTCAATTGAACTTTGACAGTAATCTATGCATGAAAAGTCAATTTTATTTTGACAAAATTAATTTATTCGAAACGGTAAGAATAATTTCCAAAATCAATCTCAACTTATTTGGCGACGGTAACACCTATTACAAATTCAAATAACACAACAAATTAAATCTTTCCCGGCCCTCTATGCTCACATCTTCCATTCCGTGCGCACCATTGAAAGCAGTGGACGTCGATCAGGCAAGGCTTCGAGCAAAATCTGATTTGCACATATTTTGTATCTGCTCCACCTGCACCATCATAAGTTGAGCTAGAAATAAGACATAACAGTCTGCAGTTACAAAAATTACCGATCACTTTGGCATTTGTCTAATAATACCTGCAGCGAGAACTAGAAGAAAGCAAAAAATACTCAGGAATACTCTGTTCGAAAAATAAACCATTCATATCTGATCAACACTTGCATATATTTACTTAATTAATTAAAAATGTCGTTTCGATAGTAATTAAACAATATGTGATTAGAAAACACATTTATTGTATTGTACTTATTATAAAATTAAAAAAATGAAACATGTTTTTGCACTCTAATCTATCTATTTAGTGTACTGATTATGAAACCATAAAATGCGAAAAAAGTTATTTATTTCATTTAGCTGTTTATTGGCAAACAAATCTACATGATAAAAAATATAATGATCATTTTTCAAATTTTGTTAGAATTTCACACATGAGAAACTAGAGTGTATTATGAACAACTTGATTGGATAAACAGTAGTGAATAATACAGTAAGTAAATTACTTTTATACAATTTTGCATTTGTTAAATTCATTTACTATCAATATATCCAATTACTCGAAAATTTTAACCATCTCAACTGATCTCGGCCCTATGTTCAGGAATTTTCTGAAATACGGATTATATTTACCTTTTTTTTTCCTTGCTCGAGCGTCATCAGAGAGATTGAGAAATATGGACTCTAACAGCCTTTTGAATCTCGCCACTTGAGGTAGATAAGTCCAGCTTGATAATGTGTGTAAGCGCCTGCTACAACCAGTATATGAAAGAGCTGATGGCTGTGTCCTGCAATGTCGAATTTTCCTGGCTTCCATCTTTCAGGAATTCTTGTAGCATAAATCAGTGCTCCGACTCCATATAAAATCCCCATTAATATCTCGTATCCTGCGGTCTGTATGGCCTCTTGTTGATGCCGGTACAATATAAGCTTGTGCAGGACCGGAGCTGCTCCTGAAACACCCATTCCGAAAAAGAGGGAAGCACGGACGGTACGGAACTTGGGTTGGTCAAAAACGGGTAGAAGTGAGAACATGATAGTGGCGATTCCCATAAGTGTAATGGTGGATAAGTAGAGGTTGCAGAAGAAGGGACTGCACATGAACGAGTAGTATACAGGCGGGTAGAATGAGGTTGAGATGAGGGCAGCAATGCCTGCATAGTCCAGTCTGAGCATTATGTAGGAGACGCGCTTCGAGTGGCAAGATAGGAGATGGCATGTGCTGCTGGCAAAGAGACAGAACATTGCACCGCCTAAGAAGGCAAAAAATGGCCACCGTGTGATGGGCCCGCGGATGAGAGGCGCCACCATATTGATCATGCCATCTTTTTCCATTTGCTGCATCAAACAAAGAAAAAGAATTAGATACCGAGTATTTTTCAAACTTCAACAGTCCTATGTTTTAGACAACACAGATAAACTACCACAGCGCATAAATGACAATGAAACGTAACAAAATCTATCATTGGGATGTTTCGTCATCCTAGCTTGCTCCTTTTCTTGACAATGGAAGTAATCTTATGATTCAAGATCTTTCTTATCGTAGTCAGTTGAGAAAATTAGACCCAACTGTTATTCATCTCAGTGATATTTAAATTTCTAGTCTTTTGAGTGAGACAAACAAGATAGGAAGTTATGCAGTTAAGGTCCATGATTCAACACATTCAGTGACTAAGAGTGAGTGTGCCTTACCCATATAGTAGCCTGATACTGGCTGCTTCGCATCTGCTCGGGTAAGCAATTGGAAAGAAAATCGATAACTTTCCAACCAGGAAGTTCCTGAAGATTGACCAGAGAGGGGAATGATGTCCTAACACCCTCTTGCATTTTACGAAGTGCAGTGATGTCAGGCAAGGAAGGGATGCATTTCACAAGTTCGGACGGCAAATGCTGTAGGGAGCTAAGATCCACCACCTGAGGAATCCTCGTTGCAGTGTATATGGTCAGGAAAAGGAAAAGAAAGAACCCGATCAGATGCCTGAAATAACACCAATCAAAACTTATTAGAAATTGCACGACTCTTTTCTAGCAAGAAAATGTCCCAACTCACTCAGTCAACACCATTTCAACGTCGATCATCATATCATCAAGTCCACCACATGTCAAAATAAAATAAAATCCTGCTTACGTCCAGACATTCAAGGTCTCGTTATGAACGGTGAATATACTGAGCAAGACTTGCTTCAACGGCCACTCTGATCGGTAATAACGATGGATATACTCATTATCCCTCATAAACGCAGGCAACGAGCTATACTCAGCTAACTCGTACTTCACATTTTTCCACATCATCCTCCCTTTTCCTTCCTTCGACGGGCTATTATTCCCATCATCACATTGAAGCATTTCATCAAACACTTGAGCTGCAGAAGAAGAAGCCACCTTATTTTCACAGTAATAATCACCCATCCTGAATCAACAACTCCGCAACCAACACCGCTTACACTGTTATCATCCTGGAAATCAGAAATTGGATAAATTATCAGATCAGAAATCTCAAAATCAAATGAGATGATGAACTCGACAAAATCTGTAACTTCAGTCGAAAATGAATGATCTGAATGGATACGACATTGAACAGAACTACCTGAAATTGAATGAAGAGGATCAGACCGGTGGAGGGGTTGGAGCCTATCGGGTTGGAAAACTGAGAAGCAGGAGATTGAAGAAGACGAACGGAAGGGAGAAGCGGTCACAGGGAGGGAAGAGCTTCTTCTAGAAGAAAAGTTACAATGCACGTTTTGAATGATCCGAAGGTTTATATTTTTCAAAATAAACAAAAAAACATATAATTACACATACTTATATTTTAAAATCCAGATGATCTGTAGCCAATTAGATTGTGACACGTGTTTTTGATTCCCAGAAAGAGCTCAATATTGAATTAGGAACATAAAGAGATATGGCTGCTCCAAGGAAGCACAAAGCCTACAATGCTGCTAATGCTTATAACAACATTCCATGGTCAGGGAACTGGAAATGCAACTAACTCGACCAGAAAGGTCTGCGTAGTTTAATCACCTCCGTCAATGGAGGAAGTCATAATAGTATGTCCACGGAAAAAAGTTTCAGGTTGTCTTAATCGAATAAACGGATGGGATGATCTTAGCTGAAATGATTGTGCCTCTAGTACTTTATGCCAATTGCTTCAGAGTCTGCTATCAGCTATATCTCCGTTTCCTGGATGTACCCTGAAAGTTTGTCGACTTAAATTAGATATGTATGAGTTGAAAACAACAGGCGTGCGCATCTATCATCTAAGATATCTCAGAACGCAATCGGTTGAATTTATGTGCTACTGAGAGAAGATAAATAGTATCAGAAGGGTCATATCACTATTTTGCTTACCTGCAGCAGCCATATAGAGCTTACCTGTAGATGTAAGTGTAGCGGAACTGCAAACACATTAGATGCACAACCTAGTTTTGAAAATTCGGTATTAATGGACATCAAAGCAATTGCCAAAAGCATTTTGAGCGTTGTTCAAACTCTAAACAGGCAACCTTAGTCTATTTTTTTATTAAAACGTAAACCATTTATATAATAGGATCTTCAATTGTCAAGTGAAAGTAGTGCAACTCATTTCAGCAGCAACAACTGTACATTGAAGATTGAACACAGATATAGTAGATTCCAATTTCCACCAAGAGTAAAATGAACATAAAAATGACTATAAAGATTGATAAACAAGCAGTGTTCTTACCTAAGAAAAGCCACCAATCCTCAGAAGTTGTTTTACATATATTTATTGGGCCCTCTCTAGTCTTTACTGCACACACTGTTTTCAGAAGCCTCTCCTTTCTTCACCCACATAAACCCTGTCCTCTCCAGTTTCTCTTCCCTCATCCTGCCATTGAATGTTCTAGAATTGTTGATGATCTTATAACGATAATTTCTCTCAGGGTTAAATCTAGAATAGTGATGCGTTTTTCTTCCATCATATCCATTCCCCCGAGTCTTGAAAGTAGTTCTACTATTAGTTTCCCATTCAGTCACTTCTGTAGTTTTAAACTCATCGAACCCATCTGACCCAAAATCCACTGATTCCACTATCTCATGCCCAGCATTCATTTTCATTTTCCCTCTTAGCAGGGCATCCTGGTGAACCTCCCTCGAATTGTCACTATTCACCTGCGTGGCCTCTTTCATCACTTGTTCCCCAGTCAAAAAACTGCAATTTGTCTCAGTTTTGAAACTACCGCCGCCGTATGTTTTTCTTGCACCAAAACCATTTCTCATATCACTGAACTTATCACTACTATCTTCCACCCTTTCAGATACCGCTGGGGCATCAGACTTGTCCGTAATTTCAACTGAAAGGCAGTCCACTGGTTTCGTATTCTCAGGCTTCTGTGTCAAACCACCTTTCTTCTGCTGGGAACCAACCTGATTGATCATTTTCTTCTGGCTATGATTTACATGTGTTGCCTCTTTCTTTAACTGTTCCATGGTTAAAGAATCAAAATTCCTCTCAGCCTTGAACCTATCATTACCATACATCTTCCTTCCATCAACTGGACCACGAGCCCAGAACTTACTGCTCCTATTAGTCCTCTTTTCAGCTGCTGCAGAAGATTTAGAATGCTCCTCAATCTCAGCTGCCACATCTTTTGCCTTCAATTGTTCCGCAATCACTTCTTCTGTTACTCCCTTGGCCATTCCCCGTTTCTCTTGTCGTTGCCTTGTCTTCCTTGGCGCATCATCATGATTAACCATCCTCAAGAACTCTCCACTCATCGGCATTGCCTCTTTCCTCACCTGATCCACAGTCATATCTTCTCCAACATTTCTTGGCAGTCCACGCTTATTAAACAACTTCAACTCCTTGCTACCATCTGTATCCAGCACGTTCCTCTCCACAACTCCATCCTTCCCAATTTCAGCTCCAGACACTGGATCAATGAACTTACAAACCCAAAAGCCACCGCTGCGCTGATGTTCACTTCTTGAATGATACGGACAATTCGTTTTGGCTACCTGGTCATCACCTTTGCTACTGGCATCTTCAATCTGCGCCAAGCCACTCTTCTCGTCTACAACATTAACACTTTCAGTAAATTCAGAAACCTTAGCTTTCATATGCCTGCCATTGTGCTTAATCCTCTTTCCCCAACCAGCAGACTTAGGGTTATGACTCACCATCTCAACATCTCCATTGATTTTCACATCATCCACCTGCAACTCTTTCTTCTTGTATTCAAAATCGCCAGATTTTGACTCGAGAAGCACATCTCCGTCTCCGACTTCAGGCTTATCAAGCTTCTGAACCCTAGATATATCCCCATAACGAACACTAGTCCCCTCTCTCCTCCCACCACGTCGCCGATCCTCAATCCGACTACTCTCAACATCTCCATTGATTTTCACATCATCCACCTGCAACTCTTTCTTCTTGTATTCAAAATCGCCAGATTTTGAATCCAGAAGCACATCTCCGCCTCCGACTTCAGGCTTATCAAGCTTCGAAACCCTAGATAAATCACCATAACGAACACCAGTCCACTCTCTCCTCCCACCACGTCGCCGGTCCTCAATCCGACTACTCAAACCAGCCACCTGCTTTCTGCCGCTACTTTTGCTTTCCTCGACCTTCACCACATCGCCATATCTGAAGTCATCCTCTACAACAGCCTCAAGCTTCGAACCACTCGATTCGATCCTCCCACGGTTCGCCACTTGCCCTATCCCACCAGATTTCCAACGACCGGCTCCAAAACGCTTAGCCTCAACTCGTTCCTTCTCGCCGTCGATTTTCAACACATCCAACCTCTCTCCCACCTTCTCACGCGCTTCTCGCGCTTCTCTCTCCTTCTCCTTTCGCTTCTCATCCTCCTGCTTCTTCATCCACCGTTCCTTCAAATCCAGAATCGTCACATACTTCCCCGGCTCCCCCGGCAGCCAGTTCCTCACTTCCCCACTCATCTCTCACCCTCCCAAACCTCACATTCAAAAATACCAATCCAAAATCAACACTCTCCTTCTCCCTCTCTCGACGGAAACCGACGAAACGCCGGCGAGCATCGGAGCTCCGGCGAACGAATTGAAAACGACAAGCAAAGCTTCTATCACTGTTTGTGCTTCTTCCTTGTAGTTCTTCACAGTATTGGACCGAGGCCCATTTATTGGGCTTTAAATGGGCCGCTGAAATCAATTGGGCCTCCTTTTAATTTCCAATAAATAATAAAAATAATCTACCGTACCTCACCACTTAAATCCAAGTGTCGAATACTCGAATGTCGATTCCTCCTTTCTCAATCGTTTCCACGTGTCATTCAAGGATTGGCATATCCACTTCTTGTAATTACTTTTCAGCAGGCACTGAAAAATAATTAAACAAAGTAATCATCAGTAATAGCAATTATCATTCTTTCTGACACCTTTTTGTAAATAGCAATTACATCACAGCACTCGATAAAAGGCGGTCCATAAAAACAAAACGACGCAACTTCATCTTAAACGGCGTAGTTCGTTTTGGGTAGTTCTCCTCTTCCCAAACCAAACCCTAATGAATTTGCAGGAGTGAAGCTCATCGCTGCTGCTCGCCTCCGAAAAAATCTCCGGCTCGTCTCTCCTGCTCTGCATATCAGCTAGGTCGTTTCAGATGGCGCAGAGAGGGCGACGGAAATCGAGCGGGTCGGAAAGTGATGCCGACTTGTCGTTGGACTTCAGGAGTATTATGAAAGATGTCGAGCGCTTCGGTATTGCTCCTCATTCCTCATCACATACTTCCGATTAAGTTTCTGCGTTGCTGAACTTCAATAGCTAAGCTGATTCATCGATTGTTTCTGATTCACGTTTCGTCAGGCTCGGCCCATATGACATGGAAAGAGAGGAAGGCGCTAGAGAACCAGAAAGTGGTCTCTCTTGGTGGAAAGGTAACAACAACAACTACCACGAAAACCAAACTTCATAGTCGCTTATTTACATTACTAGATGTGATTGTATATAATTCGCCAATAATTACTTGGAAAACACATCGAGTGTGTTAATGCTAGTGTGTCTGGTTGCTGCAGCCTCAAAAGAAGCAGAGACTACCTCTAAGTGTTGCGAAGGTGCCCATGAAGAAGCAAAAGGAAAGAGAAAGGAAGATGCTTGAAGAGGTAACCAGAAAACATTAGCTTAGCTTTTCCATTCTGTTGTTATTGTTGTCGATCTGAACATTTTTTATACATCAGAACCAACTGTATGGAAAATTTGAGGGGATAGCGAGGATCCAAGGTGTTAAGAAGGTTGATAAACGTAGGTCTGATGGTGATAGAGGGTTGAAAGCAACTGAAGGCTACTTTAGAAATGGTGTGCTTGAGGTGAAGCATCTGTTGAAATCAGGGAAGTCGTCCAGAGACGGTATTCCGGGTAGGCTTAACATTAATATTGGGGGTACCCAGGATGGTGGAGGTGGCAAGAAATCTGCCAGTGGTGGTAAGAAGAAGGGTAAGAAGAAGGGCAAGGGAGGAAAGAAAGGCAAGGGAGGGAAGAAGCGCTAAGAGGAATATACTTACTCACTTATTATATCTTTATATACTGAAAATTTGAGTCGCTCACACATATGCCTGTCTAGTAGTGCATTTTTTGCGCTGTTCAGTCTTTTCACAATCAAATGAATGTTTATGTTTGTGCAGAATCCCAACTAATAATTGTATTTCAAAAAATATATATTATGTCTTGAGAAAATTTCAGTTAAGGTGGGCCTCCTTATGTTTAACTGTTCGGCATCACTGCTGTAGCAGTAGTGTTTCACAAGTTCAATTCAATAGCAACAATGCAGGTGCTATATTCTTAATCTTTCAAGTTTTAATGGATGTCGGACTGCTGGTGAAATCTGGAAATTCTTAGGATATGCAGTAGCCACTCATCGAGACTGAGTCTACAGCACTTTATGAAGCAGAGATAGAGCCAATGGGCATAGCTGGAACTGAGGTATTATTTTGCTTTGGCCTTGATTATTTACTGGCTTTCATGTGCCACTAGTATGCAATCTTAATTGGGTAGTTTTCTTTTGTTTGGAGAACCAAAAGATTGTAAGGCTTTTACTTCTTTATTTGGCATCATTTACTACGGACCAAGGACAACACGTGTATCAGTATTTTGTTACATCAAGTCCTTACGCAAATATTCCATCTGAACAAAATTAATAAATAAATTAGTCATTAGTCCTTAGGATGCAAATAAAAATTTAACTTCCTCTGCAACTTTTTGTTTGGTGATTAACTTTATATTTCTCAATTTGTTGTTTGAAAAAAAAAAACTTCTATGATGAAGATCGTGAAATGCTACCTACGGTACCAATAAGTTTATCTTCCTATTAGTCATTATCGGTGAAATGCTACCTGCATAACTATTGTGTCTTATTGAATTCCTTGGCAGTAATTTTTCTGATAATAAATCTTGCAGTGTATCCATGAAAGTGGGATCACTTAATGTACGTTGTAAAATCATTTAGTTCGTATAAAATGGTGTGTTGAAATATGCCACTTAACATTATGACTTGACAAACCGAAGAACTTGAAATTTCATTCTGGAATCCACTCCCTGGGGAAAAAAGAGAGTTTACAGTTAAGCCAAGAGCCGGGAATCTCCAATTTCACTTAGATGGCTAATTTTTTTTTTCCATTATCAGGTTGTGCACGTCGGCACAATTGTTACTGAAAACTAAATGCTGATTGAAAATGATAATTTGTTGTGCCTCGGTTTTGAAATTACCACCCTGCCTGGCTTGGTTCTGTCTGGGTGATTCATTTTTGTTGTGCTGGTTAGACTTTTCTAGATAATGTAATATCACTTCTTGTATCAACTAATTGCTTTTTTTTTTGTATGTCTTTCAGGTTTTCAATGAGGTCAGTTCCAGAGTTGCAGGGAACCAACAACCTCAAAGGTCCTCAGAGTTGCAAAATCAAGTTAAAATTATCAAGCTAATAAATACAGCGCACAAGCGGACTATAGAGATTTTAAGTTTAAAAGAACAGACTTCTGGTAACGTTGGCGGACCAATACATGACAAATCAACTTTTCTAATTTTAGTTAAATTTCATTAGATTAGTATTTAATTTCATACTAACATATGTAGCACAAAAATGGAAACCGTAAGAAATCGAGAAGCGACAAATTAAAATTATGGAACTCGCAAGAAACTGTCAAATTAAATATATATTAAATATATTTTTAATTTTATGATTTTATAAATATATGTTATATATTAACCTATTCATATTTATGAAAGCACCCAATTATAATTTAAAACAAATAAACCAAATCTATAGTTCAAAATAATTTATCATAATTTATTTTGATTATTTTAAATTCATTTTAATTTAAATTTTGAGGTTTCTCGAGGTTTTCGTGAGGTTTCTGATTCATTGATCGTTTCAGAAACCACAAGAAACAATTAACTGAGGTTTCTGAAGTTTTCTAGAAATTTTCGAATTACTAAAACGGAAACGCTTAAAGGTTAGAATGGGCCGTACGAGGCCACTTACTGAAACGGAAACTTAGTAGATTGATTTTTATTTTAATAGGATGAATTTTTTTTTTTAAATAATTTCACTAGTTAATATTTATGGAGTTTGAATGGGCCGTGAGCGCAACTTCACGGCCCAGTTTAAAATATCGGGCTTCGAGGAGGCATGACGTCACTGATGATATCTGAAAATGGGCCCCACAACTAAATAAAGGTGTCAGTGGATTAGTACGAGGCCACAACCGACGGTGCAAAACGCACGACAAAATACCCACAACAAAACGACAAAATGGGACGCGGAGAAACGAAGCCGCTGAAGCCCAAAACCTGAAAAGATTCGCTCTCTTCTTTTCTTCAAATACAGCCACGCTCAATTACTTGCCCGAGGCTTCCTAGTTGAAAAAAAAAATGAGCTGCAACGGTTGTCGAGCTCTGCGAAAAGGATGCGGCGACTCGTGCGCGCTCAGACCGAGCTTGCAATGGATTGTCGGCCACCAGGCTCAGGTGAATGCCACCTTGTTCGCCGCCAAGTTCTTTGGCAGATCGGATTTCATCGGGTTCCTCTCCGCCGTTCCCGATGATCACAAACCCGGTACTCATCAATTCATATATTTAAATCAATCACGCTTCCAACCATCTTAGTTTTATGACTTGATTTGCCTAGCTTTGTTTCAATCCTTGTTGTTTGAGGCATGCGGGCGTGTGGTCAACCCAGTCAGCGGCGCGGTCGGGCTGCTCTCAACCGGCAACTGGCACCTTTGCAAGGCCGCAGTCGACTCCGTCCTCGCCGGAAAAACTCCTCAGCCACTGCCGGAGAGCTTCCCCACTGGTCCAAACATCAAACCTCCAACTTCTTCACAAGTACGAGGATTAGAGCTGAGAAGACCTGGCAAGAAATCCACCATCCCAATCACATCCTCCGCTTCCCAATTATCCTCTGACTCAAAACTCCTGAATCTATTCGTTTGAATTAAGATTTATACTGAACTGAATTAGAATATCAGACCTACTTTTTGCTAGGGAAATAAAGAGGGTAATATGACATGAGGCATGTTTTTTTTTCAAAGTAAGAAGATAAGGTTGCACTTTTTGGAATAAAAGTGCAACTAAAGGGATGCACTTCAGCCATTAGAAGTGTTATCCACTTCATCCAGAGATTTTCTCCCCTTAAATCACATCTGTAGATTATGAAGAAGCCTAGATAGAAGGTATCACCATGATCAGTTAGAAACATTCAAAACGCAGCGTTTTGGATCTCAAACCTCTATGGGCCGGATTTGGGCTGCGCGACACCAACCCAAAATCCAAGTCCAGGCTGCTCACTACGTCGTCGTTTTGTTTACTAATGATTAAAGATAAAGCGGAACAACAGGTAGTAATGATAGGTAGGTGGGCCGTAAGTGGGCCGAAAGCCCGACCCGATGAGATGATGGCGCCACGTCACATCCTATCTTCTGCAAGGGTTGGTGGGACCCGCCAAACTCAATATTCTCTCTCCTGAAGAAGATGAAGAGCAGAATATGCTTTCCTCTGTCCCCTGAAATATCTTTTATACCTTAGTCATCTTGATCTTCTAGCCGATCGAAATCTGCGTTGTTGTTGCTTTTGATTGTTGATACTGTTGTGAGATTTTTCGAGGTTTTATTTGGTGTATTTTGGTGGTGATTTGGTGGAGTGATGGAGATGGTGATGGAACTGGTATTGACGGCGTTGGCTGGGTTGTTACTGTCGTTTTTGGTGGCGAAGTTGTTGTCGGCGGTGGTGGGAGGTGGAGAGAGGAGGGAGGTGGTGGAGAGAGTTGTTGTGGAGGAGAGGAGGTTGGAAGGGGGAAGCGTTGTCGGTGGTGGTAGGAGGAGCGGGAAGCGAGTGAGGTTTGTTGGCGTGGAGGAGCGTTTGGTTGTTGATTGGTTTGAAGGCGTGGAGGCTGATAATCGGGTTGTTGTTGATGATGAGGGTTTTGGGAGATTTGAGAGCGTTGGAGATTTTGTGGAGAAGGTCGGTGGAGACGATGGAGTTGTTGGAGTGGAAACGGCTTCGTTAGAAGGAGACTGTCCTCAGTTCGAGGATATTTCGGCTGAAGAAGACGTAGTTGATCAGACCGGAGAAGCGAGCGGATTGACGGATTTGTTACCGGAGAAGAGTTTAGACGTTTTAGATAAAGATGAACTGGTGGATGTTTCTGGTAATTCGGTGGATGAGCGGAGAGGTGAGCAGGTTGAAAATGCTGATGGAAATAAGGAGGGGAAGAAGGAAGAGGTTACTGATTTAGGTTTGGAAGAAACTGGGGATGAATCTGTAGCTGGCATTGTTGGTTGTTGCCCGACTATGGAAAATTTTAAGCTTGAAGAGATTGGAGTGGTAGAGGCGAATGACGGAGGGAATAGTAGTGCAGCTGTGGACGATACTGATGTTGGATTCGGAGCCAAGAGTGTTGTCTGTCATCATACTAATGAAGCAGTGTCTAGCGCACAGCGGGAACATATTGATGAATTGTTTGAAGAGAATGAGAACAGTGAGCTTCAAGCTATGCGTGTTGAAAATGCGGATAGTGACGAAGAGGAAATGAACAAGGAGTTGAAGCCGATAGAAAAACATATAAGAAATATAGATGGTGGGGTGATTGAAGAAGAGAACAATGATGCTGTGAATGATGGATTTAAGAGTGAGTTTCAGGAGACGGAGGAAGACCGTAAAGATGTACAAGCTGAACTAAAAGATGAACCTACAGAGGAAAGGGTCGAAGGCAGTGGAGAAGATGATTGGGAGGGGATTGAGATGAGTAAATTAGACAATGATTTTACTGCTGCAGCTGCATTTTTCCGCAGGGAGGATAAAGACGGCAAGTTGTCCAACATTGGTAATGAAATTAAGATGCAGCTTTACGGGCTCCAGAAGATTGTCATGGAAGGGCCTTGTCGTGAACCTCAGC
Source organism: Umbilicus rupestris (assembly GCA_963678935.1). Classification (NCBI taxonomy): domain Eukaryota; kingdom Viridiplantae; phylum Streptophyta; class Magnoliopsida; order Saxifragales; family Crassulaceae; genus Umbilicus; species Umbilicus rupestris. Next base: position 11,976,391 of record OY787619.1, read on the forward strand.
CAATGGCGCTCAAAATGTCAGCTCGTGCTAAATGGTACTAAACTTTCCTACCAACTAATATTATTGTTTTGAATGATAGCTATAAGACCAGTAGGTTGTTTTATCTCATTTTCATGATTTTGCTTAGTGTAGGTAAATGTAGTCCATAGGGTTAACTGGTAGAAAATACGTCTGAAATAGAACACAGGCATAGGGTAGTGTTGATGACTTATAGGATTAAATTTGACGCCTCTTTACAGCTTTGGAAGTAGAACAAATTTTGGATATGTTTCTCCCCTTTCATCATCGACTTAATTATAAAAATAAACTCAGGCCACCATGGTGGTCTTTGATAACCTAGTACGCAATGGAGATGACAGCAAAACAAATGAGTGATCACGGGCTTATTTGGCCGGAACTTAAGATAAAAAGAAAATGTCACAGTACGACTCTAATCTGTTTTAAATCTAATAAAGCTAGGAGTACAAACTAATACTTGGTGTGAGGACCATGTAGTGCATCCTTAGTTTTTGCCACCTATGGGGGGAAATCAAGGTTAACTGGGAAAATCAAAATTGTAATCCCATACCACCATTAGCCCTACCTTGGACCCATTTGCATAGGAAGCTTCATCATTAGTTATATACTATCAAGGTTTAGGAGCTATGTTTGAGTAATGAAGAGCAATGATTACATTGTGCAAGGAATGCTTGGCAGAGGCTGGGAAACATGAATCCAGATGATGCTATGAGGCAGTATATTGCACTAGTTTCCGATATAAATCAGAAGTGGGGGGAACAGAATATCAGGGTAAGTGGTGGCTATACAAACTTTGAAATTGCATCTGTCACTGTTCGTGGTCCTGCTTATTTACAAATGTTCTCAATCTGACAGGTGGATGATCAATCAGACAACTTAGAAGCTAAAAAGCTCAGTGCTTCAGATGCTGATCAATCGAATCCTTCAAATGAAAGGTTTTTGTTGTTTGTTATCTAATCTACTGAATTCGTCATATTTATATTCCTTTTCATTAACAGTCATTTAATTACACACTTGATTGATTGATGTCTTCCGCTTCTTGGTGACCAGCCAAAGGAAGAAAAAGTTAACTTATAACGTTGAGGGTATCGACACAGGGAGCTCAAGTCTTGAATTCAAGGTTGGTTTAAGAAACTCAACACAGTATCTGAAATTTCATATTTCTTAGCATTCAATTCCTAATTTATTTAATAAGAACTGTGAAGCATATTAGTCCTTTTTTGTTGTCATTATCCATAAAACGCATGAACACAATGCGAGATATATTACTATACAATGCATATGAATAGAAACACAATGAGAGATTGATTACTGTACAATGCATGTGAATACAAACACAATGAGAGATATATTACTATACTAGGCATATGAATACAAAAAATATTGGTGTATCTTGTAAACTTTCAATGTCTCTTCTTAAAATAAGAACTGTGTATTAGGTAGGTAGATAGCAAGCGCTAATGAAGCATGTGGGCCGTGGGGACACAATCATTATTTAAATTATGACAAAATACTTACTATTCATATAATGCGTACATGCGGTCGCATTCATATGACATAATACAAATATTTTGAATTAAGCTGGTTGCTATCTTATAAGTATTTGTTTATTCGTCCTTGATTTCTTAGTTTATATGATTTAGACTTTTTAAAGCCTCAAGCTGTGCTTACAAGAAAACTGTTTTTCTTGAAATGCACATACGCAGCCGTTTACAGTAGACCTGTATTTTATGTTTATAATCTTTTAGTTGTAAATGGTCCAAGAACTCATCAAATTAGCGGTAGTTGCACTGCAAGTATACTTTAGTTGCTCCTGCCACCATTGGGTATATCTTATTACATTTTCAAAATGTGAAACTGGTAACTTCTTGAAGCCATAATAATAAGAAATGCAGAGCGGTAACACATTGAATACTGCATTTTACAGGATTAAGAAACGAGAAGCGGCTTAATCAATCCAAGCCTAGGGGACATTCTCCAAAGGCTAATAATTACTAGCAAACAGGTGGAATGGTAATGTGCTGCAAGTCCTGCAGGGTCCTAATGCTTGTTTATGCTATCATTTATATATATTGCCTACCACAACTGTACTTACGTCTCGATAAAAAAAGCATGTATATAATTTTACCATCCATGCCTTATGCGGCTAAATAATGTATTGAAGATTTCAGCACATTTTCCTATCAATGAACAGGCTCCAGTTTAGAGCTCAAATGAACCGACTCAGTTTCTATTTACAGTTTTCAGCAACAAGCAGGTAAAAGCAGAGCTTAAGTTGTTATCTACTACTACATCTAAATTATACCTTGTGGCTCCTAACCCCATGTTTTTAGGGCTATTGTTCACTGTAAATCTCAACCCCAAAAATTGAAATCTTTGAGACTGAAGTGGTTTTAAACGGTGTATGTGCGCTGACGTCATCTGACATTAGATAGGTGATGGCTGCAAAAAGGTGGACAAAAAAAACCAAACCTAACCCTAACACGACACAAACCAGACCACCATACATGTCATCTTGTTTCTCTACCTACCCCACTTGCGAATATCTCAGCCAACAAGGAACATAAAATTCTCTTCAACTCAAACTGCACGAACATTACAGAGCACATTAAATGTGTCGGAAGCCCTCCGATTTCCAGACCTGTACAAGTATCCACTGACCGGAAACTACACCGTCCAAAATCACACAACCCACAAAACAAACAAACAGATGGTACATTGATCTGATCTGAGGTTTTAAAGACAACATTGCAATGATGATGATAAACGGGATCAGGGGCGGCACTGGCGCTTCCTGTTATCGAACCATGCTAGGACTTTCTTGCCATACAAGTTACTGCTCATGGAAGCCGAGTTCTGCTCCACCAACTTCACTAGCGCGTTATGAAGGAAACCCTGCATACCCCACAAAAATGGGGGATCAAAAAAACTGACCTAGCTAGAACCAAAAAAACATGGAATCCGACCTACCTGAGACGCGGCCAATGCGGACTGGAACACATAGTTCCCGAAGGGATCCTGAAGCAGTTTTGCGACACTGGGATTTTTCAGCAGCTCCAAAACCACCAGCCTCGCACAATGCTCCCCGGCTTCGGTCAGGCACTTCTCCACAACATTGCTGCCGTATTTATTACAGGCGAGCGACATGAACTGGCTCCGGAGCTCCTTTACAACGTTGGCCGTTACTTTAGGAATGTTCATCTGCAAGAGATGCTGCACGACGTAGTTTCTGCCAGAGCGTGTAAATTGATCAATCAGCTTCATCATAATTCATAAGGCTTCGGGGATTCATATGTGGTTTTACCCGTATCGATCTTCTGACAGTGGAAGTGCAGTGGCTGTTATCTCCGAGATCAGATGCTCTTTAACTTCTCCATTTGTGATGTCTAAGCAGAGCTGGAGCACGCAGCAACCGCTTTTGTCAGTAGCGATTTCGTAGCAGTTTCGTGCTATTTCCTTTACCACAAACTGCAAGCAAAATTTAATGTCAAAATCTAACAGTTGTTAGGATCCCAAGAAATGCAAAACATGTCACATGATGATGTCTGAGCAAAGATGGAAATTTTGGGTAAAGGAAGCTTTCACAGGCAAAACAACATTAAGCGATTTTCGGAACATATTTCAGTTGCAGTGGAGATTGATGCACATGGGGAATTTTCTGAAAACATTTTGATAAAATGAAGAATGAGATGATAAGATGCAACTGAGGGATTTGCAGAAAGTTATGGAAACTGTTTGGATAAATATTTTTGGGAAGGAGGAGACGAACCCTGATATGATCGTCGGAGAAGTGCTTGAGGCAATGTTGGATGACATGGTGAGCATTTCCATCTTTGATCAACGTGACGATGCCGGGGCTTATAGCGGACAGCATTGTAGAAAACTGTTGCTCAGTTGTGAGGCTCTCCAGGAGCTTCTGCACAGCTCTAGTCCTGCAAAAGAGCGAAACTAGAGGCACATTTTGGCAAATCCTAGAATCCTAAAAAACCAATGTAATGCAGGTTTTGAGGGGTTTAAGGATGTTTGAAATTACCCATGTAGATTCAGACAGACGCCAATAAGCTGATATGGAGATTTGGTAACTGAGCGAAGGATTCGAGACCTTTGTTCCTCACTGCAGACCTCAATGAGCTTCTGAACTAGGTAATTCCCAAACTGATCCATCATCAGAGGACTGATCTTATCAACCACTTCCTCTAAAATCATCTCAATTTCCTCCTCCTTAATTTCCCCAAATTTTTGCTGTAACATTTTACAGCCAAGCTGATCAGTGGCTAGCCTGAAAATCTGGCCTTGCAGATCCATCAGATTGACCTCATTGTTACTCATGCCGCGGCGACGAGAGCCCCCATTTCTAGAGAAATGAGGCGAAACTGATGACCCAATTGAGCCATGGAAATCACCAGCTACAACATTGTTCCTCCTCCAAACCTCAACCATCTGAAGTCTCTGCAACTCAGCTTGGTAAAAACTACTCTGATAACTCTCCAAATTACCATGAACAGTGGGATTTACGAGGTTGTTCTCAGCACCTACCTCGTTAAGATGAATGTTGGCAAACAAATCCTGCAAGCCCAGATCATCAGAAAGTCCCAACCTTTGACTGTTGCCGGATTCCGGCTGCTGCAGACGACCTCTCGAAAACCCATCAAGCCAGGTCCTTTCCATGATCAGACTGAAGAGGGTTTTCGATTTGACTTGTGAAAACCCCGAGAAGCGAGTGAGATGATGGAGGGTTTTGAAGGGTATTAATGAGAGATCAAAGCAGCCCTAAAGATCAGCATATCAATCAACGGTGAGAGATTGAATATCGGAAGTTGGTTTCATCGTCATATCATATTCTCATTCATGCCTGATTTTTGGTATTAAAGTTTCCATTTTGATTTTGGAGTGTGGTTTGATGATGATGATTTCGGACGGTCGGTGTGTGGATGTTTTCTGCTGCATGCAGTTTAAGGAAAGTTTGGTTCATGGACAGATGAATGGAGCGCGCACATCTGGCAGGAACCCCACGTGGCGTTCTGCCATTGGATGGTGCCGTTTGGGAAATCTTTGTGGTCCCCTCCTCCATTTTTATTATTGGATCACTCACACAAATAAAATTTTATAAAATAAATTTAACCTTACTTATTTCACTTTTACTGCGGTTTGCTAGTCTGGATAATTTTACTCAAACATTTTTTCTTTAACTTGTTGCCATAGATGGGATGTGGTTCAACAATATTATATTGGCTACCTCCACGAACAGATAAAAACAGGTTTATTAGTGAATAACTTATTTTTACAGTAAAATTATAAGGGTATATATAGTGCTGTAACTAAAAAATCCACAGAATGGACCGGGTATCTAATATATAACCCGAACCCTAATTCAACACATCTTAACATAACTTTAGTTACATGTTGATAACTTAATGTAATTTGAGTTGGACTATATCATTTAGGGGAACTAAAAAAGCATTACTTGGAATTTTGAGCCCTTTAACCAATCAAGAATAGTAAAAGACACTCCAATCACATGGAAAGTGTAGAAACTTATCTTCATAGATTTTGGTCATAGATTCGAACCATGCCTTATCCTTGAGGAACAATATTATCAAACACAACATACAAATTGTTGTCTTCATTCTCCCATGACGCATGCTCAAACGTACTCTAACGTTTATATTCGTAGTATGACTGTACTGTTGTCTGAATCGTTATAAGTATAGTCGTTTAATATTCGCATATATAAACCCATCATCATTTCATGTCGAATGAGAGCCTCACTCACTCACCCACCAAGGAGAAAAAAATGGACCCTCCAAACTATCATCTTCATCTTCTAGCGCTCATCTCCATCACCATCATCATCTTCTTCAAGTTCTTGAAGAAGCTTCTCAACCACCATGACCTTACAACGCCACCAAGCCCACCACACATACCGATTTTTGGCCACCTCCACCTCCTCATCACCACCAAAGGCACACTCCACCAACACCTCCAAGCCCTCTCCGCCCAATACGGCCCAATTCTCCTCCTCCGCCTCGGCACCCGCCGCGTCCTCCTCCTCTCCTCCGCCACCGCAGTCGAGCACTGCTTCACTCAAAACGACGTCGTTTTCGCCAACCGCCCCGAAACCCTATCCTTCCAAATCACCGCCTACAACGGCTCCACCGTCGGCGCATCCCCATACGGCGACCACTGGCGCAACCTCCGCCGTGCCGCGGCTATAAACATCTTCTCTGCCGCATGCATCCGGCGCTCCGCTGACGTACGCAACTCCCAGGTCCGCCTCATGCTCCAAACCCTGTTCAATTCAGCCGACCCGACCCGCAAGGTGAGAGTGAATTTAAACGCTGTGATTTCAAAGCTGTCGCTGCGCGTGGCCGGGATGATGGTGGCCGGGAAAACATGTGAGAATATCGGCGACCTTTTCCTCCCCGCAGGTCTCCTAAGCGTCTGTGACTTCATCCCTGTTTTGAGGTGGGTTGGGTATAAAGGGATAGAGAGGAAGCTGAAGGAGGTGCATCAAAAAAGAGATGAGTTTTTGCAGGGACTCATCCAAAACTTCCGGCAAGAAAAAAGTGGGTTTTCACCGGAAAGTAAGTCAGGTTCCGGCAAGACTGTTTTAGAAGCGTTTATGGGTCTGCAGGCAGCTGAGCCAGAAGTGTACACTGATGAAATCATCAAGGGAATGTTATTGGTAAGAAACCCTAATCTTACACCGTTTTACAATCTTTGTGCTGGAAAAGCTCTGATCTTTGGATAGATTTAACAAATGGGTTGAGATTGAATGATCAAGAATATGGATAAGGTTATGTTGATCTCATGTGTGTCTGAATTTTTCTGGTTTTGTCGGATTCTCCATTAAATCTTAAAACTGTTTTGTTTTGTTAAATTTGTTTTTGAGATATTGATTTGTCTTGTTTTTTAACAGTCGGTGTTGTTAAAACCTATCCGTTTGATTTTATATGTAGTCGTTTTGATTGACGTTGTGAAGATCGGTCGGTTGTATTCGGCCGGTTTTGTATAGGCTGATTTTAACAAAACTAATCGGTTTGATTCGATTTTTTAATTGACCCGTGTTAACAAAACCGATCGATAAACTGGAGCTCTGTAAAATGTGACACATTCGCTGTTCTGCAGATCATGTTCACTGCAGGGATGGACACGTCGATCCGGACGATGGAATGGGCGATGGCGCTTCTCCTCAATCATCCCAAAATTCTCGCGAAGGCCAGGGATGAGATAGACAGATGCGTAAACCCAGGTCACCTGATAGACGACTCAGACGTCCTCAACCTACCCTACCTCCGGTGCATCATAAACGAGGCCCTCCGGTTGTTCCCGGTCGCGCCGCTGCTCGTGCCACATTGCTCATCGGCCAAATGTCTTGTGAACGGCTACGCCGTGCCCAAGGGAACCATTCTGATCATAAACGCGTGGGCGGTGCATCGAGACGGGTCGGTCTGGGACGAGCCTGACGAGTTCAGGCCGGAGAGGTTTGAGGGGTTTGAGGGCGAGAGAGATGGGTTTAGGTTCATACCATTTGGGGTTGGGCGAAGGAGCTGCCCCGGGTCCGCCCTGGGGTTGCGGTTCGTTGGCCTCAGCCTCGCCGCGCTGATTCAGTGTTTTGACTGGGCGACGGTTGGGAGCTGCGCGGAGGATTTGAGTCAGGGCGTTGGCGGGATTACGTTACCCAAGGGGAAGGCTTTGGAGGCCATGTATGCTCCTAGAAACTCAGCCACCACCTTCCTCTCTCAGTTGTAATCATGTACATGTTTTTTACTTCAAAAGTTTAAATTCGAGAATTATGATTTTGTAATCAAATTTATCATAGTAAATTATTCTTCAAATTAGGAATGTGAGATAATTTTTACGTGCTTATTTCTTCCATAAACGAAAATCGAACGGAATGTATCAGCCAATATGCTTTTATATTTGGATGTACAATATGTGATTTTGATATTATTGTAATTGATTTGGCCGTACGAGATCTAAAATTTAGTAGTGAAAAATTGAGTTGTTACATTTAGAATTTTCATGAATTACAATTGTAATATTGTGAGATGCAATTAATTAATATGAAAAGTAGACGTTATAAATAGGTTTCAATAATTTAGCAAATCAATTTCGATATTTTTTACCTCAGAACAGATCCACCGTTCGATCTGCGGCTCGAAATCCCAAATCAACGGCTAAGATTAAACCATCTGTTAACAGTATATTTTTTATTAATTATATATTTTTGAAATATAAATTTAATCTTTTTTTCTCTCTTACACACTCTCTCTAAATCCCCAAATCACCCAAATCCCTAATTTTTTCGATTTCGCATTTTCGATCGACGACGACAATGGCCGAATCGGATGACACAGTGGCCGCAGCGGGCGCCGGAGATGTGGAATCGGACCTGCCGGAGAAGCTTGAGAAGCTGGAATTAGACGCAGCAGCGAAGGTGGAGAACCCAGCCATTTCGTTCAGCATTTGGCCGCCGAGCGAGCGGACTCGTAAAGCGATAGTGAGCCGTCTGATCGAGAATCTGACGAAGGATTCGCCGATGTCGAAGCGGTACGGGACGGTGTCGGCTGAGGAGGCTGCGGTCACGGCGCGGCTGGTGGAGGAGGAGTCGTTTGCGGTGGCTGGAGGGGATAAGGCGGTGGATGATGATGGGATTGAGGTGCTTCAGGTTTATTCGAAGGAGATTAGTAAGAGGATGTTGGAGGTTTTGAAGGCTAGGGCGAGTGGTAATGCGGATCTGGATAAAGGGAGTTTGCAGAGCGAGAAGGCGGCGTCGACTGCTGCGCCGACGGATGAGGCTCCGTCGGTGGATAATGAGTCGAATTAAGGATTTCATGGTGCACTGCCTTTTCTAGTGGTTCTGGTATGTTTGGGCTTGCTGTGATGTTTCTGTAGATTGCATGTTGTTGGACGTTTTTCTAATTTCAATTGGAGCTGAATGCTGTTAAAAGTTCTTGCTGTGTTGATGTATCTACTCTACATGGGAATCTTTTGAATTGTTTTTTGGCTTGGTGTCTTTTAGTCCAATAGTGGAAGTGTCTAAGTATCTCCGACTGTGATGAGTGACCATGTGTATGATAAATTGATTTGGAGTTGATTAATTTTTTGTATGTCGAATAGATGTTTGCATGACAATCTTATATGTTTAAGTTCATTGAACATGATTGAGCACTCATGTGTTTGGTAACTCACTCTTGGTCAGCTAACTTGATGTGCTCAGTGTTGCATTATGCTTGCTGTTGTGAATTTTGTACATTTGATAAATGCTCAGAATTAGTATTTTTTTTCTCAGTTTTCGTATCAGTGTCATCTATGTAGTGGCGCCAGCTCTTTTTAATGTTATAGTTAAGATAAAGTTTACGACTCATTGCTTTTATAGTTTGGGTTATATCAAAATTTGGCACTTGTTCTTGAATAAGGTGTGGCCTCACATTACAAATCGGCAAGCTAGTACCTTAGGGTTATGCAAAGAGTACTTTAGCATTACAAATACGTTAGTTGTCTAGTATTTAAGGTAACATTGTGAACTATTTGCGTGTTGGTCCTTTTTTGTGATTAACTGCTCAACCTTAAAAATCGAGGAAATGGTCAACATCACAGTGACGGTCTCTGACTTCATTCGTTACTCTTCTCCATACATTATTAAAACTGCATTAGTTTTTTTTTTTTTTTTTTGCACTTTGCGAGAGTTTGTGAGGAAAAGCATTGCTTGATTTCAAAATCTAGTGTGACTCAGTGAGTTTCTTGGGATGCTGGTGTCTGATTTCTTGTTCTCCTTTCTTTACTTATCCATAATTGAAGCACGGATATGCCACTACGGGGCCGTTAAACTTGTAGGGAACTTGAGTACAGGACATATAAAGAGTGAATGGTTAATCTAAGTCATGATTTTTATGATGATTGACACTTGATGGATCAGCTGAATGCGAGATTATTCTTTTGAGAAATTTTGGTGTTGCAAACTTACATAAATAATACAAACAATTTCATATCATCAAGCAAACTTACTTTGCAAGGAAATGGATATTTGTTGTCTAGTAGCATGTGAGTTGCCCTCTGTTGTTTTTCATGTTAATTGTGTTAATGATTGGTATTATAGTGTTTACAACAGTTTCATTGTTTCTTATTCGCTTCTACCGTCTCTTTTTTAATGATCCACTTATACATATTGCAGATGCTATTGCTTGGAACTCGGGTTATTTATGCTACTCACCAACAGCTATGCTGAATCTCCTCTTGTTCTATTTTTGTTATCCAGTTGTTCAACCTCCGCAGCTAATTTGGTATGTTTTATTTACTAAGCACTCTATCTAATGAATCAATGTGTGTGTATCATTCCACGTCTTAAATAAACCATCCTTAATCTTAGAAGGTCCATTCTGAACCACAATTAAAAACCAACTCTGGTTCGGTTTGGTTTGTTCAAATTTGAACCGTAATCGCCACAACGTTATGACAAATTTTTTTCTTCCTATTTTTCAATTCTAATATTAAACTTACCCACTTTTTTCAATTTAATTTTTAAAATGCCCTTTAGCATAGTGGCTTTTTGCAAACTCGCTTCTTCCTTTATAAGTGAATTTTTTGTATTTTTCTTTGTATGGCCTTCATCCAACTTCTTTTTTTAATTGATAGATTTTCTTAAGGAATAAAGAAATGAATAGCTTAAACATCATTATAACATTATTTTCTATCCATATGTATTTAATTCATCTGTTTTTAAATGTAAAGTGAGAAAGCGAATAATTAATTATATTATGCATTTCCATTTATATATCGTGTATCGAACTTCTTTATTTGTTTGATAGATTTTGTGAAGAAAAAATAAATTGGCAGCCTAATCATCGATACAAATATAAATAATAATTATTTAATTTTTTTATAATTATAAAGTGCTTAATAAAATTAAAAAATGATCATAAACTCATTGATTATTATAGAAGTATATACAAAGAGGTCTTGGCCAAAAATGTGAAACACTAACAACCATCTCACAACGTCACGAGATGAGTGAATATGAATTTAATTACAAAATATAGAAATATTTATATACCTCTGTCATATACGGAACACCGGTTATTTATGTCACTCGCCAACCGGCCTATGTTAATTAAAACCGAGTCGGTTCGGTTCGGTCCGGTTCGGTTGGGTTGATGTTGAACCGGAATCAACACGGCATCATATGATTCAGATGCCTCCCAACCTAACCAAAAGCCACTTTATCCACATCGCCATAATCGAAAAACAAAAATCACAAAACGACAAATCCATCCATCAAAAATCCAATTTATTAATTACAAAATAAATAAATAAACAGCGTTCAATTCGCATCTCCTCCATTTCGATCTCCCAGAACCCGAAAAAGGAAGCATGAAACGCGATCCAGATTCCGGCGACTCTCCGGCCGAGCACGGCCTCAAGAAGAAAGCCAAAATGAAAGAAACAGGAGTCAGAGGCGTCGATGAAGGTGAAGCGGATGGCGGCGAGGTGGGATTTCATTCCCTGGACGAAAACCTGCTGTACGAGGTTCTGAAACACGCGGACGCGAAGACGCTAGCGACGGCTGCTTGCGTCAGCAGGACGTGGTCGAGGACAGCAGCCGACGAGCGGCTGTGGGAGTTGATCTGCACGCAGCAGTGGAACAACATCGGCTGCGGGAACCAGCAGCTGAGATCGGTCGTGCTCGCTTTAGGCGGATTCCGTCGCTTACACTCTCTCTACATCTGGCCTCTCTCCAAGCCCGCTTCCTCCTCCTCCGCTTCTCCGATCGCGTCCACGTCAGCATCCTCCTCCTCCTCATCATCGTCTGGTTGGAGGGTGAAGCCGAAGGCGAGATTGGGGAAGGACGAGGTTCATCTGTCGCTGTCCCTGCTGTCGATTCGGTACTATGAGAAGATGAACTTCGGGATGAAAAGGTGAGAGCTTGATCGGATTCTCGACAACCCATCTCCTGTTCTTCATCTGGGTCGCCATCGATTTAGGGTTTGGTTCAATCTCTCATCTCCAATTCCATCTACCTAACTATCTGGGTTTTAATTCAACCACCAGTTGTTGAAACTGCTTCATCTGTTCTTGTTATAACTCTGTGTACACGCGTATATGATTAGCAATAATAATATATGTCTTCCTTTTCCAGTTTGGTTTCGGATGATTCTTGGTGTCTTTGGATTTCTGGAAAATGTTGGTCAAGGTTGGATCAGCTGGTGTCGGAAGTTGTTATGGTTGAAATAAGATGTTTTTTTTTATTGTCAAATGATGTTTTTGGTATAAGAAATATGATCTTGTCAAATTGAAAATGGAGTTTAAAGTTCCGATTCTTCGGGCTAAATCAGTTGATCCACTGTCTATTCGATTCTATGATACTTTGTAATAGGAAGTTAGTACTGAACGGACGTGGATCAACCGAGTAAGCTCTTAGCGCACCATTAGGTATGGAATTCTTTCTTCATCTTTTCGATTCTAGCTCGAGCTAGGTGAAATGGGAACTCTAAGCAATTGAAGGGGTGAAAAAAATCCAGCTAAAGCAATGATTGAGACAAAAACATTGCTTGAAGCACCCAACAAGACAAGCATGAGGATGTGAAGTAAAGATGGATGAATGAAGAAGAAGACAAGGGATAGGCCAAAATGGCTTTTAGCATCCACTAGTGAGAAGATGCCAAAGTCCAAGCATATGGCATGTTTTGGAAAAGAGTGTTGTTTTAAATGTAACAACAAGGTGGCATATGGTGGATGAAATGTCACCCATCACATGACCCTCCACTCCAATAAATGTTACTTCCACAAATCTAATCACCATCTGAATTGAAAAACTGATCTCTCATTTATAATTGTCTCATACTGAAAAAATAAGTATTGAACACGAAAAATCTAAACATAAAACTCTTAAGATTCAGTCAAATTGAATTATAGCTCGATTCTGATAAGTTCAAGACTATGAGCTAATGACAAAGTGGGGTTTATAATTTTCTTTGGCCTCCGATACTAAACGACACATGAATGGATCATGAGGAATATGATGCTTAAAAATCCAATCTTCAAAAATGTGATCCAATTCCAAATCTCAACATTTTCAAGGAACCACAATGATTCTTGCCTTCATTGCCACTCTACTCATCTCCCATCACGTTTGCTTGAGCTTAAGCGCCACAGATGCGGATGCAGCCATAACCACCACAACCACCATCTTCATCTTGGCCGGCCAGAGCAACATGTCTGGTCGGGGCGGTGTTATAAATGAAACATGGGACGGTGTCGTGCCACCTGAGGCCAGGTCAAATACAGCAATATTAAAATTCGAGCCCAACCTGAAATGGGAGCTGGCCGTCGAGCCTTTGCATGAGGGCATTGATGTGAACAAGACTTGTGGGATCGGTCCGGGGCTGGTGTTCGCCAACTCGGTCGTTGGGCGGGGCATTGGCGCGGTGGGGCTGGTCCCTTGCGCTAGAGGGGGGACTAGTTTGAAGGAGTGGGAGATGGGGAGCAAGAGCGGGCTGTACACGGCCATGGTGCGGCGGAGCAAGGCGGCCGTTGAGGCGGCGGAGGGTCACCGGATTGGTGGCTTGTTGTGGTATCAAGGCGAGAGTGATACATTGAATGAAACCGATGCAAATTTGTATGGGAATAGATTGGTGAAGCTTTTTGGAGATTTGAGAAGAGACTTGGACTTGCCACTATTGCCTATTTTTCAAGTAAGTCATAACTTGTTAAACCTTTCAAACGAGTCGAGTCGAGCATGATATTAGATTATTACAGTATACTTTTTAAAAAAATCGATATGACAAAAAATATATTCGAAATTGGTCTTGATCGATTTGATAGAGCTTTTAAAAAAATTGGTCAACGAGCAGCTCGCAAGTATATTGACTCGCTTAGGCTTCTAAATATCATTCTAAGCCCTCATAGTTTTAGGTCAGGTCGCGCTAGCTTCTGGTCTAGGGCCATATAAGAGTCGAGTGAGGGCTGCCCAGCTCGGAATCAACCTGATAAATGTGATCACGGTCGATGCGAACGGGCTTGAACTAGAGCCGGATAAACTTCACCTGACCGCACCAGCTCAAGTGCACCTAGGTTCGATGCTCGCCAACGCTTACTTGAGGACGATGAATCTTCCTAACTCGGCTTTTGTTCAGCCTAGCAATGCTCATAGTAACACTCAGACATGCTTCTTCACTAGCTTGGTCCTTTTGATAACATTATCTTGGTTCTTGCTTGGTTAATGTGAGATGTTTTGTTCCGATTTTTACTATTTACATCTAGAGAATAAAATTTATCATCAGATATGTCAAAGTTCACTGTTCACATCAAACGTAAGTACATTCTGTGAACGAATTTTCGTGTTACTCGATTGAACAGCCGGGCGATGACCATCGACCCAGTCCACGACCGGAGCAAGGAGGCCTTGTGGCAAAATGGTGACCTACAAGCCATCCAAGAGTTTGTTTTCCTGAGGTTGTAGCTCTACGTAGGATATAGTTCCTCAAAAAAAAAAAAATTGCTCACATTTGCCAAATGTCATTGTCTGTTGGGCCGGTTGAATGGGCCACAATGGGCCGATGCATATGGGCCCAACTTCATAGTCAAAAGCCCATTAAGGCCCACTTCACATGACCACTTCAATTACTACTTCCATATTTCCCATCTCTTCATTGAATCCTTGCAATTACATTTGTTAAAGCCAAGTGACCAAAATGGTCCATCAAACTAAATTAAACTGAACTGAATCAATTTGATGAAATCTTTACTATTCAGATCCCAAAAAACTTGGTTTATGTTGAATCGTTAGCTAGCGTTCCCTTCTGAGTAACTCATTTTTGGGTTACCCGAAAGGTATTGCAGTTTTAAGGTTTCGGAGAAATTAATCGAGTGGTAATGTAATGAGAGATTCCGTAATTGCAGCGGAAATGAAAATTTTAAAACAAGATGCGAACATTCACAGTTTATAGTGGAAACTTCAATGTCAAAACATAATGAGTAAAACCACTACCTTCTAGTGGTTGCCGGAAGGATTTGTGAAAGGTGGATTGTTGCTTTATTCGGATTTCTTTGTCGAATACAAAAAGAACATCTTATTGCTTCCTGCACATATGCTGTTCTTTTGACTCCTCTTGATTCAATCTGCCTGTCAAACAATCCTCCTTTCTTGTCTAAACTTAGACCGTTCAAAGTCACGCCACTCTTCACCGTTTTGCTACACTTGTACGCAGCCTCAGCCTTGGTTCCTTAAAAGGACAGCACGTGATCTTCCGAGTATCTTGGATTAATGCACCTGATTGGTATGTAATCTTCAGATTCCCAAATCAGCCTTAATCCGAATCCCAATCAAATATCTCTTAATTAAATAAAAAATAAAAACTTAATTTATTTTTCTTATTTAAAGGAGAGATAATCTGGGAGATTTAATGTATATCTCATACTATATTGGAACTATTCGACTATCCCTGAAGGATAATCGAATATCTACTATTCTTTCCCGCCTGGTATCTCGGCTTGTTTTCTTGGTTACGCTGTCTGTACTCCTTCATGAATTCCTCATAGCCTTCCCTGAAGCGGAACTCAGTTGCCCTTTTAGTATTTTCACCTGCATAATTACTGGTTATTTATTAGTCGAGTGTTTGTCATTTTCAAAACTCAAGAGTCCAACAGTTTTAGCTTAAAATGTATTGTTTCAAACCCTTTTGAAATGTGAAGTTATTCAAGAAGAGGGGACCGGTCTGATCAAAATCTCCTCTTGAATAACTCAGGTTCATTTCAGGGCATGGGAGATATTGAGGTTTTGCCTCACTAGCAAAATTGATGTCAATCACACATGGAGCATGCAGTCTTTGTTGGCATGTAAGGATGAAACCGTGGAGAGATCCTTTGCCCATTTCCCCTTAAATGCCTATTGTTCAATCTTTTTCACCCATTTTGTGATTTGAACTCTCGCCTTTTTTCGAATTCAGTTCGTACTTGCTGCTCGGCTCGTATGAATTCATGACTTGTGAAAGACGATAATATTTCAAAACTATGCCTAAGAAAAATTGATAGAATGTGAAGTCACAAGACATCATATATATGTCATCCTTGACCAAATCAATGTTGTTAATTATGCGATTAAAGTTTTATCATTGATTATAACCCTAAATGGGACTTTACTTTGGGTCAAAAGAGGAGATAACCAAGTCCACCATGCACCAAAAGGAAGGTACAAATTTAAGGTGGTTCCAAAATTCTTCCATCATCATCGACCTATTTGTGCCTTCTTTTTCCTTTTAGGTTTGAAATATTATGCTACATCTACTAAGACACTCAACCACCTAAAGGGTAAGAGCAAAAAGGGCCAACAAGGTCTTATCAACACCAAAATCTAAAGATATTTGTCTTCTAATATTGCTCTATATAACTAATCGCTAGTGACATGAGTAATTTCTTATTGAAGTCATTTTAGTCATTAACTTTTTCATGCATATCTCGCATCAACGAAGACTCTGCAATGTAACTGAAAACAAATCGTTTTTGTCAAAAGTGATTCACAAAAAAGATTATAAATCGAAAAGTATTCAAATGTATGATAATGACATTTGGGATAAAAATTGGAGAGTTAAATTGTATCCCTACAACCTCAATTATAATAAGTCTCCATTATGCTCACCTTATTTGTCTTAATGAGGATGATTTGTTCTTGCTAATCTTTTTTGCTTCTTTAGTATCATTTTGGTTAGCTAGCACCATTTGATTATTCAAAATACATAGCCAAATGAATGCAATATAAATCTTAAATGTCATGCACTTCCCCAAGTCATTATTGATCCTTCTCTTTAGTTGAAAATGGTAGAAAGCACATGGAAGCTTTCTCCTCCTTTACTTATCAACAACCTTCTTACCTCTCATATTGTTTATCTTAGTTTGAATGTTCAATGAAAACACCACTCTTAATAATTGGACTCATAAGTTGCTTGCTCATTGCTCCTATAGGCTCCTCTTCAATTCTCTTATTGCAACCCATGTGAATACTTCCATTAGTTATAATTTTCTTACATTTTAGTATACATTAGTTGGTCCGATCTCAAATCAATGAACTGTCAAGCTGACTCTTTATCCGATTATGTCTTTCAATCAGTCATCTAAATCGCATTTTAGTAAGAATATGTCAATATCATTGAAATTTGACTGTTCGAGAAAAGATGAATAAGGGGATTTAGTATAGATGGCAAATGGCCGACATCATGTAGCTCCTTCACATGAAAACCCAACAAAATCCCACGTTTTCTTGCTTTGAGTTTTAAATATCATAACACAAACCATTTAACTAGACTTTCACTGCTAAAAACCACTCAAATCTTCCACACCTCAATCTCCTTCACCTTATAACTAGAATGACTTGTATTGAAGAGTTCATTCAATTGTGACCATTAGCATAAACCTCCAACCACAAGAAGCTTCTTTAATCACCAAGATACATGAAACCTTAAATTTTATGGGTGACAAGATCTTAGTAACACAAGCTTCAAATCTTGGTATGTGGAAACTAAGAGCTCTCTATTCATCAAGACAAGGCAAGAGTAATGAATGATCATAGATGTACAAACATTGGCAAGATAAATTCTCATCATTGCATTGCTATGCTCAAGTTTAATTGAATTTCCGGATAAAATGCCACCCATCTCCACTTCCAAATCTCTGCAAGGTCACAAAATGAGGTCATGAGGTTTGGCAGGAGGGGAAGTTGTGAAGATGGTAGGCAATTTAGCTTGATCATAATACACCTTGGACCGTTATTTTACAGAGGAGACGACAAGGATCATCAGAATGCGCAATGTGGGCAACCAGGATCCATCCTGCCCCTCTTGGAATGTGGCTCGGGCGAGGAAGTTACTGAACTACTTGCCGCGGACCATGAGCTGTTTGAGCTATTGTCAGAGCTGAATGATGCGTCTATAACCCCAGTTGGACTCCCTGGCAGGGACCCAAATTTGCGCTTGTTGGATAGGTGAGCCTGGCCGTGGGAGGTCAGGGTTTGGATGAATTCACAGCATTCACTCACCTTCTCCTGAAAAACACAAGCAATCAGTTTGGTCTACTGAAAGATGTCAAGCAATTAAACTTGTTTAAACATTGTGAGAGACAGATTTAAGTGTTGGAATGACAAACCTTGTTTATCTTGAGAATGCCCAAAAGCTGATTTTTGAATTGATCACCAATGCTGGGCTGTAGATGGCTGATGACATGGAGCATTGTGGCGGAGGCCATCACAGAGGGAGGATACGACATGTTCCTAGAATCTGATGTATCAAACTATCAGCATTGACCTAGTCAAACATGAGAATGTCACCAAAACATTGTTGGGTGATGAAGGTGGCTTACCAAAGAGAGACAAGAGTATGACAAGCTCACATCTTTGAATGAATTCTCCATAGATGAGGCTTGACCAGCCAAGCTTGCTAGTGAACTGATCCAGAAATGTAAGTGGGTTCACTGGGTTCATCTTCCATTCAAGAGCTGACAGCACCAAAATTTCCATCTTCTGAATGGTTTTAGCCTCGAACACATACTTAGTCTCCCCAACCTAACCACAGTATCACAGCTCAAGTCAGTCACAAAACTGTAAAGATCACAGCTTTTCAATGCCAAAAGGCCCAAAACATACACATTAACACCCATCTGAATCTAATCAAGTTATCAAACCTAGACTCAGCTGATTTGAGAATAAGCAAAGATGGGTACATACTTGGAGGTCTAGTAGAAGTGGAACATGAATCTCTTCAACTTTGGCAGCTAAGGACAAACAAGCTACTGCAGCAAGCTGTGTCATCCATGGCTTCTCTCTTTGGAAAGATTGCTGCAAGCTGAGGAAGATGAACCTATCCAGATAGTTGACTGCCAGAATAGCAGTCAAAGCACTGAATGAGTAGAAAGATTGAACCTTTAGGATCCAGTCCACAGCCCCATGTCTAGATTCAACCAAAGCTTCATCCTTTTCAATGCTATGAAACATATGACTCTTCCCCTCTTTGAAGAAGAATTGATTCAGTTCATCATCATCAGACAACGCTATTTCTGGAAGTTCAAACATTGGATATCTGAAGTAGCTAACACAGGCCTCTGATGATTCCACCACATCTCCATCTTCATCTTCCCATTGCTCTTCTGAGCAGTACAGATCATCTTCCAAGAACAATGGTGGTGTGTCCTGGTTCAAAGACATGGTAAAACTTCCGGGTTATGTTAATTTCTTTAGATCTGAGGTTCAAAAAGCTCCATTCACTGCATAGTGAGGTCTAACAAGATGAGGATGATAGAGTAGCCCATGGACAAGGACAAGGACATGGACATCTCTCTCTCTCTCTATAGACTGTGCTTTTGAGCAGAGAGAGGAGAAGAAAGGAGGGATGGAATGGAAGAGAAACAGTTTTGCTAGCTGTTTTTGAAGACTGTGTTTCAGCGTGAGGGAGTGGACTAGTGGAGTGAGTGGAGCTTTAATGGTGGAGATGAGAGAAGAGAGAGTTTGAATTTGTTACAGGTTCGCCCACCAAGTTTTAGACTTGATCAATGGGGCCTTGCCATGTAAGGGTGTGGAACAGCTCAGTCTGACACTTGTCATCACAATATCTTCCTGATTGCTAGGTCCCACCTAACCCAATTAAACAAAATAACTAAACAACAATACATTTCCTAATTATTTAATTATAAATTTTATTTAAATTTATGATCATTCTTTTCAAAGAAAAAGAAAAGCTTATAGGAAGAGCAAAAGCCACCACTGCATGCTTATTGACAACTCTTTTGCAGTCTCCATGCCAAAAAAACAAAGCATACAAATACAACAAAAATCAATATAAGAAAACAAAGAACAAAAAAACAAAACTCTCTTTTCTTTTCTTTCCCTTTCCTTTCCTCCCTTTTCTTTTTTTTTTATATTTTTTTTCTGCATTTCAAATTTCAGCAATTGAATCTTTTTCACTGTCAGTTGATTTTCAATCCTTAGCACCAGAATGAGTAAAGTCTGGTTATGTCCGTCTGGCTGAGGAATGAATGAGAGAAATTGTGATAAACTAAGTGGAGTTCCAAAGCTTTCAGCCTTTAGGTGGTCATCAATGGAGGGAAGAGATGGGTGGCTGCTAGGGTTCATCCGTTTTCTCTGCAGCGCAGACTACTGCAGTGGCCTGTTGCTTTCATTTTCTCTTCTTTCTGGGGTTTTGGGTTGGCTCAAGAATCAAAGAAAATTGGGTGATGGGTCATGGGAGGACAAAAGAGTTGGAGTGGATTTGGGGATTTTTTTTGGAGGATGGAATGGAGAAGATTAAAAATTGAAAGATTTTGACAAATTTATAGTAAATATATTGCATGTGAGATATATATGCAGATAAGTCTTCCAAAAAATATATATATAAACAATATAAAGCGATTTATAATATAAGAGTTTAGATAAAATATAACCATATTTGGTGACGAGGAATTTTGGAGCTGGAAATGAAAATGGAGGTGGTTGAAGGTATTGGAGGTAGTTGACTGGTTAAAATTAGTGGTAAATTTTAATATATTTTTATCTCCTTTCTTTTCTTAATGGTTTCCAGCCCTAAAATTGATCCACCAATAAAAAATTGTATTTAACTTTTATTTATTTATAACCATAGAAAGGGAGCAATGAGATATGGTGAAGCAACACCAAATACAACTAAATGTAATATTAAATGTAATATGATATAGTTTTATATTTGTGTTTAATGCTATGACG
Source organism: Umbilicus rupestris (assembly GCA_963678935.1). NCBI lineage: Eukaryota > Viridiplantae > Streptophyta > Magnoliopsida > Saxifragales > Crassulaceae > Umbilicus > Umbilicus rupestris. Next base: position 11,997,128 of record OY787619.1, read on the forward strand.
TATTTTTTAATATTAATATTTTATTTTATTTTACTGCACAATATATAAATCTAAGAAATTATTAAAACGACAAAGACCGAAAAGCATTTGTTTTCTTCTTTTCAATAGTTTCACCATAGCTGTTATCATCATGTTTAGCCTCTTTTCTTTCCTTTTGGTGTATGTACAAGCCCTTTATCTACTTCATAACAATTTCTAGTTGCCTATTTATCATGTATTATAATGTTTTACCGGTTGGATTATTCCTTATCTATTTGATTTCATTTATCAGTCAGGTAAGATGTTCTAGCAATTAGATTCATAAGTAATTCAAATTGATCCAAGACCATGTTTTTTTACCTTGAGTTTCTTGAGATCAATCTCTCCCACTCTGTCTTCAAGTCTCATTGCTTCAGAAGGCTGGTGAATGAGAGAGAGCCTAGTTCATCATCATTTTGGTCAAAGTCAGACATGCCCACTATTGCCTTGTACAGTTTAAAGAAGAAGAAAATAAAGGTTTCCCTCTCCCATTACAATCCCAAAAACAAGCTCTAAGAAATTTAAAGCAATACCCTTTATTGGAACTCTATCAATCAATACATGTATAATAGAGTAGAGCTTCACATGTATGTCAGAATTCACCAAATCAATCTTGAGCTTCACTTTGTGTGACAGAAAGATTTCAATACAGTAGTTAGGATGTAGAGATATCTAAGTCACTATACACCAAGATCAAAACCCATGAAAGGACATGTCATGTAGGGCAGTTAGCAAAAGAAGAAGTTGTGCAAGAAAAGAAGGGTTCAAACTTCAAATCCATTATGATGCGCACAGTGCAACAAGAGTGCAGTGGAGTGGAGCCCCAAGGAAGGATTGTCTTTCCCAGCTGGATTAAGGGACCCTACTAAGACTAATAGTCTCTGACCTCTAATGATAGTGCTTGTCCCTAAATGACTAATGCAACCATCCACAATCATAGGTGGGCACAAGTCAAGCTTCCTTTATTATTGTGTGTGAAAACTCACATTGTGCTTCCTGAGGTTTCTGTGTAGGAAGATTATTTAAAGGGGGTCAAGACTCATATAACTCAAGAAGACATAAAAGCTTGAACAAGTTTTGTATGTACAAATTCTAAAACCCAAGCGGGGATGTGCACTTGTGCAGACGGCTATCATCATGCAGTTTACAGTTTTGGGAGCACAAGGTTCTGGCCAAAACTAGCATTGACCATGTATTCAAATTTACAAGCCCCAATACTTTGTTGGAAACAAATCAACTACTTCGTTTGAAGTGTTCTTTAATAAATTTTTCTGCATAGGAAGGGTACTTATCTCGGATGTACGAGCGAAGACATTTTTGGTATGAGAAGTCAATCCAGCTGCCGTCTGTTCTCACGACAAACAAGCACCTCGACCTTTCAAACTGAGGGTGTTGGTCCACCTTTACCGATAAGAAATAAGAGGAGCCAGTTAGTCTACTTTTCTTAAGCAACACCTTAATTAAATAGTGATTTTCTATAAATGAGTAATAATATAAAGCAGTGCAGACAATAACCAATTTTAACAGGTTTGGAACCTAGGATGAATCTGGTCTGCACTTAAATGAGCAATAATACTATACAAGTAAATGTTGTAGGATTGTCTAAAGCAACTAGCAAGATGATGCAGGGAGGTCAATAGATTTTCAACTGTTAAACAAGCCGATAATATAGGGGAACAGTTGTTTGGTGATTTGTAATAGAATCAGTCAACATAAAGTTATGACTTATGAGAGGTAGCAATAGCATGAGTGAGGGTGTCATGCCTTCCCAAAATATATGTTTGAAGCCTATGAACAGAGAACAGTCAATTTACAAATTTGACAGCGAGAATATTGAAAACGCTGCCTTTAGTTTTTAAAACTTCATAGATATATGTGGTAATTATGAAGAGATTTCAGAACACGCTTAAACATAAGTTCTAACTTCACATATTTTTCACCTTTAACGACAGTTGGGATGGCAGGATTGAAAGTAAATATCAAAACATATCGACTTTGTTTCAGGTTTCAACAAACTTCATCAGTTCTTGAGGATGAAACTTATAAAACTGAAAACAGAAGTGTGTAACATGCAACCTAAGAAGATTCCAAGCTTTAATAAAAATACAACAAAGCATGTAGAAGACACAGGCCAGACATATTAATCTCTTACACTGTATGGTTACCAACTTACCATGATATAATCCATCCCACATCCAACTTTATCGTCACGATGCGAATGATATGCAAGAAGCTTTCCCACAACCGACTTCTCATCATCAGCTGATAACCGCTGCCCACATTCATATCTGCATAAGAGCAGATGAGAAGATCAAATAACCAGAAAAATGACTGCACAACTGTAATATCTAATGTAAAACAATGCATAAGTTGGAAGCACAATGCAAAATGTATGGGCATTCTGATGACATGAGATATCAGGGCACCGCAACAACATCACGGGGTTTGATGGCAATCAAAGATATACATTTTCACCTTCTACATCAAATGCAACAGTACAAGGGCAGCAAGCCATTGTTCTCTTTGTCTACTAATTTACCATTTCACAATTATAAAACTTGAAGAAGACAAAATCCAGCTATGAATCCCTTCAACCACTTTCATACGGCCACTGGCACCTCGCTCAATCTAAGGGGATGACAAATGGGAGCTTTGGTCAATTACAATAGTCAGACTATCCCTTCCATTCATCTGGTACTCCCCTTGATTAGGTTCCTAGAGATGCAAAACTCAGATAATAGCTTGTTGGATGAGCATCTAGCGCAAAGTACAAGACCGCAAGATCTCTACAGTTGATTCCCATCCTCATTTCCATAATCTAAATAGACATTGCGAACCTTCACTTTTGGCTTTGTTTCTCGTACAAAAGAAAACTACCATTTGCTGTGTACATGATTTATGATACTGGTTGAGATTCTTCTGTTTAATTGATTCCATCATACACTAATGATACCAAGCACAAAAATAATATAAGAGACTAGAACAAGGAAATGGACGTCTGATCTCATCTAAACGATTTTTCCAATCCACCTACAAGTAAAAAATGTAACAGTACTCGCCTCACTCTTCAAGCAGCACATAACCAATACCTGCACACTGATAGGCGATAGCTGCCATCGCGAGTAACCTGCTATCATATCCACAAATCCTTCTTTCCCCTCTCATTATTTAGCTGAATTTACTGTCTAAACTCATGGGTGACGCTACGTCCGGCGTCACTGTAACTCGAACAAATAAGGTCCACCACACTCCCATATCACAAGTCATCCAAACATTACTAACCACATCAATCTCAACATGAAAACAATCTTCAAATCAATTTCCACATATAAAACACACATCATAGAATGTATCCATCAATTCAATCTCAACCTCAACAATCAAATTCTCACCATTTTCAAAAAGCAAACTTAACTATCATCAAATCACAAACCTAATCCAAAATCAACTCATTTCAACGACATTGAACCACAACAACATAACGAAGCGTATAATCTGTGTAAATAACTGACCTATTGGAGTGGAGAATCTCTTTCGTCAGGTACCAAATGTCATCAATGTCCTGCAAGATCTCAGCTTCCTTCCTCCTCCATTTCTGAAAATCAAAATCACCCCACTTGGACACATCCTGCGGCGCTTTAGCGCTCAACTTTCCATCGGCGCTTAGAAGCGCGTCGTTGGGGCGCGAGCGCGACTCCGCAGCCTCGGAACTGTGCCAGCGCGCAGAAGGCGAGGAGAAGGCGGAGGTTATAGACAGGTTATGGAGGCGCCGGAGATGAAGGAATTGATGAGGAGGCGGTGGTCGGAGGAGTAGGAGGATGAGACTCGACATGGCGGAGGTGCGATGCTCGGTGTGAAGCTGCGAGTGAGAAAATGAGGAAGAGAAAGAAACGATAAAAATCGAACCGCAATCGAATCATTAATCAAACCGACCCGTTGTCTCGGTTCAGTACTGTAAACCTAAACTTAACTGTTCGAGAAGAATGAGAGTATGAGTGTTCGATCGGTCTAATAATAAAAAGAACGTTAAATATTTCAACAAATAGGTTTGATCTTTCATGTTCTCTAGAGTAAAAGCTCTGGTGGGTTTCAATCAGTTTGATTCTCACCGAATAATTTTCAACTTTTGTACTGGAAGTTACTTTCCGTCAATAAAATCAGGTACGTTTCATTTTGTAGTAATCAGGCTTTGCACACATGAAATAAGAGATCACAATTGGAAACCCTTGTGTTTTTTTTTACATACATTCTAACCTTCTCTTACATTCTGCTGGCACTAAATGAACACAAAAAGACATAGGTTGGGAAAAACATACAAATGAGCCTGAGGTTGGTTACACTTGTTAGAAACTGATCAAACTCAAAAACAAGTCTTTTACCTGTGAGCAGAATTTGTCCCAGACGAACACTAAAAAAACCTTTCAAGAACTACACGAAGAAGATGCATCGAAGACTTCACCAACGAGCAACTAGCCTTCGCTTACATTGCTGCTGCTGAACTAACGGTAATATGCTAAGCAGTAGTATTGAGCAGGGAAGTGACTTTGTGCCGCATAGAGGTGAAATCAATTCCTATCTGACCGAACATGGGAACGAGGTTTAGTCCTCTTCAGAGATTTGTCACTTTGCACGATCATTTCTGATAGTCTCCAGGGCTTCTGCCATTTCCATTTGAATTGTAAGAGCCATTGGTGATGACTTCTCTTATATTTTCTTAGTTTACCTGCCTGTCTACCACTGACCGCCATTTTTTTTCTTGACAACTGCTCGAGCGGTATAGTCTGCAGTGGGCACAAATTTAAAAAGAAGGGAGTTGGGGGCAAAATGGCAGGAAATAGGGTTACCTGTGTTGGGTTGGCAAGAGCAGGCCACTCTCTCCTTGACCTATTTACAACTCCTGGAGTGTATTTGAGCTGTTTATGAGCAGGCATGTACATTGTCGACGGTGGACTGTTCATCTCGCAGTCTACATTTTCTGGTAGACTTTGCGGATTCTCCTGTATTCGCCAATTCAAAGAATTAACATTATTAGGCACAGGCAGATAAGAGCCATACTGATCTGACGGCACGAATGTGATTTTTTTTTTAGCTAATTCTTACTGGAACTGATGAAGCCAGTGCAATTGCAAGATCCTGCTCTCTGTGTTTCAACTCCTTCTCAATTTCGACTCTTCTGGTTTCACTCTGTCGCAAGAGATTCAATATCTCTTTGATTTGCTCTTCCATTTCCTTTATCTCCATATCCCTCTCCCACAACTGGCATCTGTTCATAAAGCCAATGTATAAACACCATAAGCTTAGTTTAGGCAAGCGGAACTGACCGCCTTATCAGTTACCAGTGACAACCGGGTAATGGTAACAACGATATACCTTGAGTTAGATAACTGATTGAACATACATTGAAGTAAACTCTTGGCCTCTCCCATTGAACGCAATTGGTTCCACCGGCCACGGCCATTTAATGAGCGTTCTCTTTCTTCTGCTTCTGAAAGTTGCGAGGCCATTGCTACCATGGAATTTGATGATATCAGTAACATGCTTTCGAGAGAAGATATTCTAGACATTCTGGCATTCGGTGACATGGAGGAGAGTCTGAGAAAACAAACAGCGGGGAGCAATGGGTCAACGGATGATTATCCCACACAACATAAAATTGAAAAGATAGGATATAACAGAAGATTAGTATGTTAAAGAAGGATATAAATTTCTCACAGCATGTCTGCGTATTGATCTTACTTCTCGTTAGTTAATTTCTTAAAATCCCAAAGCACATTACATACCTAGATAAAACATTATTTCCTTTAGGAGGGTTGAGCCCCTTTGAAGCAAATTCATTAACCTGTTTTAACACGGCCAACTCCTCGGCTAGAGCAGCTCGTCTGTCGCACAATTGACAACTGTTAATAATCAGGAGTACAACATACAAACCATGAAAGTTAGTTATTAACACATACTAAAAATGGATACATACACTTGGCTTTGCTTCTCATATTCAAAGTGAACTTCATGGACATTCACGATGACTTCAAGTTCATGGTCTAGCCACTTCTGAAACGGCTTCTCATTGCTCTATAAAAATGGATAATTGAGATATCGGTAGTTAGGACTATAGAATGCTGAATTAAAAGCTTCTTCATTGAAACCTTTCAGATAACAATAGACGGTGATAGTACCTGCCCATTGGCTGCATTTCCATTTGGGACTGACACCTCAAATTGACGAATATTAGATATGTTATATAAATGTCACTCTAAAGGCAGTTGACAAAATATTGCACGACGTAAGAGCACAAGGAACATAAGTAAGACGAAGAATAAAAATCACCTGCATGATCTCGCATGGAAGACTTTTTAGATTCAAGCAACTCCCTCAGTCTCTTGGTTGCCACGGCGGCCTCTTCAGTTTTCCTTTGTAGAACCTGATTTAACCAATTTAGTACAATTAAATCGAAGAGGGTCATGCCGTTTAGTTCACGGGATAAAATTTAACATTTTGAGAGTTTGCCTTTACACTATAACACAGAACATCACTTAGCATGCTGGCATACCAATTTTTTTTAACTAAATCAACAGTCCACTTGAAGTAGTCACAGACCTAAAATGAAGAAACACCGAAACATTTACTGCAAAGAAGCACTCACCAATTTCTGGCGCTGGTTCAAAGCTTGTAGCTTAAGCTTTTCATACTCGTTTTTCCGTCCATCCTTCCGCAACTATTTTTTAGAAAATTGCTTTAATAACCATTTGAAGCATATGTATCGTATTGAGATTAAAAAAATACACTATAAGCTGCTAATAATAGACTTTATATTGAAAGGAAGGCATCCGACCACCAGCATATAGATTATAAGAAGCTAAACCATTCAACACATGCTTAATAACTCTTTTTCCGCCATACTAATTGAGCATAAAGTACATTTATGCAATAATAATTTTATAAAGAGCGGAGGGGAAACATTTTTGTACCTGTAGCAATTCTTTCTCTCGAGAGGCCTTCCACTGTCGGAACTGTTCTGCCTCTTGCTTTATTTTATTTTGCAAGTGAACCTATAATTTAAATCTCTAAGATACATACACCCCCATACACAAATAGTTTTATGTTTTAGACCGTTCACTGATTAGAAGAAGTAACCTTCTGTGCCTTGATAAATTGTATTTCTTGTTGCAAACGCTTTGCAGCTTCTTCACTTTTTTCCTTTTGCTTTAAAATCTGAACTTGGTTCTCTTGCTTCTTCATAAGATCCAATATCTGAAGTGTTGCAAAAAAAAAAAAGATTGAAAAGAAGTGAAGTTTACATCTCCTCAGAAGTCTGTCTTGTCTACCGAATCAAACACATAAGTTGAAAGGTGACTTGTTTTGACAGCAACTGCTCACCTGAGCCTCAAGTGATCTTAATTTCTGGGTATGAACATCTTGCAATTTTTGTGTTTGTCCATCAGTACTGAGGCAACGGTTTTGAATCTCACTCATTAAGTTGTCTCTCTCTAGCTGCAGTTTTAAGGTTGAAGTATTAGCAATACACAGTTACACACTAAGAGGAGCAAATGCAGTGTCAGTTAAGATCACATTCACCTGCACGATATTTTTCTCATCTTCCAGTTCCGTAATCTTCTTACCAAAGTGCTGCTTAAGTGCTTCCATGTCGAAACCCCCAACAAGTTTCATTTCAGACTGCAAAGACATTGATGTAAAAACAATCAAAGTCTGTCCAACAGAGTTCGAGACCAAGAACCAAATACTGCCAAGACGTAAGATCACAACATTTTATGGAAATTTTCTCATTCCATATTTTATGGGTAATATTAAACCTATCCACAAGACAAATTCGTACCTCTTTCTGCTCCAAACGTTTGTTCAACTCGTTCAGTTCTTTGTCCATGGTCTTCTGTAAAAGCTTATGCTCCCACTCTTTCTCTGCTTCTTCATCCGTTCCTTTAGGTTCAGATGCTGATATTGAGCAGATCACCCAGAATCAAAGTGCAATTCAAATGCATAAGTCAATTGTGGAGTTAACAAACAAAAACACGAGAGACAAAGTCTAGCCACTAATTTATTTCATAAAGGCTGCTGCCATCAGTGTACGTCATGATGACATATATTGCAGTTGCGGACAAGAGTGTCCGTACCTACTATTGTTTCTGCCATATCCATGGTACGCAAGTCTCTCTTAAGCCCGTCATATTTGATTGAACAATATCCAACATCCTGTAACATGTAAAATTTAGGATATGTGATGATATTGTAAAAAATTTCAATGTTAACATGGCTAGGAAAAGTATTGACCCGTACAAAGTAGACATGTACTGAAAGGTGCAAAATATATGACAACGCAGGGGATATGAAGAGTTAAACATGCCTTAGGCGCAAATGTATTGCAATCTTCGATAGTTGCGCATCTACTGCGGTATGCATGAAGCTCCCGAGATAGTTTTTCATTAGTGGCTTCTAACAATATAATTTTCTCCTTCAAAATCTTCACAAATAGACTAAATAACTATCGTATGATAAAGATCAATGAAAAGATTTTCTACCCAAGATATAACTGTCAGATTTCACCAACCTGCACTAGGTCAGATTGAGATCCACCTCCTCGAGCAGAGAGTTCTGCTTGGAGGCTTTCTATTTGTTGACGCATCTTTAGCATCTCAATCGACACTGGATTTCTGTTTACCTGTTCAACCGTAGCAAACAATATCAGAGCCATGATGTGCGCTGATTATTAAGAAAAAGAATGAGCATTGATCTGAACAAACAAAACTTACAACAGGCTTATTTTTTATATTGCGCGCACGATTAGCATACTTTAACGTGTTAAGTGTTTCTTCAGCATTGATATCAGCTGGGCTTATGCAAGCTGCACATAATAAAACTTTGTAATTTTGAAACTGTTTGAACATGAAGGTATGTCACTGAGGACTTTCTACAATGGATGCATGATTTGTTCATGTATCTCCTTGTTTAATGTAGCACTATGAATCATGAAAGGGTTTGAAATAAAGAATGAAACTGAAGACGGCCAACATTGTTACAGAACTCAAGCCACCATTTACCTATCATAGTTGTCCGACTGTTACCACCAAGAGAATCCTGACAAAAGTGGATACGTCAAACAAAGTTTGTTATAGTGAAAAATTACAGAGGGAAAATACATTCGGCCAAATATTCAATCTTTTCAACCAAACAGCTGACAACTGTGACAAACAAAAGTTAAACCATATCTAGAGGAGCACACTTGGTACATACTAAAAAACCCTCAAACTTCACATGTATATGTGATGCTATGATTTGATTCGGCATTACAATAAGTGCTCAGTTTACTCATCGTAAACAAGCTGCAACAGTAATGTTTCCATTTCATATAGATAAAATCTGTAAGCATGTTTCACGCACTTTCTAGGACAGAAGAAAATTTATTAACTCTCCAAGAACATTCTACTCTATACAAAAGAGATATCATATACGTACAAGAATCCCATTGCATAACCAGAACACAAATTATAAACTTCCAATTTTAAATTACATAAGATCACTAGAATAAGAAAACATTTCATACGCTAAAATACCGCACCTGCAGAAGCCTAGTGAGTTTACTGTCCCTATAAGGTACATGGACAACTTCTTTTCGCTTCTTCTCATCTCCAAGTGCACTGATGACATTACCAAGTGCTAAAAGGCCTCTATTTATATGAATCCCTGTCAAACAATTAGATATGTTAGACATAGTCATTTTAATAGTTACGAATTCAGGGAAATTTATATCATTAAAAATACATGGATATCCATCCGTATATATGTGGAGAAACCACCAACCTTCCTTAAAACGTAGACCATCAGAACCAGTTCTCTTCGCTCGTTCTGATCCAGCAAGATCAACTAGATGCAATTTCGCACATAAATATCCTTCATCCATGTTCTCATCAGGACTATCACTGATTATTGATAGATCGTGCTTGACCTTTTGTTCTAATGTGATAGTGAAGATTGCATGAGAACGGCTATGCAAACACAAAAAATAACAGAAGTCTCAGTTGACAATATCAACAAAAAAATGTCATGATTTAATATCCATGCCGTACACAATTTATTTCATTTTAACAATCAGAATATTAGTTCAACCTCCAAGTATCATAATTGTGAAAGTCAAATACAATGCTGAACATAACAAAGTGCTAATGCAAAATATAACCTGGACTGACTGTTCATATTTGTACTTCCTGTTGCTCTGCTAAGTGACCCTTGTTCCAGACAACCAGCCATTTCTTGCAGGGTAAAGACATTTACTTCCGTACAGCCTGTAAGTGTAATCACACCACTAGATGTTTCACGAATTTGAATGGGAAGTTTTCCTGGCGCTGGTACTTTCCCCATGTTTACATTTCCACTTTCCATTTTGCTAGTGGAGTCCAGTAAATCCAGCACTTCTTCTTTGAGAATCTGTGGGTGAGAAAATTGTAGTTACAAAGGGCTGGGGGAATGGAATGGAGTCGGTCATAAAACTAAGACAGAAGTATGAATTTTGTGATGAACGAAAGTTTTAGAGCAATTAGCCAGTAAACCAAAAATGCAAATTGAAGAACAAACATCAGTTGTCCTTGTGCATATCAACAGAATCTCTATTCCCACGATTACTAGAGACTAACTTCAAAGAGAAGAAATTAAAAACAAAACAATGCAGTGCAGTGCACAATCCATACCTCGATGTATGAGACATGCAGTTGGAAATCAGTCTGATACTTCAAAGTCTCAATCTTTTCAAATAAGGCAGTCATAGCTAGATGAACTATCCCTGTTTGACAGCCATCTCTGAACCCAGTGCCCATGGTGTATGTTTTTCCAGACCCAGTCTGTAGAGTATTTCACATTTATGCAACGACTAAGTCAGAGGGCAAATTCACGCATCATGTTTCTATTGTTTGTCATGCTAGTGTCATGAGACTCATGACACAATCCGCATGTCTCAATTGCAAGAAGAATTTTCACCTGGCCATATGCGAGAACAGTGGCATTATATCCCTGGAACAAACCATCTACAAGAGGAGAGACACACTCTTCAAATATAGCAGAGGGTGGAGAACCTGTGCTGCCGTAGACTTGATCAAATGTAAACGAATGTGCGCCAATTTGTATCTGCATACAATGAAAAGGGTACTACACATAAGGCATCCAGATGTTGTCAGGTAAGATGACTTACTGACTCATGCAGAAAACAAAGGACCATACACTTTGTAGGAATAACATTGTAGAATTTGAAGTTTACCAAAATCAGTGGTTTCTCAGGTGACAGTATTTTAAACCTGAATATCAATAAAAAGATCCCAAGACACTAGGTCAATTTGGTATATATTGAAGAGGAAGGCTAAGACCAAAAGAAGATCAGCACATTTAAGTTCTACACCTCGGACTGATCAATAGCTACACATTCCAATCCCCGGAAACTTATCCACCACTCATATGTTGCCTGCCAGCTACAACAGTCAACCCAAATGCCAGTACCCTTTCAACTCAAACAAGTAATCAAACCCACCTGGCATCCATCCATCTCCATTCAAACCAACGCTAAACCCACCCTATCCCCAATCACTCAGATCTCAACCTTTATATCATTAATTAGTCATAACAACACAACTCATTTCCCAACAATGTCTCGTCTGAACTAAATAATCCCACAATTCACATCATCCACTCAAACCCGATAACCAATTCTCACCTGAGGCTTTCCAGGGACAACCGCCACGCAATCCTTACACCCTTGAACCTTCTCATCTCCAATCAATGGCCTGACATGTACAGCCACTTTCACACAACAATCCTCTCCTCCTTCCATCACCACACCACACCACACGTGGTATCAGCTGTCCACCTTCACACAACAATCCTCTCCTCCTCCTCCAAACTTCAGCCACACAACAACAACATTACAACAAAATCCACACATTATTATCACAAAAAACTTTATCAAAACAGTAGAACTGAAAGCCAACCGTTCCGAACCCGCCGATAGCGATCCAACACCGAAATCCGCAGCTCCGATTCGATCCAACTGAACTGATTGAAATCGATATACCAAACAACAGAAAATCAAAATGCGGAGACCTGTTAACAACAACAGTGACTGTTACTCAGGAAACTGACAACCGCCATTAACATCATTGTGACTTGTCTTTCACTGCAACATCGCCGTCGGCACCAGCACCACCAGCAGCAGAGAGAATTGCCTTGTCGATCACGACTGGTGAAATGGAGATTTGTGAAGGCGTTGTTGATTTTCTTTCAATGACTCTTCCCTGCATTTCCTCTGCTCGCCAGAATTTATTTATTTTTCATTTAAATAATTGACAGCTGGCTGCCTGCTCTGGTCCACTTCTTTGCTGTACAAATTACCTTTTTACCCCTCTAATATTTATGACAAAATACAAAGTTAACAAGAAAATGATAATATTATATATTATTACTTAAATTATACAACATTAATGTTATTCATATCGGTTCAGTTTAGTTCAGTTCAATTTCTTAATATTAAATTGGTAGATTCAATTTCAGTGCAGTTCAGTTCAACGTAGTGTAACGTCCCTCCCTTCGATATTTGGTGCTGTACATTGTTATAGATTTCAAACATTATTGGTGTACTTAGCATAGAACAAAATAATGAAACTCTACTAGGTTTGAAAATAGCCGACCAATAACAACAATAATTAAATTCTCATGTGGGTTTGTATAATTTTTGCTCAATTATTTCTGAATTTATTGGCACCATGTTCACATTAGATTTGAGAATTTCCCATCATAGTTTATCACAATCTTAAATACACATTTTTTTATATAAAAATCGGTATGCTTTAATATGTCGTTTTAAATACTGGATTTATAGTATTAAATCATTTTGGATTACTTCGATCGATATCGAAAATTATGTAGTTTTATAAATTTAATATTTAAAATGATATATTTTTGTCGAACACTAAGAATTATAAGTTCTTCTACAAAATCGTCAAAAGAACTATATTGCATTTCGATCGATTTTTTGAAGGGTTTAATTATACTCTCTCGAATGTTAAACATTACAAGTTACGATCGAGTCTAAATGTCATTCTATTTTATGTCATCCATCCACGGATATGTTCTTTTGAATTTTATTTATTCATTACTATTCTATCTGAAACCTCCATTAGAGTTCATTCTTTAGTTTCATCAGGAATCGGACCTTGATTGTTGAAATATTTGACGTCCATTTTGCTATTAGACTATGCTTTGATGGGCTTGATTGATATTTGATATGTTGTGTATGGATTCATGAAAAATTATGGTGTTTTGTCATTAAATTTTATGAAGGTCTCTTCTTGTTCCTTTGTTTCCTTCTCAAGAGGAACATCCTTTATTATGTGTCCCAAAACATCCCAAATCTTCCTTTTGAGCAGCCCTAATAAAGGGGTCCCTTGTATATTAGAGTGACCCATCCATTACAATTTGATGTCCACCAATCAACCACATAAATGTCCCGCTTTTAATCAATCCACAACTTGGTTTTGTGATGAGAAGTATCAGTGAATTAGACTGAAAATAAACGACACAAGAATTTATGTGGTTGACTAATAGTGTGTTGGCTACGTTCACGGACAGGAAGAGATGAATTCTATTCGGATCAGAGTGTATGTTTTTAGCGCATGACTATAAGAGTTTATACAGTTGACACTAATGTTTTGATGTCCTACACTTTTAGTCTAATCCAACTGGATTAGGTGATGACTTTACATGGGGATGAAGCTAAGCATAATGTATATGATATGCCTTAACTTTAAGTCCGCTTGATTAGGGAGGTGAGTGTTAGGGTTTAGGCCACACAACAAAAACCCTAACACATGCTGCCGTCAGCTTTTAAACCACCTATCACAAACCCTAGCTAAATGTTTTGCAAGAACATTCTCATCCCCACTTACAAGATATGATAGAATACATTCAGAAACCCTAAGACTCGTTATACCTTAGCACATGATGTTGGAATATATTAAGAAACCCTAAGACTTGTTATACCTTAGCACATGATGTTGGAACATGATAAAAAAAAAACCCTAAACTTGGTTTCCGTGATACGTGTTCTTACAGTGGAAAACTACGTTGTTCGAATAATATTATTTTTCCAATTCGCTGTACAGAATCTTATTGTCTTATACGCAACATTATATAATCATATTGTCACGTACGACCGATTGTAGAATTGATTTGGCTTAGAAGAACATGTTTACTTGCTGGCAAAAACATGAAAAACCCTAGTTTTGTTCCTATCTTTCTCTCTTGTTGGCCCCTTACTGATATTAGATTATTAGGGTTTTGTGGAGTTCTTTATTGCTTACATCACACTACACACCAACTGGGATTCATGTGCTTTGTCTTTCTTTTCTTTTGTAGAGAGATTGAGATTGAGCTTGATCTACATCCCATGTGGTGTGGGGAACTCCCACATTGAGCCCACCTATTTAAATTCAGTTCTGTTCTGGTTTAATCAGAAATTGATTTTTAATCGCTGAAATATTTGATGTACTTTTTACCACTGGTTGACAAAAAGAATTTGAGACCATATCAGTCACAAATTGCGATACAAATTTTAATTAAATATTTTGAAAACTCTTTTCATGCATTTTGGAGGGAGAAAAAAGTATCAATTTAGAAAATTAGCACACTTTTACAGATGAGAATTTGGGTGGGCCTTCTTGGGCTTTTGTCGGCCTGAAGGGAGCCCAATAACAAAACTGCAAAGCCCACATCTTCTCAATATTTAAATATTCCATTATAAAATAGTAAATTAAACACAATTTGTCTTTACTAATAATGACGTCATTAAAATATAGGGTTTCAAAAACCGCAGTATATAAAGAACGCGACTCTTCAAACCGACCTTGCGGTGCAGTTCGTCTCTGCCAAAAAAAAAAAAAGAAAAAAAAGAAAATTTCCTTTCTTCTCCGGCGATTTCGATAGAATATCCGGCGACTCTATCCGTTTCCGAGCTATAATTTTTCTTAGAAAAGAAATAAAGGGCTAAAAAAGAGTCTCTGGTGTCAAACTCGGCTACTTTTTGTTTGTGTTCAAACAATCGAAGAGGTCTACAGATCCGAGGGATTTCGGAAGTTTTTGAAGTAGGAAGTTTGCGGTGTTGGTTTTGAAGGATATGGCTCAGATTCAGAGGCAGAATCAGCAGCAGGTGCAGGTTTCGGGAGTGAATGGATTGAGTGGGACGGCGGGCACGGCTGGGGCTAGTGTGGTTCAGGCTCCGGCGCCGTTTATGACGACGCCGTTGTACGTTGGGGATCTGGACTCGAACGTGACGGACTCGCAGCTATATGATTTGTTCAGTCAGATTGGGCAGGTTGTGTCGGTTAGGGTTTGTAGGGATTTGAGCACTGGGTTGTCGCTTGGGTATGGATACGTTAACTTCACCAGTGCGCAGGATGGTTAGTCTCAAAGCCTTAACTTAATGGTTTTATTGAGTTTTTGTTTACACTGATTTTTGTTATGAATAATTGTCTAATAATAGGGCATGCATTGAATTAACCTAATGGTCATGATTAGGTTTAGTAGATTTGCGTTGTTTAGGTTTTAGCCATTTCTTCTCATATGCATTAGATGACGCATGGCAATGTTAACTACTCCTGTGGATAAAAGTCAGTATTGATCTCAGTTTAGATTTTCATTGTGGCAGTGTGTTATCATTTCGTAATATAAAGGCTGTGAATAAAAGAGTTATCAGTAGTTTATAAGATTGAAAATAGACTTTGCTTCTTGCTGACCCGAGTCTTGATTCCAAACAGGGTAGTTTTTAAATTCCTCAAATCATAATCTGACGAAGTGTTGAATGTTATCAACCCGTTTTAACTATAATTTTATTGATTCGTGGGTGAAGGTAGTTTTTACCTCAGACTATGTAAAGAGGCTGATTTGTGAATATGTAAACAGCTTCATTTATATGGAATATGTGATACGAAATGAGTTCCATGTGTATTTCAAAATGAAAAGTTCAGGACTTGTAATTTTAGAAAAGGCTAGGTAATTTATTCTTGCAATATATCGATTCTAAACAATTATGATTGGTTGAACTACTCATCCTCGCTCATTAATGACAAAACTGTCAAATGTGTAATGAGCTAATTCTTGCGTGTTTTTATGTGTTACCTTCTTCTTGGAGCTCTTATAGTTTTATTGTTCCTTTCACGGGTATGATATTCTACTAGGTGCCCCGGATGATTATTTTGTTTCATGCTACTCTGAGCAACACTCTAGTAGAGTCAATAGATTTTTACATCGAGATGTATTTAGTCAGCTGGGCTTTCTCTCTTTGAAAAAGTAAATGTTACCTATACTGATAGAGATAGTAAATCTTTGCCCATCATAATTTGTGCTTTTATTTTTGTGAATTCAGCAATGAAGGCAATTGACGATCTGAACTTCACTCCTCTCAATGGAAAGGCTATCAGGGTAACACATTCCCACCGAGACCCCACTACAAGAAAAAGTGGAACAGGAAACATTTTTATCAAGGTTTGCTCTTTGATCTACACAGTTTGACACTTTCATCATCATTGGGCATCTTGCTAATGAGGTGTCACTTATGTCATACCAACTTAGAAAGAATAAAATAATGCTTTAGATTCTGCTGCATATACAACTTATCTGCTGAAGTTCTGAAAATGTGGCTATTTGTTAGATAAAGTTTATTTGTATGTGCTTGCAGAATTTGGACAAGACAATTGACAACAAAGCGCTACAAGAAACATTTTCCATGTTTGGTCCCATTGTTTCTTGCAAAATAGCTATTGATTCTTCGGGACAATCCAAAGGATACGGGTTTGTGCAATTTGAGAATGAAGAATCTGCTCAAAGTGCAGTGGAAAAGTTGAATGGCATGCTGATCAATGACAAACAAGTTTATGTCGGACCTTTCGTTCGCAAGCATGAAAGAGAATCATCATTGAACAACACCAAGTTCACCAATGTTTATGTCAAGAATCTCTCAGAGACAACAACTGATGAAGACTTGGATAGAATATTTGGGGAGTATGGAAAACTCACAAGCTATGTGGTGATGAAGGATGCGAATGGAAAATCCAAGTGTTTTGGTTTTGTAAACTTCGAATATCCAGATGATGCTGCTCGTGCTGTAGAGGCCTTAAATGGGAAGACATTTGTTGATAAGGAATGGTTTGTTGGAAAAGCCCAAAAAAAGTCTGAGAGGGAACTTGAACTGAAAGGTCGTTTTGAACAGAGTTTGAAGGAAACAGCTGACAAGTATCAAGGGGTGAACTTGTATGTCAAGAATCTTCATGAAAATATCGATGATGAGAAACTGAAGGATTTATTTTCTGAATTTGGCACAATCACATCATACAAGGTTGGTTGTGAATTCGTGCGATATATCTTTGACTAAATTAACCAAATGGGAAGTGCATCGGTAGAATTAGATTGATGCCTCATATAGTTTTTGTCATTTTATAGGTTATGTGTGATCCTAATGGGATAAGCAGAGGTTCAGGTTTTGTTGCTTTCACCACTCCTGAGGAAGCATCCCGAGCTGTATGTTTATAGAAGTTCTTACTCTCCAAATCAGTTATTGATATCAAATACCTGCTTATTAGAAATCGGTTTGTACAGCTTGCAGTAATGAATGGGAAAATGGTTGTCAGTAAGCCCCTCTATGTTGCGCTAGCTCAGAGGAAAGAAGAGAGAAAAGCCAGGTTGCAGGTATAAGTTTTATTAGAAATAGATGCGTCATTGGTCTTTCAGATACATCCACCAAA
This sequence comes from Umbilicus rupestris, assembly GCA_963678935.1. Taxonomy (NCBI): domain Eukaryota; kingdom Viridiplantae; phylum Streptophyta; class Magnoliopsida; order Saxifragales; family Crassulaceae; genus Umbilicus; species Umbilicus rupestris. Next base: position 12,014,929 of record OY787619.1, read on the forward strand.
CTGCTGCTCATGTTATTGGAAATATTTATCTTTGAGTGTGCTTTTTTAAAAAAACTATATTCAGTTTGTACGACTCCAGGTGCTTTTTCTCAGCGGTTTGCATTTATATCAGATTTTCCCTTATTTTACTTTTAATGTAATAATTCAATTCATGCAGGCCCAGTTCTCACAGATGAGGCCTATTCCTATGGCTCCTCAAGTTGGACCTCGTATGCCTATGTATCCACCCGGTGCTCCTGGGCTTGGCCAACAGCTCTTCTATGGGCAAGCCCCTCCACAGGTAAGACATAATTTGCTCAATATCCCAACAATTGTGGGCTGGGTTATTTAATAATTTTGTAGAGAGAGTAGTTGTTTTGGGATATCAAGGTGTTCCCACATTGATCAGAATATAAGACGTCGCATTGGTTGAATTATATTCTATATTATTATTATAGTTATCCCGTGTTCAGTGAACATATTTTTACGCTAGTCCCAATCGCTTGCTGTTGTAATTTTTTAACATTTGGGGATTAAGGTGGTTCAGTTGCCGGGGTTCTCAAAAAAATTAGTTAGCAGCATTTTATATTTACTGTTTTGTGGCATATGTGTGGTTGCATTGCCAGGCTGGATTTGGCTATCAGCAGCAACTGATGCCTGGAATGAGGCCTGGTGGAGCTCCCATGCCAAACTTCTTTATGCCAATGGTGCAACAAGGCCAGCCTGGCCAACGACCAGGCGGGAGACGTGGAACATCTGGGCAGCAGGCTCAGCCAATGCACATGATGCAACAACAGGTGCGGTTAAGAGCTGTCTATCCCTTTAGCATTTTTATTCTGGACTACATTGGTTTTGATATGAATATGCGTTATGTTCAGATGGTTCCAAGGGGACGACTTGTACATCATTTTCCACCAGGAAGGAACTTGGCAGATCCTCAAATGTTTGGCGTCCCCAGCGGCGGCGGCATGCTCTCAGTTCCTTATGATTATGGCATGCGAATGCGTGATATCCCATCTGCTGGGCAACCACTGCCACTTCCAGCCTTGGCCACTGCCCTGGCAAATGCCACCCCTGAGCAGCAGAGAACTGTAAAAACCTCCATCCTCTTCAACTCTTCCTTGTGTTGGGTTTCGTATACTAATTTGCTCGCTTTTTATATAATTTAGATGCTGGGCGAGAGCTTGTATCCTCTTGTGGATCAACTGGAGCGGGAATCAGCTGCAAAGGTCACTGGCATGCTCTTGGAAATGGATCAGACCGAGGTCTTGCACCTCATCGAGTCCCCTGAAGCTCTCAAGGCCAAAGTTTCAGAGGCATTGGAGGTTCTGAGCAGCGTCCACCACCAGCCGGCTAATCCTGCAGATCAACTAGCCAATCTATCCCTTAACTGAAGACAGAATTTCATTTCAACGTTGCTCCAGATTTGAGAAACCACCTGTTCATTTTTTTTTTGTGACAAAACATGTCTGATGCGTGTGAGATTTTGTACTCAGAATTGATGATGTCTTGGGCTCGGTATTACAAGGTTGTTTTTTGTTCGGTCCGACCAATCAATTGAACCCGATCGGTCCGATCCGGTTCAAGCTATTCGTGAGCAGCACGCAATCTTCTTCCTCCTCCTCCTCTATCACTCCTCTCCAGCTATAAAATCGGCGACCGAGCTCCTCTCCGACCTCTAGCTTCTCACTCGATGAATGGATCGCCAAGCCGTCTCCGATTCCCCGCCGCTCCCTCCCGGCTGCCGATTCCACCCTTCAGAAGACCAACTCCTCCGCTACTACCTCCTCAAAAAGAACTCTAACGACGAAGAAGACGATGACCGATCTCGCGGATGCGGTTTCGACGTGATTAAGGAACTCGATGTTTACAAATACAATCCATTCGACCTGCCGGAGTCGTGCTGCTACTGTTACGGGTACAAGGGGACAAAAAGGCACTGGTATGGCTTCTGCGTTAGGGTTTTGAAGGAGAGGGTTGTGAGGAGGACGGAGGGAGGGTTTTGGAAGAGGAAAGGGAGGGCTCGGGACGTGGTTGGGAGCGGCTGCGGTGGTGGTGTGGTTTTGGGGAAGAGGGTTGGTTTTGTGTTCTTTGTGGGGGATTTGGTTCAGGGTGCGGTGAGGACGAATTGGTATATGCATGAGTATGCGCTTGTTGATCCCAAGGTATGAGCAGTTGATTGAAATTACTGAAACCGGGAAATTTCGGCCATGATTGGAATCTGAGTTAGGAAGAGTTGCAGAGTAGGGTTTGGTGATGGTTTAGGGTGGATAGATACTGTAGCTGTGTTTCGCTTTATCCTGAAAACTTTACAATTGTAGCTTGAAGCAAGATTTGTACAACTGTGAAATGGGGTTTGCATTCTTGATACTGTGTGATTTCTGCAAGCAGGATTCTATGATGATGCGAATGTGATTGAGGAAATTTAGCCAATTCATTAACTTACCCTTTCATACAGTTTTTGGAAGTTTAAAATGTTGTAAGAATTTTCAATGTCATATCGGGTTCCTCCACAGCTGTGTGCTTATGATCACATATTTAGTATCATAAACCCTTTTTGGGTGTCTAATTTAGCGCTGTGTATGTTTTGGTTATAACTGTTTGTTTTCGGGAAATCATCCGAGGTCAGTAATAAGAATGTTTGAATCCAATCAATCCACGACCCACTGTTTGTTTTCATGGCTTGTGTTTGTTAGTTTTTGTGTCTGGCTTTAGAAAATTTTCGGAGTTCCAAAAAGCTTATAGGAAGAAAAGTTCCTTGCTAGAGGATTTAGTGTTGAATATCTATAAATATTGGCTTATGGAGTGGCATTGTTTGAACTGTGATATTAGGATCTTATAGTTTATGTTCCTTGCAGGCATTTGTCCTGTGCCGAGTGTTTGTGAAATTCCGTCATGGTCATGACAGTACTGCATCTGAACATGCTCCGTGTTCTTTTGCTCACAAAAATGTTTCAGCTGTGCGTCACATTGGTGTTCAGCATGATGAAACTGTAACATGTGATGTTGAAGGAGCTAAAGCATGTGATATCAACTCTGTTGACAGGAGAATTCAGATTTCAAGTATCTCGTCAGGAAGGGTGAACGAGAAGGATGATATGAAGGACCATGTGACCCTTTCAGGACTTCACTCTCAGTTTCAATGTAGCAGTCATCTGCGTAACTATCCGGTAACTTTCTCCGCCCTTATATTTTTCTTTCAGGTTTCAATCCCTCTTATCACAGCATAAATACAATGTTCTCTTCTATAAATTAACTTTTATTCCATGCATCTATAGTTTCAACTTTTACATAGGCATTAGCGTCTCCGTGTTTACAATTATTCTGTCCATTATGCATCCTTCAAACTTTTTGAATGTGCGTGGGCAGGTTGGATCATCTATGACAGAGCATGAGAAATCTTCTGATGGTTTGATTGTGCAAGATAACAAGTATTCTGATAATTTGACTGCACAAGAGTTGGCTTACATCCTGGAGGATGATTTTGTGGAACTTGATGACCTTCTTTCTCCACTCCCAGAAAATGATGATACATGAGAGGTGCTCAAATCAATATGGAAAAGTAACTTACAAGATCCTCAACTGAAGAAGCACCGTTCAAAAGGAAGGAATATGATTCTTGCCAGAAGTATCTGGGCCTCGAGAAGGATTTTGAACCCTGCTGCTCGTCTTATAAGAAGGACATTAGTTAATTTAGGGATTGCTGTTTATCTTCTGAACTTGAAATGTGGAATATTCTAGCCTGGTGACAACTGTGAGGTGAGTGTCGGTTTCACATTTTGTCTGATACACTCGCTCTTGGAAGTACATTATAGTATCCTGTCTTGCAGATCTCCTGGGCATCTGGACATGCGATTTTATCAAGGCAAGAAAATGTTGTTATGACGCTCAATCTAGAAGTGATAGCTGGCATGAGCTGCAATACTCTACAAGGTTAGCGATAAATGTTAGATTCATCCACAACAACATGATAAATCTCATTTATTTGAAACCTTGTGTAATATTATGATCACTCTTTACCATGACAATACTGAATACATCTATTCCGGATACCTCATCCGTACACCGTGGAAAGGTGGCTGACCTTTGTGGCTGATTTCTGGTACACATCTATGGCATGCCCCTTTTGTAGGATGTCGATTAAGTTGAATGAAATTTAACTGTTTTTATGCCATTGGATGGTAGTGGAACTAATTGAGATGCATTTAACTGTTTTCGGGCATCCTGTCATTGTTGACTGCTCCATATGAACACTAGATTTTGTTTAGGCTCTCTTAGCAGTATCGTTTCTTTTGCGGCTTGCTTGTGTTTTCTTGGTAGATTGAAGTTCCACATTTAAGAATACTAATTGTTCTGTCTTCTATGCCACACTTGCTGATAAACAACTCATTGCATCTTGCAAGTTTATATTTATGCCAAGAAGTAATGTGGGTTTTTGGTCTACTTGCAGAAATTCAAGTGTTCCTCCATGACCTTGAAGTGGACAAATTTATTATCTTTAGGGTTTGAATTTGAACAGAGCCTTCTAGGACCCAACCCATAATGAGTTAGGTCTGTGTTCTCTTTTTGGGTCATCTGCCACCCAATTTCTGAAACATGAAAAAAACAACACATTTGTTGGAACTTGGAAATCTGAAAAAGAGGGGTTAATTAGGGTTAGGTCAATTTGATGCCAACTTGCTCCCCCACAACAACCTCCACCATCACACACACCACCACCCCTTTTGCTTTGGGGCAAGCAAAGCAAGCAAGAAGAACCCTTTGCTAAGGACACCTAGCCCTGTCACCTACAGCTTTCAATCCTGTCTCATACCCATATTTTCAAGTCACTAAAGAATCAAATTCCTCAAGTTTCAATTCATTATTGATTAGAGTGTTGATTGATATTGCTTCTTGCCTAGTTTCTTTCCCCTTAAGACAATTTAGATGTATAACATTTGTAGGTTGAAAATGTCCTAAACCTTAGCCACTTTAATCACATCTTAGCACAAGTTAATCAACACGCAAGAGGCGTAGGAACAAGTCTACTTAATTAGTTAGAACATCACCTTAGCTAAAGATGGGTGTAAATTGAATGAAGGGTGTGCCCCATTTGGACCCAAAACCAATTGAATAACATAGAGTTAATAATGATAACATAGCATCAAGGTCCACCAAATTTGAGCCTTCAAAATTGGAGTTATGGAAATAGAGCCACATTGGAGACAAGAGTCACAAAACTTCTCCACAAAAACACACAAATCACACATCATCATCAACATGAGCAACAAACAAATGAAGTTATGAGTTTTGTTTAGGTTTACACATTTCACACAAAGCTGAACTTTAGTGTTTGGCCTACCCCTAAAGCTACCCCAACTTTTGTGTTGGTGTCTTCATTGATTTGGTTGCATTCATGTCAATCAAAGAACAACCAAATTTCACTAAAAAGTCATATTTTTATACATAAAGATATAAAAAAAGCTAAATTTCACACACATCAAACTCTCAGAGAGAAAAATCATTGCTGTTTAGGGCATGTGAGATGCTAATTTTTGACCATGAACAACTTGGATCACTGTAATTATATCACTCCATAATTCATTGTTGCTCCAATGAAAATGGGAAGCTAAAAGCTCTTGTCCTAATGCATAAGACCCAAAACACTAATGACCTACCAAAAAATTAAAGCTTAAAAGAATGCAAACAAAATAGTGGTCTTACAAGATGCCCTTTGAAACACCACAAATTTACAATAGTTATGTCGGACATATCAAGAAATATGAAATGTATAAAATGAAAATCAGACAGCGATCGCAGTTAAAAATGATCGTTCTCGAAAGTTTTTATGATTCCATGATTTTTTTTTAGCATATCCGATTTTTTTAATGCAGCATCTCAAGAGGATTAATAAGATGTCAACTCATGAGGATGAAGTCCTTTTTCTTTGGTGGTAGGAAATCCAACTTTGGACCCATTTGAATCCCAAATGGTGACAAGTTTTGTTATATGGGTAATTACCAAAGCCATCTTTGCGCTTGGGGCGATGATGCAGCTACGCACATATTAAAAATTATTTACTAACTTTCTTTCAGAACTCGGTCTGTTCGTTGATCGAACCAATTTGGCCGGTCCAATTGAACAGGCCGGAATGCGGACCGGAATAAATCATGTGACTCTCCCTCGAGCAACAAGGCTTTGTCTTAGCTGTTGTTGCTTCTTGGCATGATCTATGCAAGCAAGCAAGAAGGCTCGTCTTTGCCATGATTCAAACTTTTAACATTTTAAAATATTTCACGTCTGCCATCTTTTAAACCACTCATCAATATGAGTGATGGTTACCATCGGTCTCAATGGCGATTTTGATAAATAAGCATGACCGAGCGAAATAACATTAAATCGATATTGACAGTAACGATATATGAAATTTGAAAAAGAAAGAAAGAGAGAAAGGTACCAAGTTTTAAAATCAATCAAGCTACTGGTATTAGCGACGAAAAATGTGGTCGCTAATGATGATGGCAAGTCCCTTTGTTTGCAGCTGTACCAAGCAGCTGAGCTGAAGCCACATATTCTTTGTAGCCGCTCGGTCGCTCACCGTTTCCCAAATTCAAAAGCATTCATTCAATGCAAGAAAACGAATAAAAAAGATTACATTTTTATTTATAGATTTCCCATCTCTTCCCACAACCCCCTTTCCCCTATTCCTTCCCAATTTCTGTTCACGCCTCTTTCTTCTGTCCTCCATTTTGTTCTTCACAGAAACTGGTTGGGATTTTCTCTTCATCTGGCTCGAATTTGAGGTGGGGTTCAGCTCAGCTTTCCAGATCCGGAGCCTTTCTGGTGGGTTCGTTGAGGCTCAATCGGTTTGATTTTTCTGGGTTTCGTGGAGTTTGTGTTGTTTTTTGTTTCATTTGATCGATCTGTGGACGGGGTTAGATTTTTGGGTTGTGTGGATTTTGACCGTCTGTGTTGTTGATTTTGTTTCTGTGTAGGTGGGTTTTTTGGGTGTATGAATGATGAAAAGATTCGATTTTGATGGTCTGAGTTTGTGGCTGATTAGGGTTTTCACTCTCTGTGTTCTGGGGTTGTTTAGATGATCATTTGTATGTTATGTGCGTGAGATTTGGTGGTTAGGGTTTGATGGGTGTTGATTGTTGCACAAGTTTAGGCCTTTGGTGGTTTTAGTTTAATTCCAGCTTGTTGTGTAATCAGATGATGAGTAGGGGATGAGCTTGAGGTATTTGATTCTGATAGAATGCGGCTGTCTCTCGCCGCGGAGATTTCGTTGTGAACTGAGTTATGAAATTGTGGATTGTGTTGGTGCTGTGAAGTTGCGCAATGCTATGGTATAATTTAGCCGAAGAATATGGATGGTTGTATGATTATGCTTTTGAATTGGCTGGTCATAGTCGTAGGTGTCGAATGTTGCAAGGTAGCTTTAGTCGTGGAAATGAGTTGATGAAATCCGGTTAAGATTCTGGTCGCTTCTAGGTTTTGAGTAAGATGATTGTAGGTTTTCGGCCTTAGGCGAAATAGGCTAGAGAATTATCTGTTGGATATTGGCGGCTTTTTGGTTGCTACTAAAAGCTGCGGCAATTACTATCTTGCAACAGCTGCGTAAATATTCGTTGTTGAAAAATCATTACATTACTTAGCTTCGCTGGCTATCTGAATAAAGATGTTTTACGTCATTGGTTAAACTGTTTGATGAAAAATCGAACTGACTGCGTCAATTTTGATGGTCACAGGTCTCGTCCGTTTGTGTAGTGACGTCCATTTGAGGCTTGTGACTCTCGTTTATAGCTATCAAGACTGCCCTGATGCAAGGGCATAGAAGTGCCGTGGGTTCTTCCACAGGAACTATTGATTTTGAACATGGCGCTGCGCCAAGTGGTGCAGTTATTAGTGCGGAACTATTCTGGAGTGATCAACTGCTGCCAGAGATTTTACCTTCTGGCAATACAGGAGTGCCGCATTATGGTTCTGCTGGTGCCGGAGGAGAGAATCTGAGCTTATGGTGTCAGGGCGAGGCCAGTTCAAGCAGTATGCAAAATGCTGCGGCCTGCAGTGAACAGAAGTTGGAAAATGGATGGCCGTCGGGAACTCTGAGTTCGGAAACAGTCACCGGATTTGAAGAATGGTTTAATACACCCACTTATTTGTCTCAAGATAACAACATTCCGAACCTTGGCGGAAATCACATTGTGAATAGACCATTGAGTTTGCCGAGCTCTAGTACTGAGGCAAGTCATCAACATCAACTATTTTCAAGTGCCGATGCCAGCCCTCAGAATCTTAATCTGAACGTGCGGGTCTCTGGCCAGCCCGATGATCGTATTCAGTTTATAGAGTCTCATAATTCATATAGGTCCGGCTTTTTGGGGAGTGGTCAAACGTCGGTCAATGCCGCTACTCATTCTTTTAGTACACCTGGTAATGGTAGTCATTCAATTGGAGATGATGTTAGAAGATTTGATAATTCGCATGATGCACGTCGATTACCCTGTAAAAGGAAATTTATTGATGAAGATATTGGACAGTCTTCTGCGAGTGGAAGCGCAAGATCCTATCAACATGCGGAAGGTAGTAGCTGGCATCCGATACCTGTGGATAACTCCGATAGTAGTTCAAATATTATAGGGCCTAATGGACGATTGAACCCTATCTATGGGCTCTCCTCGAGAGGCATTGTTTCGGAAAGTCTGCCTGACGTAAGCCAGGTAGATAACAGACGGAATAATACAAGAAATCTCCGTTTAAGGTTAAGTTCCTCGGTTCAACCCTCTGCGTCGGTTAATATTGGTTCAGCAGGTAGTGCTTTCACGCCTGCCAATGATAGCGGACTGCAACATCCCGATGCCAGTTTGCCACGTTCACTATCGTTCATAGCAGCACCGGAAGTATCTAATCAGCAAACCCATCCTGCTCCAGCACATGCGATGCTTCCCCGAAATGGCCATTCATTTAGGCGGAGTAGAGGTTCGAGCTCGAGGTCTGCCAACTCGTCTGGTGTCGTTATTGGTGAACGGGGTGATGGGCAGCACGCTGAAGCTTCCTTGAGAATGTCAAGGCAGCTGTTGGAGCGTCATATGCGGGCCCACCAGTTAATTCAAGCATCAAGAGGTAGAAATTTATCTGTATCTCGTGGAATCGGTAGTGCCTCTACGAGCATCCCTCCCAATCCGACTCCTCCTCTTGCCGCTGTTCCGTCTCTAAGTTCTGAGCCTAATGCCAGTGGCAACGCGCCAGCTGGACGCACATGGGGTCCTGGACACAACTTCTCTTCAGGCCAGAGGATTGCGGAAATTGTCAGGAGATCAGTGGTTGCAGCTGGTGGGTCTGATCATCCGAGCTCAAGCAACAATCGATCTCTGCCAATGTCAGGTGCCACATCTTCACGCCAGCCAAATTCTGTATCCGAAATAAATAGCCAGGGAAATCAACTCGCGCACAGAAGATTGGCATTGTTGATGCAAAGGCGGGGTAATGGCTTGCCTGGTATCCCTTACTCTTTGCAAAGTCTCGCTGCTGCAGGCGACGACCGAAGCAGACTTTTATCAGAGGTTAGATTCAGAACCTTGCATCGTCCGCTTACCCGTTTAAAATGCTCATTTCAAAAATAATGTTCAAATTTGATTATGCCATATTTAAACAGTTTTAGATCGGCCGTGATTATAACATGTCAGGTAACTAACATATTTTTAGAAAAACAATACCTAGCGTGTAGTCAGCTTTCGATGAAACTCGTGGCTGTTATTTTGGTCAATGCTTGTAGAACATAGAAATCACTCCTGGTCGAAGTTATTATTTCAGCTTTTTGATCGTAACTTGTCCGGTGCAGATCTGGAGTGCGTTGGACAGCATGCGGAGAGGGGAACCATTGCGAGCTGAAGTAAGAGTTTAATGCCCGTTTTAGTTTTACTAGACATGGTTGTTTTTGTATGTCAGATAAAAAAAATGCGATATCAGAAGAGCATAAAAGACGTTGGAGTGTCAAAAACTCGATAAAAATTATTGCATATAATTCAAAATAGGATGATGTATGCTCAAATCATGTTTCTTGGATTTACAGGATATGATGATACTCGATCAGTCTGGACTGTTCGGAATGGCTGCTGAATTGCACGATAGACACAGGGACATGCGGCTAGATGTTGACAACATGAGTTACGAGGTATGCAATGTTGAGCTCTCTACTCCATCTGATGCTCGAACTAGTAAATGCTGACATCATCGTCTGATATGGTCGTTGTTTTTGTAGGAACTTCTAGCCCTGGAAGAGCGCATAGGAAACGTGAACACAGGACTTGCTGAAGAAGCTGTGATGAAGTGCCTAAAACAGCGCAAGTTTGCACCGTCGGCCACCCCAAGCGAAGAAGAGACTGAACCATGCTGCATTTGCCAAGTAATCTATCAAACCTCTTCGTCCCTACATCTCTTTTTCTAGTCGTTAACTGGTGTTTTGAATCGCTTTTCAGGAAGAATACAAGCAAGGGGAAAGCCTTGGAATCCTCGACTGCGGCCATAACTTCCACACTTTCTGCGTCAAGCAATGGCTGATGGTGAAGAACTTGTGCCCCATCTGCAAAACCACAGGACTCGCTAGCTCTACCTAGCGAATCTCTGGTTACAGGGCTTCTAATGTTGATGAGAAAATGCCCTTGGGCAACCTCATGCTTTCTTTTTAGCACAACTTTTATGGGTTTTTTTCTTCATGTACTTTTAACACCATAGGAACTATGATCCTATAATGCTCATTTTAACTGTACTTTGGTTCTTGAATGTCATTGTGTCATGAGTTTCCTATCTGGAATGTGATCAACTCTAGGTTGGTTTTGATGACGTGGGGTGGTGGTGACGAGAGACAGATGAAATTGTGTCTGGTATTTCAACTTATGGCCATTGATCGGAGATGGTGGTGTCAAGAGATAAATGAAATCGTGTCTCGCATTTCACTTACGCCGGTTGAAGAGAAAAGAGGTTCTTTTATACTGATCGGGAATGATGGTGTCAAGAGACAGATGAACTGGTGTCTGGCATTTCAACTTATGGCTGTTGAAGAAAGAGGAGAGGAGGCTTGCTTATGTTGATCGGTGATGGTGGTGTCAAGAGACGGATGAGATTTTACGCATCCTCATTTTTATAGATGGATTTTTCAAAGAGAGGACGATCATTTGGATTTATCTGATATGCGATGGTGGTGATGAGAGACAGATGAGATCGTGCTCGTACTCATCTTTGAATTTTAGGAAGGCGAGGAGGATCATGTGGTCTGACAGACTGTGAGGTTGACCTACGAGGAACAAACAACAAGACATACCCTGTCATTTTTCTTCTCATCCATACTTCACGTTTATATGCTCAACAAGAAAACCCTAAAATCCTCAACTTGCATTACACCCCTCCCTCCGTGTCCACCCACCAAAGCAAATCCCAGCTAGACGCCACCCATGTGTTCCTTGGACCATCACACCACTTCATCAATCACGGGTGTGCCTATCATTCAACCAAAATTTGTCGACATATTATGAATTTTTCAACACAGTCTTTCAAGACGATAGTAACAAAAGACAGATGAAATAGATTATAATCATCAAATATTATATGACGAAAGACAATTAGGACAGACTACAGTCAGACAAACGTTGTCGCTAAGTCATTCATTTATGTTCAAATAGGATGTCTTCAATAGTCCAAACCTTGTCTAACTAGCCATGTATGGATACAAACCTTGTAACTTACCTGAACTCGGACACATGGTGGGGTTCGAATAATTATCCGTATAATTGAGTCATTTTGTTCGTTTTCGAGCATTATCGATAGTTCAATACATAGTCTATTGGAGCCACCCTGGTTAGCTTCCTCCATGATTGTACCCCGGGGCACCTCACTGGTTCACCCTTGAAGATTTTGGTCCAAAATCAAAACCTTACTTGGTTCAATTCCTTCGTTTAGCATCTTTGAGGATCATGGAGCCAACTTTATGTCACAAACTGGAGTCCTAAAGTTTGGAGGGCTGCCCTCAAACTTGTATATTCTCCTCCTACCTTTGTTGTCCCATTTTGGATGGAACTCCAACGGTGGAGTTTGAAGATTTTAGAATCTTGGTTTGCTTAAAGCTGGTCATCTTCGGAGGCTTTAAGGTCCCCCATGTCTTAGTTTATGCGCGTCAATTGTTCGTTGAAAACTACTATTAATCAATCTTACGAGGTGATTTGTCGTTGGATTTTTGAGAATTTCTGAGAGGACTCTCTTTCGATAGAATCATATCCGGTGCAGGATAACAAAATAGAGCTAAGTATAATAGAGCATCGTTTTGTGTTCTTAGTCTATAATACGATGTGGTTTTTGATTTTTATAACCTGTTCTGTAAAACTGAGTCGTTTTAATATGATATTATACTGTTTTGATACGATTATATTTGACTTTTTCGGAGAGGATATAAAGGGCATAGATAGATACCCAAAGGACAAAGGCAATCTCATTTTGTGAACCTCTCTTATCCCTCCATGCCTTGTTGATAACATCTTCCAACACTACATGTTGCTTCAAGCACTTGGCTCACATCGAATCCATGGCTACTCAAATTCATCATGTCTTCTTGGTACTTTCATCAATCATTTGGGGCCAATTTATTTTAGGGTATGAAGATTTTGATACTTATATTGTCCATATGGACAAGTCCTCCATGCCCAAAGCCTTCGCCACTCACCAAAGTTGGTACCTCGCCACGCTGAGGTCCGTCGCAGAGCAGTCAAGCACCCTGACTGCCTTCGCCGCTAGCGGCCGGAGAGCTAGGCTTGTGTATACTTATGACAACGTGGTTCATGGATTCAGTGCAGTGTTGTCTAGCTCCGAGCTTGAAGTGCTCCGGAGCATGCCCGGCCATGTTTCTTCCATGAGGGACTTGCCGGTGAAGCCCGACACGACTAGGACAGCTCAGTTTCTCGGATTGAGCGGAGAGCACGGGGTTTGGCCGGCGTCCAGCTACGGTAAGGATGTGATCATAGGCGTGATCGATACCGGAATATGGCCGGAGAGCAAGAGCTTCATGGATGATGACGGCATGAGTCCGATACCTTCAAGATGGAAAGGAGCATGTGAGGTTGGTACTCAATTCAACACATCAATGTGCAACAAGAAGCTCATCGGCGCCAAGTTCTTTAACCGGGGCGTGGTGGCCAAGGCCCCGAACGCCACCATTTTAATGAACTCTACCAGAGATACCGATGGACATGGTACACATACATCCAGTACCGCAGCCGGGCGCCGCGTCCCTGGTGCGTCCTACTTGGGCTACGCACCCGGGACGGCCCAGGGAATGGCGCCCATGGCTAGGGTAGCTATGTACAAGGCCTTATGGGAAATCGGAGCATACTCCTCGGACATAATCGCAGCCATCGATGAAGCCATTAAAGACGGAGTGGATGTACTTTCCATGTCCCTTGGCCTGACCGGAGTTCCTCTGTACCAAGATCCGATCGCCATAGCCACATTCGCCGCCGTGGAGAAGGGAATCTTTGTCTCCACATCGGCCGGGAACGAAGGCCCGTTCCTGGCCTCCCTCCACAACGGCACTCCTTGGGTCCTGACCGTGGCCGCCGGGACCCTGGACCGGCGTTTTCATGGAAATGTGGTCCTCGGAAATGGGGTGTCTGTCCCGGGACAGACACTTTTCCCAGGAACAAATTCCTCGTCCCAATCGATCCCCATTGTGTTCCTCAACTTCTGTAACAACCTTAAAAAGTTGCAGAAAGTTGGGTACAAGATTGTTGTCTGCCAGGATGTGAATGACACCATAAGCGAGCAGGTGACATTGGTGAAAAGCTCGAATGTCGCGGCCGGAGTTTTTATATCCAATCTGACCGATCTGGAGTTCTACATGATGAGCTCTTTTCCAGCTACGTTTGTGAATTTGCACGACGGCCAGACGATCAAAAACTACATCAAAAAAAGTCCCACATCGGCCAAAGCTGTCGTGGAGTTTAAGAAAACAAGCTACGGGTCGAAGCCAGCGCCGCAAGTGACGGACTACAGCTCCAGGGGGCCATCGGTAAGTTGTCCGAGTGTGCTCAAGCCGGACCTGATGGCCCCCGGAGCTCAGATATTGGCTTCCTGGCCGGAGAAAGTCTCCGTGACGGATGTCAATTCCCAGCCTGTTTACAGTAAGTTCAATGTGTTGTCAGGAACATCCATGTCTTGTCCGCACGCAGCGGGGGTGGCTGCGTTGCTGGTCGCAGCGCACCGCCATTGGAGCCCCGCTGCGATTAGGTCATCGATGATGACAACTTCCGACATTGTGGATAATTCCGGCAGACCCATTTCGGACATCGGAGACGATGGTAAAGCCGCTAGCCCCTTCGCCATGGGCAGCGGACAGATCAACCCCAACAAGGCTCTTGATCCGGGTCTAATCTACGATTCCACCACCCAAGATTACATAAACCTCCTCTGCAACCTTAACTTCACGCCCAAGCAAATTCAAACCATCACAAGAACATCCTCGTACACTTGCTCCAACTCCTCATTTCATCTCAACTACCCATCTTTCATAGCCTACTACAATGGATCCGGCACCCGACCCGGACCCGCCCAGGAGTTCATTCGGACCGTGACCAATGTAGGGAGCCCGACTGCCTCTTACACGGCCAAAATAACCCCGATCCAAGGGTTCGAGGTGACGGTGGCGCCGGAGAAACTCTCATTCGAGGCCAAAAATGAGAAGAGGGAGTTCAAGTTGATCATCAGAGGGCCCGTTAAGGATGTGGAGTATTTGAATTTTGGGTATCTGAGTTGGGTCGAGGATTCGGGTCAACACTTGGTTAGGAGTCCTATTGTGGTCACTAGCTTAAGAGTTGATGACCTTGTTAGTGTCAACAATTGATCAAGAAATTTAAATAAACTTTTAAATAATTTCATCTTTTTGATAATACGTAAAAGTAAAGATTTGTAAGTTCCGCAATTATAAATTTCTACTTTTTTAAACCTTTTTATTCTTAAATATTTTTATTAACAAACGATAATTTCTGCATCAAGATAAAAAGAGCGGCCGATGGCTCCATACAACTTCTACACATTTTTTGTGTGCTTGTTTTGATTATATTGGGCCAAAGTAGGCCAGGCCCATGAAGCCCAATTCAATAATCTGAATCAAAAGCCCAACGAGTCTTTCAACTATCGTATTTCAACTCTGTCCCTGTTTACATTCTTGGAAGCTTTTTACATATCACCAGATCAAAAAAGGAAATATTAAATAATAAAAACTAAGAAACTCGCATATTTCCACAAAACAAAATCTAGGATTTGATTTAGTTTAAGGATATAAATACAACGCCAAATCCTGAAATTTTTAAACAGTACTCGATCAATCTGTTCCAGAAAGCTCCAGAAAGTTCTAGAAGCAGTGAAGATGCCTGCCACCAACAAGACCATCTTTTTTCTTCTTGTTTTGATACTAGGTTTGTATTCGAGCGATTAAACCTTATTTTTCGTTATTTATATCGACACACGCATTCAATGATTAGGAAATTTCAGGGATCGTGGCTCCTCTAGTCGCCGTCGCCGGGCAAGAAGACGTGATATGCAAGGAACACGAATTCGCCCTTTCCGGTTGCGGCCCTTCGCCATGTCTCTCGAGTTGCATGACCCGATTCAGAGTCGATCCTAGGAAAGGAATGTATGCGGTCGGGAACTGCGTCGACGATGATACGTGTCATTGTCGAGTTTGCAAAAACAGTCACTGAAACCTCTAGTTGTTTTCGTCTATTTTTTTGATACACTTTTTATATGTTATTAATGTCAAAATTACTCATGCCCATATCCCCTTAGACCGGGTCAAGTATCCAGGCAAGGGTGAAATTTTTTGACATTAGGTACATGTACAAAATTACTCTTCAATCACTATTTTTATCGCTTCAAGAGTATCGAGAAATCCTACATGTTATTGTGCATCTTAGGTACATGTACAAAATAACTATATGCATATTCTCATCATGCTTGTGGATGCCAAGATTGAACTTGTTATAACTACATAAGTATGTGTCTTTGATCATTAATATTCAACGCAGATGTTAAGACAGCGTTTCTCCGAAAATCGTTGTATAAGATCTTTTATGGCATTTTGTTATTCGGTATCAAAATTTTTGGGAACTTTAGACAACATTTTAAAAAGGGGTTTATCGTGATCAAATTTAGAGAGTAAAATGTCATCTTTTCTAATGATGACATTAGAAAAGATGACATTTTACAACATTCTAAAGTTAAGAATGTTAAGAATTTATGAGAGAGATCATTACAACATTCTTATTTCTCAATTTTAATTTTTTGTCTATTCTATCAAAAACCCCCACCAGTGTCCGTGCTCTGTCCTCATCAAGAATCGAACTCTAGTCGCTAAAATATTTGACGTCCGTTTTATTACTAGTACAAAGAAATTTGGAATTGAAGTAAAGGGAAGCAAAAGAGGAGGGAGAGGAATTGAAAAGAGAAAGGGTAGAAAAACATTCCAACACATTGAAAGAACATCATCAAAGATAATGGGATAAAAAGACATGATCAATCCTTTTAATGCAACATTTTACCTTTGTCTTTAAAGTGTGGGAAAAACTTGAATCTTTCACTTCTCATTTACTTTTCTTCTGCATGAAAAAACACTTTATTTTTGGACAATCCATTTGTTTTAATTTTGAGAATGCTTCTGAGAAGAAGGTGTTTTTTCATGTCTTTATCTTTGAAAGGAGCTGAAATTCACTTTTGCATGGATATCAAAGTCTTCACTTTTCCAATTCATTGTTGTTTTTTTTTATCATTACAAGATTCCTTCCAATCTGCAATCATTCACTTTTCCTTTATCTCTTTTGTTTCAGCACTTTCTTGTGTGGGTGTATATATATTCTGGTTTTGTACATGTGCAAGTAGATCGACCAAAACGACGTCAAACATCTGAGTGACTAATGTTCGATTTCTAATAAGGCCAGAACAGGAGGTCTGGTAGGAAGAATAGAAATTTTTTTATATTAAAAAAGAAGATCCATGAAAAAACCTGCTAAGCAAATTTGTGAGGCAAAACTGCCATTAACTGAACTTCATTCTAGGAAAGTAAAGTGGAGTATTCACCCTTTTAAACTACTATAGCCAGTGTCACTCATTCCATGGAAGGGAATAATCACTTAGGGTTGGTGTGTCAGGGTTAGGGTTAGGGTTTTGGGCTAATGAGGAAGAGGAAACCCTAAATATTTTCACTGGGGAAGAGTAATTGTAACCTAATTGTGGCTGGCTCTCTTATATAAATAATCATGCATACAAGTTGTGAGAAGGGACAAAATAGAAAAGAAGAAAGAAACTAGGGTTTGTGGAGTAGCCTGCTGTTGCTGGTAACTTGTCGTTTTCATATTACACATTTTGATTCCTCTGGTCTTTTTGGGACATGTAGATGCCAAGAAAAAACAGAAAACACGACACATGAACATGCGGTTAGTTTTCTTCAAATCTAGGGTTTGGTTTTTCCATTTTGCTAAAACCAAAGCTAAGCTCGATCTATACAGTAAGTAAATTACAAAACTGCAGATAATAAATTGAAGAGTATGAATCTGAATCTAAATCTGAATCACAGACGATTTATTTTTTTCTATATTCTGTGAATTTTTTCTGTCTTGTTTTTCTTGTAAAATTAGGGTTAAAAGTTATATACTTACCACCAATTAACCCTAATGTAACTGATTTATCGTTTTAATAATTAATTAAATCAAGATACAAAAATGCATCGAGACACATGTTTTATAGTTTCAAATCACTGTGATTATCTAGCACTGCTGAGTCCCACGCCACGAAATAGGTTATCAAAGACAACCCTAACCCTAACCCTAAAACCATTTTCCTCTTTAAGAAAAGTTACTAGAGGTAAGGAATTTTAACCTAGAAAAACATGCCAGCTATGTAAAACACAATACTCAGAACTCCCTAGGAGTTAATCTTTTGTCCTGGTATCATTGTGTACTTGTTCTTGAAATATATTTGTATAGCTAATTAAGAAGAAGAGGTCAAATCATAATAGTAAATGATCAATAGCCCAAAATATTAAATAAAAAAATAAAAAATAAGTAAATAACTTTAATCAAATTTAAATGAGTAAATGAACGAGTATACATACAAGCTTTAATCGAATTTATAAACGAATTTTAATCGACTAAATAAACTAGTTGTTCGTGAATCTAAACGAACCGAGTACCCTTTGTTCATACTTGGCTTGTTTAGAATCGATCCAAACTTTGACCGAGTTTGGTCGCGAGCTGTTCATGCGTGTATTGGCTCGTTTGAAGGCCTAGTCATATGGGTCGTGATGGCGAAAAATGTGTATTTTTAATTGAGCTGGTAGTTATGATCTGGCCTTGGTTTTCGGTCAAAGTTGATCAGCCTTATTGTGGACTATCCCTATTTTAAGTATCATGCTTGAGTTATAGGAGCATCTTTGGGCATGAGGAGTGTTAGTCTAATGAGCTAGTGGTCCCCACGTCAACCATGTGTAATCAAACATTAGTATTATCCATTTCAGACACATTTTCACAATCAGAATCTTAAAAGCCATCCAAGCGTGTCTTGCACAGTATATATATATAGGTAATGGATTATATACAAACAATGATTTAAGAAGTACAAATCACATCTAAATAAGCGAACACAAATATCAAGATGAATATTACTGCACATATTATTTTTTAATTTCTTCTTATTCTACCCAAACTCCCATTTGAGATCTGTTCTGACTTCATCAGGAATCGAATCCTAATTTACATATTTATTACGTCATGTACTGTGTCATGAGCCGAACAGGATAGAATAAGAAGAAGAACTGAAAAGCTGAGAGAGGAAAATAAAACTGAATAAAAAGCTCTGATAATAAAAAATGTCACCTGAAAAAGAGGATGATATAATGATGGAGATGTTTGTCAATGAGACTTTAAAACCACTCAATAAATCTCCTCTCATTTTATGCTTGTTAAAAATTAGTATTGGGACTTGAAGAAGCTGACACTGTCCCTGGTTTTGTTTCTAAAGTTTTGACACATAAATATTTTTGTTTAGTGGCTGTGAAATCATATCATATCACATGCCAGACCGTGTTTTAAATGACTTGAGTTTTAGAGAGAGAATGAGGAAGTCTAACAGTAGAAAATTTTAGAGAAAGATCTGATCACTGGAATCAGAAAAGGAAGGGAAGAAGAAGAAGAAGAAGAAGAAGGAAATTGAATGAGCCTGAGAAATGAACAGTCCCAGAAGACAGAGTGAAAACAATGAAAAAAGGTAAAGATTCAGAAGCGGCAGCAGCATGCACCTCTCAATCAAATTTCAGGATCCCACCACATGACCACATGCATGGAGAGAGAGAGACAAAGAGAGAGAGAGAGAGAGACAAAGAGAGAGAGAGAGAGAGCATTAAAGCTGCTGCATCTTATGTCGTTTTTAAGCTACTAAAAAACAAAGATTCAAAACCAAAATAGTGCACAGGCACAAGTCATAAATCAAAGTTTACAGAAGAAGAAAATCCATGGAAGAACAAGTAGAAGAAAAAGAAGAAGAAGAAGCACGACGTCAGCATTAACACCAGGCTCTGAAAGTACGAAACTTTATCCATCACGTGACACGTACATTACTTCACTATTTTAGGTCGAGGTTATTGGATAATACTGAATTATTGTTTGTCCAAACATAAAAATTTAGGTCGAGAATCTTCCAAATCAATTAATTTGAAGACTGAGACTTGAACAAGTGGTGGTCTGAATGGTCCCAGTAAATGTGGTGCGGTGGCTGCTATGAATGAAGCGCCGCCGTGGGCGGCGGAGGGTGGTGAGTTGGATTGAAGAGTGGTCTGGGCGTTGGTGATGGTGTCAGTGAAATGCTGTCAGGAGAAGTGAAAGAGAAATATATTTTTAAGAGTCACGGGGCTGCCTCGAAGTTGTAGATGTGCAGTTCCACTTCTTTAATTTCTCTTACTAAAACTCTTGTGTCATTTATTTATTAGCAATTGACATCCAGACACATATTCCCTTCAACTTCTCTCTCTCTCTTCACCCAAGATGTGCCCTATATTCATTTAATTACCCTACAAGTTATGATGATAGTCTTATACAAAGTTTCAATAATTCAAGAAGAATATTTTATTTCTTATAACTTAATATAACACAGTTACAAATGAGAGATCATCAAAAAGCTAGTATATTTCTACTTTGCTGCAGAAGCTAAATATAATCATCCTTTAATAGAAATCCATCGTCAGAACCTTCTGCGAGACAAATGACAACTTCTGCCTTAAGATAGAGAACTGTCGATGCCTCCATACCCCTGGCCTCAGCCTATCGCGTTATCACGATTTTGATCAGTTAAAATAATCGCATTTTAAAACCTCCAAAACCCACAAATTTGACACCAAAATAAATCATGAAATCCTTTTTATATTGATGAAGAAATAATTTGAGACTTACCCTATATGAAATAGTAAGATTGTTCTTCAACAAGGTTTTTGGCCTACCCCTTTTACCATATATGAAGTTCACTAATAGTCAGTCGCTTAAAGCGATCATATGCGACCGTTATAACGCGATTATCAAAAATTATACTAATCGCATAAATACTCCTAGGCAACTCCGCGTAAGCGATAAGCCTAAATGAGTCATTTAAGAAAGCAAATGCGATGGTTATCATTTAACAGTTGTAACTCTGTCGCGTATATTTTAAAATTAAACTGTCACGTCTACACATGAAATTTTAAAAAAATCGAACATAAATGAGTATGTTGCATTAATGATGGTTGGCGCAACAACTTTCACTTACGCGACTAACATTAGTAGTATCAGTAGCATGAGATATTTCATATTTAGTGGAGCAGTGAATTAGATTTGATTAGAAACATTTAGTTGTTGTGAGCTTCCCATGTACATTGGATTTTATGTTGTTTGAGTTATTGTTTAGAACCAATTTTTTATCTTCTTTGGGTTCAGGTGTTTGAGCGGTACTAGATTTCTCAAATAGTGCTCAAATGATTTAGCAATATTGTTGTTTCTTTATCTGTTACAGGTTAAAATGGATAAAAGTTGGATAGAGCTGGATAGATGTGATCGTCGTTACTTAAAATGGATTGTCAGTTTTATTGAATTTATCAAGCAGAACAAAGTTATCAGTACACATCAATGTCCTTGCAGACACTGTAGGTTTCATAAAGAGAGAATTATATTGGAAGAAATGTATGAACATTTTTTATTCGAAACATATGATGCGGGAATACACCAAATGAACATCGCAGGGGAAATCAATGATGGACCTTCATTGTATAGGATGAGAAGATAATACATTGCCAAGATGAATGGAGACATTATTTTGCTTGAGTCGCATCAGGTGTATTTTGGTGTACTGTAAGTACAATTAAAAGTTTTACAACAAATGAAATATGTACCAGTTTTTTGACGATCTTCCATTTATAATTATTTCATGAGTCTTGTAGAATAAGACACTCTCTCTCTTCCATTCCACACCTTCCATCATCTTTACTCCTCTCTCCCTTTCTTCTTCTTTCTCTTCCAGAATCCACCATTTACAGCTTCCATCACCCTCTTCATCATCAGAGGAAAAATGGCGTTGATACTGGAAAACAACAGCAGCAGCTACAGCTACGATGACGTCATTCTCTCCCTCGAATCTAACAAATCTGTCCCCGCCCCATTCCTCACCAAAACCTACCACCTCGTCGACGACTCCTCCTCCGACCACATCGTCTCCTGGGGCGAAGACCACTCCACCTTCATCGTCTGGCGCCCACCGGAGTTCGCTCGCGATCTTCTCCCCAACTACTTCAAGCACAACAACTTCTCCAGCTTCGTCCGCCAGCTCAACACCTACGTAATTAATCTCCCTCATCCCTCCGATTTCATCGTTATGCGTGCTTGTGATGTGATCTGTTAAATGGGGTTTTAGGGTTTGTCTGATCTGAGATTTTGGTGATGTTTTTGTGTTCTAGGGTTTCAGGAAGATAGTGCCGGACAGATGGGAGTTCGCGAACGAGTTTTTCAAGAAGGGCGAGAAGCATCTGCTCTGCGAGATTCACCGCCGGAAAACATCTCAGCCGCCGCAAGTGTCGATCAACCACCACCATCACCACCACCAGATCAGCCAGTACGCGCACCAGTTCGGATTCGGTCCTCAGAGCCACTTCTCATATCCAAGTCCGGCCAGCATCTCGCCGCCCGACTCCGACGAGAACATCAACATTTGGGGATGTGACACTGAAATGTCGCATCCCCAAGTCGCCACGGGGATGATCAATAACGGCGGCGGCGAGGCTGTGGCGCTCTCCGAGGATAATGAGCGGTTGAGGAGGAGCAATAACATGCTTATGTCGGAGCTGGCGCATATGAGGAAGCTGTATAATGACATCATCTACTTTGTGCAGAATCATGTGAAACCGGTGGCTCCAAGCAATTTGTATCATCACCCTACGTCACCGCGCGTCATAACTTCTATGAATGAGATTCAGGCTATGCCCTGCGGCCGCGCCGCCGCCGGAAGAGTTGGCAACTTTGACGACTTCAGTAACTCGCAGAGCTCGGTCACATTGGCGGAGGAGGTGGAGAATGATGAGGATGAGAATACGAGGATGAGATTGTTTGGAGTTCCGATAAGGTCTTGGAGCTCCTCCAGCAAGAAGCGGCTGCATTCGGAGCTTGGCCTGAATCTCATGCCGCCGTCACGGTGCTAGACTAGGTCATTTTTAGGGCTCATCTTTGGTACGGTGAGTTTCAACTTCTTGTCTATCTGGGCGTGATCTAGTATCAAAAGATATTAAACATCTGAACGATTAGGATTCTATTCCTGATGGGACGAGAGAAAAAAAAAAGTTCAACTTCTTCCGATTGTTTATGAGTTTAAACCATCCTCCTCATTTTTTTCATGGTTAGAAGTTTCAAGTTTCATCTTACACTCACTCAATCACTAGGTCAAGCCATGTTTAAAAGTTATAACTGAAAATCTGACACGGGAAAATCCCAGTAACAATAACATGGATGCAACTTTATAGCATCAAAAGACCAACTTCAATCAAGTTAAAATCATGGGTTATTCAAATTCCAAAATTTGTATCACTTTTTTCTTGATCTGAGGGTAATTGTTTTGATCTAGGTTAAAGCTGAATGTAGCATAAGAGAAGTTAAGTGTGTTTTGTGGACTATTTTGTATGGATGTTTGAGCAAAAATGAGAAAGGGATAATATGAGATTGGAAGTGGGTTAGTGCCTGAGGATGTGGGAGAGGGAGTGAGGTTTAATTTTGTGAAATGTTTCTATCAAAGGGATCACATATATCACTGTTCTTATTCTGAAGACATATTCAAAAGTAGTAAAGAACAACCTTTGCTTTTTGCTACATAAAGTATAAATCTCATCCTCTTTAGATCTCTCTTCGGATCCCCTCACCCTCCCTATCTGCATATTCACGTTCTAGAGAGAGATAGAGATAGAGAGAGAAAAAGAGTATTATCATTTGGCACAGATCAGCTTAATATAAAATCTAAAAAGAAGAAAAGAACAAGAATAGAGTCATATACTACTAGTACATGTTTGACTCATTGATTAAATTAGAAACTGATGATGACCCATTAGTTGATGATGATGATGATGATGATGATGATGATGATGATGATGATGATGATGATCTGAGTTTTTTCTTCTTCTTTTTCTTATGATGCAAATGTATTGCTTTCTGGGTCTGAATAAATGCAATGTGCTTTCTGAAAATGATATGCATAGTTTCCTTCTTCGCCAATAAATGCTAGCTGTTGGATATGCTCACAGAGAAACTTCTAGTAAGTGGGCACCGCAATGAAAGTTGAGGGAGTAATTCTACAGTAAAAATCACTAGAACTTGTCACCTTATCTACTGCAATATAGATCAGTACACATCTCTATGCACACGAAAAAATGTACCCTAAAATTACTTAGAAACAGAGTCTAGAGAGAGAAAGTAGAAGCAAAGGTGGTAGAGAGAGTATGTACACTAAAATTACTTAGAAAGATAATTTAGAGAGAGAAATTAGAGAGAAGAAGCATAAAGAAAGAAGGTGGTAGAGAGAGAGATGTATGTAAGAATGTTTTTGTCCTGCAATTATTTCAAGACCAAAAAAAATTAAAGTTTAATTTTCTTTCTTTAAATATTATTGTGGGACAGTAACATGCAAGTCTAGGAAACATCTTTAATCAAGGGCTTGTCTTTTTTGAAATACAGTGTCGCACGTGGTTGTCATAGACTACACGCGTGTGTATTTTTTTTGTTTTGTTTTTGTTCTCCTTTTGAATACTTGAAAAGATTCTCTATGAATTATAAATACCTCTTTATTCTTTTATTTAATAATTGAAATACTTTTACGTTTATGACAAACCTTTACTCCTATATTTCAACACTGACAAATATGTTTGATTCCTCAATTTAAAAATTCAAAGTCTACTTAAATCCAACTTGGGTATTTCGATTTGTGCCCTTGATCCTCTGTTATTACACACTTCTTGTATATTGTTCAACTGAAACTCTGTTCTGAATCGAACTTTAATCGTTGAGATGTTTGACGTCCCTTTTTCTATTGGATCACGCCCTGATGAAGGACTTTGAGACTCTTTAACCAGCAGCCTGGCGACCTAAATGAGTATAACAAGCTTGGAACACCTTCAAATCTACAAAGCCAAACCCTACAAGCCTTCCCCAATTCCTTGGCTTCCGGACATCTACCAGGGACCAGTCTGAGTCCTTCTGAGGCATTGTCTTTTAGCTCCTCCTTGATTGTTCATCATTTCCAGGACCTAAGGATGTCATTTTCAACGAGATAAGGTCAGTTTGGCTTAAAATGACCCAAAATGCTCCATTTACGGGTCAGTGTCTGATTGAGAGTTCATGCACTTAAGCTACTCAATTTAAATCATTGCATGATTCATGTAATCTTTGAATTTAAAAAGCAGACAATTATAGTACCTGATTTTTCTGAATGTCCTCTATTTTGACCTGCGAAAACAAATAAACAAAAGGGGAAACAAAAAATCAAATTAAAACTGATTTAGGTCAAAATAAGTCTTAACGGAAAATGTAGCTGCTGCTTTTAACCCTTACTCTGACCCTATCAGAAATCGAGCAAGCCTGTACCTGCTTGTTCTGCAACTCTTGATTCTCCTCCTTCAACTTTGCTACTTCAGCTTCTAGCTCCATTGTATAAGCCTGCGTAGTTGCCATCATCAGGCTCAAGATTCATACTCAAAACTATTTAAAGAAAAAAAACCCTTTTGGTGCATTTTTCAATATGTTCAAAAATAATATTACTTCTTATACAATTACAAATGGGCGATCGTTAAAAATGGATTAAGAGTTACACAGTTTTGTGAAATGAATCATGGAAGAACAAAAATGAAAGAACCAAGATGCGGGTTGAGACTGAATTTAAAGGCGTCATTTTTCTTAAGGATTCGGAACAGAAGATTAGCTATGAATATGTATAAGAGGTTAGAGCATCTACACCGGTAAGAGCAGTGCTGATTGAGCCTTAAAATTATTCATGAATTACCACAGCAGCTGCTCTCACCGGTACAGATATAGATGATACCTGCTTGCGCGCCCTGGACTTTGCAGCTGACTCTCGATTTTTGATCATCCTTCTTTGCCTCCTTTCCGCCACTTTCTCCATTGCCCCATTTGCTCTCCTTCCCTTGATCCCTCGGTTGAATATGCAAGGCTCCGGAGAGAGCGACGGCGCGTAGGACATCCCCGGTTGCTTAGGAAACAACAACTCCGGCGAGGAGGCTAAGGACTGCTGATGAGATGATCTCAGGCTATTTACGCTCAGCGGCATATTTGCCGATTGGACTAAGCCGGCCTGGTGAGTCAGGAATCCTCCCAAACCGGTGCAACTCGGTCCTGCATAGCCATTGTACCGGACCAAGTCACCATGAAACCCTACACCACCAAAACCCTTATTACCATTAATGTTGTCTGAATCTTGAGCTGAATTGGGAGCCTCTCTCACTGCCCCAGCTCTCACCAAAAACTCCTCCAACGTTATCTCCCCTATCGTCCGCTGCCGTTGCGCAAACTGAACCCTAGTTGCACCGCCGCCGCCGCCGCCGCCGCAACAGCCGTCTTTAGCTCCATAATCGTTAGACATATCTTTCCAAATCTCATCCACCGTCTTCTGACTCAAAGTCCTTGGGAGCGTCACCGATCCCTGTCGCTGCAAATTACACCCCACTGAACTCCAAACACCAACCTGACCGCCGCCGTTGGCGGCGGTCTGACCTTCCTCAGCCGTCCATATATTCTTCAACAGCTCCTCCATATTCATCGACCCAAAATCCTTCCCTACACTCCCTCCCATAGCATTCTGCAACTCATCAAACGTGAACGAGTAGATCGACGTCTGCCCAGTCAACGGCAAATTCATCCCCATTTCCGACCAACTCCGACTCAACTCCCTCAAAACCCTAACACGTACCCAAATCACACAAACCCAGAAACAAGCTCCGATTTTGACCTCGACCCAGCTCCTGAAATCAGTCCAACCCACCGGAATCCTAATCTGCACAACAAAAGTTTATACCCGCTGACAACACAAACCCGATTGAAATTTCAGAGCTTTATATCATCAACGATCTACCAATCATCCACCAACTGCAATGATTTCCAAATATGACCAACGACTTTGCCTTAAATGGAAACCACGAACTCCACAACCGATTAAATAGATTCACATGCCGCCGATATAGCGATATAAATATATTTTTATTTAATATATTTGGAAAAAATAGGGTTTATCGGTCAAATTGTTTTGAGTTACGTGGACCAATCAGAGAGGAGATGTGGGACCGGTAGATGGTGAGATCTGACCAACGAAAGGATGTAATTTGGGGAGATCTGAGCCGTCCATGTTTGGAGATTGGACGGTGATGAATAAAAATCTGAGCCCTAAACGTGTCTAGCTAGGTTAGAGATGAGGGCACTTGGGTTAGATCCTGAAGATGAGTTTGATGATCAGAAAATCGATCACATAATATCTCATCTCACATTTGACACTAATTGTAATTTTAGATAAAAAACAATATAATTTGGCTATATATTTTAAGAAATATACTTCTTAATACTCAATATGAGTCAATTATAAATGAGAGATCGTCAAACAGCTGATACGTATGATCTACTCTGCCGCACAGACTAAATATAATCATCTCTTAATAGGAATCCGTCCGCAAACCTTTTGTCAGATAAATGACTTAAGTCAATTAAATGCAAATAATTTCTTGCTGATTTTACACCATAAAGATAAGTGTACATAAGTCAGTTTTTGGCCTTCACCAATGAGATGTTGAAATGTGAAACAATGTAGACTGCAACTGTAAAAAGCTTCAGTCTAGTTTGTTCATGTCAACTTCTCAAATTGAAAAAGACCACTCTTTGATAAATATGCATAGTTTTATATTTTGTTCCTGAATGTTGAAAATGTGGTCTTGTTAGATTCATGCTACTTTGTTGATTTGGGCAAAGTGACAAAGTTTTTGTGTATGTTCATCATTTAAGAAATGATGTCCCTCTACTTTGTATCTCAAAATTTAGGGCAACAAAATAAAGCATTTTGGTTTTCACACCTCAACTCTCTCTCTCTCTCTCTCTCTCTCTCTCTCTCTCTCTCTCTCTCTCTCTCTCTCTCTCTCTCTCTCTCTCTCTCTCTCTCTCTCTCTCTCTCTCTCTCTCTCTCTCTCTCTCTCTCTCTCTCTCTCTCTCTCGTTAGGTCTTTAAAGATAAACTAGCTAGGGCTCTCTTGGCCTCATGTTTATGCAAATGTGCATACATGCAAGCTGGCAATGATACCACTATGCCTAGGTCTAATCATTTACAACATATCTCCATTGGCAAATTCCTTTCTTAGGTGCGAACAGGAATCGCACCGCCTTGTTTACAAATTCATTTCTAATCATTTACAACACGAATCGCACTTTACAAATTGAAAATTTAGTCAGTTGATACACTGTCCGTTCCGTCAAAGAAAGCTCAAATTTGAGCCATGGAATGTATGCCATTAAATATGACTCCACCCCATGGGCTTTATTCAAAATGAGCCTGGGCTGTATACTTGCATTTGGTCTCATTGGGCCCAATTTTATATTTCTATTTTTTTATGTAAGCTTCAATTTTTTTTTTTAAATGTTTTATTTATTTATTCTATTCTATTCCAAAATCCCAGATCAAGAGTGCCTGTTCTGGTCCCATCAGAAATAGAACCCTAGTCATTGAGATGTTTGACGTCCCTTTTATCACTAGATCACGGTAAACTTCAAAATTGATCATCCGAGTTTGAACTTGAGACGTGAAAATTTTAATAAGAACAATGTTATTAATATATATATATATAATTTATATGTTTAGAAATTTATATGATTATTAAATATTCAACATTTAAAAAATAATATTTAACAATAAATACTTCAGATTTTTTCCTATGAGGTATTGGATAAATCGTGGAAACAGAAAAAAATTAGATGAATATTTAATATCACAAGGGGTAGAAACTTGAACACAATTACGTTTCAAGGAGAGAGAAAATATCTCGAAAAATATCTCACGAGTCAACTCGGTCGTCGTACTCCGAGTCAAAACTCGGTACATGACGTTCTGACACGTGTTCTTTAAAAATGCATATAACTCAAAACCCCCGAACTCAAACTCGCACTCCTTCTCTCTCGAGCGCTCGTGAAGTCGAAGGTTGAAAGCTGTCGTCGCTGACGATGGAGCGGTCCGACGAAGGCGGAGAATCGAAGTTGGATTCGGCGCCGGAGGCGTCAAGCGATTCGGAGATGTCGGGTGGCGGCGAGGATGTGGATGCGGATGATTATGACGGTGAGAACGACGGTGTTGTTGGTGATGATGATGATCAGGAAGAGACTTCCAAGGTTTGTGAGTTTCTGCGGTTTAAGTTCAATTGGATGATTTTGAATTTCAGTTTTTTTTTCCGCTGCAGCGTAATTTCAGTGCAATTTGGCTGATTTGTGTTGGAATGTTTGTGGATGGATTTTTGATAGGGTTTGTAGTTGGATCTTTGTGTATCTGTAAATTTCGTAGAAAATGGGGAAAAATCGGGACGGTGAAGATTGAGAAGCTAGACTAAATTTGGAGGAATAATAATGGAGATTAGGGTTGAATAATGCCCCATGCAGGATGGAAATAGAGGCCTCCAGTTTACATGCTCTACCACTGATCTATAGCCTATAGGGGCCTGATGATGGATGATTTTGATTTTATATTGAAATTTTGAAGTTGATAGTTGTCTGGAGATCATTGTTGGATGTTAGTTTAGTTGCAAGATGTAGCCACTTGTGATGTTGTTGAAGCTTGCGTATACGTTGTGTTAGTATGGTAATGCTGTGTCAATATGTGAAGCGGATGTTAGGTTTTTGGGAAGGCGTGGTGTGGAAATGTAGGGTAGGTTGGCCGTATGGTTAGTGTTGGAGAAAAGGATTATGTGGACTTGTAAGGAGTCTGATGAGAGTGAAGAGAGTGTTTAGCCAGGTTGGGACCCTGGAACTTTAATGTTTTATTTGGCTCTGTTCTCTGAATATCAGCAGTTATGAATGTGTTATTGGGAACTTCACGTTATGGCTTTTGAACGATAACTGCATTACAAAAGTTTCCGTTTCCATTTTGCTCGTTGGATATCACTTCACCATTAACAACAAAATCAGCTAGATAGTTCCTTATTAAGTTTTCAGCTACGATTAGGATGCTCGCGCTCTTATATTTTGCAGTTGCAAGGAGTTGAAAATGAAATTCCCACGCCAAATTCAATAATGAGTGATCCTTTCTATGAGGAAACCATCGCCAATTCTGGAACACATTTAAGTTGATGTCTTTAGGTGGGAGACATCTTCAAAATATAAATCAGCTCTATAAATTTTGGAAATTTCAAATTTTATGTAAACCACGCTGCAATTACTATTCAGTAAGATATGTTTGCATCTTAGAGAACGATTTAGTATAGCTCATATGTTAAATGTATGGTGTACGCTGACTTCAATCTGAGGTTTGTATTTCAGGAGACTTTTGTGAAGCCTCTGCCGACAGAGTGGACAAATGAAAAGCATAGTTTGTATCTCAAATCCATTGAAGCGTCATTTGTGGATCAGTTATATAACACTATGGGGTTTCGTGGTTTTGAACCAGCAAGGAAGGCCTCTATTGAACCAAAACCACATTTTCTTAGCAGCATCAGAACCTCAGCAGGGCAGGTTTGGATTGATATCTTTGTGAATGTTCTCTTCAGAGTGCCCATGTAAAGCCCATACATAATTCTTATGCTTTCTGTTTATCTGACAGTTCAAAACTCTTAGAGGTGGCTATTGGCAAAAGATCAATGTTGGCAAAAGCGAGCACCAGCCAGGTGGACAAAACACGCCAGATGCTCTTTTATCTAACCCATGGATTAGGCACTACAGACACTCGGAAAGACACCACTTTTTGGAACCTTCTGTTTGTCAGGGAAAAGCTGCACCAGTTGATGAAGAAATAAACTCAAATGGGAAAGCTGCATTGGCCTATAGATTCAATAGAAGTTTGAAGATATCAAATGCAGGTCTCTATAATACGCATCGTCCTGTTTTTACAGATAACGGTACAGGTATTACTTAATATTTGTTATAACAGATTATCAATCTTTTTAGTGAATAATGATTATAATGATTTTGCTTTCATACATAAAATCTGAACATAGATTTTTAAACTCAATACTCTGTACTTCTTTTGGTAATTACTATCACTTTGGCAATTCTTTCATCATTGGTGATCAAGCTTTTAGCCAAAAGAATAGAACCACCATATCTTTCTTGGCAATTGACTGATGTCAACTTTATATACTAGGCAGGACTCAGATGACAGTTATACTTGAAATCGTTACTGTGGTGAATGGGCTGGGAGCTGAACAATGATCTCTATTTGAATATTCAGGAAAAAGAAAATCCCAAAGATTTCTGCTGATAATATCTGAGTATTCACATTGTAATTTTTAACGGCTATGAACTGCATTGTACTTGTAGGATGCAACTGACTGTAGGATACAATTCTATGAATATAGTGATTCTTAAGTTGCAAAGACTTTAGGCATGTTTCACATGATCACACCGTAATTGTTGTACTTCATTTCGTAGTTACACGGTAATCAGTCAATAACTTTTGTCCACACTTGTAGAGGCGTCAGGTCAGAATTTCATCAATGAGGATGTCATGGATATGGAAGAGAAACTCAACAGCTTATGCAACACCCAACAGGTGAAAACTCGGCCACCAATGAACGATTCGTCTAACAAGTAACAACCATCTGGTAAGTCAGGCTGTATGTTTCCTCTTACAAAGTGGGTGCTTCACCATTAATTTTAACTTTTTGTTTTGAGTTTCAGGAAGTTCCTTGAGACGGTTTATGCAACAAATTGTGCTCGTGGAAAATAAACAACTTAAGCAGCTACAATCACACCAACGGAACACAACAAGACATGTTGCCAATCAGCTGCTTAGTTCACAATGTCTGTCTATTTGGTTACATCTGAAAGGTATTTTATTGTGATGCTGCTCGTCCCAGCTGGCCTGATATAACCCTTGGTGTTCAAAAGGTTGAGAAGCTTCCATTCTTCCATTGTCTTCTTCTCATTACTGATCCGAATAGACCGAGCATTTTCTTGTCTGCAAACAGATGTGTTATATTGAATTATAGTACGAGAACTATTACTAAATATCTTGTTGATATTTTTATCACATGTTCATCCAAAAACTTAATAGTAAGATAGGCAACTTGGGCCATTAAAGTCGCCTCAAATCAAATTGAATTGGCTTTCATTGCAGGAGATTATGATTGGGATAACACAATCTCATCCCTTCTAGAGCTCTCATAACCATAGAATTTTACCATCACACAATCCCTACCCCTCTACGTGCATTTATCCGCGCCACCACATTTGAGAAATTATACACCAGTGTGAATAGGGTTAGGCCATTCAGTTGAGAAATTTGTTATTCTATCACTGCCATGATTTTTTGTACGGATTCTCGTTTGTAGTTGTCTGTAACATGATAATAAAAAGTCAAGACATGACAAACTTATAATGATTCAAATCCGATCTTATGCATGTATGGAAAACAAGGAGAAGCTCTTGTCAAGACTCAAGAGGGTATATTTCTATCTTACTTGGAGCTTGTAAAAATGGTCCCTTGCATGTGGTGTGAGGGATATACTTCGGGGAACAAATAGTAGACTATCTCATACATCTGTACACATGCAAAATGAATACATATATTGTGTAAATATCTAGAGAACATTTCGATCTTTTGTTTCTCATTGTTCTTGAGATGGACATACGTGTTTTGTTTCTGACTTCGCGTACTTGTTCATATGCATACAAAGTCAAAAGGCCGATTTGGAGATGGAGATGGAGATATGAGAGTTGACAACATGATAAAGAAAATATACTAAACATATCTTCAAGGTAAACTTAGGCTTGCTTGTTTTATATAGCATTTGACATGTACCTACAAGAATAGTAAACCCTAGCAATGACCAAGCCAACATTTTATGATCATTTGAAATGGACTTTAGAAGAAACCCCTTTCAAAATATTTTGAAATGAATCTACAAGATTGACCTAGTAAACCCTAGCAAACCCAGAGCTAACATTTTACATAGCATATGAAATGATCATCAAAAACCACTTTCAAATCCATTTTGACCTAGTAAGCCCTAGGAAGCCAAGAGGGCAACATCTAAATCTAACATTTTATATAGCATTTGAACTGCACAGCACTACATATGAAGTTATGTATTACACACCTGCCCTACATTTATTGGCAAACCCTCACGCATGGGGATATCCTGACGTCAGTAGAATAACATTCAAAGTGGTGATGAGGATCTTAAACGTGTCAGCAGGCATTAGAATCATCCAAAGTCAGAGAGATGCGTGGCAGAGAAGTTTGACTTGTGAAATGAACCAACATTTCATGCATCATTAGATTACATATTCTATGCTGGTTTGGTCTCTCCCATGCACGATTACATATTCCCCGACTGTTTCTGATGTGACGTAATAGTTGAGTATTCAATTTTATGCAGTCGAATATATTTCTTTAGCAACTGTTGTATTCAATTAAGATTTAGAATTTAGGGTTGCACCTCTTTCTCGGCCATCTTTGAGATCTTACAAGAAGGATCACTCATCATCTTGCTTTATTCAGTTTGTAGCATTGAATCGAGACAAGTTAGGTTTGATTAGTTTCAGATCTGCAGACAAAGTGGCTACGTTGTTCAATCCACCCAACCACACCCTAGATCATGTTTTGTCATAAGATTTGCAGGACTTAAAATCTGTGAATTATCCTCCTTTATTGATAGCTAGTTATTAGGTTATCATTTTAATCTAATCTTGTCGGATGTCTCTTAATGAATTTCTTTTTAATGGATTGATTCTCTATAATCAACATAATCGATACAGAGAAGATTAACATAACGATGACACAAAAATCAATGCCTTGATATATAAAGCTAGAATTTAAACACTTAGAAACTCCTATATTTGATTAGTACATGCCACTAACAATTCATGATGTGATGATGTTACACTAAGTTTCTGATTGACAAACCCTAACTACCAATTTGCCCATTACACAAAGCATACACAAATTTATCAGAGCCTGATCTAGCGATAAAAGGGACGTCAAACATCTCAGCGACTAGAAAACTTTATTTCAGAAATATCATTGTAGATTGTAATCGAATCTATGGCCAATAAGAACTTCAATTTGAGGAAACTTTATTCTCAGGGCCCTCTAAATAGTGATGCGTGTCTATGAACAGCTAAGATATGAGGGTGACTCCGTGGCTGGTTCATGCCTCACTTCAAATTTTAGTATTTTTTTTTGGCTTTTATAAATTTAATATTAATTACTAAATATAACTGATTTTTATACAGTGATATATATAAAGGATCGCTCAAATGAGGCCTTCTCAATAAGTTATATTTCTAAGGTACTTTGTGAGTCATCTGATCAGCTGACCAAATGTTTCACAATATGAAACACGTCATTCATTAAACAGTATTTTAAAATAAAAAAGTAGTCAAAAAAATAAATTTGATTTTGTACCAAGAAAGTTTTCTATCCGCATCAGTCAATTGGTTTTATTTCAAATCTTAATGATTTTTCTACCTACCCCTTACAATCACACACTAGGGTTTGGTAGATACATACATAATCATCTTAGTTTCCTCCAAATAAAATCTATGTTCATCCACAACATGCATTTGCACTATAGATAATATAACACATCATCAGTCAACAACATTATTCAAATATTAAGAATGTCGGCTGATGAAGATCTTATATCATTAGCTGGCACTCAGACTAAATCCTTATGTTATTAGTCACACACATGTAACACATTATTCAAATATATATGTCACATTTAGTTAAATATTTTC
Source organism: Umbilicus rupestris (assembly GCA_963678935.1). Classification (NCBI taxonomy): domain Eukaryota; kingdom Viridiplantae; phylum Streptophyta; class Magnoliopsida; order Saxifragales; family Crassulaceae; genus Umbilicus; species Umbilicus rupestris. Next base: position 12,049,409 of record OY787619.1, read on the forward strand.
ATCTAGACAATAATACAACAACAGTAAAGTTAAACATGTCCTATTTTCATTAGCACGAGAAAAGTCGTAATTACTAGTCTTTGTGGACTAATAATGTTATTTTTTTTTGAATGGCGAAATAGAATAGGATTACGTGTAGTTAAATATCGTCAATTATAATACGACGTAGTTTTATGTTCGTGTATGATAAAACGATGTAATGTTTTTTTATAATTAAAATTATGTCACTTTAACATAAAAATACAGCGTTTTAAGATGATTGTATTTGACTTGACTGTATCGGATCTAATTTCAGATTAAACATGTCATACAGTTGACCATGACATGCAATTTTCAAAACCCATGTGCTATTGAATTAATCTTAATTTCAAAAGATGGTGGGACATTTTAATGACACATAAATAGTAGAAAGGAAAATTGAACATTAAAAGTAACAAGACATGGTGAAAGAAAATCAAGCACAAAAGTTGACAAAAATTGTTAGTCTTTGTGACAAATATTCATGAAAATTGGCCATTAGAATCGACAAATCAAGGTAGTGTTTGTTCTCATTTGTTCAATATTTAGTAGGTGATTAAGTTATTCATACGATATTAAATTAATTTTGAATTTAATTAATGACAACGGGTTTTTGGAGATGTCATTGTTTTTGTTGATGACCTTGTTCTTGACCAACACGTGGATAAATATGTGACTTGCAATATTTAAATTATAATAGGAAAAGAGTTTCAGCTGATTTTTGTTATGGCTTTGAATCCAATTTAATGAATTTATTTGCCCTAAAAGAGTTGGTCATCTTGAAAAAATTTCTCAAACTGCCATTTTTTTTATAATTTGTTTAATTTCTTGATATCGGTTTTGAGAATATTTCAGTTATACTTTTTTTTTACAAATCGCTATTGTCAGTAACAAATTGTTAATTTAAATAAAAGTAGCTTTATCAATAATTTTTTTAATATTCATTTAGGTTAAATGAAAAGTAGCTTTTTTTTTTCTTCTGTTCTACTCGAAACTCAGCCTAGTATCCGATTTTTTTTATTAAGAACCTATGTTACATTGCTCTAGTATTTACCAACTTTTGAAGAGAGTCAAGTATGACATAAATATTATTTTAAAATGCTAGTAACAATCATATGAATAATGGAGGAAAATCGAATTATAAATGTCTTGCTTCCTCCTCATTTGTGATAAAAATAATATGTTCATTTGAAAAAGAAAAAAAGTTATAAATTTCTTGAGTAGATAAAGTTGTTGTAAATGACATTTGATTTTTATTTTTGACTTGTCAAGTTGATAAAATCTTCCATACTCTTGTAAATAATTCCTCCATTTACTTTTTTTGCCCGAAAAATTTAAATTTAAATGGAATTTAGTTAAGGTAATTTGGACACGGAGGATCCTCCTTCCTCTCCCACACGCCTATAAATACTCTATCCTACTCCCCCACAAACCACAAAGTTTCAAACCTGAAACCCAATACCTTCCAACACCTCTCTCTCTCTCTCTCTCTCTCTCTCTCTCTCTCTCTCTCTCTCTCTCTCTCTCTCTCTCTCTCTCTCTCTCTCTCTCTCTCTCTCTCTCTCTCTCTCTCTCTCTCCTTAAATACTTGAGACACTCACACATACAATTGTGTTAGTGTATGAGTGTGTTTTTTCTATAGGTTTGTAGCAATGGAGATGGCTGCATACATCTTCATTTTCATGCTCACCATTCTCATCTTTGTATCAATCTCAAGGAAAAGAAGCCTTGAAAATAGGGTTGTTAAGGGCAAGCTGCCCCCTGGCTCAATGGGTTGGCCCTTTATTGGGGAAACCCTCCAGCTCTACTCTGAAGACCCTAGTGTCTTCTTTGCCTCAAAACAGAAAAGGTACTTAGATTTAGAAATCTTGTCCTATAAGTTTTCTACATACCCTTCTCACCATTTTGACTAATTCAGGTTTTGATGAGTCATTTTATTTTCTTTTGAATACTCATTTTGAGCAGATATGGAGAGATTTTCAAGACCCATATACTTGGGTGTCCTTGTGTCATGTTGGCTAGTCCTGAGGCTGCAAGATTTGTGTTGGTGACTCAAGCTCACTTGTTCAAGCCTACATACCCTAAATCCAAAGAGAATTTTATAGGACCATCAGCCCTATTTTTCCACCAAGGAGAGTACCATATGCGGCTGAGGAAGCTCGTCCAGGGCTCCCTTACCCTAAACACCCTCCGCGACATGATGGGTCATCTTGATCCCATTTTCTCATCCTATTTGGATTCATGGGCTGGTGGGCATGTTGTCAACACATTTCATGAGCTCAAAAAGGTTAAAAAACTTTATCTTTTTGTTCCAATTTCCTCAAAAGTATATTTAACTTCTTCACTAAGAAAAAAAGTTTGTTTAATGTCAAAATAAACGTCAAACATCTCATCGACTAGGATTCGATTCCTGATGACCCCCGGTGGGGTTTTAGGATAGGATAGAATAGAAACAAATTTTTTTTAAAAACAAAGTCTATACTTTTGGTGTGGAGATTATTGCTTTCCCAGCATAAAAATCTGTGTGATCTCTTGTAGATCTCTTTTGAAGTGGGCATCCTAGCAGTCTTTGGAGGATCCCTAGATACTCATCACTATACAGAAGAGCTCAAGAAAAACTACACCATTCTGGAAAAGGGCTACAATTCATTTCCAACAGTAATTCCTGGAACTCTCTACAAAAAGGCGAAAATGGTAACTACAAAGTCCACCATGTATCGTTAAAACTATTCGATCAAATCTAACGTTTGAATTTTTAAACAAAAGGCAAGAAGGAGGCTAAGCAGAATCTTGGAAGAGATAATAAGGCTAAGGAAGGAGAAAACCCTAGTTGAGAATGATCTATTGGGTTCATTTTTGAACTACAAGGGCGAACATGGCGAAGTTCTTTCGGATAATCAAATTTCTGATAACATCATCGGAGTCTTGTTCGCCGCCCAAGACACGACGGCGAGTGTCATGACTTGGACTATCAAATTCCTCCATGACAACCCTAAAGTTTTAGAGGCTGTCAAGGTAAAACAGTTAGTTTATCCATATTTGTGACCCTATAAGTTTAGGGATGTTTTTTATTCCTCTTTTTTGTTATTTGGTGAAGGCTGAGCAAAATGCAATACTCAAAATCAACAATGGAGGTCCCCTAATTTGGAGTCAGACAAGGGAGATGCCCCTTAGTTATAAGGTATAGAATGAGTCATGTCCCACATAAATCTAAACCACAATCCTATGTTCATATCTTGCAGCCAATTATCTCTTTCTTCATCTTATTTTGTTTTATGAAATCGGATGAAACTTGATTGGAACCACCTTAATTTGTTCATAGGTTGTTTTGGAGAGCTTAAGAATGTCAAGTATAATATCTTTCTTATTCAGAGAAGCTGTTGTTGATGTGGAGTACAAAGGTATATATATACATCAAACTTCATTTAGGGCATATGCCCTTTGCAACTTTCATTCCTTGTACAAGAAAATCCTTGAAAAGATTGTCTGACTAGAGGCTTTGTGGGGGCCATAGGGTACCTTATTCCAAAGGGCTGGAAGGTAATGCCCTTATTTAGGAACATTCATCACAATCCTCAATTCTTCCCTGATCCACACAAATTTGATCCATCAAGATTTGAGGTACAATAATGGAATCTTCTTTCAAACCCTTATTTTGCTTTGATCAACTTGTTGCTCAAATCTTTCTTTTTTTCAGGTTTCACTGAGACCAAATACTTACATGCCGTTCGGTACCGGCGTCCACGCTTGTCCCGGAAATGAACTAGCCAAATTGGAGCTACTAGTAATGATTCACCATCTAGTTACCAAGTTCAGGTACGTTAAGATATGGATCTAACACCACGAATGAAACAGACGAAAAACAATGAAAATTAACAGACGAATTATAGTGGTTCACTCCCAAAGTGGGAGTACGTCCACTTGCCGCTTGCAGGCTTTAATCCACTATAGTCTCCCAATCGGAGAAGATCGTTATACCCTCTGTACTCGTCTCACGTCACTCCGTATTTTGCTGCGATGCATATGATGACGGCTACGAGCCATATATAGAAGAGTAATCTAGGATTTAGGGGTTCCCTATGTAAAAGTCTAAAATACCGTCACTAAAATACTCGTATACTGATGCATATGATGCCGTCGACCTGTGCTCATGTCGATCTGTTTGACTGCTTTGCATCTGGTCTCAGTAGCGCTTCCGTGTAAATTAGGCTTCACACTCAACCCATTACTCGCCTCTTCATTCATACATCATAAATTCCATTCATGTCACACGTACATAAACTGGTATATTTTAGGTAGTGTAAAGACATGTCTGTACAAAATAATTGATGTTGAATCATGACTTTGCTGGATATTTAGGGTTTTGAATGGCTGTTAGCTGTTGCTAAAATGGGCCTGGAATATGACATGTTTGGTTTTTTTATGTGTGATTATGATGTTGTGTCACAGGTGGGAAGTGGAGGGGTCCGACAGTAAGATCCAGTATAGCCCATTCCCAGTTCCAGTTCAAGGACTTCCGGCCAAATTCTGGAAACAAGAATCTTCTTAGATCAGTAGATGCCATAACCAATAATGACGACAGCAACCCTAAGGGTTTAAGGTGGTCTTATCAACATTATTGTAATTCCTGAAATTTGAAAGTCGTGGTGCTGATTCCGCATTGCTACTCATATGTATTCTCTCCCTAGAAAAATTCTAGGGTTTAAAACCCTAACTGCTCATCAGTAAACTCTCTCTCTTTAAGGTGCTTGAAGTTGATCAAAACCCTAACATACCCAGAACATACTTAGGAAGACAGATGCCAGAAAGCTAGTTACAATCTTGAATAAGTGACTTTAAAGATAGTACCTGAATAATTAACATTTGTAAGTTTCAGAAAACCCTAGCTATGGATGCAAATGCAACAAGCAGTTTTATGCAACAAGTAATTTCCAGTCTCTCTCTCTCTCTCTAGAATAGAATAGAAAATTCATCTCTTACTTACATAAGAAGATTTCATTGTATGTTAGAAAACCCTAGCAATGTTTAGAATGAATTCGGTTTGATAGAAAGTTTATACCTTACCCAGATATTTATAGGGGAAGTGTTACACTTCTGTTCATATTTTGTGTACTGACCTACTCGATTTGCATTTTATAAAAAATGAAAAACATTCCGTAGCCTAATCCTATTCATAACGTTATTTTTTTTATCTAGATATAGATTCTTTAGGTTTGGTTTGAAAAATAGTTTCCGAAAGAAGATAAAAAAATTTGTCCAAAACTGTTCGATTTTCATAGAAGTGTATACAAAGTTTTTGTTTTAAGTTTGGCCAAAATTTTAAAACTGAAACAAACTATCCCACAGATGTGTCATGTGTCTCTTTCGATATTCTTCACTAAATTTGCAATATGATTGGAGCTTTAGTGGAAGAAGGATGAGAGAGTTACAAGTGTTTGTGGCGTGATTGGCGACAAATGAAACAAGACAAGGAGAATATATCCCTTAGGTTGGAGGGCACACTAAGAGGACAGGGTTTGTAATGTCGACCATCATTGGTGCATTGCTACTATCTTTCTCATAGGGGACCATTCTGAAGATGTGGCTACCACACCCTCATCTCAAACTTATAACAAGATGAATAATGGAATGGTGTAGAGCTAAAGTTAGGAACCCTTTTGGGAGAGGATCCCTTGTTTTTGGTAGATTTGTGAGATTCTTTTGTTCCAGGTCCTAAAGATTTAACCGTTTATATACTGTCATGTGTCTATCACTATTTTTACTATTAGTTGAATTATGAAAATCTTATTTTAATCTTTATTCATGCATCTTTTCCAACCACATGTCACTATTTACGTATCATTTCTTTAGTTTTATCTCTTCCACTTTCTTTTCTTATGTTTGTAGCAATGCATTTTATGTTTCAAATGTTTTGCACAAACTAATACACTTCACATTTTCGGAGGATTTGAATGCACTTTTAGATTTTTTGAGGATAGTATGTACAAATGTAATTTAAATTTTTGAAATTTGAGCTAGTATGTAATAATACACTAAATGTTCTTGGATGATTTGAGCATAATATGTACAAATGCAGTTTATGCTTTTGGAAGATTTGAGCATGATACATATAAATGCACTTTAATTCTGAAGCATCTAATTCTTCTCAAGTGAATAATCATCACCAGATACATCCAAAAATACAAAGGTCTAGTAATTTCTGAAGCGGGCCTATTTAAAAGGCTTTTATTTTCTGCAATATGCTCCTGAAGTTTTTAACCCTAAACTTATCTGCAGATTTCGAAATTCGATCCGGAAAATTGTCATATACAAACTCACCATACAGATACAAACATTACTCTGTCCGACGCTTCCTATGGTTTTCTACTTAAGGGCCATCTTTGGCACTCTGGTCCTTCAATGGTCGATCATGCATACGCTACCTCTTGGAGGTGTTGCAAACGGCTTTTACCAGGAGGAATGAATATAAAATCTTCCCAACCTGAGTTCTTCTCACTCATCTGCCGCGATACATTGAAAACAAAAGTTAGATAGTCAGATCAAATAGCAAAGATTGGCATCAACTTTGTAGGGAGATAATTCACCTCCATCTTTTTCAGCACGTCTTCTAAACTTCCTACCTGTTATAAAGAAATTAAAGTTGAAATTAGGAACCAAACATGCCTATTTATTTATAAAGAAAACAACTTGACCAGTGAGCATAAATTTATCCAAACAAGCAATATATCATCGAAACAAAGTTTACAACTATTTAGTATTTAAATAACTCATCTTTTGACTACTGTAAAACCCTTACTGAAAATGACATCGAACCAATGCAAGTGAGCATATAATCACGTTTAAATAGTTAGGACAAAATATCGCAAGTACTATAAATCATACAAGCCACCAATTTGAACACAATATCTAGCACGAAAGCTACCATTATGTGTTGTGAGATACTTGGTCCTCTCCTGGGAACCTTGGTTAGTTCCTTCTCTATGTCTTCCTATCAAAGGCAAAAAAATTCATGACTGTGAAATCCCGCAAACGTGCAAAACAAAGAACAAAGCAACGCAGAACAGAAAAACAAGTATGAGGAATTACAAACCTTTGTAAAATAGATTGGGCAGTAACGTTTATTTTTCTTTTTTACGACAAGAAGATCAGACTGCAGGCACAATAGAATTGTTAGGCTGAACACAACGCATTACAGGTATGATAAGAGTGGTTTTTTAGATTACTAAGGTCTCTTATCAGAGAAGTAAGGCTAATGTGTTAACAGACTCATTGGTCAAGACGATTAATGCAACTCAAGAAAGGAATGGCAGGATTAAGAAAATGAATAAGAAAGAAAAATCATAAAATGGTAAGATCGTAGAAAGAAAGGCCGATAGAGGCTGATAAGCTAAAATTAATAGTTTGTGGAATCAAGTTATGGAGGCAGAAGGTCTTATTGTTTACCCAATGGATACTCTAAAAGAAATGGAACCATTGTAGCAAAATACGACATCAGAATTATATGTACCTGAAATACAGGAACTCCGTCAAACCCTCTCTTGGCATCTGATGCTTTAAGCTGGTTCACATTGTGTGGATGTAGGTTGTTAGAAAGATATTAAACTTACAGATGTGCATAGGAACAAAGAGAAAGCGAAGCAATACAAGATAGCATTATAATTTAAAAGGTTTGATATCAGTTCTAAAAGTATTACACATGGCAATTCCGTAAATTTGTCATTCCAATCATACAGTCAACATTGACAGTTTCATGGCACATTTGGCAGATACTATTAATGACAAAAGATCAATCATGAGTTTCCACGTCACAAAATCAGGAAAAGTAAGAAACTAACCTCTAATGCATTCTGTATTTGAACAGGATCAGGCATAAAGCGGAATGCAATTCCTTCGACCTTCAACATGTAAACCTGGCGCATAGATGATATAAAAGGTTTTAGCTTCATAATACTTGAAGCTTTCTAATTGATACTTTCGAAAGTGGAATCTTTTGTTGTTTTGGTAGCATAATAGAAGGAACAAATATCTGTTGCAGTTCCGTTATAAGAGGTGACAGCTGAAGAGATAACCAACTGCCAGTCAAATATTTTAAAACCTAAGATTGGAATCACCAATCAACTCCAAATTGCATAGTCTCTACATACAAGTAATATTTTGAAGTCACCTAGTAAAACCCAATCCCATTCCCATATACAGGATGTCTTTCACATAACTGACTTTCAAGTAACTGGTATTTCATAAAGGCACAAACCTAAAGATGACCTTTCAACTTGTGAATCCTACCCTACTTTCCACCTTAATAAGAAAATGTGCCTCAATAATAACAAAAGAAATGCAGGCAACACAAACCAAATCCCTTTCCAGTAACAAACCTGATCAAGAGTAATCGGCACAACCTTCGCTCCGCTCCTCAACTCTCTCTTCCTCAACTTAACCTGAAAAATTAAAATTCACCAAAAAGAAAAAAAAATTCATATAAATTTCTACTAAACTGAATGTCTGAATCACAAAGTCAAATTCTAAACCGAAACAACCACCAACCTGCGCGAGAAACGCCTCAGCATCCTCCTGCCGAAAGCAAAGCAATCCGATCGACTTCAACCCATTCGGATCTGAAATCAACACAAACTCATTATTCGAATTACTCACAGTATACACCGCCGTCCCCGCCAGCGTCTTCGACACGCTCTCCCCACTCAACGCGACGTCAAACGCGTGCTTTGGCTTCCCTACCTCCACACTCAGCGACGCAAACGCGTTGCTAGGGAAGCTCCGGTTGCCGACGCCGGAAAGCTTCTTCCTGGTGTCGTCGAAGCGGGAGTTGAGGTCGGCGGTTAATCGGAGGAAATGCTGGCGAAGGGAAGTGGAGAGAGAGAGGAGAGGGTTGGTGGAGGGATTGTAGGGTTTGGGATGCTCCATGGCTGAGCAAGATGATGAGCCTTGGGAGTAAAGGATGAGCAAAGAAGAAGACTTCGTTCACCAAACGACCACGTTTGGATTATGGGCTCCAATTGGGCCGGATTTAACGGGCCGAGTTAGTGGGCTGGCTATATTGTTCATTGAAACTACTGAACTGAAATTTAGCAAGCAGACACTGAAGTTTCAGAAAAGTACATAAGAATAATCTTTCATGCTACATGGATCGCGCACATTCCTGTATATTCAATACAATGATCCAAAGAATATATAACGAATTACCTCAAAGGTATTTTCCTGTGCAGAAGCTTCTGTGAGAATTTCTGATGTTTCTATGGAAGAAGTAACTAGGCACTAGCTGCTGCTCACAGTTTAAGCCGAATTCCTACATCTCCGACTATTCAAACCACTGGGTGACGGAATCAGGGCCCGAAATGTGTTTTCAATATAGTGATGATCTCCAGCAACATTGGTTACTATTAGTCATTTGAACGTGGTCAGTGTAGTCGAGGAAGATTCATTAGTCACTGTCATCGCTAAGATATCTCTCTGTGATTGGTTAAAAGAAAAAGGAATGTTAAGAAGAGTTGGAATTTTAATGTTGGTATTAATATAGAAACTTTTTTAGTTTCATACCAGGTCCTGAAGGTCTTTTCCCTTCCATGGCGTCTTTCTTGTCCTGGCAGCTTGCACAAAGAAATGGGCCATCCCAAGGTCGTGCCTTGTCCGGATTTGACGAGCTAGCGTGTATGGAAATACCCTCTCCAGGTTTCATCTCCACTTGACAAACCGCACACATAAATAGCTTAAACATGTTGCATAAAGGGTATTTTTGTTTCCAGCCTGAAAAAGATGTAATGCAAATGTTATTTCAAAGTTTTAAACATTTCAATTCTGGGGTTATGGCCCTAGTATGGATGCAGCGTGAAAAAATTGTAATTTCAGTGTGATAAAATACAAAAAAAAAAAGTACTAGCTTGACTAGTCTGAATTTACTCAACCAAATCAGATATGTGGGGGTCACGAATATGACTAAACCACTGTCATGATTATGCATATGTTTCGTAGAAGTCTCATAATTAGCTTTTCTTATACAGCATACCTTTCTGAAAGCATTGCGGATCCTTCCTCAAATAGCTCCTCCACAATACCTTGGTCATAATGATCTTTCTCCGCATCAGAAACTGTCTCAGTAGACTTCTTCCAGAACATGGATTTGAATACACCTTTACCCTGTTTTTTTGGTGGCGGCAAAGGAGCAGAATCCCTTCTCTGGTGGTAATACATCTATTACAATGGAGGTAGTATCATCTCTTAGTCCCTTCGCCTGCACAGCTTCCTGATAAAAGCAATGAGTCAAGATTCATATAAGGTTCAACAATAACTATTCAGGATCGGTGGCTGGCTGCTGGATTCCTTGACCAACTGCTCAGCTGCAGTCTCAGGTGGCACACCACGACAACATTCAAAAGCCTTCTCTGGAGTTAAAGCGTCCCAAACACCGTCACTAGAAACGATAAGTCGACCACCAGCAGTTGAGAGCTGCAGCATTAAGAAACTCGCTATAATCAAATACATCAATCTCAGGTAGATAAGCTTTTATATATGTATGATTATGAGAATGGTAAGAGCAACAATGAAACTGAGCACAGGAGCTAATGTGGAAGGACATCAAGATACAGAAAAATGATAAGAATTTCAACGAAGCACATATGATTATGAGGAAGAAAATGGCTCACGGACCTTAATTTGCTTCACGTATGGAACAGGAACAATAAACTCGCCAACATCCATATCACCAATAGAACGTGAAAGGCACAATCCACCAGGCCAACATCTCAAAGGGCCAATCTGTGGTAATATCAAAGTATCAGACAGAACAGCTAAGAAGAACTCCAAGCCAAGGAGAAGAAACCAGGTTAGCAATCTCATTATCCTGCATCCTTCTTTGTATCGATAAACTTTATAAAATCTGCCAACTTTAATTGCCATAGTTAACCCATAAGATATATAAAGCAGATTTACCTCCGAACCACCTCCGGCATTTAGTCTCCCAACCTCTCCTCCACTAGCAGTAATACAGTTCCTCCTATATATCATCAAATGATGATGCAATTATGATCGAAAAGATACTCGAGTAACCAAATTAATGACAAATAAGCGCTTTATCCATTTTTTTAATAGAAGCGCTTTTTTACAAAAAAAAGAAACAAAATTAATTCAGTCCATTAACTTACTCTTCTTCACTTTCATCTAATCTAGGATCAGCTGACAGCTGATAAATTCCACCTTCAGCGGCTTCAAGCACACATCATGAATCACCTACAGATGCCACCGTTACAACCCATCCTTCAATAATTACAAATGTAACCGTTGTCCCTGACTTCTTACCTGAAATGAAATAATAGATAGGAGCACAAGAATATTAAAGCCAAACCTCCACCGAGCAGATTGTGATGGTTTCGAGAATTCTTCAAGTCAGCCCAATGAGTGTGAATTGAATAACAAACAAAATAACTGATTCTGTGCAAGAACATACCGATCTCCTGAAAGTCTTTATCTGTTTTAACAAATCCTGCAACCAAAGCACGTGGTAGTGCTGCCAACCATTCATCTCTATTCAGGTCTGGAGGAATGGCACTTATAACATTATTTAGAAGATTCTCTTTACTATAGATATTGGCGGTAGATCCATTATGTCCATCAAAAATCTGGAGTTCAAGGGATTTGTATGAGCTTGTGTACTTTTGCTCGTTTGAATATGATTTAAGTTATAAATTACAAAGTAGGCTCTCGCCAATCATGCATTATCATCTTAGCCCTCATTCACATTTTAATCCCATGCTTCAACTAACAATCAAAGATTGACAACCAGATAAAAGTCTCTCGACTAACCAATAAACTGAACACAGTGACTTTTCAAAGTGTAAGGACGCGAGACAGAAATTTGAAGCCTCGTGGCAAATCCACAAGAGCGCACGGTAAAGAAAGTTTTTGACAATATAAGCACATAAAGACAATTATTATGATCTAATGGCACCTGCTCTAGCACATAATATAAAATTAATTTTAAAAAGAGAAACAATACAAGCCTCACTGGAAGAACCAAAATGAAAATAAATACATACCGCATACACAGAATAAGTAGTAACACCACCTGTAGACAGTCTCTGACATTCTGTCTTATGAAATGTTAAGTCCTCTCCTTTTTTACTATGATTTGCTACACTGTGTGTAATTTCTGGTTTTTCAATCTTCACTGTGTGTAATTCACGACTAAGTAACACCGAAAGCCGCAGTGGCTGATGATCCCCTATTGAGGACATATTTCACAATCCTCAACGAAAACTAGTCTTCTTAAAGCAGCACTCCTCCTTCAACCATTCCAGTATATAAAACTCCGCTGCTGCATCATAAAAACACACAACAGCAAAAATCAATCAAAATCTCTGAATACATAATCCAAAAACCACAATGCATCACATTACTGAAACAAAATTTATGAAACAAACATACTTAAGAATTCACCAGCCGCAGTTACCAACAAACATCGATCTAAACCAAAACAAGTTAAGTATTTCAACCAAATACACCAAATATCGCACAAAAGCAACAACAACTGATCATCACCATAATCAAAAGCATCAAAATCGCTCAAATCGCCATTTTCATCAACCAAAACCACCAATTTAGATTCAATCGCGTCACACAAAACCCCGAAACACAAAAACTCTCCCACCAAAATTCACAGAAAATTCAAAATCCAACACTTACATCGACAAACTCGGCTGCGCAGACCACGAAGCTACGACGATTTGCGGCGCATTACGCGGGCAAAAGAAACGCAGATTCCGGCGACGTGCAGAAATTTATTCCTTCTGTGATTAATTTTCTTCGAAGATGAGAAAATGGAGAGACGCGGAATTGAAGGCGTTAATCATAATTTATTATTATTATTATTTTACTGCTTAAATCATTAATTTTCATTTTAAGATATTTATATATTCGATATATATTCCTTTATTTGAACCAATTGGACCAACAGGTTCATATGAACCACACATGAATCAACAAACCAACCAACGGTTCATCTTCCTTGATCTGCCTCTTCGCCTAACTCGAAACCCTAGATTTCATTCGCTTTCCCGAATTCGACCTCTGTGTATCAAGCTCGCTGCGGAAATTAAGGAAGCCCTAATTTGACGTTGTTCGCAGCGCCGGTGATAATCGGAACAGGTAGCACTTGCTAGACTGGTTTTAGCTCGATTGATTGAAACGCAGTCAATTCGCTGTTTTGTAAGTTTCATTAAGCATCAGCTATGTCGGAGATAGATGTCCTGTGTACTGGAATTTGGTGTTGTGGAACATGATTGATTGATTATATTCTGTTTGGTTTTTGGTGGATTAGCGTGATTTTTGGACATTGATCGTATGATTACGTCGCAATGTTAGATCATTAGGGTGTTCGAAATCGCTTAGAAAAACGATTTTTGTACTTTTTTGACGGCTTGATTATGTTGCAATGTTAGATCATTAGGGTGTTCCAAACGGCTTGCAGCAAAGCTCAGTACTTTTACTCATATGGACTTGTAAATTTAGCTTTTTACTCCTGCATCTTTCACGATGTGATATGTGTTGGACGGATCCGGAGACCTTTTGAACAGATCTTTCTTAAGGTATTAAATACATGCCTTCAGTCTGTATCGGATGTATGATGGGGACCTTTTGGATTAGGGTACCCTCAAACACATTTAGTTGCTTAGCCTAAAATATTAATAAATGCTTGGCGGCACACAGAATATTGTCATGTCCTGGAATATCAAATTTTCGGCTCCTAAGTTTGCACCATCTTCCTTCTCTGTTCATTCAGAAATGCACATATGTGGATGAGTAGATGAGTTGGAAAAGAGACTCATTCTTTGAAACAGCCAATCACATTCACAAAAGCGTAGGACTTAACCAGCGCTTATGTTTAAGAACTGTGTAGTCTGGGGTTCTAATGGTTGCATTCCCATGTATGATGTTTTTAAATGGGGGCTACAGTTGGAAGTACCAATGAAAGGGTTGTAAGTTTTTTGAGGTTAATACCCTTTGATATTTAAGGAGTTCGTTGATCAGTATGACCACTTGATTTATGCTAACCTCAGAAGCAGCAAATTAAGTTGGAAGTACCAATGAAAATGGTTGTAAGTTTTTTGAGGTTAATACCCTTCGATATTTAAGTAATTCGTTGGTCAGTATGACCACTTGATTTATGCTAACCTCAGAAGCAGTCAAATTAGACAAAGAATACATAGTTTTTATGAGGACTTCCCCGGTCATTACTTTATACCATGTCTATTTGTGATGTTTGCACCTAGTTATATTTTAGTGTGCGACTCATGGATTTTCTTTCTTTCTTATGAACTCGTTGAATTGTTCAGTGCACATAATCCTCAAAATCTCGATCTGCTTTTCATTTTATCTCTTTCCTTACTTATGTGAGAATGTGATATTGAATTTATCGCCATATCTCAACAGCTTCAGAGTTGAGCTAACATTTATCTTTCCATTTCTTGCAGTTGAAATGTTTTGAAAAATTGACGTCTATAAATGATGCTCCAGGATCAGAATCTCACTCAAGAAACGTACTATGGAATTCTTTCTGTGGAAGAAGATGCAAGTTATGAAGAGATCCGCACAAGCTACCGCACTGCCATCCTCAAATCTCACCCAGATAAAGTCCGGTCCTTGGAAGGCGTCTCCAAATCAGATCCCAAATTCCAAGACAATTTCCATAAAATCCTGAAGGCATGGGCAATCCTCAGTTGCTCAAGTTCGCGCGCTCTTTATGATTCTGAACTGAAAGCTGCTAGAAGGGATCAAGTCATTGCAGATGATCTGCAAATAGTGGATATGATTGCCTCATATGATGGGGAAGCCGTGGCATTCCATTATCAGTGCGGCTGCGGAGATTACTTCTATACCGATTCATTCGAGCTAGAATCAGTGGGATATACTTTAAAAACAGAGAATGCTGAAGTCACATTGCAAACCCCGAATGGTACGCATACTGCAATAATTCTCCCTTGCCCATCATGCTCGCTTAAAGTTCGACTGCTCGTTGATTCTGACACCAGACTCGCTATTGATGATTGAAGCAAAATTCGAGGTTCCGATGGGTCTTTGTACACTATTTATTCCTATGTACATTGAGAAATTATTCCAGTGTAATTTCAGAATGAAAGCGAAATTGAACCGGCCCAAATCGGAATGTTATTAAACCTAATGAAACCCGCAATTGAACCATTATGAAGAAAACTCATACCAACTCGTCTGTCCATTGTAAGGCTGTCGGGGGTTGCACCCTTGTGACGCGATCGGTCACTATGATTCTCATTAATCTGAAGTTGAAGGATGATTTGAAGGCATAATATGGTAATAAATATATTATTCTTTAAAGATGCTAATATGAGGTTTATACCGGAGGTGGTTGGTCTTCTCGTAGGGGATAGCAGTCGATGGATATTTTAGTACCTGCTTGGGATGGAAGTACAGATTTATGTGGATTTTTCCATTATCTCCTCTTTTGTGAGAGGAGTGGCGTGGCTGGAGTCAGGCGAGGGAGTTAGGAGAGCAGAGAAGTAGAAGATCTCTAAGTATGAAGTTTGTTATTTAGCCGATGGATTTATATTCGTGACTTTCATCATAAAATTAGTAGGAAACTTTAAAGTAAGAACAGATCAGTTGATCAGAATTGTGACGGCGAGATGAATTGAAGCCAAGAATCTGAAGTTGACAACCCTCGTTATTTTGAATTTTTATTAGAAAACAGAGTACAAATTTGGCCAATCTATCATTTCCTTCTTGATCCCATTTCTATTTATTTATAAGAATTAATATATTTTACCAATTTTACTCTCATCTTCGTCTTCCTGAATCGCTATCTGAAACTCAAATTCCCCATCTTTCGATTCAATTCGGAACCCCTAGAAATGAAAGCGTCGCTCATCGATCCGTCAACGGGCTCGTATGTAATTCAATCTCATAATTGATCTGCATGTTCTGGTCGGTATGCATTCCTCCTTCGACCGATTACGTATGCTAGTGTTTCATGGTTGTCTTTTCGTTTTACTGAAATTAGGGTTTATTGATCCCCTATTGAGCAATAAACTTCGATCTTTACTGAAATTGTAGGTTTTTGGATATATAGGAAGCACGCGTTGTTTATTGATTTGGTTTCTGTTAAAGATTTTTTCGGTTGAAATTAGGGTTTTTTTTTCCAGTGCTAGAGAGTTTTCTGCTGGAACAAATTGTTCGCATCAGGTTGTTTGTTTGAAATTTTCAAAGAAAAGGTTTTCTGATTCTTCCGAGGTTTGTAGTAGTATGATTTGAATTGGCTGCTTTGCCGGATAGTTTCCTAGCTTTGAGTGCTGAAAAAAAACGATAGAATTTGATTTCATAGAATGTTTCCGGTTAAGCAGATAGTGAGCTTGAGCATGATTAGCTTTCTGTTGGTTCTCGAATGTTTTAGTTGTGTTGAGATTGAACCCTTCTGTTTCAATCTTTTGTCAGCGGCGCGGATAGTGCAGTTAGGGAAGAGTTAAGACATGGGTGACCGAAGCGCTCCGTGGAATGTGTATGATCGAATCAAATCATTCCCACCTACCCCGGAAGCCCTGATGGCTGAAATCAGTGCAGCTATAGTGGTGCATGAGTATGCATATTCCACTGCACTGCTTGAATCTGCATCAATATCATCCAACTCGGACGAAAAAAAGACTTATGTCTTGAACAAAGCTCCTCCTCCTCCTCCTCCTCATTACAGCGCTCGAATGGCTGATGAGGCTTACAAGGCTGGCTGTGCCGCCTTGGCTGCAGGAAAGCTTGACGAAGCTCTGCAGTTTCTTAATGTAGCGTTATCCAAATGCCCGCCTGAGAAAACTTCTGCTGTTGCCAAGCTCCAGTCTCTCATTTCAATCACATCTCAGCAACTCAAGAAATCTCCCAAGTAATGTCAGGTCCTCCCTCTTATTCTCTTCATACATTGTACATCACATTCTTCTACTGATTTTCACTTGTCTTTCGGTACTACGTGCCATCTTCTGGAGCACGACAACTTAGAATTTTTCACTGTTTTGAGGACGTAAAAGGAACTTTAATGCCCAAAATTGCGGCACCACCTTAAATAACAATTCAGAATTTTCTCCTAACTTTTTCTTTAAATTTTCTTTTCTAAAATTTCAGCAATTGAATATAAATTTTCTTACAATAAATTTTCTTTTCATCTCTAAAATTTTTCTGAAGTCCCAAGCAATTGGCTTGAAAGAGTAGTTCAGCAATAAATCCGTGCTACAAAAATGAAGTTCATATTTTTGAATTACCTAAGAGTGGAATTTTATAGAGACAAATAGAGATCATTCAAAACCCAGATCAATATATTTTCAGTGTAATTTAAATACATATTACTCGACTAGAAATTTTATTTCCAAGTTTATTAGCAATAAAAACTGTATTTCTTTAGATTGATGCAAACAGATACTAATTTGTGGCATTGGTTGCGATACAGGGAGGCATATACGGCGGAGGAGGCAGAATGCTCGTCTCCGGTGTTCCTCCGTTCAGGACAATGAACACTGTATCCATTCCCCAAGTCATATGCCTCTCGAGATGGCAATGCATGAACCAAACCCCTTTGAAAAAAAATGAGAAGATAAATTTGATCACAAAATTTAGCAAGTTAATATGAAGAAGTATTCGGACATTGGTTCTTACCAGGATTATTCGCTCTGAATCTGATCACAGCCCAGCCGCTGATTGGAACAATGACTGTGTTTCTCAGAGGTGGATCAACCAGGTTGAACGTCACTGGGTCACGCACCGGATTATAGTTCCCCACCCCAGTTCCAACGACATAAAAACTGTATCCGTGTAAATGCATAGGATGGTCAAGCCCACCACCCACAAGGTTGGTATTCTGTAGAACCATTTCAACAGTGGAGTTATATCCCAGGACTATCACTCTTGTCCCTCGCTCCGGTATCTGCCATTCTACTGGGAGGTCCTCAGCCGTGTAGTTAAACACGAATGGCGGGAAAAGTGGGAAGTTGGTGGTGTACACTCCAGAGATTTGGTAGTAGTAGGCTTCAAGAATGTCTATAGCCGGGACAACAAAGCTGATGTTGTTCATCGCTGCTGCCAACCTGGTACCATTTGGACCGGCGCAGGTGTTGTTGGTCTCACACGGGAAGGTGTTTATTGATATGGTTGAGGTCAGGTTTGAGGAGGTTTTGTTAGGCAGGGTGGTGAGGTGATCAGGGCTTGCCAGGCTTCTCAGGCTGTTTTCGAAGTACAAGACTGCTCGGGTGTCATTGAAGGAAGGTAGGGAAGGTAAGATAGGTGTGGTTTCATTGCTGGGTTCGGTCATGTACTCGAGAATGGCAGTTGTGGTGGTGTTGTCGAAGCCAATAGCAGGGTTGGAATTATATGGGCTAGCAGCCAGGTAGTAGCTTTGACCAGGGTCTTGATTTGCGTGGACCAGGGCATCAATTGTCTGCCCTGGTCCTATGGCAACATAGTTGTTTGTGAACGGTTTGGTATAACTGCCGTCTACGGCCACCACTGTGATGGGGTGGTCCGCTATCCCAAGGAAATGGATCTCATTCATCGCAGCATTCACAATCCGGAGTAAATAGGTCTTTCCGTACTCCACCACTGCCCTGAATGTCCCTGGAAACGGTCAATTTCACGTGACTATCAGAAATGAATAAGTATGTCTACAAGAAAGTCAGGCTCGAGACTTACCGTGCAGGAGATCATATGGCTTGTAACAGGACTTTTTTATTACATACCTCTTGCGGAACAAGGATATAAGTCCCCGGGCTGGCCGTTGATGGTGTAAGCATCGGAGATATTCGGGGGTCCTCCTGATTCCACTAAATACCGTAGCACCTCCTCGATTGGCACTCTCCACCATTCACCTGAAAATTGTATAAGAACGTTAGAACATATCAGACCCTCTGACAGAACCGAAAGAAAAGAGATAACAGTAGGAGCTGATGGTTCTGAGTTCTGACTTATGATGACAGGAATTTCTCCATGAGGTTTTGGGAAAGGATACTTAGTTCCCTCTTTTGGATAGACTACTATGGCTCCATGGACCGTCGCCCGCTGCCAGTAGCTGTGCGCGTGCCACCATAATGTCCCTTCCTCATTCGAAAATATCAACTTGTACAAGAAACTTGTCTGCGGCATGATTGGGCACTGAGTTATGAAACCTGGTCCATCATGCCACGGATTTCTTGGCTGCTTGACCCCGTGCCTGCAGATTGACGGTGCAAAGCAATTTTATTCTTTGTAAAATTTCCTATCGGGGGACTTTACTACCTAAGAGGGATTCATTCCGGAAATTCGTAGGCACAAAAAGCAGTCAAAGGCTTAAGAGGGGATTGGAAATTATTTTTAACCAGGAATTGGCGCCCTTCAATTAGCAGTGCCTCACTTGTTGCGTCTTTGTCCCCAGTGAAGAGACACTTCCAAAACAGAATATTTACGCAAATACTGAAACAACAACAAAATTGCTATACCAGTGTAAGGTAATATTGGAACTGCTTTTGTTGATCACGTTGACATAAATTGTGTCCCCTTTGCGAGCATATATGGTCGGTCCTGGAAATAGTTTGTTGATTGTCAGAATCTTCTTCGCAGAGCAAAGTCTCCTGTAATAAGCCTCTCGCACCTGTAAAACATGGAAAAGAATATCTTAGTATTGGAAGATTATTTTCTGGTACTTAACAGACGCGGCAAGGTAGCAAGTTACCACAAAGCGATAATGGCCAGGAGTACTGGCATTTGCATGGCTACTGAGAAAAGCAACCTGTAGCAAGAGAAATAAACACTTCCTAAAAGTCCCCATGACTCGAAGTGTTTTTTTGGCGAAAAGCGAATACCTACAGATATGTGCAGACAGGTAGAATTGCTAAGGGATTTATAGGCCTAAGATATTAAATAAATTTTGGGATTACTCGAGAGACTCAAGGCTGGTCGCTTTTCTAGAAACTTAAACATCAAGTTCCTACTCAAACATTGACCATCAGAAGATTTACTGCTGAAATTGCACCAGAGACCGACTAAAAATATTTATGCAGGAAAAAAGTTCTGACCAACTGTTCCAAGCTAATAGATTGTTGTGGGAAAAAACAACTACAGGATTTACTTACAGGTGATATCCTGTAATACATTTCATAATACCAGAAGTCATGGATGATGGCTAAAACAACTGTTGCGAAACTGATGGCAGATCGCAAGTCAGGTAGAATTTATTGAGGAAGCTGTTATGTCACTTGAACTAATTTTTCCTTTCCTGAAATTGCAAGTTCATCTGATCCAAGGAATGCCCGAATCCAGCAAAAAATCCATAAACATATTTCCCAACTTTTTCGGTATTCTCATTAAAGTAGTTCCATTCACTCACTTTGAAGTTTAGTGGTTGAGGAGTCCGAAATTTTATCAGAGCTTTTCCAAACCTCTCCATTTGGGTAAGATCAACCTGTATGATATCTGTGCAGTAGGCCTTCTGACATATAGATACAGGTATCCTACGTCCACTTTTCGGCTTGGAGTATGTTTATCCATGAAGCCAGACCCGGGACTTAGTTTTCTGCCAGAGTTGACAGTCCATCTTTCGCATCTGGGTGAATGAATGTACAATGGAAAATTGACGCCCATCGTCGTGTTGTTTGTATGGAAGCTGAAGGACCTTAAACCCATCAAATTCTGAGCAAGAAACTTGTTTAAAAAATTTATTAACTTCTTAGTCAGCAAAAGAGCAACATCGGTCTGGTTAGCAATCATCATATGATGATCCATTGATGAGAATTTGATTTCAGCTGGACCTTCAATTTGACTTCTGGAGAAGTAGACAATGGGTAAGCTGTATAAATAAAAACGCATCAGCCTTGTTAAACTCCGTCTTCAACCACACAAGTCAGGGCCACCGACCAGAGATGATCCATCAGCAAACACAACGAGATCGTCCATTTGAAGAACGACAGCAACTCGTCCTGCGTTTGGCCCGCGGAGCCAGCAGCGAACCTCGCAATCGCGGCGTGGACGGGGATGGAGGGAAGACGAAGCTGCTAGAGACGATTTTCATGGCTGAGGAGTTTTTAACATCAAAACTACACGAATATGACATGAACTCCCGCTGCTGTATAAAACGACGTCGCTTAAAATCAGCCCTGAGTGAGTCCAGAGAACGAAATAAATACATGAAAGAACATGTCGAGGAACATTTGGGCAAAGGCATGAAGACTGTTACAAAAGCAAATGCAGCATCTCAGAATTCAGATTCCCACACAGAGCATAGCAAGACATTTGAATCGCGCATCTTCGAGAAATTGCCCAGAGAAAAAGATGAAGAGCAATGGTCTAGTATACCTGCAGCTTCCTTGTTTTAGCTTAGGGTCCATACCATTAAGGAAGCGTCTCAGGTACATGAGTCCATACTCCTCAGCCGATCTATAGAAGCAGGAGCATAAGGTAATGTAGAACAATCCGGTATAACGTCTTTCCAATTGTATCCTGAGATAATTCTTATAACATCATCAGAGATTAAAGTAGCCGCGCCTTGGGCAACAGCACCTTAGGAATGATTGATGGACTAAATTTCCATCTGAGTACTGCAGAGAAAAGGAATAAATCTTGATAGGGTGAAACATTCACGACCCCTCAAATATTGAACCAACAATTAAGGCTCACATATTTGTACATCATAGAGTGCGTCTAGGTGAAGTTGAATCAGCTAACACTCCTGCGAATGTGAAAAAATTAGAGGCCACATTAGGTTAAGTAACAGCCATGGAGTCCTGAACCGTAGGTTTGTGTATTGTGTCTGACACCTTAGAAGGAGGCCAGTACCGACACACAGATCTACCAACAATGTTCTTGATTGGAAGAGGACCCCTGAAAGTAAGTATACATGTCAGTTTGAGATAATTTATTAACTTTAATCAATGATTCTTGGATGCTAAATTCTGCCCCAATTTTCTTATCGCTTACATGTATCCAATAAAAATCACAAGATACAAAAATCATGTTCAAAGACGTTTGATAATCAATATTCAGAAGATTGAAGCTTTATCAAACCAAAGGTCGAACAATTATGAAATGAAATTTGATTATTCAAATGGGGTTTCAACAAATACCAGTTATGAGAGTCGAAACTATTATTCCGGTTGTCTCCCATCACAAAGACACAATCCTCAGGAACAAGCTGCAAATGACATATAAAAATGGTTCCACACTTATGTTAGGGACTAATGAGTCGTTACCAAACATTAAGTTATGATCTAGTCAAGAAAGGTTACCACTGGCTCCAAGTCATATTCAAGAGGCTCCAAAACAAAGTCTTCGTCTTGTGGAACACCATTCACATATAATTTTCCATCTCGTACCTATGGGGAAAAAAAAATTGAAGTCAGCAGCAAGCATATAGATCAACAAATTATTGGTATGTGAATACCGAGAAAAGAGCAAGATAAAAACTGATGTGGTAACTTACTTCTACAATATCTCCAGCCTTGGCAACAATCCTTTTTATGAACTCCTCGCCAGGTCGGCAACAACCAACTTCCTGTGAGTTGACCAACAAATAATCAAAACAAGTTAGCACATCATTGAGAGATACAATAGCAATGGTCAAGTGCAATTGATTACCAAAACTCACATGTAATATAGTAGGCGCCTTAAAAATGACTATGTCTGAAACATCTGGCTTTCTGAATAGGTATGAAAACTGTAGCCACAAAAAAGATAAAGATCACCACTTGCAGCATATACAAATAGCTTCTATTGAAGGATTAATTCCTCATTGCTATCAATTAATCAAGTCACTGAATAGGATCAATAAAAAAGGTTAACCAACTCATGGCATCCACACATACATCATACACGGTACCAGTTTACTCTTGACTATATCTCAGTAGACTATCACTAGAAACATGTTTACATTCAAGCACCTCCAGATCAAATGACTCATAAGAAACAGGTGCGGTAATGTTTGATGTGAAGTCGACACCAAGTGATGTTTAAATACAAAGGATGCAAACAATATAATTAATTTATACATCTACAAGCACCTGATTAGATAAATTTATGCCATTTCAAGCAATTAGTTAAGCTTAAGCACAAATATTGCAAGTGATGCACCTTCTCAGCCATAATTCGATCACCGGCCTCCAGTGTAGGGTACATAGAGCTCGAAGGAATGGATCGAGGCTCAGCCAGAGATGACTTGAACATGAGGCTAACAGTCACAGCAGTAAAGGCAGCCTTAGTATCCACAGAACACATGGTGAGTACCTTAGACAACCAATTACCCTTAATAGTTTTCACAGACATCTCAGCCTGATCCCTATCTTCAACACAAGCTGCATTCCCACCTTCATCAACCACACCTCTCGACACTGGCAGGGCCTCAGTACACGGCATCCACTTTGACCCTTGCAAAAAAGGCAGAATAGAAGAAGGCTTGAACGCAGAAACACCAAATACGCCCAACCCCCCACCAGATGCACATCCTGAAACAACAGCAGACGATTTCATCATCGCAATCAGACCCAAAATCAACGGGTTCTTAACACTCTCACCCAACAGCTCTCCAGCAATAGCCGAATACATCGAAGCCGACGCACCAGATATAAACCTGCACCCTCCCCCATCACCGACACCACTACCAGACTGGTAGTTCCTCGGAGCCTCAACCTCGGGCTTCTGATTTACCCCAAATAACCTCGACCTAATCCAGCACTCATGAGCCACCCGACTGTTCCCTACCCGACACCCTGCCAGATTCGCAGCAACGTAGCCGGAGTAAGAAACGGTAATTCTGATCGCCATATCCACGAGTTCGTAAATCAGCAGTACGATCTGAAACAGGTTCCCCTCGTAGACCAACTGAACACAAAAGAAACCCTAAAATCCAACAAAATCCTTCGCTGACCCAACAATCATTTCTCCAATCAGCAAGTTGACGAATAGAATCCCCAAATCAACCAACAGACACCAAACCCCCAAATTCTAGGGTTTCCCAACCTCACGAAATTCAGTGACCAAATCAGAAGGAAACAACTGATCGTTAAAATTTTGCAAATCGGAGTGTGTGATCCTGAGCTGCGGCCCTCCGCTTGAGCGATCGGGCTCAGGAATCGGATCGGATTCCGGCGAGGATCTTTTCGACGATCGATGAACAAATTCGAAGAAGAGAGTTGTGGGCTTAAGAGGGCTGCTTAGGAATTGGTTCTATGGATTAAGGCTTGATTTTCTGTTTATCTATGGATTAAGGCTTGATTTTCTGTTTATTTACGAAAATACCTGACAGCTAGACAATTACGAGAAATTTATGAGTCTGCCGAATTATAAATTATTTTTAAGTGACAAATTTTTTATATTAAATATGTATGTTTGAGCGGGCCCAGGACTATTCATGGGCCATAAGCCCATTATTATGAACAATCTCGGCGCAATAAGCGGCCCAATTCAGTTTCATTCTCTCGGCCTCGCGAACTAGGGGTTTTCGCATCACCAGAGAAGAGGACGCTAGCCGAGAAGGACGACGAGATCAGTCTGCTCTGCCGGAGAAGAATCGGCGCTTGTTCAACCTCTTACTATCAGGTACTACAAAATTCTTCTTCTGTCGTTTTCGAAGGCTTGAGCGTTGTCGACAGTGTGTGGAGTTGGTGTTATTGAGTTGGAAATGAGTGATATGTGGACGTCGTTTGAGATGGTTAGAACTCGTTTACAGATTTTAGACGATGAATTGGCTTCTGTGATCAAATAGTTTGAAGCTTTGGTCAGAGAGATGGCGGCGGCGATTTCCAGTAGAATTTTACGGCGCTCGCTGGGCTGCCTACAATCGAAGCCGTTGTGCAGATTCCATGGTAGCTAGCGTACAGATTTCTATTTTATTTATTAAAGTAATTTTTTACATACTTTTTCATAACAATTTTTTTGGATTTAGGTTATTTGTGAGATTGTAGCTGTTTTGTATCGCAGGGTTGTATACAGGTCTGGTTGGACAGAGTTCAGCTTATTCTGAATCCTTGTCTAACAAGGTTAACAGTCGTGTTCACAAATTTCAAAACTATGTTGTTTGCTCATTAGCTTTATTTTGGAGCAAATGTGTAACTATCCTTTATTTCTAGGCTTGCTTGTCCCATTTGGGTTGCCGAAGCTTAACAACTTCTGTTATAACCTCTGATTCAGAGGATGGTGTTTTCCCGGCTGAATTATTATCTAAAAAAGTAGTGGCTACTGCAGAGCGTGAGATAGGTATGGATTGCTTTGGTAACATTGTCAGTATATTAATGAGATTTACACATTATATTTGTGCTATGACTAAGCTTATGTTTCATGCTCCTTGGTTAGGCTTTATTGACACTACACGCATGTTTTGAACTTGTAATGGCATGGTGCTTTTTCCTTTAAAAATGCATTATGCTTCCCAAGTGTGTTTAAAATTAAAGTATGACATTTCATGACAAATGTTTTTAGTACATAGATAGCCAGTATCATGGAACAAAATGTGGTGATATCTGCACCCTTCTGAAAGTGTTTCATAAATTGAATAACCTTTGTTTTTGTTATTTCATAGTACTGTAAGGGTGGTTGCCTTAATAAAATAAAACACACTGCTCAAGCATTTGTTTGGCAGGGCTCATGCAAGATTTACTAATTCCGGTGACCAATTTTCATAATGAAGACAAAGGCTTCATGATCTTGCCTGGGGATGTTTTTGATCTGCCTATAAGGAAAGATATTGTTCATCGTGTCGTGAGATGGCAACTTGCCAAACGACAGCAGGTTCGTCAAGACCTTCCAACACCCATTGAATAATTTATTAGTCTTCTGAATAGCTTACTTTGTACAGCGGTATGAGGTTCGGTATGTTACCACTAAAAATGATATGTATTAATCTGAAAGAAAATGTCAGTACGCTTGGTCTCCTCTTAAGCTTATCTGCAGGATATACAGGAGTAAAAAAAACAATTACTTTTCCCATTTTTGTCTAGTTTCAAAATGTTGTACTAGTTAGAGGTTGATTACAGGATATCATGTCTTAAGCCTATCGTTTTCTTTCAGATGTTTGCCTTAAGTTGAAAACCAAATACATGAATATGGGAATAGTTAGTTCCAGGTTTTGTATTTAGCCTTAATTTGCAGTTACCCCTTTATTACATGATAGCCTCGCCTTTCAGGGAACTCATTCAACAAAGTCTATAAGTGAGGTTAGTGGGACTGGAAAAAAGCCATGGAAGCAAAAGGGAACTGGTAGAGCTAGGCATGGGACACTGCGTGGTCCTCAGGTGACATATTTTTCGACTACTTTTTCATTTTTATTCTTGTCTACTCTCATTTGACTTTTAAGTGTTTAGTGCTCTTAGTATAACTGTTTTGAATTTACGGACAACAGTTCAGGAAAGGTTGCGTTGTCCATGGTCCAAAGCCACGCAGTCATGCTTTCAAGGTGAACAAAAAGGTCAGGCGCCT
This sequence comes from Umbilicus rupestris, assembly GCA_963678935.1. Taxonomy (NCBI): domain Eukaryota; kingdom Viridiplantae; phylum Streptophyta; class Magnoliopsida; order Saxifragales; family Crassulaceae; genus Umbilicus; species Umbilicus rupestris. Next base: position 12,075,869 of record OY787619.1, read on the forward strand.
AGGGTTAAAGATTGCTTTGTCGGCTCGTGTGGGAGAAGGGAAGGCAAGTCTCTACCTTTTATGCCCCTCATTCATCAAAACATTACTTTTGTAATCCGAGCTCATTCGGTTGTGTGAACAAACAAATAACATGGTTCTCTCTGAACCTGCAGTTAATGGTTTTCGAAGATTTAGAAGTGCCTTCACACAAGACGAAGTACATTGTAAACTATGCAACTCAAATGGAGGATTGCAAGAAATTCCTACTCGTTGATGGTGGGCCAATAAACGATAAGCTAAAACTAGCCACCCAGAATCTGCACTACGTCAATGTGCTGCCTTCAATTGTAAGTGGTCAAAACCTGTACTCAAAAAACTTCCTGTTCGTCAATGATAATTGATAACAGCTTATATTGCTTTTCGAATCTGATTCTTAATGCAATTATTTCTGCAGGGGCTGAATGTCTACAGCATTCTTCAACATGACACGCTTGTGATGTCTCGCGACGCGATTAACAGAATCGTCGAGCGGATGCGCACTCCAATCAACCGCTGAGGAACAGACATGCCAAATTATTTTGTCAAATGGTGCTACAAACTTTAATAACCTGTTGAATTAGAATGATCAGGGACAGCAGATTTGCATCTTATCAATTCCAACATCCTCTTTGTAATGTTTACCTAGATTTTCATCAGCGGAGAAAGCAGCTTTTTGTGGACGCTGTTTTCTATAATTTATAAAATTGGGCTTCCAACTCGGCCTGGCCCAATTAAAATAATACGGAGACAAAGACCTCTGTACTTCCTCCAAAACCAATAAGAAATGACCACGTGGGGAACATAACGTGCGACCGTCGAAAAAGCCTGACAAAACCCACTCCAAATGTCTCAAACCTCGCGTCAGTCAAACCAATCGAGACCCGGACCCGCAAAAACCGAACAGCGAACACCCACCAGCAAACTCTCGCACGCGCCCATTTACCCATCAACCCGACCCGACCCGCTCCATTCATCATCATCAAAGTATCACACTCACTCATGACCGTGATTGATTGCCCGTGATCCACCACGTCACGCTAGCCCCGCCCCGCCCCGCTCCACTCATCATCCAGTACAACACACCTCATCCTTGAGCCGTCGATTTACCACTTTTTCATAACCCAAATCTAATCTCAGCCGTTGATTTCCATCCACGCTTTCCTCAGCACTGTTATCGAATCTGGACCGTTGATTCATCGCAGAAAATCAACGGCTGTGATTATTCTTGTTCAAACTCTTATATACTGCACCATTATCAGTCGAAGAGAGAGAGAGAGTGAGTTGTTAAATCATAAATGTTAATTATAGCTTGATTCGCTACACCAGCTTCATCCGAGTTCCGACACAGTCTGAGAAAAAGCACAAGCAAAATTGTTAGTTGTGTGTTTTCTGCGTACTTTTCAGCACCGATTTTCCGCCATTAATGCGACTATCACTCTCAGTCAAAAACATAGTACACTAAAAATGGAGGAGAGACAAGAATCGGAACTCATATCGATCCCAGCAACGCCCAGAGCCTCAACTCCAGAGATCCCAACTCCTTCAGGGCAGAGGTCGCCGAGGCCAGCCACGAGGGACGCCAAGTCTTCTGCAGGATGGACGCCGACGTCATTCATTTCGCCGAGGTTTCTGAGCCCGATCGGGACTCCGATGAAGCGTGTGTTGGTGAACATGAAAGGGTACTTGGAGGAAGTCGGACATCTGACGAAACTCAACCCGCAGGACGCCTGGCTGCCGATCACAGAGTCCAGAAATGGGAACGCGCATTACGCTGCGTTTCATAATCTGAACGCCGGTGTTGGGTTTCAAGCTCTGCTTCTTCCTGTCGCTTTCGCTTTCCTCGGCTGGTAATTTCCTCACCACTCCGCCTCTGTTTTTTTATCATCTTCAAGCTTTGAGTTTTACAGATTTTACGATCTGGTTTCCTTCTAGAATGGTTCATTTGGATCTGCTCTGTTTCATACTTTTAAAAACCCTAGATTTCAAATCTCGCGGCGCCTGTTGCTCAGTTTACGTTCTAGGGTTTGATCTACTCCGGCCAGCCTAAACGGCGCCGTTTACGTCTATTCAGTTCGTGAAACGCAGCCTTGTTTTATGACTCTCTGCGTTTTAGGGTTTATACTTGCTCTGCTGTGTATCTTGTGTTGTTTAATTAGCCTCTTCATGTTAAAAACGACAGCGTTTCAATAGTCCCTGAAGCTGAAGTTCGTAGCTTGCAATTGATGCTTTGTTTTACAAATGTTTCAGTAAGGAGGATTCGATTATGGTGGCAATTTTGGGTGTAGAAAAAAAATTTAAAAAAATTGATGTTTTGTGCTGTTCTTCAATTAATTTGAATCAAAATTTTTAATTTTTCATGGGTTTAAATTTGAAGGGTAGCTTGTAGGTGATAGTGTTAGCTTTCTGCTAATCTGATCCTTTGCCGGATTTTAATGGCAGAGGAATCCATACACATTATCATGCGTGGGTCTACAAATCATAATTGATCGATAATGCTGAACTTGATTCCATGACCCATTTGATTTTGAATAGCGAAAAGGCGCAATTTCAAATCTTAAACGTGACTCCCTTTTTGCTTTTGCATCAACTGGCTCGTTAAATAATTGACCTTGTCGTTTAAGATAGTAATAACTTGTTCCTCAACGGATCTTTCTAGGGGCCGCTAAGGTCATGATTCTAGTTGCTTTTGGTGATGTGTAACTCATCCGTAATTGACCTGGAGTTTAATTGGTACTTGAGATTAATTCGCTCTTTATTCGTGGTGAGTTCAATTCAGGACTAGTTGTGGCTCGTAGAATTTGAAATTATGTTGCTGAAAATTCTATCAGATTCTTTGGTAGTAAGTGAGTGTATCCTGTAATTTGTCCGTAACGCTAGTTGAGTGGCTTTGCAGGAGCTGGGGAGTGCTCTCCTTGACGATAGCGTATTTCTGGCAGCTTTACACACTCTGGATTTTAGTTCAGCTACATGAGGCTGTTCCGGGAAAGCGTTACAATCGATATGTTGAGCTTGCACAAGCAGCATTCGGTAAAAATTCTACTAAACGAAAAGTCTGTTTCAGATTTGGCTTTCTGATTCTTCGCAGTTCTGACTAGAGAAAAAAATTTACTGCAGGGGAAAGACTCGGCGTGTGGCTGGCCCTTTTCCCAACCGTATATTTATCCGCTGGAACTGCAACAGCTCTGATTCTTATCGGCGGAGAGACCTTGAAACTCTTTTTCCAAATTGTCTGCGGGCCTTGGTGCTCCTCAAATCCCCTAACAACCGTGGAGTGGTACTTGGTTTTCACGTCGCTCTGCATCGTTCTGTCTCAGCTCCCAAACCTGAACTCCATCGCCGGACTGTCCCTCATCGGGGCTATAACAGCCATCACTTATTCCACCATGGTTTGGGTCCTCTCCGTCAGCCAAGATAGGCCAGCCGCCGTATCGTATGAGCCTGTTTCCGCTCCTTCGTTCTCTGCTTCAGCTTTTACCGCGCTGAATGCGCTTGGAATTGTTGCATTCGCTTTCAGAGGCCACAATCTTGTCCTGGAAATTCAGGTACTTGGAAATTTCACAGGCCATTAATAGCTTGATGGGTTTAGTGTTTACGATGGTTTTGTATCGTTTCAGGCCACCATGCCGTCGACGTTTAAGCACCCGGCTCATGTCCCAATGTGGAGAGGCGCTAAGGTTGCGTATTTCTTCATCGCAATGTGTGTTTTCCCCGTCGCCATCGGAGGATTCTGGGCATATGGAAACCTTGTAAGTTTGTCTCTGTAACTGTCTATGAAGAATGTCTCTGGTTGCTATCAGGCATCGTCTAGTGGTTAAAGGATGTTAAATATCTCAGCGATTAGGATTAAATTTCTGATAGAGCCGAGCAGGGGCTCTGGTGGGATTGTCGTTGTGGCTAAAAATGGTATTGTTTGCAGATGCCGTCCGGCGGGATTCTGAACGCCTTGTACGCATTCCACAGCCGTGACATTCCCCGAGGACTTCTCGCCGTGACATTTTTATTGGTGGTCTTCAACTGCCTGAGCAGCTTCCAAATCTACTCCATGCCGGTTTTTGACAGCTTTGAAGCCGGCTACACCAGCCGCACCAACCGGCCCTGCTCGATCTGGGTCAGATCAGGGTTCCGGGTATTCTACGGCTTCATCTCATTCTTCATCGGCGTAGCTCTGCCCTTCCTCTCCAGCCTCGCCGGCCTCCTCGGCGGCCTCACCCTCCCGGTCACTTTCGCTTATCCTTGCTTCATGTGGGTGCTGATCAAGAAACCCCCCAAGTGCAGCTTCAGTTGGTACTTCCACTGGGGACTCGGATTCCTCGGCGTCGCCTTCAGCTTGGCCTTCTCCATTGGCGGCATTTGGAGCATGGTTAACAGCGGCCTCAAGCTCAAGTTCTTCAAACCTGCTTAGCTTTCCTTCACCCCTCAACTTCCTGTCTTCTCTCTTTTCTGTGAAACTCTCTTGTTTGTGCAAAATGCCAGTTATTTTCAATCGATCGGAAAGACAGATACGAGCCGTTATAAGTATAGTTTGTTCTAATTATTTTTTGTCACCCTCATTCTCAATATAGGATTTATCTTAAAAATTTTGATATGTCGGTGACAATATAGTTGATAGACTTATTTATTAAATAATCACAAACACTTTTCATAATCGATGTGGATAAATTGGACCGTTACAGAAATAAATGGGATCGAATGATTGTAATAGACGCGATCTGTCCGCGATCGAATAATTGAAATAGTCGCCATCTAGTGGTTGAGATAGTGATGATAGTTAGGGATTAGGGTTCATTAAATTCATCATTATGAGGGAAACAATTCATCAAAACAAGGATATGATCAAACGAGAATAGTGTAAAGCCTGCGTCCAAACACGGCCCGAAGAGAGTGGACTTGTAACGGTAACCAAACAGTCCTAACTAGCTAAATGTGACTTTGACTTCAGTCAAGCGTGTCGTTGCTAGGGACTGAAATAGAAAGATCCGGCCACCCGAAGCAGTCCATGATTTCAGCCCGACCCGGAACGCTATGCCACGTGTCGGAAACTCCGTTGACAAGGTCAGCGCTGGGCCCACCCAACCCGAACTCGTCGAACCCGGGCAAAAGCCCGAACCCGTACCCGTTTAGCCTGTCCGTGTTGACGCCCAGCAGCGAGCTGAAGCTGCAGTTAGCTTCGTTCACATTTACATCGCTCCAGACGCGATCCTCATCCTCGTCCTGGCGCTGCTTCTGTCCTTGTCGGCCGGCGATTTGGTCGGCGACTACGGCGACTTGGGTCGGAGACGAGGCGCCGGAGGATGAGGCATGGGAAGCAGGAACGGCGGCGGAGAAGTAGGGAGAGCGTTTGGGGTGTTTGCGGCTGCCGCCGCCGACGGGGATGTTGCGGAGGGAGCCGCCGTGAGTCCAGTACCGTCGGCAAGCTTTGCAGAAATGTCTTGGCTGGGAGAGGTTGTAGTTGTTGTAGTAACAGAACTTGGTGTTCAACGACTCGCACCGTGGACAGGAAAGTGGTTGCTGGCTCGCCATTGCTGATTCCTCGAAACTGGTAAGAAAATCTGAGCAACAATGGCGGAAACAGAGCCTCAGAGAAGCTGGTTATATGAAGGAGCTGGGTTTGATCAGGTGCGTCGCGCGTGTAGGATAATACGACGACGACGTGTCCTGGGGGATGTGAAGAAACGAGGAACGGTTTTCTAAGAAGTTGCAGAGAGAATAAAAATCAGATCTTGTGAGGTTTAGAGAGAGAAAGATGGGAGCTGGGGATCAGGGGGTGATTGATTTAAGGAGCAGAGTGTGTTGTAATGATGTTGTCGAGTGCAGGCGTGATCTGATTGACCCAAAACCCTAAATCCAATCCTCCATTCCTCCTCCTTCTTCTGACTGTACCTTTATTCAAATCTCTCCTGCAAAAAAATGAAGAAAAAAACCCACTTTACAGGAAGAAAGACCTGGCGAGCTTGGTCGCCTGCTTGCTCACTTTTGAGCAACCCAGATGCTCAGTTCTACCTGTTTCCAGCAAACACCCAATCACCATGAAACGTTGTGTTTTGACTCGTTAACATTTTCATTTTTCTGTTCTTTTTCTTGGCTGAAAAAACAGAGTATCGATTCTCTGTTTGATTCTGAAACTCTTTTGTGGGGTTGACTCCGGTCAACTTCAGTCAACCAGGTTTGCCTAAATCTTCTTTTTGGCATTATTTATTTTATTTTTGTGGGTTAAATTTGTGTAGAAAATTGATTGAATTTTTCAATCCATTTCCCTTCGTTAATTTTGTTGAATTAAATTTTCAGTAAATAAATTAAATAATTTATTTTGTTTCCAGAGTACTGAAAGGGTCTGATAATGTGGTTGGAATTTTGATTTATTTATATTTTAAATATAATATTTAAGCTAAATAATTTTCGGAAGTTTTCAGTTAAATATTATTTGAAAACAATATTATTTATTTAAAATTGAAAATCCATGGGAGCGAAAACCCAGCGATGTTGATGCTAGAGAAAAACCCTAGACGACGATAAGCCAATCAGTCACTCCAATCACCAACGGGAACCAAATTCGACAATCGGAATCGAAAAGCTGCGAAACTTTATAGGGCGATGATGACGGCGGCGGAAGACGATCTTCCGGAATTTTTCAAGGTGTACATTGAAGAACATAGCTCCGAGCAGTTGGTAATCAGATTCTGAAAATCGAAAACTCTGCATCGTAATTTCATGATTGCTGGGTTTGTATCGCATTGTTGATTGTGAATTTGATTTTTTTGGAGTGTGTAATGAGCGAGAATGGCTTGATTCAATGGCAGGAAATTCCCAGGATGTTTAAGGGGTTTATGGGATTAGGGAGAAGTGGTAGAGCAGAGCTGACCGGTCCGAGTCGCGAGAAGTGGCCAGTCGAGCTGGTTCAGATTGGGGAATATTTGTATTTCAGAGATGGGTGGGAAGTGTTTGTGAAGGACAACATGGTGAAAGCTGGAGAGTTTTTGTTCTTTAGGTACTTTGGTGATTTGAAGTTTGGTGTAGAGATTTACGACGAAAGTATGTGCCAGAAGAGAGTGGAATTTTGTGTCAAGCGTGGACGAGGGATGAGTGATGTGGTGGAGTCTCAAGAAGAGAATTGTGCTGCGGGAGAGTCTCGGCGGGAAGGTAGATATTTTCATATGCTTCCTTTTATGTTTCTTGGCAAAAGATTTGGCTTGAGGTTGGGATGGTTATTTTGTCGTTTGAGAACTGTGATTTCTTTTAGAATGTATTTCGTCAAATTGTGGCGTGGTTTAGATGGAGTTAAGCAACTGAAGTGCATCTCAGTTGATGGTGAGAATGGGAATTATTTGACAGGGTTGATACTCTTTTACAGGCCCTCAGACATGTACCTCAGTTACGCCTTCTTTCGTCGTTCATGTCAAGAAATACAATCTTTTTCGGGGACATCATATAGTGAGTTGCCACTGATCTTCTATTTTCATATCAGAACTTTTCATATCTTGTTCTCTAATTCGTTCAAGGCCAATGTTTCTGCTTCGTCCATTGTTAGTTTTGTTAAGAATCTCTTTGATAAATACTGTAGTTGAACAATTGAGGGTTTAATCAGTAATGCACTTATTGGGCAACAAGTTCTTCATTTACGACCGTGAATGCTTGCTGAATAATGCCTGCTCTAATATACTATTAAATTATAGTTTCAAGACTTTGTTTGCCTAAATGCTTGGTGCATTTACGGTAAACATCTGTCCTGACGAGTTTTGCTGATCTTTTATGAGCTTGCACTGGTGAATATTTATTTAGTGTTGATTCTGGTTAAGCTTATACCTGTGTGATATAATTATACTTATATTGCAGAAAATTCCTGCTCCATTTGTTCGGGAAAACTCATTAACCTACAAAAGCTACGAGAAGATGGTCCTCCGGACTGACAAGTCATCTTGGGCAGTAAACATTATTAAAACCCAAAGCGGCGAATGCTATATATGCGCAGGCTGGACTGCATTCGCCAGAGATAATAATATCAAGGTAGGAAATCGTTGCAAGTTTGAACTCGTCAACAGACTGGAGATGACAGTACAGGTGATGAACCACCACAAAAATGTTTGAACCCAAGTTCTCTTCAACATGTTTGGTGTCTCCCATGACTCGACAGCACATCCAGCAAGTTCTCGGCTTGGTTCCATATTCACATATTCTTGGTTCTCAATTTTGTAAGTTTAAGTATCACTATCATTTTGGTTTTCAATCAGTTCCAACTAAATTTCTACAATTAATTAATTGTAATTAATATCTTAGAAAAACATTACCACTTATAAAAGTTTAGGAAGAAAGTTAAATAATTTATTATCGAATTCTCATTTGCAGTCCAAATTATGATGTAGATTTTGCAGGTTTCTAATCTGTTGTATACTGTTTGAAATGTTTGCGGTGCTGCTCTACCAGTTTCCAGCTACTCGAATTCAGTAAATATATCACCTGACGGACATGAGGCATTTTGTTTTAATATTTCATCTGCTTGAATGTTCCCGGTTGGGTTTACTATCTGTTCACTTCAGTTTTTTCTTCGTCACGTTAAGTATGCATGAGAAATAAATCAATTTTTTGTCGTCTACTGTTTTCTTAACTGGCTGATATTTGATCATGGCATTTGAATTATTCAGTTCTTTACAAAAATGATATTGACCTCTGGAACTTCTCTAACCTGCAGAATATATGCCACGACAATCAAGATGGCTATTGCTGGTCGATGAAGGTTGTTGAATGGCGATATGCCTTCAGCTTCTGCAGAGGTTTTCCTTGCTTTCTGCAGCTGATTATTCTTGGGTAGCTCTAAACCAGAAATACTGCTTCACGTCAATCAAAAAGCAGCCACGCCTTAACTTCTGCATCTTCTCCGCATCCCTGTTGACCCGAAACACTGGAGCCTTTTCATTGTTGCTTGCTAGTTCTCCAGCACACCTGTATTAGATTCCAGTTCTTGAAACTGTGTCATGTATTCCCAGGCATCATGAAGATGATCCAAGTTATCGCAATTACTCTGTTTTTCAAGATTGGGCCGGTTTGTTTGGGGCGGTTTAGGGCTGAACCAGTCAAAGCCCAATCCAATGAAACTAGATTGATGATGCAGACATGGAAATTGCTGCTGCCAGTCATCATCAGATCAAGCAGTTGCAGTGGTTTAAGGGACTATCCGACTGGAGATAGCAAAAATGAGCTTGGAAATAGCAATCCAGCAAAGCTTGCAAACCTGTGCAGGGCAGAGCTGACGCTTTGAGAAAATGAATGCAATAAAATATGATTGAAACGCTCTACGGCCTGAAAACCCTAATCCCAGAAAGAATGCTGCAAGGAAATTGATGCTCTGAAAATGGAGAGCAGAGCAGAGCATATGATGATTGCATGCTATGAATTCTCTCTGTGAAATTTTCTGAATCAATGGGACAAAAGGGCTCATGATGGAATCCTTATAACACACTTCTGAGTTCTGTAAGTTTCTTTTTGACTCAATTTTCACATTCTGGGGTGGGTTTGTAACCCTTTTTTAACCTTGTGGTGAGGCTTGTTGACTGTGAACTTCAACTGCAAATTGTTGTCTCTGGGAAAAGTTGATGCCTTTTTTTAGATGCTTGATTGGACTGGTCTATTGGGTTTGTTGTACTGTTCATCTCTGAGATTCTGAGGTTTCTTGTTCTGTCTTTTTTATTTTTGAAAAAGAAAATTTATTAATGCAGATTATCAAGAACACGAGTATCATCACCAATATATTTAGCGACGATAGACTGTCGTAGGTAAATGACGGATTTCGTTGCTGAATCTTTCGAGGAATTTATTAATTTCTGGATACTTATCTACGAAAGTGGTTTCAAAGATAACATTTGGGAATTTTTTTAGGTTAGAAATTCAAAAGAGACAAGGACACCTAAACAAATATTAGATTTGTACAAGACAAACACATGGAATTATTTGAAACCCTAAACAAGCAAATAGCCAACAAGCATTAGAAGATATTAAACACGATCTGATCAAGAGATGCTGACTGCATAAAATTAGGTTTGAGCAAATCTAGAGCGCATCAGGCGCTGACCGGGGACTAAACTAGTCGAATCGAGCTTGTATAAACGTGTTTGGGCGTTAGGTAAGACCGAATGATCTACTGCTGATTATTCTCTTGTGATTTTTTAGGTTAAAAAATTAGGGTTTGAGGAGCGAGAACAAGAAGAGAGAGAGAGAGAGAGAACCAAGGGAAGAGGTATAACATCTCGTTGCTCAAATGGAGGAGTTGCACGAAGCTTTGTCACGTGAGGGTTTTCAGGTCACGTGAGGTGGCCGGAGAATGTGGAAGATTTGGACACGGAGAGGGAATATTGGGAGATATATTAGACAATTGGTAGATGTTGGAGTCCAATGTCCAGCTGATCCGGTCGTGTGTTGATTCGCTTATTCCTCGATATGAGACAATTATAAATGAAATGTCACCACAAAACTGATACATTTCAATTCTACCGCAGAAGCTAAATATAATCATTCATTAATAAGAATCAGTCCGGACAGAGTCATTCGTAAGTTCCTACTACTGATTAAACTATAACAATTAAAAATGGATTTTGATATAATTTATTGAATCCAGGTAAGCATAGGAAAGGTCAATAAATGGAAAAGTTTGAACAAGAATATTTGGCCTGGCAGGCACTCCATTTCCATGAAAATAATTTCATTATCATGTAAGAATATTCCAAGATAATAAAAAACATACCACATAAATGCACTGTAAAACTCTGATACAAAATTTCAAAAAAAATCCCCAAAATTTCAAAAGAAGCAAAACAAGTGCAATAACTCACAAGTCACAATCCACTCCAACCCCATCTCAGAGGGAACTCATTTCCTCAGTTCCATAATTGATATTCCATTGAACAGTCTTGTTTTTGGCCTCTTTACCCTCCTTCCCAAACACCTGTCTATTTCATCATCTCTGTGACAAAAACCCTAGTCTCCATCTCTCTCCAGATTTGCCACAGTGGAAGGCTTCCCCAAAAAATTCTCTCCTCTGCATCTCTCTGGGCTTCAAGCTCTGTGGCCAATCCATTTCTTGCTACTTGAATCACTCTGTTTTTTGGGTTTTGAAAAACTCGAGTTGAGAAGTGTGTTTGGGTTGAGACTTGTGACACACTCATGCACAAATCATAATCCACTCATGAGTTAATTATCAGCTCAAATCTCAGCCCTTTTCCTCTCAGTCATTCATTCATTCAACTTTCATTAATGGCTACATCTTCTTCTTCTTCACCTTTCTTCTTCCCTGATCTCTCTCTTCAGATCAGCCCACCATCGAGTAATGCTATGAGCAGCTCCGGCGCCGGAGTAGTGACTGCAGAAGATTCAGGGAGCAGCGGTGGGAGCGATCTGAGCCATGAGACTGCCACTGGTGGGATTCAAGCTGATGAACCCACTTTGAGCTTGGGCTTGTTTAATCATCATCATAATGCATTTTTCACCTCCAAAACAGAGGTTAGATTTCATCATCATCTTCTTCCAAGCTCATCATCAAGAATGATGAAGAGGAGCATTAGGGCTCCGAGAATGAGATGGACCACAACCCTACACGCCCATTTCATTCATGCTGTTCAGCTGCTTGGTGGATATGAGCGTAAGTCAAGAAATTAAGACCCATGTCCTTAAAAAATATGGGTTCAAAAGCTTACGTTTAGGTATGTCCTTTACCAGGAGCAACACCCAAATCAGTGCTGGAGTTGATGAATGTGAAGGATCTAACCCTAGCTCATGTCAAGAGCCATTTGCAGGTGTGGGGTTGTTTCTCCTCTTTCTTTCATTATTGCTACCTGTTGATCTATGTAATTATTATGTATCAATCACTGCTAAAAGGTCATTAAAACATCTGTACCAGTGAGAGCAATTGCTGTGTCCGTTGTTGTTTTAGGAGCGGCCATTGCAGCTGTTGGATGATTTAAGATTGGAAACTTTATAAGTAAGTTGAGAGATGCTGACTGAGTCTTAAATCATTCAACAGCTACTGTGGTAGTTGGTCTCACCGGTGCAGATGCTCTTAGTGAAGCTACAAACCACATAGTTTAAGATCTTTAACAACAATGTTTTGCATTTTTTTACTTGTAACTAACAAGAAAAACTCTAACAGGCCCTACTTTAGCTGATAATGGCTTTGTTCATGCAGATGTATAGAGCAGTGAAGACCACTGACAAAAGATCAGGTAAGAAAATTATGGACATTTTTGGATAGTAATGGGGTTGATGATCCATTGTTGTGCTTATTAGGTCAAGAAAGGAATGATTTGGATTCGGATCGGAGCCCGAATCAACGGACAGAAAACATTGCCGAGGAAGTGGATAGAGGACTATCACCACCACAAAATGCCCTACACAGGTTTGTGTTCTCCTCCTTTGTAAGACACTATAAGAATGTGTGTAGGGGAATTTACATAATGGGTAGGGTAAGATGGAGTTTGGAGGTAGCTTAGGGTTTGTGAGGATCTTAATGTCATCATGTGTACCTTTTTGGGACAAATGACACACAAAGACATTGAGTACTGCATCAACCTAGATCCCAACATACCCATAAATGGGCACTTCAAGAATGGTTCAAATCTCAATATGGAATGTGAGAAAGGAACCTCAAAGTTAAGGAGAGGTGTCTTAAAGGCAGCCTCTAGGTTTTGTTGACTTCAGTCAAACAACCAAGAAAGGGTCATGAAGACATGTATGAAATATGAATGTTACTAGAATGTCATCATTTTCTTTTGCTTGTATTCATTCAACTTATCAATATTTTGATGGATGAGAGCAATAATAGGGTTCCAAGGGGGTCTTCAATAGAGACAAGTGTCCTACAAAGCCTCCCAATTCATGGAGAAGTTTCAACCCATAAGCCACATTTGTCCAGCAATAATCCCAAGGTAATTAAGCACATACATATATATATAAATGGTAGCCCTTTGCTTGTGTCCTTACCTGGATAGATGTTTATGTATGGCTTTTTTAGAACCTGTCATCACCATTTTGGCACTTGTTGAATGGTGAGCAGAAGAAGGGGGCAAGATTGGAATTTAGCTTCTTGTCAACTTACAGTAATGGCACTATAAAACAGCAACAGCAGGAGCAGGAGCAAGTGTTTCTTAACCTAGAATTCACTCTGGGAAGACCCAGTTGGGAATTGGAGCAGCAGCATGCAGCAGGCTACTAGCTGATGTTCCATTGTCTGCTTCCTCTGCATTTAACCCCAGCTTTATTCTTAATCCAGTCGATATTAGAAACCCTAGCTGCTTATTTCCTGATCAGTAATCTCAATCTTCCAAGTTTTCAATCAATCTGGTAGGGTTTGTACCTGAGAAAGCCATGGTTTCTGTTACATGTTAGTTTATCACTCATCATCAACGAAGAAAGAATCCTAATTCACCAGAGCCTCAAAGCTCGTTGTTGAGGTTGTAGAAAGAAACGGTGTCGTTTCGAGTCAAGCTACAAGTCAAGATGAAGTTAATCTAGCTGCACTAGCCACTCAGATAATCGACCCGTTCCTCCATGGGCCCAAATCGACCCTCCAATTATTTTAATTAATCTAATTAGACCCGAACCGTGTAATTTAAATAATTTTATATAAATATCAAAGAAATAATTTTTAAGATATACAACCAATGATTATCTCGATTATACAGCTTCGTGTATCAATTATAACTATATGTTATTATACTCTCGATTAACCCTATTGTTCTCCTGTTTCTTTACTCTCAAAATAACTGAACTTAGTGACATACACATAAATTGAAAAAACCGAACCATAATTTAATCTAGCTGAATTAGCCATCAAAATGTAATCAACTTTGATTTTGTCATCCCAATTATTATTCAAAATCAATGTCGTAGCTGAAAAAAATACAACCTAATTAATTTTGTCATATAAAATGAGTTTCCGCAGATAGTCACCAATTTTAGAGCCAAGTCGAGTCAGGGGGTGTTGCTCCTGCTCCTGCTGACGTGGATCCTCGGGTTGGTGGTACAGCATCTAACAGCTGAGGTGTGATTTAAGGATGTTCGGTTGGAGCAGTGGATTAAAATGTGAGGAGTGACTTCCAAATTAAGATATATGGATTTCCAACTGTTACTACATCTTAATACTAACTTTTCTCTAAAAGCTAACATTTGAGACCCATGTAAATATAAACTTATGAAAGCAGGAAAGTAAGTAAGTTGACAATGAGATGAAGGTACCTAAACCAGAACTCATATAAGATAAAGAAATGCCAGTTCATTTGCAGATAACATAGACTATTGCCAAGTCTCAGTCTTACATATTAATCCAAAGCTCAAAGCTAAACTGTAACAAAGGAAGTCTGGAAAGGGTTTGGTATTTTAATGTAGTAAACAACAGACTTGGAACCTGTCTATTTTTTGTTAAATTAGATGTGACACGAAGCATTAAAACAAAATAAAGTTGATGATCAACTTGAACTTCTCTATGTTCCCCTTTCACAATGGGAACTCTAGCTAGCTCATATCTAAACCTAAGAAAATTTCATTGAGGAGAATATTAAGAAGCATCCAGAATAGAGGAAACTATAGAAACAGTATATGAAACTACATACGTGAAAGAAAAGCATAAAGCCAGACATGGCGAGCAGAAAACGGACAAAAGAAAATGCTGGCATCTACTAATTTTATTGCTGGTGTAATAGTTGTAAGGTTGATCATGATCATCAACCTGAGTGTAAACTATGCAATTAAATGGGAACCTAAACTCTTGGACTATGTAGAAATTGATTCTTTGACAGCTTCAATGGAAAAACAATTGAGCAAATGCCAGGAAGAAGCTGGACAAATGGAATAGTTGCAGGCACGCCCCAACTCATCACTACTAACATTGACACTGTTGGATTTACCACCAAACACAATCACCAAATCTGAGATCGAAAACTAATACAGTCAAAACGTCCAAAACCCAAACAACTTTGTACTGAAATAATGGCAAATAAATGATCCAAATGTCTGTGAGTTTTCATTACAGCCTGAGAGATTTGAGTACCCAACTTATTGCTAATGCAATATACTTTGCGGGATTTTTATACAGTTTAGTAACAAAAAGAATCTGTGTATTCTCTCTCTCCATTAGGTGATTCACATATATGGGTATATGTAGCAGTAGTAGTAATATATACAGTCGATACAAACAACAACAAAATCTAGTCACCTTCTGCAAATCCACATCTTAAAACCCCAGAAATGAAAACCTCATCAATGGCCCATCATCACCAGAATCCATTCAAATTCGCAGAAAACCACATACCTGTACGCTTAAGTCCATATCATCATCATCGTCGCTATCAGCTACGCTCCTTCCGACTTCAAATCTGCGCCGGAAGAGAGCTTCACGAATCAAACACAAACGGCGTCTGTAACAAATCATACGGCGCCCAAAGCGCATCAATCGGACACGGCCGATTGGCATCCAGCCTCACCCACGGCTTTCCCTTCCCGCTCCAATGCAACAAGCTCACCGGTCCCGCGTGCAGATCCCGGCACAGTCCCCGATAATTATCCCCTCCCAAACCATGTTGGTTCCATTTATGATCCACTGGCGCAATCCGTCCAGCGAATACAAGCAGAAACGGAGGCAATGACCCGAGCTCGTAGATCCGCATCCGCTTCTGCAGTTCCATCCATTCCTCGATCCGACGCGTGTAGTCTCCGTCCCGCCACCTATCAAGGTCGATTATCATCACACCGGTGTTGAAGTAGCACGCTCGGAGATTCGAAAAGGTTAGCGACAGCGACGGATTGGACCAGAACGAAGGAGTGAAGTAGGAGGTGAAATTCGCGTTGCAATACTCCGGCGCCGCCAATACAGCTCCGTTCGTCAACTCAGTCGACGCCAGCTGCGCGATGTCATCAACGAGGATCAGATCCGAGTCCAGGTACACGACACGGCGGACGCAACGCGGAAGAATGTCGGCCAAGTACGACCGAGCGTAGTTCAGCGGACAGTCCAGTGCCGAGCGGATGGAGGTAGAGATAAGTCCGGCGACTGCAGAGTCGTCAAACTCATACACTCCAAACCTCAAATACGGAAACGAAGCCAAAATCGTTGATCGTAGATCCGTCAGATTGGCGGCGGAGGACGCCACGAAATGGAACCTTACGTTTTCCGGACAAGACGAGTGTTGCAGGATGGATAGGATCGCCGCCATTGATCCTCGAAGATAAACTGCGTCGAGCGTCATGGCTACGTGGATAGCGTCGGTGGAGCAGATTTCCCTCTCGTCCTCCTTTCGTAAATCGGCGCAGGCCGGAGAGTTGTAAAACTGCGGAGCTTCTTTGAATGCCTGGCCAGGTGTACCTCCGGAAGCTTCGGCCAGGAATATCACGCCGGCAAATATTGCGACGGCTATGGCCGCGTGGAGGGATTTCATCGTGCTCTGAACCTTCGAGATTTGAAAACTGGTTTGGAAAGTTTGACGAAGGGTTTTTATATCAGATCCTAAGGGCCTGTTTGGCCCGCATTATTTAAAAAAATGGTTTTTGTAATTATTCTTTTAAAATACGCGCTTTCCTATTTTTGAGAATTAATTATCCACCGATTAGTGAACTTTAGTATTTAAGATTCCTCAATTTCTATATTAATTAACATTATAAAATAATATATTATTTATCTTTTGTTTATATATAAATTCCTTGTCGATTGAAATGTGCCTTCTGAGATATACCATACGAATAAGATCCGCCAATTATAAAGTAACGTCTTAACATTAAAATTACATCGTTTTAATATTATTGTATTTGGATTGGCCGCCAATATCCGAGTTCGGTTATATTTAGTTTTAATCAAATATGGAGAATGGTGTTGATTTATAAATCACTAAGTTTTTGTGCCATTTGGTGATTGATGTGGCATTAATGAATTTTGAATCACACATTCTTTGGTATGATTTGATTTATATGTGTACTTTTTTTTTGGAATTTTCGTAAATAATTTTGAAATTATGGATAATCGCGTCGACATATACATTCGATATTTCGAAATTTACTAAACTAGCTTTCACATTAAGTTGCAAAGGTGAACTTTCAAGCTAAGATTTCCATATTGTGATAGTGATTGCCCATCTCCAAGAAGCAACTCATTTATAAGATGCTTCATTCCTCAACATAATACAACAATGACATAAAGCATCTCTTGATACTTTTTATATTCTCATTTCACTATCAAATAGACATCATTGTCAGATTCAGATTTGATGCAGTCAAATTAAATACAGCGATATCAAAACACTATAATTTTACCCATAACATAAAAAAGACGGCACATTATATTTTGATGTGCTGCATCGTATCTTATTTTTTGACATCGAACATCGGATAGCTCGCATCTAATAAATTAAAATCCGGAAAAAATTGCATCGCTAGAGCTAATACATGATTGAAGTTGACACAAATATGTGTTTTAAAGTTGATAATCGCACCAAATTAAAGGTAAGGTCAACATTTTTGATAGTATTAGAGGACCTTCCAAAGGGGATAAACGCGCTTAGATTAAGGTAAGATTAGAACATAATTTAACAAGAGTACAAAAGTGTGATCAAACGTTGTTGCAAAGTTCGTTATAAGTCCTTCGAGAAAGTAGGGCTTTTTTAGGCGCGCCAACTTGGATTTAATATGCGAAGACCGATATAACCGCGTGCAGGGTCCGGATGGCCGGAAAAGTCCGGTCTTACTGTCGAGCCATCGAACATGGGTCGGTCCGGACCGTCCCCGTCTTCATGATGAAAAAAAATTCAAAGAGGGTGTGCTTATAAATGGTTTCATTGAACTTGATCTCTATTGTATTAAATAACAATAATAGATAAATTTAGAATGTTTTTACCAGTGATATTTATAGAGACATCCGGCTTCGGACGTCGGAGTCAGATTCTATCTGATACTAAGGTATGAGAAATGATATTTTTTTATAGGAATTGGGGAGTTGTTAACTAGTTAATTTAATCTGATCGAGTTAAATTAAGTTCAGTCGTTCAGTTCAGTATTCAACATTGTTTGAATGAGGAAATTGAGAGTGAACATTTTGAGGAGTGGTATTGTATTGACTTCTTAAGGCAATGAGAGTCCATGACTAGTTTGACAACCTATGCATGAATCCAAATAGATTAGGCAACTTAGGACCAGGAGAAGAAAACTAGAGGTCCAATCCATTTAAATAAGGGATCAAGCTTGAAGCCAAACTACATGTGCAATTATTGATAAGCATTGCAATGAAATCACATGGCTAAATTATCAATCATTAGGGTGGAAATCATGCAAAAGGGGCAGCTTAAAACAGAATGAGACTGGAAATTAAGGGACAAAAGATCTGGAGGATACCTTTGTGTGTCCTTCAGAGTTAGTTATAGAGGTCTACACAGCTGCAAAGGACACAAGCTCCATCAGTGGGAAACTGGAGCTGAACAGGAGTGAAGTTAAAGGTGAAAGATGATAAAGAGCAGTGAGGGATTTGGGCAGAGAGGATCAGTTCAGGACACAACCAGGCCACTGGCCATGTGCTTCACAATAAGTTTCTTACACTAGAACATAGCTGTTAATGCATGGAATCAAAGTCATTTCAGGGGACACCCTTTGAAAAAACATGCAATCTAGGACCACCCACTAATTAATGAGATGTGCAAAAGGCAGAAAGGAGGCAGTGAAGATATATAAACAGAACAATATAGGACACTACCCTATACAGTCCCACAAGCAGCTTTTGAAATGTAACTCAGACATTAAACCATTGTTTCCATACAGGTGAAGAACAAAGCTATTACATAGTATTGTATAGCTTGGGATAGATGATCCTGAGAGGAGAAGAGAACAATAGTGATTACCAAATTGACAATTTCCAAAGCAAAGTGTTGTGTAGAGTCATAGACCAAGCCAGGGCCTGAACTTTATTCTGCAGATGACATTCTCAGTTAATGGCAGACATCTCATATGATATGAACTATGTAACATGACTCAAGACTGTAATGAGTGGGAATAGATAAAGAGAGTTTTTTCAGCAGCTACTTTGCCAAGAGCATGTTGCATTAACTACCAAGGAATGTTGACAAGGAAATGATAAGACATAAGACATAATCAAAGAGCTCAATGAGCAGACACCTCACATGCACATCATGGGGACCAATGTGAATTCCTACGTATAAGAAAATGCCATGAAAATAGTATCACATAGTATGGCCATTGTACAAGAAACCCAGAGCCAGTGTACAATGACAAGAAAGAAGAATAGCATATGCATAAGTGATATCAATACACAAATTGCTAGGGTCATGCTGATTTTTGTAATCCAGAAATAAGGAAGAGCAATGAAATGGGTTGCTCCTGAATACCATCTTTTGCAATGTAGCAAATAATACAGAAGCTGACCTTAGCTCTTGAATACTGAGATTCATCATATCTTCAAGGCTGGTATCCCAGATGAACCCAAGTCCAAAGTCCAGATTTCAATAAGTCGAGCTTGAAAGAGCTAACACATTAACCAGGCATCCGAATCCATGAAAACAGTACAGCTTTCAGTTTAAGGATTAAACTTGAAGGCAGTTCCTGTCTATAACAGGACCAAAGTAACGAATACAAACAAAAGGATGATGAAGAACAGCATCATAAGCGACGAATCTTGCATTTGGCTAGGGCTTGGTGGAGCTCTATGTCCATGATCTCCAGGGGGCTGAGGCTGAGCTTGCTGGGGGAACCCATTAGTTGCTCCATAAAAGCCAAAACCAGGAAATCCATAAAAGTTGAGGCCAAGAAGAGCCGGTATCAGTCCACCGAACCCCGCAGAAAATGTGAAGTTACCGAAGGATGTAGTCATCATAGGAGCCAGGCCACCCAATCCACCCATAAACCCAAATCCAGGAAATGGGAACTGAACATTTGGTCCTGTTGGAGGCGGTGGAGCTGTTTCTGGCCTCTGCCCCATCGGCCTGCGTGGAATTTCAACACCCGGGATAGACTTCGACCTTGGATCCGTTGTATTCTTTCCCCGCCCATACAAAGGAACCAACTTCTCCTCTTCAACCATTGCCTTGCACACTGGGCATTCCTGAGACTTTGAATGAAGACGAAGCCACTTATACAAACAAGGCCAGCAAAACAGATGACCGCATAGAGTCACAATCGGGTCTTGCGCCAAGTCAAAGCAGATGTTGCACTCAAAACCAGTATCCCCATCACCACTATTGTTCCTCGAGTATGATGGCCCTTGAGATGAGCTACTAGGCGACTCTTTATACTCACTTGCCATCTCTCAATCCCTACAAAAACTCGGTCTCTCACTACCTAATTCCAACACAAACCCAAATCAGTACCACAGAAAACAATCAAAACAAAACCAACAAAGTACCGAATCAAAATACCACATTGCAGCACAAATCACAACATACATGATACAAGCACAAGATTGTTATCAGCTCCATAAAAGCACCAATATTTTGAACATTTCAACCAACATAAACCTAACTAAAACCCTGCAATTAACAACAAGCATCAAAGTCCACCAAATACAACCCTAGCAAACAATCAAAATCCAATTAGGGTTCATAATTTGACCCAACATCTCACCCAAAGATCAAATTCATGATTCAATAATATAAACATTCCTAAACCATAATACACAATAGACCGAAAATTTTCACAGCTTCTTCCACCCAAATTCCAAATCGATATCAATCGAAAACCGTGTCCCCACAACTAACCTTCGATTTCAATCGCCAATCGGAGACAAATCAAGGACGATTCTTCCGATCAAATCGAAGCGGAATCAACCCAGAGATCGATCCGATTCGGATGATTGAGAGAAAAGAGCGATGCGTAGCCGAGCGGAAGGTTTTCGGATTGAGACTCTTTTTGGTCTTCCCAATAAAAACCCTCCTCCGCCTTCGTAGAAGACTCCCCAGAGGCTTACGTCATTTTTCCACGTGTCGCTATATGATTGGTGTATTGAAATTGTCTAAATTACAGAATCGCCCTCGTTCATCATCATCCTCGTCATCATCAATCATTAACTTCTATAAAGACAGAAGTGAACTGAGATTCTGTTTCACGCTTTTCTCCACCAATTCCAACGCCACCAAAACCTCCACAAAGACGAACTCGTGAACGGTAAAAATCCTCACTTTCCCCATCCTCTGCAAAATCACGCGAACCCCAGCAAGCCAGTTTCTCCTCTGAGTCGATTGATCTGCGAGAATGGCGCTGGAGGAGGGAGGAGGATCAGCTGCGGCGAGGAGGAAGCCGTCGTGGAGGGAGAGGGAGAACAATCGTAGGAGGGAGAGGAGAAGGAGAGCGATCGCTGCGAAGATTTTCGGCGGGCTTAGGGCTCGGGGGAACTTCAATTTGCCTAAGCACTGTGATAACAATGAGGTGTTGAAGTCGCTGTGCAAGGAGGCTGGATGGGTCGTTGAGGAGGACGGGACTACTTATCGCAAGGTCTGGGTTCAATCTCTGTTGGATTTCTTAAGTTTGATTTTGTTCGCGCGTTTAGGGTTTTGATTGATTTTGTCTGGATTGGGATTTGGGGCTTTTATGTAGATTTAGGGTTTGTCGCTGATGTGAATTGCTTTGGTGCTGAATTAGGGTTTGTCTGATGGATTGATTGATTGAATTCTGGTCTCTGAGATTTATGTTAGGGTTTGTTGTCTTCCTGATTTGTGTTATTGAACTTGGTTTGTTGATTGCTGTAGAATGTGAGATTAGCTGCTCAAATTGGTCTGAGGATTTTAGGATGATAAGATTGTCGAATATTTATCGAATCTGATCGATCGAGGATGGTTCATGTTCTTGAGGTTTTTAAGGATGTGTAGTTGTAACTATGGCTTGCATTTTGTGAATGGAATGGGGGCGGATTCAATTTGATGAGATGGATATTTTCAGGGATGCGAGAGGCCGCCGCCTATGGATGTAGTAGGGACTTCCAATGATGTAACCCCATACGCTTCTCAGCTTCAGAGTCCGATGTCTTCTGCATTTCAAACCCCAATCCCATCTTACCAAGTCAGTCCCTCGTCGTCCATGTGTCCTAGCCCATCTCATTTCCCTGGAACTCCGTCCGCAGCTCAGTTTCCGTTCTTCTACAACACACTCATGTCATCTCTCCCGCCTCTTCGTATCTCCAACAGCTGCCCTGTGACGCCTCCTCCATCCTCGCCAAATTCCAAGGCTCCTCCCAAGTCAGTGAATTGGGAGGTTATTGTGCAAGAGCCCGTTAACTCTTTTAAATACCCGATATTTGCTGCTTCTGCCCCGGCAAGTCCCATTCGTCACCAGCTTTTCACTCCTGCAACTATACCTGAATGCGACGAGTCTGATAGCTCCACTGTTGATTCGGGTCACTGGGCAAGCTTCCGCTCTCAAATGCCATTTGGTGCCTCAGCCTCTCCAACATTCAACCTTATAAAACCTGCTGAACAAGTTAGAATTGGCAATGGCGTCGATCTGAAAGGCAAAGGTCTGGCAGTTGATGTCGGAAAGGGTCTAAACCTTGGACTTGGTATTGACCAAGTAAAGCCATGGGAAGGGGAGAGGATTTCTGAATTTGGTTTCGACGACCTGGAGCTCACTCTTGGCTCTGGTAAAACCCATACCTAAGTCAGATTCAGTTATTCCCTTGCAAGAGATTCAGCAACCGAGACTCCATCCACCATTATTTCTCCAACCAGGTAAAAATGTTTCAGAGCATTTTACCCGCTTCATCTTCCTATTCTAGTTTGGATTAAAGAACTACCTAGTTTCGCCGTCTTCCAAACTCTCCCCTATGGTCTATCTGGTTTATGTTGTTGGCGAGCAAGTTACTATATTTTGCATATCATTATGTACGATTGTCTCAGTGAATGTCTCAAATTCGATCATCTGGGTAATGCAGGTATGATTGAGAGGTCTAATGGAGGCTGTAAAGAGCCCGGTTAAGCGGCTTCTTATGGAAATTCACATGGAGCAAAATGTGCAGAAAATTATTAAGGTTGGATTGGTTGGTTGTGCAGGTTGGGACATTGGAAAGGTCTGGATTGGTCCCATGCAGGAAGCCCTCTATTATAAGGGTGGCTTTGGTTTTATTCCAAGGCATGTGACCTTGTCACCTGACCCAGGAGTGTTGAGGTTGAACCTTCTTTAGGACTTTTATTTAATGCGACCCCCAAATCGTACTAAACTAGACAAAACAAACACATGGGATGTCCTCCCTACAACATAAAGTTGTCTCATATTTTCCATATGGAGGCTCGTTGGGCGATTCTCTTTCTTACTATGTCGTTTTAAGAATCTTTATTGAATTTTTGACTTATCACCAATTTCGTCCAATCCATCAATTTTTCACTAGGCAATAATAAAAAATAATATGAATGAAGATGAAAAAATCTTTATGTTTTCAAAGTGATTTTTCATTGAACGACGTCGTTTAACAATCATGGGCTTACCAAAAAATTACCATCCAAAAATATAAATATCACAATTGACTGCCATTGCTGATCCACCTTGATTTGATCACTCGGAGCCATCGGGGAAAGGATTCAGGGCGTCTTGTTTTCCATTGACGTAGAACTCAACCACGGCGAGCATCCTCGGAAGTTTATCGGGGTGATAGTTTAGATGGACGATGACCGGCTTCAGCTTGATGAGTGCTGCATCTTTGCGAACTGTTTTAAATAGGACTTTGCTGTTCATGAACATGTAAATGTCCATAGTCCGCCTTGATGCGTGGAGTCCAGTGTATCCAGGGCGCGACGGATAAAACAGTTCTTCGTTGAAAACGGCTTGGTCCCAGGCATCTTCGTGCGCGAGCTTGTCAGCCACACGGTCTAGAAGCTCGATGGAAGGTATGGTGGGTCGGATGTAGAAGAATCCAGAGTTGTACACCCATATTCTCATCGTGTGGGCGTACCTTGCCCAACCCATTCCAGGCTCGTCAAAAACATCATTGTATCCGTAGGCTGTCATGTTATTGTGGCCATCGGACATGGACTCAACGTCCGAGTCCCTGTAAAGATGATCAAAGGGATTCTGCAAGTACACTATGTCCACGTCCGAGAGCAGGACGCTGTAGCCCAGTTGCAAAAACTCCCTCAAAATCCGAAACTTAAGTCCAGAGACGGCGTGGTTACCACCTGTCTTTGCAACTGAATCAATAGTCTCATCCGGGTCTCTTTTGTAAACCGGGACATTATTTGACTGGCAAAAATTCTTAATCTCATCGTCCAATGCCACGACGAGATAATTCTGTATCCCTACCCTCTTGATATTCGTGAACCAGACCTCCAGCATCTGCTTAACATTTGAATTCGCAAGAGCTACGATGATCTCTTTATTAACAGCAACTGATACTAATAACTCGGCCAGTCGAGGGTTCACAGACTCATCAGGTAGCACGGTCGGGTTAGTTCTTGAGCTCTTCACCGTACCAAAAGGCCCCGCTTTTTTCTGCTCACCCAGCTCCAAAACTTGCTTCTGCGTGCTATCTTTTCCTTGCTCGGCCAACCTCAACTTTTCAGTTAGCTCCCTGACCTGCTTCTTCAGCTCAGAATTCTTCTCTGATAATGCCCCAAAATCTGCCTTCAGCATCTTCACCCGCTCCGATGATTCACATGCTGAAGAACCAACCTGATGACAGTAAAATAAACAATCAACCTTCGGATTAACCTATATCCACCCAAACGCTAGTACCCTCCATCTCCTCGTTCGTTTCCAAACAAACTCATCTATCCACAGTCGAGCAGCGAAAAACAAAGACAATTTTTTTCACCCATCTCCATACCATTAACTACGAGTTACACGATTTCAATCATAACATGCATTTCACACCATTTTAAGCCAAGGAAACGAGGACAAAACTTGTACATCTCCGAAATGCAAGATCGACAAACATTAAGTGAAACTGGATATCAATGATTCAACTTCATAAATTTTCATCTGAATTCATGACATATAACAACTGAATCATATAAATTCGGTAAGCGACGGTAATCATTAGTAGACATTGACCAGCAAAAGATCCTTATAATCAGTCAACGCATTGATCTTCATCAAAAACCAAATCCACAAAAACACACAGGATTAGATTTTTCCGGCAATTCAAAAACCCTAATTTTCATCGAATCCCCAGCTCGAAGGCGGATATGGGGAAAATCAAAATCAACACAAAAAACGAAAACAAAACCACAACAAGATGACCTGGACGCCCGATTTGGAGACCGAGCGACGCTCGACATCGGGATCGGACTTGAAAAGTCCATGAGGGTGTAGCCACGCGAACACGCAACCCAGAAGAACCCCAACAGCAACAGCTCCCATGATCCTCGTTCGGAGTGAAGTCTGAGCACCTCCACGCATGCTCGAACGGCCTGCCATTGTCACCGGTCTGAATACGCTGACAAGTTCGGATTCAGCTCGATTGCTGGGGACTAAGGCGCATCGCGCGAGGTGAAATTGGGTTAGGGATTTGGGAGATTGGGCTTTCGGGAGGAGAAGGAAGTCGTCGACGGCGAGAGGGTTGGCGAGGGTCGATTCGATCCAGCATTTTGATTTCTGAAGGTTTGACTCTGACTAAATGATTTTTTATTTATATTTAAAAATAAATATCGTATTCAAAAACGGCGTCGTTTTGAACAAAACTGTAATTACAATTCATCTAATTATTTATTTTTCTATCCCTGTACAATTCATATCACAAGTATTTCACACTTGATATTAATTTCAACTCACTGAAGCTGAATTTCATCTTCGCCAAAACTGGCCGGAAGGAACTATGGTTAAGGTTATACTTATACTTAGTATAAGCAGTAGTTAAGGTTATATGCGTGTAATGAATTACCTTTTGATTAAGATCAAGATAAAACTGTGCGAGAAGGAATTAACGTCTGGGATTAAACGAAGAAGCAGCTGGCAAAGCGTTCGGAGATGTAGTGAGGCGCGAGAGTTTGGATGCAATACGCCGCTGGGAATCAGCAAAGGTACCTGAAAGAGATAATAGTCAGAGAAATTGAGAACACAATGCATAAACAGATTACTAGAGAAATTTGAATATGCCAGATAATTAGTTGTGACTCATGGGTTTCAACATAGAATTTTACTGACACGGAAACGAAACCTGTAAGTTTGCAATAAAAAAAGTTCCATTCATATATTCTAAAGAAGCTATATTCCATGAGAAGGACAGAACATTTATCTTATGAATCCTCTAGCCAATTCGAAGCGCAGAATCCAGAATAACTAAACCTACTATGCCTGCTCGTATATTTGCAAGTATCTCTAATTTCAGCTAGAATAGTGACTACTGACTATTAATGAGATACTATGATCCAACATCATGAATAAACTAAAGTGTTTACCATAGTTATCTTACTTCCTAATGCTGGCACTCGGTCATGATAAATTTGGAACTTGACACCGTGCTCATGAGTCATCCACATTTCACTTCAAAACGTTCAAGTTTTGATGAATGATGAACATTACCTGGTGCAGATTTCAGTTGCATAACGTGAACCGTTGTAGAAAACGAACCACATCAACACAAACACTAGAGTATCTGCTCGATGTAAAGGAACAGCCAACAAAACAATAGTTGTCCAACAGAAACACCTCGAATAACATTTCCTCCTCCAGCTAGCGCATTTTAGAAATTGATATACACATCATAATCCTAAAAACCGACGTCTACTATCCTTCTCATTCAATTGATCCAACCTCAACTAATCAACAAGCAATTCAATTCGACACCAACATAGCCATCAGCCCACCACTGACTACTACATATCAAAAGCTCACTTTCCCCAATACTCATATCCTCTGTAAAATGGTGTGCATTGATATCTTAGCATACCAAGACTCCAACTTTACCGACTAGGCAATGATTAATTGGAAAACGCAAGTTGAAACAAACATACCCACAATCCATAAATCAATCCCTTCACAAGAAAATCAACCAGATCATGAAAAAGCTGGATTGAGACTTCAAACGAACCAGATAACATAACCCTAATTTTGACTTGTGATCAACCAAAACTCCATCAGATTCAACAAAAATCAGAATCAAGCAGGTGATTAAAAACCCTAAAATTAGAAACAAGAAAGGATACTGAATAGATAGCGCTCCCATGGATCCAACATGAAGAGCCCAAAAGTCACGTTGTACAGATAGATCTTACGCTGAATCCAGTTCATGGCTCTTAAATGTGGAGAAAAATTAGGGACGTTGGAAGCGAAGTGGGTCGCTGTTAAAGATCAGTAGAGATGTAATGAATTTGATTATTCGGGTCGGGTCAAGACGGGTCGACTAGCCCGATAAAAATATCCATTTCCTATTTTTTGAAAACATATAAACCTTTTTCAAAATGTCTCACAGATACTTTACTTGGTATAAACTATAAACCACAACTTTGAGACTGAAAATATTTTGATAAAAAAAAATATTTCAAACTGAGACTTATCTATAGTGAAAATAATTTTCTTACAAACAAGTTAATCAGGAGAAGCTCCTCAACGAAGAACGTTGGACGGGTGAGGAGGAGGGCCATTAGGCTTTAGGGCTGGTTGCGGCTTTGGCAAGCTGTTCCAGCACTTGAGAGATTTGTTGCTCGGTTAGACCTGCCAAGCGAATGGCCTTCTCCACACCAAAATCTGAGAGGAGAAAAATGGTTAGACTGATAAACAATGTGGTATTAGAAAAAGAGAGATTATGGTTGATGAGAATTCACAAACTGAGTTCTCGAAGAGGAAGATTAACTGAATGGTTATGATCTCTGCGAGTGAATCCACATGTTTTGAGCATCATATCAGCCATTGAGGAAAATTACAAATTCTTACAACCACAGAATTCCATAATGGACAACAAAGGGAGCTATACTAGGGACTTTATTGAAAGCAAGGGAATGCATAATGCTCCGAGTTGGATGTCAGCCGGGCAGATGTGTTAGTTCATAACCAATATTGACTCTATGTTTGTCACGAAGAAATCCAAGATGAAAGAAAAAATCAACAGGTAACCCACTAACACCATTAACGATGGCAAAGCAGTGGCAGTTGACTAATTGCTCAGAGCCACTTCAAACCACAAAAAGATCCGAAGCCAAAACACTATGCCTTCACCAAACCAGCATTTTAAGTTTAAAACAACATTACATAACAAATGGCTATTAATGCATACACATCTGCCAAAAGAATTACCATAATTCTTTTGCACCTATTGACGCCTGAGGTGGACGAATCTCCACAACCAACTACTTGGACATTATACTAACTTCAACCCATTTATTCAATTTCAGCATTATCGCCAACCACAGCTAAAACCATACTTTTCCTGACCTAAAGACAAGATTACAAAATCAACTAATCATGTACATCTAAAGCCCTAACTAGCTAACACAAATCTAACAGCTCATCAGTCACTCCAGAGATCATATCATCAATATTCATAATTTCTTGCATTTGCATTGTAATTGAGCGAAGACTACAAGTTGATGCAAAAAAAAAAAAAAAGGATAAATAAAAAATGCGCACCGTATCTTGCCCACAACTGCGGCTCCGTGCCGCTGCACTCGCGGATCAGAATCGGCAATTTAGGATTTACGGTTTTCAACTCCTTGTAATTCGTCTCAACAAACGATCTAAAATTCACCAAAAAACTATAATCAAAATAAATTTGCAGCAACGGATTTTCGAACTGGAATTGGAACTGAGTTACGAAAACCTGGTCGGCGCGCTGACCGGTGACGTCTGGCAAAACAAAATCCGGAGCTCCTTCAGATTCCGGGAGAACGCCTTCAACGCCATGTCTTCCTTCCTTCCTCGATCGATGGTTCGATCATTCATCTCGACTCCCATCTTCAAGCCGATGTGGGCCGACCATGATTGGGCCGGCCCAATAAAATCTTGACTGATCATAAATGAAATTTGAAGTTGAGCCTGTTGAGCATTTCATTTGAAATTGAGGGTCTGGAAAACTGATCATAAATGAAAAATCTTGACTGATACAACAAAGACCTGGTCAGATGGGTAACATAGTTTGCTAATCAGTTTCAGAAGTCCTCTGCTACCTCGTGTAATGAAATCTGGTTATGAATTTTACTCGAAGATGACCATTGGCATGCGTTATAAATACTAGAGGTCGAAGTTCCATGTGCTCTCTGCAATCAGCTTTGGCATCTTCGACTCATTTGCCAGATCAAATGCTGCCGTTATCTGCAGTAATATAACGAAAGGGTTTATCCGGCGATATATCTAATTGTGATATAGGAACTGAAACTGAAACTATATATTATTCAAGTGACACACAACTATGCTTTCAGATCGTAAATTAAAGGATTCCTTGTCACTAAAAATATCTAGATTGTGGCTACTCATATTAGTTAGACTTCCAATATATTCGTCCTCATAAAACTATGGCTATGGACGCAACTAGCATATATGCTTTCCTGATAAAACAATAATTTTCAACCCAACCGAACAAAAGTGTTCATAAGATATTCCACAGTAACTAGCAAGTCATAAAAAGATGCTTGTTAGGATGTGTCTTCTTCTTTTCTCATTCAGCCACTTAAAGTGCAGAGGATGTGCGAATTTAAGCAAGTGATATGGCACTGAGGTAATAAAAATAATCATATCAGAAATCTACGTACCTTGAACATCCCATTTGTCGTTGAGTTTCTAGACCACTCCAAACCTAATGCCTTACTTGATGGTTGATAAGAAGCACGAACCACATCATCATTGGAAACACTTGTAGCCAATGCAAAATCCCAACTATTCTTCCCCAAATCATAGCTATGCTCAAATTTTGTCGACCCCTTGTGTACAAATGTGTATTTCACCTTCCCATTCATTGGTGATCCTACCATGTGGTTGACCGCAACCTTATTAGCCGAATTCAGCACTAAAGTCCCATCTACTATTGTTCGGTTGTCACCAACGTTATGAATGTAAGTCAAATTCAGTGGCTTCTGAAGAACCTTCACAGTGTTCATGAACTGAAATCTAAAATCCTACAGCCACAAAACAACAAATTAGATCCCATAATTCAATTCAACTATGAATAATCAGTTCCCACTTGCGTCATTTGGCATCCTCGTAATTAGAAATTTAATGGCCCTTAATACCAGCTGAAACAACACTAAGAAATTTTGAATGACCAACAAGTTAAACATTAAGTAATCTAACGTCCCCAACACATCTTAGATTTCACGGAGCAGACTTCAGACAGCCAATTTCACAACTTAAGCCTACCGCATAGAGGATCTACAATCCAACTATAAGATGTCGAAACTACACTCTCAAATTAAGACCTGGCCAGCATTTCAAATGCTATATAGCAATTTTCGATACAATCAACCCCCAAATTCCAACCATACCTAACTACCAAAATCAAACAAACCACACCTAACTACCAAAATTAAACAAACCACACCTAAACCCCAACCTCACTGACTCACCTACAACAAATTCTACCTTCTCAACAAACCCTAAATCACCAGACACCTCTCTTCATCAACTCGAATTCAACTAAGCAAAACATCAATAACAAGTCTACACACACATGCTCCGATAGGTTTTACCATATTAGGAACATTGCAGTCCACGATGAAGAACCCAGGCTTCTCGATGGCGACCGACAATCCGTTCATGCTCGGTCCCTTCGCGACAGTTGCATCAGTCAATGTAGCTCGAAGCTTCAGATCGCCGACTCCGAAACCGACGGTACCTGCGCAGGTGTTCTTGTCCAAATCGTACCTTCCCTTCAACGACGCCTTCGTTTTTGCGGAAACTGAGTGCGAAGCTGGTGCAAAAACTGATCGGAAGATTCGCCAGAAGAATTGACAAAGATGAGCTTCGCAATTCTGAATTTCGGGGCAAAAGAATATCTTCATTGAAAGAGGAAGTTCTGTTTAAATACAGAACTTCAAAGTTTGGAAAATACACAACTACCCCTTTTGTATTTTCTTATACACAACTATACCTACAGAAAAGAGAAAAGACAGATAGTTTAATTAACTTTGCTTGTCATCTAATCGTTCCAGATCTGGGCAATCGCTGCTGTTGAAGGAGAAGTAGAGCTGGAGCTGCTAATACCCCCCCTCAAGCTCAGCGCGTGCAAGAAATTGGACACGCTGAGCTTGGAGCAAAGGTAGCCAAGAGAGTCTGCCGAGAGACCTTTAGTGAACAAGTCTGCGGGTTGCTCCGAGCTGCTGACAAAGAGAGTGCGAATAAGCCCAGAAGCAACATGTTGTCGGACGACATGGCAATCGATCTCAACGTGTTTAGTGCGTTCGTGGAAAACTGGGTTGCGAGAGATGTGCAACGCAGCCTTGTTGTCACAGTAGAGATCCACGGGGAGCTGAATGGAGATCTGGAAATCTTGAAGAAGACCGGTAAGCCAAACAATTTCACAACAAGTTTGAGCCATAGATCGATACTCAGCCTCAGCAGAAGACCTGGAAATAACAGCTTGTTTCTTTGTCTTCCAGGAAATTAGAGAAGAACCCAGCATGATGGCATAACCGGTGACAGAGCGCCTGGTCAAGGGACAAGATCCCCAATCCGCATCACAAAAGGCTGTCAGAATAGGAGAGAACTGAGCAGGATAAAAGAGGCTCTGAGCTGGAGCACCTTTAAGGTAACGTAATACCCTGTGAGCTGCTTGTAAATGTTCCTCAGTAGGTTTAGCCATAAATTGACTCAAAATGTGAACTGCATAGGCTAAATCAGGACGAGTGACAGTGAGGTAGATCAATTGACCAACGAGACGGCGATAGGGCGTAGGATCAGGGAGTATAGAAGCTGTTGAAAGAGCCAGTTTGTGTTTAGCCTCTATAGGTGTAGAAGCTGGTTTGCACCCAGTGAGTCCTGCCTCAAAAATCAGGTCTAGTGAGTATTTTCTTTGATTTAGAAATAAACCAGTAGAAGAACGAGCCACCTCAATGCCCAAAAAATAGTGTAAGTGTCCAAGGTCCTTAATGCGAAATTTGGAATGAATGAACTCCTTTATCTCGGAGATAAGAGAAGGAGAAGTTCCTGTGATGACAACATCATCAACATAGACCAAAAGGGCTATAAAATCAGTGGAAGTCGAGTAAGTAAACAAGGAATAGTCATGGAGACTAGCCTGAAATCCAAAACTGAGTAATGCATCACTGAATTTGGAGAACCACTGCCTGGAGGCTTGTTTTAGACCATAAAGACTTTTAAGTAAGCGGAAAACCTTGCCATTTGACTTAGCATCATCATAAAAGCCTTGTGGAATAGTCATATATACCTCCTCATCCAAACTGCCATGGAGAAATGCATTGTTGACGTCTAGTTGATAAAGGGGCCATCCTTTTGCTGTAGCTAGTGCAAGAAGTGTTCTTACAGTAGTCATTTTAACAACGGGAGCAAATGTTTCATGATAGTCAAGCCCTTCCAGCTGTGTAAATCCTTTTGCTACTAGACGTGCTTTAAAACGTTCCACTGAGCCATCAGAGTTTCTCTTGATTTTATAAACCCATTTGCTGCCGACTGCATTCTTACCAGCTGGTAAAGATGTTATTTCCCAAGTCTGGTTGTCCTCGAGGGCCTTGATCTCACTTTCCATAGCTTTTATCCACTCTGGATATTTCTTAGCTTGATTAAATGTTTTAGGCTCTGTTAAGGAAATCAAGTTCATGGCAAAGTGTTGAAAACTAGGAGAGCAGCCAGAATAGTCAATGTAGTCACTTAAGGGATATTTACAGCTTGCCACAGTAGGACAAACAGTAGAACAAACATAATCCTTAAGCTTGATAGGCTTGTGTGTAACTCTGCCTGACCTTCGAGGCTGAACAATAGGTGTATTGCCAACAATAGGTGGTAGAGGTTCAGGAATAGGATCAGGCTGATGGGCAGTAACATCAGGAAAAAGATCATCATCAGGAAAATTAGAAACATTTGTCTGAGCTGGAAATGGTACCTCAGTAGATTTAATTGCATCAGTGTGTCCCTCAAAAGGAAATATGTGCTCATGAAAAATAATATCCCTTCCCACTTTGATGCTATGTGTGATCAAATCAAAAATTTTGTAACCTTTCTGTCCGAATGGATAACCCAAAAAGACACAAGGATGAGCCCTTGGTGCAAACTTGTCTTTATGAGGTGTAGGATTAGTGGCATAGCATAAGCAACCAAATGTCCGTAATTGGGAGAAATCAGGCTTTTGTTGAAATAAAATCTCAAAAGGTGTTTTGTTGTCCAAAATCACTGATGGCAGTCTGTTTATTATGTAGGTGGCAGTGAGAACACAATCGCCCCAAAAACAATCTGGAACAGAAGCTTGGAACTTCAGAGCACGCGCAATTTCAAGTAAGTGTCTGTGTTTCCTTTCAACCACCCCATTTTGTTGGGGACTGTATGTACAACTAGTCTGGTGTAGGCAGCCTGCTGAACTCAGAAACTGTTTCATTTTAGAGCTTAGGAATTCCTGACCATTATCTGTGCGAAGAGTTTTAATAGAAGCTGAAAACTGCGTCTTCACCATATTAAAAAATTGTATCAAGTAATCACTGGCCTCACTCTTAGTAGTCATGAGAAAAATCCAAGTGCTTCTTGAAAAATCTTCTACAATAGTCAGGAAATACCTTGCTCCATTCAATGTAGGAACCTTGTAAGGTCCCCAAATGTCTGCATGAACAAGTTCAAAAATGTGTTTGCTGCAAGTAGTGCTAGATGGAAATGGTAGGCGAGACTGCCTCGCTTTAGGACAAACTGTACATTGTAAAACCTGATCATTGCTGTTCAAATCAGGAATATAATTTTTCAAACTGCGAGTCATTTTAGCAAATGGTACATGACCAAGTCTCATATGCCAAAGTGACAAAGAGACTTTATTTTTCTGTACTGTAGAGCAATGTGCTTGTTCAGGTTTCTTGTAGTAAAATAGTCCTTGTCGAGCCTCACCAATCCATAGGAAAGTCCGCTTTGCTGAGTCCTGAATATAACAGCCCCTTTTAGTAAACTGAAGGTCTGTATTTAAATCATTCATCAATCTGAAAACACTTATCAAGTTGAATCTGATACTGGGAACTAACAGGACATTTTTCAGAATAATTTCTTCAGTTAGAGGATAATTCCCAGCGTGAGTAACTAAAATAGTTGATCCATCAGGAATAGTTACTTTATAAGGAGTAGACAGTCTTGAAATATCAGTCAACAGTTGTTCATGAGGAGTAATATGGTCAGTTGCTCCACTATCGATAATCCAGTCAGATTCATTCAAATTGATTGAGGCAAGGCAAGTAATACCTGCCATATGAGTGCTATCAGTGCTTGGGGTAGGAGCATTGAGAATAGCCATTAACTTGTTGATTTGCTCTTGGCTCATCTTGATAGAACTCAACTGAGATTGACTGTCAGGCTGACTTTCATGTTCTTTTCCTGCAACAACATTATCAGTAGCCACATTGTGAGCTGTACCTCGATTATTTTGAAATCGTTTGTTCTGTCTATAGCCTGGTGGATAACCATTTAGCTTCCAACAAAATTCTTTTGTATGTCCAGGTGCTTGACAATGTGTGCAAAACAAATCTCTCTTGGGCTTGTTGTTTCCAGCAGAATTATTAACAGCAGTATTTCTTCCTTGTTTATTCCCATTCTGAACACTATGCTGATTTTGTGCATTGCAGGAATTTCCTTGATAGCTTACAACTTGCGTGCTGTTGGAAATATTCATGGCTGACACTTCAGGATGAGGGGACCTGCCAATACTTCTTTGAATCTGATCTTGCAAAACCATTGAGTAAATCTTATCAAGACTTGGCAAAGGCTCAATAGGTAATATTTGTGACCTTATCTGAAAATGTGCTTCATTAAGTCCCATAAGAAACTTCATAGTTCTGTCTAATGATCTTTTCTGCAACATACATATCATTGACCTGCATGCTGAGCCTAAAATACATGTGTCTTGATTTGTCATGGCATCCTCCTCTCCCCATAGATAGTTCAACTTTGCATAATAACTGCTAACTGTCATTTCTCCCTGCTTTAGTGATGCTATCTCTTCTTGCAATGCAAATAGTTTAGGTCCATTAGAACCTCCATACCAGGACTGTAAAGCCATCCATACATCCTTAGCATCATCTAAGTGTATAAGTGAGCTAGCAATTTCCTTAGAAACAGAATTAGTAATCCATGTAATGACCACATTATTACATTTCTCCCATCTCTCTAATTCATATGGATTTTCAGGTTTAGGAAAACTGCCTCTGATGAATCCAAGCTTTGTTTTAAAAGAGAGAGCTCGCATCATGGACTTTCTCCAGGTAACATAATTCTCCATTCCTTCTAGAGGTTGTGTGACTAAGGAAGCACCTATGTTCTCATTACTATTAACATAAAATGGATCATCGCAGGGATTATTGTGCTTACCGGCAATCCCTGAGACAAATCTAACGTCAGCGCCTGTCATCTGAGATGCGCCTGAGCCAACAGCAACTCCAACTGGATCAACATTCTCCATTTCTCCAGAACTGAAAAAGAAAGCTGCAGAAGACTTGAGCAAAGGAAATCAGGCAGAAGACCGCGCCAGAACTGAGCCGATCGGCTCTGATACCATGCGGAAACTGAGTGCGAAGCTGGTGCAAAAACTGATCGGAAGATTCGCCAGAAGAATTGACAAAGATGAGCTTCGCAATTCTGAATTTCGGGGCAAAAGAATATCTTCATTGAAAGAGGAAGTTCTGTTTAAATACAGAACTTCAAAGTTTGGAAAATACACAACTACCCCTTTTGTATTTTCTTATACACAACTATACCTACAGAAAAGAGAAAAGACAGATAGTTTAATTAACTTTGCTTGTCATCTAATCGTTCCAGATCTGGGCAATCGCTGCTGTTGAAGGAGAAGTAGAGCTGGAGCTGCTAATAGTTTTCGTAGCTGGAGCCATCCACGCCAACAAAAGTCCGATGAAGAGAGATGTCGAGGACAAAACTGGTTTGCGAGGATCGAGCGGAGTTCGAGGAAATGGGATTTTTGAATTTGGAGATTCCTCGTGGTTTCTCTTACCTGCAAGGTTTTTAGTCAACGGTCAACGCCTTTATATTGGGCTTGGGCCTGTGCTACATTTGGGCTTGTTCGACACTCACATTCAATTTTTTAATTTCTATGAATTTGATTTAAATACGGAAAATAATTTATAAAATTTCAAATTAAGACCGGCTTTCTTTCTCAAGCCATTACATTTTTAGCGTCAATTTGCCACTTTGTACAATCCTTAATTTGAAAATAGTTAAAACTTGTCACTAACAGTAAATAATTTCAAAATTATTAAAGAAGCCGTCACTACTTTAAGAAATTTCATTTTCATGTCTTTCTGTTCAAACGACTTTCTCTGCAACTAGACAGCGATTCAATGGCGATTTGGAAAACAGAGCTTCCCAAATCTCCGTGAAAGCCTCGACGATAACCTTATGATGTTGCCTCGAATTCAGCGTCAGAAAGCACAGAAGCAGCTCCTCCAGATCCCTCATTTCAAACATCTGCTTCTCCAGTATCATCTCCATCATCGACCTCCTGAAATCCCCGAATGGATCGTCAGTCCTCTTCTCCACCGCGATGCTCTGCATCGCCGTTTTGGGGTGAAAGTTCGTAGCTTTATCAGCTGAAGTCGTTACCCTTTGCCTCGGTTTAACAGACCGAATGTTCGACGTCCGGCGCTTCAAGCTTTTTAAGGCGACGGCTCTGTTCTTATCCGAGGTTACGGTGGAGGTGGCGATCAGAGATTTGCTATCATCGTGCTCGATAGAAGACTCGTTTGAGAAGTTTATAGAAGTTTCTAACGTCTCACCCTCGTCGCTTGAGAACCAACCACCTTCGCCGGACGAGGAGCTGATCCGATTCCTAACCACGACGTTCAAGCTCGCTCCTTTCGCCGGACCCTTCCTCTTCCCAACTCGCTTCTTCGTCACCAGCGGTGACGTCGAGGAGACGTCACCATCATTAGACTCCCCTCCACCGTGCGACCTTCTCCGAAACCACTCCGGCGAGTCGACGCAGGACTCCGAATGAAAACCCCGCGCCTTGCGTCCGCCGCACCCTACGTCCACCATTCCCGAAACGAATCGTTTCTCTGGTCCTTCCTCGGAAGAACTGATCGGCGTGGATGGGGGCGGATTTGGAAAACTGTGGTACGCCGTGTCTGACGATTTTCGGTTGAGCGGCGAGAGCCGGTAAACGGATAGTGGAACTGGGCTGATGGGTAGGCGGTAGGCGTTTTTGGAACGGCAGAAGTGAAACGAAGGGATTACTTTCGATATCCGGAGCTTGAAGCGCTTCGCCATTGTTGCAGCTTTCAAGCTTCCTTTTCTCACATCAAATACCTCAGAGAAAATGAGGTTAAATAATGATAGGAAGAAGACGATGCTGACGTGGACGAGTATAATTCGGGCCGGCTTTTGGGCTGGACAAAACGACATAACTTCTTTTAATTAAATAAATCACACTATAATCCAAATTATCGACATTTCAGATACAATAAGTCAAAGTTATGATGTGACACGTGTACGAATTTGATTGGGTGCGTGACCTGCATGCGTTTTGTTGCGGATAAGGAACGAGCTGCAAAGCTGCGGACACCGGGTAGGACTACAGGTGAGGGCTAGAGGGCTGTCTGTCCCTGTTAAGGGCTGCTGGTGCTGTTGGCTGGCTCGCTTGCAGAGACTTCAGTCCAGCGTGAAAGGGCACCGGTTGTGCCTCATATGTTGGAGTCCTCTTCAATTTTAACTCAATTTGATTCTAAAGTTCGAATTTATAAATTTTAATAAATTTAATTTTTACGATATGCGATGATCCTCTGATACCAAAGTTAGTATTCGGTCTAATTGAATACTATTCCTTTTTTATTTAAAAATCGAATTTGTAAAGATGTTATTACTGAATTCAATATAATTTTTCATCATTTCTTTAATTTTACCGACGCGAAATAAACAAAGTAAATATCTCTCAACCATGCGCGAACAGTAAGATAAAATTTGGTTCATTACTAAGTTTGAGTTCAATCGACATCAATATTTATTTCAGTTTGTTTAATCAGTTTCAAACCGATTCAGTTCAAAAGAACTTAACATTTAGTTGGTTGAGAAATCCATGGGGACGATACAAAACCCTCACAGCACAAAATCTGCACTCAATTCCAAGAGGATCCTCCATAGCATATATCAGCATCAACTTCAACAGCATCTCAATCCAACGGTGATTTCTTTACAAACGAGGCTCATTCAACTTTAAAGCGACGTTGAAGGATTCAACGCAGTGATCAAATCAGCCAGATGTCGCACATGGCGATTCACGGAGTATTGCACTGTGAGTGTTTTATCTGTTCATGATGCTTAGATCGCTGTTTAATTTATAGTTATCAATTTGGCCAAGACGAGTTCAATTTAGCGTTAGCATTAGGGTTAGGTTAGGATTAGGTTAGGTTTATGTTTAGGTTTAGGGTTGGATAGACAAGTGGAGATAATTGATTAAGCAGAGGGTAAAGTTAGTAGAGAGCTGCGGTAAATAAATTGGCTATGTGTGAACTGGTTGCGAGTTTTAGGGGAAGTTGAGGGGAGCTGTGACTTTACAGAGGTGGTTCAAATTGTTAGGCGTTTTCATTGATTTAGGTGTGTAGGAGATCACGTGTGGCTTTGATTTTGGACGTGGAGTGGAACTGGAGGTGACTGTTTGGTCCATGAGCAGATGAGCTTGCCTGTATCATGCAAGCATGTCTAGGTTTGAAAATCGAGTGGGGTTTGAGGGGTAGAGATGTTTGGATTGTGAGGAGGTTGTGGAGTGAGTTTCAGAGAGGATGAAAACTGATTGCTGGAAGGGTGAACTCAGATTCAGGTTAGGTTCAAGGATTAAGAGAAAGTGAAATGCTGTGGAAGTTTAGTGTTGATGACAGTCTTCAGTATTGAGTGTCATGATGCTGTTGTAGTAGAGTGCCTTAAGTTTTTATGCATACCTATATGCCATCTGCTCAATGTATTCTTTCTTATACATGCTTGACAATACATTGACAAGAAGTGAATATATGATAAGATGTTAATCTCCACCAGGGTGGCCTCAAAAATCCCCAGCTGAAGGGAAACTGCTAAGGTGAGTTCTGACAAGCTTATAAAGCTCCTTTACCTAGTTTTGTTTTTCATTCAACAACAGAGGTGGAAGATCTCATCATTGATGCCTTTCTAAGCATGCTCTCATTATACAGTTACATTGTGGTTTGATATTTTACTCTCAGCTCCATAGCTAGTGGACTTGCTCAGTTGTTATCTGATATTTGCTTGCCCACAACTGGCTTTTGTACTTCCTCAACTGTGCTTTGAATATTTTGCTTGCACAAATTTGGCTAATGCAATTGATCACTAGACAAAAAACCAGAAGCAGAACATGTTAATATCCTATATGTTATGGACAGGTTGTCATTCTAGTCCAGATCAAGGACCCATTTTAAGGACACACTGACAGCACCAACTCTGACACAAGGTAAAATTGGACAGTTCCATTTTTAGCTACACATTTGCTTCAAACTTCAAAGTTCAATCCATTCAATCTCCAGCCACTACAAGTCTCAAGGTGCAGCTTCACTGTTACAATTTATTGCACATGATGATGACACTATGCAAAACCAGTGCAAGCAAGCGGGCATGGTAATAAATAAGTGACTCAAGCAACACCACTTCACATGCTATGCATGTTTACTTGTTGGCTCCATCAGCCAGTACCAGCCTCACTTCAATCATGAGTGACCAGTTGCACATTAATAAGTGACTCGTCACCGCACCAGCACCCCAGTTTCTAGCCTACAGTGACCTATCCGCGGCCTACATAAGACTCCATTCCTCCCTCTGCTGACTTGAGGCTAATAATAGTCTCTAAGTTTGGTGAATTAGGTTCATTCTGGACCCACTCTTGTCCCAGCCGACCTTCAATACTTGCCCACTGCCCGAGCTCATTCACCCAGGTTCGTGCCCCATCTCGAATTTGATCTTGATTTAGAGTTTAACTTCAATTTTATGCCTTCTTACTCCTTAAATAGAAACTGAAACTAAACTAAATGTTTAATATTAATAAATTGAAACTTCCCGAAGAGAACCGAACCACTAAAATTTTAAGTTCAAAAGGACATGACATACTTTAAACATTTTATTTATTTGATTTTCTGATTGAAAAATTAAATACTGTAATTACTTACTTGTATCTAAGTTCTTCAATTCAATTTTACTTGAGTTTAATAGAACCTCATTTCAGGTTCTATGATATAATATAATGTATTATATAAATGTAGTTTTCTTTCATAGTTAAGGTTTAGCTAAAACATATGTCAGATTTGATGTTATTTATTTACAAACTCAAATCTATGGACTCTACAATAAATGAAATGTATTAAAAACAATAATTTAATATAGTTTTATGTGTGCAAGCATTAAATTCAATTTATATAATATTTAATTACTAATTAATTTAAAATAGAATTCTAAATCATAGGCTGCCAGCGGGGAACGCGGAGCGAAAAATACGAACGGATTTTTGTCTGCAAACCGTGTCTAATGAAACATAGTCCTCGCTTGTTGTGTGTATTGATATATGTTGCGGTCAACGAAGTCAACGCTTCGTCGGTGCTGGGACACATATTTTGGACCGATTATGTTGGTAAACCCACCATTAAGCATTGATCTATTTAAATATTAAATAATGTATGAAAAATATTTTACATAATATGAAATTCATAAATATTTAATTTATAAAAGTATTTCTTTTTCTTGCAGGCATTAGTGGATTTGATCCATAATTCTATATATACATAACACTGACCGGTTCCTGCACTGCTGCAACTCTCTCCTAGTTATTTTTGTTCTGTTCTGTTCTGTTCTGCTCTGCTCTGTTCAACTGTAAAAATTCTCATTAACCACCATGAGAGACAAGGAGAGAAGCTCATCATCTTCATCACCCATATCTTCCTCTTCTACTTCCAGCACTTCCATTGCCGGAGCGGATTCATCAAGCTCATTGATCTTCTGCAGAGGAGGATACAAAGTCTGGGCTTTGGCTGCCATTCTCCTTCTAGCTCTCTGGTCCATGTTTGCCTGCTCCATCACCCTTAAACGCACTGCTGGGAGCTTGAACCTCAGCTCAGAAGACATTGAGTCTGTTCTACGTGACGATCTGGACGTGCTGGTAACCAGTCAAGCTTAATTGAATTATAGCTTGTATAGTCATGATGTTGTTCTTGATTTTGGGGATGATTGGATCTGATTTGAGTGTTGGGATTTGGGTTTTGTGCAGGAGGTGGAGGAAAGGGAGAAGGTTGTGAGGCACATGTGGGATGTGTATGCCAATAGTAAAAAAAATAGCAATCCGGGGCTGCCCAGATTCTGGCAGGAGGCTTTTGAAGCTGCTTATGAGTATCTGGTCAGTGATGATCCTGGGGTAAGGAGCTTTGCTGTTTTGGAGATTGCCAAGACGTCTATGATGTCTAATGACCTTGAATACTCTCCATCTACTCAATCCCAGGTTAGCATTTGATCCTGTCGGCAGACATAATTTCTCTTCATTCTGGCCACTTAATTAGTCACTTTCACCTGATGCCCATCATTAATTAGCAATC
The DNA here is from genome assembly GCA_963678935.1 of Umbilicus rupestris. Classification (NCBI taxonomy): domain Eukaryota; kingdom Viridiplantae; phylum Streptophyta; class Magnoliopsida; order Saxifragales; family Crassulaceae; genus Umbilicus; species Umbilicus rupestris. The sequence goes on from OY787619.1 coordinate 12,117,484, forward strand.
TATTGTGAGAGCTCAATTCAGGGTTTATCCTGGTTTGCTTTTTCTGAACAGTATTGAAGTTCATGTTGAACTTTCTGGGTGAACTCTCCTTATCACGGAGTAGCACTGAGTGATGAACTTGGAGTGATCAATTGATTACAGCTAGTTTTGTTGGTATTTAAGATTGAGAGGTGGAGAGTTGGATGCACCTACCACAAGCTAACTACTTACTTTAACAACTTAGAATTCCACACTCCCACTAACTGCATCCACTATGCTATTACTGGAAATGTTTCACTTGTGCAAAACTTCAGTAGTTGAGCTGGTGGAGATGTTGGAATTTTATTCTTGATATTGGCCTGTCAAGCTTTTCTTGGTCATTTTCTCTTTATGCATGTTATGGGGTTTCAAGGATTTTTCATATGATCCAAACTTGGTGTCTTTTTGGGTACCATTTTTCTTTTAATCTTGACATGGACACCCTCTTTGTTATATTTCATTGGGTTGATGTGTATCATTTTCTGACATATTTTAGCTGGTTTTGCAGAGTGCAGAGGGAGCTAAACAACAAGGGGGTAAGAACAAGAAGTACCCAAGGAAAGCTGCACAACTATAGCAAAGGAGAATCATACAATACAAATACCCCCAAGGGGCTCGGTTTTGATTTATCAAAATCGACATAATCATCAATGTCTAGGGATTACAACAACACATGGTCATCCAATTCAATGATGGGGCTGGACTGGAATGTGTCTATCGCTCTCAAACTATTTACTAGCACCACTTCAATGGAGGTTGCAGAGCCTCCCTAACCTGCATTTTTATACGATCATCTGCAGGTATTTTTCGTTACGTAGTCTCGAATCAAAATAATTATGAAGAGATAGTTTTCAGCTGATTTGAATTATAGTAAGGTAATAGAGAGGGCCAGTTGTGGTGATACTGTTCATAACTGTTTCCTAGTGATAAGGATAACTATGTTTACCATAAAATGCTGCGAGCTCTGAGCAAGTCTCTCAGACTTGCGGTAGATGAGTAGCGGAATTAAGTGGGACGTCGGAGCTTGCCTGTAGATGAAAGGGAGTAGAAGAGAATGAGTGAATAATAGATTCTTTGGGATAAGAGGAAGGTGTTCGTTATGTGTACCTCCAGGTATTTGGTTAGAAGGAAAGTGGTGCTGGGGTTGAAGCCTTGGACAGGTTCTCCGGCTGTGTGAGATTTGCGCAGCTGGTTTCTCACTTGTGAAGCTAGTGACTGCGACACAGAGTGAAACAAATTAGAAAAAGAAAACAGGGCTGTGCTTCAGAGAAATTCGTGTTACCTTTCCTAACTCGACACCCCACTGGTCGAAAGAATTTATGCCCCAAACAAAACCTTGAACTGCAACCCTGTGTTCATAAATAGCCAGTAGCTGCAGTAAAAGATTTTGCACCATCAGTTACTCGTGTTTCCAAATAATAAAAAAAAAAGAGTGGTTTTCCAAATGAGAGATCAGCTGCTTTAGGTGGGTGACAAAGATTAGGCGGAATAACTCAACCTGTCCGATGTTGTATGCATTTAGCGAAGGGAGGAGAAGGCTGAGCGAAGGGCGATTGCCGGTGAAAGTCTGCCAAATTTTGAAATCAATATTTTTACATCTGAAAGAAGATCAAATAGACATGTAGATAAATATGAAGATGATTGTTACCTTGTGGGGAACGAGATTAGGCACCACATTCTCTTTCTGCAGCTGTTCAGCCATCTGTTACCAGAAAGAGAACGCTAATAATCAATATATTAAACATTCATCAGTTGTCATCGATCATTCTACACGTTACAGAACTACAGTACAAATCTCCTATGCATGGCAGTTTCGCATTAAGAACTGAAGAACACAAGATACCTTTCCATATGCTAGTGCATCTGGTTGGGCGAAAAAGTTGGACATGAGCTCATCGTGGTTGCTAACTACTTCATCTGTCAAAATTAACACATCATACCACCAGAGTTAACGCAAAAGTAAATTTTCTTATGAAATAAAATTTCTCTACTACCAGTTACATACCTTTCAAATAAATAGGCTGCTGACTCTTCACAACTCCTATGAAGTCACATGGAATCACTCTTCCCTGAAATTGAAAAGTTGTAGTAAACATTATATCAGATTTGAACTGTCACAGGCAGCATAATTTTCAACCTCACTGACTACTAAAACAAAAATGAAGTTTCATAAAAACTTCAGAAAATATATACACAGCATTAAAATGGGACCGGGACACGACCCGGAATTCTTATTTCTAAAGGCATGAGTAGTGATTTTTGAAAATCAGAAAAAATGGATATTTTACCGAATCAAACAGTAGTAAAGAAAACTACCTGGTGAATCAGCTGGTAAAAGCTATGCTGTCCATTCGTTCCTGGCTCACCGAAGTCAATTTCACCAGACTCGTATGGAAGAGGGATGCCATCAATTGATACTCCTTTCCCATTGCTCTCCATACTCACCTGTATTCGAAACAACTATAAAAACAGTATTACCAATACAGCTAAAAGGGCTTTACTGAAAATATTACCTGCTGTATATGAGGTGCAAATTTCTCTAGTGCTTGGGAATAAGGTAGTATTGCCTGGAAGAGATACATCAAAGGGAAACTTTTTACCCGAAGTCCTAGCCACAAACGGAAAGAGAAAAAGCAAAGCCTCGTAATGAAATTAAGAGCTTACACGCGCTGGGTATCCAAGAAATGTCACATTCCATACACTCAGCAATCCCAAAAGCACCTTAATTGACCAGGAAAAAAATCAGCACATGACTTGAAGTTCACACCCGCACAATGAGGATATAACTGAGTTGCTAAAACACTTACTGGAATGTTCTTCTCCAGAGGTGTTGAGTAAAAGTGATGGTCAATGCTGGCAGCACCCTTAAGGAATCTGACATAAATAGCAATCGACCATCAGACTTATTTTGAATAGTTTGCTTTAGAAATATTAATGAGTGAAAGTCGTGCAATGGCAGTCATCATCAGTAATTCTCAGTTCTCAGTAAAGCAAGAGGGAGCAATGAATTGTGGACATGCAACTCAAGAATAGATTATATTTTAAGACACGCAAATTAGACTCAACTTACTTCTCAACAACTGGAAATCCGTACTGCAGAGAAAGGGGTAACACTCCAACAGCACTACACACTGCAACAAATGAATTTGACATCAATCTTACACCATTGTGAGCTCCATGCATCATGAGATAAATAACTGAACCTACCACTATACCGCCCTCCAACCCAGTCCCAGAACCCAAAAGCATTGTTTGGATCAATGCCAAACTTTTCCACTAGCTGACATGTGAAACAAAAACGGTGACCGCAAAGTAATTAGAAACCTAATTTCTCCAGGCAAGCGGTCAAACTAACTAACATGTAGCCCTTGCATCATAATTCGAACAACATTCAGACGTTTCGTTTCTAACAAATCACAACTAGTGATAGTTTCCTTAAGCCTAGTTGATTTCTTCTCAACTACCCCAAAAATATGTAAACAGTAAGGTAAGCATGTTATCTTCACTAAGGGAGAGCAGTTCGGTACACTGAGATTGGTGCTGACAGCCACCATATGCTTCGCTACAGCATCAGGTCTGCAGTTAAAAATGCCAAAATAATAAGAGCCATTTCCTGATATATATAAGTAAGAGTCATGTATTAAGAGGTCGTACATAATCTAGTGGTCGTACAAATTTCACAAACTAATATTTACGTCTCAATGGTACCCGAATCCCACATTAACAATTAGAACAGTACCACATTAACACAGATGGGTTATAAGTGAATAAAACCACAGTCATACTAACCCAAGAGCTGCACTTATCCATGCTTTCATTGTTCGAGCATTTAGCATAGTTTCAGCCGTAGTGAATGTCTTCGAAACAACAACAACTGCCAACAAAGAAACTCAATCAGGATAATATTTCAGAAAGAGACACGCATTAAATGTTAAGCACTAGAATTTACCAAGCGTTGTGTCAGGCTCAAGCCCGTTAAGATTTCTTGCAACGTCGATGGGATCAACATTGGCAAGGCTTCAACATGAAAAAGGAAACACACAAATCAATGAAATAATAAATAAACCAAACATGCGCGAATCAGGTTCTAGTATGGCAACACATAAAAACATTGAAACCAGATATACGAATCGACTAACCCACAATATGCTCAAGAGTAATTGTCATATAAATCAATTGGCGAAAACCAGTAATTGCAAAGTACAATAATTTCAACTAAAATGGATATATGTTTGCACTTACAACCGCAGTTGACGCCCTTTTGCTCTTTCAGCTGCCTCCATATCTGTATCATTTCACCATAAATCATAAGTAGTCCGGGGCTTTGAACCTACTCTTGGTTTAAAACGTAAAACTTAGTCACTGTTTTACATTATTCGACCACCTGTTTGAAGAGCAGTATGCACAAATAGGGGACCTAAGAAACTCCCGCCAATACCAATTGCAACAACATTCGTCAACTTTTTCCCAGTGGATCCAACCTGACAAATTAACGTTCTATTCATTTAATGGTTGTATCAGCTGATGGTTGATTTCAGTTTCAGCTGATGGTTGAAAATTACCCAAGAGCCACTTCGGATCTTTTCAGTAAATTCCTGAATCTTGTCCAGTACTTTCCAAACATCAGGGACGACATTCTTCCCATCACTACTAATGGTTGTATCTCTGGGGGCGCGAAGAGCAACATGGAGCACTGATCTATCCTCTGTGCTGTTTATCTAAGAGAAACAGAATAAACCAATTACAAGTTATATCGAAATATCCTGTTAAACATGCATCACTAGAGCAAAGGCAGGCCTAATCATTTTACATGACCTTAACTTATTTACTAGATGTCATCCACTATTTCCAAAGAGAGACGGCACCTCTACCAAAATAAGGCATTATTAAAATATCAATCCACATTAAAAACACTTTTTGTTCTCACTGAATGGAGAAATTTCAAAAATTAATTCAAGTACAATGAGGCGTTAAATAATTGATATAGGCAGCTTACACGCTCCCCATTGTACATTCTGTTTATCTTCTGTTTGAGTGATGCTGCCTGCCAACAATAAGGTCATCGAAAGCCTTTAGTAGTTTTCACATAGTATCATCATACAATGTGAATACATGTGAATGAACCTCAGCCAACTTGATGAGCTTATCAATAGTATCAACTGTTGCCCTCTGTCGAGAATAATCCAACAACAAGCCATCGAATTCACTGTAGCACACAAGACGGAAACATGCATCATCCAAATTAGTATTTTTGGCAGAACTAAAATGCAACAGACAAAACTCAGAATCAATTCAGTGAGGAAACATACACCATCATAGCTTTACATCTGTTGCTGTCATTCATCAAGTCCCGCAGATGCGTTTGAGTGATCTCCTCCACATGCGACTACAAAAACTCATGGAAACCATCAAAATCACCTTCTGGTACTTTTAGTAATACATTGGAATGATGATGTAAGTTATTACCTTCAAGTCCTTCCATTGCTCAGTTTCACTAATTAGTGCACAAGAAGCCATCTATCAAAAATTTCAAATATTCATGATTATTTCTCAACCGAAAAAAACTAGCTAGTACAATCTTTAAATAAAATCAACAACTGCCCGACTCCATTCCAAAGAAAATTTTCTAATAAAAAACCTCATTCAATCAAAAATTACAACGAACTCGATTCCCATCTAAGCCCTAATACCAAAACTAGCTCTTCACATCAGTTCACTAGCTACCAATTTGGAAGAACTGTTTCAAAAGGTGTAAGAACCTCTCAATGAATTACAAAGGCATCAAATACAGCCACAAAACATCACATTTTCACTTTAAAATCTCATTCTCCACATCCATCAATACAACTTCGTAATCACACACTCATTCTCGCTCACTCCCGAACCTCAAATCCATCAAAGATTAAAACAACCTCGGCGCTCCTTTCGAAACCAAGTCAAATTCCTTCCTCATCACATTCCACATCAAAAAGCAAGACAGCGAATCAACTCAATTCCAGCGATCATTACATGAATCAACCAAACAACAGCACAAACAATTCACAGAAAAATCAAAGACATGAAGAGTACAATGACAAGGACGGTGAAGAGATCAGTTCACCTGTTCGCAGCGAGCTTCCGAATCTCAAGCTGTAGATGAATATCAACGAATCGAAGCTTGAAGCTCAAAAAAGCTCGAAGCTTGATGATGATGAATGATGGTGGACACGTGGCGTTCGGAGAAACTTACTCGTCAACGAAATCAACGGTCATGTTTTATTTAAACATATATTATTAATTTAAAATCGTTCCACTACGAAGCACGATTGAGCCGAAGGACTGTCACCTACCGGTTCAATTTCTTCAATCGTATTAAAACTTGTATTAAAGTCTGAACTTAATTCTTCTCGTGATCCTAAACACAATCGAATCGAAGTCCTCATCTAACCGTCCATCTCGTTCTCCAACGCTTGATCTCAGCCGTTGAAAATAGTATATATACGACAACCCTACCCGGTAATTCGTCTTCTACATCACGCATCTGCAGCTTCGTAGCATCGGACTTTTTCGCTCCATCTTTCTCTCCCAGATCTGCGCGACATGGCTTCTCTATTGCGAGGACTATCTGCGGATCTGATTATATCGGTTTCAGATCTGCGATTTGTTGGTCTTTTTATGGAATTCGGTCGAGATGCAGTTGTGGAGCTGGTTTGATGCAGGTGTCTGATCCGATGAGCTTCAACGTGGACTTTGGTGGCTGTCGATGATCGCGGTTGAAGGATAAGTTGTTGAGGTATGTTGATTTTGCAGTTATCTGTGTTGTTCCTTTTGAGTTGTTTGCCTTGCGTGTTTTTTTGATGTTGATCTTTTCGTTTTCTGTTTACCATCAGGTTGGTAGCTTAATTGGATTCTTGAGGAGCAATTGGTGAGCTTGGTTGAGGTCATGGAAACTTGCTGAGTGATCGATATTCTGAAATTTAGATCTTAGCTTCTTGTGCAACTCCAAAGTGAGTTTTACTTTGGTATTGTGGTAGCTTTAATAAGGTTCAGCTGTTTTTTCAGTTGCTGATTTTCTATTTAATCTTTCAGGTGCCCTCGAGTTAAGAAGGCCAGCTATTCCAATCCAACCTGTTCAAACAGGTTTACTGATATGCGCTAGAATAGCTGTCAAGGTGTTTGAGAACGTCCTGCAACAACCTTTCTGGGTGAGACTAGTTCAATTCTGTGCACCCTTTCGTTTAGTTCATCTTTGATTTCAGTTTTGTATTCAGATTAGTTGGTATATGAAGGTTGAAATAATGAAGGTCAAGGTAGAAAAAGAGTAGCTGTTGTAGAGGTCTTGTTGTAGTCGGCCTTTGCCATGATGGGTGCGCTCGCTTGGCAGGCCAATGTCTTAATAAAAAATATGTTCTTTGGTGTGAGAGGAGAGTCATGGGCAGTTTTTTTACCCAGCTCTCCTCTCTGGTGGCTCTTTTTCTTGCTCCCCTCTCCTTTTTTGTTGGCTTATTTTTTTGGAACATTACTGCACTACATCTCATCTGCGCATCTGAACACGGCATGGTGAGCCTCAATTCCGAGTCACTGAATGTGATATCTATAAGCGGTGAAGATCAACAATCACATCCTCAAAAGGTATATTTTAATATAATTACAGTTATATAATTCAGCCCGTCATCGTAATCTATTGAGATGGAAGTAACTATTAGAAAATTTCTTAAACTACTCAGCCTATTTTAATCCTCAAAAGTTATATTCTAATATAATTTATTTAAAGAAAGTAACTATTAGAAAACTTTTTAAACAACTCAGATATTGATAATGGCATATTTATCTCCAGTATTTCGTTGTTGTGGCAATTTATTGAGCTATTTTTTTGGTACTTCTTCCAAGTTACCTTCATCATTCTCATTATCTGTGACTTCTATCTTTTGCATTGAAAATGTAGTTTGATTAGTCATTTTTGTAGCTTGTTGTTCTATAAATACTTTGTATATTGCGAGTGGAAAATTTGTAAGTTTGGGGGTGGAGGTTGCTATCAAGGCAAGGCTTATTGCTGGCACTAAATGTGGGGAGACAATGGTGGCGCTGCCTCGCGTTTGATCATACACTGTTACATCAAAGAGGTTGTGGCTGCTGCTATGCTGATGCAGGATGGAAAAAAGTGCTGCTGCCATGCTATTGCTGGACGGTGCTGCTGTCAGGCTATTGCTGGACGGTGCTGCTGTCATGCTATTGCTGAACGGTGCTGCTGCTATGATATTGCTGGATGGAATCATAGTGTTCTCTTTTGTTGAAGATTGTTGCCAGAGCCTCGGGAGATGCATCATGGCACCACGCGCCGAAGCTATTTTTGATGCGATTTTTATGTTTGCAGGTTCGTAATACCTGCTTAAATTTTTGGCTGTTTTATACTGTCTTCTTAAGCTAGTGCATTCAGCCTCCTGTAGAAATCATGAATAACAGCTCTTTAATTTTATTTTGCAGGACATCTCTTTCTCTTGATGCGTCGGAAGTTGTTTCTATTTACCTCATGCTCAACTATTGCAAAATGCAAGTTGATGGAATTTCATAGCCACACATATTTTGGTTACTATCGGAATATGTTTGTTGACGAATATAAGTCTCTTCTTGACGTGTGGGGAGTAGAAGACTATTTGTTAGACCTGCCGAAAGCTTTCGATCAATCATCAGTATGAAGAGCCTTTCAGCTGCAATCAAGATTTAAAGTAGCTCTGCTCGAATTGGGGACTGATTTATATTTTGAGTATTCGGTGATGTTGATGATTGTACTTTCAGGGAATAATCTGAGTTACAAAAATCTATTGATTGATCAGCCTGTTATTGGTTTTATGAAGTCTCCATTGGATTATTTACCAGCTTTTTTGTCGGAGCCCACCAAAGGCAAGGTAACTGGTGTAGAAAAGGGAACTGCAGGCTGAGTTTAATGTACCCTCAATATAAGATGTTAGAGGTTTTTTCCCACATGGTCAAGACAGAAACATGTACGGAGCAGTCTTCAAATTGGAGTAGAAGACAGTTGGGCAAGCAGCTTCTTGGACGAACGAGGGGCAGCTTACTTCTCAGAGGTTATTCAGTATCTTCTTGTGTTTCTTTTAATCCTTGTTTCCAATTGGATTCGTGTGCAAGCATTTTAGTAGTCATGAAGCATTTTGATCCTTGTTTTATACATACAAATTGGTTATGCTGCATTGGGAGAACTGAGACGTATCACGCATTTGATTCTATGTTTAAGGTAGCTGCTGGTTTATAAAATATACGCCATGTTTTATGAGTTGTTCAAGGTGTGGTTTTTGGTTTGTGTGGATCAATAAGCTCAAACTGGAAAGAGCGCTCTGGCTGGTGATTTGGCCTTGAGAGGTTGGTGGTTCGACTCCACCTGGATCCTGTCGGTTATCTTGCTGTTCATCTCTCTCCGAGTTTGAATTTTAATGTGTGCGTGCGCTTGTTGTTGTCTTTGGAAGATTCGTTTCCCCTGCTAAATTCGTCTATTTTTGCAGCCCAATTGAACCGTTAGACCGGACAGAAGGATGGAGCGACTGCCCAGCGCCACGTGTGACGAATATTCCTGGAATCTTTAGCCTCATCCCTTCTTGGCACTCCTAACCCTGTCACTTCTGTTGATCTCAGCCGTTGAACCCTACAAACCCAGTCGTCGCTGCCGTTGATCATCTTCCCCACAGCTCTTTCACCATCCACGTGTGTCATCTTTCATCCTTCTTTTCTTTCTTTTTTGACTGCACGACGAAACGATACTAATTGGTGAGTACGATTCATTGATTTCGCAGAGCCCACTACATAGTAAATTGGTAAGACGACTAGCCGTGTATTCATTTTGCTAATGTTTCATATAGTTTTAGCCACCTACAAAATACTTGCCTTCTCTCCCAGTAAGCAGTTACTCAATTCATCTATTAGAACATCCTGAAGGGTCTCAATTAACTGTTTTGTGTTTCAGTTTCTTATTCATTTAGCTCGGTTAAGGTGACTAATTTGAGATGAAAAGATAAAGCTTTTACTCGTCTCTTGTGAATGTGTTTACTCGGAATTCAATTGCTTATAATTCAACAACTGTCTTTGTCAAGCATTATTTGAGAGATTGCTTTGGGTCATTTGAATGTAAACAATGCTGTTTTTTAAACATTCACGTGTAAACTATACCGGGGAAGCTAGGCTTGTGATATATGCAGAGATCTGTGAGAGCTTCAGATTTTATAGATAATCCTGATAGTAATGTATAGGTTGACTACTGCCTTGTAATGTCACTCCTGTCTGCTCGGGCGGTGGAAGAAGTATGCTTGGGAAGTTTCATTTTGATGCTAGATTGCCGTGCTGTTGTTGTGGTGATCCCTTTGAAGCCAGAAATCTGCCTTGGCACTGAATATGAAGCGCGCAAGGTGTGTATGATCCCCAGAGAAGAGTGGCACTCTAAGCAAGGAACTGAAGCTACATTTGTGCTATTTGAACGGTTCTTATGGATTGTGGATGCTGCGGTGCTTATGGATGGTGACGTGCTTCAGCTACCATGGGCTTGGCAAGTGTTTTTGTTTTTAAAGTTGTGTTGGCATCTATGTGGGCTTTTAATTTCCATAAATTTGGCGGTACTGATTCTGGTTATATGATATTGTAGATAATTTCCAAAAAAACGTGTGTTTTTTGGTTCATCAGCAATGTTTTCTTGTGTATTCAATTCTTACCCTCGTCTTTTATGGTATTTTAACCTTTTGAGCAGCTGATACTTGAACAGGGGTGCTGAGGGAATTCTGTATTCACTACATGATTCAGGGTGCTGCTCATGGTGGTTATGTGTGTGTATGTATGTCTTTGGTGGTTGCTGGAGGGCTGGTATTATGTCTTCAATCCCTGGTTATCCTTGCAGGCATACCATGAATGAATTCTCTGCTACGAGAATGAGAAAGCTTAAAAAAAAACATGATATGTCATACATAAGTGCTTCGTTGTGCTGAACATAAGGGCAAACAGTTTAATGTATGTGTCTTATTATCCCAGGGTAAAAAAATTCCATGCATATTGTGTGTAGTCTATAAATCTTTAGATGAGATTAGAAGATGTACAGTGGCTGATGAGCTTGCAGGCGCGTCAACGATGGAGCTGGAAGAAGGGATGGTCACAGCGGCTGATGAAGCTGTAATGGTTGGAGAGTAAGTGATCCATGAGCTCGCTGTTGCAGTGGTAGGTGACGAGTTAGAAGACTGTCCTGAATTGATGCCGGGAAGTTTTTCTAGAGATGGGTGCATGTTCACTCTGATCCTGTAAGCATAAGAAATTATTCGGACAAGATTAGTGATGTTTCCTGATTTTCTAAATTAATTAATTCTATGATTTGAAACATGATGCTGTGTGTAAATATGTGCATGTAGCATCATAACTGGAAGAAGGAGAAACGCTAATTATGCAGCGATTTCTGGTTAAAAGCTGAGGATATAAGACAGGATGAGAAGATGGATTTTACCTGTTGTGGATGTTTACATATTCATCAGTCTCGTCCAGTATCTCTTCCTGAGAAGAGCAATTTCCAACGGTCAATGTGAGAACATATCCAACCACAATGATTGGGAATGAGATAAGTTATATGCGCTCCTATAGTGTATATATATGGCTGGGCAGAAGGTGGAGAAAATTAAAAGACTACAATCTGATATTAACGCACCTGAAGGAGTTCTTCAATGACATCTTCCATAGTAATCACACCGACAACTTCTTCATTGGGTGGAAACTCTGGAAGTGGTGCATTTTCAGTATCCAAGATGCAAAATGAGCAACCTCTGTGTCGCTTCTTAAAGGTAGGAACTGCTGCTTGACTCTTCTTTGCTTGCTGATCTCCAATGTTCACAGTTGGCTCTGTCCTGGTCTCACGGGCTTCTAATTGTGGAGACGAAAGTTTCAGGGCCAGAAATGATTGGGATTTATGCTCTGAGAAGTTAGCAATCATTAATATAGTTCCAAATGCTCACCTGCAGATGTTGCCTCCGATCGGGGAGTTTGAATTGAACTGCTACGTTTAGTCTCAGGGTGTTCATTTTCTGTAAATTTAGACTTCACTTCTGCTGGTTTGTTTAGATCTCGGATCACAACAGCAATGTGGCTATGACCCTTCTGAAATTCATTCAGAATGTCATATAGAGGCATGTTTTCTGAAACCCTGAAATGGGAACCATAAAGAAAAAATGGCAGTAAGTTTCTACTTAGGTCCAGAAGCTCAATACCTATGCTTGAATATGTTATATACACCAACAACCACATATCAATATGTAGGAGATCAAGATACTGACAATTTGACACACAACCCACATCAGGCGCCGCTTGTCGATCGTTTACAAAACTAAGTTTTTGGTCAATTAGTTAATTACATATAAACTGAAACTGGTTGATATTTAACCAGCAGATATACACAAATAATTCTCCTTACCGAGGGATTTTTCGTATGAGCATTTTTCTCAATGGTAAAGTGTACACTGGATCCACTGTTAACAGGTTTTTAATCTGCATGTTGTATGGAAGAATAAATATTGGCCAGTTTAATATGTAACTTAGCGCAAATAGCAGCGGCATTGATTTTGAGAGGTATATTCTACAGTAGCAATCCATCAAATATAAGAAAAATGCGAGAAATGGATCACCCTAATACCAGAATGAGTCCAATGATGTTCTTCGGATTTCCAGCATAGACCGGAATTCTACTATGGCCCATTGTCATAACCGTGTTCAACAAGTCCCTAGAATGTAGAAATTAACAAGCAAAATTTAGTATTAGAACATAATTAAACTCCAAGAAAAAAAATATACATTCAAACAGAAGCCATAATAAATAAACCCACAAAGTAAGAATTCCATCCAAATCAAGGGTAAATGCCTTTGATATGGGAGTCATAGCATCCTTAGCAGTTTTTTCAGTCATTTCAAGAGCTCCTGCTATGATAGTAGTTTCATCGTGCGTCAAATCTCCACCTTTACCGGCCTATTTGTCGTCAAAGAAATTGCATGCATAGAGATAAAACAGATAGAGAACTTCAGCATCATTTCCATGAGATGGCTCTAATAAATTCTTATACTTAAACCACAAATGTCTAAAAAGATAAATTAGCAAACCAAAATACCTCATTTCCATGAAAATCTACAAATGTCTTGAGCTCTGCTCTCCGAAGAAGAGCAGCATGTCCTTTGCCCAACATCCAGTCTAGAACCTAAATAAAATGCAGGGTTATGCCCTCTATGTTGAAGTCCAGGTCATTGATTCGCTCATAGGTTTACACGATGGTAAACATGACAAGTTAAGAACTTTACCTTGCTAATTGGATAAGCAATAGGAAAGAAGAGCATTAGAAGAACCCGGACAAAGGGTGCCATCTTTGCACCAACAGTCATGCCATAGCGAGTACAGACAGCTTGTGGAAGTATCTATTTCATCAACGACAAAAGTGAATCAAGAGCTGTTCACAAGGAGTCGGGAGCTATGCTTCAAATCATGCATGAGTATCCCTTTAAGTGGTTACCTCACCAAACATGAGAATTAGAGTCACTGATAAAAGAACTGCAGCCCATGGTGGCACAAGCTTATCCAAGAATATAGGCAGCGACTGTTAACATGAAATCAATAAACCACATAACTGAGTATGAACGATAACAACCTCGGATGAACATAAAGAAACAATCAAATCCATAAACCTCCATTGCCAAAGCATTTCCAATCAAAAGAGTGCACAGAAGCAGATGCTGATTCTTCACCACCGGGAATATTTTTGCTGCCAAGAGACCATTTCATACTTCAAATCACAACCACACCAAAACTCGCATCAAACGAAACACATACAAACACTAGCAACAAATCACCAAAAAACCTCTATATCTCCGCTCGATCCTAACTCTAGGTAATTAAATCACAACCAATAAACTACGACATTTTCAGTGTCATAGTCCACCATCAAATCATGTCCAAACTACTCAACACACACAGCTAAATTTGTAACAGAATCAATCACCAAAATCACCAATCAGATCAACAAACACAAACCACAAAATCCCCAAATCCCTAAAAAACCACTCACCCTACAAACCACCAATTCCTCCAGTTTACTCAAACTAAACCTCATCCAGCTTCCCAAACTTCTCCACAAGGAACTAATCAACTCCTCTTAATGATCACCAGAAACCCTAAGCTCTCCATCACCCCACAAAACCACATCAAAACACAAGCAGCAACACTCACCTGCGTGCTTCCGATCCTCGGGCAGTCCAGCCTTGATCAAAACCTCCAAGTCAACAAGTCCCAGCGACATCAACCCCAAAGTCAACCCCGCCATCAATCCGGCAAAAGCAACCAATCCAATGATTACCACCACGAACATGAAGAACTCCGTTCCGCAGCAAGGCACGTCCGCCGCCATTTCCGCAACTTCTTCGAGAAAATCGGAGCTCCAATTCCCGAAAAGTATGATCCTTTCAGCGATGGATTTTGTCGGATGAGGATTTCGGAGTCCGAAATTCGCTCAATTTATTAGCGGAGAAAGCAACAGTCTCACTGGTGGAGTTTGCGCCAATGGAGTGTGACGTCAGCCGACTTTCTTGCAGGGGTAGTCTCGTCATTTCATATAATCACATTTGTGTTTTAAAATTACTTCCCCTTTTTGCGAAATAACTATTCTTTTCGCATGTTTTTGTAAATATTCTCAAAAAATATACCAAAACATAATAACTTTTCTAATACTTACTATAAATATTTGTGTAAAAACATGCTCCTCAAACTGAAATAAATGTTAAATTTTAAGTAACTGAAACTCACTGATATAAACGAGCGCACACATCCATTATTTCTCGAAACAAAAAGAAGTCCTCAGACAAATAAAATAATTCTTTAAAACCGCAAAGAACGAATAATAATTTCATATCAAAAGTGAATATGAAATTATTGACCAAGATAGCAATGAGACCTAATTACGTGACTCACAAGCCACTAAGATTATCTATCCAATATGACACTCACTATTCACAACAAGAATGGTTCAAAAACCTGTCAAAATGGGTAGCATAAGTTTACCTGCATCATGTGATAGGCAAGGTTTACAGAAATGGGTTTGGGACATTTTTACATATGAACATATGGCGCAGAGAACAGCTCAAGGAGGGCTGAGGTTTAGGCGAAGATGTCGAATTCGTGGGGCATGAACTCTTCGCTTGGTCTGTAGTATTTGTCCGGGGAGTAGAGGCTCAGGTTGGAGACTTGGCTGGTGTAGAGACATGCAAATCTCTCAACCTGTGGCGAAAGCGAGGTATTGTGTAAATGGCGCGAAGTGTGTAAAGGAATGAGGTAATGCGTTGGTGGTACCTGATGAGCGAAGCGGGAGTTCTGGTAACCGGTTTTCATGAGCTGTCCCCAGATAGCATGGAACTGAAAATTTATAGAGGCGATATGAATAGGAATTTCCATTTTCAACGAAATGAAAAATCACATGTTTAATCAATACGTGTTTTTACCTTCTGATGACATTCACGCTGAGTTTGTTGATGGCGGAGACGAACTTGCTCTCTTTGTGACTGCATATCGAACATTTCAGAAATCAGAGTGAGTACAAATTCTGTTGTTACAAAACAGTAATTAACATAAGAGACGGGAATCAGGCTGCATAAGGAAATATAACATGCATAGTGCCCGACCAAGCTATGCGTTAAACGACAATCCTGAATCGATCAATTTCCTAACCTCTAGTTCTTTGAGTTTAGAAGATTCCACTTTGTCAACGGCAGTTCCACTTTTGAGCCTGGAAGAAAAGTTGCGAGACTAATTAAGAGTCTGAATGAGAATTTAGCAGACGATCTGGAGCCCAGGTAACTGGCTCATGGATCGACACGGGTAGTGGAACTGACTTAAGAGACCACTTCAAATGATGTATCTGGTCCTCAATGAGATCTTGCTGATTCCTGAGTAGATGAAGTTCCTGTGGTCGGAAATCCCTCTCAGATGATGAACAGATTATATTGTCAACAAATTCGACGATGGTAAATGAAGAAAAGGAAACAAACCTTGCGGACGTCTTTTGTTTCCCTTAAGAGTTTGATCTCTCTCTCTAGCTCTGGGACGACAAGCATAGTTCTCCAACCTGGTCAACAGTGAGAATGACAACTAATTTACAGTCAATCTTATGAAAGTCAAGCACCAAGGTGCTCGATAAACGTAACAAGGGCCATAGCAAGGAAGGCCGAAACATAATTGGCCATTAACATTTGCGAGGGAGAAAGCCTTACCCAAGACTTTTTTACTGCGTAAAATATCCCCATAGATGTGATCTCCAACATAGAGAACCTACAAGGGAGTCGGCAAATGAAGATCCTATTCCAACAAACTCGAGCATAACTATCTAGACTTCACGTTTTCTTGTATCGGCTAAGGACTTGAAGTCGGTTCAACTTCTAAGGCAAGGAACTGAAAACTCAATGTTGAAAAGAGCTTGATTAACCTGTGAACTTGACTCGATCGACAGTAATTTGTGGAGATGGACGACATTTCCTCCCTGCAAAATATTGCAAAGGTAAAGGACGATACAATGTGAAGAGCTTTAGATAAGCCAAGCTTGAGAATCGTTAAAGCCAAGGATTCAAGAAAACAATTGTTCAAAATATAATTTAAGTACACGAAAATGACCTGGAAAACCCTGCAACTCTTCTTCAGTCCCTTCAGCATTCTTGGTAAAATATCTCCAACCTTCTCGAGGGAAAAAAAATAACTCGATCAATTGTGAACTGATATGTGAAAAAAAGGAGTGGAATACGTTCAGGACAGTTTTGATTGTGCAACCTGAGCTATGGGTGTGCCATTGTCAGTGTTGAGTAGCATCCCAGATTCGGGTTCGACTTCGAAAAGGTTGGCTCGATTTTCTTCATGGAAGAAGCTTGGCTTCATGCTGCATTGAATCAGACCATTGCTTAAATTACGAAGATAAGGTTATCTTCGGCCCATCTTTCAAAATATATGCTCGCCTGAATGGGAAATGTAATAATGTGTACTGAAACGAGAATAGACAAAATAATGACTAAAGTTTGCTACCTAGGCGGGGAATAACACAAGTTGTTCCACTTTTATCTCAGATAGCGCAACAGTCAACAACAATGCAGAAACAACTTGAGTCGCTTTTTTATGGCTATTTGGATGTATGCGTATTGACAGTTTCCAATAGTCATTCAGTTTAGGATCACAATAGATACCAGACGTCATTACATGATATGAGATAAGGATAACAAATTTCTTGTTAGGAAACGCACCTGCCGGTAATAACTACATCAAAGTACTTGAGCCAACTAAAGCGACTAGGAGTACTGCCATCCTCGTGATAGGCCCCGCAGAGAAAACTCATAACGATATTTGTGTAGTCCCACAAACTGCAGCGACCAAATTAGGTAACAAGCGTGTAAACAATAACGAATAGAACGTTTTTCTAGTGCCCATGCATTACAGGTATGTTTCGAAAAGTGATATATTATTGAAAATGCTAAACCTGTTAGTGACCAAGAATGTTGACCGGCCAGAATCTCGGATCATTTTCAGTATAGGCACAATTGTGTTGTCCTGGTTGATATACCTAGCAAGCGTACAAGACATCAAAAATCACTCATGAGTACAACACAATTATGGCTCTTACTAACAAGGAAAGAAATCGGTTCCCATTCCAATACGAGATTAAGCATTACATGAGAGTATTGGGATACCCCAAAACAGATTAATCAGAGTCGAAGAACTAAAATATTACTACATTTATCTAAAAGCAATATTCTGTGTAAACATGAGTGAAACTCGAATTAGCTTTAAATTATGAGTAGGAAATTATTTTAATGAGCGAAATAAGGATGGATTTTCCCTTACTTTTTTGGATCCTTTGCAACCATTTGCTTCAAAGTCCCATCGCGATGACACAAGTCAACAGCAGCTCTTACATCTTTATACAAGCGAGCATAGCTGCAAGTTCGGCCACATTATGTACAATCAACAAGGTTCGGAATCCGGAAGAAAATGTGAGAAGTTACATAATTTTTTAATGTGACAACTGAGTCATAAAAAGAAAAAGGAAATAATGAAAACAAAAGGGTACGAACATATCAGTCTGAGGTTCCCTACTTTCCATATTCATAAGAGAATTATACAATACATGCGAAACAAACAAGATAAAAACAAACAATACATTTGGAGCACTTACTCGGCACCCTCAGGTATTTTATCAGAATTTTGGTCCTTGAACTCAACAAGTTGCGCAAACAAGTAGGCCTCGGCCAGAGAAAATAGTGTATCAATAAGAGCATAGTCAGGCTCATCAAAAGAGTCTCGCACAAAAGTATTTCCATAAGTAGCTACTTTATCTTCTTTTGACATCTCTTTGAAACCATGATACGCTACTTTCACATACTTATGCCGGTCCATCTGCAAACCATAGATTATGAATATAGTTGACACTTTATATAAAGCGAGCTATTAGAAAATCAACTACCTTTAAGATGTTGCCTCTCTTTTTGTCAAGAACCAATCCCCTGACCATGTAGGTCCAATCAAACGACCATTCCAGCAACTGTCAAGACTTACCTTTAGTTAACATTAAAAATAATGTTACAGAAAAATGAAACGAGTTCTCGGTTCTAAAATTGACTTACATCAGAAGGGTACCCGAGATCACACACCAGTTTCTTTATTGTGCCCTCATATGCAAGTGATTCAAAAGTTTCAGCTTTGTACTGCGCCAGAGTGTAATCCATGTCAAACCCGACGGAAACTATACCCTTCATATTCAGCGACCTATTACAAAAGATTTGTTTCCTAATATCAATTTGTTTCCCCCCTTCAGGGGATGACCAGATGCACGGATCTTCACTTCTGTCCATGCTCAAAACATGAGAAATCTTTGATTCTTTTTCATCAACACTAATGCTGAGATTCCCGTCCATTTGATAACTGGCATAAACACGGTTAACACCTGATTCAGTATACCAAAAGTGGCATCACCAACTCATAAACTACTAAACTCAATAAACTGCAGCAACTAACACGAGCATATCGGCTAACAAAATCATCCTTGACAGCAAAATTCGACAAGAAGTCTATCAACCAGAAGCTGCATGCAAATACTCAAATCATCCGAGCAACTACACGTCACTCAGTTCACTTAACATCAGGTTTGACGAACACAATCCACACCAATTCAAGTGTAAATAAACCCCAATCATCAGCATTCACAACCCTAAATTCAAATCAACACGTCCAAATTTTTGGAAGCTCACAAAACATCAACCTTTTGCTCTTAAAAAAATCCCAAAACATAAAAACCCTAACAACCAAAATCACTCCAAAACTCAAAATTTTTCCTCAATTCTCAACCACAGGAAGGAAAAAACCGAGAACACAAATGACAAGGCTGTACCTCTCTTTTGCACGCCAACTCCACCGGAACCCTTCACTCCTCCGGCGTGAAAATCAACGGCGGAAGCAGAGACGGACAGCGACAGCTGAGTTTGCAAAAGCGAGATGCGAAATGAAACGGGTGTCCTATGAAGTCTCATGCTACTAGTTTAGCTTTGATAGTCACCTGCCACTGCCGCTGCC
Organism: Umbilicus rupestris; assembly: GCA_963678935.1. Lineage (NCBI taxonomy): Eukaryota > Viridiplantae > Streptophyta > Magnoliopsida > Saxifragales > Crassulaceae > Umbilicus > Umbilicus rupestris. The sequence continues at coordinate 12,137,096 of OY787619.1, forward strand.
TATTTTTGGAAAATGAATATTAAATTCCCATTTCGTGACTTAATGCCGGAATCTGGTCGGCGCTCGTCTTCCAGTTTGGCCAAAATTGGCGTTGTTGGGTCTGAGGTGGATGGATTGATGGGGTGTGGCAATGGCGGATGGTTTGTTGTGCGGTACAAATTTGAGACTCTGTGATGATTAGTGGGGTTGGATCCTCTCTTGGATTTTTGAGGATAAAGATATTCTTCCTTGGAATAGGATTGTACTCTCCGACATTGCTCAAAAAGTAATTCTAATGAACTTAGGTTTTAACTATTTTATTTTCTTGTCGAAAAAATATGAAATATTTTCAGTAATTAAAATTCGACATTCATCAGGAATCGAATCTGTGACATGAAATTTATAATACACCACCACAATCAATAGGCTAGCTCTTGATGGACTCATCAGAATCATATATTATTCAAATCAGTATTCAAAATAACGGCTTATTTTCAAAGTCGATTGTGTGTGATATTAAATAAAACGAGCACTTCAAGTGATTTAACTAAAGGAAGAAAATGACAAATGGTGTTTAAACGACGCCGTATTATTGAAAAACTTATCCGTTGCGATTCGAGCTCGGCCGGGAGTACGAGAATGGAGGGTGCCAGTGTAAATAGGGAAAGTTGGGGGTTGGATTGTAATTATACAAAATATTGGATTATTGGGCCTGAATTGGATATACATTGGGCCTTGGGGACGTGTTTGAATGCGCCTGTTGGGCCCAGATGGCCATTGAACCCTATGTGTGGAAATTAAAAAATAAAATAAAATCAAAATCAACCCTTTTAGTGACGGTTGCGAAATTTTCGTAGCTACAAACGAGAATTTGATAATAACCAATAACAAAGCCATCTACAAGACTGATAGTAAGAATCTGACTTCTGAGCTTACATATCAATCTATATGCTCAGGTGCCGATTAAATCCCATTCAGAACGGAAATTTCTGTACTTGCGTCATAATGTTGTCGAGAAATGATCTGAGAATTTCTTGGTAGTTATATAATGGTTCCGTCTTTGATAGTTGCGTTCTTAAGGACAACTGTGATTCCCGATCTGATGTAGAATCCGTCACCTGGTCTATCCGCTTCTTCAACACCCTGAGAACATCAAAAGCGGTGAAAAGCAGATTTTCTGAATTTAGCGCGAAAAAAATGGTAGTAGTTAAGGTGCATAAAAAAAATTACGTCCGTGTTTGCAATCACTGCATCTTTTCCTATCTTAGCATTTTTGTCGATAATGCAGTTCCTGTAATCAAGTGAAAGAAGCAGAATAAATCTCAGCATTTGGGATGTAAATAATTTTTCCAGTACTTATACGTTGCTTTTGGAATATAGAGAATTGATGTATAAGGCTGAAATCATTGTAGCTACTGGCTTACCTGATTTTAGTATTGCGCCCAACGCCAATAGGAACTTTCCCCTCTGCTAGAAGAGATGCGATTTCAGATTCAGTTTGGTAAAAGTCCGCCCCCATCATTAGCGTATCCTGACCCAAATAATTATCAGAATCGACATTTTCAATAGAAGAAATATTTTCTGTTTTGAACAAAAAAAAATAATATATATATACCTGAAGCTCAGCACCATACTCTAAGCGGGATCGGATACCGACTACAGAGTGTTGGATGCTGCATTCCTGCAAAAAGCAACCGTGGGAGATGATCGCATCCATGATCTGCAAGAAATAGTTGTTATAATTATGTTAGCGAGAAGTGGACAGAAGAATGATGGTAACGGAAGATAGAAGGTTGACTCAAACCTTGCACTTCTCAACTTTTGTTGGAGGTAGGAATCTTGGAGAAGTAAGGAAAGGCCTCTTTGGGTCGTTAAAATCGAACTTGGAGGACTACAGAGCAAAAATAATTTGTCAGCAAAATGATATGTCATTTGTGGTTTAATTCCAAGATAAAGTAGCTAAATAACATTAACCTGTTCTGCAAGGGCCAAGTTGGCATCGAAGAAAGACTTAAGGGTCCCGATATCCTCCCAGTAATCGTTAAATAAATATGCCTGAAAATTCGAGAGCATTAGAAGCTGAAAAAAATAGTTTGGGAAAAATTGGAGGTGTGGGAAAAATACTTGGACATTATGGTCGCCCACGGCTGAAGGGATAATTTCAGAGCCAAAGTCATTGCTAGAAGGGTACGTCGTTTTCAGAAGATTTAGCAGAACATTGGTTTTGAATACATATATGCCCATTGAAGCAATGTATGGATATAGCATCGAGTGGTGCTCAGAAAGTCCTAATAGAGAGGTATCTACTCGCTGTAACACCGCGTTAGAAAATCATGTTTAAATATAACTAGAGAGTTGGATTAAAGTGCAAATAGACGAATCACGGAGAACAGGCAAATGTGGATGAGAAGATTTGTTGCATAAAGTACCATATTTTTTAAGGCAGGGCCTTTGGGTTTTTCCGCAAATTGGATAATGCGTCCAGTCTCGTCAATTTTCATCAACCCGTAGTCTGAAGCTCGGCTGTAAAAAGCTTTATTTGTTAACATCTTCGAGCATGATACGATAACTTGGAAAGTACATTAGAAGGTTAAAACAACTAAAAATTTCTCGCTCAGACTCACCTATCATCCATGGGTACACATGAAACAGTAATATCCGCATTTGTGTCTACGTGTTTCTGCAATTACATTCTTCGATAATCTATATCAAATTACATTAGACTAAACATGAATGAGAACCGATTAACTTACCTGAACAAAATCCATGTAATCCATTCGATATAGATGATCACCAGACAAGATCAAAATATTTTCAACATTCTTGGTTTTGGCATCCTGAAAACATTAAGCAGACGAGTTGATACAGCATTAAGCCAGAAATGGCGCACATGATATGAACCAAACTATTAATCTCACCTCAAACACCCACATAAACTGTCTAACAGCATCGGCTGTCCCTTGAAACCACCTCTTTCCTGCATCCCCGGATGTCTGTGTGGCTGCTAAAACCTGCCGATGTAAAGCATGGAGATTTAGCACTGTTCAGGATCCAATCGAACTATAATGAGTAATGACTAATGAGCTGCGACAACTTTGTTAACTAAAAGGGACTATTTGTTATACAGTTGATAATTGTCTTAAAACAATTACCTCGACAAAGCCATCCCCAAAGCTTACACCACTTCCGAAGTTATAGGTACGAGCAAGGTGGCGATTAAGTGAAAAGGAATTGAACTGAGTCAGAACGAATATCTTCTTTATGCCGCTGTTAATGCAGTTACTCATTGGAACATCAATCAGCCTGTAACAACCTCCAATCGGCACCTGCCCACATCAAACCAAGTTTCATACATATCAGTATAATACCATTCATCACAAGACGCGTATATAGTATATACTGTTACTTACTGCCGGTTTAGCTCTTCGGCTAGTCAGAGGAAAAAGGCGAGTACCAGCTCCACCTCCCAATATGATAGAAGCCACGTTCTTAGGATCCGCTTTATGATAATCAAACAATGGTGTCTGAAAGGACTGGTTCCAAATTGAAAGCGAAACAGCGTCAAAATCCATCATTTCCTTGGTAGCTCATTTCACCAAAATGATGACAAAATCACTGATTAAACTACTACAAGCTTCAAGAGTATAAAACTAGGCATCTCAATCAAATCTAAAGTCTTTTTAGGGTTTATGTGAGAGTTCAATGCTACAAGAGATCATCCACAACTTTCTAGCTTACCAAAGCTTCCTTGTCAATATCTGGAGTGAGAACTGAGAAGGCAACACCAGGCTTAGCTTTCCTCCTCCTCCTCACATCCCTCCACATCAGATTCCCCAAACCCTTCTTCTCCAAACTTCTCCTGACCCTCCATCCCCAAACCCCACTCTCACCATTTTCCACACGTCCACCACCAAGCCCAGCTTTCACATCAGCCTTCACAGCACCGCAGCATGCAAACTCCATAGCCAAACCCATCAAACCTCAAAAACCCTGCAGCTGCAGACCCACTTCCCAAGATCAAAACTTTATGTATCTTCACGAACCAGATGATCAGACCCACTTGGGATTGAGAGTGAATGGGAGTGCTGGCGACTCAAAACATGAATGTGAATGGGTTGAGAGATGAGAATAACGTGATTAGAGAGGTGTTTGGAGTGCGATCAACGCATAGAGGCGAGAAAAGGGTGTTGAAGTTGGGATTTCTGAGTTCAAAATTGTCTGGGGATTGCGATGGTTCACGAGAATCAAGCGAAAATATTTCAGCTTTTGCAAAATCGATCAGTGAATATACTGTGATTTTAATTTCCAATTTAATTTAATTTTTGAAAAATGAGTTACTTTATTTACTAAAATTGTATCTATTAACTTAAAAGGAAGAAATTTTATAAATTGCCATTTACATTATTCATTTTTGTGTAAGAAAAGTTCAGATCGGTATACACATTCAGATATTCCTGATTTGTTAGCATATCGCTACTGACAGCAGTGATTAAAAAAAATTACGGCACGAAAGTAAACTAGCTTACGATAAGCGGCAAAAGTGAAAAACTTTTGGCTAGTTTTGGAAGCATGTTAATTGATGATAAAAAGCCAAACACAAGAACTCCATATGAAAAACTTGAAATGGAACGCACCAAATAAGATGACACATTCTCCACATGACTATTGTTCCCTTGTTGCCTTATGTGTGTTTGATTTTGAACATTCCAAACACTTGTTATTTCCATTTGCTTGCAACTAAAAAGACAGTGAAAGTTGGCACTGTATTGGGAACCTTACATGTATAAAAACCCACCATATACCTCAACTTAAATTTAGCACCAGCTAGTCCTGTAAGGGAAGCCAACATAGATACATATTACGTACAACAAGGTTGATGGAGCTGAAGAGCACAATCTCTATTTGGAGCCCTTGCAAATTGAGCGTCCTTCGGGTAAGAACTGGTTGATGGATATAGCACAGAACTTGAAATCAATCGTGGCTCTGACTCGAGGTGACTTGAATATTAATCGCCATATGTTCTGTCTTTTTTTGTACATGTAGATTTGGCTGGAAGTCATTCACAGAGCAATGACTTTTTGTGTTTGTTCATCGACAAAACATCTTTCTCTGCATGGACAAATAACATAGAAAAAAGCTAGCAAATATTAGAGTTTTGAAACATTTAAGCAGTTGGTGGTAATGGAAATTTTATTTTGGGTAGACCGACCTGTGTTTTGGAATCAACTTCCCGGTCTATGTATGCAAGAAGCTCATCTTGTGTCATTAGCGCGCCATGTAGAGCCTGGATTGAATAGTCATGTAATCAGGTGTGATTTATAAAGAGATTTACATGATTGCAATCCATTCAATGTGTCGTGTAGCTTATAGAGAAATAAAAATTGAATCATACCTTTTTAGTGGCAATGAGCTCTGCTTCTAGTGCATCAACACGACTGATGGCTGCATCCAACAGTTTCTCTTTCTCAAATGGTATTTCAGATGACTTTGCTTGGAGCATGTTCACCTTCTCCTCAAGAATGCTTAGCTTCCTTAGTGCAGAGGAAAGGAGGTCTGCCTCTACCATCATTGCAGCGGGAGAAGGTGGATGGGGTAGCTCCTCAAGCGTTTGATGGGCAGCGACGTTATCAATGTTTTGGGTGGAGCCACGCACAAAAGTAAGAACCCGCTTTGTGAATATGAAACAAAAGGAGTGAAAGAGAGTAACTAGAAAGAGTATGTAGGGTATCAATGCGGCTTTAATTTGTTGAAATAATCCTCCACTAGACATCTGTGCACTCTGTGAAGGAGATTCCACTGCAAGGATTCCAATTATAACTTTCAATAACACATAAGAGGTTAAAGAGATCAAGCATAATCGAGAGTGAGACAAGATCTCTGAAAAAACCAAGGCAACAAAGTTTTGTATTTGACAAAAAAAGCCTAGCAAGTTTGCTAAAAAGTATTCAGCCCTGGTCTTACCTGACAAACTTTCATTATGTTGAGCCAAGGGAGGAGAGGGTTGACCTCTATATGTATGAGTGTTATTCGAAGTCATTTGTTCCTTCCATTCCGCGTCAACTGCCTTGTCTACCATGGGCACATCTTCTGCGAGATCCATGGGCCCAGTGACATTCTGTATTCCGCCAAGCTTTGCCTAAATTATCAGTGTGACACAACATCAAAATTATAGTTTTACCAAAATACGACCACCATGGACGCTGGGACACACTAGATACATTAAGCGGGCTTACTTCCTCGCTCACAGGAGCTAAATTGGGTAGTGAATATCTTCGGGTTAGTTCAGGAGAATATATTTCTTCTACTTCAGATCCAGACTCGGCAGTTGATGTGTCCCCAGTTCTTAACTGATTAGCCAGAGCAGATGAAAAAAAAAGAGAGAAAATATTACTGTAGTTTATTTAGCATACTGCAAATTTGATATATGCCGTACCCGGTTATGTGGTTCGTCACATGCAATTATCTGCCCATCAGTGCTTGTGACTGTTACTACTTGTCTGGAGCATCGTGCTTCCCCATTAAGAACCAACTACATATAGGCATGGACAGAAGAGGTAAACATAAAACAGAACACTAGAATGAACTAGACAAATAAATAATCCAAGAAACCAAGAAAAGATTCTAAAACAACTTGTGGATATAAACAGACCTTTAATATGTTCAGATCTTTCCATGGTCCTTTATCAGACCTCATACAACCTCCTTGGTCCACACAAGTACAAGTACCCCCGAAAAATTCTGGCAATTCACTGGAAAGCCATACAGGATTATAATTGCCCAGAGAGACTTCAGATATTATGACATAAGATTTCAAGTGAAATATCTAAAATCAACCTGGCATCAATTATATCAAGTAACTTGCTCCTGTACTTATTCCCAAGCACCTACATAAGTAACAACAATATACAAAGTGTTATCCCTAAGGCACTAACTGGCCAACAACTTTAGAACTTTATTTCTGTTTATTCACAGATATCATAGAGCTCCTGAAAAGATATACATGAATTTTGGAAGTTGTTTTTGGATCGAGAAATGACTTCACTGTGTTCCAAAGCATCTTAAAGCCCGGACCAGCATTAATGATGAACATCTGACATAATGTCTGCATACGCTTTGTGACGAGCAAGTAAGTCGATAATAGATGAAACAGGATTCCATAATGCCAAAAAGCCATGACACTTTAACCATGAGTGATTAAGCTATGAGAGTTCATTTATGCCATTCAGACTGAAAGTCAGTGGGATCACAGATGGGATTGTAACTATTGAAGTCGGAAATGCAATGCAAATTAGGAAATTGACCTCTGGATAGTTGTTTCCATCAATCATTTGCAGCTGTATGATGAGGTCTCTTGCAGGCTTGGTTAGATTCTTAAATCCCTGAAAATAAGATGTCCAATACTACTTAAACTGTAAGTAAGTCCCCCATAAACAAATGAATAAAGTGCATTATAATAATTTCTTGATTAGTACTGTACCACGCCTTGCACATCCAAAATAGTGGTACTAGAATCAATATGTCTCTTTGCGGCAATTGAACAAGCTGGAAACTTTATTTTGAAACACCTCTCAAATTCCTGCACATGGTATTTCAGATATCGTTCCATTGTTGTGACTTGCATGAGTTTTTGTGGGTCAACCCTGCCTAATCTTTCGATATAAACAGGTCTTCCTTCTTTGTCCACACCGTGATAACCTTGGGGATAGTACTGAACAACCTCATTTATTTCCTTGAAGTCAAAATCCTGATTTCCGCATAAATGTGGACACTTTAGTGACCAAGACATAAAACGGATCAAAGAGTACAATTCAGTGGAGCATGCAGATCACAGCTTCATCAATATGATGCTAGAGGTAAAAGACCATTGGCTATAAATATTATCAAGACTGCACAGAGCACAACAAAGAGTATCTTACTTCCAATATCATGTTGGTGCCAAACTCTTTTCGCCAATTGAGCATGTTTGCCCACATTTGCTTTGCCTTCTCTATATCAAATTTTCTCGCTTTCACGAATCTGAAATTATTTTTAGATAATCATAAGCCGTTCACCATAGAGAAAACATGCACGTTCAGAAATTCAAAAGTAATTAAGCCAGTAAAAGGATAAACCTTTTTTCTAACTGCATCTCACATGATAATTAAATTATTTTAGTTATTGAAACAAAATAACTTTAGTAGAAAATGATTAAGAAAAAAAAAACATTGGGATGATTCTTATGTTAATACTCTTAATTACCACACATTCAGCAGTTATATAGCCACAGAAAATATACAGTAAATGTGTAGCAAATTAAGCATAACCACAGTGACAAAGCACACAACAACAAATCACCTAAGCAGTGTGTGATAATCATCATGCTTTGGAGGCAGCAAATCCTCAGATATAAGTTCTTGCCGAAAAGCGTCGACAGCTTGCAGCTCATCAACATCTCTAACATCCTTTATGGAAACAGATTCTCCATGCTCTACGCTCTTCCTCCTACTCTTTTTCCTAATCGAATGTCTCAGCTTCGTAGATGCAGACAATGCCCTCTTCTTAAAACTCCCCGACCTTTTTCTCCTAACATCCTCACTTGCTTCATAATCCGATTTCCTCTCCCGCCTTTCGTCATGAGCCGAGCTTCCCTCAAAGCCTAAACCAATTCAAACATTACGATCCCCCATCACTCCCGTATAGCAATCCAGGACAACGAACTCACAAATTACCAAAGAGACTGACAGATTAACATCAAACTTTTGAACCAGACACTCGGTTGTTAAACCAACTGCAGAATCTCAAGCACAACACAAAGTAGTGATAATTCAAATACTTAAATCCGAATTCAAACGTCCCCACACTAATGAGTTTTCGAATGATTGACAAAATTGAACTCACAAGGCCTGGCGAAGCGGTCGAGAGGACCGGACATGCTTCTAAACATGATTCCACGCTGAAACTCGACTATCCTACAAGACGGAGCAGTCCGATCAGAACCAGAATCGAGGAATCCAAAAATGTAAAGCAGTAACGAATATGCCTTGCGTGCTTACCTTGAAGAAGCGACGTCAAGTTGATGAAATTCAGCAGCGTTGCTGCCTTTCTCGGAGGTTGAGGAAGCGGAAGACGACGGTGGAGGAGTATCGGGAGTTTTGAAAATTCGACTGTGTGCGGAATTATTGCAGAGAGAAGAAGAAGAAAACTGTTTCGTCGAATTTTATTATTTATTATTTATATTGTGTTAGAGAGAAATCATGACCAGACGGTCTCGCGCGTCATGCTGACGTGGCAAATTATTGTCTCTTCATATCATATCTAAATAATATATTTATGAAAATGTTCCGCTAAAAATATTAGTGTTTTATTTTTAAAATTTAGGCCGCCGGTACAACTTTAATAAATTAATTACTTTATATTTATAATCTAATAATATTACTAAAATTTAAATAAAATTTAATACTTAAATAAATAATTTCACTTCGAAAAAATGAACGCTCTATATTTATTCCGCAAGCCCTTATAAATAGAGTAGTAGTTGTGAGATGTGATGGGAGATGGTACAAGGCGGCATTGCATTAGATAAGAACCCTATAATGAATGAATCCCATAACATAAATATCTTCTACTTCATGATCGTAAGAGATAGCAGCCTAATTAATTCTATCGGGTCCTGAGTTGGATCGTCCGGACTTAACCGGCTCAATGACCTGAATTTTACACGGACATTATATTGATATTGATAGACTGATACAGCCATTTTCACTGGCTTGCTAATACATAGATACATAAAACAGCATATGACGACCGTTCTTCTTCGCATATGTGATGAATATATATATATATATATATATATACATATATGGGCGCTGCTGGTAAGCGGATGGATGGAGACTGGAGACGCAGACAACACGACTTCACTCAATAATGGTGATTGGAGAGCGAGTTGGGCCTTCCTACAATGACTTTTTTTTTATGTACAGATGCATCTATTTGATCCTTGAGGACCATCTGCAGCGGGGACCGGGGATATATGATGTTCAGGCCTTTATTAATTGGCCATATGGAGAGGAGCTTGACAGACCTCTATGTCCAGTTCCTCTTTGATCGGAATTGTGTGAGCTTGTCCCTCCATTCAGCTGCAACAAGACAACATAAATCGTTTATCATGAGTATTCCTTAACTTGCTTAGCTTATGTATGTATACCAAAATAGACTGCACATTGTATTATCCGGTAATCAGCATAAGCGATAACTAGCGGGTTAATCTAAATTTCCTCACTCTTGGAACCAACACCTACCACCCTCCTGAGTGATACAGTTCAGATGTAAATTGAAGTTGTAATCCATTAATGCTACGATCGACAGATCATTCATGGCTGCAATAAATCCATTCCAATGACCCATTATTTATTACTTACTCCTTTCCTATATTGTCTCTCCAAAGCACAATGATCAACAATTTGCACAACACATCTTAAGGCAGTTAATGAAGGTAGATATTGAGCTGCTGGTAAGGAATCCGAAATAACACTTTCCTTTGTATAAAGATTTATTGTATAAAAAAACTCTAACTGGGATTCCTGTAAACTCATACTGGCAAGCATATTCATAAATGAATCAGAATAACCAATTTGATTAGGTACAGGTAGTATAGTTTAACTAACATTCTGGTAGTAGAAGCTAAACAATATGATAGTTACCTGCATCCTTGTAGCGCTCCTCGTCAGCAGCAATGAACATATTGCGTAAAAGGTCAAACTCCTCTGTTTCAGAACAAGGCTGACCACTGGGTCTGAAATAGATGAGTGCGAGATAAGAAAAACATTAGTGTATTGACTGAAGCAGGATCATCAAAGATATGATGTGACAACCTAGAAGAGCTCCTTCATCCAAAATCAAAAGTTGGTTTCCATACAGAATACTTCACTTCATAATATTAAAGACATCTTCTAGATTGAATAGGCAAAATCATAAGTTAGGGCAACAACACACAATCAATAACTTGTCTTTTGATTAACTATGCCCGAAAATCTTGGCCGAGTCCGACACACATTGTGTGGTAGCAGCTGGGTGAGCGTGATTTGCAGGCTACTGCACTACCCGAGGGTTTACCCAGTACGCATGAGCAGCGCAGCTGGGTTCCCCGTCATTAAAAAATTAAAAAAAACTATGCCTGAAAATCTTCTGTAAAAATCCCAGACTTTTAAGTCCATAACTATGTATAAAGTAAAGTGTTTGAAGGTTATTTTCCATTGTTTACCCTGACTTAAACAAGCACCACATGATAGAGTTGAAGTAAAAAGATCATACTGATCATTTTTGGTGAACAAGAAACCACTGGAAGCAAGAGATTGAGGTGAAATCTTCACAGGTTCAATAATCTTCACTCCGTCACTATGGGCCAAATACTTGTTGACTTGTATCGGTACCTATATGAAAAGCCATCAACTCGTATTACTAGACAAAATCATGTTCTTGTCATGTTCATTTTCTTTTTTGCAATGTTCTTCTACCCTAAAAACCAAACATATGAATATTAACAGGATGCTTAAACGAAAACCATAGACACCCAATTAAAACCCACCTTGCATCTCACTGCAATGTTGATAGCATCTGAAGGTCTAAGATCAAAGCTGACACAGTCTGCACTGTTACCCACCTGGGTCACATTAAACATAAATCAAGCTTAAGAATTGTACCAAATATGGTCTCTACAAAATAAGATTTAGTACATATGACTCATACATCGGTACCTTTGAGAGATACAGCTCTGCATAATACGCTTCATGTACTCTTTTTGTCACTCGAACAAGCTTAACCTGCACAGGATGCAAAATATACAACACAAATAATTATTTGCCCTCATAGCAAAGACATCTAAGTAACTTGTTCACAACTTACCGAGTAACCCATTTTGTCGATCATATCTTGTATCACTTGATACATAGTAGGCCTAGCCTGTATAGAAATAATCAAGTCAAATATCAAATAGCTGTAAAGCCAAGCAAAAACATCAAGTTCAATGACATATCATCAGAAAGAGCTACATAGTCGGTCAACTGAATGCACTATACAGAATGTGAACTTATATTTTACGGGAATTTTGATCATACAATTTGGACATTCCGAACTGCAGCCATAAGCAGAATACTTGGCAACTCCGCTAAAAGAACAAATTGGGTTATGTCAGTAAAGCAGTAGTAGTTGAGGCTCAATGAACTTAAATTTAGTTTCATGTATGGCATACGGAGAGACATACAAACAACAATTGGAAGAAGAATGCCAGATTCATCTTCCATCTTCAATACAATAGCAGGATGTGGAGCATAATCAACCATATGCCTAGCTTGAAAGTTGTTGTACGCACATCTAAGGTTCCTTCCATCTCTCATTTTGATGACGAACCCATCAGCACCATTCGTCACCTCAACTATACAGAACGAAAGTAAGACGAACGCAAAAGAAAAGGAAAGACTTCTTTGCATAAAAACGAAGCAAAAAAGCAATCATTAGAGCACAAATAAACTCATCATACCCGCTTCAACAATACTAGACTCGACATAATCATCGCTACTGCCAAAAAAGTTGTCAATCCTTCCTTGGCCACCAGAGGATGAACTCAAGCTACATCTCGCAGTACAGCTTTTCTTCACAGAAAATGGCCGAGACACAAAATTCACCTTATTCTTCAGCCCAACTATTCCTCTAAATCCCAGAAAAGCACTTCCATTAACCCTAGAGCTTACAAAAGAAGCTCGAACAAAGGCATCACAAACGCGTCCCTGTTTTGTGCAAACTGAAGGGAATATCACAGGTCCTTGAACACTCGCCATTTCAACTCTACCTGAAAAGTCATACAAACTCAATTAGATTGAAAAAACAAACCCCTAAACCTCTACAAAATAAACAAAACACAAAAACAAATCATCAATCCCATCAGACCTAACCCAAATAAACACTCAACCATTTCAAGTAATCACAATCGATTAAGCACTTCATATACACAGAAATAATCCCTCAAGAACCATACAATTTCCAGACCAAAGCCGATCACTACGTCTACTTCCCAGCATGCGACACATATAGCGTTTAAACCGAAATCAACACGCAACTGATCCGATAACGTAAACCAGAATCCAAAACATCAAGCTTAAACACGACTAAACGCACCTGATTGAACTCCAACACAGCTCAACAACAACGACTCGGATGATCAACGACCCACCGACGAACAACCCAACCAACCAAATCACCAGCTCAAAATCCCTCAACACTTCCCGACCGAAATCAAACGATCAATCACCAAACCGAGTCACACACATACAGAATCCGATACCCAATCGATCGTCGACGGAGCGAATTTATAGAGCCGGAATCAACCGATCGAAGAGCGAGACAGAGAAAGCTTCGTCGAGTCGAGATCCTTCGCGGATGCACGGAGCTTCAAGTATCTTATTGCCGTTAGCACTGCCACTGTGTATCTGAAATTACATTAATACCCTGTCTAGAAAGTCGTGGAGGTTTCAGCAGTGAGCAGTTGGATATGCCCGAGGGTATTTTAGACATTTACTCGGAGCTGTTGAGGAAGAAGACAATTCAGCCCACATTGTGATGAAGTGGCCAATGGTTGCGCGTCACGTGTACACAACGGGTTCATTAATGTAATTTTAAATGGATAAGAAACGATTAAGAACTAAGTAGCTATCAATGTTTTGTTAATTACAATTAAGTCTAACTTGTTTATCAAGCAACGCTTTGAAATGGACGTTTTGTGTACTTGCTTCTAGAATACTAGTTAGGGTTTTATAAGTGAAATATGGGTTTGGGCACTCCTCTCATTTATATTGAACGAGTTTTACGACATATAGTTTCGATTTTAGTGATCGAATGAGTTGCATAAAGTAACAATGTACAGTGTGACTGGTTAAGTCACATATCAGATATTAAACTGAGAAGAACAGATAAATATTGTATTAAGAACACTCTCGATTGACCATGGATCATATTTGGTCTATCATTGTTACAACAATTTGTGTTGTAGGATGACCAAATATGCTCCACTATAAAGGCAAGTTGTGGAGGGAGACATTTTGCAAAAGGGAACATTCAACATAAGAGAGACAAATATAAGGTGATCAAACCCTTTCAGGTTCGGCCATGGTATTCGGAGGAAGGCCAGCCACGGGCGCCGTCGTCGGTGACGTAGGACATACATGAAAGTGGCACGAGGCAAAGGCCGCGGCTTCGGAGGTCCGGCCGTGACTCCACATTCCCATCTATGGCTGCTAATCGACCCTGAGATGAATTTAGAGTTTAGGGTTTGGGGGTTTAGGGTTTCATTTCGACATGAAGAGATGAAATTTTTATCAAAAGTTTCAATCTTACTCACCATTTGTGTTGGTTTGATGTGGCGAGTCCGAGTTGATTTCATGTATGGAACACTTAATGTCTGCATAAGAACGTATTATATTTAGCACTGGATCTCGATGTGAGTGAAGAACTCTAAAGAACTCGGCTAAAGACAAACTTAGAAACCCTAAGATCATTAGTCCCAAGTTAATGGTATAGGAAGCCCTAATTTGGCCAGCCAGTATATAGTGTGTTGTGGAAACGGGTATATGTTTTTTTTTCCAGTCATATATGACTTTAAAGCCTCGACTCATAAATCATGCAACACTTCCCCTCATTTGGGAAGTTGAACGTATTTTCCGAAAGTTCGCTAACTCATCGTAGCGACAATTAGTAGACGCGCTCAACGCAATTGTCCTTCACACGGGTCTACCTACACAACCGGTCAGCGTAGGTGCGCAACAAGCGACTCCCATCTATGGATAAACCCACGCTATCGTCGTGCGTCTCATCATGCACTTGGTGCTCAGAGGCGCATCCCACAATTGTATACTGGCCCGGACCGCATGCCGTGACTCTGATACCATGTGGAAACGACTAGATATTCTGATTTCCACCCCTATATGACTCAAAAATCTTGACTCATGAGTCATGATAGTGTAAACTAAGATATGCTAGCATTTCTTCCATTTATCAGTCGAGTGAAACAAATTCCCAAATACTTATATTCAACTTAATCCTAACGAGCATGTACTCTCACTAGCTACTTTAACTCAAACAAGGGCAGAAGGACCCTCCGGCGCGGTGTCCCAAAAGAATGTTTGGGGAAGTGAGAGATTCAAGGGTACATTACCTCAACCTGGCTTTGGAGAAATTTGATATACCCTATAGCCTCCATTAGCACTGATGCTGTGTCTGTCTGCAACATTTATGAACATCTCAAGGAAAAAGTTGTACTAGGTTTTGACAATAGAATCTTTTAGGGTTAAGAATCTAACATACCTTGCCGAAGGGTGCCACTAGCTGTTGCAGAGCTGCAATTCTGTCCCCTAGCTTTTCTTTCCTAACCTGAAAAAATGGTGTAAAACGTTAGAATTGATACATTAACTTACATAGACTTCAGACCGAAATACCAAGTAAAGTTAGTTTAGGGTAAGGTGACCTTAAAAGGAGGGCAAGCTGGAGAATCTGAGCGCGATTTCTTGGATGAAGACTGGGATGGTTTTGTCTCTGATTGTGGTCTTTTTGCCTCTGTAGTTGATCCTCCATGGAATGAAGGTTGCAGCTTTAAGGTCATCAGCAGTGACGTCATCAGAATATGTGAAGAAACTTCGTAAAATATATGGACTTATTACAGAGTAGAGAATCTAACAAAGAAAAGATGCTTGTTGGGGCACTTACTTTATTAGGGCTAGTTGTTGGTCTATGTTCAAAAGCAGGACTCTCTCTGGGTAGGCCAAGATGATGACTTTGCCGATCATGGCGGATATGACCGTTAAATCTGGCGGAGGTTAAGAGATCCAAAGCTTGTAGATTCATGTCAAACGGACCAGAACTCGCCGAGTTTGATTCAGTATTGTTCAGGCTTGAAATGTCGATACTTGGGAAAATCTGGGTGAAGTTTCCTCTACTAGGGATCAATGGCAAGGATGATGATGATCTTTCATAACCCGAATAAATTTGTGGATTTGATAAGAACTGAGCAGCTTGAAATTGAGGCTGAAAAAAACCAGATGGAGATACCTTGGTGTCATGCTGCAGGTTTAGGTCTTGGAAAGAATCGTTTTTCAAATATCCAGTTGGAGATAGGTGTTGCAGGTCTTCAATGGAGGACTGATTTGAGCAAATCATGTCGGAGAATTTTGGGAATAATAAGGAGTTGAAGAGGTCTAGTTTGGATCTGTTACAAGTTTGATCATGGGTGGGGATTAGGGTTTGGTGTTGATGATGATCCTCAGTAGGGTTTCTAGCAGAGTTGCTGCTCCAAGGATTCTGTACTTCTCCATTTTCATCCTTCTCCCCTGTATATTTCCTTGTATTGTATAGCTCTGTGTTAGGGTTAGGGTTAGGGTTCTGATAGATCCGATTCCCCACATTATTTCTGCAATCAACAAATTCAATCACAACTTGTCATTTCAAAAAGCATGATGAACATTTAGGGTTTGAGAATGTTTGTCTGTATGATCTAATAGCTAAGATCATTCATCAGACAGCTTGAAACTGCATGATCTTGAAAGCTAATGAATGGAAAAGTACACCAAACCCAGAACCCTAAACCCTAACTTACATGTGAGGACTGCTGGTTGGTGACCATGGAAACTGATTAGAGCTGTTGCTTGAAGCTCCATACCCAACTTGCTGCTGCTGTTCTTGAAGAAGATCAAGATGATGAGGGATGTTTGCAGATTCCATGAACTAAAGGTGATGACTACTTAACCTAAATCTGTTTCAGAAAAAAGGATTAAAGGGAAGATGTCTGCTTTCTCCTCCCTGTGAATCCCAAGAGACCATGAACCACTAGCACCAAAACTTTTCAGGAAATTAAGCATCAAAATACAGACCCATATCATGAATCTCTCATATTTGTGCTTTTGCACAAGCTTTTGGTAATTTTGAAAAAGAGCCAAGCAAACCCTAGTAGACCCCTTCAGCTTTCTTTTTCTTTAAAATCCATCTCTTCCTTTTCCAAGACTTTATTTCACACTCATCTTTTTCAGGGAGCCCTGCAAATCATGGGCCTTATATTATCATATTGTACTTAGTTTAGGTATGAATAAGATATATGTTGGCCTTCAATCCCTAGAATGTGAAGAGAGGGATTAGGGTTTCATGGTGAGGAGTTTTAATGGGCAACATATGATTTAGATGTGCATAAAGTTATCTAAATGAGATAGAGATTTAGGGTTTAGGTAATTTTTTGGAAAGTGCAGACTCGTGATGAATTTTTTCAAGTCAAAGACTTTGTGTAAGATCAAGTTGGTATATGAAGGAACTAGTTTTTAGTATAAACACTTTTCCGACAAATTCTTGGTTTCATTCAACATTGTTCTGAGTTGTTCGGAATGGAATGGAAGGATTTTTCCTACGAATTGATAGTAGAAAAACCTAAAATTTCTTTCAATCATTCACATAAATTGTCTTTTATCTCGCAATAGGCTTTGGCGGATGAATTTTTATTAAGAAACGAGTACAATTCGTTTCTGTCGCAAATAGGAGAAGATCTACCCTAAAAAACTCGCTCACGCACTCTGTATTTTGCTACGGTACATATGATGACGACTACAAGCCGTATATATACGAGGAAACTATGGTTTAGGGTTTTCCTGTGTAAAAGTCTAAAATACCCTCACTATGGTCGATCAGCTTGACTGCTCTACGTCGGGTCTCAGTAACGCTTCCGCATAGATTAAGCTTCACACTCAACAATATTCATTTCATAGGGTATTTAAAATAACGAGTACCTTCATTGTTTCAATAACTCAACATCAGATGAAAAGCTAACCATTTGGGAGAATGTGGAGATCAGAAACACAATATGGGCAAGCTCATAAACTTATAATTCTTTAAGCTTTTGATCTTCACTGTTTAATTATTTTAGGGCTCCTCCCACTTTCTTTCTTGCAAGCTTTTTGTATTACCTTTCCAACATTTCCCAGTCTCACTATCTTCCAAGATTTAATCTCTTAAAGCTGTTGTCCGCATATTAGGGTTTGAATAATCTATCCTATACATATTGTATGTATTGATTTTCACTTTCATTGATCCCAAAAGATTCTCTCTCTTAAATATTTATGAAACATCTATACCTTTTGCAAGACATTATGCTAGGAATTAAGGTGAACAGAAGATAAAAAGAATACAAAGATTTACGTGGTTCACTTGTTCGGTGTGATCAAGTTATGTCCACGGCCGAACTAGAGAGGTATTTTATTTCTATTTACGGATATACGTAACAGTACTGAGTTTACATCACATATATAATAATGCGAAACTCTAATCTACAATTTTGGGCAATGACTCATAAGCCTCCGGTGCCGGTGTGGACATAATATACCTCTGTCTCTGATCTTGGCCGTGTTTGTAAGTTGAGCCCTCAAATCTTATTAGGGTTTTTCATGGTTGCCACTTAGTGGCTTTAGGTATAGTATGAAAGTACAACAGAGTTTACATAGGTGTATATGTACTGATGGTAGCCTGAGTTAAGCTTCTGTATTATAACCCTAATCATGTGTGAATGAATACATATATCTGGCAAGCCCTTAAAAGAAGGGTCTAGAAAGTTGCAGAGAAAAGAATGTTTGAGGAAGATGACAAATTATGGCATTGGTATCTGGAAAAGAAATGTCTGCTTTTCTTTTCATGGTTTTGTTTATTTCATAAATTAACCAGCTAAGCTCTTTTTTAGGGTTATTTAAAGCCAATTTATATATATACAAGCCCTACATGCTAGCTAACCCTAACCCTAATCTGCTTCATTAGATTATGCCAAAAATATATTTAAGTGCATTATTGAATTCGAGTAAGAAAAAGATTAGATACATAAAATTTTATGCTTAAGCTGGGGCACATATAGATTTGATGAAAATAATGAGACAATAATGATTAGAGAAGAAAAATAAAGTTGCTATAATTTTTTATATATCATAACTCGGATAAGTTAGTACAATAAAGTATCACTTATGGAGAGCAACAACTGTTTGGCAGGTCATCATAACTGTTACAGTGACTCTTGGTTTAGTTTTACATATACATTGTGACATTGTCATCTGATGAATGGAGAGTTCCATTTATGGCAATGTGTTACGGAGTGATTACACTTTGTCATCATGAAACCACCATCTCGTCTCCTTTGGTGACCTGCCATTTCTGCAGTTCTTCACGTAGCGATCATTGTCAGCCGGGCGTTGCTGCAAAAAGGGGGAAGTCATGATGGTGTTCGAAATGGATTTCACAAGGAAATGAGAAAGTAGAGAGCTTTTGGGAGGTTGGAGATACCTTTGTGGGCGAGCTTGATAGCATGGAGAGTATGCTAATGCATATAGAGCTGACGGTCATGGCTGGAGACCATGAATCGTACAAAATGTCTGCAAGAAGAAACAATGTTTGAATGTATTTCCATACGTAGACTATTTCAGAATTGAGTTTTCGTGACTAGTAAGAAATGGAAGAGTTTCACAAATCCAGCACTGTGGGCGTCGGAAGACATTGAGTATTCATGGAATCTATGTTTTTTTTTCTTTTTTTTTTTGCCTACAACTAATTGATGATTAATAAGTATGCGCCTGACAATATGATCACTCAAGAAATGTACAACAGCTAGTCTTGATGGGTGAATCTAGCATGCAGCGAGATCTTTTATACACTTTCAGAGACATGGTAAAAGGTAGCTAAATGAGGATCATTTTCAAACTATTGCAGACATTATCAAAGCACCAGATCAATAATCTCTACATGAGTATTCTGAGAGCATAAGGTTTAAAAGCTCAAAATGCTGACCCAGCCAAATCAGCATGAGAGTCGAGATCTTACTAACATTATAGGCATAAAAATCATATCCACTGAGAGCATGAAAATAGTCTGGATAACCAAAAATATTCTTTCGGCACAAAGTCTTTGAGGTCAATTTCTTTGAATCTGGAGTCTGTATTCCCAAAACCCGTACAAATTTGTTACACTCAATCCATTCATTGTCATGAGGTAGAATTACTCCATACAGCCGAGACTTGCAAATAAATCCAACAGTTACAGCATATTTACTACCAGGGACAAAAAACAAAAAATCCACCGATATATATCTGCAAACATCAATTGATTACCACAATCACAAAACTTAAGCAAAACACACACACACACTAGCACGATGCCTACAGCTGGCACAATACCTGACAGCTCAAGAAGTTTATTTACTCATGTCAAATGCAGAAAGACAGGAGCAATCAGAAACCTGCTGTACTAATCTAATTTGAGATTAAAACATTACCTAAACAGATGTGCCCGTTGCTATAAATATGGGGGTGCATCGGAGCTGGAGGGGCAAACACAACCTGCAACCACAACAAACCCAAAATATCAGGACTTCAATTGAAAACACACCCAATTGTCTAACCATGTAAAAACTCAAACAAATTATCAAATGAGAAATTAACAATTTTAAGAATTTGGGTTCTGAGCAAACAAAAATGATTTTTTTTTTCTTCTATAGAATAAATATACATCAAAACCAAAACCCGAGAAACTACCTGAGGGGCTTCCATGGGATAATGCTCAGGAAAATCAACCTGAAGCTGATAGGTCTCATCAGCATAGAGTGTCCCCTGCGCACCATCGACCTCTATGGTCCACCTTCACAACCCAAAAATCCAAATCCTCCATCAAAATTCACAAAAAATGAAAAGAAAAAAATACATCTAATTTCTGCATCAGAATCTCAACCTTACCCATTAACAAAACAAGAAAACACTAAAAATGAAAAACAAAAACAAATCACCTCTGCAAATTGTCAGTGACCTTGTGCTTGAATCCAGCGGGCGGATTGACCTGCCATTCCACAAGCTCCTTCTGTAGCCGATTGCACGCAATCTTACTCAGAATCTGAAATTAAACCACAAATCAAACCCAAAACCGCTTAAAAATCCACATACAACAACAAATTCAAATTCAAAAAATTAGGGCAAAGTCGTTGGCAAATTGGGTATCAAAATACCTTGCGAGAATGCGCGGAGGAGCTGGTCATGGCGTGAGGACGAACCAGAGCGAGCGCAGAAGAATTTATTCAAGAGTTTAAGGCAGATTGGTCGGCTACGATGAAAATGCTTCGCGAGGAATAAAGCTCGTGTTCATCTTTTTTATTTTCCGGAGAAGACGAATTTTCTTTTCGATTCGGAAAAATCGAATTTTAATTTAAATATTAATTTATGTGGAATATTCGTTTGTGCCAGCGGATAAAATAATTTCATATTAAATTGTTTATTTAATGGCTCGCTTTTATTGGGCTGATCTATGAACTGTTGGGCTTCTTGTAAAAAGCCCAACCAATTTATTAAGAGTAAAATAAGATTTACTTCACTGCATTTTATAACGCAATGTGAGATTTAATAGTAATTATTTAATATATATTACCTAAAATGAAAACGAGAAATTATTGAATATTCAATAACTAGCAATTAATTTAACGGATTGGCTTTTGAGAGCCCAATGGATTGAACCAATGTCGGCCGGATGAACCGGGGTTAAAGGAAATGAACCAAGAAGGCCTTCCAATTGAACCGAATCTTTCAACACCGCATTTGCTTCTGTTATCTTCGAATTTTTTTTTTTTTTTTTCCAAAGGCCGCCATGTTTTCCGTTACCTCTCCGGCGACGATGCCGGTCTCAACTTGGCAGCTACGGAGCTCGGAAGCTCTATCACCGTCATTTTTTCTCCGCGAGGCTCTGATTATAAGGTAATTGGCCAGTTCCTTGCTCTAATTTCACACTATTTTCTTCTTGTGAACAGTTGCTGGTAACTTAATTGTTGATTCTTGTTATTCTGTTTCTGTTAGAAGTATTTGAAAGTATATATGGCCATAGGTCCGTTTTGTCCGAACGCATACATGCAGTTAGGGCTTGTAATCGAAGTTGATTTTTTGATTTTAGGAATTAGTTTTTTGTATATGTGTCCAGAACCTGCAGAGATGTTAGTGATTTTTATTTTTATTTATTTTTTTTGTATGTGTTTATGGAGTGGTAAGGTTGGATTTTGGTGTTAGGTATGATCAGCAAAGATGCAATTTGAAGCATGAAAGAGTATTGAAAGTGAGGTGTGGACTTACCAAGGCTAAAGAGAAGGAGACGCTGTCGGCGAATCTTGAGTCTTTAATCAAGGAACCACATAAATATTTTGATCAAGTCATTATAACTGTTCGGTCAGGGGATGGAGGGCATGGTGCGGTACTTACCTCGCCGACTCCGAAGGCTCCCACCAAGTTGAGAGGAAAGAAAGAGAAGGATAATCCTTGGAAAAAGAGCTCGATAAAGAGGGACTTTGATGGCTCCCTAATACTACCGATGGGTGGGCATGGGGGAGATGTTGTGATCTATGCGGATGAGAGTAGGGATTCGTTGTTGGATTTGCATAAGAAACCTAGGCACAATGCAAAGCGCGGTGGAAGTGTTGATGCAATGGGTCTTTTAACTTCTCAGTTGCGTGATGGGATTGTTTCCCCTACGCTTCGAATTCCTGTACCTGTAGGTACGTATAGTTCATTTAATTACACAAGTAATTGTAGGTAAACCCCCTACACTTTGAATTCCTGTTCCTGTAGGTACGTGTAGTTCATTTGGTTGCATAAGTGATTGTAAGGAAACATTTCGAGTACAGACTATGCTTTGAAGTTTATCTCTGTATAAATGTGCATATAAATACTGAAAATTTAATTGTGGCATGGAGTATTTGTCTACTGAAACAAATAGATGAATGAATTAGAAAACCTCTGTGACAATTACCTCTTTGTTTCTTCATTCGGTAGGGACGGTAGTAAAACGCAAAAGAGGGAAACTTTTAGCTGATCTTGCACTTCCTGGTGATGAAGTACTTGTTGCAAGAGGTGGACAAGGAGGGGTAAGATGGATTTGTTTTGTTATATTTGAAACCTTGTTTAGCTCTTAGAATAACTTGGTTTTTGAATATGATTATGCTATTTCTATCCCGGTTTCACTGTCTGAGTAATGAGCTCTATCTGACACATTGGTATTGCTGCTAATACTGATACCAGAATGACCAAACAAACCTCACTGTTGTTGTGGCCTGTGGCATAAATGGTGGCTCAGTAGTTAATGGATTATATATCGGATTGCCTAACTAGTAGTAACTTTTGTATTTAACAGATAAGTCTTCTTGAAATGCCTGATCAGAGAAAGAAGGTGACAACCGCTAGTTCAAATGTAATGAGAGATGAAAGTGACAAGGTAAAGACAATAATGTGGTGGACATGCTTTCTAGGTTCGTATTTGCATTTTCTTAGATGGGCAGTCCGATGTGATAAGAATTCTTACAATGGCTAGCCAATGTTAATTTTTTAGCCACTTTAGCTATAACAGTATAACACTACTCATGTAGACGTTGTGTCACAAAGCGTACTCCATGTCCAAATAGTACTAATTAGTTCATCTGTTGCAGGTCTTGTTACTTGGTCAACCAGGGGAGGAGGTCAGTTTAGAGTTGATTCTGAGAGTGGTTGCTGATGTTGGATTGGTGGTTTGTATTCTGTTTTCTTAATGCTCTGCTTTTGAATCATGAACTACAGCTTATCAGTGAATTTATGGAATTGATTGTTTTACTCTTCTCACGTGACAGGGACTTCCAAATGCTGGAAAATCAACCCTTTTGGGTGCCATCACTCTTGCTAGACCAGATATTGCTGATTATCCCTTCACGACATTAATGCCAAACCTTGGTCGCCTTGATGGTGATCCCAGTTTAGGGGCTGGAAGGTTTTCTTCTGAAGCAACGTTAGCTGATCTCCCTGGTCTAATTGAAGGTGCCCATCTGGGAAAGGTACGCAATTCTATAAATTATATGTTTAGTCTTAGGAAAAGAGTCATTAATACTTATTATATATTTTTTTTTAAGGAGCTGCTGTGATGACTGATGATTGGAGGTGTGGCAATCATCTATCATATTTTGAATTTATATTTTATGTTCTTAAAACGGCTCTTTCTTTCAGGGTCTAGGTCGAAATTTTCTAAGGCACTTGAGAAGGACGCGGTTGTTGGTTCATGTTGTTGATGCAGCTGCTGAAGACCCCGTTGCAGATTATAGAATAGTTAAAGAAGTATGCTTCTACTAACAAGAAATTACTTGGTTGTTTGACCTTCCCAGTGTTCGCCTCATCTTTTCAGTTTGTAATGGTTATTGTTAAAAAACTATTAGCAGATTTTTTTTAGCATTGCATTCTTTCAATGTCTAATATATCAGCATGGTGTAGACTATTGAGATTATTGATGAATTACTCATTGTTTTTGCAGGAGTTGCGTATGTACAATCCTGATTACCTTGAACGGCCATCTATTGTGGTGTTGAATAAAATCGATCTCCCTGAGGTATGCCGCTGCAAGTGATGTAATGCATTTCTTGCTTTTGTGATTCTCATACATGTTTATGTATGCGAACTGATATTGACTTTGGAAATCCTTCATTCACTTGCATATCGTTTACTGCTGCAGGCAAAGGATAGGCTTTCATCATTGATTGAAGAGATATCAAGAATTGGAACAGACGGTAATTCATCTCAACCTGAGACCAGCTCCAAGGATGAGGATCAGTCTCTATCTGTCAGAGACAAATCTGCAGCCAGAGACAAAAGGGATAAAGAAATAGAAGAATATCCGCGCCCCCATGCTGTTTTGGGTGTCAGTGTTCTGTGAGTCCTTTCACTCCCTTGTGATCTCTCATTATCATCGCCTTCTGTTTCCCATTACACAATTGGTTTTCATTGATATCCTATTACCTTCATGTAGCTAGCTTTTTTGTAGCACTAGGCGTGGTAATCAGAGTTCTAAACGACACAATCAATGCACTTCTTTACTCCATCTTGCAGGAAAGGAATGAATATCGATGAAATGTTGAAGGCGATAAGAGCAGCAATTCGGAAATGCAGAGACTCTGATGTCCCAACTATGCTCAGCCTGAGATCATAAGAATTAGCTAGCCCCTTCCTCTTACTGGATGTTGCCATGGCTCAGTCAGACACCAACTTGTTAACTCCACCTCCACGCCAGAACAGCCAGTCCTTGCAGAAAACGCACCCTGTGTTACTCAGTTTTGCACTTGAAAGCAGAACCAGAGAGAGGCAAGAAACTTCTAGTTGATATTATGATGAGTAAAAGCTTTCAATACAATGTAATGTCCATGACATCATCATTCAGATTCTCTACTCTCTTCTTTCTTGCAGTCTCATCAGCCAAAATTCAAATGACAACAAAACCCAGAAAAGAGCAACAAAAAGTACAGAAAAAACTCAGAACACACACTGGTAACTGGCAGAGAAACATCATCTTGTCCAAATGCAATGTGAGTCAAAAGTTAGGGGACATGGAGGTTTCTGGTTCAGACATTTTCAGTGGATGAAGACAGCAGCAGAGGCTGAGTGATTGAGGAGGATTTCACATGGCTTGTGGAGTTGTTGTTGATGATATCATCTGGAGGAGCTTGGATGTTCATACTCTTCTCCTTCAGTAGGAATTTCTTCTCCTCATTCTTACCCCAGAGGACAAAGTAGAGTCCTGTGATGATCAGCACCGCACCAATGACCCTTTACAAGAGTAAAAATGACAGTCAGAACATGGCTGAAACTAGGCAAAATTCGAACCATTATGCAGAACGGTAATCTTCATTTCGCTACTTTGTTTTTTTGGTTATGTTGTTTTTGATTTAGGGTTTCTGAGTTTAATTTCAATTTCATTACAGATGGGAAACAAAATTTGATTTAAAAGAACTTTGGCATATGAGTAATGGGAGAGCAGAAATTACCCGCCAAGGTAGAACTCCTCGCCCAAGGCCAGAGAGGCCATAATGGCCACAACCAGAGTCTGTACCGGTTGGTACACGGCGACAAAGACTGGGCCACCTCTGTCAATGCACCATATCTGCACAGCGAATGCGATCCCCGATGCCACCACTCCCTGGATAATTACTCATCAGAATGTGCAAGGCAAACTTGAAGATGATCAAAATGTTGAAAACTTACAGCGTAGAGGATGGTGAAAACTTCACTACCAGAGTGGAACTTCCACGCATTGTAGTCTCTCTCGATGAAAGCAGCAAGGATCAGAAACTGAACAACCCCGAAGAAGCATGTGTAGGATGTGACTGACAATCTTGCCGGGTACTTTTTTAAAACCGGAGCCTGGAGGACCAACCAGCTCGACCACGACAGGCAGTGCCCGATGAGGTAAATGCAGCCGAGAGTCCAGTTTTTTCCCTTGGCATCTCCCAGGGAGGCCAACAGCGGGGCTGCAACATTCTGCAGAGGAGGCACTGGTGAGTAAATTGTAGGGCCTTTGTACAGTGTGATCACTGATGCCCCGGCAACGCAGACCAGTGTTCCAGCCATCTTGGATATTCCATCTTTTCTGTCAAGTCTTACTTGCTCAATTCTGCACAACAAACCAAGGCACTTTGTTTTCTAAGACCCAGAGAAAACATGTTTGTTTATCATCCTCAGCAAACCCGGCTCAGAATATTGGTACCTGAGAATGGCGGCCAAGAGGAAAGTGATGGCGGGGACCGAGTTCTGAATGGCTGAAGCAAATGTTGGGGATGTGTTGTCAAGTCCCAGCAAGTAAAAACCTTGGTTTGCTGTGATTCTGTGATCCATTGAGAAAAAGTTAAGCTCATGAGTGCATGTGCAGCTTATTCTATAAGAAGTCAGATTCATGAGAGAATTTCAGCAACAGCATACCCAATTGTGGCAAGGAGGAAGAACTGAACGAGGAATGAAAGCGACATAGCTGGTCGTTCTTTCCTGGGAAAAGACACAAATATGTTAACATAAATTTGAGGAAGATGACGTCATAGAACAATGGGAAGACTATTAACAAGTTTGGCTTAATTACTTCTCAAGGAAATAAGCGAAAGGGAGCAAAAGAAGCAAGGCAATGATGTTCCTGTAAACAGGATAAACAATCTTGCTTATTCCCATGTTGAGTGCAGCTCTTGAAACCACATGGAAACCGGCATAACCAAACTGCAAGGCCAGCATGGCCAAGTGCAGCTGCAGCTTCTCCGGCACTGAACACATACTTCTGAACCTTGCAGTGGCTGAGCCGCCGTCTGCCATTGAAGCCAAGCAGCCTGAAAACACAAGAGATTGAAAGAAATATGAGCCTAGTTCGATGTGTGAAGAGATGATCAGCTAAGTGGCCTTTTATAGCCCTACCTGGTAGGACCCCATTTTAGGTGTATGAATATAAATCAAGGTCCTTTACTCAGCTGTTTCTTTCTTTGCCAATTCATACCATGGTAGAACTCAGTTCAAAATCCTCCAGGACCCAAGCACATCCACATCAGAGGACTGCAAGCAAAACATGTACAAATTAATCAACTCAAGCCTTATTCAGTTTTCCCTGTTAAGGCTCAAAAATACTGATCTTCTACATACTGTAAAAATCAGAAGGATCAAGTAATAACCCAGGGCACAAAGCTAGGCATGTGTTCCACCAAAAGCAATGAATGAAAATCTATTAGAATTGGGGAGCCTGCATTTGCCATGAGAAAAAAAAATGGATGAGTTAAAGCTAAAGGTCATCCTATCCTACCATGGGGCCAAAGGAAGGTTGGGTCAAGTATTGAGGAAGATGTTTTTGGCTGTCTCCCACACTAGTCTACCTTTCCTCATAGCTGACATGATAATTCCCAACTGAACCAATCCACTACTCATCTTTTTATCATCACAGGTAGCTAAAGAGATGTAAATAATAAACAGGCTTATTGGTTTTGGAAGCATGCTAATAATGATGGATAACTGAGGCAAGAAGGGAGCCGCCATTAATAGGAAGTGAAATAATCTATACAGAATGCACGAGTGGAAGGCCACGGGCACTGATCCAGTGAGCATGAAACCCCACCACACGCAAAATAATACAACACTACACCCACACACACGCACTGGTGACCTGTGATATCTCACTAGCTACTAAAGCTGTGGGCATGCATTTCTCAGCAATAGCTAGGAGTTTTATGACCTATATGTGATCTGTATATGCTTACAGAAATGACATATATCCTTTATTTAATTATTTGGAACACTGAGAGATCATTTGGCCCTCAAGAAGGTCACCTTATCCAGTATTTATTATTGATATGAACAGGCCAGCTACTAGAATAGAATTCAGGGCTTCTTGTTAATAATTAAATTCCTCAACTGAAGTATAGACTACTAACCGTATGCAGTATCAATCGTGTATCTACGATGAAAAATAAAATGCCTGAGACAGGGACACTCTACGACTTAGACAGTTGAAGGAGACAGTCTTAGAATATGAGCTGAAGCGAATAATAAGAAAGCAGTAGCTAACCACTTGATTACATGGAAGGAATGTCATGAAGAAAAAGTAGACAGTATATACCCAACTGAGGAATACATCTAACTATTCTGAAAAAGACTTTGGAGAACAATCTCCATCAAAAAGAATTGAAATTAAAGCTCAAGGCTCAACTTTTTCTTCTGATTATGATATGTAAGTGACATGCTAATCCTCATTTTAAGGCTCACTAATCATGTTTTAACAAATAATTCAACTTACAGTGTCCACCAGCAAGCTTTATCTAATTTTTGAGATTCTAGGTCCTGTGCTTTATGAAACATACTGCCCCTTTTAATTCAGACACCACCATCACTATCATCATTCTTAAAAGCACGCTAAAGAAGTAAAGATGATAAATCTGAGATTTTCATCGCATTGGATCTGTAATGGTAAGTTACTTTTATGTCATGAAAATACCTGAGTGAAAGGAACCGTTTTTTTAAAACGAGCCGGGTTTTAGGACGGTGGGTCTGACCCGGACTGCATGAACTGGTCGGGCACCTGCCTGGCCAACCAGGTTGTAAAAATTGAATGCCAACTGCTCAGCTGCATTATTTTTCTCTTCTGGATCACAGAAGTATACATGCAACACTGACAGCTCAAAGAGATTTACTCTTGCACGGGAGAATCATCTGGTGAGCGTACATAGCTTTCATTTGTTATATATTTCCATAAAAACCTCGGTGGACCTGATCAAAAGATAAACTACCGAATCACTTCCATTAGTATAAAGGAAGCACATGGATATCCTGATCATTGTATCAGTCAGATACTTAGAAGCGAATGAATAAACAGGTAACTAGAAATTTCATTTCCTATATTTGATTTTTCTGGAGTCTGGACCATTCAGAATTAGGACCCGGGATACTAAATGAGCATTGCATCTCTATCATAAGAATAAATCCTAAACTACGGAAAGTAAAGGTTCATGCTGATGAGTGGCAGTCGCTAAACTTGAGTTGCTACATGCCCCCACCAGTTCACAGCCATAAACATCAAAGTGGGTCACAAACCCAAACGTTACATTACACATAGTGCCACACGACATAACTGACGAACACCTACCCAAAACCGTTAACTTGGCCAACAATCACAATCCCAATAGAAGATAAGTATACCATTAAGATAAATAAATTACATTTTGATATGCTAGGAAACTATAAAAGCTAGATGAAGCAAGGATGCAGCTTCCCCCTGTAGTAACTCCTTACAAATGAGATTCAGTTGACAGTCCAGTGTGAACGTATGAGCACGCATCAGATTGTTTTAAGCAGAGTCAGCTTATTTGATCAAGGAGCTGCAGTCGCAGTATCCTAGGTAAGACTGTGTATGAACCCGAATAAGTCCAGACACGGTAGACTGTTAGTAGTTATTACAGCCCCCGGAACCTTTATCCCAAGATAACATGCTTGCTTGCCTAATTAATTTGCTTTACAGTTTGCATGCTGTCACAATAATTGACTAAAGTTTGCCCTTTAATTAGAAAGCAACACACAAAAGTGGAACAAAAGAACAAATGATTAGCTTTTATAAATCATCTTGAATCATTTGGCGTGGTTCACCCATACATTTGTACAAGCATTGCAAAGTCAGAACAGCACGCACAGAGTATGTACCACGCCCTATGTAAGAATATAGCATATATACCTAATTTAAACAGATCTTAACACTTGATGTAAAAGCCCAGAACTTCAGCTATACAAACAAATTTTTATAAGTTCCAAGTTCAATGCACACAACAAAAAGGAAACTTAAGCAGTACCTAAGCCCATATGGCTGATAACATTCATAAGAACAGACGAGAATTCATATGACAAAAGGCGGTTTGCCCAATTTCAATAAGCTTTTATGCTCCTGAAAGGATTTAATGAAAGCCCTTTATCTTTATTCTTTCCTAAGGAGAAATGGAAAACAATGGTAACTAACAGTTAACCATACCTAACTCTAGCTGTAACCAGTGGCTTAACATGGACTGTTGAAACCATAAATTGTTCCATTCTTTTGGAAGATCTTCTTAGCTCCAAGTGGGTTGGTTCCTTTTCATTTTCTACAAGCTAGCGAGAAAGATCATCCATGACTCCTTTTTATCACTCGTTTGGCGCCTTTGTCGCAAAGTGATTCCAGCAACTGCACAGATATCAAACAGAGGAAAGGACATCAAAGATTAGATCGAGTTACACTTGACATATTCTCATAACTAAGATTAGATGTCTGTTTGCTATACTTAAACAAACAAGGATCATTATTGTAAGAGTTCAACTACACTGTAATATCTAATTACTATGAAACTCACTGTCCTATATGATGAATGAGAGTTGTCAATTAACTGTTAAATCATAGTTTAGTTCCTCTCACAATACAAGAGACGACTCTTATTTCTTCTCAGCACACTTCCTTTCTTCCTCCACTCATTGATGATCCATATTAGGGGTACCAAAATTCGTGTTTGCTCCATAATATAGCAATAGAGAACAAAATTGAGCAAGACGTATTCCATTGAAAAATGTATATAAGATGATCAATCGACAGAGCAGCAGCACTTCTTCACTAGATGAATTCAGTTAGTCATATGTTCTCAACCTCTATTCAACAAACCACATTTTAGACCACTGATTCATCACAACTACCCATAAATCACCTCAATTTGTGCCCTTTGAATCAAACTTTCGTAAATTGAAAAACGGAGTCTGATTCTGTAGAATCTTCAATATCAATGAATCGGAGTAGAATATGAGAAGAATGCAGCAGAAGCCGTCCCATAGTAGGAAACTAAACGATCTCTTACAATCACCAGATTCCTCCACCAAGCCACACGTAACGATCGGACATTCACAATATGGAAAACTCTATAGCCATGATAGATCATATAATCGCTTAAGGAGATATTCAGATGAACGGAGGCGAACCTGGCCGGAGAGCAGATCGGACGTGCTAGCGATTTGCCGAGAGGAAGAAACACGCCATGGAAGCTCAAAGTTCACAAATAGACCAGCCCACTAATTAGACCGAACAAACCACCGGTCTGATGGGTTATTGGTCTAATTGAAAAAGCCATTCAATTGATCAAGCTGAATTGCATCAGACCAGGGATTCACAAAAGTTTTTATGTTTAATTTTTCTGCTTCAAATAAAACAACGTCGTTTTGTTATCGTTAGAATCAAAATTACAAGAAACCATATCAATTAGAATAGACCTAGATAGCTAATTGATCGGTTCAAGCCACCCGGGTTGGTTCTATTTTGACTTGAACCGTGCCGAACCGTTTTGGTCCAAGATTGAGATACGGGTAAATTGATTGAGGCCTAAAAATAGCTAAGGCATCATAATGTACATGCAGGACCACATCAATGAGGAACTTAGAATGATGCAGAGGCGAACTGCATTTTCCTACTTGGTGTAAGCTAGGCCAGAATTCCACGCATAGACGCGCACTTTACACGATAAAGCTTCGTAATAATGCGCACAGACCTAAACCCTAAATCCTGATATCGAACGAAAGCATTGTTTCGTGTGGAAGGTGAGGCTGTAGTAGCATGCATTATATGAGAAGCTAGCTGGTGAATTTTATGGCAGCTCAAAGTTTCTCAAGGACTTTTCTAGCTGGGTTCTCCTTGGCTAGCTTGGTATTTGCTAGCTGTGTTGGCTGCTGATGTTTCTGTGATAAGATCTTACAAGCTAGAGATGTATAGTTGTGATACTGTTGAGCATTTTCTACTCTACTTATGAATAGTCAGAATCTGGTGGCACCAACAGTTGGCCATATTTAGAGCATTTGTACCGGAGAGAGCAGTTTTTGGATGATTAAGATTAGACCAACAGTTCCTTCAGCACCTCCCAGGTCCTTTATAAGGTTTCCAGCCTTAGATCATCCATCAGCTGCTGTGTCAGTTGCTCTCACCGGTGCAGATACTCTTAATTGAATCATTCTTGACTAAATGATACTGTATTCTTGGGAATCATTCTTGACTGAATGACACTGTATTCTTAGAGTTAGCTATTGACAAAACAGACGTTTAATTATATCGATAATTGGGATCTAGGGTTTCATGTAAATGATGCACATACAATGGATCAAGTAGATGTAGAAAAATCTATTCATTACAACCTTGAAATGAACTTTAAAACCCTAAACATTCCTTTTAAAGCATTCACCATTTACAAGAAATAGCATTCCACATAACCCTAAACATCTGTATAGTCATAATCTCATCAATATACACTTATATATATATATATATATATATGTATATAACGTACACACAAATCTAGGGCATGAGCAGTAGTAGCAGCTACGCAAAATAGGGTAAAGTAGTTGTTTAGTTACATAGATCTTTCAGGCTTGTTACCATCAGTTGCATCAGAAATCTGACAATCTAGAAGCATCTTCAATCCTATATATAGTTTTAGGTTATTTCCTCCTTAAAAACACTACTCATATCTTCACATGATTATCATCACATGCAGGTCTCATTGAACATTAACATGGCTGGAGAAGGTATGATGACCTCATCAAGGTATAGTTTCTTGATCTCTCTGTTGTCTAGATGCTATCAAAGTTAAAATGTTTATCGAAACCCTAAGTGTTACAGATGGCAAGCAATTAGGGCATACTGCTCTAGGGTTTTCTTAGGGTTTCCTAAGGGTTTCAGTACTTCTGATGAAAGCTTAATTTAAGGGTTTCAGAACACAGTGTTGTTGAAGTTTTTGTTCAAGGAACTTTAGTGAGAGATTTGTTGAGGGTCTCCAGATTGCATGGGGATGGATTTGCAGTACCAGAAAACAGTGATCATAAAAAGTGAAAAGTTGAAGAAAATGAGGGGTTCAAAAATGGAGAAAGATTGAGGAATGGATGGGAGGGTTTGAAATATTTTGGTTAGGGTTACACGGAAGCTCAAACTCACCTCTATCATACATGTACGTGTAACATATTCAAAGACAAAAAAAACATGTTGGTGAGGATCCGGCAAGCAAACGGGTAAGCTGGGAAAAAGCTGCATTGAGCTCAAAACCCACCATCATCAATCTCATGTTGACTAGAAAAAGTACAACCTAACACATGAGTGCATACAAAATCAAATCTTCATTTTGGTCACAAATCACTCATCATTACTTATCACTAAAATACATAGAATATCATAAACATCACTAAAATCGAAATGCCAAGAGAAGGTTGAAACTAATCTTTTAGGTCAAGTATGTATCATGAAATTACCATGAGACATTGGTTAATGACATGGATTAACTAGGAGTTAAATTTGGTTGAGTACTCCAACAAAAGCATCTGCACCGACTTCAGCAGCTGCTGGATGATTTAAAGCTCAATCAATAGCTCTTTCAACACTCTGGCTTCTTTATAAGGTTTTCAGCCTTAAATCATACAGCAGCTGCTGAACAGACGGTGCAGATGTTCTTAGAGATTAAGTATCCGAGAGTGACAACTGTTGCTAAAGGATCACTCAAAACTAACCTAGGAATGCACAAACTGACATATGTTCATAGTATATCAGAACATGAAGATCACCCAAGTACAAAAACCCATTTAACTCCTCAAAAACAGTAATGTGGAGTCAGGTAGAAAATCTTATGAACATCTGATGCACTTCTATGTTAATGAGTAATATCAGTGTCTGGCAAGTTTCAGAAAACCAAGCAAGAAATGTTGGTTTTTAGCATTGATCAAATTCCTCTAGAAAGTTCCAACAAGGTAAATTGTTGGCTGAGGAGTCAAAGATTAACTGAGAAAGAAACCAAGAACAATTAGTGTATCAAGTTTTCTCTTCTTAAATTTTTTTGATCTTCTTAAGATCTTGAGAGAGGGAAGAATTGTGTACCAGCCATGAAAGCATTGATCGGAGCTGGATAGTTGAGGGAAGCATCCAGCAATGTCTGAGTCCCAACGGCCGCGGCGGTGGCGGCGCCGGATGTGATGAGATTCTGCTGATAAGCTCCACTCCCACCTGATGAGCTTTCCCCATACCGACTTTCGGGGCCTTGATCATACAAAATTCCCTTGAAAAAATGTCCACCGATGCTCACAGTTGTCTGATATGCAAACTGATCCTCTTGATGACGTTGCTCCTCGTCAGCATTGTGCTCCGGATCCATTGAGCTGACCCGAACGCACCGAAACATGGCTTGGGAGCTCACTTCACTAGGGAATATGTTGCTCAAATCCAACCCTAGAAAAGATGAAATGATGCACAAATTCATAATCAAATAACACCAAGATTCCACTGTTCGAGAAGCTTCTAGCTAAACCCATTTGAACTTGAACACCACAAAATGTAAAGATTCTAGATTCACTCAGTATCATCACTAGGGAATATGTTGCTCAAATCCAACCCTAGATAAGATGAAATGATGCACAAATTCATAATCAAATAACAACAAGATTCCACTGTTCTAGAAGCTTCTAGCTAACCCCATTTGAAATTGAACACCACAAAATGTAAAGATTCTAGTCAAGCTCTAAACCACATTGTACAGCTGAAGAATCCAAGGAGGTAAAATCCATGGATTTCAAGACCAAGATCTCCGAAGATAATTCAAGCTTTACTTTACTAACTCCCATACACTGACTCACTTTATTGTTCAAGTTTACTCCAAAACAGTTCCATGTACAGAGACATGGAGATGACGTCATGATGTCATGAATGAACCAAAGATGATGAAAAGCCAGTTTGTGTAGAAAATGGATCATGTAAGGTCCACTCTAAAATGGCTCATTTAGAAACAAGTTGCGTTTTCTATACCTGAAATGTTGGCGGCGGCGAGCTCTTTTCTAGGCCGTTTAAGAGGGCTGTCGTGGCTCCTCTGCTGCTGCTGCTGCAATGCGGCGAGCTGTTGCTGACGTTCGCGGCGCTTGGAGGCTGGAACCCAGGTGCTCTTGACATGAGTCTGGCAGTGAAACCCTCTGCTCTTGCAACAAGTTCTGCACCGCAAATGTGGGCAATCTTTCTTGGCTTGGTTCCCGCAATCCTGACAGTTCACGCCGCCGCCGTTGCCGGAGCCGCTGCCTCGCATCACGGTGAACCCGCCGCCGCCGGACCTGGAGGAAGATGCGTCGGATGAGATGTTGAAGCTCAGCCTCCGACTGGAGGGTGCTGTGAGGCTGGGCGGCGGAGCGGCTGCGTAGGAGATTATGTGGTGGTGGTGGTGGTGCTGATCTCGAGGTTGATATTTTTGCTGTTGTTGTTGGTAGAATTGTTGCTGCTGCCAAATCTCCAGCCCTTGTTGCTGCTTGTAGATCTCTTCGCTCCGGTAGAGGAAGAGGCTGTTGGGAGCTGGTGGCGGCGGTTGCTGATCCTGCGCCTCTTCCTGATCATCTCTCACTCCGCCGCTGCCGCCTCCGCCGAGGGACGAGAAAAAACCCGCCATTTTTTCCTGCTAACCCACCAACAAAACCAACACAGAAATGCGTAAAGATTCAAACTTTGGGATAAAAACTCGAAATTGTACAAAAGGGTAGAAATAAAATCACAATTTGACAAAAGGGTATCAGAGAAATTGAAGCTAGGGTTTGCTGATGATCAAAACACAGCTTCCTCTGACCTTATCTGATCTCCGAAATGAGCTCACTAATCCTCGCCTCTGCAATTCCCTATCCGATCAAACTTGGCGATCCTTTGAAATATGAGATGATGCAGAAGATGAAGATACAGCGAGGTATTGACTATGATCTCTGAAGCTGATCGTACTGGAAACCTCTGCAACAGATGAAAAAATTAGGGTTTACAGAGGAAAGTGATGGCGTAGATAAGAAAAGAAGAGGGCTCGGTTTAGTGAGACTTTTTGGGGATCGAAATTTGAGAAGAAAGAGAGGTTTTGTGGAGCATTACATACATAGAATGATAATAATAATGGCACGGAATTAGAGCTACTCTGCCAACGCCGCCATGGATACTGCAAGTCCTCAATTAATAGACAGCCACTCAAAAAGCCCACTCTTCAGTCTTCTCTCTCTATTCTCTCTCCCACTCGCTATCATTCTCTCTCTAAGAATCTGCTTTCTGTATGTCTCTCACATTCACATGATGTTGAAGATGATGTTTGCTGCAGATAGAGATTTTATTATGTGATTTGTTTTTGTTGGTCAATAGAGCCGAGTCTTGTTGTTGCTGTTGTGTCTCTTGTACCGCAGCAACTTGTGGTTAAGTCTGTGTATTCTCTCTCACTCAGACTCGTTTCTTATGTGGAATATTAAAATAGGTATGCCATCAGATTTTTAACGATTTTTTATTTGTAATTGTCTCGTATTGAGTTATAAAAAATTATATAAATATATATATTTAAGTTTAGCTAACCCTTAAATTACACACGCATATTATTTAGATCCTTAATTGTCCGATGGGACATCTCAATATGTGATTAACATGCATAGTTGAGAGATGCATAATACAATGTTATTGAAACTTTTATTGATATCTATCAATTTTACTCATAAATCGAGATGGTCCAGCTAGTTCGTCATTTTCTTTTTTGTTTGAGACCCTCATTTGTAATTGTTTCATACTGAATTATAAGAATCGATATACGGAAGCCGTAGGATATGAATCGTGTGGTAAAGCGAGTGCCACGTGGAGGGCAACATACGTTGCATAATCTAGTCACATGTCTTTTAGTATAAAATGAATTTAGGTCAAAAGGACTACAACATTCTACTTAGGTCTATGCATTCTATATGGCTGTTAAATGAATGAGAGGGAGCAACCCTAATTTGAGTATTGTGATAATTAATGGCAAGTAAATTGCACAGGCCACGAGGCAAGAAGCCAAGAAGAAGACGATAATCGATTTCTATCCACTCTTTTAGTAGCAAATTATGTCGTCGACGTATATATTTAGATAGACTTTCACCTTATTCGAGTCGATGACATCATATCAGCCAATAATAAGCTATAACGTTATAAACGATATTATCGATTCGATGATGTAAAATGTGACTGCATAAACTTGTTCTTGATATATAACTTGAGGCTTGAGCATTTATGGAAAGGGGCAAATGTAGAGGGAATTCAATATATGTTACTACCCTTGATATTAGGGCAAAAGGCAAAACCCTAACTCCAATAATTTGGAGAGTGTAATGTTTGATGAATCAAGTACGCATTTGGATTTGAGCATTGGTAGGTTAAATACCATTTCAATCTAAGTTCCTAGTCGATATATCTCAAGCTAAATACACTCCAAAATTTCATGGGCTTGGATGGAAAGATGGTAAATTTTGAGATGAAAATATGGTAAATTTGAAAAAGTCATAAGAGCATCTGCACCGTCTGTTGAGCAGCTGCTAGATGATTTAAGATTGGAAACCTTACAAAGGAGCTGAGAGGTGGTGAAGGAACTGCTGATTCAATCGTAAATCATCTGGCAGCTGCTGAAGCCGGTACAGATGCTCCAAGTAGGAATTGAATCGAAAATATGCATGCAAAATACAAGTAACTAAAATACTTCTTGGGACATAAAGACAAGAGCATAAATATACCTGCAAAACGACTTTAAATTCTAAACTCTAAGAGTGAGGAGCTTGCAAGCCTTGAATCAAGGGTTTTGAAACGATCCAATAATTAGCACAGAAATCCAGCTCATGTAATTATTGAATTCAAAAGGTTTAACAGTGACGTGTAAAATAGTAAAGTTTGGGGGGGCCGATGTGAAAAAAATAAGATGAAATGATATACTAAATTTTATATTATTTTGCTTTTTACTCCTTTGACTATTTTGTAATTAGAATCTTTACTGTGTCATGCACTGTGCTCGTACTTGCCTTCTCTGATTATGAAGTGAACTTTTCTAGAGGTTTGAACTTAATATCCTACAAATAAATGATAGTAGGGTTTGGTCGATGATGGCTTCTTTTTGCTAAAAACATCTTAGTTATCTTAATTATTTATCTTAAATTTAAATGATTATTGTAAAAATTAGGTTAGAGTAGACTGGAAGATCTTGAATGGAGAAAAATAAGGATGTTTTTATTGAAAATTAGTATACACATTGGCCTCTAGATGGACATAGATGTTTCATGAGGTTTCAAAGACTATATGTGAGTGCAGATTTCAGATACATAGATACTTCAGCATGATTTTAACTGGCTACCTCAAGCCTCAAGGTTGCTATTGATAAGACTTGAATCCACGAGAAACATGGGTGTGTATTATTTTGTCCCCATGTTTTAATTAAGAGCATCTGTACCCGGTAATATTTATTAATTGTTACTGATGTGGTATAATTAGTATTGCTCAATCTTGTGCAGTTGAATGTGCTTTTTCAGCAGCTGGTGAAGGAGCTGTTAGATAATTTATAAGACATCTTAGAAAGTATTTTTTCACCGATTACTGTTGATGTCTTATAAATCATCCAGCTAATGAAAAAATACGTTTAACTGCATAATATTGAATATTCAGTAATTGTGCCACATCAATAACAGTTACTCAACATTGTGTCAGGTACAAATGGTGAAGAAGTTTTTACTTCTTTATTTTATTGGTATGAAAAGCCGGTATTTGGGCTTCACAACATGTTCAGAAAATCACAATTTTCTAAGGAAACTCTTACGTGTATGTATTGCATTTAATACCTCCTGAGTGGATCTGGGTGTTGTCTGTTGTGTCATTGGATTCTGTACTTCAGATTTGCTAATACCAATTAATTTGACCTAATTAGGTTTGTATTTGGGTCTTTTGTGGCAGAGAGAATGCAGGTGGGCGTGGGGATATTAACCAGATAAGTTTTGGGATTGGAACAGTGGCAGAGAAAAACTGGCAGAAAGAAATCAGTGTATTTTTATCCACTGTCAATAACCAGTAATGATTAAACAAAACCCTAAACAAAAATCTTAACAACATACTGTGTAATACTTTATTCGCATGAGCAGATGAGATGAGCTTGTGTTTCTGTAATCTGTCTTGTACGATTAAAGCATGTTTTTCCCAGAGAGTGCATAAAGGAGGAAGCCAGCAGAGAAACCCTAGAGGGATCCAAATGTGTACAGACATTCCAACAAAGTAAAAAACACATGAGGAAGGTAAAATCCTGGGAGATAAGTTTATCGCTATGTTTTTTCTTTGTCCTTACCAAATTGCCATTTGGGCAGGTTTTAATGTTTTGTTTTTAGGGTTTTTATCTTTGATCAGCAGCAGTTGTAGGTGCTACAGTGGCCTGGAGCTAGTGATTTGAGGGATTGGATTGGACTGGACTGGACTGGACTGGATTTGTGAATGAAATGTTGAGCAGGGAGAGGAGGGTGATGTTCCCAATAATTGTGTCTCCTTCCTTTCCCACTCTCGAGCCCTGTGCTCTTCTCTTCTCCCCTCTCCATGTTTGACCTTTTTAATTCTTTTATTTACTCAATTTTTTATGTGCATTATCATGCAAGTAACATGTAATGTACAGTTGTGTACATCCAACTACATTGCAATAAACAATGATAATTTAATTTGTCGTTGAATAGATGATGGAAAACTTCAGATCATGTACGCTGGATCTTCGGTAACAGTAGCCCGTGAACCTTATAAATTATCCAGCAGCTTTTTCAGTAGCCAGTTACTGTTTCTGGAACCTTACATCAATTCATTCAACAGCGAATGAAAGTCCGGTGCAGCTGCTCTTAGGTGATTTATTTGTCTCTCAAGTTTTATAATGTTTTGACCTAAACTTGTAAATATGATTATATTTAGCTTTTGCGATAAAGTAGATATGTATGTGACGATCTCTCATTTGTTATTATCTCATATTGAGTTATAAGAAATAATAACGTTATAGTCGATGATTGAGTTTGTTATGTTTGAGGCTAGGTCAATATTTGTATATAGAAACATGTACATTGGAATAAGAATGTTTGCATAAACCCTAAATGGATATGGATCGAATGATGTATATTAATTATAGTTTGTCGTGAATATACACATGTTGACTAATCGAATAATGTCCAAATGAGCCTGGTTACCAGTTCCCTACGAGCCAGGGCATTAACTTTATCTAAAAATGATCTACAACATCTTTATGACCCGTAGGACATGTTAATTCAAACATTTTAGAGGCACCCCACCCTACAATTACCAAGCCACGTCCCAAAGAATTTTCAAGAGAACTCAGTCTGTTGTATCCTCATACATTGCAAGTATGCCCTAGGAATTCAGGACATGGAACCCTAGCATACCCTAAAACATTGACATGTGCCTAAAAATGTGTATGATGAATATGGACGTATGTTGCCAGAAATTCCAATAAGGAGAAGAGCCTGGATGCATAAAGTCGCTAAAAATAAGAACTGTACATCAGCAGTTTTACTATAAAAAGCTCAATTAGGGTTTAGTGTTATTTCAAGGGTTTTATTTTTTGGTCCCCGGGTATGAAGCCCTCTTCTTTCTTCTTCTATTTAGGGTTTGTGGTTGCTTTATCATCAATCATAGGGTGGGTCCCAACTTTTTTTTGCCCTAGTGTGGGGCCATGCAGTTCGGCTTGCATGTGCAATCCATCATTTTTACTTCCTCCTCCGGAAAAACCAATCCCTCATTTGTTTATGATTTTCATATCAACTATGTGAAATGAATATTTTTATTAATAAATGACTATAATTAGTTTCTGTCGCGAATCGAGATGATATGATTAGACTGTCATTTCCTTTTTTATTTAGAATTTTCATGTGTAATATTGACTATTGAGTTATAAGAATGAATATATGAGTGACGAGGGTGAGAGATGGACATCAAGTTTAAGTGTGTTGTTAGGAACAGTTAAACCTAGCTTTAACCTTTAAGCATCTATGAACATGTTAAGGCATTCTAAGCTCTCATCATCACATGGGTAGTCTTTACTTTTAATGAGCCTAAGAACCCTTGATTGAGAGGTGAATCCACACCCCCAAATTTAACTAGGGTTAGCTAGATAAGACCAAGTTTGGCAGGTGGTGTTTAGCTGGATAAGACTAATTTTAGGTAGTTTATGATTTGATTGGGATTGACTTTGCCTTACAAAAACCCTAACTAAACATTTCTTCACACTAGTAAACATGCCAATAGCAAGTCCGTGATAACGTACGGTAGATCATAATAAGTGAACTCTCAACCCTAATGGTAGAATGTGATTATACATACTTTGGCATGTTCGATTTTTTCTAATTAAATCGAACTGAATTGAAATTAACTGACTGAAAATTCTCAACACAAAAAGGGCGAGAATATTAAGTTTGCTGCAGTTAACTCAAACTCTCTACTGCACAAAAATATAGAACTAAACTAAACTGAACTGAACGAAAAATTAAATTTTACATAGATTTAAGGTGTTCTTGATAAGAGGTCACATTTGGCTCTTGGATTGATTGTGCAATTGAATGTGATTATGATGTGTTCTTGGTAAGAGGTCGCATTTGGCCGGAAACTGGAAACAGTTAAACATTCTCTTCTGATCGAACTAGATGCCAGCTTCAATAATGTCAACAAAATGTCAGTTTCCAGATTTGGGGGACTTCTGAAACCAAAACCCTGAGATATGAGATGAGTTTTCTTGCAAGAAAAGGAGACATCTGAGCATTTCAAATGGTAGAAATTATGGGCCTGCAGATAAAAGGGCCTTGGTGAAAGGCATATAGAAATGAAATCTCAGACCAAGTCAGCCCAGGTCAACCCAGGTCAGCCCACATCATTTTTCAGAGAGAGAAAGTGTGATACTGTGACACTTTTGTAATGGGTTCACCCTGCAAACCCTATTCAAACAAAACCCTAATGAATATTTGCATTTGAGGCCCATATTTTCATGTAATCATTTGTGGACACAAACATGTCTTCCACAAAACATTCCAAACAAAACATAAGCAAAATTCAAAGCAAGCCCTTAAATGATTAGACTTGTGACAAAACCCTGAGATGACTTTTTACTTCAAACATCTCAACATTTATCAATTCCAACATCTCCAAACAACCTCAAACACACTAAACATTTCAATCAAATTCAGACAATCAGACTGATCGATGCCACTAGAAATCCAAACCCTAGACAGAAAATGACTCACATGCAGCGACCACAGGGTAATACAATGCGACTGCGCTACATTAGCCGCTGGATCTAACCAAGCACCGATGGGCGCCGTTCGATGCGTGGACCTGAATTTATGCTGACTTTGACGGCCTTGAAATCTCAGCGCAAGGGTCTCTGAACGACGCCGTTTTAGCTTTTTAAGGTCCGAAGACAGATTTACTTTTGACCTTGCTGTGTGCCCTAATTTTGTCATGAGAATCATCAAATGATGTCTGTCATATTTGGTGTTTTATAAATTAAGTCTTCTCTTTTTCGTCAGTAAAAATTAGTAATTAGGTAAAAAAGAAATTGTACTTCAAAATTAATTAGTCAAATTTACAATTTTTCATATGAATGCTTTGTTTAGATATTGGAAAATTCAGTGAAAGAAAATAAAATGGAAAGTAAATCGAAAAATAATTTTCATATGAAAATTATGTGAAAGAGTTTGTACTGTTTTCGATTGTTCTGGTTAATTATTTATTAGTATATCCTTGACGAACAGATTCCTATTAATGAATGATTACATTTAGCTTTCACGACAGAGTTGATATGCATCAGCTATTTGATGATCTTCCATTTGTAACTGTCTCGTAATAAGCTATAAGAATTGATTCTCTAATCACGGAGCTAATATAC
The DNA here is from genome assembly GCA_963678935.1 of Umbilicus rupestris. Classification (NCBI taxonomy): domain Eukaryota; kingdom Viridiplantae; phylum Streptophyta; class Magnoliopsida; order Saxifragales; family Crassulaceae; genus Umbilicus; species Umbilicus rupestris. Next base: position 12,180,120 of record OY787619.1, read on the forward strand.
TTAACGGGAATCAGACCAGCAGAAACAAAACAAACCTAACAACGTTAACTCTCAATTCTATGAAAAACTCTTTCACAAAAACAGCCAGCAGTTTCCACTTTTAGCAACTTCCCATCTCAGCTTTCCAATCATCATCTTCATTACAACCCCCAGTGCTCTCTCGACTTAAAAATATACACATCAGCTTCTCCTTCCTCACATCCTCATCTCTTCTCTCCATCGTTCAAATCCCAGATAACAAAACCTAGAGAGAGAAATTGAAAGAAAGGGAGAGTTAGAGAGAGAAAGTTGTAACTCTTCCATGGCTCGAGGGAAGATACAGATCAAGCGGATCGAGAACACCACCAACAGACAGGTGACATACTCGAAGAGGAGAAATGGGCTGTTCAAGAAGGCCGAGGAACTCACTGTGTTGTGTGAAGCTAAAGTCTCTATCATCATGATTTCAAGCACCCAGAAGATTCATGAGTATATCAGCCCAGGAATCTCGTATGTGTTTCAGAACCCTACACCATCTTTCTTAAATTTATTTCTGCAAAAACACATCCTCGTATAACATGTTTCACAACCAGAACTGTCTTGCTTACTGATTCTTTACTTTTTTCATTTTTTTTGCAATCGGAAAGAAGAGCTTTTAGTTAAGCCCTAATTTGTTTTCATGTGTTTTTTCTGGGTTTTATCTATTTTAAGTAGAGGGAAAAACAAGAGATCAAATTAAGCCCTAACTTGCTGTTGGATTGATTTCCAGAACAAAACAAGTTGTGGATCTGTACCAGAAGGGGTCAAACACTGATGTTTGGAGCAAACAATACGAGGTTGGTGTGTTCTTACTTTTTGTTGTTATTTCTAAGAAAATGCTAATTACATAAACTGGAAACCCTAGAATGAAATTTATGCTGATTTAGTGTATGAATTCATATCCCCAGAGGATGCAAGAAACCTTGAAAAAAGTGAAGGAGATGAACAAGAGGCTAAACACAGAAATCAGGTAGCCATGAAAAAACTTCCCTGTTTTTATTTTCCGGCTTTTGTCGGAGATGATTCCGGTAACTATTTTGCATCATGGATGGTCTGGAATTTCAGGCAGAGGATGGGGGAGTGCTTGAATGATCTGAGCTTTGAGGAGTTGCGCGCTCTTGAGCAAGATATGGAAAATGCTGTCACGGCTATCCGGGCTCGCAAGGTATCATATAACGCTCCTTTTTTATCCTTAAACAACATCGTACTTAAACGTTACAATGCTAATTCCTGAGATGATGCAGTACAAAGCAATTTCTAGTCGCACTGATACCCTTAGAAAGAAGGTAAGCTCTTATAAGATTACCTTATGTCATCTTCATCTTCATAATGTTCAGTCTATATTCTCCGACATATATGTTTTTACAGGTGAGGAATGTGGAGGAGATTTACCGGAGACTGAACCAGGAACTAGTAAGCCCGGCACTGAATTTCGACGTAAATGGGGTCAGTAAGTTCTTCTGATCAACTCAGAATAATGGAAATATTGTTTTGAATGTCATCAATGTGGAAATTTATTTCCTATCTGCCATATTTCTGAAGTTTATTTTTGAAATGTCACCGCTAATATGAGTAACGATTTGTTCCTCTGTCAGCGCTAATATGTAATTTTTCTCACAAACCGCTATTGGGAGTAGCCGGTTTGACTCTAAATATGGTCAAATCGCTACTCCCAGTAATGATTTATGGAAAAGTCCGATTTCTGTAAATTCACAAACCGCTACTGGGAGTAACGGTTTGTCAAAATTATGGCATTTCGGAAACAAACTTCAGAAAAATGACAGATGACGAACAAATATTTAAATTGATGGCATTAAAAAAAAAACTCAAATACTGAAGCTTTGTTAAATGGCAAGTTATCATATTAACTCAATCTTTCATTTCTGAAGGACGCAAGGGAAGAAGATCGGAGCTTTGGACTTGTTGACGGAGACTATGATGAGTCGGTGATCGCCCTAGGGCCGAGGGTGTTTGCTCTCCGCCTGCAGCCCAACCACTCCGCTAATATGCCGTCGTGCGGAGGATCCGACCTGACTTACACCCTGATGAGTAGCAACTGAAAAAAGCTCCAAAACCCTAAAATCCCCTTCTGAATGATCTGCCTTTGTGTGACTGATTAATGACTGTTGATGAATTCTCCAAACTTGTTTGAACCCTAGAACACACTAGGGTTCATATACCTGTCTCCTTTTTAACTATGTTGTCCAGAATCATGTTTTGTTGAAGTTTGAATTTTAGTATGTATGTTGTCTCTTTGAGACAGCGCTGTAAAACATGTTTTTCTAAGTAACAACTTTTTTTTTCCATATTCTTCCCAAAACCTCTCATCAGAGCACCTGATTTCTTCAGGAATCGAATTCTAATCGCTGAGTTGTTTGATGTCCCTTTTTGTCACTAGACTACGCCCTGCTGGCCCAAATAACAACTTACTCATGTGAATGGCTAATTCTAAAAACCCTAGCTAAAATGAAGAGGGCATCACTCTCATATATCAAAGTAATACAAAACCTGACATGGAACACCAAAGTCGCGCACTGATATATGAGTATCCATCATCATAGTTTCTACCGAACCATCTCTGAACTATTGAATGTGTCAATAAAAAAAATTAATTTCACCCGCGGTAAATTTCTAATTCTGATCGATTTTATAATTTCGGTAAAATCCCACATAACTTTAATTATGGTTGTTCAAACTAATAAATTTTCAAAAATAATCATTAAAAAAAATTTGGTTTTTTACCATGAAGAACCGTTCCAAACCGGTTCAAAGCCCAGAATTTTGAGGCTCCGGCTCGGTCCATAAAAATTGGATATACGCCGGTCCAATTGTGGGGGGTAATTTCGTCTATTGAAATACGAACGAATGACTACTTCTGGCGAATGCAACAAAGGATCTGGCAATTTCATATTTCCATTTAAATAATTAAAAATAATATAAATTCTCAGAACGTCGCCGAGCAAAAACCTCAAATCGCCGCATTCGGCGAGCGTCGGCGCCCTTCGAACCGCTCCGCTACAGTAGCTCGTCACCGCCTGTTCGATTTCGATCTTTGGTGTAATCAGAGGCTGCGCAGCTTGCGGAATCGATCGCGGAAGATTTTTTTGGTTAAACCCCTGGTTGTAGGGTTTTAGAGGGTTCGAAGAATGGGAGCTTTGGCGCAGTTTCCGGTACTCTGGATGCCGGAGGACGATTTACGGCTAAAGAATGCTATAGAGGTAGTATAATTTGACTGCCCTTTGTTGATTTTGGTTTTGTTCGGGGGTTCGGTTTTAGGGTTTAAAGCGTAATTACTTGAGACTGGAATGCTGGATTTGAGTTGATTGGTTGGAGTTTGATGCAGTGTTTGGTTAGGGCTTTGGCGTGGGTTTAATAATGATGCTCTGGTAGGAGATTGGTTTTATGGATTTATAGTGTATAAAGAGTTGAAGAGAGTATTGAAGTAAACTTGTAGAAACCTGGGAATCCTGGCTGTAGGTTTTCGAGAATCAGATATCAGTGTCATGATTTTGATTCCAAATTGGGGGTATTTGGTTTAGTCAAATGGAGCTGCAGTTGGGGATGATTTGTGGAAGTAGTTTGCTCTTGGCAATGATGCGTCATTCTCATCTTAATAGGGACTTTTTTTATTTACATTGACTTCTTGGTACTGCAAGCTGCAAGTTATGGTTTGATACTGAGAGTGGTACTCAGCTACATATGTTCTTTTTTCCATTATTAGAAAAAATCGTAGGCTTGTTAGCTTTTCTCTCTTATGTTTATTGAAGAGAAAATTATACTTGATTATTCTAATTTTTTCACTTATGTTCTTCATCTGAAATTATACTCAGTTTCAGATTTTGAAAATCTCGGTGGACTAGTTATTTCTCCAATTATGTTCATGTAATATGAATTAGGTAGGAACTAGGAAGAAGTATTCAGGAACTTCTGTAATATGTCTCTGGATGTATCTAAATGCCTGAGAAATTTTAAGCATGCATCTTATGCATTTATTTATTTATTACTGTATTTTGCTTGATAACTACTTTTGTTATTTTGATACTAGTATTGTTCATGATTTCAAATACTGCTTTCTTATCCATATAGAGTGGTGCCTCATTGGAGTCTCTTGCTAAAGGGGCTGTACAGTTTTCCCGACGATTCACTCTACATGAAATTAAGGAACGTTGGGTATCAATCCTTTATGATCCAGTTATTTCGGCTGAAGTGTCTGCTCGCTGGATGGATAACGAGCGAAACTCTTCAAATCTTTCACAGAAATCGTTCAGACCTGGTGGCTTGAAAGATGCTAAGTGCAACGATAAGAGGATTAAAATTGAGAGAGTGCGTGATCATTATTATGCTGCACGGAAAAGAATCCGCTATGAGAATCTTAGGTCTATTGAAATGGAACTTGCAAGTGGACACATTTATGCCAGTGACAATAACAATGGAATGGAGCCTCCTTTTAACTGCATGCTTGGAGACCCGACTTCAAATCAATTCGAACGCCAGCAATCAGATGCAGGACTCATAGACTATTGTTTTCCACAAGTTAAAATGGATGGTGTGGCAACTAGCTGTACTGGCGTCTCTGCCCAACCATTTCATGCATCACATGATCACTGTATTCCTGAAAATTTTCTGATTGAGCAAGGAAGTCTACCCAAAGAAAATCCTCAAATTTTTGAGGCATCTCTCTTGGCTGATTGTTTTCAGGTTGAGAAGTTGGCCATAGTTGAAGACGCCAACATGTGTGACGTGAATGGCGCGGCAGAACACGGACATTCCATATTTGATCAAATAAATAACACGGAAAATCTCCTGGTTGAATTTGATGGATTGCTGCCAGAATGTGGTGTCTCATTTGACAGTTTGGACTTCCCATCTCCTCTCCGTGAAATGCCCATGTGGGATACTGCTGATGACATTTCAGCTCCTATGATGCCTGTAAATGATAACCCTACTTCCCAAAATCATGACGCTGGAAATATATTGGCGCTTCCAGAGGGTGGTCAGGCATTGGATACGTGTCTGTCTGATTGTGAAGCTGGTCCGGCAAATTCTCAGAATCGGGGTGGTGATCCAAGGACTTCAGATTCAGATGAGTACTTAGCTGAGTTATATGATCTCTTGGATGATGAGATCCCTGTCATGGATACTGATAATAAACCCTCCAACGATAATCCAATGTGTGAAGGTCGCAGCTCTCTTTTGTTAGCCTCTCCGTTCATTGCTGATGGTGACCAAAACAACATAATGGCAGAACCATTTGAATCATTACCTTCAGATTTGCCTCAGTCAACTACGAATGGTGCCAATCTTCTCATGTCCTGTGTTTCTGGTCCTTCTCGTGCTGTTGAATGTCAGGCTTTCCCCAGTTCAGATTTCCAAATGTCAAGTTTTTCTGTACCTCCACAGTCACCTGTGCAGAGTGATTTTGCTGCCTGCATCTTAAATACTGAGGATCCTCTTGTTCCGAACATTGATGATATCATTCTACCACATGTTTCATTATCGGTCAAAGACTTGTTGGAACGCCGTTATCATTGTGAGGCAGCTTCAAATTTGGCCAGGAGAGATCATGAGAATCTTGGGAAGCCGAAAGTTTCTTCAACGGCTCAGATTGGTCTGCCAGCAGCCGAAAAGAGCCGTAAACATACAGCTGTTGATTGTAAGGCTCCAAACAACTTGCCTGAAATAGGAACACATGCTTCACTCAGAAGTTCAAGTTTGTTACATGATTTAACGAAAGGAGAGCATCCAGAACTGGCCATTTCACGAGGTGTAGATCATTGTATAGATAATGTTGCATGCCCTTTGGAGACAAATGGATTGTGCAATAATTCAGATAATCTACTTGGTAAAACCCCTGTTGATCTAGCATTGAATGGAAGAGTTGCTCAGAATCCGCTCTCCAAATTTGAAGATCACGTAGAGGAGAGCGATGATGATATACCATATTATTCAGATGTTGAAGAGATGGTACAATAAGTAATTTGCTTTCTTTTTTTGTTTTCAGTTGCCATGTCTATGTCACTTATGAGCTCCCTCCACCTGATCCTTTTTAGGTACTTGAAATGGACTTGGACCCTATAGACCAGGACATCGATCTCAAAGAAAAAGGTAAATTCTTTTTCTGTTTGTTTGGAATTACAATTCACATAGTTATATTTAAGATAAAAATATTTGGTTGTCCAGAAGTGACAGTGGATGTAAAGGATTAAATTAAAATGAGGACGACTATATTTCCATTTGTTGCAAACTTACCCTTGCTGTTTCCATTATCCCTTAATGCTGCCTTGTGTGGAGACTGGAGATTATGGTTGTTTCATTTCCGGTGTACGTTTCTGACACCTAGGCATTGGACTCCTTAATCAATAACTACTGGTTTTGGTTTCTAAATTTCAGTATCAAAATATCAAAGCAACGATGCCAAAAAAACAATCATAAGGCTGGAGCAGGCTGCCCATTCATATATGCAAAGAGCAATTGCACGTCGAGGAGCATTTGCTGTCATTTATGGCCGCAACTCAAAACATTACATAAAGAAGTCTGAGGTAACACCAAAACTTGGAAGTTGCTGCCCATTCATATATGAATAACATTGCTCGCAGCCAGGGATGCTGGATATTATGCAAAGTCCTCAAATAAATAATCAAAATGAAGTATGCAATGCCTAATTCTTGAATTACATGGCCCGAAAATTATATGATGCAGTGCTTTAAGTTTGATTTGGCCCCAGCCCCAGCCCCAACCCCACCCCTCCTATCTGTTCCTATTTTTACATATCAGTTTTCCTGAAACATACACTCCACCATTCAGGTTTTACTGGGTAGAGGAACAGATGATTCCCATGTAGACATTGATCTGGGGGCAGAAGGGCGTGGATATAAAGTATCTCGACGACAGGTGAGTCCAGCCTTTCACTTTTCTACTTGTGTAAGGGTAATCACTTCATATTGACTGGTTAAACTGCTTGTTCTTGTTTCTAAGTATCTGATATGAAGTTGTCCATTCTCTCGGCTCTTTTTCTTTGTATACTATTCAGGCATACGACTTCTCAGCTCATCCATAAATCCACTACCTCCTTTAAAAAAATTCTTCGAATAAAAACGTAATTGGATTGAGGCTTTTAGACGGGTGTGGAGACTAACGATGTACATCCCACCTATAATTAGATTTATATCTTGTTTCGTCAACATCAGTAGGCACAGTGTGGCTGCACAGTTATGATACCGAGTCCTGCCATTTGGACTTGCTAGTCCCTCTGTGATGTGTTTCAAAGTTCATTGATAATATCACTATCTTGATCAGGCTGTAATAAAATTAGAGGCTGATGGAAAATTCTATATGAAGAACACCGGAAAGCGCTCAATCTACAAGAATAATATGGAAATAGCGACTGGACAGACCGCAAGACTTCAGTCGGGTAATTTGATTGAGGTATGGCTAAACTTTCAATACCTTCTTATATTTCCCCATTCATCCCATCACATTCTCAGCTGATCACATGCTAGTTTTATGCCATCTGATTAACTTCCCTCTCTAAATCTGCAGATACAAAGAATAACTTTCATTTTCGAGGACAGTCCTATTTGCGTGAAGCGCCATTTGAGAAGCCTACAAAAACCAGCAGAAACCATAAATGCTTTGCCAGAAACCTCCTGAGAGTGAGCTGAGCTAACAACATCTTAACCGGCTAACACACATTTTGGGGCTCTCAGTTTCTACCAAGGGAGGAAGACAGACAACATCACCCACTTGTATGACATCTCAACTCTCTTTTAGCTGTAGCATTAGAGCCTCAGGTTGATATGTTTATGCTTTATACATATTGTTTTGAGAGCTATAAATAGTTAGTGTAAGATTTTTCTGGTGGTGGTGGTGCTAAGAAATCTCATTGCCAGTTTGCATTACAAAAAAGTCTTGCTAAATGGTTGATATTCTCTATGAACAGTGTTCTTAATGAGTTTCTGAATGAACACTGCATTTCAATTTGTTACGATTTTCTATATATTAATTCGTATAATTCAAAGCGACTTCGGTCATAAATATATGAATTCGTTGAGAAGATGTCAGATTGACATGGAAGAATCACAAATTAATAGAAGGAAAGACATTAAAAATCAATCTGATAAATATATATATATATATTATCTTTTATATCGTAACGTGTAACAATTATAAATGAAAAATCGTCAAAAAATTAGTACGTATCTAGTTAGCTGCACGATACTTGCAGGAAGGCATTTGCACTTATCTTTTTCTGTGTTATTTAGCTATTCTAATTACTGTTAATTAATTTAATAAAAAAGTTAAAATAAGTATTTTTATTAAACTTTTCCTTTTGTGATATTTTTATTTATTGGGCCTGGTGAAGCCCAAAAGAAACCACGTCACTGAGTCTGAGTGGGCCTAAAGCCCAATAAGGCTTTAATATTTTTTCGCGCGAGTCTGAGGAGAGGTCGTTGTGTTGCAGCGAAACTGGTCAAAACGGCGGCGTTTATTACAACGATTCTTCAAGTTTCAGGTTTAGCGATACGAAAATGGCGGACGGAGTAGAAGTTGATGATGATGATGATCTGGATGATAATGATGTCATCATTCATCTCCTCCTCTAGTCTTCATAATCTCCTTCTCTGCTCCTCGAAATGCGTTAAATCTATACGCCTGAGTTCTCGCCTGACTCCACGAAAGATTCTTCTGACGTTTTGTTTTGCTGGATATTTTTGCCTGTCCGCTGACGATTTCCAGACGACGTAAGCTCTGGCAAAATCCGCGTCCGAGGCGAAGGTTAGAGGAAGGTGTGTTTTTTTTTCTTGATTTGGAATTTGGGGAAGTGGATGGTTGGATTTCGGAACGGGGATGTTGATTTCGGAAATTAGGTTTCTGAGATGACTGTTGAACTTGCGTTTGATTATCTGAGTTATGTTGCATTTTGACTTTTGAATTTAATGATTAGTTTAATGCTTTTCTGGATTCGAAGCTTATATCATCACCGACCGACATTGAATTGTTAAACTTGACTTTTGCTGCGACGTGCACAGATTGTGCGTTTTCGGAACATTCTGACTTTTTGTTCTTAATTTGATACTTTTTCAGGGAAGAGGAGGGATCAATGGTGGCAGACGATGATCAGAGTGTGTGGAGCGTTGATGAATCAGCAGGTGGTCAGGAAGAGAAAATATTTGTTTCGGTGAGGTTGAGGCCGCTAAATGAGAAAGAGTTGTCGCAGAATGATGTAGCGGATTGGGAGTGCATTAACAATACCACCATCATATCTAAGCATGCCGCACCTGAACGGTCTTTGTTCCCAACTGCCTACACATTCGGTAAGATATCTGACATCAACTGTGAAATATCGCACTGTTGATATAGCCATTTTTATCTATATTGTGTAAAAGTTTAATTTTGAACTTTCTCGTCGTTATCTTTATTATCCGTTTATGGATTATAGACAGAGTGTTTGGAACTGATATATCCACAAAGCAAGTTTATGAGGAAGCGGCGAAAGAGGTGACTCTTTCTGTCGTCAATGGCATTAATGGTTAGTGTATTACCGATGCCTCATGGTATCCAAAGTGTGACTCGTCACATTTTATTAAGTATTAGCTGAAAAAGCAATCTCTATATTTGTCCAGCCAGCATTTTTGCTTACGGGCAAACAAGCAGCGGGAAGACATACACAATGAGCGGAGTAACTGAATATGCAGTCGACGATGTATATGACTACATTGACAAGGTAAGTAAGGCTTGCATCCAAATGCGGCGCGTTTGGAATATGATGTGATTTAAAGTTTTGAATATTAATTTCCAAAAAATCGTAAACCCTTGAGTGCTTCTGATTTCGTCTTCTGTGGGATTTTTAGCATCAAGACCGAGAGTTCATTTTGAAGTTCTCTGCCATGGAGATTTACAACGAAGCTGTTAAAGACCTCCTATGCCCTGATAGTCCTCCGCTCAGACTGTTAGATGATCCCGAGGTTAACATCTTTTTATATTTTAATTTTCAAGCCCTTGGGTTCATTTGGTATCATATCTTTTTTCGTTGGACAGAGGGGCACGGTTGTCGAGAAGCTGACTGAGGTGGCTGTTATAGACCTGGATCATTTACTCGAACTTCTTTCTTTCTGCTATTGTAAGAATCTTTACCTTTTCGATACATTTGATGATAATTTGTGATGGAGCCCTGATCATAATTGATTTCATCCTCAGCGCAAAGGCAAGTTGGGGAAACTTCTTTAAATGAAACCAGTTCGAGATCTCATCAGATTCTTAGACTGGTAAGCTAGCCTGCTGGTATCACGGTGTCAGTTCTTGTTATAAAACTCTGGTATTTGACTTTGAGATATTTGTTGCAGACAATTGAAAGTTCTGCTCGCGTTCTTTCAAGTACTGAAAGGTCTAGCACACTTTCGGCAACAGTGGTATGAGATGAGAGTCTCCTTCAACTATTTATAGCACCCGAGTGTATTTCTTTAATTTTTATTTACCATTGTGTTTGTTTCTCCTTGTATAGAATTTTGTTGATCTTGCCGGTAGTGAGCGTGCTTCTCAAACGTTATCAACTGGTACTAGATTAAAAGAAGGCTCCCACATTAACAGAAGTCTTTTAACCCTTGGAACTGTTATTCGCAAACTAAGGTTGGCAATTTTTTTACGTTCTGGCAATGATTTTCATTGATGGAATTATGCATTTTTTATCTCGAAGTGGACCAAGTTGTCATAGATTTTATATGCTGTCTTTGCACTCCCTATGATGTTTGTTCTGGTTAAGATTTAAGAGTGTCACTTGTGTTAGCACCTCATGAAAACAAGTTTTTTTCAATCCCTGCAGCAAAGGAAGAAACGGGCATGTTCCGTATAGGGACTCTAAACTGACGCGCATCTTGCAAAACTCTCTAGGAGGTAATGCTAGAACTGCAATTATATGCACTATGAGCCCTGCCCGCAGCCATATGGAGCAGTCAAGAAACACACTTTTGTTTGCCAGCTGCGCCAAGGAAGTTACCACTAGCGCACAGGTCAATGTAGTTATGTCTGACAAGGCGCTGGTTAAGCAACTACAGAAAGAATTATCTAGGTTGGAGAACGAGTTGAAAAGTGCAGGATCCAAGTACCCGACGCGAGATTCATCTGCATTGTTGCGGGAAAAAGAACTAACGATTGAAAAGGTAAGTCTGACTGCAGTTCCGTAGATATAACAGAATTAAGAACCACATTTTGATGAAGAGAAAAAGATCAAAGCTACAATGTTTTCTGTGACAGTATTTTCTTAATTTGATTATAGATGGAAAAGGAGATAAAAGAACTTACCGGGCAGCGCGACCTTGCTCAATCACGGATCAGTAAACTGCTGCAGTCTGTTGGAGATAATCATGTTTCGTTACTACTGGTATGAATGATGGTTAGAAAGAGTTTTATCGGTATATATTATAATGCATCTCGCTCTCTAATATTATGTCTTTATTGTTTCAGGCCGATACTGATCAACTTGTGGATTTACCGTCGGAGAATCTGTTTACTGATTCCTCCTATTCGATATCAAGATCGTCAAGTGTGGCTGATTCTTTCCAAATGAACAATGATCTCAAGGCATTTAAAGAACTTGAATTCTCCGATAAGTCAAATGGACTAGTTTATGACAGCAGTGACCTGCACCCTTTTGAGGCTGCTGGGAATCACTCGTCATACGATGGACGTTCTCCACGGTTGTCAATTGCTCCAGCTTATGCGGAGATTACTTCCACGAATGGGGATGACTCTGATGACGCGTGCAAGGAAGTTTGTATCAAAACGGAAGAGCTGAGTGCATTGAAAAATTCAGAAGCTGATTCTTATATTATCCTCAGTCCGGTGAATAAAGCGACTACTATGTTGCCGGTTTCCGAGAGTGAAGATGAGCAGTCAATTAAGAGAGAAATGGAGCTCAGAGCATTGAAGCAAAAACTGTTGTGCATGCAGAAAACTATTGACACTTTAGCAAATCCCCATCCAGCCGAAAACCCGGCTTTTGCACATGAAACACAATCTCGTACCTGGAGAAGGCTAAGAAGGAGCAGAAGCTTCCAGTGGTTGCCTGGTAGTGACCAGTCATCGCCTTGGTATGCCACAACACCTCCAGTTGTTTACCAGAAAAGGCTCGGCTTACAGCCTGAAAGCTTCAAGCTGGACGCTTCTGATTCTAGTTTTGATGCTAGTGCTGCATCCTCTAGAAAAAATTCTCAAAGATCTTCGTTCAGTATTGACATTGATGCGGATTTTCAGAAGGCAACTCAAGACTATGCTGCTACTCTCAGCAACTTATTCAAGGCTTCTCCTAAGGAGAGCCATACTTGCAGCGGAAATGCTGCACCAAAGGAACATATATTGAATCCTGAATTTGAGGAAAGTGTTACTGCCAGAAACGATAATGTCGGGCCATCTAGTGAAATACCAAAGCCTTCTTCCATGGACAAGGTTACTTCCAGCAATGATACGGCGCCATTGGATGAAACGCCCAAGCGTGCTTCTGGGGAGGCGTCGTGCGATCTAGTAAGGAAGCATTTACATTTATCTTCTTCTCTCCGAGCTTTTTGGAAAAAAATGGAGTTGGATTAATGTTCAACTTCCTGATTTGTGTCAGGTTTTTCCGTCGGAGACAATGATAGACAAGTCTTATAATTCCCCTGCTGATCACGGTTGGGTCACTGACGCATCAGTCTCTTCCGATAACTGGCCTTTGAGGTTTGAAAGGCTGCGGAACGAGATAATCCAACTCTGGCAATCTTGCAACGTACCATTACTCCACCGAACCTATTTCATCCTGCTTTTCAAAGGAGATCCTTCAGATGCCATTTACATGGAAGTTGAGCTACGGAGACTTAAATATCTCCAGGATAAACTCTCCAAGGCAACAGGGAACGCAGGTGACCACCATGGTCTCTCTCTCTCCACCAGGTACCATCTGCTTATAAAATTTCAGTAAATAAGTTAAATTACTATTTCCATGTGATGAAAATGAATAGGATAATGTGAAATAAAATAGTTTTAAGTAAATAAGTTCAGGCCACAGAAAAGAGACCGAATAACATTTTATGCCAATTTGTTCGAACAGCATGAGAGCGATAAATGGCGAAAGGGAGATGCTGTGCAAACTGATGGTGAAGAGGCTGTCGGAGAAGGAGAGGGTAGGGTTGTACAGCAAATGGGGAATTGACATGAAGTCAAAGAGGAGGAAGGTGCAGTTGGTGGGAAAACTATGGAGTGACACAACAGAGATGTCTCACATCCAGGACAGTGCAGACCTTGTTGCGAAACTGGTCGGGATAGGCCAGGCGCCCAAAGAGATGTTTGGACTCAGCTTCTCACCGGCTCAGGTGCCTCGCAGGTCACAGAGCTGGAAGCATCGCAGGTTGTCCTTTGCATGAATATGATGTGTAAAATATTAAACATCTGAAATTCTCAAAGACTGATTTTGTTATATTAGATAGAAACCAACCCCACAATTGGGTGGATAACAATAAAACAGCCAAATGAAGAAACTACAAGTTACGTACATGTTTATGATCTGAGGACTGCTCCTTCTGTGATTTTCCATCCACACGAGGAATGACACAACTCGTACCTGGTGGTGTAGGTGGTGTTGTAAGAATTGTTATTCTCAGGATGAACCGGATCCGTAAGGGATGCAGACTCTTCGATGGTGGCTTCTACTGTGGCTCTTAGTCCATTTAGTTTAACAGTCACGCTTTCGATTGAGAGGTTTAGGAGTTTGTATTCCCAGAACCAGCCACGGTTAGCAATCTCAGCAGCACGCTCTTTCCATACTTCCAGCATCTGACCATCTAGAACCTGACCAAAAATATTCAGTTGCAATCAGATTACCGCACAATTATTTTTTTTTAAAGGTCAGGCTACACAGTCCAAAGCTATAGAATGATGGATATAAAAAAAAAAAGACGAGGCTGAGAGAATAGAGCTACAGATTGCTAGCTGTGCCTGCCTACGAAAAATCAACACAGCTTCACCGTGCTATCAAAATCATCAATGGTAATATATGAAAGGTCATTTTCAAATCCAAATAGATAACGTCGAGGCACATTGTGAATCAAGTTTGGTGGTTACCTTTGGTAATTTTCCTAGCGAGTGATCAGGACCAAGGGCTTGAGATTTAACATCCTGCCACTCACGAACAATATTCTCAGCCAGCCTTGCATCCATTCGTGGAACCTCTGTTTTTTCGGCTACTGTGGGCCCTGCTGATATTTGTAGCAGTAATAAGTTCCTTGTGTAGAGATCAGCAAGGCAAGAAAAATATAATGAGAAAGTGGATGATCCCACTTTACATGAAACTGGGAAGTGAGGACATTATTTAGATGATACTGACTCTAAATTCAACGCACGACTGGAGAATGGAGTACGACAGGCCATACCTACATTGAGGATTTCAGATGCTGAGGTAGAAGTGGATTCTTTTTGAAGAAGAGATGAGCCATTTTTCGCTGGTAAGTACCTCAAACCAGCCAGAGTCACTAACCCAACAACAACACCAGCGCACATTATCTTCACACTGACATCTTTAATTTTGTCGGTAATTGACTCCTCATTGATCACCAAATCAGTACTGTATTTTCCAGGACCTTCCGGCGTGAATGACTCACCATTAACAATACTTTCATAAAACTGTTCACGTTCTTCAGCAGATGCCGAACTACTGAATGGAGCATCTTCGTGGCGAATCAAACTCTCTTTCCCTTGACTAGGAGGGAAAACCTTTTGCAAGGCCTCAAGTGCACTAGCTTTTACACTGTCGAGAACTGCAGTAGCTCCAGCACCAATTTTTACTATTGCTGCAGCAGCAGCTAATGGTGAACTGCCAACTCCTTCAAGCCTCTCCAAATATTTGAGGACAGTCGGATCATCATAGTAATCACCAAGCTTGAATCGCAGATCCTTGGTATCTCTAAATCTGGGGAAAACCACTTCCATCAACCAAGTTTCCAGCAATTTACAAAGGCCGGGGAGTTGATCATCATCCGCATCCTCCTTGGAGTTTTCCAGGACAAATTCCACAACTGAAGGATCTCTATAAGGAGATGTACCACTATCTAGTCCCAACCACGATCGACATTCATCAAGCTCTCCAACAAGTAGTGAACATAGACCTCTCTCCAAAGCAAAGTCTACTTCACGGTTCTGTGTAGGGGTATATACAGAGATGGAATTGCCAACTGGTGTTACTTTGGTCTGCTGAAGTTGTTGAAACAAATTATCAGCGTCCTTGATCAAATGGGGTTTTTTGCCCACAAAAGCTTGAGCAACCAGTGCAAGGGCCACCCCATAAACTTCAAAACTTTCAGCTGGGATATTGCTAGGGGTAGCTACAAATAGATCAACCTTCAAGAGAGAAAAAAGCGAGAGGCCAACCGATAATAACGGGGATGTGCCTGTGATGAATGAATATAAAAGAGATGAAAAAGGACAATGTGTAAACCTGCTCAGATGCAGCCATGCGCAAAAAAGCCTCGTTCATAAAATCTTCACGGGCATAGCCTCCAGCAACTGCAGCAGCACCGCCACCTCCAACAGCCCACAGAATGTTGCGCAAACCCTGGAGTCCTTCTTCTCTTTCGGTTTTAAATTCAGAATCTAAAGGCAGGGCCAAAAGTTCCAATACACAACCTGGTGTGATTTCTTCCAAAGTCTCGTCAATCTGTGCTTGCAAGTCTGGTGCAAGGCTACTAGCCCCTTCCTCCTGCAATAGGCAGTCATCACCTTCATGCACCAGTCTAAAGCTCTGAACTCCTAATAACTTGCGCCTACTGGAATTAAGCTAGTTGAACCCATTCACATCATTTGCAAGTACACTAATAACTCCTCAAAACGTTTACCTGTAACAGTTTCAAAGCCCTCTCTAGCGCTTCACAACCTTTAATAATATCAGGAGGAGACAATGACATCGCATCCCTTGACAAGTCCACATACGCAAGCGCCATTGCCAAAACAACATCTTGCTTAAACCACTTGGGCAACCTCTCTCTAAGTAAACCCTCTCCAATTCGAAGAACAATCTCCGCCTCCCCCACTTCTTGTAACACACATAACGCTCCAGGAACCTACAAACAGCGCCTTAATCAGCAGCCACCCGCCCAACACCTAAACCTACTACACACTGCTACATTCACTGAGCTCCAACAAAACAGTCATGTTATAATGAAAGGGAATATGTAAGAAGTGATGAGACATGAACCTTGTCGAATGGGACATCAGTGAGGATAGTATCCTCAAGGGCATCAACGAGACCTTGATTGTAGTCTCTTCTAGACTTGGCATCAGCAAGCGTCTCGCAAGCAGCTTGAAGGATCTGACTTCGACTAATCAACGCATCCTGACTAAACCCGTACTGCGGCGGCTTGGAAACCCTAGCATCATAAGCTCTCCTAATCCCATCTCCGAGAAAATGACTCTCCGCTCCCAACACCTACACCATCATCCAACCAAAATGGACTCAAATTCACAAAGCAGAAAACAACAAAGCAAGCGATTCGCTGAAGCGGTGCGAAATCGAGGAAGTGAGCGAACCTGGTAGAAGTCGAGAGGAAGCGAGACGTAGCGGTCGGGAGGCGCGAGGGGAGGGAGAGTGGAGGCGGAGAGGGAATTGGAATTGGAGTCGGAGATGGATGTGGTTGGGAGGAAGTGGAAGTCGCCGAGGAGGCGATCGGCCCATTTGCTGCCGGTGAAGGTGGAACTGGAGGAGGAGGAGGCGGAAGGGATGGTGGTGTGGATGGAGGGCTTCTTGGGAGTCGGGAATGGCTTGGGGTTGTGGAGAGAGAAGAAGAGAGGTAAGTGCTTGAGCGTCGCCATTGGTGAGCTCTGGAGCTGTGAAGATCCTTTTTATGGGAGTGAAGAGAGAGAATTTTTTAAGGGCGTGTTTGGTTGGATTGAAATAAATGAATAGAGCTGGCGCGAGTAACTATTCAACTAAATGTTGAATTATTATATAATAAATTGGAGAAAAAATTTAGATGAAATTGAATACATAATCTCGGAGTGACATCCAATGTGGGTAACAATACAAGAGATGCAAGAATAGAAACTATAGGAGCCACTGCGATTTGAGACAAATATTTCCTAGGGAAGAATCGAGCGCCGAGGAAGAGAGGATAAGTGATTGGCTCAGTCGGCCCTAGACTGGCCGGCTCTGGAGGAGAGGATGATGCCCACAATGAGGCCGTACAAGGCTAGAGCTTCGGCAAAAATGAGGATGAGGATCATTCCGACAAAGAGCTTTGGCTGCTGTGCGTTGGCCCTGCAGAAAAGGATGAAAGAAAAATCTGAGAAACTGATGCGTGCAACTAAGAGATCTAAACAGTTCAGAGAAACTATCATCCTGCTGGAAATAAAATAAGTTTACAAAGATGAACCGGTAGTACAAAGTCTGTCAATATTAGCAATGTTCAAAAACTTGATGATTTCACAATTATCGGAGTTACTTTATATAAACATACAAGCCGTGTGCCATCATTAAGCTTTCCTCAAGATCAACCATTAGGAAGGAGAAAAAAAACTAAAGGTAGAAAATCATTAAGTTTATGGGCAGCTTGAAACGCACAAACAACAGTTTAAAGTCCTGCATCCCAGTTATATTCCAATCTCATCCAAAACAAGTTCCTAACATGAACCTTAATAATTCAAAGTCACCATGATGCACTATCATCTGAGAACTATCTATCATCATTGACCGAACATGTCTCAAGTATCAATGCAGCCATCAAGATTCATTCACGTACTTTAAAGGCTGCCTACTTAACTCACTCATAATCCTAAACTTACTGGATATTCTAACTTCACACTATCATACAACATTGAAAATTATACCTTTAGAACATGATTCATACATTTTGGTATTACTCAAAACAATACCAGTAGCAATCCAATCTCAAAATCTTCATACCAAAACTTGTCTATGAAAATTATACCTTATCATATATGGCAAATAGACAGCATAAATGTCAACTGAAAATCCTAACCTCAATGCACTGTTGACGGAAAACCTTATCTTAAAGCATTGAAACACCAATTTCAAAAACTACTATCATACAGAGAAGTGAGAACAAGCTTCAACTTCATCTGCTAAATCTCATAAAGAGTGATTTTTAAGCAAAAAATCAACAAAAACCAGAGATTGACTGTAGTAGCTCAAAACCAGAATAAGGATATTGAAAATAGGCTCACCTGACGCCAGCATCTCCGACGATCCCAATCGCCATACCAGCAGAAAGTCCAGCCAGACCACAAGCCAATCCAGAAGAGAGGTGAGCATATCCGTCAAACAAATAGTACGATTTCGCCTTAGGGTTAATTCCAGTACTGATGATCACAGCAATAATCAATCCATAAATACCTAGCACACCAGCCATAACAACCGGCACGATCGACTTCATCACCAGCTCTGGCCTCATCACACCCATCGACGCCACTCCTACCCCGCTCTTGGCCGTCCCGTACGCCGCTCCCATACCTGCAACATCATCATCCGATCAAAACCTCGATTCGAATCACAATCAAAACTCAAACGAGCAAAACAAAACGAACTTCAGCGTTCTCATGTGGTTTGGAAATTACATGAGAAAACAAGCGCTGCTGCTGCGCCGATGAAGCCGAAGAATGGAGCCGTCTCATCGCCGCTGAATGTGGAAGACATATCGAAAATTCGAGGAACTGATCGGATCTGAGATCGGCGATGGTGTGATTTTCCCGATGATTTTTTTCCTCCAGAAAATTTGTGATGAACTCTCCCAGCTATGATGAGGAAGAAGACGTAGATTCCAATTCAAAATTACAAAACTACCCTTCTGCCCCTTCTATTGATGCAGAGCCCATTGGGCCTTAGGCCTATTGGGCTTTTTAATGAACAGCCCATTTTGGTCCAGCAGTGCTAACTAGGGTTTGGAGACTTAGGGTTTGCTCTTTGTCACGTTGTTTACGACATATTTGAAGCTATTAGGGTTAGGGTTTGCTCTGTCATTTATGGTCATTTCTTTCTAGTTCCTTTTAGGGTTTAACAAATGAGGAGAAGACTGATGTAAGCATTGTTCATGTACAAGTTTTTATTTGAAATTATTAGTTCATGTTCATGTACATTTTGATCATCATAGAGAATTTATGCCCTCGTTGACTTCCAACTGTCCATACAACGAATAGGCATTTATACATAAGGTCAAGTACAGCTGTCGTGCCCCATCACGTCCTATAAAAACACGTCAAACATGTTCAAATCTCAATCAACCTCGGTCAAACTCAGTCAACCTCAGTCGCTACGATGTCTTCTACAGCTGTGTTTTCGCTCCTCTACATTCTTGCGGACGGTCCGATGGCCGGAGAGGCGGAGAGCGGGACGTGGAAGCTTCTTCTAAAAAACGCAGGAGTGTCAGCCATGCACATGCAGCTTTTACACAACGACAGGGTCATAATGTTCGACCGACAAGACTTGGGTCAGTCGAGGATTACGTTTCCTGAATCCGAATGCGACCCGAGAACCGTCAAAGATTGCTCGGCTCATTCGGTCGAGTACACCATCGCTAACGATGGAGTTCAGCCCTTGAAAATCGAGACTGACGTGTTTTGCTCTGATGGATATGTCGACGCTAACGGCACCTTAACTCAGATCGGCGGCGACGGCATCGGAACCCGTGTCGTCAGGACTAAGCAGCCCTGCGACGAAATATGCGATTGGGTGGAACATAAGGAGTCGTTGATTGTGAGCCGGTGGTACGCTTCGGCCCAGAAGCTTCCAACCGGAGAGGGTATAGTGGTTGGTGGGCGGGGACAGTTCAACTATGAATTTTATCCCAAAACGGGTTTTTCTGGTCTATACAACTTACCATTTTTGGCAGAAACAAATGACAAGGGTGTCGGGAACAATCTATATCCGATCACATTGTTGAGCACTGATGGAAATATCTTCATTTTCGCCAACAATCGAGCAATCTTGCTGGACTACAGGACCAACAACGTTGTAAAAACCTACCCGACAATCCCAGGTGGGGAGCCGAGATCCTACCCGAGCACAGGCTCAGCTGTGCTGCTCCCATTAAGGAATTTAGAAGCTCGGACAGTGACGGCGGAGGTTTTGGTATGCGGCGGAGCGCCAATTGGGTCGTTCAAGCTCGCCTCGAGAGGCGTATTCGTCGCAGCGCTGGACACGTGCGCACGCATGACCATCACGGACCCGAACCCGACATGGGCCGTTGAGAAAATGCCATTACCTCGTTGCATGGGGGACATGGTACTGTTACCAAACGGCGACGTTTTGATCATAAATGGAGCTGGGAGAGGCACAGCAGCATGGCAGCAGGCCGACACGCCTGTAAAAAACCCGGTTCTTTACCATCCGGATAACCCGGTTGGATCCAGATTCGAGACCCAAGACCCGGCCCAGACCGCTAGACTATACCACTCATCCGCCATCCTGGTCCGAGACGGGCGGGTCCTAGTCGCAGGAAGCAACCCTAACCCTCACTACAACTTCACCAACGTTGCATTCCCTACTGAAACCAGCCTGGACTCATTCAGACCCTCTTACTTGAACCGAAACAAGACCAGGCTCCGGCCCATCATCATCGTTCCGGATTCAAACTCACGGATCGGGTATAACCAGCAACTCGTGCTCCGGTTCTATATCCGGGCCACAGCCCGCCTTAACTCGGTGAATGTGACCATGATCGCACCATCATTTCCTACACATTCATTTTCGATGAACCAAAGATTGCTGGTGCTCACAATCGGACCGATTACGGTCATCCGAACAAACACGTACGAGGTTTCGGTTACAACTCCGAACTCTCCTAACTTGGCTCCTCCAGGCTACTATATGATATTTGTGGTGCACCAAAGTGTTCCCAGTATCGGCAACTTTCTCCATATAATTTAATTTGTCTGTATCCACAGTAAAGTACAGTCGATCATAATATAATATAATATGACATGATTATATGTTATTGATAATATTTTTATTTAATTTAAAATTATAATACAGTTACAGTAATATAAATTTTTTTATTTAATTTATTAGTGAAATTATAAGCGATAAAGAAACTGACTTTATTAAATGAAGTTAAATTAAATTTAAAGGATTTTAATTTCATTAAGGAGATAAATATTGGGCAACTAACGGGGGAAGAAATGTAGCTACTTAATCCAAACAGAAAGGACGCGTGTCATTCCATGAGTAGCCAGATCAAACGGACTTTATTAGATCGGACGGTCAGTATGCGTCTTCGGATCAAAGATCATCGCGACATCGCGTAGCCGAGATCAGAATTCCAAATTTTCGGAGCTACCGAGCTCAGCAACTTCTTTCAATAGGAGCTCGAGGCTCGTCTCTGCTGTAGATCGCCGGTGAGTCTCGTTACCTTGCTCTAGTTTGAAAACTTTCTGATGCGTAGTTGAGCAGAATTTGACCTGTTAGGCTGAAATTTGAGATTTTGGGTTGAGCATTGGGCGGAGTTGGGATCAGTGGATGTGATTGGCTTTTGGTGGATGATTTGATTTGAAATCTGTTTTGTTTGATCTGCTTGGTTTCGTGTAGTTAAGGGATGTAGGTGGTGCTTGTGTGTGCTGGAGAAGTTTGATGATCATTTGGTGTGGTTAGCGTTTTTCAATTTTGTGATTTAGGCGTTTTTTAATGTTCTCCTTGTTGAATTGAGATGCTATGGAGTCAGATTAGCTGTTTATTTAGATGATTCTGGTTTATGAGTGGGAGATATGGTATGATGGATCTTCCAAACCCTGTAACATAGTTGATTTAGCTTCAAAAAAGGGGAAACGGGGGAGCTTACTGGTTTAGTTTGGTGAGAAATGCATGATTGCAATGTGAGTTTCAGTGCTTTTTTAAACACTTTCTGCGATGAATAGGTGGTGAATTACACATAGCCTAAGCGAGTTTATGAGTCAAGGCGTTGAGGGCTTGGGAAAAAAACTAGGGTTAGTTGGATTGGTTTGATTTGATTTGGTTGGCGATGTAGGGATGATGGCTTTTGGCAGTGTGGGTGCCACTCTATCTTGATGTCATTACGTACCCCTGCTTGAATGGTGCGTCCATTTGATTTAACAAGCTTATTCAGATTTTCCGCGGTATGTTTAGCCATTTTGCTGTGATTTTTGGTGTACTAATAATAATACATAAATAAAACCTATTCAGATTTTTCTGTGTTGTGTGTTTGTTAGCCTTTTTTGCTGTGGTTTCATACTTATGTAACATTGACTGTTGCGTGCTGAATTATAGATGCAGACTTCGTAGTAGAACAAGAGTCTATGTTGTTGTGAAACTGGAGCTGTGCACTTTAGACACAATTATGTTGTTTCTACGAAGACATTACGATTGGCATGGGGCTTACTGTAGTTTGTTGATGTTTTTCAGATGGATAATGGCATACCTCAAGAGAATGGTGTACAGAAAGCAGGGGACATTAAACAGCGAAACAATCAGGTGCCTTGAAGCTAATTTTCATTGTTGGTGTTTGCTTATGTTAGTCGGTTGGTCAAAACAGTTATTGATTTATTGTTGTCAAATAGGTACCAGAGAAGCCCTCAATCAGACATATTATGGCCATAATAACTGAAAGGGATGCTGCTGTATTGGAAAGAAACTTAGCCCAATCTGAAAGAAGAGTAGCTTTGGCCGAGAGGGACATGGCTATCCATATGAGAGATGCTGCATTTGCTGAAAGGGACAAAGCTGTTGAGGAACGAAATCAAGTCTTACAAATGTTAGACAGCGTCGTTAGCTCAGGTAACAATCCTTTATAGCTACTCACTGTTAGATGCTGAAGACTTCATCAAAGTGCATTTACTGGTTAATTGATGTCATCTGATAAACATCCCTATGCTTTCAACCTTCTGATATTCATACATTTTTGTGTGTGCATCTACATAGTCTCAGCATTTGATTATATGCAGACACTGACTGATCGTCCGCTGCCGATCTTACGCAGATACAGATGCTAAACAGGCTGATGCAAATGCTAAACAGGCTGATGCAGATGCTAAACAGGCTGATTCAGATGATAAACAGGAACAAGTATAACTCATACTAAATCAGGTTCTTTCTAATGAACTTTGTCTTCGTAAGGAGACAATTGTTGTAAGTTGGACCATTGGACGGCTGAGATTTTTCACCACGTGTTATGACTAAACGCTGCGTGCTGCGTTTTAATAGGCAATGATCAACTAATTTAGTAATTAAGTCGTGAAATATTTGAATATATAAATCTTGTCGGACTTTAAACAAGGAAATTAGTTAAATGTACAGAGCTGAGTTGTTCAATCCCGAGACAGCTCTGTCTGCGGAGCTTGCTAGCTTTAACAGAAGAAGACCCAACAAGCAGACAAACCGGCCGGACTCCGAGGATCATGGGGAATTCAGAATCTTGTCTGAGGATCATTCCGGCGCAGTTGATCAGGTAGCTTGATTTGCAGCAAGTTTATTTCCCCCTTTTTTGTAAAATTAGGGTTTTCAAATGGTAGTGGGGATTTGGGGTTTGCTGGGATTTTTGAGTGGTTGGTGGAATATTGAGTGAGCTAGGGTTTTTGTCTGGGATATGGATAAAGGTGTTAGCTTTATGGTGCTTTTAGTATGATAAATTGGTTGATTTAGGATATTTGTTGGATGAGTTTGGAGTTGGAATATTCAAATGCTGTTTCTGGTAATTAGGTAGTGCATTCCTCGATTTGACTATGAATTTTGTCCATTGATTGACTTGCTGAATTTCGAGGAAGTTGATGATTTTCTGAACTGGGGTAGTGTTGGATTTGCAGAAAGAAGATATTTCTGGTGTGAAGGAAACATTCAACTTAGCGGGTGCCACGTGGCAATGACACCTGCTGACCTGATCCACTCAAAGAAGAATAACCCAAAGATGCTGAAAGCGTCTCTTCATTTCTGTCTACATTAGCAGAAAACATGTCTCTCCTGGTCTGCCTACTCGACCTACAGCAACAGACTATGACAAATTACACCAGACCCAGCTCAAAGCAGCAACGCCGGTGGTTGAGATACGGTTTCAGCCCAAGGCATGGTCCCTCGCGGAGCCGCCACGGCTGCCGTTGAGCCCTTGTAACGCATTGCCGCTCAGCAGCTTCATCACTCATCTGCTGGACTTCTGCCGGGGACAGGATCCTGATGCACCCTACAAACTCCCTGCAGGCGATAAAAGTTGAGCTACTAAAAAGCAATGCAGGAAGGACTAGGGAAGAATGCTTACTCCCATGGATCATCCCCGACCAGGAGGACGTCATTCTCAAAATCGACGTAAACCGGCTTCCAGGCGCCGCAGCCTCTCCGGTCATTCAGCCGTGGGCTGGTGCGACACAGGCTCAGATTTAGCAAGTTCTGATTTCACCACTTGATGTGCTTTTTCTTGAACTTTTGAGACAGCCGGGCCGGCGCCGGCATCAGGTGATAAGAATTATGCGGCGGAGCTCGGGAAACGAACGGCATTGGTGAAAAACCTGGGGGCTGATTGACCATCAACATTTTCATTAGCTGCTCTGAGTTTTCTGGCATTGGAGCAGCAAACGGCCTCTTTATCAGACTTCCCCAGCCAGTCTCCGCCCCTGCAGAACGGAAACCGATGATCGGAGATGATTGTTTCAGACGACACGGAACACGACATGTCAGTTACCTAGGAATCCAGGCGTCCGCTTACAGCCTGATGTCAGCGTCGGAAATATAAAGAGACTTTCCGGCGTCTCGATGTCCCAAGAACTGACTCGATTGGGCTTGTCGTTGCATCCTGCTTCATCCCACTCCACCTGAATATTTAGCCACTTTGAACCCGGCCACCGGAGCGGATCAAGATCACTTACATTAGCAATGGTTCCCATATACCTATACAAGCAAGGTCGATTCTGTTAGGATCGTTATTACGAAATAAGAAAACAAAGAAAAATTGACACAATTTATAGCGATCCCTCCCAATCCAGGAGGTATGTTCATTCGTCGCTTGAAGGCTCAATCGATTATGGTCTTTTAATCGAAAGATCGTTACACGATCACAGAATAGTCTCAGACATTTTTTTTTAGTTTTCTTATACATCCGGTGACGGTCCATATAAATAAATAAAATTAGAATTTTAGACCGACTCAATATGACTCATATCGTCAATTGAACCACTACTTGCAATACGACCTCAGCTAGTTCGAAGAGTTCCATACTGATCGTATTGACCGTATCAGTACGAACTATAGATCCGTACGATCGCTGCCAACGCATCTACAAATATGCTACGAGCTATAGACGGCCTACTTTATTGGATGATTCACAGTTTCACACTGCCCGCTTAATCCCCTTTTTTAAATTCTTACTAATTTACAGTTTAGTCCCCAAAGTTAGCGTTGGTACATGATAGTAGGACTCTTGTATTTTTGAAGTACCATTTCATGGTACCTATGTTTTAAAGTACATGTATGTTTAAGTAATTCATGTAACTTAAAGTATACTACTAGTATCAAATCCCTTATACGAAGTGTAAGGAACTTTCGATCGATCTGCATACTTATCTTCAGAGACAATAATCACACTGACTATATCATAGTCAGAATCACCAAATAATAAATTAATAGCAAGATGTCCAATGCATAGTCAGACTCGATAAATGAAAATCTACCTTTGATTTTTATATGGTCCCAAAAGTGTAGTCTTGCAAACAAAAGGCAAAGTATCTTAATCACAATACTAATGATGATGCGTACAATGATGATGATAGTATTAGTTTTTTGGCGATCTTCAATTTATAATTGTCTCATTTTGAATTATACAAAAAAGAAATTTCATACATCGGAATAAAGACAAAGCAAATGATATAAAGAGTTCATGTATTATTGCCTAGCAATGCCTGTGGTTGATGATATGATATGACCTAAAGCTCAGGCCTTCTCCTGATCAGCTTTCTGTTGAGACCATTCGATGAAAGCCTTGAAGGTGTTTGTGTCCGGCCGATAATGTTTTTGGGTAAAATTATAGAAATCCGACCATGTAAAATCAGGAAAATGCCTTGTCTTGCATTCATCTTCATACTTCAACCGGAGCTCCTCGGGCGGCTTGATCATTGTATCGTCCAAGGGAGATACAAAAAACGACAAGGATCGCCTTCCGGTGTGAGCATTGGTAACCACTCTATGCAAGCAACTGGAGAACATCCCATTCGACAAAGCCTAGATCAAAACAAGCTATGTTAGGATATTTCATCAGGGCGTGGTCTAGTGGCAAAAAAGACGTCATATATCTCAGCGAATTCGGTTCCTGATGGTACCAGACAGAAGCTCTGGTGAAGGTTTGTGATAGAATATAAACAAAAAAAATGAATCTCTTACCCTAAATGAATCTCCTAAGCTGATTATGAAAGCATCTGCAACGGGCCTTACCGCGTGCCATTCATCGTTGACAAATACCTGGAGCCCCCCTACCTGATCCTGATGAAGGATAGTTATGGATGTTGGATCAGTATGCTGGCCAACACCTAGGGTTAGGTCAGGATTTGGACAAGGTGGGTAGTAATTTAGCTTCATTATCGAATCCATTTTCTCAAAATACTTGGCATAACATCTTCCAAGTCCAAGACTCTTATCCAAAAGCTCAGCCACCTTCAACGCCAATCCATTCATTGCTTCACTATATTCCTGAAAAACCCTCCTGCAATTGACACAATCAATAAAAGGATCATATCACTTATAAACAGGCCCTTCCCGACCTTTTATGGGTCCCTCGACAAAACATACATATAGTGCTCCTTATAACATAATATCACTTTATAAATATAATTTCAATATTTTTTCGCAAACACTGTCACGAATAAAAAAAATGAACCTCTAAAGCGAGTGGGCTCCGGGACGCCGGCCTAATCTGATCGGGGCCGGGCCTGCTTATAAATTTACTTACATGATCTACTAGAAGTTAGAGAGAGAAAGTGAACATTTGATTACCCAAAAGTATCAAAATCTTGTCCCATGATATCCACAAAGAAGTTGTGCACAAGGGTGTCCTTGGATTCAAGGTCATTGCAATACCGGAACGATACATCTTCCTTCCAAGGTTTCTTAGAGGCAAATCGGCTAACAAATCCGCCACTATACTTCCCTCTATACTCCCCAATTTTGGTGTTAGCTTTGTCCTTCTCTTCCAAGGACAAGCTGAAAAACTGATCAAATTGCTTGTGAGCTTTGGCGATGAGATCCTGGTCAACGCCATGGTTGACCATAACAAAGAAGCCATGCTTTCGACAAGCCTGGTCAACAATTTTTAGGGTTTGGGAGATTCCATCTGAGTTTTGATCCCCATTGAGAATGAGGTTCAGGTCGATAATGGGGACTTGGAGAGTTGGGACATTTAAGGATGGCTTCTCATTGTCGGGCCAAATGAAGGTTGAGGGAATGGTTGCATTTTCATGGATTTGGATGGTGCTTGTTGCAGCCATTGATCTCTCTCTACTCTACAACTTGAGTTTCTGCAAATGGGATATGATGAAGCTCTAAAATGAAGTAGCTTGTCAATATATATTACTTCTGGAAAAGGGTTGGTGAGAATGAGAGATTTATGTGAATGTAGATAAGCATTGATATATTTCTAAAAATAAAAAAAATGGATAAAAGGGTTCTTCAAATCCAAATCTTATCATTATGCAAATAAATGGAAATCAATTGATAAAAGGAAGAACATTTTCAGTATGTTCACTAAAAATATGAAAGTTATAATAACTAAAAATGATCTTCTTTTTATTTTATGTTTTATGTATTTGTTAATTTGACCAAAAATATAAAATAAACCATCTCACAACATCATAAGATGTGTAAAAATGAGTTTGGCACTCAAACGGGTGTTTATATATCGATTTTGTTGATTTCGGCCACCTCACAACGTCATAAGATGTGTAAAAATGAGTTTGGCACTCAAGATATTTATGTGTGTTTTATAAATTTTCTTTGTTCCAAGTGACTCAAAATCAGATAAAAGAAGAAATTACTCTCGTAAGCAGAGCAATCTTCTGGCAAAGAATGTGAAAATGAGTTTGACAAGACATTTTAGGGGTTTTCGAATATTTTATATGTGTGTTCCGTATCTCAATTATAAATGAGGATTTAAGACCAAAGAGGAAATGACGGACTAGTCAGATTATTTCAATTCACGACAAGAACTAATTATAGTTATTTTTACGCAAATTGAAGAAAAAAATCCTTTTTTTTCTTAGGAAACGAATGCAAGCAAGAGCGTTGGAAATCCAGTGGGCAAACCCAAAAGCCCTGACCCGCACTGCCCTTAAAAGCCACCACGCACGCACAAACCTTTCGTGTGCCACGTCGACTTGTGAACTTTCCTTGGTCTTAAATTCTTAGGTTTGAAACCCTGCAAGTTGGGCCACTTGATGGCCTTGGACAACTCAAAAGTCCAGTGCACAAAATGGATGCTGATGCAAACCTGGATACAGGTCTGGATCAAAACTCAATGAATAGAAGAGAAATACTTGCATCATTAACAAGAATCAATAAGCCAAAGCTCTTTATGGTCCAGAATATCTGGGTCTCTCATGTATCACATGAAATGATACTTTCAGGCCATGGGCGGCAGCCCGGGTCCATTCGCCTGCCGGATTTACTTTTTACGAAAAAAGTGATAATATTTATGAAAAAATATTAGAATTATATTTATAGAGTGATATTATGTTACAAACGACTCTACATATATATTTTGTCCGGGAATCCGTAAAATGTCAGGAACGGACCTGTATACTTGTGACGTTTTGTTTGACAAAAGTAATTAGTTAGTAGTTGAAGTTGACGAGTGACCATATGCTAATGTTGCAAAAAGAGGGAACAAAGAACCACAACCACAATCTCTAAGATAGTTCTTCAATCCCCTCGAGGTGAGGATCATCACTCTTACCCTACATGATTATACAACCTTTAGGAACTTGATCAGTTCCCTAGCCATGAATATACTACTAGGAGATCGCTTAACACCATATCTAAGTAGGGTTTCTCTAGACGCTTATTTGTTCATGATGCAAAGTGAGGATAGAGAGAGAGAGAAGAATAAACCCAAAAAGATTCGTGGAGAGAATTGATTTGACTCGTCAATTTGTTCGCTAGTTTGTATTGGTTTAAATGGAATGTGTGATTAGTGGAGACCAACCCCCACACACGTGCGGCTAAACAAAACAGTATGTCGAATCAAAAACCAACCACTCTTTTTGGCCCATTCGTGCTGTCGGCTAGCTTTGCTAGCAACAAAGGTCTTGTGGATGGACCATGCATGTTTCTTCCCATTCATTTCACTTCAAACAACTTGACTCATCTCCGACTCCTCTCTCAATCAAACACACTGAACCACATTCCTTTATATCATCTTTGTCAGGCAATCACGTTATCAGATACCTACCTGTGAATTTGGCAGATACATCGGACCACATCCTCATATGACTCAAAAGTCATAGTTTTATAATCCAATATATCATAGCAAACTATCTTTCAAATTAGCGATGTGAGACAAGTCTTCAAGTGCTTATCTCTGACATTAGTTTGAGTTTTCAGAACACGATGTGAACTCGATTTACTTTCGGTTGCAGAATAAACTTTAATCTTGAATCGCAAACCCTAATGGAAAGGGGACGACAAAATTCCATTGGAATTTGAATATCATCTCAAATGTCAAACGTTCGCACTTCAATTATGGAACAGCTAGGTAGCATGGAGGTGTATATTTTAATGAGTGAATTGAGTCGATAGGGCTGGTCCGCCATTGTTGGAGCTCTGCGACTGAAGACCCAACTCAGCTACACGTGTGGAGGGGTTAGATGGTCTGTTCAATCACACCAACCGCCGACATCAATAGTGACTTTAGACCTAGCTCTTATTTTTCTTACATACCCTTCGTTTTTCCAATATTTTGAGAATAGATTACAAACCCTAATTTTCTATGAACAACATTTTTCAGAGGAAGAAATCCTTTCCAAAGACAAGATTTTGAAATAAAGTTTAATCACAACTGACAGGCTTGGACAAAGGCGTCACCAGATGCTGTTTTGGAAAATTATTATTGAGAAATGAGACAGAAGTTTTTTGGACCTCTTCACACCAAAACTTATCATATCTTTCAACTGATTTTAGCCCGTAAGCTAATCTAGGGTTTTGATTCGCACACGGTTTGGTCTAAAATAGTAGATTCTGGAATAATGTTTAGAAGATTGAAGACACCCATTTGTCAGAATTAAGTAATGTAATTGTTTATAAAGCTGGAGATTGTGGGTAGGGTTTGTATAAACTTAATGATCCACATCACAAGTCACATGGCTCACATGTGTATGAGTGAAATGGTCCATTTAGAAGATATTCTAACGGTTGAAGATTCTACAGCTAACTATAGACATGCAAGCACAAGCTGCATATTTGATGGGATTAAGGGCACTAACCATTTTGTATTCTCTTGTATATAATGTATGACGTCATCAATGACACAATCAAAATCATTCAATTGTCGACATAAAGAGAAATGAGTATGTATTTCATTCATGAAAAAACTCTTAATTTTAGGAGGGGGGACATGGTTCATTTTCATTAACAAAAATATAGTCATAGACATTCCAAAAGTGCTTTATGATTTTTGGCCTGTCTAGGAACCCAATTAGGGTTTCAAATTGAATGATTTATGCATCAATCAATCTCTACCCCCATTTTAGTCCGTTCAATGAAAACTGACACAGCTAGATCGATCTTCTGCTTATCCCAAAAGTAACAAGATAAAAAGCAACTCATTCAATTAAAGCATCTGCACCGGTTCAGAGCAGTATTTACAGATGCTCTACGATTTAAGACTGGAAAGGAGTTGGGAGGAGTTGAGAGGATTTGACTGTACAAATTACAGTAACCAGCACCTTCTCACGTCAGCAACAGGTGTTCAAGAAGAGCATCGATGCAGATGCTCTTACTAGCGTGGTGATGTATTTTGTTCTAAACCACAATATAGTTTATTATTTCTCTCTTGTATTCATTTAAAAGCTTCATGTCCCCATTAGTCATTTTCTTAAGAAAGTTATAATAAAACTCAAGGACATAAAAACCAACCTATATCAACTAAAATGGTCTTAAATTATTAGTTAGGGGACACATGGATGACCATCTTTGGCAATATTCAAGACTTTAAGCCACACTAATATTAAATAATTCAAATTTATTAAAGCTAAGTCATCTCTTCAAGAAAGCATTTGATGGGATATTAAGCATCATATACTTTGAACTATTCGAAACGATTCAGATCAGGTACAACCAAATTAAATATAATCACAGTAAACGATTAGGTTTTGATCTAAGTTTACAGATAAACTTCTTGTTAACTGTTTTTAGAAAGGATTGTGTGAATCTCTTCTTACTTAAAATGGGTTGAGGGAGTAATTTTCAACTAAATAGAAGTCGGCTCCTTGTTCAATATAGCAAATAAATGGGCAGTAAGATAGGTTTGAAGACCAGCTCACCCAATCATTGTCCAACACGTGGTGTATGCGCTTAGAATATAAATCAAATTGTATACTTTAGGGTTTTGTAAAGTTGAAAGTGTGTGTGGGGTATGTTATTATGGTCCTTAGTTGAGCTGCAATTTTGGCTTATTGTGACAATTCAATGAGATGATGCCATTTAATTTGAGGTCGTGGAATAGCTAGCTAGCTGCCCATTTGAGTCGGATTAGTAGGTTTAGGGTTGTCTCATAGGGTTGATCAATGCACAAAGTGGGATTTGGATATCAATTGCCATGTTGCTTTTTCTAATTCCATGAACTACACAAATTTAGGTTTAAATAGCCCCTCTAGGTAGCTTCATTCATCATCCAGTTGGATATTTTAGTCCATGGAAGATTATAGATCTCATATCATGACCTGATTTGTCGAATCTACAGTCCCTGATTCGAACCAATCGGTTCAAGATTTTGAGATGACAAAGAGGAGGATTACATAAAAAATTAGGGTCTGAGATCTTGGAAGTAACTTGAGGACTATGCTAGTCCCCTTGGCTAGGGCAGAAAGTGCTCTTTATCTTTTTGATATCATGTTGAGGAAACAGCTAGGCAGGATCCTCATCTACTCAAATCATATAGAGATAGAGAGATATAGAGATATTATATTATTAACCTAAAGCCAAAAGCATATAAAAATGGATGTATTAAATATGACCACACTAGCTTTATCTTTCATAAATCTACCCTAGAGTTTGTCCTTTTTTCGAAAACGTAGTCGTACTGGTAAAAAAACTGTTAAACATCTAAATGACAGAATTTGATTTCTCATCGAAAACTAAAAAAAAAGAAGTAATTTTGGTATCTTATTAGTTTGTATATGCATTGAGCTTAAATTTCTTTGATTTATTTTTGTAACTCCAAGAAATAAATATAATTTTGTACACAACCAACTAACGGCTACATTTGTCAACTATTTCTTTCGGTTACAAAACACATATTTTTAACAAAAACACGAGAAAGAATATCAAAATAAAATATGGAAAATAATACATAAATAATTAGCACGACATCATGAATTTATATGATACCTACTGATTAAAGCCAGATTCCTCTCCAAAACGTTTGATTAAAGTATCTATTGGGACAGAAAGATTCAACACAAGATTAGGGTTTCCCATATTTAGTAATATTTTATA
The DNA here is from genome assembly GCA_963678935.1 of Umbilicus rupestris. NCBI lineage: Eukaryota > Viridiplantae > Streptophyta > Magnoliopsida > Saxifragales > Crassulaceae > Umbilicus > Umbilicus rupestris. Next base: position 12,212,797 of record OY787619.1, read on the forward strand.
GAATAATGTTTGTGAAGTTACCTCATTTGATACAAATGGATATTACTTCTTATAACTCAGTATGAGATAATTACAAATAGGAGATTGACAAAAAACTGGTACATATCTACTTTGTCGCATAAGCTAAATGTAATCATCCTCCAAATTCAGTTATAAACTAAGTTGAATCAGGTGCCGACACGACATGGTTCCTTAATCCAACGAGGGTTACAACTTTTGACTATGAATCTTTTGCTATTATTTAATGATTTATTTTCATTTTATAAAGGAGATATGTAGTTTCTTGATGGCTTCGTATATGAAGATAATGGTATGTAGTGGGGTTTGTGCAACAAATTACATTTCAGGGATTTTTCAAACGTGCTGTAAAGATGTAATAGTTCATTTTTCAATGAACGATGATTTAGCTAGTGTCTAAAGCTTTATGACTCATCCTCATCCAGGAATGTCTAATCCTCCATGGATTTATTCATCATATTCTTCATCTTGTAACCCTAGCCCTAACCCTAGTTGCTTGGTAGTTAAAGATGTAGAAAAACTATGGAGACTTGTATGTAACATACATTTTGGAAGCTATGGCTTATAAAATTGCTGCAGATCTAATCAAATAGAACTCGTAGCCACTCACCAAAATATAGAATATGAGTTTGTATATGTATGTAGGCAGCACGGAGCATCTGCACCGGGCACAATTTTCAGCAACTGTTGCTGATGTGGCGCAGTTTCTTGGTGCTCAATCTTGTGCAGCCGAATGTGCTTCTTCAGTCGTTGTCACAGTCGCTGCTGTTTTAACAGCTACTGGGGTGGAGATGCTCTAAGACTTTTAGAGAGATAAAATAATCCATTTTACTAAACGATAAAATTTAAACGAATAGAGGATAAACTAACCTTTCTTCATGGTTAAATTTTCGATTTAACCTCAACAACAAGACCTAAAACATTTACTTTAGATGACTAGGGTTTGAGCCACCCCAATGTAGGGTCATTCTTGTAGAACTTCCATTAAGATCACAATCATATTCCTCCCCATAAACACTTAATGCCCTAATCATTAGAGGCCTAATTTAAAATCACACTTTATACTCGTTACCAAAATGTTCATGCTTCTAATAGTGAACCAACATCTTAACTCCTCTAGTTAACACAAAACATATGAAGAATGTGAAAACATCATGGACTTCTGTTGTTTCGATTTAAATTACTATAAATGGTCGCAACACGCTACATCTGCTCATATTTTGAAAGCGTTGATAAAATTATAAAATTGCTTTACATGCATAAACTAACTTAAACCAACTTGTAATTGTTAAACCTCGTCTTCCAAGTACTTGTCAAAATTCGATTTTTTTAAAACCTAGTAGGTTCAACATCAAAGACAACTGTGAATAAAAACACAATCTTCTACAAGTTCTCTAATTAGGCATATTTTTATGTTTCAATTTGGTTTAGTTCATCTCACCGTCATACAATTATATTAAATTCAGTCAGTTCAGTTCAATTCAGTCAGTTCAATTCGGTGGAATTTGAACACGAAGAAAGTGTCAACTCTCTTAGTTCTAAACATGAATGAGGGATATTCTAATATTCTTTGACCATTTGTTACTGATTTAGAACCTGAATAGTAACTTAAGCATGAAATTATACATAATTAACACATCACATAATCTCAATAAACAATGAAATTCTGACGTCAGCATTTCGTCTCCAGTTTCTCAGCTCTCTCATCTTCTTTATAAACATCTCTGACTGCTCAAAAAAAAAAAAAGCAAACAACAACGGAAAAAACTAGCTTTCTTTCTCCTTATTTCTCCGGCCTCTTCTCGTCTCAACCAAAACCCTAAAACAAAGAAGCGGAAATCACACACATAACTGCAGATTTCAGACATGGAAGCCCACCACCACCACCAGAAGCCGCGCAACCTCGCCGGAACATCAAGGTTCCGGCGAGTCTGCGTGTTCTGCGGCAGCAGCCCTGGCAAGAACCCCAGCTACCAGCTCGCCGCAATTCAGCTCGGCCAAGAACTGGTACTTTCAGAACTCATCAAATTTCATCAGGTTTCTTAGCTCGTGTGTTGCTCCATTTATGGCGAGGAGCAGAGTGCTCTGTTTTTTTAATACACCACTCTGCCACTTGAGCTGATAATAACTCTAGGCTCTTCTTTATTCGAATCACTTCAATTCAAAAGAACGCATTTTAAATTAATAATTTTTTAAATTTATTTAAATATGATAGGAGGAAAGAATATGTTTTTAATTAATATTTGATTTTTAAGATAATAATTAAAACTGCATAATTCCGGATTTTGAATATCTTTGTCATGATTTGGGAAAGTGGGGAAGATTTGGGGATAGGGTTGGAATTTGGAGATAAAATTAATTATGAGGTTTAATCGATGGATTAGTGGAAGTGGATGAGGAAATTGCATGAGATTGATATGTTGGAAAGTGCAGGTTGAAAGGAGCATTGACTTGGTCTACGGAGGAGGCAGCATTGGATTAATGGGACTTGTGTCCCAAGCCGTGTATGACGGTGGTCGTCACGTGTTAGGGTAACGATTGAATTAAATTTAATTTAATTGAATTGAATTGAATTGAATTGAATTGAATTGAACGACTGATTGATGAGTTGGTGTTGTTGTTGTTGTTTCAGAGTGATACCCAAGACATTGATGCCAAGAGAGGTATAGAACAAGGTTAAATGTTACAAGATTTCAAGTCAAGTGTAACGGGTTAGCGGAATTTAACATGGTATTACGAAAACAGATAACGGGGGAGACGGTCGGGGAGGTGAGGGCCGTGTCGGGTATGCATCAGCGGAAAGCGGAAATGGCCCGGCAAGCGGACGCATTCATAGCTTTACCGGGTGGGTATGGAACGTTGGAGGAATTACTAGAAGTGATCACTTGGGCTCAGCTTGGGATTCATAAAAAACCGGTAAACATTAATTAATCGGAATGTTTAGCGTTCCTTTTTGTCATTAGATCACGCCGAGTGATGAACGAATAAGGTTATGGGAAGTGCAGGTTGGCTTGTTGAATGTTGATGGGTATTACAACTCACTATTGTCATTCATCGACAAAGCTGTGGATGAAGGGTTCATCAGTGCGGCCTCTCGCCACATCATCGTCTCCGCCCCGACCGGGCACGAACTTATTTGCAAGCTTGAGGTATCTAATATGTAAGTTGAGCTTATGATATCTTAGAAATCCAAGTTACTGAAAGGAGGAACTTTTTTTCTATTTTGGTGTGATTAGGAATATGATCCGAATCATCCGGGAGTGGCGTCGTCGTTGCGGTGGGGATCGGAGGATTGACATGGTAGGAGCCCGGCCGGGATGAGGCCATGACTGACCTTAGGATCATTTTGATGGATAATCTAAGAACACACATGAAGAAAGGAAGAAGGAAGAAGAAGAAGAAGGAAAAGTTACTCAATCTTTTGTGAATGTCTTCATTGTGTCCTTTGTAATTCTTTTGTGCATGGTAATGGATGTCTAGTTACTATTGGTGCTTGTGTATATCTATATTCTTGTGGGAGTTTGATTGAACAAAAAGGATTGATAGTGATAATGTTCGTTATAAAATATTAAACTATGATTCATAAGTTCGGATTTTAAGTCGGGGTAAAATTTTATTGGATCTGAGTTGTGGGAGAGGGATAAGTTGATGGGATTATTTTTGTAATGATGATTAGATTTGGTAAAACAGCATGAAAGGTGTGGAACTGATGAGATGAAGATTAAGGTGAGGTTGGGGGGAAGGGAGGATAGATGGGGAACATCTTTAGTGAGTGGGAAGATGCACCCATCTCAATTTCATATTTCCAGATGTTTCATGTCTGAGTTTGGTCTGAATTTGGGCATGTATTTCACACTGCAAGATGTTCATGTTCATCTCATCAATAATGTTGATGTAGACAATGGAGGCATCGGAAGAAGGACAGGGAGGTTTAAAAGCTTAAAGAGGTAGACAAAAGTAGTGTGGTGTGTACCTGTCATTGGTTGACATTGGGGTGATGTCCCATATGTGGCCTTTAAAATATGGGGTGCCCAAAAAGTTGGGTCTCTTTCAATCCAGACTGAGTGGTGAGCCTGCTGGTTTTTTTTAGGATGAAATTTTAGCTACATATTATGATGCTAAATGAAGCAGCAATATGTAGATTTTAACATCACAGGAAACATAAGGCAACAAATACAATGAAAGATCATAGTGTGGAATATGTAAGACATTCCTGGTCTGTCCGAGTCACTATGTACCTAGAAAAGTCGCACAGTTGTAATTCTTTTCCATTGCTTATGTTGCACTTCCTGCTGTTGACCTGTTTTTCCTCAACTTGGCACGGGTGACTCGGAGAGTTTCTTCCATCACGATATCTTTGGGGGGCGAGTTGCAGTGTTGGGGAGATGTGGTGGTTGTTTGGTCAGTCTCCATGGCATCTGTTATAGTAGCATTTGTTTCGGCAAGGGGTGGATTGCCAGGGACGCCTGATTTTGCATTTAGTTTTGGTTTTGGCTTGGGTGAGTTGGGTGCTAGAGGTGCAGATGGGGCTAGTTTTGGAGCTGGAGCTGCGACCTCAACAGCATCTTCTGAATGCTGACTTGAGGATGTACTGGATGTGGGTGATAGTGGCTCCTCCGTCTCTGGTTGTGCATTTCCAGTTGAGCGGTTAGTTCCAGATGTAGTCCTAGGAAGCTTAGCAGGGCCTTGTTCCGACTGCAAAATCAATTTGAAATTATAGTCAGACTCAGACAGGAGACGCCAGTATATTCAAGACTACACAATTAACTTTCATGGTTTTGTTTCTATTTTATTTTTCAAAGAAAAACCTTCTGTACTGTGGTAAACAATTCAGCCATTCATCATAACACTAACCATAGACCACCACAACAATAAGCAAAACATGATGCCGTCCAATATGTAACACACTTCTTCCAAAATACTGACACTAGCATATTTAGTAATACCAGATAATGATAAGATGAGGGTGGGTCTCGATATGACGACTACTTCAAAAAACAAAACAAATATATATATATAATACAGAAAAAATGTCAGAGCTCAATCAAATTATAGAAAGGTCATAAAACAAAGCATTAAATATCAAGTTTCACAATATACCTGAACAGGGCGAGGTCTAAGTGATGACTGGGCAGCTACAAACTGCAGAATGTCGAAAACCCTGGTTTGAGCACAGCTTGCAGCTCTTTGCCAGTAAATGAGTGCCATGTCCCCTGCTCTGGTTCTCAGTTCCAACAAACTACGGTCAATATCAGTTTCGTGCTTTGCCATATAAGGTTTGAAGAAAGAATCATAAACATAGGTTGTTCCCTGTTAAACACCGTATGACCCATGAAAATTGAGTTACGGGTTGCATAACCTTCAAAAAAGATGCAACTCAATGTATAAGAGTAGGACAGGCATACCCTTGTCTTTGGATACCACAAGTATATGTAGAACGCCAACTTGGCTTCACTGTACATAGGAACCCTGCACACAAAAAGACTGGGTAAAAATCAAAAAACATAGCATACACATTACATCTTCTGTAAGCACATGGAAGTTAATCCTTACCATGAAATGAACACATCCCCTATCCTCTCTGTGACCGTCAATATCGCCACTAAAATCCTACAAAGTTAAGAAGAAGAATTACAATACATAACCGGATATCCTCTTCTGATATTTTAACAAATCTTGTGCTGTTATCTGTTACCAATACTGGCACCAAAATCTAAGTTCCTCAATTCCTGGCTTGTTCTTTTCTACAGTTTTATAGCACTCAAAAGCTGGATATGCATATCCCAACACCATCCTGCAAAATTAACAATCACCCAGGTTCATGACGAGAAACAGTTGAAGTCATGCTGAATTGTGTGTTAACAGAAGAAAGGTAACTTACACAAGTCCTCTGGTCAAAAGTGATCCAATCATTTTGATGAACTACGAAATGGCAGTGAAATCAATGTAATGCCAAATACTGCAGTTTCAACAGATAATCATAATCAATGCCCGAAAGTGTAAATGCAACTACTTCACGAGTATTTTCAAACATAGCCGGTGGAATGTATATTTCACTGTACATCAGAAGCCTAAACACTTAAACCTGATCAGGAAAAAAAAAAAAACCTTTACATATACTAAACACTAATTAATATAATAATGAATCAACAAAAATCTAAGCCTCTCATTTTCCATACAATTTCCATAGTTTACTAAGGAGTCCCTGAAGAACACCACACAACGGCACTTTATTCAGAGTCATCCAATTAAAACTCCAAACAAGTCAAATTTAACATAAAACTCAAACCACTCATTCAGATTCTGTTCCAATACTTTCCTAACAAACTAAATATGATTTCAGAATAGCATCACAATTACTAATCTGTTACCAATCCAGCATTCAATTCAACTATAAATTGTCAAAACAAGCCCAAGAGCTCATCAAACAGCACACAACAATCCCATAGCACTGAACCAAAACCTCACAAAACAAGCAAGCAAGCAGCAGCAACAACAGCAGCAGCATCCAAACACCTAACAATTTCTCAACAGCAACCAGGCCACAATTAGATCATATACACAAGCAAAAATCCTACTCTTCCCTAAAACCGTCTTAAAACACCACAAATTCACCAAACAGTCTCCTAAAAGCGCATTACAACACCCACACACAAAACTCAAAATAAACTAATCAAACCAAGCTCACTGCCAAATGCAACGAACCATGTGCAACCTGCAGACATTCACAGAATCAAACGATTCATAAACGACAACTAACAGCAGAAACGCGATGATCCGATCCATACCTGCCTGCAATCGCCGGTTCAAAAAACAACGCCCGCGATTCAAAATAATTCAAAATCTGATGGATCGATGGTGATACGTACTGTAGATAAAGAGCCTCCGATCGATTCCACCGACGCAGCGTCGCAATGTCGGCGGGCGACGGATGAGTAGAGCAAATGCGATTGTGCGAAGAGGATGCGAGAGAGAGAGAGAGGGAGCCGAGGAGAGCCGACGGAGGACAAAAATAGGGTTTTTATATTTATTTTTTATTTAATTAAAAATTCTTATTTTTGTTTATCGTTTGGTTTTCAAATATAAGAACTTAATTTCTCACAGATAATTATTTTTTAAATAATTAATATATACAATTTTCGATGCAATTTTATTGTTGATACAAATTTCCATGCACATTTTTATAAATGCATTCACCATTGCTCAAAAATTACATGACATCAAAACAAATTAAATTTTACAGGTACAAAAATATAATGGAATGTCAACGTGTCCGTTCGAATAATGTCTAATGTATCGTGCTAAAATACGCTCATTTTCTATTTTCAATTCAAAATTTACTCGATTTAATTTGACTGCACCGAATATGAATGTATGTTTACCATGCGATAATATCAATTTATAAAGTTGGAGTCCCACGAACATGAGTTTAACGGACCAAAAGTAACTAATATAACTGTAGGGAGTAGTTTAATGCTTGCTTAGCTCCCAAGCAAGTGGGTATTCATAAAGTGTCGACTCCCAACGGAAATATAAGGACTCTTCAACGGTACATTTTGCCATATAATTTGGTTAGGTAACTCGTCAAATCAAATTTTGCGACAAATAATATTCTCTGTTATCGATTCGATAGACGATAAATGGTATGGGTCATTAGAAATATAGATAGATTAACTTTATAACAATTCGGATATGATATTTGAATCGATAGTTATTTAATTGTGATTTCTTAGTTAAATGGTGGCACCAAAATATTGAACAATTGAGTTTTGTTACATTAAAAACCCATCAAATTTTGATTAGTGATTGGACCTCTCACCTTTTAAATATTGATGGGCTTTAGTAATTGATCCTACAAAACAGGCCCATTATTAAGAACGCGGAGCAATCCTTTTAGTGACGAAATATCACTTTGGCCACGAAATAACACTTTTAGCCACGGAGTACTACAATGTATGGTTTACATGGGCAAAAACAAAATACAGCTCTAGAGGCGGCTGAGGTATGTGGTTTGAGGAAAATGAGGAACCACAATTGGGGCTCTTCGTGGTTTGGAAGACTCGCACTTCTTTAGAATCTTCCCATCATTTGCAAGAGGTTCGCAGTCGGCGGAGCGGCTAGAAACGCGTGGAGAAGTCTTTCCGAGGCCGAAGCAGGATGAGAGGAAACTCATGTTTATGATGACTTGGGTAGCAAGTGAAAAAAAGGGTATGGAGTTTTTTTGAAATGTTGAGGTGAATCTTGGAGTGATGAAGAGAAGTAGTAGCTTGAGAGATGATTGGATTGGATTGGATGAGATGAGTGATGTTTGAGATGCGTTTTATAGCATCATTGAGGATGAGAAGATGGGTAGCTGCTAGGAAATAAGTTGGGGATAGTGAGATTCCAAGATGCGTGGAGATCAAGTTTTTTTCTTTGTGTGGTGGGCAAGTAAAGTTTTCAACGAGTCAACAGTGTGGTCAACTGAGTCTAACTTGGTGTGAGTGATGGTGATCACATCAGAAAGTATAGATTATTAGATTATTTTGTTCGTGTAATTTAAGTAATTGAATGTATTATTATTGTCATAAGCTTAAATAATGTTATTTAATTATTTTGGAAGTTTATCGGATATAATTTAATTATGGAATATGTATTATATAGTATCAAATAGATAATTATGATATTCTTTGAGAGAATTACGATTATCTCGATTATATTTTGTCGTGTACAAAATATAATTATGGTTCTCGAAATATTTTATCATTTTTTTCAATATCCTCTCTCAAATGAAGTGAATATTGAGATATACGGCTATATTGGAAGCACCAATCTTGAGTTTTTCATTGCAGGTTTCTTAAAGTCTTTAGGAGATGGATTTAAATATTTTTTTTATTTATAGTAAAAGATATGTTTAATTGTGCTCATGAGAATTTCCTTAGAATGAATGGATTGACTTTAAAGAGACCTTCTCCCTATTTCGTCGAATGAATCTTTTAGGATTATATTGACACTGATTGCACACTTTTATTTTGAACTACATCAAATGGATATTAAGAGTCCATTTCTAAATGGTGACATCAATAAAACAATTTATGCTACGGTCAGATTACTTTATGTCAAAGGATGCACAAAACATAGTTTATAAGTTGATAAAATCTATTTATGGTATCAATCAAGCTTTTCGTTAGTGGTACTTTTAAGTTTCATCATATTGTTATCTCGTACTGTTTTGAGGTAAATCTGATAGATGAGTATGTGCCACAAGTTTAGTGGAAGTATGCATATTTTATTGGTTTTATATGTCGATTACATACTGTTGACCACAAATGATATGAGGATTTTACGTTACACTAAAGAATTTCTATCAAAGCATTTTTAGATGAAAGACCATGATGATTCATCCTTTATTTTCGGAAACCAGATATATCGAGACCGTTCGAAAATTGTCTTAAAATTATCATAAAAAAATTATATTGAGAAAGTTCTCATAAGATTCAGTAAGTCTCAAGTGTTTACAACGATTATAACGGTGGACATGAAGAGTGGGGATTGAACAAATGGCTTGAAATTGAGCAAGGAGCTGCAGTGTGCGAGGCAATCTTAGCTTCGATCTGAACAAAACCATGAAAAGTGGAGATGCTCAAAATCGGAACTTAAGGGACGAATTCACAGTCGCGCCATTGCTCCGCTGTCGCTGCTAGGTTTGAAGCTTCAGCGAAGAGGAAGCTGGAGATTCAAGTCGCCAAACGGAGCCGTTTTAAACGTTGAAGGGTGTTTTTATCGCTTAAACGATATCGTTTGATTATGGCATGTTTGAATTCCCCGCTTTTTAGTCCTTATTTAATTGAAGTACTTGATCAAATAGTAGATAAAGATCAACAATTTCCAAAATTTTGATTTCCAGCTTGAGGACTCAAAGACCTATTTCTACTAGAAAAAGGAGCTTTTTTCTTCCCTCCATTATAAAGCACAATGTAGCCTCGCCGGAGTCCAAACAACGGCGAAACAAGAAAAGATCTAGCCTTTCGACGATCCAATTGCGAGTTAAAACATGGGTAAGATTGCAAATCTTGATGCGAGAGAAGGGTATGTCTCATTCAAGGACTTGGCAGTACACTTGCCGCAAAAAGGCCATTCATATAGAAGGTATGTGAAGCTCAGAGCGCCGGCCGTGCGACGAGATGGGAAGAGAGTGTACTGGATGGAGATCGAGAGAGATGCGAAGGAGAGTCTGAGCGAGGAGGAAGGCAGCCGGGGCGGTGGACGAGTTTGGTGTGGCGTCTCTTTGGTGGTGATGGTGGTGAAGAACATGGTCAATGGACCCTTTGGAGCCCTTTTCGGGTTACCCAAATTTGAACCTTGATAAGGTTTTCATCATCTTGTAAACACTCCATAGGATTTTCAGCTTGTTTATTATTTACTCAAAACGCTTATGAAAAATTTATATTCTTGTTTCATGAAACATGGAGCAAAAGATTCGAAACTTTTCATCTCAAATCCTGTTTTAACTGGATTCTGTCGTCATCATTCTTTTTCTTTTTAAATTTTTTTTGTTCCCATGCTACCCTAAACTCCAGAGTCGCTGCTCTGACTTCATTGCTGAGATGTTTGACGTACTTTTTGTTACTACGCTTATCGAACTTAGAATTTACTACAAATATCATAATAATAAGGTCCTTCTTCAAACTGCATTGAAGGGAACTATACTGAATTTTAATTGGGCCATTGGGCTTGGTGAGAGGCCCAAATGGAGTACAGTCCGTTGGAATTGATGGACCGGTCAGTTAGGGCAGTTTTGAAGCAGCCCTAATAAATAAATAAATAAAAATAAAAAATCTCTATTCTCTAGGGCGCAAAATCAACAGAGACACATACTAAGCCGAAGTACAAGATTAACTCGCACCACAAGTACGACGCTTTGTCGCCCAGCCGCCGAGTTCCGAGCCGAGCTTTGGCAGGTAAAGTTTCAATCTTTACGCATCCCAGATCGGCAACTGTGGCGGAACGAGATGGGTGTTAGATTTGGGTGCTGGGTGTGATTAGATTGGGTTTTTGGATGATGGGGTTTGCTATTTTGGTGTATAGATGGATCGATACCAAAGAGTTGAGAAGCCGAGAGCCGACTCGCCGATTGATGCCAATGAGATTCGGATTACTAGTCAGGGAAGGATGCGCAGCTACATCACTTACGCCATGACCCTTCTTCAGGTTTTCATTCTCTTTAATTCAACTTTTCACATCATTTTAAATTTACTAATTTTGTCTTGTCTTCAAGTTTTTAGTAGTGTTTTCTGGACTACAGCGTGTCAGATTCACTTTTCATTTTCCAGATTGTTAGTTGTCGAAAGTAATGTTAAAAAAAAAAATCTTAATTTATGTGCTTTTTAAGGTGGTCTGTTGTTTGGGGTCATGGAACAGTTATTTGGGATATGTTGATGTCATTGTGTAGGATAAGTCAATGTTGTGTGCGTAGTGGCTGACTGTCCGGTGTCTTGGATTTTAGGACAAGGGTGCTGATGAGATTGTGTTCAAGGCCATGGGAAGGGCTATCAATAAGACTGTCACAATTGTCGAGCTGGTTAAGGTATTTTAATTGATTTTCTCTCTTTATACATGTTTGAGTCGATTTAGGTATTTAGCTATGTTTATGACGATGTATGATTTGGGAACTGAAAGTGTTTCGTTTTTAGGGGAGGATTGCGGGTCTCCACCAGATTACTTCAATTGGGTCTACGGATATTACAGACACTTGGGAGCCACTTGAAGAAGGCCTCCTCCCGTGAGTCCTGATTATTTTCTTGATGTCCGGGGACATCCTTTTCTTATGGTGTTTTTTATTTGTGTTTGACCGTCTGTTAGGTTGGAGACCACGAGGCATGTGTCAATGATCACAATCACCCTGTCTAAGAAGGAATTGGACACATCCGCTGTTGGGTGAGTTGCTATTTATTCATTCTGTACTTGGTAATTTGTAGTTCTTTCGCTTTCGGAGATTCATGTGTCAAGGGGTGTTTGCCAAATTGATGTGTTGATTTTACTAGACATTCTTTTGTCCCCGTTCTTCTGATTATGTTAAGTCTGAGGCCAGTAAGATCCTCACCTTCTACTTCATGGAAGCTGACATGTTGTTAGTAGTAGATACTCGAAAACATTCAGCGCATATTTTTGATTTAAATATCGTATTACCAACGAATGTTAAGTATCTGTTTTGTGTATCATTCACCTGCCCAACCTTGGACCTAGGAAGTGAAGCGTTAGCTTTTCTGCTAATTATTCTTTTTCGCCATTTGTTTTCAATTTCTTGTAATGGATGACCAAGAGAAGTGGCGTGGTCACAATGGGTTTTTTATCGCAGGTATCAAACTCCTCTTCCTGAAGACGAGGTGAAGGCATCAATAGGGCTGGAACACGAAGGAGGTAAGCATGCGGAGTATCATTAACTTCTGCAATTGGGCAACTACCATTTGTTTCGAATACTAACATATCTATGTGCATGTAATTGCAGATAGATCACCTAGGGGTCGGGGTAGAGGAATGGGACGTGGCTTCAGAGGAAGAGGGAGAGCTCGAGGTACATTTATGTAATTTGATAACGAAATACGTCTCAAAATATTGAATACTAATTTATTTTTACGAAAACTCTAAGGAGTCTTATATACTCAAACCTTACTGTTTTAGGGAATGGTTATATTACCACTGAATATGAGGACGGGGGTTGGGACCAGCAAGGTGGTTACCCGAGGGGGAGAGGCCGAGGCCGCAATTTCCGTGGACGCGGAAGAGGAGGTTACGACGGACCTAGGATGGATGCTCAAGATGATTTTGGAGACTACAATGAGGGACCTGGTAACTTCCGTGGCCGTGGAAGGAGAGGAGGATATAATGGACCTAGGTCCAATGATCATTATGATTATGAGGGCTACAATGACGGACCTGGCAACTTCCGTGGCCGTGGAAGGAGGGGAGGATATAACGAACCTAGGTCTGATCCCCATGAGGAATATGAAAGTTACAATGAGGGACCTGGTAACTTTCGTGGCCGTGGAAGGAGAGGCGGGTTTAATGGACCTAGGTCCGACGCCCATGATGATTATGACGGCTACAACCAAGAAGGACCCGGTCACGGTAAGATCTCTACTACTTTTTGATTATGCGGGCAACTCATCCATCCTGACCTTCTTAAATGCCACGATTTTAAATCTTCTAAAGCTATAACCACGTGCTCACATTATTAGAAGACAATTCTTATTCGTGATTTTATTTGCAGGCCGTGGGCGTGGGCGAGGACCTCGTGGCAGGGGCCGTGGCACAAGATCCAACGGCCCAAGCCACCCACCTGCCGGTGGCGATGCTTAAGCTTCGAATCCAAAACATCCACAATTTCCAAGCCAAGAATGCCTGCTCCATTTCTACATGTTATTTACCAACCTTGAATCTAAGTTGGCGTTTATTCATAACGTTCCTAGGTTAGTATCAGGGACTCCAAAATGCAGCTCATTCTGTCAAGAGCTCTGTCCTGCAATTTTCGCATTAGATTTTTTGTTCCAAAGTATTTTAGTTTGAAGCTGTATGACTTTGGGCAGTACATTCTGTAATTTGTTTCACAGTTTTGTCCCAAACTACGCCCCTGGCTTTCTGGGCATATTGTCCTTTTGACCTTAAATTTTCAGTTCTTGTTGATCAAAGTTTTCCCAGCTAGTTTCAGTTTTGCTTAAATGATACCTGAAGATAAACAAGCAACAAAATCTGACCCTTAAACCCTAGGACACTGAGCAGAAGAGGAAGCCTTAAAATCTTTCAAGGATACAATGAACAAAACCCTCTTGTGAAAATCTGAGTCCATTCAAAGTTCACATCATCTTCAACATTCCCGGTTGGTGAGTTGAGTACCCTAACCCTGATTCAAGCTGTGGGGCAATGTCCTTGCTTGACTTTTCATCCTCCAATGAAGCAAAAAGATAAGATGAGGATCAGAGCCGGTGGATTTGTTTTAGAGAAAGCGCGTGTGCACATCTCCATAGTCATCTCCAAAGTTTTATTCGTTCAAAATGTCTTCAAATTGGTCTACTGTCCCCAATCGGTTGATCATATTCTGACAACAAACAAAGGTTAATGAGTTTTGGAAAAAAATTCATTCCGATTTTCAACAAAATTAGATTAGGGATAAGAAAGAATTTACGTCGATTATTTGGTCCAAAGCCGCACTGGCTTTTCATTTTGCAAGTTAAAGTTCATTGGATATGTATGTTGAATTAAACTATTTATTTATTACAATTATTTTCTTCTTGAACTTTATGTATAGATAAGAAAAGCGCAAACTACGTAGGTTGCAAAAAAATAAAAAAAAATTCAATGTTAGGAAGAATTGAAAACGCATCAAACATTTGCTCCATTCGAATTAATTACTCCGACGTCTTGTCCATACGAAGCTAGTCCATATGTTTCTAGAGCTGAGCTGAGCTGAGCCGAGTTGAGCTGAGCTGAGCTTGATCCTGATCCACAGTTTCCGGAGCTTTTGTCCATGGTATAATTCAAAAGCTGATTTGAACAGTACAAAATTATGTTGGTTGGAATCCATTCAATAATTTCTTATGTTTCTATCCGCAGCTTGTCTCATTTATTTTCTGAAAAAAAAGTGACATTTCTGAAATATTCGAATCTATCCGCATATTTTCAAAGTCCCTTTTTCTCCATCTTCCATCAACCAACTTCCATCAACCAAAGTTGAGAATCCTCCATGGAAGAGCTCTGGAAGGACATCTCAACTTTCTCATCCTCCCACCACCATTTTCAGCCTCTTGTCCCCCACCAGACATCTCTCCATGAGTTTCTAGCCTCACCCACCTACCAAAAAACACAAATCTGCAATGATCCTAAACTACCCTGCTGGTCTGGTTCCAAGGGACACAACAAGGCCTGCTCGGAAAAAGTGGCTAGCTACTACACCTCTCATGGAAGAGAGCCTGAGGATGAGAATGCTGGAGGCGATACCAGGCATAAGCGCAAGATGAAGAACCGCGAGTCAGCCACTAGGTCCAGAGCTCGCAGACAGGTTTGCTAGACATAAAACATCATCAGCAATCAGCATACTCTGATTCTCATCTCTGAAAATTTTCAGGCTTACACGACTGAGCTGGAGATTGAGCTGGCCCAGCTGAGGGAGGAGAATGCTATGCTGAGAAGACGACAAGAAGAAGTGAGAGAGAGCTTTATCCTTTACCAGTTACACAATCCATCTTCTCTCTCAAAACTCTCCTTAAATTTTCCAGCATTTTTGTTTCTGCAGATCAGCTCAGCTGCTGCTGTGGCCCAGATTCCCAAAAAAAAGACCACATTGCCAAGGAGCTTCACGGCGCCATTTTGAAGTCCTGAAAAGTGTAAGCAAGATGTACGATATGGTGATGTTGTAGCTTTCATGTTCATAGTGAGTGCGAGATTTCCTGGATCAGTTTCAAGGGTGTTCAGAGTAGTTTCAGTTATGCAGAAAGCTGAATGAGTTTGAATTTTTTTCCATCTGGCGTGTGAAGTCGTTCTTGCCGATCTCTGTCTCTCCATTCATCGTGTCTGCAACGGTCTGGCTCGAGAGATCCAACAATGCCTTGATGCTCAGATAGTTAGCAGCCTGGAGATGTCAGTTAATAAATAGCGATTAACTTTAAGTTTCGTTGTTGAAATTTATTTCAACAAGTTTCGCCACTTTAGGGACACCATTAACTCAGCTCAGTAC
Source organism: Umbilicus rupestris (assembly GCA_963678935.1). NCBI lineage: Eukaryota > Viridiplantae > Streptophyta > Magnoliopsida > Saxifragales > Crassulaceae > Umbilicus > Umbilicus rupestris. Next base: position 12,228,524 of record OY787619.1, read on the forward strand.
AATGTAAATTACTTAACTAAGAATCTAGCAGACCGCATTTAAACAGGGTACTGTCGGCCAACAGCTAATTCATCAGTAATCCACTGTAACAGCTACCACGACACAAATGTTGTACTAACATCTTTGATGAAATGTGACAATGATCTGCCTGCCCACAAGATAAGCCACTATAAAACCGCATTAAGGACGCACAAATTAAAAGCCTGCGTATGGAAAATTATGACAAAAGTCACTACAGGATACGATTGCGGATGAACACTCGGTACACAGTTAATAACTACATTAGGCATCCTTCGCATCATAAAAAATGCTGCTAATGGCAAACGCAACTTAACATCAAGACGAGAAACCTCAGCAAGCTATAAACAGCTAACCACAAGTACACGGCTTTAAAATTAGATTGACCCGGAGAAAGCATAGAGCCGTTTCAGAATCGTCGAAACTAAAAGCCACAACACTTGCAACTGATACTACGCAGAAACTATGCAATCCCACCAGCCCCAAATTCAAACTGTCCAGCAGGCCAACTTAATCATATACACAACCATTAACATTTACATTGCAACAGAAAAACACCCACAAAATCCTAAATCATCACAAGTATGAACTACTCAAAAATCATAAACAACAAAACTTTAAACCCTAAAATCCAAAAATTGAAGAGGCAAAAGAGCCGAAATTTAAATACCATAACAAGATCAAAAAGCGTCAGCTTGATACCCTCAAAGAAAACTCAACATCAAAACCCTTCAATTCATTCTCGGCTCCACCACAGCCGAGTCCGACATGGTTAACGAATCGATCCACTGTTTGTCGGTGCTGACGAATTGATGCAGATAGGGAATCTAGAGAGAGAATGCGGAAGCCTAATTTTATTGTATTTGTAATTAAACCCCTTATGTTTCTTATTATTTGACATTCGCCCCAATTCAAAAAAGTCCCAAATTACAATTCAGGCTACAGGCTCAACGCATCAAGCCCAGCCCATTAAGAACCTGATTGAGAGGCCATAACCGAAACGCAAACCGACTTAGTTATAAACGACGCCGTCAGCACAGCTTCTATAAATAAACCTTTTGTCGTCAGTTTAGCACAATTTCTCTCAGATCTGTAAAACTTCGTCTCTCTCTCTTCTTTCAACCAGCCGCTAGGGTTTCCTCTCGATCTCCGACCACCATCGCAGTTCCTCGTTTCGTGAGATCGATTTGTTGCTACATCGAATTTTTGTCTAATTTGATTGTTCTTTTATTCGTCGCGGATACACGCGAAACCCTAAATCGATCGGTTTGTCGAGCCGAACCCTAGTTTTTGAGCGAAGATGTCTCGATGCTTCCCTTATCCTTCTCCTAGTTATATCTGCAACCGAGCGACTGGTGACGCCTTGATCGAATCGATTAAGGTTGGTTGAGCTTTTCGCAGATTTAATGCTCAACTTTGCGCCTGATCTGTATTGTGTTTACAGCTGTGTAAATCTCGGCGTTCGATTGGTTGTTGATTGTGTATAGGACGCTTATGTTATGTGGAGAAGCATGTATTTGTGATTGGATTTTTGGGGAAAAGTCTTTGTTTTGAATCTCAACCTGAAAATAAATTAGGGAAGTTGTTTGCTGTTCTTGGACTTTATTTAAAATAGAGATTGAGGTACAGTCTTATGTAAAAGATATCAGATCTACATTCCATAATTTTGATTGTGGTTCTTTCAAGTTGTGGCCTTTTAGCTATATTCAAGGGATTATGAAATTATCAATGCCTATTCTATAGCTTATGGGGCTATTTATCGTAGCACTTTCCTCATGAAATTGTATTATTTCCTGGTTGAGAGTATTGGATTAGATGTAATATTATTATTTTTGGTACAATTGCATATGTAAATATGTGAAGTCAGCATGTTGCTGTGTGGTAGTACATCTTATATCAGTTTGCTGCTCTTGAGAGCTTGTTCCCTATACGTGAAACAAATGTATGAACATACTCATGTCATTGTGGGTGAGACATGAGATACTTGCTCTAGAGTTTCCCTTTCCCCTTCTGCTTGGTCTCTAAAACTGTTGCTCTGGTAAATACAAAGATTGGAAGAGAAAGGGAGATAATAAACCAAGAAAGGAAGGAACAAAAAAGAAGGGAAAAGGAGCAGAAAAAGAAGGAAAAGAAAGAGAAGAAAGAGAAGAAGTGGGAAAAGGAAAAGTTGAAATCTATTCAGACCAGGGACGGTATTAATAAGAGAAAGCTCGATAGTGACAGATTTGATAAGAGAAAGCTCGATAGTGACAGATTTGACAATTCAGTGAATGAGAGCTCTCACAACTCTAAGGAACTCCACCTGCTAAAGAAAAATGATCTGGAAGCCGAACAATTAGAAAGAAGTGGCCTCACGGAAGAATATGGACAACCGGTTTTACTTGATAGTTTATGTTACTCATCTGATGGCACCCAGAGCAAAACCAAGAGGTGTAGAATTGAGCAGTCTACTTCTAATTTAAGCTGCACGACTCAAGGTTGGTAGTGGTTTAATTATATCCTTTCTGATCTAGTACTTTGTTAATGTTTGCATTTTCATGCTTCCAGGTAAAGCCATTCGATTCCGGCTCAAACGCAGAGAGCCAGAGAATGCTCAGCCAACTGATGACAATCCTTCAACCTCTGGTAGGACTTGCAATTCCAACACCCAAATATTTGATGCTCCTCCAGCCAAGGATGAGCGACGTGTGGTTGCAACAGCACCATCACCAGATAAGGGCCCGAAAGATATCATTTCAAGAGCAGAGGTGCAGGTTGCCTTCAAAGTAACCCCAGTAGAGCAAGATACATCACCAATTTGCAGTTCATCCAATGAGAACATTCAAAAGCCCAAGTCAGCTTATGAGGCTCTCTTCAGCGAATGGGTTCCACCTGCTATACATTTTGATTCAATAGAAGGAGATGATGATGTGAAGTGGCTGTGCCCATCCTACACACAGGCTGCACAAAATAGAGGGAGTTTGAAAGCCTATCACGGTGTGTCAGGTCAGCCTCGTGCTTCGCCATGGCCTCGTGCTCACCTTCTGCCCGAGGTGGATCTCGTTGTACTGCCATTTACAGTTCCCTTTTAGTTGCGTAATTGATCAAATCTCCCAATTGGAGTTATTGTAAATGATATAGACTGCATCTCCTTTTAGGTAATGAAGTGTAGCCCATGGCTAAATTTTATGCATTGAAACAGTAAAGAAAAGTCATTTGAACGATGTAATTTCTTCCTATCTTCTTGGAGTAATGTCTTATGAAACCTTACTCGTCTCGATTGGTTCCTGAAACATAGATCTGATGCATGATATTTGCTCCTGAAAGAAAACTCTTTAACAATCAAGCTGTCACTGATTACACAAAACACCATAAAAAATGCATAATGGCAAACCAAAGCACTCTTAGAAATCGCTAATATGTCAGATTAAGACTATACATCAAGCTTGGAGCTTTTAAGGAAGTGAATTAGGCAGACTAGAGGTGTCAATGCTTGCAGGTAAATTTGTCTTCCAGCCTACCCGTGATCCTCTTGTAGATCAAAGTATCGAGCAGGCCCCCTTTTGTGACTTTCGCTTCTTCTTCTTCTGTTTTGGTGGTTGGAGAACTACCTTAATCGCTGCATCGAAAACTGCCTTTACATTCTGCGATCAGATAAAAGGACATTAACTCGTTTAGTATCAGCATTATGAGTGATGGTAAAAAATGAAGAGGTATGAGAATGTATTAATAAGTTACCTGCTGAGTTTTTGAACTGCATTCGATGTAATAGGGTGCTCCGATGAGCTTCCTGAGCTCCTCGCCCTTCATTTAGATCAAAGACAGGTTATCAGTCATACATCCTAACACAATTATTCATACATAATGTGATTTTCCGATGTTTTCTATACCGTGGAATATGGAGGATATGAATGGGAGGCTCGGAGATTTTACCTGAGCAGTAGTTATGGGTACTGCACCTGGACGGTCTAAGAACTGCTTATCTTCACGAAGATCTGCACAAGAGTAGTCGAAAACTGATTGACCGATTCCATGAGGAGGAAACATATGCTTGATGAGCGGATATTATAACAGATAGCCAGGTTACCTATCTTAGTTCCAACAAGAATTATGGGAACACCTGGCGCATAATGCCTGAGTTCAGGGATCCACTGCAAGCGACGCATCAAAAACCACATTGTTACACAACTAGTCCCAGAAGTATAATCGGTTACGTAATGATGGTAGTTAATAATAGTACCTTCTTAGCAACATTTTCATAACTCGCCTTGCTAATGAGAGAGAATGCAAGAATGAAGACATCAGCCCCCCGATAACTCAAAGGCCTAAGTCTATTGTAATCCTCTTGGCCTGTCATGAATAGGGTATTTTTAAAAATAAAGTAGACTTGAACTGCGATTGAAACCAAAGGTTAGAAAGTTCCGCAAGTATTACCAGCAGTATCCCATAAACCTAAGTTAACCGTGCTTCCATCCACCACAACATTAGCACTGAAGTTGTCAAAGACCGTGGGGACATAGTCCTGATTCAAAGTACCCTATCAGTAACTTGCAAGTAAGATAACCAATGCATAGACCGAAATAGACTTTGTTTGACATAGCTTTTGCTCACCATTGCCGCGTAAGGTGGCTACAGATCAATTCAAAACATATATATTTGAACTAAACCTAACCCTTTTATTAAAACGTGCTGCAACACAAGTAACAAGATATAAGCTAGAGCGGTCAAAGCTAAATTCCACCTTATATCGGGTAACAATAAAAATAACGCATCCAAGAATTATTAAAACTGAAAGTTGGTAAGCACAAATATCTTCCCTGGAGCAGAGAAAGCTTCCACTAAACAAAGTATCACTTAAAACGACGAAACAAGCAAGTCGCTTCAACATATGTATTACTATTACTATTGCTTTTGAGTTTTAATTTTACATCCATACATAAGTAAGTGAGCGTATGGAGCATTGTCGGAAAAAAAATTCATATTTCCGACATCACCTTAATATGACCTCACCACCAACGGCACTAAATGCTCGATTCATACTTAACTATACTCGGCCATCAAAATCTACAAGCTACAAGTAAAACTTCCTGAAAAAAACTATCTTCAACAAATATCCAAGTCGATGAGGTTATATATACACAAATCTAATTCGTAACCGACTGGAAGCACCGAATAAGTAAACAAAGAGAGTACTAACCAGATTCGCAATTCGTTGGATTGGATCTCATATACTTACTCAAAAGCGCAACAGTCAAACATGAAAAATAAACCCAACTGAACCCCTCAGTGATCTCCACAACCCACATTGAATCCCTTCTCATTCCTTAAAGGGGCTAAATAGTACAAACTGAATAAATTTTCAAATGTCAAATTCAACCATACAGACAACATAAAACATCTAAGTCAAATCATTATCTCATCCATATCTTCTGCACAAACAATCAAATCTACAGAAACGTAAGATTAGCCCCAATAAACAAAAAGAGCTGAAATCTGAAACCATGAAAACTCACAGTTGGAAAAGTGTTGCTGGTGTAAGAAATCAGCATACAAGTCTTCCCAACAGCGCCATCGCCAACAGTCACACACTTTATAAACCTAGAGGCGCTCATACCAACCCCAATTCCAAAACCTGCTAAACAATGCACCACTTCTCAAATCACCACAACCGAAAACCCTAACGCCAAATGCAAACCAACCCACTTCGCCAAATCGCGCTAGGAGAGCGAAATTGAAGCAAAGTGAGCAGATTTGGCAGAAAAGGATTGAACTTGGGTAATAAAAGCTCAGAGACAATTGGGGAGAGGAGGATAAAGATGAGACCTTTATGCAGCCAGCCGGAGATGGATTTGAACGGTGTGGTTGACCTAGACGGATAAAGTGACAACTTTATCCAGCTGCTCTATCTTTCTCTCTCTCTCTTTACTCCACCTTCACCATTTCGCTTTCCGCCATTTCTTCAATTTAAGGTAATTAATTATTTTAATATTTTCTTAATCAAATTTTATGTTTTGTTTTTTGGAAATTGAGATTCTCTTATTTTTGCACAGTATCTTTAAATCCTAAAATCTTGTTCCTTAACATGTCTTTCAAGTCTTAACACTAGTTGAGTTGTTGGAGAATTGGATTCCAAGTGAAGTTAAGCAAAACATGGTTGATGGGTGTTGCTTAACACTCTTCAAATGAAGACTGAGTTGTCGGGTGATCTTTCGAAAACGGAGCTGAACTGAATTGAACTGAACTGAGCTGACTACTAATGTTTTACAACTATATGTTGCAAGGAATGTAATGCTCGATTAGTAGACTTCAACATTCCATTGCTCAGCCTTCTTCAATGTCCTCTTATGCTCGGTCCAATCGATCCCTGCATGAAATGAAATTTCTAACTTAAGTATTTCAGTTAAGTTTCGACGGCTGTAGAATCGGTGTTCTTACCGTCTCTGGCAGCCAAACCGGTCATGATGTCATCAATGCCCTTCTCCATGCCCTTAAGCCCGCACATGTACACGAATGTGTTGTCCTTCTTAAGCAACTCCCAGAGCTCTTCCGCATATTGCGCCATCCTGGTCTGAATGTACATCTTCTCGCCGGCCTCATTGGCTTCCTCCCTACTTATGGCGTAATCGACCCTAAAGTTTTCCGGCGCCTTCTCCTTCATTTTCGTGAATTCCTGCACCATTCTCATCCAATCACGCTTAACTGTCACTACCTGCTCGGATAAACTTAGAGACAAAAAAACATTAAAAACTTACATCCTTGTACAGCAACGAGCTGCTGGTCGGAACACCCAAGAACAGCCAAGCCAATCCGTTGAACTAGTGAAAAGAATGCTCAATAATAAGACTCAGATTTCATGACCGTAAATCCATAAGTTGGGTATGCACAGATTTGTACGTCGTTAGATTATTATGATTAATCAAGTTGGACCGAACGTTTATTAGATATAATTTTAGAGTAAAATATATTGTGTAGATACCTAGAGATAATTATGGAATTCTTTGAGAGACGGAATCTATAATTATATCGGTTATAGATATAAATATGATTATGATCCGCTTTCTATAATTTCTTACTCTTAAAAAAACTGACCATACACTCAAAGCACCAACCCACCCTTCCAACATACCTTGTAGTCTTCGTGTTTCTCAAAGAACATCTTCCATAAAAATGACCGGAATGGAGCAATTCCAGTACCGGTGGCAAGCTGCATCGAGATATTATTGAGTTGGTGATCTACAAGAAGCTGCGAAAAGGTACTGGAATTCGGGGAGTGATCAAATGTAAACTTAGTAACTTACCATGACGACTGTGGCATTCGGGTCAACAGGCATAAGCATTTCCTTCCCGACCGGACCTGTGATTTTAACGTCTGCTCCTGGCTTCAAGTCGCCTGGAATCAAACAGTTCTTCAGGCAAAGTGTAATAGATTCTGTAATGCTAGTTTTGCATAAAAACATGTCATACATAATCATGGGACTAATAAATTCCTCGCTGATACGAAACGATGAATGCAATGAGAAAAGCTTACACAAAAAGTTTGAGCAGACTCCCTTAACAATCTCGCCCTGGTCATTGGTGTAGACGAGCCTTTTTACACACAGAGAAACCTGCACTGAACTGCTTCAGAAGGTAATCAACATGAAAAATCAAACATCATAGGACCGGATCAGCGATGAATGGACATACTGTTTTGGAGTCCCCGAAATCGCCAAGAGCGCTGCTTGCAATGGAGTAGAGTCTCAGCTTATGGGGTTTCCCATTCTTGTCAATACCATCAGCAACTATGCCGATGGACTGACCTTCTCTGTATGGAACTTCTCCTGCATAAACCCAATGCATCTGAGCTAATTGTAGAGTACTTCTAGCTGAAGCTAGTCACATTTCAAGGGAGTTTTTTGGGAGGATACAATGGGATTTATTCATCTGATACGCGCTATAGTGCAGATAGCCATTGAGCAAAATCGGCGTAGGAAGTGTAAGAACTGACCTTCTGTGCTGAAGACCATGTGCCAAGTCTCACCGGGCGCGTCATCAGCGGTGATCTTGGAGTTGAGGAGGCATTTGCCGACATATGGATCCTTTGGCTTGAACTTGTTTACAATCACACCTTCCTCGTACTTCTTATGGACTTTGGGAGCTTTCACAGGTGTTGTTTCTGCTTCTGTGCTCACAGCCCTAATTGAACACACTTTCTTACCTCCATACACATTTCTAGAATAGGCCGAACCCTGAAGCAAAATGGTAATCAGAACCCAACTGGTAAAATTCAATTTTGATAAGTTGTGCAAGCCAAAATCATAAATTTGATCGCTCCTAAGACAGCCCACTTCATCATTTTACTAGTAAACCAAAACCCAGATGGAAAAATGCATACTTGATTAGGGTTTCACACCGATCACTGTGGCCGCAAAATCTAGAGTTGACAATGAGATTTCAAAATTTGAAGACAACCCATTACAAGATATGGGAAAATAAGAACACCCCAGAAATCAAAATCCAATTTTGGCTACTGATGCATGTCAAAGTTACGAGCTTGATCACTCACTGACCTTGCTGAAGCTGACTTTCTCAGGAAACACATTAGCGTTGCTCCTCAAGTTGGAAGATTTGGTGGACGGTAGGGAAACTGCAGCATTGACTGCAGTGGCCATTGTTGGTGTTTGATAAGAAAAGGAGAAGAGAGGAGGACTTAAGAATGAGTTGAAGTGGATGATTCATAAATTGGGTGGAGGAGAAGGAGAGAGATGCGTCAATGGCCATGGATTCCTCTCATCAAGATAAGTGTTTGTGATTCTATTGAAAGGTTATCTACACAACCCATTTACAAAAACATTTCAAGGATTGAAAAGTTGCCAACTTGGTTGGCTGTCTTCACCAGATATTTGAGTGACCTTCCAATTCTAAGCACACTGTCCTACCATGTCCTTCAGTGAGTCTTCCCTTCAGCTACCCAGACTTTCAAATTTGTGGGTTTTGGGGAGTTGATGATGTTTTCCTACATCTTGATTCTGGGTGGAAGTCAAATGTATAAAGTAGTTTATACAGTTGGGTTTGAGAGGTGACAGTGGCAATTTGGGTATAAAACACCTGTGGCAAAGTATACATTTTTGGAATAAAGATGCAAACTTGACATAGCCCTTGTGGAGACAATCCAAATTATTAAGCTTGAATATACACAAGTCTGTAACAGAACAGAGATTTCAAGAACCTCTGCAAAAAAAAGATATACAACAGGCCCAGAGGGAGTGGGCGAGAAGAATGTGTAAATATGTGATGAAAATCTGAGGCTCTTAGAATGTTGGTTCTAGGCCATCCATCACATCCAAGGCGTCAGCCAACTCTATAGTCTTGCTGAAATTTCTCCGGGGAGAGCTTCCCGTGCTTTTACTCAATGCCCATACTGTGCTGCCTTTCTTTTTTATGATGGCGAATTCCTGGCTCTTGCTTTTGGTTGGAACTGGTCGTCTGCGACAGACGTCTGCTAGTAAAGTTCTTTCTTCTTGGGAGAGGTGATCTCTATGACTTTCTGTCAGTGATGGTGCTCGGGATATTTTGTGGTTGGGGATTGGGCTTTTGGCGTGTATGTGAGGCTTCATGCTATAATCTCTGTGTCGCACGAGGGTTATCAGATAGTGAAGCAAAGTTACCAGTATGAGGATGTAGTGGTCTGCTTTTTGTTGATCGGCGTGGTAAAGGGTTTGAAGACGGATCAGGCAGTGGTTTGCTGCTGTATTCTTGTTGAAATCGTTACTGCACCACCATTGAAAAAAATGTGTAAGACGAGTTTGATTCTGGATAATGAATATATAATTTCTACTATGGTAAACTACATCTCAGGAAAAATCAGGCGAGTTGCGATATCAAATAAGAAAAATGTTGGCCGATTTTACAGAGTTGCAGATTTATTTCTTGGCATTTGTAGAAGGAATATGAGACTAAACATGAACTTACCCAGTGTTGGCCCATTCACCAACCCATCCGAAACCTTGATGCGCTCTGGTTGCAAAAGACAAAGTTACGTTAAAAGCACGGAATTTGACAATGATAGATAATACTGGAGCGAATCCTAACTGCAGGAGGAACAAAAATGATAAGAAAAGTAAGACTCGATAAGCACGTACTTGTTTGTGTTTGCAGCTATGGGAACAAGCCATTCAAGAATCTTTTCCATTTCGGCTTTGACTGAAACTATTGTGAGCTGCATAAATCCAGATGTGATAACCATGAATCTTTGACGGAAATCCGTGGAAAATGAAACTCAAAACATAAAAAAACAACGCGTTTGACTTTGACTCTTCGAATATATATTTTTTGATCTCCCAAGTAAAGGGGAACCATTTATTGGGGCGCCGTACCTCCTTTTTAGGATCAATTGTTTGCAATTGAGAACGTAAGGATGCTTTGACAGTTACTGGAAGTCCATGATACAGTGTGTCTCTCACATTGACAGGAAGAGATGCTGGTCGAGATGCCTAGATATAAAAGGAGTATCAATCAGTTACATGACTGATTATCCAACAGACTACACTGGTGAAAGGGCTTGCTGGCTTACAATGTTATCTATTTGGTTGATGACATTAGCATAGTGCAATGCCAAACCAGCTGCACCGAGTGTTGGAGTACTTTTTGCCGACACTTTCTTAACCAATGTCACATCTGCCAAGTCGAAATGATAACATTAGAGGTAACACTAAAGCAATCAGACGTAAGTTAGAATTTTTCTTTTTCGGTGTGCTTGGAAATTTTCTCCATCTAATTTCAGGTCCGTGCGAGTATTCATACCTTTGTCTCCGAATGCTTCCAAGATTTCTTGTTGTATGAAAGAGACAACATCAACTAGTTTCTCAACTATCTACAATACATAAATCAACGTTAATACAGAAATAGAAGGCAAGGGTAGATAAAGTGTTCATTGCCATATACCTCTTCAAGGCTTTTGGACCAGAGAGATTTCTTTTTCAAACTCCTCACAACCTTCTTCTGTTGTTTCAACTCACTTTCCAACAAAGCAAAGCTCTCTCCTGCAGCAAAATGATAATGTATAAGATGTTATATTTTTTTTAGAGGTGTCTCTCCGAGACTATATCATCGCAAAACAAGCAAAATTCACTCAGTGAATTGAACACATTTTGGCCAACATCGAGACACATGTATCGGTAACTGATTTTACTTTTTATGAACCCAAATATCAACATGTAAATTAAAGTGGTTTGCAGAAAATGGTATTATTTTCCGAACCTTTACAAGGAAGATGTAAAGCTTCTGACTCCTCGATCTTCCGACGATAATCTTGAGCTGTTCGGTCTAGAGCATTGATCTCGTGATACAACTCCTGCATTAGTAAGAAGAATTAAGTTAGCACAGACGCTGATATACAAAACTGAGAGACGAAAAATCAACAAATGAGTCAACGGATGCACTCACAGAAGTTTGCTCAGCAAGATTGGTCAGCTTATGCAACGTAGCTTCTGCCTCCTCCCTCTGCAACTTGTGAGTGTGATCTGAATCTAATCTGGAAGAAAACAAAGAATAGGAAAAATAAGCAAGAGTCATTCCACCAGAACAAGACTACATCCGTCAACTGTCTACCTTACTTTGAAAAAAATCGGCTAAGGTTATGCCATTGCGGGTCCTTGCATAGATCTCCAAACCTGATAACTTCCATGGAGAACACACCAAGCTCCTCCCTGTAAAATTATAAGATGAACCTCGGAGTCTGCATCGAAGGTAAACAAGCTGAAAAAGTTTATTTAGTCATGTTTCCATCAGCGTTAGTAACCTTTTATCATCTGCAGCAATGGTCAACAAGTAATTAATATCCGTAGAAACTAATATCTGCACTCCTTTGGATCGCAGAATTTCCTTTTTCATGAACTCAACGTTCTCTTCAGATAGAGACTGCATCAAGTTTGCACCTTTGGCTATCGTATTAGCAACTTCAAATGCTAATATAGAAACTTTATTTCCTCTTGACGCCGCCCCAGACACAAACCCACTGCCACCATTCAAATTTGGCATGCTACTCCCAAGCGCATCTAAAACTTCTAAGCTCGCAGTGCCTGCTCTTTCTATCAACGTGGTCACATGAGGAACCTAAAACAAGTAGATTCACAACTCGGTTAGAAGACATAACAAGTCATTCAAACCACTATTACACCAATTCAACATGTTCAACTCTCCGCACGAACGCTGGTTTTTCAATCACAATTTAATGCCAGCACATTTCAGTACCTCCATTTGATAGAGTAAGAGTTACAATCATCATATCCATAACATCAACACCGATGAAACTTACAGGTCATCCGCCGTTCAACAAATCTTTAGTCCACATTTGGGCTTCGCAATTCTACACTCCTAAAGTCAACTTGTCCCAAACCCCGATTCAAGAAAAACAAATAACATTCATCACATTGCATCATGTTACATCAATCTTACAAATGCATGAGATCACTTGATCCAAATTCAACCCTGATTTTTCGAATGATACCCACCACATAAATATACAAATTTGCAAAAAATAAAATAAAAATAATGTCCAGTCCAAGCGTTGAACCAGACTTCTTCTAAACGAAGCTACTCCGAAGCTTCACAAAAACCCTAAACAACAAAAAGAAAAGTCAAACAAAAGCACTACCTTGCTTGACCCTGTCCACGCCGGCGTTGACGGTTTCAACTCCCTCGAAATCGAATAAAACAGCTCGCCGGAATCAAACCTAGGCTGAATCCTCGTATTCATCGCACCAGCTTCGTAGATCGGAAACGCGCGAATCACCTCCTTCTCCTCCACCACTCCCCCCTTCCCACCTATCTTCCCAGAAAACCCCATTTCCTTATCCCTAAAATCCGACCTCTGCCTCCAAATCCCTACACAGCACACACCTCCCATTTCCCACAATTCAGCCGGTCCGAAACCCCAACCCCCAAATCCCACCACACTAAACCCTAGCACTCAAAATCAGCACAATAACACCAAAATTCACACACAAAAATCCCAACTTTCCAGCTCGAATCAACTGCACAAACACTAAAAGTCAATCAATTGAACGATTCGTTGAAATCGAAGCGTAGGGAAGCTGAGGAGAGACAGAGAGAAAAGTAATGGTGGAAGGGACTGTTTGTTTGGTTGGATTCAATTAGTGCAGTTGGGGATTAAAAAAAGCGAAACAAAGAACGCGGCTTTATTTGGAAATGGAAGTCCCGTGTCGCGTGTCGTGTGCTATTAAAAGATTGACTTCCGCTAGCCAAATTAAATAGAACGAAAATATAATTTATATATAATTTATTGATTTCTTAATTGTGATTTATAATTTCTAGTTTATTTGGGAGCCTTTGAGACGACGCCGTCGCATTGAGTTGTTGAGTTTTTCGGGTCGGCCCAAACCCGATTAAATTCTACATAGTCATTTATTAGTATAAATTCGCTACCGAGTTTGATCGATGTCGGCGACGGAGAAAGCTCCGACTCCGATCTGAAGGTGATACCAAATCTTAGCCATGGCGTCGTCCGAGGTGATTCCGCCGCTGATTGCTGCGCAGCTCAATCATCTACTCGTTCACTCACCCTTCCCCGTCAAGGTGTGCGATTTGCGAACCCTAGTAATCGACTGTAGATGCAAATCTTTGTATTGAATTTTAGGTTTCGATTTGAGCAGACGAAGCTGTTTTTTTAGGTTTTCTTATAGTTTTTATGAGTTGAGTTTCTGAATTATTTTTGCAGGTTGAGAAACTGTGGTCTGGAAGTAAGAAGAGGAATTTGCTTGATCGGTTTACTGTACTTGTACCTTTCTGCTTGGAGCAATTAAAATGTTGGTGAAGGTTTTGAATTGAGTAATTTGATGGGTTTGACTTGCTTACAATGGAGATCTTTTGTTTTGAAGTGTTGTGTGTATCGGGTGTTTAGGGGATGTTATGTACAATGTGATTTCTCCAATGGCTGCACCGGATGTGATTTTTGGATCTGATGATGATAGTTTCTGTCCATTTCTGATGGAGCCGGATGCTAGGGGGAATAATAGGTTGGTTATGAGTAGTTTGGTTGATTGGAACTACAGGGAGTCGTTTCATCTTCTGAACCTCATTTCAGAGCTGAGGTTAGACTATGAACTTCAGTTATACATTCACGACGTGTTGTAAAGCTTTCAGATGTGATAAGATCTTTGATTGGTGAATAGGGAACAATATAAAGCGTACCAGAGAAAGCGCGTTGGAGAAGTTGATGATGAAAGAATAAAATTTGAGATCAGCACTATTTCACACAGGGAGGTAATGAAATCGCCCTGTCTAAATGTGATGTCTTTGGGACAAATAAAGTCTTTCACATTTCTGCATGGAGAAAAAAAAAATCCTGTATATTGGATTTTAGTGTTTTGACTTCATGATTATACATGTGAAATGACACATCTCAGCTACACCCACACAGTTGAATCAGTTCAATTTGTTAACTATCATTCCGTGCATAGGAAGCACATGAAAAACTTCATACTTTCCGGGTGTAATTTATTAGGGTAGGGGATAGAGAATCTATTTTTCCTGGTTTCATACTTCAATTCTTTACCTTGTAAGCATTAGTCATGTATCCTTTCATTTGTTACTAATTTTTGATGTTCAATACCATCAAGTTCACCGTGAGATACTTTAGTTGCCTGAACTTGCGCGCCGGATAAAGCTTTTGATTTCGACTTGAAGTTTCCTCAGTTGTTGCCGTTTCTTCTGTTATATTACTTCATTTAATTTACCATTTTGAGCATCGAGAGTCATCGTAAATCTGTGCTTGAACTTTTTGCTCATTGTCGATTTGATCATTCAAATGGCAATGGCTGGTATTCTTTTTTACTACCTGCTTCATTTCCTTTCTATTTTCAAACAGGGTATAGAGATGATGGTGACTGGTGCTGAAAAGGTATAAACCTATCTTGATGTGCTCATCGAAATACTAATAGAATTATAGGTCTCTTTGCCATTGTAGAGTCGCATGCCTAATGTGTTACGGGATAAATCTTGGAGATATGTTCATGGGAAATCTTTCGATTCTCAATTCATATCACATCAAATAGGTTATGACTCGCTAATGTCCAACTTGAATGTCGTTACATATCAGATTTAAATTCAATACATGCCGGGCAATGCAAAATTCATTTGTTACTGCTTATGAACCCGATGTTTCTTCTGATTCTTTACATTCTTGAATGTATCCTGTTTTTTAACTACTTACAGAATCAATGATTCTCTAAAATTGTTCCTTGACATATATAGGCCTTCAAAATATTTAATCCACAAAATTAGTCCTTTTGGCTGTACTTGTGAATTCTTATTATCGGATTTTTGTGTAGCCAGAAGAGGTAAGGTTCGCAGTTCCACTATTAGCTGTCAATATCAATGAAATGGTGCCTGGATGTCACTGGAGACTACAACAGAAGATACAGTTGCAGGTGAGATGTCAGTTGCTTGTTTCTATAATTTAACTTGTGACATGCAACTATGTAAGCACTAGTGTCATGTATAGTAGCATGGTTGACCTGGCGGCACACACGGATATAGCGTTGAGCTCAATGCCCACTAGTGCAATATATATATATATATGTATGTATGTATGTATATATATATATGTATGTATATATGTATATATTGCTTCTTTTATAAATCTCAAAACTTTGCTGTTTGTTCAAGGTTGTCTTCCCTGTTACCAAAAACTTTGCGTACTCACCTAACCCTCCAGCTCCGCGCTTGAAATTGGTTTCATCTGCTGATCTGAGGACTCTGTTATCTATCGAAGATGTCAAACTCCCACCATGGTCTAGCGGAATGTAAATTATTCACTGTATTAACCCTCTTCTGATTACTGACTACACTGGATTCAACATTTAGTTTTACAAGTTTCTTTTTTATAAAGGTGCATGGCAGAATACCTTCCCGCTTTAGAAGATACTCTTGAAAAACAGGTCAGATGCAATTTTTCATCACTTGATAAAAGGCTGCATACTTTTTTCATTTTGATTATTGTTCAATGCTTCATCGTCAAGCTCTTATGCAAATACTTGTTTACGGGTGTTAAGGTTGTAGAGTCCATCTCAGCCATCGATGTTCGTAGGCGTTTCATCGAGGCTTTAGCAGTGGTCTTTGGGAGACCTCTGGAAGCCGATACAGTAAATTCCCTACTAATTTTAAATGCTATTAGAAAGTAATACCATGTGCACTGATCTGCTCTTGTTGTTTGATTGTCTGCTAGATCTTTTGCAGAAGATCCTCATTTCTTTCTACCTCTGGGGTGTTTACATTTTTGGTAATGTGGTTCTCTTTCTTGATATATCAAGTAATATGCCTATGCTTGTACATGTTGATTGGGGTTCTAGTCATTGCATAATTCACACCTCTGTTTACTCTAAAATAATTATGATTGTTCTGCTTCTCGATAATAAAATTTCTGTGGACTTGGATTACTTATGCACTTCATAATGATGGTATTTTACAGGTTCATATTACACTGTCGACGCAATTTCCAAAGCAACAGCCCAGTATAATGTTTCAAAGTGCTCAGGTACATTGGGGATTTTTGTTGATGTTATTTTTCTGTGGTTTTCCTATTAGTTTAAGATTCCGATACCAAAATCGCTGACATGATTTGATTGTTTAACATGCCTTCCAAAAGCAAGACCTAACAATACTCGGACAACTCATGAAAGTATAATTGAACATTCTGTAGCATTTCAACTCGCAAGGGTCGCCAATCAAGTCAACCCCATTGCCAGACTATCCATGGAGTCCCAGATGGGAAGCATCCCAGATGGCTGAGAGGATATTGTAAGAATTCTATCTCTACCGGTTCCTAAAATAGCGTCTGAGTCACTGACATGAGTTTTTCTACAGCGAGTATCTGGTAGAGGAGTGCCTCAACTTCAAGAAATATTGCAACGAAATGCAGCAATATTAGTTCCCAACTCAGGCATTATTATGCATTCAAGTTAATATATCTTTATCTCATCATTCTCCTCTACATCATTGTAGCATCATGTAATGTCTTGTACAACTTGGCAGACACGGTGAGACATTTTTGTGCCGGTGCCAACACTGTAGCATTGAAGTTCGCCTGATTTCGGCATGGAATGCAGACTAGACTCCTGCTTTTGATTCATCTGAATCTCAGTTTCAATCCGTGACGACAGCCATCATGCACAGGTCTGTCTCAGCAGGTCCCAAGTTGTTGTTTTGTATACCATTGATTGATCTCCCAGATCCGACACACCCTACCACTGCCCATTAGTTTTTACAAAAATGCCAGTTTGCCATGCACCACTGGGTTGCTGGATATATTCAATACTCTCCCACTCTCACCATGTTACCTGTTCCCATGTCAACCTCCTGAGTAGATCCGGTTCTTTTGCACTTAAATTTTAAGTAGTTAAGTTAATCTTCATTCCAAATTTTAATCACCATTTTCAAATATCCTTCTTTTTTTCATCAATCTCTGATGCAAATCCGCAATTTAGATTCGGAGTAGTTAAATCAAATGTCTGTCTAAAAAAATCGATACTATTTTTTACTCAACTCAACCTAAATATTTAATTCCACGTCATTGTTTTCACCTTCACCAATATTTCATTATGAGACAGTAATTAGGTAGAGCTCGACTGCAAACCAGAGATTAAGTTTTAAACTGCGTCGTTTGTTCCAATAAATATTTTTGAACTAAAAAGAATTTCCTCTATTTTAACTAAATAGACAAAACCTATTATTGCGTCATCCATGTCCGATTTTCACTCTCTCAATAAAACCTCTCTGTCCGTCCTACCACATTTCCTCTCCCCCTAAACCGCTTCTTCCATCTTCTCGAAGATCCAGTCTTTCCCGTTCCTATCCTATCCGCCACCATGAGAGAAATCCTCCACATTCAAGGCGGCCAGTGCGGCAACCAGATCGGATCCAAGTTCTGGGAGGTCATCTGCGAGGAGCACGGCGTGGACGCCACCGGCAGGTACAAGGGCGATGAGGGCTCCGATCTCCAGCTTGAGCGCATCAATGTGTACTACAATGAGGCTTCCGGAGGCAGGTATGTCCCCAGAGCCGTGCTGATGGACTTGGAGCCTGGGACCATGGACAGCATCAGGTCTGGCCCTTATGGACAGATTTTTAGACCTGATAATTTTGTGTTTGGCCAATCTGGGGCTGGGAATAACTGGGCTAAAGGGCATTATACTGAGGGTGCGGAACTGATTGATGCTGTGCTTGATGTGGTCAGGAAGGAGGCTGAGAATTGTGATTGCTTGCAAGGTTTGTACTTTTTGAAAAACATTTCAAAATTTTGGTTTTCTCTATTTTGTGTGTGTCAATTGTATGTTCTTGTTGGTTTTATTTTTCTTGTTGCCTGAGATCTGATCTGAGCTTTGTGTTGTAGATGGCTTTGATATGTGTAAAAGTTAGTTTTTGTCTTCTTTGATTTGCCTGGAGTTCTTGAGATGAAATGATCTGATTTACTGCTTTGATTTGTGTCTGTCCAGAAGATGTTGGGATCTCATAGTGTCTTACATTATTGTGATAAGGATGCGAGAAACTGGGATTTGGAATGGTTTTTGATTTGTTTTCTTTTCGAGTGTTTTGTATACGGCTTCACAGATCCTATGTAAAGATGCGTGTAGTTAAGCTTTAGAATAAAAGTGTTAGAGAAGCTTGAGATATATCTCAGCTTGTGTGTCGGTGGAATGAGTATATAAATTTTGTCAATCAGTGAATGGTGAATAGATTGTGCCGATTTATTCTTCTTTTGGTTTGGATTATAGAATAGCACTAGTGTTTTATTGGCAAGGTATCTCCATCAGTGGCTGTATCTTTTTGTCTATGCCGACTCTGCCTTACTTTTATTTAAAAACAGATCTTGGTTGGCCGTAGCCTTTCTTTAAAAGATAGTTTCTGTAACTTTGTCTGGATTGTTATGCAACTCTTCCATGGGTTAGTCAAAAGTAACATGTTTTGTTTTGTCCAGGTTTCCAGGTATGTCACTCACTTGGAGGCGGCACGGGATCTGGCATGGGAACCCTCTTGATTTCAAAGATCCGCGAGGAATACCCAGATAGGATGATGCTTACATTCTCTGTTTTCCCATCACCCAAGGTGTCCGACACTGTTGTTGAGCCTTACAATGCCACTCTCTCAGTTCACCAGCTCGTCGAGAATGCTGATGAATGCATGGTTCTCGACAATGAAGCCCTTTATGATATTTGCTTCAGAACTTTGAAGCTCAGCACCCCCAGCTGTGAGTGAAAAATTTACAGTTGGCTGCTTCAAATTTTTTTTATCTGAAGTTGTTAATTATTATCTGATACTTAAATTGTTTTACAGTCGGTGACCTGAACCACCTGATATCGGCAACCATGAGCGGAGTGACGTGCTGCCTGAGGTTCCCCGGTCAATTAAACTCCGATCTCAGGAAGTTGGCGGTCAACCTTATCCCGTTCCCACGTCTCCATTTCTTCATGGTCGGTTTCGCGCCACTTACATCCCGTGGCTCCCAGCAGTACATCTCCCTCACCGTCCCGGAGCTGACTCAGCAGATGTGGGATGCCAAGAACATGATGTGTGCAGCTGATCCGCGCCACGGCCGCTACCTGACCGCCTCCGCTATGTTCCGTGGCAAAATGAGCACGAAGGAAGTGGACGAGCAGATGATCAACGTTCAGAACAAAAACTCGTCCTACTTCGTGGAATGGATCCCCAACAACGTCAAGTCCAGCGTCTGCGACATCCCTCCGAGAGGTCTCAAAATGGCCTCAACCTTCATCGGGAATTCCACCTCGATCCAGGAAATGTTCCGCAGGGTGAGTGAGCAGTTCACCGCCATGTTCCGGCGCAAGGCCTTTTTGCACTGGTACACCGGCGAAGGCATGGATGAGATGGAATTCACCGAAGCGGAAAGCAATATGAATGACCTTGTGTCCGAGTACCAGCAGTACCAGGACGCCACGGCAGAGGACGATGCTGAGTACGAGGAAGGCGAGGAGGCCTACGAAAACTAAGCCGTTTTCATCATTTCCGATTCCCATTTTCATCTCTTATGCTTCTGGTCTGTAACGTAACATCTGTGGATTGTTCCTTGGCAACATTTTCATTAAGATTATTATGTCTTTTGTCTTTCCCAGCTCTTCTGTTCCTCCAAAATTTACCATTTCGCCATTTTTTATCATTCTACCTTCATATTTGAGGTTCGTATAAAAATATCGGCACCAGCACCTCCTAAAATGGAGAAAATGTTCAATCAACAGCAAAAATAGAAAATGGAGAAAGTGTTCAATCAACAGCAAAAATTGAAAAATTATTCAATCAACAACTGTTGTTCCTTTAGTCACAGTAATTTTATAAAATCACCTAACAGTTCCTGCAACATCTGCTAAAATAGCATTTGATGTGACAGTTATTGAAGAAACATCTTCGACTACAAGATTGTACATTTTCAGTAGCTGTGTCACATTAACAGTTACTGAAGGTTGTATACTTGTATTCACAGATGCTTTAAATAATAATTTTCTTAATAGACGGGGCATTGACCATAGAATGGAAAGACAATAAATATTTAAATGACCAAAATAATTATTAATATTTTTGTTTCAATTTTTTTTAATTTTAGAAATTAAAATGTGAGTCTGATAAACCCTAATGTCAGAAAAATCACAAGACTAAAACCCTCGGCACCCTACTCGAGCAGTCTCGTTTTCCAACTGATAGCTGCTCGCTCGACACGGCAATCGAATCTCCGCCATTGATTGAATACGTTACACGTTCCAGCTGTATACGCCTCAGTGCAGACTAATTCCAGGTATGCCGGCGATTTTAGCATCGGAGAGGATTTAGGGTTCTTAGGATGTTTGAGCGGATGCTATCTGTTTGAGTTTGATTGTTGAGAATCTTATGTGTACTGGGATTGGTTTCATTTTTGGGTTTTGAAATTTGTAACCTGTCGTGGTGTTTTTGCTCGGGAATCGGTTGTGATGCATTTTGGGAAAGTTGGAACCTTTGCTGGTAGATTTCTGCAAAGGTGCGATTTTTACGAGACGCCCAGATTTATGTTTTGTGTGAAATCGAGTTGTCTGGGTTCTGGCAGAAATGGGGTGAGGTTGCTCTCGTATATGGCTATGCGGGATGCGGCGGCAAGGCTGGACCCGAATGATCCCGCGACGCTGATGAAGGAAGATGGTGTGGCGGTCTGCTCACAAATGTGGATTGAGAATTTTCGTGAGCTGGATAAGACAGTGACGAATTTGACTAGCTATCTTAGGAGATTTGAGCTGTGGGTGTTGGCTTACCAGAAGGTTTGTGCTGATGAGATGGGTGCGTATATGCCGAAGAGCTCGATCCTGAGATCGGCTATGGATGATTTACTGGCTTTGAGAAATGCCGTTCTTGATGATAGGTTTAAGTGGGGAGCTAGGTTGGATTTTTTCATCAAGTCGCCAAAGGATAGGACAGATTATGAATCGATGTCGAAGAGGAAAATTCGAGCTATTTTGACTACGACTCAGCCGGCTGCTTTTCAGGATAGGATTGTGCAGGAAGTGTTGTTTATGGTTTTAGAGCCGGTATATGAAGCGAGGTTTTCTCAGAAGTCCTATGCGTTTAGGCCTGGGAGGACTGCGCATACTGCGTTGAGGGTTATCAGGAGGAACTTTGCGGGTTATTTGTGGTATATGAAGGGAGATTTGAGTACTGTTTTGGATGGGATGAAGGTAGGATTGGTGATTAATGCTTTAATGAGAGATGTGCGAGATAAAAAAGTGATTGACCTGATTAAGGCTGCTTTATCGACGCCTGTGATTACAACCAGTCGACTTGATGAGGGTGAGAAAAAGAAGAAAATCAAGAGAAAGTATCAGAAGAAGAGGGTGTTGGCAGATGATGAACCTAAGCCTGACCCGTATTGGCTAGAGACCTTCTTTGGCTTCACTCCCGAGGAGGCAGAGAAGAACCCTTCATGGGGGCATTGCGGGATCCTTAGCCCACTTCTTGCTAATGTGTGCCTTGATGAGTTGGATCACTGGATGGAGGGGAAGATTAAGGAGTTCTATAAACCATCAAAGAGTGATGTTATTTGGAATATGCCGGAGGGGGAAGAAGAGCAAGGTAATACGTCCTGGCCAGAATTTGTTCCCACCAGTGGACCTGACAAGACGAGAAAGATGGACTATATACGTTTTGGTGGTCATATTTTGGTCGGAATTCGTGGGCCTAGAACTGATGCAGCTGTGCTGAGGAAGGAACTAATCGAGTTTTGTGATCAGAAGTACATGCTTAAGATTGACAGCGAAAGCCTCCCCATCGAGCATATAACAAAAGGTATAATGTTCCTCGACCATGTTCTCTGCAGGAGGGTCGTGTATCCAACACTTAGGTACACTGCCACAGGTGGTAAAATTATTAGCGAAAAGGGTGTGGGTACTCTTCTGTCGGTGACTGCAAGTCTGAAACAATGCATTAAGCAGTTTAGGAAGCTAAATTTTCTGAAAGGGGACCGAGACCCTGACCCACAGCCTTGTTTCCGAATGTTTCATGCTGATCAGGCTCACACAAATTCACAAATGAACAAGTTACTATCAACAATGGTCGAGTGGTATAGATATGCGGACAATAGAAAGAAAATTGTGAACTTTTGCGCCTACATCATAAGAGGTTCCCTTGCTAAGTTATATGCTGCTAAATACAAACTTCGTTCTCGAGCGCAGGTTTATAAGATAAGTGATAGAAATCTAAGGCGTCCTTTGAAAGAGAAAAAAGGACTATCGCCAGAATATAATAATCTACTGAGAATGGGCTTGGCAGAATCTATCGAGGGGCTTCAGTATACTCGCATGTCTCTTGTACCTGAAACTGACTACACTCCTTTTCCTAGTAACTGGAGTCCTGATCATGAGAAGGCGTTGCGTGAATATATAAGGCTCGAAGATCCAAAAACTCTGAAAGAGCACCTCACTTGTCTTAGAGATCAAGGTCTTGTGTCGCCTCAAGATTACATCTCAATGCTTGTCTGGAGTTACAAAAAGAGTGCTAATCAACCTGATCAGCTAGCTTTGGCTGAGATCAGCAAAAGCAACAACTCCTCGATGATTATGGAATCTCATTTGGATTTCACACGTGAGAACAATGATCATGGTTTAAGAAATGAGGAAAATACCGTCACTGGCCTTCGTGCTGCACATACTTAATTCTGCAGTCCGCTATGGTAACGTGGCGCAGAATTAATGCTTTGGTACTCGTTTGCTAAATGCAACAACGACACTTTCTTCCCATAATATACATGATGCCAGATTGACTATTGAGGATGTGAAATTCTACAAGTTCCGTGCATTAATCAGGCTATGATTTTATTGTTCTTGGCATTCTGTTGGTTCCAGCATCA
The DNA here is from genome assembly GCA_963678935.1 of Umbilicus rupestris. Classification (NCBI taxonomy): domain Eukaryota; kingdom Viridiplantae; phylum Streptophyta; class Magnoliopsida; order Saxifragales; family Crassulaceae; genus Umbilicus; species Umbilicus rupestris. The sequence goes on from OY787619.1 coordinate 12,251,895, forward strand.
AAGTATGCATAAATTTGAGTATACACGTGTGATTATTTTCCGCAAAACGCAAGGGGTAGATCAGTAGTTAGGCATAGTTGAAAGTGAAGTGTTAAAGTCCTATTTATTTTACTCAGGTGCCAAGTTGAGCTGTATGGATTTCTTCTTGAAGAGGTGTACATGGTACTCAGGTGGGATTGATATTTCATTTACAGTCTGTACTATGATGTTTCATTTCTTCCTTGTGGCGACCAAGAGGTCTCCTATACAGATACGTATCACCTCGTTGTAGTTTCCTTTTACTGAAACGTGCCGTCTTGGATTTTTGCAGGCCGTGGAAAGTGGATGCACAGTTGGCCTCAATACTGTGACTTATTTTTGGTCTTGGGTATGTTAATTCTGGCCCGGGGAGCTCCATTCAACTATGGCCTGAGATGAGCCTGTAAAAATCGGTTTGTTTCATTTGTGTTAAAGTTAGCAGTTACTAGGAACTACAAGCATCTATTCAACCCGATTTCTCATGAGCTTTTACAGTTTGTTAACCAAGTAAATTTTACACTTGCAGGAAGGAAAAACTTGTACTGCAGGAAATAAATTTTTATCTGAATGGGTCTCTAATCTGAGGAATCACGGACATATTTAGAATTGGCAGCGGCCAGGAGGGCGGCTCCGATCCCAGACCCGTCTTTGGAGTGCTCAATGACGATGTTTTTTGATACATCAGCGCCTAATAATTCTGTCACAGCATCCTGGAGATGCCTTCTGTACTGAGGATAATTTTGGTATAAGCCACCATCCATGGCTATAACACTCCTTTTCCCAAAGATGAGTCCTGTCGAGTCTTTCTCCATCTTTTCAAGGATGCCCACAATGCCTGCTCCGGCCAAGCGGCCACCGCGCTTGGCTATAGCGCCGCATACTTCCACGGTTATTTGTCGCTCAATTAAGCTGGACTTGACCTGAGAAATGAGCTAACTCTGAAAAATGTTTAGAGGTTGGAAATGCAGTGAGTGAGTCACGACTGACTTACTCCGGCTACGGTGCTCAAAATTCCTCCGACAGCCGCCAAATCGCTCGAGGTGTCCTGCTGCATTGCGCAGACATCTGGGGTCCTAGGAAAACACAAGGTTAATCAACAGTTACTAGGTGTGAAAGTGGACAAGAGAATGAATCATGTCCGGGAACATACTAATGTACCTGAGGATAAATGGCGTGGATAGTTTCTCCGGTGCAGTATGATCAAAAAGATCACCAGCTCCGGCCAGCTTCACCAAAACCCTCCTTACAATCTCGCCAAGGTACATCCCAGATATGGCCTTCTCGAATATCTTGGTCACCAAAACAGGAAATGCTTACAGAAAGTTGAAGACAGTGTCGGATGAGTTAAAGCGCTAGATATACCTGCTCGCCGGGATTGATACTGGCAGCGTCCATTGCTGTATCGAATTCAGACAACGGAAGCCCGGTGGCGAATGCTCCCCACTCCGTATTGATGATCTTAAAACGAACGATAGACAAAGATTTTGATCTTTTGAACTAAAATTATTTTCCTACTAACGCCACAACACTACTATTTTCGCATCACAAACAAAACAATCCACCATCACAAAAATATCACACCATAACCATAAAATCATAATACGATCACCATCATAATACAATTATAACTAAACATCCAATCCAACCATCACGACAAAAATATCACATCATCAATAAAAAATAATAATAAATGTATTTAATTTAATTTTACTTAATATAACTAAATTGAATTTAACTTAACTTATTTATTTGAAAATTTAAATGAAAAAAAACAAGACTTAAGAACGAATAATGCGATTTAAATAGGAATAGGATTACGAGGATATATATAGAGTACCATGTTCCCTGACTGCGACTTTGGTCCTTTAAATTTGGGGATAGCGTCAGTTGGCTGAATATAACAAGCGTTGGTTCCTGTGCCCAAAATGACGCCCACCATGACATCCTCGTCCCAATACCTAGCTCCGGCTAATGTTCCCACCGTGTCATTAACCAAAGCAGAAACTCGCATATGTAACCCCTGCCTCTCCATGGCTTCGTTCAGACAAGCCACCACGTCTCTCCCAGCCTGCAACACATCGTATAATACACCACAATCGAATGATAAATGGATGATATGATATTATATCTTGGATTACGCTAACATAACTTATAAATAAAGTTTTTAAGTTATATAGATTGTAAATCGAAATATCGAACCAATTTCAACAAATACAAACCGTTCCAGAGACAGCAAAGCCCTTGGTCCACTTAATGAGTATCCCGGAGTCAATGGAAGTCTGCTTCACCGGAAACGAAAATGTAAATCCGATCTCCCGATTTCTGCCTTCTGCCAGCTGAAATTTCTCGTCTTCCTTTGCTGCAAACTTGGCCAGTCTAGAAGCGATGAAATCGAATAGATCCTACGTAAACATACAAGAGAGAGAGAGAGACTGATACATTAATCCAAGGAAGAAAAAAACATCACAACAAGAAAACATCCTCGGACACAAACCTCTGAGGTCCCGGACATGAGTTCTTGAGGTATTGCTACTTGCTCGAATTCGGTGGCGATGGGCTCACCCTTCCCTGAGAGTTGTACTCTTATAACTCTGAAGTTCGTTCCTCCAAGATCCAATGCGTAGAACAAGCCCTTCTCGTTCCTTCACAACACATTATCAATCTTACATTACAATGTCATTCAAAATCAAAGCCATCCCGGAATGAAAATTAGGTTTTTGACAACAAAAACTAAGTTTCTAAATCATCGTACATATATCACTTGAATTGTCCCACGTCCATTAGAAAGGAGCGAAGAAATGTTATATTGAATAGAACTTCCAAGTTCAAGGTTTAGAGTTGATTCAAGTCAACTGGATGGAATCCTAAGAACATCACCTACAAGTGGACAACACTGCCCAAAACATGGAAAATTGAAGACCAAAAAAGCAGACAAATTTGGACGCCATTTTGAGATTTGAAACATACCCAGTTGGCAAAGTATCAACATAGCTGAGAATCATCGGCAGACCAGCAGCACCATCAGCAGCCAGCCCAGCTCTCATCTCCTCCGCCATAGCATCCGCCACATGTCTCAAAACCGGCAAAGGAGTGGCGCAATCACTCTGCAGCTTCTTCAAAATGGAACCCACCGAAACCCCACTAGCCCCCAACCTCATCGTCCCAAACCGACCCCTGTTGGCCGATCCATGGGCGCAGAACGACCCCAGCGCCGGCGGACTCAGTCTGATCGACATTGGTAAAGATCAGAGCTTTGAAGCTAGGAAACAATGGGGTTGACATCTGATGCTCGAGGTTGAGGGGTCAAGTTAAGAGATTTGTACAGCTTGGATTTTAGTGATGAGATCGGACGGAGATGGCGATGATGATTTGTTGACGTGGACATGTTTGAATTTGATGTTTGCTTCTCTTTCTTCAGGTGCTGCTTGTCTCTTTGACTCTCTGCTCCACGCGGCGTAGTTTAGGCTTCTGCAAGAATATTCCCGCTAAAATGCGCCATGACAACATTGTTAGCTCTAAATGGCCGCACACCTGACATCGCAATGAAATGAAGTAAACTTAAAGAAAATCCAACGTAGCAAGTTGCTCAACTTCTTGGTCTACAAAGATGTCTCAACCATGCCGCCATCCTCCCACTTCTTCCTCATGTATAAAATTCAAACCTCTGTCTGAAACTTTTCCCTCAGCAGCTCAACCACAATCTTAGTTTCAGCTTCTTAGACTCAAGCTCTCGAGACACAATGGGTTCCTTGTCCGCCATTCCTCAGCCTCTGCGCTACCCGGTTGCTCGCAGAGATGAGTCTGTCATCAATGATTACCACGGTGTGCTTGTCCCTGATCCTTACAGATGGTAAAAGCCTCAACTTTATCCAGTTTCTGTTGATGGGCTCGCTTCAAAATCTGAACTTGCTGCCTCATGTTTAATGTTGTCGCCTTTGTGTGTTAGGCTGGAAGACCCTGACTCGGCCGAAGTTAAGGACTTTGTGCAGGAGCAAGTGAAACTGAGTAACGAGGTCTTGGCCGCCTGTGACTTGAGAGCAAAGCTTTGCGAAAAGATCACTGCTTCGTATGATCATCCGCGCTACGGCTTGCCATTCAGGCGCGGCAGCGATAAGCACTTCTACCTCCATAACTCAGGCCTGCAAGATCACCACATCCTCTATATGCAGGTTTGTGCCGAAATCGATCTTCAGGCTTGTCATAAAAAAAGTATGTGACGTGTGAATTTGATTTGGCTGGTTAGGATTGCCTGGATGGAGGAGAGCCAGAGGTCTTGCTAGACCCAAATGGGCTCAGCGAGGATGGAACCGTTTCATTAAGCCGGTTTTCCGTCAGCCAGGATGCGGAGTACTTGGCTTATGGCCTGAGCTCAAGCGGGAGCGACTGGTTGACCATCAGAGTCATGAGAATCGAGGACCGAAGCGTTCTGTCCGATACCCTGTCATGGGTCAGTTAGTCAGTTTTGTAATTCAGAATATCTAGTCATTCCACAAGGAGAAATTTATTCATTGAAACTTTTGAACTCGCTCTTTCTTGCAGGTCAAGTTTTCGAGCATTGCTTGGACTCATGACGGGAAGGGATTCTTCTACAGCAGATTTCCTGCCCCAAAAGATTGTCGGGATGGAGGAACCGAGACAAGTGCCAGCCTGTACCATGAACTGCGGTATCATTTCCTGGGAACTGATCAGTCCCAAGACATCCTATGCTGGAGGGACTTTAAGAACCCCAAGCACCGATTCCAAGCGGAGATCACAGATGATGGGGAGTACGTCATAGTCTGCGTCGAACAAGGGTGTGATCCTGTGAACAAACTCTACTACCTGAACATCTCTGCTCATCCGCTGGAAGGTTCCATGAGGGCTGCTGAGTTGCTGCCATTGGTGAAGTTCATCGATACTTGGGACGCAAGGTACCACTTGGTAGCTAATGATGGGACGGTGTTCACATTTCTGACCAACAAGGATGCTCCGAGGTACAAGGTGGTCCGGGTTGATCTCCGGGAGGGTAGCGTGTGGACTGATGTGGTTCCGGAGGCTGAACACGATGTGCTGGAGTTGGTCCAAGCTGTCGGATCAGACCGAGTGATTCTAAGCTACTTGAGCCATGTGAAGTCGGTTGTTCAGGTCAGGGATTTGAGGACCGGAGCATTGTTGCATAGGTTGAAGATTGATGTTGGGTCGGTGTATGGGATTTCAGCAAGACGGCGAGACAGCTCGGCGTTCGTGTCGTTTACGAGCTTTCTGGTTCCTGGGATTGTTTACGAGTGTGACTTGTCGGAGGAGGTGCCGGAGATGAGAATCCGCCATGAAAGCTTGGTTCCCGGGCTGGATCGGTCTGAGTTCAATGTCCAGCAGGTACACTTCCAAGCTCCGAATTTGAGCTTCCTCTAACCAACCGAGCTTCATAAGCTGGTCTTTGAATTTTTCAGGTGTTTGTGGGGAGCAAGGATGGTACGAGGATACCCATTTTCGTGGTGGCGAAGAGGAATGTATCGCTGGACGGATCCCATCCATGTCTGCTGTACGGATACGGAGGATTTGACTACAAACTTTCTCCGCATTTCAAGGCAAGTAACATGGTCCTGATGAAGCATCTGGATGTTGTTTTCTGCCTGGCGAATGTCCGAGGTGGTGGGGAGTACGGAACAGAGTGGCACAGGGGAGGCTCGCTGGAGAACAAGCAGAACTGCTTCGATGATTTTATTGCAGCTGCGGAGTATCTCGTCTCTGCTGGATATACTCAGCCGAGGAAGCTATGCATCGAAGGTGGGAGTAATGGTGGACTCCTCGTCGCGGCCTGCGTTAATCAGGTGGTCCAGGGTCGGAGTTCGGTCACTAGGTTTGGTTTTTGGGGTATGTCGAATGTTATGGTTTGATGTTCTGTTTTCTGTCGTGTGTTTTTGGTCGCAGAGGCCGGAGCTGTTTGGGTGCGCGCTGGCTCATGTTGGAGTGATGGACATGGTGAGATTCCACAAGTTCACAATCGGGCATGCTTGGATTTCGGAGTATGGGTGCTCGGACGTGGAGGAGGAGTTCAGCTGGTTGATGAGGTAGACCGTCCGTTGACTTATTTTGACAAAGAAGAGGGAGGACACTGAGCTCGACATTTTTCTTTAGGTACTCGCCATTGCACAATGTGAGGAGACCATGGGACAGATGCTCGTACCTTCCTGTGCAGTATCCGGCCACTATGTTACTCACGGCGGATCACGACGACCGAGTGGTGCCGCTGCACTCATTGAAGCTACTGGCAGTAAGAAGTTCAGCTTCAGCTCCATAAACATCAATTCAGGAGCTTTCTAATACTCTCTTCTTCTTCCGTTTTGAACAGACAATGCAGCATGTTCTGTGCACAAGCTTGAAACAAAGCCCTCAGACTAATCCGATTATTGCTAGGATTGAAACCAAGGCCGGCCACGGCGCAGGACGCTCAACCCTTAAAATGGTACGTAATATAACAGACCATGACTCTTTCCACTCGATTCTCATCCATTCCCTGCAGATACACGAAGCTGCCGACAGCTACGGTTTCATGGCCAAAATGATGGATGCGGTTTGGACAGACTAGGCTTCCGACAGTTTCCTCTGCTCCATAGTCGCCTAGCTTCTTTAACTTGAGATGCAAGTTAACTGGCAAGGATGTAACTTGACATGCAAGTAAGTGTCAGCAAATCTATGAATGAAGTGAAGAAGTACATATAATTTAAGGTGCTGCTATAACATGACACTGTTCTAAAACATTTGACAGCTTGATAAGAAAATGTAATACCTATGCTGAGTCCTGGAGTATCAGAAATCCAAAGAGCCACATTGTTTGCTCTCAATGCTACTTGCCCCATTACTATGCTTTGTGTCCGTCTCGTGTACAAGGGTATTTGGACCTTTGGTTCGCCCAATTCCTAACTTTGGTAAGCCGCGGTTTAATCCTTCGAGAAGAACACATGCCTTGCACCATTTCTGCACAGGAGCAATTTGATTTATATTAGTTGTTACAAGTAAAGGTCCATGTATGGTACGACGTGAGAAAGAGTTCTTACACTAAGAAATATGGAAGAAAAAAAATAAAAGATACCAGTGAATGTTACTCTGAAAAATAAATGGGAGAGGAATATCAACGAAAAAATAAATTGGTACAACACTTACCTGACTGGAAATATAACCACATCGCTCGCAAGTACCCTGCTCCGGCATTTTTGTGGTGGTAGATATCCTGAAATCTTCCCCCGACTTGATAATGTCAAGTATGGCTCGTGGTCTGCGTTGCAAATAGCCACATGTATCAATACATAAACTTAAATTTGTCAGTAAATGGAGATAGAAGATGGGGCGAACCTTAATCGTTCGAGATCCTTAATAAACTCGCGGGCAAAGCCTCTATATGCATTAGGGGAGTATATACCTGAGGGCAAGAACCAAAATATAGTCAAAAAATAAGTTAACTTAGCCTGAAATAAAAAGCTTCTATCAGAGATTCCAAACAGGTAGTGACACAAAATGCAAGTGCATGACTACTATGTACTATAGCACACACATTTAACCGCATTCGAATGTCATTGTCAATACTCGTACTTTTTCTTTGGTTACCCTTCCATTGAAAACTAAGTACCCAATGAAAGACTACTCAATCACCAGCATTCGGTTATATAAAAATGTAACTTTCAAGATTTAACAAATCAAAAGAACTCATCAATATTGGTTGTTCTTGAACATATTAGTTAAATTTGGCTCAATTTAGAACAACCTGTATCCCAATAAAAAGCAAGACCGATTACAATCACAGACAACATGTAAGCGCACTGGAAAGGTGAACGAAATCTTACATTCGGTGGAGAAGTAATCCAGCTTCTTGAAATACGCATACGTGAGATATGTTAAGGTCTTACCATCACTCATTGCTAGCATCCAAAAATTAGTGAACCTTGCAAGACAAAATTGCAGAACAAGCACAAAACTCAAAAAGGATATATAACAATCTCTTTCTCATAGGTGTATTTAAATGGTTTGCATCTAGGAATTGGTCCATCTTCTCCCGTCGTAATGTAAGTACATCTACTTAATCTGCAACAAGTTTTGTTCAATGTTAGTTACATGGAGAAAAATGAGAGCTAGTGGAAATAAAAACAAAGGGAGCCAGTACGAACTACAAATCACCTGGCTATGTCACCTCGCAAGATATTCAGAAGAACAGTTTCAGCAATATCATCTGAATTATGCCCAGTAACAACTTTGTCTACCTTTAACATTGCAGCACCTCGATCAAGAGCCTTCAAGATAACAAAGGCAGGTGTTCATTCTTAATCAAAGAACATTAAACCAATATGTAAAGAGTGATTTCTTTCCATGTGAGATATGATACCATGAGCACACAGTAAGAGTTTCATACCTGGCGGCGGAATACTCCGCAAAATGTACAGTTGTTCTTCAATCCAATCATCTTTACAATGTCATCCATAGTCCATCCATATAAATCTTTGTATGAAACAACTTTCAGGGGCAGACCATACTGGGAAAAAAACATAATAATGAGGCAGCAAACTTAAGCAAAGAAAGGCCATACTCTTTTACCAATGTAATCCAAGTGAGTTTATAAAAAGATATTACAAGTCAACAAACTAACTGTTTACTAACTTGAATTTGATTTCTTTTGACAGTTTCCAGTGAGTCATCCCTGTATCCTGTAATCCCCTCATCTACTGACAACAAGAAGAGATCTAAACCATAATTATGGCGACGATTCAATGTGGACATCACATAAGCAAGCACGGTAGAATCTGAAAAAAAAAAAAATGAAGACGAAGGTAATGATACAAGCCTTCACAAGAGACAAAGTATTTTTCAGGAAAGAAGCTCAACTTTTTAGATAGTTTCGATACACAGCAACAAGAAAACCATCTCAATATATGATATACTAAAGATGACAATGGTTAGCGTTTTCATTCACTACATAAGAATATTTCCGTGTAGTACTGCCACTCAGTACTCAAGTCGGCGAACTTTATTGAGCCAAAAATGTTATGAATGCACTACAAACATGAAAATCAGTAGAGCCATATCAAAACTGAACCAAGACTTGCACCATCAAAGTTCATGTTTGCACCATCAAAGTTCTTGTATACAACTCAAGCTTTTCTTAACTCCAATAACTTACCTAGCAAAATCTATATCTATAAGTACCAAGTAAATTATGATCGCATACCTTTCCCACCAGAAGCCCCAATCGCAATCCGCTCACCAGCTTTGAAAAGCTTGTTCTCCAGAATCACCTGATGAATCTCCTCTTCAAAAACTTCATAAAAACACTCTCTGCATATCTTCAAGCCACAAAAACACAACTCATAATCAGTCAATTTCACCATTTTGATCATATATTCATATTACAACAACTTATAATAAATAAAATTACTGCAATTAAACCTACTTGATCTAATCAAGAGTGAAACAAAAAACGATTCCAAACGGATCCTAATTGAGCACCAAATCAGAAACCACAACGAAGAGAAATTCAACAACCTGCTCTAGGGTTTTAGGTCGTTTGAGAGCCGGCCTTCGCTCGTTGCAGATGGAGCAGAGCCTAGGCGCGGCTTTCTTCGGCGCAGTATCGTCGCTGAGCTCCATTGATGGCCGCGTAGCCTTCGACGCCTCCTATCGCTTTTGTGTCGCCGTTTTCAGCGAAATTTATATACATCTAAATTGAGCCGAAGTCAATTAGACCGCTTTTTGAATCAGCTCATTCCCTTGGTTCGTTTAACATTCAGATACATTTCTCTTTGACCGAGCTTCAACCGATTTTTTATGAGTTTAATTGACCAAATTACTTTTCTAATTAACATTTATAAGCCCGTCCTCCCAAAAAGAACGTTAAATATTTTTCATCCTCACCCGAATGTATTGAATCGCTTGGCTTCATGTTAGATTTTAATTAGCTCGAATGCCTTTAAGATATGATTTATGTATCGAACATAATTTCAATTCGGTTAAATTCAATTAGAATAGTTGGATTAGAGATAGGGATATCATAAATCACAAAACCGAAAAACATAAATACAAAATACAAATAATAAACATATGAAGCCAACCAAGCAAAGCACCAGAAAAAAAACAGAGCATCGTATAAACACCCGCAACGATCAATGCTCTGTTTTTCTGTCTTTCATTCCATCACTCCTTATCCTTGTCCTTTACTCCATCTATCTTGGAATGGAACCCAGGAATCTTATCCTTGATCTTCTCCAGCAGCCCCTTCTTCTCCTTCCCCTCGTCCTCCGCCGGTGTCTCCACCGCTGGAGGTGCCGGAGGAGGAGCTACAGCTGCTGCGTCTTCTGGTTTCTTGTATCCTGGAAGCTTCTCCTTGACCTTCTCTAACAACCCTTTCTTCTCCACCTCCGGGTGCGGCGGCGGCTCGGCGACTAGTAAAGGTGGTGCTTCCTCTGCAGGTACGGAGGTTTCATGGTCCTTCTTCTCCAGCTTCTCCTTCAGCGTCTTCTTCTTCTTTTTCTTCTCGCCGTCCTCCCCTGCCTCCTCGTCGCTCGACTGCGAATTTAACAAAAAACAGAGCATCGTCAGGAACTAAGAAGTCAATCAACTCTCACGAAATCACCCAAACCAAAATCTGGGTTTCACAAGGATAAACGAATACATGATCTGGTAATCATACCGAGCTGGAGCTGTTGCTATCGGATCGCTTCAGCTTCTCGAGCAAGCTAGGCTTCTTCTCCTCCTCTGTAACCTGCACCTTCTCCTTGAACTCAGCAGCGATCACTTCCTCCTCTTCCTTCTTTGCCCCGAACCCGAACAAGCCGCGGTCTTGAGTCTCCACTGCCTCCCCGCCGTGGCTGGCGCTCTCCTCCGGCTTGTACTCCTCCGCCATTGATTACGGTCAGAAACTCAAACGCCGAAAACCCTTTAACAGATCGAAGCTTCTTGATATCGTATCGATGGATGCGAAGATTTGCAGTGATTGTTGATGAGGAGTTGCAGAGCACTGAGCTGGTTTTTATAGCCGAGGTTTTTCTTTCGAGGAAGTAACACGAAAAAGCAAATAATAAATTAAATTATCGTTAAATTTACTTGAATATATTCTTAAAAGACAGCCAATCAGGGGACGCTGTCCTGTCACCGACCTGTGAATTTAGTATAAGTTATGAAACCAAGCCACGCAGTTGAATTTCATCTAGCATTTCATCTAGTCAAAACCTGCCACGTGGTACCCTAGTGAGTTGTGGGGGTTTCAGAGAGTATGTCGACGTGTGGTCCGGATTCATTTCGTTGAATCTGGACTACATTTAGTTTTAAGTTAAAGAGACATGTCTGAAAATTACAGTTGGGTCGACAGTAACTGAAATAACTACCAGTCTACAACTACAAGTCCCATTGATGAAATATCTCCTCTATTTTAACATTGTGTGCCGACACATGAAATTTAATAGTTTAATTTCTGCCATCTATTCCGTCAGTTTCCTAAAAATATATACAATTTTGGGCTCAAATCGTGACCTGTAAATTAATGTTTATCGTGTTTTCTTTCGATATTACTAGGTTAATGTTTATATATCAGATTCAAAATAAAAACTCGAACATTACATAATAGAGATATGGTGCGCGTCTATGTCTGGAGATCTCCCTAGATTTAGTATAAGGGCCAGGTCGAAATAAAGACGAACAAATGGTCGGCTTGTTTTTTCCAACAAGTCGTACCAAGTTATTATCTGTTTGAGCGGAACTGAATTGAAATAAAAATAATTAATAAACGGTACAAAAATCAGTTCAAATTAAGTAAAAAGTAATGAAGCTCACAAAAGCTTGTGCAATACTAACCATAATGTGATGAAACCTTGAACATCCATGAAATGCATGTATTTGTTTTTGGTTGAACTAACGAACTGAAACATTACAAGATATTTATGCAGCCATGATCATCCATGATAACTATAAATAGTCGAGGATGCATATGGGAGTGTAATATTTAAACCTACCTTCGACTCAATTGAATGCTTAAAACCGTGTCATTTTTTTATATAAGTTAGGGTGTGTTCTTTTGTATATATATTACTTTATTTATATGTACTTATATTTACTTATATATACTGTTATAGTTAGGGTGGTGTTGTTGTGGCGGTGTTGTGATGGTGACGGTGGTGTTATTGTGGTTGTGGTGATGGTGTTGTCGTGATCTGTTGTTATAGTATTATGGTTAGGATGATCGTGGTATTGTGGTGATAGTGGTGGTGTTGTGCTGTTGATGGTAGAAAGAGACGATGAATAGTAATTTACTTATATGTTTTTATATGGACTTACATTGACTTGTAAGTACTTTATAAATTCAAAAGAACATAGCCTCACTAAAAAGTCAACGTTTGACCATATTTTGTAGTTTGTGTGGTACAAGCTTGAAATTGCAGGGCCTCTGAGTTACTGAGGGTAGAAGCAGTTGCTATAACAACCTCTTGTATTGTTTGATATTGTGCATCAAGGTAAAACAATGAACATAGATTTGTTCACCCAGTTCGGCCAACTGCCTATGTCTGGGGAGGACTATGCTCCAGTCATCAATTCACTAGTCTCCAAGGTGCTCCGTACAACACAGATTCGACACACGGCCAACCTACGCTATCCAACCTCAATTAGTAGATCACACACAATCAGAACACCCTCTGATTTGTGTCACACACACCTTTACAATTGATTTAACCCAGAATATCTACAACTCTCCTTTCCATACTTAGTCTATTCTAATTAAAAAATCTCACCGTAGGTTACTATAACACACACTTATGCAACTAGTTTGTGCAGGTTCTGTCCGCGTCGCTTCAAAGCCTTCAGCCGAGCGGTTCGAACTCTATCGTGAGTGATCCTGACACCGGGATGCTCCCCCTCACTCAATGACCGCCTGTCACTAGAACAGGCTTTCTGCAGATTGTCCAAGTTCATCCACTCGACAACTCTCCTTTCACCTACCTTGATCAGCACAAGCAAGTCCTTCTCTGAATTCGATTAAGCTCGGATCAGACTCTACAAGTCTTCGATCAGCCTCTGCTTTAACCACTCAGCTCTGCGCTCACGCTCTGCTATCGGTGGTGATCCAATTCTCAACACAGCTCTCTGAGTTTAATCTTCTCTGAATATCGCTATGCACTCTTTCAATAACTGAGGTGCTTGAATTCTGCATTGGATGGATGCTGCTCTACACAAGGCTTCTCAAAATAGGACTCGGACGCCAAGCCCTACTCGGATTAGAAACCTTCCAAAACTTGACTCCTACTTTCTAGGACGCTCACCTATTACGATATTCAATCTGGGCTTGTTGTGGCAGGTAGCAGCACATGGAATATTCTACGACTCCTTCAGGAAGTGTTCATTGCTTTGCGATTTCGAATCTGGACCGATTGTTCTTCGCGCCAAAACTGTTGCTCGGCTGCTACAGCTCCTGTTTGTAGCGAATGCTTGTTCATTGAGCTTGTTCACTCTGGCTGGTTTTGCACCAGCTGCTGTCTTCATACGGACAGTTGTATCATCTTATTTTCAATCTTCACGATACTCTACCGACTTGTTACGAGGCTGGCAGCAACCCTCCTTACATTTTTTTGGGCTGATCCAAGTTGATCGGCATGCTACTGACTGCTCCAAGCTGATCAGCATGCTGCTCCAAGTCTTCATGGTATGCTATAGCATCTTCTGTAGATTGTCTTCAGAAAGCTTCCTCCAGCTTGCTGCAACGGAATGTTATAATATCTTGTTAGATCATCTTGAACTGAATTTATCAATAATGTCACATACTTTAACAAAACCTATTTCATTTTTTAGAACATTAAAATTGAGTGTAACGCACCAAAATACAGTTAAGTAGCGGACGACATTGTGATAGGATGCAGCTCATGTGTGCATAATTAGAAACGTAAGAAACAATACGAGATTAGATTAGAGTTTGCTGGAAGAATTTTTGGGAAGGCTCCCCAAGGCCTTGGCTTTTGCCTTGAGGATAAATTTCTGGGTCTTCCCCGTAGAAGTCTTCGGCAAGTCATGGAAAACGACAGTTTTGGGAGACATGTAATGCGGCAGGTGATCTCGACAGAATCTGATAATCTCCTCCGCAGTGGCGCTACACCCATCTTTAAGTTTTACAAACGCGCAGGGCGTCTCGCCCCAGTGGTCATCCGGCCGGGCAACCACGGCCGCTTCGAGGATCGCCGGATGACTGAATAGAACAGCTTCTACCTCGATGGAGCTGATGTTTTCTCCCCCGGATACGATGATGTCTTTTGACCGATCCTTCAGCTCGATGTAACTGTCTGCGTGTTTCACCGCCAGGTCCCCGGTTCTGAACCAGCCCTCTTTAAAAGCCTCCTCCGTCGCGCTCCGAGCTTTTAAGTATCCGCTCATAACCGCATTGCCGCGGAACATGACCTCCCCGACCGTGGTTGCATCCGGCGGGACAGGTTTCATGGTGGCCGGATCCTTAACGTCCACCTCCTCCATACACACATGATGCAAGCCCTGACGAGACTTGATTTTAGCTTGATCTTCGCGAGGCAGAGAGTTCCACTCCGGCTTCCATGTGCAGACCGTCCCCGGGCCGTAGGTTTCCGTCAATCCATATGAATGAGTTACGGAGAATCCGAGCTCTTCCATCTTGAATAAAACGTGGGGAGGCGGAGGAGCGCCGCCGGTGGTCACGGTCACTTTGCCGGGCAGAGGCTTTCGCTCTTCGGTTAAAGCATTTACCAAAGTGTTCAGAATCGTAGGTGCTCCGCCCATATGCGTCACGCCGTGCTCAGCAATGCTGTTGAATACGACCTTGGCCGTGACGGTTCTGATGCAGATATTTGTGCCGCCTTGAGCCGCCACGCCCCAAGTGAAGCACCATCCGTTGCAATGGAACATAGGGACGGTCCACAGGTAGACCGGAGTTAAGCCCATCTCGTTGATTAGAACGGTCGATAAGGAATTCAGGTAGGCGCCTCTGTGGCTGTAAACAACACCTTTGGGACTTGAGGTGGTGCCGGAAGTATAGTTGAGTGATATTGGATCACATTCATCTTTTGGCCGGACCACATTGAATTCCAGCTTGCCGGTGTTTAGAAAACTTTCATATTCCAGGATTCCGGCAGGACAGCTGATTAAGGTAGTATGTGGCTGCTGAGGGTCAATTTCCGGTATTAGAACCATGACCGGAACCTTAAATCCTTTGCCTGATAATATTTCCAATGCTCCTTGGATGATGCTGATGAACTGGTAATCCACAAAGACCACCTTGGCCTCGGAATGCCGGAGGAGAACGGAAACCATTGCAGAATCTTGACGGATGTTGAGGGTGCATAGGACTGCTCCGGCCATGGGAACCCCAAAGTGGAGCTCATACATTGCAGGAATGTTGGGGGCCAGCGCTGCAACCTGTTCAAAATAGCATCCACAATCCTCAGCTAAATCTGAATTACCCCAAATCAGCAAATATAACACTCTAATTTGTTCCAGCCACACATGTTTATGATCGATTAATAAGTAAGTCTACTGATCGTTAGCCCAATCTTATTTATAACAGTTCGAATCGACCTTTCTGATCCGATATTTTCAACATATGCTCAATCAGATCAAGCATAGAATCTCAACCAAAATCCCAAACAAGGAAGGACAGAAACAGCAACAAACCAGGCAACAAATGAATCGAGCAAGAAGGGAAACATCACAAACAACATGAACCCTAACCCTAACAAATCGAGACTGACCACATCTCCAGGAGAGACGCCCAGAGAGCTGAGAGCAGAAGCCAATCTGACAGACCTCTGATGAGTCTCCCCCCAAGTGAACCTCACACTCCCATAAACAATCGAAACCCTTTCTTTATACACCAGAGCTGACCTCTCCAGGAAGCTGATCGGTGTCAAAGGGACGTAGTTCGCCGCACACTTCACTGTTCCATCCATCGTTGCAAAACTTGACAGCACAGCCGAGCAGCGTGGATTCGAGAAAGATCAAATCTTTACTTATAACCCAATTTGTCTTCTTTCATCTCTAACTGCAAAATGGGCGATGTGACTTGTCGTCCTGATTGCATCTCGTCTGCTTGCTGGCGCGTGGTATATACAAAAGCAGATTTTTGTGCTGATTTTAGGGTTGATTACCATTTATGAAAATGAATTGCGACCGTTGGATTGGAGAATGCGATGCTCTCTTGTTTCAGAAAAATTCAAACAGGCACGGAAGAAGTCAACGACAGATGGATGCGCAAGGTGAGATTTTGACACCTCTGTCGTGTTTCTCGTCGTTTCGGGTGTTTGAATTGTATGATTGATTGTTGTTTTGAAGAGTTTGAAATGTCTACGATGAAGTTCAACCGCAGACCGCTGCTGGCGAAGTCGCCGGTTCGTACTCGTCCGCGCCCAGTGCTCCGATCTACGACATCCATGTCGGTTCAAACTGCACCGGGCGAGGCTTGGAAAGTTTGAATCTTGAGCCTAGGGTTTATGGATTTTGAGTAAAATTTTGATTCTAGGGTTTTGTTGATATATGAATTTTGAGTAATTGTGTTTTGGTTTCAGGATTTCTGACTTGGCTGTTGAGATGGATCCCCGGCCAGAATTTCGTTCAATCTCCTGCGAGGAGATGCGAGCATTGACCAGCAACATTGAGACTGCGATAAGAAGACTGAGCCCCGTGGGAGCCCTTTGTTTCTGTGATTTGTAGTCTGCTAGAAGGATGGAGAGGCTGAAGAGAAAGCTGGGGATTGAAATGGAGGATGAGAGTTTTAAAGTAGTAAGGATAATAAGAAGCCATGAGCTTTGATAAGTCATATGGGCAGGAGAAGATTTGAGAGTTTAGTTGAATAGGATTCTGAATGAATTTTATGGGAAAAGACTCATGAGTGTAACAAAAGGTGTCCCTGTACCAGGTCAATAACAGATAAAATCCTATTCAATATGTGATGTTGTACATGGTCTAGGCTAAGAATGAGATAGGTTGAGTTGGCAACATGGAAACACTTTGTAATCTTCCTAACTTTATTGTCCGTCTCTACACTGCACATTCTCAAGAATCACTAAGAAACTCCGTCACTACACTGCTCTGTCCTGTCCTGTTTGGTTCCCAGGGTTCGTGCTCCATATGAAATGGAATCTACTGCTACCACCTAATATAGTGTCATTTACCTGATTCAGGTTGTCGTGGTCTTGGCATCTCCATGCTAGCCTCCTTACCATTCATATTCGAAGATTTCTGTGTAGGAGGGCAGGTGGTCGGGATGACGGGTCTTAAATTTCCATCCACTTCATAAACTGGGAATTTTGGGCTTTCATATGCAAATTGTGAGGGATCAAACTCCACCCCAGGGCCAAGAGATTGTTTAATTTTCTTCAAAGCAATATTCCATGCCACCGGACCTAGGCCAGCAGCAAAGCGAGCTAAGCTACATGGATATACATGTTGTTCCGTCATTCCTACTCCTACCTGTTTCCAAACAATTTCACATGATACATCAAATGAGTCAAATGAGGTACACAAACATAAATCATCATAATGTAATAACCACTAAAGAACACATACCGGCAGAAGTCTTTTTGGTTCTGTCATCAGCATATTTATCGTTGACAGCTCAGCACTTACCACTGGCTGCCTGTAGGTCTCTCTGCGAGATTCATCAACAACCACTGGTTTCTTTCCATATGGAGTCTTAAGAATGGATGCTGCAAGAGAAAAGTGGTTTAACATAGTTAACCTCAGCAACGAAAGATGATCAAAGATTTATAGCATATAACATCATGTGGAAAGGCAGTCATAAGTAGAAATTTGAAAGTCTGGAAAAATCATGTCATACCTGGAAATTCAGTGTTCCACTCTTGCAAGCCTATATTCGAGGGTTCATCAGTGCCCATGAGCAGCGTTTCACCAGTTACAAACTTGTTTGAACTCAGACCTTTCCTGAGGTTATAGATTTTAGAGTTCTCGGAAGCGGAACCAACAGCTGCACTTGGAGAATCAGAACTAGGAACATGCATGACAGCTTGCTCAGGAGACTTTTCAACAGTTCTAGGAGGTCTGCCCCTTCTAATGATTCGAGGTTGAGGTTCACCGTCTTCGCCTTTTTGTCTCAAGTTATCAAAGTCTCTTTTGGCCAGCTCTTGTATGGTCCTCGCCTAAATTAGAAGACGTTTTGGATATATATTCAAGAAGTTCAGGGAAATCATTAAAGAAGATTAAACTAATGTCTGCCTTCAACATCATAGTAGAGATACCTTCCGAAAATAGACAGTGCTAGGTGAATTGTACTGCATAGCATTACTGCATATCAAGAAAACGTCTTCCTGCATGAGTGAAAATGTGACAGGCACATTAGTGATCCAGTACACACAAAACGAGATATCCACACTTTTCTTTTTAAAACACATCAAAGGATATTTCAGATTCTGCCAATCAGTCAGTATGAGATATCCTATAGATGCTTCGCGCCTAGTGGAATGACAAATACTACAACAAAATCATCTTCTCATATCATGATAAAACACGTAGAGGAAAAACATAACCTACACATCAAGCTATTCCATCAGCCAGTAAATTTTATGAATAATAAACACATGCCATCTTTGTTTGCAGCATTTATAGAGCAAAAGCCACAGGTTATATTCATTCTCTATATTAAATGCATCAGATGATTAAGTTTGCATACAACGAGTTCCATACGTCACACAACATAACATTAAACCAGCATGAACCACAGCAAAATGGGGTTGATTTACACAAAATTAACATGGAAGTCGTTTACATTGCGCGAACGGGATGATTATATTTAGTACAGTGATCTCGGTACGTAAAGTTACAATTTTGATTTCCATTGTTTAACCTGTAAACTAGAATTAAGATCAGTATCTACAGATTCTGCAAGAACCATCAAATCTAGTTTAAAAAACAAGCAAGATTGCACACTTAATTTGCAGTCAAGGAATGTGGCAGACATGAACATGACAGAGGAAAGACTCTACAGAGCTTGAAACGGTGATGCCCAGTTAGGACCGCTCATGCTCAATCCAGCAATAGATCCGTTGCACGAAGTGCCCTCCTTATAAACTGTTTATTTCAGTAATTTAAAGAGAACAACCTTTTCTGCCATTTCGTCTACACTTATAGGGAAGACAAAATGAGAAGTTGCAATCAAAAATCTAAAAGATGATAAAACTGATATTCTATTCGACAGCACCCTCCACCAGAAACAAGAAAACTACCTCGAATTGTTCCAGAGTTTGATACAATCCATCGTCAAGCTTTTTTCTCACTGTAGAAAAATCCATAGGGTTCTCAATGATTTCATGATAGTCCGGGAGCTGCATCAATGAAAAGGGTCATATATTACATTAACAACTAAAGGTAGCATTCAAGTAAAAGATAGATAAACTAATGCACAATTTCTCAATGATCACCTCTTCAGGATCCACTGGCTCAGAGAAAACACCATGAGTATCCTTCCTGCAAGAAATTAACACATACCCATCATTAAAATTTCACCCAACTCCCATATAAAGTTAAAAGCTAACAAGTAGTAAACACCCACTTCTGGAGCCTATCTAGAATGAACAATATGGTCTTCCTGTCTGGCAAGGCCGTTGTAGGGCCAGATCCTTCTTCCAACACTGTCCACACAAGCATCACATAACTGAGCACACAGCATACTGCTAAAAACATGACACACCACCAATAACCATCAAAATTTCACTTTGATAAAGGAATTGAACCTCTGCTTGCAGCATCCATCTCTTTTGAAACATTACCACTCCTATCCTGCAAGTAGCAGCATTCACAATAAAACCAAATCAAGACCCACAACCATTACCGCATAAAACCTCAACCAAATACCCCAATAACCATAAAACAACCTACCTGAACCCAGGTACAAGTATGTCTACATAATGAAAAGAACAACAGCAACACAAGATTTCTGCCATTAATTACAGACAGTTTGGAACTTTTGTCCACTTGAGGGTCCATTCATGGTCAGATTCCAGACCAAATAATAAGAACAATAGATCAATATTAATGGATAATATTCCTTATCAAATCAAAAACCAGAGTGTGTAACAACTGAAACGAAACTCATCTTGCCAAAACCCACAACAATGTCCTCCTTTAACCCATTAACATATATGGATAGATAAGGTGTAGGTATAAACAAAAAGTGGCCCAGGTCAAACCATCCAACTTTTTCTCCTCAATCCCAATCCCTCAAAAGTCGGAAATTCCCCGCCACTACAGATGGCAACCAACCCTAACCAGACTGCGAACATATAAATCTCCTCTTTCAAATAAATGCGCCATTTATCTCCGACAGATCTAAAAATAATAAACATAAAAAATCAAGCAATTAAATGCGCCAAAATCCATCAAAATTCACCTTTGCTTCCGATCCAGCTCCGTCGCCGATTCTGTCCATCAAAACCTCCACCTTCTCTCCGTTCGATCGAGACACCAAAGCCTCCGACGATCGCGAATTCTGGACACTAACCGGCTGCGACTTCAACCGCTGCACGAGCCTCTGCTTCTTCAACTCCCGCTCGTCGTCCTCCTCCCCCTCCTCATCATCATCACCTTCAATGTTCTCCAGAGCCGACCAGACTCCGTCGAGAATCGGCTTCGAGCGGGTTGATCGGCGAATGCTGGAATCTGTGAAGACTGAATTAGGGGTTTTGGAATTGAGCGGCGCCGAGTCGTTAGTTTTCTTTTTCACATTTGACGGCGGCGAACCTGGGGATACGTGTGCACTGGCCTTCTTCTTCTTCGCCGCCGTCGTCGGCGGCGTTTCTGCTGCCTTTACCATTTTCTCGGCTCAACAGTGAAAATGCGTTCCTTGCTTCTTCTTCTTCGAATTTTCTCTCTCCAAACATGGCGTTAGGAAATCGAGTTGGGTTTCTTATAGCATGTCAAAGTCCACTGGGCCTAATGGGCTTATTAGCTATTCAGCCCATTTACAGGCCCAATAAAAACACACTAGTGCTTAGCCCAACTAAAAAACCGCTTGGCGGCTCTTTTCAAAATCAGTCATCGATCGTCTTCTCGGCACGTCCAAGGCCTAATCCTTCTCGCCAGAAGCCCTAATTCGATCGTTACGAAGCACCAGCCTGATCCGCCCCTGTCGTTGCCCGCTCGTCGGATTCGGCTGCTTGATCGACCATGAAAGGAGCGAAAATCCAAGACCGCTTCAGATAACAGGTGAGTCGTTCACAACTAGGTTTTTTTCCCGAGCTTTGTGGATTTTTCAGATACTTCAGCGTTTTGTGGTTTTGGATTGTGCGATGTTAAATCTGTTGACTTTGAGTTTTATTCTGAGATTTTTGAATTGGTGTGTGTGGTGAAAAAGTATACTTTCTGTGAAGCAGGGAGGTGCGGCGAAAGGTGTGGGGAAGACGAAGAAGGAGAAGCCGGCTAAGGATCCGAACAAGCCGAAGAGGCCTGCGTAGTGTCCTAGTGCTTGCATCTGTGATGTTGTAGACGAATTATTTTGCAAAGCACAAAATAACGGAACAAATGATTTTATTGCTTTTCAGAAAGTTTGTGTGTACAATCTCTAGAGTCCCTCTGATTCTACTACATAACAGTTCTGATTTGAGTTGCGTAAGTAAGGGTCGCGATGACTTGGTCTCACTTGACGCTTGACACTTCTTGAAGAAAGTTCAGCAAACGGTACAATTTGCGTACTTGTTGTTTGCAATGTTGCTTTCCTCAGAGAAGTCTTCTTGTCTAGGGTTTCTGGATCTCCTCAAATGAATCATGAATTCTCTATTTATAGAGAATTTACTGGGCTCGAATACTGGGCCTCATTTGTGGGCTTTTAGTAAGTTTTGGCCCATTAATCACTTATGACCCAAATGATTATTTAATTTGTCGGGTCCGGCCCATACTTCATTTAAAATAACTAAATTGAATTAAAAAAGTTACATTAATTCAAAATAATCATTTTAAACTAGTTTTAAGCATTGTAATAAATTTTTAATGCCTACAAATTGCCCCCTCAGGACCAGGTCACGCGTGCCATTTGAATGAGTGCTTTCGCGTGGTGTGGTTCTGAGTCATTGTGGGTTCATTTAGAAGTTAGAGAGCATCAAACTTGTCGTATGAATACTCGATTTCATTTGAGTTAACCTGGTGTTATCCAACTTGTCGGTTGACTTGAATTTGTGTGAGCATTCGCTAGTTACGGGATCGCCCACGTTGTCATTGTCGCCAATAGAGGTCTTTTTACCGTGAAAGAGCACACCAACAACTATTTTTTTTTTTTTTTTTTTTTAAGTCCTGACTGTATGCGTCTTATTCTCAACAGATGATCAGAGGAGTGAAGGTGCGATAGCAAGGCCCAAGAGTCCTACAAACCCTAACCGACACAACCTGCCCAATCTAACTGAACAAATCATACAGCTGCGAGTCCGTCACGTTCGAGTCCAAATCCCCAACGTACAACGGCGTCGTCATAAACGGCGCCGGAGCCTGAACCACACCAGCCCCAGCCGTCCCACTCAATCCATTCCCTCCTGAAACCTGCACCTGCTGCTGCCTCTGAATCTTAGCCATATCCTTCAAAACCAACACCGCAAGCTTCCTCCAACAAAAACTTCCGAAATCCCTCGGATCTGTAGACCTGTTCGATTGTTTGAACACAACAAAAAGCGGCCGAGTTTGACACCAAAGACTCTTTTTTATCTTTTCTTTCTTTTCGGAGAAAGATTATAGTTCGGAAACGGATAGAGTCGCCGGGGATTCAATCGAAATCGCCGGAGAAGAAAAGAAATTTTCTGAGATAATTTAATTTACTCCTTTTTTTTTTTTTTGGCAGAGACGAACACCGCCCGCGCCAGTGCCATTCATCTCCTTCGGTGGCTGGTAGTATAGCTTCTTTATATGTAATATTGGGAGCTTGTGTAGGTCAGTAATTTTCTTCCACTAGTTGGTATATGTTCAAGTTCCTGGTGTAGTCTTCAGAAAACTCTTGTTCAGGTTCCACGGGTTGTTAAAGCAACACAATTAGCTGCTTCTGAGTTTTTTTTTTTCTTTTTCATATGGCTGCTACTAGTTTCTTTCAATCTATTTGAGATGGCATAGTACACAATTGATCCAACAGCGGTACTGAAGAAACTTGAGTTGAAACTCAAGCTGCCCCTGCGAAACTGTATCCTGTAAGGTTGATTCAGGCATCATGCACCTCTGTACAACAGCTGGACAATTGTCTTGATTTGATTTCTGTTTTTGATTTGATTTCCTTGTTTCTTTGTCAACCCGTTTTATTTTTTGATAATGATCACATATTTAAATATCTTCTGATTTGATTATATCTTTTCAATTTTGAATATTTCCGTCGAATTAGGAAACCTCAACTCATATAAATAGTTGGGCTCGCGTTAGGGTTTTCCATTCGATATTATAGTCTGCTGCAGACGAAGACTGTTTATTCCTTGTGAGTCTACATAGGCTTTGGCTCGTCTTGTTTGGTGTTCTGCTGCATTTTTTTTTTGTTTATTATCATATATTTTTTTTTACACTATCTCTGTGGATGCAGGTTCCGCCGCTTTGTCACCGCGTATTGACCTCCTTCGTTCGCTGCGCTTTTGTGTTCAGGTTAATCCTCTTCAGGTTATTTTCTTCTTCAAAACTTGATTATCAATTCTCCTCACAGTTTCAAGCTCTGAAGTGGGCCTAGCATTCTTTTCTCCAGCCTCCCATGAATATGTATTAGTTCCATTGCTCATCTCAGAACTCCTGGAACCAAATTTTAGAGTTCCCTCCTCACTGCTTGTATCTTTATGGATGTTTTCTCCAGCGCATGGATGTTTCCTAGTGTCAACAAGACCGAGTTGATCTTTATTTGCTGCATGTAATCTAACAGCCAATAATTTGTTCTCCTTTGCTAACGCAAGCAACTGTTCATGGAGACGGCCTCTTTCCATAGCTAGTTGCATAACCAAGCTTGTTATGACTTTAGACTGCATCTCAATGTTCTTAGCGGATTCAATTTTTATTTTGTTAGTTTCTTGTTCCGATGCCTCCAGCATCTCCAATTTGTTCCCAAGGAAACTCACTTCCTCGTTTAATTCAGCATTAGATTCAGATAACACAAGACCCTTTGCCTCCGCACCATCAGCACGTCATTCAACATTTAAAATATTTGCCTTAAGATCCTGTATTAGATTCTCCATATCCCAAGTCATAGAGTTTAACATGGTCTGATTCTCCTGACTAGCTTCCATGGTGACCAATATATGTTGTAGCTTAAGATCAAGGTCTTCCAACTGATTATCCATAGATTTTTTTTTTTTTTTTTTTTTTGATACGGCTGCTGTCTTTGAACCGATTCAGCTCTTCAACGGTACCTCTGATTTGTGCAAGTTCACGGTCCATGTTTTGCATATAACTGCTACTCTTTACCCTCTTGGTGATAAGTCAGCGGGATTTGGTTGACATCATCGTTCAGTAGCTTATTTAGCTCTTTAACTGTATGCGTGATCACCTTTATGATAAATATTATGTTTGTATCGGTATGCTTTGCTTTTATTTGTATTGGGCAGAAAGGTGATCTTGAAGCAGCGACAATCACACTGGGGCGGTTGGGAACCCAGCTGCTGTTATAGCGGCGGTAATCCCAACAGTAGTTTCAGTGGGGTTGTTGTCTGATGATAATCATACTGGGACGATTGGGAACCCAGCTGCTTTTACAGCGGCGGTAATCCCAACAGTAGTTTCAGTGTTGGTTATCGTCTGATGATAACCATACTTGGACGGTTCGGAACCCAGTTGCTTTTACAGCGGCGGTAATCCCAACAGTAGTCTGAGTGTTGGTTATCGTTCGATGATAACCATACTTGGACGGTTCGGAACCCAGTTGCTTTTACAGCGGCGGTAATCCCAACAGTAGTCTGAGTCACTTCAGCTGAAGTTAGAGAATTTGATTTCTGTGCAGAGTACTTCTCAGGAGGAGATTGCCAGTCTGAAAAGGATGGAGGACATGCTCGAAGAGAGGAGAGAGAGTCTCGATGTCGCGATACGTTAAATTCCACATATGCTTTTATTTGTGACTTCATTTTTTTTTTGAAAATTTTTTTTTATTTTTTTTTAGCCGTTCACAGTTTAAACTCTTGCTGGCCAGGAGTTACAATTTTTTTTTTTTTTGTTGTGGCTGTACTTGTTTCATTTCCAAGCTGCCTACGTACTTGCATTACAATTTGCAAGATCAAGCCAACGTAGTTCCTTATTACGCAGTTTATACTCTTGCTTAGGAGTTACAAAATTTTTTTCTGTGTAGATTCAGGCATAGTACCGCTTCAAAAACTTTCCGTTGATTGGGCCAATACACAATCCATCTTGATCTACAATCTTGTAGGCACCGTTTGTGTAGACTTCTTTCACTACATATGGACCATCCCATTTTGACTTGAATTTACTTCCCGTCTTGTGCGAGGTGATGATTGGTCTTCTGACTGCCAAAACCAAGTCACCTGCTTGAAAAGAGCGAGGACGCACTTTTTTGTTAAACGCACGTGAGAGTCTTGCTTGATAACATTGTAAACTTTGTTGTGCTTGTAGTCTTTTTTCGTCAAGAGCTTCCAACTCTGCTAACCGTAGCTGGTCATTTTCATCACAAGTCAGTCCTTCTTGAATAGCGATGCGCATGGATGGAATTTGAAGCTCCAAGGGCAACACAGCTTCTACTCCGTACACCAAAGCATACGGGGTTGCTTGAGTAGGTGTCTTGTACGTTGTTCGGTATGCCCATAGCGCTTCACCAATTTTTTCGTGCCAATCACGTTTTGACTTTGTCACTACTTTTCTCAACAGGTTGCACAATGTCTTGTTAAAAGCTTCAGCCAAACCATTCGCAGGCGCGTTATACATTGATGATTTGTACTGTTTAAATGTGAACTTTTCGCATAAACTTGTCACTAGCTTGTTGAAGAAAGGTTTTCCATTGTCCGTTATGATTCGTTGTGGCACGCCATACCGGTAGATGATTTGTGTCCGGATAAAGTCAGCGACATTTTCTTTCTTAACTTCGCGTAGTGTAATTGCTTCTGCCCATTTAGAGAAGTAGTCTGTAGCAGCAAGGATGTATGCATGTCCATTAGAGGCTTTTGGAGTAATTGGTCCTACCACATCAAGTCCCCATGCTTCGAATGGCCATGATGAAATTGTGGGGTGTAATGGCTCTGGTGGTTGGTGTATGAAGTTCGCATTAAATTGACATGCATCACATTTCTTCGCAAAGTCCATGCAATCTTGCACCATGCTAGGCCAGTAGTATCCCATTCTTTTTATGCGATCATAAAGTTTTGGACCTGATTGATGAGCGCCGCAGACTCCAGCGTGGGCTTCTTGCATAGCCTCCG
Organism: Umbilicus rupestris; assembly: GCA_963678935.1. Taxonomy (NCBI): domain Eukaryota; kingdom Viridiplantae; phylum Streptophyta; class Magnoliopsida; order Saxifragales; family Crassulaceae; genus Umbilicus; species Umbilicus rupestris. The sequence goes on from OY787619.1 coordinate 12,278,255, forward strand.
TCGCCTCTTCTTCTCCTAGGCACCTTAGCCATTGTCCAAGAAAAGACCGTCTGTAGAGCGTTTCTTTGTAATGTATAAACTTGGGAGCGCGTCGACGTATCTCTATCTTGTGTTTTGGATCATCGGGCAATATCTGATTATCCAAGAAGTTAATAATAGGTTGGCGCCAATCGTCTTTGTTTACCTCATAAGCACAGACCGTATTAGTCGTCTCTAAATCGTCGCACTCTTCGAATGGTGGTACGACCCAACGATTGCAAACTGGAATGGACATGGTCTCTTCTGCCCCCAGTGCCAAGTTGGCTGCAAGATTTGCAAGCGCGTCGGCCAACTTATTGGCACTCCTCTGAACATGTCCTAAGTTGATTGAATCGAACATGTTAAGCATCCGGGTCGCATTTTTGTGAAAAGGGATTAAGTCTTCCTTTTTTACTTCGTAGTCGTTGAGAATTTGATTAATCACGAGTTGTGAGTCCCCATAGATATCCATGTCTTTGATGCCTATCTCACGTGCCATTTGGAGTCCCAGTAGAAGAGCTTGATATTCCGCCGCATTATTTGAACACAACTGAGTCAGTGTAAATGAGTATGGGAGAAGATGATTTCCTGGAGATATAAAAACAACTCCTGCTCCTGCTCCTGCTCCATCACGTCTCGCAGCCCCATCAAAATACATTTGCCATGGTGGTAGAATATCAATGTAGAACACTCTTTCACCAGGAAGATCAACGGACAGCTCCCATTCAGCTGGAACAGGATGATCGGCAAAGAAATCTGCTATTGCTTGGCCTTTGGTTGCTTTTTGAGGAACAAATATTAAGTCATGCTGCTTGAGGAGCATTGCCCATTTTGCCAATCGACCGGAGAGGACAGGCTTCGAAAGTATGTATTTAATTGGGTCAGCCCTAGAAACCACGTGTACTGTATGTGCTTGCATGTAGTGTCTCAACTTTTGAACAGCAAATACTAGCGCAAGACATATCTTTTCAATGGGGGAATAATTCAGCTCAGCTCCGATTAGAGTTCGACTCAAATAATACAAAGCCGTTTCTTTACGCTCGGTATTCTCTTGAGCACACATTGCCCCCAACGATCTTTCTTGTGCATCGATATAAAGAATTAGAGGTTTTCCCGGAATTGGTGCCCCCAGTACTGGTGCAGATGACAAGTACTTCTTTATGCTATCAAAAGCCTTGCGACACTTATCATCCCAATGCAATGGAGCATCCTTTTTCATTAAGTGACTAAAGGGTTGACAACGTTCTGCGAGGTTAGAGATGAACCTTCAAATGTAAGCAAGACGCCCTTGCAAGCCGCGCAGTTCTTTCAAATTTTTTGGTGCGGGCATTTCTTGGATGGCTTTGATTTTTTTTTGGTCGATTTCGATGCCTCTGTGTGTAACCACAAATCCTAAGAATTTTCCAGAAGTTACGCCAAATGCACATTTAAGTGGATTCATCTTTAGTTGATATTTTCGGAGTCTTTCGAACACTAAACGAAGGTCCCCAATGTGATTTTTTCTTTCTTTTGATTTAACGACCACATCATCAACGTAGCACTCTATCTTCTTGTGCATCATATCTTCGAACATTCTTTGCATTGCACGTTGATATGTGGCACCAGCATTTTTTAATCCAAAAGGCATAACTTTATAGCAAAAGATCCCTTTTGGAGTGCGGAAAGCAGTTGCTTCTTGATCTTCAGGCGCCATGTGTATTTGGTTGTATCCTGCCGTACAATCCATGAAAGAAAGTGCTTCATGTCCGGTTGTGGCATCAATCATGAGTTCTGTGACAGGTAATGGGAAATCATCCTTTGGACATGCTTCATTGAGATCTCGAAAGTCAACACATACACGCAAGTCCATTCTTCTTTCTGACAGGGACAATGTTTGCAATCCATGTTGGATATTTAACTTCACGAATAAAACCAGCATCAATGAGTTTGTTGACTTCCTTTTCAATTTCAGGAACTAACTCTGGCCTGAATCGTCGTTGAGATTGTTTCTTAGGATTAGTGCCCTTCTTAATCGCTAGCCGATGGACTGCTACATTCGGATTAAGCCCCGGCATCTCTGTGTAGTTCCAAGAAAACACATCTTTATACTCAGCTAGTAGCGCGTGATATTCGTGTTCTTCCTGCTCAGTAAGCAAGGCACTCACGTAGATGGGTCGTGGATCTTCTGAAGTTCCAAGATCTAACTCTTTCAGGTCATCTACTGTGGACTGCCCCCCGTCTTCAAGTGTGTTCGGAGCTTGATCAGCCTCTATTTCCTTATTGTCATCATCTACTTCTTCAACTGTAATGTGATAGATTGTTACTACTTCACCTTCATCACTATCTTGTTTTTCGGCCCATTCTTCTGGCGTTCTCAAGCGGTTGAATACCGAACTCGTGGAGCTATGTAATCGTTTAAAAACTGTCCGCTCGTGATCATGAAGACCATCAGATGGGTCGTTATTAGTTCCTGTACTCTGCTTGCCTAATCTGTTGAAAACGGAAGAGCGATCTCTTATGAGAGTATTTTGTCGACTTCTTCTGCGATCTGGTGTATTCATTCTGTCAAAAACAGAAGGTCGTGCTCTGGTGACAGGTGGCCTTATTCTATCAAAGACAGAACTTGCCTGTGGTCGCAAGTTAGTTTCCTCGTTCTCCTCAATTTCTTCTGTCGTAATGTACAGAGCTGAAGATGTGCCTTTCCCACGACGAGCAGAAATCTTCACGGGCGGTGGAAGTTCGTACCCCAGACCGGCTTGTTTAGGAGTTGTTCCTTGTATTTGACCGATTGTGTAAGTATGAGGTTTGATCATGTTTCCAAGTGGAGACGGATTTTTGAAATCGTACCCGGACTTCTCCATTAACTTGTATGCGTTGGAATCAAATCTACCTTCCAACTCTTGCTCTCTTTCCAATGATTCGTTAGATGAAAAAACACATCCTGTCGGAGGAGGATTTACAAATTGTGCTCGACCTGAGCTGGGTAAAGGGATCACAACTTTTTCCACCCACTCCTGCTTCACATTCTTCTTAATTTTTTTCTCCTCCCCGGGCTTGGTTGTAGAACTTTGGCATTCCGCGAAAGGACTCTCTCCTTTCTTACGTCGAGATTGCGGAATGTAACGCAAGACTGGAGGTGTAGTCTTGGGCATTAAATCTTATTTGTTAACAACTGTTGAGGGATCTAGCTTTCGGGTTGTCTCTGGTTGATCTGTTTGTACCGCTTTTAGCTGTGCGTCGACTGTAGACGTATTAGGTTTGAAGACACTCTCCTTCTTTTTATTCCCTTTTCCGGTCGAAGAGATAATAGAGGGTAACAACTCACTTGAAGTTCCCTCTTCTTCAAAGAATTTGGCGTCTGCATAGAATGAATCGGCTTTAGTGAATGGTTTGACATCTCCATTTATTTTTCTCACACCTCCGCGATAGTACTTCAAACACTGGTGCAAGGTTGAAGCAACAATTCCGTTTTCATGCATTCATGGGCGACCGAGTAACAATTTGAATGATGTTCTTGATTCTATGACATGAAACAAAGTGTTCGAAGATAGTTCGTCCATAGTGAGGTTCACGCGGATCATACCAATCGCGCGCTCGCCATTCAGGTTGAAGCCATGAATCACCATGCGACTATTCGAGAGTTCATCAGTTGTGATTCCCAATTCATTCATTGTTGCTTTTGGCATAAGATTTACACCAGAGCCTCCATCTACAAGGATTCTGCTTATCCTTTGTTTTCTGTTGTAACCAGATACGTATAAAGGTCTGTTATGGGGTTTAGACCCAAGGAAAAGATCTTCATCAGAGAATGTCAAAGCAGTATGACATGAAATGCATTTGATCAAACTCTCCACTGATTCCTCTCCGTCTTTGACCTTATCGTCACATCTTTTGGAGTTTTGGCTTGTATCCACCTGTTGTTGTATCTTGTCAGGTAGTTGGAGGATTTGTTCACCGAGGTTAGGTTGTGGTGGTATCATGGTGGTTGAAGTCTGACTCTCCCGTACTTCATTCTCCTTGTCACCTCCATCGGTTGTCATAGAAATAGTGTTGACGATAACTTTTTCTAAGTAACCTTCTGGAAAGAAATCTTTCAAAGTAATAGGGATTGGTAGATTTTGCTTCAGAAGATTCGTCGGTAAGATATCTTGCCTTACTACTTTCCTTGGTTTCTTCTTTCCTTTTTGGTGATACAACCTCTTTCTGGTATTCTGCTTTCTTTTACGGAGATCAGGTTGCGACTGAATGTTTACCCGCTTCTTTGATTTTTTTTGTATTACAACGGTCCATCCTTCATCATCCTCGTCTGTGTTTTGCACATTTTGCGGTGCATTATCACAAACCTTCTTTTCTGATTCTGACAACATTGGCTGCCTTTGAATCCATACTTCTGTTGGTTTGAAGCTTCCAAATCGAATGTTGCTTTTATACCAAAACTGTGATTCCTGAAGAGAATTTTTGTATGTAGTCACTGCTGTATGATTTGTTTCCACAGCTTCATCGACATCTAGCAGTATTTTCCCTTCCTTAGCTAGCCTCATTATCAACTCTTTCAGTGTTATGCAATTTTCGATATTGTGACTTACCAATCTGTGATAACGGCAATACTTAGGATTATTAGTTTGGTTTGCTTCATCAGGCTGCTTTGGTTCGGGCAACTGGATCACATTATTCCCTAGCAGATCATCTAGCATTCCTGACAAGTCTGAATCAGGAAAGAGGTATTTCTTAGCCTGCAACTCTTTTAGTGTCGGCTTGTCGCGCCTAAGGTCATTTGTAGCAAATCTCTTCTTATCTTCCTTAGGTTTCCCTGATATCTTTATTGGAGCGTTGCTACTGTTGATAGCCATGGCCTCTTTAGAAGTGCTTTTCACAGTCTTGTCCATCTTCTTAAATTCCTTCTTTTCGACAGGCGGCTTAGAATAGGATGCACGACTCTTTTCGTGTCCTTTCACTGTAATTTCCATGTCATGGGCTCGTGTAGCTAGCTCTTGGAAACTTCTGGGTTTGATGCCTTTAAGAATGTACAGAAGCTCCCAACTCATCCCATCTATACACATCTCCACAGCGGAAGTTTCACTTATGCGATCTTTGCATTCAAGACTCAACCCGCACCAACGGTTGATATAGTCCACCACAGGTTCATCTTCCCACTGCTTAGTGTTCGTCAGCTCACTCATGCTGACGACCCGTCTGGTACTGTAGAAGCGATTTAAGAATTCATCTTCCATATGATCCCAGCTATCAATGGATTCTGCCTGTAGATCAGTATACCAATCAAAGGCGAGACTCTTTAGAGAACAGACAAATTGTTTCACCAACAAGTCTCCTTCTGTACCAGCATTGCTGCAAGTTTCTATGAAATGAGCTATATGCTGTTTTGGGTTACCCTTCCCATCAAATTGTTGGAACTTAGGAGGTTGATAACCAAGTGGCATCCGCAACGCATCAATCCTTCTGGTATACGGTTTGCTATAGCGTGAACTACCAGAAGATTCTCCGCCCATTTGACACTTCACCACAGTCGTTATCAATGTTTGTAGTTGTTTCTCATTGAAAATGACACCTTCGTTCTTAACATTGTCTTCCACCACAATCATGCCGGCATTACTGTTATCCAATATGACATCCGGTTCGACTTCTTTGGGTTTCTCCTTTTCAATCAGTCCATTCACCTCTTTCTGAAGTTCTGCTATTTTTTGGTTCTTTTCTTCATTGTCTTTCAAGACTTGTTGGAGCATCTCCTTCATTTCAGCCATTTGTTCCTCTACAGATTTAGCTCCGATTGTCATGACAGTAGCCACATCAAGTTTGTAGACTTCAGCATTCTTTTGCACAACCACCTTCATGTTTGGTGAAGATGTAGTGCTAGCTTTGTCGCCTTCCCTCTTCTTTTGATGTGGAGAGTGAGAGGCAATTATCGCTTTAGCTGCAGCAGCAATAGAGGCAGCAGTGTACATACGCTCACGTGTTGGAACATTTACAGCACGTAAGCTGGTAGCAGCTGCGTTGACAGCAATCTTTCTTGCCATGCCTCTGGTGCAGACACCAACATGTTGCATGTTTGCAGGAGGAGAGTTGTTGAGGAGAGCTACAGCGTAAGTCTGACCTGGAGTGCGTGGACTTGTCGGTTGAGCAGACATTGCAGCAGTGGACTTTTTTGGTTACGATGTAGAGATGAGAGGTAGAGATGTTTCACGTCGGGTTCACCAAAAATTTGTAGACGAATTATTTTGCAAAGCACAAAATAACGGAACAAATGATTTTATTGCTTTTCAGAAAGTTTGTGTGTACAATCTCTAGAGTCCCTCTGATTCTACTACATAACAGTTCTGATTTGAGTTGCGTAAGTAAGGGTCGCGATGACTTGGTCTCACTTGACGCTTGACACTTCTTGAAGAAAGTTCAGCAAACGGTACAATTTGCGTACTTGTTGTTTGCAATGTTGCTTTCCTCAGAGAAGTCTTCTTGTCTAGGGTTTCTGGATCTCCTCAAATGAATCATGAATTCTCTATTTATAGAGAATTTACTGGGCTCGAATACTGGGCCTCATTTGTGGGCTTTTAGTAAGTTTTGGCCCATTAATCACTTATGACCCAAATGATTATTTAATTTGTCGGGTCCGGCCCATACTTCATTTAAAATAACTAAATTGAATTAAAAAAGTTACATTAATTCAAAATAATCATTTTAAACTAGTTTTAAGCATTGTAATAAATTTTTAATGCCTACAGATGTATTTGTACTGATTATAATTATTTCCGCAGACGGCTGTCAATCAGGCTAAAACACTAAGGCCGGTGCAAAGGAAGAACTGCCCGACAAGGCTCTATCAGAGGTTGAAGATGATGAGGGCAGCGACGAGGCCAGTTTTTCTTCTCTTCTGCTCTCTTTTCAGTGTAACTATAATATGTTCAACCGCATCGTTTTCTTAACATTTTCGGTTTATTATTTTCAGGGGGAGGATGATTAGGAAGCAGCTACCCCAAGTTCAAGAATGATCCATGGCTGGTAATTTCTGTCCATGAGTAGCAGGTTCCGGTATTTATCAAACACAGGCAAATAAGCAGTAGACTATATCATACACATGTAGATTTTTTATATATACAGTCTTCATATTTCGCCCTGTTTGATAAATTTACCATTGCAATTAACTAGGAGTTCCTGTTGAGCATGTTCTTATAAACAGTAGATATGAAGAAGATGTTCAAATGAAATTGATCTGAAAATGTTTTTACATCCGCAATAGGGAAAGTCACTCCTAATACATCAGCCTGGTTTGAAATGAAGTATATGAAATTCAAAGTTTTACCTGACATTGCTGTAAATAAATCCTGCTGACATTGATTCAAAGATGCATCACCGCCATTGTTTTAATGATGCAGGAGGAAGAATCCAATTCAGCAGAAATGTGATTCAGCGCAATGTGACTCCAATTTGCCGTGGGACCTGATACGTCGCAGAGAGTTACAAAATCCACAACTTGGCCGATGATTTTGAACATTTCCATCCCGAATATAAAACTTCCATCTGCTACGAACACGGCATTCCAGTCCATGGGAGCGTCAGGGTGCACTGAGGCCAAGCTCCAAGTCCGGTCCATCAGATCCAACTCCCACAGCTTCCTCACCGCTTTGTTCCTCCTCCCTATTTGGCCATCCCCGTCGCACCAAGACACCGATAAAACGAATAAACGGTGGTTGCAAGACACGAGCTTCGGGTAAAAGTCTTGAACATGAGACGGGAAAGATGATGTTTCTATTCCTGCCCAGATGTCCCTTTCTATGTCATATGCCGCAAGCCTGTCTGTTTCTGAATAGACGTAGAACACTCCTTTACAGACGACACCTGAGCAAACAATTCCGAAATTGATCGGCAACCTCTTGATTTCCGCCCATTTATCTGAAACCGGATCATAAATTTCTCCCGAGGCCAGAGGCTCATCCCAGGATCCCGACCCCCCTAGGGCGATCATTAATAATCTTTTACAATCCCTTCCGCCAGACTGATTTACTTTCGGCTTCTGAGACGTTGATTGGTGCCTAGTCCTCGTCGATAGTGAAGTCTCATTTGTGTCGAATGGATTACCATATTGAAGTCTAGAACAGAGTCTATGAGGGTCCTCGTAGATGTCCGAAACCCCGCCCACTCTGGTCCGGTAAAAGGGTCTGCCTTGCTGATTCGGCTTATTCAGGACAGGCACACAGTCGGAACTGACTTTGTAGACTCCTAAAACGGGTGCTGATCGGGCATACTTCATCGGAGCTGCTTTACGCCATGATTTAGTCAAAGGGCTAAACACGCAAACACTCTTGTGCGTCGTAAACGAGCTCTTGTCCACGCTCCCGAAGCTGGCCAAGCTTGAATTGCCACCAACGATGTAAATGTCATCCCCCATACTCGAAACTGAATACGAGAATCTCCCTTTAATAAACCCCGAGTCCAGTTTGTGCCAGTGATTCTGAGATAAATCCAGTGCCTGCACCTCGGCCGAGCAAAGCCCGTTCTTGACCAAACCAAAGATAAATAAAAACGGGCTCTGATGAAACCCATCCTTCCTCGTCTGCATAAATTCCCCAGTGCTAGTCAAGTGCCTCCACCTCTTGCACACAAGTCGTGCATTCATAAGACTCGTCAACGGCAGCCGCGCTAAGCACATCTCCAAAATGTCGTCGGGAAGAAACGAATAATTTCTGTTACTCTCCAGTGTATCTTTGACCTCAGTATCCGCCCTATTATTACATTTCAAGAAAATGTCCTTCACTCCGGAGGTAAAGCAATCCATCTCAGTACCCTCAGGGCCGCATAATGTGAGAAAACCCTTTCCTTCTTCTCCACCACTCGACCTCCTTCTACTCGGATCACAAAACTCAAAGCCGTTAACGGAACAAACCTTGCAGCCCCTCAACCGCCCGTACGAAGGAAGACAGCCTATAGTGACACCATTTTTGCTCCTCCTCAGCATCTCACCAATCTTTCCCACACCACGTCTCGATTCATTGACGGAATTTATCTCCTGTTCTAGAGCTGCCTCCTCAGCAAGCCTATCCCGCAACATTCTTCGCCCCTCTTTCATAGATGAAAAAAATCACAGTGCAGCGGCAAGAGTTCCATACAGCAAATGAAAATGCACATTATCCAGACTGCCAATTCAAGATCCATAAGATCAACCCCTCGGCATTTCCAAGCTTCCCATTCCTGAATCCAACATCAAAGTCACATTCCTTAAATTTTAGTCCACGCACAATGCTCCATTTTTTCCCACACTGTGAGCACAGGGCCACAGGACGCGGATCACAAAAAACCTAAATTGCTGGGTACATAAGAAGCATCAGAATGTGTTGAATCGAAATTCATAAGAACAAATTGGTGGCTAAAGATTCCACATTCACAACAACCCTAATCCCGAAATCTACCAACAGAGTCAACAACCCAGACACAGATCCATCTACAAGACCGAAATCGGCATCCTTCTCACCAACAACAACCCTAAAAAATGACTAGATTCGCATCAGCGTTACCTTACAGCCAAGCCCAGGTTTAGGGCTTTCTTCCTCAAGCCGAGATTCTTCAGACGAATTAGGGCTTCACTCCTTCTGAGCTGAAGTTGTCCTCAACGATTGAAGCCAAGAAAGGAAACAAACTTGTTGCTTAATCGGATAATGGGTGAGTAAATGTTGTCATGGAGATGTTGAATTTTGAGTGTTTTCGAACAAGTTGGGCTCTGAGTTAAAATTCTGAGCTGGATCCATAGAAAGCGACCCTTTATCTCATCGCCTCCATTCCTCGCTTTCTTCCTTTTTTTTAAAAAACTTTTTATTCATTTAATATGCGAAAATGGCAGTGGGGGCAACATTGCCCGTCTCCGAGACCAACCTGGTCGTCCTCTGCCTCGTCATCACTCGCGACTTCGCAGCTCCACGAGTAGGTACAGTTCCTGGTTTTCTTCGTCTTTGATCTATTGAAGTATTGAAATCGGGTGTTGTAAAGGTACAAGATGAGCAGACACAAACCTAGAAAGTTACGAGGAAGCTTTAGACGCGCAAAGGTTTGTGCTTTTCATGGCTGAGGAAGTGGAGGTGGGAAGCTGCGATGACCCATTTACTGAACTCTCTTCCTGTTCCTTTGGGTATGTTTTGGGGACCCTGCTAACCTAGGGTTTCTTTTTTGTGCTTGTTAGAACCTTAAAGTTAGAAATGATTTTGAACAGCTTCTTAGTTCTTACCAGAGCTTGCAGTTTATCATGGTTTGATTTACTTTCTTCTTCTTGCATAGATGCTGCTATCTTTGATTATTAGCGCTTAAAGCGATCATTTTAGGGTGAGTCGATGAGGATTCTCAATTACATACCATAGTCATGTCTCTTGCATTTGGTTGTCTGTTGAAACAAATTGAAGAGAATGATCGAATGGAAAAAAGGGTGGTAGTTATTTTCAGTGGATAGACTCGGATGGTTGTGTAGAGAGATATGGAAAGCACTGCAACCCGTCTAGTTTTCAAAAACTTTGCACTCATCATCAGCTGGATTTGTCTTGCAGTAATCCTCCAAGGGGTCTCCACTTTCTACAACAGGCAATCCAGGCCACTTGGCTGCGACCAAGTGAGCCAAATCCACCACACGCTGGCTGTAAAGATTTGAGTTTCAGTGAGTTTCCGAAATTACATGTATGTACAATTTCATTTTTAGTGAATTGATTAGGTGCTTCGGTTTGAGTCTTTTCTAACCTGTATCCCCATTCATTGTCGTACCAGGCCACCACCTTGACCATATCATCGCCCATGACCATGGTCAAGGACGAGTCAATAGTGGTCGAGACATCAGAGCAACGGAAGTCAACTGAGACTAGTGGGATATCACAGACTGCTAAAATTCCATTCAGTGGACCATCGGCGGCCTTTCTGAAAGCTGAATTGACATCCTCAGCTGTTAGACCTTTCTTCGCTACGTTGATAACAAGGTCAACAACTGATACATTGGGGGTGGGTACTCGAAGGGCAATGCCGTTGAGTTTGCCCTTGAGTTGTGGCAGCACCAAAGACACCGCCTTGGCTGCACCAGTGCTTGTTGGCACTATGTTCAATGCTGCTGCTCTCGCTCTCCTCAAGTCCCTGTGTGAAGCATCCAAGAGCCTCTGCAACATGTAAGGTATGTAGTTGATTATTCTGTCGTTTTTAGTACCTAAATGTTCGTTATAAAAGTACCTGGTCTCCAGTATACGAATGGGTTGTAGTCATTGTTCCCTTGACGATCTCTGTGAGTTACACATCATATCTAATTTAGTACGGTAAGAAAATTTCATCCAGTGACTTTAAAAATGTGGCGCTTACCAAACTCTTCGTGCAGGACCTTCGCGAATGGAGCTAGACAATTTGTGGTGCAAGAGGCATTGCTGTTGAACCCACAAAACAAGCACTCTTAGATATGTGTAATGTAAGCGAAATCTTTCTGCCTTGTTTTAAGCTTCTGCTTTAAGTATTACTTGCCTGATAATGTCAGCAACTTCATGCGAGTAATCTTGTTCGTTAACTCCTACAACGTAGGTGGGGATGTCAGCACCTTTCGCCGGAGCAGTGATAATGACCTTCTTGGCCCCGGCTTGGAGGTGCTTTCCAGCACCTGGCCCGTCAACAAAAACTCCCGTACCCTGCAAGGCAGCTGCATATTCTTAGGTATGCCATAAAGCTTGTAGCATGTTTTAAGTTCATTGATGTTAAATTACCTCGATGACAATGTCAATGCCAAGTTCAGCCCATGGAAGCTTGAGCGGGTCTCTGCTAGCGACAACCTTGATTACCTTTCCATCGACGCTGATATGCTCGTTGTCCACTATTTTAACATCCGCTTTGAATGTGCCGAGCATTGAATCATATTTCAGCAAGTGTGAAGCCTAAATTCATAACATGTATTTCAGCATCATCTGATCAACTCCATCAATCATCGACGAACTAATAATTCAATGTTTTTTTTTTTTTTTTTTTCATTTTGCAGATGATGCTTACGTTCTTGACACCTCCGCTGTCATTGACGACCACCACCTCAAGAGGCGAGTCCTTGCGCCCGTGCCAGCATCTAAGGAAGTTCCTTCCAATTCTTCCAAATCCGTTGATGGCCACCTTCAGTTTAGCCACTGTTTCACCCTTGGCCGGAGCTGCTGCTATTGCCTGCTGTCCGGTAAACAGGTTAGGTTAGAACATTTCATATTTAAAGTCTTTACATTTTAGCTTTTACTCTAAGCGTAGCTTATAATTTCCTGAAGCTCGTGGAGCCCGTCATAACTATATCATCCCTGATCGGCCACCATATCTCTGGGGCCTTTCTGAAACATCCTTAAATAATGTATTTACTATATGAACATTTCTTATTCTACCTTAGGAGTGAGTTGGGCAGCCACTGCATCGAAGAAGGATGACTCTACTAGGGCGTTTCTGGCATATGTGACGCACCCGCCGGATCTTAGTCCAGAGAAGTGTGAAACCTGAAGCTTCTTGGAGAAGCATTGGGCAGAGGTTTTGGAGGTGGTGGGAAGCCAGGTGTTGGTAGGAATTCTGGATGAAGCCAGGGCTGCATTGGTTGCCATGGCAGCAGCAGCTTTTTTACAGATATGCAGAGATTTGTGGGTTCTTTTTATGTGCGGAAGTAGAGATGATATAACATTGGTTCCAGGGGATGTGTGGTGAAGACATCGAGTTGATGAGATAAGAGGAGGACATCAGTGGCTGTGCCTGAATCTACATATTCTCATTTTTCCTACATTGCCCCCTACTTGCGGGATGAAGTTACATGATTTGCGCAATCCCTCATGTAACTCGTTTTGTCTAATGTATTTATTTTGTTCACGCAGTTCGGCCATCTATGACTACGTCATATGAGAAGTTATATCCTAAGGTCATTAAGAAAAGAGTAGCTCAAGTTGACAGGGGATCTAAATGGAATCATTCCACTGAGAGCTTCTACCAGGTTTCTCCATTTGTTAAGGAATAGCTGCCTCTGGTTTGTAGGACACTTCCTGAATTGAGGCCTTTACATGATGAGTGTTAAATGGTAATTTGAGGTCAGAGGGAATGCTTCCAGTCCTTTGTTGCTGACAAGTATGAGAGAATCTCGTCTGTTTTAACTGTCTTTTATCGTTATTAGCTCTGATACCAATTTGTAATGATCCGTGTTCGGGATCAGGTGACTTTCTCCCAACTTTGAAGAGCCTAGTTGAGGTTGCTCATCACTATAAATGAACATGAGATTTACACTAATCTAAGACACACCATAAAAACCTCCAACCGTCTTTTTGGCATTCTCGATGACCCGCCAGCTCAGACACCTTCTCGCCGCCCCCACCGCCTCATTCCAGCAGCCCGCCCTCGAGCAAGTGAGCTCTGATTTCGTGGTCATCCTCGCGGCCTTGCTCTGCGCATTGATCTGCTTCCTCGGACTAGTGGCCATGGCCCGTTGCGCTTGGCTACGGCGCCTGTCCGACTCATCAGGCTCCAGCCAGTCGCAGCAGCAGCAGCCGGCGGACAAGGGGTTGAAGAAGAAGGTCCTGAGGTCCTTGCCGACCCAGCCTTACTCATCCGAGTTTGCGGATGCGGATTGCGCAATTTGCTTGGCTGAGTTTGCGGAGGGAGATGAGCTGAGGGTGCTTCCTCCCTGCGGCCATGGATTTCATGTTGCTTGTATCGATACCTGGCTCGGATCACACTCGTCTTGTCCCTCCTGTCGCCATGTTTTGGTTGTTGGGAGGTGTAGCAAATGCGGCAAGCTGCCTCCCGTGAGCGCCGCCTCTGGATCGGAACACGTCCAATCCGCCGCCACCGCTCCGTTCTTACCGTAGCATGCAGCCAAACTGAACTGAATTTAACCCGATCCGATTTGTTTCATTGTTCTTATCAGTCAAGCTCCAGCCAGAGCAGCAGCACCTGGAACTGAACAGGGGTTTGATTTGTTATGTCTAGGCTATAATTTAGAACAGGTCAGGCGGTCAGCAGCTGAGTTTGACGAGTCCGAGGTTGTTGTTGTTCCCATGTCTGAATTCATGTCTGCTATTTCAGTACGACCCAATTCAATTCTAGTCCACATTTGACTTAAAAATTCACACTTTTAAGTTTAGTTATTATAATTCAATTTAAATTTTCATCATTTTTTATACCAAAGAATCAAAATGAATACCTCTCAATAAAATATGACATCAAGAAATTGTGTCCTCGCAAAAGGACAAGTCTTTAGGAAGGAATTAGATTCTTTTTGCCTTGTGTCCTAACCTTTACCTACTTAGCAAGTACTAGTTTTGAGCTTTTGATTAAGCTTCACTGTCAAGTCTTCAAAGAAAAGAGCACACAACTCAATTTCAAGCATTAGATCCACTCTTGAATCCCTTGGTCGCAAGTAGAGAGGCACGCAGCATAAGGAGTTGAGGTGTAGTAGCACAAGTATATTGAGTAGGGAAGTCTGGTCTTATGTCTTTTGACTCTTATAGCGCTATATAGAATTGTAACGGGGTTCCGCTCTAGTTTGGATTTCATATTACTATTATGTAAATTTGGCACTGTATAATATCTCTTAAAAACAGAAATAAAATACCTCTCTAATTCGACATAGACATAGCTTAATCACACCGATCAAGTGAACCACGATCCTTGTGTTCTTTTTTATCTTCGCATCGATCTTAATTCGAGCCATTTGTTTTGAGAACATTTCATGGAGTTGGGTTGGTCAAAATCTTCATCTTGTGCCCAAGATCCCAAGTGGGGTTTTGCTTGATTGAAACATCTATCAATGTCGTTTATACTCCACTACAATTTAAATTTCTCCGAAAGCTAGAATTTAATATTTGTCTTGCACTAGATTTTTATAAAGATTAGCTCATATCACAAGTATCGAATTTGACTGCTGACTGAAATTTTTTATATTTCAATTCGATTCAATTCAATTTCAATAATGTTCGACCATTACAAAAACCTTTTATAACGTAAACATGAAGTTCCATGAGAATACATATTTTTTATGTTATAAGTTGTTCCCTTTTTGTAGGAGCCGTTCAAAGAGGGATGAGAATTGAAGAGTGGAGGTCCTACTTCAATGTGAGTGATAGAGCCACTTTTTGTTCAAACTTGGGAACTATTTGATCCGATCCGACCCGATTCGATTCGTTATAAATCTATTTTTTATGGAACATCTCAATTCAGAAATATTATAAAAATAATAGTGAATTGATGATAAAATAGTTAATTGGCCATTATGTGAATTTGAGGTATAAGGCTGAACCGGGAAATTGGAATTTTGAACCGATGAGTAAACGGTTCAATTTATGAATGGTGCAGAAGGAGACAACGAGACATTGTGACAGGTTAGTAGAGATTTTCATCAGCAGTATGAATGTGAAGCAGCTGCGTCGATCTTCGTCTCTTCGAATCCAATTTGATCGGAATCTTCTACGGCGAGGATCGAAACGAGTAGGGTTTGTTGGATTTGATTTGATCTACGATGTGGGGAAGCAGGTGGGAGAGAGCAGCGGGGAACGTGCGGACGTTTGTTGGAAATTCGATGGGAGGTTTGCGAGGTGGGAGCAATTTGGCGTCGTGGATCGTTGCCGGAACCCTAGCTTACATTCTCTGGGTCAAGCCAGCTCAGGACCTCAAGCAGCAACAGCAAGTAAGTGTTTATTCACTCCATTTTATTGCAAAGTTTTTCAATTCAACTTTTTGTCATTTTCTGGTGCTGATTTTTACCAGGAGAAAGCTGCGGTGGCTGCCGCGGCAGCTGCTTCGGATCCATATCGATATGTTGAGAAAAGAAAGCCAATACCTGATCTACAGGTTGTGAGTTTATCTGTATAGACCATTGTTGGAAATGCAGTCCTATGTATTTGTTTGTTTGTTTCAGGAGACCGGTTTGATCTATGGAAACAAAAACAGGAGGAAGCCAACTGAGGATAAGGATTCGTCCTGAAGACTGCTGGTGGGATTTTGTTAATGTTTATATATCAGTATGTTTATTGAACTGAGCATTTCCCATTTATGCTCTAGATTTTTGTTTTGCATTTTGATCCCATCTCCCGGATTGGATGATTGGTAAGGTGTGATCGATTGAGCATAGTTGATGTATTCTTCGGTTAATTTTTTTTAAAAGTGATAATTTTGTTTAAGTTTAATCGTACGATAACATCATCTTATGTCTAAATAAGTGTCACGGAGGTTTGGTTTTTCAAAATTATAAACAGACTTTCAAAATAAAAAGTGTCCGAAACTCTGGCTTAATCAAAGTCCGAAACTCAGACTTTCAAAATTATAAACCCTGATTTTTCATATGGGTTTATACACAGTTTTTGAAGACTTTGGCTAAACGTTTAAATATCAAAACAAACCATCCAACTACATCATGAGATGCACAAAAATCAATTAGATGTAGAGTTCATCGGTTTCTAAAATATATACAGGTGTAATATTTACAAATTGCTACGTATTTTCATCTACTGAACTTGATGTTTTGCTTGGTTAATTTGTCTTTGAAATGACAATGTTTTTGTAACTTAATCAGCACGATAACATTATCTTATGTCTAAATAAGTGGCACGAAGTTTTGGTTTGCGAAAGAAATTATCAATAAGGTTTCAAAATAAAAATTATTTTTCAAAGGATTTATACAAAGTTTTTGAAGACTTTGACTAAAAGTTTAAATATCAAAACCAAACCATCCAACCACATCGTACATGTATGTAAATAATTGTGTGCTGATGTCAAAATTTTTGAATCTTCAGTAGCTCAGTCGAGGAACAGAGGTTAGTTGGACGCAAACTTGATATTTTAAGTCCTTGCTATGTGTTTTTGCCAAGTTGTTTGGATCAATAGAGATTAAAACTGATGTTGTTAGCATGAAAAGATTACATAGAGGCAAGAAACAGATGCTAGAATCTGGCAGATGGCCACAATTGATAAGTATACTATGCTTGAGGGAAGCTAGCATACTTTTAACACAAACAAAAAATCCTCCTAGAACAATTTCTTCAGTCAGCTGACCGTTGCGGCATTGTGTCACTTGTCTGCAGTTCACAGGCAGGACTTGTCCAGATCATCGAAATAAGGATGCTCCATGGCCTTCTTTGCAGATATGCGCTGTGATGGTTCATATCGCAGCATTTTCTGCATAGGAAAAGTTAATCAGCTCTAAACTAATCCCAAAGTTGAATGAAGCTGCAAAATTCACTTACAGACAGCAAATCCAGCCCCTGGTCGTCCAGATCCGGAACAGAAGAAGACAGTTTTTTTGGGCTCCATTGGGGATACTCATGCCAGTTAATCAGCTTGCTAACTCCTGGCCACATTGCTTCATTTGGTGTCCCCAACAGCCTGCAATGTTCAATTAGTATCATGCTATGTAGTATGTACCAATTCGACACATTCGTGACTTGAATGTTTGTATATATGTACCTGAAGATGTGTAGAAGCTGCTGCAATTCAGAGTCACCAGGAAAGAGTGGCTGCTTGGTGACGAGCTCAGCAAAAATACAGGCAACAGACCACATATCTACTGCAGTAGAATAATGAGTAGCTCCAAGCAGCACCTCAGGTGCTCTATACCAGAGGGTCAGAATCTGGGGAGAAACTCAATCTGTCAGCAGCCTGTCCAAGCTGAGACATTTTATAGGTGTCGACATTTTTGAGACATCATACCTCATGAGTGTACTTCTTGATCGGAAGAGTGAAAGCTCTAGCAAGTCCAAGATCTGCAATCTTCAGCATCATTGTCTTGCGGTCCATCAACAGATTGTGAGGCTTCAGGTCCCTGTGCAGCACTCCATGAGCATGGCAGAAGTTGACTCCTTTGCACAGCTGGTACATCAAGCTCTATATGGCATGAAAATGCAAGGATCAGTGATGATCACCGGAAGATGTGGCACTGCCATATTTTTAAAGTTGGGGATTTGTGAACCTTGACATTCTGGGAGGGGATTGGCTGTGGATTGGCGCGAAAGGTTCGAATGTACTTCTTTAGATCGGTGTCCATGTACTCGAACACCAGGTAGAGAACTGTCTTTCCTTCTTTGTTCTGACCTTGTTTGACATCCATTAGCCTGTAAATCCAATTTCCAACAAACCCCAGTTCTCAATTTCAATCAAGATCAGATTTTTAACAGATCCCAGAAGCTAAACAAGATGAATATCCATACCCAGAAGCCAAACTTGACCAATCTTCCTACCTCGTAAAACTGAAGATTCAATTTGACCAAAGCAGCCGATTGATACATGGCCACATTTCAAGAAGCGAAATGATGTTACCTGACAATGTGAGGGTCTCTGGAGAGCATCCGAAGTAGCGAAATCTCACGGAGAGTGGTGGGAGGAACACCTTCATCATCCTCGTGCAGCCTCGTCTTCTTTAAAGCTACGATCTTGCCTGTCGCTTTCTCCCTCGCTCTGTAAACTTTCCCGTACGTTCCTTCTCCAACTTTCTCCAGTTTCTCAAAAGCCTCCATTGCCGACAACGCTGGTTTCTCCATTTCAAATCTCCTCTCACAATCCCTCTCTTTCTGAATTCTATCGATCTAGGGCTGCCGATTGTCACTGGGGATTATGAAGTAGACGAATTATAGCCGTTGGAAGATTGTGGCCGAGGTTCAGATCGCCAACGGTTGTATTTTTTGAATTTCAAATTCCGCTTTCTATTCAAAACGCCCCGCTAACTGGGCCTGGCCCAATATCAAAGCCCATCACATGCCAACGCCCACCTCATCCTCCTCCTCACTGACTTTCGAAGTTGACGTGCTTTCCGAAAGTTACTAATGTATGGTAGCGATAATTAATAGATGCGTTCAATGTGAGCGTCCTTCACAGTGATCTTTTCTTACATAATCGATCAGCGTAGGTGTGTAATACGCGATTCTCACATATAGATAAATCAAAGCTGTCAAATGGACGTCTTATCATGCACTTGGCGCTCAGAAGCGCGTCCCACAATCGCTAGACCGCATCCGTGGCTCTGATACCATTTTGAAATTGGGTAAATATTACGGTTTACACCCCTATATAACTCAAAAGTCTTAGTTCATGAATTATAATGGTATAATCTAAGATATACTAGCATCTTTACCATTTATGAGATTGAAATTTTTTTTTAAATATTTATACTCAACATGGCAACATAAACACGGTGGTCGTTCTAAGCCAGATCAACCACAACAACGTTGTCAAGCTCCTCGTATGCTGTTTATAAACTGAAGTTCCATTACTCGTCTACGACTTCATCAACGGCACATTATACGATTACGTCCACAGTCTTTTCCTTGGTTGACGATCGCCAGCGATCATTCATTGAGACATTAAGTCCTCCAACATCCTCCTCGACAGAAACTTGCGCGCCAAGGTATCGGTTTTTGGTGGGTCAATGCCTGTTCCTATAGATCAATCTCAGCTGATTACAATCCTCCGATGCAGGAAGCAAGGATGGAGCTGCATAAAAACGATCCCTCGACTAACTGGTTGCCCAGGCAGCCACCTGATGATCCCATTCCGACGACACATTGGAGGTCTGCCGATGAAATACATGGATTTATTTATACGAAGATCAGACACCCTTTAGTGGAAAACAATCAATAAATCTGAATACATTCCTGGAGCTAACTGGTTACATTTATACATGAAAATTCTATGGAGTTCATTCATAGATGGTGCTCAGCATGAGTCGAAAGGATCGAACCGCGAGCTTGGCCCGCCTGGATGAGTACCTCTGCAGCCTCCTAATGGACCCTGATCTGGAATAAGTCTCAGATTCATGGCGCTTTCTTGAAAACGGGGTGATGGTTTCTTCTTGCACTCTACTCTCCCGGTACGAATCGGATACGGGAGAAATGCGCGCTTTCTTCCTCCTCCCATCCCGCTTCTGCATCGCGACGCTGGCTTTGACCGCCATGGCAGCCATGTCAGTCGCGGAGAGCCTGTACTGCAGCCTGGAGGTCGGTACGAGGAAGTAGATTTGATTCGGCTGGAGGAGCTCATCCGGTTTCATCGCCGGGATGAGCTCGTCGTAGCTGAGTGAATCCGAGTTGCACACAGCGTTTTCAGATGCTTGTGTTGTGAACGTGGTTAAGACTTGTTGGACCTCGATGGGCGTTGGATAGTCTCTGAGCTCGCCGTTGACCGCCACGACCGTGGCCGTCTCCGGCAGAGTGGCTGATGCTGACTGAACTGATCTAAACGAAAAGCAAATCCCCATTGAAACTTGAGTGTTTGAGATTGAAATGAAGAACAAGTGATGAGCTGTTGTCGGTATAAGAAGGTGGAGAAGCAACCGAGTGAATCTAAAGAATGGAATCAAAATATAGGGGGATAAGGTTTGACTTTTCAACAAAGGTGACAGGAGAAGGGAGACAATAGTGCAGTACGAGAATAGTCAACGGCTGATAAATGAGGTTGTCTTTTCGGACTGAAAAATGAAACCAGGTGGTTAAATGAAATGATGGTCTTTGTTTGGAGGACAAGCATGTCTTAACTCAATAAATTTATTTAAATGAAAATTTGACATTGTATTTATAACATTTTTGAACAAATAAATTTACAAAACGTGTTTTTCTTTTATAAATATTTTTGAATGTGCTTTTGGGAATTGAATATAAACGCGTGGTGGTGTGGAATGTTCTAATCTGGTCTTTAGGATAGCATTGAAGAGCAAGATGAGATAAGTTAAATTATTACGACGTGTTCTGCACTATGAGATATATGCATAGAATATGTTGTTTAAATGCGGCCCATCAAATTGATTTCGTACCTTATAAAGTCATAAACCCTAAACCTTAAAAATAGCTCGATGAGATTCGAGTTACGAAGATACGACGTCGTCGTACATACACTTGAGAAGATGAGGCTGCGGCTTCGTAGAAAATGCACAAGGGGCCTCATCTAGAAGAGAGGTTAACCGAAGCTGGTTTCAAAAACCTGAGGGCCGACGGATCAACCCCGGGACAGCGGCTTTGGGTCAGCTGATTGGGATACCAATGTGCGTCTTTGTATAAAAGTTCTAAAAAACGTATGACACTTCCTTAAATGGGTCAAATGAATCTAAGCTGGTTGGTCGTTTAGGATTTTATTCAGCAGTATGAATTGAGTGGTTTGAAATAAGAGTGTTCGATCTGGGTCAGCCGTGGCTGCCCAGCAAGGTCCATTTCTTTGAATCAAGATGTAGAGATAGAGTAACTTGCTGCGTGTTCTCACCATTTCAAACGATTGCTCGACAAGGAAGAACAACCAGCTTTACGCCTCCATCAATCTCAATCAACTTGGAAAGCTCCATTTGCACAATTGAGAGTTGCACCACCAAAGTCCAAACGCATGCATGCACTTTCAGATATTTTCTTTTAAAATTTACATGCACCCTTCACACTACAGATACACAAATATACAAGCCCCGATACTATTTTCTGAACTGAACCAAATTGAACTGACATGGAATGAATCACATGCAAACCCTAAAATTCAAAACCCTACGAGGGGCATTAATCCATGACAGGTGCAGTGTGAGATGGACATGAGACGTACGAGATCTGGAAAATCTGGGGCCATACACGTGTCAGTTTTCAATTTCTTAGCCAGCAATAAACAAATGGATTATCGAATTTGATTTGGCCACCGTTGCTAGGGTTTGATGTGCACTCCAGCGTTTGAGAATTGGCCAAGTGTTGATTCGAGTTGCCATGTTGTCTGGGGAGTTGATGGGTGTGGGGTCCTCCACAAATCCAGATGAATCTTCCATCCTCATTTGTCGGTAAATAAAACTTTATCTCTTATTTAAAATAAAGTTTCAATCAGATTAGACATAAATCGAATAACATGTCGAAAATAGTTTGAAAATGAGTAAAGAAGATTCAATGAAAGTGGTGCGATTGGAGATGAAATTGTTATCGTATGATGTCAGTCGGTCGGTCAAAGTGGGTCAAGTTGGAGATGAAATAATGTCGTCATTTTCATATCTCAATCCATCACTCCATTAATTTCAATTTGTTAGAACATAATTGTGCACCACTTACCATTGTATAATCCCAAGCTTTTTGGGTAGGATAAGTGGCAAGCAATATCACAACCCAAGCTCACTAGCAATGGATCATCAACATCCTCATGCACCGCTCTCCGATCAGAGCCACCACCACCGCCGCCACGACGATGGGTTCGAAGAAGGAGAAACGACAATAAGAGAAATCCACGCCTTGCAGCCTCCACCACCACCGCCTTTAAGTAGCCATAGGGAGCCATGGGACACGAGTAGCCATGTGTCATCATCCATGGCTAGTGACAACTTTACCACCATCAGCCGCGAGTTCAGCGCCCTGGTCGTGGCGGGCTCCGCCATCCGGCATGATCCGGCAGCCACTGATGAGAACAGCACTAGTAACAGCATGATGCTGGCTATGATTGGAGAAGGTAGGGACGAGGTTCCGGAGGAGACTAATCCTCTGGCTATAGTTCATCAGCAGGATATAAGTAGCCATACGCCGCCTTTGACGCCGCCGGGGAGCATTGTGGCCTTTGGGCACGGCGAGATAACGGTGCAGAGAGTGAAGAAGGAGGAGGTTGAGTCCAAGATCTCAGCGTGGCAGAACGCTAAGGTGGCCAAGATCAATAACCGGTTCAAGCGCGAAGATGTGATTATTGGTGGCTGGGAGAATGCCCAGGTTGAGAGAGCTACAGCTTCCATGAAGAAAGTTGAGGTAAGCAAAAGAGCTTAGATTTAAGGTTGTCTGGAACAACCTTAAGAAAATTCTGATGAGTGAATATGCATTCAACCTTTACTTGAATTGTTGTTTGATTAACGGTTTGATTAAAAAATGGGGCAGAGGAAGCTGGAGGAGAAGAGGGCGAGGGCGCTGGAGAAGATGCAGAACGACGTGGCCAAGGCGCGGCGGAAAGCGGAGGAGAAGAGAGCATCGGCCGAGGCCAAGAGGGGAACCAAAGTAGCAAAGGTGTTTGAGATATGCAACTTGATGAGAGCAGTGGGAAGAGCACCTTCAAAGAGGTCCTTCTTTTAAGGAAGGGGAAAAAATGCTCTGCAACATCCTCTGTCTCATGATACCTTAAAAACATGTCTAGTTTGGTGCTTTAGACTTCTGAGTCTGGTGTGTAAAAATCTACCTGTTTGTTCCGTTTGCGAGAATGGATCAGTGGGTTGCCTGCCTTTGCGACATGTAGCGCTCTGAAAGACAGACCCCAGCCGGGGACAGATTTTTTTTCAGCTTGAGCCCCAGAAAACAGCCATAGTTTTTAGTCGAATATCCAATCTGTACAAAAGCTCCATCTTACTGAATGTTTCTTCCATAAGTAAGCAATGGATAGATGTCTCAAAAAGCATAAGAATTAAAGACGCTGAAGATGTGTAGTAAAAGTGTTGTATAATACTCTAGCTAGTTAGCAGACATTCATATGCATATATTTTTCTTGTTTGAATGGCATCGCTGACGGGCACCTTGCTAACGCTTCCTTTCTGCACGCCATTTGTATACCGGTCCTGAGGTAGGCGATACAATTTCATCTTCACGAAGCTTGCGCTTTCGGCCCTTTTTCTGCCACATTAAAGATTCTAGTTTGAATTTTCAATGCGCTCTTTGAGACACACTGCCAATTGATAAAAGTACTGCTCGAAATTACCTGTAGTTCCTTTTGCATGCTCATTTCCATATATAACTTCTCCAAATCTCGAGCTCTGCTTTTTCTCGCCTCAAGCTCTTTGTACGAAGATTCCGTCTTCCTGCACACAGATTCCACAACAGAACATTTTTTTTTAAATGGCACAACGCATTGACATATAAAGAGATCTACTAATCAATCAGCAGCAATTATTGGGTCACTTGAGGTGGAGTTATCTTCTTTAGAGAAAGATGTAATGATCGTGGTTATGCATGTCGGTACCTTTTAATACTGGGTGGAATGATTTTTGGAGCAGCCAATGCTTCTGCCTCCGAGGCTAGTTGCTTTATTTTTTTAGCTTCTTCTCTGCAGTAGCACATACAATCAGACCCTTAATAAAACAATTGATGATAGCTTAATTAAGTTTTTAAGTGCTCGAAAATGAAACTCTCACATGATTTCCAAACACAACAAATTGCAGTTTACACACATGAGAATTAAAAAAAATAAAAAAAAAATAAAAAAAAATCACCAAGACAAATAATTGTGCCTCATAATAAAAGGAGATAAAAAAAAATCAGGGATCCCCAAGACAAATAATTGTGCCTCATAATAAAAGGAGTACTAGTTACCAATTTTCTCGGAGATTGAACATAGCATATGTACTTCTAAGTTCTAACGTGCTATATTGTATTTCACAGAAACAAAAATACGAACTAACCATCAGTTTCTTCTTATAGTTAAGTAACAAAATGTTTCAGGCGTCTACATATTCACACTACAAATTATTTGCAGTAAGAAAGAGGAGAGCCTGTGTTATCGAGCTTATATGACAGACGAAGTCATAATTTGCTGACATCGTCAACATTGAATACAGCCCATAATTAATTCGTGCTTTCTAGTCTAGAACCAAAGATAAAACCTTCTTAAATATTTCATTACGAAAAACATAATCAGCCAACATGACGAGCTCCCAAGCTCATAGAGCTTTTAAAACAATGTTTACACATAAAAAAGTTATAACTCTTGAAAAAATCAGTAAACCGAAAGCGGATTTTCACGAACCTGTCTTCAGCATAATACACATGTTTGCTTGCTGTTACACTGTCAATTAAGTGGAGTGTTGCAGTCAGTTTCTCGATTTTCTGCAAGACAATTATACACTATAAAATAATGACCAATTACTTGCATCATTATCTGATATAATCATATAACTGCGGTTCTAAATAATCACCTTCTTCTCACTCTGTAGCTGTTGGAGAATGTAGCCTGCATCTTGCGTCTTCATCAGCATCAGTTCTTCTTGTGTATACTTATTCGCCTGGCTCCTGCACAGGAACTTATAAATCACAACACAAAATACATAAACCTCAGAATTCAACAAACAACGTAGCTCCAATTTAACATACTTGGGCTGATGAACTCCATCTCGAACTTTGGTATTGATCATCTTGAAATTAAACTCATCTGGGTTCCTAAACTCCGCTTTCTCCCGGAGTTTCTGTTCAAATTAACAACAATAATCAGACGTCATCATCCAGCTCCCAATATCCGGAGACAATGACTTAATTTCAAAATTTAAGGACAAGTTAAAGCAGCAATTTAGGAACGGAAAATTACTCGCAAAGTTTCCTCCTTTTTGTGAAAAGCCTTGGCTCGGACAACATAGTCTTTGTGCTTCTCAAGAAGCCCGAACTTCTTCCTCGATTCCCTGATAATCACACAACACCATTCCTTCAAAATCACTCGACCTAAATCCTAACCTGGGAAAATTTAACTGGTAATGAAACTCACGGTTGAGCTCGCTCCTTGTGAGCTCGTCTGGAGATAGCATTCCTCAGCGACGACATGGTTTTCGATTACAGAAGCACCAAAGAGTTCCGGCTGAACGGCAATTAAAATTTGAAGCTCAAGCTCACCGGGAAATTCTCGTCCCAGTCTAGGGTTTAGTAATACATATATATTTTTTACAGACTACATCAATTTTGGGCCCATTGGGCCGTGTTGGATTATTCCAATATTTACATTGTGCACATATTTATTGTTCTATTTACATAAGTCACTAAACCCTAGAGTGGGCAAAGAATTTTGGGGCGAGGTTGAGCTTTGATAACTAGCAGTGTGTAATGTGGCACAAAAAGCGCAAGCTTCGTGAAGATGAAATGTAGAGTATTATACAGCACTTTTACTATAGATCTTCAGCAAGTTGCTTTTTTAGACATCTATCCATTGCTTATTTATGAAAGAAACATTCAGTAAGATGGAGCTAGCCTTTGTACAGATTGAATATACCATGGTGGGGCTCAGGCTGAAAAAATCCTATCCCCGGCGGGGGTCTGTCTTCAGAGCGCTACATGTGGCAAAGGCAGGCAGGCAGGCAACCCTCTGACCCATTCTCGCAAACAGGAACCAGACTCAGAAATCTAAAGCACCAAAGTATCTTGAGACAGAGGATGCATTCTTTTTGTCTTCCTTAAAAGAAGAAGGACCTCCTCTTATCAAGTTTCTAAACTAGTAAGATCAAAGCTGCTAAAAGTTGCAGTTTGAAATCAGCAATGGCGAAACTCAGAATCATACTAGTTGTAGGCAGCCTGCATCAGGTTAACGCTTCCTTTCTTTGCGCGTTGATGGCTTACATTTTTTCCCCCCTGGCATACAACTTTCAATGTATGACTTGGTCAAATCCTGTACTCTGCTCTTTGTGTAAATCCCTGCTAGAAGAAGAAAAAATTGAAATTGGTGCAGCATATAAGAAAGAAGAGATGAGAAGGCGATTGATTACCTTTCTTCAGTAACAACACTGGGCAGTTTTTCAGCTTCTGAGAGTTGCGATTTTAGTGGTTGTCTTCAGGGATTACAAACAGATACATCACAAATGAAGGAAGGAGACATGTGCTAGCAAAGTAGATGAACTTGACTACCTCGCAAAATATATGTGCAATGGTTTGTCTCGCAAGTGTATCGTTATGGTCAAATCCTCTATTTTCTGCTGAGGATCAGATCACCTTCTTCTCTTTTCGTAGTTCGCACTGAATTGAATGTCTCTCGTTAATCCTCCTGTCGTGTTCAATTCTGTATGGAACAAGAAGATGTTGATAAACACAAAGATACATTCTGTTACAGCAAAAGCAAACATACTTGAGTCGGGATGCTCTTCTTCTTGTTGGCGTTGATCATACCAAATCGAAAAGCATCCGGATACTCCTCCGTTAACTTGGCATACTTGGTACTGCATGCGTGAAAGAAGGATTAAACAATCACATTTACAACTGCTGAACAACTTTCTTCTCTTACCATCTATTGTTACACCATTTCAGTTCGTTCGGTCTTCATTTTTATTAAATCGGTTTATTTTCGGTTCAATTGTACTTTGCTTTCCTTATATTTGAGGCACGAGTGTGTAATGAGTGATAATGAAAATGAATCCCTTTCCTAAAATTTCCTTTCCCTCTCGAGGAAGGTTCTCTTCTACAACCTTCTTCTGGTCTGGATTTATCTCGTTCTCGATATCTTGGTGATATCTGGGTGAGGATTGACGTTGTAGCGGACTAATCTGTTACACCTATTCTTTCTTCCATCACCCCCATAATCAGACCCGGTTTCCATTGTCTTTCTCTGGAGCGCTTCTTCTTCTTCTTCTGGTTTCGGACTGAACTGGGCGAAGAAGAAGCGAATTCTGTCTGTTCACCTCTTCTTCTTTCATGATCCCAGCACCCTCTCTTGCTTCCTTCGTCCTCATCTTCATGGAGAACAAAATCACAAATGCCGAATGGAGAGAGAGAGAGCCTTGCAGTTATTCTTCTTCTTCTTTCTTTCCAATGATTTCAAACTGTTAACTGATTCAGAGCCTTGCAGTTAGTTATTCAAACAATATTTTAATAAATATTATTAATACGAAATAATTTGTTCTTGTATTTAGCCCTAAGCCCTCCCGCGCACATATAATAAACTTTGCTCGTGATTTGAGCCGGCCTGGATTTATTTATAATCATCCTAAACCCTAATCTCATATCAACAGTTATCAGTGATCCAAAAAATTCTCTCTTCTCTTTCACGCTTGCTGTCTGTCATCGAAACAATGAAATTCCAACGACGGGCTTACAGAGAGCGAGCTCAGCCGTGAGTTACATGATCGATTTGGCAACTTGATTTTGATATAATAATGCGTCCGTTTGTTTTGCAGGGAATCGAGGAAAAAGTTTGGACTTCTGGAGAAGCACAAGGACTATGTTCTCCGAGCCAATGCTTACAACAGAAAGAAGGAAGCTTTAAGAGTAATTTTTCATCTTACTCCAATTTCTTCTTATTCTACTCAAATTCCAGAGTATAGTGTAGTATGATGGAGGGAGGATATGTGATTGATTGTTGTTATTCAACAGAGACTCCGAGAGAAAGCAGAGTTTAGGAATCCAGATGAGTTCAACTTCAAGATGATCAATTCCAGATTTCGAGATGGAATTCACCAACACAAGTAGTAGTAGTCGGATTTATTTTGCGCTTATTAATTGTTCATTTTTCTGTTATGCCTGATTAGTCTTGTGGTGTGGATTCAGGAGTCACCTAAATAATTACAATCAAAATGTTAAGAAACCGGATGAGTCTCGGCCTCGCTTCAAGATGATGAACATGAACCAACTCAAGTATGTTATTTTGTAGCTACATGGATTGCTGATTTCTTAGGTTTATGTTGTGATTGATTAGTCTGCTTGTGGTGGGGATGCTTCAGGAATCGGGTGAATGAGTACACTAAAAAAGAGCTGATGTCCCTGAAGAAGGAAGATGCTGACTACATTCTCCAACAGCTTCAAATGGAGAAGAAGGTGATTGTTTATAATCACAATTTGATATTTATTGGCCACTGTATTACATTGTCCCATTTTGTTGCAGGAAGTCGAGAAGCTAACTGCAACGCTCCACTCCCTCGGCAGTCTTTCATTGAAGAACAAACATGTAAAGTATGATGAAGACAGGTTTGTGACAATAATATACTTTTCGCTTTACTGATTGCTGCTTTATTTTTATATATGTTGCTGAAAATACCATTTAAACATCTGTGTGCAATGCAGAGAGACAGAATCATCCCACAAACAGCTTCAGGTGAGAAAAAACAGAATCCGAGATTTGGACAAATTATATATGGAAGTGAGTATGCAAGAGGTAATGCTTTATTCTATCCATCACTTTTTTTTCAAGGAAATTTCATAACTAAAAGACTGTAGTAATGTCACAGTCTAAGTCAAGACCAGTTTACAAAAGGCGTGCAGAAAGGAAGCGCTAGCAGGGCATTGGTTCAGCTTGCGCAAGGCTGTTCCTGGACATGTATTTGCATAGCTACAATTGACTAATTTCTAACTAGATAAGAGTATATATATATATATATTTTATAGTTGTTTGCTCACTCCGAATATAATTCTGAATTTTGCCATTATAAATAGCCTTTTGCTTATGAGAAAATAATTCCAACTTTCAGCTACTATCCACTTCGAGTAACTTGTTGTTCATGATATCAAACCTTGTGGCAATAAAAATAATTATGTGGGGTGAGAGAGGCTCGAACTCTCGACCTCAGGATTACTCAGTAGCTATGAGACCTACGCGCTAGCCAACTGCGCCACCACCCCTCAACGTGTACTTGCCCTGAAATATTTTATTAACACAGAATCTTACTTTTGGTAGAAGTTCATTACCGTTTTAGAACAGATTGAAATTTCCGAATAAAATTGAAATATCTATCATACATATACTGTGCATACACACAGACATAAATGTCAACTGTAAGATATTCTTTGTAGATAATCAGTCATCATGATGCTCGATCTTGGGCTGTGTACTTATCTCTTTTCTGAAAGCATGGAAAAGATCAGTGCCAAGAAAGAAGTTGAGAAGGTTCATTCCTGTCATGCCAAACAAAGCAAGGGGCAGCTCCACACCTCGACCAAACTTGGTTGCGTCTTGAATCACCTTCATAGTTATGAGAAGGTGTGGCGTACACCTCGCGAAAACAAATGTAGTCCAATTAAGAACCCATTCTAGCTTCACGAGCTTGCTTTTTGCATCTCTTACGCCAGCCATTCGTCTCACTTTCCGGATATGTAAGAAGATTGAATGCAGCTGCAAATAAACTAAATTGCATCAAATGAAGAAAAAAGTCGTTGGCTTATAAAAAACGATAAAGAAGCTTACGATAACAAAAAATGAATGTACCTCACAGATGAGGGTCAGAATAAGGTAGTTGATGGTTACGTCTCGGTACAATGCTAGCGTGAAGCAGATGAGAAGGACTAGATGGTGAACTAAGATGGACGGGATCCAACCACTATATAAGCGGTAGTGAAGCATGTCCCACTGATCATATGCAAAGTAACCACATGAAAAGCACAATGCTGGGTAAGCCCAGGCCCAAGTGCTGTCAACGAGCTGGGAGTGCTCAAACATGTTGGTCGCCCCATTTGCTTTGAAATGGTTCAATAAAATGAAAATCACTGTAGTTGGGAAGAAATACTTGAATTAGTATCGATAAAAATCCATCTTCCTCTGAGACTTCTGAAGTCATAGAGATTATCTGCGGCTGCCAAGGAAAATCAATGACGAAAAGGGATGTATTCAGCTCGCAAGTCTTCATTATACAGAAGCATGAGTAACAACATTATAGATATAGTAATTTAGGGTTTAGACAGAGTCATAAAATTTGCTTATCGACCAATCATGTCACTAGCAAACATACTTGGAATCAACTGCAGCCATAGTTTCTTCGAGTTGGAAGATGGCCATGGTAACTATTTTATTACGCAAAATAAAGGACATCATATTACCATTCTAAGGGAAAACATCAACAACAGACCTCACCTAGCAGAAAAAGAAAGCAATAATAAAGGACAGATCATATCATTATTCAAAACGAACCATTAAGACAGTACATCGCCTCATCATTTATTTTTTCGCTAAACACACGCACAACAGCAAAAGACCTCCAGATCAGCTTAGATAGATATATTACTTTGTAATACCTTTGAACAATAATACCAAACTGTTTTTTTCAGCTTCTTCAATAATTCAGCGGCACACATTGATGACCTTTAACCAGACTGTCGACCACAATCATCAGCTAGGCATTTAATGGCTTGCTATTACAGCTGAAATTTCAACCAAAACCAGTAGTTGATGCTAGATATGACTGGTTGTTCTTCCTATTCCAGAACTTTATTGACTTAATTAACAGCTGTTGCTAACTCTCCATATTTTCAGGCTCTAATTACCTAAATTTACAGTAAAAACTCATCCAAATTCAGCTCACTTCAATCCAGAAACACAAAAACGACACCCTAATTTGAACACAATTTCCAACTAAACCTCTAAGAGACGAGAAAAGAAACAAAGCTCAAACTTTCACCTGAAGCGGAGGTGACGGAGGAGTGAAGAAGCGAGACGCAGGTATTCACAAGCAGCGGGTCGCGCGAAACGGAGGCGCGAACGATCCAGTTGGCGGATTGGTAGAAGAGGAAGCCGCAGACGACGAAGATGAGCTGCGTCCGGTTGTTGACGACGATCTCGAAGAGGACGGAGACCGCCCAGAGGAGGAGCGTGGCGATGAAGAACGGTCCCGCCTTGTTCGCCGCCTGGTGCGACCTCGCCATTTTTATTTTTGAAACGTCCAGAGACAGCGACGAGGATTATGGATTGGAATCGTTCCTTCCTGGATTTGGGCTTTATAAGCTTTATGGCCCGGCCCAATTTCAATCTGAGAAACTCCAACGACGCCGTTCACAGACACTATTGTATTTGATTTTTAAGAAGAAAATAAATAGATAATATCAGTAAAGATATTTGTGTTATGTCCTACATGAAATACCACACGTGATGAATATAAATGTCCCTGTCTGGTTTGCAGATGAAGCTGTAAACCCTAGATAAGACCCACGACCTGTCCCTTCATTCACACCTCTACTTTCCAACTTCTGTACATTAATTTTGTTCAAAGTTTACACTTAATTTTTAACCCTTATTCTCAACTTTGTTTTATTTCTTAATTCATATTAACTTGCCAATTTTTTTTTGATGACACTCATTTGGCTAATAGTATAAATAACACATCCAAAAATCACATTTTATATTGTTATAATTCTTGTCAAGTAAAATTGATTCTTAATAACTATGATGAGATTCGATGCACTCGTACTGATATGACTGCATAAACAAAAAAATCTAGAAACACATTCAAGTTGATGAATTATTGTGTCTCATGTTCGTGCATGTCTTAAAAAAAACGTTTATGTCTTTTTTGTACATACACGAACCCTTATAGATCTCATGTTTTTCAACATGCATGATAAAAAAAATGAGTTTTTTTACACCTTCAATATTCAATAAAAAAACATTTATTTATGTGATACTATATGATGAAAGTATCATCTTCATTCTATCTCAATCTCTCTCTTTATGCTCATTAAAATGAAGCTCATCATGGTTTTCATGGCCGCTCAACTTCTCCTCCATTGCTACTTCATCATTCCTTCCTCGCTCAAACCCTCCCACAAACTCACCTCCGTTATTGAAATCTCATCTCTCCTCCCGAAGCCCTTTCCATTGATCTCATTCTCAAATTTCAACAACACCATCCGCCACAAACCCACCGCCGCGTTAAGACCCTCGCCGCCAAATCCAGTGGCGGAAGTCTCTAGAGAGATACTTAAGCTGGCTCAGCAGCGAGATACAGCTGAGTGGCTGAGGAGTGTGAGGAGGAGGATCCATGCCAATCCTGAGCTTGCGTTTGAGGAGTATGAAACCAGTAAGCTGGTCCGGACCGAGTTGGACCGGTTGGGAATCGGGTATCGGTTCCCTTTAGCCGGCGGCACTGGTATTCGTGCCGCCGTGGGGACCGGTGAGCCACCGTTTGTTGCATTAAGAGCTGACATGGATGCTCTTCCCATTCAGGTAATGTTACTATTTTTGGTTACTCCAATCTTGAAGTTGTTCGATTTTAAAAATATACAGGTTTTTTCTTACACCTTAAATGTAATCTAGATCCAGACATCTGTAGTACTAGGTTGTTCTTTAGCATAGATTCGCATTGAATAATATATTGAAAATTTAAATTGCACAAAGTGTTTCTTAACTTTATTCTCTATCGTGCCACGTCATACCAAATATTTATTTTATCTTATAAATTGTGATGGACGACAATATTTATAACATTAATTAGAATTATCTCATATCGCTAGTTTAAATGATAGTTTACTATGATATATTAAATTATAAAAATGTGGTTCTAGAACTTAAGCTTTTGCGATACATGAAGATGTGATTCGGTATATCTAGCAAATTTAACAAATCAGGCGGATTCATTTATGTTAAACAGAAGATATATGCTATGAAATCAATGATCTTACCATTCGTATTTAAGATCAAAAAGCGTAAGAATAATATTGAAAGTTTAGGATGGATGAAACTGCAGGAAAGTGTAGAGTGGGAGCACAAAAGCAAAGTAGCTGGAAAAATGCATGCTTGTGGCCATGATGCACATGTTGCTATGTTACTAGGAGCTGCGTATATTTTGAAGACCCGCCAACATCTTCTTAAGGTAATGTTTTTGTTTTTCTCAATTTCCTTATCTTTTTATGCTCTTGTGATTATGTGGCGGAGAGTCTTGTTCTTATCTTTTTGAGGGATTGGAGAATAATATTCGGGGGTACTAGAGGGAATGGGACAGTGATAAATTTGGACCACATCATGGGGACTTGTCCACAAGACATCTTATTCAAGTTTGGTTGGCTCAGTTTTGAAAAACATGTTGCACCTATGTGTCATCTAATCAACCGATCCATGGCTATAATGATGCAAAGTTCACTCGTTAAAAGCATCTGCACCGGTGAGAGCAATTGTTGGATGATTTAAAGTTGTAAACCTTATAAAAAAATTGGGATGTGTTGCTTATTGACTTTAAATCATTTAACAACTGCTTTCACCGATACAGATGCTCTAAAAATGAAATCTTCCTCTCGAACTCCACGATTGAGTTGACATCAACCCACTTGCCGGGGATATGAAAACTTATTTACCCTAAAGTGAAATGTCTGAAAATTACAAGGATCACATGTAACTATGCATCCAGATCTGCACTGTTACTAGAGACAGATGTAACCTAGTCCTAACACCTGCATTAATACATAAATAAGGAGTAGGTTTTGAAGGTGAAAAAGATTGACGTGTTACCTTTCAGGGGAATAAATTGAAACCCTCGTCAGATGATGCATTTAATAAAAAATGGGCTAGTGGGGGAATCTAATCTGCAGATATCTCCAAAACCCTATCTGTCACGTTTTGTATTTCAACCTAATTTTCTTCAATGAAAAGTGTCCTATTCTGTCGGTTGTCTCATTCTTTAAATTGTTCTTTACTTTTGAATTCAAGAATTTCTTGGTTCAGGTCTTTCCACATATCACAGATTTGACCTAGCTTATTTACAGCTTTTCAAGTGGTTGAAACCGAATATTTAGGGTTTTGCTGATTTTAGGGTTTGGATACTCTTTGCAGGGAACAGTGATCATGCTCTTCCAGCCAGCAGAAGAAGCAGGAAATGGCGCTAAGAGGATGATAGAAGATGGAGCTCTTGAAGATGTGGACGCCATTTTTGCACTACATGTATCTCACCAGCATCCTACCGGCATAATTGGATCAAGGCCAGGTCCATTGCTCGCCGGCTGTGGCTTCTTCCAAGCCGTAATTAAAAGAAGCCGTTCGAGTGGCTCCAGGTATTCCGGCGATCCTATTCTGGCTGCCTCAACCGCAGTGATTAGCCTGCAAGGAATCGTTTCGCGCGAATCAGATCCCCTCGACTCTCAGGTTTGCATATTAATATTAAGGTTTTGTGTTGATATTCTGGTGAAATTGATTATATATTCTGGCTTACATACTTAAAAATTTTGATTCATAAGTCATGATTGTGTAACATCCGTATATGAACAAATTCTCAAGTATTTAAGGTAATCTACTTCTGATAAGGTTTTTCTTGTGACGCGTGTCAGGTAGTTTCGGTGACGTCTTTCAACGGAGGGGATGACCTAGACCCAAGTCCCGAATCTGTCGTCTTAGGAGGCACATTTAGGG
This sequence comes from Umbilicus rupestris, assembly GCA_963678935.1. NCBI lineage: Eukaryota > Viridiplantae > Streptophyta > Magnoliopsida > Saxifragales > Crassulaceae > Umbilicus > Umbilicus rupestris. The sequence goes on from OY787619.1 coordinate 12,312,953, forward strand.
CTTTCTCCAGTGACAACTTCTACCAACTTCTTCACCGCATCAAAGAGGTAAGAAGAAATAAACCCTAAATCCAGACCATAAGCAAAAATGCAGCTCAAGCTAACGAATGTGTTTTTTCAGGTGATTGTAGAGCAATCCAAAGTGTACGGTTGCAGAGCAACCCTAGAGTTTTTCGAGAAGGAATCACTCATATACCCTCCCGTGGTGAACAATGAGGAAATGTATGACCATGTCAGAAAGGTAGCAATCGATTTGCTCGGTCCTGAAAACTTCCAAGTGGTCCCACCGATGATGGGTGCAGAGGATTTTGCATTCTACTCTGAAGTTGTCCCAGCTGCATTTTTCTACGTTGGTGTCAGAAACGAGACCTTGGGGTCCATACACACCGGCCACTCGCCGCTCTTTATGGTGGACGAGGATGTTCTTCCTATCGGTGCCGCGGCTCATGCTGCCATTGCGGAAATATACTTAACTGAACGTAACTTTGAATGATCGGAAGAGAGCAGCATTATAGCAGTGTCTTTTAAGGTTGTATAGGTCGATGGAGAAGATAGGTTTTTACAAGTGCATTCTTCCATAATTTTATAAATTTAATATTTAAAATTATATAATTTATAGTTGTATATTCAATTTTCTGTAAAAATGAAATTGAAAAAGAAAAACAATGTGTATTCGTTTTTAGCGACAAACTTTTGAACTTGATTAGTCCATCGCTAAAAGTTTGGTGGTGACCTTGACCGATTGATCCAACTCAATCGTATCTATCAACCCTAGATAAACCGGATTCTCAATCTTGCAATCCGTCATCGATTCCTCAGCTATATTTAACTGTTTCTTCTCGGCGGTCCGGTTCGGTATCACGAAGATAGCTACGGCTCGGACCTGGTTGGTTTCCGATTTCAATTTCACTGTACTTGTTGTTGGATGTTGGTTGATCATTACTTGCGGTATTGGTTGGAGTTTTTTTCATGCTAATTTTTTCTGGGATTTGATAAAGGTTGGATTGACTTGAAATGGGGAGTGAGGAGGAAGTGAAGCATATTGAGGATTGCTCTGTTGCCAAGTGAGTTATGATTTCACTCTAAGTTGATTGATTGAAATTTTTATCTCGTGTTGAAATTTGATGAGCAATATGAAGCCATTCGGCACTGAAAGGGATTATTGAGTAGCTGGAAATGCATATGGATGATCCTGAAAATGGATGAAATGGATGCATATGGTTGCCTCATGACTTGCTTCGCTCATAGAGGTACGAGAAATAAAGCTCACTATTCCTGATGGATTCCTAAAGACACAATTTATAGATGGTTTTGTTATGAGTAACTTTTGATCATCAAATAGTTTATCCCGAGTGTCCCTTCTTCTTTTATCATAAGACACTAAATTTATATGGTTTTGTTTCATTTATTCATACAAGCAAACAACTTCCATAGAGCCTTGACTCATGATTGTGATTAAATTCTGTGGTCGCCTAATCGTCACCTTTTCTGCAGTGCATTAGGAACATGGGTGTTCTCTGTAGCCGGAGCATTGCTAGCCATTCCAGTGGGCATCAAGCGCAAGTCTCTTGCACCCCTTGTCTTCTATGGCACCACTGGCACCATGCTCGATATCATAATGGGCATAACCGCCTGTGAAAGGGAACACGCAGAACGCCAAATGCAGCTTTTAGAAGCACAAGCATCTGAAACTGATGTAAGCTCCGCAGATAACGAGTCTTGATCTTGATCCAGCCTCAGCAGTTGTGCATACGTCATCTTGCATAAGAGTGTTCTCATATGTGCTGTGAGCCCAAGTGAATCAACTTTCAGTTCACTTGTAGCATCAAGTCGCTAGAAGAACTTGTACCCTTTAAACCACTGGTTCCACCAACCTCGCATTTCAATTTTTATACACTACCAGGTACAGGCAAATTAAAACCCTACACTAAGCCCTAGTTTAAGGCTCCGACCCATGTACGACCCGACCCGTGAGCGGATGAGACCAGTCAAGCTCTCAGCGTGCGCACTCATTGACTTTCAAGTCTCGGGCCACACGCGTCGAGCCTCGTAACAATTTAGGCCGAATAGGAGGCCCGTTCAAAAGGGCTTGTTCAAATACATAAACATATCCTGCAAAGGCGACATCTGGCCCAAATCCATAGTGGCATCGATGTAATTATACCCATTCTCGATGGCATTCTTGTTGCTGACCTCCCACTCCTTCATCTTCCTCCTCCTCTCGCTCTGCACCTCTCTCTCCGGCGACACTGCCACCTGCTGCTGCTGCTCCGAGCAGCTCGAGTCCGTATTCAGCCGCGGAATAGAATCCGACGCCGCGTCCGGGTAAACGAAATCGGTCATATAACTCATCTCCCCCGCCAACACCGAACCTCCGATCACGGGCTTCTTCTCCTCCTCCGACACCGCCTCGGCGGCCGACATCCCCATCCGCCTTCCTCCGCCGCCCACGACCAGCTTCTCAATTGTTCCTTTCTTGTTGTAGATTCGACAGAGCACCCAGTCATCCAACTGCCACAAATTCAAACCGTTAGATCAAAGTCATGAAAACAAATCCACACCGTTCATTTCCTCGGCATCTATCGCCGTCGGTAATGACGTCATGGATGATCTATCTCAAAAATATCTCTTAAACATTACCCTCAGGCTGTTTTTCTTTCGGGCCGATCTGTCCACGTCAGCTAGGCGATACTCATGCATGATCCAGTTGCTCTTCTCTCCTCTCGGAGCTTTGCCGGCGTAAAACACCAAAGCTTTTTTGATCCCGACCGGCCTCGGATGCCCGATCGGCTTATCCGCCCCGGTCGCTTTCCAATACCCGCTCCCAGCGGCCCGGTTCGGCCTCGACCCGTTCGGGTACTTCCGTTCCCGAGGCGAGAAGAAATACCACTCCTTTTCCCCGTACAGGGCTATTCCTGTCATTTCACATAAATCAATTTCTTATTTTTCCGTTTAGGTCAAAATAATTGAGAAGCTAAATTTAATATTTACATTATTTATAAATTTATTATAAAAAAATACGATATTATATTGTATTTTGATGTGGTGCATCGAATCGAATCGAATAATGGTACCTGGTAAATCCCAAGGATCGAACTTGTACAAATCGACATCGGCAATGATCTGGACGGCGATCGGGTGCGACGCGCACTTTTTGCAGAGGTAGTGCATCACCAGCTCATCGTCGGTCGGATGGAACCGGAATCCAGGTGGCAGATTCAGATTGGTGGACGACATATTTCCCGACAATCCAGGAAAAAAGGAAAATAAAAAAATTTGCGGATAGACAAGATTTAAGAGAGAAACGAAGCTCTTGAAACTTTGAACGCAAGAGAGAGTCGCGAATTTATAGAGAAATTCGAAGGACACGTGGCGGATTATGAAGCAATATAAAACGATTACCACGTGGACTGTTGCGTTTACCGACGCTTAAAGCGATTTCGTATGATTTGGTCCGACACGTGTCGGGCTAAGAACGTATTAGCGGCTTCATGTTCTTAGGTTCGATGAAGGTGTGGATGGATTTTGTCACTGCTTACGTTTGATGTTTTGGACCATAGCGGGACCGGTCGGACCGACAGACAATAAATCGGTGAGTGGAATTGGGTCTGGATTAGACCGACACGTCATTTCGCCTGGTGCCACGTAGTGGACGTATGACGTCACGTTATACGAACTGAAGCGGGACGTGTCAAGGTTTTAGGGTTAGCGGTGGGATTAAGGTTTAAGTGCTTGTTTACTTTAATTAATAAATATTTAATAATTGAACACTAATTGATTGTTGAGACGTGGGAGGTGGCGGTGGTGATTGACTAGTGGTTTAATAATTAATTTATTATTATTATAAAGTTGTTGATGATGCTATTGGTCCAATTGATTGAATTTGCAGCCTTAAGTTTGATCAAATAATTAGTATTACAAATTTGATGATGCTATTGGTACACTTGATTGAAATTGCATGCTTAGGTTTGAATAAATTATAATAGTTGGGGATGTGACATATTTTTTTATTGGATAAGTGTTGTTAGTTATTTTCAATTTCGTGTAGATAACAAATATCATTAAATTTCTCTCTCTAGTTACGTTATTGTTTCAATAATTATGTTGGGCAGATTTTTAAATGAATTTGGTGTATCTTTTTGAGATAAGAATTCCATGAGTTTATGTTGTTTCACTTCATATGATAAATTAAAAAACATGTGTTTTAGAATATGCCTTTTATATATTCCTTTATTACACATAAGAACAACTGTTTCGATTTATGTCATTTTATGGATGTATTTATGTAAAGATGGTCCAAGATAAGAGCTTGGAAGCTGCCAATGAAAGCTGCTTCTTTCACTATTTTTGTATTTATCAGGCACTTTCTTTATTTCTCATTTTCACTGACGTAAAAGATAAAATTTAATTTCGTAAAATATCGAGAATTGAAAAATATTGAAGGAGAGAAACTCTTATTTTTTTTAACAAAATCAACGAAGCCTTCTTAAATAGGAAAAACGAAAAAACCCTAAAAATTACGAGCGAAGCCCACATGTCACGAGCGAAGCTGTTGTGTTTCGACTGCAGGCCAATTCCGTTCGGAAAAAAGTATTATAATAGTTCATGTGACACCACAAAAACCAATAACTTGCACTCCCCGCATGCGAGTTTTTCAAATATAATAATACCAACTGCTCAGCATAAGAGACAAAGAAACTCACATATGATTAGAGAATGAGAAGAATATGTTTGTATTGAGAATCTCTATTTACAAGATTTAGAGGTTAGTTGTTTGAGTTTTTTGTAATCTTGTTCAAGCGTAGGTCATATATGTGTCCATACATCATCATGTCATTGTAACTTGTGGTATTCTAGAGATTGTTATTTGTTGCATGAAAAATTCGCATGATGATTTTTGTCAAAAGATTGTGAGTTGTAACTAGCCGCATCCACCTGCTTCCACGACTCTTCCTTCATTTCCCAAATGAGATGTCATCTTTGAAAATATGCCTTCATGAGCTTTGACTTTTCACAAACCCAGCCACTCCATTGATTATTCTATCAACTAGCTTTAGGGTTTTTTTTTTGGCACTGCACAAACTTTTTAGGTCTTAAAGTTGCAGACACCATTAACTTGAGATCCCCCACTTCTTTCAATGTTGATATTTATCCTCCCTTGGTTGAGATTAGGGTTTTACTATCAATATCACTTTTCACATATATTTGCTGCATCGTCAAAATCATATGTTTCTACAAAAAGAGAAATCTATTGATTTACTAATTTATGATGACGGTTTAGGGTTTCATTTACATTTAGGGGTAAGGAACCCTATTTTTGTAGGACCAAAAAATATACTCTTAGCAAACAAAACCTAAATACACATGTTATGAGTTGCACAGGTGTGGATCTGGGTTAGTTTGACCTTGCCTGCTCTACTCACACGTGCGTTGGCTATAAACTTTGTAGAAGTAAGCCATGTGTCACCATTTTGCACCATCGTCATCCTATTCATAAATTCAGTACTACGTTAGTGGTTTGTGTTGTTTTTGTCTATCAAGAGATAAGACACAATAAATGATGATGTGATTTTAAACCTGGGTTTGATGATAACGTCCACGACATGCATGTTTGTAATTTGAATAGAACAATCTTTTTCAAGCAATTGTTTGGCTGCAGTTCAAAAGCATCCAAATGTATGTGAATGATTTATTTGTCTGCTCATTTCATTGGAAAGCCCAATTCAATCGACCGAGTTCAAAAAACAGCTTGATTAGTTCGACCAAAACCCTAGTGAACCAGTGAGGTGATGAGCTGGATTGTGTATGCTAAGAGCATCTGCACTGTCTGTTGAACAACTGCTGAATAATTTAAAAGTGAAAACCTTATAAAAGAGCTGAAAGGTATTAAAGGAGCTGCTGATTGAGCCTTAAATCATTCAACAGCTTGGGAAGTGCCAACCTTTAAAATGTTACATTTATTGCTTCCCCTAAATGTTAAAATGTGAAACTAGTCTTGCATCCATTGAATCTAATATCCTGAGATTCCCTTTTAATGAGAATATACTGTGAATATGAATCTACAACTTTATTGAGTGATTATTCCGATGAAGAAATTTTACAATACAAATTCCCAAAGCAAACTCTGAATTGCGCAAGCTTCAACTTAGTTCATACATGATTGAACTATACATATCCATTTATTTAGAGATGGCATAATTAAGTTGCTCATTCAAATTTCTATTCTTCATCTGAAAGGTTAATAATCTAATATCTAGTTTATGAATAAATATTAGCATCATTATATACAGAAGTAAATACTTGAGTTTTCTCGTATCGAAGACGTTAAACATTTCAGCGACTAGGATGTAATTTCTAATGGGATTAGAGCAGGACTCTGGTGACGGTTTAAGATAGAATAGAAAAAAAAATACCTCTCGCTCCGATCATAATCCATGAGTTATTACGTATTTATAGGGGCCTCATCCTATGCCCTCTCTTCTGCATCATTTCAGACTTCAAAGACCTAGACTGCGTTTTAACTTCATCACAGTCTGTCCCTCAACTACTCCCTCCTTCCCCATCCATCTTGCATGCTTCCTCTCCTCATTTCCCAACCCTTTAAATCTTCTTCTGTGTTATCGAAGTGTGTGTTCATATGAGTCAGTGTTCTCGAGAAACTTAGTCAACCCCAAACCCTCATTTACACTCTAAGCTATTATTACTATCATCTATGGATATATAGTTGAAGCAGTGTAAACAAGCCTTGTGTCGCGCTTCCTCTCTCTAAACTCCAATACGACTGATAACATGTCAAGAAATCCAGGCAACCAAGTTTTCTCCGTCGAGCATGAAGCCGGCTCCTCGCTGCTAGACGATGATGGCCGGCTTAAACGCAAAGGTAGTGTCATATTCTTCTTTAACTCAAAAACTTAATCTTAATTATCACAAAATTATTTAATTCAATATATCATACCAAACTATGGACGTGCGAGAAAGAATTTTAAGGTTGTTTGGTTTGATGTATGTGAATGATCGGATGGAAGCAGGGACCTTTATGACTGCAAGTGCGCACATTATAACAGCAGTGATTGGGTCTGGAGTGCTGTCACTGGCCTGGGCCACAGCTCAGCTTGGCTGGGCCGGTGGACCTGCGGTGATGATTTTGTTCTCACTTGTCACATTTTTCACTTCATCTCTACTCTGCTCTTGCTACCGCACCGGAGATATTGTCAACGGCAAGAGGAACTACACCTACATGGACGCCGTCCGCTCCTACCTCGGTAAAAAAACAACCTCGTATGTATGATTTGTTGCACGTGTTGTCAGACAGTCCTGTTTTTCAGGTGGATGGAAGGTGAAATTCTGCGGAATAATTCAGTACGCGAATCTTTTCGGAGTGGCGATAGGTTACACAATTGCATCAGCTCTAAGCATGATGTATGTATGTATGTTTAATCCTGGAAAAAAAAGATGGGTAGGTTTTGAAAATCCTTTTTAGGGTTACTGAATGGTGTATTTTGGAATTTACAGGGCTGTGCAGAAATCAAGCTGCTTGCACAGCCATGGCGGAGCGAAAGGGGAGGCTTCCTGTAAAATAAACAGCAATCCCTACATGATTGCTTTTGGGGTTTTACAGATATTTTTGTCACAGATTCCTGATTTTGATCAGCTATGGTGGCTCTCGGCTGTCGCAGCAGTCATGTCCTTCACTTATTCAACAATCGGCCTCGCCCTCGGCATCACCAAAGTTGCAGGTCCGCATGCATCAGAGATCAGACCCTGTTCCACTTGGAACCATGATCCAAAAATGATTGACTTTTCTTCTTCTTTTTGTACAGAAAACGGATGGAAAATTAGCGGTAGCCTGACCGGAATACCCATCGGAACTATCTCGCAATCACAAAAAATCTGGAGGACATTTCAGTCTCTTGGAAACATTGCATTTGCTTACTCCTTCTCTATGATCCTTATTGAGATTCAGGTACGCCTTTTCCTTCTTGTGTAGATCGCTAATTTGAAGAGATATATTTGTGGGTATTTTAGTTAGTTAATGCATGTGGAATAAGCAGGATACACTCCGGTCCCCACCCTCAGAATCAAAGACGATGAAAAGAGCAGCTCTACTGAGTATCATCGTCACAACGGTGTTTTACATGCTGTGCGGCTGTTTTGGCTACGCCGCATTTGGAAACGATGCTCCGGGGAACCTGCTGACCGGCTTCGGATACTTCAACCCATTTTGGGTCTTGGACATAGCCAACATAGCCATCATCGTCCACCTTGTCGGCGCATATCAGGTCTTTGTCCAGCCCTTATACGCCTTCTTAGAGAAACGTGCAAAGGCCAGTTTCCCCGGTTGCGATTTCCTGACCAGAGAGATTCCGATCCCCATGCCCGGATCATCCAAGCTTTATAAACTCAGTGTTTTCAGATTGATCTGGAGGAGTGGTTTTGTGATCCTTACAACGTTAATATCCATGCTTCTACCATTCTTCAGCGACGTGGTTGGGCTGCTGGGCGCGCTTGGCTTCTGGCCTCTCACTGTTTTCTTCCCTGTGGAGATGTACATCGTGCAGATGAAGATCGGAAGATGGAGTACCAGGTGGGTTTCTCTTCAGATCTTGAGCATGTCGTGCCTTGCTGTTACCGTGCTGGCTGCTGCAGGCTCCATTTTCAGCATCTACAATGCTCTCAAGGTCTACAAGCCCTTCCAGACCAGTTATTGATGTCTCAAGCTTTGTCGTTTTGGTGCACCTCATGTTTATGTTTTTGTCATGTTTTTTTCTTCTTCTGTATTTTTTGTAGAAAAGAAAATGTAATATAGCTTCTGCACATCCTATGATGGAGAATATATATATAAAGTAAGTTGTGAAAATTGTGTATTTTGGACAGGGTATAAAATAATGATGAACATGGGTATATACAAAATTTTTAATAATTTTGATCAAAATTTAAAATTCGAACAAAACATTCGAAGATCATGAAATGTGTGAAAATGAATTTCGTACAAAGTTTGTGAGTTTTTGAGATGTTTATAGGCGTGTTTTTAAAATTTCACATATGTCATGTACGGAACTTGAAGCTTATTTTAATGATCTTTTGAAAAGAAGAAATATTTTATATTCTATTCTTCATTATCACATTATTTTACACCTGCATAAATATTATTTAGGTTTGTTTTGAAAAATCATATGCCTAAGCAACCTAAATAAAAATTATCCCAAATTGTTTGGTTTTCATAGGCTATATATTTAACAAAAATTTAAAATATAAACAAATCATCAAACAGATGTGTGAAAATGAGTTCGTACAAAGTTTAGGAGTTTTCAATATATTTACAAGTGTATTTTTAAAATTTCACTTCATAGAACTTCATTTTCTTAGTATAACAAAATAATTTTGTAGCATATTCATGATTATTACATTATTTTATATCTAGATAAATATTATTTAGATTTATTTTAAAAATAATGGGCCAAAATTTAAATAAAAATTATTCAAAACTGTTTTATTTCATATGTGTATGTACATAGTTTTTACTGATTTTAGTTAAAATTTAAAATGGAAACAAACCATCTCATAACATCATGAGATGTGAGTTTAAAAGATATGGATATGTGTATTTCTTTTTACATTTCACATCATATTATTTAGGTCAGTTTTTTATTTGTTTGTAAGAAGTGGAATGAATATAAGAAATTATATGAGTTGGGTTGTTTGCCCTAGGAAATTAGGCAATCCCTGCTGTTGTTGCTTCTCCCATGGAAAATTGTATGGCATTTCTCATTTTAGAAAATTGAAAAATGTAAAAAAGATTTTCACTGAAACAAATGAGAGACCAGTGGTCAAGAGGGTGAAACAAACTAACACCTCAAACCTCAAATCAAAAATCAAAACACAGTAATCTAAATGTATCATGACCTCCCAAAAACATCCCAACCCTATGGAAAGTCTCCTGTCCTCCAAACCCAGATTAGAAACCCACTCTCTTCTCACATATCTCTTTCACTCCATTGATAACAGCTAGCAACCTTCCTTTCTTTCTTCCTTCTTCATATCATCAAAAACAAGAATTTTCTCTCTATCTCGTCGCTGTGAGTGATGGGTCGTGGGAAGATTGAGATAAAGAGGATCGAGAACGCCACCAACAGGATGGTTACCTTCTCTAAAAGAAGAACTGGGATCACCAAGAAGGCCAAGGAGATCACTGTGCTCTGCGATGCTAAGGTCTCACTCATCATCTTTGCCAGCAATGGCAAGATGCATGAGTACTGCAGCCATAATACCTCGTACGACTTCTGGGTTTCGTGTTTTGATCCGAGATCTTGCGAAATCTGAAACCTTTATTTTGATAAAAGTTTGAGTTTTGGGAGATAATAATAACCCAGCCCTAGTAGGGTTTTTTTTCTCTCTAATATATTCTTGTTATGTTTATTAGGTTGTCTGATATACTGGACATATATCAGAATCAATCTGGGAAGAGGCTGTGGGATGCCAAGCATGAGGTACTGGGTAAAGATTAGGGTTTTTAATATTTATGTTGAGATCCCCAATGGAAGAAATGAAGAAAAGTATACAGATCTGAGCATTTATTTTGCTAAAAATGTGCAATGAAACATGACATCTTTGAGCCTAACTACAAATCAGATCTATTTCCATTTTCAACTTTGATGTGATCAGCTGTGATTTGTTTCCACTGCAAGATCTGTTTTCACAAGTAGAAGAACTGGTGTTTGATTTACTGCTTTCTTCCATGTAACCTGTTCTGATCTAATCTTGTCAAAAAGTTTATCTAGTAAAATGATGTTAACTTTATGCTTCTCTGTGTGTTGTGGGTATTTTAAAGAATTTGAGCAATGAGATTGATAGGGTGAAGAAGGAAAATGACAACATGCAGATTGAACTGAGGTAAGTTGATGTTGATCCTGAGGCTAACAAGTTTCATCAAATTATAATGATGGATATTGCTGAGTACCAGGCATCTGCGGGGAGAGGATATTGGAGCCTTGGACATCCAACAGCTGATGGAAATGGAGGAGATGCTAGAAATGGGACTCACCAATGTCCGCGAAAAGATGGCACGTCATCAGATCATCCATGCATACATCCTTGTGCTTAAAGATTTTAGTTACTAGTTTTCACTGACTCTTCTGTTGTGATTCTTGGCAGATGGAGATATACAAGATGAAGAAACGGAACGTATGAGTGATTTCTTAAGTTGTTCTTTTTATGTTTTGCTGAAGTTAATGTTTCATGGTATGTTGTGTTTTGATGAATCAGACAAAGATGTTGGAGGAGGAGATAAGCGAGCTATCCTATTCAGTGGTAAGCTCCCTGGCCTAATGTGTGCATGTATATATGTGTTAATTTAACAAGTGATGATGTCATTTTGCTTGCGGAATTAGCATCAGCAAGAGATTGGGATGGGAATGAAGGCCAGGGACATGAGCGATATGGATGATGGGTACAGTCAGAGGGTCAGGGATTACAATGCCCAGATGCCCTTCTCATTCCGTGTGCAGCCGATTCAGCCAAATCTGCAGGACCGAATGTAATAAGTTTCATCATGCTCGAGTGGCTTTTAGCTTTCTGTTGTGTGTTTAATTTCATGCAATCTACTCAATTTAGTTGCTACTGAGATTGTCTGGTAATGGTAGCCATGTGTGTAATTTGACACGCTGAGGTTGTCTTGAACCTGTAATTTGGATGTTGGTTTGGAGTTGAACAGTTAAGTAACTTTTCTCTGTCTATCTTGCAAGAGCAAGTTACATGTATGGAGGAGCATAGGAAAGAAATGGTACACACTAATATTGTTTGCGAGAAACATCCAAATATTTGGCCTGATGAGAGTAGATATACATTCTAGTTTTCTTCCTCTGGGCATTCGATTTGAGCATCAGAACTATAAGAACTCTCACAGGAAGATGTGTTTCCCCGTCGAAGTTGCTCCATTTCCTCGTATGCCCACTCCAGACCGGGACAATAATGAAGAGGCGGGTTAAATCTCGTGTCATTTATGTCATCAGGCAAGAAGGCTCCATTCTCTATGAGATATTTCACAGCCCGCTTATTTCTTTCTTTAGCAGCATTATGGAGTGGTGTCCCTGGTTTGATGTGCATAAAAAGACATGAGGAATAGACGCGTGCGACAAAATTGAGAAAGCTGAAACACTACCATATATAAAAATTAGGTTGAGTGTAAATTGAAGAAAAATAATGATACTCACAACCACAGGCACCCTTTGTTCTAGCGTCAATATCAGCACCATGCTTCAGTAACAAAGACATTATCCTGACATGGCCACCTTCAGCTGCAAGGTGAAGAGGGGTCACCCCTTTGGATTTAGGACCCCAAGCAGTCACATTCGCATCGGAACCATCTTTCAGCAGCCGCTTAACCTGAAAAGGAAAAGGAAAACGAAAACAAGCGTCAAGGATCATAGCTGCTTGAAAAACCAACTGAAGCCAAACAAACCGAGTAAACAAACTATAAAGCAATCACAATTCATAATTATAGGAAAATTCAGTAGTTGCTAATCAGATATGATTTGCTCACCAACAATAGACTTTGACTGACTAGACGTAAATTTTATGACATAATTAAGAGAAAAGTTTAGTTACTATTTTATTCAATTCTAAACATATTAACATCAAATGCTAGAAAAGCACATTCTACTGCCACTTAATTGTTCACTTAAGGCAATGTGCTTTCATCTTTTGTCTGATCTCACTCATAAGATAGTGATCCCATACCTCATGATTTATTTGCCATGTTAAATTATACTTTATGCAGAATATTGATCACATGATAACCTTCAGTTGGCCATGCGGTGACAATCTTCCATTGCCTCCAAAGTACCATCTTTCATCCACCAGTATTACTCACTTAAAACCTCCGAAAGACAAGAAGATATACAAACCCAAAAAGCTATATATATCAACTAATGGGGTCAAGACAATTCAATTGCAGATTTCAGAGTGTTCTCTGTATCTATATCTTATCCCCTAGATTTTGACAGATTTACGAAACAGACAGAAAACAGATAAATGCTTCAAAAGTAACATGTACTGCACCTCCAAAAACTCAACTTGGGCAAATAAAAAGGAAAATGGAAAACTACCTCATCAAGGTCCCCTTTACGAGCAGAAACATGAAGGGGCGTCCAACCTCTATCGTCTCTATCTCCAATACCAGTCTTGAACGATCTTCTCCTCGTCAAACTCCTGCGAAAGGGACCCAATTGCTCTTGCAGCATCTCGTTGAATCTCTCCCTGAACCAATCCAAATCCTCCAAAACGATTTTTTTTTTTCACACTATCCAATACGAACAACAAAATGATCGAACGCGTCCAACCAGCCACCTCCAAGACCCCGATGATCAACCGCGAGAAAGAAAAAAACAGAAGCTAGAATTGAGCAGAAGAGATTGGTAGAAATTTAGCGGGAAGCGGAGAAGGAATGGTTAGCCAAGCCGTAAGGAAGGAAAGGATTCAAACCGGGGCCGAATGCACGAAGACTGACAGACGAATCGGAGAATGACGGGAAGCGAGACGAGGTCGGGAGTATCATCGTGGGCGGTTTAGGAACACAAACCTAAATAGAATTTACTTTGGTCGGATTTTCAGGCGATGCCGAGGTCGATTGGAGAAGGTAACATGAGGAGATTTGCCGAGGAGAGAACGGAATAGCAGTTGCAACCCAAACCCTAGAAAGCGATTTACGAGTCGAGAAAATTCCCAAATTTCGAACCAGAATGGCAACGAACGGGCCTTGGATTTTTTTTGGTGCTTCCTGGAGTATATAAACTGTGTGCACTTATTAGATTATGGCGTCGTTTTGGTATCAAAATAAGGTCTGTTGGATAAATATAAATGATTGGTGTTGCTTGAGTTTGAAACGACATCGTTGATCTCTCTAGTGGATCCGAAATTCCGAACCCGAATCAGCCCCGATTACAATGTCGTCTTCACTGCTGATGCGAAACCCTAAACCCCCTAAAAACCCTGCTGCAGCCTAAAACTTCGCTTGCTCAAAGCATACCTCACTCTCAGCTTGACGGAGCTCCGCAATTCGCTGCTGGAAGAAAGAAGAAGAGGTAATTTGTCAAATCCTTGTTTTCCATACGTGCTCGTGTGTCGCGGGGAATCAGTTTACTTTAATAAAAAATTGAAAGACGTTTTGGTGGGGTTGAGTTAAGCATTGAGCTGGACGGGAGGTAGGCAATTTGAAATTTTAATAAATGAATTGGAAAAAAGTTGGGGTTTTGATAAAATACTGTGTGGAACTGTTGTGAATGCCATGTTTAGCAAGTATGTAGAGGTCAGAAATTGTGTTTTATGATAGAAAAATTGTTAAGGATTTCAATTGGATTGTTTTAGTACAGTTTTATGTAAGATGAGATTGACGTCTAAGTTATATGAATTGTGTTGCTGATGCTTAAGTCTTTCCGTTATTTGTCTAGGAAACATTGGTGAGGTGGAAGTGTGTGGTTACTGTTGGTTTTTCGGGTTTAGCCACACAGAAATCTGTGAAACTCTGGTTGGAGCGAGGATAGTGTGATGGGTGGTGAGAACAAAGGATATAATCAGGGGAGAAGGAATAAGGGAATGAATCGAAAGTCAAACGAAGGTCACAATGGCCATGACCATTCCTTGAAAAATGATGCTGGACGTGGAACGAATGAAGATAGGAATTCCCGAAAGTTCTCAAAGCATCAGAGCTATGAAGGGGCTCAGACATCGTACATAAGGTATAGTTGGGCTCTGCAACTTGTCATGGGTTGCAATTATTTTGATCCATCGTCTGACTTTTTCAGGAATGTGTTTGATGGTATAGGAAGCAGGCCGATCCGGAAGCAGTGAGATACTTCTCTGAGATTGCAAACCTTTTTGAAAGTAACAGTGTGGATGTTGATGAAAGATCGGTCATTTGTAGTAATGCTCTTGAAGAGGCTAGAGGGAAAGAAGTTGAGCTATCAACTGATTACATTATTAGTCACACCTTGCAAACCCTTCTCGAAGGATGCGATATTGAGCACCTTTGTAATTTCCTCATAAACTGTGGGAGAGACCTTACTGTAATTTCCATGGACAAATCAGGCTCACATGTCATCGAGACAGCTCTAAAGTCTTTAGCTAGTCATCTTCAGGATATTGACACATGGTCAATAGTTGAGGACACGTTAAGGAAGATATGTGAGGTATGTGATTTTGATCCATAAAATTATTAATAAAAATGATGCTGAGAGGATTTTGGTTACTGACACTTGCTTGTGCTTGTGAATGCTTTATGATTATTCTTTTAGATGATTGCTGAAAGTGTGCTTGAGGTGATGTTCAACTGCTATGGGTCTCATGTTCTGAGAAGGCTACTTTGTCTCTTGAAAGGAGTATCATTGGATTCGCCTGACTTTCATGGCACAAAATCGAGGACTGTTTTAGCAGAAAGATTGAACTTCAAAGCTTCTCGAAGTGATGAAAATACTCTGCAGCATGTTCATCAGGGATTTCCAGAGCTGTTCAAGTTCCTTGTTTTTGAGATCTTAGGAAAGTCCAGTAAAAAAGATATCTCAGCCATGTTAGTTGATCAACAGTGCAGTTTGGTTCTACAGGCATGAATCCCTGATGCTCACTACATAGCTGTCTTCCTAATTCATAACCTTTTTTCAAAACCAAAATTTGGTCACATGGATACATTTCTTATACTGGTACTGTTTCTATATGTAGACTGCATTGAAGATGTTAGTTGGTCTGGATCCAGAATTGGCGCAAGTAATTCAAATTTTATTCGGCATCAACGCAGGAAATAGCAAGGAAGGGGAGACTATTGACGTACATAAAGCGCGGAAGTTTCTAAGTTTGATGAAACATACTGCATTTAGTCATTTGATGGAGGTGAAATGTTTACATGTCATCCTTGTACATGCGAATATTTCTAGAGATGCCTTTTATTTCCTTTTGGGCCAGAACTTAAAAGAAAATCAATTTTACTTCAGGTAGTTTTGCAAGTGGCACCAGAAACTATATATGATGAGTTGTTGACAAGCGTCTTCCAAAATGCTTTGGTGGACCTCTCATTAGACAACTGCGGGAACTTTGTTATTCAAGCGCTAATTTCTCATGCAAGAAACAAAAAACATGTAAAGTTTACTACTTTCCTTTACTCTATGAATAACAAAGTCTTTAGGTGCATCCATATGTTTCCTTTTAATTATGTTCAGAATACATGTCAACCATTGGCGTAATGAGATAGTAGGCGAGGCATAATCCATTCTGATCGGTTATAATTGTCCTTTCTGCAGATGGAACTGATCTGGTCAGAAATCAGTCCATGTTTTAAGGACCTTCTTACAATGGGTAAACCTGGAGTTATTGCTTCTCTTGTGACCACCAGTCAGAGGTTAGAGTCTCATGGCCAAGAGGTAAATAATTAATAGCATTTGCTCGTGTTTCAGGGTACGTCGTGTAATTACTAGAGATACATATCTAGGGCTTCTTTGAATGCGTCCTTAGACTTAAAAAAAGAAAGTAGACTCTCATAAATACCTTTGATTCAGATTTTTTGTTCTAGTGTCAGGTTGAAATCTTTTTCTGACTAGTCTTTCATTTTCCAGTGCTGTAAGGCCCTTGCTGCTGCAGTCGCCAATGAATCGCCCATGTCTATTGTCCCTAGATTATTGTTTCTAGACAGCTACTTTTCTTGTAATGACAAAGCAAACTGGAAATGGCCAAGTGGTGTAAAGATGCATTTAATGGGCTCCATGATTTTGCAGGCTGTTTTCCGATATGCAAGTGTAAGTTGCTTGCCATGTCCTGCAATTCTGCCTGTGTTGATGTTGTGTTGCTGTCATTGTATTTTTGAATTTGCTACTAATGAATGCTTTAAGATGTGTTTATAAGTCTTAATGCCTTCAGATGCTTTACTACAGGTGTTTACCCATATTTTCATCAATAGTATCACTGCCATGGAATCTGAATATGTCCTTGAAATGGCGAAAGATGCAAGTGGATCTCGAGTTCTTGAAGCATTTCTTGATTCAAATGCTTCTGGCAAATATAAACGCAAAATAGTTGTCAAGTACGCTGTTTTAAGTAAAATTATAGTTGATAAATTACTCGTTATGTTGCCATTGCTTGGCATATTTTGATATTCTTTCCCCTGGTGAATACTTGAAGGTTAAAGGAACATTTTGGGGAGCTGTCAATGAAACCATCGGGCTCCTTTACTGTTGAAAAGTGTTTCAATGTCAGCAATATGTCGCTGAAAGAGATGATTGTATCAGAGTTGGTAGCTATGAGAAGCGAGCTTTCAAAGACAAGGCAAGGACCTTATCTTCTAATGAAATTCGACGCTGATGGGTAAGTAACTACTCTTGATGATTTTCTTGCTTGCCTTATTTCCTTTATTCTCATTTTGGTTTTCCATGTGAAAATCAGAGAAGAATTCGTACATCTCGTGTTGAAATGTGTTGATCCTTGACTGTTTTATTTGATGATGGAAATAGATATGCTAGACAGCCTGAACAGTGGAGATCCAGACTAAAGACAAAAGAAACCGTCTTAAAGGACTTCCAGGATACATTTGGGTCTAGTGATAAAAAGGATTCAAAAAATGATCACTTCCTTTCCGGTGCTGATTACACAACTGCGTGCAATTCTGTAAAATCTGGTGCTGATCCTCAACGAAACTCTGTAAAATCACTTAGGATGGAGATTGACCACTCCCTCTCCGCTACACCAAAAACAAATGCTAAATCTGCCAATAAACGACAAGATGCAAAGCCTACCACAGACGACCATGGGTCCAAGAGGAGAAAAAAGAAACATGACGGTAAGGCTTGATCTGACTTTGCAAGATACTGGAATCAGATGAACTTGACAGGCCGCGATGAGAATGAAAATGTGGGCTGCTGTCACAGTTAGCATTTCCAGGAAATCTGAGACTCTGTGATGTATCAGGAGACCCCAGATGCCGCTGGAAGATCCTCAGTTTTGTTTATTTGTTATTTACAGATGCTTTGCTTCATGAAGACAATGTAGACACTGTTTTATTTGCAAGAGATCTATTTCTCAATCTCATATCTGATTGACAACAGCAGATAGATGTAAGCATGAGAAAAAAAAACTTCAACAAACTGAGATGAATTGAAACTCCTGTGGTCAGGTTAAGCAACCAGACATGCACAGAATTGAACAAAATGGGTCACAACAAACTAACATTCTGCTTCAAAAATTCTGCTACTGCCTGGCTGGAGTCATCAACAAGTTGTTGATTTGTTGAAACACAGCAGGATGCTCAAACTGCAGCTTGGAGTCCTGGGAAAGAGCTTGGATAAGCTTCTTTGGAGCCAAGCACTTCTCCTGAGGGTACAGCTTCTCCTGGACCACTGTGGATGCAGCAAGAAGTATGAGATGCTGCTCCTCATCATAACATCTGCTCTCTTCCTGCAGATGATGTTACAGAAAGTCAAGGTCAGAACTCAGTTCTGAAGGAGAGAAAGATATGCATGAGTTTGACTACAGACCTGAAGTGAGTTGGTGAGAGTGAGCATAGCAATCTGGGCTCGCAGGAATTTGACATACATGGAAGCAGACTGGAACATCTCAGCAGTGTTCATCTTATGCCCTCCAGGAATCAGCTTCCCAAGCTCTTGGGTCCTATCAGCTATCTTCCTTCTTCTCTGCCGCGCAGCAATGCTCTGAGCTGACAAGCCTCCCACTCTTCCAGACCTGTTGTTGTTACCAAGCCTGTCACTAGCCCCACAAGCGAAAACAGGAGGGAAGGTGACGTCAGGCAGCCATGGCTCACCAGTTTGAAGCTCCTGCTCCGATGGAAGTGTCACCTGGGAATCTTCAGTGCTGGTTAAACCATAACAACTATCAAAGAAGGGATCATTGCAGGCTAGCATGGCTTCATGGTCGAACTGGGTGTCATCCTGGTTGGAGTAGTGAGTTGCTTTCTGGCGCTTGGAGTGGCTCTGCTGCTGGAAGTCTTGAACCAGACTCGAGTTGTCATTCTGGTAGGTTGCAAGTTGAGGCTGGGAGATGAATGTGGGTTGTTTTTGAGGAGGGTGGAACAAGGGGTCGATGGAGGTGTCAGCAAGACTGATGTCATCTGGGAAGCAGACAAGCTGCTCAAGCTCCTGCGGAAGCTCCAATGATTGCTGCAACATGAAGTCACTATCAGTGCTGCTAAAGCAGTGATTGGACAAGTAGCTGAGACCCATTTGCCACAAGGTATCTGATATCTATCTAGTTTTAAGAATCTGAGAGAGACAGAAGGAGAGAATCAAACTGACAAAATGGTCGCTGTGGTCTTGAAAATGACTTGTGTGGTCAGTTGGTCTTAGGGAAGTTACATTTATGCCAAACTCAACTGCTTGGGAGTTGAGAATTTTGTAACCAACTTCTCCTGGTTTTAAGGTTGTGTGGCCTCCTGGTGGACAAAGTCCACTTTTGACAAAGTAAAACAATAAAACTGAAGTAACCACCAGCCCATAAATAGGACATTTAGTTGCTTCTGGTCCTGGTCAGGATTTGCACAGAAATTATTTTATAGACAAAGAAAAAAATCATTGGGAAAATTAGATTTCATACATATGGAATTTAGAACAAAGTAAGGAAACTATCGACTACATCTGCAACACAGGCTTGCAGAAGCCTGCACATTGTCTTATTTTATCTGTTCCTGGTTTTGTGAACCTTGCAGTTCTTCAAATTTATCAGCAACAACGAAACGATCTTCTCTGGTCGTCAAACCTGACGCGTGAAGCTGTTTTCTTTTTTTGATAAGATGGGATGCTGTCTTCTTGTCCTCTTGAGCTTCCAATGACTCAGGCTGCATAATGACATGGAGTTATATTTGAACTAAAATGGATGGATGGATGGATGAATGAGAGGCAAAATATGATTTTGCCCAAGGGCCTCATTGTGGCGATAGGTGTAGCCTAATGTAAAAATACTCTATTTGGAGAACATTTAATAGGGAAATCGACACATATGTAGCAATGTGGCGTGTTGCATACCTTTATGGCTAATGCTCTGTTGAAGCTTTCAATGGCATTGTCAGGTTCCCCGAAGTTAAGTTGTGTTCTGCCGAGGGTGATCCAGGCCTGTGGGAGATTGATGTAATGTAAGATGACGCGTTAGAAAACATAAAACTATAAAAGGTATCGACTTGTAGAAAATACTCTACTCCTTACAATCAAGCAAACTTTTCTTTTTTGATTTGTAAAAGCACTGAATTTAAGTATAAAAAACCTGAATTCGTGTCAGCTGTAAAATAATTTGACAGTGCTCTTGGCACAATGAAAGTCGAACTGAAAGCCACAACAGGGGCAGCCATCTTAACCATAGTGTTAGTATGCACCATGAACTTGGCTACAATGACTTCATTATACACGATCACAATTCATTTTTCACGATATATCACTTCTTTAGTGTTAGCTATTTTGGTTTTAAAGTTTCCTCGTGTTTCGCCTCAATTAAAGTCACAGCAGGCACAGCCATCTTAACCATAATATGCTAATGACGACTTCCTTAAACACACTGACAAATCGTTTTTAATTGTATCGGGATTCTTTAGTGTTAGCTATTATGCATTTAGAGGTTCATAGTGTTCTAAAGAAGGCACCCTCATCAATTTTGTCTTTCAACATTCCCCGAGTTAGCTAGTGAATCTCAGCATACCTCAGCCCATGATGGCTCCAAATCAGTAGCCCCTGCCAATTAGAAGAAATGAGAATTACCTTATGCCCCTTATAAGCTACATTACACAACTTCACGCGACATTTTTAATGACTGAGTCACGCCACATTAATATCTCAGAGAGAGCTACGCAGAATTAAAAGTGAAAGAGAATTTTTTTTCAACATAGCTGGCAACAGAAACTACGAGATAATTAGAAGAGAATTTCAAAGATACATAAAAGGAAAATGGTGGAAGAAAAGGTTTAGATGTGCATACGAGTTGCTGCATTCAAAGCCTTCCATGCATCCCCGATTTCAAGCAAAACCTGAGCCTTTTGTTCATGTAAGATTGCCTTTCCAGGTGTTAAATTGAGAGCAGCCTCCCACTTTGCAAGAGCTTCACTATATGTCCCTTCCTTCAACAAATTTACAATCAGTAAGTGTATGGCGCAGCCAGATACAAGAGAGATCAAATAAAAGGAAAGCCAGATACACGAGCTCCAATTCGGCCCTGAACATGAAAGTTTCCTTCTCTTATATCGCAGCTTCAGCATCTTTACTACACATCATTTAAGCATTACAACTAATACGATGAACACAAATTTGAACATGCTTTATCCTTACAAGTTACAACATCAGAACACTCTTGGTAATTTGGTCGGCTACTGCGAATCTAACGATTTCTATTCGAATCTCATATACACTGATTTCACAACACATATCAATGCTGAAAATCCCAACAATCCCAACACAAGTTTCAGTTCAAAGAAACTAAACACAATCAAACAAATCCCTAGAAAAATGGTTGAACAAGGGTTTTTTATCAGCCTACCTCAGCCAGCTTGTTCCCCTGAGCTTGAAACTCATCAGAGAGCTTCTGAAAATCACTCAACTCGGTGGACGAGGATTCGCCGCGTTCATCAACACCCAGTGGCGCACCATCACTGAGTTGGTCAGTGCGAGCATCTACCGGCGTCTGATTCTGATTATCGAAAGGGAGGTCCGAGAAGTGGGAAACTGGGCCCCGAATTCGCTTCTTGTTGCTGCTTTTAGGGTTCTTCTTCCATGTCAATTTCATATTCGAAATGAAATTCAACAACTGCTTCCTCACCATGCCCTAATTCCATAAAGATCCCAACTTTCGGATAATTAGCGACGGAAATTATCCAACTTTGTATCCATAAATAATTATATAAATATAAATCACCGTAGATAGAGTTGGGAAAACCAGCACTGAATTAGGGTTTTGGGAAAATGCCATTGGAAGTTAAAGAACTCAACAAACTCGAGGATCGTCGAGAATGAAGTCCAAATTACGGTTCACCTGGAGACAGCAGCAACGGATGGAACCGACAACTCGAGCCTGGATCAATCTGAGGTTCTGGGACCAAACCTGTGAATAAGAAATCTCAAGTTGAATGGCGAGGACTGTAGCTGTGTCAGGATCATCATCTTCATCAAAGTGACCTCTCAAAGTTGAGGTATCTATGCCTTCAAAATGCTTACGTTTTTCTATGTCAATTTGCTTTGATAATCTGTTGAAACAACATAGCACTGACATCACTACTTCACATCCCACAAACTTGGGTCGACCACTGCCACCTGCATCATCAAGAACGAGTACACCTGGTTGTTTGCTTATCAAAAATTCTGTAGTATATATGCACTTCAATCATCCCGAGTGTTAGTTTTAAAAAATGATACTTAAGTCCACATTTCTATGATTCGTGGATGTCCGTGTTGACATAGCAACTTGGGCTCCAACCATGCAGTTTCTGTAATTGACTCGGGAGCTCATTTTCATTTAGCTAAGAGAAATGACGAGCAACGGAATCCAAAATGGATCTTTCATTATACGACACTGGCTGTAGAGCATCTTTTTATCACCTAAAAAAGTCTTTGCATATACTTGGAAGCTATCATCCTCAATACTACGTATGAATTGATTTTTAATGTCGTGTGATGCCAAGTTGTCTGAGTTTTCATGGTCAGAGTTTAAATATGTTTATAAACAAGCAAAAAAACTTGAGTGATGAATAGCTATGAATCAATAGATGTTTCAATGTATATAAACCTTTCAAATTATGATATACTCATCAGCGCAAAATAAAGTTCACACACGTTATCATTGTTGTATGGTTCCTTCGGAAGCTTTGGGCTTCTTCCACTGATAAAAGTGACAGCGGTTCTCATAATTCTTTCTTGGGGCAGGTCATTAGCAACTGATCTAGTCATTCAACCATACTGTAATGCCATGTGCAGGAATGTCTCGATTCCATATCCATTTGGTATAAAAGAAGGTTGCTACTTGAATAATGACAAAGCGTACTATATCGGTTGTGGGGATGATAATGCTTCAGGCTCTGCCAAGGCATTTCTAATGGGAGGGAGTGTGGAAGTAACCAACATAGCGCTGTCTGGGGAGCTCAGGATTTTTACTTATATAAGTCACGATTGTTATGATGATCTGGACAAAAATGTTCCTGGAGTGCTCAGTTGGGGCCTTTTCAAAAAAAGGTGGCGGAGGCTGCAGTAAAAATCAGCTGCCAGCGAAAGCTGCACAGTGATTGCCGTCACAGTTGGTATGTATTTCTTTCTAAGTCACTAATCGTATTATCCCATGGTGTTGTAGTGGCTAAGCTTGAAACTTTAGCGCTTTACTTGGCACTTTTTCTTGTTGGCGACCATGATCAAATGTAAATACATTTCTGTATTATACAGGGACTTGACTTGAATATGAGTATCAAGATGATGAAACATTCTTAACCCGAAAAACAGCCACTCCTAAATTTTATGACAGGTTCGGATTTGCAACGTACTCTGGGTTTTCAGGAAGATCTTGATGAAGCTTCTCCTGATCAATGAAAATTTTGCAGAAACTTCACCAGAAAGGAATACTCAGTGCATGAATCTTCAACCAAGAAACTAAAAGTGTCATTTTCAATCCCCATGTCACTTGCCCATCTCGGAAAGAGGCTCAAATCGTCTCATCAGGCCGAAAGCGTAATTGGTCACAGATGAGTTTTTAGCGACGAAATATGTTGTCGCTAAACGAACAAACCTGTTGGTAAAGGGGAATGTAGTCTGTATATAAATGAAGTCTCCAAAGTTATGATTAAAAAATCTTCATCAGCTGGTCAACAAGGAGAAAACTTCACCAGCGAAACATCAAACTTCTCCGGAGAAGCGATGGCCACCGGAGCGACGACGTCAGCTTCCTCAGCCACCAACGTCATGTTGGCAATCCACGAAAAGAAGACCGTCCAGATGGACCTCTATCGACCTCTCCGCCAGTTCATCGCCATCACCTATTCCGAGCGCGAGGCGCAAACCCTAGAGGACGATCTGGACGCCGTCAAGGAGCTACGCTCCAACATCGAGCGCAATTCAGGAAATCCTAGCGATCCGGCAACGTTACGTCGCGACTTGTTGCAGAGTTACTTCAAGGCGCTTTGTGTGATGGAATCGAGGTTTCCTATCTCGCCAGATAAGGATCAGATCAATACGGTGACTTTCACGTGGTACGATGCGTTTAAGCCGAAGCAGAAGGCGGTGCAGCAGAGTATACATTTGGAGAAAGCGGCGGTGTTGTTTAATTTGGGGTCGGTGCATAGCCAGATCGGGTTGGGGTATGATCGTTCGACGGTGGAGGGGAGGAAGATGGCGTCTCATGCGTTTATTGCTGCGGCTGGGGCTTTTTCCTTTTTGAAGGAGAATGTGGCGAGTAAGGCTTCCATGGGGAGCTCGACCACTGTGGATCTAACTATGGAGTGTGTTGGGATGCTGGAGAAGCTGATGCTTGCTCAGGCACAGGAGTGTGTGTTTGAGAATACTATAGCAAAAGGGAGTACTCCTGGAGTTTGTGCTAAAATCTCTAGGCAGGTTAGTTTCTCAATTCAGCTACTTTACTTTGGTCATTCTAGTGGAGAATTAGGCAGTTCTAGTTCCAGTTTCATTTATAACATTTCTAAGAATATGAAAATAGTTAACTGTTAAGAAGATTTTTTTTTATAGAAGATAAGTACCCTTGTAGCAATTTCTGTTGGGCTGAATCAGTGTTCTATTAGATCGCTTTACTGGTACACATTTGACTGTTTACTACCTTAGCCTGGTCACTTGTGCTTTCTAGATGGGCTAGTGTGAAAAACAAAATGCTGCCTCTGTGACTGTTGTCTGTTCCTCTTTTAGTGTAATGCTTGGTTTGCCTTCGATATTATTCCTCAATTATAAAATCACAGGTTGGGATATTCTATGAAGAGGCTTTGGCAGCATTAACTGTTGCACCTCTCAGCCAGCATTTTGAGAAGGGATGGATATCTCATGTTCAGCTGAAGGCGTCTCAGTTTTATGCCGAGGCTTGCTATAGATATGCCTTAGAGCTGCATGAGAAGGAAGAAATTGCTGAGGAAATTGCACGTTTGAAGAGTGGTATAAGTGCTTTGGCAGAAGTTAAAAAATCTTCCAAGGGAGCTGCTGCGCAGCTGCTGGATGCAATTGGAAAGTTGGAGACGAACATGACCCGTAACCTTGATAGGGCTGTCAAAGAGAACGATAGAGTCTACCTCATGAGGGTTCCCACACCCGGTTCATTGCCCCCTCTTCCAGCTTTTTCTTTGGTAAAGCCAATGCCAATGAATGATGTTTTGGATGCTAGCAAGGAAAGACTATTTGCTAGTCTCGTTCCAGATAACAGTGCAAAGGCTCTTTCTCGGTACACTGAAATGGTTGATGACGTAATCAGAACACAAGCAGAGAAATTGCAACAGGCTAGTGAGCTGACCCGTGTAAGGCTAAGGGAAATGGACTTACCTGATTCTATTCTTGCTTTAGAAGGTCATAATACTCTGCCCCAAGATCTCAAGGAAGATATAGAGGCTGTTCAGATCAGTGGGGGTCCAGCTGGTTTAGAAGCTGAGCTTCAGCAGCTAAGAGATCTTAGAAGAGTGAACCAGGAAATGCTTGTACAGACTGAGGAGCTTTTACAAAAAGAATCCAGTGAAGATGGTCAGTTTCGAAGCCAATTTGGTACAAGATGGACCAGGCCTCAATCAAGCACCTTGACAAAAAATTTACAGGACAGGTTGAACAGGTTTGCCGCTAATCTAAAACAAGCTGCAGAAAGTGATGCGCGAATTGAGCGGTCTGTAAAAGATCACTATGCACTAATGTCCATTCTTGATCGCCATCCGGTACGTTTGGTGATATAATTCGAGTGCACTATAAATTTTCAGAACTTTTATGTTGGCTGGTTCAATATTGGACACAGCTTCCTGCCTCATACACTATTATCATCTGACAAGTATCTAATAACATTGAACAACATCTTTGGAATGGAAATAGTTGGGTCTGCAAACAGAAACCGGATCATCTTGTTTGTTGAGTTATAGACCAGTTCAAACAACACACGCTCCACACTAAGGATTTAAGCTTTTGTTTAATATACCATAATTCTAACTGTAAGTTGCCACTTTCTTCTCATCAGATAGAGTCTGCTCTTCCAAGTTTGTCCAGGCCAATGATGTCCTTGGATGCGAACGAAGATGCTGTCGTGGGGGCCTTGAAGCAGAGTTTGGTAATATATGGCTTCACTTTTGTTTCATTTCACATTATTCTCTTCTTCTTTTTTTCCGACTCACTTTCCCGTTGAAGTGCTACCTGGCTGTAATCGTTAATATAAATGTTTGTAGTGGATGTCTTATATTTCCAACTATTTTCTGCTGAACTTCCAGAACTGTACGGTAATGTAGTATTTCCCCGTTCCCTTGAACTCACTCCCAAGTTTTAAAGATGTGTGGATTGTTGAAAATTCAGAAATGAGGTCAAAGTTTGAGCTGCAATTTGTAATGTTTTCTTGGATTTATATATAACGTTTATAGCAATATATGTATTTACGTTCTATAATAATTTGTAACCCAGCAGTAAATATATTCACTTCTGGTAAGTTCTCTGATCTTTTGTCCTTTTTTGTTCAGAGACAACTGGAGACTCTTGGCGCACAGCGAGCTGCACTTGAAGATATGCTTAAGGAGATGAAAAGAAAGGTTTTCTTAGTTGATTATAATAATGCCTTTTCATTCTACTTGTCTTTTGTAATTTGTTTGTGTTTTGTCTTAGTGATTTGCCATGTCAACGGGCATTCCAATGTTGAAAGTCGTGTTTTTTCTTACACAAAAATCCGAGTGATGGATAATCTACAGTGTCGCTAGTCTTTCGTTTCTGTAGTGTCATAGGTGTAAGGGTAGCAACAAAGTGTCTCGCAGTTTGCTATAATTATTTTTCGGTTAGTCTTGGTTTCTTAAGATGAATGTCTCCCCCATATTTGTGTTGTAAAATTTAATTTTAATTGTTATTGAATGCTGACTGTAAATTAACTGTCATTCTATAAGAGGTCACTTTTGTTTTTTTGCGCTGGTCATTTGCTGTACTTCATTGAAAGAAGTGTTTCATGTCATGCTAACTACCCGACACTAACTTACACATTGGGCTCTTCTGTAATTATTATTAACAACTTGCAGGATGATATACTACCGAAGTTGATGACTTCAGTTGGGTCCTCTGAAGATCTTTTCAGGAAGGAGATCTCAAAGTATGACCACATCTGTGAAGATATTTCCCAGAATATTGAAGCACAAGAGCAGTTGCTACTGCACATCCAGGTATGAAAAACTCTTCTAATTTGCCTCTACAAAAAACTAACTGAAGTCCCTGCTTAGGGTAGTATCTCAAAGGATATGATATGAATAAATTAGTATACGAGTGTGGTCCATCTGCTCAGCTCCATTATTAGGAAAAAGTGCAAACATGTGATTTTTCATATTAAACTAAGAACTTGTATCGGAATCTTATCCAGTCCATGAAATAGCAACATCTACTTATAAATTAGATGATGGCAATGAACAGTTTATGAAGCATATTATTGGAGAAGTTTTGACATTTTCGTTCAAAAATGAATGCAATGTTTTCCTTGGTGTCTGCAGGGACAAAATGACGAGTTTTCTGCCATATTCAACATTGTAGACTACAAAGGTACTATTCCTTATTGATATTCAGGCAAATATTCTCTGAATTATCTCTAGATTAACCATATTCCAGATTGAGTCTTATACTGATAATGAAATGGCCATCCACTCCACTTCTGTATATCAAGTAGCTGACTGTTTTTTAATTTGAAAGATACATTTACCTTAGGTTACTCCTCATTGTGTATTATATAGAAACCTTCTAATCCATTTGAATTTAATTTTTCTCAGCATCTTGTGAGAATAGCTATAAGCAAATTCGAGCTGCCATTTCAAAATACCAAGAAATTAAAGAGAACGTTAATGAAGGGCTGAAGTTTTATGTAACCCTTCAGGTATGGATTGGGCTACTCTAATTTATTTGTTGCGCACAGAATGTATAACCACTCTGTGCATTGGTCATTAAATAACTTTGGGGCCTTGATTTATACATTATGCTGCCATAAATGCTGGTCTCATCATAGAGATTTTCTTACTCTTTCAGGTTTTTGTTTTTCTTAGTAACTTTTGGTTGTCAAAACCTAATGTTATCTTTCTTCTCATCTAACAGGATGCCATCACTAATGTAAAGCAGCAGTGCAGTGATTTCGTAATGACCAGAAGCATGCAATGTAGGGAAATGATTGAAGATGTGCAAAGGCAAGTAGCCGGGCTCAGTTTCCAGGATAACAAGAACACCAGCACATATCCAAGCTATACAGCAGCAGGTCAACCCCAACAAGTACCAAGAACCAATCATATGCAGCAGCCACAACAACCAGATGCACAAAATGCCCCCCGTCCTCCACATCCTCAAGCACCTTATTATCGTCCTCCAGAGCAACCAGCAATGGGTGGCTACAGCCAACCTCAGCCCCCATACGGTGTGCAACAACCTTCTCCTTACCATATACCACCTGCTCATGGCGGATCTCCTTATCCCCCACAAGCACCGCCACAACAGCCTCAAGCAGGCCATGGATATGGACAGCCTCCTTACTCAAACTGGCCAGCCCCTCAATACTACAACAACAACGGTCATGGACAGCAGCCAGGGTCGTTTCCACGGCCTCCTTATTCTGCCCCATCTCCATACCCACCACACCAAGGCGGCTACTATAAGCCCCAATAAATCTGAGAATGTGTGATGAAGTTCGGAGGTACTATGAAACAAAATCCGCTAGTAGAAGTTGGAAGTTGGTTTGTTTCTTCATATACAGAAAAACTTATTACATCAAACCAGATTATCTTGTGAACAGGTCGGTGGTGTTGAAGCAGAGATTGATTGAACTCTAGTAATGTGTATAGCCCGTTGCTCAAATAAAACCATGAAATATTTTTTATTGATAATGGTGTAGATTTAGTATGACTGAAGCCCCTGTCTATTGCCATTGCTGTTGTCCAGAAGAAAAACAAGAAGAGTACACCCAGATCGATCTAGTAGGAGGAACCTTCCTCTAATCATCCTTGCCTTTCAAGTATCATTTCTCCAATTATAAATCAATCACAAATAAGTTATTCATACCCACTTTGAAGATGGCCGAGGAGCGAAAGGAGGAGAGACTGCGCAACATCCCTCCTGTACGAGGAAGCATTAAGCGAAACATATTCAGCATGATCATTAAACAAGCTAAGCTGCTACTCAGTCACTTGGTATCAACTTTCCAGTCTGGGTAAATGTTATGTATGTATTACTTTGATCCCTGGACCAAAGGAATAAAAGGGATATGTGACGTCTGAGGTTTCTGTTATGCTCCTCGTACTGTTTTTAAAGTGTTATGCTCCAATGGGTACCACTACCACCTGAACTGAATGAATGCCTAAATGTGCTTGCCCAGACAACACCTGAATCTGAACACCGAGCTTCCTTGGCAAAGCCGTCCGTTGAGATTGGGATTGGCCAAAGTTGATGAACAGAGAGCACTGCTCACTGTTACTTTTAAATCCCAATAACAACGGTCGGTGTCTGACAACTGACAATTACAAATGTTTTTTTAATAATAAAATAAAACTCGATTCGCCACTTCAACGCATCTCCAGCTTTTCTACGCCGTCTCTCTCTCTCTCTCTCTCTCAACGCTTCTGAAGAGACGATAGGATGCTTGTTCGTCCCCCGGAGCTTGAAGAATTCAAATAACACCAAAGTAAGCTTCCACTTCCGATCCTTGTTCATTTTTTACAAGTTTTGTTTGTTGCAATTTTTCGCGCCGATTTCCCGATAGTTTCTCCAATTTTGGGGATTCATCTTGCGGCGATGGATAAACATCCGCGCAGTTTATTGTTGCGTGGGGGAGGTCAACGAAAGTCAACGGATAAACACGTCAGCGGAAGAAACGTGTTGAGATTGGTTCTAGGATGTGTTCGATTGGTGCCTATTGTCTGTGCTTCTGTAGGAGCCAAAGTGGAGGCATTCATTGAGTTTAAGATTTTTGACAGACGATTCGACAGTGAATTATTTTCTGCTTCGCAATGTGTTCTTGTGCAATCTCATGGTTCTCATGTAGCCTAGTGTATCAATATTATTTGTTGACAGTCATCGGTGATTGCAGGAGTAAATCTTATGCAGACGCGATATAATGATGGGAGGAGATCGGAATATTAAAAGCAACTTTGGCTCATGTTGCTGTTGTTGAGCGGTGTTCGTCAACTTCCATAAGGTTACCATCATTCATCCTGCGTAAAATAAAATATGGTTCTTTTTCCTCTTTTGCTGAGCTGAATTACACAGGAAGTCCGAAGCACAATCCAGTTTTCATAGGACTATTAACTGTTTGCATCATTTGGTCAGAAGAGCATGCTTTATTATTCTCAAGAAATAAGATAGAAACTTGGCTGAATTTTGCATCATCCCTTTTGTTCTTTGGAACTGGTTGAAGATGTGTCGGGTGTCCAAGTTCCGAGTCTCTTGTGTAGTGTTTCTCCCCTCTATTGATGGTTCGGAATGTACAACTTTTGATAAAGAAGTCGGGCATTTGACTTTACAGCCATGAATACTGCAGGCAGCCGCCATCAGAAAAAATAATGCCTTTCACATTGTCAAGTTCCGTATTCCTTTAATCCAAGTGTGTGAACTAACTAACAGTTTCC
This sequence comes from Umbilicus rupestris, assembly GCA_963678935.1. Classification (NCBI taxonomy): domain Eukaryota; kingdom Viridiplantae; phylum Streptophyta; class Magnoliopsida; order Saxifragales; family Crassulaceae; genus Umbilicus; species Umbilicus rupestris. The sequence goes on from OY787619.1 coordinate 12,343,706, forward strand.
GCTATGTTCGCCTTCATGCAGAGAAGTTAAAATTGTTGTTCAGTTCAAGGTTGTCTTCCATGGCTACATTCTGCTGGCCTTACTTCGATCCTGACTACGAGAATCGGAGTTCCATAATAAATCCACCCAGGTTCGCTTGACATTTGATTTGTTCTTTACTTCTTTCTGAGTAATAATGATCTACGTGCTAGTAATTTTATGGAATGCCTGTCAACATTATTCCAGTCACTTTGAAAAATAGTTTTGTTTAACTCATGAGTCGTGACGCTGCATCTGTTTCATTTTTTTAACCTGCAGAGTATCTATTGACAATACAAGTCATAAAGATTGTACGCTAGTGAAGGTGAACCCTAAAGCTTCGCTAAATGAATTTGTTCAGCATGCTCATTTTCATTTGTTTATTTGTTTGAGGATTGACACTTCGAAATACAGGTGGATAGTATGAACAAACCTGGAATACTTCTGGAAGTGGTACAGATTTTAACGGACCTTGATCTCACAATCAACAAAGCCTATATATCTTCTGATGGTGGATGGTTCATGGACGGTATATATGCATTTACATATCTTACTATCGTACTTGAATTTACTTTCACTAAGAACGTGTCTTTTGAATTTGTTGCTTCAAACTGTGTGTTATGATCTAGATTTTTATCATACAACCAATTGACTATTAGTGGTTTGTCCCAAGTACCCGGAACATATTGGCCATTGTTATGAATCAGTAACTTCTAAAATATTCCCCTCTCCTCGACTAACAAATAAAAACTAGAGTCGCATTATGTTAGTTTTGAATTAGAATTTGTCTCGTCGAACAGTAAAGGATATAGCTATTCTGCAGCTATTTAACTGAATTTAACGAAGAGTTTAGCAAGATTCACACAAAAGTTTTCCTGCAGGAATAATACTCTGCTGGTAACTATTTATTGCTGATTACGTTCTCTATTTTTATAGTTTTTCATGTCACTGATCAACAAGGGAACAAAGTTACTGATTCGAGAACAATTGATGACATAGAGAAGGTATGCTTTGCTACAGGTTTCCATTCCAATTGTATTTGGCCTGTTGTCATTACGTTGTTGAAGATCGATCAGAGCTGACAGTTACTCAACTCAACTCACTGTCTTGACAACAAGTAAATTCTTACGGTTTATGAATAAAGAGTATTACGAACTTGAAATAAAATTATAGTATGTGATATGCTCAGTTTTGGACGAACTGTCCTGAAGAATATGTGTTTTGTAAAGATTGTTACCCACATTTATCCCTGACCTGATAACTTACCGCTTGTGCGATGACCTGCTTTCAAAAAATTGTGTATCATGTATTTAGAGATCACTTCACAATATCAAGATTCCCTTTCATAGTAATCCAAAGTTTTACTCATTCCACTTTCACATTATAGGGTGACATCTGATTTTGAATTGCTCGGAAACTAATACTTGATTATATTGTCAAAGGCTCTAGGACCGAAGAGTCATAGCAGTGATGGGGTAAAGAGTTGGCCTGGCAAACGGATTGGGGTGCACTCTGTAGGTGATTATACGGCTATTGAACTTATTGGTAAGGACCGTCCAGGTCTTTTATCGGAAATCTCTGCTGTCCTTGCCAACCTTGCCCTAAATGTTGTTGCTGCTGAAGTTTGGACTCACAATAGAAGAATAGCATGTGTTCTTTATGTCAATGATTATCCTACATGCGGCCCAGTCAAAGATACAACACGACTGTCTGTGATGGAAGAGCAGCTTAAAAACATCCTACGTGGGAGTGAGGACGATGAAAATGTAGCTCAGACAAGTTTCTCCATGGGATCCACTCATATGGACCGGCGGCTTCACCAGATGTTCTTTGCTGCTCGAGATTATGAAGGAACCACAACAGTGGGTGAGGGAGACTTATCTCCTAGGTGCAAACCAAAAATCACTGTTGAGCGCTGCGAGGAGAAAGTATACTCAGTTGTTACAGTCCAGTGTAAAGATCGATCAAAATTGTTATTTGACATCGTATGCACTCTGACAGACATGCAATATGTTGTTTTCCATGCCAACATATCATCAGATGGACCGCATGCATCACAGGTATGCTCGCTCTTGATTCCTTTCGTCTTGGTCCAATTGTTTCCTTGCAGAAGTATGCGTTCCAGACCAATTAGATCGGTTGCAGTAATTTGATTCCATCCCCTCTGCAGGAATACTTTATTCGACACAAGGATGGTTGCATTCTTGATACTGAAGCAGAAAAGGAGCAGGTTATCAAATGTCTCGAGGCAGCGATCCGAAGAAGAGTTAGTGAGGTAAGTAAAGGGTATTTTGGAACATGGTTTAGTCTGGTGGTAGTGTCAAATGTGTGACTAACCAAATATCTGTGATGCGGATCAGGGTTTGAGCCTGGAGCTCAGTGCGAAAGACAGAGTGGGTCTGCTATCCGAAGTAACAAGGGTACTCAGAGAACATGGGTTATCTGTTTCAAGGGCGGGCGTGACTACAGTTGGTGAGCAAGCTATGAATGTTTTCTACGTCAGAGATTCTTCTGGGAATCCAGTAGACATGAAGACTATCGAGACGCTGCGTAAGGAAATCGGACAAACAATGCTGCTGAATGTGAAAAAGGAACCTTACGAGCAGAAAGTGCCTGAAGCTAAAGGTTGGGCAAAAACTAACTTCTTCTTCGGGGGTTTATTGGAGAAGCTATTAACCTAAGGTTTGTCATCATGCTTATGATTTTTCTTACAGAATAAATTAGTCAGGACACATGAAATAGCTGTCCAGGAGACTGACTGCATATCATATTTCCTTTTCCCAAATTTTCAGTACCTCATTGCGAGTTGGCCATAATCTTCTGGCTCATTTTCTTGTCATTATAACTGAGAGTCTGTCCCTGTGTACAGACAGAATCTGCTGGAGTTCACCGGATTCAGCTGACAGCATTATCAGCATTCAGAGTCTGCATCTCAGAGAAACATAAGTTCAAGACGGCCCCAAGTGCTCCAGAAGCTGGCTGCTACTAGGAAAAGATTGTATGTATCATAATTTCAAACGTATGCCAGTTGAGACCTGCTTGGTAAATCTCTTTGCAGATTGTGTTCAAGAAAATGCTCATTTCCGAATATCATTATTCCAATATTTCCTACAAATTAAACATGCCTATTTATTTCTGCCGTGTCATTTTTATCTTCTGATGATTTCACCGACCACCAAATCCATCAATCCGACCGCTGTGTTGCGCGTGTTGAATCTGATCATCAAATACTGTCCAGAAGGGCTTCGATGAGCGCTTCGTCTCGGCTCCGCAACCTCATCTCTCGTCTTGTTAGATGCTGCTAGTAATTCCAGCTTCCTGCGGCCTGTCTGCTGTCAAGTTACGATATTGGGTCGCTGAGATGATTGCTGGGGAGGTGGCAGCTGGAGAGGGTTAGTGGTATGTAAAGATTTGATTTTTACACTATTCCAGGATAATGGGTTGGCGTAAACAACTGTCCATTTTGTAGGAAAAGTGTGAAAAATACTCAGAGGGTTGCCCTAGAATTATTACCACAGGCGGTCACTATTGCACAAACTCCAGAGACATAGTTTCACCTGAAATAAAGGCCGAGGTATGCCCAGTTTCACTGGTCATTTGATAGCTTGGTTATGACTTAAACTTGTATTGCTGATTGAATGTCAATGAAGTAACATCTTATCTTCTTGTATACAATTCTGAACACAGAATCCTTAATATTCTTTTCTCTTTACCCTAGATATTAAGGAATGTTCCTCCGTTCGTGACTATTGTCGAGGTTGGCTAAGGGGTGGCTTGCATAATGGGAAGGCCATTGTCCCTCCCAATGTTAAAGTGGAACTAATAAAGATGTTGATCTCTTCTGGTTTACAAGTTGTTGAGGCAACATGTTTTGTTTCACCAAAATGGGTGCCGCAGGTACACGATCACATCTTTTTTCTAGTTTAGATTGTGTTTTCTGTCCTGTACCGTTATGTAGACGAACAGATTCATTGTTTTGAATTTTTCAAGCGTTGAGAGAGTCTTTAATTAACTTCTCAGCTGGGAGATGCAAAGGATGTAATGGAAGAAATCCAAAGTATTACTGGTGTTAGACTTCCGGCATTAACCCCAAATCTTAATGCACAGTAGAGTGAATGCTGAAATATAGTGGTCTTAGATTCTGCACAGTTTGACGGCTGTGTTCTTCTAGGGATTTGAAGCAGCAGTTGCATCTGGTGCCAAGGAAGTGCTGTTTTTGCTGCAGCATCTGAATCGTTTTCAAAGTCAAACATCAATTGAAATATTGAAGATAGTTTGACATGTTATCGTGAAGTAAAAACTCTCCATTCCTGGTGCGCTTCTTATTTCCTGACTTATAAACTGATGTATCCTTTTTCAAATTGCATTATCAACCTTCTTATCTCTGACTTGCTCACATGAATTATGAATATAATTTTATTTGTTATGGTAATTATATATCGTGATTTTACTTTCAGCTACGTGTCATGTGTTGAAGGGGCCGTACCTCCGTCCAAGGTGGCATATGTAGCTAAAGAGCTTTATGAAATGGGATGTTACGAAATATCCCTTGGTGACACCATTGGGGTCAGCACTCCAGGTAATGTTGAATATGGTCAATTGGCGATATGTTGTGCTTTTATGTTTTGTCTTTAAATGTTCACTTGTATCCTACTGTGATATTGTTAGGTCCGAGTCCAGAGGCTCATGTGCCTATACATCATGTATAGCCTTGTCGAGAAGGCGTTATTAAAAAGTCCAGATACCTTCGATTATAACATTTGTGCAAAACAAAAAACTTGGACGCTAACTGTTTCTATATGCGCCTCACAGATGGGAATCAGAACGGTGGACTCTTCAGTATCTCGTCTTGGTGGATGCCTATGCAAAGGGTGCCTCTGGAAATGTTGCAACTGAAGACGTTGTTTATATGCTCAACGGACTAGGAGTGAAGACCAATGTGGATCTTAATAAGGTCATGCAGGCTGGGATTTCATCTGCAAACATTTAGGCCGGCCACCTCGAAGCTATCAGGTATTCGCTACAGCACCTTGTCTTATCATTTTCCAATACTAGAGTGACCTAAGGCAAATGGGGGACAAGGACAAGTGCAACTTTAAGTCGTGTAGCTTGGCTTGAGCTCAATGATTATCAACTCTATCCCACTACAAGAATGTATGAAGACTGTAGTAAGGGCAAGATTCATTGCTGAATCTGGAAAGCTCAAACCCTCATCATCTTTAGTCTTTACCTTTTCTACGCCACCAATTCATTCATCATTTTAATAATCCTATTCGACATGTCATTTCCAGGTCTGATCTCAATCCATCCTTGTCAAGGAAAAATCATCCAGCGGCTACGGTTTCAGGCATTTCTCCCATTATCTCTTCCATCTGCTTTACTTTCTGCTTTTCTCCTTTGACAGCATCTTTTTGTCGACTCCTATGAAGCCCTCTCTCACTCACAAAAATGTCAACATCAACTGATCGCCACGTGTCGTCCTCCACATCCCCGTACGTTTCCCCTACCTCTGCTCTCTGTATTTCTCTTCAAAATCAGCCTCTCAATGAATTAACCCATCATACTTTTTCATTGCGACTCAGAAGTTGGCCTCCTTGTTTTTTCCTCTCCTGTCAATCTGTTTTGAATTTATCTCACTGATCTGCTTCTGGGTTTTGAATTGTTTGCAACGATCGGATTGATTTCAAGGTAAAGTTTCAATCTTTTAGTGAATTTCTTGTGTTTTGGTTAGTTTTGTATGATGGGTGTTTCAGTTCAGATTTGATAGATGAAAGACTGTTTCTTATGTTTCTGAAAGTGCTTGTGAATTGTTTGTTTGTTTTCTGGAAGTAAATTGTTGGAGGGTTTGTGTAAAGGTTCGATTTTGATTATCAGAACTCTTGATTGAGGTTGATGATGGTTATGGCTTTAGGTCTGGTGTCTGGCTTATGTGTATGAGTTGATTTCAGGTGAAAAAGGGTTTGGTTTTTGAAGCAGGAAAAATGGTGGGGGATATGAGGAGTGAGGAGTTGAATGTATGCTGTCAGAAACTTGTGATTTTTGGAAGTGAGTTGAGGAGGATGCAAGGTTGGGGTATCACTGAATGGAAGGATATTCCCATGGAGCTGTTGTTGAGGATCATGGGGCTTGTTGATGACAGGACTGTCATTATGGCTTCTGGGGTTTGTGGTGGCTGGAGAGACGCAATTTCCTCCGGCCTCACCCATTTGTCGCTCTCCTGGTACATATCTCTGTCTCTCCTTTATATTCGTAATTCTTGTTCAGATCGATTCTCCTGGATATATTCTGATGTGTAACTTAAGAATTAGATGGTAGTGTTGGTATAGCAGTTCTTGAGAATCTATTCGTGTTTTGGCTGATGGATACCTACCACAAATGTTATGTTTTGCAGGTGCAAGAAGAACATGAACGAACTAGTTCTGTCTCTTGCCCCAAAATTCAAGAATCTGAAGTCTCTGGTGCTTCGTCAAGATATGCCGCAACTCCAGGATGATGCTGTTGAAGTCATTGCTAATAACTGCCATGGCCTGCAGGACTTGGATCTCAGCAAAAGCTTCAAGCTAACTGACCGCTCATTGCAGGCCCTAGCTACCGGCTGTCCCAATCTTGTGAAACTTAACATAAGTGGGTGTACAGCATTCAGTGACTCTGGTTTGGCGCATCTGACTGCATCTTGCACGAAACTGAAAGCTGTGAATCTATGCGGCTGTGTGCGAGCTGCCTCCGACAGGGCTTTGGAGGTGAGGAACGTTGAAAAAAACTTCTTCTTCAATTTCCTTCATTTAAAGTTTGCTTATCAGAGCTTTATGCTGCTCGCAGGCCATTGCTGAAAACTGCAGGAAGCTGGAAATCTTGAATCTCGGGTGGTGCGAGGAAATCAGCGATAGAGGAGTGAGCAGTTTAGCATACGGATGCCCGGAGCTGAAGGCCCTCGATCTCTGTGGCTGCCACCGTATAACAGGTAACAACCTCTTGAACTGGCCCGGAGAATCTAGGAATGAATGAAGTCGGATACTGACAAACATCTTTGTGTTGCAGATGAAAGTATCATCGCATTGGCGAGCAACTGTCGGCATCTGAGATCCCTGGGACTCTACTACTGTCAGAACATCACAGACAGAGCAATGTATTCTCTTGCCGCCAACAGTCGCGTAAAAAGCAAGCTCAATCTATGGCAGCAACCTACGAGGAGATGCTGCGGCGGCGACGAGGAAGAAGGCCTGATGAATCTCAACATCAGCCAGTGTACTGCGCTGACCCCTCATGCTGTCCAGGCCGTATGCGACTCGTACCCGGCCCTGCACACTTGCCCCGGCAGACATTCCCTCATCATAAGCGGCTGTCTCAGCTTAACTTCCGTGCATTGCGCTTGTGCCTTCCGGTCGCATAGGCCAGCCACCATGCAGGCACACTGAACAAGAGGTCTGATTCTGGAAAACTGCTTCTTCAAGTTTCCCATATATATACTTCAGTTGTGTATTATTGCTGTTAGGGTTTTCAGGTTAGCTAATTATAATATGATGTCGTTTTGAGTTCAAATAAATCGATAAATGTCACAATTATGATACATATGAAATTTTTCACTCTTATGGATTTACATGACTCCTCTCTAACCCGAGCAACTTCTTGCATTTTTATGGTTGGTTCATTTCAGTTTAGTTCCATTCATCACATCTTTCTTTCATCAGATTATTGATTTGAAATTTATGGCTCAATTCGTTTCAGTTCGGTTCGATTACAAGCGATTATCAGTTTGCAACATACCCGCAAGAAGATCAATAACGGTCAAAACAAGACAAACTGAACCATCTTCTTCCTCTACTGCCAAGTGTCGCTCGCTAAGCGGTGCCCTTTTCCACGTCCTGCTTCTTAACTACCAACCCCTGTTCGACCATGGCAGTTCCATCTTTCGATTTCTCCACCTTCTCATCGGACGACGCTTCTCTGCTCCGGCCTCGATAGATGGCGTAGAGGATCAGCTGCACAGCTCCCAGCCCACACCCGAACCCGTTCGGCACCTGCCCATAAACCAAAATTATCAGTGACACGAACATGCTCTGTTTTTCTGAGCAGACACAGAGTATGGTTGGTAGCTAGCTATCCGTCAGATTCTTGTGTCACGTGGTGAATCGAATTGATTTCTGATCTTCTTATCCGCTGTACGTGTCAGCTGGGTTGGTTTTCATGTACAATCTTGTCGTTTTCGCAACTGTGCGGAGTTTAGAGGCTTACTGCAACGAAGGGGTCGCGGCCGAGAAGTCCAAAGACGAACCACGACGTGCCGCAGAGGAATACGAACAGAGACAGAAAGAAGGGCATGAACTCGACGCTCTTCGTCTTGATCACCATCCTCTGTAAAATTCGTGAAACAGAGTATTCGGGTTTTTTAAGGAGCGGAAGAGGTGAAGAGATTGGTGAGGTTGAGCTTGAATGACGTACCATGATGGAGAGTGGTGATCCGTACATGATGATGGAGAAGATGGTGGCGGCGAAGCCGCAGAAGAGCTTGCGACCCTGGCCGCTGAGGGCGAGGAGGGAGACGAGTGCCACGGTGGAGAAGATGGCCATGACGGATGTGAACAAGCTGAGGATTTTTAGGCGCTCCTTCCTCGGCGCGTAGATCAAGAAGATGAAGACGTAGATCGCTTCGATTCCGGCGCCGGTGCCGTTGATGGTCGAGATTAGCAGATTGTTCGGCGACACAAACGGCAGTCCGTACCTTCAAATTCAGCAACTCAGTAAGCAAACCCAGAGATGAAAACTCAGGAAAGTTGTTGAATTACCAGGCGGAGAGGAGGCAGTTGAGGAGAGTCATGACGTAGGGGATGCCGGAAAACTGCTCGGTAGATTTGCTCCGAATGATCCGCTTGAACGTAATCCTGAAAACCAAAATCGAACACCAGAAGATGAAAACCCCAAAACCCACATACAGAATTCAACCAAAGATTGAAAAGGACGGAGCTTGATCCTCACGTTGGGGCCACGAAAAGGAACAGAGCTGTGGCATTTCCTGGAGGAAAACAGAGCAAGAAAATAAACCGATTGATAAGCATCAGAGTGAAGAGAAGATGAAAGAGGAAGACGATCAGAGCGATTGAACTCAGAGAGCAAGAAACTAACCGAAGATTCCGAAGATGAAATGCGCGACGTTGTGCATGACGAAGCTGTGTTTTTGGAGATACGAGCTGGAGAAAAACAGAGGAGGGTTTTGTTGAGGGAGGAAGATGAAGCATAGGGTTTATTTATATACAAGGAAGCTCTAGATACCGCTCTTGGAATATCTCTTTAGCGAAGAAACAAATCCCTTTAGCAACGAATAAAACTGTCTAGCAACGGTACCCAATGACAGTTCTTTTAGCGACGAAATAAACCTATTTACTGACGATTTCTGAAGTATGTACTTCCACTCTAATCTAATTTTCTTGAATAAAGTTGTGGTCTTCAAATTTGCTTGTGAGAAATTTTCTTTGCCTTTGCTTGGTGGTGTAGATTGGGATTTTGAACACTATATCCGGCCAAAATTTTACTCTTCCGATCTTAAATTACTGAGCCTGTGATTTTAGTAAGATAATTTCTGTGTAGACAAATGTCTTTCATTTATATCATGGTTCGAACTCGATCAAGCTTGAAAAAACTTATTCGAACAAGCTTGAAAAAACTTATAAGCATGTGGATTGGGATATGAGACGACCAGACATCAATACATGTGGAAAGAGACATGTTTATGTTTGCAATGTACCCTGGTCATCAAGTCACCTTCATCCCAAATGAGATGTTGACATCAAAACCTACCGCTACCGTTTTCTCAGATTTCAGAAACTAATTAACACTCCATACCAAAAATTTGGCTGAATTTAGTGATCGGTTTCAAGCTAATAATATCCTTGTCAACATTTGTCGTAGGTACACAAATCACCAACTAGTTGGAAGAACATATGCATCACAAGATTGATGGATAAATACCTTCCCAGGATTCGCAACGTGCAGCAGATGCATGGATCAGCTCAGATTTCAGCCATCCATGGGTCGCTATAGAGGAATCCACATTGGAATGAACTCAGAATTCATCCATCTGCTAGGGTTTTACATGAGTTTGAAATATGCTTATGTGTTACATGAGTATACGTGCTCTTAAATAAGATGGTGAGAAGACAACCTCAGTATGTAAAAAACAAACCGGTTTCCCAGCATCCTTAGGTGACCCATGACCTACAATAACATGGCCGGTGAGACAGTTTCCGATCCTTCCTCCATGTGCACTAGTTTCAGATTCATGTAAAACAAATCGGCCTACCTGAGTAAATTCATATATCTATCTTTATTGTCGTATAAGTTTAGGGTTTAGGGGCCATCAGTCTCATGTGATGGATACAAGTTTATCTAGTTATAAATGAGTTCAGAGAATGTGCATTGCCCTGCAGAGAAGGGGTTTGAATACAAAGTGATTGATGGTTTGGAGGACTGTAACTAGTAAGCGAGCACATTGTTGCTCATCTCCTGACCACACACTGGATTTCTTGGAGCTTCAAACCACACAAAATGTTCAGTATTTAATACTGTGAATGAATGAGATGGATCATAGGTCGAGCAACTTCATTTATGCCCACCGTCTTGTAAGGTCGGATAAGCCAATGTATGGAAGATGATTTAGGGCACTTCAGTGCTCAAGAGGCTTCACAACTTGTTGATCAGTAGCTAGGGTTTCGGTTTCAACTGTATATATATACATATATACTGGATAGGTTCCTTCCTCAGCTTCTTCATCTTCCATGCAAATTATGCACATAGAACCTTCTCGAACCTTCTTGCTCTCTAGTACCGAACATCATTAATCAGTTTCCCAACAACAGTAAGTATCGTCCATCATATTACACTTCTTTGATCACATCTGCACTGGATACATATTCACGTATGCCTGCGCGAAAAAAAGTTGACAGTTTAGGAACGTATAGTCGTGTATATAAATTGAAGTTCATAAGGAAAAGGGACAAACGGGAAGAAAGAACACACCAGCACAAGTTGTGCGATCTTGGGTTTCTGGTGTTGGAGATAGACATCAACATTCTCTTTAGTCCTCAGGATGTGAACTCCTTGAACAGAAGCGCTTACTTTGTTGACCACCTTTCTGGCTATGGTTTTGTAAGTATCCTTGCTGCTTATACGCCCTGCTTTCCAGAGGGGGTCCAAAATCTCCTTGGCAAACTCCAATACAGCAAGTTTGAGCAACAACTTTTCATCTTCGCCTTGCTTGCCTTCTTTAGACTTGCAATCAGTGACATGACTCTCATAACATCTAAATTTCGTCGCTTCCTTAGACGAATCAACTACAGAACTGCATGTCTCATTCGCTTCTAAATTTGCATCTGGTTCTTTCAGCCTGTGTGCTCGTGTCTCCTCTTTATCTTGCTCTGAGGTCAAACTATCATATTTCTCAGAATTAGGTCCTGAAGAAACAGCCCCTGACTTTTCGGAAATATTTGTTTCAAAGTCTGAACCCTGACCAGAAGTAGTCGAAGAGGATATGGGTTTTGTTTCACTGTTTTCGACCACCCTTGAACTGTCAAAATTTTTATCCAAGTTTTCAGTAGTAAGAATCACATTTCTCTGTTTTTGAGAGGAGCTTAGTTCCTTGTTGACATGTATATTGGGTTCTTCCATAAATCTGTTCCCCACATCAACTGGTTCAAGCTTTACTGAAGGCCTCTTTTCTTGCTCATTTGAAGTAAAATTCTCATGCTGCTCAAAATGGGGTTCCCTGGTTACTTCCTCCATCTCTTTGGATGCTATTCTCCCATGGTTCAAACCGCTACAAACAGTGAAGGAACGAAGAACGGGCTTTGTTTCGCTGATACCATCACAGGTGGGTAGCTGTGAATACTCATTGCTGAGTTGAATGGGGTTTTCCGATGTCATAGAAACACTAGTGTCCTCTAGAAAAGAACTTGGCTCCTTGTATGCGTAAGAACAAGTGATTGCTTCATTCTCACCCTCCATGTTACAAATGAAGTGCTCAAGACTCAAACTCCTACAAATGTAGTCGTCAAGGCTCATGTCGAGACCAATGTCATCACATGATGCTTCTTCAATTGCTTGCATTTCCAAAGAAGCTGCAGAGTTTGCATTTGAAGTGAATGGACATGTTTCTAGAATAGGCATCTCTTTTTCAACTTGGTCAGTAGATGCAGTGGTTGCTTCACTGTGGTTAACCACCTTTTCATAACAACCAGTGATATCACATGTAACCTTTTGACATAAACTTGGCTTTTTATCCATGGAGGAACCAACGCACTGGTCTAGATTAACACTCCTGTCCTGCTCTCCCATCGAAGCACAACTCTCTTGTAACTCAGGCTGATTTGGTATTTCCACCGACTTTTCAGATATTAATCTTTCAAGGCTTGGAGATTTCTCAAAACCATTAGAAAAGAGAGCTTTTTGAGCTCCATTGACTTCAGGGCCATTTGAAATAAACTGAGAATCTAAATTGACACTATTATTATCTGAGCTTTCGGCTACAAAAATATCATCTGCGACTCTCAGGGGGCAAGGCGGACATGGTGTTTTTGATGCGTAACAACTTGCTGATGTTGCTTCACTTTCACTAACCTTACAAACATACCCCTTGAGACTTGCAGATGGAAGATTAAATAGATCCATACCTTGATGACTCTTTGAAGTTTCGTCTGCCAGTTCCATTTCAACACACGAGGCAAGGCTCACACTAGGAATTTCGGAAATTATATTAATCAGATTTAGTGGAAAAGGGTCACCAGCCGACTTCTTTCCGACAACTATTTGTTGAGCAGATGAAGTTTTCATATCAGTATGCCCCATCAGGTAATTACCACATTCATCATCAGCTTCACCCTCTTGATTTCCACAGATCTTGTTCTCATTATTTACATGATCTTTCTGCATATCATGTTCCGGTGCAATTTTTTTTCCAGCAGAGTTCTCACTACAGTTTTTACAATCGCCATCGTGTGCACCCTCTTGACTGCCACTTATCTTTTTTCCTTTATCAGGATGTCTGTCCTTCATATCAGTTTCTGGCGCACACTTCTTCCCAGAAAATGTCTCAGCATGTCCAGTGGTTGTATCACTATGCTCAGCACTTGATTTAACAGGCCTGTATGCATCAATACCACCACTATTCTGATCCTTTTTCAGACGTGGCCTCTTTGTGTTTCTGGTAGAGCATAATTTCTTACCAGCATCATGTATAGAAGTTTCCATAATTGACATTTCATTGGTAGCTTCTGATGCCCGTTCGGTTACAGATCTCTTCTTCACCTCCGTGTCAGCAGGAGTTTTAGAAGATTCAATTCCATGAGAAAAACAACAATGATTTCCCCTGCCACAACTTCCCTTCATGAAGTACTTGCATAATACAGCACTCTCATCTTTCGACAGGCGTCTAGATGAACTACTCACATTTCTAAGAGGTGTTGCTCGATGAAAATTGTCTTTTCTTGAGTGCTTACCCCTGAATCGTTTGTCATTGCAACCATTCATCTCTCTAGTTATTCTACGACTATTGATGTTCACCACATCATTTTCACTTCTCCTATCTGAGATCTCACTGCCGTCAATTGAGTAACTGTTGGACTCCCTGCGGCCAATCTTATGTCTCCGTCTTCCAATCACATCATTACTTTCACTTCTCTCCAGAGACTCATCAGCAGTCTTGCATTCGGCACTATCTTCAGTATGGGTATCATAGCCCCTTCTGACTAAACGAGAGTCTGAATTTCTTTTTATTTTGCCACCCTCTCCAGAATAAGCATCATCTTCATGTCTCCATAATGATTCTGTACGACGCTTTTTAATGAAACAATCTTCACCAGCATTGCTACGAATGTATCTCTTGATTCGAGGCTTGCTTGTATGACTGTTCAATGTATCTGTTGTATTTGAGGTGTGAGAATACAAATAGCCATCCTTTGAAGGAGAATTATTACCAGATAGCAGACCGTCGTGCAATCCGGCCAGCCTGTGAGGGCTATGGGTACCATCTACGTCATGAACATACCAGCATGTTGCTCCCCTCCAGCAGAGTCCTTGAAGAAATTTCTGACAAATACCAGTTGATATTTTTCTGGGTGGCGTAGTTATATTAATATCACTAGAGCTATCAACATCAGAACTACGCTGTTGGTAGTCATCACGACCTTTATCAATGGCCCACTTCAAACCTGATTCATCTCTGTGTTTTCTTCCACTTTCTAATCGATCAATGTCCGACTGAAAGTCATTTAAGTAGACATCATCTAACCGTGCATAATTGTCCCTGTAGACATGGCGAAGTTGGCTCCGTTCACTTCCTCTCCTGCATCTGCTTGAACCACAATCCTGGCAAAATCGATAACCAATATCATGACTAGACCCAACATGTTCATCATTCGGCCGCTTGCATACTCTGTCAGCACAATAAAGAGCTGAAGATTCGCTTATTATGCTATCTCTGCCTCTGTAAAAAATCAAACGATAATCAAAGAACAGTAGAAAATTTCCCGCTTGTCAAAACCACTCTAAAAATGTACAGATATACCAAATTCACAAAAAAATGATAGATCACAGACCTCGCCAGCTCCCTCACGTATCTCTTTCTTATATGGCAATAATCCTCATGTAGCCGACGAAGTCCATCACGATCATCAATCAAAGACTCATAACTAAACCTTCCATCATACTCTCGCGAGAGAGCATCAAAGCCCTTGTATCTTTGATCAAAGTTTTCATCCTGAGAAGAATAGGCTGCTCGTTTTTGTGAACCCTTCGCCCCATCAAACTTAATGTCAACTTCAGGTTGTTCCTTGCAACCTTTTAGCCATTCGCGCTTCCAGACTCTTTCACTCATGTTGTGCATTCCACGAAATCATATAAATAAATCCCACTTCCTTGCTCCTACTAAAACAATCTGCACTAGAAAACGACACATTATAAAATCATCTGATCAACCAACCAACATCAAACTGCCTCATTCAATCCAATAGCCAGACATATACTAACACAGAGACACTCATTTTTTTTTACTGAACCCCCAACGAGGGACATGAACGCTCCGAAACAACATACAATCGAAGCAATAAAACATAAGACTTCATACGAAAAACAGCATAAAGCATCAGTACCCAACTCTACCCATCACACTAAAAGCTAAAATTTGCTGATAGAGACCCTAGTACACTAAAATGCCATCAAAATAAAGTCTATGCAGGATCAACCACAAAAAAAATAATCAAATAAAAATCACAACTGTTTCCAGAAAAATCACAGAAAACCCTAATACACGCCACAGTTACAGAGCATAGCAATACGAATGGAAAATCGCAGTACGGAATTCATACACTTTCAGAGAAGAAAAGGTCGATTTTTCAGCAAGAATAGGTGAAAAGGATTCGTCTTTGTTCGACACAAGGACTCGGAGAAAGTGAAGGAGTTTGGAGTCGACTGAACCGCCATTGACGGACTTCAAGTACGCGAATCCGACTCCAAGATTTCCAGGTGGTCCAATTCGACTCAAATCTCGAACCGAGAATTAAACCGAGAATTAAACGGTTCAACGTCACAGCCTTTCTAGATGCTGTAGTCTTCTACTGCCACGTGTTAATTCGATTGACCTTCGAACTTTATTTATGGCAACCGTCCGATCCACAGATCAGGAATCCAACGGTTCAGATTACGTCACCGTGATCCTTACAAAACTTCTTTTTGTTAGTTGAAATTCGATACAAATCGTAAATCGAGCTTCTTATTTATAGTTTTTGGACTTCAGAGGAAAACCCAGTTGGTTACGCACGCTTCCTAAAATATCAATTTCGTCGGTCGTTCGATCGTTCTCGCGGACAATACTTGGAACCATCTTCGATTTTTCCGGTCAATTGTTTGGAAGAAGGTAGGCTCGAATCGGCCATTTTGTTCACGCGATTTCTCCGTTGACGGCTGTTTGCAGTGTTGTTGAATAATCTAATCGAATAGTCTGTGTTTTTTTTGTTGATGTGGTGGTGATCGGCGGATAGATGGTTGCCTAGGGTTTAACGCTAGCTTTTGGTTTGTTTTTGTTTCTGTAATTTGTATATTCATGTGAATTGATGAATAAGGAAATTGGATAGAGTGGTGCAGCTTGTGGTAAAGAATGAGGGATTGGATGAAAGGGAATGAGTAGTGCACAATGGGTGTAGGTTTGTGTTGGTCATGTGATGGGAGTAGCGGTTTTGATTGATGTTATTTGGATGTGATTTGTGTAGTTGTGCTGACTTCTGTATTGAATGTTGCTCTTGTATATTAATTGATGATTTTGTGTTACTATTGTCAGTAGCCTTGTTCCTTATTTGTTATCTTGGTTGAGACGCAGTGTGATGATAATTGTTAATATTCAAGTTTGCTTTTTTAGTTATCAGGAGGTGCAGTTTAGGTATATAAACAATGGTTTAGGTGAAAAGAAATAAATTTTAGTTTGTATCTATGCACATCGACAGAAGGTTGGCATGCATTCTGTGAAGAAATTTAGTGGAAAAGGTAGTAAAGTTAAAGGAAGTCAGATAGATGGGTAAATGCCGTTACTTGTGTGAGCCCCATGGTTGATATGAACATAATATAAGTGAAGAGCCTTGCATAATTTAAGTGAAGACCCCAATCGTACAGCCTACAAAATAATTGAGTTCTTGCTGTCGATGTATTCAGAATCATGAAAAAAATCACTGAGTTGCTGAATGGGTTTAGTCATTTTGCAATCCATAAGTCATTCTCTACAATTAATGCTTCGCCGTTAAGTTGGATGTGCAGAGGGAGGAGAGAAGCCGCATTAACTGGGAGCTTCGGCCCTAACACCACAATTCCATTACACAAAATACTCTTCCTGATCTTGCAATGCATATTTGTAAATGACATTGAATAAATTGTTTTAAACAATAACACAGCCACTATGTTATTTTCAATTACTTATGACATGAAACGGAAAGGAAAAGTCACTTATTGTACATGACTTGAGGACTTTGTTCTTCTTGCATAAAAGAAAAGGCATAGGATCACACTGCTCAAAATTTGACATCAAGGTTGCTCATAGTTGTCTGGAAATTTTGTTTGTCTTTTCCGTTGCGTAGTCCATTCTCTCTGCTAGATTTAGCATAGAGATACATTTCAATAAAACGATGGTAGGCACTAACAGAATCTCACTCTCTATTTCAGGATCAATTCCATTGTTGCACCATTCTTACTTTCTGAGGTCATTTTAATGTTGATGCTCAAATATCTATGTACAAGGAAGGATTTAGATTTGTCAATCATATTGGATGTGGCTGCAGTTAATTCAGGATGCTTAATATATACGAGAATCTCCATTCATTAGGTTTGGCCCTGTGATAAGAAACCTTGTATTGCGTACACATATTGTGGGTCAAGTTCGTTTCAAACTACTTGCTCAATTTGACTTCATCAAGTTTAGCTTGATGGGAAGGGAGTGTTGGACTATCTGCCTTTTGTTTTTACTTTTTTCTTTGGTTGAATCATCAAGTATATCAGAGCATTTATGGTCACTGAAATCGAGTGCTGAAGCTACAGTAGCCTCCAGTTGGCCTGTCTTCAGTGCAAGTATATTTGTTTTTGCTGCTCTTGTGCTTTCAACATTCCTCATATTTGAGCATCTTGCTTCTTATAATCAGCCCGAGGTTAGTACATACTTTGCATTACAAACACTGATTTTGTTGTTTTCACTTCGATATATGTTTTGATGATGCCGATGTTAAATTTCAGGAGCAGAAGTTCTTAATAGCGCTAATTCTCATGGTACCAGTTTATGCACTTGAATCGGTAAAGCATCAATACTTGAACATCTGGTGATTTTTTCTTTTCATTATTATGTGTGATTGTGAACCCTGTAGGCTGTGAAACTATATCTTCAATCATTACATGTGTCAAAGTGTGTGCTCTTTTGGCAGTTCCTATCCTTGTTGGACTCAAATGCTGCATTCAACTTCGAAGTGATCCGAGACTGTTATGAAGCATTTGCCCTATACTGTTTCGAAAGATACTTGATAGCCTGCTTAGGTGTGTTTATCACCCTGCATGATATTTCATTCTATTTTCCACTTATAATGAAAAGCCCGAAAAATCTTATCGGAAAAAAAGAGAGTATAGCTATATCAATATGTATATTATTAAAATAAATGTTTGAATACCAGATTTTATCATATATATTGAATTGTAGGTGGTGAAGAACGTACAATTCAGTTTATGGAAAGTCGGAGTGTAGTCAGTGATTCAACGCCTTTGCTCGACGATTCATATGCTTATGGAGTTGTAGAGCATCCTTTTCCTCTTAATTGCTGTTTACGGAGCTGGTATCTTGGTCCCGACTTCTATCATGCTGTTAAAATTGGAATAGTACAGTATGTATGTGCTACTGTCAATTCACTATGATCTCTACGGTTTGAAAAGTTCTTTTTTGTCCTTACATTCAGTGAAAATTCTATCTTATACCGTGTGTTGGTCTTTCATTTCAGATGATAGTTAAGTTAATATGTGCATTGCTAGCAATGATTCTTCAGTCTTTTGGGGTTTACGGAGAAGGCAAGTTCGAGTGGGGATATGGGTAATCCCTCTCTTTGCCCTTGTGCATTCCAGTTACTGTATTTTTCTTGATTTTTGGTGATTAAGCGTTGTCTTTATTGTGAAAAATTCTCTTTGCTTGTACATCCCTTATGCTTCTTCTGTTATGTTGTTTCTCAGAACCGTAACTCAAATTTCATATTATATTTTTCAGATATCCATACCTGGCGGTTGTTCTTAATTTCAGTCAGACATGGGCTTTATATTGCTTAGTGCAATTCTATAACGTCATCAAGCATAAGTTGGAAGCAATAAAGCCTCTGCCAAAGTTCCTTGCTTTCAAATCTATTGTATTCTTGACATGGTGGCAGGGTGTTGCTATTGCCTTTCTCTTCTCTATTGGAGCATTTCGAGGATCTTTGGCTCTGGAGCTGAAAACAAAAATACAAGATTACATAATATGTATTGAGGTACGTGATGAAAATTTTGCCTTACATGGGCAACACATATTAGATATTTTTACGTATTATGTTCATCATCTTTGAAAATCCACCTGTTTGGGTACAACTGTAGCCTGTGTTTTGCTGAGAATGCAAACTTTGTTACTGTGTGGACTCACACTTGATCTGAGGATGTAGTTGACATGGTTAGCAAAATTTGCAAAACTAAGAGAAGCATGCATTGATGTTAAACCTTTATTCTTTTTTGATTAGCAAAACTCTTTTTATTGATTGAAATTCAGGATATATATCCAATATTAGGAAGACAATAATGCTTACTCGCCATTCCTATTTCACATGCATAAGACTATAAGAGTATGGGGAAATTCTCAAAAGAGAGAATTCTTGCTTGCACAAATCGGACAGATTAACCTTGATGTATGCCAAGATGAACTTTTTTATAATTTATACATGGGTGTTGGTCGAACATTTATTAGCCAAATGAATTTTGTGCAACAACGTGTTTTGATTGACAACAATCTCAGTAGACAATAAGATGGACACCGTATCAGAGGCTTATTTTATTCTAGTGCATTGCAAGAGATCACAGTCTTTAGCTAGTTTAACTATTCTGGTGGCATGTGTTTTGAATTGCTTTCTATATTTGATCATTGCGCACATTTGAATTTAACAAACAGATGGGCATAGCTGCTGTTGTGCACCTATATGTTTTCCCAGCACTGCCTTACAAGCGTGGAGAAAGATGTGTCCGCAATGTAGCAGTCATGACAGATTATGCATCCTTAGGAAGCCCTCCAGATCCGGAGGAAGTCCGAGACTCTGAAAGATATACCAGGATACACTCGACTCGGCACTTTGATAGGGAAAAACACCTTACATTTCCACAGAGTGTCCGTGATGTGGTTGTTGGAAGCGGTGAAATAGTAAGATCCTTATCATCAAGCCCATCTATTATCCTCCTACTTGGAGCCTCACTAATTTAGCATTATACCTAATAAACTCATTTTATTGGATTTTTGCTAGATTGCTGATGACGTGAAGTACAC
This sequence comes from Umbilicus rupestris, assembly GCA_963678935.1. Classification (NCBI taxonomy): domain Eukaryota; kingdom Viridiplantae; phylum Streptophyta; class Magnoliopsida; order Saxifragales; family Crassulaceae; genus Umbilicus; species Umbilicus rupestris. Next base: position 12,363,780 of record OY787619.1, read on the forward strand.
AGTCTCCCATGTAGTTGAGCCAATGGAACGTGGAATCGCAAAAATAAACAACACTTTTCAACAGATTTCTGACAATGTGAAGCGCTACGAGGAGCTGAGAAAAAATGCCAAGGATGATAATCATGTAATCCCTATGAGCTCTTGGACGCGGGAATTCTCTGAAGTTCAGGAAAGTCTGGGCGAAGGTAGTATTAGTGATAGTGGCTTAATCAACGGAAAGAGAAAGCCTCCCTCAAAATCTGGAGGTTGGAGATTCAAGCTTGGTAAATGATGGCTCGCCATTCTGATTCTAGTCGGATTAGGTTCAAAATTCAGATGTCGGCAAGAAAACAGCATAGCATTTAGTATATATACTGCTGAAAGCTTGCCCCTCTCAATGCAGAGTTTGAAAAACTGCAAATGGTTTATAGATTCATTTCCTTGTGGAAATGTGTAAATCAAAACCTTACTGGCCATTTTGTATAAATATAGAACAGCAAAATTGTCTCAACTTTATCATAATCAGTCATCAATGCTCAGAGGGGAGTAGATGGCTGAAATCTGAGGAGCCAAATCCAAACATACTTTTGGGAGGGATGGTTGGCGGGCCATGACAGATTCTTGGATGACAGAGACCAGTCTGGTTTCACTGAGCCATGCAATGCAGGTCTGCTTGCTGCATTGATAGCAGCACTGCATGACCCTCCTAGGAAAGGTAATCGTTTAGGGATAGATCAATCTGGAATCTTCCGGAACATTCCACAGGTTCCTTCAAATCCATAATGACACAAATTCCATATCTGAAGAAACTGTACTTTGCTGCATATTTAGTGAAACCCTTCTTTTTCTGGTACTACACGAGTCTGCAGAGTCGAGCAACATTCACTGTACAGATATTTACATGTGAAACGAATTAATAAATGAGAATAACTTTGTTGAGCTGCGCAAAACCAGGGGCGGAATATGTACATGGACATTATCGTCAGCATTCGTGTTACTCCTTTAGTGAGACTTAAACTTGCTCAAGCCATATGTCTCCTGGAAAAGTGGAGGAAGTTGATGAGAACGTTACTGTAAACTTCAACTGACACAGAACTCTGACTGATGTGGCATGAGAATTTTAAGAAGTATTGTTATTGCTTACCATGATGTTATGAGCGTCGTAGAGGAGCGGATTGAGTAACAAGATCAGGGATTGGAAGTCACATACAAGAGTCTCAAAATTGTCATCTTTGATCACTAGTAAAGTCATTAGAGATTTTCTGTCCGGAACCATCTTTAGAGCAACCTGCCCAACAAAAACAATTCAAAAATCCGCATTTCATTCATTAATGACAGACACTTTCGCATCTGAGTGAAGAAAAAAAGATCAATAAGTAATGGGCGTTACTTTGTAAGCCGCAGATGATATCCATCCATGCCATGGCTTCAACGCTGCAACATAGGATTCCTCAACTGCTCCCTCCATGGTCTTTCCTGGCTCATCTGCTAATTTTCGTAATATGGACATGGTGAAATCCAAAGCTCTGAATGAAAAAGCAAGCACAGTTTCAGTACTTTCCAAATTTGGAAGTGCAAGTTTGACATCAGAAAATGGTCCTAAACCCTAAACCAAACATTTGCCCCCTATATTTCTAGAGTTCTCTTGACTTTGAAAAATTACATTCAATTCGCCTACATTGTAGTCTAAACCTTCTTTTTTATTTTCTTGTCATATTGTATGGCCAGATCAAGAATCTCATTTGCAGGCCTTGAACGCAGCATGTGTCATGTTGTAATCCACACCCTGTATAACTGACCAGTTCTATGGCAAAAACAAATACATGTTCAACAAAGTTGATACCAGATCGTGGTGAATATTTATTTATCTTTTAAGTACCACATGTGAAGTCTTGGATAAGGTTTTCAATTATATGAAGTTAATCACTCACTAATAAATAAAAGGGATAACGTTTTTTGTTGGGGACATTGTTTTTTTAAGTACCTGGTGAGCCAGACAAAGGCTCGGCTACAGCTGTCGCTCCGCCTGGCATTTCCGTCATTCTTTTCCTTGTTTAACATCTCAACTAAGTTAGAATAAAGCTCAGGCTGTGAGTCATGAAGGGCTTCCAATCTCTGCAGACACAGACAAGAAGTAACATAAATTTAAATTCAACCACAGGTGGACTTCAAGTGACCATCGGCCAACCAACTCGTTTGTGAATCCAATTTTGCCCCCGACATCTTTCATAATATTGCCAAATAGAAAATTATCAAATAGTTGTAGACATCTGTTTGCTATTCTGAGTCACAAATGATTAGTGCAAACTACCATTTTTATATTGGCCATCAAAGGTGGAACTCATTTATCATGTCCTATCAGATTCTTTCTTATGCTCTTTGGTATATACATGAAACAGAAAGATCAAAGAGATATTCCAAAATTTTGCGAGTATAACTATGAGTATGGAACCTGAAAAAACCTACCTAAAGTCGCAACTGTCAACAGAAAGTCTAGAAATGGTAAAATAACACTTGAAAAGACCTGAGCTAAGAGTGAGTTGTTACACTATCGAATCATTCCAAAATTAATCGATTGATTTAAGGATGGACAATGATTACAACTACAAGCATCAGGCCAAAAGAGATAAGGATGAAATGGTAATTTGACCTGAATGTTTTGATTAATGTCTTGTCTGAGAACAGCCATTGTTGGTCCTATCTTATCTGCAGAAAATGAAGAGACCACATGAGAGAGCTACAGCAATGGCCTTACAATGCAAAAACATGAGTGCAAAATGAGAGAGACAATCCAGACAGAGACTCGTCTTTAAGAAACTGGCATACAAATAACATTCACCTAGAACTTGGAGGACAAATTTGCAAACTGCAAGAAAAGCCTTGGTTGGAATTTGAACATCATCAACTTTCAGCTGAGCTGAATCATGACAAGCTTCTTCCTTTTCTTCTTCTACTTCGCTTTTTGGCTGCTTAGCCTTGACCGTAAGTGACAGCTCTTCAATGGCAGATCTTATCTCAGACCTTCTCTCAGTCTCCCTTCCCCTCTTCATGATGCAAACCTCAATGCTGCTGTATCTTTCGCTAAATTGCAGAGTTACTGATTTCAAGAATTACAAGAACCAGAGGTTTCAAGCCAAATTCCTTCTTTGTGATCTGACTTGCTTGTTAAATCATTATAACTTATGCTCAGGGGATAGCTTCCAATACTTAAACTCTGTAAGTTTTTGGCTTGTTTGTCATTGTGATTAAAATAGTATAAATCATATTGAGAGTTGATGTAATGATGGTGACATTAAATTTGACCTTTAGTTTTATCTTCAATGATATCTAAACTTTGTGAAATGTCTATGAATAATTGCCGAGTTATGCATTCATTGACTTCATTAAAGAAATCCATACCTTTTAGCTCTTACCCTTCAGCAGTTAAAATTCACAATCTAACAGCAGACTCATAACTACCCAAAACAAAACAAAAAAGGTTTTAAGATAGTCAGTTAATTTAACGGAAACTGAAACCTAGATGGGGTTTCAACCACTAGATTCATAAGCTTGAATCGTCAAACAGTTCTTTAGTCTTAGATAGCTGTTAATCAGCTTCCCTGTAGGATTCAATGTATTGTCTGATAGATTCCATCGTAAGTACTTAACAATACAGAACTCGATTAGATAACAGATAAGGTCACTGTACCAACAGGTCACTTGAATAAACCTAGGAGAACAAGGCATCCTAGAAAACTACTTTTGTTAGTAGAATGAAGTGATTAATTTTATGAGAGTGAACATCATGATGCTCAAGCTGAATCATTCAAATGAATCACGTATAGTTTATAGCATTGAATTATCGATATATAAGCGCATTGTTAACTCAAGGGACAGTAGGGCTTACAGTTGAGGGGGAATGCTGATACAATACTGCAAGTTTCCTGGAGCTACAAACACATCAAAAACACACACAATCAAATCCCACCATTCCACTAAATAAAAAACCAAAATAAAACAGACCCTTTTCATAAAAGGATCATATTTCAAATACCTCAATATCAGGAGCTCTGGGACCCAAATATGCTCCTTTGGACTCTATCTTCGCAGCTCGGATGATGAGCATACTACCAAGTACCACCCCCAACATCATTCCTCGCCCCAGTAAGATCGGGAGTCCATCTTTGAGTCGAGTTTCCCAAGCGAACATAGCACGCGGGAGAAGAAGCCGGAATCTGCTGCCATGGACGTGGCCCTCGATAGCTGGCGTGGCATCGGTTCGTTGGGCTGGATGAGGCATTCAGGATCGGTCTGTTCGAGGAATTTCACGGTCCAGGCCGGTCTATTTGAGAAGCTGAATTGAACCGTTTTTATTTAACGAATTTCAATTTAAATTCAATAATTCTGTTAAATAATTTTACTTATTTCAATTCCACAACCACAAAACAACTATTTGACATCCATCTAATTTTGAATCTAAAATTTCAAGAGTTCAGTTCAAATAATTATAATTATTTAAAATTAAACATTTAATTAAATGATTTTATACTTTTAACAGCATGTATATTTAGATTGATAAATGTAACTTTTATTTCAATAATTTCTGTTCCAAAGAATGCAGTTAACTCTTTCTTACCACATATTGGATTGTACAACAAATAAACTCCTTTGCCAAGAAACACTCCAATATTACATGAGCTTAAACCCTGCCGCAAGACACACAAGACAAGCTCTCTATGCCCACAAAAACTCCCGAAAGGGCTGAACCTACCTAGCCAGGAAGGGACAGCCAAAAATCTGCCCATGATTCCTGTGTCGGCGGCATAACTACCTTACTCTCCTGGTTTGTATTATACACAGCTGATCAGGCGAAAAGTGGGGGCCAATAGCTTCAACTTGGTTTCAGTGACAAAGACGGCCAAAAGAGAATACACCAACTTCCAGAGGATTGAATGTTATCAGGCAGACCCATGGCTGCTACAGTTGCTCAAGGGACTATGAGGACTCCTTCTCCGATGACACTTTTTAGCATTTTCAGTTTCTGCAACAGTTTCCAAGATGGTGGTATTTTCTTTGGTACTATTGCAAGTCGTTGCGTGGTTCGTTGCTCGTAAGGACGAAGCTGCTTCTTTCCCTCTGAAAACTCCCCATAAATAATACTTGGATTGAAATCCTGTACAGTTTTAGTAACATAGTACCATCAGTAGAATCGAACACAGTGATTGACAAGTAAAATGATAATGCAAACACCAATTTAAGTTCAACTAAGACTCGGGATGCTTACTCCAATTGTTCAGCGGGAGTTCCATGGAAGTGAAGATGAGTAGATCAGCATTTGCACCAGCTGCTCTCATGGCAAGATCGTATTCAATCATGTGATCCAGCAGGATCCCATATTGTTTCTCATCTCTGCAAAAACACAATCACAATTTAGATAAGAAGACAAATTAAACCCTATTCAGATAAAGGAGAACAATTATTAGAGACCTTTTGTTTTGAGGGAAAAAGTAAAGACCAATGTTCTCATCCTTTGGCCCACTGTTTACAAAACCTTTTGGCCAAATATTTAGCCTTGGAAGTAGCTCTGGGCAAAGTGATTCTGGTAACAACCGAGCCTCCTTGTACACTTGTAAGCTTGCCTTGGTTGACAGATGAGCTGCAAGCCCGTCGACAATACCAAATTCGCCAACACGTAGTGTAAAGCAACCCCTGATGTGAAGTCAAAAAAATCCAGAGTATTCAAAATGTCATTTCTGAAATAAAATGTTCTTGCCTCAAATATTTCCAGTAACAAAACAGCTAAAGGATGCAAAAAATATTACCTCCAAACAGGTTCAAATATGGGCTGTGAAGAAACCCATGCAGGTAGGCTTAAAACCTCAGGAGTAGGAGCCACTATCATGGTACTATCTACATTTTGCTTGGCCGCTTCTTTGTTGAATTTATTGTAAGAATGAACGTTGCGCTTGGTGTTTTCCAGACCATCAATATCCATTGCTCCATCATGATGTGTCTGATCCGATGTGCAGTCTCTAGTGCCGTGAGAGTCAAGAGGTTGAGCGAAATGACTACTACTCTCATTGTCTAGAGCTTCTACAGCAACAAATTTATTTTCCGTTGATTCCATCCTAGATGTTAGGGTACTTTTACTTCTCACTTTTTTCTTCTTGCCTGATTTACTAAAGCGTTTCCCCTTCTGAAATAATTTTCCAGAACCTAATTGCTGAATTTTGACTTCAGCTGGATCCTTAGGATTGCAATCCTCACATAACCATATAACATACTCCGTGAAAGTCTTTGGTACCACATCAAGACAGTATCTGGTGAGAAGACAAAAATAAAAGTAAAAGAATGCTTAAACCCAAAGTACAGTAATCACGATACTGGATACAATGACAAAAAAAACCACAATAACGGACAGCGCCTCCGTTAGGATTACCTATGTTCAGCAACTTCCTGGCACTTGTCACAATAAATCAAAGCAACTGCGAATCCTGAATCACCACATTTCAGACACACAGTCACCTGCAATCATACATTAGTTATTATGACAGCATTTCATTTGGGATCTTATCAATCGAATATGCTAAATGAGACGGCACAAAGATGATGTATCATAATATTAATAGCGACTACAAGTTTAAACTAACAGCAATCATATGATGTCTGCTTCAAATTCTAATTCTGTGATCTCCAAACAGAATAAATGAAATGGAAACAAACCATGAAGCAAAGATGAAAACTACTAAATGATATACTAGCAAAGAAATAAATGCTGCGGGGTATCGCAATGGGTCCTATAGAAATAACACAAGCGGCAAGCGCTGCTGGTAATCATCACTATTCCGCATTGAGGCTCCAAAATATGCATCTTTTTTTCACCTCAGTTCACAAAATCAACTCTTTTCCACTTCAGTTCACAAAATCAACCCAAACAAGGATCGCATGGACCACCAATACAATCCATTCCCAACGTCAACTCAGGCATTGAAGTGGCACATTACAAGGACAGATCAAATAGTCTATAATGACTCGTCCTAAATACACCAACTGAATCAAAAATTCACACAATCTGTTGCTTGTCGAGAATGAGAAAGTAGACACCATCCAAACCAACCCAAATCCTAAAAACCCACCTACCCATCAAAATCAAAACTTTGACAAATTTGAATTACCATTCTGAAGCCCAGAAATCCAATTCTGCTGTCGCCAAAGATGGGTAGATTGCGAACCTACGAAAACTTCCAAATCTCTGCGTCCGACCCCGTGGTCGGAGAAGTCGGAATTCGATTAGGGTTTTTGAGGAAAGAGGCGGGTTCGATAATTCGATTAGTATGGTCGTGTGTCAGATTTAGTCGAGTCATATATATATATATATATAATTCTTCTACATATTCCAGCGTATAAATAAGGAAGCGAATTTTCGAGATTTATTATTTTAAAGAAAGCTTTAATTTCTATAACTCTTTTACAGGTTCCTAGCGATTTGGCGGGAACATCTCGTGGCATCTGTTTGTTGGATTTTTGACCTAGCGTCTCCATTACCATCACGCTCTGCCTGCATCTCGATTTGCGCCGAAAATGGTCGCTTACGGCTCCGTCTTCGTCCACGAGCTGGCTGTCCGCGTCGAAAATGCTTTCCTGGACTTGCTCAAGAGGTTTTTTTCTCACTTGGTTGATGTTTCTATTGCCGATTGTTCAGCTTTAAACTGGATGTGAATTCGACGGGGCCGTACTATGAGGAGGAGTTTGAAGTAATGAAAGCTACCGAATCGATGACTATGTTCATTGATTTTTCACACGTTATGCGGTATAAGTATTTTCTGCAGGAAACAATCTCGGAGGAGTATCTATGGTGAGTTCAAATTGTAGAAATTGATCTCCTCTTTCTTCTTCTGCTGTTATGTTTTATGGAAATCCTAATTTGTTCTTATTTGAATGCAGTGTGATTTATGAATTTTTCAGGTTTGAGCTTTATCTAAGAAATGCTTGTAAGAGATTCGTGAAGGAACCGAAGCCATCATTCGTTACTGACGATAACCCTAGCAGGTACGTTAATGTTGCCTTCTTCAACATTCCTATGCTAGAAAGGTACACTAGTGTGCCTTGACATGTTAAATCCTAGAAATGCTTATCATCTGAGCCTCAAGTATACAGTAATCTAGTTGGAGTTTGTGAAGGTGAGAATTGTTAGCTTGATATGTTAGTATAATGATACTGTATTTAAAAATATGCTGCACAGAATCAATCTAACATGATAAAGTTAAAAACTTATAATAGGTCATGCAAGTTGTATAAGCCAATTTTTTCTGCACATGCCTCCAATCATTCCAAGTAGTGCTTATGGAGGGATTTTCTTTACTTCAGAAAGTTGTGTATTTTAAAGAGGGAATAGGGAGGTCCACTTAGCTAGTATCGGATGAGCTTCAGAAAATCTGCTACTTAATGGACCATTGCCTTTAAAATGTTGAATTTATAAAATAAAAAAGGGTTGCCACGATTGATATGCATTTCCTTTAGGAGCACATTGTTTTACATAATTTTGTAGATTGAGGGAGTTGGGCTCGGAAGAAATTGAGAAGCTAGTTTTGGTTTCTGGAGTAGTGATTAGTGACTCGCACTAGTGAGGTCAGGCCAGAACTTCTTCGGGGAACTTTCAAATGTTTGGAATGTGATCCAAAATATTGAACAACAGTTCAAATACACACAGGTTGTACTGACACAGCTCTTAATTCACTCATTAAGTTTCTGTCTCTATATAAGTAGACACTATAAAGGAAAAATAGGTACCTCCATTAATATATTTATTTTGTTTGCCACGGACAACGATATCTATAAATGCTACATGCAATAACAGACAAAAATGGGTCCTCCTAAGGCATAAAAGCAAATCACTGATTGGCAAAGAGTTTGAATGCGGGAAAGTTCTAAAGTATCCCTACTGGATCCCCTCCACGATCTTTAGAGGTTATTCTTCAGCGTGAGATTGTGGAGCAAGCTAGAGCTGGTGACACGTAAGTTGTCCAAGCCACCTCTTTTTGTTTATAAAAGTATATGAATTAATGTGTTCTGAGATGATATTCTGTCTCTGCGGAGTGATATTCACAGGTGCCATGGTTTTATTCCAGACATAATGGCATTAGCCCTTCCAGGAGAACAAGCAGAAGTCAGTCGCGAAACTGGTCAGAAGAAGGGCTCTGGTACTGCACGGGAAGGTGTATGAGGTCTTCGCACTAGGGGTCAGGGATCTCTCTTATCGCCTAGGTTTTCATGAGACTGGAGAGTTCTGTATTGAGGTATGTTCAATCTGCTAGGCTTTCATTTTTGAGCACTTATTGATACTATTGACATGTTGGGAAATGACAGGTTAATAGATCCTGAAACTCTTCACTAATTTTTTTATTTGAAAAAATTGTATACACCTTCAATGAGGTGTTTTTATTTATAACATCTTAGGCGGGTGCTTTAAATGCTGGCTGATAATGGCATCTGTTGTATACATGAATTTGATTAGATGAACATATGAGATCAGGTTGCCATCCATGCAACTACACTCTATTATAAAAAGACATTCGTATTTTCCAAAACTTGAGGTATGTGTAGGTTGCCATCTATGAAGCTATGGAACAGTAGACAGTAAGCATTATTAAAGCTGGAATACAAGCAACTCTAAATGCCCGGACATCAATTTTAGCGGCAGAACACTGAAACCAAAGGTATTACTCAGGCGCTTGACCAATTAGGGAAATATGTGTAAACTTCATGTGTATCACCTCTGCTTAGCATCCAAATGCACAAGCAAGAAAATTGTTGGCCCAGTCATATGTTACACTTTGTAGGAATGACACAACTCCTGGAACAAGAGTTGCTTATCGTATGACTGTTAGGCAGCTTGAAGCACTTATTGGGCTGTCAGAAGCAATTGCTAGATGTTATTTCGACACCCAGTACCATATTACTTCAAAGCTGTTGATCAGGCTGCAACTCGTGCTGGTTCTCATAGAAGTGCTGACTACAGATTCAACTTCCCTATGTTAAATTAGCTATGTGATTGCTTAAAACTTCAGTTTTCAGGTATGGAGCAATACATAGATATTCATTTAACGTTTTTTCTTTAGTTGTTTATGAAGGTGAGGGATTTTCTTTGATGAACAGTGTTGAATCTACTGAGATTGTTCTGTCTGAGTTTCAAGATGATGACTGCCAGTTGCCATGGAAACTGAAGTGAAAAGAAATAATGTTGGTGGTGAAGCTGCCACTCAGAATGAACTGGCTCGCAGATTTGGTCTACCTCTTCTCAAAATGAAGGTATTTGTTACTTCTTCCAAAGCTCACCTCACCTTACGTTTGAAACAAAGATATTTAGTGTATTTAAACAGGTGCTGAAACAACCAATTGCCAAGGGAATAAACTTGTAATAACTGTTCAATATTTTCAAGGAGTCACAAAAGGTCTTATTATGCGCCTCAGGCAGAATGAGGAGACTGCAGCTCGAGATGGTAAACTAGCTCACCATTATTTTTCTTCATCTCAAGACCATAAACTCTAGTACATGTCATTCGCTCAACCTTTTGACAACAAAATATGGTCTGCCTTATTACTGGAATTCTTGGTGGAATGACGCAGTGACATTTAATGTAATGATGCATTGCTTAACACGAGAAAAAACAATTATAGTTATGTAGAAAGAGGCAGTTGTTGAAGTTTCATAACTAAAAGCCATCACTTATCTTTATTTTGATGTGTGGACTACTTGTGGTCCATAAATATTCAGTTGCGTGAACATTTTGATTTTTGGATGATGCGGAGTTTGATATGAAGGAAAGGCCATTTGATCGTCATAGATGATGGAAGGGAAGCTGCAGCAGAGGGCATAAACGAGCAGACAGGCAACCATATCATCCAGAAATGACAGAATCCTAGCTGTTGCTCCTTGGCCATAAATTAGTTTGACTGCAATGAATCAAGCCAGGCAATGAATCCTACCTACATTCAAACTGCCTGACTGATTGGTCAACCAATTTGGGTGTCCATAGCCGTATGATGCAATGAGGCTGAGGTGCAATTTCTTCCTCTCTTTTCTTATGCCTTGTCGATTATTGAACATAGTTCCTTTACCTTATATCTCATCTAGTAGATGACTCGAATGTGAAGATGTGATATAATATCCCTTGGTGATAGGATCAGTTGAGCGAGTTGGTGACGTAATCATTGAAGTGTGAGAAGGGTTGCTTGCTGTGATGGAGGAGCGCCAATAGTAAGAGAGGTGATGGCTTGCAAGAAACAGAGAATCCCCAGTAATGGGCATACGTGAAATTTAATTATGTCCATCAGCTTGATAGGAGGACGTGCCAACAACCACAGGAAGGGATTGGCATTGAAATTTGTCAGAAGAATATTATGGATCAGCCTATTCCTGAGTCTGCCTCATCATTTGATTCAGAAAAAGAAGAAAAAACCCAAAGACAACTGTGTGACATTGCCAAGTGGTAAGGTAATTCCAAGGCTGGTTAGATCCTTAGATTCTCAGTGCAGTAAAACTGCAAATACCAAACATCTTGCTTTATGTCCAGTAGAACATGATTTGAGACAAGACTGCCGGATAAATTTTACAGAATCCTATGAAACTGCGGCCAAAGACAAAAAAGCAAGGGACAGATATGCTTGTGTAGTTGTGTGTGATTTCGTATTGTTTTTAAGAAGAAGAAAAAAACAAAAGAGCAGCAGGGCAGGAGGTGATTGGATAAGTTCATTTGTACAGATGGAAGAAACAGCTAAGCCATGTGAGTTGTGAGCTACTCTTCCCCACCACGTTCCTTGGCCATCATACCTTTCTTTCTCTCTCTTCTCATTCTCCATCTATCCACCATTTAATTCCTTTACACTCTTCCCATTTTGCTGCTACTCCTCATCTTTACAACTCTTGGACCTTGCAAAATCAGACCACCATGGAAACAACACACCCCATATGCCACCAAGCTAGCTAAAACAACACACCCCACTCGTGTTTCATACCATGTTCAGGGTGCATATAAATAATTTATACACATGCATTTACAGGTCATACTGAGAAGCTAGCTAACCAAAACCATGGAACCCCACCCACAGCCATCTTCAACCATTTGCTAGCTAGCTAGCTGTCCTCTCCTGACCTGACCTTTACTTCAAGTTTTGATACTCTTAAACTCCACACATTTCAACACTGCATGTACCAATGGAGCCGTTAGGTTGATTTTATTTAGGTGATGACAGGTGATGCATGAATGTATACAGACTCAATAATGACTTGTATACATAATATTAACCCCAAAACGCAGCTAGTAACTCAATAATGACTTGCTTGTTGCCAGCAACTATCTCAAAATAAAGAAAACAGTCTATATGATAATCACAGTTGTAGTTTAAAAATGGAAGAATAAGATTAAGAAATGCTGATAAATTATGAGGAAGAAAAACACCCAGATGCGGCTGGCTATGGCCACTGGCCAGACAGTACTGTTGGATTGAGTTGGACTTTGATATTATTTTGTTTCAAGGCGAGATATAACCACAAGCAAAGGAACAACATCATCATAAATTAAATACTGATTTGATTTGGTGGTGCATGATCTGCTTCTCTAACACACCAATCCCAATTCCCATATATGATGATGCATATCAGTATCCTGGTCAGATCAACTTCAATATCTCACAATCACACCCACAAATGGATGTCACGATATATTTTCCTGACAAATCAACCACTAACTACTAAGCTTATCCAAACATTTAGACTCTTCTTCTATACTGAAACCCTAAATCATCTTCATACACATGCCTATGCTTGAGTATTAATAACTTCATAATTCTTTTGATAATATATTAACCATTTGTTTTTATCTGTTTCCTAGAAAGATAGCTATCAAAAAAAAGAAAAGAAACCACCATAAAACTCTCTCTGAACTTGATAAGTATGCATGGATTTATCTCGACTTCACTTCATCTGCAGTCGCAATCAGTTTTGCCACCAAATGGAAAATTACAATAAGCAAACAAAAAAGCATATATTTGATTCTTCTTCCCACTATGATTGCTTCCCTTCCATTAGCATTGAATATATTCCCATTTGGAGAAACTTGCAAGCTAATTAGTTTCTTATTTTTACTTAATTTTTGGGTGACCTGTTCTTCTTCCCCTCTTTGATATATGACATATTGCTGCTCCAACCATTCATATTACAACCAATAATACCAACTCTTCCTCTATCTATCTGCATTCATTTCTCTCCAGCTTCTCTGCACTCAATTCTCTCTTCCTTCTGTTGAGAATTACTACAGCTTTGTATCTAAAATGGGTTACTGGCAATCCAAGGTCCTCCCCAAGATCAAGAAGGTCTTTGACACCAAGGCCGCGGCCGCCAAAAAAGCCGCTGCTGCTGAAGCCACCAAGTCCTTTGATGACTCCAAGGTCCCTACTACTTAACTTCCATGTATATATATATATATATTCTCCTACTATACATCACTAAACTCACTAAGGTTCTGGTTTGTTTTTGGGCTGAGTAGGAGGAGATCAACAAGGAGTTTGAAGAGAAAAAGACTGAGCTGCAGCCTAAGGTTGCTGAGATATATGAAGCCACTACACCCAAGTTCAAGGTACACCAGTATTTGAATGGTATATACTCTTTGATTCAACTGACTGACTTTATCTTGAGAACACTCTTTAATTATTGTATTTTTCTTAATACACAGACTCTACTCAAAGAGCCCAAGGAAGTAGGACTGAAGAAAAACTCCACTGATGTCAAGAAGTTCCTGGATGAGCTTGTCAAGATTGGTATGAACCATGTCTCATATACTTGGACTACTAAATTATGCGGAAATTCATTGGGTTGTATATCATTTTGTACCAGCTAGATCTATAAAATGATCAGTTATTTTTTTTCACATATGGAAGAAGAGTGTTTGTACTAAATGAATTGTTTGTGCAGAGTTCCCTGGATCAAAATTGGCATCCGAAACATTTACCAACTTTGGGGCATCATACGCTTCAGGGCCGGTTTTGTTTGTGTTTGAGAAGGTCTCAACATTCATAGTGACCGAAGAGAAGCCAGTGGAGCCAGCAGCAGCAGCTGCTGAAGTCCCTGCAGAAGAGCCAGCTGCGGCCACAGCTGAAAAGGACATCACTGTTGAGGCAGGCAAGGAAGAGACATCCACCACCACCGCCACCACCACTACTGAAACAGTAGTCGAAAAGACGCCCCAGCCTGAGGTTGCTCAGTAAGCATATCGAAGAAGCTCACGCCACCTTAATAATCATATATGAAGAAATCAGTATACAACAAACAAATTATAGATGAAGATGTATGGTTCGATTTCCGGTCACTGGGGGAATCAGTCATATGATTTCATTTATGATTTGGGTTTGTGCTGATGATGTGAAAATATATATTATGAATGTATGGGAAATGGTAGTGCAGAACCTGTGATTTTTGTTATTCTTTGTAATTACATTCTGTGTATCCTTCTTTCCTGTGTTGTAATTTAATTCTCTCATTTTGTTCTGGTTGTAATTTGACAGTAAAAACGTTGTGTGTGTTTTTGATTTATACAATGATCATCTCTCAATGCTCTGTCTCTCCGTTTCTTCTTTGCAAAGTTTAAAGCAGTATATCTTTTTCTTCAATGTCCGCAAACACAGGCCGAGGAGCATCAAAATCTCCCAATCAGATCAAATAAATCTGTCCGGGGAATTTCTACAGGTCAAAAACCGAATCCAACTATGTTGACTGGTTCTTGAATTTTCTGCTGTTTCTCTTTCAAATTTGAAAATGAAAAGCTATGCTGTTGGCCAACGGCTATAATCTAAAGCCTCATTTTCATTTTCATTTTCTAAATTTCTTTATTAACAAATTTATTTATTTACAAACAAATTATGCGGAGAGAATCCTTCCTATATCTTCCGAACGGCTTACTGCATCACTCGCTTCTTCTCTCGCACTCGACCTCTGGTACCCATCTTCCTCTTTCTTTCCTCATCGAGTTTGGAATTGGGATTTGGGAGCGTTGGCGATCGAAAGGTGAGATATTGATTTCGCTTTTGTTGTGTTTATAAGGCGGAAAGCCTCTTCATCCTGTTTCTGTTTTCCGCCAATTGATCGGTTTCCAGTAGGTCTTTCGAATCTTTAGGGTATTGAATTTCGAGAAAAACAAAAGGTTTTTGAGAATTAGGGTTTTTTGGGTGCTGGATCTCACTGGTCACTTATTCGGGTTTAGGTTTCTAGGCATGAAGCGGCTGTTGCGTCTATGGAGTTTAATTCAATATTTGGATTGGTTTGTCACTGATCTTATGGTGGGATTTAGAACATTCACACATATGTTTGTGATAGATGTTCAGTTCTTGATACATGACTTTTCTTCTTCTTCTTCTTCTTCTTCACGTAATCTTAATGTGTTTTGTTACAATCACATATGATGTTGTAGGTGGGGCATTTTGAATGGTTGGAGTGTGATGACTTAGGGTGGTCTCCTTATATGTGCGTCTCCTTATATTTTGAATGGTGTATTGTAATCTTCACAATGCGTCAACAGTGCGTCCTCTTTTTTTAGTTTACTGGTTACTGGTTCCCTATCTGTGAGGTTGGTTCAGAAAAGCTTTATGTGGCCTTTTCACCATCATATATTGGGCTGGCTTGTTTCATCATTTCATGTGAAGGGCAATGTTCATTTAGCATAATCTTGGAACACTGTTGTTCGTTCTCAGTTTTGGAATCAGCTTTTCATCATATTTGGGGTTGAGGGTTACAGGAGACTTTGCATTTCAAGTATAGTGTTTCACATTGTGCTAGTTGTAGTTTGGTTTTTTGACTATTCGTCCATATGCTGATAGCATGAAACACACGGTATAAAATTTCACCGTGGTAGATTGTTGGTGTATTGTTTTCTTGTTTTTGAAGAAGAAAATGGTTGTGAAGGTTTTTTTATTTTGTACGTAGTGGCTCATGTTAGATTAAGTTTATCTGGAGTTCAGAACACTTTCCCTAAAGTGTTTATTGTTTATTTCACCTACATTGTTTTACTGGAGAAGAACATTTTATGTTTCAGTTGACTTTGATTCTATCTCATCTAATGCATTATAAAGAACCTTTTCTGGAATATTTTCTTCAAGCTGTTTTGTTCAAGTATTTGTGTTGATCTTCTTTTAACCATGTGATAACTAATATTTCAAAGTTACTACTTACTTTTTTTGACGGCAGACTTAGCAGGAGCTTGTTGAGATCAGTGTCTTTGTGGACGACATTGCTAAAGTTCTGATTGAATTTGGATAACTTCGGAAGATTTTATAATTCTCGGCATGGTATTCTTACATTTTCTTTCGATTTCTATACGCCCTGTCGCAGATGCTGTGAGGTGGTTAAGTAAATTGACCATTATTTGTGTTGCAGCATAGCGATTCTAAAATGAAACTAGACTAAGATAGACTTTTTTTTCAAGTAAAGAAATACTATGATCCGGTAGACTACTGATAATGCAGTCTATCTTGGTTGCCAACAGTAGGGATGTGGTTAATATCTTCCGTAATGAACTGTTGAACCATTTTAGTGGTGCTGCTAACCTGAAAACTTTTTACTATCCATTTTGAGCAATTATTCCCCTTACAAGTTTTCTTTGCCGTTTTAGGCAACAAATGAGAATCTTCCCCCAAACGTCATCAAGCAACTTGCGAAGGAATTGAAAAGTCTGGACGAAGCGCCTCCAGAGGGTATCAAAGTGAATGTTAATGAAGATGACTTTTCGACCATTTTTGCTGACATTGAAGGCCCAGGTATTTAGACTATGTTCTGTAGAAATTAATCACCAATGGATATTGAAATGTCTGCTATATTGTATACTAATATAATGACCTTTCAGCTGGTACCCCCTATGAGAATGGACTCTTTCGCATGAAGTTGATATTGTCACATGACTTCCCTCATTCGCCTCCAAAAGGTTGGTTTATTCAAACAGCTGTATGTATTCGTAATGAATACAATTAAAAATGCATCCCGAATATCCATATTTATGGTTCTGTTGGTCCTCAAATCCATCGTCCACATGCAAGATACCACGTTCATCAAATACTTGCCAATTAATAGTACCTTGCTGGTAGTCAAATAGAGGCAATGCTACAATAATCTCGAGTTCAGCATTAATGCACCACGTATATGATATTGGAGCATTTGTTTGGATATATGCTCAAGTTTATTGGGCGTTGATTTACTGTCTCGGTGTAACTGGCTTTGAAAATCATAGGTTATTTCCTCACCAAGATTTTTCATCCCAATATTTCATCCCATGGAGAGATATGTGTGAACACACTGAAAAAGGACTGGAATCCAAGTCTTGGACTGCGGCATGTTCTCATTGTAAGTTTTATAGGTTCCTTTTTAATTACTGTAAGGAATATTCCTAATTAGGCTTCATTGGAGATGTATCTAGCATTTGTGAGGCACGTTCCTCATAGTTTCTGTTCTAAGTAGTCATTTTTTATGATGATAGGTAGTTAGATGTTTGCTGATTGAACCATTCCCAGAATCAGCATTGAATGAACAAGCTGGTAAGATGCTGATTGAAAATTATGAGGAATATGCCAAGCATGCCAGGTGAAGATTTTCTTTTTTTTTGTAAAAATTGTGTTGACTGTCGTTACTGAAAACCTTTTGTCAACTGAAGTAAGCCATTTGCTTGGAAAGAATCCTAATTTTTTTGTGTTTGCTTACTAGTATGGAAGAAAAGAGTAATTGTTTCTTCTGATATGTTGTACTAGGCTCTACACCAGCATTCATGCGAAACCGAAGCTCAAAGTTAAAACAGCAGGTATAAGCGAATCAACAGTCTTGAATGCTGGCCAGCCAAATTCGGCCCCTGCATCTGCTGATCAGAAGGACACAGCAACCCCTGCAACTTTGCCTTTTACATCACCAACACCTACACCATCACTGAAGAAGGATGCTGCTGGACCAGTGAAAATTGCGGCAGATAAGAAGAAAGTAGATGCTAGAAAGAAGAGTTTAAGGAGACTATGAATCACTGGAAGTCCTTCAGCTGATGATGACTACCAATCACTTGTATTCAGCTTCAGTCCACAGTCCAGTAATTTTATGATGGAATCACAATGTGACTTTCTGTCACTCAAATTTTGTGTTGAACCAAAAGGCAGGCAGGCAATACAGAGAGGAAAACAATTTATATGCACCTACTTGTGTATGAACTCCCTAATGACCGGTGCTTGGAATTCCTGAATAGAACATTCATCTTTTGGCCTATCTTGCTCTGTTATTGTTATGAATCTGAGTTATGGTTATGAAGCACTTTGTATCTGTTTTTGAAATGAAAAAGAATCTGCTTCCTTTGATGTTTCTTAGGGATTTACATGATGCTTCCTTTTTATGTTCTTGAGTATGCTTGATCTGAAATGCCCAACAGAGACCTTTTTATTGTATAATTCCGTTTTGTGAATTATAGAACTGGTTTGTGAAGCTCGTGTATTTTTCTTTTAAAGGTTTCCTCATTGTGTGATTATGATTATGTGCTTGGACACTATGCATCACAAGAGTGTTTTTGCATGGCCATTGCTGAAGTATCATGGTGCAGCATTTCATGGACTCTTATCCACTCACACTTGTCTGCTTTAGAACAGCAATGCTAATTATGTTTCCCTCTTTCATACATTTGCAGCACTATAGCTACATAAAACAACATCGACAAGGTTACAACCACATCCAATCTAGCACAGCCCCAAGTGCTTCCATGGAGGATCTTCTCAGGGAGACTCTGGAAACAGTTCACTCAATACTGCAACTCAGAAAATTAGTAGCTACGAGCATCTTGCCAATAGTTGAAATTGTGCAGGGGGTGGTCGAGCCATCACGAGGGGGTTGCAGAATCACAGGCAAGTAATCAGCAGTGCCGCATTGGTACCCCACGTTCTTGAAATGCTTCATCAGCTCCTTCCTACCCTGATGATTCACGATACACACGTCAACATGATGATTACTGAGAAGCATCAAGTATCAAGAGAGTGACAAGGAAGAAGAAAAGTGTCACTTGAATTCTGGCCACAGACACATCACATATCTTCCTGCTATCTGGGTTGGATTCCCAGCGCCGGCCATGCATGATACCACAGACCTTCACAGCACCTTCCGGCGCAGTAAAGTTCACAAAGGCATACCCCTTGTTACATCCAGTCCTTGAAAAAAAGTGCATCAATGGGTTCATAAGCATCGATAGCCTGCAGAGGGGTAGATGGATGTGATGGAGAGAGGAAGTTACTTGAAGTCGATTGGGAGGTACAGCAAGTCGTAAGCACAGCAGGGCTCCTTGGGCTGCAACGTTTGGTTCTGCCTGAAGCACGTCCCGTCCAGTAAGCTCATCAAACAGGTCCTACTGAAACCCAGTCAAGCAATTACAGTACAGAACGTATTACAGAGTCTAGTGAAATGAAGTCAGCAAACATAAGCAGTTACGTCATTTGGTTTGGGACGTTTTTGATCATCACTGTCGTCTTCCCAGCAAGTTTGAACTTGAAGGCATCGGCAGTGGAGGGAGAGTTTTTGTTCTCCGACTTAGGAACCCAGCAACACCGACTGACATCGACCTCCTGCTTCGCTTTCAATCTAGGCCTGCGAGGACCAGCCGTGACAGACGGTCGGCGGCATTTGAAGCCGGTAGAAGTGGGTTGGGCACAAGTTACATAATCAGGAGTGTCTAAGAGAGGTTTGGTGTAGTAGCAGGCAAGTTGGTCATAGCAGAGGCTGGTGGGAGTGATGAAGATGATGCTCGGCGGAGGAAGATGATGATATACGGGGAAGCAGAGAATGGGGTATTGAAGCAGGTTGTGGAATGGTGGAGCTCGGGGGTCCAGTGCTGTGATGGCCGCCATTGCCAGCTACAAAATGTCGAGGAGCTACTTCACTCAGTGCAAGTGTATGTGTCTTCGTGGGAGGGAGGAAGAGATAGTTCATTGACTTATATTATGTATACAAAAAGAGAGAGAAAACAGTACCAGCCAGGGGTTTGGTTTTGTCTCATCTTTTTGAAACCCTCCTCATGCATGTTTTTACGTCATCTTCCACTGGACGGCTGCATATGTTATGTTATATATGATCGAAGGTCTTGACCTAGCTAGCTAGTATCTCAGAACAACACAAATTTGATAGTGACTCCGCTGCACAAAGGTTTCTCTGTGCTGCTTGTGCTAGCTAAATTGAAAAAGTTTGAAGTTGAGCCGTTGAGGCTAGAAAGGTTGTTGCATGGAAATGGTGATAAAAAGGGAGTGTGAAGAGCTTAGGAGGGGCCAGAGGGAAGACAAAAGGAGATAGTGTCAGTTTTCTATATGTAACACACACTCTCTCTCTCGCTATTCTACTGCCACCCAAGTCTGCGGCATTTGCATGCTTCTTCATCTTATATGATATGAAAAGAGGAGAGATGAAAGCGGACATATACGCTTTGGTTTTTGTAATTTTGTTTAATTTGGTGAAACATTCTTGTAACTGGGAAACTCAGGTCATCAGCTTTGGAGGAGCATAGAATGAGCAAGGACTATTTTCAGAGGATATGGGCAGATTGCATAGCGGAGGATCATGTCCTCCTACCAACTTCGAAATCGCCACTCCATTAATTTGCAGTTTGTAATTATTACTTCTTTCAATGCGTTGTCTAGTCGCATTTAATGCATCAAATCATGTAGCTCCAGCTCCACCTTGTTGGACTTTGGATAGTCAATTCTATTTATGGGGGTTTTCATTGCCTGTTGTAACTTTATCTACCAATCCGTACAATGCTATCAGACAAAAAAACTTCATCAATCCGAGCTCCATAGAGTCTGGCTTTGCTCCAGAGTGCCAGACAAGATTAGGTCTCAAGGAGTAGCAAGCATATCGGTATCCTTGCTACAAACATGGATAGAACTTGAAATGATGCGTTTTTCCTTGACCTTTTTCTGTTTCTTCCAACATGGGTACTGAGTTCATTTTCAAAGGGTTATTATCCTAAACATTGAAGCTACAAAAACACCTTAAAAGAGGGGCACATGAGTAAAACTGATCAAGGGCACAAGTAGCATCTCCATTGCCAACTTGAAGTATCCAGAGCTCATCAAATTGTAATTTAAAGACATGCCACTCCTTTTACTGCAAAAGAAGGCCTTACTTTGTTAGAGTCAAGTATTGCTAGCAGTGTAAATATCTCTGGTTATGCATGATCTGAAATAAACTTAATAATCCCTTCCAATGCAAACACAGAGGAAGGCAGCCAATACAAGTAGTGGATTTTTTTAGAAGTTTAGTTTCTCACTTAACCATGTCCAGGTTAACATCAAATAGCTAATGACCTTAACGCCAAACCAGAGGCAATCAAAATATATTACTAAACTGCCAAGCTTTTAGTCGTTATATAGTGATGGACAGCTCGGGTTGTGTTACTGCTCATATTTAGCATTAACATATGAAAGTAAGAATTATTCATGTGAACAGAGTCTCTACAAGCTATATAATAGAAAGAGCCTCTTGCACACAGCAAACTAGTCATACGACAACATATAAGACATTCTATGAATAACGGCTCTCGTTATTTGAATGAGATCATAAATCAAGAGCACGCTATACTGAAAAAATGAAGTGATATAGGCCAGGTGTGGAAGTTGCAGACAACTAATGAAGTACTAAGGAAGTGAAATCCTGACCTGTTCCATAAGAGTAGAGTCTTTGTCGTTTGATTCCCCATCATTCTTTGAACTGTCTATCATGATTTCATCTCTTTTCACATTGGCACTAGAGAGCCCACCATCGCCATCTACATTAAAGTCCGCAGGAAGTTGGCCCGACTGAAGTGCCTATTAATCAATCACAATCAGAATCAAACACACTATCGTACTCTGTAATATCGCTATTTAACCATATAAGCATAACTATAATACCTGTTCGAGTCTAGCAACCTCTTCAAGAGTCTGGGAGTTCACAATGGCAGCCTAAACGGAAAAAGCAATCGGTTAAACCCACTAAAGCAAAGTAATTTTACAGTGATAATCAAAGGCTTGGAATAAGTTTCCTTATAACAATGATCAGCTATTGTTATATTCATTTATCCAACTTCAGTTAATGATGTTCAGAGCACAGTTAATCAACAAACGATAACTTAATTTTGAATTTTGATAAGGAATTAATCGGCATATCCTCGTCAGCATCTATTTATTCTCACTTTTAACTCGCATACATAAACAAAAGTGACGTCAAAACATAATTCGAAAACAATAAGACCTCAAAATTCAGAAATCGGAAACTTTAAATGCATAATAAATGCAGCCCTTACGAGCATGACATGCCATAACTTATTAATTCCTCCGCGAAGTACATTTTGACAAAAAGTACCTTGATTGCTATGATTTGCTCAGGTGTGGGAGCAACTGCTTTCTGAAGCTTTTGCTCCTCGAGCACAACTGGGGCAACCTCAACAGGTACGGTCTTAGCAGATTGTTTTTTAACCTCTTCTAGAGCTTCTTTAGTGGCAAACATGTTCTCAGCTTCAATCCTTTCCTATAACCACCAAAACCAGTTTGATATACATCCACACAACGAAAAAATAATTACAAAATACCAATTTCCAGCAAGGCAATGTGTAAAACAATCCAAAACCAGACCAAACAACCTGAGCAATGTAAGACCATAGAAGTTTTAATGTTTCACAACAAAAACTTGTTTTACATGCTCCCAGGAAGTCACTAAATGATGTGCATGTTTAGTTTTATCCAATTGAAATCATCCATGATATTCTTGTGATAAGTACCAGTAGTTCTACACTGAAAAGCATTTCCCCGGGAAGTAGTTTTATTGCTTAGATGAGCAGCAGAAAACACAAGGCATTATCTAAATGAGGATATTACATCACATTAATAGGATAAGACGCCTGATAGCAATATTCAGAACATCCAAAATGGAATTGGGTTTCGATAAAAGTGTCGAAAATAAGCATCTGTAGTATCAAGAAGATAGAGAAAAAAAAAGTGATGAATCCATTAAATTATCTCACCTTACTTTTCACCTTCTTGAAATCAAGCAAGCGAAGCCCTTTCAACTTGTGGATAACGTAAAACCGGTAATTTGGCTTCTTAGTGATATTATTATCTAACAGGCTAAGATATTGCAACTTTGGGAGGGATGCAAGAGGATCAATTTCAACCAAATTGACAAGCCGGTTGTTTGTAAGAACCAGAGTGTGAAGCTTTGGCAAGAACTCTGAATGCATGCATCATGTCAATATCCATAGTTTATGATTGAAAACGGAACACGTGAAGAGAAATTACCTCCAATATTAGGATTTATACGGGTAATTCTGTTGTTGTTTATGAGCAGTGTACCCAAGCGATTAAGATACGGAAAGTTTTCAAGCTTAACAATCTCATTATCAGACAAATCAACTGTGTCAAATTGGTCCTGTGTGAATAAAAAATGCCACATGATCATTATAAAGGAAGCTGTTTGAAGCAAGGTAGGTTGGATTAAACAAGGGCAGCTAAATGGTTTAGAGCAATGAATGGCTGCCCAAAGTCATTTAAGTAAAATTGCTCTAAGAATTGATTACTCTTAACCTTCTAATAACACTCGCTTACCTCGGTGGCACCCAAATTTTCAATCACGGGAATCTTATTCCCTACAAAAGTAAAAACAGAAACGAACTATTAGGTACTAATAACTCTTGGCTAATTGAACTAAGCCTTCAAGCAGCCACAATTCTCAACAAACTTGCCAAGTGCAGTACAGTCCGCATAAAGCAGAAAACCCAGTACCTCGAAGATCCAATTCTCGCTCCTTGAGGGCGTTGAAAAAATGAGGGCTTTTCCAAATCAAATCAGCAGCGAGCCTCACCATTTCTCTCCTCTACAGTTTATATAAACCAATCAACTACCAATACCCTTACCTATCCAAAGGAGCTCGGAAATCCGCAGATCACTTCTATTTCATCCCGAGTGCACAGTCGAGTTGGGAAGGATACGGAAGCTAGGGCTCAGCTTTCAAATTCAGCACTGCGGGGAAGCGTTCAGCAGCCTAGCGGTAGACTTGTTGGGCCTGGGCTGGGAAGTTAAATGGGCCTCATGGCAAAGTCCACGATGCCAGAAAGCTGTGCTTGGGCTCAAGCATGAAGCACAAACCCAAGATCTACGCTCTGTTTTCGAGTTAATGAAGCTCAAGCAACAATGGAAGATGGGTGGAGATGGCCGTGTCTGGCCCAGGGAAGACATATGGGTATGAACATCACCATCCATTTATAGCAGCATTCATATAGTGGATATGCTGATGAGAATATATTTGTGCAGGTGATGCAATCAATAAGAGACGCTATAGAAGCTATCTAAATCTATACAATGAAGTCTCATCACACAAATTTATAACTAGGTAGCCCACAAGATGGGACGAAGGGACCTGCTTGTAGCCAGTGACTTCTTGTATAGCACTGGCTGAAACTGACCTGACTTCAATTTGAGAATTGATGCATGATATGTACCACTACCTGTATAAGTCGCAGGTCTTCTTTCTCTGGTTAAGGTTGGAGCACCTAGCTGGAGAAAGATTGATGTTTATGGTTTAATAACTTATTAGATGGATGACATGGAATGATGTATACAACTCTCAACTGGGGTAGTGGAGCCAGGGGTACATAGAATTATATGGTTTCAGCTCTCTAGCTTATTATAGGTTGATAAATCAGATCCAAATGTGTATATTGAAAATTGATGCACATCTACTCCGGGGTTGACACTCTTTTTATGAGGTATACATACATGTATCACTACACTACCCTATCCATCCTATCTCCTCCAATACAATCACTGCCCTAACTACACAGCCATGAGCCATGGGAAGGGAAGGAAGCACATTTCACAATGACTTCACACACTGGCGGCTGATCCTTCAAAATCCAGCCTTTGAGCAGCTCAGCTCAGTCTTCCATTTCATGTCAAGGCACACTGCCATTAACTATAAAACAAGTAATTACATAACTGACTTTCAATAGACATGGCTGGAGAACATGTCCATGTCAAGACTGCTCCTCAACAAATATCCTGCCTATGAACTCTTTGAATCTCTTGGCATAAAGCTTGGGATCAACTGCAGATATTGAGGTGGGGCTGACTTGAAGGGATTTGTAGGCATGCTCCAGTTTCTTGCTGATATCATAGTCTTGCAAAATGTCAATGATGCCAAAGTACAGAATCACTTCATACTCCTCCCCATCATGCCGACTTAAATTACTTGCACCACTGCTGGGTGCATCAACAAAGCTTTTCCTACACATCCGCTGTGCTCTAGCAGGCATGCTGGCACCGAACCTGATCAATGATCTCCTGAATGATAACAAAGGATAATATTGAATGATTATCATGGAGATTATATCAAACAAGTATCTCAACAGCTGTTACTTACCGTATCAAATTCAACACTGATCATACTAAACCGAACATGAAGGGGAGGGATTGAGAATTGAATAATTGGGACAACTATTTTGTTTATTGGTCTGAATCATTGGGACAGCTAACTAAAAATGCACAACATTTAGAAATACATTTTGCAGGTATATGCATGTGATAGGTCTATCATTTATTGAAGAGAATCATATGGCAACACCATTGCTGACCTAGATAAAACCAGAAACACAGTTACAATCTGTGTATACCTGTCAGAGAAAACTCTATCCATACTTTGAAGCTCTGCTTCAAGGAAGGCGTATCCCAGCATGAATTTCTCTTTATGGAAGGAATCAGATTTTCCTGTAAGATGAGAACTAACTGTTAACTGATGCCCGGTGATTTTATAGCTGGAAGTGTTAATCAATGAGGAATGACAAATTTACCAGAGTGCGAGAGGAATGGAGATAACCCCATTTTGCCGATTGTGCTATCATTACGAAAGTGAACACCAACAAGAAGACTGTAATCCATTATTCTCTCGGACTCGAGAAACTTGCAATCCAGATCAATTTGCCTGGTCAAAAAATATTGTTTTTATAAGGTTATAATAAAATGAGACATATATTTTTAATGTGAGAACATGAAATCAAGGATAAAATAATGAAGGAATTGGACAGTGATGATATGACTTACTTGATCAGCTCAGTGTACCCATTTTGTTGAAGACAAAACTTATAATTCAGATCAAGGTCTTTTAGGGTAGTGGTTTCATCTATATTCTTGTGTTTGTCAGTTGAGCGGCCGTGAGATGATCCTTTGAGGTCAAATCTCTTGTGAATTGGATCTCCAGAACAGAACAAATTACCCATCACAATAAACCTGGTCTGGTAAATAAAAAGTAGAACTATGTAAGAATTCACAGGAGGTTCCGAAACAATAATGACATGGTGTCTCCATACATACCTTTTGTCCACCTACAGGTTTGACACAATGTACACCATAGATTTTAGTCACCAAGGTGTTCTCGTGCTTGGAAACATGTTGATAATAACTTGAAAGCATTCGAAGAAGAACCTAAACAGAAGGTAATTGAAATTATATATATAACATTTACAATAGGTCTATACGAATAGTGGCAAAGGCTGAAGTCGGAGCTTAAATTTGCTTACTTTGACTTCTGATTTCCTAACGGTCTTGATCATAAATCTATCGTCCTGCGTCAGGTAAAAAATGCTTCCACTCTTTCCGGGAGAGGATAGCTCTTTAAGAGATTCATTGCCACAAATAGCCAACATGTAGTCTGCAGGATCCACATGAAATAGCTTCCTCAAAGATCTGAACAGCAAGAAAATGATCAAAACCAGAGTAGTGCCAAGAAAGCTGCAGAACCACAACTCATTTTAAATGGATGCTAGCAAACCAAAATCATAAATGAATTGTACATATTAAGCATTATACCGAAAAACAACAGGACAGTAATCCTTGGAGCGAAACTCCATTGACTGATGGGGAGGTGTGATCTTAGAACCTTCCCTCGGAAATCTTGTCCAAAACTTTTCCTTGGGATCAAAATCACAATGTTTCAGCTCCTTCAACTTGGCTGCCTCCTTTCCCACAGAATGCCTGTCCAGCTTTGTTCCGTCAAATACAATCCAAATTGAAAACATACAACCAATAGTTATTGAAAAACTTCCCAAGCTGAAAACTCTTAACTACCTGATACCAAGTTGTAGATTGAGCATAAGATCATAATTCTTATGCCCCTTCAAAATAATCTGTCCCGGCTTCTTGATCTCACTGGCCATGAGCTGCTTTTGCATACACAGACCACGATCAACAGAAGAAGACCTCTTCATTTTCTCTCCTACAAATTCAACTCCTTCAGCTGACTTCAAGTCCTCAGAAAACCCAGAATAATAACTCCCCAACAGATGTTGCTGCTGTTTCAGACTGTCTTTACACCAGTTTCCGACATAGCAACCGCCGTCCGGCCAGGTGAACACCCCATTCCCATTCGCCACTCCGTTTTCCCAATTCCCATCGTATCGAATCCCATTCGACCAAATTAAGGTTCCACGGCCGGATATGACGCCGTTCTTCCACTCGCCTCGGTACTCGTTGCCGTTACTCCATGCGTACCTGCCATGGCCGTCTTGTACATTCTTCCTCCCAGCTCCCTCGTACAAATCCCCATTCACGTACCTCCTCTCCCCATTCCCTTGTTTCTGATCCGACGACCATGTCCCGCGGTAGGTATCCCCGTCGGAGCCGTTGAACTCGCCGAAGCCGTCCATCCTCCCGGACTTCAAATCGCCTTGGTAAGTAGCTCCGGAAGGCCACGAGAACTTGCCCTTCCCGTTGGCTTTCCCACTCAGCCAATCTCCTTCGTAAATACACCCGTCGGCCCAGATGTACTCTCCTGATCCGTGTGGCACGCTGGCCGATAAGTCGCCTGAATACAGATCGCCGTTGGGCAGGAGCTTCTCGCTTTTAGCAGGGTAAGTGACAACGGCTATTTCTGGAGTAACCCGACGCGTCCCAGCTAAAGAACGAGTGACGCGTTGCTGTCCGGGTTGAGCCTTGTCAGCTGGTGCTTCTCCCGGTGGCGACCACTTCTTCTTCTTCTTAACGGTGGTGGTGGAAAGAAGAGCAAGTTCGCCGCAGAGGAAAGTTACTGATTGCCGCATTTTAATTTGGTCTTGCTGAGAGGCTCGTCGCTCAATCAGGAAGTAGGGAAGACTGAATGGAGCATTCTCTCTCTGATCTGAGAGGTTTGTTCTTCAGTCTGGTCCGTCCGTCAGAATGTTTTTTTGTTGTTGTAATATTCAACCGCCCTTCGTGCTGTTGTTGCCTCGTATATTTTGATTCTATCGAGAGAGAATCGTTAGAATGTGGAAAGAAGAAGATATGAGAGAGAAAACTGTGAAAGCAGAAACGGAGAGAGAAACATAAAGAGAGGAGACCGAGAAGGAGAGAGAATGTGTGTTGTGTTATTTTGTCTTGGGACGCTGCTCAACTATGCCTTCATTTGCCCTAATTTTGCGTTAACCAAACTCTGTTCCTTTTTTACTATAGTCCTCGGTCTCTTCTAAATTTAGCTTTTTCATTTTGAAAGCCCTACCTTTTAAATTCATCTCTTTTACTGAGGTGGATCATAGATCATACCTTGTCTGGTCTGTATGATGGTGTTGATGTTGATGATGATGATGGAAGGAGTGGACATTATTGCATACCTGTGAGGCAAGACAATCATGGAATAATAATACCTTACTAGCTCCTTATTTTCTTATATATTCCAATCATTTTATTCACAAATCCAGGATACATCATCACAGTACGTGGATGTGGATCATGCATATACATGACTTAGCTGTTAGCATCTACCGACAATAATCTGAGGAGAGAGGGAGAGGCTGGATCGATCATAAGCTTAACCTGCATGCCATGGCAACACCAATTCACCACCCTCTTGTTGCTGGCAGACGACTTAGATAACTTCAACAGACACATGGTTAATAAGATGAGAATTTATATTCTGACCTCATCAAGAATCGAACTTTAATTACTGAAATATTTGATCTGCGTTGACTAGTAGTTTTCCAAGTGTATAAAATTAAGCAGACAAATACACAGCTCCATGCAGGATGCTAAGTAAATTAATATCTAGCTGCGGCTGCCGTAATTGTAGACTGCATGCTTTACTCTGATTAGTTACATGCATGCATGCATGCCATGTTATATACGCTGGCTACTTGATAATAGCAGCTATGTACATGTATAGTCATTACCGTAATAAGATTAAGAGATGAGACGCTGACCCCCGATTCTAATATATGTTTCCTGCCCAGTGCCATTTTTCTAAGGGGGCGGCACATTGATTGATTGTTAATTATACATAGATATATCAACTTAACCAACAAGAATGTTGATTCTTCTTTTGTTAGGCAAACCAGAACCAAAAGCTAGCACTGCATAGGTACTGTACTTTGCATCTTCTTCTAACTTCTTTACGCCATGCTCTATTTGTTTTTTCATAAGCTGATGACCTAATCAAATTAGGTCTTTGGAATATGTAGTCAAAAAACAAGTTATAATATACTACATAGCTCTCAATCATAATGCTTCATATTATACTAAGTTATACGCAGGGTTTTTGTGTACATCATCACCATTTTCCTGTTTACACTGATTGCAATGTTATTAATGTACCATCAGCTACACCTCTACTAAGAGTCAACCATATAAACATCGATTAGGGCTAGATCTAGTGATAAAAAAGGCGTTAAGTATCTAAACGATTAGAGTTCGATTCTTGATGATTTCAGAGCAAGAGCGGTAGTGGTAGATTTGAGATAGACTATGAAAAAATAAAGTCAACCATACAAACATATTTTAAATCCGACCACTCACTAATTTTTAGATAGTAAAAGTAAAAAAATTACGTTTGCTACCAAAAAAAAAAAAAAAACCAAGTTTTTAGCAATTTATGGTGTACATATAAAGCATTGATTTGTTTAGAGTTAGATGATTGAGAGCATGTAAAACTATATGTGACCTAACTAAGGTGGAACTAACTTGTGCACGCAACAAGACAATATCCATAAGAGTTTTAACTATAATATTTTATAGTTTCATGTTAAACATCTTAATCCAAATGATGATGCCCTAAACTGGCTTTAGTTAGTCGCAAAAGGTCGCTTATGAAGTTCCTTTTTGTTTTAGGCTTGGAAAAGTGTTCATTAAAATTAATTAAATTACAAAATAAACCAAACGAATAAAACAGTGAGAAAATGTCGCTTTTGTAATTGGGCTGAAGTGGGTCCCTTAGCAGGCTTATGGGGGAACCCATATCGGCCCATCAAAAATATACACGGTAGAATAATCCTCCACCCACACGAGCTTGAAAAACATAAGGTTGAGTATAGGTATTTGTGAAATTGCTTTATAAGGACTGATAAATAAATAAAATATTAGTTTATATTGAATTACAATTCATGAATCAAAATTTTTGAATCATATAAAGATATAAATCAGAATATGTAGTAATTTTCACATGGTATGGTCCGGAATGACCCTTGAGCTAATAAAAGACAGGAGCTTCTTGGTTTTGAGCATATGAAGAGTTTCATAGCAACTGTGCATGGTTGATTTTCTGTTTTCATGCTGGAAAGAGTTGCACTACTAGCTCCTCTGGCTGGGTTTATTAATTCTTCGCCAACCGGTTCGGTTTTGTCTTCTGCTGTCTCCTCCATTATTGCATATCGCGTGCTTATAGGTTATGATGATGTATTGATGTCAAAAGGCATTAGAAATATTTGGTGCCTTCTCGGTCGCACCATAGTCCATAGGCTTATTTGAAGCTGAAACTTGTGTACACGTGGCAGCAGGGTTGTCCACGATACACCACACTATTAACTTGATAGATAACAAATTGACCTGGAGAAAAGAAAAACCTATGACTCATGGATCAACTAATTAGCGTGTTGGTTCACTTTTAAATATAGGCCTACTGCTTGAGCAGAAAAAGCTAGGCAAAATAGAGCTCTCGAGCAATAAAGTCTGATGACAGCACAAAAGACTAATGATACGATATGGACATGCACTGTGTTGTGTCCCAAGAATGCCAATATTACTTTCGGAGATCATGCACATGAGACTAAGAGAGTGCCAAAAAGGGCATGCCCAGAAAATGATAGAGGCATAGAGCACGTTCGAAAGAGCAAAAGAGATTTATTTATAGCTCCAAATCTCACCTGGGAAAAGCTGATTCCAAGTCCAACACATGGGCTTCATTATAAAGGGACTTGACCAAGGATGTAAGGACAAACAAGTCTAATTCAAGCGTCTCTGCTGAATAATGTTCAATCCAAGATTCCACTTCAGCATAGCTGCATAAGGCTAATGATGGATCACAGCACATAGATATGCTTTATGATGAGCAGTGAGCAGTAGTGCATAAAGCTTCTCAAGTGTTGTTACGAGGACTGCCTTACGTTTTATGTCGTGGGAGGAAGAAAGGTCGGAGGAAGAGTTGCTGACTTTGGGTACCTACTAAGAGTTTTAGGAAGGTGGTGAACGAGAAAACCTTATAGAGAAGTTGGGAAGTGTTGAAAGGGTTACTCATTGACTAGATCACAACAGTCGCTGAAGGGGTACAAATGTTCTAATATATTTATTTTTCTACAGTGAAAAAGAATGAGATGCCAAAGGGAAAAAAAAAAAAGGAAGAAGAAGATGTGGGAAAAAATAGATTAAAAAATCAGTAATTTATTTTGCTACAGTGAAAGTACATAACATAGCAGGAGAGGAGAGGAGGATAAATTAAAATTGGGAAGAGAAAGGAACAATTTGGTATCTCCTCGAGCTTACTTGTTCCGCTGCTGCGGCTGTAGAGTATGTATCACCACCAACTCCTCCATCATCACCACACTACTACGACTGCTAATACCATTCATTGTATCTGGACATATTCCGCTACTGCTCCTGCTATGCCCATCCCGATCCCCTTTATCCCCGTCGCCACCGCTAAATCCGCCGCCAACGCCTTCTCTTCCGGATGTAGGATTCTTGCAAGGAATACTAGTTACAAGAGGACGACGGTGACACACTCTTCTTTTGAAACTGCTGCTCCGGCTGTTCTACCCCCTCCCACCGGCCTCGATAAGCCCGTCCAGGTACCCTATTTCGCTTCCCATTGTTATTTAACAGCAGCTAGATTTTGATTTCCTAGTTACCTTACCGGTGTTGGAACTCTAGTAGCTACTTTGTGTTTCCCATCATCTCTGCTGGTTATGTTTCCTTGTATTGTTGAGTCACCAATTCTTGGTGGGTCATAATGTTATCGAGTTTGTGCCCTAAATAATGAAATTTATAATGTTCAAGTAGCATACTACACGACTATTTGAAAGTTAGGGCTCCATTGCTATCTTTGATGCTGTTAGAGTAAATCAAATTCACCGGAAAAATGAAATAAAATAAACTCAGACCTGTGATATGTTACACTGAAACACGACTTCTCGGTTTTCACACTTATGTCAGATGTTTCATATTACTAAATGTTAGCTAGTCTGACGACCACAAGCACTCGGATAGGCGATCATCACTCACGAATCAGTTCAACCCACATTGGGCCTACTGGCACAAGATTCTTTCAAATACGACCCCTATGAGAGTGTAATGGTCAGATACAACTGTATCAAATCCCTCATAACTCTAAATCTAGCTCCGACACTAAGTAGGATATTAGAATGCTTATGTTGCAGCATTCATTTTCTCCTAGGTAGATGAGTAATATGTTTCTCATACTTAATATTTTTGTTGTTGTTGTGTGATATACATGAACCTTTTTTTTTGGTTGCTCTTAGTCAAGTGATGTTTTTTAGCAAACTAATCAGTATGCTACACAGTAAAATCTCCTCAAACTCAATTTCCACAAATCAATACAAGTAAATTCACACACCTTCTAGAGCTAACTTGTATGTTTTTATAGGTAGCCAAGCGACTGGAGAAGTTCAAAACGACAATATTTACTCAAATGAGTATGCTGGCCATCAAATATGGGGCGATAAACCTTGGCCAAGGCTTCCCTAATTTTGATGGTCCAGAGTTTGTCAAAGAAGCAGCCATGGAGGCCATTAGGGATGGCAAAAACCAATATGCCCGTGGGTATGGGGTTCCTGATCTCAACGCAGCAATCGCTGCCCGATTTAAGAAAGATAGTGGCCTTGTAGTAGATCCTGAAAGGGAAGTTACTGTGACATCTGGGTGTACTGAAGCCATCGCTGCATCTGTTTTGGGTTTGATAAATCCTGGAGATGAGGTGATCCTCTTTGCACCTTTCTATGATTCTTACGAAGCGACCCTCTCAATGGCTGGTGCTAAAATCAAAGGCATAACTTTAAGGCCTCCAGATTTTGCTTTGCCAATTGCCGAGCTAAAAGCTGCCATCTCGAAGAACACTCGTGCCATCTTATTAAATACACCCCACAATCCCACAGGAAAGATGTTCACTCGTGAGGAGCTCAATGAGATAGCATCTCTCTGTATTGAGAATGACGTGCTGGTTTTCTCTGATGAAGTTTATGAAAAATTGAGTTTCGAGATGGATCACATTTCCATTGCTTCTCTCCCCGGAATGTATGAGAGGACAGTCACTCTGAATTCATTGGGGAAGACATTCTCCTTAACTGGTTGGAAAATTGGTTGGGCGATAGCTCCGTCACACCTGACTTGGGGTGTGCGTCAGGCCCACTCTTATCTCACATTTGCTACCAGTACTCCAATGCAATCAGCAGCAGCAACAGCACTCCATGCTCCAGACTCTTACTACGAGGAACTAAGAAGGGATTACAAAGCAAAGAAGGACATATTGGTGCAGGGTTTGAATGCTGTTGGATTCAATGTATACCCATCAAGTGGAACTTACTTTGTGGTAGTTGATCACACTCCTTTTGGGAAGGCAGATGATACATCTTTCTGTGAATATCTGATCAAGGAAGTTGGGGTAGTGGCCATTCCCACAAGCGTGTTTTACTTGAACCCGAAAGAGGGTAAGAATTTGGTGAGGTTCACATTTTGCAAAGATGAAGAAACCCTGAGGTCGGCAATTGAAAGAATGAAGGCAAAGCTAATAAGAACGTGATTGATTCGAGAATAAAAATGTCATCATTGCACTGTGTCCTTGGATCATATTCTGCTGTTAAGTAGTAGAACTGGCTATTGGAGAAGTTTGAGGAAAGGAAAAATGATCCTGAGGACCTAATATTTTTAGTTTGAAATCTATCTTTACCTGGTGTAAAATTGCCAGTTACAGTTGTGTTTGGCATTTTTTTCCCTTTCCTAGGAGTTATCGAGTACTAGATTGAAGAAGTTGTGTGGAACTCACTTACGGTTGGTTGATCTTATGGCTGAGGGCGGCTAATAATCCGGAGAACAATCATCTGATCCAACCAAATAATTTTTAGATTTGCCTCGTTTGGAAACTTAAGTTTTCCAAATACGTTCATTTTAATTTTTTTTTCAAATATCCCGTTTCATTTTGAATTCGGGCTTGCTAAGACCGAAATTTCAAAAAATGCTTAATTTCGGTCTTACCGAAATCATTCGAATTCGAACTAATTTCAATAATTTCAATGATTTCGATCTTACAAAATCCGAAATCATGGTTTTGAATGATTGATTCGAGTTTGTATATGTTAGGATTTTGAATGATTTCGGATTTCCTAAGACCGAAATGATGAAAATTATTGAAGTTAGTTCGAATTCGAATGATTTTGGTCTTTGTAAGACCGAAATCAAGTATTTTTTGGAATTTCGGTCTCAGTAAGCTCGAATTCAAAATGAAATGGGGCATTTGAGAAAGGATTTTTAAAATTAACGTATTTGGAAGATTTAAGTTTCCAAACGAATGAAATCTAAAAATTATTCACTATCACAAAATGACCGAGAATCTCAGTTGCTGCTGTGCCCATTTATTTTGGTGCATTACTCGGAGGAATTCTTCAGGCCTTGACACACTACACTGTCGGTTATGTGAGGCTGTAAGCCTGCTCCAATTGTGTGCATTCACTTGTCCGGTGGAAATCCTTTGATATGAAAAATACATTTATCAATTGTGCTGCGGAGTTCCCTGTCTTTGACGAGTATAATTCACCAACCAGTCATGAGGTCTTTACAAAACAAAGAAAAAAAAAAGTGTTCCACAAGGAGTTTCTATAAGGAAAAAAAATGACCGTTTCTCTCCAAAAGCTAGGCTATGTGATGAGATATGCATTCAGATTTTATCATCTAGCTTGTCGTTTACAAGAGGGAGGAGTTCCATACGGCTTCTTGGAGTTCTGGGAGTTCTAGGAGTTCCTGGTGGAGGTGGTTGTTGGGAAAGCATGTTTCGTACATACCCATAGAATGTGCATCCTATAAGTGTGATTCCACATCCTACTGCATTCATCATGGATATGGGGTTCTTGAATATCATCCACGAAACCAGGACAGCAACTGCAACCTGCATGGCACCAGAACAAAAATAAATTAGGCACCAACTATTTGAATAAGTAAAACAAGCTGCACATATGATATTTTTTGATATGATAACAGACCTTCAAGTTTCCAGCAACATTGAAGGTAACAGCTGTTGTGGAGTGAATCACGTAAAAGATGGAGAAGTTGAGGCAGAAAGCCAGCACCCCAGAACTAAATATAATGACGAGGGCTGGAATAAGATCAGGATGAGTGTGAAGCCAAAGCCAAACGCCAGAACCTTCAAGGAGGATTGCTGGTATGGCCAATATCATCGTTGCGAAAGGAGCCATGTAATAGACCGTATTGATGCTATGCAGTATAATTTGATTCACGGTCAGCCACCATATGTTAATAAAAAGATACTGAATCAAAGATGATACAAGTTCTAGAAATGTTTTGGTCATTATGAAGTAATTTTTTTTTAAAAAAAGAGCCAAACAGACTCTAGCGCATACCGTGCGAACATGTTCTAATGCTCCCCTTTAAATGCAATCTCACACAAACAACCAACAAAACCAAAAATAAGGGCGGAGCCAGGAAATTAAGTCAGTGGGTTAAAAAAACACTGAAAGGTTTTTGGGGCGGTTTAGTATAGTTTACAACTTCAGGACTGTTAATATTATACTTTTCAGGGGTGATATCAAAGTTAAGTTAGTACAAAATTATAAATTTCAATTGGGGTCAGGTCACCCACCGAGCTCTACATGGCTCCGCTTGCTGCTAAAAATGAAGACCAATTATATACCACGATAAGGTTCAAAGCGTGACCTATGTAATAACACTGGATCTTAAAACCACAACTGACATGCCAGAGATAAGAAAATCGATTTTTCTTGAAGGATGAAATAGTGGTACTCCTGTCCATAGGAGTAAAAAAATGAGTTCACAACAACATGTAGCAAATTGATACTGAACATATTAAAACACATAGGAGAATGTTTTATGCACTTCAATAAGTGAAGGTAGGAGTGAAAAAGACGAAAAAAGACATAAACAAGCTACCTGTCAAACTTGTACCCATGCAGCAGGGACTCGGCAAGGATAGTCTTGGTTGAAGTAGCCAGACAGCCGAATAATGCAGCACAAAATCCGAACATATTAAAGCTAAGCTCTGTCATGGATGTAAGAAGAATTCCTCCGACAATTGGTATCAAAGAGGCCCATATTCTCCAGTCGAAGTGTTTGTTCCAGACTAACCACTGCAAAATAACTATAAGAGAGACTTATCTATTCAAGTATGAACATAAAAAGAAGGCATAACACGAAATTAAATATAATATGTGTCATAGACTCATAGCTAAGGGTTTGACCGACGATGTACTAGCAAATTACGAACCTGTAGTTGCGGGGGTGAATGACTTTATTGTCTGCATAAATGATACTGGAATGTATCTCAAGCTCACATTCCCCAGAACAATGTTGATACAGAAAACAAATGACATAGGGAATATCCTTTTCCAGCGATCTTCTGGTTCAACTATTATTAGTGGCTTAAGCTTTAACACCTTAATAACCAGGTATGCTCCAATGGCAGAGCATATGAAGTGAATTGATGATACTGTAAGCGGATATTTGAAATCCAGTTTCTGCAAAAAGAAACCACATCAGGTACCAGAGATGTATCTGCAAAAAACTGTTTCACTTCGGTAGATAAATCTTAAAGTGAAGACATAAGACACAGCTTCATCAACTAGATTGTCGCCTCATGAGGTCAATTGTACCACTATCTATTCAACATCAGGTTCAAATTTGAAAAGCATACGAATTTCTTATTCAAATATTACAAAAAAAATGCAGTGTTGCGTTTTTACATTTAGTCCAAACAATTTATCATACATTATGCAGATCACAGAATGAATTTGGCTTGAAGTTTTCCGAATGAATCTTCCTGACAAGATAGATAACACCCACATAATTATCATCTAACAGGAGCCATACCCAAACCTTAATAGGGTTTTTAAGAAACCAATTTTCGAATAAACTGAATGAACATCATGAAGAAATTTATGCAATGAAAACTAGACTAGATGATAGCAAAACCCCATTTTTTTGAAAACAAGACTAGAAGAATACTACTGTAAACTTGAAAAATCCAAACATAGATGAAAAAAGTATTCAATTTTATCATAGTAGCTACATTTAGTAGAACTAGTGGAATGCTTAACCATTTACTGACTGGTATGGAAAGAAAATTAGAAACAAGAAGTACACAAATCAAATCTGAAAAATCATCAATCAGCTTGACTAGACGAACAGGAAGATGAAAAAAAAGGGTACCTGAAAGATCCACTTATTCATGATTATGACGGTGACATTGAAACCCCACCATTGAAGAATGGCAAGGAGAGATCGAAAAACGCTCCACTGACACAGCACACTCTCCTCCATGTATTTTGTTTTACAAAATCTTCTGAAACTTGAAAATCGGAGAAACCCCAGATCAAATCACTGTGAGCTAGATTTGAATTTGTGATTGAAACGGAGGGTCAAGTGAGGGATCTCACCTGGGGTGGGGGTGGATGCGTAACGGCGGGGGAGGAGATTGAATTGTGTCTGAAACTTTGGTCTGTTTTTTTTTTTTTTGTTCAATCTCTCTCTCTCTCTATGAATGAATGAATGGTCAATACGGTCATAAAAATTTAACTCTCGGGAGGAGCAACATAATACCCGCAACCAAACAACAGTGGATACTGCTACAACATAATACCCGTAACCAAACAAAAACAGTGGATAGTCCTAACTCTATTCTTAACGAGTATAACACTAATGGTTGGCCACCGTGTACTTTCTTTCTTGTTGGAGATGGACGTCAAAAACTGCGCAATCCTTCTCCCGTCAATGGCGAAATTGAAGGCTGGTTCTTCCATCTTTCTTCGGATTGTCTGTTAAGCTTTAATCTAGGTTTACTAGAGTTTCTTATCTTGGTCTGAGAATAAAACAAAGCTAGGACAGGTTTATTAGGATTTGCTTTTGAATGTGTTAGACTTATTTTTGGCGTGTGTTTGAGATGCTATGAAGGCTAATGCATCGTCTGATTTTTTTGGGTATTTGTCCTTAGTCTTTTTATTTTGTTTTTGTGCTAAGTTTAAAGTTCAGGATTGGGCTTTAAACGGCCTATATATTTGGGCTGAAGTATCCAGGTGAAAGCGCTGCCTTTTCACAAGAGAAAACGAAAAAGGAGAGAGACACATTTTTTTGGGATTAGGGCATAGAGAGAACGAGAAAGAAGAGAGAAGGAATCGAACGATTCACGGGAGAGACCAACAGAGCAACGAGCGACCAAGAGAGGGCCGAGTGAGTGCGATTCTCGGAGCAAGCGAAGGCGAAGTGGCGTTGAAGGACCAAGCTGCGGAGTCGTCTAGCGAAGCGTCGTAAAGGAGGTGTGTGTTCGCAAGGGCGAGGACCGCTCTTGCGGAGCCACGGGGTCTCGAGAAGAGAAGACGAGCAGCGGCGCGCGAGTCTTTTGGCAGCAGACGTGGAGGATTCTTCGGCTTTCTTCAGTCCAGGGGCTATCGGAGGGGGCTTTGAACCCTCCACTCCTTTTCTTGTCATTGCTGCTTGATATTGTAGTTTGCTCTCTACCTCTTCTCTGATTAGTTCGATTAGATAGGGTTCTTGGTTGATGCTCTGAGTTCTTTGTCTGTTTGTATTTGGACGGAAATTGCATAATGGATTGGGTCGAGGCTCCCCTGCCTGAGGTTCCGCAGATGTACGGTTGTTCACAATCGGAACTGCGTAAACAATTTCCTGGGTTCTTATTTTCTTACTTATCTAATCTGAGTTTGCAAATTGGATTAAGGGAGACACTGGACTAAAACTGAGTAAACTGAAATTGCATTGCATAATCTTGAATATCATTGTCAATGCTTTCTTGGATTTCCTCAACACCGGTTCGTTCATAATTCTTCCATCCTCTCCGATTATTAGCATGCAGCGTCCTGAGTGAATTAGAGCAGGAAGCACCCCGATGAGTGTCGCGACTTGGACTTTAAGAAAAGCTCTTCCCTGGACGTAACAAAGCCAAGTGAAAGAGCCTCAGTTATAACATCTTTTAGAGCCATCTAAGTTCATAAACAATTTCAGAACCTTCTCAGTTCCAAAAAGGCAAGCTTCTCAATATTGGCAACTGGCCCACACCATGATGCTGCACCACCTAAATATCACAAATCACATCTGGTTTAGGGTTTAGGGTATCACAATTAAAGTCTTTGAGCATCAAATTTATTTCGGTGTGGCAAAACACGAAGTCATGTTTGAAAATCACTGTCCCCGATAAAGTACACATTCATATATATGCAAACTTGTTAATTTTGGCATTGATAGATGCTCCATGGAAGAGGCAATTTTGAAACTGAGTCGAGCTCTCCTCCTCTACATCCTCTCCTTATTCTACTATTTCGGCCAAAATCTAACTGGCACCAGAAGATACAAATGAAAATAACACTAAACCATACATGTACATTCCTATCATATCAGTGAACAACATGACATATTAGTAAACAACACAACACATCAACAATACAGTTGAACAATCTCCATTGAAAGAGCCAAGAAACAAACTCTCCATATCATGCACTTTCATTACAATCATCGTCATATCAAATAAAAGTTCATCCTCAAACCAAGTGTTTATGTGGAAAACAGAATACCATCCATACTCATCTTGAGCAAAATTCTTACAAACAAATACATAAAAAAACAACAACAACCAGGTTTACAAAACAGCAAGCAGGTTAACAAGCAGAACAAGTTGATCATGAAGCTGCTGAGCCTAAGTACCATCATAATTCATAAAATATACAAACCTAGATTTGAAATAAACAAGAAAAAAAAAGGAAACCTTCTTGCCAATTAAAAATCTGAAGATCAATCACTTGCTAGAGCAAAGATTACACTACACCCCCCACAATCGAAAGAAATCGATGGCTTGAGCTGCCCAACTCAGAACCCAAAATCAATGGGAATTCATAACCCACAAGTAATTCTACTTACCTCAAACATATTTATGTAACGAGTGAAAAGTCCAAACATGTAACTCTCCCAATCGATGTAATGGCTCTTCTTTATGACACGGGCAATAATGACTATTCCAGAACTCGCAATTGGGTATCATATCCCAGTTACGAGTTCTGGAATTGGTCAACTATATCCCTGTAAGTGTAGGAGAAGAAATTCACAAACAAGATAAAAAAATCATACTGCGTAAAGAAATCTTGGTTCTCTATGTTAGTGGGGAGAAACAGTCTCAAGAACCCAGAACCCTCGAATGATGAGTTGTGCCACGGATTCTCCAAAATGCACCAGCAGACAAGTCAAGTGAAAATAAGGCATCAGAGTAAAAGTACAAGAAACTGTCTAAACTAACACTATTATTTTCCTCTTCTTTCTTGTTACTGTTTAGTATGCTGAGATAGGAACCGACCTATTTGAGAAACCGACTCTGAGAAATTTGGTCCCTCAAGGTCACTGTCCAATTTCCTAAATATGATCCTAGAAACTCCCGCAAAATGAAAACCCAACCCTAAAAAGAAACACAGAGTTGAAATAAAAGAATGACTACTGCCCATGGACATTGTAGATTGCAATGTCCATCCTAAAAGAATACAGAAAAGAGAACGAACCTGGGGAAGGCAGTACCTGGCGAACAATGTGGAGTGAACCGCAATCTGGAAAGAAAACATTCAATATCAGTCAGTCGGCAATCTTGATGAGAATTGAGGAGAGGAACACACTCACCCACCGTCTCAGTCCTCCTCACCCTCCCCTCTGAAAAAGCAAGCAATTGAAGTCCTTTACCACAATATCTCGCAGAGTAATTGATCATAAAACTAATGAAGAGAACTAACCTTCCTAAGCATCTTCTTTGGAAAATGGCCTTTCAATTACAAATGCAACCGCAGCATGTAATTATTGGTTGCACTGGGAAAAAGATATTTTCCCGTATAAAGCTCATACAAACAGCACCAAATAGACAATATATCCACAGGAAACAGAACATTTTTACTATCTTTTACCTAACATTCACGGAGGGACAAACATAAAATTGAGCTTCACATTTTTGTAAGTAAAACTGAAATGAGAACATTAAGTATTTGGACTTTTAAGATGCTGACCATCATGTTACCTGGCTCAATGTCACAGTGAAGAGCACCATCATTCCTAAGGTGCTTCAGCGTAGTGAGGAGTTGTTTCGCATATGCTCTAACATCGGTTAATATAAGACCAATTTTACAACCAAACTTCTTCAGGACCTCTCGTCAATTCATATGAAGAGATTCAAATACTAAATATAAATGACAGCGGTGCCTGAAGCTCGAAAGGAATCTCACACAATGGTGTCTGTCCTCCGAATCTGCACCAACCAATTTCTTCAATATAATCAGTTCAGATTGCCCAGCCTTGAACCTAGAGAATACAACAAGATTCAAAATCATGAACAGTCAACATCACAAAAACAGTACTTGCTACCTTAACAACAGCTAACATTAAAAGATATGAAAAAATATGAGCTCACATCGTCTCATTGTTACGGATGATCATTAATGCCACTTCTTCAGGTTCACCATTTCCCGCCTTAAGATCTTTTGAACGATTACCTGATGAAAATACCCCTTTCCCATGAGCAGCAGTTCTTTCATATCTACCATCAAGTAATTCCCCAAATCTATAGCCTTCACCAGTTTATTCAAGTTAGTTTTTTATAATGAAGACACAACGGTGTCATGTATCTTCATAAGATTTCAGAATCAGCACCGTGTCAATATAGAATGGATACAAATCATGTATGTCGCAAAAAGGCAAACAACCCAAACAGATATCAGAACCTGCACCATTGAATGGGAACATATTCAAAAACTGTATGGTTGAGGACTTGGTTGAAAATAACTTCCAACAAAACAAGTACAGATAACTTACTATAATAACACTCTGCATCAACCCAGTTATTGTGGAGCCAGTGGCCCAGTACTCTCATTTTTCCCTGAATTATATTGCATAAAAGATTGCAAGCTAATTTGAAGTGAGATATTCATGTCCACATAAAGATGCCCGAAATAAGACTATAGTTTAGATACTGGTTAGTCAAATCGACTGACTCACCTTCGGAGTACCGTCTCCTAGCCCTCTGGCACCGGTGTGATATATAGTAAAATCTCCATTAGCAACTGTTGACTTCGCCACGGCAAAGGAAGAGTCGAGTTTTTTATCTGCAACCTCAGAGGACAGAATCGACGCTTCTGTTTGCTGAATCGAGAGCTTTTCCTGGTCACTACCTGAGCAAAAGCACATGAATGAACAATCTTTAGACACAGAATCTCGCTAATAAGTGAAATATCCAAAGCAGTAGGGATTAGTCTTACAGCTTAGACCCGTAATCAATATCCGCCTACACTATATAAAAAAGAAGCAAATTGAATATTACTAGCAAATAATTTCAGTTCTTAAATGATTAAGTTTCATATTACAACTTCTAACAATACGGATTGACAGCAGATGTAAAGCACTTGGTCTAATTTTGCAAAATGGTGTCCTTGGCGCAATGTAAGAGCACCACCGCCTATGAAATCATACACAAGGTAACTAATATGAAGAAAAACAGATCATGAAAAGGGATTAGGACATGAATAAATCCAACTTTGAGTAACCATAAGTAGGCAAAGGTTGCTTGAGCTTACCAGTC
This sequence comes from Umbilicus rupestris, assembly GCA_963678935.1. Classification (NCBI taxonomy): domain Eukaryota; kingdom Viridiplantae; phylum Streptophyta; class Magnoliopsida; order Saxifragales; family Crassulaceae; genus Umbilicus; species Umbilicus rupestris. The sequence goes on from OY787619.1 coordinate 12,406,858, forward strand.
AGCTCCTCTGCACTTTGTATAGTCAAGCTTTAAAATAAGTCAACAACAACATCTTTCGAGTTAGCTGGATGATTGGGGTAAACATGAAGGCAGCGATGGTTTTCATCATCTTTGGACCTTAATTCATACTCGTAATCAGCAACACCCTCACTGCATCTTTGGACCTTAGTTGGATGGCTTGAAAATCCCTGCAATGAAGATTTTTTGTTAGGCAACTAACTTCACCCACCCAAAATCTTCAAGAAAATACAATAGATATGACTAGAACCTGAATTGTATTCATGTTGCAGGAGTTGCTTTGATCGAGCCTTCTCTACAAGCTCCTTCCATTTTTGGATAACAGATACCAATTTAAAAATATAAACATGTGACAAAGTTCAAGGCTAAAAAAAAAAAAGAACCAAAGGCTCAATATGAAAGCATCAAATTTGAGTACAAATTCATTTATCAAAATATTTATATAAACAGAGAACTCACCTGGCCAAAAATCATATGATTGCTGTCAGATGTCTAATGGTGTGGGACCCTTGAATCAGGACCAAAAACAATCAGTTACCTTGCAGAGCACATCTCCACATCATTCACAGTTCTCCATCCATCAAATTTTACCTTTCCAGAAGTGGTGTGAAATGAGAGCTGAAGTTACATTTGATGAAATCCCTTTTTAAAACCTAAACCCTAAAAGCCATAAAAATCGTATCAAAAATAATGATTTGTAACCAACATCAAAATTGATGTAAACAATGAGGAAACTGTGAAAAAAAAAGGATAAGAACTAGGAGTGAAAAATAAAATGGTGTTACTTCACTAGTGCCTCAGAAATACAAGATTGTAGCATTCCTCGATCAGTATTTATTCCAGCAATAGTTACCTTCACACGAGACCAAAGAGAATGTCAGTCTGAGAGAAAAAAAGCTTATCTTGCTGTTATTTGATCAATAATAAAGGCGCGAAGACAAGCATGTCAGACTCTCAAGCTGCATGGAAAAGAGACCAGCAAGCAACAATTAGAAAGCACCAACAGTTATAGACCATGTTTATGATTAAAGTACTTCACCCGTGCCGCTCCCTGGACGCAATCGTCGCACCCGCAGCACTCTCACTCGTCTTCTCTTCGAGTCTCCGTGGATGCGCAAGAGCTGTCCTCGCTCTTGCGAATACACCTCCTCCGTTCGACGACTCCGCAGCTTCGGTCCTTAAACGCCACTTCACTTCGCCTTCGCTCACTCCGAGAATCGCACTCAATTGGCTCTCTCTCGTCGTCGCCGCTCTCTCTCTCTCGTCGCTCGCTCTCCCGTGAACAAATGCCCAATATACTGTTACGCGGTTTACGGTCCATGGACCACCTTACGCGTTTTACCCCGACCCGACCCGACCCGACCCGGGCCACGACCCGACCCATGATCCGACCCGACCCGACCCGACCCGACCCGACCCGACCCGGGCCACGACCCGGCCCATGACCCGACCCGGACCCGGCACACGACCCGACCCGACCCGACCCACGACCCGGACACGACCCGGCCCACGACCCGACCCGGCCCACGACCCGACCCGACCCGGCCCACGACCCCGGATCCGACCCGGCCACGACCCGGCCCACGACCCGGACCCACGACCCGACCCGACCCGGCCCACGACCCGACCCACCACCCGACCCATGACCCATGACCCCACCCGGTTTAGGGTTTGGGTTTGTAAGGGTTTCGGGTTTTAGGGTTTAGGGTTTAGGGTTTGGAAGGGTTTAGGGTTTAGGGTTTTAGGGTTTAGGGTTTGGAAGGGTTTAGGGTTTAGGGTTTAGGGTTTGGAAGGGTTTAGGGTTTAGGGTTTAGGGTTTAGGGTTTAGGGTTTAGGGTTTAGGGTTTAGGGTTTGGGTTTAGGGTTTAGGGTTTAGGGTTTAGGGTTTAGGGTTTTAGGGTTTAGGGTTTAGGGTTTAGGGTTTA